>JAWNPS010000288.1:2500000-5000000 GCA_035047385.1 Drosophila tripunctata
TTAAATTATATTTATTTGATTTGACAGTTAATCAGGGTTTCAATCTGCCCACGGTTCTGCGTACGATCCAAAACCTAACCCAGACTCTGTTGAATGGCGAGCAGACCAATTCGAGCGTAGGAGGAAAGTCCTTGGTTGCTCTGATCCTGCCCAATCAGGCTAATGTCAATGATGGCGATAGCAACTATGCAACAACAGAGCTGCAGTACTTGTACGAATATGTGCCTGATCTGCGCTTCATCTACTATGGCGGTGGCAACATTCAGCGCTTCTCCAACTTTGTGCGTGACAGTTCTCGGGATCTCTTCTCCCTGATGCCGGGCAGTACAGTGGCGACATCGGCTGGTCCAGTTTCCAAGCGCATAGCCAAGAGTAAGTCAGGATTAAAACGTACATTTAGAGGACTATAACCAAGTTGTTTCCTTTGACAGTTCCTCGTCGCATCATCAATCCCCGCTGTGGCTCTGCTTGGTATACCAACAGTTGGGGCACGGATCAGATGTATCAGTATGTGCGTCCGGGTACTGTTAACTTCTATCGCATGGCATCCAATTACTTCTTTGGAGCGGGAACCAATCGTGTGGTGACTATTCAATCCCAGAATGGTGGAAGCTTCACCGTCTGCTCATCGCGCAGTTACGAGTGGCCCCAGCAGAACTCGACGACCTCATCGCAGACTGGCACAACGGATCAGAACTGTGTGCAGATCAGTGGGAACAGCTACTCCTATGATCTGTCCAATGCCTGCAATGGCTACTACACCATCACACAGTGTCCTCCACTCTATCTGTCTGTGCAGCCTGGTGCCATCAATACAACATCCTGCACACAGGATCAATGCCAGACTCCGGACCAATGGCGTTACGTTGTCTCCTCGGTCAACATGGGTTGCTACAGTGGAGCCACGGGTCTGGCGGCCAGTGTCTTGACCATTTTGTTGGCCCTGCTGGTGCAACGATCCGTCCAATAGGACGCAACCCATTCGTAATATTAGTTGCAGTCCCGTTACAGTGCAGAGTTCAAATTATTTCCCACATCTTGTATGTATGTATGCGCCCGCCCACAACATTATTATTTTGTATTTGTCATAAATTATTATTATATAATGTTTTTCTATTTAAGTTGTATGTTCGAGTGAACAAAAGTCGCTAATAAAGTCCCCACTAGAACTACAAAAACTCTGGGTTTTTAATTGTGATCAGATTTCCTAAGTGGTTCCATATAGACTAACTACCAATAGACTAACTAACTACTATATAATATTCCGTTCTATTTCATTCACAGCCATCATGGACTCTTTTAAGTTCGAACAGCAGTGGGATATATCCAATATGACAACTATAATGACCAATGTCTTTGTGTTTGTGGACACCAACTGGCCATATTATTGGGTTGTCGATTACGTCTCGTAAGTTCAATGCTTTCTACAAAAATCTCTTGATTCTATCCGATTCCTGCTTTAAGTTATGTACTGCAGAATTTAAACATACATCCGTATGCCAGCACTGTGACTCTTTTCGCTGCCTCCGATGCTTCAGTTATAGTCAATACAACCCATTATATAGTTAATGTCTATGAGCAATGGAACTTTACCTCTCATTATTGGCGTAAGTCTAAATAAGTAGGAAGAAAAAGCTATAAAGACTTATCTAAGCTATTAACGTTATATAGATCCCCCTGGTTTCAATTTACCCACAATATTAAATACGCTAAGCACTCGGGTGGAGGAATTGCTGGCTGTCGAAGGAGCAGCTGATAATCTGGGAGGACAGTCACTGGTAGCTCTTATGATACCCAGCCCCACTTCCTACGTGGATGAGAACGACTATGACTACAGTCTGGACTACTTGAAGCGTTTGCGTTACAGTCTGCCCAATCTGCAGTTCATTTACTATGGCGGCGGGGCATTGGTAAGATTCCACGACTTTGTCAGGGAGTCGAGTAGAGATCTCTATCTGCTGAACCTAGAGAAGCCGGCCGAGGAATGTGGAGCGCCTGTTATCAGACGTATTAGACAGGGTAGGCAATCAGTTTGGCAATTCTCAATAGAGTATTTATATTAAGCATCTATGTTTCAGTGCCGCGTCATATCTGGAATCCAAGATGCTATTTCACTGGCTCTGTCAGCCAATATGATAGCAACTCCCTGGAGCAATACGGACGGCTGGGTAGCATCAATTTTTACCGCCTAGACGCACTTTATATGCCGGGAAGACGAAGCATGCGTTACCTGAAGATTTCAGCCATTAGTCAAATCACTTTTACGGTCTGTTTTTCTCGTAGCATCGAACTACCTTTCCGTAACTACACCTCATCCCTACGACAAGACGAGAGCTGCGAGTCCACGGCATTGGGGGGGACCTTTAGCTACGACTTAACCGACGCCTGTGTGGGCTACGACTTTGAACCATGCCCCCCGCTCTTCTTCTCGGTACAGTCGCAAAGTTTTGGAAGCGTATCATGCACACAAACCGCCTGCCAGACGCCAGATGAGGCACAATATACTATAAGTCTAAATAATCTCGGTTGCAATGGGGCGGCGTCTCACCAATTGCCACTGACAATGGCTTTCATAATTGTGTTTTTAATTTGTATAATTAATTATGACAACTGAAAGAGTACAAACTTCGATTTTTGACATAGTAATAATTACAATAAATAAATACATTACGTATTTTAATAGGGGTCAAAAGTTTAACTTTAATTTGCAAGCTTACAACCAATTTTTATCAGTGTAGAGAACTGCTCATCAACTCACACACACACGCAAACAAAAACATGCGCATGCGCACACTAGTGAGAGGAAAATGCGCTCTCCACATTTCACTATGGAACAGCCGGCTGTAAAAAGTGAGCACAAACTAAAGAATCCAAACTTGTTTTAATAATTACTTTCAAAGCTGTCTATAAGCTTCAAGAATTATTTTTAACCTTTGTTTTTTAATATATATTTTAAATTACATTTAAAACTAATATGCACAGCTGACTTACTTAACTGCACAACAGCTAACAATCAACTAAAATAAAACTGAAGCTGCCAACTTGAATGCAGATATTTCGATAGCTTTAAGCCAAGTAAAAAACCAATAAATTGTGACTCTGAAAAGTACCAAAATGTCCCAAGTGCCATCTGGTGTTCGGGTTGGCGAAATAAAATTTGGGATATTATTAATTGCCACCATCTATTGCTCGAGCTAGTAAATGTGTATACTATAGTTTCGCTACCAAACACAAGGTGGAGGTTATATGTGTGCTGAAAAGAACTTTGGGATATTTGCTTAGAACAACCCAAAGCGCCACCTAGTGTTCAGCTCGGCGAAAACAAAATTGGGATATTTTTAATGGCGCCATCTACTGTTCGAGCTAGTGAATATGTACACAAGGTGACGCTTTACTGTTTACAATAACGTTGCCAACAAACACAAGGTGGTGCTAGTACGTTTTAAGTGGCGCCAGCTATGTGTGCTGTGCAATATATGTAAGCTATCGGCTGTGAAATATAGAACATTTAATTATAGCTTAGAGAGTTGAATTAATTAAGTGCATTGTAAAATAACTAAGTGATTTAAGTGTTAAAAAAAAAATATAATAATAATTTATGGGAATTCTGCAGCATGTAAGTAACGTTAAAGACAATAACATAATTTGCTGGTTGTCAGGCCAACAGAATCTGCAGAAGGGCGTGGCGCAAAGGGTGTGTAACATAATGCCAGCCGCGATTCGGAGGGATTCCAAATGATGGTACACCGCATGTTGACTTAACGTCCTGTCAACAAACGTGTCGTATCCTGTCTGTACTGATTTCGCATACCATTTCTTTTTCTTTTTTTGTTTTGTTTTACTTTTCGCACTTTTTTTATTTTCACACTTCATGCATGAATTAATATTTAATGCAAAAGGTGCCGGAATAATAATAACAAGAAGCATGAAGGACAAAAAAATGGCAAAGATAGAGAAAAAAGTCGCAACTCACTTTAATTTGGCAAATGTCAAAAAATGCCAGACTCCTTTTGTGGCGACGTCGCGACGTTCATGTAGGAGACGGAACTCTCTCTCTATCTTCTTTTCTTTCTCTCAGTTGTAACATTTTTTAATATTCTAAAAATCTTTTGAATCTTTGCACTACCTCCTAATACACCCAAATGCCCGAAAAATTTAATGGCAAAAACAAAAATTCATCAATTCACATTTTGCCTAGGAACAAGCGAACGAATGTTGACAACCCTCGAAGTAGGCAACGGTTTTTTCTTCTGTGGATTCCTTTTCCTTTTTCGGGGGGTTTTAAGCACAAAAGCCCCTTTTGTTAGTGCTCCATAGAGGAGGTGGAGAAGTTTGTAACCCGACGAAATCATAAATCTGTACGAATCGGATTAAAGTCGGATATATTTCTACCGATAGTAGTTAGTTGACTAGGCCCACACATTGTGCAGATCTGGGGGCGGTCGTATGTTGTGCGCTCTGCCAAACGGATGGATAATCTGATGATAAGTCATTATCTGAAAAAGCAGATACGCCGTGTACAGTGAGACCAGATAGAAGAAGAGCGACATACGAAACTCATTGCCACTCATCGAAATGTGCAAGAGTGTGGTGAAAAAGATGATTGCAAAGAAAACGGTTGTGGTCGACGTCTTGGAGGTGCACATAATCTAAGGGATATAATAAAATAGTATACCTATGACTGCTTTAAACCACACTTACGTAGATATTCGAATTGTAGCACTCCTGGAGTACCAGCTCTGGCAGTGCCAGGTAAATGCTGTGAGCAAGCACACTCATCACCGCCCCGAAAGCCGCATCGAGCATCTTCCGGCGTATAAGACTGCGTAACAGCACCACCATGCACATGATCTCTCCCGTGCTGGTAAAGTGTATGACAATCATATCCGGCATTGGATGGAAACGCATGCTCAAAAACTGCCACATCAAATTATCAATCTGTCCGATCACCACATGCATGGAGATGGAGTACATGATGGTGCCTATCAAGGCATATATATTTAGCCACAAATAACTAGGCTCTCGCAACGATTTGGTTGAGATGCAGACGACGAAGGCAATAAACCAGCAGCTGGCCGTCAATATATAGGTAACATATGCATGCCGTGCCGTCTGTATAAGTGGCAGCACTATCAAACTTGTAATGGCGACTGGCTTACACCAACCATGCAGTGGGCGTTTGTGGTCCATTACAGGTATCAGGTTGGCGAATATGAAGAAGAAAGGAGACTATAATTTGATCAATGCCAATCATAATAAACAAAACTCCTTTTATATATACCCACCAGTATGGCAACTACGATTTTCTTGCGCTCCTTCAGAATTCTAAAGCCATTCACCGTATTCCACCAGAGTCGTGTGCATGTCATATCGTTAAGCCGTACAGATTTGTCTGAGAGATCTGCTTCACTGGGAATATCGGAAAGAGATTCGCTTATTTGAGTCATAACACTGTGTCTCTGCCTTTGCTTCTTTAGTTTCTGCTGCGAGTAGTAGGATAACAGCATTACGAGGCCCATTATAATGAAGAAGAAGGCCAAAAATGTTCTGGCATTTGCGGTGTGCAGATTTGTGGTATCGGTGACCAAATCACGGCGTCCAAACAACTCGTATTTGGTGTGAACCACCCACAACAAGTAGCCATAGCCCAGCATCAGATAGCTCATACTGCCCCAGAGATGAAGAGCCGTCACCCGATATCCATTGATGCACAGCGCCATAATGCCCACCAGAAAGTAGTGCAACACATCGCCAATAATCTTGGCAAATTGCAGCGATGCCTCATAGCTGCTTTGAAAGGGACACTGAAACACAGCTGCCACATAGTCGGGCATAAAGATACAAAAGCCAAAGTAGAAGAAACTATAAGCAAATGGCGATACTGGTATCATTTCCAACAAGGTCAGAAAGCTGGGCAGGCAGCTAAGTAAAAGGACTTTAGAGATTAAAGAGTTGTCTAATCGACGAGTACTTACAAGTACTTGAAGATCACGTACAAGAGGCCGTAGAAAAACAACAGCAAAAGGGCCACCACAAAGACATAACCACTATTCCAGGGTAGATCCAACGAACAAAACAAGATCTTCAAATAGTCGATATAGTAAACAAATAAAGAGCAGGCGGAATTATCGGTAACAAAGCGACACATTACACTGCCATTGGGCTGAAATTGTTCCGGATAGTAGCAAAGACTCTGAAATGAAAAAAAAAAACCTGATTAATCTTGGCTTAAACTCTGATTTTAGTCTATAACTTACCCCATTCCACAGATTTACAAATGAAACATGACGACGCGAGCGCCTTAAAGAGCTATTAAGTTCAGCCATGTTTCCAGTTGGGAAATTAATATTTAGTATAATAGATTTCAGTTTTGAAAAGCCACTGGGATTGTGCTTAGTTGTAAAAGTTACAAAAATTATAGAAACTAATGAAATATCAGTAGTTATCAGGGAAATATTAGTTGAAACTAAAAGAAATGGTGTAGAAATATCAATTAAAATTAGGGAAATAGTGCCGGAAAGTATAGATATATAAATTGAAATTTAAAAAATATTATAAGAATATTTTAAATAAGTAGAAATAATATAAGTAGTAGTACAAGTAATAGAAACTTTCAGATTCATAGTAAAAATAATATAACTCTAGTATTAAATATACAAAACACTAAAATGATGTTAATTAAAGATCTCCATTTTAATATAAAATACACTATAAATATAGTGTGCTCTATAATTTCTTTATAAAACGCTGTAATTTCCCATGCAACAAGTAAACGAATTCCAATTGAAGTTCTTAAAGAAGTCGCCACATGCTGCCGCTTCGTTCGCAACTGCTTTAGCCGAGTGCATTGTCGGCACCCCAAAGTAAAATTCAATGCCCTCGGGTGTTGCACAAGCCAAGCGCTGCAGTTGCCCCTGTTGAGCAAACAGAAGGGCAGGACCACATGCAACAAATACAGATACAAATGGGAATACAAATGCATGCATGAACAGTAAATGAAAATGTCATGCAAGCAATTGGCAACACCACTGACCCCTGTCCAGAGGGCAGGACAAATGGGAATCCTTGAATGCAGGCTCGTGTCTGCGCTTCGTTTGGCATTGGTGGTTGCATTCTCTCAAGGGAATGCCACAATGACAGACAGAGGGACTGATGTCTACAGTCCCTAGGAAAACAAACCGGTTGGCTACCCGGCTACCCAACTACCCAAGAAACAAGGGGCAGAGTCAATTTCAAAGGCAGAGTTTATGATCCTTTTTTGTGGGCACGCGCGTAGAGCGTAGACCCGGTTCCCGAAATGACCTAAGGTCAGTTTTAATGTTGCGGAAAATTGAACAAGGCACATTTACAAATTGATCAACTAGCATAATGAGCTTTACAGTGTGTAATCACAAACACGGTGAAGGCAGCATAATGGACACAGGATGTAGGCATTGAAGTGGTCAACCCAATACGCGGTTGGTGGTCAGCAAACTGAAGCCAATTGCTCGTGTGTGTATTATGTCATAACAAATGTTTAGCAACTGGATAAGTGGACAATGGACAATGGATAAAGAAAACCGGTTCGCTGGACCAAACTGCTTGAAAGGGCTTCCCACCCCAAAAAAGTCGTTGAAGTATCATTGCGAAACTCGTAAAGGAATCAACGAGTTGCAAGCGCAACACAACCTGCTCTAAATATAGTACTACAAAAAGTGGTAGCTAAAAAAGTGCGAATACAAATTTGAAAAGTAGACAAAGGTAGAGAAAGGGGAACAGAGAGAAGCGAGAGAATCTGATGCCAAGCAAAAATCTCTGAACAAAATTAAATTTAACTAAAATGAAAATAAAATTAAAAACTTTTTATGCTCTGCTTTGTTTTTCTTTCGGTCTCATTATAATACCTTTTTTTCCACTCTTGTATTTTTTGCGTATTCTGTATTTTACTCGGTTCTCAGTGCTCAGTTCTCAACGCTTTCTATTTCAGCGCACATTTTATTTGACGAGCTTTAGTTTCAGTTTGCATTTTATTTATTTGTATTTTATCCATTTTCTATTTTCTATTTTCCGTTTTCATGCTGGCTGCTAATTAAGAACGTCTAAAACTTTAAGTTTTTGTTATTCACAGTTTTGCAGTTGTTAGTTGAGGTATGTTAAAGAAAAGATGAATATACAATACACAATTAAAGTATTATTGAGAACATGAAAAAATAAAACTTAAAATATATAAAGTCAAGAAAGTAGCGTAATCATATCTTTACCATCTGAGAATTGTCTACGCTTATTAACATGTCTGCTTTGCCAGGCTTACTTTTCCAGGCAGTTTTCCGGCTTCAGTTAATCGTCAGTTGCTAAAGTCTCAAGGCAAAATTACAAGCACTTACTTAAGCAACTTCTGCTCCAGCTCCAACTACAGCTCACTTGCCACAAAGGGAGGCGTGTTTTCGCATTGTATCTGCAAGATGTGTCTTGTAACTGACGCGTTAACAACACTCTCATACACACACACATACACACTTTCTGGTCTCGTCTGGCGTTTACACAATCTTTTTTTTTTGTTGGCCCAACAGATTTCAGACAAGTCCCAAGCACGCCAAAAAGTATGCAATGGTTTTTTAATCGAGCGAAACATTTATTGCCACATTACGTATACGTTTACATAATACGAACTTTAGGGGTATACGCAAAAGTTTACCGTTACCCAGCCTTGTGTTTGCTTTTCGCTTCTTTTGCAAATTTCCTGCACTTTTTTTCGTACTCTGCTCGAAGTTATTTTACTTGCGATTAACTTATTTCCGTGTGGAAGTCTTTGCTGCAAAGCAATCAAATACATTTTAAAGCGGATTATGCATTGGAAATCTATTAGAAATAGTTGGCTTTAGCAATTACAAAGTACTTTGCTTAAAGTAGTTTTTCTTTGACATTTTCATATATCGCATTACCCAAAAGAGACTGAGGCTTAAGACAAACAAACTTAATCAAATCTTTTGGTTCAACCACAGCCCAACTCAACTCAACTCAAGTCAAGTCTCTACTCAACTTGACATCTGACAAATGTTGCCTTGAGATACAGTGGGATACTTGAGTTCGTGTATGCAGTTGGACAACATCTTGCAGGCTTGCAACAAAAGCACAAAAGGGGTGACCACAAGACAGTGCCATGCCTCAACCTGTGGCAAGTTATGCGTGGCATGCACTCAAAAATCGTATCTAAGAAAATATTATTGCTGACTGTGCGTCGAGAGTTGATGAAAAGACTAAAACTGAAAACTGAAACTGAAACTAAGACTGAGACTTGAGCCGCATATCAGTGAACTGACAGGCTGGCAGGACATGGAGGGATATGTGTGTGTGTGTATGCCAGGACATGGGCTCAACCGCAAATCAAACTCGTTGCAAAAGTTTTGTGGACCCCAAGCGTTGGCAACATGTGATAAGTTTATTGTCTTGCCGCATGACGCACTCACCCACATCCATAAAGGACACTGGGCTAGTCGAAAAAGGACTTGCCAAGTATCGCATTTCATAAGCGATAGCATATTTCTGTTCTTGTTCTTGTTCTGGTTCTATAAATTAAGTTGTCTCGCCCACAAAATATTAATTGCCTAATTAGCATATGCTACTGACATGACCAGCACACAGTTCGCACAGGACATAGGACATGGGATGCGAGACCCTTTTTCACGCATTGCCGACTAAAAAACACAATACGAAAGTTAAAATTGTATGTGTTTTTTTTGGGGACATAATTCAAGTTTTTCCTTAAGGCATCCTGCTCACATGTTGTCAAAGGACACGTGACTTTATTTGAACAGGAAAATAAATCTAATGCTCATATCATTCATAGTTAAAGCCAAGACATGTTTGAGTTTTAAGATTGCTGCTTATATTACTGCTAGATTCCATGCATGACTTGAACAATGAAAACTCGCCCAGACTTTTTGGCAGCTCGTCATTATCAGACCGCCTTGGCTGACATACATATATGTATATATCCTTTTTGGGTTCTGTCTTCCTGTCTTGCCGTTTTGTTCTAATTAAAAAATATACACACAGAGACGGACTGACGGCAATACACTAAAATTCGCTGTTGTAATTGAGGGTTGTTATGCATGTTTGTGCCTCTAATTGTTTGTTGCCTTTGTTCCTTCAATGTGGAGTATTTCAATTTTTTCGGGTATTATCCTTGATGTGTGTGTGTGTGTGTTTGTTTTTTTCTTTCTTACTGCAAATGTAGGTTATCGATTTTTGTAGCCTGTCTTGAATTTATGTTTAATAAGCGAACAATTTGTATTTAAGAATTTAACTGGAGACTCGCTGGTTCAGAGAACTCCCAGTTAAGGATAATCACTTCATTATTAAGCCCAAAACTCATGTGGCAAAAAGTTTGGCAACTTGTCCCCTGCCATTTGAGGAGGCCAGCAAAAGTTTTGCTTTTTTTTGTAAATATTTTGCATGGTTCGTTGGCAGTGGATACAAACATATGTATATTTTTTGTGTGGCAAGAAGTGCACTTACAACAATTTCATTAACTGCAAACGAAGCACAAGTGCCCCAAGATGAGGCACGCGTTTTAATTGCAGACAAAGTCTATGGGAGTTAAAGTGGGAGTTGGCGTTGGAGTTGGTTGCATGCACCCAAGGAAAGATAACAATCCATTAACTTTTTGCCACTCAACTTGAACGAAACTACGAGGCATGCCCCATTCTCAGCTTGAGGCACCTAAGGCAATTTGCTTTGCATATTAAATGGGGATTCTGCTTTTTTCTGTTCCTTTATTTGCTGCAGCTGCTGCTTCTACTGCTGCTGTTGCTGCGACTCTTCATCAGCCGTCAACAGCAGCAGCAGCAGCGGCGGCAGCAACAACACAGTTAGCCGTGCAAATTATGAAGGATAAGGATAAGGATACGAGTTCACATTCAAATTCTGTTTTGGTTTGTTTTTCTGTTTTCTGTTTTCCTATTTTTTGTTTTTTCTTTCTTACCACTTGAAGCACAAGCAAGTTTTTCCACTTTTTGAGTTTTTAAATGCAATTTTTATTTTTCCGCTTTTAATTTTTTGGTTTTCTTTTTTGAAACCCGCATGCTTTGGGTATGGGTTGCATTTGAAGACGGTTTTGCTTTAAAATTGAGCGCAAAAAGAAGAAGTTTAAGGCGAGGGAATATCTTTGTGATATAGAATGGGATACAGAACTTCCTTTTTCAAGTATTTTAAATTGTTCTATTTAAATTACCTAAACTGCAGCATGTTAATTTCTATTAGAAATGCCTTTAAATTTCTCTGTACTCCGTTTATCTATCAAATTTCACGCTCTTATCGCATGTTTCATCTGATAGACATGCACGCCACTAATTTTTGTCTGAACTTTAACCCCAATTTTTATCATTCAGCTGCTGGGTTTAGCATCTCGTATGCTCTTAGCTGGATTACAACCCCAATAACCCTTTTGGGCATATTTAACATATGGATATAGGTAAACAGCTGTTCCTTCTGTGTTTGCACCTAGGATAATATGCTAAGAGAGAGAGCAGAATTCAAAGGATCGTTGAATATTTTAGAACGCAACGTGATCCGCTATGAGGACAATAGGATGCTATGATGCTAGAATGTGTGGCATATGCAAATGTACCACTCTCACCACTCTGTGATCTTCTGAACCCGACAGGATGCTGTGTGCGTGCCTTGAAATAGAAATCGAAATTGAATTGAAGGAGAACCAGTTTGAGTTTCAGTTTGAGTTTGTGCCCTGAAAAGGGTCTTCCTTTCCAAATGTTCGATAAAGCGATAAGGTTCTAATAAAACTTTCGACACACACACATGTGTGCTTGACCGCAGGAGATTAGTACGTGTGTATGTCTGAGATGTGAGATGTAAGGGTTCAAGAACAAGAGAGCAAAACACTTTGCATTTGGGCGTGATTAATGAAGTGTTGACCAAATCAAAATTAATACCAAACTTTTGCCCCCAAACGTTAAGAAAACTGACCAAAGTCATGTGTGGGAGAGAGGGTAAGGGGGTGGTAGCGGGGGGAATTGAACAACATGTGCTAAGTGGCATGTGGTCAAAATGGGATTCGGACTTGCTGCTGGTCAAGAATAGTTTCAATTTACGCCTTATGAGCAAACATTCATCAAATGTGTTTTTTGGGACGGCAGCAAAAATTGTGAAATGTCAAAAATACATACATACCCACACACACACACACACACACTGATACACACTGACATTTCTCACTGCTGTGCAGCTGTTAGTGCAACCCTTTTCCAGTACGATATGGGTTAACTGTCCGGTTGCCAGATCTAGAGAGTTGAGTGTCCGGTTTTGGAATAATTAATCACAGGTTCACATGCGATTTGTAAAGTTAATTGCCGTGGCGAAAGCGCACGTCGAGAAGGGTTTTTCCTCTGAATTTTCCTTTGCTTCGGTGTGTGTCCAATTGGGGGGTGTATACATACATATATGCTGTGTGGTGTGTGGGGGTGTGAGCTTAAGTGCTCTGCATGTCTTCAATTACTGACAGTTTAGCACATATTCCCAACCAGCCTGACCAGCTCGACTGCTGTGCTTACACATTTAATATTTATGTCCCAATAAAAATCCCTTCACTCTAACTTCTAACCCATTAAAGCGAACTGCAGCCAGCAGCCTTGACTTGACTGCAATAGTTGCCGACACTTGCCTTCTGTTCAGCAGCTCCTTAGGAAGTGATTCGACTGCAAAAATGTCATGAAAAATTCATGCCAAGCACCGCATCAAGGTGCTCACTAGTTAGCACAGGCAACAAGGATAGGACAGAACAGGACATGCAGGATGTAGCACTTTTGGCTTGAGTTCCTTAAGCTGCCACATGCAAAATGTAACAATTTGAAGTCATTTATATTATTTAAAAATTGTATAATACAAACTAGAATTTGAAGAGTATTTCATATACAATACAAATTCTTTTTGTAGCCAAATGACTTTTTAATGCATAATCTTTAGAAACAAGTTCAAGCTTAAATATTTTACAATCCAATACCATATATACAACACTTCTATATATAAATCAAATTTCAATTTTCCCAAACCTTTGCCAACAATTCTGGGAGCAAAAAATTTAAAGTGGCTCCACAAAACAAACGGACAAAGTTGTGAAGTCATTTATTGATTTTATTACTTTGCCAAAACTTTGTCAACTATTCCAAATGGAAAGGGAGTGGGAGAGGGAGAGGGAAAGTAAACGGAAATAACAACAGAGACAAAGGCACAACAACGGACTTGCCGAAAGGCATGACATTCACAACATATGTGGGAATTAGTTTTCACTTTTAATTTGATTTGGAAAATAGTTTTGCTCCCTAAAATACTCAAGTTACTATGAGTAAGTTTCGGCTTAGATAGAAGTGTCAAGGCAGCCCAAGGGTTTTGCATGTGATATGACTTGTTAAAGAGTAGTTAAAGTTTTCTTTAATAAGTAACACTTTTAGCTACTCATAATTGCTACTCATATATTACAGTTGATCGTAAAACCCGATGAGTATATTGTTATTTAATTTAGAACACTTACGCACGATAATAGTATAATTAGAATAATTACGAAATATTCGCTCGTTAAACTTGTACTTTTATGGGAAACCTTTGGCCAGAGCACGCAAACCGGGTAAACTGGACTCATGCAGGCATAAATAATAATAAAAGAAACACTAAAGAATTTCACACGAATATTCATAAATTAATCAAAAATATTGTTTACCAAACTGTCCAGCTGGGCAATGGATGAGGGCGAGACAGAGGCACAGAGGTCAGGCGTGTTAACAGTAGCTACAAGAATACACCGCCCACCACGCGACAATTGACCCTTTTGTTAATTAAATTTCAAACAATGAAAGGACATTACGTGTTACGTGTGTATGTGTGTGTATCATGATATGCAAACAAGAGTGAAACTGTTTGCCTAGCTAATAGGGAATTGGTAAAGTATCGCTCGTCCATGTAGATACATCAGTTCAGATAGTGTCAAGGTAAATTTTGAAGTTTTTTTGTGTGGAACAGCCCGAAATTGCCCATAAATTTTGTGCACTATTTTGGGTAGAAAACAGAAAGGGTTGTTGATGTTGACAGGCGAGCTGTTTTACCCTACGCCCATATACGTATACATATAGAGAGTTAGATAGCCTGCATCTGATGTTTATTTAGTGGGGTCGATTAGTGCACATAAATTATTAACGCGCATTCTCGATGTGCATGTAGTTTATTAGCACTTGAGTGCTGAGTCCTGAGACTGAGTATAGTGGCTGTGCGTGTGTCCTTTCGTTGTCCTTTGCATGTTTTGCCACTGGACTATTGGAAAATTACTCACTCTCTGTCTGGTCTATATGTATATTAGCCGTGTTTGTCTATTCCTTTTCTATTAATTTACATACGACACGCATTCTCGCACTTTTTGGGCAGAAAGGATGCCACTCTCGCTCTCTCTCTCTCGCTTTCTAATGCTGAACTCTGAACTTTATGAAATATGCGTGTGTCCAAATGATCAATTAGTAAGCATGGTCTAATACAACTAATGGCTTGTTAGTTTCAACTCATTATTACAAAATATTTGGTAATATTTGCATAGATAACCTAACTACGTACATTTCCCCAAAGCACCAGAGTCAATAAAAGTCTAATAATATTATCAGATAATTTCTTTTGACCAAAATGATATCAACGCTTTGGGCCGGGTTCGCTTTAATGTGAATTGTGGCCGTTAGAGTGTGTAGAGAGACCAAGGACCCAAATCAAATCAACGGAAAATAAAACATGCAAACGATGGTGGAAAGGACATTGGCCAAGTAACGGGAATGGAGCTGTAGCATTTCCAGCAGGAAGCTGGACACTCTGTGGGCTGTCATTGCAGCCGCTTGTCAATAATTCAAGTTATCACCGGCGGATATTAGAATGGAAAACCCAAAGGACAACACATCCGGTGCCGTAAGCGCGCATCAATAAAAACACATTTGAAAGACGCAACCCCCTGCCAGCTCCATTGTCCCCCCCTTTTGTGTCCACCATCACTGACAATCTATTGAGAAGGTGTTCATGTTTATCAAAAAAGGGGAGTGGCAAGGGTGTCCACTTTGGCTGCATCTCAAGCAACACTTTTGAAGTGAAAACCTCGCGCATTTCAAGTGAAAAACTTTTACAGTTGTACATCTAGTAAGGGTATTCCAGTTTTTGAGGGTTGTCTACGCTTTGAACTTTCCATTTGACTCCCAGCAGCATCTTGCAGCAGTTTTGTCAACCCTCCAACGCCTTAAACTTGGCTCCTTATTCAAATTTGTAAAAAACCATATAAAAGCAAAACAAATTCACTCAAACCAACAACCCTCTGTCCTCTATCCAAGTGGCTGACTTTCAGCCAACACACACAAAATAGTAGCACAAACCAATATAAAAAAGAAGAAATGAGAAAGTGCTAACCTAGCAAGCACTGTATTTATATTGACTTTTCTTCAGTTCGATCTGTATTTGAGTTATTCTTTCGCTTATTCTGTCCCGTGTCCTGTGTGAAGCATCCTTTAAAGTGCCGCACACAACTTGTCAATATTTTTCTACCACACAGTCCTCTACACTCTGTCACGAGTTAAGATAACATAGATGACAAGTTGTTGGATATTTTCTATTTAAAATTTAATTTTAAAGTACATTATTTGTAAAAGATTTTAAGACAAGAATTTACAATACGATATAAATATCTTAACGATATTGAATTTTAATTTCAAGTCGTGAGTCAGCTTAAGCACTTGACTCAAACAAAAATCTTGTTTAACTCCAAAGTATTCAAGTTTTATATACCTATCTTTTAGGAGCATACATTAAACAGAAATTGCACTGAGACAACACGATGTGCCTATAAAAAATATGCTAAATGTACTTATTTAATGGCTGCTGGCCATACAACATGCAATTGCTGGCAATAATACGGGTTCGAGAACATATAAACAAGGTACTGGTGGCATCCAAGCGAATTACTGCCTGAGTATCTGGGCGAATCAGTCAGAGGTCGTTAATTTTTAAAATGAGCGTATAAATTTCTGAACAATCAAATAGCAAGGGACAAGGCATAAAATACTATATACCATATATAAAAAATATGAATGGCAAACAGAATGAAATTGTTCAGAACATATTTGAGTCGTAGTATTTGGCGTCAATTGGTTAAGCGCTTTTCCTCACTGCCAACCCTTCAGAACGTTCTCAAAGTCATATGTACACTTTACCAATTTTTTGTAAAAGCACTGAAACCTTTTCCATTTTATTTTCCCTTCCAACTGCGGGGGTTGCCCAGCCTGCAACTGCGGATGCAGGCGGTTCATGTGAAGAATCAGATGGCTGTGCTTACGCCATTTTTGTTCACGTTCCATAAATTTGATGTCAAGTCTATATAAATCATACATAGCGCCGTTAACTCCCCAAATAACCCACTACTACTACTATATATAATGTTTGCTTCGCTGGAGTCTTGTTTATTTCCTCTTCCGTTTTACAAGTATTCTCCATTTGCTGTTTTTGCATAAGATGCCAAAATTATTGAAAATGAAGAATTATTACCGATTCAAAGCTATAACTCAACAGAAGTAAACAAAAATTACTGTTCAAGTTTTTACCCCTAGAGTTTATAACGAAGAGAACACAAACATTTTGTTCTTTAAGACTTACGAAACTAGTTTCGATTGGAAACTACAATCGGTTGAGTTACTGTCATCTCTATTAAGCACATTAGTTTCGTGTGAAATATGCAAGTTTTGAAATCGAAAAGTTAACACCATGATGAACCCTTCGACCATAACTGAACTTTGGCTTGAAAGTTTTGAGTTTATATTCTAATTGTGCTTGGAAAATCTGCTATAAAAATTGCTGAAACTCGAATGGAGTGACAGTACTCGACATTGCGTATTGGTATTAACATTGTTGGTCTATTTAAAATGGCTCGATGGGCTGTAAGTTCTTTGACTGTAAGCTGTTTCACAGTTGATTATCTGGGATTTTTGTTATCTTTGCAGTTGATTGTCTTATCACTGGCTGTGCTTGTCGGCAGCTCTGTGGCTCTCATCAGTGAGGCCGTAATAGCCTCTTTATTACTACTGAATTCATTTCTTGGGTCCAGCAATGTGGAAGTAGCCGTTGCTGCCGCTTTAGGAGAGGCCTCCTCTTTGGCTGTAGGAGCGGCCGGTATACCACCTCCACTATCACAATTAGTACCACCACCACCACCACCACCACCACCGCCACCACCGCAAGAAAAGCCACCAATTGATGTGAATTTTACTCCTGACGGGAAAATAGTTCTACCTCAAAGTACGGAAACATCTACTACGGAGGAAGACATTCAGCTTGATGAACCTGCGCTACCTAAGGAAACCAGCAGGCGTAGGAAAAGGGAAGCTTTTAAAAGACGCGGACTTGCATACAGACCATCAACTGTACCACCACCTCCAACAGGTCTAGTAAATACTAACACCGTGGAAGACATCAAGCTTGAGAAACCTGCGATATCTAAGGAGTCACGCAGGCGTACGAAAAGGGAAGCTTTTAAAAGACGCGGACTATCATATAGACCAACTGTATCACCACCTCCAGTAGTAAATACTAAAACCTTAGGAGACTTGCAAGAAGAAATTTTCGATAATATGGGAACAATAGCCCACGATATGGCCAGTGAGCTTAGCATACATTTGGGCCTCAAGCCACATACGCTTGAAGCAGTTCTACTCCATGAAGAAGATGCTCCCAGTGTTACACGGGTTGTAGAATCTGTCGCCAAGCGTTTCCATGCACCGAAGCTCTTCCTGACTGGATTGCACTCGCTTATTGAAAAGACAGATAATTTTGAAGAAAATTATGATGTCAATTCTACGCCGTATCCTAATATACCATATTCTCCAGACGTAGATGACTATCCCATAGAAACTAACAAAGGAATCCTATTGTAATCTACTCCTTCTTATATATATTTAAATTTTAAACTGTTCAATCAATGTTTGGGATGCTTTCAAATAAACTATTCAAAACTACAAAACTTTACTGCACTTTTAATCCACTGAGTTTTTTACTAAAGTAATTCTGCATTATTACGATCATTTGAGTTAAAAACCACGAAAATATTAAAGTTTTGCTTTAAAACTTTAGTATAGTTTATTAAATAGCCTGACTTATAAATATTTCTGGAAGTAGAATGAAATAAGATCCTTCGTTCTAGAAATTTAGATTGTTTCCGTACATCTGAAATCTTCCATTGTGCTATTGATTTTATTGCTGTACTATTACTATTTACATGCAATTATTTATTATAATAGGGTGAACTTAACTCACCCCATTATTATAACCGATCTTAAATTTGCATTATTCAGATACCCAGTCTCAAAATTTCGCTTAAAAACCTGGGAATTACAATATAGAACAACAGTTTTCTGAGCCATCTCTTGAGAAAAACTCATTGTCGAGGTTCGTTATGTCTCGCTGTGTAGTAAGTTTGGTTTTATTTTGAAATTAAACATTTTATATGTTAGCATGTAATGATTTCTCAGGTATTCTTCATGGTATTGGCCCTGAGCTGTGGCATATCACAGGCTGGCATACGAGATTGGCTTGATCAGGCCGATAGTATGGTGAGAGGACTAGAAAGCTTATCGCTCTTCCCCACTGGATTGTTGTATTCGCTTTTGGGAACACCAAAAAAACAGGAAAACATAATGAAACGTGTAACAGCAGAGTCTACAGATAAGAGTGACCTGATAACAGTTATAAGAAGTCCACACTCAACGATGGAAGTGTCAAATCTACGATTTCTAGATGAACTTGGAGATGAGAATGGTGTGAAAGTTCAACCATCTAAAGGATTGGTTGGAAAACTTGGCGACCGACTGACTAATAGACTAGATAAAGTACAAACCGGAATAGCTGATAGACTGGGTGGTGTGGCCGATAAGATAACAGATAAAGCATCTCAAGGTCTGGATAAAGTCAAGGACAAAGTTACAGAACAACTTACAGGTGGTCTGATTAATGGCATGACTGGTGGACTGAGCGGTCAGTTGTCCCAAAGATTTGATGGCATATTCGGTGGAGGTAAGGAAAAGGATAATGAAGCAGATAATAATGCAAAAGCTAAAGGTGATGATCAGGCTGATGAGACTGGAGATAAACCGAAAGAAGATTCACCGAAAACTGAGAAACCAACTAGCAGTAAAAGTGATCAAAATAATGTCAAAGAAAAAGAAAGTAGTTTGATAGGTAAAGTCGGTTCTGGTATTACTGGTGGAGTAAATTCCGTGACTAAAGGTGTTTCTGGTGCAATGTCTACAGGATTTGGTGCAATTATGGGCTAAGAATGGAAAGTTTATCTCAAGTTATCAGTTGTGCCTAAATTCTTTTAGAATAAATAAACTTGTTACCATATACATGACTTAATTCAATAAAAAATTGCCTAAATAATAATATTTGTTAATTTTTAATAACAAGGATCAATTCAAGTAAAGAGTATGGATTAAAGCATAAAATTTGCATGCTATTTTATTAAGTTGTAAAGCTAAAACACTTCTCAAAGCTGTAGAACGTTTATAATCTCGATATAAGCGCGATTTTTTTAGTTTCTGTACATTAACATTTAATGGTATTTTTAACCCCATGACGGATTCAAATAAGAAATGTTAATTTGACTTACAAAAATTTGCAAGTTTTTAATTTACTTTAGAATTTGTTTGAGATCATAAGCCCATACGCTTTATAAATTGCCTTCAGTGTTGTTAGCACTGTTGTTCATCGAATATTTCCATCAATAATGCGACTCTGGGTAGGTTTTTATCAGCATTTCTAAAGGATTTGTATTAATATATATTACTTGATCAAACAGATACTGGTGCTTACAATGGCCGTGCTTACTGGTGGTGCATATGGTAGTTTCACATTTTGGATGAACCTATTTACTGCTCCATTTACACAAATAACCAATCATATAAGCGATCGAATAGGCCATAGAATAGATAAGGTGCAAGCTGGATTAACTAACAGATTGGGAGGTGTGGCCGATAGAATGACCGATCAAGCAGTCCAAAGACTGGGTCAGATGGGAGACAAAGTGACCGAAAAACTCTCTGATGGATTGTCGAAAGGAATCACTGGAATGTCAACTAGAATGGTGAACAACACCACTGGCGGAATTCAAAATCACGTTAACAAACTTATTGATAATGTGTTCGGTACAGGTAATGCACAGGATAATGGAAAAAATGCAAAAGCTGGGGCTGATGATCAGGTTAAAATGCCAAAAAAAGATGCACCGCCAAATAGAAAAACGAATAGTGATAGTGATCCAAATAATCCACAAAATGAAAACGGTAATCAAAGTAATCCGCCGAATGACATTGGTAATAGTATTGCAGGTGCATTAAGATGGTTTGGGGGATAGATTGTTGAATTGAAATGTATTAGAATCTTCATGAGGAACTGACTGACGGTGAACCTCCAAGTGACAAACTGTGTGCAGAATCTGTAAGAATTAATAAACTTGTTACTTTACATAAGATTAAATTCAATAAAAAATTTCTTAAATAATATTATTATGGAACGTTTATCGGAGGATTAGATTCCAATATATATGTATGTATAACACATAATTTGTAAGCTCTTTATTAAGTTGTAAAGCTAAAACTTTCCTATATTTTTAAGAAGCTTATAGTCTTCAAATGTTTTGTTCCAGTGCATTACGTGAATGGCAGCTTAATGGTATTTTCGACCTTAACCTTATGTTAATTTGGTTATAAAATATGCAAGTTTTTAATCTAAATTATAATTTTTTTTTAGATCATAAAGCCAGACACTGTATATATTGCAGTCAGCGAATCTGGTGTTATTGTTCTACAAATATTATCAGCCAAGATGCGACTCTGGGTAAGTATTGATTATCAGCACAAGGATCTAAACTGTTTAACTGACTCTTTTTATATAAATACACTACTTGATCAAACAGATACTGGTTCTAACGTTGGCCCTGGTGACTGGCAACGCATATGGCAGTGTAACATTTTGGATGAGCATGTTGGGTATACCAATTGTTCCTCCGATGCCCCCTGCAGCACCTCCACCACAACCTCCAATAATAATTGGTGGACCTGGATATGGTCCTGGATTTGGTGGAGGTGGTGGTGGTGGCGGTGACTGTACTCCCGCACCCGCTTGTGGTGGTTAAAATATCTAGTTAGAATTATGCTTCAAGTGACGATATATTGTATATGCAAAAAATGAGTTAATATATGATTTTCATCCAAACATGAACAGTAATTGAATATATACTTTAAAAGGATTTCAAATGTCAAAAGATCAAATGTTCTTCATTAGAAATTCAAACTATTTCCTAAGATGGACTGCTGTAATTAAGAAAATTTGCACAATTTTAATATAAATTCTAATTTGTGTGAGATCGTAAACCTAGCAGCACTATATATTGCCGTCTGTCTATCTTGTGCTTGCGTTATTTAAATAATGTTCGCAATGATGCGACTCTGGGTAAGTTATCATCACTTTTACCTCTACATCATTGCCGTCTCAAGGATCAATATTGAAATGCTTATATTTATTTTCAAACAGTTTGTTATCCTAACACTGGCTTTGCTTACTGGCAGCGCATATGGTAGCTTAACATTTTGGATGACCCTATTGGGTATACCACCTGCTCCGATTATGATTCCTGTGCCTCAACAACAGGCGCAACAAGCTGGTCCAATTATAATTGGGGGTCCCGGATATGGTGGCAACTGTGTTCCCACATGTCCTGGACGTTAAGTTAGTTTAGGATTTAATATTTTGATTCAAAACTTTAGTAAAAATATTTTACAATAAAATTAAATTCGACTGGGAAATGTTAATGTTTAATTTATATTCTAATTTGTCTCGGTTCGTAAGCCCAACACTCTGCTATAAATATATATTGCAAGATCTGCGACTATTGCTTTAGTTGTCGAAAGTATCTCTGCAATGATACGAGTCTGTGTAAGTAGTTATCATTACCTATTTTCTCTTATAGTTGCTGATGAATGCTTTTGACTTGATTCAGCAGTTACTTGTCCTGACGCTGGTTTTGTTTACTGGCAGCGTGTATGGTAGTATTACATTTTGGATGAACTTGTTGGGTATGCCCCCTCCGATGCCCCCTTTAGCACCTCCACCTGAACCTGCTCCAATTATATTTGCTCATGGAAATGGATGGGGTGGTAACTCTGGAAATGGATTTGGTAGACGCGGTGGCTGTCCTCCCCCCTGTACTGGTGATTTCGATCAATACGGCTCCTAAGATAATGCTGTAAATTCACTATTATGTTACTTATATAATTTTCAAATAAAAATATTTCTCTAATTTTTAAAGTATTGTATTTCCTAACTGACTGTATATCATAATGATTATTTTGCTTATTTTTGTGTAAGTTTAATTAGCGTTAACCTCTTAACCTGAACTTAAGCGTAAATCTAATATATATTCTAATTTCGCAAAGATTCATTCCCAGCTTTCAAGTTCAAATATATATTGCTGACTGTTTGACTATTGCGTTAGTTGCCAAAAGTATCTCAGCAATGAAACGAGTCTGCGTAAGTTATCATTACTATATCTAGGTACTAATATGATTGTGTTAATAAATTTCAACAGATTTTAGTCCTAACGTTGGCTTTGCTCACTGGCAGCACATATGGTAGTTTAACGTTTTGGCTGGCCCTATTGGGTATACCTCCTGCTCCATTAATGATTCATGTGCCTCAGCCTCAAGCTCAGCAAGGACCTCCAATTATAATTGGTGCTCCCGGAGGTGGTGGTCCTGCATTTCGGGGTCCTGCATATAATGGCCCAAGATCTGGTGGCTCTAGACCTGATAATTTTGGATTTGGTGGAATATTTGATGGATTGCTTGGTGGGGGCAGTGGGCGTGGTAGAGGTGGCCCAGGTGGTGGAGGTAGTGGAGGCAGTAGAGGTCCTGGAGGCAGTAATTATGGAGATATGGGCTGTTTACCTCCTTGTAGTGAAGGTGGTGATCTATCAAGCATATAGTAGATATTATAAACTATTGTCAAATAAACAACTGTTTTCACGGTAACAAAATGTTAACTTAAAATTCTAATTGTAAAATTTGCATATGAAAAACAATCAAAATTGTAATCCGTTTGGATAACAAAGAGAAAATATGCTAATTTATGCAAAAAAACAAAATAAAAAATATATGAAACGCCATAGAAATTGCACAGATTATAGCGACAGTTGTGGCAAATGGCTAAAGGGTTTAACTATAAGTTTTAGATATTCATATTTTAGAAGCAGCAACAGCAACAACAACAACTTCAATTGCTCCCCATTGACCCGCAGCCTACTGATAAAGCCCATCATATTCATTATGAGCTCTGTGAATGGCCTACAACAATGAGGCTTCACTGTGGGGCGGCTGAAGGAAAGGCTTAAGTTGCCAGCTTGAATGCGTAATGATGGCTTGAATACACTCACCTCCTTCTCACTTTGCCCCCACATCATTCCCACTCCCCGCTGATATTACTGCTTTGCCTGATAAGAGATGACACAAAATGTAAAAATTGACACATAAAATGTAAGTTGGCTGCCGTTCGCCATTTTGCTTTGCCACAAACCGCCAACACGCGCCATCATCACCCACCCATACCCCACTGCTCCACCTACATATCTCTCTATCTGTCTCTATCTTTCTCTCTCCATCTCTCTTTATAATACTGTGTGTGTGCGTGTGTTTTGCCACAGCTTTGTTCACCCACTTCGTTAGCTATGTAAATGACTTTGTTTGTCTTTCACTGTTGTCCTGTTTCTTTCAGATAATTCTGCTGACAAGCTGGCAACGCTGTTATCTCACACACACACACACACACGCACATACGACTCACGCATGCTGACGCAGCTCGCGTAGGCACAGATTTTTAACCCTTTGGACAAAACACCACCCCAAAAATCGAAAGGACTCGCTGTCCCTTATTTACTTTCTATATATAGTCTAAAGAGGGGAAATTTTCACGCACATCACGCATGAAAGTCGCGTTTTCGTTGTGTATATAATTCCGCAGCTCTGCGCTTGTGTGTGTGTCCTCTTGTATGTATCCTTTCGATTTTCATCGTGTATTTCTCAGCTGTGTCGCCTTTTCGTAAGACAAGATTTTGCGTCACAGATATTTTTATGAAAAATTGTTTAAATTTTTTGGGGGTAAACAAATTACGCGTCATCTGGCTGAAAAAACGCCGTGCCGCTGCATAGGCTCATCTACATGCAGAACTCCAAGTTCCTAGGGTTGCTCGATAAGTTTAATTAATGCATAGCTTATTTACTATGCTCCGATGAAGTATAGTAAATTTTAATACTTATTTTAAAAGCTTTCGGGTTATGCTCTTGAAACTATACATGTACTATAAGCTGCTTCTTTTAGTTCTCTTCAAATACCCACAGATTCCCCAAGTAATTAATGAGAAATTGTTCGCCTTTGTCAAAGATGTATGTACAACATTCGGACTGTTGCGAGACCCCCGTCCATGAAAAGCTCAAAGCGAAATGTAGAAATTTAAAAGAAATTATACCCCAAGGACAATGTCTCTGCATTGCTGCCCTGTGTTGCTCAGTCCTGTACACAGGAGATATTTTTCTTGTATTTTTCTAAATTCTGCTTTGATTAACATTCGTCGCTTGGTCCGCTTCGTTTGCTTCGTCTCCAGCGACGACCATGTTTTTAATTACTTTTGGGGGTAGTTTGAAAATTGTATGCTTTTTCTTGTTCTTGTTCTTGCTTTTCGCTTGCCAGACACAAATTTTTCCGCTGCTCATCAAAGAAAGAGAAAGCCCAGCTATTTTGAACTTTAAGCCAGCCAATGTCTTGAATATTATTTATATTACTTGTTGTCTGCATATAATTGTTGTATCCGATAATTCTATTAGAGTACTTTATCAATCAACATTTTAGTAGCTACCTAGCTTGTCGAAGCGAATCTTTGAGCTTTAATCATTTTTTTTTACATCTTTGAATGTCTTAATTCTGTCTGAGCAGTAGCCAGCGGGCCAAAATATTATTCAATTACTTTTTCCCATCAATTTTTATTTCAATTGTGCAATCGGCACATATGCACTGCTCAAAAAAATCTTGATTTTCTACGAACAATTTAAAAAAGTACTTTAATTTTTTACTGCAATTTTTTCGAAAATACTTTTTTTTACATACTCATAACTAGGCCAATACTTAATCAATTTTCAAGCGGAATATCAATTACTTCATTATTTATTATCACAATTGATTCTGCATTGAAATTTAGTTCGATTACTTAATTTTAATTTTTTCGAAAAAAATTGAAATTTTCCATACCTACCCCTTATCGTTTTTTCGAAAATTTCAAATACTCATAACTCAGCCAATACTTAATCAATTTTCAAGCGGAATATCAATTATTTAATTATTTATCATCCCAACTGATTCTGCATTTAAAATTTATTCAATTTCTAAAATTTAATTTTTGCGAAAAAAATCGAAATTTTCCTACCCCTTAACGTTTTTGAATACTCAAAAATAAATCTAAATTTTCTGTTCAATAATAAGTTTTCTTTTATCAGTGTAGAATACACGTAACACAATCCTGTGCTAAGGATGTGAGTCGTATTGCCTACGGGTAAGGGGTCAGGGATATTTGTTTTGCCACGGATCTAACCACTTGAGCATGACACTTGAATATTTTTTTCTGCTGACCACATGAAACCGGAAATAACATAATTGACCTCAGGGAACAACACTCCAAAAGCAAAAAAAAAAAAGGAAAAGGTATCATTGCAAATCGCATCAACTGACCAATGCGGACCTTAAGTGATTTGTATCTGCATCTGTTGCGCTGGACAACAAGCGAACAACAAAAGGGTCGGAGTTGGCATCGAAGTAGGGGTCGCCGCTGGTCAGTTGCGTGCTTCAGCCCCCTTGTGCCCTGTTGAGTTTCCCTTGTTTGCTTTGCTTTGCTATCTGTCTGTGCATACTGCTGGTCAGTTGGGTCAGTCGGTCGAGTCATTGTTGTTGTTATGGTTGTTGTTGTCATGTCATCGTGTCGCGTGTGTGTTGAGCGTGTTGTGTGTAAACAAATCAATTACTGACACTAAATGCATTTTATTTATGCGCACTCAAATTTGAATTTTAAATTAGCTGCTGCCCGTCGGCTTTTTATGGTCAGCTTTGTTCACACCTTTTTCAACTCCCGTCTCTCTCTCTGGTTTTCATGTCCAAGGGGTCAATGTGTTTAACGGCAATTTAAGTGGATTTTAAATAGCCTAACAATATAATTGGCCTTTTGTGTGTGATTGTGACAAATCAATGTATCTTTTGTTCAGCCCACTGATAATAGCAAACTTTGTTAAAAATTGATTGAGTATTATTTTTAAAATACTGTTAAATGAGTTGTGAAACTACCCAAAATACAAGTTTAATCTTAAGCCTATTGTGAACTTCATTTACAGTCCATTCTTTTGAATGTCAGCTAACATTGCAACCCATTCACATGCATATCCTTGCATATCCTGTATTCATTTGCATGACACCTGACTCTGCCGCATACCACAGCCACTTGAATGCAGTCTCGGTTTGTGGCCTCAAGTGCGAAATAATACTCTGCAGCAGCTCTTGGGTCGGCTCCTGTCGCTCCTTGCCGTTCTTCTGTTGCTCCTGTGTTGATTGCATTCTCGTCAGGCGCCTGGCAAATGCCCTAAATAGTCCTTTATTACAGTCAACTGCGAGTCAAACGAAGTGCAGCAGAGACTCGACGTGTTTCTGCATATGCCAAAGCCCTTGTCCTTGTTCTTGTTCATGTCCTTTACCCGCCCCCCTGAACATCTCCCTTCGCATATGCAGCCAGCAGACTGCAGTTGCACATGCAGTGCAACCGGTTGCATTAACCTTTACAATTTGAATGCGCTTTGTGTTTTATTTTGCACTTGAATGCGCGCCAGGACGAGAGGCGCAACAGGATGCGGATGAGGATGTGAATGTGGATAAGGATGCGGATGCGGATGCGCTGAATGCACATGTTGCTTCTGTGCCGTGAAAGGGATGCACTGAGAGAGTGAGGGAAGGAGGAGAGTGGCACGTTGAACGGCTTTCAGAACATCACACGTCGTCATTTGCAGTTTTCACACTTGGAAAAAGGCGCATCAGGTGGCCACTTGCCTACAAGTGGCACACAGCATAAAAGGACATGCCACAAAGCGTTTTTGAAATGTTTTAATAAATTAACAAAGGCAAAGAGGATGTATGATAATAAATAATGGGAATGGAAAAAGCTACTAAGTACTCCGTGAAGCTCAATCAGAGATCATCTTTTCGGCCAAGCTGCGCACAACGTTCTCATCGTAATCCTCGATATCGTCTTCGGCATCATCAATGTCCACGTGGTTGGGGTTCGAAGGAAATCCCTGTTCGGGAGGCACGATCTTAACGCCATGATCTCCGAACAAAAGGCAATCAAAGTTACTGTGAACACACAAAAGTTATAGCACTTTTCAATTATCAATTAGTTATTACTAATCTACCGTTCAAACAGTTCAAATCCCTGAAACTCCCCGGACATGTACATACAGACATGCATATTGCGGCCCACAAACCAAATGTCGTGGAATTGTATACAGGCACGGGCAAAACTGAAGCGGGGTGGTCTGAAGCAAAAGGGCGGAGGATTCTGTCCGGACACCTTTTGGCGGAACCAAATATTGTTGTTGAATCTCATTCTCAGCTCAAAGGAGAACTCCTCTGGACGGTAGGCGACTTCGGTGCAACTGTTCATGCCAATAACCGATAGGAAACCTATTATAAAGCCATTTAGGATATATCATTTCAATATGCAAACTATCACTTACCTGCACAGCATTTGCAGAGTCCTGTTTCGCAATTACAGGGTATGCGACTGACTAGATTGTTAATTGTAAAGTTACTTATACCAATTTGTCGCGATTCCTCCTCATGTGCCAGCTGATTGAGTCGATGGTTCAATATGCCCAATTGTAATGCAGCATCATAGGCCAAGTCCTCGGCCGGAGGCTGCAAAGGCACTGTGAGTGTATGGTGAAAGGATGTAAGAGATGAATGGAGTAATGATTTCCTATATACAACTAATAAAGCTAAGTTGCTGATAAACTTCTTTGAAATTATTGAGATTAGTAGCTCAAGTTCTCTACAACACATTCACAAAGACCAACAACAAGTTAACTTCCAAAAATAAACAAAAATCTATAATATTTTGCCCAATCATCTTTGCCGAACTTCCGCATTTTAAACAGTTCCGCATCAGAGCCACTGACGCAGCCGGCAATCGTCGCGTTATTTGAGGAAATCACCAACAAATCATAGAGCAAAAAATAGAAAAAAAAACGATCAAAATAAAACAGAAAACTGAAAACAAGACCCAACGTCTAACAGTTTCAACTATTAACCTTGACTGCCTGCAAATGAAGCAAATGAGCAGAGCCGACGAGACTTGGAAGCATTTTTTTGATGTCAATGAGACCTGAGAGTCGGCATATGCGAAGCTGATCGGATCCGAACTGATCGGTTCGGAGAGTTCGAAGTCGTCGTGGTCAAGATCACGGACAAGAGAGTCAAGTTATGAATAAGAGTGTGAAAGAGAAAGAGAGAAGTAGTAAAACTGGTAACTCATTTGAGCTCACTCTCCATATATTCAGACAAACAGTGTTGCTCCCCAAAAAGACAAAATAGCTAAAAGGTTAGGGAAAAAATGGATTAAAAACAATTTGAATGTCGTTTAAATAATATAAGTATACATTCTTAAATTAGGCGGAACATTTATTATACCCTGCCATATTATTTAACAGCTATGGGTGAGTTATTTATAACCAAGTTCCCGCTAGGCGCTAAAACAAGCTAAGCTGGCTGCACTGACTCAAACTCTCTCTCGCTCCCTCTATTGATAAGATGTTTTGTGTTTAAGTCTCAGTCTGTTGGATTTGGAGGCACAGCTGTTGAATAGATCATTAAGAATGCTATAAGATCATATGGAAATAGTACCTTTAATACGAATAATGTGCTAATTAGCTAAAGCCACAAAGTCGAGTCAAGACAATGCCAAAAGTCAGCTCAAGTACGCTGAGAACGTGGATGGGTGATTAATGTTGGACTGTGAATATGTATTATGTGGTTTAAAACTATGTGGTTATTGTTGTTTAACGATACCTATGCTATAGTTTCTGTTAAAGTCGGCGACTGACATTGGACTATAGATATAATGTCATGTCACGTCTTTTGTTGTAACTTGTTATGGCCCTTACTTTGGTAGTACTGTGTTTCCATTATTTTGGCTATTGTACAATGCTTAATTGGCGCTGTGATCTTTTATGAGGTGTTTGGCATTCCGTTTGCCAGATCGTTGATTGTTTTTAGAGATTTTAGACCATAATTATAATCAGCAAAGGCAATAGAATTGCCGCTTTGATGATTTTTGTCAGCGTTGGCTGAGTATTTACAAGGTTAAGTCAGTTGATCATATTATTAAGTAGTATAAAGTACAATCTAATATTTATAACTTAAAGTAAACATAATGAAAATTCATATATACAAATAAAACACCATCACATTTATAGTATTATACAAATTTATACATTTTATTGTAGTATTCTAGGTATATTTACAAGTTGCCTCATGGAAGTTATCACAAAGTTGCAGGTACAAGTACAAAATACTAGACAAAGGATATCCATTATTATTATAACTAATTAAACCCATTTAGCCAATCACATTTTGAACTCAAAGAGCAGTCTTAGTGTAAGAGATATTTACAGTACACACAACTATATACATTACATACTATAAACTTAAAATTAAATTCGATTATATGCCCGGGATTCGGGATCTTGAGTTCACAGTTCATATTTGTTATGTTAGGCAAACATTAACAAAGCGATAGAAAATTGGCATTGCAAATGGATTGATAAAGTTAACAACCAGATAGTAGAAATACGACATAAAGTAGGAGTTCTTTGTACTACCGGTATCCGATTTCGAGACGGCCAACAGAGATGCGACGCACAAGAGGTAGAAGAACAGGCGTGAATGTGAGCTGGCTGAAGGCATTTTGAGAACAGATGATCTTTCTCTCTCTTTTTGTAGAATCCACGAAGGTTGTTTTTGTTGTTCAGATTGTGTGTTTTGATTGAAATTTACATGAGTTTTTCAGTTCGTTGTTGTTGTTCGTTGTTCAGTTTATTAAGGCTCACTTTGCACGCAACTTTCGCTTTCGCGGAGAGACAATTCGATATCAAAATTCACAGAAGACTGGCTTTAAAATCACTTTTAGTTTCTACTAGTATCATTTGGTAGTTTTGATCGTATATACGCGTTGGACTCTCTATGACTTCACACTTGAGGCGACTCGAGGCGAGAGACTCCAGCTCCGAACGTGCTAATGGCTAAAATACAACTGGCCAAGAAAACGGTAGCGCATGCGAATGCTAAGTGCCAACGGACCAGCGGACCAGCGGACGGGGCCAAGAAACCAGACAACCAGCGGCTACAGACGGCTCTACAGCTATAGCTACAGCCGCGAGAAGGGAGGTGGTTAGCGGGTCTCTTTGGATTGACAGTTTTATGAACAAGCGAGCGCCAAAAACCAGTATTTTCAGACGTCTTCTTCTCACTGTTGTTGTTGTTGTTGTCTTTTAAGTAGAGCTTCGTTTTGGGTCTGGGCCTCTGCTATAATTTCTCTCCGAGTCGTCGCCCCGTTGGACTCTCACTTTTCTTCTATCGTTCATATATGGGTATTTATAAAAATTTATAATTAAGCTGTCACTTTAAATGGTGTTGCACGCACCTTGTGGCATCTTCTGACGTTGACCCTCTCTGATCATATCTTGAGCACTCTTGATTCTCATCAGTTTCACAGTTAATCAATTTATATGATTTTTTTTGTGTGCAAGCAAATAATTTGCAATTTATGCAAAACTGGTTCTGCGGCTTTACTGAATTACTAACTGAATTCTGTGCATTGAAAGTAGCTCTGAACAGAGCAGGTGAAATTCAGGTGAGATTCGTTTAGTTTTCTTTTCAATTGAATATAGTTTAAGTACGCGTATTTGCACTATTTCTACAGATAAACGAGAGCAACAGCCTGAGGATATTTAAAGAGTGTCGTTTTTTAGATTATTATCTTGTTCTACTTACATTCATTTAAACCGGCAAGTCATGAAATGGGTGTGTGAGTGTGAGTGTGTGTAAATGAGTAGTGAGTGTTTGCGGAACTGGTTTTTTGGCGGTATGGAATGACTCGCCAAATGCTAAGCAAATCTTAATTAAGATTTTTTTGCTTTTGGTTTCAAAGATCGCACCGTCTGCTTTATGTGTCAACAAGCCAATCCATAAATGTATTGAAATATTTAAGAACATGAGTAAGGTAGACGCTAAAGTACCGTGCTGCGTCACAAACTGGTAGAAAAGGCAATAGTCGAACCACCATAAGCTTATTTTGAAGCAAATACACAATGATATCAAGTAGAGGAAGTTTTTTATATGAGAGCTATACGATTTAATTTATAGATTTTAAGGAAATTAAGTTTGAATATAGAAAATTATGTCATACACATGATGTGTGAGTTTGGTAAAGATATCTAAAGAATTTCTCTAGTTAGATGATTTTAGATTAGAACCTTCATGCCAAATTTAGTGGATCTAGCTCTCTTAGACTTTGTATTTTAAAGAACTTTATATTATTATTTCCGACAAACCTAGCAGACCGCAGTAAATAGTAAATTCTTTTTCATAACATTATTTATATATGTATATTTTCAGATAACCGATTCTTTTCTGAGTCTGACCTTTAATCCGATTAGAGGGAGAGAGATGACAGCTTAACCAATAACATTTGAAATAACAGTATACAACAGTTATGCATATATTATATAGTAGAGGTATACTCATTTATTATGCAATATTTACGTGCTTACTTATACTATATATGAGTGGCAAACAGTTTTAAGTTTTTGTTGCTATATTTTGCATTCATTTATCGATTTGTTGACATTGACTTTGCTCGAAACTTGCCAGCTGAATTTTAATGCGAAAATTTGTCTTTGACATTTGACTAGAAGCGGAAACACATATGGAGATATAGATTGATATACTATATACACGCATAGAGATACGTCTGCTGTATCTAACGGATGTTCAATAAGACCCCAACGATTGCCAATCAACAGGTCAAAATGAAGTGCATGCTAATAAATTCCAGTTAATGTTGATCTGGCCAACTGACCAACTACCAGTTAACTGTTTTGGCTTCAGCTGCTGCGGCTGTGGCTGCCGCACGAATCACTAGCGCCATCTATTGGCTGCTTAACGAGCTCAGTGAACGCGGTTGCTGTGTGATTATCGATTTGTTGTTGGCTTTTCGATCGCTATTGATTTGTGTTACCAAACTGACTGGCTGACCATGCCCACCACCACTATTCCCCTTCCCCTCAAGAGCAACCCCAACATGACATTAGAAATTATTTTTGGCTGCTGCTGCTGCTGTTTGTTGTTGTTACTGTAGTTGTTGTTATGAAAACTTGCACGTAAATCATGTGAAATCAATTTCTCTTGCACAATTTTCCACTTTTGGCAAATATGACGAAAAATCCAAAAGCCCAGAGACGCTGCGAAAAGTCGTGAGTAAACATTTGGTTAGACCGATCCTCGAACTATGTAAGTAACTTTTCCAAATGCGATCTCCTTTGTTGCTGTTGCTGCTGTTGTTGGTAGCATCTTGCGGTCTAATAATAGCATGTTAACTCATAACATGCTATCAATCACTCCAAAAAAATTTTGGTATCTACCATGGAAACTGCGGTGGGTTATGCTCCGACAATCGTTATGGGAGGCTGCCCATAATTCGCATGTGAAAATTGGAAAATTGTTCAAACAATTTGTTGCTATTGTTGTTGTTGCTGTTGTTGGTATTGCTGATCAGCTTGGATGGAGTTATTGTTGCATGCATGCTCCAAAAATTATTGTTAGTAGTGTGTGCTGTCGAATGTGAGTAAGATTTATAGCATTTCCATGGCGCCAGTTGTCTGAGCCAGCTCAGTTTTCCAACAGATCCACGGATCATTATTAAGTATACATGTGAGTTAGATCAATTGCTAACGATAACAAAATAGATTCAAAAGTCTAACGGATTTTTTCTTACAAAACTTTTAACTAAAGTTAGCTCTGATATTTCTGAGAATTAATTCGCTGTCTATTATCATCTTATTAGCCCCACAATAAATTAGTTAAAAACTGAAGGTCCCTTTTTAAACAAATATCTTAATTTTCTTGGTTTCTGGCTTTCACTCCACCCCCAATACACTCACTTTTCTGCTTTCAGACTGAGCTCAAACAAAGCAAATCAAAAAGTATTAATTCAAAGCACCCTTTTCATATACTATGTAGTACCTATACTCTATGCTCTGGGAAATGCATTTTATGTTTTTCCTTTTTTTGTGCACTTGGAAACGCGTTGTCTTTTCCTTTTTCCGTGCTTCAGAATTTTCTTTGCTTTTTATATGCCTTTAAGTATGCAACGAGTTGACTATAGAAATTTTTATACAATTTTGTTGTTCATTTGTTTTTCTGTCGGAATAAAATGCTAAATGTGAAATGCAAAATGCAAAATGTGAAATGTGAAATGTTGAATGCAAAATGAAAAGAAAACATAAATCTTTTTTGTCTGGCAACGGCTGGTCGTGTATTGTGAGTACCTCTTATTTTTTGCTCTATTTTCCCATGATATTTTAACACTCACACACACACACATACATACCTAAGCAAAAGCCACCTCCTGTCTACTCCCCTCCCTACAACAGGTGGTAATGCAAGATTTCAGCTGCCCCACTCTAGCATTATGTTAGGGGTTTGTTTGCCTGCCTCGGCATAGAGGAGACTTGTACTTTTTGCTCCTTTTACAGTGTTGCCATATATTTTTTGGGCATCGCTTTGTTGTGTTAATTAAGCAAAAATGTTGTTATTACGAGAGAGCACAAGAGCCATCCAACAGGCTTGCCATTGGGATATATGTGTATTATGTACCGAAATGAGTACAGTTTTCCAGCACTTTGTGTTGTTAGAAGACTTCAACTTGCTCGCAAGGCTTTTGAGGTTATTTTCATTGAGGGAAAACTAATTATTTTGTATTTGAAATATAACTTATGGGCTTTAAAGTTTGCCTTTTCCCCACTCATACCAGAATGTACGTCTTTGCCAGCTGGTTAAAAGTTGGCTTTCAAAAAGCCCTCACAATCAAAGGTTTGCTGTGTGTTCCGTAATTAACCCTTCATGCATCAGCAACATGCCTCAAGAGTGCTCCTCTGCTTTGCTACAAAACGTCCTCAAACCAGAAAATTTGAAATACGAAGAAAAAAACTTTATACACAGCCTCAAGAACAATTAGTTTCTTGTGTTTATTTTTTGGCATTGCCGAAAAAATGAAAGAATTGCAAAATGCAACATGCCGCATGCCGCATGCCACTTGCCACACATATTCTCCGAGGACACTTGACTTTCAGCTTGCATTTTTTTTGGGGAGCTTGGAGTCTGCAGCAGCACTGGACGATCACAGGGGTTAAAGCTCCTCTCCTCTTCCTTCTGCTTTGGGCCCGTTGACAGCTTTCTTGTTGCACTTTTGGGGCGGTTCTGGAGCGGCTCAGACTGTCATTTTATTTGGTTTATTTGGTGTTTGCTCCATTCGCGCTGCTCTGCCAATTAATTAAGCGAAATAAAAGCCAACGGTACCTAGGGGGATAGCCGAGGGTTGGAGGCAAGACTCCTGGCAAGACTTCTGTACAACTAATTCAATTTGGCTGCATGCAATTTGTTGCCTTGAAAACGCTGAGCTTTAATACGCAATTAGTGCAATTCAATCAGCAGCAACGCAGCTCTGCAGCCAGTTGAGCCAATGTTGCCTCAAGTTTCAGTCTCCCTCTCTCTGTCTCTCACTCTCTGGAGCTGCTTTTACCACCTGCGGCTCGCGGTGATTACGTGCAACATGAGCATAAAAATTGCTTACGCTTCATAGGCAAATGCTGTAGACACCAGAGCCAGACGAGAACCACAAACACAGACTCGAAATCAGAGTTTGCTTTCCACCTTCGAGACCAGGAAACGCACACTTGCCAATGGCTCTGGTGTCGTTTATGGAAATGTGTAGGGAATCAGCGGGATTGGGCGCATTGTCGGCGCCTTTGCAACTTGTTTATGACACATGATGCAACTGATGGAAATTGCCGTTCAATCGGTGCCTCTTTCTCTCTATCTCTCTCTCTCTCTTCTGGCGCTTAATTTAGATTAAACGACTTACTGCATACAATTTATTGGCATAGCGTTTAATTGAACAGCCAAGAACAACAAGAGGAACAACGGCAACGAATTGTAGATAGCCCCCAAAACAAATACTTAGTTGTAGGTGGTCAGTGCCGCACTGTGTTGCATGTACGTTGCAGGTTGCATCGTGGCCGTTGATCACGACTCTATTAACAGCGTTCAGCGAACAAGTCTGGCTCCTTTATCTATTCCTGTTTCTGCTCCTGCTCCTGCTGCCGGCTCAATGGTCAATTATTGACCCTCAGCGCGACATTGACGAGTGTCCGGCGAATGGTTGCATCATTTGCCATACTTTTGATCTTTGTGGCGCCGCAATCGCCAGTTTCAAAACTGATCAGCTGACATGTTGCAGAGTCTGGGCAAACATGTGAACTGCCTGCTTGCCTGCCCACTCTAGACCTCAGAAGGATAGACTTAGGATCTGTGTAGGAGCCGAACAACTTGTACTTACCACCTGTTGTGCGCCATGTCGGGGTCATGTCCACACTGGGCGCCTCCGCCTCCAGACTTTGTTGTTGCACAGATTTTCACTTAATGTTCATGCATTAATTTCGAACTTGAATACTTAAGATTAACTTCTACATACATACATTTATTCGCAATGTTCCACGTTGTTGTTTTAATAGTTATTCATTTGGTTTTGCATGGCTTCAATCGCAAATTCTGCTTACAACTCGATTTATCAATCTTGGCACAAACGAAAAGTTAAGATCTAGGTGACTTGATAATCCCTTTGACACCTCCAGCAGCATTAAGAGTACCAACGATGCTGTCCACCATACAGGCTTCAGAAACTTAAACTTGTCCATTTTTAGAATTTAAAAGTTTTTAGCGAAAAAATTATAAAACAAATTTTAATTATAAAATGAAAGAACACACAAAGTATTCGAAAATTTGATAAAAACAAGCTTAAAATTGATTTGTGACTCTATAAAGCATATTTATTCCTAATCTACACAAACAGAAGAATCATTTAGGATAGTTTTTGAAATAAAAAATTAAATTTTTTGAAAAAACGACAAGGGGAAAATCGCTGCGCTTTTGGCAAAGTTATAATTGCTTAAAATTTTAGAAAAATTTGCATTTTATTTAAAAATTTAAATTTGTTTATGCAAAAGTTATACATGCGGAGTGTTGAGCTCAATCTTAACTGATTTCAATGCATGTCGTAGCATGTTCTTAGCCATATACCGAATATGTGTATGTATAGTATATGATATTGGCAACTGAGCCACAGTCACGTCGCATATGAAGCGATTGCAATCACAGAAGCTGGAAAACCAATCAAGCAGCTGCTCAACTCAGATGCTGTTGGATAAAACAATCTATCACGTATGTAATTCCCATGAAAAATTCATATAAATAGAAGAAGTAGAGAGAGAGAGAGGTAGTGAGTAGTAGCTTATGGAAACGGGAGCCAAATTGTTGTAGGTGAAATTATAATTTCGTGCAACAGTCCGTGAATGCAATCGAATAAAGTTCGAATTCGAGTTCGAGTTTGAAGTCACATATTGAACTGGGACGAGATGTTTGCCCTCAGGCGTTGCCAATCGATTCGCCAAAACGCATTTGCCAGTGTGCACTAGTTTAGATCTCGTAACGTAACGTATTTATTGGCCAAGTTCAGGCTGGAGTTCAGGCCATAATTTGTGGCGCAGCTAATGAAAAGCTATCGCACGATCTTAAGCAACCCAGTGCGTTTGGGGCCAACACGTAGAGTCCAATTTGAAAACAGCCAGCTACTTGTTACGGCCCAGACTGTAAGCAGAGACTGAGGAAGGGTGCAGCGAACGAGTGGCATCAATTCCACCTTCTTGTTGTTGCAACCTCCTCTCATAATCCCATGTTTGTTTGCATTAGGCACCGCAGACAGCCTGCAATTATGTCGTTGAATCTGCAGCTCTCTGCAGTCTATTTGCTGACAGCGCAACTGATCCAGCTTCAGCTTCATCTTCAACTCCAACTCCATTCCATCCCCAGTTTTGGAACGTGAAGTCGTTCAAAAGTGGCTGCGGTTTTTGGCATTTTGATTGCCGCAGACTTTGTGGCGCATATGAATTATGGGCTCAGTTTTGTACTAAGCTCCATCGAGTCACATTCTTTGGGTCTGCACTTTGGCTTTAACTTCAATTGTGATTGCAATTGGTGGGGATTGTGACTGCGTTTGCCATTGTCGGTTAGTGGACCATGGGAAACGCAGCATTAAAGCAATGTGACGAGCGCGTTTTAAAACGCGCACGAAACGCGTCAACGAATTCACTCGCTTCACTGCTTTCATTTAATGAAATTTTCATTATTTTTTTGGTTCGCTACTGTTTATAATGCTTCTTATTTCGCGAAATTAACACTTGGCTAAATCCACACCTTACACACACATACATTAACATACACGTGCATAAATTATGCCAAAAACAGAGCCAACCCTCTGACGGTTTTTCGCGGTTTTCTGTTTTCTACCTAATGAGTGAAAAGTCGTGTTAAACATTTAATACACATGTTGATGTACATTTTGGCCAAAGTCTGGCAACAAAAAAATTTGTGTATATTTTGTTGCTGCTTTTCATAATTTATGTGTTTCGAGTGCGCAAAATTTTTTATTTGCCGCTTGCGGTCGCGTGTCTCCCCTGCCCCCCGCTCTCTCTCATTCTCTCTGCTTTTGTAATTGAATTACTTTTCTTTTTCTGCCATTTATACCCATTTATGCCATTTATGAAAAGCATGTTTTGTTGTTCTGCTTGTACTTGGCATTAAATTAGCTTCATTTTCTGGCCACTTTTTCTATTCGAATGCATTTCACATTAACAGCAATTTGCGGGAATTTTAATATGTAAATTAAATAAAGTTCAGGCTGTGATTTGACTAGACAATAAACTGTAACTTAATAAACTGCGAATTACGCTTAATATTCCATTGATTACTATCGATTTCGTTTGGCATATCATTTAAGTGGCAAGTCATCAGCAGAGCAAATTTCCACTTTGAGATACTCCATGTACTGAAAAAATGTTTAGTCTATACTATACCTGCACTATAGGGTATATGCATCAAAATCATGACTCGCCAAGTACCAAACTCAATTGAAGGCTGCACAAATCTCCAAGGAGACACGCCAAATTGAGGACAGGACTAACCACAGACTGCTGTCTAGGAGCGTCTAGGAGGGAATAACCAAAAAGGAAAAAAAATAACAAATTTGTGTCTATAAAAATGGTTAAAACAAACTTTGCTTTCAAAATGTTTTTGGCTGACTGAATTTTGCATTTTGTAGCGAATTCAAATGAAGCTCTTCAGTTCCTCAGTTGGTTCAGTGCAAAAGTTTGTGATTTTCACGCGCTAAATGAGTTTGCAATTTATTTACATACTTATGTTTCGCTTCTGTTTTTTTCTCTTTTGGGTACTCCCCATTTGGCAAATAAATTGTAATGAATTTACAAAATCATTGGCAACAACAAATCGATAGATAAACGCAGACTTTTCCCCCGCCAAATACATATAATACACTTTTAATGAGTATTTCAGTCAGGTGTGGGTTAGACTCTCCTCGAGCTTGAATTTGTCTGTGTCAGAGTCCGCGTGCTGTCAATTAAATTAAATGCGAGACTTTTCTTAATTTCGATTGCGTGTCCCCAGTTCGTACACTTCCCTTTACCCACTCTCTTTCTCTCCTTCTCTCTGAGGTAGTGTATTTGTGGAGTCATGCAATGACAATACTTGATTGCCATGCACACGGCAGGAGCAATTCATTCCAGGACTTCCCAAATGAAATTGCATTTGTGCTCGAAATCAAATTTAATTATTTTCTTACATGCAGCGAGATTTTGTGCGTTCCATCAATTTGTTTGCATCAATTTGTGGCATGCTTTAAGGCGTTGCTTTGAGTCTAAGCTTTAAATAGTTGCAGAGACACACATAATCCACACGATTAAAAGAAAATTGGGTAGTAACATATATTACAAATACCCTTTGATATATTTTAAATGTAAACGATGCAGAAATACCTATCGAAAACAGTCCAACAAATTCACTGTACCCTTTGTTAGAGTATACAAAATTAAAATGCATTATGATTTTTGTGAAATTATTTCATGTGCTTCACTGCGTCCTTTCAAAGGCAGGCTTCAGTCAAGTTTCTTCGTATTTATTTTTACTTTTCACTGTTTTTTTGTAATATGAGGAATGCCGAAATTTCGGTACACAGATCCATTTGGTTAGAAAGAGAGAGGTATGAGTTTGCAGCCAGACGGTGATGCTTTTTCTTGATTTTAGCTGCAGCCCATAGGAATTTGAAGTCGACAGCAGTCAGAAGAAGTATAAAGTGGAAATTATCGCCACATGTAGCATGCAAAGGGAGTGGTTGGGCAGGAGAGTAGTCAGGCAGGGCCGTTAGCTTTTGAGTGTTTGCATTGCCTGCTCAACTTTGCCCAGGTCCAAATACTACACACAACTCCAAGTGTCTATGTGTTTGGGTAAGATGGAGTAGGAGTGTTGGCATTGGTATTGGGCGTAGGCGAAGTCGAGCTCCTTTAGGCGTCTGCAAATCTCAAAAATGCACACAGACTTGGTCCATCCGCTTCCGTCGCGCCGTGGCTACACACGGCCGTATATCTGTATCTGTACGCCGTAGTGAGATGCAGCTACCTACGTTGTGGCTCCAGCAAGGACGTCGCTGTCTGGAAAGGCGATTTAGCAAATTAAAAGGTTTTTAATGCATGGAGTGCGCTTTTACTTATTTCATAATTTTGGATGCCAACTGCTAGCTAGGATACACAGATTCTGGTGGGACTACTGGGAGACTACTGGGGGACTACTGGGGGTACTGTCTTTTATTTTTACCGTAGACTTTTGTACTTTTTTTGCACTTGTCTCTGATTTTGGCAAACTGCACCCTCCTATAGGCGCTTTGTAATTTCCGCCAGCTTAGCTTAAAGTGGAAAATAAAGGTAGGGTGTACAGGAGGAAGGCATAGGTGCACAATTTATGAGCTGCACTTACAGGATATGAGAAATACATTTTAATTGTGCAATAAATTGAAATGTCACCCCAAAAATAAATATTTTGTTGCTTGGAAATGACTTTTTAATTTCAAAAGCTTATGGGGAAAAAAGACTTTGTGCAAGACCAAAATGAAAAATATAATATTATAATTATGTATTAGATATATATATAATAGATATAGAATTTTTTTGTGATAAACAGTATATTGTTTTAAATAGTTTTGTGCAGTAAATTTATTTATATTTCAATTAATAAATCTTATCATATTTATGCTTGAATTAAGTCAATGAAAACCACACAAATATCTTAAGCTAATTCCAAAATCGACAAAATAAATGAATTCATTCAAGATGCGTTATCTGAGACCTACTAAAACCCTGAAAAACCCACGGCGAATTACGCACTTGACTGCGGCACAAGGTTCGTCAAATCGAGCATTAGGAAAATAGGAAATTGCAGACTTTTCGCAACAACAGCCTAGTGGTGGGGCTGAGGATGGGTGTGTGGAAAGCGAGTGAAAAACAGAACAATTGTCACGTGTCTTCAACGCCCTTTTTGCATGTTGTGCCTGTTGTTATTTCTGGTTTTGGTTTTTGGGTGTGTGTGCATATCAAAGATTTTCACTTGAGCATCGGAAAATTGGCAAGTGGGTTGTGCGAGGGTAGTCACAACACTCCCTTCCAGCAAATTTGCGAATTTTGGGTTATTAGGTTTTTCTTTTTGTGTACTCTTGCGGGTTTTTTGCATACGGAAAAGCGAGGCTTATGCATGTTCAATTGGAAAATTCAAAACAGGCAACGTGTAAGGCAATAAATGACAGTTGAAATTTTTGATAAATGTTAACGCGTGTCGAGACTGAGACGGAGACTGGGTGTGGGTGTGTGACAGTCGTAATAAGTTGATTGTTTGGAAAATGTCTGGCAGTGAAAATTCTTGGCACTTGTGAGTCCTTTGTGCTATGCCGTGGGCTATTTTCATATGATTTAAGGGCGTCACTTCATTGCAAATGAAGCCAATTTGCGGCGAAATTTGCATGCGGGAAATTCGCAATGTGTGGGTGAGTGGTTTTAAATGGTTTGAGTGGTTGGGTGGCTTGGATTGGGTTAACCACTTAACTGCCTGCATTGTAAATGTGTAGAATTGGCATTAAGCGTATTAGTTAGTTAAGAATTTTTCAAGTATTTTCTGTATGAAATTGAATATAATTTCCTTTACTTGATTTACAGTGGCTGCGGTTAGTGGTCTAACGAACTGGCCCTAGCCTGCACTAAAGTATGCAGTCTTAAAATTTTCGGAATCAACAATAATAGAAATAATAATAGCATTGTGCACAATAGTGTTCCCCCTTAACTACTTCAGTCCCTTTACTAACCAAAGACTGCAAAGACGCACTCAGTTTTTGTTTATGACGCAGTAATATTGAAATCTGGATAATTGTGCAAAAGGATGTGAAAAACCGCAAATACTTTTCACTCCAGCAGCAGCAGCAGTAGCAGTGGCAGCAGCTCATTCACTGCCAAACGAAACGAAGATATCTTGAGTACAATTTTAGTGCGACAATAAGAGAAGCAAGAAGAAGGACATCTCTCATCGCTCTGTGAGTGTACATAGAGTCTAGAGAAAGTCAGGCAGGATCTCTGGCGAAATGGTCATACAGCTGAAGTGGAGTGGAGTGAAAAGTGCTGCCAAGCAGAAAGTGGTCAACATTTTTGCCAGTGCCACGGGCAAGAATAAAGGACGTCGCCTTACAACAAAAAATATATGTATATGCAGTATTTTATACTACACAAGTATACAGAATATAGGGAATGCACCAAAAGGTAGCAATCATAGTTCCAGTCCAAAGTAATAATAATAACCTCCTTCTAACTTTTGTTTTGTTGGTGTTGCTGTTGTTGTTCTAGTTATTGCCGTCGGTTTCTACTGCCTTTTGCGGTAATAAACCAAAGACATTTCATTTGAACTCGTAAAGTCGTAAATATGCTTCTTTTCTTCTACTTTTTTTTAGCATCTGAAAGCCAAATTAAAAGTGAACCCAACACAAATTAAATTCAATTGCTCAAATACCAAACGAAATGTGGGAACTCTATGAGCAAGCGAGAAAAGCCACAAACCCTTAAACTACTTTATTTTAAATATTGAAATTATTTATAATTTTAAGCACAAGATTTTGCTGCTTTTTCATTTGAGTTCTACAAAATCATAAACCCTTTCTATGCTTTCTAAAATACCATCCAAAACTCAAGTGCACAAAAATTGAACAACAAAAATTGCAATTTGCTTTCATATGCAGAGGGCGCATAATTCAAAAGCACCTTTTGACCTCCCAACCCCCTAGACAACCCCAAAATTAGCAGGTATCCCATCTCAGGTCCTCAGCTCATCAACAGTCGCATATCTCAAAGGATTTTCGCTCATAATTAATGCTCAACATTGAGAGGAATGTTCAAAAGATATTTTAGCCATATTCCACCGTTCCCCCTAACAGAAATCTTTTGTGTGAATGTCAAAAGCAAGCGACAGCCACAAACAATATAAAAAGTGCAAAAAAATGTTTAGCTTGAATTATTTTTCGACTGCTATTTTTTGGGTTTTTTTTAGGTATAGGCAAACAGAAGTGCTTTTGGGCATACATATGGGAGTGCAAGTGGAATCTGTAACTGGATTTGTAACTAGGACTGCTACAATGGAACTGTTGTCTGCTCTGCTGTCATGATTTATTTACTCACGGCGTGCGCGTATTTATCAAACTCTAATTAATCGGTGATAAACCGATCAAGACGCTAAATGCTGAGCTACACGAAGCCAACACAAGACTGAACAGCAATCCAGCAGAAACAAGTTTCGCTTCATTTTGCGGTTTTTCATAGTGTATAGGCATTACCATGTGATTTGCTTGGCTCTAGCTCTTAGCATCCAAGTGCCGCTTTGCGAGTATTTTGTTGTGTAGTATTTGCTAAAGCTATTTGCTTTCCTTCCTTCCTTCCAAACTGACTGACCGACCGTCCTGCTGCCTAGCCGCCTAGTCGCCTTCTTGCTTTCCTCTGCGATTGCCGATCCAATCAATATATGCTCGTGTCCAGCAAATAATAGACCTCAAACTGGCATTTTAAGCGTTTTCGACTGTTCGTACTGCTATCGCCTATGCGCCGTGGTTATGACCATCTTATGTTTCCGTGTGCTGAAATTTTTCTTTCAAATGCACACATAGTTAAGCCAAAAATAGTTAAGTTTGAGTTGTGGTAAGCAATATCACATTACAGGGTGTTGCATTATGCGTTAAGCATAGTAAAGCAGACAAAACCAACCAAGTCAAGGGGCTTAACTTTCATGTCTTTACAAGTTTAAGCTTAATACAAGGTGTTCATTAGGAGTATAACTTTGTAAAATAGTTAAAGCAAGCTAATTTTTTCATTTTTGCTAGACACAAATAATTTTCAATAATTATACCTAAAATTTATAGCAGTTTGGTTGCTTAAAAATATCTTTCTAACTTAATAAACACCCTGTATTTGTAATTTTCCATCCCATTCTTTTGTTAATCGTTAGAGTAAGTTTTTAGTTTCAAATTTCTAGCTTCAATTTACAGTTTACAAATGTTGAGAGGTAATGGAGCACCCTGTATATGCTATAGCAATGACCTCTAATCCACTTTGGCAAATCAATTTATTAGCCATGTATGACTTATGCCTTTTTAAATGTGCGCTTGCATGTGTTGCCTAGTTTAAAGTTGAACGTTTATAGGTTGCACTGACCACCCTATCTCCACTGCCCCCGCACTTCCTCACCACGCTTCCCAACCACTCCTTTGCTTTAGTAGGCAGTCCGCATGGAGGAGGCGCAACAAATTTATGTTAACATGGACTGCGTAGCGCCCTCTGGTGTGTAATTTGGCGTTGTTTAGGCATCACGATTAAAGTTTTCTTTTGGCCATGGCCAACTGCCCAGATCTTGGCCAGGTTCTCGACTGCGGGGAGCGGAGGAAAAGGCAATAAAATATATGTGTGTCTAAAAGCGGATGCATGGGTGTAAGCCATGATTATCGCGGCTATAAATGATATGTGTGAGCTGAAGTCCAAGAAGGTATAGGAACAATTTCATGTAGTTTGTGGCCCGTTTAGTGTCCGAAACTGAGCGTGTGAAATACGCAGTGGGCGTGGCAGGTGCTCAAGTGGCCAAGCATTCTGCTTATTTATGTTCTTTTAATTACAACTAGCCAGGAGTCAGTTTCTAAAGCGCGGCTAACAACAAATGACAGAGTCAACAAACTGCAGAATATCAATTTCCCTGCAGGCGCCACTTGTTGCCAAAAAAGAGAAGCAAAAAATAAAGAAAGAAATAAAATTGTTAGTTTTTATGGGCAAAGTTGTGGGCTGACGGGACGACAGGGCGTCACTTTGAATATAAACGTTAAGTATAAAATTGAAAAAGCCATTTTGCTGCCAATTTAGCAAACACTTAAACCAATTTCGCACTTCAATCCACCGACGCACACAAAAAATACTGCCAGTATCTAGTAACCAGTACCCAGTCCAATTTCCACACATTTGCACAGATAGTGGCTAGATACAGGGTGAGTGGGATGTGCAGGCACTGCACATTGGCATTGATGCCGGCTCAAATGGCAACAACAAGGACAATCCAGAGGTCGCTTGGCTTGACTTGGCCCAAAGTCTCTCGTCAGGCGACAGTCTGAACATTTGCCAACAAAGTGTGAAAATGTCAAGTCGTAAAGCGTTCACTCTGCTCACCCAGACAACATTCGCTTAAAGCATTCAGTATGAAGTAACTATTCGCATCCCAGTTGGCCTAGAGTTTAGTATCCAAAAAATATAGTAACTAGAGTTCTTACACTGTTCTCATTACAACTTTATACAAGTTATTAAGCAACGATATTAAGTAATAATAAATTAACATTAAAAATGTCTTGCATTTGTCAATATGTACGTGTAAATTCATTGCCGGATCATGCGGAGATTCGTGTGTCTTTTGGTGTAACCTCAGCCGCAACTTTAGAGAACGAATTAGAAGCTCCAGCAACGAATAGTGAGACGTAAGTACATTTACAATACCTAAATTATAATTGAATTAGAATTTAATACTAAAATAATACGTTTATTACTTTATTTTTGAAATTTCCTTTAATATTCTTCGTAGTTCCAAAGAACCAGTTTCAGATGATGTCAAGATCGCAGTTTGCGTCTCAGAGTTGGCCGGATTCAAAGCCGAGAATTGGCTACTGAAGAAGAAGCTAAGTGATTATGAGGCAACCATAGAAAATCTAGAGCAACTAATGTCTACTATTGTGAGTAAACAGCAGCAGGTGCTCAGTGAACTGGTTCATTTGCGTAAGCGCAATAATGAACTGGAAACCGAGTGTAATCTGCAACGGGAATATCATACCATAGAACGCAATGCTCTTATTAAAGAGCTGCAAGAATTGAAAGCACTAAACAATCAACACTTTTCTGAGCTGGTAAGTTAATAATACTTTAAAACACCCGGAGTTGCCATATCGTACTATCCAGCATAGTGAAGAGGAATTTACTGAGACTGCGGCTGATAGTCAGGATCAGGATCAGGATCAGCTGTCGGAGAGTGAAAGTGATGACGAATGCTGCTCTCAGCATGACAGTGATGAGGAAAGCGCATCGACAGTCTCATCTAGAAGATTGATGGGACGAGCCTCAATGGGTTCACAGACTGAGGATACAGAATATAGCGAGGATGAAGATGGGGAGTCTCGGCACGAGGAGTATAGCACAGCAACTGAAACCGAATCGGACTAATAATTAGCAGCACTACATATTTTAACTATAATCACACACTAGTTTCATCATATTTCTGTTCTTCACAATCTACTATTAAGTTGTAAGTAGCGATACATATGGTAACTTTAAAGTAATTCCTAAACTTGAAAACCCTTTCACAGTTTAAATTTAACGCATTAAATAATCAACTGAAAAACGTGACAATCGGGCAAAACAAACGAAATAAATTCTGAAATAACGTGACAGCGACTCAAATAGGATATCAACAATGCAAAGGACATCGCATTAAAAATCTCTCGCCGTATTTGCATATCAAAATGTGATGGTGAAACTCCTCAATCTCAACTCCTTACCGCTCAGGTCGTTGCCAAAGTGATTGAATGGCTGGCAAATAGACTGGATGTAGAAGCCAAAGGACATGGGACTTGGTAAGGGAATAAATAACTGGCAAAAACGTGTTAAGTGTTTACCTATCGCAAAAAGTTGAAACACAATAAAAACAAAAAAAGAAGTAAATATTCAAATCAAGCCCAAAGCCATTCACAATCTTCCCATATGTCTGTGTCTGCAGATATTTTTTTGTTGAGTGCCTGCAGCAAGTGGAGTGTGTGCGGTGTGTGTACGGTGCGGTGTGTGCGTGTGTTGTTGGGGCAATTTATCAAGCCGCAAAGTTTTTAGCACAAATGAGTCGTGGCAAGACAACTAAAGGTCCTGCCTCCGTTTGCCATCCTGGGGATTAATGAGTCTCGTGTGTTTTTAGTCTCTCTCATGCTACCTTTCTCGTTGCATACATCCTCCAACCAGAGCTAGCAACACGTACTAATAATCCATCATCACTTTCAAGTGGCAACTTGTGGGTTTTTCTTCATATATCTTTGTGTGCTTTGCCGAGATCGCTTATCGCAGCGGTATTTGGTAAAAATTAAAATAGATAAATGTGTGTATGGTGTTTATGTGGTATGTTAAGTGACAAGTTTGAAATACTCAGACTGGATAAGGATACAAACTTGATCTGCTTGGAGCATAGACGAATTTACATGCCAAATTTGGTAGCTCTAGCTCTTAAAGTCTCTGAGATTGCGTATTTTCTTCACTGGTCTAAGATAATACTTCTCGGTACTAGTTTAGTTTTAGAGATAAAGGTATTCAAGTAAGCTACATATCGTTTAAGGACCAACTTAACCCAGAGAGACCTCAGAGACCCAGAGGCAAAACGAAACGGAGCACCTTTGTGCAACAATTATTAATGACCAGAGACAAGGACTCTATGCATATCGAGTCAGGAGTTGTATGCAATATCATTTATCATACAATAAAAAAACTTGTTGCACACAAAAAAGGTTTTCGTGTCACGTGAGAAAAAACTGAACTTGAATTTGACTGGTGTGCGGCTACCGGAGAACTACCACACAGAACCATAACCAGGAACAGAGACAGGGACTGGCACTTGGAGATGTGAAATCAAACATGGCATGAAAGGATGGCGACTACAATATTAATACGCGACGTGGATGAGATGCGATGCGATGTGGATACGATACGATGGGGGCAACTTAAACGCTATGCAAATCGCATCATAAAAGGTAAAGAGATACCGAGTTGTTATTGCTGTTGTTGTTGGTGTTGGTGGTCAACAAAGGTGTTGCTTTGTGGCTCCTTTGTGAAAGGTTGCCACAGAGGCACAGCAACAAGTAGCACACAAATTGCATGCGACCAAACCGCACAGAGGCATGGCGACTACCGGGAGAAAGGCATTGCGTTGGGAGATTAATGGATTTGGTTGCTGAACGACATTGAATTATATTGAAAGGCTTGTTAAGCGCAGACATATGAACATCTCCCCCAAACTACTGGATGGCCAAATAAAGTTGACTTTCAGTTAACTTGTTGGCGTTGAGCGGCTAAATGTGTTGTGGCTCTTAGAAAGTGGAGTGAGCCCAACTTGTCAGCTTTATTTTAAACAATTTGTACTATTCAGAAGGTGAATTTGAATCTTACTCATTTTATTAATATAATATTAAATCTATATTTTCCAGATTTATTTGGTTTAAATGCTTGATTTAATCAGCAAAAACATTTGCAGACCGATTCAGCGGATCAACGCCTATTTATTTAGTGAACCGTATAAATGGAAAACACGTAAATAAAATAGAACAATGCCAAAGGCATAAAAAAAATTCGCGTGTTCTAAGCAATTTGAAACCAATAATCGTTGGGTGTCTTTTAAATTAAGTAACCGGAACCATGCAAGCCAAATATTAAACCAAATTCAGACCGGGTACGAGTACGAGTACGAGTATGTTGACATGCCAGTCAATGTGAATGATATGTGATGGTAAATGGCAAAATACCTGTGTTTGTGGTTGGAAAGAGGGAACCCTGTATTTTTTCATTTCATTTGAATTTCATTCGATTATTTTTTTTCGTTTCTTGCTTTTTATTTTGAGAACTAATCTAAAATTAAAATCATTTTGCGGGTGGCAAGGCAAAAACAAGTCGGCTGCAAACGATAAATGGATGATATATGACGATTGATAAAAGTTTTCCCCTAGACAGGGATATGGATACAGATACGGATACGATATTTATGCACTAATGAGAATGACAAACCAACAATGCAAATATTACCCGAAAAAAAAAACGAAACGAAACGAAGAGAAATGCAAAGAAACCGAAAAACTCAATTAAACAAACACACGCAGACATAAGTTAACTAGCATTTCGATTTTTAGGGGGGTGTGGGAGGGTGGGTATGTTTTCCAACCCTTGCTGGGGTGGCGCTAATAAACAGTTTGATTTTAATCAATGAACCGCAAAGCCAAATACATGAAAATGCCATCCAAAGCCAAATGAAATGAAAGCCAGACAGACAGACAAGACTTTTGCGTTTAATTGTAAACCTTTTCCGGTTCTATATATATTTATCTATATATATAGATGGAGTTTACGTACGATTAAATAGGTTTTGTATTTGCCTACTACACGGCAACTAAGCAAACAACTTTCTTTCCTTTCAGCTGGGGTAGATTCACCAACATTTTTCTTTGCTTCTTTTCATAGGATTTTTATTTGAAGGGTTTCCTCATGCATATTTATGCCACTTAATTTTCTTTTATTTTATTTTTTTCTGTACTCTACGAATTTCTGGGTCTGTGTGTGTATCAAGTTTTTTTTATGTGGCAGACTCGAACCCTTGACGTAATTAGAGGAGACTCCATTGACTTATGCAATTCTCGATGGTTTCATGCATATTTATGAGTATGGATTTAATAAATATGGTATTTTTATTTATTTGTCTCTGTTTGTAGAAATGGGGGAGAAATGAGCAGCCTTCATTTTGTTTCATTCCACTGTGCTTAGAGACCGAACCAGAACCAGTGGAGATGCGGAAGTGCTGGCTATAACCATATAGGAGCTAAAACACATGTTGGCCAAGCGTCTGCAATTTCGTATCTGTCAGATACAGATACAAAAAATGCAGTTTCGCTTAACAAGGCGAACCATCGAATCATACTAATTTGAGTAGAGAAAAACTATTTTCTAAATTAGACAAAATAATATAGTAGTGTACACCAAGTGCATGAAGCAAGCAGAAAGCGGAGGTGAAGTAGGAGGAGGAGTAGTAAGTGCAACATGTGTTGCACCTAGAGTACCGCTACGATTACGATCGTTATCACCAAATCAGCGACGGGGTCTAATAGAGCTGTACAGCAAGAGAGAGGGAGAACCCCATCTCTCTCTCTCTCTCTCTCTGTACAAAGTGCGATTTCGATTAACGATCTCTGAGCTCAACCAAGCGGCACACATGGCCCCAGCTGTTGCCCTCGGGCATACCGATCTTGTACTATAGAGACCTGTGTTCGCTTTGCCACATTATTTACAGATCTCGCACCTTGGCTACCAAACGGACCACAACTTGATCGATCTGCTGCGCTTGCACTTGCGCCACACCACACCACACTAATCCATCTTCATGTTGTGATAAAGCCTGGCGATCGTTATACCGCCAACTGGCTGGATCGCCCGATCGCTGTGCCATACTTAGATTACGCTTAAGTAGACAGCAGGCTGCTTAACCTGCAGCTAAAAGCGGTTGACTTTGACCAGAACCCAACGATGATCGCAACGATGATCGTAGCGATCGCAACGATCTTCGATCGACAGCAGCCGTTCGTTTTGGTGGATCATCTTGTTTTAGCTGGGCGTCATTTTTAGTAAATTACTTTAATAGTATAAACATAATCATTTGTATTGTGCTGCTGCTGCTGATGCTGATGTTGCTGCAGCAGAGAGGATCAGCAGCATATGGCACTTTGTAGCAACCACAGCATCAAAGTTTGCAACAACAGCTCGTGCCATGGCCTGGTAGTAATTTCTATCTAGTTATGACGCTACGATACCCCTTTCGTGGAATCACAGTTATCTGTCTAACAGTGAAAAATTGAAAATTGTACATGTGGCCACTTGTTTAGCTTTTGCTGTTTCTATTCTTGCTACACTGTTCAAAAAGACATAACTAAAATGCTTCATTGTTATAAAATTTTGTTTTATTGGTTTCTTTTTGGAAAAATGTTTTTAAAGCTGTGAAGCTTAATTTTCTTATTATAGATTTAGTCTAAAATATTTAAAAATGTGTCTTAAAAATTAATTACAACTTGAGCTTCTCCTTGAGCTTTTTTTAACAGTGTATTTTCAGATCAGTTAAGACTTTCTCAGTCGAACATTAGATTTGATGGCTGTGTACGCAATGCAGAATGAGCCAAAAATAATTGTATTGAGCTTTTAGAAAGACTGACATGGAGTAATTTCTTTAAACTGAATACTTCGGAAGCCGAACAGAATCTATTTCAACTAGAACATAGTGAAGGAAATTTAACTGTTAAGACTTGTTAATTCTTGCCGTGAATCGATGAAGTAATTTGCTTCTGCACGCCACGGGTTCAAAAGGTGAACTGAGTTGAGCCTGCTAAAGGATCTACAAATATGTTAACTGTGAATGCAGCTGTCGTCATTCGGCAGACCCGAAGCTGATCCCTGCCCCTGGAAATTAGGAGCACCTCATTTGAATATTTAATCAAACTAATTTGCATACGAGTACCGAAGATATATCGTTTACCTGAGCAGTTGCGATCGATAGACAAGGACATGTGATCCGATGTCAAAAAGGGGTTGAGGATCCCTTTTGCTTCTACTAAAGCAACTGATTTGGATGCTGTGTGTGGAAGGGTTGATGGTAAGCTATGTAGCTGCACAAATACGAGTACACTTTGGTATTGTGCTGTGGCTTGAATTTTGTTTATTTAGCAAATAAAAAACTGCACGCAAATTTGAATAAAACAGCAAGTAAAATGTTGCCAAAAGACTGAAAGGACTGCAAGGCAAAAGGAAAAGCGCGAAAACCACGAACATTTTTGCATAATTTATTGAAATTTCGTGGCGCAGACAAAGGAGCCATGCGGAGGAGAACTGCTGCAAGGACTCAGGACGCAAGCAATAGCACCCAGCGAAAACTGCATGAAATGTGTTTCTATTTTGGACGAGCTTCTTGTGGCACGGCATTATCCTTTTGGCTTGTGTGCATTTATTTTTCATTTGCATGAATTTTTCATTGTTTTCACAGACGCCAAAGCGAACGGAGCGAACTGCACTTTACGCTCCGCAGGATCAGCTCAAACACGCGATATTTGTCAGCGGGAAATCAGCTTGAAAATTCAACATTTTGCACCCAAGGACAGTTAAGGACAACCGCAATGTCATATATAGACATCCATAACTGACGGTAAAAGCGTTTGCATTTGACTAAACTCAGAATCCAAACAAATATTTTACTTTCATAATGCAGCTGAATCTATAAACGCCTTTTATCTACCTTCACTCCTCACTTTACACCTATTCCCTCCCGCCCACAAGTATTTATCTGGTAGAAAAATGTAAACAAATTTTTGTGCAATTTGTTGTCACTTGTTGGCTGAACAGCAGCAGCAGCAGCAGCAGAGAGGGGAGTTGACTATATATATAGACTTAAGCCTTAAATTAAATTAAAGACTTTAGAATTGTATAAGAAAAGTTAAGTTGAAGTTATTCATAGAACTTTATAGTTTAAAGTAATGGTTTATTACTAGACTTAAGAATTATTTGAAAATTGTTTAAAAATTGGGAAAGTCTACAAAGAAACAAACATTTCTTTCACGAGGCAAACCATTTTTATATTATAGCTGAAACTTCCGAGAAAATTCTTAAAATCTAATAAGCTTTGAGATGAAAAAGGTGTAGCTTTATTCGAAAACTATATGAAAAGTTCAGATAAAGTAATATTTCTCCATAAGAAATCAGCTAGAACGCTTTCAGGAACATCCCAGTATAGATAGCTATGTGAAACTGTTAGTTATTGCAGCCATTTTGGATGCATTTTTCGGGGGGTGAAGAATTAACTGCAGAACCAAATCGAAAGTTGAATCCTTTCTCATTGCGAGTATAGCTTATAACAACAAAAACAACAACAGGCAATGAAGCAACGCATGTGCGTACACACACGCACCCCCAACCCCGAAAAGCCTTGGAAGAGAGGGTGGCAGTGGAAATGGAGGTGGAGGTGGGCAAGGGTGGTGCTGGGGTGGTGGCGGCACCGGTGGCGGTGTCGGTGGTTGCTAAATGCAATTTATCATAAAAGCCAGAGATAGACGCTTGAAATTGAAGCGGGAAGTGGGAAGAAACGCGAAACGTTTTCGAGTGGATGGAGCGAGTCAAAGTTCAACACACACACAAACACACACACACATATGAACAACAACAACACACACACATACAATCCTGCGCTCTCAAAAGACAGCTCATCTAATAAGACGCATTTAGCGTCTGTCTGAATTGAGAGTGTAGAGGGAGAGAGTAAATCGGTGAGCGAGGGGAGGCATACTTCTAAGCAAATAGGAAAAGTTATGGAGCTGTAATAAATTGGATTAGTTCGAGTTATGAGTCCGCCATTTTGTACCACTGTGGCAACATGCGGCGTGTGTTGCACGATGAAATTTATGCGCACATAAAAAAACACAGAATGAAAACAGTAACTGAAAATCCAACTAAATATTTTGGTCTGACACACGCAGCGTTTCATTTAGATAGGATTACCACTGTAGGGGGGAATGAGTAGTCTTCAAATAGGCTTGGATGGGGAACTCTCAAGAGCCCCACTTCTGTTGTGAAGTACAGTGAAGCGCTGCTTTGTAGGCTACCTGTCAGAGCAATGCTACGTGCCAAATCAAAAATCAGCTTTTCATTAAATTTCAATTGTACAACTCAGATTTGCATATGAAAGCGTTTCATTTATGGATATTTCCCATAGTACCCGAATAATATTTGCCACCTTTCGGCGTTGTTCGTTAAATGATTTCCCATTTTTCTATTTTCCTTTTTTTATCCCTGTCTGTCATGTGAAGTGTGCAGCATCCTTTTCTGTTCATACAGAGGTATACACAAATATACTGACACACAGCAATTGGTTTCATATATGCAAATTTTCTTTTTATTTCCAATTGTTCCCTTTCTCCCGTTGCTTTTTTGTTGCATTCTGTGATCGCAGCTGCTGCAAGATTTGACTCAGCTTCATCTATTTTTTATTGGGATGCTGCTATTTTATTATTTTATTTTGCTGGGTTGTTTGTGTTTTTGTCCTGCATCCTTTTTTGGCATGTAAGTACGCCGCAGATGGTAAGTAAAACAATCGGTTGTGCCGTCGGTAAAAAAAAATACTGCCGAAATGGATTTAGACTGTTATAAAATCGAACTATTAATATAAAGTAGTTATCTAAAGTAGTTATATTATAATTAGTGTATCTGGAATGGAAGTTATTTATATTTGAAGCCCACCAATCGGCAAAAATAGTTTTTAAAACTACATAACTCAAGAAGGTTTTGAGATATTTCATCTATATACGATATGCTGACCAAATTTACTTAGAATCGGATATGTATATCATATAACTATTGGTCATTATTGTCTAATACTACATCTTAACTTAAGTTATACATATTTCGTACTTTACAAATTAAATTTTCTTTTACAGTCGGCTAAATAGTGGAGTTTCTCTCTTGTCTACGAAGTTATTTTCTAAGTATTTCCTAGCTTGGACTGCTGCCTTGACTTTTTCCATACAGACTGTCTCTTTAATTAGAATTCGTTGCAGTAATATATTTAATTCATGTAAATGGCCATCATTCTATTGCCTAGAGTAAGTTCCCTAGTGACAGCTTCCGTAGCTGCCCCACACCTGTTTCATGCCAATCTATGCTCCATTCTATAGCGACTCACTGGTAGCCCTTTCTATTATCCGTGAGCCCGGAGGCTGTTAATTTATTTAACTACCGCACGCCTAAACCACGTGTATCGCATATATCAAAGCTTCGTTTGCCATCAAATGGATTTCATTTTGAAATCCAATAACTGCCAAAATGAAAATGAAACATTTTGTACTACATATAAAGCTATAGAGACAACCCTTTCGTATCGCCTGGGACTAACAACAACTACCCAAACTTGACGCTATATACATATCGTTAAATGTAACAGTTTGTTGTATATAATGTACAACTTTTTGTGTACTTACACTCGCGTGTGACTGTATGTGTGTGTGTGTAAGGTATATAATACACACAGAGATTTTCGCACTTTACGCAATTTTTCCCCGCCAGCGCGAAAAGGGTTGAAAAGTGCGTATGAAGCGATGAACACCCCAACAGAGTAGTCAGTGAGACAGCGCTCAGCGTTGCCAGACTGTTGTCGATGGCATCATCAACGCCGGGCCTAAGCTTCCACAGCCTCTTCAGCTCGAACCCTTTGACAGCACCACCCGCTACGCCCTGTTGTCAGTACCATTGCCTTGGCGGCCATTATTATTTTGCTTTTCAGCTTCTTCTTCTTCACTTGTTTTGGCTACGTCAACTACAGCACTCTGCTCCCCCTTCTGGCCAACCCAACCCACAACGTTTTCTTTGACGGTTTTTTGGTAATTTTCTTAAAAATATTTTGGTAGCAAACTTTTCAGATTTAAGCCCTTCTTCTCTATTGAGAGCTTTTTGCGGTTTGCACTGCTTTTGCGGCAACTGACCAAGGGGGAGAGAGTGGAGGAGTGGGACAGAAGGGGTGTTGCCCACCCCCTGCTCTGCCTATGGAAGTCGCCTTTTTAATCTCATTTTATGAAATGAAAATTTTTCAATTTTTCGACAAGAGATAAACTTTTTCTACTTGAATGCGTAATTACTTGCCACGAATGAAATACTGCGAATTTTCGCTGCTTTTCGCTTGACTTTCGGCGGTCGACGTCGGCGTCGTGGCCACTTTAACCGTTAACTTTGATTTTCAAGATGGCGTCGTTGGTTTGGCGTCACTGGCGCATAACTGTTATTAGGATTATGAAAATTATTAAAATGTACCGAGAAATAAAATACAGACTTATAATGTGGTTTAATTCGCTGAGGTAAACTCGCATTCATTCATAGTATAAGGACCGTATTAAAGATTTCGTTTACAGAGAAGTTCTTAAATTTCAGTTGTCAAGGTAGTGCCTTGGAATACGAATCGAGTTTGAATTGACATTATCTAAGCCGTTAAGTAAATGCCAATTGGCATAAATTTCTTTAGCAAGAAACGAACTTCTACACATATAATGGCATCCCTTAAAAAGTCCGTGGCATTCTCAACCCACTACTGATATTTCCAGTTCTACATATAGAGAACTACAAGTGAGCACGTAGATAAACAAGTGCCAGAGAATTTAAAAATTGTATAAAGTCAAGATAAGTAAAAATTAATGAGGGACCGTAGCTACAATGTGCAAGGTTCAGTTCACTGGGCAGTGCGCAATTAAACAGGGTGCTCCATTTGACATACATACCAACAGCGTGTAGGAAAACTGTACAGCTTTTGCAGCACAATATTATATATGCTATAAAATGCGCAATTACTGCGCCGAGCGAAGTCAAAGCACCCTGTATTCCAATTAGAAAACAATGGCCGCACACGTAGAGAAAAAAGCGAAAAAAAGACCAGGGAAAAGTCCTCAACAGGAGCAGGAAAAAAATGCGAAAAAGAAGCAAAACAAACGTAAAAACGGAAACCCAAAAAATGTCTGAAGATGTTAAAAAACTTTTGCTTAACTTTGTTTTTGCTTAATGAGCAAATACACACACATACACATAAGTATACACACACATTAGACTGTACACGGAGTTCGCATTAAAAAAAATGCGTTAAGGGCGCGTTGCCAAGGACCAAAGAGAACAAATATTAATGTCTGGGCCATATACTCTCACACACACACACACACATGTATGTATGCAAACAGTGCGTAGTACGCTTAAAACTGTAAAAAAAATGTCTTATCAGTGGTTAGGGGTACTCCGGTTCGAAAATTACACTTGCCGCTGGGGTTGGTGTGTGTTTTTTTTGGGTGGAAAATGCCCAGATATTGTCTGGCCAACAACAACAACAACAGCTACCAACAAAAAAAATGTTAAAAAATTAGAAACGAGCAGATTTGACGCACGCACATGTCGCAGTTATCCCGCTGCCCCCACTATCCCTCTATTCTGTACCTCCCCCTCTCACACTTAACACTGTCTCACACTATGCGCTTTGGCATAAATTATTTAGACTCATTTAATGTTTTGGCTGCTGCTTCTTCTTCTTCATCATCGCTTTGCTTTCTTACTGTTTTCCATTTTTACGATTTTCAATTTTTATTTCGTCCACCCTTCGTGAAAATTTTACAGCATTTTGTTTTGGGGGTTTTTTCACAGCAAAAGCAGCGAAATTTAAATAATGTGTCCCTTGTCGCCACCAGATGTAGCAAGCATATTCCCTGCCACACGCTCATACGATAACAGCACGTTGTTGAGCTTCATTGGGTGTATCCATTTAGGGATTGGGGTGCTATTCCATTAAAAAAAAAAACACAGAGACAGTGTGACCAGTTTCGGCTAATCCACAAGTATTTCATTGTTATCGATAGCGCCGTTAAAAAAGCCACAAATTATCATGCTGATCCTCATTATAGCTACCGGTTTTTTTGCCCAACTCACTGACCAGCGGTCATTAAACAAGCAAATAAACAAATCCCCTCTGTTTCACCCCCCTCCCCATCACACACTCATGCCTTGGTCACACACTTAACCCCTCTATTATAACCATTTGAGATGATAATGCGATTTTTATGGCACCTATGTCCAGTGCAGTCCAGTTTGCATCCCTGTTTGACCAGCGACGTTAAGTGAGTGGTCAGTTTGCTTCTGTCCCTTTGTATATAGCTCTATTTGATTTGACTTTTTGCTTTGGGCAGTGCATAAATTAGCATTGTTTGGTCACCCTAAGAGCAGGAGGAGATCTATTGTAGTACTAGGTATATGTTAGGGTGTACTTTACGAGTGGTTGTTGAGCAATTAACATGGTGAGTAATTAATAGCTTAGGCATGTTATTTTTATTGGTCAAGGATTATTAGGCTTAAATTTGTATGGTAATAAAATTACGATATTCGAAAAAAAACTATAAATCACTGAATGTCATATACGATATTCACTTTAATTAGCTAAAAATCTACCATCCTAGCATAAATTACTTGAAATCCGATGAATATCGTATACGATATTCGACATACTTTGCTTAGGTAAAGCATTTGCATATATTCTACAACCAACAAAAGGGTTTAAGTCTTGTAAAATACCTTTTTTCCATTTCTATCAATCATTTCTCCCTAACTCCTTTCCCTAAGCCAACTGTCTATCACATATCTTCAGTTAATCAAATTCTACACCATGCAAATGTAACGGCATTTCTGCCAAAGAAAAATTCCCACATGTCCTTGGCAAAAACATTGCGAAACTGCAACCCCTTTTTGCAACAACAACAATAACAAGTCATTAATAAAATCCTTATGCATTATCCTTGCGCAATTGCTGTCTCGTTGAGGCCTCATTGCGCCTTTGCACTTTTCAACAAGGGTGCAATTTTCGCACATTTCGCACAATACTCGACATTCTCAACATCCTCGCAGGAGTAAAGGGATGTTAGCCAACAACAAGTGCAGCAAAACAGATTCCGTGTCTGAATTCGCATTGTTTGCCATTCAGCTCATTGTTATTTTGGGTGTCGTGTCCGTTGTCCTGATTTCTGCACACACGCAGCAAGGATAACCGCATCATACTCGCGCAGTTGGTGGCGCCTCCCTTTCAAATGAATGGCTTGAATAAGTGAGTGCACTCGCAAATGCAAATGCTAATTTGGCAGCATTTCTATTATGAATGTTGCATTTGCAGCACATTTGCATAACAATGAGACGCTTATATAAAGAAAGTAACCGAATTTTGACGATATTTTAACTGCTAGTTTAAGGTATACCTGAAAACAGTAGGGAAATAAGGGAATACAAAATTTTGTTTTCAAAATACGTAGAGTTTGCTATTGTAGAACCTATTTTTGAATCGTATTATTTACAAAATATTTCCTTTACTCTCCAATATCGTCTTTTTATAATTATCTTAGCTACAAATTGAAACCCATGAATATTTTCCAGCTCCTCTAGCCGCCAAAGTTTCACATATAACTTGCCTAATTTTAATAAAGGAGTAGGGAAAACGTCGTTATATTTTATGCGTAGCCATATGAGTATTTTATGTTACAACATTTGTAGCCCAGTTTCCGTTTGCCATCAGAAAGCCATTTGGTAACAAGCAGAATGTGGCCTACGTGTTAACCAGGCCAACTACTTTGCATGTTCTGGCCGGTTTTCATTAATTTCCAACAGCCCTGCCAATGTATACTTTATGCAAATCAAAGAGAAATGTTTAGTGAATATAAAACTCAACTCGACCAGGCTACAATACAATTTGGGTAATTAGCAAAGGTAGAGCTGCATGTCCTGCAGGGATATGTGAACTGGGACGCGTGCTGCTACTTGAAGACTGCCATTGTGCAACGAATTGTGGCAGCAAGAGATGGGGGGAGTGTATATGTAGGTGGCTGGTCAGCACATGTAATGCCCAGCCTAATGACCGCTACGCACTTCCGTTCCAGAGTCAAGGACTCTCATGCGTATTTTGCGGCTCTGATAAATATTCAAATTAGTAAATGTGCGCAGAGTCAGCAAAAAAGTGTGTCGCATATTAAAAAGTCATTTTCTCTACCAAATGATTCGACATTTTCCACAATTTCCACATAATATAATCAAAGAAATCGAGAGAGACGGAGTGAGAGAGAGCGGGAAGTAAAAACACATGCTGTTCGACATGAGCTTGACCGGAAATGCCATACGTGACGGAAATGCGTGATTTCGGTTATGAACTACATTATACATATACACTTATTTGTATGTGTATGTGTATGTGTGTGTTAGCTCAAAGTGCAAACAAGAAAAATTGTTTAATTTGTTTGCTCGCGCATAATTATAGTTATTTCATCTAAATGTTAATTAGCTGTAATTGTTTTACTCTAAGTACTGCCCAAGTAGCACATTTGATTGTTTTTAATATGAAAGTTAATAAATTAATATTTTATTGCAGTTGCTTTGATTGATCTTCTTATTTTATACTTAACATTAGTAGATTTGTGCGTTATTTATTTGGCATTCTAACATTTCCCCTTAATACATATCTTGTATACTTTATGTTTTATCTTTTTTTGTTGTTTGCTTTTGTTTCAACTTCAAAATGCGATGAATATTAATGATTTTTACTATTACGCAAAAGCCGCTTTTGGCTTTTTTGTAAGCTTTAGCGTTTTTCCTCTTTGGCTTTGCTTACTTGTTTGTCTTGCCGTTTGTTTTATTTCAACTTTCGTAGGGTTTTTTTTTTTTTTTTGAAACGTCAACTAGAAAATCCTTGAATATCATAAATATTCCCAACACTCGCAGCAGTGTCTTCCATTTGCCGCATTTGATGTTTGATGTGGATGTTGATGTGGCTGAGAATGTTGACAGGCAAGTGGGTAACGAAAGATAGCAAGAGAGAGAAAGAAAGAGGGATAAGGAGAGAGAGAGAGGTAGCAGTGTGGTGTAGTGTGGTGAGCGGCTTAAGGAGTTGTTTTGCCTGTTCTGCCCACAGGACACAGTTGCTTTTACCCGACAGTAAATTTTAATGATTTTTCTGTAGTTGTTGTCTTGGCACACACGCCTCGTCCTGTCAATGCTCCTGCTCCTGTTTAGTCCTGCTCCTGCCGCTGCTCCGTTTGTTTGTCGTTGCGCTGCGCTCTGCTGCTTTTTTATTGGATTTGTCAGTGAAGCGTCAAGCGGACAGTCAGCCTCGAGGTGCCCGTAACGACTCATCCTCCAATTCGTACTCCTTCTTATCCTATGTGTGTGTGTGGTTGGCTTGTCATCTGGCTAAGCTCTAAAAATTAATGATGCGCAGCCCATTCGAAAGATCCTGGCGCTGTCATTGGCCCGCTGCAAGGATACGTATCCTTGTTCATTCGTATATGCAAAAATTCACATTCGCCGCTTTAAGCCGCGGCTCAGTTCCGTTCGGCTCATTGATGAAAATTAATGAGTGTGCGTGTTCCAAGTCTTGTATGCTAAAAAGTATATATACACACAAATACACACTTTTTTTGGGTAGATTTTTCGTTTCGATATAGGATTTTTTAAATAACCAAAACTTGTTTGTACACGTTCAGAGTTCTGACTCTGTCACAAACTCGAGAAACTAATTTGCATAATTACAGCCCGTAATGTTTTTCTCTCTCTCTCTCTCTCTCTGTTTTCTTTATTTACAGAATGTACGTTTGTCTCAGTGGCACACAAGGGGCGCAGTGTCCTTTTTTTGTGTATAGTATATAGAATTCAGTGTTCCCTCATGACGCACATACACATACATTTACAGATACACACATGCACAGCAGCCACGCACTTTTGATTTCAACTGCGAATACAAATAGGAATCTGAATAGGAATACGAATACCAAATACCGAATAGGTAGACGAGTACTCGCACAATCTATTGAGCACATTTGAGTTGCCCATTCCCATTCCCATTTGCATATTCACAATTAACATTGAACAAAGGTTCCCTTTAGCTATTATTATTTTACCCGAAATAAAAACTTTAGTGTATTGAGAACGCTTTTGTTATTGCCGCTGCTTTCAAAACGTGTCTTTTTCAATAAAAGAAATAGACAAAATCATATTTGAAAGGTTTCTTAGATTAAATTTGATAAAACGCTAAATTGGAATTATTAAAAAAGACTTTTAGAATCTATATTTAACTACTAAAATCCTTTTAACTCAATCAATATATGCATTAAAATTCTTATTAATTTTATTTAAAATCTGACTACTACTTAACTGTCTTTCACAATTTGTAGTATAGTTTTAGGCATGAGTTTTCTTAGAAGACTTGTCGAGTTCATTACAACCCCTCAACATTTTTTAAATAATTTCTTTCTCAGCTCTCCATTTTGGGGAAGTTCAGTGCAATTGCTTTCACAGACTTGGGGATTTTTCTCGAGTTCACTCATTAGCAAGTGTTCGTGCTCTCTGAGAGTCAAAAAGTACTGGAGTTTCTTTCTTTTCTTTTCTTTTGCTCTTTCGCTGAGTTTTTCTTTAATTTTATTGATTTTCCAGGATGGCCGGCACTTTCCTTTACCGTTAGCAAGCTAATGAGCTGCAGTTGGGCTCCGTTTTTTTTTTTTTTTTTGTTTTTGGTATCCCTCCCAGAATCATTCAACTTTGCTGACTGCTGATTATAATCAGCATTATAATGTGTACTCTCTTACACTTGAATAGTTCACGCCACGGCTCAACGGAACTGAAACTAGAGAGAAGCTGAAGCATCAGTTGACTGCGTAGTGGAACGTGCAACGCAATGACTGAAGCTCTGGCTTTTGAGGCACTTTCTTATAGGCTCTAATACCCATAATCAGGTTAACGTTAACGTTCAGTTTACCCACTGATTTGCTGGCACTTCTTCTGGCCAAACTCAAACTCAAAAACTCCTGCTCAAAACTCTAGTGAATGTGTGAACATTCTAGCAGCTTCCTAGTCAGCGAAACCAATTGCAATTTGCCCCCAAGTTGCCACAGTTTTTCAGACAGACAGACAGACAGACTGGTTGGAGTAACCCGATTTTAATCAAAACTTAGATCGCTCTAAACCGATTCGAAAGACCTTTCTCCCGCACGTTAGCTGTTTATATAATTATGATATTTGATTTAATGACGACTTGCTTCCGAAACAATCCAATCAAAAAATTTGATTGAAGTGGGCGTCCCAATAGTCCAAAGGCGTGAAACTATTCCAAAGGTCAAACACCCAAAAAGTACACAGTAAGCAGTCCTAGTCTTAATTCCCCTTTTGGCATCGTTTCAAACTGTGATTTACTATAATGGCAATCTAGTGCAATTTTCAACTGAATTTATAACCACATGAAATTCATACTCGCATGAGATCGGTATTAAATTCTTAATTTGCAATCATTAGCAACCCGTGAGCCATGGATGGAGCTTAAATTTAATACCCATATATTGTCGATATGGGATTTCTACACACGACTGCACTAGTTGCTTGTGTTGTCTGCCTTTATCGTGCTTTCGGGGTAGCTGCTTTTGATTTTTAAATTGAAAATAATAATTTTGCGCACTCAATTTTCAGCGATTTGTCAAAACATTGTTTATTGTCCGACGCCAGAGCCGCCAAGTCGCCAGCCTCCAGTCCACAGTCTCCAGTCTACAGTCTGAAGCTCTCAGTAGACTCCATCTCAGTCTCAGTATGCTACCCATTCTCAGTCTCATACCCATCTCTTCGGTTCATCCAAGTCGTTCTACTCGGCGGCGCACTTTAAGTTAATTGAAATATTTCAACCATTTTCGCCCCTACCGAACCGAACAGAACTGATGCCTGTGGCTTCTTCTACCTGCTCCAACCAGGGATTCTACAAGCCTACAGTCTGCGGCTTGGATCAAAGATTGTTTTTTATATTTATATATATATTTTGCATATTTCTTTTAATAGAATTCAATACTCATTTCTATCGCATGCGATTTATTTGCTATGTATTTAAGTTCACGAATCTGAGATCAGACTGGGATCTCTCCTTTCCTCATCTCATCTCTGCTGATCTCTGTCTGGGTTCGAGTTCAATATTGATTTTTTATGACCATTTGACCGCTAGGCGCCACATTGCTTATAAATTGAGTGATTGCATTTTCTTCTGATTATTCCCCCGCATAATTTATTGGCTATTGATATGGAAAAACTAAGCGAGTAGTAAGTAGTTAAGTAGTTGAGAGCACTTAAAGTTCAGCTTAAACTTAAAAATGTTTTTAAAACTGCTTCTAAGCAATCTCTTAAATCGAGAAAATTATTCCTTTGCTCACTCTTTGCCGTTTTTGTGGAAAAAATGATTAACTACCTTCGCTTATTCGAATAAATTCACAGAAATGTCCTGCCACTTGGCCATAGGCCTGCTGAGCACATTTCTGTGTAATCCTGTGAGCTTTGTTGGCTTGAGTAACAAATTTTGGTTGTTTTGTTTCTGACAACCGCCCAGCGACAGTCACCGACTGTCCTGTCTATGCCAACTGGTGTTGCACAGTGGGCTCCGAAGCAAATTTTCCTACTCATCGTCCGTCTGACTGAAACGGAGTATATGACTGTCATATGCTTTTGGCGTCCGGTTCCAAAGTTTATACAATCTGACGGCAAATGGAAGACGCTTGAGGGAAAGGCAACGTAGAGAATGTCCACAAAAATATAAAAAAATTTATAGAATAGTAAAGTAGAGCTTGCTGAACTGTTAAATGCGCTGTGTTGAAGCATAACTTATGTAATTTAAATTATTAAGGCATGTTAATATGTCTGAAGTAGCTGGTTTTAGATAGACAGTTAGCTGAACTTGCCTTGTTTAACTATTACTTTATTTTAAACTCACTTGGTATACCCCCGTTGCTGGGTATACAAAAAGTTTGCGAGTTCCTCTCGCAGGCAACGCGTAAATCTTTTGCATAATTCAGTGGCTGCTGCTTCTACTCTACATGGCCTGGCCATCCAGTACACACTTTAAGGCGGTTTCAAGTGCCGCACTTACGTAGAAAGTGCCACACACCCTTCCCATATACCTATACCCACACCCATGGCAGCTGCTTGTCACACCAATAGCCTTGTCTCTCCTACACTTGCCCAGCCCTCTTGCTGTCCATTCAGTCGCACAACAACAACAACTTGAGACCCCCTGTCTGTGCTCATTCCAGTGTGGCTGCGGAATCCGTAGAATACAGTTCCCCACACCGCACCGCACAGCTTCTTTGGGCGTATGTACATGCAAATCCCGAGCTGTCCTTCATTGGCACCCACCCTTATGCTGCTCCTCATTCGCGTCGCGTTTTATAGTTAAACATGCCACCCATTTAATAATCATCCCTCCACGCATATTCTACCCCCCAACCACATGTAAATGGTTTTTTCTTCTTCTTTGCATTGTGGACTTTGCTACTTTCTCAGCTTCCGCTGGAACATATCCGGAACGTTTCTTATCCCCTCCAGTTGTTGTTGTTGCTGTTGTTGTTGTTGTGCGTTGTGCGTGTGCAGACTGTTGTTTAGTTGAGTCTCCTTCCCTGTCCTGCCAGTACTCTCCTGGACTTCGTTGGTCTCTCGGGGCGTCATTTGTATTAACGAAGGTGAAGGATTTTTCAATTCCTTCTACTTTTTTTTTTTAAATTTTCTTTGTTTTGCCTTTTTGGGCACCTTGGAGTGAAGCACACAGTTTACTACGGCAAAGCTGCGACATAAATCTAGTTCAGCTGACAGCCAGCAAGCACCAAATTGTTCCACTGTGCCAGCTGGCAATTCATCTTCATCTGCGTCATACAATTTATAGCCTCAACTAATGTACATTTTTATGACAGGTAAACAGTGTTAAGGGCGTGAGGAAAGGATATAGAAATGAGTACTCGCTAGACTCAAGTTCTTAGTAGAAATTCGTATAACCAACTGTACAGCTGTCAGCATTAGATCACTTGGCTAAGAAGACTACTTATCAAATCGATCTCACGTGCAATTTAACGAATTTGGCAAAACACTTACAAGGAACGAGAGAGATGCCAAAAAAAACATAACAAAACTCGACATTAAATAGACAATAGACAAACATGGCCAATAACTACGCAGCTGTAGCTCATGGAATTCAAAGCCTGTAATTTTTTTAGCCAAGCACCAAAGTAATTCCAACTACAACTACAACTACAGCACTGTCTATATCCATATAACCACATCAATATCCACATCCCAGTGAAGTTGCGCGTGCGAGTTTGCAGTTCGACGTTTGGGCCGTTGATGGTATCGGACTGCAGGAATCGATGCCAGGCACGAAATGAGACTCAGTCTGGGCTTAAATATATAATAATATTTGTATGCGTTATAACCACATGCACAAGCAAGTGGAAAACCTAGCTGCAGTGGGGAGTGGTGAGTGGGTGAGCAGCAGCAGCAGCACTCTTGGCAGCAGTTGCAGAAAGCCTTGTTAGCCCAAGTGGCTAACTGGCTAACAGGCTAACTGGCCATAACCTGGCTAAGCTTGTCTTGGGCCCCAACAAGCCATTGAGTTGTGAATAAGTGAGTAAGTGAGCGCGCTCTTGCCCCTTTTCCCCCAACTACTCTCCTCTCTCTATGTTGTGCTTGAAGGGTGCCGGAGGTCATTTGGCTTCTTAAATGCAATTGAACGGTGTTCGTGCGGCATTTTGGGGCAACACTTTGCAAGTGATTCTTGTGGCTCCACTCGCGGTGAGTGTGTGTTGCACGTTGGTGTTGCTTCCTGAATAGCTGCAGAGCAGAACAGGGTTGCCAGAGCAGCTAACAAATTTAAAAGCAAAGAAAGGAATTCTAAGATGTTGCATTAAGCAAACTTTTAAGTTAGTTTTAGCAAAGTTTTTCTTAAATTTATTTTTATTTGATGATATAACTTGGCAACCCTGTTGCACACTTCAAGATTGATAATAAGACAGCGCCGCAAAGAATTCTCAACAAATATCCACTAAATGGTTGAGCAGATGATCGCCCAAAGCTCAAGCGCTGTCAATTTCATTGTTTTCCGGTGTCTAAATTGTAATCCTTACTTTACACCACTCCCCACCACCAGTCCCACTCTTTGGATCGGCTTTCACTTTGGCCACTTCGGCTGTGTGAGAAGCGATCGCTTACTCTCCCCGCTCTTCACATACGATTTGGGCAGTTGTAGAATCTGTAGACTGTAGACTGCGGACTGCAGACTCTAGAGTCTCTGTTTCAGTATTGCTGTCTTGTGTGTTCGCTGGTCGTTTGCGATTTGGTCGCGATTTGACGGCGAATTTGTTACACCCACAATTGTTGTGGCAGTCACCTTTTCTTGCCTGGTAGTTTCTTGCCACTTGCGGCACTTTTGCACTTGAAATGCGATCGCCATGGATCTCTCTGCCTCCCTTTCTGGCCCGTTTGGTGTCTTGCAAATGATTTATTTGAGCACGCGCGTTCGCCAGTTCACCAGTTCGCCAGTTCGCAAAAGGCCACACTACCGAGTTGCTGGTTGTCTGGTTGTGTGGTTGTGCGGTTGTCTGGTCTGGTAAAGCGTTCCTTATCGCCAAGCAATTAATCCGTGTGATTGGTCATTTGACGCCCACGTCCACAGGGAACTCCATGCTTACAGAATCCACTCCAATTCTGCTTCTAGACTTCGAATAGCCAGCGAAAAGCTGTGAAATTGGAAGATTTCAGAAGAGAGTTCTTCAACTCTTTAATTGGAGACTAGAAACTAAACTTTATTAAAAGTTTGGAATGCTAAGAGTGTTACTTTGTAATCGGAACTTAAGAGTTATTCAAAAATTAATTTAGTTTCATACGATGTCATATATTTTGTAAGTTCCCAAAGTGCTAACTTTATAAAATGATATTTTCTGTAAGTATCAATTCATTCCTTAGATAAGTCTGCATATTTTTTCAACCGATTTTAAAGTTCTATACATTAATTTGTGAATTAAAGGCATGTAGGTCTTTATCTATTTTTAAATTAATTAACAAACTCATACTTGCGGTTGTAGACTACAAATTTATTAGGGAAACAAGTTTTGAAAAAGCAAGGATAGTTTTAGAGAATGCATGTGGAATAAACAGTTGACTGCTTACTTCTTCTTCAGGAAGGGGCTGACGATGGCGGGAGCAGCATAGGTGGTGATGGGAGCAGCATAAGCAGGAGCTGTGTAGGTGGTCACTGGAGCAGCGTATGCAGCAGGAGCGGTGTACACAGAACGAGTATACGCAGAGTAGGCAGCAGGCACGGCAGCAGCGGAGTAGGTGGTGAAGGGAGCAGCAGCCGAGTAGGTGGTGACAGGAGCAGCAGCCGCATAGGTGGTCACAGGAGCAGCAAAGGCAGGTGCAGCAGCATAGGTAGTCACGGGTGAAGCCAGGAAACCAGCCTGGGCAACAGCCACACAGAGAGCCAAGCAGATAAGGAACTGAAAGATTTAAACAAACAAAATCAGAAACTGCGATCGAGAGCAACTGTTAAGTTTCACACTTACTTGCATGTTTGTAGTTTGGTTTGGTTTTGCTTTGTTGTCTTGTCAACGACTGATGCTGTTAGCCAATTAACACTACGCTTTTATAGCCCAGTTAACAATGTTTCAATTGCGTAGGCGACAACAGCGAAACGGCGAAAAAAACAAGTTTTGCAGCTTAAAATCTTAAAACTAGAACACAATGCGAACGCAATGAGTTTATTTCAATTAAATAAATGCGGATGCTGTCACAGCACTTGACATTATCTTCAGCTTGGCTAATGACTGTCGAGCAATTGAGCACTCGAGCGTATCAAATGGATTAGTTATTTATAACAATTTCTTAAAACCAGGTACAATGGCAACTTATGGGTTATATGCAAAAATGTGTGTGCTATTTCCACTCATAGTTTTGCAATTTAAAAACTATTTTAAATATGTTTAACAACTATTACTAAATAATATTATTATTTAATTTCAGTATTCCTAGTATATATTACTACTTAATTCGATAACACCTACTTTTTTCATAATTTATACTACTATTTTTGCAATTTCTACTACTAAATTTACATTTTATATTCTTCCATTTCAATAGTAATTTGTAGTATAATTCGGATTTTACTTCTATAAATAATATTAAGAAAAATGATACAATGATTAAAACTATTAAATCTTTAACTAATACTAAAATTTATATATAATCTATAAATATTTTACTTTCTAGAATTCATAAACCCTACTGTATCTGCTACCACTTCTGTCTATTTGCTGCCCTAAACCAAACACAGGTTAGTCAAGAATTGTATCAAGATCGATTACTGTTTAGTCGATTGCACCAATCAAAAGTCAAGTACTCTATCTGCACCACCTTGTCCTCAAGCACACCCTTCTACTCCTTCAGTTTCTTCATGTTTCTCCCCCCGCTCTCTGCTTACAGCTAAACAAGTGACATGTTGACATTTCACGCATTTGACAGTTTAGCAGAATCGCCGCAGCAGAAACCGCTAACAAGGGCAAAAGGCAAACAGAAACCAGCAGAGAGAAAGGCAACATCAGCAGCAACAGCAGCAGCGGCAGCACCAGGACAAAGAAAAACAGTTTTTCCAGTGGCTTTTCCACGACATTGCGAAAAATTCGCAAATCCCAAGCACACGTCTGCCAAAAAAAAGGGACAGTCAAGTGTGCACAGCTTTTTGGTTGGCTGCACACTCACAAACACACACAGGGACACACTTTCGCACACTTTCACCGCATGTCAACACCGACTAGCAAAAGAAAGCAAAGACATCCCCTTGCATCCCTTTTCAACTCCCCGGCTACGCCCCTCTGACTAAATTCGCCCGCATTTCGCATGTCGCATTTCGCCTTTTGCCAAAATGTTTTTATTGGAATTTTATTTTATTTCATTGGATTTTGATGGTTTCATTGTGTGTCTCCCAAACCCCGTAATGGAGTCACTGCCTTTTTCTCCCTCCACAGCCCTGCCTTCCCACTACCGATTTCCCACCACGTTGTCTGACTGCCAAACGATGCAAGCAAAATGCGTATGCAAATTTTCCTTTTTGTGCCCCACAAGAAAAACCACTAAGAAACTGCGCTAAACGAATTTTTGGCAATGCTCGAAGGGGGATAGTATAGAGACGGTGGTAGAGAGAGAGTGTGGGGAGGGGGTCATGTGGGTTGTTTAGGCAGTTTTTACTATGTTGTTTGTTGTTGTGATAAACATAACATGAGCTACAGCTGCTGTTGCCACACACTTGCAACGACGCGTTCAACATTTGACATTTACTGCTAATGAAGTCAATTGCTGTCATTTATCTTGTTGTTGTCATTGTTGTTGTTGTGGAGGGGAGCACCTCAGGGTACTACATGAAATAACACGCAAAACATGCTGCTGAATCTGTTACTGAGATTTAGATGGAAGTATGTGTGCTTAGCATCGGAAAATTGCTTTATTTTGGGGATTTAGTTTTATTTAATATTATAGTATATTTTTAAAAGCTTATTTTGATATCGAATTTCCACCTTAAAATGTAAAAAATAGTCTAGAATATATTTTCCAAAATATTTTGAGCTTAAAGAAAGTAATTGATATAATGCACAGCTAAATACTAAAATTAAAATATCTTATCAATCAATTTGTGCAACATAAGATAGTTTTTGATATACCTGAACCTTTGCATTATAAAATTTATAATCTTTCTTATTTTTCTGTTATAAATTTCTAAAAATTTCCGATTTTCAAACCCTATTTTTAATAATTAAAGTTTTTATCAGCGTATACATAATATTTACAGAATTATCCCATTGAAACCAGCATTAACTATTAACAAATTTTAATGTAATTTTTTTTATCTACAAATGTACAGCTTTGAATCCATCTAGCTATCTTTTCTCCGTATAGCTTTCTTAAATTACTTTAAGAATATCACATTTAGTTTTTACGCATATCCCGCAGAACATGCCAAATGATATGCCTTCAGAACTCTGGTTCCATATAGAACTACAAGTTATTTGTACAATTTGCAATCTTACAAGGTCAATTTTTTGTTTTTGGAGCATTGCGAATAAAATGTGGCGCAAAGCGTGGCCACAGCATGCATGAAAGAATGCCTCATTTGAGTGGAGGAAGCAAGGGGTGTGTGGGGCAAGTGGAGAAGCAACATGTAGCGTGAAGTTGCTTCAGTCGCATGTCTGGCATGCAACAACAATTTGCAGGAAACGTGCAGCGGCCGTCTGTAAAGCGATTACTCTGCATAATGTTACCTGATCTAAATACTTCGACCTCAACTGGGAATCGGACTCCAACTGGCAACTGGCAACACATGCCACACTATTGATATCCCTCTGGTCGAACTGCTGCACTCTTTGTATATGTGTGGCATATGTCTCTGCCGCAGTTTCTGTTTCTCTTTGTATCATTAAATGTATCTGCATCTTTATTTGCCTTTGTATCTGTATCTTTAGCCGTGGCACTCGCTCTATTTCGCTTCGGCTTAAACATCACAATTGCAGTTGATTATGTCTATATAAGTAGTATATAGAGGACAAGCATCGGGCATCGAATTAATGTATCGCAATGCTCGCAAATTTTTAATAACTCGTGAAAATGCTGAGAACGTGACAAGAGAGTTCAGTTTATGGAGTTCAGATGTGTATGTGTTCTAAAAGAAAATAAATTTAAATTAACTCTAGACTAAAGCATAGTAAAGTAAGAATTCTTACTGCTGACAAGCTGAATTCTATATGATTCGAAATACTTGATATTCATAAACGTGCTAATCATTTAAAAGTAATATTAATTAGATTTATTCCTGTTGTTTCTTTAAGAAAATGTATTTAAGCATACTTCTATATCTTAATATTCACTTCTTCTTACCTTAGGAACTCTGCTGTACAACCCTCCATATAATACTTTGCACCCATTTAGAAGTTATGAAATAATTACCGCTACAAATAACAACTTAATCAGGAATTGACCCACAACACGAATGCGATTAAAGTGAAACTATAAAAAAAAACAGGCAAGGGGTAAGTACGGGGTAACGAAGTAATGGTTGACAAGCTAAAGGTCACTCAATGTCCATGACGACTGCGAATGCGAGTGTACATAGGGATAGGGATAGGGAAAGGAAAAGGGTATACGAATGAAGAGGGCGACCAAACGACTGACCGCACAAACAAATGAATGAATTGGACGGCTTGGAAGGCAAAGGTCAGTTTCGGTTTACAGCTACAGTAACAAACATAATGGGTATAAAAATACAAGGGTGTCGACTGAGTCTCGTGTACGATAGAAAGGGGTGAGTGGCAATTCCAAAGGCTACTTAAAGTTTTATATTATTATTTCCATTCCAGCTCTTGTTGTTGTTAATCAATTAAAGGTTACCGATGCCAAGTCCAGTTGCAGACCGGTTTACGGTAACAAGTTGACCCAGGTCGGAAGCACTCTCACTAGCCAGCAACAACAAAAAAATCTGCATGGCCATTAAATTAAGCAGCCGGAAAGGCGGCAGCTCAGCGAGCCAATTGCTCAACAAAACAAAGCAAAAAAAAAAAATGTGAATAAAAGCGGAAACACTCACTTTAAATATGAAATAGCAATAGAAAAAGAAGAAAAAAATGTTGGAAAATAAAATGGCAGCAATAAAAATTGCGTTGTCCTGTGTAAAACATTTTCGCAGATATTTTTATTGCATTATTTTTGGCATTTGATTTTGAAGACTTGCAACGCTTCGCTTCGCACAGACCAGCTAATAATATGGCCCAAAAGGACGGCCAGGATGGCGCTAAGGAACGTGTGGCAAGTGGCAAGAGCTTTGTTTCTATAATGCCACGACTTGTTGAACGAACGCTGACGGCTGCAACTAAAGGCACTTGGAACAGACTTTAAACTGAAAGAAAATGAGGCATATTTAGATAGAAAAGATTGCTTTAAAGTGAAAATAAATATTTATAAATTTACCAAGATATCTATTCTATATAAATATATATATATATATATATATATATATATATAAATTTATTATAAAGCACAAAAAGTTGTCTGTAGGGTTTAGTTTCTTTATGTGTAGTGGATGATTAATAAATAAATATGTTATCTGTTTTATTTTATTATATATTTATATATTTTAAATAATTTTAACACAACTCTTCTACAATTACTTCATAAAATCCTTCTATGCTTTTCCCTCCATATTGAAGTTTTTTAATTTTGTTTACCCTTTCCTTATTCAATACTACACCATGTCTAATTTTTGATTATATTGCAATTTACATATTGAATTACTTGTGTAGGAAAGCATGAGTAAAATTCGAGATGAAACCGCACAGAACGCCACATGATGATCATCAGCGAAAGCAATAAAAAACGAATCAAATTTCAACTGATATTTTTCCCCCCCTATTGGGACACGGCAGGAGTGCAATTGTGGGCAATTGTAGTGCCAAGTGGAAGATGATGTTAAGACGCTTCCCACACCACATAAAAAAAAAAGAAAACCAACACGATCCAGTCAGGGTACCACATCGAGGTGATCATGTGGCGCTACAAGGGAATCTCCTTATTCTCCCAGACTCAGAATTTCTTACTGCTTACTTTATGCTAGTATTGCCCAAAAAAAAGTTGGCGAAATAAACGATTATCGTCCATTATGAGCTGCTTCAGTTGTGGCTCCTCCACTTCTCATATATGTATGTATGGTATGTATGTTTGTATATGTCTACACTCGTATTCCTTTATAAAAATGTTTGCTTTAATACGTGACCGATAATAAAGAGAGTAGTTGTGGAGGGAGAGAGAGAGGGAGAGAAAGAGAGAAAGAACTGAGCTCAGTTGAGCGCCGGCTGCTGATCCATAGAATGTGATACACACGCGATGTTCAGCTCTATCTGAACTGGCATTGTCTGCACTTATTATTGTGGTTCCTTATGCTGTTATACCCGGTATCAGTACCAAAAATGAAAGGGTAGTTTGAAAACTTTCAAAGGTAAGTAACAAGCGACAAAAGGCATTGAAAAACTCAAGGTCTCAAGAGCTAGAGCTATCAAATCAAAGAGGAGCATACCTTGTGAGAACCTAGCACCGTTTGTGTTTATAGAACGGGTATTTCAAAGTTGTCCATCAAATATGTAACAAACTTACTTGTCTTTTTGTTGTTATTGTTATTGTTGTTGTTGGCCAGATGATCTACATGAGGCAGCGGCTAATGCAAGTGCCCCATGAGGCAGGCGCTTGCAGAAGCAACACGTCGGGTTACAGAGTTCAATTGAGTTGACTCCTTTCCCCATTCCAAAACCACTTCATACCACATACCACTTGCCTTTAGTAGTACCTTTAGTTCTCTTGTGTTCAGTTCAGTTCATATGCATTTGCATTGGTCACGTTCTGGAGCGTGTAATATTTTTGCTTATCTTTGAACAAATATGTACAAATATGAATTTGAGTGGAGACCCATTACAATTGGCCAGGTATGAGGTTAAAATGCCACAAGAGATAGTATAGCAAGGGTTTGGGTTTGAAAGTTTTTAGAAACAAATAACAGTTGTGCATACTTTTAAAAACTCCTAATGATATGTAAGCCTAATGAAAACTAGGAAAGAAACTTAAGAACTGTTTTATGTTTATTTAAAAAAAGTGTAGAAACTATTATTCTTTAATCTTTATACCTACAAGATGTTTTCTTAAAACAACTTTGTCAATGCTTTCTTAAAATTTCCTAAATATTTCCCCTAAGAACCTATTCGAAATGCACCTATTTTTCCAAATTTGCCTTTTTTAATGTTCAGTTTAAATATAAATCAAATCTGTTGCTTTTCCTAACTTTATTTACCTTTAATGTTCAACTATTTACTAGATTCAGCCATCAAAACTCTAATAACACTCTTTCTAACTAGGTTCTTTGCATAGAAGGGCCTTTTCAGCTGTCGTAGGATCATCAGTAGTCTCATTGCCGAAATGACTCTCCTTAATGGTCCCCAGCTAGTGAGACAGATTGTATGACAATCAGATAATAATACCTTGGAGATACACGCACAATTCCCTTTATAACCTGGCATATACCATCCACAAGCTCAATTGCGTTGACAGCAAGCGCATGCTGCCGCTACCCCCGCTTTCCACCATCTCCCCACCCCCTCTCCGCTGCCTACTTAAAGCCAAGGATACGCGGAGTGCAAATTTATGCTGGGAAAATTTATGACACGCAACTTGTACACCCGCTAAACACAACAACAACAACAACAAGGAGAACAACAAACAAACAACATCACCCTATGCTGCCTGGCAGCCAATAAACTAAACGGTAACCCCAACCCCCAAAACTCCGCATACGACCCCTAACCCCTGACCTTTTCGACGGCCATTGTCGTCGTGTGCCAAAATAAGAAAACATGGCAAGCTTTTGCGAAAAATCGGCTTTACCCTAATTTAGTTTGGCTTTCACTTTCATAATTTTTTCTCTTTTGGCAACGACTTTCACCCCAAGTGAGCAGCAGCAGCAGCAGCTATAGTATCAACCCCTATTGGAGTGAGTCGGTGGGTTTTCTATTGCTGGGTGTTCTATTTCACGTCATCGCTTTGATTGCAATTCAATTGCAAAATTGGCAAAAACATCAATTTCATGCCGCCGGAGAACAATCATCAAGTGCCGGCCCATTACGTAATCAGAAGCAGTGCCAGTTTCAGGACACTGTGCGGGGTGTGTCAGTATGTGTGTGTGGCACAACAAGTATTAGGTAAACATGTTGCCCATATCCTGCTCGGGCTCAACGAACCCCATAAAGGATACTTAACTCGACTTTACACAATCTGATTTTCGGCTTGCAATTTTCCAAATATATATATTTCCAAAAGGTTTGCCAATTTATCGAGAACTGACTGTCAGTCTGTCAGTTTGTCTGCCTATCGAGAGGGTGGTTTGTTGTGGTTGTAGCTGTTGATTTAGTGACGCGATTTGTGGGTTTTTCGCAAAATCCACCCATTGTTGTTTCGCAACCAGGAAATATTGATAAACGTTCCCCAATCCGCAAACGCAACACAAAAATTTGCATTAGAATACTTCCAACAACAATTGTTTGAAAAGGTGAAAGTAGCAGCAGAGAGAGAGAATGAGAGGGTGTGTGTGGGGGTAGGGGAAATTTAGTGAAAGGGATGCTCATTTAGTGCAAATTTTAGCCAATTAGTTGCTTGGCCCTGTTAACTACTCAAACCAGGGGAAAGGTAATTGTTATTAGGTGACGTTTCATATTATATCGATCTATTGTAGCTATCAATCGACGAAGTGTTTCAGATTGAGTTTGAAATTGGTTTTTGAAATGATTTCGTTTATTTTTAGATAATTAAGTGCAATTTTAGCGTTTTATTACTCACCGATTAGCTTGTTTACCAGTGTTGGGTATGTGATTAATTTTGATTATGAAAGGAATTGAAATAAAGTGGAGAAATTTAATAACAAAAGCCAATGAAAGAGTTAATGAAGCAAAAAATGTACAAAAAAGTGAGAAGTTTATTGGAAAAGAGTTGAAAATTCAAAAGATGAGTAGCTTTATATGTTCTGTTTTAGTCGAACATATTCAATAGAGCACGATATGATATATCGTATCATTAAATGTTCACAGTTTCTTTAGCTAATTGCTGCTTTGTTTCTCAACCGATCGTGATTAAATTTTCAGGACAACTTTTTGCCACTGTTATCTAAACTAATCTTCAGTTTAATAAGCATACGATCTAAAAAAAATTAGCTAAAATTGCAATTTATACGAGAAGAAAGCTCATAAAATTATTTACTTTTTAAGAGCGTAAAATTTGCTAACAGAAAAGCTATCTCTTACTTAGTTTTACAAGTCTTAAACTTACTACAAGTTTAAAAAATATTGCTCATAGCTAAAAAATGTGCAATATATCTAAATTTCCCTACTTATGTCATAATTTTCCACCCACCAATAATTATAAAATTTGGCATTGGCTGTTATCCAACACTGAAAACGTTCACCACGCATAGAAGCTATTGAAGTTCGAAGGGAATCACAATATAGAAAATACTATACATATCTACAAACTGTAGTTGGTTAGAATGGAGCAGGCAGCTAAACTGTCAAAGCGACAGCCATTCAAATTGAGCGCACATTTGGTGGCATGCAACCACACACACACATACTGCCACACACATACACCCAAACACATACATCTACACACACACACACACATACAAATACAAGTAAATCAGCCTGGGAGCCCAACAGCAGTTGGCTGCCATTAAATATTCAATTCAATTCCCCAAGATGGCAAATTTTTTTGTTCATCTTCTTTAGCCTCCAACGTCGTTTTCCTCTCCGTCTCCGTCTCCGTCTTCACCTCCCTCTCCGTATTTTTCCCAACTTTCTTCCATTGCTATCTCTCGACTATTCGATTTGTATCCGAATGTCATTTTTTATTTCGCATCTTTGCATTTTATTTGTTACATTTGCGCTTATTGTTGCTGTGAATCCTTCGTTCAATACGTATATAGCACTTGTGCCTCTGCCCCCCAATCACTAAACTATATAGCAGCTAGGGCGTGTGTGTGTGAGAGAGAGAGAGAACTGCCATTTGGATACGCAACTCCATTGACAATCCATGTCCATGTGTTCGAGGATGTACATTTGGGCCAGGATTGGGTTCTGGCCAATGGGAAACGTGCAAGCTGCCAGCGGATTTAGCCCACAATTTCCATTATTTTTTTTCTTTCTTCTTTTTTTTTTTTTTCTCCCATTTCATTTCGTTCGTTGCTTTTGTCACTCATGCGATATCGCCAATGTGTATATAAAGAAGCATGGGGGAGATACTCAAATGGGCGATGTGCGATGGGCGATGGGCGTGAGATATATATCCTGTGGCATCGTGCAAAAGTTTTTCAATTGATTTTATGCTATTTTTCGTCTTCTCTTTATTTCCGACTGGGCACGTAGACCGCTGCTACTGCCACTTGTTTGGGGAACTGAAGGAGTTTGAGAAATTGGTTGAAATCAATTGGATTTGTGCGCGACTAAAGTTTGACTGACAGGCACCACTGTGCCTGTGTGAGTGTACACTCACCCCTGCCCTTTGCCCATTAACATTTTCAATATACTGTAGAACTGTGGAACTTTGGGGGTGTGGCACATAGGCGCAATGGGTTTTTGTTTTGCATTTCGAGTGGCAGCAGATTTGGGATTTGCATAATTTTATGTGAATTCCGGCAAAACTATGCAGAAAAAACACAAAAATGAGAGAGTTATATTAGCAGTAACTATGTAAAATTGTTAAAATTAATTGTATATATCATAATATTTCTCAAATCTATAGTTTATTTGCCTTTATGTTGTTTAAATTTGTGCCACGCCTGCACTTACTTAACTGCAAATCTGACACACGTGCCAATCAAATCAAAATCGAAAGACGCACTTGAAGAGTGCCCCACCCCACCCCCACTTTTTCGCCCACCCACTCCCTCGGCAGACGTTCGATTTTCACGTGGCACAGCGTCACTTTGATATAATAACAACAAGAAAGTGAAAAGTGGCAAGAGGAAAATTAAAGTGAAGCAAATATGCAAATCAAGTCGATAGTCCCTCTCTTTCTATTTTAGATATTTCCTGACACGTGACACGTTGGAAAACTTATGGATTTTGTTTCCTTTTTAATTCAAAAAGAATATATTTATTTACAAATCGAAAAATAATCATGTTTTATACTCAGTTCAGTTGACATTTTCAATTCCAGCGACGCAGTGGCTTTAAGTTTTGTGGTCAAAACTCTCTGTGTAACTGGCCCCAAGGAAATTGGTCATTATGTGCCACGTCGGCTGCCACCTACTCAAGTCTGCCACCGACTTTACGTGGCTTTTGGCCATTATGGCTACGTTAACAAAAAAAAAAAAAAAATATGGAAAAGCGTTGGAAAACTTACGTTTTTTTTGCGCTGCTTAACACTGAAAATTCATTGTGCGAGGCAAAAAGAAGAAAATAAGAGAAAAAAACTGTAGGGAAAGCAAAAGGAAAAGCCATTGCCGACCCGGCAAAACTGTTGTTCAAAGTCAAGGCGAAATCTTAAAGTAATAAAGTAGCCGCTGCGAGGTCAACGCTGCCCGCGGCGCGTGTGAATGACCTTAAAGTGACCTGCTTCTGTTTGGTCACTTCCCTTTTGCTTCCTGCTTTCTTCCGCTCCACTCCTCTGCCGCTCTCAGCTCATCTCTTCTTGTCTCGCTTGGCCTTGGCCAAAACAAAATTAAATTAGCAACTTGCTTGACCAGCAGCATTATCACTTTAAGCTGAAATATGTATATGTACTATATATTTTGGCAGCTTCTTTTGACCAAAAACCTTTATTTCATAGTCAAGCAATTATTAAATGTCGAGTGCGACTTCTGCAACGAGTGGACTCTGTTCTTCTGTGTTCTCTGCTCCTCTGTTTGTGCTCCTCGTTTTGAGTGTAATATTCCTCTACTGCACAAAATGCAGTTTCAAGTCTTTTTGTAATAATTTAATACCTTTGTGGATGCTCTGGGGCGCTGTGAAGTGCCTGCCACACAAGGGTTTGTGCAACTCTTTGTGAATTCTGAGCAAAAAAAAAATTGTTGCACAAAGGCGTAGACTACTTGAACATACTAAAGTTTAGTGGGAGTCAATTAAATATATATTTTATTTAATTTAAATTGTTGTTTCTTAATTAATTAAATTAAATTTCCACTTTTTTGTTAGCATAAGCAAAAAAAGAGCTGCTCTACTGCTATACACATGGCGTATGCGTAATATACGAAAACTCGTGCGTCATATGCTCAATTTCCCTACCAACATATGTATGTACGAATGTATGTGAGTATATATGTATGTGTGTGTATATGCATACATATGTAAAATGTTGGGCCACTCCCTAATCCATTGGGGTAAATGCTGAATACATTCATGAATACATATGCCTGTATGCATTCTAACATACGGCGGCAACGAATACGAATATACGAATATGAACCCATTTCACTCATACGCATTTAAAATGAGTATATACTATATATGTAAAAAGTATATACACTCTATATATGTATGTGTGTGTGTGTGTATGTGTGTGTAAGTGTGCTAAAATAAACCTAAACATGATGCAAAACATAGCAACAAACTCATTCGTTTTTCTCATTCGTCGTTTCGGTGGGTCTCGGCAACAACACATTAAGTCCAAAAACGAATGAATGAGAGTTAAAATGAGCCACACACACACACACACATAGTACTACAAGTAAGCATAAGTACGCAACGAGTACAGCGCACAGTGCATGAATAAATCACACGAAATGCGAACGAAACGAGCGAAGCACACTCACACTCACACTCACACTCACACTTGCACTCGCACACTCCCATTCGCACTCACATTTCACACTCCCCCTCTGCATCTACATACAAACATATATTCACTCTTTCACCAGCAGCAGAAGCAGCAGCAACAACAACTACTCTACCCCACACACACACACTGCCTAGGCACCCAATGGATCTCCCTTCCCACTCCCACTCACACTCACACTGCGACTCTCACCCACAATATCGCACTCCCACTGCCAGCGACGATGACGATGCTTAAAAATCCCACAACAGTCAGCAGCAGCAGCAGCAGCGGCAGCAGCAGCAACAAACAGTAAAAATACGAAGCAAACGCAGAAGAGAGAGCGCGGAGGTGTGTGACGGAGACAGCGCAAGACACGCAGACGACAAAAAAGGCGGAGTCTAAAAACTGGGGAGCACGAAATAGCAACAACAACAACAGCAGCAGACACGCAAAAGAAAATAAAAAAAAAACAACAACAACAAAACATGTAAGACTCACACACACATACAATAAAAGCGCCAACGCCAACTCGTGTGCAGCAAAATAACAACAACAACACATGAGCTCGCATGCGCTACAACTGAACGTGTGTGTGTGTGTGTGTGAGTGGGGCTCACTCGCATCCTCTCTCTCAGTTCGTGCTGGAACGAGTACGAGTGAGTAAAAAGACCAAACTGAAAAAAAAAACAACAAAAAAGAAACGAGCGCTGTCTGAGTAAACGCCAACGTCGCTGCCAGCGTTGCTGTCGACGTCAGCGTCACGTGTATGACGACAACTCGCAATCGCATTGCACACTCATACGTGGACAGAGCCGGTGCCTGATTCGCATTCGGTTTCGCATTCGCTTCTCTTTGCCTCTCGACCTCTGAGAAATATATATGCATATATGATTATGTGCTATATATGTACTATATGCATACGAACATGTTTACTATATGGTGATATGCTTAATTGTATGTGAATATATATTCAGAAAATAATTATCTTCCCGAAAAATCTTCAGAGCTTATATTTTGTTTTATTTTCTCTCAATTTTTTAATGAGCTTGTTTAGATTTCATAGGATTCCTAGATCTCAAAAAGGGACTGAGTACTTGCAGCACATACTTTAAATATAAATTTATGTAGAATTTACATAGAAAGGTCTGGCTTTTGAGATATACAGATATTGTTTGCCTACAATGGACCTTAGTAACTGGCATTAAATTAAAAAAAAATTGAGGAGAAAGGGTCTTTTACATATATTTTGAAGTCCTAAAAATTCTTTTAAAAAATGGTAATATTTATAATATATTTATGGGAATAAAAAAAATTAAAAATATTTATATTATATTATATAGGTTAATATAAAAAATAGATATTAGTAAATATATTAATAAATATTTAATAAACCTAAATTTCAGTAAAATCAATTTTTGAAATACTTTTTAGAATTTCTTTACTAAAAATGTTGTATTACACGTCTTCCACACAAGATACAACACATAGGTAGGACAATTCAAGTATTTTTAAATTGCAAACGTAGGCAGACTCACAGCTTTCCATCGGTTATTATACTATAGTTTGAATTAAATTTTATTTATGATATTGATTTAAAAATCATATTTTAAAGCATTTTAATACAACCTTCCTTTCTTATAATTAATTTATACTTTATATCGACTGAGAACTAAAAATCAAATAGGAAAATCCGAGACTATATAATGTAACAGTTTTGAAATATACGTTCCGAGTGAAAATCTGCATAGCAAACGCTGTTTTTTAGCCGGCAAACAAATTTCGCAAATATAAAACGGAAATGTTTGCCTTCGTTTGCCCCTCGTTTGGAGAACAGAATAAAAACAAAAGAGAAACAAAAAGAGGAAAAAATAAATTAAAAATGCGACTTAATGCGCTAAAAGGAATACGCAAATCTCTGCATTTGTAAAAGGAAGCAAAATCCTAAACAAAATATGCCAGCCAACGGAAGCAGTACGGGAATGGGCAATGGGAATGGGAATGGAAATGGGTATATTTACGACTACCAACTACCGACTGCCTACTGCCTACTGTCGACTACTGAATCCATTCCCGAATCCGTTCCCTAGAGCCTAAGTTTCCAGTGTGCATAAGTGGACTGGAAAACTCGTCCAACTGACGACGCTCTGTCTGTGCGAGAAAGCGCTCAGTGCGCTTGTATTGGTGGAGCCAGAGAGACAGCGCAGTCGTGAGAGCAGTCTGCTCACAGAGCGAATGAGTGATTTTTGAGCGCTTTTTTTAATGTGTGTGTGTCTCTCTCTCTCTCTGAGCTGAACTTGTTTTTCTTTTTATTTGTAAGTATGTAGCTCTTCTATATATTCATATCTGACCAGCGAGACATGGAGATAGTGATGCATATACATACATTTAGTACATAAATATACATATAGTGAAAGGGTTAAAAACCTGTGATCTTTTTTTTACACCCCCTTCCCAAGTTTGTCCCTAATAGTGGAACTTTTCTTGTATAAATTATTGATTAATACAGTTGACTAGAGAGACGCTTTCTTTGTCTCGACTTGAACATTGAAATAGTTTATTTAAAGCACGCGGTAGACAGACTTTAAGACAGACTGTAAGTTTAGAAAACACTTTCGATGCTGTTGAACTATGTTTTATTTAAATTAAATTCACTTTTTGTTTATATTTTGAAATAACGTGTACAAAGTTCGTTTCATCTTAATTTACATAGCAGAAAACAGGCAAATATTTGTGCATAGTATACAGTATACCGTAAGATACTTATCGTTATAGTATGAAATCAGCTTAGCAGTACTCTTGATAAGTTGGAAAGCCTTCAGGCATTATGAATGAGTCCATCACAGAAAAAAGCTCATTATGGCGGGTATTGGCAACCCTTTTTTCGAAGACGAAAATTTATTCAAAGCCATTTTGATGGAAGTCATTACACCTGCGACGGCAGAAAGACCGAGCACTTAACCCTCAACCCCTGTTGTGTGGAGCCCTTCACTGATTATCATCAGCCCTGGTATCTCTACTGGCACTGGGGTCCATTTGCTCACTTTGGTCTTTGAGTGATTCACGGTGATTTTTCATACGAATCAATGGCTTTCAGTTTCCTGCCTGCCTGCATCTGAAATTCGCTGAAGCCTAATTGATAATTTTCCAACTATAGTACTACTGTACAAAGTACGGCTCTCATCATCATCATCATGACATTCCTGTTACCGTACTTTTGCCTCACTCGATTTCCAACTTTTAGTTGTGCGACGCGAATCAATCAGTTTGGCATTTGGGCAAATTAATTTCTCACATTTTTCTCTGCCTCCTTCAAAGACAACGAGCGGAAAACTGAAAGTGAAAAGGTCTGCCCAACCTCCTACCCCTCAATTTCCCCCACTGTACTACAGGTAGGTGTTATTTTGTGCACTTTGAAAAATCAATAGATTATTGCTGGGATAAGTTCCTTTTATTATTGTCAAAATTTCAATTAAATGATTAAAGTGTCCCATAAAAAGTTCACCAGTTTTTGTCTTTTAATAGATGACTCGTTATTAGCTAGCTAATTATGTATGATTTAGGTACCTAATTAATCTAATGAATCAAGTGAAAACCGGTGAAATCAATCAAACAACACATCAACTATTATTAGACACTTGTTTTGTGCTTTTTTGTTTGGCATTAAGTAATAAGGTTTCATTCAGTTACAAATTGCTGTGTTTACCAGCTCACTTACATAATGGCCCATATCACACCAGAATGAGTAATATCTCCGACAACAACAACAACAACAGCTACAATAAACGTGCCGCCGATTGATCATTTAGCCAAAAAGGCAACTTCAAGTTAGCCAAGTCCACAGATCTCCAATACATTACTATGCACCCACAACACTGTATTTCTTTTGTGAATTTCTCGCCTTTTTACTCGTAGCTTCTAGGCATTGCCAAAGAGTTTTTTGAGGTTTTTTCCTAGCCTCTGCAGCAATTTGTTGCCTTCACCCTATTTTCATTTGCTTCTTTCTTGGCTGGCCAAATATTTAATTTATGACTTTGTCGATATTTTCGACTCGCTATTAGCTCAAATGTTCGTGTGCCATTCATTGGGGGCGCTACAAAAAATCGGATATACAAGAAACTATACAAATTTGCCTAAAATATAAAACTAGAGAGAAAATTTGGAAGAAAATCTTTTTATAAAATTTAGAATGGTCATAACTCAGCCAATGCTTCGCAGATTTTAGAGCGGAATATCAATATTTTCATTATTTTTCATCACAATTGATTCTGCATTTAAATTAAAATATTTTTTAAATTCAAATTTAAAAAAAAAAAATCGAAATTTTCCATACCTACCCCTTATTGCTTTTTTGATAATTTTAAATACTCATAACTTTGTCAATACTTCATCGATTTTCAAGCGGAATACCAATTCTTTCATTATTTAGCATACCAATTGATTCTGCATTTAAAATTAGTAAGTTTCCTTAATTTTAATTTTTTCGAAAAAAATCGATATTTTCCATACCTACCCCTTATCGTTTTTTTGAAAATTTTAAAATCTCATAACTCTGTGAATACTTCATCGATTTTCAAGCGGAATACCAATTCTTTCATTATTTAGCATACCAATTGATTCTGCATTTAAAATTAGTAAGTTTCCTTAATTTTAATTTTTTCGAAAAAAATCGATATTTTCCATACCTACCCCTTATCGTTTTTTTGAAAATTTTGAAAATCTCATAACTCTGTGAATACTTCATCGATTTTCAAGCGGAATACCAATTCTTTCATTATTTAGCATACCAATTGATTCTGCATTTAAAATTAGTAAGTTTCCTTAATTTTAATTTTTTCGAAAAAAAATCGATATTTTCCATACCTACCCCTTATCGTTTTTTTGAAAATTTTAAAATCTCATAACTCTGTGAATACTTCATGTAGAAGTAAAAGTAGTTTTAATCCTACACAAACTCCTACTGCTCCACTTTGGTAGTGCTAATTTACTAATGAGACTCTGATTTGTTTTGGCATATTGAAACTGGTTGTGGCAAAGACTTCAAGTATTGTACTATAAATATCTTTTGGTGGTAAACGAAAACACAATCAATGTCTGTCACTTGAAAAGCAGCGAAACGAAAGGGAATGCATACACTTTTGATGACTATGATTTATATGGTGAGACATTTGATTTGGCCAGTTAGCCAGAGAGTTTTGAACCAGCTTAAAACATTTACTTACAGTCCGGACTGGGACTACAACTTAGACTCAGAGACTACGAGTCTTAAGTCGATTTGCAGAAAGAGAATAAATGAGTGCAGACAGAAGCGGACTTGATACTGGAATTGGGTTGGGGGATTGTGGATTTGGGGATTGTGAAGAGCTTGCGAAATCGATGTTAAAGTTGGACATCTTCGACGTCGTTAGGCGAACTCTCGATTCTCGTTGTAGTTGTTGTTGTTGTCTTGGGAAATCTTGTCCAGACCTGGCAAATTTAGCTGTAAAATGTCATTTCGTGCAGACAAGTTAACAAGCCAAATAATAATGTTGACGGTCTGCATGGACCTGGCTCTGAAATTCCAGTTGTTTTTGTTTTTTGTTTCTTGTGTATTTGGACAACTAACTAGTTTAGTGGGTCAATCTGATTAGTACAGGGCATTGAATGTTGCATTTGCAACAATAAATTATCGCCAAAGATTATGAGTTGCAATTCCATCTTCGATTTGTTTGTAACTGGTCCATTGAACTTTCTGTTTGACATTTGCATTTGGCGTCTAATTACTATTGGTGTTCAAAGTTCAGGCCTCAGATGATCAACTAGATAGATCAATAGCTGACACGCCATGGATTCAATATCTTGGCTCAACAACCAACAACAATAATAATAACAAGTTTATCAACAAGCGATTCATTTTCACGCTTCGTTCACACACTGAGCAAACAAAATTTCTCACACAATACATATAAGATATATACAAAAGATGAAGAAGAAGAAGCATGGTTATGCCCCCAATTGCAATAAGCACAAAAGCCGCATATTATAATAGAAACATTATAAGATCAGACAAATAACTGAACTGAACTGAACTAAACTGAAACTACAATTCGTCAATTGTATTCAAATTCATGCAAATGGGCAACAATCTTCTTCAGCTCCAACTCTAACTCTAACTCCAAGTCTGATTTTATTTTCAACTCTTTGGCAACTCGTAAGGGGGCGTCGTAGAGGGAGGGGCGTGGCGGTAATGCGCCATGAAATTGATCTTCACACTTGAAACAATTTGAAAGCGCTCACAGCTCACATGCTGTGCCCCAAAACTCAACCTTTCTTGGCCCTTTAGCAGCCGGCAAAGATACAGATACAGATACAAAGATACAGATACACCTACATATATATGTATGGCTACAACTACAAATAGGTTTAAGGTTCACTTTGGGCTTTAGGGGAGCATCGTGCTCAGTTTGTTTTCTACTAGATGCCTGATGGTTGATCTGATGCTTAATGCTTGATCTTGATCTTGATCTCTCTTGGCCAAACAGTTTGTGTGATCTATTAAACTCTGCGCTGATCAGAGCGCATATGTTTGATGTTACTCGTTGTTGTTGTAGCTGTTGCTGTTGCCGTTGAGTCGCTAATCACGCGTGCAACATGCCGCCAAAACAAAGATACAACAGTTCACGGTTACTTTGAACCAATTTGCTATTTGAATTACGATTTGTTGAACTGAATTTCAACAAAAATGTGTGTCAATTGGCAGAAATAAAACTAAAGAAAGTTTTTTTTTATAATATAATAAGTTATTTAAAGTCAGTCCTAACTATAGGAACTCAGAGAGTGTAACTGCTTTGGTAAGCAAATTTCTAGATAAACCATAATCGCATGATTTATATTTGTGTTTCTTAACGTATAAGTTTCAAACTTAAGAGCTTTCTCCAGTCAAGCTATCTAAGCATATCCTGAAAATTTCCTCAAGATCGGTTGGGAAACAAAAGAGTTATGAACAAAACAAAACCGTACTAGTAAATCGCTTGAGCAGCACAAGTGTGCAAGCGAGATAGACTACTTAGCCGTTAACTACTTTTAATTTGTCTATATTTATTGTGTGCTTAACAAGTGACAAAATTAAACACCCAAAATTAGAAACAAATTGTTTAAACTGTATGGCAGGTAGTAAATAAAGATCAGATAGACTGAATAGACTATATAGTGTGTGTGTAGTACTATACTCTGCATGACTACTATTAATGTGCGTCACGATGCGCGGCGATCACATGGGAGATGCGAGCTGCAAAGTTGCAAGTTGCTGGTCGCTTGTTGTTGCTGGTTGCAAGTTGCACCTTCCACATTTGTTACGTGCAGCGTGGCTGATGACGATGCTGATTTGGATCTGGTTGGCAGAGTTCTGTACTGATCTTGATTTCGATTTCGACGACATGCATTGTGTCTGTTGTTGTTGTTGTTGCTGTTGTTGTTGCTGACGACGCCCCGTTGCTGCAGCTGCGGCTTCAACTCTGAACTTGCAACAAATTCAAGCGCCAAATTTGAATGCCCCACCACGATGCTGCAGATGAGAATGAGTATAAGGATGAGGCTGCAGTCAAAAGAAACGTGTTGTTGTTGCTGTTGTTGTTGTTGCTGCTGCTGTTGTTGCTGTTGTTGTTTCTCTTGTTGCTGTTGCTGTTGTTGTGTATGCGATCGGTTCGCTTCTATGTTGCATTCAGCTAAAGTCCAAGGCGAGGCAGCCTTCTTGTACCATTTTTCTTTTTGTATGACACGACAAACACAAACATGATCTCGTTGCAGTTGCTGTTGTTGCTGCTGTTGTTGTTGTTGCTATTGCTGTTGTTGTTGTTGCTGGCGTGCCTGTTAGTAGATCACTCGCTTTGTGTGGCTTTATCAGCTCGACAAGCGCAACATTTATTGCTGCAGGAGTTAAAAAGGAGTTTGAGGAGCATTTAGTCGTAGCTTCAACTCCACCTACACCATGCCACACGCTCCCTTTTGTCCCTCTCAAGCCCCTTTACGCTGCTACTAAGCTGTGGCCCTCTTGACCATGTGATCACGATTTATTTGGCTGACTTGTTGTTGCTGCTGAATATACCGCGTGTTGCTGCTGCTGCTGCTGCTGCTGCCGCGGAAGCAACACTGCAACAGTTGCTGTTGTTATGGCTATAGATTGCTGCTGTGTCGACTTGCAATTTTGTAGCCTTTTTACTACAACTTTGATCGCATTTCTGCTTGTTGATATCCATTTTCAAATAAGAACTTTAGTTTAACTACAAATTTCATTGTAGAAATACAGTTTCAAGTAATTTCAAGTAAATTATATATTACACCCTCAAAAATTGCTTTGTTTTTTTAAACAAGATCACACACATTAAGGTGCCGAACATATCAATTCAATTGTTTGTTTAGTGAGTGAACTAAACTTGGTTAATATATAAATTCAAGTGCCTAAACTTACTGCTAACCTTGCTAATGAAAAACAAATATTGTGCAACCTTTGCGCTTCATTGCTCAACTTACTCACTGACTAATTAGCATAAAGAACCTTCCACAGACTATAAGTTTTTTGTGTTTTACATCTCAATTAAGTCAGATGATACACATATATTATAAAATCCGTTAATAACTGTTGCCATTAGCTAGCTAAGCTCCAATCAGAGCTGAGAGAGGAGAGAGTGCGAACCGCTAGCCGAAAAAAACCAGTTTTACTTTATTTTCTGATCGGCAGCAAATGTCGGTTATAATAATTTCTGACCAATTAGAATGTAAACTAATTGCTCAAGCCGCCAACTGGAAGAACGCCATCCAATTAGTCAGACCGGCAAACGGTAAGCCAGGCCAAAAGCAAAAGAGAGAGAGAAAAATCACATGTGCCACACGGCCAACTGGCCAAACCAGCTCAAAACTAATTTAACTAACCAACCAGCGAGCTCGAAAAGCACTCGAAAAAGACTCGAAAAGCTCGGCTTGAGTTTTCAGCAACGAACTGCTGCAGAGAACCTGAAACTAACTAAGCCCAAAAGTCAGTTGCTGGGCAAACGCGAATCGAAGCAGACGCGCAGGCGCAAACAGCCGATCGAGTATCCAATTGGAATCCCGTTCAAGGAATATCGTAAATGTTGATCGTAACGCAAGCGTGTATCGTAAATGCGCAGTGAACCGACCGACGGCAGTTAAACATTATGCTAAACGGTTACTATAAAAAGTTAACATATAAATATGTAAATAATTATTAAATAAAATATATTTAGCTAAATTCAAGTTCAACTGGAAGCGATTAGCAGCTCGTAAACAAGTGCACTATAAAAAATATATGTAGATATATATAAATTATAAAAAGTATTATGAAATGAAAACTCACGCGAAATGAATGCAAATTTGCAAATTTGATTATTACATTAAATTTGAATTCAATCAAAATCAAATAGCGAAATGCAAATGCATCACATTGTTTTGGGTTGCATTAATCAGTTAATAATTTTTTAATGTAATTAAACAGATTCCTGTGTGTCTTTGTGAGGGTCGCGCATGCAAAAAAATTAATAAATATTTTTTTGCTAGAAAATTAACATAAATTCTCACATGGCGCATAAATTTAAACTTAATCGAGTCAAATTTAATTAAGTTTTAAATATTTCTTAATTGAATTTTAATTGGCAAACAACAACAAATAACAAATAAACAAAAGCCACCCGCATCGATTTGCCCTACGCTGTCTGCAGTCTCCCCGCTGAATTCCATGCAACTTTAAGTTGAAGGTAAGTTCAATTAGTTTAGCCCCACTGTTTAAGAAGTCGCCGGGTGGCCTATGGCTTCACCTGTGGCATGTGGCATGTGGCAAGTGGCAGGTGGCATTGCACTTGGCTAGAACAAGCTCTTAAAATATGCACAGCACGCAATCCGGCGCAGAGAATAATCATCACATTGTCTGATTTCACTTTTTGAAGAACTCTAAAGTTATTATGATTACTGTCAAGGTTCAGTTTCAACGCACAGTGGCGGCTTTAATCAAGGCGATAAGACAAGAACTTAACAAATACTGAAAGCTGATTTCCACAATTTCCAACTACAAATTTATTTTGTAGAAAATTTCTTGGCAAATCCCGAAACCGGTTGGAGAAGGTTTTCATGTTTCAAGGAAATGTCGAAGAGAAAGACCAGAAATAAGGTCGAAAGAGTAGGAGCCTCGACTAGAGAGACAACAGGGTATAGCAGCAGCAAGATATGTGTTTTGAAATCAAAATTGAACAATACAAGACAAAAGCTACGTTTTGTATCCGCAGGGAATTGCCAACAATTACTAATAACAAAAAAGACTCAAAAAGACACAAAAAACAAAAGCAAAAAGCAACAAATGAATCCAATACAAAAGTCTGCATAGAAAAAAGGTTATCAAACTGCACAAATCAAAACAAATGAAGCAATAAAATATCTCTCTCTCTCTCTCTCTATCTCTATCTGTGAGCTTTTCTGCCCCAAGGATATGCAAAAGGATATGACAGCATGTTGATAGTTTGGGTTTGGCATTCGAGTATTATTCGAAATATTCAACTGCCGCCACTTGTACACAATTTGTAGTCATGGCAGTGCTGCCTTTAGGATTTCAGATTGAAAAAAAGACCGAACACAGTAGCCAACTTGCCCCGAAGATGGACCAACAGCTGCAACCAGATATCAGATACAGATACATTTACAAGTGGGAGTTGCACAGAATGAAAGCTTGTCCAAGTGGGGGTGTGCATAAATTGAAGTGCAAATGAAACCGAAAATTACAATTGACATTCGTTTGGGAACTTTAATGATTTGTATATAGATTTATGTGCTAAATCATTGACAACTTTAGTTGCTAAACTATTTTGAGTAAAGCTAATATTAAAATATAATTAGTGAAGAAATATTTCTACTTGTAAAATATTTAATCTTTAGATATTCGTAAACAGAATAATATTTATTTATAGATCATTTTTTACACAAGTTACACAACATTTAAATACAATTAGAGTTGAACAAATAGTTGCTATAGATGAAGGGCCAAATTGCTTGGTTTTAGCTGCCGATCAGGTCTTTTGCTCTGCTACTGTTCTACGCCTCATTAAAATTCGTTCGCCAACAGTTGATGCCAATCGAGATTCGGTAATCGGAAAACCGAAAGAACGACAAACCTAAAACAACATTGCTAACAATCAGTCAATCACGAGTTTCAGACACGAACCAAAGACTTAATCACAGATCTCGCCTAATTTTGATGATTATCCGGCGCTTCCGAAACAGTAGGCGTAGGAGTAGGAATAGGAGCAGGAGTTGAAGTAGGAGTTGCACTTCCTAGCATTGCCACTCCCACTCAAAGAATAGAGCGATAGACTGACCTAATTTGTATCATGTAGAGGATTAGGCGATCCTGTCTTGTGGTAGCTAATAACAACAATCTACTGTCTCTATCTCTCCACTCTCTTTTTCTCTCTCTCTCTTGAGACGAGACGAGACAAGACGATGTTAATCTTAACTTTTTGCTGGTAAAGGATTTTTGCTAATGTTTATTTGATTTCGCTTTTGTCTGAGCTCAACGGCGTCTGCATAGACTACTGTGTGTGTGTACTGTTAATCCTGGCGCTAGGATAATCCGCCATTTAGACATGGCTCAGTCACAAGTCCAGAGTCTAGACAATGGCCCAGCGTCAGGCATCGCGATAAGACATCGTTTTGGCAAATGTAATTTTGATGATCGTCATTCAACATTCGATTATTATAATAATGATGTCATGGAGACTATTGTTATAGTGCTATCATGACATATAATATGTTTGTGGGTTATAATTACACTGGAAAAAATAATATGAGACTTGATTGTGTAATTCTAAGAACATGATCTGCCAAGTTTACCCAAAGTTATCAGCAAATTGAATGATACTTCTTCGTTCTGCAGATTCTAAGTCTCTTAAAACTTTTTGTCAGTGTATGCAAAACATATCCCTTGGGCCAATAATTCTGGGTCAGCAAAGGCCTCCCACAAAACGGAGCAAACAATGGAGTAGAACAATCCCAGGCCGAGACATGATTGCGCCGGCGCCACTTTTGCCAAGTCTGTGGCGCCGCCAACTCAATCCAGCAGTAGCCACATGGTGTGGATGCAACCTCGACTGTATCTCTAATAGAATATGATGCCTATGGCAAGCAGCAGATATGAATATGGCTGCAGCTGCACACAGTACACAGTACCGAGTACAGAGAAATCAATAACATTGCGATGATTGCAAACAATAAAGCCATTTGCTATCTAAAAATAAATACTATTATATATATATTTATTTATTTATATTTTATTTAAATTTTAATTTTGCATACATTGCATAGAGATCTTCTTTGTTTGCCAAACGATTGTCTGTCTCGACAACTCAATGAAGTGTCCATTGTCTTGGAGAGGGGGGCACGTGTTCGTTTTGACTGGACGACTGACTGCCTCTTTGTGGCATGCTTCACATGTGTGCTTTTTTTAGCTTGGGCTGTGGCAACAACTGCATTTGGGTGTGGCACCGCTCGATTTAGCCTTGGCATAAAAACTAAAAAAAAAACTAAAAAACCAAAACCAATTGCCTTGGCCATAAGCTAAAAATTGGCAGTTTGGCATTTCAAAATTAGCATTTGAAAAGTTACACATAAATATAGTTATTAGTTATAATTCAAAAGTTTCAATTTTAATCCACAATAAATATTTCTATCTAATTCGCTTTATATACTATAAGTTTTTATAATTCTCATGAAACATTTTCCCGAGTTTCTTAGTTGAAAACTTGTCAAAGTTCAGCAGCAATTTTAATTACATTTTCCCGCTGTCCACAAATCTCAATTAAAAGTTTGACACAAATTTCCAATTAGCTCAATAGCATTTTCTTCATTTAGTTTGGTTTAATCAATGTAGGAATTTAATACAAATATTAAACATTTAACTCTTCTGTTCCATATACTTCTCAGAAGCGAAAAGAAAACTGAAATCTTTCAAATATTTTCTAAATTTTATCTTGTAAAATCGTAATTTCTTGAACAAAAAATAATATGAGACTGAGAAACGGAAGAAAACATATCAAAACAATTACTGACCATTGTTTGAAAAACTAACTGTGCAGGTGAAAAATACAGATACAATAACATACATATATATAATCTTACTCTGGTAATAAAAGAAACAGAAGTCGTCAACGGGGACATTGCAATAATCGTATAACAGTAGCTCTGCATTAATGAGAATAGAAAAGCAGCACAAAAAACAAAGAGAGAAAGAGAGAAAAGCAACAGAGAAATAGAAATAGACAAGGTGATATAGGCCTCTTGCACCCCTGAAACTTGCTCACGAGTAACTCGAGTCTTGGTCACCCGAGGCGCCACCGATAATATCAGAGTTAAGGTGATTCCCAGTGCATATTATGACAAAAGATAAACATCGCTTAAAGCAGACGCCGAAGCAGGCGCAACAAAATAGACAAAAAACAACAACGAAAGAAAAAACACACAAAATAAATGACGAAAGAAAAAGCAGAAAAACTAAAGGAAAAACTCAAAGCCGAGTGACCAGCAACGCTTAAATTTTACTCAAAAAAAGAGAAAATTGTTTTTGTGTCTGCCGCTAAGAAAATGTAGAGGAGAAAGAAAAAGAAGAAAAGTGCAAGAGAGTAATAAGAACAACTTTCGGACAATAAAGGTTAAGTTAGGAAAGTTGTTGGCCAGGGTCCGACGCGTCGGACATACAGACACTTGGACATTCGGACAGTTGGCCAACGACCGCGTGAATCGATTTTTATCTTTTGAGAACATAGTGGGAGCAGCACACACCTTAAATCGGTTAGAGGAAAGAGACAGAGCGACGTGCAAAAGTTAATGAGGCAATGAAACAAGTCACGGCCTGGTCAACTTTCTTAAAGCGTCTTAAGAAAACCTCCAAAAAGAAAAAACCAAGAAAATATTTAAATTAGCTCCGACAGCAGTTTTGTCCAAATTGTATGCTCATGTGATCATTCAGCTCACTACCTCTAAATAACTAGATACTTATACATACGTACGTACGTATGTAGTATGTCCACAAAAAAAAACAAAAAAAAAATAACTGAAATTATAATTTAAGCGTGTGAAAAACGCATTGAATTGTGTGAAAAAAATACGATTTTTCTTTTGTATGTAATTGTTTTAATGTGTTCACATTTGAGCAGCGGGCGAGCAGACTTGTGGGAGTATTTTTTGTTATTTTTCGGATAGAGTATGTAGTTAGGGATTCATGTGGTCTAACTGTATAAGTAATGATCAGTTGTGCTATCTAACTAAAGCGCTTTTACTACTCCCTCTCTGTCTCTCTCTCTCGCACACCCCAGTTGTGTGAATGTCCAATGGGAACCTAAAAACCTAAATCATTTGTATCTAGAGCTCAGATATAGTACACAATTCACAATAGATATATCAAAAATGTGCCGTTTGTTAGTTTTTTCAAATAATGGAAGATCTGACAATATCAAACTAAATACACTTGTGTAGTCAAGCACTTTAAGAATTGTTGTAAGTCTGAAAGGAAATATTTATAGTGTAAGACTATTTAAATGAAATTTAAAGGCAGGCTCTGATATTTTTATTACATATATAGTGAAAGTTATAAATATTTTAAAGTTATAAATATATAAAAAGGAAACTCTATAATTTAAAAAAATAATTTGAAGCTTTAAACATAAAAACTTTAATATACATATAAAAAGTTAGGTTAATTTTGAAACATTTGTAGTGTAAAACTATTTAAAATAATTTTAATGCAAGTTCAGATTTTTGTACAACATATATTGTTAATTAATACAAATATTTTGAAGCCTTAAGTGTAAGAAAATTAATTTTATATATTTTAAAGTTAAGTTTCTCTTTGAATACTCTTCTAAGCAACTCGAAACATTTGATTTGATTAACTCAATCCTTTATGTATTTATTCCTCAGTGCTCCAAGTATTAATAATCCAAGGTGACACCTTTATGGGTATCAAATATACACATATACACACACTCATAGTGCTCTGTAACAGCTCCACAGTCTCCCATGCAAGTTAAGCGTATTGCGTATACGCCCAGTTGCCGCGTTGACAACATTCCAAGCGACATTTCGTTAGCTACGTGCAAGTATATATATACGTATGTATATGTTTTACCAGATATATATGTATATGTATAGGAACAATGACATGGCAAACAACGTAGGCACTGGGAGTGCTTGAGTGCTCTGGGGAAGGGCTTAAAAGGTGCTCCCCCATTGGGGGAGCGGCGAGCTGGCAACGTATGAATGCGCGCATAACTCTTATATGAGTTCCCTTAGTATATAATGACACACACTCACACACACACTGATACTTTCGTAAGCATATAAAGCTCGGAAAACTCAGCAACAGCAACGACAAACTTTTCGCGTGGGTGGAAAAACAAGAAGCAACAACAAAAAAAAAGGAAAATCAACATCAACTCGTGGAAAAACTTTAGCACACACGCGCGAACGAGATAGATGACAACAACGAAGACGACGAACCACGACAGCACAGGAATGAAAGGAGGAATGGAATGGGATGAGTAAACGGGTGTGTGTGCGTGTGTGTGTGTGTGCGAGTGAGTGCGCAGTAACTGAAAATGGTTGTAAAAATGTGTGTTGGAAAATGCGTGGCAGAAGGAAAGGAGGTAGAAACACACAGACCAAAGTCTCCCAGCATCCTACACCAATTTGGGGTCCAAAATAAAACACTTGTGGTGCCTGGCAATTGTGTTGGCGGGGGGTGGGGGAAGAACGGGAGTTATCCCAGGACAGGACAGCACACAGGACACAAACTTTTCAAGAAGCGTGCGCGCATTTTTAGGGACTGTGTGTAGGCACTTTTCAGGACTTTCACTTTTTGCTCTCCGGGGACGTCAGAGTTGACTGTCGAATTCTAATGAGTTGCCCAGGGGAGGCAAGTGTAGGGAGAAGCAGAAAGTGGGGAAAGAGGGGAGAGTCCCAGAGAAACGTACATTATTTGGTCGGCACAGGAAGTTTGTTTTTCCGGACAGTCCATTAGGCGACTGATTATGGTACGTAGCCAAAGCAGGCAGCAGCAAAAAGGGTGTGAAGCAGTCTGAGGAGCAAAGTTAAAGGTAAGAAAAAGTGGAATAACTTCTATATACACAATATATTTTAGAAATTCGTAATAGATATATTTCAGTTATACATTTCAAGCCCTCTTCTTTTATATATCTTCAATAAAACAGACTAATTTTGAGTAAGAAAAGGATTGTTACTGTAGCCTGATTTTGTGCTTATCAATTTTAACCCAACTCAGTTAATCTCCTCTTCACTGTTGTGCATTTCAACTAGTCAGCTTTGAACCATTCGTTTACCCTGTCTTGATTCAAGGAATTGCAATTACTCTCTGTCTACTTTCCATTACAAAATATATATGTATATGTATATATCCTCAATTTAGTATGTGTGCTTGGGAGTTTTAGCTTTTGGGAATGTCAAGTTAAGCAGCAAATGCTAGACAGTTGGCATCCCCAGGAATTCTATTGCTTTTTGCTTACTGTTTTACATTCATTAATATTGTTGCCAAAGCATTTTTCGTTCATTTTTCTATGCCACTTGGCCGCAGGAGTCCTGGCAGCTGGGGAAGCAAGCAATTCCGGCTCAAAGCCAGCCCCAAGCTCCAGCTGCTGCTGCTGCTGTCCCGTATTATCCTGGACAACGTCAACTGGCCGTTGCCATGGCCAACTCCATTCCTACGTCCCACATCCTCCGCTCAGTGACTGTCATGTTCTTATTCCTTGTTGTCTTAAGTTGAAATTTGAGCTCAAAAGACAATAGATGCCAGTTTTTTTTTTTGGCTTTTTTAAATAACAACGCCGAAAAGCAAATAACTTCTTGATATGGTTGGGGGACGTTCTCGACTATTTCCCTCAAAGATATGTGGACATATCTCTTACCCCCAAAAGTTGCGTAGAGTTCCGCTTGTTTTCAGCGTTTCTTTTGCATTTCATTCTCTTCTTGTTTTTTGCTTCTTTCAATTAATTTCTTATGCTCAAGACATTCTACTTTCTGTTGCTTCCCATTAGCTTCTTTCTAGAAATTTTTTGTAACTCACTGTTTTGTTTTTTGTTTTTTACTACTCTGCCATTGTCTGTCTACACGTCTGTCCATCTTCATTAATGAGTTGTCTTCCCCGAAAAAAAAAAAAATCGTTCGGTTTCTTGCCGTTTCGCAATCTACTGAAACTGTCAAGACACCGCTGTGCATTGCCGATTGCTGCAATTCCTTTGATCTGGCGGGTTTAAGCACAACTTATTGGGGGTCGATTATGAGAAGAGTCTTACTAAAGACAGTTGACAGTGTGAGGCTCTTAAAGATGGATGTAAGGCTTCATATATAGTACTACAATAATCTTTAGAGAGTTGTTTTCAGTTAAGATATTTGTATATTTTTCCTAGTCTTATCACTTCCTGATTAAAGTTATTTGGTTACATATAAATTTCATGTCATATTCAGAAAACCTTTATGAAACCTTTCTCTTATATAAAACAAGTAATTTATGATAAGTTAGTTAGGTTTTTATCTAGTTTAGCATTAATTTATAATCTGCAGTTTCCCGTTAAATCGAGTGCCCAAGTAAACTAAAGAAAAGAGCCAATAGTGAAGATAGAAAGCCTCGACGCTGCTCAGTCTCTTGCACTTTTGCAATTAACGTGTCCTGACGACGACGGCCACAGGACACACTCCTTGTTAGCTGTTTTTGTCATTTTCCATATCAAGCTGAGCTCTGTGACGTTGTTGTTGTTGTGTCCAATGTGTCGCAGGCAGGCGCAGGACTCAGGACTCAGGAGGCGACTCCTGTCAACAGTTACAAAATGAAAATGGCGTTGATGGCTCTCGCCGTTACAGTTTGCACTATTCCTATTCCTAGTCCTTCCACTCCACTCCTTTCACTGATGTTATTATTTGTTATGCATGTCGCTCTTAACGTTACCTGCCACCGATCAACTGTCTAGCTGCCAACAGTTCTTCGCTGTGGGTGAGTGGGCGTGGCTGGGCTGTGTAGGCGTTTTGGCGGCTAAAACAAAAGCCATGAAATGTTCGTAGGTTCAGCCAGCTTCTGTCCGCCTGTCCCTTAACTGCCGATGCCTTTCTACTCACTGCACCCAAATGGAGGCGCAACATTACGTGCCTGCGTTGCAGCAACTACGCGCCTGGCTGCAGCCCCAATGGCAGCCTCCTTTTAGCCCCCTTTTCTCTACCCCCTATCGTTTCCCCTTCCCTTTTATGGTCTGCTCATCCTGCCAACCCTTGGCGCTTGTTGCTTTTAGCTTGCCCTCGCTCCCCGGCGTATTCCTTGGGCCACATCAGAACTTTTTTGCTTTATTTAAATTTTCTTCACCGTGTACTCGCGCTCTGCCGCACTCTCTCTCACACTCTCTCTCTCTCACTCTTTGTGCTCACTTTTTTTGTTGCTGCCTTCTTGCTTTTTTTTTATTTTCTTTTAATCATATTTAATTTTTTCAGCGTTTTTCGCTCTCGCGCTTTTTCTCCCATTTCTCTTGTTGTTTTTCTTTTTCCATTTTTTTTCGTGCCTTTATTCTCGCGAGTTTTTCTTGGCCGTTTGTGGCGTCTATGCTGGCAACCTGCTGCTGATTTCTGGGCGCCTGTGCCTCGGCTGGACGTAGCCGGCCATTGTGGCTGCCACTGTGAGGCGCCTCGCTAGCCGGTCAAGCTATATTTACACTTGTAGCACATTGATTTTTCTTTTCTTTTTGCTTCTTTTTTTCACATTTTCGCTGTTTTTTCGCTGATTTTTCTTTGTGGGTTTTTTATGCTGACCAACGCGTTTTTCTTCTGTGTTTTGTTTTAACGGTGCTGTAGACTTTTCTTTTTGTGCTTTTGCCTTGTCTGCGCCTTGTCAACTTTTTGGCCAGACACACAACTGGCCAAGAGCTAGAAAGACGGCGTAAAAAAGTCGGGGAATATGTGTGATTTGTGATGTTTTGGTAATTGTTTAAGCAATTCACAGCTTTTTTATAGCTATAAAAAACTTCTAGTGGCATAAATATATATTTTTCATTTTAAATACTTGTTAATTTATATATTTCTTTTATTAATTTTAATATTTGTTTCAATTTTAATTAAGTTTTCCTGGGTTTTTAATGAGCAAACTTCCTGTTAAAGAGTTAATCAGCAATGGCAGGGATGTAATTCTCGTAGCCACCTGATATCTCGTTAACATGCATTACTAACGAAACGGCAAACCTACAATTCCATCCTTGCCCCCACAATTCAGCTGCTGCCTCAAGGGCTTGCAACAAGATGCTGCTGCTGCTGCTGTCTCCGGTCTCCTGTCTTCTGTCTCCTTTCTCCTATCTCCTGGCTGCTTACAGACCAAAGACAAGATAGTAGTAGCTCTCCAAGCACGCTTTGCCGGGCAACTTGTGAGCTCTTAATTAGTAAATGCTGGCCATTATGATGGCGTCTGTATATCCCCCTAAAACCCCATACACTCTCCAACCCTTAACCCTCTCGTAGCTATAGCCACCGATTCGTATATAACTCATACATAGAGCATTTCATGCATTTCATAATTATCTCTAGCGAGTCAAGAACCCAAAACCCCTTCATCATGGACAGGCGCACCTACAAAAAGTTTTAACCCCTTCCCCATGCCTGCATGCCCCCCCGCCAGTTCAAGTGAAGCCCCATAACCATTTCAAATGCTAACCGAAGAGTTGGCATGTGGTGTGAGGCGAAGAGAGAGATAGATGATGGAGAGAGAGGGTGAGATATATGTATGTAGTTTCCATTTGATGCCCGAAACCCTCGCAACGCGCTCATTTTCGCGAGCGTGGAAAATCATCGGGTAAAGAAAAAATGGAGCATGGACCAGGGCACGGGACATGCGCACGTGCTCGCTTTTGCTGGCTAGGGGAAAAACTGTGAAAATTCCATTCGACATTTTTCCAGCCGCACATATCGCACAGAGACGCAGCAGCCGCTGTCGCGAGCAGACACATTCGCGGCGCTTGCTGCCACGCGCTGCGGCAACAACAGAGATACTCGAAACGGAAAAACAGTTGCATTGCTTCAACAAATTTGCATAATTTACACATAAAAACTATACACTCACTCGGCAGGAAGTGCAGCCACCCTGTCATTGTTGAAGGTGTAAAAAATGCGTAAACCTATCCTCGCCGAACCTTTGTTTCAACTGATTTGCATATGAAACACAAAACTCTAACAAAGGGCTAAGGTTTAAAGGGCAAGGGGAGAAGCGGGGCAAGGGGTTGCACTGTGTATACCTTTGATTTGCATAATCGAAGCGCGCATGCGTGCAGTTTATACTTCGCTCCCTCTATGGCAAACACTGATTGATCCTTAGTCGTTGCCAGATCCTAGTTAACACACATGCCCCATGTTGCATGCAGCAGCTGATTTGTGCAGCTTAGTGAAATATGCACACATTTCGCGCAGATTTCCCAGTTTGCTGGCTCATTGGGTTTAACAATAATTGCAAAGCAATCTTCAAATATGCAAATTATTTGTTTTACGATCTGATTGCTTTCAACCAGGTGTTGGATATGTTAACCGATCTTAAGCCGATATAATAGCTAGAATATCTTTGGAATGAAAGGCAGTTGTTGGTTGGGAATATATATTTTTATATTTTATATGCGGATCAGTTATATTTAATTCAAATACATATTATATGCTTTCTTAAGTTTAACCTTTCTTATAGAAATATAGCACATAGTTATAGTCATACGTATACATAGAAATTTTTGGAAAAAGCATTATATATAAAAGAATCTGTTTTAAATTAACGTCATGCTTAGCAAATTAATATAATGTCTAAATATTATTGTATACGTTTTACTTGTATGCCTTAATTTTACCTGTAATAATGAAATCAATGTATCAACTACATGTTTTCCACTGTAACTTCGTTTAATTTTGCAGTATTTCCATTACTCGTTTGTAAAATGAATTCGTTTCAATTTGCCACACAGCCAAAATCAACTTAAATATAAATTCAAGTTATTAAATCCAAGAAAAGTTTGTCAAAACAAAAGAAACGTTACGAATAATGGCTGAAAACAAAAAACCTATTTTATTTTTGGCTTGAAGAGCAAGTTCAGTTCAGTGCAGTTTCGACTGGGGTGTGCTGTCGAGCCCCCCAAACACACAGAGCAGTCGAGACACCAACAATGAAAGGTGCAACCTGACAGCTCCTAGACGGCCGAGGAGACAGAGACACAACGAGAGTAAGATAGAGATAAAGAGAGAGGTAGGTATAACAGGCTGCTAGCTCCCAACTAAGAGAGAGAAAGGTAGAGAGCATGGCGTAAAGTAGAAATCGAAGAAAAACAATTAAAATTTATGGCGAAAAACGTGCAAAAAATAAAGGAAAATAAAAGTACACACACAAAAGTGGAGGCAAACAAATCATAAAATGCAAATGAACTAAAAAAAAGAAAAGAAAATGGGAAAAATGCAGGCAAACAAAACTCAGCTTAATGCGGCAGAGCTGATAAAGCAGGAGCACAGGAAAAAAAACACAAAGCCAACGTTTAATAGACATCAAAAGAATCAGTTTTATGGCAGCAACTTAGTGTTAAACTATATATAGCATATGAAATGTAGAGCTTAAATAGTATTTAGTTATACCATATACAAGTTTTCTTTAAAGTTTAGAATCGGGATAAGTTTTAAGGCTTAGAATTCATATATATACTATAACATTTGCTGAAATGATTAAAAAAGATTTTCAGATTTTCAATTATTATAAAATCTACTTAAGAACTATGTCGAATAGAAAGAATAGAAAAGAAAGAAATAGAATATTGCTTATTTAAAGCTTATATTTTAGAGTCAAATAGATGATAGTTTCAATATTTTTAATTATTTTTTTAATATATAGAAATAAATTTTTTTTCAGATTTATAATTATTTTAAGATTTACTTAAACGTGTATAAAATGTAGGTTCTTCAGATTTTTAGTTATTATATAATCTATTTAGAAACCATGTCTAATATGAAAAAACAATCTACGAAACCGAAAAATATTAGCATATTTTTTTTAAATTTATATTTTAGATAAAAAACTATGACAAGTTTCAATGTCTTAAAATCATGTATAGAAAGAAAGTTTTTCAGATTTTTAAATATCATATGATATATCAAAATTATTGTAATGAATGAAATGAGTATTTTACTTTAGATACAAATTTCAGCTATACATTTTTTAGCTACAAATTGCTAGTTCTACCTAAATGTAATACTTACATATGTTCGTATATCACACATTGAGTTTTCTTTTTTCCAGAAGAACACACCCTCCTCTAACGAGGTTCTTGCTGTCTCAAGTTGGCTCAGCCAATGTGCTGACCTCAGCTAATCCAGCCATACACATATGTGGGCGTCACACATGTACCATATACCATATACACCCTATGTACTACGTATGAGTGTAACTGTGTGTGAGAGAGCGAATCCGCTAACAAATCGAAATGTTGCAAAAACGTGCTCATATGTCCCACACACATACACTCGCACACACACACATGCCAACCCTCCCCCTCGTATGTTTGTCATTTTCCACTGAGTTTTCCTTTTTTCTCTTTTGCTTTCATTTCATTTTTCTCGTTTTGGTTGGGAAATCAGTGAGGTTAGGGGTTGGTTTTTCCGACCATTGGAGTCGTTATATTTTTTTTCGCATTTCTCTTTCGCACACATGCCAGAGCGAGACACACATATGCATACATATGTAATATGTTGTGTATATGTTTTTATGTTCTGTTGTTGTTGTTGTTGTATTTTATTTTTGTTGTGGAGCTGCGTCAGCGTTGGCGTCGCGTTGCGCTTATGTAAAAGTAAAACGCAGCTCGCATGCAGCAATAGATAACATACTAAAAAGGCGAGCACATGCGACAGAGATAGCAATAGCAACAGCAACAGCAACAGCAACTGGAAAAGCTTTGGCAATAACAACAGCAACAACAACAACAACAGAGTGCAAGGCTGCGCTGCCAGCGTCGCTGTCACTGGCAGATGAGCAGAAGAGTTGTGTGTGTGTGTGTGTGTGTGTGTACATGTGAGCGCCACACAGACAGATAAAGCGCCACGTACGTTACATACATACATATACATACATCCTTCAATATGCGCACTTTCTCTCACTCACATCACTCTCTCTCTCGCTCGCTCTCTGCTTTGCTAGCCTGCTTGCTTGCTCTTATACACCCTCTCACTCGTTCGCTCTTTCTCTCTCACTCACTCTCTCTGTCTGTGTGTCTGTTGTTGTTGCTACAAATACAACTGGAAAGCAAAAACTCAACTCGCTGCCTTTTTCCATAAGCTGACGCGTTTGGCCAAAAAGGATATGTCGACGCTGGCAGCGCAGCTGGCGCCCCTTTTATGAAAAATGTTACACTCACGCGCAGTTGGCGCCGACTGCGCTGCCAACGTGTGACAACTGCGCTACGTACATACATATGTATGTATGAGTGTAAACTCCATGTGAGCCAACGAGGCAAAGTTAACGGGGGTGGGTGTACGACGAGTCGAGTTGTTGTTGTTGTTGGTGGTGGTGGACTATTACTCTTTACGAGCAGCCAAAGCTCCACATGCCCACGTATGTATGTATGTGAGTGTGTGTGTGTGTGGGTGCGTCGCTCTTTCGTGTCGCTCTTCTTTTTTTTGTGCTTTGAGCGCTTCGTGTCGTTTGACTGGCACTCGGCTGCTGCTGCTTCGGCTTCGGCTACGCATGTGTATGCAAATGTATTTCGTATACTCACACACATACACATATAATAAATTCTTTTTTTTTTTCGGTGTACGTGACGTGCGAGGACTGCTTCGACTGCTTTTTTTTTTGTTGTTGTTGTGATAAGGCAAAAAATATATTTTATATGACGAAGGAGTAAAAACGACGTCGACGTTAACGCAGACGTTGGCGCTGAAGCTGGCGTTGACGCCACCGTTACTCGTGCGTCGTATCGTTCTAACGTCCAGCCCGAGCTTCGAGCGTTGAGCGTTGAGCATTGAGCATTGAGCATCCTCATGTGTTTCGCATGCTGTTTGTTGTTTGTGCCTCGCCTGCTCATACGTGTGCGCGCACGTGGGCGGCAAGGGTGGACCATTGATAGCGACGGGGTTGCGGGGCGGGTGCGTTGATGGTTGGGGTCCGCGTGTGTGTGCGACGGCGTCGCTGCTGGCGTCGCTGTCGCCGTTGCTGTTGCCGTTGCCGTTGCCGCCTTTGGCTCGCATATCTGTTTTTTCGGGCCGACATCATTTGAATTAGTCGCTTCGTGACGTTTGAACGGTTCGAAACATACACGCGACCGCAGCACACACACACACACATGTACGCACACTCGCGATACGTTACCGTTACCGTTAGCATTACCGTTACGACCTCGTGCCGACGCCAAAAAAACATACCGTTAACTCTTTTTTGGAAAGTATGTGATACAATTTCGGTGCGCTCACATGTGAATGGCAAAAAAAGCTGTACGAGGACAGTTCCCGGAGACAGTTGTCCGTGTGCGTTGCCAGAAGTTAGACGTGTTGGCCCGAATTTAAACGGATAAAAGTTAACGGAATTTACAAAACATTATTAACAACAACAAAATAAAATTGGTTTGGGATTTATTTACAAGAAAATAAATTAATAGTGAATATTGAAACTTAAAATGGTAATTGAAATAAAATTAATAATGTTCAAATAGTTAAAAAAAGATAAATTATAGAAAGAAACAAAAACTAATTTTTAATTAAATTGAAAATGCATAAATGCAATAGTTAAAAAAAATCTTAAAGCTATAAAGGTCCAAGAACTAATTTTTACTAAAATTTACTAACAATGCTCAAACACAATAGTAAAAAAAATAAAAAATACTTTATAAAACCTAGAACTACTTTTAAAACAAAAATTAAAATAAACAAAATTCTTAAAAAACAACACTTTATATAAAAAAGACTGCAATAAACAAAAAAGACAACCAGATTTGATAATATAGTAAATAATAATATAAAATATTATTGGTAAAAACTTTCTGGAGTTTAAAAGCTTTATGAATTTTGATATGAAAATGTTTTTTGAAAAATTAAATACTTTGCAAACTATATAAAATATAATTTATTTGAGTTAATTAAGTCCAACTTACAAAATGTTTCAATTTACTAACTTATCAAGTTTCAACATATGTTTATAACGATTTCTTTATTCAAAATCAATTCCAAATATTTCTAAAAACATATATAAAATTCTAAAGGATTAATTTGAGATTTGCGCAAACCATAAACATACCAAATTGTGAACTGTTTTCATAACCAAAAACTTAATATTGTGTTTAGGTTATCGCGCCTATCATAAAACGCGGATTTTTCAAATGAAAACCAAACAGTTCTGTGAATTTTGCCAACCAAATTGAGTTGCGATCCCTCAACAAACACACACATATTTGGCCCACAAATTGATCTGTTAGCGGCCATTAAGGAACAGAAGAAATACCTGTTCAAGGATCTTTTTGTACCGCCTATCGAGTACCTGCTGCTATTATTTACAGTCCGTGTTTATTTACTTCAGTGTTTATTGTTTCTTCGTGTACATGTGTCAACACACACCTGATTATCACCTGCAGAACATGGAAAATTGTTGTGTGCCCAGTGCCGAGAGCAAATTTGAGAGTACTGAGAGTACTGATCCTGCCCACACTCAGACATATACATACACACGCATGGGTTAACCAAGGGTGTGTTTGAGGGTGAGAGCTACTTTTCGCATAGTGAGGGCTGTTCTACCTCTCCCTTTATCTATGTAGCTCTCTAACCATATACATATGTATATCCATATCCATATCCCACATATGTATGTTTGCAACGTACTTGCAACTTGCTGCGCACTTATTTGCATTGCCTCCAGTCAGTTTGTGGCAAACCCTCGACGTGAACGCGCAGTACTCGAACTCAAAACGTGTGTGATCTTTAGTTTTTATTTTGGTATCGATAGCTATAAACAAAGAACCTGTGAGCTGCAAAATTAACAATACTTTAACTATTCTCCATGCTCATTTTTAGTTAAACAATTGGAACAGTGCCATAAATTACTGTGCAAAACTAAAAAAAGTGTATGAACTGCAAAAATACATAAAAATATTATCTACAAAGACTATTAAGCAAAACAACGAAATTTACAAAAGGATATTACTGAATTAAACTACTGAAAACTCAAGATATCTGAATGGTATGTATAGCAAAGAGTAAATGTTTACATGTTAGATATTTAACTGAAGAAATTTGTTATGAGATTAGCTTCAGAAATGAGTCAATGATTAAAACACTCCATATTGAGCCGATGAAGGATTTTTTTTGTATGCTTTGAAATATTAGAAATATAATATATATTTACAAGATTTAATCAAAAGAATATAATATAAAATCCATTTAATGAAATTTTTCTAGATTTAACTGATCCTCAGTTGAAGTTGAAGCAACTTTCTATACAAATATGCTTACTAAATAACTTAAATAAATTGTTTAGTAGTTTTTTTGTGGAAAAAAATAGTTAATTTTTATAAAAACAGACTAAATTAATTTATATATATTTTTAAAATAATTATTTCGTATAACTAATGGAAATCTATGTTGATGCTAAGTACATGGAAACTTAAGGCAAATTTAATGCCAATTCAGATACCATTTTTAAAGTTTTTAGGCATTTTGGACCCAAAAAAGCCCTTAAATGTTATTTTAACAAATCGTACTATATGTTTATAGCTATCAATTTAAATACTTACGATGTTTTGATTCTAGTGACCGCCTTAAACCCAAAGTTGTCTGCTGCAAAATCTGCGTTTACTGACTTACTTTGACATTAATTAAAAACTTGAGCAACTCTGTCATCTCTCTCTCTATCTCCCTCTCTTTCACACACTCTGTGCCCCATCTCAGGTAGCAAGTGGCAAATGCCACGTAAAGTGTGTCGCTTTTAGCGTTGCTTGAAAGTAAAATACGAGTAAATAAATAAAAAATTGTTGCCTCCGCTTCTGTTGGTAACCGCAAATGAGTTGCAAGGGGAGCAACAAAAATAAAAAAAGAGTTGCTGCATGCCGCATGCCTGCTAATTGCACATTGTTGCATTCGAGCGTGGGTGTCCTCCTTGCCGCATCCTGTCAACAGCTAAAAGCAACAGCAGCATGTGTTAATATGCGGTTTTTGGTCTCTGGCGCCAACCTGCAACCGCAGCAAGTTGAAGACGCTGCAACAAACGACGGCAAATAAAAATGTTTGCTTTGCTTTTGCCAGGGCAAAAGTAAACTTTTTTAATTTTGCAACCATAGAAGAAGAAGAAGAAATTCGCAACAGTCGTCTTCGGCTGCTGCTGCTTCGGGTTTAGGCTTTTGGGTTAGGGATTGAAATTGGAATTGGAATTGGCATTTGACTAACTGAGACAGTCTCGGGATTGTCAGACGTTGTCAGGCAGCTGACGATTCTTTTAAAAATTCACACACGCAGCATGCAACGCAGCGTAGCCAGTGCGAGGGGCATGCCACACCATGCCACACCACGCAGCGCTAGACAGTTGCTGAATTAATTAGATGCCACGCACCGAGCTGCGAGCGAGAAAAAAAGCTTAGCCTGCCGCACAGTGGTCACAAAGCACTTAATAATTATAATTAAATGTGGATTGAAAATTGTTATAATTAAAGTGCGATTTTTTAAGAATTTTGTAAGCAATAAAGTGTTTCAAAAGGGGATTTAAAATAACTTTAACGAAATTATTTAAATCATCGTTTAGATTTGGTAGAATATAAGTATATCACTTTGTAGCTTCAAATAAAAGTAGAAAATATTCTGAATCATTATAAAATTCATTTAAAACGTAAATAATTTGCAACCTGTGTTACTGATCAGGCACGTACACTGAAAATAATGCGGAATACCAAGCAAAAATCAATTTTAACTGGGTGTTTAAGGTATAATAACATTAGCTTTTATTAATTATAATGAGGAATCGTTCAATTAGGACTATATCTTTTCAAATATTCATAATTATAATAAGAAATCCTTTATTATCTTGATAAATATATATTAACTATCGGCTTGCTCTATAAATTTTGGATCTTTAGTCGAATATTTTGGTCAAATATACTTCTTTCAGTACTCAGCGATTTTTAATTACCTCTCTAGAGCTTAATATCAAATCTATATACTGAACTCTTACTTGAAAAATGTAAGCTAATATCAAGAATTTTAGAGCTTAAGCTAGACAAGAGTTTTTCCTTGCCATGTGTCAGACAGTCAGATATAAATACTATATTGTATAAAGCCAAGGACAAGGCACAGCGTGAGTGGGTTGGAGTAGCAGTAGACAGGGCTAGTAGGAGCAGGAGTAGCTGAAATGAGTGAGCCATTATCACACATCACACATCTGCATGTGATATCCTTAAGGATATGCGACACGACACGTAGCCGACTGTGATTGCTTCATGTGCGTTGTGTGTTGTTCTTTGTGCTTTGTTCTTCTCTCCCTGTTTATCTCATACTCCCTGTGTTTCTGCATTGTTTTGCCTATTGTTGTGCTAGGGATTTGCCTGAAATGAGGCACAGAAGTGGGGAAATAGCACAAAAAAAAGATGATATATGCCGCGACTCATTAACATATTATCACAACACATACACGAGATGGCATATGTCAGAGAGTACAGAGCTTGAATACATTAAACAACGCATTATGCTTAAGCTTTTGCTTATGCTGTCTCTCTCTCTCTCTCACTAACTCCCTCTCTTTCGCTCTCTCTCTCTTTCTTTAGCTGGCAGCAAACGGTGTGCAGCAAGTTTGAGGCACGACACGTGACTTTTGGGCATGTTAAAGGACGCCGAGGAGCTGATAAAACGCTGCAAACTGACGTCGCTGCCGCTGGCATTGCATATGAACGACTACGGCCGCCAGGTGGCGCCAGCGCCGCTAGCGTTGCCGTTGCCGCTACCGCTGCCGCTGCTTGCCAAACCGGCAACGACAACGACCACAATGTCCATGGATCATCCACATTCACATCCACATCATCATCATCAACAGCATCATCATCAGCATGCGCATCAACATCATCATCAGCCACATCAGCACAGCCACGCCCATCCATCAATGCATGCCACACCGCCTACAACGCCGCCCACTCCGCCAGCGTTGCCGCTCAACATGAGTCAAACGGCGGAGACAACAGCTGTGACCACAACAGCAACAACAGCAGCTGCTGCAGCTACAACAACAACAACAGCAGCAGCAGCCACGCACAGTCCACCTGCCACGCCCACTGGCCACATTGGAGGCGGCCTGGGTGCTGTAGCAGCAACGCAGGATCACTACAGCCTGCGCTGGAACAACCATCAGAATCACATCCTGCGCGCCTTCGATGCACTGCTGCAGACCAAGACACTGGTGGATGTGACGCTCGTGTGTGCCGAGACCTCGATTCGTGCCCACAAAATGGTGCTGTCCGCCTGTTCGCCCTTCTTTCAGCGCGTCTTTGCCGACACTCCCTGCAAGCATCCGGTTATCGTGCTCAAGGACTTTCGCGGCTGGGTCGTCCAGGCCATTGTGGACTTTATGTATCGCGGGGAGATCAGTGTGCCCCAGCAGCGACTGCAGACGCTCATCCAGGCCGGGGAGTCGCTACAGGTGCGTGGACTTGTGGAGAGCTCAGTGCCGGAGCATACACCGACACCGGCGGCTTCACCCGACGATTTCCAGCTGCTCGACTCGTCCATGCTCTCGTCCAGCTTCGAGGATGAGTCACCCTCGATGGTGAGGCCAGCTTCGGGTAAACTGATAATGCCTTCCCGTCTGCTCTTTGGCAATCCGCTCAGTCTACGCCGCAAGCGCGAGCAGGAATGTGAGCGGGAGCAGGAGAGTGATCAGGAGTTGGGCGGTAGTTCACCCATGCCGCGACGCAAGCAGGCACGTCCCAGACGTCGATCCGGTGATGTGCCCCATGACTTTGCGCCGGAAACGTTAACGGCCACGGCGGCACCTCCAGCAGCACCGCTGGAAACGCTGCAAACTGTGATCAAACACGAACTGCGGGACGAGCAGGAGCAGGAACGAGAGCGGGAGCGGGAGTCTAGCGAGAAGCGTTCAAGTGAGGAGGAGGAGGACAGCGCCATGCAACAGACGAACGAACAATGCCGTGAATCTGAGGCGGAGATTGTGGAGACGGAGCAGCAGGAGCGAAAGGGCTCAGCAACGCAGGAGAGCAGTAATCAGCCAAGATCACAGCAGCTCGAAGAAGACGATGACGAAGATCAGGAACACGACCACCAACACGATCACGATCATGATCGGGATTTGGTTCAGGTGCGGGACAATGATGAAGAGCCGCAGCATGATCAGGAGGATGCTGATCAGGACAGTGATCACGATCACGATCAGGAGCAGGATGAGGAGGAGGAGGAGGAGGAACAGGACATTGAAGAGCTTATACACACGACCAACGAGTTGCGGCGACAGGCGGCCGTGGCTGCTGCCAATGCGGCTGCCATGTCGCCCTGCCCGAGCGACGGACCCGAGGATCTCTGCACCACCAAAAAGGACAAGGACAAGGACACCAGCCAGAGCAACTCGGATGGCGAGAGCAATAACAACAGCAACAACAACAACAACAACAACAACAATAGCAGTAAGCTGCAGGACAACAATCAACGCATCATGTTGTCCTTAAAGGATATCAGACAACTGAATGCCAAACCGAATGCCACGTCCACGCCCAACCACACGCCCACCTCCTGTGCAAGCGGCAACAATGGAATGCTATCGTTTCCCCCGCCAGGAATGCGTCCACCCGGCATGCCCGACAGTCCGCCCTGCCACATGGAGGCACTGGAGGCACAAATGCACGCGGCTGCCGCTGCTGCTGCTGTGGCCGCTGCCGGCGCCGGTGAGCATCCCTTCCACCACATGGAGCATCAGATGGAAATGTCACTGGCTGCTGCAGCCGCTGCGGCTGCCATGCATCAGCGGGATCCGCGCGACACACGGGAGCAGGCGCTGCAGCGGGAGCACAATGCATTTGCCAGCAATCTGCTGGGACCGATGGGGCTGCCACCCTTTGTCGGACACAATGGGGTGCCGGGCGGAGGTTGTGCGCCGGGTCAGGCGCCCCACGAGCGCCTCGAGGAGAGCATGAACCGGCTGAGCAAGGAGTTTGGCAAGGAGTTCGGCAAGGAGTTTGGCAAAGAGTTTGGCAAGGATTTCTGCAAAGAGTTTGCGCCGACGTCACCAATGAGTTTGCCCGGACATTTCAATGCGCCAGACGGACACCCGCATCCGCCGTCGCCGCTGCCCTTTCCCGGCATGTCCTCGGCGTTGACGCTAACGCCGCCACACAGTAAGTAGAGTCCTTCTTCATATACATACATAGTTTGGGGTCATTGGGTTAGACGGTTTTTGCACACATCCTATCCACATCCTGTTTGCTGTCTAAACATATTACAACTGCCTCTAGACTGTCCGGCGTAGCAAAATACGAGTAAGTACTTCAAAGCGGAAGTACCAATAAAATCGGTCCTTCTTGCTAGACTCACGTATAAGCTGCATGCAACATGTGGCAACAGGCAGTCTCAGTAGCAGTCGCAGTCCCAGTCCCAGTCCATCTCTGTCTCCCTGTTGCTCTGCTGACAACATCAAAGTGGCACCGACTGCATAAGCATCCTTCGCTTTGCTCCTGCCAGCGTTGCCATGGCCAAAAGCTGTTGCAAAGCCTTTAAACGTATTAGGGTCCTTCCCCAGACCCAGACCCAGACTCCTTGCACATTTTTTATGCGACTTGTTGAGCTTTTCACACGTTTCGCACTTCATGGGCACTTCTCCTCAAAAGGAATTGCTACAAGTAGCTTTAAAGCCAACGTCTCCATGTGCCTAAATCTTAACTCTGTTTAGAAATGTGTGCTTCATGTGTTGCTTTTTACTTTAGCATAGACTTTATCTAGTCTTTCTCCATCTCCAGTTGCAATAACAGACTTGCAACTCCCTCACATCTATCTTTTAGCCCTTTTTGAACCCTTTTTGCTGCCGTCACAATTGTTTTGGCTTCATTTCTAATTAAGTCATAAACAATTCTTGGCTGTTGACAGCTCATAAGCCAAATATGTTAATGCAACTCTGCAATGTGGCAAGTTTGCAAGTGCACCTAATAATTTGACAGTTTAGTTATTGCCACAAACCTAGAAGGCAGTGGTACCCTATCTATGCCCTGTCTGGAAATAAATGTGGTAATGGTAGCTGAAAGTTGCATTTGCGGTTGTTGCAAAGTTGCAAGTTGGAGTTGCAGTCGAAATAAATTCAATTGCGGTTTATATATATGATTTTTTATATATATTTATGTCACCCGAGGCGGTCGCATGAGGCAAGAAGACCGTGTAGTCGCTAACATTGCGTGCCACAAATTTATGTTGTGTCTTGGCAACATGTGAACCAGTGTGTGTGTGTGTTACTGAGTTCAAACTGTCAGCAGACGTTTAGCCAAATGACTTTTAAGTTTGCCACACAGACAACTTGCCACTGCCACGCCCACGCCCACGCCCACACAGTCAACACGGACGAGTGTATTGCACGTGTTGTGTTTAAAGTATGCCACAGACAAACTCGCATTGCTGCAACTTAAACCTTTTGGCAAACAACTTTGGCAGCATAAATAAAAATACAGAGTCCTGAGTCCTGACTACTGACTCCTGTATACTCCTTGCTCCTTGCTCCTTGCTCTGCCCCCATCAGCGTTGTCGTTTCCCTTTTCATATATAAAACTTTGCATATAAGTCGCGCGATATTCATATTAATAATATCCGTTTGGGGAGTCCAGCCCCACCCCCCACCCAACTCCAACCGCAGACAGTTCCAGTTCCAGTTCGCTGTCTTCGTCTTCACAGGATATAAAATAAATTAAGGCACAAAAATATGAAAAATTGTACGAAAATGCCGAGTTACCGAGTCAAAGAGGAGTCACAGTCACAGTCACTGAAGGCAGCAGAGCACAGGAAGCGCAATACCTTTTAATGCGACAAAAATTTCAGCCAACATATCAGGGCAATTCAAAGGATGGAAAGGGATGTAGCTTGGAAGCAAGAGCAGGAGGATACATCGCAAGAAATAGGGGGGGAGGAGGAGTACAAGCAACTCGCTAACTACTGCATAAACAGGCTGCAGGCAATGAATGCCAAGCCAAGGATAGAATAGAACTCAAGCCAAGCTAAGAAATGCAGAAATTTTAAAAAGACTCACAACAATAGGTGACTAGGTAAATACACTAAAGGAGTAAAAAGTTGAATTTAGATTTGGTTAAAGAAGCATAGTAATGGATAAAAATTATGAACTGTTAAATAAAATTTAATGATGCATGGAAATAAAAGTGTGAAACTAAAGATTTATTGAAAATAATAAATTTAAAAAAAATCTAAAAAAATTTTAAAAGTAAATTAAACTTAAAAGCTATTTTTGAAAGAATTTTTTAAGCTTTACTAGGTATAAAGAAAATCTAAAAAAAAATTAAAAGAAAAAAACAACGTCCAAATGAAAACAAAATTAAAAGAAAATTAAACTTTTATGCTTTTTTAAATAATATATTAAAAATCGCCTTGTATACAAAAATATATTATTAAATTAGAATTTATTTGCGGAAAGAAGACTTATTTTAGTAAATTTATCAAAGCACTTAATTTCATCAAATATATCATTACAAAACTATGCTGCCAGCACAAGTATCTGTATCTCCACTGAGGATGCCACAGCTCCACTTCATTTGTTACAAAGCACTTGTCTAGTCGGTGATACCCTTACTTACACACACACCACTCCAAAGACAAACAGCAGTGTTTGCAGACAACCGTAGAAAAAAGATTTACCAACATTTTGGTCGTATGAAGAATGTGATTTATTTTTTTTTGGGTAGTCAGATTTCGGCGTGAAAATCATTGAACTAATAGCATGTGACGTGTGTGAGTTTGATGTGGTGGGGTGTGTGTCTATGTGGTTGGTTGTATAAGTCAATGGCTGTGTCTTGTTGTTGTAGACCCCCTTGAGGATAAATGTGAAAAGAAATCCGCACTAATTTTGCTCGCCATCAAAGCGAGTTTTCAAGAGCCAGCAGAGACAGAAGGAATACATATTACGTATACGCAGCAGTGGAGAGGAGAGCAGAGCAGAGCAGCGTAGAGCGATAGCAAACAATGCGGTCCTCGTTATTTGTGTCATTATGCTGCAAATAAGTATGTAGTATAACAACATGCCCAACAGATACAAGATACAAATAAATATTTGCCCGTATTCCCCATTTATTCATATGCCACCACATTGTCTTCAGTGTCTTGAAGTCTCGAGCGCGTAGTTATGAAATCATTCAAACACACGAACACACACACAGACACCTGAAGTTGCTGTGGATTTGCTTTATCCTTGAGCATCCTTTATCCTGTCGCCGCGTCATCAGCGCTCCAATTGTTTCACTCATGTGAAGGATGTGCTCTTCAAGCTTGAAATATTAATAGAATAATGACGTTCCATTGTTTACTATTCAAATCCACGTCTTGGCGGATTGCGCTGAATGAGCACACTCCAGTCTCGATAGTGAGCTCGTAATCAGTGAGCTGGAAAATGAGTCACTTATGTTATGGAAAATGTACAGACAATTCCCAATATGTTTTATGTAATTGCAAAATTGCATTCAGTCTGCAAAACAAAAGAGTTTTCATTTGGTTTATATATTTAGATTGCTGTTTTTATAACTTTATGTCTTTTCTTTCTGTATTTTTTTCAGTGTTTGGTTTGGATTCGCCACTGGGTTTATTTCCACCCGGCATTGATCCTGGCAAACTATACAATCCGCTGATGGAAATGAGCGATCCACGTGATATGCCCGGCGGTCCGCCGCCGTTTCTCAAAAAGAAAAGTAAGTAGTATGAAGAAAACAAACAGCTAATTAACCTTTTGGGTAACTTAACTTTGAACTCACAAAGTGAAAGAGTTGAAAACTTCAGTGAACATTCAGCATGATTGCACTGTCGATCAGTCGCCCTCCTTAGATCACTTCGTGCTGTACTTCACACCTGACTGATTGAACCCGCTGATGATTTTCGCTGAGTTCAGTCACTTTTGATCACGTATTTGAGCCAAACAGCTGGCTTTTGTTAAGCTTAGTTTGTTGTTGTTTAGTAAGTGTTTGATCAATCGTCTAAACTGAGATCCTGCAGGAATCTACTCGCTGCGATCTGTGCCAAGCTCAAGCTGATCACATTGAACTCAAATTGTAGTCATTTCCATTACCAATACCAATTCCCCCCTCAATACACAGTTCAGTTCGCCGCTGATCACTTTTTTTTTGAGACGCGATCACTCGTGCGATCATGTGAGGCGGCAAATTTGTTTTTGTGGTTTTCCTGTGCTCTGGGGATCGTATAACAATTGTTGTTTATTTGTTTAAGTTTTTTGTATACCATTTTGTTGTTCTCGTTGTTGTTGTTGTTGTTATTGTGTCTTGAATGAACAGCAACAACATGTGCACCTATGCATATCGTAAACGTCGTTTTTCCAACCTGTAAAACGCGCTTGATTGACAAATAGGCAGCAATCGCTGTAAATGCATTCGTTTTTTTCTTAAACCTCAGAAAGTTAATAATGTTTTTATGTGTGTGTATGTGTGTGGGGAAATAATATTTTCATAATATGTACAAAATGTGGTTCAGAAATCAATTAACTGCTACGCTTGATTGTCATGAGTGATTGACAAATGTGAGAGTTGCGTAGAAGAGTGGAGATGGAGATGGAGATGGAAATGGAGATGTAGTTAGTTTACCTTTCGGATTTGATTCATGTGAGCTATATACTTATATATATGTTATATGCTTTGACAGTTCATTTGACAGTTAGCTGGCGTTGATGGGTTAAGTGCTTCATAGGTTTTTTAGTATTACCTCTTGCCCTCTTGCAAGTTTTATGAATGAAAGATCACTTTCGTAGCGGAAATTACAGGCGCCAGTGGGTCTTGGTACTTTGTTGATCTTTTGTTTCTCGAGACATGCACACACTTTCAACTGGGAACACATTTAATTGCTTAATTTTCTCATCAATAATACAAGATGGGGCAGGAAGAATCGTGATCAGAGATGTTCGGCATGCCAAAGTAAAATACCAGAAAATACCACAAATGCTACAAAAGATCTGCAGGCTGAGATCAGACTCATCCCGACCATGACAATCGTTGCCTAAATTACAACAGCAACAACAACAACAACGGCAAACAGTAACAATGTGAAACAGTAAATAAAACTGTGCTAAAAAGCGCAAATCTGGCGTATAGCACGATATTCTTTATTGCGAATCTGACAAACTGGTTTCGGCCACATTTGATAAGAATCTACACTTGGCTTAAACAGTCACTGCCTCAGGAGTTGGCAAGGGAAAGGAGTAGGTTATATGGGCGGGGCGAGGCGGGGCGAGGCGGAGCGGGGAGACAGCAACATTTCTAGGGCCTGCATTCATACTAGTATTCGTGTGGGTGTGATTAACTGATTTGTTCACATTCATTTGTTCATTTTGCGATTGTTTTCTTCTCCCGCCGCTCTTTAAGTCTGTCTCCCTTACATGTTGCCCTCCCTCTCTCTCTCTCGCTCTCCCACTCAGCTGTCTCTTTCTTTGTTGTTGCTGCCTTGAAACGTGATTTGCGATTTGTAACAAATTCAAATTTCGTTTTATACTATATAGAGCTGGGGAGCGGTGAAGTGCGAGGGTTTGACTATTGGTAACCCGAATGAGGTGCCTTATTAGAACTCAGCAACAACTATAACAACCACAGCAACAACAACAACAGCAACTTCAACTCCAAAGTATCTTTAAAAATTGCATCATGTTCGAGGGTTTCTCCCTCGTTCTTGGAAAAAAAAGGTCAGACCTACGTTGTGACCCTTTTGCGAATGCAAATTGTGGCAGCAACAACAACAGCAGCTAAGAGAGCAACTGGCTAAAACAAATAACAGTTGTATTATGTGAGGAATTTTATTTTAATGTGATTATACCTGTGTACTCAATGGGTTAAAGCAAAGGTTTAATTGTGTGACATATAAGTTGTATTATGCTAAACAGCTTTTTCGATAGTTAACTAGTCTTAGCAGTGTAACTAGCAGCACAAAGGGTTAAAAGATACTGCGTATGTGCTTCAAAATAGGCAATAACTGGCTTTAAACTGTTTATAACAAGCTTAAAACTCAATTGCGACTCAATAAAGCTTATATATTTATAATCTAAAATTTTTAAATTTAAGCGCAGAATTTATATTGGAATTAAATACAGTTTAAAATGCTATTCTGCTTCAGAATCACTGCAGATTTGCCAAAGATTTCGTAAGGTAATAACGTGACTTCTACCGTATGTAGTCATTATAAATCTCTAAGTTATACATAGTGGTTCAAAGTTAATGAAAAGATAGTTTTGGGATTTCATAATTGACTAATGTTTTCGTCTCTAGCGTGAACTGCCGTCTACAGTGTAAAGTTTGTCACATTTCAGTTGTAAGTTCTGATTGAGGTTCTGTAGATTGAATTTAGAGCTAGAATCAGCTAAAACTTATCTCTCGAAATGTTTTAGATACTTTTAAAAACTACTTTAATTTACTACCTATAGTCTTTAATCTACCATTTAAGTTTATTGTTTAATTTATTTTAATATGGTAGATAATATATTTGCTTAAGACACATGCATATTTACTTTTATTGTAAAAAAAGAGAATTGTTTAGCCGCAATGAAAAGCAGTCATAAGCTGTAATTTAAGGCTAACTGCAAATTTGGCCACATACTCAAAGTATTCATATGCACATTCGACTGGCCATGAACGAGGATTCGTTATGCTGCCACTCTCTACCTCTCTACTCTTTCCCCTCGCTCACTCTCCAACTTCCTGCGATTGCCTGGTGTCACACGTAGCTGCAGCAAGTGGAAGTTGAAGTTGAAGTTAAAGTTGTTGCACGGTTGATCGGTTGCAAGCAGATCTCTCTCTGCTGAACCTGTGGCAAAGTCAGACGCAGACTGCGAAATTGAAGCCGAACTCGACTGTGTGCTGACTGCGGCTTTTTGTGGCGCTCTCTCATTGTGGGGCAGGTCGATATCTGTGGATCTAAATTGAGTTTTAGCGGCGCGCATGTGACGACGACTTGTAATTTGCATATGGAAGAAGGTCGAGGGGCGAGGCATAGCTCTAGCTGTAGCTCTGTTGGGATGGGAACCACCGCAGCGTTTAGCTGGGTGTGTATGAGCTGTAGGCAACTGCAGGCAGAGACAATAGCCGACTCTGCATATGGGCCACAAGATTGAAACATTAGCAGATCTTGGCTAACAGATAACCTTTGCCGACTCAGGTGCCTTTGACTAATCATGCGCTCTCTTTCGCTCTTTTGTCTTTGCAGTGCCACGCCCTAAAGGACAGCATTCGGCACCGCGCGGTGGTCCGCCGCGTTCGTGGACCAACACAGAGCTAACGGAGGCACTGCAGCATGTGTGGAACAAGAAGATGACCACGTCGCAGGCATCCCGCATCTTTGGCATACCCTACAATTCGCTGCTCATGTATGTGCGTGGCAAGTATGGCAAGAGTCTGAAGCTGGAGCAGCTGCGCAAGGATTGCATCAGTGGTCCGCCCATTGAGATGCTGCAGATGGGCATCAGTGGTGGCGGCGGTGGCGGTGGCAGCTCCAAGGGCGAGAAGAAGGAGCGCAAGGAGAAGGACAAGGACAAGAATGGTTCCGGTTCGGGTTCCAATGCCAATTCCAGTGGCAACAGTGGCTCCGGCGGCAATCCAAATGGCAGCGCCGGTGGTGGTCCATCCTCATTGCCACATTCCAATGATTTGGGTCCTTTGGGTCCGTTGGACTTGGAACTGGGTCTGCCACTGGGTCCACCCGCTGGGCCACGTAGCGGCAGCTCGGAACCCGATCTGCTGGGCGGACCCAATGCTCTGTTCAATCCCTTCAATCCCCAAGGCTTCTATCCGGACTTTGCCGGCGGCTTTCCGGGTCTGCCGCTAAGCATGCTGAATCTACTGCCTCCGGCGGAGCGGCATCATGCAGCGGTGGCCATGCACCATCTGGGCGTCAGCATGGACGAGGACTGCAAATCGGTGGGCTCCAAGCAATCCTCTTCCCTGGACGAGGACTTTGCGGCCGCCGGACTGCCGCTTGCCTTGGAGCAGCGACGCCACAGCGAAATGTCCAGCAATGGTGCGACAAATGGAGCTGTGCAGGATTGAAACATGTGGCGGGATTGGGCTGCCAACCCAATGTTCTTCCCGCCCTACGAGCTGGATGAGGCGGCACACTCACCGCCCAACCCTGCACCGCCCCCGCCAAACCCAGCGAATCCCTCCGGTTGTCGCGACTTTGGCTTCAATCCGAGTCTGTTTATGGCGCGACGCAAGCTGAAGCGTTATCGGACGAAGCGTTATCCTGCTGCCGCAGCAGTTGCAGCAGGGGGAGCGGGAGCATCGGCAGCAGCAGGAGTTGGCGCCGCACCTCCACCGCCACGCCCCCTGCTGCCGCCGCCGCTGCGCACTTAAAAGAAGAAAAACTGTGAACATCGAAGTGAAATTTGTATGCAATATGCTTTTAGTTTATTACTGTTTAATTAATTCATTAATTAATTACTTATAATTATTTAGTGCTTTTAGTATACAAATATGTTACATATATATTTATATATATATATTTTGCTGGTGCTTTTAGTTCCTATTTCCCGTTTATGATTTCAAGTATTAACAAATTCATTTGAATTTAATTTTAATTATAATTTAATTTTAAAACTAAGTAATTAAATATGACACAAGCTTACAAAGCATTTGAGGCAATACATTTTTTTAAACGTTAAACCTAACTAATGTTTATAATTTATATATACTTGTAATTATAATTAATTAACTGTATTAATTAACATATATATATGAAATTATGTAAGTAATTGTAATCAAAATGCAAATTATTGAATAAGAGTGAATATTGTAAATATGACACAAAACCGAATATAACCAAAACCAAGCAGCATTAGGGGTATGCCGGCAGTAAACAAAAAAGTAGCAAACATTTAGCATTGGAATATATATTGTATGTACGATATACATATATATATTGACTGTACCAAAATTTTTAATGTTATTCGATACAAAAAAAAAACTAAACAAAACCAGCGGCAATTATTTAGTTGTAGTTTTAAGCATACTCTTCTCTAGGCAATTTCTGTCAGTGTATAAATCGATAACTGCACTCAGACTCAGATATTCATGTATTCATAACAATGGCATAATTGCAACACACGTACATATATTTACATAGAAATCGCTGTTTAAGTGTAGAACAAATGTAACGGTAAACATAATTATTGTATAACTTGAAATGAATCAAAACCCAATTTAAAAAGTTTTGTAATTGAATTTGTAAATGAACCAAACCAATTCTGGTGTTGGCATGTGACTCATTCTCCCGCGCATAGTTTTAATAATTTATAAGCTCAACATATTTTAATTATAATTATAATTAAAATAAAAAAAAAACAAACACAGAAATATGAAAAACAAATATATTGTCTAAGTTATACATATAATTAGTAAAGGTTATTAAATAAAAAGTTAAATGAGAATATTCAATGTGTTTTGCTAATGATTTCATACAAAATTAAATAAGTGATAAAATTGTGGCGCCCTATTTTCAAATAAACGATTTGCTGTTATCGATAGCTATAATCATCGCTAATGCTAGGTTTGTGTCTCAGCTACTGCCTGAATGCTACTGACTGTCTTGGCTACAGCTCGTTTAGCAAGTTCTTATACCATTTCGTTGCGCACTCGTTAAGTGCATGTTTCGTTAAGTTGCGTTCAGATTTCGTCAAGTCAGCTCTTGTTGTGCTCTTCTATTAGAGCGAGCTAAATATATACACAGCTGTAGTGTTGTAGCATTTATCTTATGCGCGTGTGTTCACTTGGCGCGCAATTCAAATAAATTGTGCATAAAAGAAGCGCCTAAAAATTATGCTTTAATTACAGAAATTATGCTTAAAGCTAGTAGATTTAGTTTCAAATTTAATAAAATTCAATTTATTACATTTTCTTTTATATTTTTAGTTTGGTTCTCTTTAAAACTGATTTTACAAAATGCTGATGTATTGCTGCACAGCCGCAGGACACAACTGTCAAAAAGACACTTTCAAAACTGTTCAATGGTCAGTCAATAATCCAACTTTGACCTCGTCTCCAAATGTGGGCAACGAACAACGCCAGTGGAGTCTCTTAATAACCTATAGCTCTACTGATAGTTGTTGTTGTTGTTGTTGTATGCATGTGGATGTGCGTATCAGTATCTGTGTGTGTTTGCCCCGGCAAACGACAGCAATTTTCATGCTGGCGGCAACAGATGAGACATGGACTATCACAATCAGTTCAGTTGAGTTGAGTTTCCCTGGGTTTGGTTTGGTTTCGTTTGGTTTTGTGGCTTTTGTGGGTTTTGCACCGTTGGCAAACCCAGTTGCAATCAGCAACAGAGCTGACATATAGCTGCAGCCCTTTTGCAGGTGCAAGCAATCTTCACTTTCCAACATTTATTACAGCTTCTTCCTCAGCTTCGTATCAAATTTCATTCAAAAATGTTGCTTAATTTGTGTTGCACAGGATTGGCAGACTGACAGACAGGCAAACACATAGACAACATGACTAAGCGTCAGTCTAGCAGTCTGCCTGTCTGTCTGTCTGTCTGACTGTCTCTCTGACCTCATCAACATCATCATCATCCACTCGGTCGGAGTGTCAGTCATGGCCAGTTACTTGGCCTTTTGCCTTTGTTCTCGTCGCCTGCCATAACATTTCTATGCAAATGTTTGGCCACCTCTACTCTACAGGCCGTCTGTCTGTCGGGTATACTCTGAGTGTGCATTGTGTTTGCGAGAGACTCGCTTCATCATTGGCCATTGAACTCCCGACGCACTCAGTCATCGGCTCATTAACTCTCGCTGTTTGTTCGTATCACTTATCAGTTGCATTTTAGCATTTGTTTTGGCATTTCAAGTGTCTCCTTCTTAGGGGATTGCTAACCTTCGGATTGCTTTTCAAATTGCGTCATGCACTGCTCCCCATCATTCCCCTATCCCCCCCTTCTCTTCACTCAGTTGATACTTGTAGGCTACATCATCATCATCTTCGTTATTATTGTCTTAAAATTGCCACAGGCCAAACAATCGCAACAAATACTAAACACGTGTCTGACTTTCTTGACTGTTGAGTGTTGTTTAAGCCGCCGATGCTTAACTATAAAATACCCTGTAATTAGGTAGATAAAGTAAGTAAATTTGTGTACATTTTACAAAGTTTTTAAGTTTGCACAGGTATTAAACTGTGTTAATAAAATAAGCTTCATCAAAAAATTTAAAAACTTATAAATATACCATTTTTAGATTACTTTTTGTAATAAATAAAATTAAGTAAAAACTTTTTAATACCATATGCTTACGTAATGTATTTATGGTAGCTGCCAAATATATGAAAATAAATGTATTAATAGTTATTATAATAAAGTAAAACTTGCAATTACTTGTGCATAAACTCAGTACTCAAATATTTTACAATTTTAATACGTAAATTTACATAAATATTGTAAGTTATAAACTCTAACTTTAAAATTTATACATTAATCGTTTCTCAAAGTTATAAATTTATAATTTTAATTTGGTTTTTTTTTTAACAAAATTGACATAAATTCAATATATATTACATATAAAGTTATATAAAGTAAAAGGTTATAAATGTATTATTTTAAAATGTTTTTTTTTTTTTTTAATAATAAATTGACATAAAGACAATAAATATTACATCAAATTTAAATTCAAAAACTTTTAAAAATGTATACTATATTTAAAAAGAAAGTCACCTCTAGTTTTTAGCAAACTTTTAAAGCAAAAATCTACTACAAAATGTTATATGAGCTACTCTTATCTAACTCTTATCTAGCCAATATGCAAGCTTAAAGTCAAGGCTATAGCTAACACAAGGTATAAAGCTAACTGCCAGAATCTAGCTAGTATTTTCTAGTTAGTATTAATATCTACTTACATAAGCTCTCTGTGGTTTACTATAGCCAGCCGTTACTGTATTACCATGTCGTAATCTTGGGCAAAATCTACAAAAGGTCTCAAGGTGATCGATAGTTGGACAAGTTGTGGTTGCAATCTCAAATCTCAGGTAGCAACTAGCAAACTAGCAACTACTTAAGTAACCAGCCCGATTATTAATTAGTTGCACTAATTGCAAACTGTCTGTTGTATGTTGGCACCTGCAATTAGTAGTAGCTAAGCAATAGCTAGCTCTCCCTTTCTCCCTTAATCACTCACTCTCTCTCTCTGTCTCTCTGTCTCTGTATTTCGCTGGTCACATTGCACGACTTTGACGACAGCAGAAGAAAACCACCAAAGTCACCATGTTACCATGTTGCAGCTACAAAATATGAACGTTGCGCCTCGGCATGTGACATGCGGCAACCACACGCATTGACCCGCCTTTTAACACCGCCCCGCCCAGCGCATGCACCACCCAGCTGAATCGAGTGGCGCTAAAAATAACAAAAGCCTAAGCCCCAAGTGCAGACACTGCCACACTGCCACAGCTGGTGGTAAGTTGGACAACAGCCGCACAGAAATGGAAACTGAAATTGAAACAAGTCGCATTCAGCCTATTTGAACAAGTCTTTCTTTCGCTCTCTCTCTCTTGTTTCTCAATCACTCGCTCACTCGACATTTGTAGCGCTCTTACGAGTGACTTACAGTAGTAATTGCCATATATATATACTATATATAAAACTCTTCAAAATCAACTAACACTCCATGTTTAAAAGCAAGAAAAACCATAGTTGCATTTGCCTTATATTTTTATCAATTTGCTTATCTTTTACTATATGCTCATAAGAAGTATTATCTAATCAGTCGAAAAATTATAATTTAAGTGCTGTGAGTCTTAAAATAAGCATAATTGTTAAAGGTTTAAAGCAATATCAAAATTTTACTGATATTCATGCAAAATATCAATTTTTATTGAGCGATTCTAAAGTTTTTTAGTAACATAAACAAGAATTTACTTATGATTATAAGTTAACAATGAATGAGATATAAAATATTTGTTTTTAAAAGACTTACAAGTTTCACTAATTATAGGCGAATGAGGCGTGGTCGCAAATACTAAAACACAATGTCGTATTGACATATAGATTGATGTAATAGATATTCAGTATATAAAATTTATTTTAGGTAGTTTTCTTCGGTTTTTACTTAAGTTGAGTGCTACTTTAAGAATAATAACTACGGAAACTCTTAGCTATTTATTTTAAATACAATACTTAAATATGTATTCTTGCAAAAAGCTTTTCTAATGCTTCTTCTATAGATATTTATAATCCATGAGTATATAAATTAAAGAAAGTAATTGGATAGTTTAAATGCAATACATAAACTAGCTTATATAAAAATACATCTGCGGTACAAGTTGCTCAACTTATTTATGTGAAGTCTATAAAATTTCAACTAAACAGACACTGCTAGCCAGTCTCCACTGTACTTCTCTTAACGCCTGCGTTCAACGTACGCTGTCGTGCGCTCTTGACTCTGCTCTGTTCTCTATACTCCGCTCTCTCTTTCTCTCTGTCTTTCTGTTCGCGTGCTCGTCGAATCCGGCGTGAATTGTGCTGTGAGAGTCTCTCACACAGTTGCTGTGTGTTTTGTGTTTTTGTGCTGTGAGTTAGTTAAGTTGCCTGTCGAATCAGTTGCTTTTCGTATCTGCAACGAGTTGGATAACAATTCGGTTGGCGCTGCTGCCGCTTTCAACGCTGCGTATCTGTATCTCTCTGGCCCGTGTCTGTGTCTGTTGTAACTGTGCTTAGTAGTTAGTAGTTAATTAAACATTCGCGAAATATTCAAACGAATGCTGAATATTGAATATATATTCACACTGATGATTGGTTGAGTTTTCCGCTAGCGAATAGCTAAAACCAAATTGTCAACAAAGTGTCTCACAGCCAAACAACTCGTTCTCGTAACAAACAACAACAAGAAAATCTATATGCGAGGCGCGTGTGCGAAACAACTAAATATTTAAATAGAAATAAAAAATAGCAAAAAAATAGCAACAATTTCCAATGTGCAACTAGAAATTCACAAATTTCAATAAAAACAACTTGCAAAACAAAATTAAAAATACGAAACGCTTTTTTTAACATATCAAACAAAAAATATTTGTTGTTTATTTATGTTTTGTGCTCGGCAAAGCGCTTGTATCTTTGTATCTGTATCTGTTGTATCTGTATCTGTGTGTCTGTGTGTGTATTTGTGAGAGTGTCTGTGTTGCACAAAACAGCTGTTGGTGCAATAACAACAACCACAACAACAACAACAAGATCTTAAGTGCTTTAACGAAAACAACTATTACAAAATTATAATTTGCTAATAAAATTCTTGAATTTAATTTCCTGCTATTAAGTGACCGTTTTTAAGGTGAGTTTACTATTTGTCTGTTTTGCAATTATTCATCAAGTTTACCGGTTAAAATTGTGCAAATTTACGCAGGCATCAAGTGTGTTGTTGTTGTTCTTTTCTTTTCTTCTCTGATAAGTTTTTGCCGGTTGATATTTGAGTGTCGAGCTGAACACACACAATCAAAGTGTTGATAAGACTGCAGCTCAGTGTTTGTTGTTCTTGTGATGTGCAAGGCAATTTGCAGGGTTCAGTAACTGTCTGCTACACTGAGAGAAATGATTATACGATTTTAGAAAATTAACGCAGTTATTTTACTATTAATTATGTGATATAAATGAATTTGTCTTGTATATAACGTGATTTTAAAAGCTTAAACTCTTCGCATAATTTTTAAGAATTTAAATAATTTATTTACTAGGCATATTAGTAAGAAACTAGCAGTTTTGAATATAGTAAACAAATTTTAATTAAAAAATATATTTGTTGCTGTTTATAAACTTTGTGTACTATAAATTTCGATCTTGATTGAGTTAAAAAGTGTTGCAGAATTTATTTACAGTGCATAACCCACATAACTAACTAACTAACAAAGTTAGCAAAGTTGTACACAGACAAAGAAAACATGAAGAGAAACAGGAACAGGAACTTGATGAATGCGCAACATGCACACACACACACACACACTCAATCACACACACACACTACTTGACTCTCCTGCAATAACAATAAAGAGCACTTTTGCTCGCACTGTGGGAAAAATCAATAAAAACGCACGCAACCAGCCGCAAACGAGGCAAAAATCACGCATACCCCCCTTTGGCACCCGGCAAACCGGGCTTGTGTTAACCAACTGCCGAAATAGAAAAAAAAAACCATAAAAATCAAATTGCTAGCAGTGAGTACTTGCCTCAAGGATGCAGTTAGTATTGGGTATAGAGCAATCAGGATTAAGACTTTTAATTAAGCGCATCAGAAAAACTGCAAAGACAAATTAAGCAGACGACTCACAAATCGCGTTTATCAAGTGCAGTTAATACAAGCCGGCACAAAGAAAACCCCCCCACTTTCCACCCGTCTCGAAAAGGGAAATTTCAGCTGGCAACACACAAAATGTTTGGCGATATTTTGTGTGTCGGCAACAGAGTGAATTGAAGACGAGAGGAAAATGGAAAAACGAGTCCAGAGTCCCGAATTGAGTAGCTCTGACGCAGGCGCTCAGCAGTTTTGCTCTCAGCAGCATTTTCCGCTGCTCTCCAAAATATCAAGTTTTCCCATTCGCCTCACTATTCCCCCTCTCCCAGCCACCAACCACCTGCCATTCCTGTTTCATTGTTATTGTTGTCCTGATTTCTTCTGTTTTTTGTTTTTGGCAAAGCAAATTGTGTCGCTCGTATGTATCTTTAGGATTGCATTGTGCCCCTGGATTCAACTGGCCGAGCCCCTACTACTCCCTCTTCCCCTGCTGAGTCTACTAACAGCAATTGCAATAGCTGTAATTGTTGTTTGCTTTTTTGGTTAGCTCAAAATGAAACGAGTTTTTTTCAGTTAAAACTTTGCAACATGCTTTCAGTTGTTGCCAGGCAATGTGTGGCTTTAATCTGCATATCTATATATACACTATATATGTGGGCGGTGGAGTGTGGGCGTGGCATAGTTTTCAACTTTAGCATTGAACCATTTAAGCTGGCGAAATAGTGAAAGTTTTGTCTATGGGGAAAAGTATCGTTGTTCGCTGACAACATCAAATATCAGAACACATATCATGTAGTTCACTATATGATAATGAGTGATAAATATTTATCTATCTAATAGTTATAGTACACTTGACACTTGAATAAATCTATTTTGCAACAATTGCCATATGCACTGCACTATTCATTAGCATACAAATGGAACTGACATTTGTTCTAAATATTTATGCAGTTGATTTGTTTACAAAACAAAACTTTATAATGGATTATTAAGCAGTTCAATTAGAATAGTTGCTCAGATTTATTTATAAAATATATAAGATATATATTAAATAGAGTAACTCGTAATAAATATATTTAATGTATTTGTTTGTTACATTTTATTGCTAGATTAGAAATTCTATGAATTAGAAGTGTAAATTAGACTAATTTATAATATACATACATAAAATATAGTTGATTATTACTTTGTCTTATACTAACTTGTGTTGTGTCTTACTGATAATATTCCTTATCGCATTTCAAATCAATTAATTTTTTATACATCTATCTAATATCTTATAATTTCTTCTCTTTATTTATCTAACAAATTTCAACTCATGTAATTCATTCAATTTTCTTTCTGTAATGCAATTTCACGTCAGTCGCAAAAAGATTTTATATTATAAGTGAATTATTTATAGAATTTTCTATTTGACGAACTTGAAATGTTTGTAATTTCCTCAACTAAATATATATAGCACTATATTTAATTATGTGCCTAAATGAAAACTTGATTAAACTGCAGGCAGCGCACAAGTTTATTGGGTCATTTGTCGAGTATTGCATTGAGAGCATCCTCTAACACACACACATACACTCACTCTCTCTCTCTCTCTCTCTCTCTCTCTCTCTCTCACACTCTCTCGCGCTATCTTTGCCAGTTTCTCTAGCTCTGTTTGTATTGCTGTGGCCTAACAAGTGGCTGTTGTCGAGTGGAGTTCATATGTGAAGTGGCAGCACTTTGGTTTTTCCACTATTCAATGGCCACAAGTGGGTCACATTGAATTAATATTCTTGGCTAATATCTAGAGCGGATATGTGTTTATCATCTGGAATATAAAATATGGCAAACTTTGGTTTCGAAAAACTATGCCCACAACAAACAACGAGAGTGAAAATCAACAAATGCTGGGGTCAGTGGGCCACAAAGTTGCAAGTGGAGAGGAGAGGAAACTGCTAAAAAAGTACTAGTATTAGGTATTGTAGTGAGAAATACCATATGCTGTGGTAGAGGCAAGAAAGAAGGAAAACCTGGTTGGCCATTAACAGAAGGAAAGTGAAAATGCCATACAATTGCAAAAGTAGCACTAAAGAAAAGCTTCCGCATTGTTATTTTCATTGTGTTTCTCACACACACTCTCTCTCTCTCTCTCTCTTTCTCCCTCTCTATCTGTTTCTCTTTTGTTGCAGTGGAACTTTCAGCATGCAGCACAATACTATATTGCAATAACAATTAATCTGTAATTTTACACAACATTGTCTCCATAATCCCTTGACGCTCTGTTTACAATCTGCACTGTGTTCTTTACTCATGTTTTTCTTGTTTTTGTTTTTTATCAATATTTATTGAATACAAGTTCATTGAACTGCAGAACTGACAGCAGCTGGCAAATGCAAATCGGTTGAGTATTTAAACTCTTTCAAGTTTTGCAACAAAACTTTTAATACACACACAAATTTATGCAGATATACACTAGTTTATATGTCAGCTAACAGAGAAGAGCAGTGAGAGACAGGTATAGAGAAGAAGAGAGACAGAGAGAGAGCGTGTGTGTGGATAAGAGGAAGCGTGTTAATTGTACCAGCGGGTTCAGCTACAAATGAAAATGCAGTAGCCAGTGTAGCCAGTTTTCCACTTTTATTTTCTCACATTTAGCAAACATTTAACAGTTTTTCACAGCATGCGCCAACAGAGTGAGCTACAAGCGAAAGAGTGAGAGGGAGAGGGAGTAGCAGAGCGAGAGAGAGAGAGGTAGCTAGTCAGTGTTGGTTATGGGGTGTAGTTGCATATTATACCTGATGTTTAGTCTATACGAAATAATTTCCCCCAGCATGATAGCATGTAATCTGCGAGTTTAGCCATTCTACAGTGGCACAAATTGCTTACAATAGTGCACAAAATATTGTATGAGATAAATATAAGCTAAATATGCATTAAAACTATATATTCTCTACTTGAAAACTTTCAAATAACAACACAGTTTTGCATTTTTGTTTAATTATTTATTATCTAATTAACATTTCACTAATTTTGCTAGGCTTCCCATGGTAATTACGCTGTCAAAAGTCAATTAGTCCCTAGCTCTGACGCTCCAACTGAGCCCTTAAATTATCTGCATTAAGCATGCAATGTGTGGCCAAGTTTGCTAAGCTCGAGCAGCTCCAGAGTTTTAGAGAACACTCCCGCTCTATGCATCTCCCTCACTCTCTATCTTTCTCTCTCTCTGTGTGACACTGCAAATCTTTGTCCATGTGCATGTCTGTCAGGCAAAGTCTGCTTTAAATTTTTAATCGCCTGAAATGTTTGTGTTATCGTCAGAGTTTCAGGCTAGGAACTTACTCACCTGCTTATTTGTATGCCCGGTTACGTATACGCAACGTGTGCCCCCAAGTGTGTGTGTGTGTGTGTAAATCTATTGTGCACTAAGCTTGATTTACAGTTTCGTGCTTGAGGCCTCTCACATTACATCACACACAAAACACACAAACTTACTCATAGGGAGCAAAGAGTATTAATTCAATTATATGATTCGCTCTATCGCAGCTGTTTGCATGTGTGCGTGTGTTGACCGTAAATGCATTTTCATGTTAAACTGAAAATTAATAAACATATTATATGGAAATTGCATTTAATATGCTCAGGTCAAAAGCAATTTATTGGGTTAGGTCGAAAATTGCAAACATGGCAACGGAACTGACCAAGTTTAGACCACTTGAGTGCTATATTAATTTTGGTAGAACAAGAAAGCAAGGGGAGAGAGTAAGAGTGGAAGAGCGAGAGGGTGTAGTGAGAGAGTTAGCTAGCTATTCTATAGCTATTCAAGGCCCTTAAGTAGTTCGTGCATGGCAAATATAAAAGTACAAATTCATTACAAACTTGTGCACTAAAGTAAGCTCATGAATATGCAACATACTACAATATATGCCACAAAACAATGAAATGTTTTTTCCTTTTGTCAGACTCAGTCAAGCAAACATAAATCAAATTGGTGGCATTATTTGATTTCTTAAGATCGTTTGCCATGAAGGGCAACGCATCGTGTTGACCAGGGTCAAAAATGAGGCAGAGGAAACCAGTTTCTCAGTTTGTCAGTTTCCAGAACCAAGTTCCGAGTTCAGCAAGGGCAACAATTAAATACAAATTAGTGATTAACACACACAAACACACACACAAGCAGCAAGCTGATTACAAATCATATGGCAAAGCTGTCAAGTCACTGTAAGTGTGTGAGTGTCTGAGCTTAGGCAGTTGAACAAACCCATTGTGATAAGCTTATCAGTTCAAGTCGCGAGACTTAATTCAAAATTATAGTTTACTTATATTGTGCAACAAACTGGCAAATAAACTATTAAGCACTCAACAATTTTCCAACTCTCAAACTGTAATGATTTAATGTAATAAACAATTCAAATTCGTTAACAAATTTTGATTAGAATAAACCAGTCACAGCTTGATTTTTTATGATTGTTTTCTGTTTTCTGCTTTTTCATTAATTTGTTCACACTTGGGAGACGCCACAGCGGAGTAGGGAGGCGAGTGTCGATGTTGCCACACGATTCCCATTTAATATGCATATATGTAGATGTACTTATGCGTGTGTGTGTATTCGTACAAGTATGTGCCATACCAAACCGTATTATTCAATACTTAATAAACCAGAACGTGACGATGACGTCGTCGTGGCAGCCAACAATAATTACTTATACATACATGTGTTCTCATCGGTCTATACAGGTTTTTGCCTGTCACAATCATAAGGAAGTGTCTCTTAACAGTTCTATAACTGCCCGATCTCTTCAACTATGCTTTAAGCCGGCACTTGTCAGCTAAGTTTGCTATATGTTTGTGCGGGGAACACCCGGCGACAGATCATGTGCCTCTTGACTTTCACCGAAACTAAACCAATCCAAACTGGTCACTGGCAATTGAAATGTTTCGCTCAACTATAACAATTATCAGGAATATATATACATATATACTAGCATAATTGATAAACGCTTTTTGAGACGGAAGGAAGTGTTAAACAAATATGTTTATTTCATAAATAATTATAGTACTTTATAGCTTGATTTGATATCTGCTCTACAGTAAGAAGTAAGTAAAGTTTGTCTGTTTGTTCCTATAGAAGATATCTATTTCAGACAAAATTTAAGTCAATTGATATATTGAAGGTGGGTTAAAATTATACAGTTTACAAAACAATTTTCCAAACTATGCAAATTTACACGATTGTTCCTATGGCAGCTAAATGCTGTTCGATTTTAATGAAACTGGGTCTACACATATAGAATATAAGCAAATGCATATCCTAAGAATTTTCTGAAGATTGGTCAATAAACAACAAAGTTCTTTATACGAAGATATCGTCACAATACATAATATCCGCCGAGAACATATTCTTTTTTATGTTACTTAAGAAAAGTGTGATTAAACTTAGTTTAGCTTAAGCAATACTATAATACTCCAATATCTTAAAAAGTTTCTCATTGAATCTATACTCAATTCAAGTACCTTTTATGTCTTGGAACATTGATCAATTGACATGCACAAGTCAAGACAGTTCGAACTAGATGAGATCTGGTTAGGAATAACAATATATCGTGTACCGTTGGACACAATGTGCTGATCTATGGCAGTAAATACTGTTTGAGTACCCCCCATAAAGATTCGTAAGATTGATAACAGGTCTTGAGGCCGCAGTAAAAGCCAAGTATGTATTTAGCTATTACCGGCCACGTACTTAACAATCGGGCGAAATCCAATTGCAAATTGCCAACCAGATTTCTCCGCTATCCCCATTTCCCCATTTCTAGCGATTGAGTCTCTCCTCTCTCTCTCTCTCTCTGCGACTTTCGAACTGTTACTGCTGTAAGCCATGAGACTGGGCAGTAGGTTATTTATAATGATGATGATGGTGATGATGATGATAATGGCTCATTAACAGGCAGGTGGGCGTCTAGATCTATAGAAAATTGTGTGTCACTCAAATGTTTATTAACTGACTGACGGTTAAACAAATTGGAATAACAGTTACAATTACAATTACACTAACAGTAACAATTATATTTAATGCCTGAGCAAAGTATAAGGAATTAGGTTAAATGCACAATTCGCATTTATTTTTAGTTAAACAAACAAAAAATCGTATACAAAAATTTCAGCAATGTTAAATATTGTAAATGAGTCAGTTGCTTGAAGTGACACCCACCAGTTCAGACGGAGCGTGTGTGTATTTGTGTTTGAAGTGTAAATTATGTTAATTTGAAAGCATTTTATGGCATAATTACGCCACAGCGACGACTCATTAAATAACAGTTAAGTCAACATCAAATGAAAGTAAAAACGTTGTCGAGTGGAGAAAAGAATCGAAATGAAACGAATCCAATCGGTATATCGACACTCAACACTTTAAGGGGAGAAAGTGTGCTATCAATTGGCAAATCAATTAAATTTTCCATAATTGAAATTCACCCACGAGCAATGCAAAACAATTTGATTTGATTACAGAGTAGTGTAAATCGTTCCCTATACTGTCAGCTGGAGGTGTTTTTTTAAGTAATAAATTTGATTTTAAAAACAATAGAACAGAGTCCAAAGTAAAGCTTTCACGTAGTAAACAAATGTTACTTTTCACAATACTATATCAACAATAGCAAATAATGCACGTGATGCATTTGATATCGACTCAGATTATGTGACTTTTTATAAATTTTAGTTTCTTAAACAAAAACACGTAATATCTATGGCAGATCTATCTATACTTATTACCAGAAAAAGTAGAAAACATGATGATAAGGTCTGAAAAAGTAGAATTAAAATCAGGTTGTGTGATTTTTTTTGTATATAAATTATGCATATCTTTAACTATAATACAGTTCAAAGACCTCTTAATTAACTAGTGACTGTTAAAGTTGCTTTTGAATTCAGACACTTAGTTATTTGTTTGTTTGTGCAATCACTTAACTACAATGGTGTGGCTTAAAGTAAACCAAAGGCGGGTCAAATCGCATGACACATCGATTTTCATATGGCTTTGTTCGTCTAAACCAAAACTATAAGGAGTGTTGAAACCATAAATACTAACAAAACAGTGCTGAAATCAAATCGAACTCAGCAACAAGCAAACAAAGTAAAGAACAAAAAAAGAAATAAAATACACACACGTTTATACTCGAGGGACTGGGAGGCAGCTGGAAAAGTCATTTCACAATGAACTTTAGATGAGAACAACAAATGGAAATGTGTAACCGTTAAAAGTTCAAACGCCTTCGACATCGAGTTAACAACCCAGAGCCACGAGGCGACGTCTATAAAACGATTGAGCACCCCCCATCTCCCTTCTTCCTCCATAATTATCCCATAAGCTCCCCGCCGCCATAATGTATACAGTGCGTATACGAGACAGACATTCGCGCCAGACGTAGAGGAATTAGCAACGCATGTCGAGTAATTCGTCAAACAATAAAAAGAAAATACAAGTGTATCTACAAGTGCGTGTGTCCATGACCATGACAATAATGGGCCAAAACGAACTGAACTCAGTCCGTCACTGTTCTCAGTTGTGTATTTAATTTTTTGGGAGCTTTGTCTATTTGCCTCCCGTCTCGATCCTTTCACACATATGTAGTAGGAAACGCTCGTTCACTCAACTCTTGGCTCAAACCAGTTGGCATTGCCCACACACAGCAATTGTGAAGTTTTCTCTGGTTTCAATCAGTTAAAACACAAACACACTTGAGCATATGAATGAGCTGATGAAGCGCTTTCATTTGCCACTTGAGGCTTTAATTAATGGTAGACAATTTCAAAGGTTTTCCAAGTTTCTGTACTTTAATATATCTTCATTTTCAATTAATTAAGTAAACTATTCTTAAAGATTTTGTATTTTCTAAAGGGTATTAGCACGTTGAGCTGTAATAATCATAAAATCAGTAATGTAGTTGCTCTCAGTCTGACTTTCTGTAACCAATTTAGTTGTTTTTGAAGTCTACGAAAAGTAAGACATGTTATTTATTGCAAAGAATTTTTATACAATAATTTATTTTTACAATTTATTAAACAGTTATTGAAATGTAAACAGCATATAATGTAAATTAATGTTTGCTGTGATTTATTTATCATATTTGTTGCTTATCAGTTGACTGAACAAACGACTCGGATAAGCAACGTATTTGTTTTCTCAGGTAAATAGTATTGTCTAGGCAGCGCAGCTTGGCATTGAGTATGGAACAGTGACAACAGAACCTAAACTCAGTTTAACCCCAGCTCTGTTATCTGATAAACAGACAGTTCACACAAATGAACTCAATCAATGATGATATGAGATATCTTTATGATTTATATCCAGTTGATTTGCAAACTCAAATAAAGTTTCTGCATATAATAAATACTTAATAATTAAACAGCTTTCTAGGCAAAACTTTAAAGTTTTGTTTTTAATATTTGATCATATTTTGAATTATCTAATAATGGTTAAGTATGTTATTCAACTTGTTAGGCAAATAAATATAAACTTTTGTTTTGCTTCTAGAGAAGTACAGCGAAAGTATAACATTTGGTTCTTAACCAATTCCATATGGCAGCTGTGGAAATATAAATAAACAGAGGTATAGAAAAACACGAGTTCCCCGTGAATTTTAAACGAATTTTTTTTTTTGGCTTGTAAACGGAAGTATTCCCTGGACATATACTCATTACTGTGTTTAGTCTAGGCGCCTTTGCCAATGAGTCACAGTTCACACAAAGCAAGTAATAACTGAGTAGTAGAGTAGTGACTGTAAAATACCCGTTTAACTTTACCCTCAAAAGAACTTGCAGCTTCAAGGTTTTAAATACTATTATTATATGATTTAAGTGGCTAAAATCTAGTAAAAAAGTATTCTAAAACTTTGAACTACTATATATCTGGCAAACTGCATTACAGCATACCCTTACTCTGCTATAAAACGGGTATGCTCGTAAATGAAAAGAAACGCCCACGTAGTGCGTCACAGGCTACGTCTACGTTGTAAACAGCAACCACCAACGGACTCTGACTTGTAAACGCAATCGGATTTGGACTCCTGGCACTGCAGGAGACGCATTTGCATGTACATAAACTGCTACAACAGACTGTGACTCATCGCTTGTTGTCAGCTCCCGATGGCAATCGTAGAAACTCCGCGACATTGCGTTAATTAAAGCGACAAATGCCAGAACGAAGAGTGAGAAAGAGAATGGGTATGGGAAAGAGACAGGGTAAGGGAATGGGCATGTGGATAGGGTATACGAAGCGTTGGGCTGTTTGGAGAGCGTGGACCTCCCCAAACAAAAGTGTTCTCTGCCCCCGCACATCATGTCCAATACCATTTCCCTAGAAACGTTGTTTTCTTTAATTTTTCACATTGTTTTTCCAAGACAGCTGCGTGTTGAAGTGGAAAATGATCAGCGTACGTAGTACTCTCAAATGTAAAGTGAAAAGAGGGGAAACCAATGAAAGATTTTGTTTTTTTTTTACTTGTCTCTCTTTTGCAGCTCCATCAGGCTGCTTTTTATGCCGTCTTGTGTACCCGTCTCGCCGAGCTTAACAAAATATTTATTTTATTTGCTCTTCGCCGCGTTATAATTATGTGCGCGCCAAGGAGGTTAATTGGTATTGATTGTGTGAACAAATTTATTGCGAGCACTGTGAGTGCAGAGCCCCACAAATGGTTTTGAAAAAAGCTTAAAGTGTCTGCATCCTTCCATTAGAAGATTCCCACGAGTGCAGCACTTGAATCATCAAATGATAACAGTCGAGATCGCAACAAATTTACGGCATTCACTCAGACATTGTTAATGGATAGGGTTCAAACTGTTTGTAGCTTATTTCCAAAATGAAAACTATAAATATTTTAAACAAATATTTCATAGAGAGAATTTAGTAAGGTGTCAACAGGAATGACTTAAGAAAAGAGTTGCTATAGAGTCAAAACGATGAATTTAATAGCTTTTCAAAATATCTTAGAATCCATATATGTTTTCTTTTTTATATAATGTATAAATTAGATCCCAATATTATTATTTAACTATTTTTATTTATCAGTGCACTATAATAAGCAGTTCTATATCATCTTTAATTAAATATTTATGTGTTTTCATTCACATCACGCACCCGCACTGTGTGCAAACATGTAATATTTCCAATTATCATGGCGACTTCAATCAGTTACAACTGAATTAAAGCAATTTACGTGCAATTTAATAGCACGCGAAATTCTATAGATACATTTGCTCCACATATACATACATATAGAATGGCCTCTTCTAGTCGATATGTGAGAATGTATAGCAAATAGCCATATACTAATGACGATAAATAATTGTTGTTTCTATTGCATCAGATGATAATTTGAACACGTATCGTAATATACGACAATTGCCCTTCATTTGACAGGTAGTTGTTGCCAACTCTTTATCGATTATTGACTGTGGTCGAGTTTCTGATTACTGCGAAAGTGAAAGTCTCATGAAAAGATAATGAAGTTATTCCAAATTGACAGAAGCAGCAGATAGTATAGATTGGACAGCCAGCTGAGATAAATATTTGATTAGAATTTAATAAACTGATAAATAAATAAATAAGTTCTATACAAAACAAAAGAGATATAAAACTACAGCAACTAGAGAAAGACAAGGAAACAACTGTATCTACGACGTCATTGATATAATGCAGTCAGACAACTAAGCACAATATATAGACTGATTAACCTTGCATATTACAAACACTTGCATCGACTATATGCCATAAAGAATAGCTAACTGAACAAAAGAGAGCGTTGATTTGCATAGACGATTAGCGTATAGATTGACAGATTGACAACAAACAGACGTTTTCCGCACTGCTGGGGAAATTTGCAAATTGCTTTGGCAAATGCTTGTAAAAATTCTATTCAAAATAATTATGCTGCTAATTAATTAAACACGAAATCGATAACGTATAACTGCAGGTGCGTAGAATTTAAATTTAGTTGGAATCGTATATCAATAAAAACAAAAAAAAGAATCTCACTAATTGGATACAGACTGGGAATTAGAGGAATGTAAGAGAGGGAGAGACAGTGACACTTGAGGGGAGGCAGGAATGATTAAATACCACGACGTTCTATGAAAATCAATAATGTTTGACAATCTCAGCACGCAATTGAACAATAGAGCTGGAATAGAAATGGAAGAGATGGTTTACATGTCAATTAAGGGGTGATTAAGGAATGAATGTGGTCTCAGTAATTGCCAAGTGCTAAACATTTTCAGTATTCAAATCTAGCTACTTATATTAGTGAATGTCTTAAGTTTACCACAAACTTAGTGAGAAACGTGTAGCAGAGAAGTAGCACTAACGGATGTATATACAAGATCTTTGCTATCAATCAGTCAAGTGTTAATTGATATGCTTAAATATTGCATATATAAGCAAGACAAGCTATATATTCACATGGGTTTTGTCAAATTATAGCCGGTAAAACAGCTACAAATAGATTTCTTCATTAGCTACCGGTTTGATGGTCAGTTGCTCTTAAAACATATATCAATGAATACCTTGATATAGCTTACCGGAACTAACTTTTGGTTTACTACTTAAACACAGAACTTAAACAGCTTCAAACAGAAAACACAACATTTTAAATTAGCATTATAATAAAACCAATAAAAGCCAGAAATTCATAGAATTTAGAGAAATTTTCGTATGAAATGTAATACAAATATGCAAAAATTATCAAAAGTTCTCAGTAATTTTCACTTAACAGCTAAAAACCTTTTAAATTTATGGCAGAAATCAAATATATTTTAGCTGCCTCGTTGGGCAATTACTAGTTTAATTAATGCAAAAATTCGCATTAAATAAGCCGCAATAAAATTGTTTGGCCAATTAGGTAAATAAAAGTCAAGGCTGACTGAGCATTACTACTGCTTATATAACATAACAACATGTAATTACATATGCAGATTTACAACTACATACATATTTACATTACATTTTGTGCCATTTATTGATTAATCATTCATTTTCGTATTTATTATATTGAAACTGGCATTTAATTAGAGACTTTATTCATTGGATTTATTTCAATTGCAGGTTTTTCCTGTGGCCTGAAGGAAATTGCAAATTGTGGTAAGTGTCAAAGCTGACTTTTATGGCTGTTGGTTGCAACTGTGTATGTGTGTGTGTGTGTGTTAGATCATATATCATATATTAATAATGTCAGAACTGTCTGACACATTCGGCTTATTAAAAATGCTCATATCAATGGAAAGACTAATGTAAAATTGAGGTTAAAGCAGATGATAAATGATGATGTGTAAGCATGATTTAATTAAGTTAAAGCCATTAGATAGAAGTGTGAATTTTCTCTTTTTTCTAAATGAGTTGAGAAGTAGTAGATGCTATATAAGAAACCTGTTGTACAGTTATTGAAAAGTTGCCAAACTGCAAGCAGAAAAGTTGTATTTACGTTAAATACAGCTAAGTAAAAAGCTATCTATCAGTATGTTAGAATCTATAGATATGTCAATAGCTGTACATATATATATATATATATATATAGCCTAAGCTACCTATCTGCCATATATGGTAGAGAGGGTGGTTGTACCGTTTTGGGGATTGGGAAACCTAGGAAGGCGCGTGGCAGTCCACGTGTGCTGTCTTTTGTGTCACTTTTGGGTGGCTGAGTGGTTTGGGGTGGGGCTTTGATATTCATGAAGATACCAGGAAATACCCTCAGCAAATAAATAATAAATACAAAATGTACATGGCATGACTACTAATTGTTGATTGTTTAGCTTGAAAAATTTAAATGTAATTGCTATAAAATCAGCTAACTAAACTTGAATACGAATGAAAGTTTTGTCTCAAGCAAAACTGTTGCCAAGTCAATCAATCAACAATATGACAGAGATATGACTTCTCTAATCATCAGTTCTCATTTGCCTGCCATTCATTCTGCATTGTTTAATGTTTTACGATTGCAATTATGGCAAAATTACAATCATGTTTCAGTGCCAACTTAGGATTACACAACTTTTGTATAGCAGTAACGCAACACAATGATGTCGTCACAACAATGAATAACATCTACAGCTACAGCGTTAGACAAACTTCATTGTTTTGGACCACAAAAAGTGGCAAGAGACTCGGACTGTGCCAGCGGCAAAGCTCATGGGTCGCTTTACCTTAACCCCAACTGCAATTGAAACCGAAACCGAATCGAAAACCAAATCTAAAACTTAATTAGAAATAGAGGCTCTAGGCTCTTCATTTTCATGTTCGTACGCAAATTCAGGTCAAATTTTCACTGAAAAATACCAAATACCAAAGCTTTTCAGCAATTTTCAATGTTGTCTACGGTAGCATATCAGAAGCCTGACAATTATTTGACTTTGATAACAACTACAAAAGACAATAGGTAAGTCTACTACATACTCGTATGTTAGTTTGCTGAAAATTGATGCCTGAGAAAAATCAATAGCTGACAACAATCATCCCCCTAAGCTCCCCTCAACCCCTTGAAAACTCAACCAAAGAGAGGAAACCTTATGGCATGTGCCCAAAAGATACCAAATGACAAGACACACACGTTGCCAAAGTTTCCGTCTCAGAGCAAGTTTCTTTTTGTGTGTTGCCACGGTTCGTTAGGCACAGTGGCACAAAACGAAATTGACAATGGCAAGTAGCAGGCAAAAAGATAATTTGGCTTAAACAGACTCTAAAGTGACTCACATAATGTTGGCCATATGCTTCAACTCTCAAAACTTTATGTTGCTTTTGCAATTCTTAATCAATAGTTTAAGTGGACTATAAAAATAGTTAGCAAAACTTTGAGTATTCATATCTTTTGGTAAATAGCTACTTAAATAATTGGCTTTCATTGTTATGTATCTAAGAGCTACTTAAACCAAAAGTTCTCATCATTATTTTAAATAGTCCAACTGTTTTACTGCAATTAAAAGTCAGATTTGTTGGAAAGAATAAGAGCTACAGTTGAGATAATTCGCAGGTTGATCCAGTGTACTTAAAATATAGTTTGATGCTTATCAAGAGTATGTATATTTACTTTATAAGATCGGAAGCGTCTCCTGTTGCCTTTACGAGATGAGAAAGTTGTGAACTTGTCCTAGTTTTCAATCAGAGAAGTAGAGACTCTCTATAGAAAAGTGCCTTCTAAGCACTTCCTTACGCTTTATATACAACATTTGACATGAAGCTGTCTGCCAACTGTTCCGATTTCGATATTTCAAAAGTTTTTCTTAACCTGCAGCTGCAATTTTGTGAACACCTTTCAAAACGAGAGAATGTCTGGCTGCTAACGCAACTGTCAGTGGTAGTTACCAACATTTCAACTTGGTCTAAATAGAAATTGTTCTTCTAGTGGCTGACATTTTGACGCTAGACATGTCTTTGAAGTGCACATGGCAGTTTTTTAAGCCAGAAGCCAAATCGAAACATTACAAAAACAGAAAAAAAAGCCTAAAAAATTGGCTAAAGAACACAGCTAGTTTCCCCTGCATTTAAACGTCAACAATTATAAGAAGCAAATAGCGGAAATCACGTTTTTAACAACGCCGTCGTTTGAGTTGGCCAATAAAGGTGAATGGGGCAGGGAGGGAGGTTGGAGAAGGGGAAGTGAAAGGGGTATGGGGTGTGGGGCTATGGGAAGTGGTCTGGGGAACGCAACGAACCGAACCAAAGTGAACCAAACAGAACCAGTGGCGAGCAAAACAGCTTGGGTCTGCTTCCGACTGGCAAACGGGTTGTGGACTTGTGGGTGGACAACAAACACAATCGCACACACACTCACACACCCCTTGTAGGTGTTTGAAGATTTATGACGTCGTTGCTGCGCGCTGGCTTACACATGTTGTACCATTTAGCAAGGCACAGACCCCACCAAAACCCCACTGTAGTTCTCCCCACTGCTCAACTGACACATACCCTATGCCTATGAATTCACTGCTGCATTTAGCACTTTAAGTAGCTCAACTATATACCCACCTATCTGCAATTACAGGGTATACCGTGTGCAGTTAAGCACAAACATAAGTCAAAAGTGTGTTGCAGATATTTTTTTATTGTTCTGTATTTTGTTTTGTTGTCGCCGATGTTGAACGTGACTATTGTGAACGTGATTTTCATGCAGTTAGTCAGTCGTCACATGGTCAGAGTGTTAATATTTTCTTTTCTTTTCTTTTCTAATTTTATATTTTTATAGATTTTTGTCTGTTTGCCAATTTATTATCATAATCAATTTTTCGTTTTTATTGTTTTATTTTCTTTGATTTCTTAAGAAGTTTCGAAAAAACTTTGTTGTTTGCTATATGGCCATAATGCTAGCGACGCTTTTATTAGCTTAATACCCACCAGAGCCAACAAAGACAAGTCCAGTTTTTCGGGGACTCAATTCCACTAAACTCAACTCAACTCAAGTCGAGGTCAAACACGTACTATAAATATTTATGAGCCGCATTACGAGAGTTTTCTTTATGGATTGTGCAGTCCAATATTGAACAGAGCACAGTTTCAAGTGCATTCGAATTATACTCATGCTATATAACACACAAGTTTATTAGCCAACCAAAAAAAACTGTCAATGCAATTGCTATTTATACGGTAGACAACAAAGATGGCCAACGAAATGGCTAAGATGTTGAGCCACGATAAAAGTCTAAAGCAAACAATATTGCTTTGCTTCTGTTGACTCACTTTTTAGTCGAGTTATTTTAAAACAGTCTTTTCTTTTAGCTTAAGTATGGGAATATTAAAAAGTTCTCTTATTATTGAATCAAAATATATTATATTTATAATTTATATTTTCCTTCTTTTATGCTAAAGTAATCACATTTGATTTTAAAAGTATATTGTAAAAAGTTAACAAGTTAATTGGACACCAACAAATATTCTTTCTAAAGATAATATTCTTTAGGGATACTTTTTAAAATATATTCAAAGTTGTTCCATATGTTATAAAGACTACCCAAACTCTATATGAACTTGGCCTATAACATTTTCCATGCCAATCCGCATGTCCTTGAGAGGTGTGCTATGACCAGAATGTGATGTCCTTGTCTTTGGCAGTAGGAAAAGTGCTGCAATTGAAAGTTCCCATTTGACAAAAGCATTTTGTGTGCCATTTACGGCAGCTACTTAAACAATGGCAATGGGGACAGTGGAAATCGGTGAGGGGAAATGGGGACACGATGAATGATGGTTTGCGATGAGAATTTGCAGTAAAGTGACATTAAAATGCATTTGCCAAATAAAAAGCAGCAGTCGTTGCATTGGCAAAGAGCCAACAACCAAACAGCCCTCAATCTGGAATACCCCTACTTAACCCACTCTTGTTTCACCCCCTCCACACTCTTGAAACAATTGAAGCTCTCCGGCGGAAAGTAAAAGTGCAGTGAGAAAACATTTTTTAATGGCCATCACGCAATTTGAATCTTTTGCAGCAGTTGTCAGTAATTAGAAACTCAATTTGCATCTCCTTCTCAAACAGAAATGGCAAAATGGCCAGCTGCTTCATTTTGATTTCACTTCGAAATCGTTTAGTTAAACCGGAGAATTCAGTCAGTTGAGTATATACGCTTTGAACTCTTAAGTTCGTTTTGCCACAAGTCAGTGAATTGTCTATAATTTGTAAAATGATTTATGAGCAGATTTAAACACAAGTATGTTTGTAGTGTGTATGGTGTGTTGGGTGTTGGTTTTCCGCAGTTGCGGAAAACTTTAGAGCAAGTTTTGAACAACTTCATTTAAAGTTTTCATTTGGCCTTTTGCTCAAGCGAAGCGTTTTTCAATAACTGTCAAAATAAAACAAACAACTCAAGAGCTTTGCTTTCGAAGCATATTTCCTGTTTGCATTATTACAAAATAGAACTTTACTGTTAGCTGCATTTGATTTCTTGTCCATATAAATCTAGGTCACGGAAGTTGTTATGTACTACTGCAGACACAATCAGCAGCAGGAGAAGAGCTGGTGGCTGGGGCATAGGAAGTCGAAGAGATTGTGTGAAATAATGAACAAACGAATTGAAAAGCAAGTGGAAGCTCGACTACCAAGTAACCAGACTGAAATTAAGCAGCTTAAATTAATTACAAATTCCTGTATAACACTTTATAATTGTATTATTCGATATGCGTAGAATGTGAGCAATTAAGGATTACAAATCGTTGAGACATTCCTATATAGTGTAACTGAAGTACATGCTATATGCAATCTTAAAATATGCTAAAAGCAAAGAAAGGCGAGAGATGAGAATTGAGTGGAGTTCAAAAGGGAACAAAATGTGGGGAAGGAAAAAGAATAATGTTGCGGTTGATATTTTTAGTAGCATGTGTTGTGGCAATATGTATATGTATATGTGTGTGTGTGTGGGTGTGACTGCAGCTGTGTGTGTGTGAGCATGTGGTGGCGTATGTTTTAAATTGGTTTCGCTTGCACAGATGTTGCAATATGCAAACAAGCAGAACAACAGTCACCGAACAAGGTGCCACTCAAGACACACAGACAATCAGATGGAAAGAGAGTAAAAGAGAGAGTGAGAGTGAGACAGTGTGAATCATAACTAAGCATACAAGCAAGCAGTTTGTACTTTATATTGTGTACTCACTGTCGCAGAGTTTTCCATTTCTTGGCTATCAAAAGAAAAACAAAGAGACGGCTGATAAAACATTTCTTGCAGCGTAAATGCTAAGAAATTATACAGAAAAGTCAATGATAAACAATAATTCTAAAAGAAATGAATAAAATTTAAATAAAGTGCAAAGCTGATTAAACGACTTCACTTATTTGCAATTTTTGCGGTTTTTCATTGAGCGATAAGAAGTTAATACCCTCTAATACTATGCCCACTATGCTAAAAATACATAATAATATCTTAATTAATCCCTAACGAGTCATGTAAAGTATGTGAGGATTGAGTATAAAAGGTGCTGAACAGGCACAGAAATCTCAGTGCAAGTTGAGGCTGTTTACCCTACAGGAAAGTGTATATTTTATAATACTAAAATGAGAGGAGTTCTAATTTGTAGTTTTGCATTAATTGCAATTATCCAATTATTTAATGGTGTTGTGAGTGATGATGTAAGTTATATTAAACTGCTAAAAAGTGCTTTTTAAATGGTTCAACTTATTCTAAAATAGAGCGCCGAGGAAATCGAAGCAGAGTGTTCACCACCATGTGGCCAGCATAGTATTAGATGCAAGCCGAACAATCAATGTGAATGTGAGCAAAATTACGAATGGGATTCGAGTCTACGCAAGTGTCAGCCAAAATGTGATCGGGCTTGTAAGGAAAATGCCTATTGCGATGAGCCCGATAGTTGCATCTGTATTGAGGGCTACGTAGAAGAGAATGGACACTGCCAACCCATTTGTACTCAGAACTGTGGTGCTCATAGCCTATGTGTGGCACCCGATGAATGTGGATGCACTCGGGGCTACGAATGGGATTCGTTTGCATCAATTTGCAAGAAGATTGAGTGTGAACCCGAATGCGGCTCAAACAGCTACTGTAATGCGCCAAATGAGTGCAAATGCCTGGAGAACTACAAGCCCGACGATCCACTGAGTGTGTCTTGTTCCTCGTCCATCGCTTGGTGGATATATTTGATCATTGCACTTGTCACACTTCTGATTATTTGTGCTGCACTTGGCATTATTTATTATTGTGTTATTAGCAGCCGCCCAAGGGTATCGGAGGTCACTTTATAAGTGCAAGTATCGAGTATTAAGTATGTTACTCAAATACATTTAAATTTTCATGAGTAATTTCTATAAGCAGTCAAGTACTTGTTTGAGTTACCTAGCTTATCTGACTCAGTACTCAGTAGATTCTTGTAAAATGTATATAACCTAAGCTGCGGTTCTATGCAAGAATAAATATCAGAAAATTAAGATAATTTTGTCAACTCATTAAGAAAACTTTGTTAGAAAAACAGACAAGTTTTGTTAAAAAAAAAACCTGAGCCAAGGATATACAAAGTTTTATTTCTAACTTATACCACAAATTTTCTATGCGATCAGCTAGAACACTCTGCTGTAAAGTAAGTTACTGGGTATGTTGATAGTCGGCTATGCTTAGCTTATTCTTACCAATAAATAATTGGTCATATCATCCTTGAAAGTAAAGTAACTTTGTCAATTGGAATAATTCAACTTTTGATGGCTTTCTGCTGAATCTGCAGCATCTGCAGCTGACGGAGTGGCAGCGGGAGTAAGTAGTCTAATATGTGCTAATAGAGCCAGAGGCGTTAGTCACAAACAGTCATTGTGAGTTCTGTGACATTTACAAGTGCTCACACACACACACACATGCACATACAAGCCATTACACCCACTCACACACACACAGTTGACACAACACAGAAAAGTTTCGCTATCTGCAGTTGGCAACACATTTTGATTTCCGAGTTCCGTTTGGCAAATTGAAATGCGTGTGCTGCAATGTCATGGGTAGAGTGTGAGTGAGTGGAAGAAGAGTATAAGTGGCATGTGGCAAGTGGCAGCTGAAACTTGCGCGTTGGCTTCAATGCCAACCAAATGGCGCAACTCTAATTGAAACGCAGCATAATTCAGTTAAAAAAAATTCTATAGCCCTTGCAACACACTGCTAATTGCCGACAGTCTTTAGTTTCATTTTTACAACATTACAGTGGGCTATGAACAGCCGTGTTAAAATATAGAACTTGGCATATAGAATTTTCTGAAGTGAAAACTGTTTCAATTCAGACAAAATTTGTCCGAATGTTATGGGCACACTGCAAATTTTGTTTGAACGAAATCAAAAATTAATCTACAATTAATCAGCATAAGTTTTAGGAAACGATCTACTATGAGTATGGCATATTTTTTTATATTTTAAACAAAAAGTGTACAAAATTGGTATAAATTAATGTTCATTATAAAAAATCATGTATGTCTATAGATTATATCATATACATAGATATTGCTGTAGAATAAGTACTGCGTGTTTCACAAGACTTTTCCTACTATTTAAGGCATTGGAATCATTTGAAAATGAGCACAACGCGCAACAATGCTCGTAATCCCATTTGGCATTAATTTCTTCGGCTGTTTGGTATAACAGGTGCACGCTGCATAAATTAAACCCGTAATCAGTGCATATTTCCGTACTACCTGTTACACCTGAAATTGTTATTTTCGTATACTCCCAGTGTGTGTTTGTTTGTATTGTTATTTTTCACTGGGTTCAACGGATTGCATTAAACCCAACGAAGCGCATACAAAACGCATCAAATGCACTCGAATGGCAAATGAAAACCTTTCCAAACCCATCACCACATTGCTGTTGTTGTCGTTGAATTTCTCACAATAATAATAATAATAATAAAAGTTCCGTTGCGGTAAACACTGGTAATGTTAACGTTAACTTTAATGTTAACAGTAATTGTAATTGCCATTTTTCAGGTTTCAAGTGTCGAAAATTAAAAAACTTTTTGTAAACGAAACTGAAATGAAATGTTTGAGAGTATTAAAAATTGTTGAAAATATGTGTTGAAAATGAAATCAAAGTGCTAAAACTCGTTCTTATTCAAGTCAGTACTCGGCACACTTTTAGCATTTTTAATGCCGAATACAAATCACTTTTTAATTGCCAACAGACAGCGTATGGCATACGACTTCCTTAAGCATCCTTTTAGTTTTAAAGCACTTTTCTGCTATTATTTGGTGTGCTATTCGATTTGCAATAACAAAAAAAGAAGTGAACATAAATTAAATATTCATTTATTTAAGTGTATAACTACAAACACTCGTCGCTAGATTCGCATAAATAAAATCTACACACACATGAGTTATTTCCACTTGTGTTTTGCCAAAAATGTTTTAAATTCGCATCACGTTTTTGCAAATCACGTTTCAATAAATACGCAAACAAACTACTAGTTATGACGTCTGTGTGAGTGTGTTTGTGAGTACACTCATGAGTTTCAATGTGAGTGTGCACTATCTGTTTAAAATGTTCGTTGAAATTTATATGAATTTTTATATTTATTGATATTTTTCGTTTACAATAAATGCATATGATAATGCTTCTCTATATAAACAACAACTGAGAGCACTAGGAAATTGGCTAAAAATAAAAACACCTGTGGATTTCAATAACAACTAAAACAATAAACAAAGAGCTTATCAAAAGTGCATAACTACAATATAAATTCAGAGTTTGCACAACACAAAGATACCCTTGATATCAGTGCTCTTTATTTCATTACTTTTTCAAGCATAATATGCCGTTTAACCCACCTTGCAATGGGTATAAAGTCGACAATTAAAACGTTTTATTTATTTAGATGGGGGAAAAAACACTTCGTAGCGCTGGCAGTATGCCAAAAATGTATCAAACAATAACAACAAAAGCACGATATACTATATGTATATACAAATAAACAATAAGAAGTGCAATAACCACATCAACAACATTAAAAATATTATATATATTTTTACAAATTTATTTCAATTTACAATTTGTTTTAGAAATGCTGTGCAGAATTTAATTCTAACAAAAATAATATATCAATGAGGAAGTTTTAAAGCAAACAAATATTTCTATAAGCTAAAAACAATAAGCAAACATTGCTTTTTATTCAATTAAACTTAAATATAATGTATAAATCAAATTCGCAATATAAATAATCAGCGTAGAGCGACGCAATTTCGCATTGAATTCAAAAATAAGACTGAGACACACCCAGTATAAGTTATATACACAGGGTACTCACTCACAGAGCTACTACACTCACACTGCCATGCCAAACTTAAAGCAATAAATAAATGATACAAAAATTGAATACCAAAATCATTTTTCACTTTTATTTTCTGCGCTCCCACAGCTGCTATTACGCTCACCCTCCTTCTCTCTTTCCTTCTCTCTCCCTTCCTCTCTTACTCCTCTCTCTCTCTCTCTTTCTTTCTCTCTTGCTCTTTCTTATCCACACCCACACACAGTCACACAATCAAATGTAGATATGCATAAATATTTACTGCATGCACACTTATAACACTTTTGGCAACAACGACAACAACCGTCAGGGTCATTATCCTAAACAGGCAACACGCGTCGTTGTTATTGTTGTTGTTGCTGCTGCTTCTGCTGCTTCTGCTTCTACTTGTTGTTGTTGGCCTTTTTGGCACCGCTCGCTCTCTTTTGCTAACTGTCGGCCAAGTTTGCAGCTCACACTGTTGTGTCCCCATTTAGACGTAATCCCCTGGCAACTGGCAACTGGCAATGCCACCACTCCATCGATCTGCTGCCCTTGTCCTGCCGGTTTGCCACATGCCAAAACCAACAACAATCGAATACATATACAAAATGCAACGCTGCATGCAAAATGTGCAATGGCCCAATCGAAATATCATTTTTGGCATGACTTAGGCGAATTATTATATGCCCTACACTTGTAAAAAATGCGGGGCTTAAAGAAATTTAACGTGTACAGTAATTCCTTCGATATAGCTCAATTAACAGAAAATTTCTTCACACTGTATACTACCAACCCTTTATTTCAATGGTAACTTAGTGTTGTAGTAGTGCGATTTGGATGAGATGAAAGACGTACAGACAGGCATATGTACAGACGGTCATGAACTAAATGCACGCTTCGCTAACAAAAAAGAAAAGTATTTTCAGTTGTCAGTTATATTTTGCCATATAACTAATAAGAACTAGCTAAGTTAGTGCATTCTGGCTAAGTAGAAGACCATTTTACAAGCAGGCTTTAAATTATGGGCGCATAAATAGGCGTCAAAAAAAGGTTTACTAGAAGAGAGTTCACTTGGGAGAAAACTCTATGCATAGAAAATTTAATTTAGTTTTTGCCAGACGCAAAACAACGACGAACAACTGCAAAAATCTAGAGAGAAAGAAGTATTACAAGTAGGTGTCCAAGCTAAGAACTGGTTGCTCCCCTTAACCATTGCTGTTGTTGATATTGCTGTTGGTGTCGCTGTTGATGCTGCTGTTGGTGTTAGTGGTGGGCTGCCGGACCACTTTTCAGTGTCAGCTGCACACACCCACGAGTGCCAGTTTTAGGCCACCCATTTGCCATGGTTTTGCCCTGGGAACTGGGTACTGAGCACTGAGTACTGAGAACTCTCGTATAATGAAATATTTAAATGCATTGCATTTTGCCTGACACTGCGGCCTGTTGTGCTGTGCTGTGTGCTGTTTGCTGTACAGTTGCCGCATGTTGCAAATGTATCAGGGACTGCGACTGGCGACTGGCAACAGGGGCAGGGGCAAGGACATGGGGCAAGAACAGCGACGTTGCATTGTTGTGCATATTATTAATGGCAGCGCTGTTTGCCAATGGCATTGGCCTTCAAGCTGGCGCTTATGGTAAATGCAGGCGAAATGGCCAAAACGAAGGCTACCTGGCAAATTCCCCAGTCAACTCATAAATATGAACACTCTATTTTTGTCTCTTTTAGTAAGGAAAGCATTGTAATTATTTCTTAAGTGCAGCGTGCTTAGAAACAATTTAAAGTTACTAAATTTTAATTTATTACTTCACAAACTTACTTTTATTGGAATGCATTTAAATAAATTTTTATTTGTAATTTATTGGACTTTATAAAAAATTATAATGATATATGAATGTACCCCATTAATACATTTACAATTTAAAATATTACTTTATATATTTAGATTATTAAAAAATGTTGGTTGATTTTTTTAATGAAGAATTTACCCAAATTCCTCAACAAGTTTGACTATTGAATGTTTTATTTTAAACCTGAAACTACGCCTTTTAAATTAGTACGCAAAATCTATTTATATATACGGATAAGAAATAATCTAAACAAACCATTTGATAACATTTATAATCTGCAATTAATTAATTGCACTAAAAGCAGCAACAATTAGGTTTTCCAATTGATTTCACCATTCAGTGAGTCTATTGAAACAACTATCTAGACAAAATGCTTAGAGATAGCTTCTTGATCAGTTTATCAGTTGAGTTTTAGTAGTAAGTGTATTCATAAATTTTATACTGGATTCCAATATGGCTGCTTATCGCTAGACGGCCATTAATTTCGATAGCTCTTGAATAAATTTCCAATATATTCAAAACACTCACTCACTGATTACTGACCACCGACCACTTCTTATCATTTCAGTTGGTTAACGACTTTAGTTGACGTCGCACGGGAAACAGTAAATGTTGCACCCTGTTTAGAGAGATACGACAGACGATTGTGAATCGGAAGCAAGTTTGTTTTTGGGCAAAAACAGTTAAGAGATCTTCAGCCAGGTGATGTACTGCCAGGAGATGCTGCTGCTGGCCAGTTTGCTGTTGCTGTTTGGTGGTCTGCCGCATTTGACATCCACAACAACGACAACAACCCTGGTGGCGGCCATGACCATAGCCAATCAGGATCTGGAGCGATACTTTCGGCCAGCCAATGCAACGCACACCTACAGCAGCCTTGGCGAGGAGCGTCTAACCGTTATGGATGTGTACAACTTTGCCTTCCTCAACTGGTCCTACGTGGACAGCGAGAATGTCATATGCGAGAGCGAGTTCTCTGAGGAGAAGGCACGCTATGGCGAGGGCAAGGTGCTCAATGTGACGGGTCGACTCATCCACATTAGCACAGCGGATGACGATAGCGACGATTTTGCCTGCACTCCATATATACGGGGCACTCGAGGCGCTCCGCTTCCGGAGAAAGGTATACCGTGGATAGCGTTGGTGCGACGTGGACGTTGCACGTTTGAGGATAAGGTGAAGCATGTGCATTACTATAATGCCGCTGGGGTGATCATCTACAATGACAAGCAGGTCATGCAGCTGGAGAAGATGCAGATTAAGGGCAAAACTCGTAAGTTGTAAAACATCCACATTTCGAATTTGAGTTTGTCACTTATTTACATTTTCTGACAGGTAATATTGCTGCAGTTATAACCTATCAATCAATTGGACTCGATCTGGCAAGTACTGTTGACAAGGGCCATAATGTAACCATTTCCATCATAGAGGGACGTCGGGGCGTTCGCACAGTCAGCAATTTAAACAGGTATGTTAAAGCAATAATATATGTTTTCAAAAAAGTAGTTTAAACCAAAGTGGAGACGCCGGGGATTGAACCCGGGACTTCTCACATGCGAAGCGAGCGCTCTACCACTGAGCTACGTCCCCTTGGTGCTAATCAAGGCCGCACAACCCTTGTTCCCCCAGACCCTTGCTTAACGCGCATAAAAATATAGAGTTTAAATCAATATTGAAACGATCATCAGCTCTAATTTTGTTTATATATATATAGAAAACTATTTGCTATGCAATATTCTATAATCTAATGACTTAAAAAAAGAAGTAAAATGTAAAAAATCACCATGGAGACGCCGGGGTTTGAACCCGGGACTTCTCACATGCGAAGCGAGCGCTCTACCACTGAGCTACGTCCCCATACAATTGAAGTTTCGCCAATGCGACAATTGATTGCAATGCTTGATATTGCATACAAATATGTTACTTAAAATGAGTAAACTGATAGAATTTACAAAAGCAAAACAATTTTTTAATTATCCTATGAAAAAAGTAAAAAGAGATGTATTTAAAATTTATAGCTTAACTAACTGAACAAACAAAATATAAGTTTTAAGTACATTCATTACATATTGGAGTTCGATAGAGTAATCAAAGGATTTTAAATATAGCATTTATAGTTACTTTGCTAAATAATAAAAAAGTTTGCTCAGATTGCATTGACATGGAGACGCCGGGGTTTGAACCCGGGACTTCTCACATGCGAAGCGAGCGCTCTACCACTGAGCTACGTCCCCATAAAATCACACTTCGAAAAATGTCTTACCTAAGAGCAGTGTTCAAATTCTCTTGCAAAATATAGCATACACTGCTTTGCATGCTAGCAGAACAAGCAGTGCATAATTGAGAACAATGTTGTTTAAATAATCCTTTACTTAAATAAATTCTATTCTTCAAACGTTCTTTGATTTGTGTGTTTGTGAACAAATACTAATTTAAAAAGTTAAATTAAATTCAGCTGGAGACGCCGGGGTTTGAACCCGGGACTTCTCACATGCGAAGCGAGCGCTCTACCACTGAGCTACGTCCCCCTTTTCGCCATTGCTGACAAAGTATACACTTAACACTCGTTGTCAGATTTGAAGTCAAACAACTGCATTATCGACTCTTAAATACTGCTTGTGCACTGCTTTTCAACAAACAATTTTTTCTCCTTGCAGAACATCAGTGCTGTTTGTTTCCATATCGTTTATTGTGCTGATGATAATCTCACTGGTTTGGCTAATATTTTACTATATACAAAGGTTCCGCTACATGCAGGCAAAGGATCAGCAATCGGTAAATACAAATGTCTTAAATTTAATTCAATAAAATAATATTATTTTTGATATATAGCGTAATCTTTGCTCGGTTACAAAGAAGGCCATTATGAAAATACCCACGAAAACGGGTAAGATGACCGATGAGAAGGACATGGACAGTGACTGCTGTGCCATATGTATTGAATCGTACAAACCAGCGGATATCATACGTATACTGCCCTGCAAGTAAGTGCAAAATATAACGCTTAAGAGAATTACCCATTAATTTATGATTATTTGACAGGCACGAGTTCCACAAGACCTGCATTGATCCATGGCTAATTGAGCATCGCACCTGTCCGATGTGCAAGTTGGATGTGCTCAAGTTCTACGGATATGTGGTGGGTGATCAAATCTATCAAACACCGAGTCCACAGCACAATGCCCCCGTTGCAATGCCCCCCGCAGCGGCAAATGCTGCTGCTGCTAACGTTCCCCCTGCCTCCAGTGCCGAGGAGGTGCCCGTCATTGTTGTGGCACTGCCGCAGCACATCAACAACATCAGTAGTTTTAATGCTAGTGCTATCAATTATCATCAACGTAGTCCTAGCAGTAGTCAACAGCAGCAGCAGCAGCAGTCACAGCACCAACATCCATCGGGAATTGCTGCTGAGCGCGGTAGACGCAATTCCGCTCCGGCAACAATGCCACAAATCATATGTACTGCCAGTCGTCAGGTGACTGATGTCTAAGTTATTCTATATAATAGTATATATAGTATATACAATAGTATATAAGTTGCAACTTAATCAACATTCTCCGTTTTGCTGCGTACTTACCGTGTAAATATGCGTGCAGAGACTGTGCTCTGCTTGCGACAAGCAGTGCCAAGTAGTGCAAAGCAGTGCATGTTGTGTACTTAAAATGCTGACCATAAAAATAGAGCTGGCCAAAACCAATCGATCGAACGCTCGTGTTGTTGATTGGCAGCTCCCACATTTTGAGAAGTCTGTTGACACAGAGAAAAGAGGAAAGACTTCGCAGGGAAAATCCACGCACATTTTTAGATAACGCAGTGTTCTAAGTATAATATATACATACATATATGTATAACTTAAGCTCTAATATTAAGCATACCAATTGTCGATAACAAAAGAAAAGAGAAACGCAAACAGAAATATTTACGAGTACTACAATAACTACTATTACTATAAATATATATATGTATAACTATTACAATAACTATAACTATAACTATAAATGTAACTATAATGATTAGTTATAACGACAACTATAACTTTACACTAGAAACGAGTAGATGTGTAGCAGCTGTAATATTTAATGCAAGCCAGATAATTCGTAGTCATTGGTCCAATGGCCTCCAAAAAAACAAAAACAAAAAAAAACACATAAAATATATAATACCATGCGATAACATGCTATACGTTATGCACATATAAATATATACACATAAACTCATGAAAAAACAAAAAACAATCTTAAAATGTAATGTCGAAGGTGCCAAAGTATTTGCTTTTAGCTTTAGTTGTTCAACATAAATAAATAAACCATTAGTTATATTATTTATTTTAATTTCAATTCAGTTTTTGATTTATTTACTTTTTCTTCACTATTCTGCGGATTGGATGTGCTTAAAGAACAAAGCTGCATAAATGTTTAGAAATATTTACAAAATAGATGTGTTAATGCTTGGAAAACGATACAGTACATATAACGATACGATGAATATATACATACTTAAAAAAGAGTTCCAGGGTTTCTTGAAATTGCTTAAGTCCAAGTCAAACATATCTACGATCCAATGCCAAAAACAAATGCTTCTTATTTTTCATATTATTATTTAAATTTCGCACATTTCAAATGAAAACTCACACCCAAGCAAAATCAACTGCCCGCTTAAGATTGAATAACTTATATATATATGATTAATTAATGAAACCAAAACGTAGGGCCTTAATTAGTTTGTCGATTACGATTACCAGATATGTATAGTTTTTGCTAAAACCTTCAAATTTGTGGACTCAAGAAACTACGAAACCAAATAAATTGATTGTATTTGAAAATGCTTTGCTTATTTTGCTACAAGTATATAGAATCCTGGCTTCTTCTCCAACTGTAGCTTTGCCTGGGTGGAATCTATCTACCATTTCTTCTATTTACTCTCTTCTCTTGTAGTTTCTGGGCAGCGAGGAGAGCATACTGGAATACGAACCGGATCGCAGAGCAAGTGGTGTTACTACTGCTGCAGTCAGTTTAGCACCGGAAGCACAATCAGCTGTAGTTCCAGCAGCTCCAACCAGTGCTTTAGCCGATCTCATACGCAGCCGTGACTTTGTGATCGATTTTCCCCGCATCTATGTGCTCAACAGCGGCAGTGTGGTGGGCGCCCGAGAGACGCTCTTTCCGGCTCGCCTGCCGGAGCGATCGCAGAGCTCCTTATCCCTAAGATCACAGGCACGCGACTGGATGTGCCAGATGAGCAACAAGCTGGAGGAGCAGCAGGGATTGCGACGTCTGCGCAAGGACGAAATGCAGCAGGTGAAAAACATGAACTAACTATTGCAGCTTCATTTACCTAACTTGCAACATTGCAGCAACTGTTGAGTGCCCGGGATTCGCAGCGGCAACGTCGCTCCCGTTCCGCAGATGGACGCTATGCCAATGTCTGCTTTGGTCGCCAGCGTACGCCTTCGTTGCAGCAGCAGCAGCAGATTCAAGCAGCGGAGCAGCCACAAATGCGTCGCACCAGCTCCACCCACACGTTGCAACAACTGACAGATGCCACATATGCTCAGTCCACTCAGCGGCAGCGAGAGACTTTTGACTTTGCGCGCACTCGTCGTCGGTTCATGAGACGGGAGAGTGATGAGATATCGTTGCAATCGATGTCCAGAAGGGTTACCACTGCTATGGTTAATCCCATACACCATCCAGCAGCTGCTATAAACAACAATCCTCAACGGGAGCATGGAGACGCTGAGGGGGCAGAATACATCACCATACAGGTGAATGGTGAGGGTGTGGATCTCAATGAATAAAGTGATATGAATAGCATTACATAGATATGTTTAAATCTATATAGTTTTGAGACATATGCTTATATATAATAATTAAATAATGTTAACTGTGTGTAAATAAAGTGACTATGGAGTTGAAAAAGTCTTTCATTTAACAGCAAGGGGCTTACTAAGCTCACAAATCTCACACCGTTAGTAAAAGTCCTCTACTACTCATAGTATAAATTGTAAATTGTTATCCCAACTCAAACTCTTTCATTCCATTGGCCATGTTATTGTTTTAATGATTCACTCACCTAACCGCATGAGATATGAGTATGGTAAACCCTTCTGTATCCCTGTACTCCTGCTGCCGCTCCTCTGCTCCAATCCACACATACATATATCGAAAAGTTGAAGCCGAATTCCATTAGGGATTTGCGCGTGCCTCGCTGACAAGCTGGACCCCAGTCTCAGCTCCAGTCCAATGTTAAAGGCAGACACCGAGGCAGCAAGCAGCTTTATCCGACAAATCCAGACACTTCGACAGCTCAAGGGAGATCCCGAGTTTCCCCATGGCCAAACCAAAAACCGAAAACCAAAGAGAAAAAGAAAATAGAGCAAAAGTTATGAGGAAGCCACGGTTGAAGTTTGCCGCTCATAACTGCGCAGCCGTTGTGGTTCGACCAAAGGCAGCTAATAAGAATTCATCATGCAGCAGAAGAGGGCAAAGCCACAGATTGCTACACTGAAAAAAATTAAGGTTCTAGAAACACAAGGCCCCAAATAACTCATAATTCAGTTAATACCTAATGTAGCATCCCAATTGATTCTGCATTTAAATTAAGTTAGTTGAAATAAAGCTGATAAAATTTCTGTCAGTGTATGTTGAGCATGGTCAGAGAAGAAAGACTCATGGAGGGGATCTGGGATCGACTGGGTCGCCTGCACGCGCCGTAATTGCAACGCAACAGGAGGGCTGCCGCAAACCCTCCTCCTCCTCCGTTTGAATCGCAACCTGGATCTGTAGTTCTGTAGGCAGCACCGGTCTGGGTCCATGTTTATAAACTTAAAGTCTGTAATCACATTAGCCATGTAGCCAGAGAGCACAACTCTCCGCCGCTCCAAACCACTTCACTACACTCCACTCCACTCTACTTTGGACCAACTGTTGTTGCAGCTTTATCACCTGACGGACCTCGGACCTTGGGTCTCTCCTCTGTCGTCCGCATATCCCACGATCTCGATCGATGACAGCACGTACAAATTTTGTTGTTGTCTTTTTTTTTTTTTTTGCTTCGATTGCAACCTCTTGTGGGCGTGTCTGCGGTGGGCGTTGCAGGGCACATTCAAGATAAAATGATTATATTGTAGGAAATGCAGTCGCCGCTTCGAGCCTTTGCTCGTGGGTAATAAGAACAAGAAAAATAACAAATATAACAAATCTACATATATATAACTCAATACATACAAATACATCATTGCTCTCAATTGAGAGAATCCACAAAAATATATGATCTAAATCACATGTCTTCAATAAATCAGCAGCATAGTATTTCGAGTAATAATACTGAATAATTACATGATGTAAAGTGCTGCCCATTCTAGTAAAGTGCTGCCCATTGCAGCGACATCTATTGACAACTGATGTAGTTACTGCGTTTATCCAATTCTGCCACCATAGGCTTGCTAGAGTTTGTGTAGCGCCGTGCAACGGTTTTTAAGGGGTGCCACTTTCTGTTTTATTATAAATTGACAGTCATCTAGGGAACGTACATTTTTAAAAAATTTGTATGTTAGGACTAGAATTTACTAATGCTGCTATATCTGGCGTTTTCCGGAAAGTTCGGTAGTTTTCTAAAATCTTTCCGAAAATTTGTTTATGATTTTTGCTGAAGCTATAAATTAAATTTGAGATATGTCGTGCTTTTTGTTATCTATAGCTATAATTGGTTCCCTTTCTGTACTATTATAAGGATCCATTGTGGTATACTCCAAATTTATGTAAAATTACATTAATTTCTATAAATTTCATATCAGACTATCTGCGTAAACAAACATCTATCTGTCGATAAGTGAGGTTAACTCTTTAACCGCTGATCCTCAGCGATTTGAAATCCAAAATTGTGTCTGGTTAAGACTGAAACCCATAGAAAATTAGACGCACGACAAAAACAATGCCGCAAGCCAATGTGGTAATGTGGCAAGTAGGAGGTATTGGTTGTTGAGGCGCAACAAATCGCAGGATCGGCAGCTGTACGACACCGACTCCGGCTGCGACTCCAACTTCAATGGGATACAATGGGATTGCGAACGCCGTCGCTAATCTGCCGTAAATGGACAACATGCAGCCATCATTTGCGAGCTATTGAGGATCGGTATTGGGATCGAGCATATGCTCAAAAAAAAAACACAACAAAATAAACTCCGATCCTGCCAATGCCAATCGGAACTAATTGTGCAAACAATAAAATCGTATGCTCTGTGCCAAGTCGAACGTAGAGCATCGTGATGGTGTGAAGTTAAATCCAATCAATGGGCTAATAAGTTAAAACAAGACAGGCATAGCTAGCAAGAAAGAGAGAGAGAGAGAGAGAGAGCGACAGATAGGGGGCGAGTTAAAAATTGCATTTTAGTGTCATTTTCGAGAGATTTTAGTCTTTTATTTTATTTATTGTAATTTATTTTAACGCAAATAGCAAACACCTCACGCGTGACAGGATGATCGCCAGAGGACGAAAAAAATAACTAAAAAACGAAAGGACCGAGCAAAGAAACGAGCGCAAAATGGCGATTCGTTGCGCCGGCTTGTCATGTATGCCGATCTCTGAATGCGTCCTGGGTGTGTTCCTGTCACCATTGTCAACTGTGCGCAGTCTGTGCGTCTCTTTCTCACTAGCCTATAGCTGCAGCACTCGCACCAGATAGAACTTGACTTGCAAGAGAAGGTTTGGCTCGTACTATTTGGATATGGCACATTTAGAGAAAGAAGTTTATTTTGACTTTTATTTTTCGTTTATTTATAGAAGAACTAGAAGTAAATAGTTCTGTATATTATAATGGATATACAATTTTTTTTAAATGCATAGAGCATATAAACAATTTTAGTTTTTTATTTAATAGATTTACACCAAAATTTATGTTTTTTAACAAAAATTTAAGTACATTTAAAAAGTTTTGTATTTACAAATAGTGTAAATCAAAAAAGTTTTGAAAAAATTTACACAATACTCTTTTTAAATACTAAATGTCTGACACTTTGGCACATAGAAACGTACAACAACAAATAAAAATTGGATTTTTTTCTCTTTTAGTTAGAAACTAATTTTGTCAACAGTTTTGCTTGTACTTACTTATTAACTTTAGTTGAACTACTGAACTTGACAGTGCTGAAAACAAGTTCATGTAACTAATTAAAAGCTGCATCGTAAACTTGGCTCTTTGGCAATAAACACACTCACACATACATACAATTTGTATATGTGAGTTGGCCTAAATCCTTTGCTGCCTTTTGTGCTACGAGAATGCAGTAATGAAAAGTTCAAAAGGCAACAAGCATATATCATCAATTAGGACCGATGACGTCTGCAAATCTGAGTTCACCCACGCAACACCCACACACCACCCAACCACCACTGGGCGGTGGTGCATATACCACCACAAACCAAAACTAAAAGCAGAAACAACTATATTTCTTTTTAGCCAACTGACCCATAGTGCAACTGGCATTTCATACTGTTTGCATTTCCTTTTTGGCCAGACAATTTTACTTGTGCTTTAAAACAAATGTAGGACTTTAGCTTTTCCTATTAGTTTCATGTTTTTGGCTCTGCAATTAATATAGTTTTTAAGAATGTAAATGAAAAATTTGTGGCGGATATCCATCTGAATCATATCCATTTTCTTTCGTATCCGACACCAGCAGAGTTGCCTCCTGTTGCATGGATTGTGCTGCTGCTGCTGCTGCTTGCTGCCATTGTTTGCCTTTGGGGGGCATGCAATGAATGCATCAGATTGAAGTTAGCGAAAGACTCTCAACACTTTAGCTCGTTGTTGTAAGTGATTCATAAGCCAGTTGCTCTCCTATGATCACCTAGGGCCATATATCTTGATCATGTCGATTGCCTGCCGATATGAATATAAAAATGGGCGAGTATTGAGCTCATTTGTCGGCTGAACTACAAAGCAAAAGTCTAACGGCAATTTGTAGGCAAAAAATAGGAACAAAACAACAACATTTAAGATCACTGATCCACGATCATCGCAACTCGAAACCTAAACTTCAACAGCCAACTTGTGATCTTGATCTTGCAAATGACTCTCTTCAGCAATCTGACTGACTTAAAGGCTGTGATTTTCAAGCTTTATGAGCTATATGAGCTAACTTATATGTTACTTAATTCTAACGAGTATCTCTTTTAAGACTTAAGCTAGAATTCAGTTTCAGTTATATCTCATTTATGATCTTTCTGGTTTTGCTCTACTAATCTCCCATATATCGATTGGCTACACTCTTAACACTTGGTCCTTGCCGGAAATTGTGATTTCAGACTGATTACATAGCTGATAATTTGCGTTTGGGTAGATGAACTTGTTAATAGATTGCGGGAGATACTAATGCGCCATGACCAAGTGAAATTCGTTGCACCCAAGGAGGCGACAGGATGCCAAGGATCGTCAAGGATTGCTGCAAAAGGGATTGCTTTACACCGATACGTATCTAAGATTGCGTCTAGCATCTTGGGTAAGCTGTAAATCCAATAAAGCTAATAAATATTGCCAAAACTGTAGCGTGCTCAGCGCTTTGTGAGTGCCAGGATCAGCAGGATCTGTGCGAAACAGGTTGCTGCCGCTGCTGCCTGCTACAAAAAATTGTGTCAGTGTCTTTTCTGCACAACATGACATGACTTTTGAGACACGTAGGCGTTTACTCGACTTTGCCGTGTAATCCAAATTGAAATCGGCTTTGCAGTTAAAGTCGAAACCAAAATCGGATCAGTGTAGGTAGGAGGACTTTGACTTGATGAGTTCATCTTGGAATGCTGCCCTTCATGCCTTTCTTTTGCCTGCGATGCTCTTGAACTTGAACGTTTTTAAATTTTGTTACTTTAGTCGCCTACACACAAACAGGACTCGACTACCGACTACCGACTACCGACTACTGACTACCCTGCTGAGTGCTAGTCCCTATGTGAGAGACAGAGTGTGTGTGTGTGTAACAACTGAAACAAGTGCACAAGGATAATCCGCTGCACGCGCAACTCACGAGGGCGTCCTTGCTGCTCACACGCTCTCTTGCCCAAATAAATAAATAAATTGTAATCTGCTTTCGTGTGTTTGATTCAAATCAATATGCGGCCACGCCCACATTGCGCTTCATCTTCGTCTTGGCCAAAAACAATTGAGTAGCAATGCCAATACGCCGCTGATGCTTGGCTAAAACCAAAAACCCGACTTAAGCTTGGCCTGCGGCTCAGCCAACTCAACGTTTGGCAACATGCCGTTTTCTGCTCGGCTTGATCTATATAATCGGATATTGATTTCAATAGAATTCCAAACGCACACACATATGTATGTACTGTTGTTAGCTGTCGAAAAGGCTTAAGATTTTTGGCGAAATAATATTTTGGTTGATTTTTGATTTTGTGACAATTTAGGGATTAACTTTTTCAGATCTGTTAGCTACTATTGTGTTGGTATCAGTAAGCAAAATGTGAATGAAACAAGTGGAAAACTTAAATTTTCATAAAGTTAAAATGGAGTTTAGTTATAAAAATGTAATAAAATTATATAAAAATTTTAATTGAAGCTTTATTTATATATTGAAACTATATCAATTGTATTTGTTCATTAAACAAATCTCATTAGTTAAGTAGCCCGTTTGACATAGCTTAAAAGTTACAGATGTCAACCAAAAATTCAATATGGCTGACGGGAAGTTGCAACCCCCAGGGTTGGAATATGGAATTTATAACATAGACGATAGTGGAAATTTCCTCGGTCACACCAAGCGTTTATAAGTGTCCAAAGCAAACATCCACCGAGCAGATCAAAATAAGCGTACAAATAATCCATCTTCGCGCTAAGCAAGCTGCAAGGGTCAGGAACAAAATCAGGAACAAGGAACAAGGACTACCCTAAGCTACGCCAGCTTCCACATCGAGTGAAAGAGACAGCAAACAGAGCAGCTGCAGCAGCAGCAAGCAGCACAAAAGTGTCAAAAATGTTTCATTTTGGATATGTTGAAAAATAATGGCAGAGTGGTACAAAACTCAAAACTGAATGAAACCGAAGTGCAGCCCTGTCGAAATCGCAGTCTCTGTCTCAGTTTTGTGGACCTTTTTGCAGCCACGATTTCTGCACGCTTCACGCCAATTTTCTCGCCTATCAACGTCGACATCGACATCGACATCGGCATTGACTATATCCCAGCCCATATCCCAGATTCATAGCAATGGTGGTGGTGCTGCTAGTGATGGTGGTGGTAGTAGTAGTGTCGCTGCTGCTGTTGTTCCCAGTTTGTAGAATGCTTTGCTAGATGTCAGTTTTGGCCCCTTACTATATCCTTTTGCCTTCTCTTCACCATGAGAATCGCATTCAATGGCCGCGCATTATAATTCATTTAAATGATTGGGTTGTTTGTATAGAGACCGGCCTGCGAGTCGTGGAAACTCGTTTTTCCAAACGTTCACAGCATTATTTTTGCACTTAATAACAACTGATTTTTCCTATTTACAAAATCTATTGTTTGCCACAGTTTTAACGTTGAGGGAGTTGCAAATAATGGCGGACATTTTTAAATGTTTGAGCATAAAAGTTTGTTAAATTTATGTTTTAAATAAACATAACTTTAATGTATAATTATGTATAATGAATGCCTTATATTTACTTTAAAAGTATTTCATATTTTTTCAATCGTTTGTAAAATTGTTTATATGCAATACATATTTTGTAGCAGTTTTTAAACAAACTCGTTGAAATATTTATCAATTTCATGTATTTAATTGGAGTTTACCATTTCATTTGAGATAATTACTTTTAAGTACTATTTCTTATATTTTATAAAAATTTTTTTTTAATATTTTCTCTCATTTATTTAAAGATTTTTCTTTATAGTTTTACTCTTATAATGTGTAAATCCTTTTATAACAACTAATAATAATAAGTAAGCTATCTGCAAAGCGCATCGAATGAAAGATCAGCTATAAAAAAGTCTTTTGATAGAAATTACAAACAATTGACATAATAACAAACGACGATCGCGTCGTGTGTTCCAATCAAACGGAAAAATACAAAATAAAAGAAGAAAACTTGAAAATGTGAAGCTGTGCTAAAGACAGAGCACAGTATAGCACACTGTACAGTGAGTACTCGGTTTACAATACTTACAATTACAATGTCAGTTGGCGCATTTGGCGGCAAAAGATCAAAGACAACACCACAAAAGAGAGAAAATAAGACGAAGAAAAAAAAATCACACAAATTTAACTGCCCAGCGAACATTAACAATAACAATAACAATAATAATAATAAAATATAAGCTTTGGCAGAGAAGAAAAAAGTGTAATACAACAGCAACTGTGGAGAGACTATGGCGACTTTCCCAAGCTGTATGCAAATATATCATAGCGGCTAGTTACTCTGATGGATGGTACAGCCAAATGGGCTATGACTCACAGTTTGGAGCTGTAGAGCAGGTACGACACCAAAGTTACGGTTTGATCACAACTTGAGCGTAAAATATGCTAAAGATCAGCGAGTGTCAGCCTCTGTCTCTGTCTGTTTGTATGTGTGTGTGTGGAAATGAGCGTAAAATGATCAAAGAATCTTCGCGCGCTATGCCAATCCACAGAAGAAACATTCTGCAGTTTTATTTCTATAACTCTAGCTTCAGTTGCCGCTCCATCTGATCATGGCGATCGCATATTGCACGGTTTGCTACGTGTGCGCATTTTACAAAATAACATTCAATTTGTGCAACCTGATCAAGCAATTTCATCAACTGATCGATAGCGTATTGCGTTGCAATAAAAAGAACCTAACGTAATCACATTTTACCCCAAAAAGTGCAAAAGCTCTCTTCTGTCTCTGTATCTCTATCTCTCTCTGCGGGCCGATTTAACGCTCGCTTAAACTCTCGATCAGTGAGAGATCGTAGTACGATCGCAGCTCAAAGCAGCTCGCCGCCAGTGCCACCATCAGTGATGAAATTACATGTTGCCACTTTGATCATTTCTACAATTGGCCGCAACAACAATAACAACAACAACAACGGCGAACAGCTACAGCTTCGGCAACTGCAACATCGTTGTTGCAGACAAGTTGGCTGCCGCTTTCTAGCCAGGTGCCAGTCGATTGGGCCAAGTGTGCTGCGCACAGCTGCAACATTATATATAGAGTTGTTCCTTCATCATCTTCTTCAGGTTTCCTTCTTTCTGGCTGCGACTTCTTATTGAATTATAATGTTATTTGGCTGCAACTACGTCATCACTGCAGACACCAGACTCACTGGTACCACACTGCAATGCCTTGGGCTCTGCCACAAACCGATGGTTAAAGTCTCGTTCAAGCGTTGCTATAAAGACATTGCAAGGCCAAAATTATGAACGTGTTTATAAAACAGTCAACTGGTATTCGAGCAGGTTGAATATGCCGTTAACTTACAATCGAACTAGGAAATGATTTCGGAATTTGGTCAAAGTGAAGTTATTATTTAAAACAGTTCGATCGTTGAAAGAAACTTGATCTGATTGCAGCAGAGACATTAACCTATGTTCCTGCCAAATTTAGTGGCTCTAGCTCTTTTAGTCGAGCATCACCATATCCGATTATGTTGCTGATTAAGAGTAAACAATCTTTTTGGAATCGGATATTGGTTCATCTGTCTGTTACATATAAAACTATTCGGACACCTTGTTAGTAATCACTAAAAACCCATCAAACTACACTCCCATCTAAATGTACTGTTCACCTATGAATATGTGGCAATAAATGTCTAAAACTCAACCAAAAAATCGCAATTCATTTCAGTATGGTAGACATACAAGTAAGCCAGGTTAGTAGTGTGTGGTGAGTCCAGTTTGCGGCCGTGCCACAATTGTGTGGCAAATTGCATGTGGCCAATCAGAAATGCAACCGTTAATTGCCACCGATCTGGTAGCCGATCTTAACTAAATAAACATGTACGACCAATATGACAGCCACAGACAATTTACAAGTCTTGATGATGCTGATGAAATTTTCCGCCAATTTTTCACGTACTCATTCGCTCATTTGAACCACACGCCAAAAACTAAATGTTGAAGAAGACTACAACAGCAACACAGTAAATTTATCATATATTCATTAAAAATTATTTACGTATATTAAATAGCGCAACCAAAAAAAAAAACAACAACACATAAACACACACAGGAAGTAAAGGTGCAAGCGAGATGAACAATGGTGAGATAAAAGATATTTTGGGTGCAGCGAGCGTTGATAAAACAACAAGACCAATCTGATAAGGAACGCTTTAAATTCCGTTACGTAACGCAAATTTAGAGCGTAGCAATTGCGTGTGTGTTTGTGTGAATGAGATGGCAATAGCGAGATATACAGTTCACACCACGCTCTCTTTCTCTCTCTCTCACTCTTTCTGTCTGTTTGTTTGCTTCCTCTTTTGGTGCGCGAAACACGCCCAAAGCTAAATTACGCATGAATTTCGATCGATTCGCGTTGAAAATTTGATAAGCCTAATGTTTGAGTTGGGAGCATTATAATATAACGCCATCAGCGATTTACAACCTGAGAGAATTATGCAGCAGGTGTTGGAAACTTAAAGGGAATTAGTTATAGGAAGATTTTGTTATATTTCAAAACCTGGAATTTGCAATTACTTTAAGTTACAGATAAGTACTGAAATAAGAACTTATTTTCAGAAAGATTTTGTAACATTTTAATATATTATGTTTACAATTAAGTACTAAAGTATGGCTACTTTATGGAAAAATTGGGATTTAGTTTCAGTAAAATATTGTAGAATTTAGAATAGAATTGGGTATACTCTACTTACCAAATAAGTAATAATCTAAAGTTACTTTAACAATTCCCTATGCTAAACAGCGCATACAATAACTAAAACTATTTCCATAAGTCTGCGGCTGATCAAAGTTAACAGATATATTCTTAAATGGCCAAAATGGTTCCCACATTTTAGCAATTTCAACCCGACCGCAATTCTACAATTATAAACGCCTCCCAACCACACACACAGCCGCTCATTGGCTCGTTCATCACAGCCAAATAAAAGCCAAGAAAGAGAGTGAGAGAAGTTTGAGAAGAGAAGTGTGATCATCAATCAAAGTGCTTTACAGTCGGAGACAAAGCGTCTACATACTGCCGCCAGCTACTGTATTCAGTTAGTTTGGCCACACAGGAAGTTGGCCAAAAAAGAATTCGCATGCTACCGGTCTCAAAACCCAGAGGAGAGCTATCAAAAACACATAAATCACGATCGGAGTGATCGGGCGATCGCTCAAAACGATCGGTAGGGCCTTTCAACAGTTTTGTCGGTTCAAAGGTCCGACTCTCGACTTGACGCACACAAATTTAATTTGTATAAAAAATATCAAAGCTGGTGGGCCCCAGAACAACATGACAGACGCTACTGTATGGACAGAGAGGCACTCTATAGTTGGACTGTGGAAACCCTAGGAAGTCGTATCCTGCGATCCATTATGATTGTCACAGTTGACACACATTATCACCCTTGTAACCGTCGAACCTGCTAACCTGTCGTCCTGCAGGACATTGCTAGACCCTCGGCAGTCGGCACTCGGTAGTCGGTACTCGGCTTTCGGACCTAGCGAGATGAACTAATTGATGTTTTTATTTAGCTGGACTCGGAATATGTATTCATTCTAGGTGGTAAGTGCGACGCCCGCTGTGCACACATAATTGAGAGTGAGGATACTGAGGACTACTACCTAGAACCACCCAAGAAAGTCATAACTAGTGCAGGTCCCTATCTGGTTCCATCCTCCACACACAGTGTATCTCCCACATTTTGTCAATGGCATTGTCCACTCCCTTCGTCGGCTCCGAGGCTCTCATCTTTTCGGCAATGCCCACAAAGTCGGCGTCTTCAAAAAAAAAAGGAAGAGAGTCGATCGAGATGCGTTGGTGGTCTCTCTGATCTCATATTTTGCGCATGTCCTTTTGTCAATTGCTCTATTTTGTTGCGTCTTTTTAGGACAATCAACAATTTTGTAAATTATTTTCGTATTATCGGGTCTCAGTTTCGTGTTGCCAATTGTCTTTAATTGTTTAATTGTCAGCTCATGAGCTCGAGTCTTGAGGCTTGTTGTGATTCAGGACACACACACACAGCACTCACTGTTCACCTTGGTGGATCGTCCTATTGTTAAACTGTCTTTTTAGTAGACGTTTTGAGGGATTTGCCGGTTGGGCTTGAACCTGTTTGTGGGTCCTAGGACATGTTCACATTTCCTTTCACTCTATGTGAGTGTGTGTGGTCTACGTTTGTCACTATTCACAAAACTATTTGCAATGTCTCCTGTTTAATTGAGTATGAACATATTAACAGATATTGTATTATTATAAAAGTATATTGTACATTCGTTAAGGACCTGATACTTTTGTAGCTTCTAATGAGATCAAAGTGAGTTGGATGATTTTTTTGAAGATTTTTTAAATGCATTCAAAAGGAGCACAATTTTCAAGGACTCAAGCTCTATATATATAAGTTCTTTAGTGGATAATCTTTGAGTTTGCGCAGAAAAGATATGTTTATTTTATATTTTAATTTTAAATAATCGTTTGAATTGTTTAACAACAACTGTATCTTAAAGGCTTTAAAATTACAGAAGTTCTTCTATCTCTGTTGAAGGCTGTTCTTATGACGATTAGAAATTTAAAGCAGATTTCTCAGTAAAACTTGGGATTATATTAATGAAATTAAATTTTCAAATATTATATATAATATTTTTTTAATACTAAAAATTCAAGTACATAGCCTGACAATCTATAATAATGCTAAACTGTTCATAAATTTTTCCAAGACTAGCTAGTATAAATGGAAAATTTCGCTATAAACTAAAATAAATTTAAACATTATTTATCTGTCAGTATTTATCAGCTAAATTTTAGAAAAATTATTTATTGTAATATTTTTAAAATTTTTAAAAAAAAAATTGTATGTCTGAAAATAGTAAATTAAACACCAATTAAAATTTGTATTGTAATATATTTTTATTTATTTTGATTGTTGTCATTATGCATATAGTTTTTAAGTGCTAATAAGACTTAAATTAATACTAAAACTTACAATAAACAGTCTTAAGATCTTAACTAATTATAAAGTGAATGAAACAATAAACAAACTAAGCTTAAATAGAACCAGCTATAACTTCAAATTGCCAGTGAAACTAACTTAAAACTGGGAAGTAGATGAGTCCATGCTAATCTAGAGGTAAATCTAGAACCCAAAGTATGGATAAGACGGAGCAGCTGGGACCATCGAGTTCTTTTGTTCGGTGGCGACGGATTGATGATAACCACCCATGTGATTACCACTGGCGCTGGGGAAGAATGAGCCGGCAAAGTTGTAGCTATCCCAGGACGAAGGATGATGCGATCCTGAAGCTGCTGCAGAGGCAAACTGTGAACGCAGCTGCTCGGCAGAACTGGCAGCAGTGGTGGGCATGGAGTAGGCAGCGCTGGAGGCGACACTAGTGGTGGGATAGGTGCTGCTGGCGGTGGTGCTCATGCCATAGGCGGAGTTCATGTAGTTGCCAGCGGAGATGGGTTGCGTCTGCGATTGTACGGGACTGTGGGCTGCGGAACTGCTGCCGCTGCTGGTGCTGGCGGGTGACATGGAGGCGACGGAGCCACCATAGCCGGCATGCGTTTCATAGGCAGCACCACTGGCAGTGGGCCAGGATTGGGAGCTATAGAGACCCATGGACATGTTGGGAGCAGCTGTGACGGCACCACTTGTGCCATACGAGTTGGTGGTGGCGGTGCTGCCAAAGCTGGGCACCTGCTGGGTGTTGAGCTGCTTGCGCAGACGTGCACGACGATTGGAGAACCAGACCTGGACACGTGCCTCAGTCAGCCCGGTGCTCTGGGCCAACTCCTCGCGGGTGTACACATCCGGGTACTGTGTGCGTGCAAAGATGCGTTCCAGCGCATCGATCTGGTCATTGGAGAAGGTGGTGCGGGAACGACGCTGCTTGCGCTTCAGCTGCACACTGGGCTCTGTGTCATCCTCGCTTTCGTCCTCGCTGCCGGCAGAGATGGCGCCACCGCCACCCAGAATACCATCAATGCTGTGGCCATGTCCCGAACCCGCTCCGGAACCGGATGTGGCACGCAGCAGACGGGAAATGGAGCTAACCGATGGAGCATTCTGTTTGTCACACACACCGGCCTCAATGAGCTTGGCACGAATCTCCCAGCTGAAGATGCCAGGCTGTGACTGTTTCAACTCCTCGATTCTGGCCTCGATGTCGGGTGTGGCAACTCGTGGCTTGCTGCCACCAATCACACCCGGGCGTATGGAGCCTGTCTCCTGGAAACGATTGAGAATCTTGGAGACACAGCCATGGGAGACACGTAGTTGCCTAGAGATGACACAGGGACGCACGCCAGCTGCGGCCATTTCCACAATCTGACGGCGTATGTGGTTGGGCAGAGGACGACCGTTGATGAAGACGCCGCCCAATTGATTGACGCGTCCTTGTCCTGGAAAAACAACAAAAAAGAAAGAACAGTGATTAGTTTTGAGTGATCTACAATGGAAATTTGTAAGGCAACTGATCTGCATAAGCTTAGTGAAGTGTGTGTGTGTGGGCTGCGATCTTTTTAGTGATCTTCAGATGATCGTCAAGTGATCTGCCAAGTGATCTTCAATTAACTTTTCTTCTCTGCTCGATTGAGCGGCAGTAAGTAATCCAATTATGCATTGTGCTCTGCTGAGGATCAGTGCGAGCATCAATTCGCACGATCTATTGTTCTTAAACTAGAGTATGTACAAACATAACAAAGCGCAAATTGGCAATTTGCGTGGCCCGAAAATTGTGCGCTGATAAAGACAAACATAATACTAAGTAATAACTAAGATGGCTTGGAAAATGCCGATCACTGTGCAGCTGTGGCCCAATGCAATCAAATCAAACTAATAATCCATAAGCCAGACGGACTGACGGACAGCTTAAGAAAGAGAAAGAGACGAGAGACTGCGAGACTGACAGACATCCAGCTGTGCCAGTTAATATCAGTACGTAGTAAGCATAAAAGACCGGCCCCAAAAAATAAAAAAAGCCCAAAGACTGTAACTCAGTTATTGTTGCTGTTTTGGGGCGCTGACGTTGCTGCTACGTGATACACAAGACACCGAACGTACAGCAGACACAGAGCCAAGATCAAAGCAGTAGAGCCGCTACGTGTCGACTGTAGACTGCAGACTCGGAAAAGGGACCCCAAGACAAGACACAAGCGCGCCAAAAAGTCTGCAAAGTCTGGAATGTTGTGGCTGCAGAGCTGTGATCACAATCAATAAGTCAAAAAGCTGATCATGATTGCTGAACCGAAGTCAGTAGAGTCGGGTAATGATCTCTCTTTCTCTCTCTCTCTCTCTCTTTCGCTTTCGGAGCGGCGAAAGCTATGCAACTCATCATCAGCACGATGATCAGGCATATTTTTTTTGTAGCACTAGCTCTAGCTCTACGTCTACGATCGTTTTGTACTCGTAATTGTGGTAATTGGTAATAGAGCATTGATGATCGTACGTTGTTATACTATAGTATAGTATAGTATAGTATTGTATGCTTACCTTGAAAGGGATATCCAGCGAAATAGGGTGTCATATTGAGTGCTGATACAGCCATGATTTGTGAATATAGCTGAATTTGTTTTAGTTTTTAAAAGAATAATCCGTTGCTGCACTTGTAGAGTTGTATAAGTATATATTACACACAAAAACACACACTGAAGTTTCTTTATATTTGTTTATGTTGTTTGATTTAACAAAGTTCTTTATTTATTTTTCTGTTGATATTTGTTTAATACGCATGCGTAACACTGATTTGCTGCTGCTGCTGCTAGTTGATGCTGCTCGTTTGCTTGACAGCTCGAAACTGATTTTGAAACGGTCAGCAGCCGAGACTAAAACGAATTTGTGAGATTCTCAGACGACGACGTCGCTGCATGCAGAACACCAACAAACAAGCAAAACAAGTTTTTTTTGTTTTTCTTGTTGTCCGCTCAAAGAACAAAAACAACAAACAGCATAACCCACGCAACGAGGGTGGCTAGCGCAAGCGAGATAGATGTATGACTGCACAGCGAGAGCCGATCGCTAAGCCGACGACTGTGAGAGCAGTACAGCAGTCGTGGCTTCATGCAGTGACTCTCTGCTCTCTGTGCTCTGTGCTCTATGCTCTCAGTGCCTGGAGCAGTGTGTGTGCGTGTGCGCAGCTGCGCCAAAGAGAGAGAACCAATGAGTGAGCATAGCATGGCTGCAATTTGACGAAGCGCCGCCCCCATTTGATCTAGAGTTTTGACTTCTAAGTGTATTTAGCTGTATGAAATTCAGCATTAACATTATTTATACGCACAAGTATTTAGACTTGATTTGAAGTTATGCGCAACCAACTGCACGATTTGCCTTTTTTCATGTCTTTCCCAGGCAGTTAACTGTTTTGATATTTCCGGTTTTGTAGTATAAAATCATATATAGCACTGCTGATTAGATGTTATGAGAGCTGCATATCAGGCTTTACTTTTATTTAATGTCAGCTAACTAATAATCATCATTTAGTTTCCACAACTATTTTAAGCAGAGAACAACAAGTATTTTTATAACAAAAATGGCGACAGTATGGCATTTAAGGACACCCCACAAGTACGCAACCTCTCAACTTTTATGTATCAACGTTTTCCGCTAAATGGAATGCAAAAATTTTATGCACTGGCAGGCAACAGCAAAGGTTACAGAGTTATTCAGGAATACTTGTATTTGTATGTAGTGTGTATATACCTTGAACGAGGCCAACAAACATTCCGCTAAGCAAAACCAACGTCAATGTCAACAGTTAACTTTAAGAGTACATTTTTTATTTGTGTTTTGGCCAGATTGGAGCATTATGCGACAGACATTTTTAGCATTCCGGAAACGCCTCTGCAGATGCCATTGGTTTTACGAGTGAACTAGTAACAGAAACTCAATTCTGAAACTAGAAAACTGGAGGAGTATTAACGAATAGAATTAGAATTGCTTATATAATAGTTCAAACATATAGTACAACAAGTGTTGTAGTTCTGGGTCCACTAATTAAGTGCGAACCCAGCAGTTAGCTAGTAAAAACAGTGAGACCAAACGAGTATGCATGAGAAAAAGATGGCCTCAAATGAGTTGAAGAGTTTTGTGAGTTTGGGAAACTGGCTAAAAGATTTTCGCACGAGCAGAAAAAAAAAAAACAAAGAAACAAAAAAAAGTTATACTTAATTTGCTAGTGCATGACTTTTGGTTAATTTGTGGCGAGTGGCGTCGGTCGAAATCAAAGAACTTTGTCCATGTTGCGCATACGCCGCGTGTGTGCGCATGGAAATTATGCGGCTGTTGTGACTGTTATTGCTGGCCAAAAGCGCAGTTACCAAGGGTAACATGACAACAACAACAACAACAACAACAACTTGAACAACAAGAGCCAAGTTGTTATTGCCACTGTTGCCAGAGTGAGGCAATTGTCAAGTTGCTCGTATTTCTTTTGCGTACGTGTTCGTCAGTGCCACAAGAGAGTGGGTGTGGGTGTACTATATGCGACTGTATGAGTGTGTGTTTGTGCCATTTGGCAATAATTGTGCTGCTATTGTTTGGCCAGCCGCCACGCTGTGTGTGTGGCTTCGCTGCGGGGCAATCGTTCAAAACTTATGACAACCTAAACAGCTACTGTTCGTATCTCTATAGCTGTAGCTACCAGCTTTATCTCTATCTTTCCAATACTATAGCCATTGAACTTTCGAATGGCAAGTGTACGTATGTACGTACATACATTCGCTCCATTGTCTGACACTTCAAGTCTTCAAGCGGCCTTTGTCGGCGAGCGCTTATTAATATTTACACTTTCATTTCCTCCGACTCTGCGTCAGAGTTCCTCTTCCCCCATGCTCCTACTGCTGCCCTCGTGCCCCAGTGTATATTTTTTGCCTCATGTGCGCTTTATTCCAATTCACATTATTTGTCGATATAAATAAATATCGTCTTTAAATTGTTTCATATATTATATATGTCTTGCAAGCGTTCTTAGTACATAATGTTACGTTTTCTTTTTCTTCCTTCATTCAGCAGCAGGGGACAAGAAATATTTGCCTAGCTGTCATGACTGGGTCGCTAAAGTATCTAGTTCAAGTTGAAAATTCATTTGCAGGCAAGGCATGCGGCTAAAAGGGAATTCACTTGACTGATGGCTCGAAAATTACATTTATTTTTTATTGGTTTTCTGTGGAAGCTTTAAAGTGCAAAAGGGCAATTTAACAAATGAATTGGGCCATTACGGCAAATATGTAGCTTGGACTTTAAGCAAGAAAGTTTAAAGATAAATTATTAGAATAGAGAAAAAACAAAGTAAAATACAACTACTATTAAATAAGATATGCAATGTTTACACAATTGATTTTAAGAGAGCCATTTTAAATATTACAACAATAGGAATCATTTCAAAGAATACTTGGGAAATATAATTTAATATTTAATACTTAATTTACTGAAACAATAAAAATATAGTTCGAATTACTCACACAAAATTCACTCTACAGTTTAGTCAGATGTGCCTTTTAACCCTCGATATATAAATGGCATCATTTAAAGGCATTTCCCGAAAATATATCCGACTAATGATACTTAAAATGCTCCCAATAAACTTCACTGAAAAATTACCACTAACGCCCATATGTCAGCTTTAAGCAAAGCCCCTTTTTGGGCCCCGAAACCAACACCGAAACCGAATTCAAACAGCTGTTGGGGCACAAAATGAAAAACAAGAAAACTAAATTAAAACTCAACCGCAACTGTTTACACAGCAAATGTTACCACAAAAGGGCGGCATGTTAAAGCCTTCGCTTCAAGCCCACAGTGAGCGAGAGAGCGAGAGAGACAGAGAGATGAGTGAGTAAGAGAAAGATGATTAATTGGAACGGCTACTTGAGGATCCATATACTATAGACAGACTGCTGGGTCAGCTGGCCGGCCAGTCTTAAAGGTGAGAAGAGTAATATGTACAAATATATCACTCCTTCGGAGCGGTTAAAAATGTATTAATAACGTGTGATCCGATAACGCCTACAAAGCCTACAGATATTAACTAATTGTGTAGAGCAGAGAGCAGCAGGTAAATAACATATAGCGGAGTATATATATGCTGGCCAATCGTAGCAATGCCGCATGATGTGGCAAAAAGGATCCTGTGAAAAGGATAACATTGACTTCGATCTGCTAGTGAAACAATGAATGCCATTATGTGCATGATCTTGTGGTTTTGTACGCTCTTCAGTTGCTTCCCCCCCCAACTTGCTTTGTCGGCAAACTCGACAAAGTCCAGGACCAGTAGGACACACACGCCGTTTTGCCACCGCCAGCGGCGTCAAAGTCAACGTCGGTGTCTTTGCATCGGTGTCCCGGTCCGTATCCGTGTCGGTGTCGGCGTTGAAGTGTGAATTCTAACAGTCCGCATCGCATCATCGTAAATAAAAACATTTGAACTGGATCCTCGCTGAAATGTGGCGGATTCTTTTGAAACCCAATAATGATGATGATGATGATGATCATGAAACACTCCTAATTGCCATTGGCATTGAACGTAGCGCCTTCGCTTAACGTTTTCCTGCTAATTCTGGCCCACGATAGACATCGCAGATCCTTTTGATTAACACTCTACACACACACACACCGATGATGGCGATGTTGGTTTTTCGGGGCGTGCCAACTCCTTTTGAGCCCTTTTGCGGTCGTGGCGTTAAGCCATAAAATTCGTTTAACACCTGCAACTGCAACATCAAGAGCTAAAGGCGAGGTGTGATGTCAATGATTATAATTATAACGCCTGCACCTTACCTTAGTATTTAGCTAATGAAAGGCTTCGTCGACACCAAACCTAATCAATCTGCTTCAGATTGATGGTCGAAATCTGGCTAATAGAGCAACTGGCAGAGCAGTTGTTAATGAACTGAGCAAAAGGGTAAGAAATAGCATGTGTGGTGTTCTTTAATATTGTTATTAGAATTAAATAAATTATTAATAAATTGATATAATTTAATAGTAAGTTTTTTATTGTTCCTTAAATCGCAGTTTCATTTCATACTACTATTTTAAGTAAAATATTTTTGTTTAAAACTTAAACTATTTATGACGAATATTAATAAAGGAATATTAAAAATTTTACACAAATCTTTATTAATTTATTATTTACATTACATATGAAAAATGTTGATTACAAGATTTTTTATATATTTTTTATTTGCAATATACGATATATTAGTTGAAATGTTTTGAAAGAATTTCAAATTTATAGAAAACACACTACAAAATCTTTGTTAAATTATAGTATAGTATTTGCTAGTTTCTTTCCATTTAAATTTAAAACAAAGATATGCTTTATTAATTACTATATTATCTAGTGTAATCTATTTAAGCATATTCTGTCCGAAAAAAACGTATTTATTTAGTCGATCTCTGTAACATTTTGTTGATAACGCGCTCAATTATGCATGCCAACATAAATTCCACATATATCACATAATTTTCGTATTTATCACGTTTTGATTACAACTAATTTGACATTGAAATATTAGCATGAGCAGGGCAACTTGTCTATCTCTCTCACTCTCATTCTCGCTGTCTCTTTTTGTCTGCTAAGACACCACCGACATAGTAATAAACCAAATAATCACGAAACACAATCAATCCTTTGATGATGATGATGCAAAGCAACAAACTATTTCAAATTCTCTCCTACTCTACAGAGAGTTGAAGAAGTACAGAGTTTAGATACAGATACGAATACATAAATAATACAAATAAATAGACGAATTCGAGGCAGTTTTTCACTTTTGGTTAACACCAAATGGCTTTTCTTCATTTAGCTACTCTCTCAGTATCTCAGTCGCTTTCTCATTTGATTTATTTTCCATAGTAAATGGATTTTCGTAATGCATTTTAGTTCTGCATTGAGTGAGGCAGCCACCGTTCCCGTTCCCGTTCATATACACAAAAATTATCGCCAGAAAATGCCATGTGAAAATGGGAAAATAAATAATTATTGAAAGGTTACATGGCTGCCATTTGGTTTATCGAACTTTTGTGAATTGATTCTTCTGCTACAAATTAAAGACGCATTTCCCCAAAATGTCTTACACTCTGTTGTTTTGCCCACCAAAATCGATTGGCTACAATTTCCATTTTTGTTGATTTTTCCAATGCCAACTCCCCCCTCGGTTGCCATTGAAGTGGCAATTGGACAGCGTGATTCTCAATTATTCCCGGCAGGCGGCAGTCTGCAGTCGGCAGTCCGCAGGTGGAGATTGATTACGGCGGCACATGTCAAAGTCCAAAAAGTTAAAGCTGCAATCCAAGTTGGACTTTAGTTATTAATTTATCAATATGTGTAGTTTTCAATGTTGCAGTTATAATTCTGGCATCAAGCCACAGTTTGCCGTTAAGTCTTCGGACTCGTGCCGACGACTTTTCCCAAAACAAATCACAGCGGCAGCTTTTCTTCTCGTACTCTCTTCATTTTGAACTCTTTTTGTCTTCGAGAGACGACTGTGAATAATTGAGCTGCATGTTATCTCTAGTTTTTTTTTTTCATTTTATGTTTTTTTAAAAGACGATTTTGATTTGATGCGCCATTTTTGCATTTAATTGATGTAACTTTTCTCAGAATCATTGATTACTTTTTAAGCAATTTCCCGTCAATGGCTTTTAAGTTGCCGCAAACTTGCCTATAAATTAAATGAGGTTTAAAGCCATAGAAATTATATAAACTTTATTGTATTTATATCGGCACTATCCAATGTCGGTATAAATTAGAAATAGTCTGTTAAACCTTTATATACCATTTGTTAACTCATTTAAATAATATGTGTATTTTGTAGGCGTTCAAACTCAATTTGCAATCAACAAAAACTAAAAGCCAAATAATTGATTAACATATCAACGGCGAGTTAAGTATGCAAGACAGATTATGATAACTAAATGAGTATCTTGGAGATACACAAGCCAACAAATTATAGTCGTTGAGGTGACTAATTTAATTAGCATAATTTGGCAACACCTTTTTGGTATTTTGGCAACGCCTACAGGCTATTTAGCTGTAACAGCTGTATTTCTATTTGTAAATTTGTGTATGTTTAGAGTAAAAAGCGCTGCTAAAGCGATTGGCAACGCCAAAGCAGGACTCATACATAGATACATCCGCATCCGTATCGGCATCAGCATCAGCATCCAGAAGTTGACTAAGTTGGCGTAACAAATCGATCATTGGCACAGTTTGACAAGTCTATTTAGTCGACACCGGGGACCACCTGCCAGACATTGAGTTGAGACTATAGCGTAACACTTACGATTTGTAATGGGCTCTAATCATGCGACAAAAGACAGGACCTACCGCGCAGTTGCCCAACAGGTAGCTCACTCTCTTGCTCTTTCTATTTGTATCTGTATCTTTTAGTTGCTGTGTTCTGCGGTTCGGGTGTTAATGGTTTGTTAGTGCGCGCAGTGTCCTTGACTGACCCAGACCCGAGTTAGACACTCTGTCACCTGTTGCGTGGCAAACATAACGCACAGCCACGCCCACCTTCCACAAACGCCCAGTCAATTATGACGCCTCTTGCTCTGTTAATTTAGTTATCTGCAGCAAAAAGCCGCACGCAATTTTCGCCGGAAATTGACAGCCGGACGATGGGATTGCGAATTGGCAAGCAGAGCTTGGAGTCGGTTTCCACAGATCTTTGATTTAAGATGCGCTGTTTAAAAACGCATTCGACTGCATTTAAAAATGTTTATTGCCAATGCCAGTGATAAACACAAAAAACCGCCGACCGTCATCATAAATCTGCGCGAACTTGCAAATCGACGGGGGCTACACGCCCCTCAAGGCTCCCCTATGCATCCCGTGTGCTCCCTCGGCCTCTGAATTCCCTCAGTATGTGGGCTGCATGTTTAGCAAATTACTCAACACTTCGACATTGATGACGCACTGCCTCCCGGAGCATCCCAATGCGTCCTGCATTCGCTAGTTGCCAGCCATTAAATAAATTATACCAAACTCTCGACTCTTGAGCAATTCCGAATCTGCATTGTGGCCAACAAATTGTTGAGGCCGAGACTTGGAGTCGGCATGGCATGAGAGTTGCCATGTGGGAGACGACATACAGTCTGCTGCAGTTGCTCCAACCATTCAGGCGGTCAGAAAAGAGGGTGTTCCCCTTGTCAGCAGTATGCACAAAGCAATGCCGCGGGGAGTTGCCCTTCACCGGGTTTATAATTTATGTTATTGATGCCTAGAGATATGGCAGACACTGTGCGAAAATGCCTTGGGGAAATGTTAGCAAAGGGAAAACTCTGAGTAATTGATATGAATATGATTGGAATGGAATCATAAGTTTTTTTTTTTTGGCAGAATATGCTTAAATAGATTACACTAGATAATATAGTAATTAATAAACCATATCTTTGTTTCAAATTCAAATGGAAAGAAACTAGCAAATACTGTATATTCCACAGTGTACAGAATTTGGTAACTACGGAACAGCTCAGTTAGTCTACCTCATGCACAACCCTATTACAAAGGTCCCAAAAGTTCGATGCGTGAGCGTGTGTGGGAAAATGCGGTGTATTCAACAGCCAACATGCAGGCAATGCAATTCGGAAATTTCAGTTATTTTCAGTGAAGGTTGCACACCACAAACATGTAGAAGACGTAGTTCCAACTCATATCGTAAACTCAAACTCGAAATAAATCTAAAAATTTGTTTGCGAGTATTTAAAAAGAAGTCGAATGAGTTACGGATTTGCAATCGCTTAAGTTGAGAGCCAATCTGCAAGAGGCTGCCCTCTGCCCCCGGGCGCTGCAGTCGACATGGACTGCGCTGTCGGCGTCCAAGTCATATAAACAAATGAACATATGCAAAATCCATACACTAAAAGATGCGACGCAACGCAGCAACAAAACAAAAAAAAAACAACTGACGGGAACGTTGAATTTTTTTAACGACTTGACACCGCGACTTCATGAAGGGCCGCATTGGGAAAGAGATAGAGAGAGAGTGAGAGCGAAAGGGATCGGCAGTATTGTGGGGGAGAGAGGGTGGCAGTGACTGGACAAAGTGGCCGACAAAAGTCACTGGCAAACAGATCTGCAGCCAAAGATGTGAGTCGAAGAAGCTGAAGATCACAGCTGGATGTTGACTGAAATGGCTTTGAAGCGCACATTTGCCAAAGTGATCGTAAAAATGCCAAGCCAAATACCTTGAGCACGTCAAGCGCGGCAATTAAAATTGAACTTTTATGTTACAATGACATATAGCCAGTCAGTCAGTCGGACAGGCAGATGGACGGACGGAGACGCAGACAGACAGATGGACTTACAATTGTTCGAGGCGGTCAGCCAGTTGCCAGTCAGGTCGAGCGAACCGACATTCAAATGAGATGCGATGAGATGAGCTAAGATGAATTTGTATAGCGAGAGAAAGAGAGAGAAAGAGAGAGAGAGAGAGATACAGACAGAGAGAGATAGAGAGAGAGCAGAGTAGAGGAGAGTGGAGCAGGAAGCGTGCGTGAGAGATCAAAAGCTTAAGCCGCTAACGCACTTGCCGTTAAGTGGGCTAAGACACAACTGGTAACAAACTGGGCAGCTGGGAACTTGGCAACTTTTCGGACTGGACAATGCTGCCAAAAGCCGACATTTTGTTTTTGTAGTTTCACAATTTAATTGCAAATAAATTGAGTTTTTGGTACTTCATTTAAGCGAAACGCTTAACACACTCACACACACATCTACAGAGAGCTTTCCTGCCGACGGATCCATCAAAGACATTTAAAAGTTTTTAGTTTTATGTTGCCCACAGCTCTCCTCTCCCTTTGTGCTCTGAGTATACCTCCCCAAAACTCACTCAAGCAAACGTAACGAAATGACAAATGAAATTGAAATTATTTTTATTATTTTTTTACATTTTATTTTTAACAGACAAACTTCATTGCATAGACGTAGAATGACTAAATTTGCATATGTTGCACTGCAATCTCCATAAATGTTATTTTAAAAGAGCTCATAAATGATTTCTTAATTTGTTTTTATTATTTATGCCTGCATTTTATGAACTTTGAACTTTGTTGAACGGACTAATACTTAATTTATAATACTTTTAAATTACAAATTTTGAAAATAATCTAATAGAACTAAATTTGCTATGAAAAGAAGCATTCAAGTGTATCTTTAGGCAAGAATACTTCAAGTGAAGAATGGGAAATAGCATTATCAAAATTTTCGGGAACAAAGCTAGCCAAATCTTAAAGAAGATACCATAAAAATGTAGGGTATTAATAGTAACATTCACTCCATAAATAAATTTCATATAACAAAGTGTTTCAATCGAATTGCTAAAGACAGGCAAAAATGTGTGAAAACGAATCGGTAACACTTATAGGACATTTTCCCGATAATATTGAGCATACAAAGCCCCCAATTAGAGCTTCATAAACGATATAAAAAACTCAAAAAAAAGGGAATCGGATTTCACCCAAAAAACAGAAGAAATTTCTATGAATGGAAGTGCTAAAATGTCTTTCAACTGAAATGGAGCACATGTTCGTCTAACCAGTGGGACAATGATTTACTAGTGGCTGTAAATTTTGTCGCCATTTAAAAGTGAGGAGATTTTGTGTATAGAAGATCATCATAGAAGGCTGTAAAAGTTTAAGTACAGGCAGCAAGCAATGTCAAATTCATTCAAACAGAAAGGATCATAAAAAACTGAGTAAGTGGCAACTGGAGTGTCTCGAGACGTGTCCAAAGTATCGAACCAGCTCGGGCTTCCCAGAAGAGCTGGAATCCTCCTTTCACTTCCCCTTTCCATCTGAGTTGTTAGCTGACTTTGTCTTTGTTATTGTGTTTGAGTTTGTTTATGACTACCGTATTGGTAAAGAGTAGTCAAATGTCCTTGTTGCCAGAAACTAGCATTCATATAAGGATATACGGCATTGCCACTTGCTGTGCTACCGTTGCACATCGCACCCCGTCGTCCAGTCGTCCAGTTGCACATCTGCTGGCATTTGCCTCATGCCAAGAGTCCTGCGGGACAGGACTTCTCAACTGCTCAACTCCTGTACGTTTTTGTTTGTCGCGTAAATTTAGCATGAAGGAGTGAAAACTGTTTGACAATTGTCCATCCAACTATGTGTTAGAGTGTGTGTGTGTGTGTGTGTGTATTCACTTGTCTCCTTCCAGATGGAATAGCAATCCGTCATGTGTACGTCCTGGGATTGTTCAATATTTGATGTTACTGGTCCCACGAATTTGTTTGTTTTGGCCAACAGCAAATTTTGGCAGCTACTGGCGGCGTTTGAGATTTGAATACTTGTGAATACACTCGCATGAGTGTTTGTCACCTTTTTTACCAAAGTTTTGTTGACAGTTTGTCCAACGACTGTTGATGGATCATTTAGGGGAACTACATTATATTTGTGTGGCCACAACTGAAGCAATTGATTAAGGCAACTAACGGTAAGAACTTGTATATACGTATATATACAAAAAGGATTGCAAATGGAAATTCATGAGAATAAGAAATGGTATGTTATGAGGAAATGGCATACAATTCTAATGAAAGATTTGCAGTTATGTTTTTCAAGGAACAGTTGTAGGAACAAATTTATCTTAAATGGTTTTTAGAAGTTCCTGCATAGTTTTTAGATAATTTTACTAACTTATCAAAAAAATATTTTAAGATTTTAAGTGCTAAACAATATTTTCCTAATTTTTTTAAAGTATTCATGCGTATTTCTATACTTTTATCGCTTAGTAAATCTTTTAACTATTTATTTTAATTTCTTTTTTTTAAGTAAACTAGCTAATTAAGCTATTCAATTGTAGTTCCTGCCGAGCAATTCAATTATGCTCCAACAAATTAAAATTCCGGGCATCAAGTTCAAGAGGAAGCCATTTCAAGGCACCCACACGAGCAAGGAACTTCCGGACAAGGACAAGGACAACACTTGAATTTGACTGTTTATCGCCTGGGAAGAGGTCACTGAGTTTTTCGGGAGCTAAAACACGCTTGAGGAATTCCAATAATTGAAAACTGTCAATGGGCAAATTAGAAAATTTGTCATGTTTATCGTGACCAAGTTTTGTGGTTGTGGCTGTCAGAGACAGACATAGCAGAGCAACGGCGGTACAGAATTAATGGAGGGTCCTTGCATGTCCTTTGGCTCATTTGCATTGCCATTCGAATGTTGCAGACGAGGCATGGAGAGTGAGAGTGCATTCAAGTGCTTCGGTTTCGGCTGCAGCATTGCACAACGCTTCATTAGCAAACGAATTTCATGCTGATTAGCACTAAGATTATACACATAGAATTATTGGACCCAAACCAAAGGACACGGACAGCAGAGAGCTACAGCTTCAATTGCTATTTTTACAGGCGGACAGGCTCATTCCGCTCAATTCAATTTACCTAAAATGCTCATTTCAATTTTAATTCCTCTATATATGGAGCACATTTGCATTTGGCCTGCTGCCACACAGCTAAACACATACATGCTCTGTCTCTAACACACACACATACATACTCTACGGCCATTTTTCGGTGCTGGTTCTATTGGTTTTCCTTCTGGCCAGATGCAGGCGGCGTGTGTTCGCATGTGCGTATCCTTAATATGCGTAAACTTCACGCTTAATTCTTTATATTATGATGATGTCCTTTCGCTGCTTTTGGCTTTTGTTCATCAGTTTTCAGTTTTTGGTTTTACAATTTTTCAAATACCAGCACCAGGTGTGACTTTCGTTTCCAACATCATTTTCTATATCGAAATCGACTGCAATTAATGGCTGTTGATAGATTTTTATGTTTGTATATCGGGTAAGTCACAGTTTACAGCTGAGGGTTGCAAATAACTCGACATATGCGTTGAATAGAAAGACTCTAGATAGAATAGGGCTTAAAAATTTTAGAAATTTAATTAATTTTAGTCAGTTGGATAGTTTTATGTTGAATTAGTTGAAATTTAAACAGCTTAAGGGTTAATTTGCTTAGCAAAAATTTTATAAGTAAGTTAAATTGCAGAAATTTAGATAAGATAGAAAAAAATAACGAATATTTTATATAGTAATTTTTTCAATCAATTTTTAGCTAGTTGACAATCTTTTTAGATGAATCTCTGCTTAAATAATCGATTTATTGCTATCGCAAAGCAGATTAACAAGCAACAACAATTGTTAGCTTATAAATCTGCAAGTTTTTCTATATAAAAAGCATACTCGATAATTATCAGCGTAGCTAACAGCATCATAACTCACATAAGGTGTTATCTGCTAACGAAACATCTACTACTACTTACTGTGGGGTTAGATAAACAGAATGGGAAACTCTCTTGGCTAAATGATGTCTGGGCAAACAGGACGCTGTACGTAAATAGGCATGAACTTTTCTATTGTGTGTATGTGGCAGGATAAGCCAAAAAAAAAAAGGAGAGAAAAGAAACTGAAACTGAAACCCCCATAAAACTTGATGATGACAAACAACAATGCGGGAACTATGCAATGTCTATGTCGCATCCAACATGGACCTAACCCAACTAACAACCCAGAAAAATTGCAAATGAATGCAACAACAACAAGAACAACAGAGTAGATGGCATAAACATACAGACGCACACACTCATACACACACACACGACCGTGGGTGCTAAAATGCCAAGCGTTAAGATTGATAATATAATGCGCAAAAGGTAAAAACGGTGGCCATGTGTCCTGTTCTATCCTGTGCCATGTTCCGTTCCGTCCCTGTTCCTGTGCCCCTTTGTCCATTTGCCTGACAGCCGCCAGCCGCCGGCAGCCTTCACGCTTTAATTGGCTGCCAGCGACAAAAGTCATCCATTTATACAAAAGTGTCACATACAAGGACAGAACGAAAGAGCGAGAGATGAAGAAACAGAGAGAGAGAAAGAGAGAGCGTGAGCTGCAGCCATGACAGGACTAGTGACAGCTGCAGAAAGATCGCTGATGATGCCAAGCGGGTTGCTCTCGCTGTTTATTGTTATTGTTATTGTTGTTTGATATCAAAGCACTGAACGCGAACCTCCCCAAAAACATTCAGCCAATCAGCGTGCGCAGTCAGCTGAGAGGCGTGCCAATGGTCCAATCAAAGAGAGAGCGCACTCACTCGCTCTCTGTCCGTTGGGTTCTTGTTCTCGCTCTAGCTCTCGCAACTTTTTGATCGTTGCCATGTTGTGGCGCCAGCATTCAAAAGGGCGTACGCGAAAGCTGCACTCGGTTCGCGCTCTCTCTCTTCCTCTCTTCATGTTATTATGTGTGAGAGTGCTTGGATGCTTGTATTGTTGTTGGTGGGAAACCAGTTTATAACCGCGATCTCATTGTCGGGCCGCAATCGTCGCCCGGCCGGCCTTCGTTAATTTATGCCTTTAGTTGCTTTGCAAGTCTCGTGCTGTTTGATCGTTGCAAGCGCGCGCAATTCCAAGAAATCGGGAAAAACACGTCGCGATTTTTCCTCAGCCACTCGAATCGAATCAACGTCGCTGTATCGTTATATCGCTGCTTGCTTCCTTCCGTCGGAAATCGCGTGTGTGCGCTTTAACTGTTACATTTACAGTTACGCTTGAAAGTTACTGTTATCAGCAGCCTTGCTTGGTTTTGATTTGCTTTTGGCCAGCATGTGAATTTTGCATTATTGCTGTTTTTCGCGAGTGTGTATGTGCGTGTGTTTGTGTATGTGTATATTCAATATCCCATGCATTGACCCACTTAAGCCTTTGACTTGTGGTCCACTCTGATCGCACTATCAGTTTTAAGCATAGTTTCTAAGCCAACATCAACAAAATGGATATGTCCAGCGCCAATTCATTGCGTCCCCTTTTTGCCGGTTATCCTTTTCAAGGTAAACTTATATATAAAGTCATTTATATTCTATCATAACCATCAGGTCCTCAATTTTCCAATATACATACCATCTATTAATAGGATTGGGAATTTTGTTAGTTGGGGAAAAACCTTCTAAGACTATAATATATATAAATTTGAACTTGCATATTTCTTTATAGTACTGAAATAATCATCTTTTAACCGATTTTTATTTACGTATTTATAAAATAATAATAGAAAAGTTCATATAGATACTATAATGAAGCTTTTGTTAATACGTAGGTCGGAAATGTTTCTGAGTTTGGTTTTATAACTGTAATATTTAATTACTTCTAACTTTCCTATTGAACCCTAAATCATCTTTTACTATTTCTATAATCTTAATAATCCTTTTCTATTCTACATTATGATTTAACATGTACATGTTTTTCTACTAGTTTTTTTAAGTTTCTAACACAATATCTTCTCCATTTCCCAGGTCAAGGACGTGTCAATCAGCTGGGAGGCGTCTTCATCAATGGTCGTCCGTTGCCCAATCATATACGTCTGAAAATTGTGGAAATGGCCGCCAGCGGAGTGCGGCCATGTGTGATATCACGACAGCTGAGGGTTTCCCATGGTTGTGTATCCAAAATATTGAATCGCTACCAGGAGACGGGCTCGATAAGGCCAGGTGTAATTGGTGGTTCAAAGCCCAAGGTGACATCGCCAGAGATTGAAGGTCGCATCGATGAGATGCGCAAGGAAAATCCAGGCATATTCAGTTGGGAGATACGCGAGAAACTGATCAAGGTGAGTGAACAGTGGGTGGCACTTCTTATTCTTTCTCTCTCTCTGTTGTTATCTCTGTTCCTCTCTGCACCTGCGCAGGAAGCAATAAAATGTGACAGCATAAATAGGATAGAGATTTGCCCAGATCCGCCCAGTAGCACTAACCGCATGGCATTATGTCCATTCAGAGCGGCAATACAAACACAATCGAATGTCGTCGGCTCACTTCCGTTTTCCGAAAAGTCACGTGGCACACTCGGGTCGGAATCGGACCGAGTCCAGGTCGATTTCCATCCGGCCACCCGCTGGCTTTGTTTATGGCACGTTGCCGGCGACATCTTTCGGCCCGTTTGCATACACAGACATATGAGTGAGTGTATGTGCCATTTGGGCCAACAAATTTGTTGTACAACGTTGACGACAAATTTTCGCCATGCCACCCAAACCGTTAACAAATCGATTTAACCATGAGCAACACGCCAACGGTCTTTTTTTGATCACCTCCATTCTTCTATACCTTTTCTGTTTGGTTCCGTTTCATCCTTGCGGCTCACAAGGTGCAAATAGTCTGCTCAACAGCGAGAGCCCTTTGGCGAGAGCTCCTAAACTTCCGGTTTGATATGCATTTTAGCATGAGGCAACAAGCCAAAGGAAAACATGTGGAAGAGTCAAACATAACGGTACTGCATACACTTGGCCGAATTAAGAGCAGACTTTAATTTAGTTTAGTATGGTTTCGAATAGGTTTTTTTTGCCAGAAATAAAAAATTTTTCCCTTTTTTTGTAGCAAAAAGCTTTTGTTTAACCAAACCTTTTTAATGCCAAGTTGTGTAACTTTAATTTCTCTCCGTGTACGGCTATCTATGGACCTCAAACTATTGCAAATTCAAGTCACGTTTCAATGAATATGTATACAAAACCTGAAAAACGCCACACAGAAACTTTGAGACGAGAGGCAAATGAACAACATCATTATTTGGGCATAAATTAGCGTAAAAACTTTATGGGAAAAAAATAAAATAATGTAATAATAAAAAATACGTTTTGGGGGACGAAACAACAACAAGAAAATTGCCTTTAAGCGATTCAAAAAAATAAAAAAATATTTGAGTAACGATTTCAGAACCTACGCCAATATTGTTTGCTTGCCTGATTCAGTGTTTTTATTTTATATTTGGCATGCTGCCTACTGATCAGAGGCAGATCCCCAACATACACTGACAGATCCTGCTTTACTCTCCACAAACACACACACACACACTTAGGCCTTTGGCGGCTCATGTCTTGTGTCTTCTGCCTTTTGCTCTTTATTTGAAGCCGCAATTAGTTACAGTTTATGTGGCGATACCAATTCAAGCGGCCATCGATGCGATCGGGCCAGAAGAAATTGCATCACATCTTGAATGTATCTGTATCTATATCTGTATCTGTGCATCTGCAGCTTGTTCTCCCTCTCTCCCTCTCTCTCTCTCTGTTCTCTCACTGTTTCTCTGTTTTTGTAAATGGGCTGGCAGTAGGCGTAAAAAGAGCCTCCAGGTGCGCTTCACGCTTAATTAGAATACGCCATTGGCCAGATTCGCATATTTATGCTGTGATCCTCTGTGATCGTTGCATCTTGATATGATCGCACTGCAACTCAAGTCTCTGCATCTGCATCTGTTGCTCTGTTGAGTGCTTGTGATTGATTCAGCTGCTATTTATTACATCAATTATTGCCTGAAGTCAATTGATTGACTGTCGCATCGTAAAAATCTCAAACAACTCGCAACAATTAAATTTAGTATTGATTGAATACTCAGCTGTATACTGTAGCTGTGGAATTATGTACGGATATTTTGTTTATTAAAACTAAAGATTTATAGATTGAAAGGCAAACTCTTTTTCGATTATATTTGCATATAGATGTATACATACATATATTCGTTAAAGTTGACCCAACTCTTTTTTTATAACTCAGATTTCCAGGAATAACCCACACCTGTCACTCAAGTCAGATGTTAGAACCCTAAGCAAGAAATAAGTCAAATCAAGGTATAGAGAAATACTTTCGTATAAAGCGCGCTCAAGTGTCAATCCAACTGTCAACTAATTAATTAAATTTCAATTGAATTTGTGTAGCCAGAAATCAAGAAAAAAAGGTGTCGCTCAGTCGGGGGGCAACGTTTTGGCGTCTGGACGGGTTTGGGTATGGGTTTGGGTTCGGGTTTGACTTCGAGCTCGGTTCGGTGGAGAGGTTTCGGTGGTACGGGTTCCAGTTGTCAGTTCCTACAAGATAAGCTGTCACACATTCCAACTGGTAACCGGTAGGCAACACCACAAAACTGACCATTTTCAGTGCCCCAACAAGTTGCCACAACTCATAAATAACGCAACTCGAGTCTAGTTGAAAATCAAAACATATTTCAGTTGCTGCTGTTGCTGTTGCAACTCTTGTTGTTGTTGTTGTTGTTTTTGTTGTTGTCATTTTCATGACACATTCAATAGAAATAAGAGCCAGTAGCTGGAACAGCTAACCAGACAGACAAAGTGAAGCGTAGCTCCCCAGTCTGTTGTGGCCCGAAGCGCTGCGGCGTCTGGAACTTGTCTATGAGGTGCCAGTTGTGGCACCATTGTTCGTTCTGGAATTATAAAACATTACCTGGCCGGATTGTAGCTCTGCAAGATAGATATACGATTATTATTATTATTATTACTTATTAATCGTAGAATATGTTTGCGGCACATGCCACTCAAACTCCGACTCTAGAGATCAGTCATCTTGTCTGCCCCAACAATGATTAGTTCAGTTGCAGTTGCAGTGGCAGCTATTCTAGTTGCAACTGAGCTAAGTGTCAAGATTGCAGGCAACGTGTTGCTCTAATGAAAACTGACAGTTTTCGTTTGTCTTTCATGGGAAATTAGTTCAGTTTTTGTGCGTCTTGAATTGATTTCGATTTGATGTTGTGGCTTTAAATTTAATTTAGACATGGAGCAAAATTTTTAAAAAAATATTTTTTAGTTATAAAATATATGTTAAAGTTAAAATATTTTCCTACAACATTTATACCCATTATATTTAGTTTAAATTTTTAAAAAGATGCTGAGATTAAGTTGTAAGTTGTATAAATGTGTAGTTAAAGATTATGGAAACTCTTTAAGTCAGTTGGTGCTGAATTCCGCACTTTGTTGTTGTGTAAATGTAAAAATGCATTAAGTTTCACACCTGTGATCTGTCGCGGTATTTAATACAACACGTGACACTCGGACAAATTCTCAGGGCTTGCCGCAAGACGCTTGACATTTCTCCTAATTGGATTACAACAAACAGCAAAAGAGATAGAAACAGAGAGCGAGGTAGAGAAATGGAGCGGGAAGTAAGAGAGAAAATTGTCCAAACACCAAGTGGGCAGCTGCCGGGCAGCTGTAGAATTAATGTCACTGCTCCAAGTGCAAAGTAAATCCGAATCCCAAAAAGAAAATAAAAAAAAACCCAAGAAACAAAAAACAAAAAGCTTAATCCCAAAACGAATTCAAGCTCACAACTCGACCCATCGTATAAATTATAGATCTAACCGGTAGCTGAGATATATATTTATGCGGGCAGGTCTTATCTTAATTGGATTTGCTACAATATCGAGTGTTCATTTAGATAAGATACAGATACATAACATGGCCATGATATATATCTCATTGTTAACTTTCTATTCAAATAGGAGGGCTTTGCGGATCCGCCATCAACATCGTCGATAAGTCGTTTGCTGAGAGGCAACGATCGGAGCAGTGAGGATGGACGTAAGGATTATACGATACACGGAATACTTGGCGGTAAGTTATGAATATCCATTGCCAAAAGTTATACACACATATATTTCGATAATAATTTGACGAGTTAGAAGTGAAAATGGAAACCAGAAAAACGTGCTACAAAAATTACAGATCATTTATTTGATATGTGCAAGTAATTTCAAAAAATCATTCCCAAATCATTTGTTGTGTGTGTATGTCGGCATCTCGTCTTTGATCGACTTAGAACGAGCGACTTAAACTTAAATCAAAGCCGCTCAAAATATTACAATAGCTGTGCCTCCCCTTGTATAAAGAGAGACTGAGACTGGAATGGATCGATCGCTACGATAACGATCGTTTGCCTTGTTGTTGTTGATCAAACACACCAAATAGGTGTAGATGATGACACCTGAGAATCACAAAAAGTACACAACATTCAAGATTCGATATCGGAGTTGCCAGATTCCCTAACAACGTTGTACGTAGTAGAGCTAATAACCCGATTTCCACAGACTTTGCGTGAGACCTCGACTCGGACTCCGTCACTTTCTTGTCTTGGATTCTGGACGGGGCCAATAATCATGCTAAATATGCAAAGTCATTCGATAAACGATCGGCGGGGGTCAAAGCGTTATTGGCCTGCTCAGTTCAGTTCAGTTCAGTTCGGTTCTGTTTAGTTATTGAAGTTTCAGTTTACGACTTTCGGCCACAAATATTGACTAGAAAATTGTGTTGCATCATTAGACGCATCATTTAAATTTCTTACCTCTCATTCTCTACATTTCCCCTTCTCTATTCAACACTCTCGGTCTTTTTGCCAATTGTACATTTTGCCGACGGCCTCTGATATTTGCCGTTACAATTTGCTGTCACAACACGGCCAAGCAGTTGACAATGTCTCTGTGGGTGCCTGGGTTTTAGCCACCTTGTCACCTTGAGGCTGACTGGGTCTTTCAATCAGAGCACATAGTCTATGCTTTGCACTGCATTTTTGCTCAATGAATATTGATTATGTTTTGGGTGTCCTTTAACCTTGAGCTGCTGACATTGGCATAGACAATACTTCCTGTTTTCACTGCACTATCCTGCTGCGCATCGAATGTTCTTTATGGCACCAGGTGAAACACTGCCAGTAGTATAGAAAATCAGGTGAATAGCGGTAGTAGTACAAAAGTAATAAATAACAAACGGTTATATGCTATAAATATTCAAAACTTCATTTAAAAATGAATTCTAAAAATAAATTATTCATAAACTATTTAGTTATGTATTCCAAGTTTCATGTTTTATTGTTTCTACAATTAACTCAACTCCTTTGGTCCGTTTTCTTAGTTCCTTCTCAAACTTTCAGCACCTGTATGCCCAACTCATTTAACTATTTGAAATCGTACAAATGCCAATTACTAAATATAATCTATATAACTTCAAGACAAGAGCTATCATTATGTTGTCGAAGCGTATAATAAGCACACGCCTTCCCATCATCATTGCCGTATCCTCAACTCATCCCACAACCCTATCTGCATTCAGCATAATGATGCTCCGCTGTACCGTCATTATGCCTGCCTGGTCAGTTTGAATCCATTCGCAATCGGAACAGCATTCACATTCACAGAGACACATTCACAGTGAGCATCCATTCCAACCAGAGAGTTGAAGTTGGAGTCGTCGGTGTCGTTGCCTGTAATCAACGCCTTCTTTGCCGGCGTGCGGTAGGGTTAAGGTAGGACCCAGAACTCAGCACCCGGATGGGTCTCAGCTGTAGCACCCGAAATACAAAAATAAAAATTATGCATTATTAAATATATACGTATATATATATCTTCTCTTCTCTTCTCTTCTCATTCCGTCTCGTATTTCACTTATAATTTCGTTTGATTTTGATTTTCATTTTGTACAATTTATACAACTGGATCCCAGGGCCAACGGTCTCTGTGACTTTGTTTGGCTCCCATCTTAGGGGCTCATTGTCGCTGACTGTGTTTAGCGGCGGTTCACTTTGATCTTGGCGACGAAAAGTTGTGGAATATCAAATAATAACTGAACAATATAAAATACAAAAAGAAATTTTTGTGTGGGGGGCTGCAACTGTCATTGGACAGGTCGATTTGGGGAGCCAGCTACCGGTGACAAACAACAAAAAAAAATAAAAAATAAAAAAAAACCCAAATACCCAGACTCTAAATTCATCAAAAGCGATTGAAATCACAATATAAAGATGTTATTAGGAGCATTGATAGTTTTATTTATAGTTGCCGACACGCGTTTGAACTAAAAACCAATTAAAGAATTCATTATTTTTAACCGAAATAAAATATTATTCAATACTTTACGTTTATAGTAGTATTGAAAAGTATTTATTTAGCTGTGTGAGTATTAATTTTGCTACATAAAAATAAATTTTGTTTTAATAAAGCATACAATTCTGCATGAATCTATAGAATTCAGAATCTGTTTGAGCTAGAGTCTTCAAATTTGAAAGGAAGTTTCGTTATAGATAATCTTGGTTGAGAAAATTTGATTTCCAAATCGTATAACTCGAGATTCATTAGAGATATCTTAACCAAACTTACGCAAGAATATGTTACAAGTATTTGCTGACTTAGTTCGGTTGACATCAGAAAATTATATCATTGAGCTATGCTCACAAATTGGAAACATAGTTCTTTTACCCATAATCCAAATGAATTTATATCCAACTGCTTCGTCTTAAATAGTTTTAGCTGAAGCGTAGATGCAGCACTCTAAAGTTAATTCATTTTTGGTTAAATATAATATCTAAGATTCAATCGTTTGATGTGAAAAGTAAGCCGAAAGATATAGATCGATGATCGAGTCAAAATTACAGCGAATTATTGAAGGCAATTCTGTGAATTGTGAACCGTTTGATAGTTGAAATTAACACGCCCAGTTTTTGTAGATGCAACATAGCATGCCGCTAAGTGTTGCAACGCCTTCGCTAAATGCGTGCAACAATAGAGTTGCGGCTGTGATGCCGACCTTGTGTCTGATAAATACGCGTGCGATTTGTATTATTTGGCGTGGTAATAGCCCAACCCATGTCAGGTCAAGGCCCACTCCAAAAGGCAGCTAACAAAAGCAGAGCGATATAAACAAAAAACAACTCGCATAAAAGAAAGAAGAAAATCAAATGCCAAAACATAAGAAATGCCGACAGAGAAAAGTCAGGGAAAACACTTGTGGCAATTAGTGTAAATGAAAAGCCGCGCTAAGGACAATAGCTGAATGCATCAAGCGAAACCGCCAGGACGACTCTGAGACTCGCATGGACTCATGGGAATTGGCCAAGAGGCTATTTACCAAAATATTTAACCTGGCCAGACAATGCGGCAACAATGCAAACAGAGGCCAGAAGCCAGAATCAACGTTAGCGCAAATACAAACAGGTTCAATTATTCTGTGCAAAAAAATAAACACAAAAAGAAAGAAAGAGGCAAAAGAAACATTGAACAGAGAAGAAGAAGAGAGCAGAAGAAGTCGCAATGGCCGTTAAAGACAAACGGTCGCCGCTTGTTGAAACTCTAGCACTGCTCTAAAGCAGTTCACACCTTCTCTAATGCCCAGCGAGACAGAGAAGGAGATATAGAGTGGTAGAGGGAGAGAGAGATTGCATTCTTGCAGTGTCACATGACAAATGACTTGTGCAATAGAGCGAGATGTGAGACCGCAGTGACTGCGGTGATTGCGCAAAAATATCCTGGTCCTTGTCTACAATGCATGTGTGTGCGGTCCCCGAATCACACACAGAGAGAGAGCAAGCAAGACAGAGAGAGAGAGAGAGAGTGCGAGATACTGGGAGACAAGTCGTGTTGTGCCCTCGATCATGCATATGGTGTGGGATCTCTCTTATGTTCTGGGTGCTGCTTGTGGTGTGGCTCATTTGTTCGAACCGAAAACCCATTAAAATCGTTCATGCCCGAAAAAAGTGTCAACGTTAACAAAAGCAGCGCTTCGACTTCAAATGTACCGATCAGATGCGGCATCTTTAATGCCCACCGGGGTGTCCTTTGGCGTTCCGTTTGATCTCATTGTGGCCCAGGGGCCAATGGGTTCGTCTGTTTTGCCGCCGCGATGCACATGCACCGCATGGGCTTGCTTGTTCTTGTTCGTGTTGATGAGTTACAAAATATTTTATTAACGTATTATCACACTTTAGCCAACTTCGGACCATCTCTCAACTGTATACGTGTATCTGTATCTGTGTATCTCAGTATCTTTCACTGTCGCAGTCGTTGTTGCTGCTGCTGCTGCTGTCTTGCATGTCTGCTCATCTTGCTGGGGATTTGTTTTGATCAAGTGTTGTGTGTGCATTGTTATTTAAATTAGTTTCATTTCATTCTGCATTTCTTTTTCATTTATGTCTGATCTGCATTTTCAGTTCTTTCGGCTCTTTTGCCGCCGGATTATGATTATAACTAATTTTTGGTCTTTTTTTCGTTTAACAGTTTTGTAAATTAGTTTAAATGTTCTCTCTATCCCTCATCAGTTGGATGTGAGGGATACCTCATTTGTATTTTGTATTTTGAAATCGCTTTTGATATTGCGAGGGCGTTGATAGCATAAATTCTGTATACTTTATGCTTAATATATTCGTTAGAAATATTTAAATAAATGTTTGTTATATAATTATACGCTTTTTACCTTCCATTTGTTCGCTGGGCGGGCTTATAAAGGTTCAGGAGTATCGAATTTGGGTTTCTTCTCAAAAGAATTAAACGAAATTTAGTTTTTAATCGCTAGAGGATGTCTTAGTTTTACACAAAATTATAAGTCAGTTACAATATTTTCTAGGGAAAAAAATGTTGTGGAAAAATTTGATTTTTTTGGAAAAAATTTAAATGGAGAAATGGAACTAAATTTAAATGCAGAATCAATTGGGATGATAAATAATGAATGAATTGACATTCCTCTTGAAAATCGATCAAGTATTGACTGAGTTATGAGTGTTCAAAATTTAAAAACAAACGATAAGGGGTAGGTATGGAAAATTTAGATTTTTTTTCGAAAAAATTAAAATTAAGAAAACTTATTAAATTTAAATGCAGAATCAATTGGGATGATAAATTATGAAAGAATTGGTATTCCGCTTGAAAATCGAACAAGTATTGACTGAGTTATGAATATTCACAATTTTCAAAAAAACGATAAGGGGTAGGTATGGAAAATTTCGATTTTTTTTCGAAAAAATTTAAATTGAGAAATCGAACTAAATTTAAATGCAGAATCAATTGGGATGATAAATAATGAACGAATTGGTATTCCGCTTGAAAATCGAACAAGTATTGACTGAGTTATGAATATTCACAATTTTCAAAAAAACGATAAGGGGTAGGTATGGAAAATTTCGATTTTTTTTCGAAAAAATTAAAATTAAGAAAACTTATTAAATTTAAATGCAGAATCAATTGGGATGATAAATTATGAAAGAATTGGTATTCCGCTTGAAAATCGAACAAGTATTGACTGAGTTATGAATATTCACAATTTTCAAAAAAACGATAAGGGGTATTTATGGAAAATTTCGATTTTTTTTTCGAAAAAATTTAAATTGAGAAATGGAACTAAATTTAAATGCAGAATCAAATGGGATGATAAATAATGAACGAATTGGTATTCCGCTTGAAAATCAAACAAGTATTGACTGAGTTATGAATATTCCCAATTTTCAAAAAAACGATAAGGGGTAGGTATGGAAAATTTCGATTTTTTTTCGAAAAAATTAAAATTAAGAAAACTTATTAAATTTAAATGCAGAATCAATTGGGATGATAAATTATGAAAGAATTGGTATTCCGCTTGAAAATCGAACAAGTATTGACTGAGTTATGAATATTCACAATTTTCAAAAAAACGATAAGAGGTAGGTATGGAAAATTTCGATTTTTTTTTCCAAAAAATTTAAATTGAGAAATCGAACTAAATTTAAATGCAGAATCCAATGGGATGATAAATAATGAACGAATTGGTATTCCGCTTGAAAATCAAACAAGTATTGACTGAGTTATGAATATTCCCAATTTTCAAAAAAACGATAAGGGGTAGGTATGGAAAATTTCGATTTTTTTTCGAAAAAATTAAAATTAAGAAAACTTATTAAATTTAAATGCAGAATCAATTGGGATGATAAATTATGAAAGAATTGGTATTCCGCTTGAAAATCGAACAAGTATTGACTGAGTTATGAATATTCACAATTTTCAAAAAAACGATAAGGGGTAGGTATGGAAAATTTCGATTTTTTTTCGAAAAAATTTAAATTGAGAAATCGAACTAAATTTAAATGCAGAATCAATTGGGATGATAAATTATGAAAGAATTGGTATTCCGCTTGAAAATCGAACAAGTATTGACTGAGTTATGAATATTCACAATTTTCAAAAAAACAATAAGGGGTAGGTATGGAAAATTTCGATTTTTTTTCGAAAAAATTTAAATTGAGAAATCGAACTAAATTTAAATGCAGAATCAATTGGGATGATAAATAATGAAAGAATTGGTATTCCGCTTGAAAATCGATCAAGTATTGACTGAGTTATGGGCATTCAAAAATTTCAATGCTCGGCATATGGTACTACTTATATGCATATTCAGCATAGTGTAGTTCGATTATTCCACTTTGTTCAATTTTCAAGGTCTTAAACAATTAAAAATACCACGAAAAAAAGAACAAATTAAATTTGTGACAAAAATGCCAACTCAACGCTTGTTAAACTTCCAAATAAAAGTTGCATATATTTTTTAATGCTCCTGTAATCCTTTTGCTGACAAGAATCTTAAGCCTTAAAACATAACCGAAGCTGAAGCTGAAGCTGAAGCTGGGACTGAAGCTGCTGCTAAGACTGAAGACTGATGCCAGCGCCCCATAAGCCATGTTATATGTCATGAGGCACCGAAATGAAATGAAACTCTAAAGTTGCCCAAATCTCTGTACGGTGACAGAACCCAGAACCGTGAACCGTGAGCCGTGAACTGCGCGTGTCTCCATGTCTGTATGTCTTCAGCTGACAGCTGACAGTGGACGCTGTTTCACATTCCCCACAATCTAGAGAATTCATTTATTTAAGGTTTATGTCGAGTATATATGAGTATTGTCGAGTTATTTGTTTACTGGATTTCAATTGCAGACAGAGACAGAGGCAGAGAGTGAGTCAAAAACTCGTATAGTTTATTAGATGCAGGCAATTTAAATTGTGTCAGATTCTTGTTGATTGATGACTGTAGAATTTAAGTTATTTCAGTTATTTTGTTGGTCCCCAATAATGTGCACTGATACGCACAGATAATAGCCACACTCGATTGATCTTTGCCCTCCCGCCATCTACAGTTGGACAGTCTATCAAAAGTGATTGCTTAAAGGGCATTTGCAGTACACCCAGTCACTGGCCACACACTGGAGCCCCACAGCTCCACAGCTACCCATCTCTTTCACACTCTCTGCCTCTCTTTTCACAGAATTAAACATTTACTACCTGCTGTTTGAAAATGCAGCTCAAAACGTCGTTGAAAATGATCGATACCTTGGGTTGGATTACGAAACCGCAGCAATTTATCATAGGGCCAGTCAAAAAGAAAGCCCCACCATAAGCACCACCACAGTAGCCACTGTGGTGCCAAAAAACAAAAATAAAATTGGTCTTTTGTTTTGTTTGTTTAATTGTTTTTCGACCACCAGAGCCACCACAGCGGTTGGCTCTCTAGTTCTCCCTCTCTCTATCTCTCTCTCGCTCTTTTACTCTGTCGTCTCTTTTGTGGTAACAACAAATTAATAAATTGTTTAACATTTAAAAACTAATTGATTTTTCTTTTTCTCATATTTTAAGCTGCCCCCCTCCATCTCGCTCCAGCATCTTTTCTCTCGCTCTGCTCTCTGCTTTTCTCACATATCGTGCCGTTTTGTTGAACGGCTTCTGCAGTTTTTGGAACCCGTTTCGTATAATTAAGTTTTATTGTTGGCTGTGTTGAAAGATTAATAGTTCGACTTCTGTATTTTATTTTCATCTTATATATATTTTTGTTTTTGTTTTATAAGCATGTAATTTTTTTTCGTATTCGCTGCGATTTCGAATCTCCAAACAGTGGGCGTTTCTGGCTTTTAGCCTCAGTTTGAGGAACACACCTAAAAATCATTTTTCTTAGGCTATTCGATTTTGCACGTACGTTTTTGAGTTATGAAATATATGCTATGGTGGCATATTTTAGTGTTCTCTACTTTATAATGATGCTATTTGTACAGTTACGTATTGTTTTTGAAGAAAGATAATTTAAATTTCTATTCATCGCATAGTTTTGTTAGATAGCGATCACAGTTGGTAAAACCTTTCTTTTCAGCGAAGTATACATTAATTTTTTAGCTGCTGTTTATAAACTGTACTAAATGAGGATCCAAAAGCATCCACTTACCCGAATTTCTACTTCCTGTATCCTGGTTAGCCACACAATCATTTATCACACAGTTGATATCAAAGTGGTCTAAGCCAGTAAATCAATTAATAATTTTGAGGTCTGAACAGGCCGGAAAAGATTAAAACGCGGCTAGAACTGACCACAAACACGTAGATACACAGGAATTACAGGAACCACACACACACACTAACACAATCAATTTAATTGTAGGCGTTGCGGCAAAGAAGTGAAAGCATTTCCACTGCCAGGACATACCAATAACATAAGCAGGATCAGTGCTGGCAACTCTTTTGAAAAATGATCTTGCGATCTTGTTGAATAATTCGAGGCGAGAAACCAACCCTAAATATTACACCGTTCAAACTCTCCCTCCTTTTGTCTGTCTGTCAGTTTATTGTGTAATGAGCTCTCTAAATAATTTGGCATGCTCCCTCTCCTCTCCCTCTTCCCCATCAACTTCGCTCTCTTGCTAACCATAACCATAATTTTTAGTGGGATCTGCCACACGCCGCGCTTCATGGCCGATTTGAGACAATGTCGGCATTTGCTTTCGTAAACAGATGCCGAAGTTAATTGGCATACTCCTCCATACATAAATACATATGTAACCTAGTGGTATGTACTGTTCGTCTGAATATATATATACATTCCATAATGCTTATATAGTCAGCGTAGCCTCGTTGACAACTTGCCGATCATCTTCTTGTGTAATTTGATATATTGTGTCACTTGTCAACTCTGTGGTGACTTTTACGAGCTGCCTATTTGGGTGACGCCCCCTTTGAACCACTTGAAGCGTCATCTGTTGGTGGTGCTGCTCTGTTCGCGGTGTCGGTGGCTTTTGACAGATTTGTTGCGCTCCCTGACGATTCAATTAATATGCAATGGCGCGCATTGAACGTCGACACTCCCATTCCGCTCCTCTAAATATTCCCATACTCAATTTCGATCTCTCATGATCGGCAGTTGTGGCTCACACAATGCCAGTGAGAACCTACGTCGGTGGCCTTCGATTTTCCCCCATTTCCCCATACCAAAATATGATAGCGTGAACAATTTTATGTCTTCTTACGAGGCGTTTATAATTTTAGTAGCCTTTTAATAAAGTTCGACTTGTCACCCTTTTTTTTGTTTTACAGGCCGCGATTCGGACATCAGTGACACCGAATCGGAGCCGGGCATTCCATTGAAACGCAAGCAGCGACGTTCCCGCACCACATTCACCGCCGAGCAGCTGGAGGCACTGGAGCGCGCCTTTGCCCGCACCCAGTATCCGGATGTCTATACCCGTGAGGAGCTGGCCCAGACCACCAGTTTGACGGAGGCACGCATACAAGTCTGGTTCTCCAATCGGCGGGCACGTCTGCGTAAACATTCGGGCGGTTCGGGTTCCGGACTCTCGCCCATGAATGGTGGCAGTGGAGCAAGTGTTGGTGTCGGCGTCAGTGTTGGTGTTAGTGGCAGCGCTGCAGCAGCACCGCTGGGCTTTGGTCCACTCGGTGTGGGCTCCATGGCGGGCTATAGTCCCGCCGCAGGCACCACGGCCAGTGGTGCAACTGGCATGACCGACAGCAGCCATCATCATCATACCACCGCCCATGCGCCCAGCTCACACAGTGCAGCAGCTGCTGCAGCGGCGGCTCATCATCACACCCAGATGGGTGGCTATGATCTGGTGCAGAGTGCGGCCCAGCACGGCTTTCCCGGCGGCTTTGCGCAGCACGGACACTTTGGCGGCCAGAACTACTATCATCAAGGTGAGTTTGCAGTACTAACTGCTTGCTTTTAGCCCTTAACTCGCTCTCTCTTTCTTTAGTTAACTCTTTTTAATCCTCTTTACTTTTATTTCGTCTCTTTTTAGATTATTCAAAGCTCAGCATTGATGACTTCTCGAAGCTGACCGCTGATAGCGTCTCAAAGATCTCGCCGTCATTGCACTTAAGCGATAACTACTCTAAACTGGAGTCTCCCTCCAATTGGTCCCAGGCTGCCTACCATCTCAACCAATCGGCAGTTGCTGCAGCCAATTACAATGCGGCGGCGGCTCATCATGCGGTGGCACAACATCAGTTGAATGATTATGCGGCTGCTGCGGCACATGGCAATGTGGCTGCTGCCTACAATCATCCTTTGCCCGCTCAAGGTCAGGGGGCGAAATACTGGTCATGAGTTAATTACATAACCAGCAACAACAACAACAACCGAAGTTGTTTCGACTCTTGATTAAGTTGTACTTAGTTTATTTTGTAAAATGCATTTCAATTATCAGCAGAGAGGCATACACGTAAATCTTAGGCATCTACTATTTATTCGCCCAATATGGAAATCAATCGGCTTAGCTAAATATATATATATATATATAAATATATATAGATATAGTATGTATGTATATGTTAATATAATATAATTTAATATTACACGGCTTTCAGAGGCGCAATGAGTTAGCTTTTGTAAGACGACGTTCTTAAATTTTAAGCATATTTATTTGAACTTTAGATACAACGCGATATTATTGATAAACAAAAAAATACAGAAAAATCTATCACAAAAAACATGTAGTTTTATTTCTTTAATGAACTATTTTGACCTAAAGTTTTGTATATAGATTATACTGCTCTGAAATCTATAAAATTGTTAACTAAACTGTAAGTATACTTACCCTGATCACTTCATATGGCCAATCCAAATAAAACTCTAGAAGATTTCAGTAGTTTATGAGCAAACCGATAGTAAGTATGTATATATATTGTTTGTAAGTATTATTTTAAGATATTTCATATAATTGTGTATATAGATATAACATCTTGATAGGTGTGTACTATTTTTTACAGCGCCATTTCGCGTTTAACATCTTCTCATTTCATGCAAAGATAAATAGATAAACGAAGTAAATATGTATATCGTATATATATATATGATGTATATATCTGTATAATATAGATGTAAAATACATTATTTTGTTGTTTATTAAATTGGTTTTTGTTTTGCATTTGGAATACATTTAATCGGAAATAAATATGTAAGTTAATTATTGACAACATCAGACTTATAATTACGCACATTGAATATGTTTATAGTTAGGATTTAGATATTCGGCTTTTTTTTATTTGTTTTTTTAATTTTTTGTATAATTTTTTGGTATTTATATTATATATAATAAATCAATATATGAAATGATTGAATACATTTGTCTGAACGATCTCTTATTGTCAATTCATTTATTGTCTGAGTTGCTGTATTCTTACCAAAGTTTCTTAATTATTGTCTTTGACGCAGTTTTATGTTTTTGTTTATTCTCAACTTTATCTTCTTTGGTTTACACGAGCTCTAATATCATGATATCGTTTCGTTTCTGTATTAACTTAGGCTACCATTGCACTAAATGTTGTTATTATTGTCATGAAGAAACTACACACATAGAATAATACAATTTATAATAATAATAATAATAGTACAAACTGTAGGGATTTAAAAAAAATAAGTAGTAATAGAAATAATTCTGTGATTAATCTAAAATTTGGGTCTTAGGTACGGTATTGGCACTAATTTACTCTTGGATTTGGGATTTTAGATATTTGTAGAAGAACAAATTTACGATATGGTTTGGTTTAGATTTGATATTTTTTTAAACATTTCTTTTGCATTTTGCACTGGCATCAGTTACCTTGGGTTGAGATATTTTAAAGATATTACATTTATACACATAAGTTGACATATGTATTAATATATATAGATACGTATTGAATGGCATCGAAACTACCGCAAATATGTAAATCAATTACAATTTGCTCTGCGTAGCTGCGAGTGCTGCAGGTGTGTGTGTGACGGTGACAAGAACTACTCGTACATTGAAAATCATTAATCGTTAATCGAAAATCGTAAATCGCAAATCGAATTTTTCGTAAATACACTATAATTAACCGTTATTAACATTATTTTGTATACGATACATAATATTTGTATCGTTATCGTTATTGTATATGTGGATTATATTGTCTTTTATTCGTTTAATATTCGTATTTGTCCATGGACTCACCGTTGCGTCGATAAACGCCACGCTGCAGTGCTGTAATACGCGGCGGAGTGCCCCACGAATGGAAGGGTGGATATAATGGGGTGCGGGAACTGATCGGTCCACTTGGCAGAGAATTTGTTGCAATGCTACGCTGCCGGGCAGCCGATGCTACCGCCGATGTTCTGGCTATTTCAATGGGATCCGCATAGGTTTTAGACAGACGACCGCGTATGCCAGCACCGCTCCAGTTCATCATCGGTCGATTGGGTAGGAAACATCGTTTACAAACGGCTGCGATTGGTTGACGCAGTCGCTCGTGTTGGGGGTAGAACTCGACCTGCAGTTGCCAAAATACACACTCATTAGTTGCACTCATCCCAAACACATCGAGAACTATACATATTTTTTACAATAACTATGAAGAATTTCTCGAAATACCTATGTGCTGTACCAGAACACATGCAACTATTTTCTGTTTCAAGTCCTACACGTTGAATTACTTTTAAGACAAATAAAATTTAAACATTTATATCATCAATTCATAACATTCCAATGTGTATTCGATTATAAGTAAAACATGCCAATGTGAAAATACAACAATGTTTGCGAACAAATCAAAAAGTACATAGAATTTTAAAGATTTTTGCAAATAATACAATACAGAAATAGCTAAAAGATTTTTATACACGCGATTCAACATTAAATTCCTACAGCAAAAATGCGTAAAGTTATTTGTTGCAGCTTAAAAGTAGGCAATAATATTTAAAAAATGCTGCTGCTGCAAAACTTTTGAAGCGCCGCCCCAAGGTATGCTACACATTTTGAGTAGTGAACTGTTGCTGAGAACAGTTTAGTTAGCAGCCGCAATTCGAAATGGCTGCGACAAACAAAAATGCCATCAACTGAAAGCTGCAATAAACTTTATGAAATTAAATCATTTAAGTGCTGAATTCGTTTGGATTAGCAATAAAAAGTCTCGCAAAACTTTTCCAACACAAAATAAACTGCAGAGCTTTCTCTGAGAGAGGGGGAAGCCGCCGGCAAAACAAAATGCCGGAAATTAGACGATTATTCCCATTGAAGTTTGGAGTGGGACAATGTTGAGCACACATTTTGACCCAAAACAAACAGAAAATTGAATTTCCGCTGGGTGAATGCGATAAAGCGTTTGAATATGTGCGCAAATTTTCAGATTGACTGTGAATGTGTTAACGGAAATGTGAACAGAAATTCGATTGTTATTGTATTATTGTGTTAAGCACGAGGCACACAAACGTCTGTGCAGTTTTAAAGCTGACATTTAGAATGTGTAAAATATTTTTAAGTCGCAAAGTCCTATTCTAACTACGAAAAGTTTTACTAGTAATGTAAGCACATATATAAAGATAGCGAAAGAGTAGAGAAGTTGTAGAGAGGTATACTTTTTAGATACAGCAGCTTACATGCTTCAATCTACCAACTAAATATATATATATATGTATATGAAATATAGATAGAATTGCTTAGAGACACGCTGGTTAATTACATTTATACGAGCTGTAGATTACGATAGGCAACAGATGATGACAGGCGGCAGATATTTGTGTGTGTGTGTTTGTCATTATTTTTTTCAGGCAGTCTACCGTTTAAGTTCATAACTTCACACACACAATCGCAATCACGCATTCGAAATGAAACACAACGAAATGAATGAAGGGTAAACTAATAGAAAATTATACAGCACACATCGAACCATCGCCATTTACTCATACAAATTGCCTGGCACGTCCCGATCGACTAAAGCGACCCCCGGCGCCGCCAAAGCCCCCATCGTTACTGCCGGTGGGGCTGCGCAGATAACGGTAACTGGGCAGAAAGCCAGATCGATAAACAGCGCCAATATGTCGCTTCTGTGGCAACGATATCTGTTGTTGATCTTGCTCCGGTTGTTGCTGCTGCTGCTGCTGCTGCTGCTGCTGCTGCTGCAGTCGTTGCTGCTCCTCCAGCTCCAGGGCAATGTTAGCATCATTGCCATGCATAATGCCAAACATTTCGGGATCCCTTGAGGCGTCTATTTTGTGTGTTTACCAGGATTCGTTTACATATTTATATACAAATAGTGCTTAAGAAAAGTTTGCTAACTAGGTGCAGGGTGTGCTAGATCGAAATCGGATTGAAAAACTTGCTTTGGCTGTCCAAAGACTCGTAAGCAATGCAGACAGTAGATTGCTACTGTCTGCATGGCTGCACCTGTCAACCCACTCAGTACTTACCCAGGAAACGCTTCTCGGCACGTCGATAGTCATTCCAATCGAGATCAGCATAGCCGGCATAGCTGGGATACCACCAGTAGCTTTGCATGGGATCAGCATAGTCGGGCATGGCAGCTGGCAACAACATCTCCTCCTCATCCCGCTTCTGCTGGGCTCCATGCACTGGCGATGACTTCAATGCACCCAAATTGCGTTTCTCGGCACTGCCACGTTGATTCTGATGCTGTTGCGAGTTGTAACGTGCCACGGCAGCCACATTACGTTTCGGCTGGTCCCGATGGGTGCTCGGGGCACTCTGCAATCGTGCCATAGTGGCCAGATTACGTTTGCCATTGGGCAACTGGAAGTCACGTGCCAAGGTGCCTACATTTCGCTTGCCGAAGCTCATTAAACCACCGGCTCTGGCCAGGGAGCCAATGTAACGCTTCTGTTCGCTGGGCTCACCGGACTCGGCATCGGCATATTCATCACCGGGCTCAACTGTGGGCAGTTGTCCGTTCTTGGCCAGTGTGGCCAGACTGCGTTTGGGTGCATTAAGCAGTCCTTGTGCTGCTAAAGCCGAAACCGAACGCTTATCCTCGTCCATGTAATCGGCGTAATCACCCAGCGGCTGTTCCTCTCCCACAGCCAGTTGACGTTCTCGCAGCAAATTCTTCAACTGATTGCGCAATGCGGAAGCCTACAAGACGGTAGAAAATCAATTTAAGTTTAAAGCCTCTCCGGCAGCAGCAGCAGCAGCTGGTAAATCCTTTAGCTCGTTATATGAGACAGGCAGGTGACTTACGTGTAGCTGATACTCGGGACTGGGATTCATCAGTTGATTTATTATCGACTCCATTTCACAGGGCGACACATTGCCAATATCCTCGCTGGCATTAACGGCAAAGGCGCGTGGCTGCACTGCCTGGAATTTGCAAGGAGAAAAATGTTACATGTCAGCATGAAATATATACTTGAAACCAGTTGAAAACATTTCAATTAGCTGTATCGCACATTCTTGGGATCCACTTAATTGCCGCAATTATTTACGCTAAATTTAGTTTGAAATGTGCCGAAAATTGCCACATTTTCGCCTCAACTCTTCCCATTTTCTCACTGTTCTCAACGGAATTTATTGCATACTTTCAAGCGTCATTTATCAGACACATTTGGCATTTCAATAACTGCAAATTGTTGCTGTTTATTAGCAGTTAAAGCACATATATGTTGAACCTCTTATTATTTAAGCCAATTTATGTGTTTTTCTTGTGGCTTAGCAACAGGCCAACAAGATCTTTAAGGACACTCAACGCCTGTCACTACGACTTTAGTAGCTAGTAGCAGCTAGAAGGACATGTGCTGGCATCTATGTTGTAGTCATAATATTTAGGCACCAAGTGGGGACCAGAGCAAACAGTTTGCCGAGAAAAACCTACTTCAAACGAAAGGATAATGCCGTAAACATGACGCATCAGTATGCCCTTTATGCGTGTGTGTTTGTGTATTTCCTTCCTTGCAGGCAGAGACAATGCTTCCGTTTTTAATAACTCAACGGCGCTGTATGTGTTGTGTGTTGCAGGATGTGCTCGCCGAAGGCGCCAGCAACGTAAATCTCAAACAGAAATTGACAACTACTTATGTGCACTCATGTGTGTGCGTGTGTGTGTGTGTGTGTGCTAGTGTATATTGTGCTTTTAGCTCTAGCAAACTTGTGCTTGTCATTAAGCCAACTGTCTTATCTTATATTAGCACTCCAAACAGTGCCCCAAAGGTGTTTACTTAGCCAACTGTAAGATATATGCATATATCTATGTATTAACATTTGATTTATTCGATAAGAGATTAAAGTTATTGCCACAAATTTAATTTGTTACGTTAACAAAAGTTAAAATTAAAGACAATCCGCTTTAAACAAAATTCTGTGAAACAGAAATTGTTTGAAAAATTTAATTTAACTGCAAATTGCTTTACACATTTCCGCCTTTGATCGAATTAAAAACATTTAAATTGAATAAGTAATAATGCTGTAATTGGCAATGGCAGTATTCAAATTTAATTTAATTTGATTTGTTGGTGCACAACAGAAAATAGAATTAGCCAGAACTAAATTAGAGCAAAGTACAAAAATGCAGAATTGTAAATAAACGTACGCTGTCATATATCTTATATATTATTTATTATTATTAAATACCACATACAATTTACTGCAAATGAATTTCCCTTTTTAGTTTTCTCTTTTATTTTTATTTGGCCAATTCCGACGTAAACTCTTTGGCAACACAATATTTGCACAATCATAAATGATTGCCAGAGGGCGTCCGAATATCATAAATCGTTTAATGACAATGCTAAAAATGTGCCAAAATATTTAGTGCATATTTACAATATATACTATATTTATTTTTTTCAGAGCGTGTGCTTCTTTTTGTGATGTCCTTTGTGCTTATTTATTCATGTGAACTGCGTAGATGGCAAAAACAAATAGCAGATAGACAAGTGAAACAGCAGCAGAGCAGACAACACCAACAGCAACAGCCACAGCAAACAAACAAACATTGTTCTCGAATCTCTGCTACACATAAAACTGTCAATTCATGTAAATGTGCGCCGAGAAATATGCAGCAAAAATTTAATTTCAAAATTTATGTGCTGCGTATATCTTGAAACACACACAACAAACAGTATATAAAATAGAACAGTGTCTTAGGTGACAGTCGCCTGCATTCTACATGTTATAATAAAAATAAACAAAACAACCCGCAAGTGGGCGTATTGTATGTGTTACGGGGCGTGGCAAAGCAAACGCTTTTAAGCCAAAAAAGAAATTCCTGTCGCAACAAATGAAGCGAAAGCCTTGACAACATTCCTGTGTTAGCTGCTCTGTACTTGGTCACATTTCTGTCATGATAAGTGAAAAGAAATTGTGAATATTTTAAATTTATGTGCAGCTATCTAGAAAACTTGGTACTTGGCAACTTTTGGCTTTAATGCATGCTTGAATAAACTTGGAATTATAATTATAGCCTCTGAGTGGTATATTATTTAACACTTGCATTTTAGATACTGCATTTATTGTTTAAATAAAGTTTTAGTTAAGAAAAACTTATGTTTTAATTAAATTTAATCAAGTTGTTAACTGTTCCTCTTGTAAACTTTTAATTGAAAGCCAAAACTCTTTATTTTATGGCACAAATTTTAATTTTCAGCAGAGTAATTAAAAGCACAGCACAAAATGTCGAGTAAAATGTCAAATTCAGACCAATAAAAAATTTTAATTAAATTACACTGAGCGAAATATCAATAATCAATTAACCGTGAAGAGCAGCGAAGTAAAAGGATGCCGGTAAATTGCCATTGTCGGCCATAACAATTGTATTCAATTGGTTTTGATTCCATTGATTGAAACGCTGACTAATTGGCCGTATTATTATTCACTGGCCACGTTCACGAAATCCAACAGTTTAATCATGCCAAACCAAGCCAAGATTTGTGGGCCAACAACAACAAGAACACTGGTTAACCAATGAGCTTAAGCACTCTCTGTTTTGTCCCATCTCATGCTGTCCTCGGGTCCTTGTCTGGCCTGCCTGTTGAGCTGCTTATGTCCTGCCACAAGCAACAAATTTTATTATTGCTGAGACTTTTCCATTTGCTACTTTTCGTTTACTTGGGATAATTTAATGACGCAGTTTGTTGCTATTTTCGCCAGGCTTTTCTTTTGCTTAAATAAATATTGTGAGGTGGCATTAAAACGTAAGTGCTTTTGGTCCTGCTAAGAGTCTGTACAAGGGACTTAAGAAAAAAAAAGGTCCACAAATTATGGCGCTAATTAATTTTTAGATAATTTCTTTTGTAGAATACTTTTAGCTACACTTTGTGCAGTTAAAAATAAACGAAAAAGGCTTCCCAAGGAATCCTGTGCTACTAGACTTTATGGAGAGCAGCAAGCTAGACATGTCATATCATGTTCATTTGACATTTCAAAAGCAAATGTATGTGCATTAAGCAATTGTGCTTGTCGGAGCATTATCTCTATCCATTAGCCACACAATTGTAATTGCAATTACCCAACGGAAAATGTGTAGGAACTTCACATAATGCCCGTTTCGCTGAAAATGTGTTCATAAAACGAAACGTCCTTCAATGTGCGCCACATTAGACTGAATGCAAATGGTAAAGAGTGAACAGAAGGTCCGGCAATTACACACATTACGAGAATACCAAAAGCGTAAAGACAACAAACGGACACACACACACTCACACACTCAGTTATTACTAAGTGGAATTCAATCTGAAAGCCCACGCAATCGAGTAAGTGGTGATTGATTGTGGAAATGATCCACAGCTGTTTTCTGTAGCTGGTATCATCATTTGCCTTGCGGCAAATCAAAGGTCATCAATCAATAAAAGTGGCTCATCGAAATTTATTTCCGATTTCTTTTCTTTCGATTCGATTTCTTTCGTAATAAAGTTGTCAAGCTGTTGATGGCATAGCAACCACTACACTTAATGAACTCTGTACATTTTCAGGTGATAAATACAACAGCTTTAAGTTTGACATTTGAGAAAATATTTGTCTTACATACAAAATTTAATAAAAAAAATTGTGAAAGTGCTAAAAAATACAGATTTCGTTTATTTGAAGAATTTATATGACGCGCCCAAAAGTATGCAACAGAGATTTTGCACAATTTTCAGCGCATAACACAAAAGGCCGTAACCAAAAATGCCAGGACCGTAAAAGCAACAAATGTGTTTTGTGTGCTGCATATAGATGATAAGAGACCACTCCCACCGCCCCCACCCTCCCAACACACACACCATTCACTCGTCCTCCGGCTGACTTGTACTGTATAAATTGCCATTGCTGGCATTTTAATAAAAATGTTAAGTCAGAAATGTTGCGCCAGCTGAAACATGATTGCCATACTGCCATTTATCTGAGTTATCCTTTCACAAACACGATTTCATGCGTTTTTAATTTACTCTGACGTCAGCTGAATAGCGAATTGTATATGCTGTCTTTCAACTTATTGCATTTTTGCTATGAATAGCAGATATTTGATAATCTCTACTTGAAAGAAGCGAATAACTTAGAATAAGCAGTTGATTATGCTGAAAACACGCAAAGAACTCAGCATTGACAAAAGTTTTCTTTTGCACGAAAACGCTTTTCATAGTTTCGCAGTTGTTTTTGCTCTCGGAAAGTTACGAGCTTTGAACAAAAACAACGAAACTAAATTGAAATTAAAACTTTGGCAACAAGTTTTTTGATTTTGCAATGAAAACTGAACTAAGTTACTATACAATTTTAATGACAAGCAGCTAAAACCATTAAGCAACAGTTCATTTATTGTTCTTTTTGTGTGTATAATGAAAAGCTTTTAAAAGTTTCCATTGATTAACTTTTACCAATCAATTCAAATGCTTTGAGCTGCTGGTCAACATTAATATTTATCAATCATTAAATATACACAAACTTTGATCCCCTCTCTTAACTTTTCATAAAGTTTCCAGACAGTGTCTAACTTGAAGACACAATTGTTTGGCTAATGTCTGGTCGGGTTTCTCGATAAGTAATAAAGCAGCAAGTTCACCTTTAATCTGAGCAAAGAATACAGAGCAGAGGCATCTTGGCATTGAGGTGTGAATTCTCAATTACGCGAAGCTTACGGCTGCCTTGCCAGGTTGGCGCTTCAATTCCGGTTTTTGTTATTTATGGCGCAAGACAAGAGACAAAGCAAAAGTCACACACGTGAGTAGCTGTGTGTGTAGGTGTGTGTGGGTGTGAGTGTGTGGGTGTTCGTTGTTTGCTCAAGATAATGAATATTTGTTAGCTTTGGCATTTGCATTTGCATTGCCATGAATGTTGATTATTTCGACAACATTTATACGTTGCGTATGCGCAATTTGAGCATTTAATGAGGCGCACTCATTTGATATACACATACCTATGTATGTGCATACATATGTGTGTTTATATATGCCTATATGGCATTGTCTGCATATCGATCGACTGTCCAATTCGATATGCTTTCTGCATTGTCAATATCATAAATGCCAGTCAGTCGATGACGCAGAATCCACGCTTAAAATGCAGGCAACTTTAACTGTTACCCCCACTGGCGCCCACATTGACATAAAGCCATGTCAATATTTGCATAAAACTGCGCATATTTCATACACTGCAAGCATATTGCCGCTCAGCCTGCAAATATCCTTAATAAGTAGCGGTTGGAATCGGAATCTGCAACTGAAACTGGTTGTATTGTGGCACACGATGTAGTTGCATGGTTGACGTCGTTGCAGCTGTCAATAACAGCGTTTTGCTGACATTCTAGCAGACAGCACATTGACTGACGATTGACAAGTGACAGCAGCAACATGCTATTTGAAATGCACAACATTTGATTAAATTATGTGTTTAATAAAGGTAGACAATTCCAGATAAGACAGTTTGTTAAGCTTTTTATGCCATTACCTAAACAACTTTAATTACTCGTCAGCAAACCGCAATTAAGCTGCTTTTGCTAAGCCTTATCCTGCTCCCTTTCAAGCCATAGACAGCTTGTCACTTGAGCTCTTTCTAAGTACTTTTCTTCCCTGGGGAACAGCTGCGTCTTAACGCTCGAATCGCTTTGCAACAAACTGGCGCAACGCGGCGTATGAGTTATAGGCCTGCTGTGCTTTAATTGTGCAAGGATTTGTGATGGCTACAAAATATCATTCTCAGACCTGCATTTATGAAGGACAGCTGTCAGCTGTGTGTGCCACAGGGCGTAAGGAATTCAGACAGGATCAGGGACACGAACACAGGTTAGACCCCTTTCCCCCACCGTCACGTCTTGCTGACAAATGTCAACGAATGTCAACACGCTACAATGGCTAACATTCTACATGCCACATAAATTGCTCAAAGTTGAACTACAGCGAAAAAAAGATGAAACAAGAAACAAAACACAGGAAAGGGAAATGAAACTGTGAAAAAATTGCTTAAAACAAATTGCACTTTGGGCCAGTGGCACGTGTTGCCAGGACTTGGCTAGTGGTAATGGACGCTGCAGCAGTTTGTTTGTGGTCGCTGCAGCAATGGCAACTGTTGCAGCAGCAGCAACATCCTGTGCCCCTTAGTAGAGGCGTGGCAGCAACATAAATTACACCACATAGAAGGCGTTTACAGAGAGCAACTGAAATACGGCAGACAATTTAGCTGCTACCAGTAGTAGTAGTTTGCTATAAGTCATCCACTCTAGTTCATTTTATGGCAGTACTTACTGTACCTGCCAAGTGCTCAACGAGTGCCACCCGTTGTGCGCAAACAATTTCATTTAGATAAGAGCTCTTTGAGTAACAAGTTGAGGGTGTTGCAATCTTATCAGCTTATTATTGGATATGGATATAATAATTTCAAATTGATTTAAGCTTAAGGAATCTGTTTAAATTCTATTATTAACTGGAAGGTAAGCTAATAAATTCTTAGGAAATAATGAAAAGAATTGCAAATTAGTCTGTTAATTAGTACTTTATTTGACTTCTTTAAAAATACTCAAATAAATTAAATAAAGCAAATAAAATTCGCTAATTGCAATAGCTATTTTGTATTTAAACAAGTGTTGAAACAATTAAGTCGCTTGCCAAAATATTCAAATATTTTTATAACAAAATTCCTAGAATTTCAATGCAAAGAGTCGCAATAAGTAATTCAATTGTAGTTTTATATTTTAAGTCCCTATTGTTTCGCATAAATCCATTTAAATTAATAATACAAAAATAAACTAGATTGCAATTTGCCCGGATTTTATGCATTGACGCACACACGTCCATCTCATGCTTATGCGCACACAGTGAACACAAAAAAAGCGATGTGCAAAAGGAAATTAGAAAGCGGAAGCACGGACACACGGACACAAACAAAACGCGCCTTAGTTGTCTGTTTGACGGTCACGAAATGTGCGCGGCATAATTCGAAATTGGAAATTTAATCCATCTTTCAATATGCAACCCATTTTCCCAGCTTTTGTTCCATAAACTTACAGCATTGATTAGCATAGAGATCAAGAGCAGCAGCCACTTGCTTCTCTGTGCAGTTTTGTGCACGCTCTGCATGGTCCTGTTGTTCAGATGTGAAGAAGCGCACTATAGATAAAACCGTTTTAATTGGTTTCTTGTTACCAGCAACTGACGCGACGCGAACGCACACTTACAAATCAAACTGAACGCCTAAAAGTATGCAACGGTTTGGTTCAACTTTGCACAGTCGCTCTAAAACTGTTAGTAACAAATGCTACTAATACTACTACTGCTTTAAACTGTAACACAACCAGCGCATTCGCTGTGACTTTTAGTTCCGAACACGTACGCAAGCAAGTCTTTCGTTCGACTGTATCCTGCAGACAGGACACGCTGCTATTTATACCGCAACATAGACGAATACGAGCCGAGCACACACGGATAAATGACTCTCTCGGGTCTCTTGGCATTCGCTGTAACGAGAGTCGAGCACCATCGGCTAAGAGTATCTTCAACAGCAACTGTTGCTGTGTGTGCTCCGGTTTCTGTCGGTGCAGCTTATGTAGGTAATGACGTCATAGCAGCTGGTTACTGGTTGCTGGTAATGAGGACAAGTCTGCAGCACAGTGGAACACAAACAGGGCAAACTTACAAAGGATTTTGGCAAGCAAATCGAAATCTAATGCTTAAATCGTAGTATTTTAATGGTGTATTACTAAACCTTTTGTACACAAATCTCAAATATACACTTCATTATATGTGTTCCACTGTGCTATACTCTTTGCTAGCAACTGAAGAGAGCGCGTCTTGAATTTCAATTCTCTGACGTGCAAATTTATCCATATGCCCAGCAGCGCTCTCCAAGGAGCTGTTGTTATTTTATCCAACCAGTCAGAGCACTTGCGCAACGCTCGGCGCTCAATTAAATGCCAAATATACGTAGCTCATACGCACCGTGGCACGACCAAGAGGGTGTCAAGTCATCCTATCTTTCCCTTTTATTTCCAGCTTGCCATAAACTTACAAAGTTTTTTTTTTCGAAATTATATATGACCTTTTTCAATTACATTTCGCATGTTTTGGCCATCGGAGACATTTCTTAGATTTCCCAACTAACTTTTAGAAAATGTAATAGAAAAGAAGACATTTCAAATTTATATGATTTTAATTCTTAAATTGTGAATCTTTAATTAAATATAGTAATGAATAAACATGGATTACATATATTTGTTTTTCATTAAACGGCTCGCAATGCTTTTTTATCATCACATATTTGAATGTATTTATTTATTATATTTAAATTGTATTCGATTAAATCTCCAACTTAAATATACAGTATTGGAAATGAGAATTATTAAAGATAATAATGAGCAGAATATATAAACTTAATGTTACTTTTTAAAACTCTACATAAGTTATTTAAATTACGTATTTGTTTGACGGTAACAAACTCAACGCTGTCGTTTGCTTTGTGAATGTATTTTAAATCCAATTCTTAGTTAAATATTATTAAAAGACAAAAGCTAAAAGCAGCTGAAATTTTGTGGTTATTTTTACCACAGACATTTGCCAAGCTCAAATAAAGACATTGACGTTAGCAGACAACAGCTGTTGGAAATTTCTGATGAAATATATTAGATCAACTAGTATATAAAGGATTTAAGAGTTTAAAAACATTAACAATTTAATTCAGTGTAGAACAGTTTGCAGCAAACGTAACAACACAAAGTCTTAAAATGCGTTCCTTCACTTTGATTGTATTGATTGGCTTGATTGCCGTTGTGGCTGCCCAGGGATTCGGTGGACAACAGGAAGAGGATCAGGACTTTGATGAAGTTGCACCACAAGCTGGTCCACAAGGTCGCCCATTCGGTGGTCCTCGTGATGGCCCCGAAGATGGCCCAGAAGATGGTCCACGAGGCGGTCCCAGGGGAGGCCCAAGAGGCGGCCCACAAGATGGTCCTGAAGATGACGCACCTGAGGAATCCAACGATAACTCCGACTCTGATTCAGAATAAACTTTTCTTAACTAATAAAACACTTTGATCATATTTCTTAAAATACGCTCTGCTCAATTCCATGTCAGTTTACTTTTGTAGGGCTAAGAAAAAGGCTTACAGTGAGTGTCACTGGCAATTCCAAAGGCCATAAATAACTAACACCAACTGTTGGCCACAAGGATACAAAATGCTAATGCAAATGTCTAAAAAAAATTATGAAGCGTAAACAGCGTCAACGGAGCTGCACGTAAATTGCACAAAGTTTAAGCATATACATATATATGTTATATATACACTTAGAAAAAGAGAGGGAGAGTTCAGAACCCGACTCGTTATGCCTGAATGCAGATTACAGATTGCACGCCGATATGCTGAAAAAACCGGCCGGGGGCAAAAAAGAAATAAAATAAAAAATGAATTCAGTAAATGCACGTCAAATAGAGAGCCGTGAAAAGGGGTTGCAGGTGCCTGTTGTTGGCAAGTGGTTTTGGGGCAGGGGCAAAGCCAGATCGGCATTTGTTTCAGCGTAGCGAAGCATAAAATTTGGTTAGTCGCAACGCCAGCAGAGCACAGCGTTACGCACAGTCTACCACAACTGCAACAGGATGAGTTTAAACTCATCCCACGAAAGCATCGGCGACCGAGCGCATAAAGTATACACTACTTTGTATATGCAACATATGCTGATTAATTTGCATAAATAAACCCTTTTTTTTTGCACTTTATGCAGTTTATGCAAATTAACAAAGCAAACGTAGACTTAGTTTTTATGCCCATCAGCTTTGCTTTATATTAAAAATATAATTTATGATAAATAATTTGAAATTTTGTTAAGCAAATGTAAAATTTTACATAGAAAGGTTTTACAGAATTGAAGTGCCTGTAACATATAGCTGCTATATTGGGTATTTTTGAACATATTATTTGTTATTTATATGGTCTCTTACAGTCGACTAGCTTGATTGTCCCCGCTGCTACTTGTTTTTATAAAAGCTACTTAGTTTGTGGTTAATAATAGACAGCTTGAACCAGTTGCCAGCAGCCAATTTGGGTTCATAGGTTAATCAACTCCATGGCAAGTTGCGGCTGCCACGAAAAGTGATCAAAACAATCACTAAGAACGAAACGCATAGTGTAAACGTGAAATGTGAAACGTGCTCGACTCATAGTCATAACACTTTGGTAGTAGACGCCCCCCAATCATAACAATGTTGGTAGTTCAATTGGTATCAGCTGGGAACTCGTTTACGAATCGACTTCATGCAGTCACGCTTTAAAAATATATCACACAACAACAACAATAAGCACCCAAATACTAACAAACATTCATTGACCAGGTATATTTATAAGGTGACGTATTGCGATTTGGTGAGTTCCTAAAATAAATCCACCTCAGCTCTGTCTGTACCCAAATTGTGTGCTTTTATCGTGGCTTATAAAATCAAATGCCGAATCAAATCTACAGATTAACCGGAATAAAGATCTTTCAAGTATTATACATCACCTTACTTATTACACCCTGAATCTTGCTACTGTTTTACCAATTCGAAAGCGAAAAATTCGAATTTTTGTACGCATTCGTATAAAAAGCCACTTTTTATTTTGGTAGCAACCGCAACAGTCCAGAACCGACACTCGAATTGTGGTGTAATAAAAAATAAAAATCGTACGTGTACGCCTAGAGCTCGCAGACTCGCATATGTATATATCATTATCACAGCAACGTGTTTTGCATTATAATCGAGTTGAACCGGCAGACTGCATGGCAGTTCCATTTGCTAATTTGTTATTTAAATTATCAGCCACAATAAACAAAAGGTCGCGTTAAAAAAAAGACAACAAAAAAAGAGAATACCAGACTGCGTGCTGCTAATTAGTTGTCTATACGCTACCAGCTTCTTGCTGCTAAACCCGCCCAGCACTGGCGAGCCTAAGCAGCGTATGAGTAATATCTAGACACGCATTAGCTGACAGATCTCGTATAGCTTTAGCTATTCTATTGTTTGGCTGTCTAACTGTCAACTGTTTGCTGTAATTGGCTGCCACCTGACAAAAGACAAAATCAAATAAAATAGAAATAGAAAAAAAATAGAAATATAAATAGAATGGAAAGGAATGAGAGAATGAAAACAATTGCAGGTGTCGCAAGTGTTGTAATTGGGCAATAAATGTGAGGCTAATGGCGCGTCGTGTCGGGCATATATCATAAAGTTAATGAGAACCGACATTTAGGAGTCAGTCGATACAAAATAAAACTATTGGCTACAATTTATGATGGATTATCTTTCTTTAAATTATATACTGTTTCGAATTTTAGGCTCTTTAATTACATGATTCTTCGTTTACCCTTTTCATGTTTCCAGACAAATGAATACACCCAACTGGCTAATGAATGCCAGTTGAATAAACAACAAAATCATCTTTAGCTGTTTGTTCACTTTTAAAGGAAATTGTTTGCTTCAGACTTAAATCAATGCTAATTTATGTAACGAGTTTATATTGAAATCTAGCAAGATTTTTTAACTTCAACAAACAGAAGAATTAATGCTTAACATTTCCAGTTTAGCCAATTGAAAATAATAAAATGAATCAACAGCAAAATTTCATCAATTCCAATTTACAAGCTTTATTTGATTTCAGTTATTTTTTTTATACGAAATTATACTTTAAAGATTCTCGTTCTTCGGGTAAAATACAAATAATACGATACGGAGATAGTGGTGTGGTAGACTGACAGATAAATAGAGCAAAGTATATTTAAAAGTTATCGGTTAAAAACGAACAAAAAAATAGTAACTAATTTACATATATTTGGAGTGTTTCACTTATATAATACATAGATACTTATGTTTTACATAGACTTTACATTTTTAGACATACATATACATTATATATACATATATATTGTAGAGCATACATAGAAGCAGCCCTACTACATATATATATATATATTTATCGCCCGTTTATTCAATTAATTATTTTATTTTTTCTACAGCTTATTGTGAATTCATGTTGCGTTCTCTTAACCAACATAAAAGAGTAAGCAAATTTAAAAAGAGGTTAAAAAACAAAGCAGCTTACAATCTCTAAATATTGTTAAGATAGAAATATATATATATATGTGTATATATGTTTTTTGATTCTTTTTTTCCATTTGTGAGGGGCTAGTTTAGGAATGTTTTGTGAAGAAAAAGCAGCAGCTATGGGACAAGTATAAAAAATATCAACTTTTTTTTGTTCATCAGCCTCGCACTCAGAAAGCTTTTCTGTCATTCTAGTACATACAATACATATATCTAATCTATATCTGTCTGTCTGTCGATCTTTCTATCTTTCTGGTTCGGTGTGTCTGTGTCTGTGTGTGTGTTTGTGTGTGTGTATGCTCTCAAAGACGGGTACAACAGGTACAACAACAACAATTAAACGCTATGCTAATTGGGAGACCCTTTCTGTCTCAGCCCTGCACAGGCTCAATCCCAATCTCATCTACAGATTTAATAGCGTCAACATTTGCGTTATAATTAGAGCTGCAGATACTGCAATTGTTGTTGCTGCTGTTGCTGCTGCTCCATTGCCAACAACTGCAAAACCAGCGAGCGCTGCATCATTTGAGGACATATTCTCAGGCGCCTCATGTGAGTTCACCTCGTTCTGAGCATTCGAATCGTTAAGTGTCTTCTCCAGTGAATCCGGACCAGAGTGCTTTTCACCCACATGCTCCACACGCACCAGCGGTGGCTCATTTATGGGCTTGGGCTCATTGGTGCTGGTAGTGGTGGCGTGTGTCGTTGTGGATGTGGTCGATGTTGTGGTGGTTGTGGGCACCAGCGTGCCGTTCTCAATCCAATACACTGGACTAAACTCCATCTTCACCTCCTTCAAGTAACTCTTACGAACCTGGTAATAGAAATTATGTTAATATGGTTCATATAAGCATTTTCAGTGTATACTTTACCTCAGCGCTAATCTTACGCGAGACACTTTCGCTGTCGTGGTAGAAAGCAAACAGTTTGGCGGTGTAGGGTGCATCCAGGGTGACATAGTTGCCACGCAGCGTCACATTGATGGCGGTGCCGGGCCAGAGTTTCGAGTAGACGGCCTTGTTCTCGTGTCGCTTCTCGCCGCGTTTCAATGCCCAGTTGATTAACGCCGGTTCGGCTACATTCTTCTCAAAGATCTTGGTGGGCAGACCCCTGGCCACGCCCTCGTGAGCGCCCCAATACTGCAGATAGTCAAAGCTATAGCTCATTACCATCTCCATGGTGTCGTACGTATCACCAGTGTTCTCCAGTCTGCCAGTAGCTGAAAGAAAGAACGTTTTGTTAGACTATATATGTATATAGAGTAGCATTAACTTTGATCTTACCCAGCTCGGTGGAATTCTCGCGTATACTGGTGCGTAAACGATCCAACTTGATGTCCCGCAGCTCGTAGCTCGTAGGTTCAGACTCCACCAGCAGCTCACCCTCATCGTAGTACTTCTCACGCAGCTGCTCGATCACCTTAATCTTGCCCAGTCCCACTGCCTCCAGCCGTCCCAGATTGTAGTCCGCTCCTCTGTGCGATTCAGCGCCCTCGGCATTCACTTCATGCACTGCCCGATGGCGTCCAATGTAGGATTCGTCGCCAATTTTAATGGCACCCACGGGTATACCCACATTGAATTTTCTCCATGGCTTCCAAGCAATCTTACCCAAATGTCCCTTATTCATGAGCACATCAAAGTTCTCGTTAGAGTTGCTTTTGGACAATGCTGCCACACACACATGCTTCTGCTGCACCTTTTCGGTGTGGCCAGATGTGGGCATGCCATCGATGGTCACACGACAGACATAGATCGGATAATGCTCATCCACAGACAAGTATTTGCCACCCTCGACAGCATATTGCATCTGTGTGCTATCCTTGGGATCGTAAGTCTCCCAAACCAAGGTGCTCGACGTCACAGGTTGTCCCAGCAGCGTTGAGGCATTCTTATACGTCAGCACAGGATGCACGTGTCCTTCAACGGATGTGATGGCCAAAAGGCAGCCCAAGACTGCGGCAAACAGTCTGCACTTCATTCTGCTGATTGTACTTCGTTTGCTTTGATTTGCTTTACTTCTGCTCATCATATGTTGGCCCCACTGTGAGTTGAGGAGAGTTCTGCAAAGAAAAAAGAAAGAAGCATTAGTATGTGATCATGTTTTCGCATTAGAATATCTTAACTATATAGTAAAAGCCCAATAACATACATGTAATTTGGCTAGAAAACTAATCTATTAAATAAGAAAACAGAATGTTTTTCTACAAACTATTTGTTAAACTAATTTAGCAAATTTTTCACAAGATAATCTGACAACACTGCAACTGTACATCCTTAATAGACTGTTTCCTAACCGCTAACACAGCTTTCAGTTAACAATAAGAACCAACGCTATGCAGCCACACACATGATAGATACCAACAGAATGAGTTGAGACCAAGTCGGAAGTTCGCTTGGTCAACTCCATTGCCATTTGCAAATATTTGGTGAGTGAGGGTGGACCATTAAAAGCTTAAATGGGATAAACAATGCCTGGCAAAGATGTAACGGAACCGCAACGAGACAAGCAAAAACAATATGTGGGCGGGGCAGCAACTTATTTGCTTGCCCAGCGGGTTGACCACGTCCGACAGACATCTCTGATCATTAGACGCGTCAATGTCACCAGCAGAGACAGCAACGGAGATGGAGATGGAGACGGAGACGAAGAAGACGTAGAAACACAGACAGTTCCACTTCAGACCTTAGTCTAGGGAATACACGAGCCGAAACATTGTTGTTGGCTACGCTATGGGAGTTCGTAGCTGTTTTACCAATAAATTTGTCGCTTGTTTGCGCAACTTCAACGCTGCTGACACATGGCGTATACGTTACTTGGATACCAAGCCAGACGAGTGTGCTATACTAGCGCATATCCTGTTTAATCGATAGCATTTTGTGGGAATTAAAAAAAAAGTGAGCAATTAAAAGACTTAGCACTGAAGTCGGCTCAGTTATGAATGAAAACAAAAATATTTCTAAAGGTAAGTTTAGTTACAATTCAGTAGACCCCTTTGTAACACACTTTTATCGATACAGGGTATAGAAAAATGCAACACCGGAAGTTGACACGACGCCATGTTTATTCATTAGCAGCCATTGTGCCCGAGATAGCAAGCAGCTAGTGTCCTGCCAATGTCCACTAAAGTTTGTCTTCGTCTCACTTTGTTCCCAACACTCCTCTACATTGAATGTGTTGGCTTTTGTGCTGGCTTTCTCTCTTCGAGGCATCGTGTAACCTTAGCGCTTGACCTTAGGTGTGTTGTTTAGTACCTTTACTATTGTATTGCCCTCTCATTCTACAAGCTACAGGTCTCTCTCACACACACTCTTGTAGTGTCCGTTAGACGCTGTCTGCAACGGATATGAGATGATAAGGTTACATGCAACATCATTTGTTTGCCTGACAAATGATGTGTTATTGTGATAGTGTGTGTGTGTGTGTGCCGGGGCATGCAACTTTCGAGTGCCTCCGAAAAGGTGGGGGGGGGCTTTGAGTTCAAGTGTCGTGAGTCAAAATTTAAATAATTCACAGCTTGAATGCTTGAGTACATGTGGCTGCAACAAACTGCTGCTGTGATGAATGACACAGCTGCTACTGCAGCACTGAAAGGATTACATGCGATTAGAAGATGAATGCGGCAAGTAAGTTCATTAATCTGCATGACAAAAGTTCAAGTTTGTTGTTTCAATTAGAGTAAAGTAACTTTAAACTTAAAAATTTGTCAAAAAATACAATCGTACAAATAAAACTGATCTGTGCTTTAAGTTAAATATAAGTCACATTCGTACTTGAGACTGTGTGCAAACCAGAATAAACACTCGAACACTCAACTTGCAACTCGTTATTTAATGCTTTCAACCATGACGCATAACTAAAGTAGCATAAGAATAAGAAGTGCATTATGCTTAAGCGGAAGTAACTGTCATAAAAAGCAGATACTCTCCGCAGTTATGTATGTAAGTATAAGGAAATAACAAGACCGTAAATTGACCTCTCTGGTAACCGCATTGCTTGGCCCCCTTTTGTCAGCTCAGGGCAATAAATTAAGGCTAAAAATAGCTAAAGTAAATTAAGCAAGTAATGCAAGCCTTGAAACTTACTTGCACTGCAACAGCAACATTGTTGCAGCTTGAAGTCTCGGCACATTGCATATAACAAGCCAAAGCGTAGCAGCAAGAATTCAATTGCTGGGAAAAACTACGGTGAAAGTTCATGTAGCCTTTTATTAAATGTAATGAAATAAAATGCTTGCAACTTTGCAACTTTATGCCGAAGGGAAAAGGCAGCAAGAGCAGGTTGCAGACATTTGGTTTGGTTTGGTTTTGGGTTCATTTAGATTTACGAGTCTTGTTGAAAGGTCTGCGGGTGCATATATATTGAGCTACCTATAGAGCCAGCAAAGGGGCGAGGGTAAAGCATAGGCACAGGCCGAGGCAGCGGCACTGCGCCACTTTAATTGGATTTTATTGAACTTTGACTCTGACCCTCATTGCTGCAGTGCACTGCAACAAGTTGTTGTAGCTGTTGTTGTTGTTATGGGCTTGTGGTTGCTGATCGGTCTGAGCGATAGGCAAGAGCATGTTGCATGTGCAGCACACTGAGTTATGATCCGTTGTAGTACAATACAATACAATAGTTCTCCATCTATGAGGGTGACCCGCGCTTCAATCAACTCAATTTGCCACTGCACAAAGGTTTACAGCATTGACACTTGATTTCACACTTCAGAGCTGAGAACTTGAATTTGAATTTGAATTTAGCTTTATTTTTTATGCTCTCCCTGTCCCCCCTCTCTAATGGAGTGGAGTGTCAGAGTTCAGTGCACTTACAGAATCGCTTGATTACTTCGTAAACAAAAATTAATTAGAAAGTCATTAAGAGCCATTTGAGACCCAGTGAGTTCTCTCGTCTCTCTGTACGTGCTGCCGTCTGTCTTTGGGCGTGGGAATATAGCAAAAAAACTAAACTATCTATATGTATAATGGATAAGAGAGAAGAAACACAAAACAGTTTGTAACTCATGCTCAGATTTACGTTTGCTGGTAATTGATGTAAAGTGAAAAGATGTCTGTTAAATTCAATTCCATGGAAAACTTTAAGTTAAAGCTATTGGGTGCTTTGGGAAATACATTTGCTAACTTGATTTAGCAATAAATCAGAATATTCTACAGACAATAAAGGGTCACACTGACTGCTTTGCAATTTAATTAAAATTGTTGCAAATCAGTGCTTAGATTTAATTGAATTTGTGAGTGAAAATCAATAGGTAAATGTAACTCTTTCATGCTCAAGTCTAATTAAATATGTTTAGCAGTAACTTGAGCAATAACAACTGAATAATATGAATATTTACACAACTGTTGGAGCTGTGCTTGCGATTGAGTAATTGCTGGAGTGCTCCAGTTGTAACAGTAGCTGTACAATCAATAGATACACGTTTACGTTCAAGACACTTGTAATTATAGCTGCTTGTATTGGCTGTATCCGCAGTCCATGCCTGATAAATGTTTCTTGCTTTTATTTTTCTCTCAATTTTCAATTTGCAATCGCATACTTAATTGATAGTCCAGTGTGGAATTTGGTTGTTTTTTTACAACTGTTTTTTCGTTTTTTTTTTTCAGCTGATGTTTCCTCAATTATTGCAAAGCTACGACACACGATCGTGTCATAATTGAGCTTGTCCGTAAATTAAGTTGTATTTTGCGCAATGACGACAGCATTATGATGATCATCTATTTGTATCGTAAATTGTGGGTGGCAACTCAGTTGCAGCTCAAAGTGCGCCTTGGGTTGGGCTCGAAATGCAATGTAATTACCACTTTTTCCATAGGTTGCCCCAAGGCAAAACCAGTTCAATCTTTAGACAAATTATTATACCCATAAAATCTAACGCTAAGGGGTGTAATGGCTTTGTGTAATAGCATTAGTGACATCATACTTTAGTTATATTACAGTCGAGAGCACTCTTGATTCATATTTGTCTATAATTGCTCATTGGATTTACAATTGTTGATAACAGGTGATGATCGGTCGACAGCCACCTCTACTGCCTACAGCACTGTTAACCTTACCTTACTGCCTGCACCCACGCTAATAGTCCCAAATATAGTTATCGATTGTTTTATGCAACAGTTGCAAACATCACTGCTCTCCACACCTCAGCTCAGCCTGAGGCAATTAACCGTTTTGCGGCATGCGCCGCAGTTTTTTCTCTGATGTTGTCTGTGGCAGGCGAAATCAAAGAGAAGAAACGCAAAGCAAAATTACAGCGTTGCTTTGGCTTGTTGCACTTATTTCGGTTGAAACTGTTGTTAACTTAATTAAAGTGCACGATGCAATGGTAACAAGAGATAAGCAGCAAAAGCAGCACGTGGTCTACGCTAACGGCACAGCTTGATATACCCTACAACTTAGGATTTAACTACATACGTATATATAAAAAGAATGTCTTACAAATTGAAGTATGCATTTCAATTATTATCTTAACCCAATTTGAGAAACTTCTTTTTGAAAGTCTTTTTTTTGGTTTAGACCCTGCTGCGCATCATCATCTGCTACTAGCTATATTTCATATGCTTTTCATAATAATAAATTCAAATAATTTGTTTGCTTTCCATTATTTTTTCATATTTATATATTCATCTTTATTTTTTTTCGGTTCTCTCACTCTTTCAAACAAAATATTTGTCTGCATATGTCACGATTTCTTTTATTCTCTTCATCAGCTATTTTTTGTTTGTTTGTTTACTTTTCAACTTTGATTTATTCTCGTTGGCCACTTCAGAGCATCGCAACTGTTTAAGCAACCGAAGCTCTTTAGAATGTACTGCTGTACTGCTGTACTCGCCTCCCTGCTGGCCACCACTGTGCAACACAGTATCGTCCATTTGCATGTGCATCTATTGGTGTTGCATCAATTAAGGCGTCTGGAGGACTCGTGCATACTCGTTAGCAACAGATTGAGGACCAGAAGCAGACCCATTAAAACGATTGCAGTTTGCACGTGATGCACGTGACAATGCAGCCACACACCTCTCTGCCCACCTCTACACACACACACCTACTGTACTGTACACTGTTGGTCAACCGTCTGGGTCTGTTGGCAAAACGTTTTCACTACACTCAATTAATTTAATGGATCAATCGATCGCTTTGTTTGATGACATGCGCTGGCAGGGGAACACCCTCTCAGCAGAGAGAGAGAGAGAGAGAGAGAGGATAGAGTGAGTTGAGACTTGACCATTAAACAAAAGAGTAGGGGGCTAATTTGATATGCTGTTGTGGGCTTTTGTATTCACAATGGCATTCCATTAATTACCACCTGAGGTGTTGGAGCTGAGCGAGTTGAAATCAATTGAAACTGAAACAATCTTTAATTAGTTTCAACTAAAGCTAAATATTAGTATGGAATTGATTTTTTCTGCATATTTATAAGGCAATTAAGTTCCAGTTTTTCCATTTTCTATGCAAATTTACAAGTTTTAAATTGATTTTGTAGCCAAAAACGAGCTTGCTTCCTGTGGCTAATGAAAACGTTGACTCACTTTTAACCGGCAGCAAAAGCAGCTTAATAATTTATACAGATTTTGAAGATTTAAAGAGACAAGCGAAAAGGCGCATTGGGAAACATTTAATTAAAATTAAATTAGACAAACAAATGAGCAGCTAATTAATTAATTCGTAATGCCCAATAAATTTGTCATCAATATCAATTCAAAATTAACTAAACAAATGTGTATAAAAAATGCATTAAAAAAATAATAATAAAGACTCTCAGCTGAAATATGTAGTTGAGAGAACCACAACCGTTTCATAATTTATATTGATTTATTTGTAATTTCATTTTTCCGCAATTAAATATTTAAATTGTTTTCGTTGGACGGCATCTTTTTGATGCCTTTTGCATGTTTCCCATTAGCCGCACAACTCGAACTTATTTCAAGGTTAAAAAATGTTTCAATTAATGTTTGAATAGGCATAAATATTATATTGCTGATAAAACGAACTCCCAAGCGGTGCTTGAAGCACTTGAATGAACTAACCGCTTAATTGTTAAGGGAACTCAAAGATTCAGATAACGAATTCCTCAACTGAAATGATTTCAAATTTCAAACTCTGCCACTTCTGTCAAAACAAGTGTGTAATTTTGCTTATATTTATACAAATTTCAAGTTGAATTCAATGGAAAACAATAGAGATCAGGCAGTTGACATAGTTGATAATAAAGCGAAAGTATCTACCAGCAAAGAACATGACAGCGAAGATGATTATTCAGTAAGTTCCGATTCAAATCGGGAGACTAACATACATCGCAATGTCAAAACAAGTGAGTTTTTAACAAACTTTAAAGTAAAATCCTTTAAACATTGTCTTTAACAGCGGAGAATGAACGTCGTAGCATTTGGGAACGTGTATTTATTGGCTTATCGTATTTCTTGGTGTTGATATTTTTCCCCATATCGGTTTTTATGTGTCTCGTGGTGCTGCAAGAGTATCAGCGTGCTGTGGTCTTACGCCTGGGTCGCCTGCGGCCAGGTGGACCCAAGGGACCGGGTCTTATATTTGTAGTGCCGTGTGTGGATCAATACCAAAAGGTGGACTTGCGTACGACTTCGTTGGATGTGCCGCCACAGGATATACTCACAAAGGATTCGGTGACGGTGAGCGTTGATGCTGTGGTCTACTACAGGGTCAACAATCCCCTCGATATCGTACTGCAAGTGATTAATCCCGCACACTGCTGCAAATTGCTGGCCATGACAACGTTACGTAATGTCACCGGTCTATATATGCTTATCGAACTGGTTTCGGCTAAGAAAGCGCTATCCAAGAAAATCAAAACTATGCTCGATTCAACCGGCGCTACAGACACTTGGGGCATACGCATCGAAAGAGTTGAAATGTAAGTATAGCAACGAAGTAAACTCAATGATTAATCAGTTTTGCTGCTGCAGCACTGATATTCTCATGCCCGAATCCCTGCAACGTGCCATGGCGGTGGAGCAGGAGGCAAGACGCGAGGCAATGGCAAAGGTGGCAGCAGCCAATGGTGAACGGGATGCGGTCAAGGCACTCAAGGAGGCAGCCGACATTATGGAATCGAATCCTATAGCATTACAGGTATGACCTTATTTATACCTTTTAACTATAATTTTCGCTTTTGTTAAACTGTATTTCTCTGCAGTTGCGTTATTTGCAGACTCTAAACACCATCTGCAATGATCAGACTGAAGCCATAGTGTTTCCGTTGCCCATTGATATACTGTCTAAGCTAATGAAATAACTATAAATTGTAACTGTAATTTTAATGAAACAAATCACAATGCTTTTAAATTTAATTGGATTTAAAAGCTGCCTTGAAATTTCGAAATAGAACATGTTATTTTTACAAGCATCATTAAAATCAATTAAATCTGTTGTAATACAAATAACAATTAATCTTGTGCATTTACATATATTCAAATGAACACTCGTTACGATGTCGAAATGAATTTCAGTTGATTGACATAAAATATAATTGCTCTCATATGGCATAGGGATAAAGTTCTTGAACTTTTATGTACTTGCAGCAGTCATTTGTATATTATTCACAAATATCTGGCAAAAGCACTTAAAGTATCGAACCTCTTGAGTAAATTAATGAATTTCAATAATTCAATAGATGATCGCAACACGTTGATGCTTTTAATTTGCTTTTTCTTTATGTTTTTTAATTTACCACAACAAGTAGGCGCTTTTTTGTGTGTGTTTTATTATAAATTTTTATATGGAATACATTGACCCCACTTTGCGGCAAAAGCTGCGGCGGCGACTGCGCAGTTAACCGACTGAATTGGTCATGGGCCGTTTGAGTTTCAGATCTCTCCAGTTTGCCACATGTTTCAGCAAAGAGCTACGTCATCGTGGCGGCAATAAAAAAATACAAAAAACAAAAACTCACAACCGAAACCGGTATACAAAACAGAGTACAATAACGAACCACGTGCTCTTACAATTTGCCGCCAAAATGAAAAGAACACAACTTGAACTGGTTGTTTGGCAAAGCCAACTAGTAACTATAACTAGAAAACTTATAGTTTTATTTTAACATAACAAACTACAGCATCGAATGCATATGCTCCACTTTTTGTTGGGTAGTGTATTCCTTTGAAATTGTAGCTTTCGCATTCATTGCCATGTTTCAAATTGACTGCCTCAAATAATTAATAGACAACACAACGTTCTAAGCTCTGTTACAAATGTTTCTCTGTATCTATGTATCTGTATCTATATCTGTATATATTTTGCGTTTCAGTTTAGCTGAATATTTAATTTATGAGCAGCATATTCAAGGTGACTGTGACGTAATGTACTGTTCTCTCTTTCCATGTTACTCATTCGAAATTAATCAATTTACAGATTTATCTCATTGCTGTCAGCTTGTCGCAGTTACTTTTTATTATAATAGGTTTTTTTTGTTTGTTTGAGTGAGCATCGAAATTAAAATCATAATCAGAAACGCATATGTCAGCATTAAAATACATAATACACATATCACAAATCATTTTGGCAGCCTGTAAACCGAAACGAGCATTGTGTTTGTTCTTACATACTTTGTAGATCTCGACAGATAAAGTAGCTACACTTAAAAAAAGTAGCAGCGATTGTCAAATAGTACTCTATTAAGTTATTTTGTATACAATGGTATGTTTACTGCATGTTTTTCTGAGTGTAGCGCTTTGTTTTCAGCTTCCAACGGTTTTTTTGTACATTTTTCTTTAGCGTGAGCGTTTCTCATTACTTAAAAAAAGCGTATAGCACGTCACTCAACTCTGTCAGGCTTTATACAATTTATTTTATGTTATGCTATCAGCTGCCGTTTATTTTGCAGTTGCAATTTTAATGCTATTAAACGTTTGAGATAATAATAATGTGGGTTTAATAGAGGTTTACTTTTATAAAGTAGAAGCAATAAAATAAAATCAAATATCAATCTAGCAATAAACGTTTAAAGTACGGCTTAAAAGTATATTGCTTTATACTCATAACCTTTACGTAAGTAAAGCACTTGTTGGATTATAATTGTAGTGTAAGCAGTGAGTGTATTATTAATATTTCTGAGAACAAAATTGTTTTTTAAACTATATTTTGTCTACTCTATTGTGTGTCGATATCAATATCCTCTCTGTGTTGATTTTAAGTCATTTCGTGCTGAAAATTTCCTTTTAATATTCGATTTTCTGGCATCTTTATATGTATAAAAGTTAAACTATCTCTACACTATTTCTAATGCTAGGTACACGCAGCGTAGAGCACATAGCTTTACCTTAAGTCTCTGAACTCTTTTGCATACTTTTAATTTAAAGACGACTTAAGCAGAAAACCGCATAAAACTTTCAAGTTCTGTTCAAAATTTAATGCAAATGCAACACACAGATGTTGGTTCGGATTACACAAACACACACACACACACACACACACACCAGTTGAAGCAACCACGAGGGGCACAACGAGTACTGGGTAATTGCAACTTTAAACTAAGTATTTTTAAAGATGCAGCTGGAAAGTTTTATTGCTTGGAATCATGACTGTGGTTTGCTGTTGTTGGCCAGGTTAAGCTAACTGTACATCAAAGTTATGGTTACACACTGCAGTCGAGGGTTGTCTGTCGACGGTGCCGTGTGCCGGTCATGCGATGACAGCCCGACTCCATTAGCACCTCATTGACAGGCGAGGCATCTAGTTACGCACCGCTGCCAAGCGTTGATTGAGGGGAGAAGTGTGGTAAGAGGAATAAAGAGGCAGGGGGAGGGGGGCAGTTAGACTAGCTTTAAATATCACTTTGCAAACTAGATTACACATTGATGATGTGCTCCAGTAAATGCTGTAGCTGTACACATATCGCGTGCCATACTTATTATGTATCTTTAAGATACAATTATGCATGTATCTTGTGGCTGCCTTCATGGTCTGCAAGCAGAACCTTGTTTGTTGTTGCTCTCTGCGTATAAACAAACATCATCCGCTGGTTGAGATTCGAGTGTTTGCTTTATCTTTCAATGACGACATTTGACAGCCCATCAATAAACAGCATCCACATCACGCATACGCCATGTTCGACTCTCTACATCAAATGAAATTTGTAAACATTTCTAGCCGCAAAGTGGATAAAATACATCATCATCGACTGCTTAAGAAATTCATATGAATTTATGTCTAAATTTTCACTAGCAAATTGTCGAGCAGTCGATCATCATCTGTGAGTACTCGTTATTTTTTCGTTTGACATCCATTTTGAGTAATGTTGACAAAGCTCTCCTAGGCCCCACACTCGATGACAACTGATGGCTCTGAAGTATTAACTCAACTCGTTTGACAGTCCACCACGTCTTTGTCTAAAAAATGAACTGCCTTGAGCTAAACTTGACACATTTGTCATTTGATCCTTGGGTCGAAAGCAGGCAGGACCCTCCCCAAAAAACGCCCTTAAACTGCGTCGTAATTAACTGCCAATTTGCATTTTAACGAAGCCGTTAAAGCCCATATATACCCTGTAAGCTCTGCATTGTCTGTTGTTTAGAGCAGAAAGACTGTTTTGATTGTTAAATGTATAATGCACTTTGCAGCAATGGGTATTTTGTGGTCTATAACTTGCATATTTCCTGAAAAACCTTTGTCTTGCGACATTTTTTTGCCGCTTTGTTTACACATTTTGCAGCGACTTTGTATAACTTTTCGAATGGCAATTGTTTAGCTGTTTACTTTGTCTAATTTGTTATTGTTCCCTTCCTTTTTTTATACCAACGCCAAGACGTCGGCTATTTTCCGACTAAACAGGAAGGTTTTTTTGTGTTCATGCAATTTGTTATAATAAACGCAAATTTCTATTTTTGTGTCCATATATGTATGTATATGTGGTATGATTGTATTGTCTATAAACTCGGCTGCAATTTGTTTTATGCGTTCAGTGTCACTTTCAATTTCTAGCAATTTAAATCGCGTTTTCAGCTATATTATTACTATTTTTTTTGCTGCTGCTGCGTATCTGCCGAATGAGGTCAGCATCGGACGACAGAACTTGTCGCTATATACACATATCTCTATATAGAGTCTGGAGGCATAACTGCGCAAACTATGCGTTTTATCAGCACAAAATGCCAAAAGGAATGAATTAGGTATGTCGAAATGACCATCTCAGACAGCAGCGGACAACGCCCGATTGACCAGTTTCTTGGCGCCACTCACGCAATCAGCATAAATTTCCGCAACCACAAAAAATGCAAATTACTAGGAGTCTGCGGTACGGATAGCGAATAAATAAGGCAACTTTGGAGCACATGACTTCCTACAATAGGAAGTTGATAGCAATACTTTAATTTATAGCTAAGGACTGGTTAATTAATTAGAAATTAGATTTAACTCTAAGCTAACTAAGCTATAAATAAATTGAATATATTTTGTAAGCCCAGAAATTTAATTATTTTATTGCAGTAATTTATTTATTATATTAAATTGAACTGTTTAATTGAAATTTCGATTTTCATTTGATTGATATTTTTGTTCCAGAATTTTTAAAATTCATATTTATCATTGCTAATTGAGTTGTAAATTTTATAATTTAGTTTACAACCGTTATTTAAAATTATATAAATTTTTCTATTAATTTAAATGACAAGTTTTAGTTGACATTAATAAAATCAGTACAAAATTTAACAGAATTTCCCAAAATTTGGTACTTGCAGAAATATAAAATGCTAAATTAAATATAAAGTTCTAGCGAAACCAATTTAAACTCAATTTAAAATAAAAAAATGTATTATAAAATACATATATTCTATAGGCAAACTATTGTGTAACACAACTTGATTAGCTATTGTTCTGGAAGACTAAATAAAAGCGTATTAAATTTCGCACAAAGTTAGTTAATTTTATAGAATACACATTTGCAATGGATTCAAAATGGGAAGCAGCACAATGCACATGCAATGCACAATGCAACGGAACGGAATGTTAATGATGCCAAACAGGAAAATCATTTCGAGCAATTGAAAAAAAAAAAACAGAACTGGAATTAGCATGCAACAATTTAATGATAATCAACGGAGCACAAAGTAGCAGTAGACAAAGATGGGGTTAAGAATGCGTAAAAGTAGTTGAGAAATGTGCGCAGCTAATGGACAGCAGGTGGCGTTGCAGTTTGCTGTGGCACGCCCCGATTAATTGGCAATGACATGCAAGCTGATTTCATTAGAAAAAATTAAATATATATATGTGTCAGCCAAAGCAATTATGTAATTGAAAGAGAGAGAGAAATGGTGAGGGGGCAGTCACTGCAATTGCTAATTGAGGTTGAAAGCCAACAGGCCAGGAGCATACCACAAATCCATGAAGATCTCGTGATAACTGACTGAGTATCTGTATCTATATATATATCTATGTGTGTCTGCTCACACTTGACATTAAATGGAATTAAATGTTTGCTCCACTTTGCAAAAGCTGATGACATCGTTTGACAACATTGACACGCATCTTGACAGCGCTCGTAACCCATAGATACATTATGTAATATTTGTATCTCTATGCTCTCAGCGAGCACCTAATGGCCCAGAACAACTACACTACACCAGCAGAGTGAGTGTTGAGTGTTGCCATTGTTTTAACGATAAACTCGAGTGTGGGTGAACTTCAAAGTGCATGATATGTCGCATTAAACGCGATAAGCGACGTCAGAAGATTAGAGTACGTATATAACCCTTAGAACTCTTGTCCCCTTATTAACAAATGCCACGCACTGTGGTTTCTTTGCCTGCTGCTACTGTGCGCCACTCAACCACCGGGTAAGTGGGTTAAGTGACTTCAGTAAGTTAAGTGCATATTCAATTACTTCAAAGCGCAGCAGAGATCTATTTACATTTTAGTAGCAAAGTCAGTACTTTTTCATATTTAAATTCTAAGCATAACTTTTTTAACTCTTCCTTAACACTTCCTATTAAAATTTCATTTCATTAACAAGTACGCCAAATACATTTAGTGTCGTTTATTAACCTTGTAGACCAATTCCTTTCGATACTCTGCCGAGACTGCTACGAATTCATAAGCTGTAGCACTTGTGGCAATCGTAAATTTTATGTGTCCATCAAATTGCACGAAATTCGTGATATATGCCCAAAAATTTGTGTATGTACGATATATATGCACACATAAATAAAAATAAATTCCCGTAAATTTGTATGAATAAATGCAAAGCGTCGCCACATGAAAATTAATCACAGACAGTAGTAGCAGCAGCAGCTGTCAACAATTTTGGGTCTGCCCTCTCCAGTCCCATTCCCAAAGCCTGACTTTGGGCTATTTATTTAAGCAATTGGATTTATGTTCACGCGAGAAACAATAGCAAAAACAAATTGCTATAAATAAGAGCAATGAAAGAACGTGGCACAAACACACACACACAAAAGCAAATGCAAAAAACTGCAACTAAAAGTGCAAAAAGTGTTGGGCGACAAATAAACAAACAAACAAACTAAAGAAGACAGACTGCAAGAGAGGGAAAGAGTGAGGGAGACAGAGAAAGAGAGCGAGAGAAACACTCATAAAATCGCAGACAAGGTAAATAAAAGCGTATGTTAGCTCCCTTACGTCCGTCACCCTACAAACAGCCCCATCATCTCCAACAAGATAAGAGTCTCGTGTGATCTCAGCGCTTGGATAAGCAACGCTTTGGAGTTTTGAACCCAAAGCTACCGCTGTCTCCGTTAGCAACGCCAGTTTGACATGCACATGAAGTCGAAGTCGGTTGTAGTTCAAGGTGCGCCTACGAGCTGTTAAGAGGCAGTTATGCGGGTACAGTGAAGCTTGACTAACAGCATTTGCTTTAACCGCAAAGCATTTCAAGTGTAAAACTCGTAATATTCTGTGTTTATTGAGGTACAAAAATGGTATAATAATAATACTTAACATTTATTAAAAGGCAAAGTTAGGATTTAATTAAAATACTTTGATTACTAGAATCTGTAGATAGGTTTATGAGTACAGAAATTCACTATAAGTACTATAAATTGAAATAATTGATAGCTTTTCTACCTTCAAAGACACTGTAACAGAATTTTCGAAGTATTCTTTAGCAATTAAGTTTTTTATAGAAATTATATTTGAACTATTCTGAATATGATTGTATATTTAAGTTATATATTTAAAGCTTAATTTTGAGTTCTGTAGTTTTGCTTTCAGCTTACGTTAAACATACATCAATTATTTTACATTTTATTTTTCCGACTTTAATCTAAATACCTATTATTTAGATAAACTAGTTTCTATTTAGCTGAGCTGCACTGTAGCTGTTTACTTTCTTTTGATGCGGAGCAATGACAATCACAAGTAGAAGGCATTTTGTAGATGTGCATTGTAAATTGACAATGATTGCCCACAATTTGCTCAACACAAAACGCGACAGAAATGCAGAAAACAGATGCAGATAACAAAATGCAGATGCAGATACAGATATGTATATATATATAGAAATAACCGTTGTAGAACTGACTTGTCTGTCTGCCTCATAATTCATGCTACTTAAGTTGTCGCACGGTCACAACTTTACACGCAAATAAACGCGAGAAATGGCGAGAATAGTAGAATGGTAGAGGCGTAAGGGGAGTCAAAGAGTAAGGTATGTAAAGACAGACCAGTCTTGACGATTCTCTGCCATCTTCTCACTGAATTTATCAGCAGCCTTGCTGATTATTCAATTAAGATTGATGGTAATGAAGTTGTTTGAAACGCGTCGCTAATTGACAGACCAAAATGATGTAAGGTTTTATTTAAGCAAATACTAGTACTATAACTAGAAAGATTCAATATCTTTGGATATCCATTGAAAGCACAATTATTTGTAGCTAAAAGTCTAAACATGGCACCGCAATTCAGGTGAGTCGCATAAAAGGTGCGATTGAAACTGATGGCAACAATTTGTGGCAGTTGATTGAGTTGTTAGTTGGCTTACATTTATGGACTGCTTATGGAGATGACCTTATAGAGCTAAAACTTCCAAAAGGAAACTAGTAAAGTTTCATATTTCATAGAGTTTCTAGACAAATTCATCTGTTTACTCACCACTCGATTGTTACACGCAGCTAATGCAATTAATCTGCAAATAGAAGAGAGAGATAAAGATAGAAAAAATACCCATTAATTATCTGTTGAATCAAAACACATAAATGCCATTAGAGACTTTTGGCGTCTTAGGAAATAGTCAAAAGTGTTTGAAGCTCCAGCTACGAACATTTTAATCCGACATTATCGATGTAAATCTCACAAGCTTGATGCGATTATGAGATCCACAAGATGTAGATGGAGGTGGAATGCTAGATGGTACTTTATAGTTTTACCGTTAGACCACGACTTTAGCCAGACTAATTGCATTGCTGTCGCTGTTGCAACAAGTCGCTACCTCGCTACCTCTGTGTGGCATATGTGGCTACAATGAATAAAATGAAACCCGTTTCGAGCTTGCAACGCGGTGGCAACTCGACCAAACTGCACGTGGCTCTTGTACCGAGAGGCCAAGAGCCAACAGCCAACAGCCAAGAACCACGAACCAAGCAAAACCATTAAAGGCCGCTAGAACAAAAGAAGCCGCCAGCAGGAAATTGGAAATTGGAGCTAACTGACGAAAAGCAGCTAAAGACTAAAGAATGGACTGGAGAAAGGTTCGCAACGAGTCGTTTGCTCAGAAATACAACTACAACTACATATGTGAGTCAACATTAAGTAGTATCTATCTAATCGGATCATGTCTGTAAACATGGGGAGGAGACCAGAAGCCAATCATAATTGAGACCAAGCAAATCAATTGGTTTTGCCAGCGAAACAATCATTGTAATGGCAATGGCTTTGAAATTGGCATTGGCGCATTATATCTCAATACCTTTTCAATGGGAACAGACAAAGCAATTCGAGTTCAAGAATTAAACCTATAGAAAATTTGCTATTCTGTTCTTTTTAGACTTATAATGAGTTACAATTGCAAATGAATTATTTGTGGTAAAGAGAAGATTGCTTTACTCGACTTTTGACTAAAGTTTCAACATTAGATTCACTAATACTTATCTATGAATTTTAAATATAATTGGATTTAATTAATGCTGTGATTGGGTAGAATTTTGTTTCAAAATATAGCTTGTTACCTAAAAAACATTTGATTATAAAAACTCGATTAAAAAATCCCAAGAAATTACTTTTAAAACTATAAAATATACAATATTTTGCTTTCCATATTAAATGGCAAGCTTCTAAAGTTGTTGTACTTTCTTTAGCTTTAATGTTAAAAATATTTAAGTAACAACAATATACCCACATAATTTTAAAAGCTATAATCTATAAGTAACATATACTATGCACATTTGATAACCTTTTGCAGCTTTTAATAACATTATTTTGAAAGTTCATGGAGGCTAGACTCTTTGCTTATTTGCTTGATTACTTTTTGTTAATACAAAACACATTAATACATTAATAATAGCGTTCTTTTTTATGCGTAGCAACATAGACTCCTTTTGAACAATGCACCTGCATTTTTGTAGCCTTTTTCAATAGCCATAACAAATTGAGACACGCCTTAATTTTTCCACTTTTTTTTCCATTTGTTACTAATTAACGACTGTGGTCATAAAATGGCATAAAACATATTTGCTAATTAATTATGGAAGCGCCAAGCGAACGTCCCTTTTATGGCCGGTGTTCATAAAATTTTATAGCTAAGAAAAAAACGGCAAGGCCGTTAACCGTTAACTGTTAAACAAAATGGCAACTCGTGGGGACTCGTGTCGTGTCATAAAGGTGTGAAAAGTTCATAATTTGTGTGAAGGACACGGCGACTCCTTGTGAGACTTGGCACAATATTGAGCTATCGATGACAAGCGATAAGAGGATTACAGTAAAGTCTAGAATTAAAGACATGCTCAAAAGAGAATGGAGCGCTGCTCAAGTGTTGTTTAATTACTTTCTTGTTTACGTAAGCTGCAAAATTGTCTAGCTATTTGATTGCTTGGCGTCATACTTTTTGCTTGCACTGTGCACTGAACGGAAGTTCATTATTAGCTTGCCCCCCACTGTCAGCACAGCACACAGCAAACAAACGGCATTTTAATTGAGCTTGACACTTGTCTGTGTGTACTGTGTGGTATTTATGCCAAACAACAGACCAAGAAGCACTTGCCTCACTTGCCCCATTTAGAGTTATCTATAGCATAGAATGTCCAAAACATGAGCTCATATTGAGCCACCGACATGTACTACATGTACTACAAGTACGTGTGTCAATTGCACTTGCCCACTTAATTGTGGGCGTGGCAGACGGTTGAACTATGCAAAACAACAGACAAGATTTCAATTGTGGAATTAAGATTTGTTGTGGTTGTGTTTTGTGTGTTTTCGCATTGCTGATGATTCAGTCCAATTGTTGTGGTTAGCTTTTCGAGATTCCAAAATATGTGATTAGACCGCTGGCAATTTGTGTGGGTTGCTTTTGGCTTTATTGGGTGTACACTGTAGCTGACAGGTAAACGACAACGAGCTTAAGAATCTCAATCACTCGAATTTGAAGTGGTATAAGCCCTTTATGTTTGAGTTGATTGAAATAGCACAAGTTTTCAAAGAAATATTTGGCATCCTTGCTGGCACACAAATGAAAAGAGAGATTTATTTTACAATGTAAACTCTATATATATCTATCTCCAATAGCTAACTCAGCTCAAAGTTCAGTTCGTTCCCCTAGCATATTCCATTTACTTGCGGTTGCTACTTGTTACCAACCACAAATTTAATCAACTGCCTGACAGTCGGAGTGCAAACCACATGCATAAATCAATAACAGTGTGTGACCCACAACATTGTCCATTTGCCACAAGAAAATTATAGTATTTTGGGGTGCTGGGCCATTTACAATTACGGCTACTTATTTGCCGTACAATTCTAAAAGAAAAATAATGCCATAGAGAGCGCAACAATTGTTGGGCAACCACATGGAAAATTGGCACAAGAACCTGTCTTTGTATAGAGTGTAAGAGCACATTCTGCAATGGGAATTCTGCAGCTACACTTAATTTGCAGAGACTAGAAGTCTGCGTTCCAACAGGATTCACTTAACAAGCAGCCACAATGTCAAGTGACGGGTCAGCAAAAACCAAAATAAAAATAGAAATACAAAGCAAATAGCAAGGCAACAACATGACATGACAGGACAGGACATGAACAGGGACGTGGACGTGGACATGGACATGTGCTTGTGTACATGGCGCCAACATTGGAGTGTCTGTTTTAGAAGCCGATAGCCATTCACATTGCAACGTTGCAACAATTCAAATTGCCAAGTGTCCGACTATTGATTTTTTTGTGTTGTATGTTGTATGTTGTTCTAGGCAAAACATAACTGAGTTATTGATGACTCAGAGTGTGTTACATGTTATCAGCAAAGGACTCGAATGTTGTTGTTTCCAGCTTATCAGCAGCAGCTGCAAACATTTCGCTTTAAGTTCACCTTGGCCCTGGCCATAATTCTCTACTCTTTCTCTATATACATATACTATATATCGCATTCATAAATCCCATTTGGCGGCAACAATTGCAGCAGTCGTCTGCGGTCTCTGCAAAAAATGCAATTCAGCATAAGAAGAGCTTGAGGAGAGCAGCGGCAGTCAAGAGGGGCGCAATTCATGTTGGGGGAGGCATATCGAATTCAGTGCCGCCGGGCGCAAATTGTGGGTGAGTCTTTCGGTACAAGTTGGCAACAGCTGTGCATACACACACCTTGATGTTGGATTTGCAATGGTTCTGGTTCTGGTTTTGGTGCTGAGTTCAGGGTTCCAGAGCTGCTTTTCCATTTCCTTTTGTATACTTTAAATTTAGCGTGAACTTTTGCAAAGCTTCTGCTGCTGCCTCTTCTTCATCAGAATGAACATCTTGCAGGCTGGCAGGATTTGTCGAAGGAAAGTGAAAAAAAAAAATGATTGCTCAAGTTCGTAGGTACGTATGTCTTTTGTATTATGGCTTTTCGGATTTGCTGCTGCTGGAAATAATCGCAGTGCAGCAAGTTGAATGTGCCACAAAGTGCTGGAGTTACAACAAAAGATGGCAATGGGTGTGGGTCATAGAATTGGTTTTCTTTTCTGGGTTGGGTTGAGTTTCTGCAGCTGATCAAAGTCTTTATGAAAGTTTTAAAGTGGTAGCAGATGTATAGCAATTGTAGAAAGGTAGAAAAAACTGAAACTTTTCCTTAAAAAAGTTATACAGATTATAAAGAGGCTACGATTAAGTACATATCTATTTTGCTTTGAGATTTCCTACGCATTATCATCATCTACTTTATGCAATATATGTATGTATAACCCTTCACAGGCAATTATTTCCATTTGAGTTACGCTCTTACCAACTCGTAAAGCTAAACTGTTTACGCTGCTTCAAAGCCAACTCGATACTCCAAAGGGGGTCAGGGAATAACAACAACAACAACAAGAAGAATTTCAAAGGCACGTCAAACAACAACATTTAAGCACTCGAGAGTTAGAGAGTGTCGAGTATGTTAATTGCAAGAATGCAAACGATGTGACCTCTCAAAGTTCCCAAAAGGTTCCTTAACAAAAGGGGGAAGCACACGCAAAGCCGCCCCCGAAACGCAGCCAATAATAATAATAAGAATAATAATAATAAAAATAAAGTAAAGTAAAAACAAAAGCCAATGTGGGTAATTTTCACAATTTATGACCAAAGAATGAATTGAAAGCGGAATAAAAGACAAAGGGCATATATTGCGGGGTGGTTTTCATTAGGACAAAACAGGACACCGGCAATACTCGTGTCGTGCAACGCGGCGGCACGGTGTCGAGCGATTTCACGCAAAATAACAATTTCTGTCGCCGACTTTTGAGTGTAGAAATTAATTTTATATGCCTGTTGTTTGTTTGTTTACAGTTTGTGTACGTTCGTCCGTACGTACGTGAAGTAATTGCTGACGGGCGCCGCTTGGTTTATCGCAACAGGATCAGGAGCACACTGCCGTTCGTCCTGTGGGCTTCATGCGACGCGTGCGGTTTTCACATTGCAAATGGCGCCTGCGGTGCACAAATGTGTATCCTGGGAAATCGCTGCCAAAAAGTCAACAAACCAGCTGCGGCTGCTGAGAGAGCTGATGAGATGATAGGTGGTCGCCACCCGGTATCATCATCCAACCTCTGACATTCCAAAATAAATATACAAACTGCTTCACATTTCTGATCTCTGTTTTGTTTTTTGGCACTTATTCGAAGCGGAAATTTCATAATTTCACCAGCAAACGGAAATGCAGCAAAAGCAATGAAGACATAAAAAGAAACGGAAACAACTCAAATTGAGTCTTTAAAGTGTGTGCTTAAGCTCAATGGGTGTCCAAAATGGAAAATGTGCAGAGCAGTTAAGTACTTAATGTGTTGACTTTTTAACAAATTTTCATTTTGTTGAACTTTTTTAAAAGAAATTGTAGCACAAATTTCATTTAAGTTGAAGAGTTTTCGAGTTTTTCGACAGTTGAACCATAAAAGAAAGTTAGTTTTAGTTATACTCTATAGTTCCTATAGCTAAAATTGAAATTATATTAAAATTACTTTGAGTTGAGTTAAAGAATACAATTTTTGTGTATAAATTTAAAGAAAATTAATGTTTATAAATATTGTGGCCAAAAATAATTACAAATATATACTTTTACAAATTAATTATCTATTACAAAGTTTTATTTAGCTTATTTCCTTCCTTAATTAATAAAAAAATCATATCACAAATTCAACAAATTTAATATAGGCCATAAATTTCCAACCCAGTTCAGCACTCAATTAGTCTGCACATTATTTTGGCCACCAGTGTTGAGTAGATTCTCACTCAACATAGAAATTAACTCATCCCCAAAAAAATACTAGAAATAAAGGACGAAACAACAAACTCGGCGAATGGACGAACAAAACAGAAACGGCGAAAGCAGCGAAATGCGCACAAAGCATAATAGAGAATGAAATAGAAAATAAATAATAAAATAAGTATAAGCGCATGCCGCATGCCACAAGCCGCGTTGCCAACCCCCGTAACTATAGCATAAGGATGAGCGGATGGCTGGATATATGGGAGGATGAGCGAGGAGAGAGAAGAGTGTACGTTGTTGTTGCTGTTGTCTGTCCAAAAAATAGAAGCAACGATTTCTGCGAGTGGCAACAAGCAAAACTGGAAAGAGCTAGAGGAGTGTGGAAGGAAGAGGAGAGAGAGAGAGCACAGAAGCGGTATGAGTTGGAATGTGTAAATGCTGTAAGCGAGAGGCCAGACACCAAGCCGAAAAGCAGTGTAAACCACCCCTCGCAGCGCCAGGATAACGCAGCAAGGACAATGCCACTAGAAGTAGAAGCAGCAACAACAGCAACAACAACAACAACAGCAGCAGCTGCTCTGCTGTCGCCAGTTGTTAGTTTGCTTGCAGGCATTTTTTGCGTACTTGTCTCGACGCGTCATCCTCGGTCCTCAGACCTCAGTGCTCATCATCGTCTGAATTCTGAATCTCCGTTAGAGGGCCAAGCTCACGCTCGCCCATTCCAATGCAGGTCCTGGCAAAACGAGCTCACACACACACCACACACACTCTCTCACAAACAGACAAAGACGATGCGTGATTCATTCTGAAGGGAATTTCGCTCCAGTTTGTGTGCGGCATCTAGATAAAAACGATAGACCAGAGAAGACCACAGTGCAAAAAGAAACCCAGCCAACCCAATGAAAATCGAGCAGACAACTAATGAGGTTAGCAATGCGAGAAGCCAAAACAAAAATTTATACATGCTTGGTCAACTGGCTTAATCTTAAGATCATTATTATTATCATCTAAAAACTTTTTGCTTCTTCCTGCTGTCATTTATCATATGAACTAAGCAGAAAAGCCAAAGGCGCGCAATTAAATTTGTATTAATGAAAGATTAATCATCTTATAAAAAAGAATAAATGAAAGTTATAAAAGTATTTCAAGTCAAAGCTTAAACTAAATTTATATGAAACTTTATATTATACTAATCATAGATAACTTTGAAATGCAAGTAGAAAAGCGAAAACTTGAAGATAACATTTAGCAATTTTGTTAAAAAACCTTATTTGAACTAAAAGTTTGCATTTTATAATCTATATCACAAATCCTACTACTTTAAAAGAAAACTCAATGCATAGTTATAATTGTAAAAAGCATGTGTCTAAATTATAGTGTATTCATATTAAAACCCTTTTTATGTTTAAGAACAAATTTTGAGCTCTAATTTCAATTGCAATAAACTTTACTCTGAATTCTAAATTTCATTTGCTAGCATACAAAAGCTTCAAGATCTAATATCATAATTTAATTTCCTTTTATTGCTATTTTCCACTAGTACAAAGTTCCAGCAAAGTGTGTCATACACAAGATATGCATGTAGAGCCATGACTAAATTGTTTTTTCCTCCCATAAAGTTATAGTTTTCTACGATAACGTCGACCTTTTCCCATTTCAATTTCTATTTCCATTTCCATCTAATTGAATAAATGCAAACCAATTTCGCACTTTGGCTGATAGCGAATCAGCATAGTTATGAGTTGTTTAAGTATTATTTTTATTCTACAAAACGTGATGTCATCAAATGCGAGATGTTTTATTATGCTAAATATGGTCAAGACCTTCAGCCTGGTCACATTCGTCATCGGCTAATGAGTCACTCATTGATTTTTCTCAAATAAATGGCATAGATATTTTGCATGTTGTGTGTGTTATTTATCTAGGGATAGCGGATTCGTTTCTCTTATTTAATACTTAAAAACCCCTTCAATACCAATTTGTTTCGTTCTCTTAACTAGACAACTATTTGGCCTAGTTTTCTGCTACTACTTTTCTACATTTTACCCCTTTGTCGTGTCTAATAAAACTGCAGCAAGTCATTAGGACTATTGTCCACAGGCAACCCCTAATAGTGCTATGGTTCCAAAACCCATCAACGTCCTCAAGTTTGACCTTTGACAACTCGAAAGCGTGTCCTGACATGTCTGACGTACATCAAATTAAAACATCGATTTGATTTTGGACACGTTGTCTGCGAAGGTCCTTAAACCCATTTAGCCAACTTAAATGCACATTTCCTTAGCGTGAACAGGGGCGTGAACGGGGGAAAAGCTGAGCAGAGTTGGCGCCACATTTAAAAGGCCATTAAGCAAAAATAATACGCCAAAAAGTAGGAGTACAAGAACTTCAACCTACCACAAGCAAAAGATACACAAACTATAGAGAGACACATGAATATATACAGACATATGTACGTATATATGGTCTTATATATGTGGGGCAGCTGAATCGCGTGCTCGTGGCAAGTTAATTGGGCCCACAAATGAAATTTCATAATCAACGAAGGCAAAACTGAAAATGAAAAAAACAAAAACGAAGTCGACGACAATCGTGAAGTGAAATTTACGACATTTTTCGGGCTCCTGCTTGGAGCCGTTGTGGCCATAAAGCGAATGTGAATGTAAAGAGAGGAGAGTAGGAGTAGAGAGTCGAGGAGGTGACAAGAGTTCGACAATATTATAAAAGTTATGCGTGCTAGAACAGTATGACTCACAGACATTGCCGATGGCCTTCAAAAGGATTCAGCATAAGTGTGAGAGGTTTGTTGTCTTGCCTTAGCTTTTGCTTTTGCTTTTGCATTGTGCTCCAAAACAATAAAACGAATTAACTCTGAACTTTTATATTCATATATGTTTTTCAACAATTGTTCTTTTCATTTTTTCCACAGCTTTGTTGTTCCTTGAACCCGTGTTTATGTAGGTATATTCACTTGTTTGTTTGTTTGTTTTCATGCGGCTGTCCTTAAGCTCAGCTGTTTGCGTGGCGCAAATAAGTTTCATATCCTGTCCGCCCACTTCTTCAATTTCCCCAACTGGTTGGCTCCCCCCACCCTTTTGCAGCACAACAAACAGCCCATTGGCGCCATTGTAATGCTATAGCTTTGCCCAGGATCAAAGCCAGCTGCCAGTCGCACATGACGCGAAAATAAATAGTAACTACAATAAAGTTAAATAGATATGGTTACTATATACTAACATACTACAATACTATATATATCTGAAACTGTTGAGCTGACTAGCGCTAGAGTTTCTATTTCGGAACAGCTTGAAGTTGGAGTTTAGATATGTAGCTATACATGCACGCCATAGTCCTACGTCACTGTTCTTGGAACTGCAAGCGCTTGAGCTTAATTTATGTCTGTCAACTGCTTATAACTTATGAGTATATAATCCTATCGTTGTAAAATTTATAAGACTAATTTCCACATAAATACTAAATTTCGAGTCTATTGGTTTCAAACTGCTCTATTAAAATTAGATTAATCATTTTAATATACAATTCTTACCCAGCAAACTTAATGGGCAATAGATAAATATTAAATATACATTTTAGTGCATTAATTATTATAAACTAATTTATTTAACACTTTAAGAAATAAACAATTCTCGATTACTTAAATCTTTTCGAAATCAAACAGCTTTCAATTAAATTGAATTAAATATAATCAAGTTGACACAACTACTTATATCCACAACTTTCTATATAGTTAACCTTTCTTATGATTTGGCAATCAATTTGTCATTGCTGATTGATTATAGAATGCCGCCCACTAAACAATCAAGCGAACCAGTCAAGTACACTCCGGTCCAGTGCCGCAGAAGCGCATCAACTTAAACCCAAAATCCGCTTATCGCTCGACCCAAAAGCACTTAACTTTCGACCAAGGGCTCAAAGCACAACAACAACAGCAACAACAACAACAGCAGAGACTACAACAATCATTTGCACTCTTGAAGCTGCTGGCGCCATTAAGTGTCCATTGTTTTGAAGAAACAGAGAGAGAGAGAGAGAGAGCGGCAGAGAGAGTGAGTCAAAGAGCAAGGCAAGAAAAATGAATGTCAAAAAAAGTGTTGGACGGTAAAAAAACCAAACAAAAAACAAAATACACGAATAAAAATAGAGCACAATTGGTAGCAAGTAAATAAAGGTCGGTGGAAACTAGAAACAAGTTTGCTAACAAAGCTCCAAAATAAAATATGTTAGCTGCTCCATAGTAGGAGACGGCTGCCACTTGAGCGGGAACTTAGACAATAGGGAGCTGTGACCTTATCGAATATCTAAGACCGACAAAATGCGTGGCAAATGCCAAAAAAAAAAGAAAAAACAACTTTTATTGCTTTTGCTTTAGTTTGTTGTGGAATCTGTGGGACTTTCGGGCTGTTGTGGGGCCCAAAAAGCAACCCCTAAATTGTTGTTAGCTCCAAAAAAAAAACTAAATTCAAATCGAATTTACACACAGTGCATTCAACTTGTATGTTTATCAATATAAAAATCGATTTGGCCAACAACACGGAAGCACTTTGCTTACTAACTGCTGCTGCTCTGCTCTGCTGTGTACAGTCCTTACCGCTTCCCTTCTTTGAGGCCTGAACTGTAGTAGTGCTTATTAGGTCGAACGTGTGCTGTCGCACTAGGCAAATTGTCTATGCTCGTTGTTTCCGGGACTTCTAACATGGCCTGGCCTAATAACAGTCCTAGGCCGGAAAAAAGGGCAACCAATTGTATATTCCCCTAACTCCCCCAACCACCCCAGACAGTCTGTAGACCCCCCCTGAACGCTTGAGCTAACAGTTTTCTGCTTATTTGATGGCGCTATAAAAGCCTTTGATTATGATGTCCTCGTATTCCTTTGAGAGTCGCTACTTTCCACAGGGAAACATGCTGTTCATTCCCCCCTGTTCCCGCTTTGTTATTTCTTTCATTCTTTTTGGAGTTTTACCACGTGTGGTTGTTGTTGTTGTTCTTGTTGTTGTTGTGCAGTCTGGCGCTTGTCTGGTGTTTCATTATTTACAGCCTCCCAACGCGTTGGGAAGCTTGAAAATTTCGTTAGATTTTGTTGCCCGCATTTTTGCAGTATAATTTATGTGAGTTTTACTTCTTCCGGTTTCTTCTGCTTGGTTTCTTCGGAGCACTTGGGAACTAAATTTGTTCCTTTTTTTAGGGACGCATTAAAAATTCATTTGGTGGTATACTTTTGAAGTTTTAATGCAATTTTGTGGGCTAAAAACCAAAACCGCTAACACACTGTATAAAACAAACTTAAAACTAATTTTGTGAATTTTTTCAAAATTTTACTCACCAGTTTTTAAATGCTTTGTTGTAAATTCAAATGCAAATTTTTAAATTGGTTTTTTTTTGTTTTTGTTTTTGTTCCTTTCTTTCGATGCTAAAACAAAAAGTGCTAAAAAGAAGAACACAAAACTTGTTTATTTATTTATTTATCTACGCATTAATTGAACAAATCAAAACGCGTTTTGCAATTCAATAAATTGCAAATTGACGAATCGAAACACGATAACAGCGATAATAACGACAAGATGTGGCCTTGGCTGGCTTGGGGACTGTGGAAAGGGGGAGGGAGAGGGTAGGACGTTGATTGCAGTTCGCTCTATGCTCAAGGACTTGTCCCGGTTCCACAAGTGCAATGCGTAATAAAAGGAATAAACCGTTTTGTTCTAATTTCACTCACTCTCTCTCTCTCACTCACACTCAACACACACGCACGAAAGCTCAGCTTCTCTCACACACACATACAGAACGTTTCGAAAATTGAACATAAAGTAGCGCGCAAATGACGTCATAGAACGACAGCCAAGGATGCTGCACGCTGCTCTGCTACGCTTTCATATCGCATTTTGGCCAATCTTTCATTTTGCCTGTATTCGAATTTCGCATTGGTTCGTTGCACTTTTTATTAGCCACACACACCATCCACACAACACAAAAAGCCGAAAATGGCCAAAAGCACAGAATTCACTTTAAATTTAACATAAAACAGCATATGCGTATTAGAATTGATTTGTTTTTAAAACATTTGCTTTAAATTCATTATGCCGTAAAAATTACCGATTCAAATGATAGTCGTTAATTGCATGCTATAAATTTTCTCTTGTACGATCCGCGATGTCAACCTTACCGAAGCTCGTTTGTTTTCAGACTGAGTGTATCGAATTGTGCATGCTATCGATTGGCGCTCACGTTATATGGTCACACTGTGTAGCTCAGTTGCGCCTCAGCATTGCGTTAACAGTGCGCACAGCTGCGTTAACAGTGCCAATTGGATACTGTAAACACTTTTGAGCAACTTCTGAATTGTGAAAAATCCTCGGTATATATTTTGACTAATTGACAAAATGTTCGTCGTTCTATGGCAACAAGTGGAATACATGGAATACATAAGTTTTGGTATAATCAGCTGCGCTTGGGCCGCAGCTCATAGGCCACCTCAATGCGGCTGCGTGGACGCCAGCGCTCGAGTAACTGCAGCATAAAGTGGCCCACAACGAGCACAGCCAGAAACCAGGCACCGCATTGATACACCGCATAGATCAGCTCACTTAGGGTAAAGGCACGTTCCTTGAGCACACGCTCATAGACACGCACAGTGCGCTGGGCCACATCCTGCCAGTTGTAGAGCGTCTCCACCAGCTCATTGCATCTATGCGGACAGAGCACCGCCTGCTCCAGGCCAGGCTGTGGTGGAGGAGGAGTGGCAGCAGAAGCAGGAGCAGCAGCAGAGGTACTGTTAGCCACCTCATTGGCTTGCTTCTTCTTGCGCTTACGCTTGGCGCGTGTGCCGTTATCAGTCTTGGCAGGAATATCTGCTACGATGCTACGATGCCGCTCAATGGCAATCAGTATGGCGGCATAGATGGCTTCAATGTCCGGTTCCGTTAGCAGTATAAGGCTACTGGGCAGCACCTCGGGTATGCCGCCCACGCTGGTGGAGACCACCTGGAGGCCACAGCTCGCCGCCTCCACAATGGCCATGCAGTAGGCTTCGGTTAGCGAGGTATTCACAAAGATGTGTCCACGCACCAAGACCTCACGCACCTGGGCATGCTCCACAGCACCCAAGATCTCGACACGATCCTGCATATTGGTCTTCTCTCTAATCTCCTCCAGCAGATCACGTTTGGGTCCATCGCCCACAATGATAAAATTAATATTTGGCGTATTCTTGAAGCGGGGAATCACACCAGCCAGCAGATCAATGCCCTTGCGATAAACCAGACGTGAGGCAACCACAATATTGATGACTCCATTAGCCGGACGCTGGCTGGGATCGGGCGTAAAGAGTGCCGTGTCCACGGCATTGGGTATAACGGAGACACGATGCTTGGCCACACGGGCACGCAGCACGGTGTTCTCCTTGCCAATGTGGGACACACAGATGGCATGATTCACCATGCACAGATTAATCTCCAGCAGTTTGTTGGTCAAGGCAGCAGAGAGATCAGCGAAGCCAAACAGACTGTGATCCGTGAAGACAGTCTACAGAGAAGCAATCGGGATTAGAGCGGAAAGTTTAGGGAACTGAGAACTGATGCACCCACCTTCAGGCCCAGCAGTGAGCCAACCATTAGAGCTTCGTGCGCCAAGGCGCTAAATGCTGAATGGCCATGAACCACATCAACTTGCTCCCGGAGCAGCACAGCACGCAACATGGGCACATTGCAGATGGCAGTGGGCAGAATGCACTGATTATAGCACACTTTAATGGGCAGATAGTAGACCTTTAAGCCATGCGTCACATACCTAATGCCGCTGCAGTCGCCATACGCATGGGTCAGCACCACAACCTGCAATACAATACAAATTAGAGATTAGTTTGGACTGGGAGTACTTCACTCTACAATTCCAATTGGATTTGCTGCACCTTGTGTCCCAGTGCCAGCAGCATTTGGGACAAGTTGTAGACGTGTTCCTCGACGCCGCCAATGCTGGGGTAGAAGAAATCCGACACCATGCAGATACGCATCTTTGACATTCAATAAAACACTCCTCAAGCTCACAAACAATTGACATTACAAATAAAAACACAAATTAATTCGCTAACAATTTGATTGCGCTTAAAACAATTACAGCTCACTTAACAGCTGTTTTTAATATCGATAACATCTTAGCTGCGCTGTTAAGTGTTGCTGTTAAGTCAGTGTGCACTGCTTGCTAAGCAGTAACTGCAAGTTAATAAGTACATAACTTATACTCGAGGCAACAGTTAACTAAATTAAATTTAATTTAGTATGGCACTAGCTGCTAGTGCCTTAGCCACAAAGTTTTATTAAAAATTACGTGCAGCTAATTTAAGCTCATTCTATCCGATAACCCATTGTTGCTGCAGCCCTGGTTCGATAGCATTTATTGTGCTGTGGCGGCATTTTGTGTACACACTGTTTGCGTTTTTGTTTTGTATGAAATTCACTTTAACTTTGTTACTTAAATGTGTCTGCCAACATGCCAAATAGCTCAAAAAAGTCGGATACAGCCGATTTAAAGACGCCTACGCGAGCGCTGGCCAATACCAGCAGCGGCGGCAGCAGCGTCAATTCAACGCCAACAAACAGCAGCCGGCGTCCAACGCGCAAACGACGTCGCGTCGAAAAAGAGTCGCATGTGGACTCGCCGCTGGATGAGTGCAACATAGAGGATGTGCGAGAGATTGATAGACGGTTGCGCAAGGTGGCGCGTGTGAATGCCATTACCAGCGAGGATATGCACAAAGTGGTACGCAGTGTGGTGCGCAATGAGCACGTACTGGCGCTGGTGACTCTCAAGGCGGAGGATGAGTTGGCGCGCGAGAAGCGGCAGGCCGAAGCGGAGGCACAGGAGGAACTCTCCATTATCATCACAGAGACACCGTCGGTGGCGAAGCTAACACGCGCCAAGGCACGCGAACTGAATCGTACGCCGGGCATAACGTTGCCTCCCTTGAACGATGCTCCCGTTAACAATGACATAGAGGCTTTGATACGCGAGGATTTGCACTCGGACGAGGAGGATGAGGAGTATACCTTCAAGGAGGATGACTTTCATGTGAGTCCACTGAGCCTATAGCCCTGCTTTGTGTTTAATTCTGTTTTTCTTTTAGTCCGATGAAGATCCCAATGCCACAGCATCCGATTTCGATTCGAATCCTTGCACACCACAAACCCCGATGACGGCCAACGAGGAATCGCCGGTGAAATTCAGCTCCGATGGTTGCTTTAAGCTGCCGCCAGAGAAGAACACCGAGGATCTGCGCATTGCCACACGCACACGCTCCAAACTCTGTCTGCAGCAGACAACCATTGAGGATCTGCAGTCGGAGTTTGTGCCGCCAGATGTGGAGGAGCCCACAGATATGCTGGATATGACAGCCAACGATGCGGACTGGATGCAGTTTCTCAACGACTTCTCCAAGCCATTAAGTGGGTAGCTGAGTTTAATTAAACTTTTTTCCAAATATTTATACACGTTTTGTCTTATAGACAACAGCTTTTTGGGCGATGATGATGATCCCATCAATGATCCGGAGTATGTGGCTGCCGAGATGGTGCCCGTAGATGCCGAGGAGTTGCGCGATGTCAACATTTCCAAGAAGGAACTCACCGATTTGGTCTCTGAGCTGTTTGCTGGTCTGTTGCAGGAAGGCGTCTCGCTGGATTCCATTGAGCTGGAGACGCCGCAAAAGTTTCTCACCCAACAGGAGATTGCCACACCCATACCCGATCCCATTGAGCAGGTCACACGCCAAATTGATTTCGATGCGCAGTCGGCAATGGTGGGGCATGCAACCGATGCGGGGGGCAATATGTCATTTCATCCACACGTCATGTCCACACCGAGCACATCACAGCAAGTGGTTGCTGTGCCCATTGCGGATACTTCTATTAGCAATGATCCAAGCTGCACCTTTGTCAACATATCCGCCGAGGCAATTGCTCTACAGCCACCGGAGTTGATTGCAGTGCCGCTGCCAGGACAACCCAACTGCTATCAGCTGGCCAAGGTGTTGGCCACTGGTGCTACAGCTGATACAGCTCCTGCTCCCACCACTACGGTCACTTCGGAGCCCTATGATACCAACTTCACCTCTAAATATCTGTCGATACGCCAACACATACACTCCGAGTACGAGGAGCAGTTTGAAAGTCTACGCCACGTGCAGCCAGTGCCACAAGTGGCAGTCAGCAATGCTAAGGGATTCTCCAAGGAGCAGCATGATCTGTTGCAGCAACAGCTGCGCTTACACACACAGCTGCTAACCCAAAGCTTTTTGCAAACCTATTCACATCCCACACTCTTCCCAATGGCCCGAAAACCCAAAGAGATGCTACTGGAACTGCAGCAAAAGTCCACCAAAAATATTAACTTTAATTGCTTTAACTTAAGTGGAGCCATTAATCTGATTCAGCAATGGGAGCACGATCTCAGCAGTGATGAATTCGAAGAGGAGAACAAAACAATGATGAAATTTATAAACAAAGAAGCGGAACTAACGTGAGTCCGCGAGTTGTAGAAGCTACTGCTGCCAACTAATCTGTTCCCTATTTTTTTCTAGCGATGGCAACACGCGGCAGGTGGCGCGTCTACCGCCCCGCATCATGGATCTGATGCTGGACAGCGCTGTCTTTATGTATCCACAGTATTTGCCACGCATGGCATTCCAACCGAAATTCATACAGTTTAGCAGCTATGCCCCATGGGAATATCAACTGATTGCCATGGGTTTGGAGAAGCATTTGAATGCCATACTCAGTGCCAAGAAGCCACTGATGAAACATGCGCATCCGGTGCGTGTTGCCTGCAAGCGCATGGCCAAGGATTTGGTACATGGCAAGGAGTACAGACGCATCTTCGTCAAGGTGAACGAACTGTGCGAATCCCAGAAATACAATCCTGTCAAGTATTACTTTGAACACCGACGTGCACCGCCCATCACACAATTCGTCTGGGGCTTTGAGGGGGGCGTGGCATGCACACCCAGGCAACAGCAACACTTGCTGCCCAGTGGCTGGAAGTATTTCATTGAGGTGAGTTACATACATACATATATATATATATTTAAAGGGGGGGTGGTAGGGAAATCTCTATACATATGAATGTAAGCTTAGTTTAGTTTGCACCACCGACGCGATCTCTGGGTATGAGACGCAGCTCGGAGCCGTGCTTTAGGAACACATTTCCCGCCGTCTGCTGTGGACTGATGCCAATGCCGTCGTCTGTTATAATGGCACTCGTCTCTGCCGGCACCTTGAACTCCTCGGAGGCGAATTTAAGCACGGCGGTGAATGGTGTTCCCTCAGGCACACTGAGCACCTTAAACGGCAGCTTGGGATCCGAAGTCAACGTTATTTTAAATGTTACTTTGCTCATCTTGTTCCTGCTGTTGCTGTTGTTGTTGTTGTTGTTATTGTCTTGTGGTGCGGAATGCAAATTGTTTGTGACGTGGTCAGTTTAGCGTGCTACTGGCAGCTGTTGTTGCTATTAGCTTGTTATCGTTATGTTGGAGTGTGCTGCTCGCAGCTATACCTGTTGTCGTATAGAGTTTTATTAATTAATTACTTAAAAGTGCCAACAAAATGTAACAATTTGTTGGAAAAACAAAAAGTTTCTAATTTGCTCTTACACGCGCAGTGATGGACAACAGTGCGATAACAGCAAACGCAACCAACTATCGTTTGAACGTAGCAGGCTATCGATTGGCGGTTGTAGTTGGCATATCGGCTAGAGTTGTGCAGTGTAGTTCAGTCGAGCGAATCGGCATGTTGCTCGCTCTGCTGTTGGTTAATTTCGTTCGCAATAAGTTAAAATGAGCATGTATGTGAACAAATTAACTTGTTTTTATTTTTTTTTAGTTATCAAGCAAATTCATTTAGAAACACTGCGAATTACAATTCTCCTTTGAACGATTGAACTCTAATTACTTCGTTCACTGCAGCATGTTGTTCAATTGAACCTATGCTACGCGGGCTCGATACCACTCAAGCCCCTCTGTCTATCGATGCATCGGTTAAATATCAACAATGCTGTTTACAAATCGTCCGCTGCATTGAAATATGTAATAGCTGCTAAAATTGTATATTTTTTGCATAATTGTTTTTAGAATAAGTGGAGCAACGACAAACGCGTGCGACGCAGCAGCAAACCCGCTGCACCCATAAAAGCATCGGCAGCAGCGAGTGCATCGTTTCTGGAATTTGTGCGCGAGGCGGTGGGCGAGGATCTGGTGCTGCCAGAGAGTTTGGGTGAGGCAGCGGCACCCCATGGCAGTGTCACAGATCAGACGCAGCAAACAACCAAAGCAACAAAAAGGAAAACCAAAGCGAAGCGAAACAAATGTGGCAAGGTGGCAAATCAAACAGCAACATCATCGCCATCATCGTTGACCATCAATGTTAATTACGTTTTTGGCGGCGAAGCTAGTCCCAAAAGCAGCGGAGCTGGTATCTCCGTGCCACTGTTGCCTGTGGCATATGCCGACAATGTGGCAAGTTTGAATCGCGCACTTTACAAAAGTGACGAGTGCAGTTTGTTGGCTCTGCCGCCGCCTGTGCCACCGCTGGCAGAGGATGCACCACCACCAGTTGACTACAGTTTTGATCCGCTAACGCAAACCGTACACCAATTAAAGTCAGACAAGTCTGCTGAGCAGACAGTGGACATTAAGCAGCCAGATCAATCCACAAGCTCTGCCTGCAGCAGCAGCAGCAGCAAAAGGGCACGTCGCAACATCTATAAGCCACGGAATACCGCAGGGAGTCGTAAACAACGACGTGGATTACCAGTAAAGTCGCCACCACGCAGTCGGTATCACACATTGCGTCGGCGTTTAAGGCAGAAACTAAGGCAACGTTGCGAGTACCTAATCACTTCTTACGGCAGCTACCTGCAGCAACAGCGTCAACTCTACGCCCACGCCGAGTGCGTGCAGCATTATCACAGACGCTTTCTAGCACTCGAACTGTACACACAACTGTTAGTCGAACTGAAGATGTTCTGCGAGAACAAGACTGAAGTGCCAGTGGGTGCCACAGTGAGCTCACCACAGCAACAAAAGCGACAACGCAACGAGGATGCTGCACAAAAACGCAGAGCCAATCGGCAGGAGGAGATGTTGCGACACATGCTAACGCCGGATAGTCGAGAGGAGCGCAATCGCAAGGATGCCAGTAAGTAGAGCAGACATACAACTTGTTGCACATACAACTAATTTGCATATATATTTCCCTTGCAGCCTTTGCATTCAACTTTTATGACAAGGTGGAGGAGGCACTACTAACGTCTAATCGTCTCGAAGACTGCCAGAAGTTCACTCAGCTGCTGCAAACATTCGATCCGCATAAAGATAAAGTTTCGGAACTGTATTTGGTAAGTGCTGTACAAAGATTAACATATCATTTCGGCTCTTAACTCTATTTGTTGGTTTAGAAAATGGAGAAACTCTTGCTGCCTGATCATCCCGAGCTGGCTGAGATCTTTCTGAACTTTCTGCTACCTGAGGAGGCCGCTGAATTGGGCAAATTCTTTGAGTACTTTATGATCACCAACGCGAGTAATTTTATCAACAAGTTGAACATATATTTCTGCAAGCAACCGGCACAAATCCGTAAGATCTATGCCTGCCTTAGCGAACTAGCCGAACTGCCCAGCGTGAGCATGAAGAAGGTGGAGGCCAAAATCTTTCCGCTGCTCAAGGGTAATCAGTTCCTGTGCGATTGGTTTCATCAGCAGTTTCCACAGGCCAAGCCACCCAAGCGGTAAGCATTCATTTGTTTTACTCTTGCACATTTCTTATAGCTTCTTTTCCTTTTAGTTTGCTGCCACCAGCTGAACCTATACATCTGCACGAGGTGATGAATAACACTAGCGGTGAGTTTGTAGAGACTGTGCATAATGTGCTCGACGATGTGCCTGCCCAGGGCAAACCGCCGGGCTGCCAACTCAGATATCTCAATGGACGCATCTTCTATGGCTGCAAGACAATGCTGCCGGCAAAGCTATCGTTTCGTGCCGCCAGCATCTACAATGATGAGTGTGATGAGCCATTGAGTGGTGATAACTTGACTTGTGCCCATGGTGTGCGTGCTTTTGGCGAAAAACTGATGAACTCAGCAGTTAATGCGGACAGCGATGATGCAGCTGAGCGCAGTGAGGAGGATGATGCCAGTCGTGCTTTGATAATTGATACCACCACCACTGGCGACGAGGAGAACAGCAGCAATTCCTCGCTGGACATGTGCGATGATGTGGCACTGCGTGCACATGCCATGCGTCTTAATGCCAGCTATTACAATAACAGCGGCGGTTTTAATAGTACAACCACAAGCACACCGAATATGAGCGGACATCATGGCCAGCATCATCATCCTAACGCCAAGAAAACATCCATTAACTTTGGTGAGATGTCGCCCCGCCGTCAGACTGCAGCAAATTCTTCGTCTTCCTCCGGCATAAGCCCACTGCCGCCTTTGCCAGCAGGCAGCAATGGAACCAACGCCACAGATAAACGCAAGTCGCCCACCAAAAAGAATCGTTCACCTTTGACACAGACTCAGACGCAGACACAGGCACGTGCGCGTTGCAATGTGCCACCAATGGTGGTTATACATGAGCCACAAGTGCGTCCAGCTCCGCCACGCTACAATTTGCAGCCCATGGTGGTTATACATGAGCCGCAGGGTGCCAAGCGTTTGCGCACGGATAGCGGAACAACGGAGGAGCTGGACAGCAAGGCGGGCATCAGTATTATAGCACAGACCAAACAAAGTTCCACAAATGCGGCTAAACTGGAACCGATGGACAGAATGGATGCCACACTGACGGCCACAAACATCAAAATGGACTTGGAACAGTCGTTGGATGATGTTGTGGAGATTCCATCAAGCGGTGAAAATACACCACAGCATTGTATTACCACACAGTTCGATAGCGATGAGGATTGCAAATTGGACGTGGTAGCAACGCTAGTAAATCCAATTGAAAAGGCTGCAGAACCAGTTGCTGGCACAGCTGACGCTCCAGCGAATCCCGCAGGTTCCTGGACACGTGACGAGGACAAAATAATACTCATTGAGATGAAGCGAGGGGCACGTGATCGACAGCATCTGATTAAGCGGATGTGCGAGAAGTTGTCGCACCGCAACGAAGATGAATTGCGTTCTCGTCACCAGTTTCTCATGGACTTTTTAGCCAAGCTGCAGGGCAAATAGATGCGGACATAGATATAGAAACATCTCGTAGATTTAAGTGTATCAGAAATTGAATTACTCTGAGTGAAGTGAAACTGATTAACTCCTAACATTCTTAACTATTATTACTACTATTATCTTGTATCCTAAGTGAATTTAAGTGAATGTCGCCAGTATGATTTTGAATTTTTTTAATTTGAGAAGAACAACATAAATATATAATTATAATGTACGTGCTACGTATTCAAGCTCTGATCAAGTTGTGTACTAAGTTAGTATCATAAAGGAACTGTAATGAGAGTCGTCTGTACGCTCTGCTGGCTGCTGCATACAAGCGCTTGCTTTGGTGTGAAACACTTCCGGTTCATGAACATCCGCCCTGCAATCAAAGTCATCCACTAGCATAAATGTGCCCGTTGCTGTCCTGCAGTGTACATCATTTTCACAGCCCGAATCACTGCTCCAGCTCTCACAGCCACAGCTGGCTGCCTCATCCGGTGGCAGCTGGGGTAGACTAACCGTACTAACCACACACTCCTCGGCTCTCGGTTGATCCGGACGCTGTGTCCATTCCCAGCAGCGACGACAGCCACGTGCCATGTTGGGCAGACAGCAGAGACCGAAGCAGACATCGGAGACGCCACGCATACACAAAAAGAATTCGGGCATGAAACTGGGATTAATCACACCATACACCACAATATTAAGACTCAGCTGGAGGGCATTCAGTGTGATAAAAATTAACTCCAGCTGCTCCATTAACTCGCCATCCACCTTGTTGGCATCGCCGCCAAAGAGCAGATTCATTGAACTCTTCCGGGAGGTCATGTGGGCCGGCAGCTCACCCACCATGTACAATGTGATGACTATCACAATGCTGATGGTTAGCTTCATTTGATGCTGACAAAGAGAATTATAATTCAAATAGATTAGCTAAACTTAAACTATTTCATAATCTTTAAAAATTAAATTTTTCCTCAAAAAAATAATCGACATTTTTTTATTAATATGCCTTAAAAAAATTGAAGAAAATTTTGATTGCTCATAACTCAGTCAATACTTAATTGATTTTCAAACGGAATATCAATTTTTATTATTATTTATCATCCCAAGTGATTCTGCAGTACAATTTAGTTAAATTTCTTTAATTAAATTAGTTAAATTACTACCTAAAATATTACCAAATTTTCAAGACCTACGGAATTTTAAGAATAGAGGAACAACTTGTATTCTGTTTACCTGATAGCGCTTCTGGGTGGTGCGCAAGTTATCATTGCACGGACTCTGGTGGCACAACTTGCTCTGTTTGGTCCACCTGCGAAACACAACGATGGTCACCGCATTGCCAATGAGCAGGAAAATGGCTGGAATTATGGCCAACAAGGCAAATGAGAACCAATTGTGCCACTCATATAATCTGGCCAAAAATCAAGAATATTAAACTATTGGTATTGTGTTAAATCTCTAACATCATCTCGTCACTCACTTGGAGTAGTAGAAATTGGTGACATAACAGGTGGAAGTATCCAGATCGACGACAAAGATAAAGAAGTATGGCATATTGACCAACACTGAGATCAGAATGACACCGCAGATCATCAAACGCGCAATCTTGCGACGACAGAATCGGGGTGCTCCATTGCTGCTCCTGCAGCGTGATAAGTATATGAAACGATCCATGCTGAGACAAGCCAATATCAAATTGGCAGCACCAGTACTAATGCCAAACAATGGTGTCTGCCACTGATAATCGTAGGCTGTCCACGCGGCACTATGATAGAAATAGCTTCTCGAGAGCGCCGTCAGTGTGATGAGCAGACAGGAGACACAGTCCAAGCAGGCGAGTGCAGCCAGATAGGTAAAGGCCGATGGCGTCATTTTGGGTCGCATAAAAACAACGGCATTTATGAAGTTTGTACATAGACCGAAGGATGCCAATGTTGGTACTACCAAGCCATAGACCATCAATATGGTTGCAGTGGGTTTGGTTCTCTGGAAAATGCACACATCATGGGTAGCGTCGGAAAATCTGGAACTGCTAATGCTGCTGCTGCTGCTACTGATGGTGCTGGTGCTGGTGAAATTCAGGACAAAGAACATGACTGATAGCCTGACTGATTGCTGACTTACTGGATGGCTGGTGAGTTGGACTTGTTTATCTAATTGTTTGCAAATTCAGATGATAAGATTATCTAACGCATAAATGTTAATTTGTACGCAATCAATGATAGCGAGTCATACATTTCGAGTGCTTTGAACAGCTCGCATTTACTTTTCCGATGATTAAACAGTTTTTCCAACATAATACCAGACTATTTAATGGTCTACATATATATTAAATATTCAGCATTAATAATGCTGTCAATATAGCGATGTACGTCTGTTTGTCTGTATGATCAGATAGTTTTCAGAGACTGTAACAGTTATATATAGTAATATATATAAGTAAATCTGAACGTAATCTGTTCAAACTTGAACAAATCTTCAAAATATTATAGTTAAACGATTCTGAAAATTTCATTAAGATCGGTTAATTAATAATCAAGCTACAAGAGAAACACTTTCTATACTATGCTTTCTTCCGTGTAGTCAAACGTCAGCTAACCGGCTTTATATGTTAGATAATAGATATCCACATACCATTACCATATATCAATATAGTATTGTATGTAAGCAGATAATTGGTTTTGGCTTAGTTTTGTTAGCCGTAAACCACTGTTGATTTATAGATATGCATTTTGTTTTTAAAAAATTATTAAGATATATAGATTCCAAAGAATACTTAACCCCTCCAAAGTGGTCTTTAGCAGCCAATAATTTATGATTTTGTTTTTTTGGTACTTTGAAGTTATTTATTGATTTGAATTCATGTTATTTTTGTTTGTAATGCTTACGGCAAACATCGAGATTTGTATTTGATTTGATATATTTTTTTTAGATTTTGTATTTGTAGTTGAATTTGTACTAAATTAATGCTTTTCATTTTTTTTTTATTATAAGTAATATGTGATTTAAAAAAACATACACATACATGAGTTGTTCGAAAATATACTTAAATATTCAGTTAAGTATTGTGTAAAAATGTTTACATTAAATAACAAATTAATATGCAATAAAGACTAACAATAAATATTATATATATGTATATATGTAAATGTATATATGTATATATATATTTATATGTATACATATAAGTATAATAATAATAAATCTGCATTTTGTAGAGTTCAATAGTAAAATTAATTGTTATCTAAATTTTTAAAGTTAAATTTAGTTGTAATTTTAGTGTTAATGCATAAATATTCTCAATATTTGTTTAACAGACTTGGAAATTTTGTTTTGTTACCATTAAATTCATTAAAGTAAATCAATCATCATTTTTAATTCATGCTACATACACGCACACACACAAATATACATTATATATATAACATATATATGTATAATATGAATAGAGCTATATTAATTTATATTGTATTGTATTGTATTTATAGATAAGTAGTTCATTTAATATACGAGCAAATACAATCTGTTGAACTTGAACTTTAAGTGGTACTCGTCATAGTCGTCATAAGTAGTCACAAAATTAGTTAATATCCGATTATAATATGTATAGTATTATATATGTTGCTTATAATACGTATTTGATTTTTTATTTATTTAATATTTCTGACTGGTATTTTTTATATGAAATAAATGATTTAAATGCTTTAAGTTCGGAGTTATACATTTTATATAAATATGTCAAATTATTGAAGTTTTTAATCGAATTCAAATTTGTTTTCGGTTTTGTTTTTATGTGCCCTACTTTTTTTAGCACTTAGCTTGGCTACAGAGATATCATTTGATTAGTTTTCTAAACAATTTCTTTTCAAAACACATATGTATATTATATAGTACAGTAATTTTCAGAGTTCAGAATTTCTTACGCTTCCAGATAGAAAGATCGAACTACAAGAGGCACAAAAGCTTAGCTTAGGTTGCGCTACACAAAATGTTCAATTTCAATTTCAAATTTCCATTTTTTTTCTGTATTAACTGAAATATTTCATAAGCTTATAGTAGATTGTCTTTTTAGTCATAGTTATACAATAGTTTTAGCTGCTAAATTTAGTTAGGTACTAAAGTTGTAACTCAAAGATAACATCATCATCATCATTATCATGTATCATCTCACCTATTTATAGTTATAAGTACTTTAGAAAGCTACACTTCTGGCGCAGTTAAGAGCAATAACTTATATATTCTTGTTCTTCAACTATTTTTAGTTTAATTCTAATAGACTAAACTTATGCAATTTAGTATAGCTTATTGCTATGCAATATATATTTGCTAAGTGTTTAATTAATTTTTATTATGGTACATTGAGACTCTATGCCGTTTATATATATGTAAACGGATTATAAAACAAAAATAATTATGTGATTAAAATTGTTTGATAATTTTATATATATATTTTTTATTTCCATGTCAATACAGTTAAACGCATATTTCGATTTGATTATAATGCAGGGGCCGACATTACAATCGAACGACGTTTAAAACTCTGACCCGATTCGTAGTATCCTTTCGTGTTATAGTTATATTTGAGTTTGAATTTGAGTTCATTGTTTATGCTAAAAAGAAAATGCATACAGTTTGCTATCATGATCATCTAATTTAACGTATTGTGTTGTCAAGTTATGTATATACTTATTATTTGCTTGGTAAAATAACATTCAGATGTTTTTGCTAAAAATCTTTTGACTAACATTCATTATATTAGGTTTTAATGTATTTTATAAATTTAGCACAAATTTAATACTTTGCTTTGAATTGAAGGGTTGCGAAGTTGCCAAATGGGTCGAGAAATTTGGAAATATGGAAAGTGAAAAGCGCAGTGCAAGGGAAAGTTATACAGCTTTGAGTGAAAATGTAGAAAGCAGAGAAAAGCGTTGGGTGATGGTATATATAAAATAAAAGTTTTTATTTCATACTTTAATTATAGTAATTTGCTTGTTTTGCTCTTTCTTTTTTTTTTGTTTTCCTTTTTTTTTTTGGCTTCGAGTTGTAAAAAATGATTTGACAATGATTTCAAAAATTGTACAACTAAATGATTATGCTGCGAATATGAAACTTAGAGTACTCACTAATTAAGCAATAAATAAAACTTAAAACAAGATTATTGCTTTCAGTTTAGCATAACAACAATAACAAAATATGATTTCAACTAAATGTAGTAGTAAACATGAGCTAACAAATGTCTTTTGATTAACAATTAATATCAACTAATGACACAACTCGCTGGGTAATTCGAAATGCCCATTTCATTTGATTATGCTTATGGGCTCACAATATATTCTGGATTCACATAGGAGAAGCCAACAAAGTCCGATTGATCCAGATTCATCATAAATACTTTATCCGTGGGCGTCAAGTCTGTTTTCTCTGATGTGAATTGCTTGTCAAAATTGGACACATCCTTGCGATGTTTCTGTTAATTAATTGTTTAGTTTAATTAGTTTTAAATTAAATTTCTTATTTTATTTATTTACTTACAATCTTCGGCTTGAACGGCGGCTGCACTTCACGATTCTCAATCTTCTCCCAATCGATGCGACGGAAAAATGGATGCAGACGTACATCCTCCTCACCGGAATTTCCACAACCCAAACGCTTGTTGGGCTGCTTGGTCAGAAACTGCAGATAATTGGGGTATGTTTAAAGGAAATTTACTTAATAGTATATGTATTAACTTACGCCCTTGCAGGCCTCCTTGGCCTCCTTGCTGAGACTCTTTGGATAGGAAACATTATGATCCGTTATGGCCGCAAACAGTTCCTCCTCATCCTCGCCATCGAAAGGCGGTTGACCCACCAGCATTTCATAGAGCAGCACACCGTAGGCCCACCAGTCAACAGATTTGCCATATGGCTGATATAGAATGATCTGCAAGACAGTTAAATGGTAAGTTGTTTGATTAGTAAATAGATAAAATTCAATTAAAATTATATACCCACCTCGGGTGCTATGTAGTCGGGTGTGCCGCAGAAAGTTTTGGTCGTCTTATCGCCCATAATGTTCTCCTTGCACATGCCAAAGTCGGCAATTTTCACATGTCCATCGGCATCTAGCAACACATTGTCCAGCTTTAGGTCCCTGTAGAGTATACCCTTGGTGTGCAGATAGAAGAGACCCGCAGCTATTTCGGCAGCATAAAAACTAAAGTAAAATAATTCACAATTTATCACAGTTCATTTACAAAAACTATTTTGTAAGCTCTACTTACACGGCGACTGGTTCTTTGAATTTGCCAAACTGTTGTATTTGAAACATCAAATCGCCGCCGTTCACATACTCCATGACAAAGAATAGGCGATCCTATTTAAGGTAGAAAACTCGTACAGTCTAATCAAGCAAGTTAATTGCGTATACGCACCAATGTCTGAAAACAGGAATGCAGCTGGACAAGGAACGGCGGCTTCTCGCCCAGCGCCAACACACGCTTCTCAATCATGGTGCATTCCACATCATCGTCCTGTATAATCACATCCTTCTTGAGTATCTTAATGGCATACAGCTCCTCGCTGCCCTTACGCTCCGCCAGTAGCACCTGCATAACCCATTTAAATCAGTAAATCTATTGAGTATTACTATCCAAAATTATACCTTGCCAAAGGAACCCTTGCCGAGCACTTTGATGAAATTAAAGTCGGTGGCGCGTGTCATGTCCTTTTTGGACAGAGACTGTGCATGTGTATCGCAGCGCATTACCGGCTGCTTACGCTGCGATGGCTTCTGCTTAAGCTTGAGCAAATCCTGCTGATCATCCGCACACGGCACATTATAGTATTCACCCTCCTCCTGTGTGAGCAGCTTGAACCAACCATCGGTGGGATTTTTGATAATCTCCGATATGCCAAATGATAATGCGCCCATAAAATCATTGCGTGAAGTGCGATCCCAATCCCACACCTCGATCAATATGCGTCGATCCTTATCCTCCGGCTTGAGATCACTGCAAAAACCATGCTAGCTTACTAACTGACAAGCCTTAAGCTATATATGTGGCTGGTCTTACTAGGTGATGGTCTCATTCCAAACTGGATTTAGGCATGCCTTAATCGTGCGCGTCTTCTTTTTGTTCTGGGTATTGTCATCGGGTATTAGCTTGACCTTCACATAGGGATCGCTTAGTCCATTGGGGTCCATGGGTATGAGATTGCGTCCCTCCTTGACTGCAAGTGACAACACAAATTGTACAAGTTATGTCTATGCTATAATCCATATTTTACATAATTCTCCCGACATTTTTGTATGAATACTTTAAATCCAAGCTTTAAGGCGCTAAGTGAAACACTTTCTTAGCTTTTGATCAGCCAGTAGCATCTCATATTTTTAGATTTAAGTCCCTCAAGCACAGCAAAGTTGAAAGTAATACTTTAAATCTCTTAACCAGGTCAAAGTTGCAACATTCCGCTGACAGCAGCGAAAAATTTTTGCATAGGCACAAATAAAAAACAACTTGAACTCATTTGAGCGCCTTGTTCGAAAAAGTTTTGCCTAGAACTTTTTGTTGTCATAAGTATATGTAGTATATACATAAAATAAAAAATTGCCCATTTTGGTAAACTTTGAAGGCTTAGGGCAAACTTCTTGAATGCCGTAATTGGTTAAAACTTAAGCGCTTTACTCGTGTATACGAGTACATATCATACATACATATATATTGAATTTCTAGGCTGAGTTGGTGCGACAAGTTGGTTAACAAGTTAAGAGCTATTTATACGCATTCGTACTTACTCTGAACTGTGAGTAGATTCTCTTTCACATTTATCACCAGATTGATGCGACCCCGACGCTCTGTATGATCGCAGCCGCAGAGACTTGGCACGTTCTCCTTGCAGCGGGCATGTACGTTCATATCGCATGCTAAATGGAGGACAGATGTCACGTAGTGGAATATAAATATATAAGATGCTTGTTAGTGGCCACTTGGCAATCATTGATATAGATGGCCAGCAGCTCAGCAGGCTAGGCAGTTTTTTGGATTTTGGGCTAGGGAAAGTTTCGGTTGCAAGTGTTTGTTTTTCTTTTGTTGGTTGTGGTGGAACAGGAAGGAGTACGAGTTTAGTGACAATAAGCAGACATATATACACACTCTCACGCACACACACACACAAACACACGCATATATGCAGGACACACAACATGGCACGCATATTAAGTGAGTTTTGATGTGCCACAAAGTACTTACCCGCTAGATGAGGTCAAAGTCAAGGCAGATGAGTAAAAAGTGCTGCTTACTTGCCACTCACATACACACACATGGGTTATCAATCAGCACGACAATCCAATAAACTCAACCCAAAAGGCACTTCTATTCGTTTTGCCTTCTTCCATCACACGTTCACAATCCACAGGCCCGCAAGCCCCAGCACGCGAATACAAATCAACGCCCAATTTGCGTTGTCAACTGCAATTCCAATCAATTTGGCTGGAGCAGCAGCAGCAGCTATGCCAGGAAATGAATCGCAACTGTGAAGCGAAACTGTTGCACATATGTGTGCTGCATGTGTCTGTCGGTGTGTGTGTGTGCATGCCACCAAACATGTGAGGACGCGACTCAAGTGCTGAAGATGTTTTGAGAGTGAAGAGTTGGAAATACTCGAAAGAATTCAATTGGAAATTATTGCAAATGGAATTGTAATTGATTTATTTGACAGCGCTGAGAATTTTACTTAGCCAAATAGGCTTTAAGTCTATAGGTTATTGGTTAAATACCCATATAAAGCTAAGAGATCTACTATCTAATAGTTAGTATCTATTCATATTTGTGCTAAAAGTTATATTACGATCGATAAATAGACTCAGCAGATATGAGCAAAACAATCCAACTAAACGTGTTTGCAGTTCTCAGAACTGTGACGTCAAACTATCATTGTCATTTGTTATTTGTAGTTATATAATGTTTGTAGCGAATGTTTGGTTATCTGAATAATCAGCATTCACTTTGCTTATCATAATTAACGTCAGTTTGGCACTGCAGCCCTGCATTATTAGCCAACATTTTCCATTTTGATTTTGTTGCTTTTGTTGTTTGTATTGTATTTTGTTTTTGGTTTCTGCTGTGGCTTTGCTCAAGTGTAAAATTGCTTTGGCCAATATGAAACCCATTCTCTTCTTTTGCTCCCTCCACACAATATGTGTGTGTGTGTGTGGGTTGTTCTGCAGTAGCGTCACTTGACGCATGTGGCGTATACGTAACATGGCACAAAGCTTCGCTTGTTGCTTGCCACATGGCGAAAAATGTAATCATTTTGCTGCTGATGTCCACAAGCACATGGGGGACAGTGCTTAGTGGACTGTGGCCTGTGGGCTATTGGCTGCGGTCAGTGGGCGTGGCTGGCGGCGGCTGGTCAGTTGTTGTGTGTTTAATGAAAATATGAAAGAGGCTTTTTGCTGCAGCGCACAAAAAAGGTTTTCCCTTCGCGTGCCACATTATGTAAAACAAAAACAACAAGAACAACAAATAAAGAAGCAAAAAACACTAGCTGAACGTGTGTGTGTGCGTATGTGTGGGTTTGTGTGTGGTTGTGTGTTTGTGAGTTTTTTTGGCCCAGTTTAATGTGTGTTGCCTTTTTTTTTGCGTAAACTTATTTATTTATATATGTTGTATGTACATATGCAAGCTATACGCCTAATATTTGCATACCCTGTACTTAGGGATGAGAGGATATGTTGTTTGTGTGACTCGGGTATTTACAAGGCTTGAACTGTGCTGCATGCCACCTGACGCACAAATTCTAAATTCTATAGATTCTTCGGGTATTGGCCCAAAAAATATCTATGCAAATTATGCAATAACAAATTTGTAGTAAAAAGTCATTTGTATTTGTTTCTGAAACAATGTTTTGTAGTGTTTATGCGTTAAGCATAGCAAATACCATTGCAATGGAATTACAAACATTATTGAGCCAAGCGAAACAGCCAACACACACACGCACACACCTACACTCACATACATGAAATTGTCGCTCGATAATGACAGTTCCACATACTCACACTCACAATCAGACATTTGTTGTTGCGTCGCTTTGTTGGTGGATTTTCTGTTGCCACATTTACATTTCCATTCGCAATCTGTTTGCTTGTCGACCATTTCACATTTGTTCGCAACTGTCTGCTTGTATGTGTGTGTGTGTGAAATTGTCTGTTTATCTATTGTCTGTTTGTATTGTTTGTATTTTTGCTGTGGTTATGCTGCCGCCTTGTTTGCCTGGCCAGGGCAATGAGGCGTAAGTAAATTATTTGTTTGCCAAAGGGCCAGAGCCGGATATTAAAGGCGGCAATTTGCGACTTCTAACAAATGACTTGGAAAATTGCGCAGTTTTTCTCGTTTTTCTCAAAGGCAAAAATCCAAAACTAAAACCCAAACTCAAACATCAAACATTACAATAAGCACAAGACAAAATATAACAACAGACAAGTAAGCTATATAGAAATGAACAATTAAAGGCGTTTTATATGGTATTTGTTAATAACAAACCTCGAATGTGCAGCATTTAACAATGCACTGTTAGATTAAACATTGCTGATATGATTAACAGTTTGAGCTGCACAACGTGTTGATGTGAAGGTGAAAAATGGTCAGTAACTGAAAGTTGTCAACAACAGCGTAACAGTATAACAATAACAGCAACAACAACAATAGCACAAACTCAAGTACATAAAATAAACAACACTCACACACACACACACACACACACATACATACAGACACACTGCGCGAAACAAGTGTGTGCACTTGAGTCGAAACAAAGCGTTGCTAATTGTAAATGCAACAATTCAACAAGAGAACTCAACTCAACCAACGACAGGCGAACGGAGGCGTTTGCTTAGTTGCTAAAGTGATGGGACTAGAGATGTGTGCGTGACACGCGCTGAGCACGAATTAAACTTAAAATTCTATAGAATACTTTTGACTTAGGCTAACAAATTATAACGTTTGTTAAATAAACAAATATATTTTCAGCTCTAATGAAAACATTACGTATACGCAACAGAAAATATTCAAAATTTATGTAAAGTTTTATAAAATTTTGTAGTGGTTTTTACTAAAAATTAACTTTAAAATGCCAACATTCGTTTGCTTAAACTGAAAAGCAATGAAAACCATAACGTATACGCAACGTGCAGAGATATAAAATACACTTTTACAAAGCATAAACTTTTTTATGGCGAAAAACTATAAAACTTTGCTTTCAAAATATGAATAATATATGCCAAACTATTTAATTTTAGTATAGTAACGAAATCATAACGTATACGCCACGTGCAACGCACACATTTCTAGAGAAAACGCAAGGCAAACGCTGAACAAACAGAGCAAGAGACAAAGAGAGAGTGGGCGTGTTCCTTAAAGCTGTAAGACGAATGTAGAGTCTGCTGGACATTACCTCGACACTTGAGACCCTTATGTGTGATACCGTGCAAGAGCGAGCCGCAATGATCGCAAAACATCGGCGATAGGAAGGCAACGTTGTGCCATTTGTGTGGCATCTGGTGTGCCTGAGAATTGGAACAGTTGGAGAGAGCTAATGGAAAATTAACGCAGGTTTTTCGCTATAAACGCGTACATTAAACTCTAAAGCATTGCACAATAGAACAATAGAACAATTAACAGCTACAAACAAAATTTGTTATATACTTTGGTGAATGATTTAAACAAAAAGAAAAGTGGAATATTTTTGGTTTGTCTTAATTGTTAGGTCAAAATTGGTATGGGAAAGGTTGAAAGTGCTTATGGATATGGATGTGGAAATATGGTTATGGTTTTGGTTGTGGATCTGGTGCTACAAGTGCTAAAAATTGAGAGCACAGACATTACAAAATACAGCCGAAAATAATGCCAAGCTCTTCTAAACAAAAGTTCATATTTGTGCGTACAACTTTGGCAGCTTATCTTTAAATTATAGCACGTTGCAAACAAATGGACATAGTGTACTTATAGCTTATGCTTTAACGCTCCGACGACTGCTCACAAAACCATTCATTTTGTCTCTGTCGAAGACTCAAGAACATCAGACAATTGTAGCCTAATCCGTAGCAACAAAAAATGAAATGCCACTGATACCCAAGGACACGAGCAGTGAGAAGGACTATATTATATATATTTACCCAGCCACAAGTTGATGGGCTTAGTTGAAGAAAAAAGATGTTGATATTTACAGGGTATGTTGGCTGTGTATGCAGCTTAAGCTTATGTAAGTCACACTCATTTTTTGTGAACTCACAATGTCAGAGCCTTGAACTCATCAGTGGCACCCAGAGAGCTGCTTTTGTTGTATGCTAGTTTCTCAAGGCAACCGTCTTGAAAGTGGGCAGGGCAAGGACTCACATTTGAGTATGATATTATTATGCGCATGCATGAGCATCGTTTGCTTTTTGCTTTCTGTTGTCGAGTTGAGTTTTGCAAGGCTCAACAGCTTGCAGTGATGCTCAGTCGTTAATATAGACGAGTAGTAGTATCTCACATGGCCAAGACAAAAAAAAAACAAAATGGAGCAGAATTCAAAGCACACACACACACACACACACACACATTGGTAACAAAGAGAGCGAAGAGCATTTGAAAGGGTGGCTTTTGTTTGACCTTGTGGGCAGGAGCAACTACTATAAAAACACACACACGCGCCCAAAAAAGTGTTGCATACTTTGGCGGGCATCGAAGGCTGAGTGTGTCTCTGTGTCTGTATTTGTGTTTGTGTTTTGTGTATTTGAGTTTGTGTTTCCATTGAATGCGGTCGTATGCAAGTTGTTTGAAGGTGAAATTCAATTGCCAATTGTGCAACCTTGGCTATAAACTTGCCCAAATAGCGACAGGTGGCATTAACTGCCTGCCACAGGGCACCCATTGGCAGTTGCCTGTTGCAAGTTACGCTAGCAATAGCTTCAAACAACTGCCTTCAACCTTCAGCGCAAACATCATACCAAATGTAGAGTACATAATATATCCATTACAATTCCCCTATGGGAGTGTGTGTTAAACATTTACTTAGCTCACACCGAGTTTGCCATTTAAATTTGTGTAAATTTGAAAATACCTGCAGCAGTCTACGCAATGTGAGCTGACTGTAAGTGACCCTGTTCTTATTTCATGTTTATTTTACTCAGCTCTAGAACAGTTTGCTCAAGCATATATTATATTATTTGCATGTCCAACCTAATAGATTCCTGTAGTTCTCTAGTTGCATAGTCTACTAATTCCTTATTATCAATATGACACAGTTTATAATCGTTTATTGCATATTTGCAGGGCTCTGTTGAATAATGCGTCACGTTTAGATATCTGGCGCAATTTATTAGATAATATTTTGTTATGCTGACAGAATGTGGGTGGTTGAGTGGTGCACAGTGGTCGTTATGTGTGTGGCACGTTGTTGTTTACTGTTCGCAACTGCCACGCAAATTCAAAAATATTTGCAACAATTTATCAAGTGTTCTTCTTTGTACATTTTGACATTTTCTGTTGTCACTTAACAAATTTGCCGCCTGTTTATTGCCACGCACCACCCACACTGAGTCACCCAAACCACCCATCTATCTGAATCACACTGCTCTCCATGTTGTGCTCTTGTTTTTGTTAAGGGGATTCTCTGTGCTCTATCAGCAAATCGCAGGCAAATTTGCCAACTCCATTTGAAGTACGCATTTTTAGAGATACACAGAGACATGTATAAACACATACACACAAAAATACAACATACGTATACATATATATTATGCGACATAGTCGTATAATTTAAGTGGAATCATATTAACAACTGATGTGCTGATAACATGGCCAGTAGAAGTTGTTGGCAGATGCCAGTTGGTGGCTGACTGTTGGAGCCGGGTGGCTGCATTTATAAATTGCCATGTCATTTATTATGACAGCATGCTTGATAAGGGGCGTGTCGCATATACACACTTACACACACACACAGAGAGACACACGTACGTAATCAGACATTTTATTTGAATTAGATGCACAGATGAGGCAAACCAATCAAGCAAATCAAACAGCAGATTGCAAACTAATTTCGTTTTCAATTTCCGTTTGAGCAAGCGGACAAAAATTAACACACACACACACACACATACACTCATAGGCAATAAAGTGCACAAATTGACTTAACAATGGAACAGACATTTGTATAAATCACAAGAAATTCAAACTTTGCCACCTGCATGTAATTGGAGCTGAAATTGAAAATGATTGACAGACTCAAGAGAGAGAGAAAAACTTGTGCTGAATTGCGAAGCTGAGCAGTCGACCTGTTGGCAAATTGATGCCTGTCTGTCTATCTAACTGCACACATGTATATAGAAAAGTAAAACTGATCCGATTTTCTACAACAATGCCACAAAAATCGCCCAAAAAAATAAAAAAAAATCGAAGGATTTTGTGTTTGTTGAAGTTGTCTGCAATCACAAGCGACACAAACATTTGAAAAGGCAATACTTAGGCAATTGGATTGTATTACGGCAACAAAATAGCACTCATACGCCATGTGTGCCCAATGTGCCCAATGTGTGGGTAAGAGGGATAACCATAATTGATAACATTGTGTTCATTGTGTGCTCGCCAATGTGGGCGGGAAGCCGCACAGTTGCTGTGTGTGTGTGTGTGTTTACCTATCAGGCACGTGTTTTGCAGGTGTAGTTAAATTTATGATGAAATGCCACACAATTTGCATCCCACACACACACACACACTCACACAGACACAGCTATTAGTGGAACTTATTCATGTTGCTAGAAAACTTACATTTCTCACGCGCTGATTTTGCAAAACCAACAAAACGTGACGCAAAATATGCAGTCGCGCCACGGTAGAAGCAAGAAAGAAGAATGAAAGAAAGCCTCGCATTTTCCTATCGATTTTCCTCGCCGTCTCGGACAGACAATGTGTTGCCAAGTTTGGCCCCCAGACCAGACCAGCAAATAGCACTTAGGGGCTCTGCTAAATTGCAACCTCAACCTCAACTTGAAGTCAGCTACAGACACACGATAAATATATACTATATGGTATGCCAAGTGGGCGGGACATTAATAAAGTTTCGGGTAAGCTTGAATATCCAGTGCAGCTGAAAATTAAATTTAAATTAGAATTTTTCAATTGTTTTCCAGCTACTATCGCATAAGATTGAAGCTGACTGTGTTTTTTTTTTTAAACAACAAGTAAATAGAGTTACAATAGAAACTTTTAGCTTGCTTCGTCTTTGTTGTAGAAGCACTCAGCACACAAAAACAAATTATACTGGAGCTGTGTGTGCAACTTTTAGATAAAACATTTGCTGAACCGAAAGTGCATTAAATATGTTGGCAGCACGAGGCACAAAAGACAAGAGTTCTTTCCCCACTGGGCCTTAATGTTATTTAGCCAGTGTTGTGACCCTCTGCAAACATGTAAAATTTTAATTATATCTTGGCTGGAGAGCTAGCTCTATACAAATTAGTAATATAAGTACGTATCAGTTGGCATCTTCAATATGTAAATGGGTACAGTACTACTACTACTACTACTACAACATCCTGTGCTGTCGTGTGCATAATTATGCAAATGAATGGCCTGTCCACTGGGTATGTTAGAGGGGGGAAGTAGGCAGCAACTGTGTACGAATGCTGGACTTGGGCCAACACAAAAATTCCAAAAACCATAAATGAAAACTTTCAAATTACAAACACACGCGCAGAGCAAATCGTGTAGGTAGGGTTAGCTTAATGGTTATATGCATAGGTAATTGGGTATTTAAATATAAATTATATAAATATTTATATGTACAATATATATACTTATTAAATACATTCTGGGGTCTGCCACTTTTGTTGTGGTTTTCGCTTCATTTGCGAGCGTTTAATTTATACCATACATTGCTTAAATTATTAAGGCATATTTACACACACACACACACACACACACATACACACAGAAGGAGTCACGCTCGTATAGCGGAAAAAAGGTAGAAATTAGTAAAGTTGAAAAGGGTTGTAAGCAAATAGCGATAAGGTAGTTAAGGAACTAACAGCGCGTTAACAGCGACTTAACAGCAAAAGAGTAAAGACAGCAGATAGTTATAGAGTTAGGACAGAAATAGAGAGATAGACAGAGAGGTGGATGGGGGACATAGGGTTATTATAAAAGTTATACAACTTTACCTGAACATTTGAGACCCTGATGGTAAATGCCATACAGCAGGGAACCACAATGATCACAGAACGTGGGTCCTGCGTATGTAAATGGTTCGAAATGGTGCTGAGTTTTTGGTGAATCCTGCGTTATTTGGTTTTTTATTTTTATTTTTAATGCGTGCCACATTTAAGTTTTGTTTTTTTTTTTTGTTTTGTTGTTTGCGGTGAACGATGTGAATTTGACAGAATTTATTTTGTTTGTTTGTTTTTGGTACATGAAAATACAAAATACAATAAATGGTAAATAAACAGAGCACAATGAAGTAGTTCAAACATTGCTGGATGACAATAAGCATAATGTTTAACATTACAATATGTTTGTATATATAATAAATTGCAGTTAGATGATGATTTGCTTAAATTAAATAAACTCTAGAGTTATTTGCTAGTCAGAACTTTTAGCATTTTCAGGTGCAAAAGGCGAGAGATATGTAGAAAAATAAAAAAAAAGTATAGTATATGCTCACACACATTGTGTGAATCAATGCTCAGTTCAGACAGGTTTTAGCCAGGTCAACACGGGTGGGCTATAGAAATGTGAAACTTGTCGTATGCTTAAAAGCCAAAATGTCATATTTCTAAGCCGGCAGCAAAGCTGACAGCAGAGGAATATCGTAGCCAGCACAGGCAGAGAATTGTGCAGATGTTAGCGGACAAAAAAGAAATAGAAAAAAATACAGATACCACAAACTGACAGTTTAATTTGACAGTGCACAAAACAAGACATAACAAGAAAGAAAATGTCAGTCGGGCATGCCGACCGTGTAATACCCTCTGAGCTTCTTTTCCAATTATATAAGTTCAAATCGGAGTTGCTGTTCCAAGAACTAAACATGCACACATATTTGTATGTCTGTCTCGCTCGCACGTTATTTGTTTTCGTTGCTTGTGTGCACAGCTCAGTGCAATGCACTTGGCTATGCCTTGCGCGAATGTAACTATTTTCGTTGTTTAAGAAACTTTTTTATTTATAGTCCGATTTTAATGAAATTTTCACAATGGTTTAATATTATTTGTCTGCAAATAAATGCTAAGTTACAAAACTATACGATAAGAAATAAGTGAATCGCAGGCATGCAAAGTTACAAAGAAGTTGTGCTTTTTGTGGGCGAAAGAGGCGTGGCATCCAAAAAATTTTGATGGCATTGTCTTTATATTGCAAATACCAACCTGCGTCCAAAAATTGATGACCCTAGGTATTATAGTTACCGAGATATTCGCCAAAAACATGTATTTTTTCAAAGTATGTCTGGTTTTTCGCTAATTGTGGGCGAATGGGGCGTGGCATCAAAAAAAGGAAACAAACTTGTATTGACTGACTAAATATGTGATCGATACTGACTAAGTTTGAACTTGTAGCTCTTACCATCTCTGAGATCTGTTTGTTCATACGGACAGACGCACAGACGCACAGACAGACAGACAGACAGACGGACAGACGGACATGGCTATATCGACTCGGCTGTTGATGCTGATCAAGAATATATATACTTTATGGGGTCTGCCACGCCTCCTTCTGCCTGTTACATACTTCTGACAAACCCAATATACCCCTCAGAGGGTATAAAAATGTTAGTATTCTTTTCGCACATGAAAATGCTGTAGCAAGTTCTTTAAAGCTGCCGCTAAATATTTGACTATTCACTAAGTTTAAAGACTAAAATGCACATAATACATATGACAGTGTAAACTTACGGAATCGATGCCCTTATCCTTGCCGGGACATATGAAGGTGACGTATTCATGGCATCGCTTGTGTACGACATAGGAGCAAACTGCAACAAGTGCAATTAGTTAAGTTCCGAGTCCTGGTAAATAATTGAAACATCCTTAAAACATACCTTGACACTGGAATCCTTGTTTACCAAAGCCCCTGCAAAATGCCAAATCCAAAAGCAATTAGTTTAATTACACTTAATAAGCTAGACGATTAATGTTCTATAATTGAATTGAATTGTTATGCCAAACATGGTGCTGTTGTGTGTGTGTGAGTGTGTGTGTGTGAACCACTTTGCATAAATATTTAATTTGCACATACAGCAAATATTAATCAATATGCTAGTTTTGCCACAGCTCTTTGCCATTAGACTTAATCAATATAGATAATTAGATATAGGCAAAGGAAGCTTAAAGGTCAATACCCAAATGGAAAAGCCATAGAATTCACAGGCAAATTCAGCGATCGCATAGCATTTAGTGTTTATATACAAGTTTAATCAAAACCATATCGATTTCTGCAGCGAAAAAACATGTGAGATTAAACTTTGACATACGAATTTGCAATTCAAATTGCTGTTGTTGTCATATTGTCATTGACTTTTCGCAAACTGTCGCTTGAATTTGCTATGCTATGCATTTGCTTAAATAATTTATATTGCCTGCTTTTGGGCGTAGCGTCTCATGGTCCAGTTGCTGGGCTGCGCCATGCGTGGCGTATGAGTTATACTACTTGTATTAGGCGCATACTGTTTGCCTTAAATGTCTTGACCACAAGCCGCTTATCGACTTTGTGGCATGCTTCCAAACACACTGCATTCGAGTCACGCAAATTACATTTATAGTATATGGAAAACATATGATTTATGCACACACTTTTATATATTGTACGTATAGCTACATTGCTTTGGCATTTTTATACCCTCTGAGGGGTATAATGGGTTTGTCAGAAGTATGTAACAGGCAGAAGGAGGCGTGGCAGACCCCACAAAGTATATATATTCTTGATCAGCATCAACAGCCGAGTCGATATAGCCATGTCCGTCTGTCCGTCTGTCTGTCTGTCTGTCTGTCTGTCTGTCTGTCCGTCCGTATGAACGAAAGGATCTCAGAGATGGTAAGAGCTACAATATCCGTTTTAGTCAGTATCGACCACATATTTAGTCAGTCAATACAAGTTTGTTTCCTTTTTTTGATGCCACGCCCCATTCGCCCACAATTAGCGAAAAACCAGACATACCTCGAAAAAAATACATGTTTTTGGCGAATATCTCGGTAACTATGGCACCTAGGATCACCAATTTTGGCATGCAGGTTGCTATTTGCAATATAAAGACAATGCCATCAAAATGCCAGCACAACTGCGTTGTAACTTTGCATGCGGCGGGCTCACTTATTTCTAAACGTATAGTTTTGTAACTTAGCATTTATTTGCAGACAAATAATATCAAACGATTGTGAAATTTTTATAAAAATCGGACTATAAATAAAAAAGTTTCTCAAACAACGAAAATCGTTACATTCAAGCAAGGCATTGCCACGTGCATTGCACTGTGCGAGCGAGATAGACATACAAATATGTGTGCATGTTAAGTTCTTGCAGCAGCTACTCCAATTGGAAATCATATAATTGGAAACGAAGCTCAGAGGGTATTACACGGTCGGTATGCCCGACTGACATTTCTTTCTTGTTATTAATGCCCAACAATGAATTTTGAATCACTTGGCTTATTGTTAATGTTATAGCTGGTCTCTTGTTTACTTTCCCATTGCTAAACGGTTATTATGCCATGCTGTTGATTTAATACCTAAACAGAAAGCGTAAATTTAATGGATTTTCAGCTGCAGCATTTTTGCCATCGTTAGTTTAGTATTTGCAAATCCTGCTTCAATTACATTTCACAGTTTGTCGTTGTTGTTGTTTTTGCGGTTTTTTCCGCTTGTTGTTTATCTATTTTGTCAGTCTTTGTTCTTGTTTTTCTGTTTGTTTGCGCTTCAAATGAACTGAAAATGCAATTTTCCTGCGCCGCGCCTGCAGTTATGCTACACTTGCCACGCCTAGTATTCTCATTTTTTTTCTCATTTTCCATGTTTTTCGCTTTTTTGCCTTTTTTGTATTTTTTCAATTTTTAATTAAGCGCATTTTTTGCCGCTCATTCTTGGCAGTCTGCACTCCAAAGTGGAAAAAAAAGGTAAAACAAAAATGTGCAGGAAATTATAATGAATGAAATGAAAAATAACACAAAAGGAAAATAGAAATTGTTTGCGTGGCGAATTAATTTAACACGCAAGCAAAAATGAGTCTAAATACACGCAAGAGATTTCAGATTTAGTTTAAAAGTTGCCCAGATAAAAACTAAACAAGTGTGCGAGTTGGACTCAAAACTTATATTTGCAGTTTTTTCTTCAAAGTTTTTAAAATGCTACAATCGTAGTTAAAGCTAACCAGTAGTAATGTAGCTTAACATTGCTGAAAATATATAGAAAATGCCTATTTATATTAGTTATAACAAATTATATTTCTATATCTACAATTTTTCCATTTAATTTATTTGTACTACTATTTTTATTACTTAAACTACTATTTGACTCTTGACTTAATAATTTCTTCTAACTATTTCCATAATTTTTTTTACGTATTCAATAATTTTGATAGGAATTTCTAAAAATTTTAATACTATTTAAATATGATATACTATTTTAATTAATTATTCTACAATTTTTATAAGATAAATACTATTAACCGCTGCTTAAATTATCTATCATACTGTTTCTAATATTTTTATTGCCATTTCAATAATTTTTACAAATATTTATTTAAGTTATGCTTCGACATTCGCTATTTGAATTTCTATTACAGTTTCTTTTACTACTTCTGCTACTTTCTCTTCACTATAATTTTTCACTGCTGTATAATTAATTTCAATTAAAATCGCTAATTGCCAACAGTTTAGTGAACTCTTTTATTAGAGGTATTCCTTACGCAAGGTACCGCCCACCTTTTGTAGACACTGCTGCTTAAAAGACGTGGTCAAGTATTAAATATCATCATAAGCTGCCACTTAATCATGAATTAGACGCATAGGTTACAGTGCGTTTATCTAAAGATACTTAAGTAACTGAAAAGCTTTTGGCTGCTATCTTAAAATTTGTCGGAGGCGTCACATTTTGTTGGGCGTTGTTATGCAAATGATGTGCCATAAACACGCCTGAAGCCTGCCACTTTTTAGCCCACCTGGGAGCGCGCACAAGCGAAAAGAAGCACCACCGCAGCACCGCCGCATCAACACAACGCACCACTCCATTGTGTGTGCTCCTTTGGTGCCTCATTTGGTTGCGTTGGCTACGTGCCTGCAACGCCTTTTGCGACGTGTGCAACCAAAGAGCCAACACTATTAATTAAAAGCCAAGTCGAGAATCGAGGCAAAGTTGTTAATTAGTAGCTGGCCAAAAGAGGCGTTCACAATGTGGCCAATATCCAATGGCAACGAACAATGTAACATTGTGTAACTGTGTGTGTGTGTGTGTGTGCCACAGTGTCACAGCTGCGTAACTGTATCTGTATTTGTATCTGTATCTGTATCTATAACTCAATTTATCTGTGAAAATGTATCAGTTAACTAACCGCTTCACTCGTTTCATTTTCACATGGTTCAATTCAATTGTAGGTCTCATTATTTTGGCCAAATACACATAGATCGATTGCCAGTGTCGCATTTTAAGCAGTAATTAACTTAATTATTGCCCAAAATGCTGCTTAAATGTTTAATGGCAATTAGCTAAGAGCCAAGAGACAAGAGTCAAAACGGCGCAGCGTTGAATGGAATCTCGCAGAATAACAATAAGAACAGCAATAATGATTAAGCTCACACCCCAAAAAAGGAATACTCAGTGGACAATAGACTTGTTGACATGTGCACAGCTATTTACTAAACAATTTTCCAATTAATTTTCATGTCGTATTCATGACAAAGCTTTAAACTGTCAGCTCTATAATTAGGCATGACATTTGACAGAGTAAGAGAGAGAGAGAAATAGCTTATTGTTAATATTAAATGTGAATTAATTAAAACAGACTCGCTGACATAAATAAAGCAACGAGTACATCAAATTGTTTTAACTAAACCATGAATGTTAATTGATTTCTTGAACCTCCTTTTTCCCAAGTTCTGCTCATAAATGTATTGATCACAATTCAGGGTAAGTTTTCATTTTTATGAGTTATTTGTGTGTGTAGTTTCTGTGAATGATTCTACAAGTTACAAGTTGTATATAGTACTTGAAGAATACCTACAACCATGCATATCCCGATCGATAACCGCTGCAAGAACAAAGAAATTATATTGCCATATATACATAGAGTGCTGAGTGTTGAATGTTGAGCTAAGAACAAATTTGTTTGCTTAGGTTACGCAGTGACAATGCCAAAACTAATTGAAGTCGAGCAGCGTATGCTGACTGACCCAAAACTCTACGGTGTGCCTAATGCGCATGAGATTGGTTTATAATCCACAGGAGACACAAGCCAAAATAAGTAGTGGACGGAGTGGGGGGAAATTGAGTTTGCAGGGGTGTTTGACAAAAAATGTATATTTATTGTGTTGTGTTTTCTTTTCGTAAGCATAACAATGGATTAAGCAAGATTTTAAAAGCGAGCTTTGTCTAAATTTAATATTATATACAAGCAGATGGGGCGTATGCTTGTTGTTTTTGTGGTTCTTTTTCTTGCGGTTGTTGCTGTTGTTGTTTAGTTAGCTACCATTGTAATGTCAGCTGAAAAGCGGAAGCCCTTTTCGAACACTGTGTCGAAGGTATGTATAGCAAATCGATAGAAAATTTGTTTAAATATTGTTATACTTATAGACTAAAGAATCTTAGAGTTGGTAACAGCAAATTTGATTTGTAGACTTTCTAGCACAAGTTTATATTAAACATTTGTTAAGCTATGTACGCTTTACATCAAAAACATAATTAAAATAGTCAAATTTTAAACAGTCTACAAAATTTCATAACGATCGGAGCAGTAAGACCGCAAGCTATATGTATTATATTTTATCTGTGCAAATCGGTGTTTGTTTTTGCAAATACTATCTATTATTCTGCTTTTTCTGCTAGCTAGACACAAAATCGATTGCTGCTTGGCCGCATTGCAGATGGGCCCTAAGTTATTTTGTTGCTTATTCAACATGTAAGACCCACAAGTGCCCACGAGTTGCACATGAAACATAATTTCTGTAAGCCAAACTAACAACTGTAAACAGCTGTAGACGCAGAAGAAGAAGAACAAGAACAACAACTGCATTTGGTATCAGTGTATTTTTGGCCAAGTTAACTTACCAGATAAAGTCCTTGCAGTGCGAACAGAATGTGGGCTGCTTGAAGAAACGTGCTATGAAGCAATGATCCTTGACATTGAAGACGTTCTTCTTTTTCAAGGCTCCTTTGCGCAGACGTGACTTCATTTTGTTCTCGCCCATAGCCTCGCCCTCCGCCCCCTGGCCCTGGCTCTGCTGGTCGCCATTGTTATCGCTGTTCTCCGACATGATTATTGCTGTTGGTTGTTATTGATATATGTATATTTGTTGCTGCTGTTGTTGTTGCTTATTTAGTTATAGCTTATTGCAAATTGCTGGCGTTTTGTGGTTGTTGATATTCTAGTTGTTGTTTGCTGATGATGTTGTTGTTGTAGTTGTTGTGGTTGTTGTGTTTTTGTAGCTTCATTTGATTCTTTGCTGCGTTGTTCACTTTGTTGCTGTTGTTGTTAGGTATTTCTTTGGCTTTTGTTTTAGTATTGATTTGAAAACGACTGGCTAAATGCCATTTGTTATTGCAATGGAATCGAACCAGATACTGGAGACATAAAATTAAAACATACTATATACTATTATTAAAATGCAAATTTTATCTGAAATTTACTCTCGTTTGTGCGGCATTAAACGAACGAAACGGCACATGGCACTTAAAAATGCATATATCACAATAAATTTATTTTTGCATTAATTAATATACATTTTTTTTGTTGCTCTCTTTGGCTATTTGACATTTTACACAAACAATTATAATTAATTTTTTAACAAGATTTTCATTGAATTCAAAAAACAAAAAACTGACAAACAATTTCAGTTAATTGGCTTTAAGTTTGTCTTTTCAATTGTAGTCCAGTTCATTAGCTACTTAATATGGCAAAATAAGCATTATTATTATTGCTGTTGTTGTTGTGTTAATCAATTTTGCAGCTTTTAATATTAAATGCAATTATTTTTATTAATTTTATTAACGCGCGCGTGTGTGTTTATTATTTTATATTTTTTATGATATTTTGTTTTTCATTCGTTCTGTTTTTCCGTTGGGAAGCCCCTGCTGCTACTAAACTAACACCCTGGCTCTTGTCTATAGTGCTTACAGAAAATCTATAAATTTTTTATGGAATTTACAGGCAGTAAACTAAATATGCTAGCATATGCATGTAAGTAAGTGTATGCGTGGGTGTTTGTGTGTGTGTGTTTGAGGCAAGCAACAGTTACAACAAATGTATATCTATATAGCTATAAGCTCTCTTGTTCATGTTGTTGTCTCTTAATTGCATTTTGGTTTAATCCGTTTTTATTTTTTTTTTTTTGACAATTTTTGTTTGCGGTTTTTTTGTTTGCACGCGACTTGTCGCAGTTTGTTTACTTTTCGTTGGCACTCTTTCACTCTCACTCACTCACTCACTCACTCGCTCACTCTCGCACACTGTGACACTTGGCAAGGAGCAACCGCCTTTGCGTATTGACCAAGACGTTGTGAGTGTGCAAATATTTTTACACACTGTCAAAAGCACAAAATGTAAGCCACAAACACAACAACAGCTTGTCCCCTAGTTTATCTGTGTGGTGAGTTTAACACACACACGCACTCCGCAATCGGGGTGTGTGGGGGAAGTGGTTTTTATACACACACACTTGTTGTTGGTTGGCCCCAGATTATAGCTTGTAGGGGCGCCTCTTTTACGCTCTTCTTGCTGCTTAACCGCTGCTCTGGGCACCGCACGTGCGCTTCGCTCGAGTTACAAACGCGTTCTGATGCCACAGGCGGCCATTTTGTGCTCAGCCTGTCTATTTTCCATAGCGAGCTTTTGAGCGCATCGCTGTCACTGTTGCTGTTAAGTTAACAGCACGCTGTATACGGTATGCTAACTGTTATACGTATGGGGCTATGCTGCTGCTGCTACAACTGTTATACTTATGTCATACATTTGCCAGACTGCTAATTGCTGTTGACCATTGATAACTGTTGACGATGACGATGATCGTGTTAGCATCATTTAGCTGATAATTGTTAATGTTTGTGGCAATTGGTCGAAACGTGTTAATTTCGCGTTTCGTTTCGTTTCGTTACGTTTCGTTTCTGTTTGCCGTCTACGCTGATCAATTAAGCTCATAAATGCATAGCAGAGCTGTTTGGGCAGTGCCAAAGTGACTTTTAAAAGCAGTCAATTGCTTCAATGTAGACAAACTGGTATAAATGGAACTTGGCATACCCTGGTTTAAATATAAACTAATAAAAAATTTAGCGTGCTAACAAATAGAGTTAAAATTAACATATAAAATATACTTTGCTTGAAAATATATCTGGCTAGATGGGCTGTCTATCATTGTTCTATATCTAATATACCCCATTCTTGGTCATAGTCTCAGCTCTGACTAGATGGCAATTGACTCGACTGATTGACTTTTTTTTTTTGTGTGTGGCTGCAGCAATCGTTTTTGTACGATTACCAAATTGCCAACTGTAAATGAAACTGAAACTGAACTTACTAGCATTTACGACAATGTTAACTACGAGTGTATCTACGTGCCACAACCGCAACCTTCGGGTGTTGCGTGTTTTTTATTAGCGCTCAAGTGCAAAATCTGATAGCCAAGTGTCACGTTTCGACTCTGTGGTGCTCTGAATAACGGCACAACTTTTTGCGGCTAATGCAATAATTATTTATGCATGTACTTTATGCATAGATAGAGCTGGAAGTACATATGGTTAGACCATTGAACATAAACTATCACAAATTGAAATTTTTGGTTTTGTTTGCGCCATTCATTTCGAATGTCGTTAATAAAAATGCCAAATATTTGTGTAATATACCAAATAAACACAATGTAACATAGTGAATATTTTGTAACTAAAATGTTGTGTGTGGAAATGGATATTAGTTTCTATGCCACTTACAAATGCCACATAAGTAAGTGTACTACTAGTGTACTAAGTGTGAAGATGAAGAGCATGTTTATGCCGTAATAAATTTCAATGAAAGCCGCAAGCCAATTAAAATCCATTTAGAATGCGTTGAGTGCCTGAGTCAAGTATTTGAAACTTAAATTGTATTCACATGCTTCAACTCACATCACATTTGTGAGCTAATTACACATGAGAATGTTCAAGGACTTATTGTGCTAGCGTTTGGTATTTGAAATTGTGCTCCAGAGAGTTTCAATCATAAGTGAAAGTGGCTCAAGAAGTTGATCTCAATGTTGGGCGAAAACCTTTCACTTCTCTCTTTAGACCCAAACGAAATTTCCATAATATTTAAATAGCAATTTGCCTAAGGTTTTGGGCTGTTCGGCAAGTCTTGACCCACTTAAAGGTGAAGATAAAGATTACCAACGAGGGCCGAAAGCAAAGTTCAAATCTTTACAGAGATTCGTTACCATAGTTCTCGGCATTTATGTTTGCTGTATTTGCCTTACTTTTCTGGCAACCCTTGCTGCTTTACACAATGCAAACACGCTGCTCTGCTTGCTGAAATAATGCGAATATAAAAGAAAATACAATAAAATTTTTGTTGGCATTTGTGACGTCATTTGTGCGGCTGATGAAAACAATTTGCTAATTACTGCTGGTCGCGGGCAAATAAAAAATAATTCCACATGTAAATGTAACAACAATAACAAAAAAAAAAATTATATAGAAAAAAATTAAATAAAAATAAAGAAAAACAAAATTTGTTAACAAGCAAATCGCAGACGATAAAAATGCGATAAACAGCAATTAATATAAATAACACATGCCAAACAAATTTTTGTGGAAACAATCATCACTCAATGTGGCCGAAGGCGTGGCAAACACGCACACCTATACACACACCTATACAGAAAACACCACCACAAAGAGAAACAAATTGATACAATTAGGGCAATCAGAGCATTCACAATGGTATTATTATTATGATCATCATATTGTAGTTTTTAACATTTTTCTTCACTTGTTGCTTTATGGTTACTAATTTAATAATTTATTAGTTCTGTCTAATAGAATTTCTGCGAAATATATAATAATTAATGCGCTTTTGATTACACTTATTTATTTCTAAATACGGTTTTTGTTTGCGGATTATGAGATTAATTGAATTTGCGCGAATAAATAAACGTAGCATCTAAATTGAATTCTTTTGTAGCCGCTCTGTCAATTGATGCTAAGCACATTACACACACCGAGAGAGCGGTAAAAAGTGAGAGAGAGAGCGCTCATCTCATTTGATTAAATAATTGCTAGTGGTGTTGCGGCATGCAACATTTGTTCCAGCCATTTGCCGCAGAATTGAATCAATCATTGATCGCAGATGGATCGTATGCCTAGCCGTTATAAAGAGCACTTAACAAGACGCCGCGAACCGAACACACACCGCACATCGCACACTGCGCACCGCAACACACTTTGTACCACTGCCACACTCTTGTGCTCGCACGTACGTTCGTCTGCCGATGCCAATTGGTATCGTTCAGATACAGATACAATTCAAGTCTGTCTGCCTCATAAAAACGACGGCTGGTCACTCGCTGATCTTCACAGCCGCCAGCAACGCGACGTCGCTGTCGCAGTCGCTGTTTCAGTCGCCGTCGCCGTTAGCATCTCAGTTCGTCGATTTGTTATGACAGGCCACACCGGTTCGAGGCAACGATTGGCCCACTGTGCCACACCGACAACCGGCAACGATTGAATGCGATCTGAGTTTCACATGAGATGAAGTTGGCTTCTTTAGGGTATACGCATGCTGTTTGGGTCGCTGCATTATGGCAGTGGGTTTGACTTTGCTCTACTTTTGAAACCTGTTTCAGATATGTTTATACTTACCGATTTACAAAGGAACAAGTGCCTCTTTTGAGTGCCTCTTTACAAAGTAAGGATTAAAATCAATTAACTACAAAATTGTGAGTTTTTATATTTACATAACTGAGTATTTATATATGGGTAATAAAAGGTTAAAGTTATTTTTAATAGTTTAATATACAGATCTATAATTTTGTAGCTTTTGTAATTCACCTCAAAGCATAATATTTCTAACTTCCCTTCTCTATTAGTTGTTTAATTTAGAAAGAGTACTTAAACGTCGGTGCATAAATTAAAGTAGTATATTTATTGTTGTTGTAGGTTTTGATATTGCTTTTTATTTCATTCAATTTGTTGCAGTTTTTACAGCAAATCTTGCAATGCGTTGGCGTTATCCGTTTTCAGAATGATTGCAGCTAATCGCTGTCTCTCTTTCTCTCTCTCTCTCTCTTTGTCTGCTGTTCTCTCTTTGGACAGACTGTGTTTTGGCTGCTGCATCTGTTGTTGGCTGGCAGTTGCAAATGAATGCAGCAACAGATACATTTCCAAAAACGCCTCTCTGCTGGCTGTTTGCCAGTCCAGCGTTTTTGTTATTGCTGCTTATTTGGTCACATTATTAAATTTTGATTAATTTTTGATATTCTATGCGCACACACATTGAGCAAACCAAATTAAACCTATCCCAATTTTTGTGCGTTAGACGTCATTAAAATGATTGCCAAGGCCCCCTCCAATAAATTGAAATGAAATCGCTTTGTTTTATACCCTCTGAGGGGTATATTGGGTTTTTTTATTTGCCGATTTTTTTTATCTCTTATGTTTGTAGCTTTCTGATTGTGTTTCCTACTCTTAATGTTGTTCTTGTTGTAAGCATTTAAGGCGTGCTTTTTTTATAAGGCTGATTGCCAATCGTAAAGTTGATGTTCGTTTCGTTGTTGTTTTCTTTTCATTTATAGAGTAGACTCGCGTATGTTTTTGTGTTGTTTTTTTTATGCTACGCAAAGTTATCAGTAGCAACAAAAACAAAAACAAGAAGAAGTGAATAAATCAAATGTTCTATAAATAATTGAGTGAAAATTATTAAACATCTGTTGAATCGATTGGCAGCATGGGAGTTGCGACCACTTAAATACAATTGATATGCAACAGGAAGTTGAACAACCACAAATTGAGAGTAGATGGTTCAACTGATAACATCTAATATGCAAAAAGAAGGTCAGAGTAGTTGATTTTTTAATAAGAATTGAGTTAATGTTGCAGTCATTGTCATTAAATTAAAGATTCATCATAACTAAATATTTAATTAAATTAAATCAACTGAATAGTTTCAATAGTTTTCATTAAGCCTTTAAAAATGCGTTCGTTAGCTGTTTGTTTTCAATTTTGAAACTCACATCTCCATTTTTCAATCAAGGTCTCTATTTAGCATATCTGGAGCTCATGACGTCGATCGGTTCCCAATTTTCGAATTCTGAGGCCAGACTTTAAACGAATGTATATTTTTATAGATGTTGCTTTGTGATATTCATTTTATGGTCGCTTTCGTTTGCGGTAGATTTAAATTTTCTGTATAAATTTTTTATCTCACTCTAGCTTTTTACGTCACAAAAATCAACATTTTGTAGCTGTTGTTATTGTTTTTTCTTTGCGCTGCTTGTGCCGTGCCGCATGATTTGTTATATACTTATTGTTATGCCCCACTGGATGCGCATTTATTATTTATTTATGCACATAAATTAAAATTATTTTTATTGTTTGTGAAATTTCCCAGGCAAATGACTAAATGAAAAACGCAGTTCAATGCGACTTCTCAGAAATTTTTAACCATTTTATTGGCTATAAATAATGCTGCATACTTTTGGGCTGTCAGCAAAAATCTCACGTAGCAAGTGGACAGTTCACAGCAAGCGCTTAATATAATAGAAATTTATGGAAAAACCAAACAAAATTGTGCTTAAATATTGGGGCAGTAATTTAGTAATTTAATAAATAATTTCTACAACTGTTACTGTCTAAGCTTCAGTAAAAACTTTACAGCCAGCTTAATTATAACAACCAGAAAAGTGCTGAGAGCGTTGAGAAACTTTTAACAACTGCATACAATGATACACATTAAATATTAATAAATAAAAGAAAATTTAAAGTTTGGACACACTTTCAACAAAAAAAAAATAAAAGAAAACAACTAAAAAATTCATAAAAGATTACATCGACTGTTATAGGACCAGTACGGGTAGCTACACAGTCTTTTCAATTTAAGAAGTTTTAGAACTTAGCACAAAACAATAAGCTTATAGTTTCCTTTTAGAAACTGGGCGAAATACGTTTGCCTGACAGCAGCAGGCGGCTCACTTGCTGAAAAGTTTCTAATGAAACCTGGCAGTGGCATATTATATAGTACATACAACATATATAGTATGTTAGTACTTGTACATAGCATACCCTAGCCTAACTGAACTGCCGACCAAGTTGACAGTTGGTTTGGTGAAAAAGTTTCGAAGAACTTTGACAACGTTGATGGGAACAGTTCGTATTTCTTATTAAATTAAGCGATTTGTACAGCATTAAGTACAGTAAGACCTGCGTAAGAAGAAGGCGCGACAGGGCCAATTGTTGCTTAATTGCCGAGGGCAGGGTTGAATTTTGAGCCCTGTAATTAGGCACTGCGTGTGGAAATGGAGCGGAAAATGTGACATGAAAACGTTCCTTCCTTTAAGAATTGCAATGGAAATCGATAGCAGCAGATTTATATACGCGAATCGCGCATAAATCAACCGTACGATAGCGGGGTGTTCAAGGCAGAGAGAGAGAGTGTGATAATAAGGGTTTGGAAAGAGGCTGCCATTAGTTACACGTCTGTCCCACTTGAGGCACGCCCAGTTTGGCTTAAACAATAGGAAAGCAAGCAAACAATGGTCGCAAGTGTCTGCGTTAGTGTTGCGTGCCAGGACTCAAAACCAGCTGATGAGGATGAGCATCCTGACGACTGGCCACTGCACATGACAGGCAGAGAAGAGTGCGGGAAGTTATGTGAGTCACGGGGCACTGGGCAGACAATGAGCAAGATCAAGAGTTGAATGTGGGCAACGTTACTCGGTTTAGAACAATGAATGGCCTGGCCAGCATTGGAATTTTTAACGATGGGGTTGTGATTGGGGTTGGGGTTGAGGTTGGGGCTTAGCTGTGGAATAGGTGCTGTGCAGGGTCTGGAAAGGATTCTGCAATAATTGAACTATGGCCAGCTGCTTTGTAAGCGACACATTTGACTTATGTGACAGCCTCTGCTGGCCTCTGAAAAGCTGCAACTCTAAAACTGCTGCTGCTGTCAAGCCAATAACTGAAACTGGGACAAAGCACTGATAACAAGTGTATATATTACATTCTACTGAAATGCAAATGTATATAGTGTTACGTTGTGTAGTAGGGCTACCTATGCTAATCTCTCTTTTTCTAGAAATTCAAGCGAAACACAATTTTACTTTAGCAGCCAACGCGTTTGCAGTTCCAAGAACAGTGACGTCAGCCAACGCATAAGCTGCAATTTAAAAATAGAATATTTGTTTAGATATTAAAGTGCATATTCTTTATTATGTACTCTAAAAAGTTTTCATACCTAAACATCTATTTAAAATTTATAAACTTACATAAAATGGAGTTTAAAAGTTTTTACTCCTTCATTGCTATCTAATTATGTTAAGTATACGTAATATTTCTATATAGAAATATGCAAAAATGCCATAACAGAAATTCACTAAATACTTTTTAAGTAAAAGTCGTATATTAATGTTTAGCAATCTAATTAAGTTCAATATTTACTGTTTCATATTAAAATTCCTCGTGGCTTGGCAATTGCTTTGACAAATTACTTAACGCTCATCTTAACTTTGCGAACTGCAAACTGCGAACCCTTTTGTTAAATGGAGCGCATTAATTACACGCTGAATCGGATAAATTTATTTGGATTCATATGACAGAGCGACAGATTGGATTAGCTCTGTTGTGGGAGGCAGATGAAATGCAAAACAAATTGATATCCTTAACTCCATATTTGCCAAACTAGCTCTCTTTCCCTCTCCCTTTCACTCTGTATTTGTTTGTATAGCTGAGCAGCCAATTTATATGCAAAGTTCACACAATACTTGAAATATTTGGCAGCTAAAGGTAAAAGGCAAAATGTCCCCAAAAATTAAGCCTCGGAAATGTGAAAGTGAAAGTATTTGCACATTTCACATTTTACATTTGTAACGTCCATCCAAATGTTAAAAGTCACAGCTCAGTTGACTGATTGTTTGTTTGTGTAATGCCCTAAGGGCACTAAATGCGAATTTTGGGGCTGGTTTTAGGCATCACTTTCGTCTCTCTCTGTGTCTCTCTCTCTCCCTCGTCGCTCATAAATGATTCAACACGTGGCAGCTAACGGTAGCTTTAGTGTGCTGCCATCGTTCTTTTGGCGTCTTTTAATTTACACGCAAAACAGTTGGTGACTTTGTGGCGTATAATTAAAAGGAAATTGTAGCGCGTGCCGAAATGCGAGAAAAGTGTGAGAAATAGCAAAATGGTGGCCATGCAGCATGCCACAAATTCGACGAGCAGATGCAAAATGGAGCAGAGAGCACTTTGCATGGCAGCACGTATACGCCGCGTATGACTTCAGCTGAAATGTGCTTTTTTAGACGTTTCTCATCAAAGTCAGTTTCTTGTGCTTTCGTTAACCATTTTATTTTGCTGCCATTTGTTTGTTTAATTAAAACTTTTACTCCGACTAAATCAATTGCACATAAATTCAACTGAAGTCCTTGACATGCTGTGTATGGGGTGAGGGTGAGAGTGTGTATGTGTCGGTTGGGGTTGTAAAGTGGCAGTCCAGGCAACGCGGGGGCAGGAACAAAGTGTAGGTGGTGTAAAAACTTTCAATGGGTTTTAATTACGAGCGAAACAAAAAGCTGCAGTGGCAACAACAACAGTGCTTAAGCTGAAAGCAGAGAGTTGAAAGCATCGAAGGCGAATCGCCAAGCTCAAATGAATGCTATGGATTAAGTGTGGGCGTGGCACCCACGCTTTTGCGAAAATGCAATTTTCACAGTGTATTTGAAAAGAATAGCAAGCGTTCAGAGCATAGTTAGACTGCCAGATATCCTAAAAGTAGGTATGTATTTATAACTATACTATAGTTTAACTTAATTCGCATCCATCTTTATTTATAAATAAATATTTATGACTATATAAATAATAAGTCTACTTATCTTATACTAATATCCCCATTTACACAAAACATTCTTAAACTTTCACAAGCCACAAACCAACTGCAGTTATCGGTCTTAAATGGTCACTCAATGTCATAGAAAACTTGTACCGAAAACGACAGAAGATGCCAAGAGTGAGTTGAATGAAGACTGTTATGTCATTTTGTGGTGAACTTGTGAAATGGACATGGCATAACGTAGCACAGTTTTGCTGCAAACAACCACAATTATCAGAATTGTGTAAAATTCCAAACAATTCTGTTTGTCTGTAAATGGAAATTTTTTTGGTATTCAGAAAGCATGTAACAGGTTGCAAATAGAATCATTACATTGCGCTGTTGAGTGCAAATTAATTAGGGCTTCAATTGTGGAGTCTGGTATGCTGCTGGTCTGGTCACTAATCCAATCATTTCCAGCTCAACGCCCAGCTACTGCATATTTTTCTCGTCTAGTCATGTGCGTTAATTACGCTCTCCAATGGCGTCGAGTTGTAGGTGTTCGTGAGTGTCGGCTCTAGTATATATTAATGCCTGTGCTTTTCGGCATTTAATTGTAAACGCTTGGCGTGTGGCCGACAAATAACAGGTAAAAGCAACAACAACAACATTAACAGCATTCATAACACAAGAGATGGAAAGAAGTGCCATGAGCAAACAAAACTGAGCAAGTTTTTTCAGCTGCTGGCGGCAATATCAAAATAAATACAACAAATTTGAATGGGAAAACAAAACCCGTAAGAAAAAAACCAACAAGCAAACTCAACAAAGGCAGCGGAAAAGCGGAAAAAAAAGAATAAGTCAAACAAACAACAGCCCAAAAGTATGCAATACAAAAGAAGTTCATTGTTTTATGCTAGGCGGTTTATGTTGATATCTTGAGTATACTACGTTTATGCGTGTCCAGTTTACATGATAAACATTAAGGGATCTTTAGTAGAAATACTATTAAACTAGTAGAATGGGTTGATAAATCGGATGGGATAAAAATAACCATATACTGATATCTATTATATTTTAATAAATCTACAAAAAAAAGCTTGGTAAGTAAAGGAAAATGATAATTTTGAAGCTATTCTTTTAAGGATTTTTGTTAATACTGTATTGAACAAAAATATAAAATAAATATAATATATTTCCCTAACTTTAACTCATAGCTTCGACAGGTTATGCTTGAAGAACTTACTTTGTATTCGGTTCATTTCCGCTTTCAGTTTAACAGCATTTGGAGACTTTTCAGCAATCACAATGCCAGCGTAGAGATAAAGATAAAGACAATGATAAGAAATAAAGACAAAGCAGAGCAAAGTCATAAGGCAGTCGAGCAAAAAAGAGCGTGAAACAGGCATTTGCCAGGCATCCACAAAAAGCAACAGCTGCTCGGCTCGACTCGAGTCGGCTCTTCGATTGCTCGCAGTGTGGCATGAGGCATTCGGCATGTGCTCAGCCTTATTTGTTCTGTATCTTATGCCCCACACTTTCTATCAACAATTTCTTTGTCTTTATCTTTGCATTTTCTTTTGCCGCTTTCAGCTGTCATTTCCGGTTTCATTCGCTTCGTTTTGTTTATCATTTCTTTTTTGGGTTCGAAAGCTTAAGCGCCGCAAATTAAGCGAAAAAGAAAAAGTGAAAAACAGAAAGCAAAAATGCCCAAAAGCGCCAACATTTAAGATAAACAAGAATCCCACTCACACACAAATGGGCAAACCAAGTAATTAAGTGCCATCTTTACAAACCCCTTAAAAAAATTATATATATTAATGAAAATTTTTGCATTTCTTGCAAAGAGTACAATAGGTTTTGTGTGAGGTATGAAGAGGGATTCTCCAGCATAAGTTTATAGCTAGTTATTGATAAGGTTATGCAGTTAAGAAAATTAATTGGGACAAAGAAGATATCAATTTATATAATCAGGAATGAAAGGCGAACTACACGAATATTACACGGTGAGTGCTCGACAGTTGAAAAGTTAGGTTTGGTTAAAATCCGCCTTTTCACCTTTTTAAAACTTTAAACTACGATTACTTTTCTAAAAATGCAGCAAATGTTAAGCCAAATACCATTTTAAACTGTACTCCACCACACAATTGATTCTGCGTTTAAAACTCAAACTTTTCAAAAATTTGATTTTTTTCTCAAAAATTTGCCAAATTTTCCATACCTACCCCTTGACATTTTTTCAAAAAAATTTTTTTTTTCATTTTCTCCCAAAAACTATTTGAATCGATAGAAAATTATGTGTAGATTAGGAATATATATACTTTATAGGGTCTAGTTTCAATATTTCACCGATTTAAATTCGTTTAATCGAAAAAAGACACATAGGGTATGACACAGTCGGGCCTTCTCGATTGTAAACAGAAGCCGCTTGGCCTGAAGTAATTATGCGTATGCCCTCTACTTCTGTTCTTTGCTGCCTGTTGCTGCTTTTTCTGCTCCTTCTGCTGCTCCTAACTCATTCTCTACTCCGCCATTTGAAACGTTCACGGCTTCCGACCATTTCCATTTACAATAACTGTCTTGGTTCGCGTGTCATGACTGAGACGCGTTTAGCACTTTGTTACTTGTGTTACCTGCGTTACCTGTAGCTAACTTCTGTGCCTTGGTAAGAGTAGCACTTGGCCTGGCACGCATGCATGTTAATTATTTAGAACCGTCCAAAGCGAAGAAAAACAATAATTGAAGAGCTCCTTAAAGATGATGCCTAACATAAATAGCTTGAATATGCCAATATCGAATTCATTTATTATAAAGAAATGCTATAAATCATTATTAAAATACCCATCTATCACACTTTCCTAAGCAAAACTCCTCAAGTCTTACTCATTAGCTACTCTCATATAATCTCTGGAGTAGGCAGCACGTATCACATAACGCTTTTGTCTAAATTGTGTGCATATATACATATATATGTATGTGTGCGATAAATATTTATAATCGCTCCATGTCATACAATATATGCCTCCAGTTCTGCCACGAGCCCAGCCCCCTTGCCACGCCTCGTCTGACACAGTTGACTTCTGTATCGGCAATGCTAACATAAAATCAATAAAGTCGTTTTAGAGCTCATTGAATCGTTAAAGGACAAACAGCGAACCAATGACTTATAAATACTCAAACACACACACACACACACACATACACTCTAACACTCAGCGGAAGTAAATTTAGAAGCATTGAAAATTTCGGCTACTTTATTTGTTTATTACTATATATTTTTTTATGGAAAGTTGATTAACAATTTAATGAGTTTTTGAGCTATAAAGCTGTGGTTTACTTCTCCTGGATTCAATTCAATTTCATGGTCTCTTATTACGTATAATTAAAGCTATTAATTTATGTCCTAAATCTGATTAATCAATCATGCGCCACAGGACATGTCAGTGTCAGTGTGTGAAAGTGTGGATTACATTCTGGATAACTAAGTACATGTAGCTCACGAGGCAGAGCTACAAGCTTACAAATGCTACTATCAGTTTCTTGATAGAGTTAACAGCCAACTCTGAAGCTTACAATGAAGTGCAGATAACTAAAAGCATGATTGTGGGGCATAAGCAGGCACAAGGACATTAGATGACAATGGAAATTGCCATTTTGTCTGGCTGATAAATGAAATGCCTTGCTGGCGCTGTCTGCTGTAGCAAAACAAGTGCACTTAGCAAAATCGGAGGCATTTCTGAAAAATATATATAATAAATTATTTTATAATGGGCATTAAGTATTAATATAATTAAATATCACATTATATTAAACTAATTTCTTCCACTTTTAACAATCACTTAGCCTATAAACTCGCTAAAATCCTTTTTCTCTGTGTAATTGTTAGGGACCAGTTAACTTATGGCCTTTTGTGGTCGAACTTGTAGCAACTTTGTCAATTTCAGAGTCTGATAATTACTCCCTGATAGCTGTTAACTGTATATTTTCAAGCATATAACACATTGGGCTGAAAGAGCGAGTCAGAGAAAGCGAGAGAGCGAGAGAGAGTTAGTTTTACTCAATTTGTGGATCGCAGACACGTGCTGCATGTATTAGGTTTTACGAGTGCTCGTAAATTCGGGTTCTTCCAAGTATTCCCCATATGCCCAATTGAGTTTGAGTATTTGCCTTAGTCTCCCTCTCTCTCTCTCACACACTCACTCTCTGTCTTTCTGCATTTTCTTCATATTTTCCCATTCATCACTTACTATGCTAACTCAGTTTTGTAGCAGGCAGCTCTTTAGTCTGCTGCTGTTTGCTCCTCCTGTATGTCTGCCTGTCTGTCTCTCTGTCGTCCTGCCTGTCAGCATCCTTGACAACATTTGCACGCACATTGTCATTGTTTATTATGCCAATTTGGCTGGGTTTGGGTTGAAAGCCAGAGACGTGGTATGGGGAAAGGCAGCCAGCAGCCTACAACAACTGGAAACATTGACAAAATTTAGCGGAAAAAAGCTAAAAACGTTTTCTGCTTCCCTTGCTGCTTTGGGGCAAATTTTGCAATGCGCACAAAAAAAAAAAAAAAAAGTTGGAATATTACAAAAGTTGTTCAATGGGCGTGGCATTTCTGATAACTGAATGTTGCATGAAAATGCCTTCGAGCAGTTACCAACACAAGCACACACACACACACAAACCCCCACACACATACATACACATTTGAAAATGCAAATTTCTTAACGTTGTCGTCGCAGAGTTGGAGTTGGACTTGAGTTTCAGTTTGAGTACAATTTTGTATATGTATAAATTTTCTTTTCTTTTTATGTCTGAGGCTCAGTGGCAACTGGTTTCTCAGTGATTTAGGCAAAGATTTATAGCTAGAAATCAATGCAGTGGCAGCTGCCACTTTCTCAGTCGCATCGATTGTGGCCAAGTTGCAAGCAGCAAGCGTCGCCACACACACCAGCATTAAGTGGGTGTGTGGCAAGTAGCACAGCAACAGCAACAGAGAACTGAAACTCAGGCAAAACCTCAGACAGTACAATTCAATGAAACCAAACAAAGATTCAATGTGGTTTCAGTTTCTGTTTCAGTTGGTGTTTGAGTTTCAGTTTCATTGCCAGAGTCTGGATGAAAAACTTGTACGCTGCATAAATCAAATTTATTTTTCCATTTTCCGAACAGCCAACAACGATAACAACGAAAAGTTCGCGTGAGTATGTATGGCAAAAGTTCACGATTGAATAAATATTGAAAGAGCAGCAACCACAACTTGAACAACATCAAGAACAAGAACAACTACATGCAAATAAATAAAACTTTGCTTAAACGTATTTCATTGAAATGTAAACAGCAGCAACAACAACTACAACAACAACACGTGCTGCAAAGTATGCTATAGTCAAATCACTTGTCAAGATCTCTTAAGTGCACAACTACAAGTGAAGGTGAGGAATAGCTACGGGGTAGGCAAAGAAAAGTAGGTTTTCCATTTCATGCAACCATTTGCTAATTACAAACAGCAGAGCTAGTTAAAACAACGAATAATGTATGCTCTGCACAAGTACATACTTAACATTATTAAGCTCAGTACATAAACTATGCTAACATAGGGTATTTCCGCTGTCACAAGAGCGGAAGAAGTGTAATGTCAGTATATGCGATAAGATAAATGAAAGTGTTGCACAAGTGACTGTAAGGGTCACTTGTGTTTATGTGTATGTGTGTGTTAGTTGAGTGTCATTTATAATGACCCGACAAGCGGCAGCTGCAAAACTTTACAAAGTTACCCCTCTCACCCACCACCACCACCAACACCAACAACTCACCTCTGTGGTATCTGTGCGGCAAATCAATGAAATATTTGGCCAAGTTTCAAGCATCGAAAGGTCGAAAGGGCGAAAGCAACGAGAAGAAGCTGTTTAACTAATTGAGCTGCAAAAGGTGAGACATACTGAAGCAGGGCCAAGAAATTGATGAATCGTTCCGTGTTCAGTTCAAAACATGCAATTGCAATTAGGTAATGGTCGTTGTACAATGCGGCGTATGAGCAACGCGTATGAGTGTGTGTTCTGACAATGATAGAACACTGGGGATTGCTTTAGCAAATGATTGAAATCATTTGATGCTCATTTGAGCTGCAGCCAACTGCAGTCTTTGAAATTGCTTTTCACAGCATTTCAGTTAAGAGCACAATTTCACTGTCAGTCTTAAAACTCAAGTTACCAAGTTCCGTGACATTTCCCCTCACTCATCGTCCACTTGCATTTGCGATGCAGAAAATACGTCATCTGCAGTTAACTCTGATGGCGACACTTGGGATTTGTTTACGTTGCTTGATTGCAATGGAAAACGTTTGTGAACGATGTGATGCCATATCTGCTCTCGCCCTCACTATCACTCTCTCTCTCTCTCTCTCGCTCTTTCTCGTTTTAATCAGATTTACGTTAGTTGAAAACGATGATTGGCACGCAGCTCAGCTCCAGACGATTGATAAATATTGTCTGATAGCATTGATTGAAATTGAATTGAAATACGTTATTGATATCGATAATATTTGTTTTATTCTACAATCAATAAACAATCAATTATTGACTACGTGGAACTACAAGCTTCATTTCATAAATTAAAGTGAAAGTAAAGTGTTTTCTTGTTTTCGAGCCCTTTAACTGTACAATTTGACATTATCAGGCAACGATTTCTACAAGTTCAATGGGCCGAGCACGAGTCTTGACCATTATTTCAATGGCAAACATTGTTGTAATCGTTCAACTTCAAGTAAACTTCTTTTAAGGTCAATCATCGAGCAGAACGTGGCACTGTTGCTGTATTTTCTTTTTCTTTTTTTATAACTTGGCTCAGCTCCAATCAGAATATCGATTGTCGCTTGTGTCAAGTCCATTCAACCAGCTGGCAAGTCAGTCGCGCCCTTTTACACTTTGCTGACTTTAAGTGCCACCCTCGCCCGCCGAATCCTTTCCCCTTCTACTCCTGTGGGAAAAAAACTGATGTCTGGCCAAGCTTGAGCGTAATTGCATGGGTCATGGCTATAATTATGTGCTAAAAGTATTGCTGGACAGCTAAATTGGCAGGCAATCAAGACTGCCGAGAAACGAGCAGCCTTTTTGCATATAAATTGTACGCTTTGCTGTCAACTTAACTGCCAAGACATATAAATTCACATTTGTTTTTAACGCACAAAACACACACACACACACATCCAGAGAGTCTACTCAGTTCTCTGCCATATGACAGTCTTTACTTTTATCTGGCAATTTCAGCAGTTGATTCGAATTTACGATTGTCGCGCATCAGCGCTAAGAAACTGAAGTCGACTTCTAGGCGCAACAGCTGTAAAAGCAGCCAAGTGAGTGTGAATGTGTGTGTGGATGGAGGGGGTGTGAGGGGAGCTGTCTCTGTTAACTGTGTATATTGATTACAGCACATAATTACGCATGCTGCGCAGACGAGAAATAAAATATTACCTACACTGAGCAAAGAAAATGAGTTAGATATTGGTTTTTTGTTCTTAAAGTATTAAAAAAAAACTTTTTTTCATTAAAAACTTCAAATTATATGATTAAAGTGGTTAAATATATGCGTATACTTAATTTCGGAGCGTACTTTAGTTTTCTGAACAGTGTAGTATAGCTTCAGCAATAACGTTCCATGCATTAAAAGTAGCTGATTAATCGCCTAAAATTTCCGACTCACTCCATCCAAAAAGGGAATTATATGGAAGGACGAAGTCGTTGGTGTTTGGGGATAACAAAAAGCTGCAATGATTGCCACATTCTCAGCACATAACATTTTTGATGCATATACTACAGTGCTTGAATTCAATTTTAATAATTCAAAGCAGTAAATTTCGCATTGCCAAGGAGTTTTCTTCTTGGCTGCCTTAGCATACATACTGCACCCTAGAGACATCTGGACAACTGAGTGGGGTGTATTGGGCTGCTTTTGGTTACTCGAATAGTTGTGCAATATTAATGCCTGGTTGTGTACATAATCAATATTCAAATATGTAATTACAATGATTAAAGTTGTAATCACTTGTTGCAAATTAGGGTATCTAAGCTTCGACTTAAGACTTTATTTGGTACTTTTTTTTGCTGCTGCTTCTTATGTTAATTTCGTTGCGCAGTTTGTTTGTACGCTGTGTGTGCTCGTTGGGCTTTGCCAATTGCTGTGCGCCCAACGAATGCCAGGAAAATCCTTAATGGTTAATTTATATGCGCTCGCTTATTGAAAACATTGGCCCCAGGCCGGGGGCTGAACAGGTAAGTGGGGAGTGGAAAGTGGAAGAGAAATCTGTAATTTTCATTTAGCAGAGCGCATTTTTAATTGCCTTCTACCGAGTGACGGCCTCTGTGTGGCCTTTTGTAGGCTGCTAATGCCACCCACTCGCAATGATTCGGAGAATCAAACGATCTGACTGTGTCAGACTGGATGGCCTGCACCTTGAAGGTTGTCAAAGTTGAGCTGTGTCTAAGCCGCATTGCTCTTAAATTGAAACTGGCAAACTTTCACTGAGGTCAGCACAAAACGAGCACAAACACACACACACAAACTGTCTATGGCAAAAGTAATTAACAAATGTGGCACACACAAAAAGTGGCAGCTTCTCGCATTTGGCAAAACTCCAGCGTTGCCTTGACTACAGCAGAGAGAAAGAGAGATTCTAAGGCCACGTTGCGTATAATTAATGTAGGCATTTAAATGTCAGCGTCTCGTTAAAAGGCTTGATGTTTTGCGCCTACGTTTGCTGTATGCTTAGGTGCTTAACTTGTTCACATATTTAACTCACCTGTTTCTCTTGGTTAAAAAAAGAAAATGTTATACAATTATACTGACATTTTCAATATTTTCATATGGTATAGTTTATGTATGTGATTCATCATTATTTCAGACATCACTTGTGGACTTTTGGACAGCTGCCAAAGGCTATCAGCAGCATCTGTTTACCGCATAAAGGTTTTCTGTACAGTCATGTAATTTACAATTTCTGTTGAAATTTTTCCTCTCTTATTTTTTCGCTTTTTCCTTATATGTACATACTTAAATTATATTGATTTTGTTTCGCTCTGGCGTATGGGGAAGCTCACTAAAAATTCGCTTTGTGCTGCCAAAATTCCCTTGAACCTGCCACTTGCTCAGTTCGTTTCCTTTATTAATGCCGAAATTATGTGAGGCATTTACCGAAAGCACAGTAGAATGAAGGGAGGAAGGCTGGAAGGTGATTGCGAGGGGAACAGTTACCCACAACCACATGATTCATATCGACTTCAACATCTCAACATCAACATCGACATGCTGCCAGCGGCTTTTGGTTGTGGGTTCTTTTCTTGACCTGTCATGCACACACACACACACATACACAGTTGACGCCTCTTTAAACGATGACTATATGCTATCCCCCTGTTGCTGGTTATGATTTCGTTTATTGATTTCATCTTGAATGCCCACACCGTTAGGCACGCCTTGAGTTCGTATTCGAACTCGTGTGCTCATGCTCTACTTTTGCCACTACTCAAAGCGGAAGCACTTAAATTCCTGCGGTGTTTCCGTTAAGCAATAACAACAATAACAACAACAACAACAGCAACACTACCCAACCGCGTGACCACGTTACTGTTTTTCAAAGCCAGCTGCCAGGCATCATCGACACTGCCAAGCGACATCCTGTTCAGCAACATCCTGTCCTGCAGTTCACTCCCAAGGCAGCCAAAAATCACAACAGCCGCAACAGCTGCACAAACAACAACAACAACAACAATAGCTTCTGATTCTCTTAACCACACGCGGAGCTTCAAAAAAAAAATATCCAAAACCAAAAACAAAAACACTCGCAATGAGCACGTGCTGCGATAAAGTGTCCAATGCCAATCGCATTTGTTGCCATTTATTTCGTTTCGTGCTGCAGTTGGCTTTAACCAAAATGGCGAAAATTGTACGTCACGTTAAGTTGCCAGTTTGTGCCGTGTTGGCAGCTGCGGTTTCTGCTCATAATTCTTTGTGCATATACCCATTAATAATAAATGTGTTTCCATTGAATGCTTTAGGCAACCTATTACCAAATCAATACAAATTTCATTGAATATCTATTAAAAGTTAATGCTAAGCAAAGTTTTCTACGCAGCATTGAAATCGGTAGGGTAAAAATTTTTAGAAGGGATTTACACTATAAAAAATTAGTTTAGCAGAATATAACTTGAATATTCCAGGTAAATATGTATAAATTTTCAATATTTTGAAAAAATTCTAATGTGAAATTATGATAAATTTATAAAAAGCTTATTATATTTTGGCAAAACTATTAAGTTCAAATTTTTGTAATAAACTGACAGCTGTATTACATGCACACTGTACAAGCAGTATACACAGCTCAACTACAGGGTATAATGTGTGTCGTGTATTTGCTGCCTGTGCCAGTTTTTGAAATGTTGTTCTTCTGCAAACTCACATGTAACTGTTTCCTTTAGCTTGGCGTTGAAGCCTTGAAGCGTTTTCATGTTCCCTTTTCTCACATGCACATGCTGAAGCTAACGTTAACGTTAACGTTACCGTTAACATGTTTTGCTCACTAACATGCCATTGCCTTGTACGTTTAGTTTGCCCCATAGCCACAACACACACATACACACAACAGATACATACTGTGGGTTAGAGTAAAAGAGACATACAATGCTGTGCTGTGTAGAGAGAACACTGATTCAACTTGGCTGATTTGTTTGCTTTTGTGCCTGTTTTCTGCCAGCCTTTCAGCTGGCACCGCATCCGTCTTCTGATTTTAGCCAGTTTGGTTTGGTAGTAGTAGTGGTACTACGGTACTTCAGTTGACTGAAATAGTCATTGCCATCGCCATCGCCTGCTTGCCTCATTTTCATTTTCATTTAATATTTTACAGCTGAACTGTTGCTTCGGTGGCTTTTGTGTCTGTTGCTGTTTCCGCTGCGCTGTCTCTCTCTTTCACACTCTTTGCTTTTCTTCTTTACCCTGCTAAGCGTTGTTCACACACACACACACACACACACAGTTACTCTTTACTCATTTCCGTTTCCTGTGCCATCTTGTTGTTGTTGCTGTTGCTTTTGCTTCTGTTGTTTATGGCAGACAAACATCGCCTGGTGTCTTTTCAGCATTGCCCGCTGACGTTTTGACTACAACTCATTAAATATTTACCCGCCCTATCGGTTGAGTGGGGCGTGGCACTTCTCATGCTGTAATTTATTACAAATTATGAAATGGCTTCTCGCCCAAAGCCGATTAAAATAGTTGTGCAATTAATGTTGACTACTCTTGCGGCATCACCAGGACAAACTTTGCCGGCCACAATCAATATTTAACAACTAACTTTCTATAGTACTTTCAGGCAGCTCAGGACTTAAGCCAGAGTCTATGGCCAAGTCTTTGTGTAATCTGTTAACTCCGAGCAGCTAGTCGATTTTAAACTAAAGTTTTATAGCTAACTGTGAAATGCAATCTTCATAACTTGGTCAGCATTTGATAAAGTGTGCAATATTGTGAGATAAATACTATTATATTCAGTTTATACTTGTATAACCTTGAACATTTTCAATTTCTAAACTTTTCTTTTCTTTTTTTTTTTATTGTGCACGTTTTCTATACTTCAATTGTTGCTCTTTTGCTGTCAGAGACACCCACATACGCACACTTATACACACCCACATGAGGCCTCAGCAAAAACTTTTCTATTGCCGAAAAATGAAAAGTTTTTTTTTTGCACTGTGAAAAAGGCCTAGCTGCCGGCATTGATGTTGTTGCTGCCTGTTTTTCCTTTTCAATTGAGCAATTTTTGCTTATAATGGAGAACGAAAGCAACAGCAAAGTTGAGAGCGTTTGTCTTTTGTGTATAATATTTATACCAATGTTTTTTGTTGTATCTTCTTTTAATATTATTTTTAACGCCTGCAGCTGATGCAGTAGCTGACCACGTACTGAGAGTGTGGATGTTGATGGATTCAATTCTCAAATCTCCATCTCCATTTCTATCTCAGTTTTATTTACATATTTAGTTTTGCATTTGAAAGTTGTGCTGTTAGCAGCGATTTCTGTTGGAGCTTAAAGCGATTATTCTAAGTAACTGGTGATTATATAGCATAAAACAGTTTGTTAACTTTCTCAAATGCAAAACAATAAACTCTGTCTGCCTTGGGAAAAGTTTATCATAACTGCAGTTGAACTTATCGACTTTAATTGTTTCCATTTAGCATCTAATTTAATTGCAGGTAATTGTGTTTATGTTTTGAAAATGATAAGAAATCTGAGTGTCACTTAAAGTTTTGTTTCTCTTTCTAATTCAGTTCATTCAATTTAAAGTTTATTTACTTAATACAGGAATCAAATTGAATTCGTTCAATTTATATACAATTTATGCTTTCTAATCGTGATTTTATGCATAAAACGAAGTGGTATAAACGTATTTTTATAAATGGTCTTCATTTTATTCTTCTTATCTCTGAAGTCGCTGCTCAATCTTGTTTACTCGCTTTTGACATTGGTATATTACGCATACGCACCGTTGGTCAGGCGTCTGTTTACTTTTTTCATCGCCTCATTCGTTTTGTATTGACTATGCCGCTCTTTTCATCTTTCGCTCACCTTTAAGCGACGTTTTCCTTTACAATTAAGGAACACAAATTAAGCGATATTCCGTTTTTCCTTTTTCACCCAGATAAAAAAGATGCCTTCTTCTTCCGCCTCCAATCCGATTATTTTCCTTTCTTTATTTTCAATTTGAGTTAACGTTGCTGTTGTTGTTTTTGTAACTGTTTGTTGTTTGCTTTGCACTTGACCTTTTTGCCACTTTCACTTTAACGTTTCCTTTGATTATATGGCCCTACATTATTTACACGCTACATTAGCAACAGCAACAACAACAACAACAACAAAGAGAGACAGCTGCTTCATTTCATGTCAGTCAGAGATTTCAAATATGCTGTATAAGTATTGTATGTATGTAGTGTATCGTATAAATATGCCTGCCACACGCCTGAATTTCGCAAACGACATGAATTTTTAATCAAAGTGACGAAATGATGAATACCCACACACACACACACCTGACTACACCTGACAGTTTTTGCCAGACTGTCAGCTGGAATGCGAAAAGTCTGGTCACAGATTGCCATACTATGTATATGTATTTGATCTTTTAACTTTTTAAAGGTTGTAGCATAATTCAATTACAAATATTTCATATTTATATTTTAAACACAATTAGAGACATTTTCTTCAAGTTTATTATGCGGAATACCTAGTGCTACCCTCGCATATTAATATAGTTGTACTGTATCTCTTGGCTCTATCTGTCAATCCAGCAGTTTTTCTCATTGCTATGCAGTGCACATAACAATGAGTTGCTCTATGCTTTCTCCATGCTAACCCTTCACCCCCTGACATACCTGCCATCTATTCTTTACTTTATTCTATGCTTTAGAATTCTTTTTCCTTAGGATTCTTTTTGCCAGCTGTTCTCTCCTGGGCATTGCTGTTGTCGCGCAACTGTGAACACAAAAAATAAATCGAGGAAAAAAGTTTTTTTTTTGGGCACATCAAAGATTGAATACCCTTTTAGCAGTTTTTAGCTAAAGACAGCTTAAGAAGAACCTGTAACAAGTATTATATACTTTATCCACTCTTTCTGTCCACAAACATCTCGACAATTTCCGAATACTTTCTGCCAAAAGGGCATCAACATGAAATACATTAGAAATTGTCTTTCGAGTCGTGTATTTTGTCAAACGACAATTGGCAGCTTGGTTTAAATTAAGTGCTGGGGGACATTATTGAAAGACGTCGTCTCTAGTGCACTGTGGGGAGTAATTAAGGGAGAACCGCAAAGGAGCTCTTAATATTGCAATAATGCGAATATTGTAATTTGCATTCGCCAAAACCGTTCAGTTTATTCATGAAAAATTTAGCTAAATTTATTACAAGCTGGCATTATGTGGCCACATCAACGCCTGCCTGCAATACTCGTAGCAACAACAACAGAAACAACAGCTAATGTGGCTATAATCGCCAACAATTTGGCACTTAAGTTAACGCTGAAAGGATGGGCCACAACGAGTAGCTGGCCAGCGTTGCTTATGGGCCCAAAAATTTATGTGCATTTTTATGAAATGTTCATTGGATTACAACCACTTCTACCCACACTTTTACCCCTTAAAATCCCCCCATCCAAACTCCAACTCCAACTTTGTTTCTCTCTTGATTTACTTTCTTTTTCCTTGGATTTCTTTCTTTTCTGAGTTGGGTTGATCCTTAAATGTAAACGCACACGTAGCGCCATAAACTTTGGCACAGCGTCGTCGTCTACAGGCTACTACCGGCTACAGACTACAGAGTTGGCAACAGTTTTGGCTCAAACCATGCTCCACAAATAGCCCTTTCATTCGCCTGATTAAGCACCCATATACATATACGCACAAACACACACACACACACACACATAGAAATCATCATGGCCAACCAGTTGCACAAATTGAAAATATATGAAAATTGCATGCTTGCTATGCTCGACTATAAAATATCCTCATTTTTATTCAATGTTGCCATTTACTTACAGTTTTTGTATCTAACTGCTTAACTCTATCTGTCTGTTTCACTTTCTAACATTGAGTTTCCTTTATTGCAACATTTTTTGTATAAATTAAACCACACAAGTTCTCGTTAGGAACTTAAGCTGGTGCCAGAAATATAAAGTATACGTTAGCATGTTATAAGCATAATATATTCCTTATATCTATTTTATATTTTTTTGATGGGCTGATATTTATGAAACTTACAAAACTGCTAAACAATTCAATACTCTAACTATCTGTAGTACTTAAGTACACAAATAAATTTTAGTTGGTTTACGGTAAGTAGCCAAATGTAGCCTAGTTTAAAAATGTTATGAGTCTAGCTCTTATCATCACTGTGCTCTGCTATCAATAGTTCATGTGTAAGCTTCTTCCATCTGCATGCCACAAAGTATGTTTAATAATCCTTTTCTATATACCCAGCACAGGGTATGCAAAAACACGCATACGCCGCTTACGACGCTCCAGCAATCAATTGAAATAAAAGTGAGCCAAATAGCTCAGGACATTGCTTTGATGCAAGCGCCGCACGTTGCTTCGTCAGATAGCAACACACCGCACAATACGCACACTCGCACACACACACACATACACACATACATACCCATACACATACAGAGTGCGCTTTTAAAGTGCGTTGAAGCGTAACGAGCGCAACGACCGAGCAACTTAGTCGAGTTACTTTGTCCATTCTATTGACGCGTTTTCATACAACGGAAATTCTGTGATGCGCAGTTCTACTTTTATTTTCATCTCTGCTGATGTTGCTGATGCTGTTGCTGTTGTTGCCTGTGATTTTGTTATTTTTATTGCAGTTTATAACTTTATGACTGAGCGTGTCATAAATTCGTTTATAGCAGTGAATGAGTTTCTTTCGCCTTCCGCGACATGTTGCTGATTTTAGTACAGTTTTTCTACATTAATTAAGTCCACGATGTCGCTGACCAATAGCAGAATATATACTCTAAGTACTATATGCCAGCACAGCAGATAACAATAAAACTGTTGCCATATTCTATTAAGTTGGCCAACAAAGCACAATACAAAATCGTGCGGAAATTTTTGAACAGCAGCCAATGCATAAAGTAAACTAAACAGTTACTGCTATGCCAAATGTATATAAAACTATATCAGAGTGTGCAGATATATATACGTTTGCTGTGGGACTGGCACTGAGTGTGGTCTGGGACTACCTGTAGCATAGCATATATGTATACATATATATAAAGTAAAGTCTGCATAATTATTTCATGCGCGCTGTTTGACTTGGGATTGGGAATAAGGCGAGCACACAGCAGGCAATAAGCACAGAGAGGTGCACAGGGGGTAGAGGGAAGGATGAGTATGTCCCAACTAACTACTTGTGTATATAAATCTAACTGCAAAAGCATGTGTGCGTAACGAGTTGCCAAAGGCGTGCAAAATATACAAAATGGAATTTAAAGTGATGCTCAGTTGAGAATGAATAAAATTATAGAAACTTCTTTATATCAAATACTTAAACTAAAGTAAAAAGTTTATAAAATTTAAAACAAAATATCCTTTTTTTCACTATTTATATACACTACGCCACTGTGCGCACGCACTACAATAACTTGATATATGTGTATGTGTAGCTGGCCGTGTGTGTGTGTTTACGAGTCGCCCGAGTGTCTGAATTGATGACTCGTGCGTCCCTTAAAAGTATATCCGTAAAAGTAAAACTTTGGCAATGCTTTAACAGCAACTATTTCTTCTACTTTGCTTACGTTTTGAGCTCCACACTTTCCACACACCATTCCCGCCATGCCCTTAAAGCTATCTCGGCCTGCATCTTCCATTTCAAGTCATCAAATCCGTAATCAAATGAAATATACGAGAATAACAAACGGAGCAGAACATATATACAAATATATACGTACTATACGTAGCACGTAAATAAAAACAAATATGCTACAAATAATTCCATGAAAATCTGAAATCTTCACAGTATTTGCATAATTTTTGTCGACATGCGTCCACGTGTCGTTGCTTTCTACCTTTCCTTTCCGCACACCCCCCACCACAGCTACTCAGAATTCTCAATAAAATATAAAAAAAAGAAGAAAAGAAACGTATGTAAATATGAATTGGCCATATAAAAGCAAATTTTATATATTGCTGGCACATTTTTTTGCGTGCGTATATATAGTATTAAATCTGATATTTTATAACTATAAACTTATGTGGAACCTAAAATTACAATTTGCATTTTGAAATTGACATAAAAGACAGAATTTTGTGCTTAAAACTTTAACTTTTAAGCTTTTATTAAATTAAGTAAGCAGCATAATTTAGTTTCAAGTAGTTCGCACATAAATTAAAGATTCGATTGGAAGTAATTTTAACTGCAATCTAAAGGTCTTGACTGCAACTGACAAAAATGTGCACAAGTTTTTGTTGTTTATGTTATAAATAAATAAAAATAGAAATATAAATAAAATTGTGCGCATTTACATTTGCATTTCTTTCAGGTTTCGACAGGTTTGTTGTGCTTTTGACAGGAGCGACGGGAAATGCAAATCGCTTAGGACCATTGATGGGCACTGAAGTCTGTCGAGAGCTGGCTTAAAATATCTTTGCTAGCACTCACCAAATGTTGCTAGTGTCACTGCAAACACTATATATAGCTGTGCAACAGTGTGAATGAGTGCTTTGTGCAGCTAAGAGGCAGCAAAATGGCGGCAGCTGCAGTTGCAACTGCACAAATGGGACAACAACAAAATGTGGCATAAAAGCGAGCAAGGACACACCGGCAACAGTTTGTTTATCAAACGCGCAACGCATGCCCCAGGGCGCACTGCAAAAGAGGTACCTCAATAGGCTCTGGGTGGGCGTGGCAGTTCAAATATTTAGTCAGCACTTACATTGGCTGATGACATCAGCAACAGCAGCAGCAGCAACAAAATTCACCTAAGTAGCTCAATCAAAATTAACTCCATAGGATCAAAATCATTGTCGAACTGAGCTGAGGCTAATTTTCGGAGCCCCATATTTTGTGTCTTTTGTGTGCCTAAATATATAGGAACGAGATAGAGAGATATGCTTGTCACTGCCCAACCTATAAAGAGCAAGGAAACTTGGTGCCACAAAAAGACAAGCAGTCTGCCACTGGCAGAGGAGAACTCCAGCCGGGCCTGGGTGCTCATGCGGAAACGGAAGTGACAGTGTATGAAAAAGCTGGACGGACAGCTCAAGTAGAAGAGTAAGAGGGGAGGTGGGGGTGGGAGGAGATGGGCAGAGGCAGTGCGTTGCGGGAACATGAATATAAACGCACTTGGTAAAATCGTAACAATTTTATCGTTGCCGTTATCGTTATCGCTGTGTCTCTGTCTCTGTTTCGGGCCCTGTCCCTGTCCCTGACAAACGAACTGTCAAAACCATATGCATAAATATCTAAATAACCATATACACATGTGTGTATGTGCATACGGGTGTGCTGCTAATGTGTATGAGTGTGTGAGAGTGTGCGTTTGGGAGGAAAAACTTTGCAGAGCTATTTTATGAAAATGAGTAGCAGCTCTATCGTTTGAATAAAGCACTGAATATATATCTTTCGGATTACTTAAAGAGTTGCAAATTTTATAGTAATTCTAATTAGTTCAAAATGCGCAAATTTGTTAAATGACTTGTGTACTTAATAGTTTTTCGCTGGAATTTTAACATATTTCTACCCTTACATAGTCTTGTTTAGCCGAAAACCACTTTAAGCAGAATTCAAGATAAGTTTATTAAAAATTACTCTTAATTATCTTAGTTGCTTTTCGTGTCTTAATTGTGGTTTATGTCTCAGTCAGTTGCTAGTTGGTAGCTGAAAATCTTTGAGTGCTGATTTATGTACGCTATATTTTGGACTAACTATTCAACAAGACTCAGCTCTGGACACATTTATCTTGTGGCAGGTCATGGAAAGCAGGTCAGGATTGAACATTGTGTGTTTGCAAGAGCTGCGTAGATTTTCACTATGTATCGGATTACGCAACAGCTTTCAATTGCCGCAGCTTTAAGTATATATGTAGTATATACCTACTAAACCTACTATGCTGCTACTACAACTACAACTCGGCAGACATCTATTGCCATCTGCTATGCTATTATTTATATTGTGTTAAGCACTTTAGTACATCCTAATGTCTACTTCCGTCTCTGCAACTGCTCTTTATTCGCGAAAGTCAAAGGCATGCCAGAGGTAGAGAGATACAGATACAGTAGATAGAGAAATAGATAGAGGGAGAGTTAGAGATGGCATCCTTGGTTTGCTGCAGTCACATGCTGAGGTTTAGCTAGCACTATTGCTTTCGCTCTCTCTCTCTTTCTCTCTATCCCTCTGTGTGTTGTGGCGTTGTGGAATTGTGGCAAACAGGAAATGTGGCAACAAGGACAATGCTTAGCCAAAGAAATTGAAACGCTTGCAACGTTTCTAACAGCCACGAAAAGTGCACATAAAACTGCAAATTGCCGCTAATAGAGTGCAAATAGCTTTAAAGTCACCCAGCGCTCAAGCGAAAAGGGAAGAAATAGATGTAAGTATAACGAAGTTGGAATACTCTAACTTAATTTAACTAACTACTACTCACTTGTTGTAGTAGTTAGTTAAACAGCTGCTATTCATTACTGAGGAAGCTTAAGACCTTGTAGTTCCCTCAGCAACAAAGCTGCTGCCTCAACAAACAGCATTTCGTATCTCTAGTTAAATAGCTGTCAAATGCCTGACCAGAAATATGTAATGCTCACCTTAATAGCTATGAGCAATTTTCAACAGCTTATGCTGTTTGCCTGACCTTTAGGACCAATGGAATTTGTATTAAAATGTCTATAAAAGACAAGGGCAAAGAAAAATTTGTTGGTCTGCCAAAAACTATTTGTGAGCCCCAGAAATTGCCAGGGTCCACGAACCACGCAGCTGCCATAGTTTTCATGTGAACCCACAATAAAGCAAAGGAATTTTCTTTACATACATATCCAACGAGGATGTGTGTGTGTGTTTGTGTATGATGGCCGAGAAAACAATTTTCGAAGAATTTTACAGCTGAGCGCGCAACGCGTAACAGCAGGAGTTCGCTGCTGCGGGGGAGTTGGGGGTGGTTAAATGGCTAATGAATTTAATTTATTCCAGAGTCCTAACTAATTGTGCTGGCATATGATGAATGACAGCAGCAACAAGTTAAATCAACAACTGCAAGCTGTACGCTGTCCACTTGTCCGCTTGTTCGTTGTCCTTTTCGTTCTGATAAGATTTGACAAGCGCTGTCAAAATGTTAGACAGCTAGTTCATCATTTAACATTCAGGTTAGTCAATTAGCCAGGGGACAAACTCGGCGTATGCGTAACTTGGTAGCTAAAGTCAGGAATCGCTGTTGCCTCAAAGACACTCAAGGCACTGTGGTGAGTTTCCATTCCCCTGTCTAATCTCGCATGCAAACTTCCCCTTTGAAGGTTAAAGTTCAGCACTGGCTTCAGGGGCAAACGAACCTTACCATTAGCTTTAAACTCAACACGACTGGGATATACAGAGAGAGTGCGGGTTTGTTTTCATTTACTATCTGGGACTTGAAAGAGCGAAATAGCGAGAAAGAGAGAGTGAGAGAGAGAAAGCTCATAGTTAACAGAACTGTTATAGACACATCCTTAGCTTAAAAAGCTTGCATTTAAAAAGTCTTAACTGTTATACTGCTGCAGGTTCATAACTTAGCTTCTTAAGAGAGCTTTATTGCATATTTTCTCCAGAGCTTTATATAACTTTAAGTATTAAATAATGGTTATAAACTCGGGATTCATGTAGGAGAATCCAATAAAATCATTTTGATCCAAGTTCATCATGAAAAGCTTATCCGTAGGCGTTAGATCAGTTTTCTCCTTGGTAAAAACATCATCAAAGTTACTAATGTCCTTGCGATGTTTCTAAAAGCAAAATTTATAAATTATTTAAATATATAAGATTCTATATGAGAGAGCATACAATCTTGGGCACAATGGGTGGTTCCATTTCGCAGGCTTCTGCCTTATCCCAATCGATTTGACTGAAGAAAGGATGCGTTGTTATTTCCTGTTTAGCGTAGCGACCGGCACCCAAACGATTATTGGGTTTCTTGGCCAGAAACTTGAAGAAAAAGGTATTAAAAGTATTTAAAATGTTTATGAATTATGTACTTTAGTTAAATGCTCACGCTGGTAAGAATATCCATGGCTTCCTGCGAGAAGTGCTTGGGAAAGACGGCCTTCTTTTCCTTGATATTGCGAAAAACGGTGCTCTCATCGTCACCCTCGAAGGGTGCCTGTCCGGCCATCAGTTCATAGAGCAGCACACCATAGGACCACCAATCAGCCGATGTGGAATACGGATCATAACTGACAATCTAAGGTATGGGAATGAGTTGGGAATTCTATTCTGCTGCTTGAAAACCCACCTCTGGTGCCATATAGTTGGGTGTACCGCAAAAGGTGCGTGTGGTGTGTCGTTCGTCCACACCCTCCTTGCTCAGCCCAAAGTCCACCAGCTTCACATGTCCTTCGCCATCCAGCAACACATTATCCAGCTTCAAATCCCGATAGATAATATCATGCTCGTGCAAAAAGAACAAGGCAATGGCAATCTCCACGGCATAGAAACTGTTTAAGGAAAGTCAAGTCAAAATCTTTACAACTAAGCAGTGAGGACTTACATTGCCACCGACTCCTTGAAGCGTCCATATTGCTGCATATGATACATAAGATCGCCACCTTTGCAGTATTCCATGACAAAGAACAAGCGGTCCATTGTCTGGAAGCAAGAGTGCATGGCCACCAGAAACGGAGGACGTCCCGATAGCGCCAGAATACATTTCTCCGTCATGGGCAACTCCATGTCATCCGTTTGAATGATGACATCCTTGCGCAGCACTTTCACAGCATACAACTCATCCGTGCCACGGCGCTCGGCCAGCAGGACCTTGCCAAAGGAGCCCTTGCCAATTGTCTTGACAAAGTTAAAGTCCGCCGCACGTATCATGTCACGTTTGCTCATGTTGTGCGGCATGTTCTTGTTGTCCATGCGTCGCTTCTCATTGGGCCGACGTTCGTGCTAGGATTAAGAAAACGAATGCAATAAACTGTAGACAAATCTGAGAAAATACTTACTTGAACCTCATCCCGCAGACGTGCCATATCATTGATGACATCCACACAGGGTATGTTGTAGTGTTCGCCCTCCACCTGGGACAGAAACTTGTACCAGCCATCGATGGGTTCCTTTTGCAGCTCCTCCAGACTAAAAGAGAATGAACCCATGAAATCGTTGCGGGAAGTACGATCCCAATCCCAGATCTCGATTAGCAAACGTTTATCCCGATCCTGTGGCTGCAGATCACTGTAAACCAAAACGGGGTTAATGGGTTAATGGTCTACAAACTGCTTAAGTCACCCACAAAGTAAAGGTCTCATTAAAAGTCGGATTAAGGTTCTTCTGTATGGTCTTGGTCTTCTTCTTGGTGCGGCCAGAACGATCGGGATGCATTTGAACAGCCACATAGGGATCACTGAAGCCATTGGTATCCATGGGTATAAGATTGGCCGCCTCTTTAACTGTAAGGATACTGTGTACTATATAAGCTTTTAAACAAATTTTAACACTTACTATCCACTTTAAGATTGTTGCCCTTGAGCTCCACGTAGATCAAGAGCTTGCCACGCACCTCACTGATATCTGCGCCACACATTGGTGGCACCTTCTCCTGGCACTGATGATGCACATTTAGATTGCAATCTGCAATGCATTGCACACGCATTAAAAAGAGACAAACTACTTTTATTCCCGACTTACTCTCACACTTGAGGCCCTGATGTGCCACGCCATGGAGTAGCATGCCACACTCGTCGCAAAAAGTGGGCGTGGTGTAGGTGGTGGAGTTCCAGCCATGTTTTACCTTGGCACAATCGGCATCAAAGTCTGTGTCCTTGCCAGGACACTTGAAGACCACAAATTTACAGCATTTCTGATGTATATTAAAGCGGCATTCTGCGCAACAATTGCCAATGACATTAATTTTACAAATTCTAGCAAATTCTTCAACCTACCCTCGCACTGAAAACCTTGTTTGCCAAAGCCCCTGTTGCAAAGAACACAAAAACAAAATAAATGTGTCAAGTTACAGCAACGCTAATTAAATTAGGCAACGCAAAGTACTTGCAACAATTCGAGGGTTGCATTTTGTACTAACCAGATGAAGTCCTTGCAGTGGCCACAATAAGTTGGCTGCTTAAAGAAACGCACCGCAAACTTATGTCCGTTTACAATTTGCAGTCCCTTCTTCTTCATGGCTCCCTTACGCAAACGATTCTTCATAAAGTTTACAATGTTCGCCTCACCGGCAATTTCCACTAGATTAATTGGTGCTTTGCCACCAGCAGCTGCCGCACCAGCAGCAGCAGCTCCTGGCTTTGCTGCAGCTGCAGGTCCTGCGGGCAGTGTAGTGGCACCGGGTGTTGCAACAGCAGCGGCAGCCATTGCTCAAAAAGGATGTGGTGGTTGGCCAAAACAAAAACAGCACCACACTGTTCCACACGCGACTTTCAACTGACCCATCACTGCAGTCGTCAGTCAAACGTTGTGGAACTCAAGAAGCCAAACAAGTACACGGTAGCTTAGCAGTTCCAGAGCTTCAGGTCAGCTTAGCTCAGGTCTAGACTGATCTTTCTAGACTCTAGGGGTCTATCAAATTCTTATGCACAGATTGCAAATTAAGTTCATTACTACATATGTTGTATGTCATTACCTATGAATAGAGTCTTAAAAGTCTAAATTAATTAGGTATTTCATAAAAAACTCGTACTTAATTTGTTATAATATGAATATTATAAAAATTTACTTTATTTTGGTCAATAATTTTACATTATTTTTATAGTTTTCTCTGTCTAAAAATATTATAAAATTAACTGTAGAAATTCAATTAAAATTTTAAGTCTAGTTTTTTTTTATCTTTTAAGTATATTTATATCATAATTTAATTTCGAGCCAAGTTCAAGATATAATTTTGACAAACAAACTTGAAGCTAAAGTAACAGGAAAACTCTTTCCTATAAAACATTTAAGCATTTTCTGTTTGTTTTTATTGTATTTTTGTAATTTAAAATATTTAAAAAAATATTTCCAACAATATATTTAATATTTTTGAAGAACCTTTAAATTCTGACAGCTTTACTTACTTTTTAATATTAAATATATTTTTGTTTAAGCCAATTTCCTTTTATTTTCTTTGCATTTTAAAGCAACTCTTTACTTTACAAAATTTACACAACTTATGGAAATTGGTAATTGGCCAACATTTTTGTGAAAGCATTTATCATCATGAGTGTAAACAATTTGGGTAAGGTCAGGCAGCAAGTAGTAGCTTACAGCTGTTGGTGGTGCTTGTAGCATCATTGCAATGCGACAATCGTAGGCAGCAATCACTGAAATAAGCAGCTGGCATACGTGGCGTATGTGTGTGTGTGTGTTTGTTTTATGCATGTGCAGCTTGTGACGTCAATGGCTGTCTGTGAACGGGGACGTCAACAAACTTGGACAATGCCAGAGACAATGACAGAGGAAGTGTGTCTGTAAAGGGGTTGATAAAGCAGCCAGTTTGTGTGTGTGACAGTTGTGTGTGTGTGTGAGTGAGCGGATATTCGCCAACATTGTCCATTATTTCTATGCCATTGTTGATTAATTTATACGTTTTGGCATGAGAAACGACTGCTAGGGTAACACACACACAGAGAGAAAGAGAGATAGAAAGCGAGAGACACTCGCACATGGCGTATGATTGATATGGCAAAATGCTCAGTGCCAGTGTTGGCTAAGAAAACCCATTAACCTTAGTGTGGTAGAAATGTGTGCAACGAGCTGTGCGGCCTAAAAATAGAAATAGAAACGCAAACGCAACAAAACAAAACAAAACACGAACCAAATTGAGCACAAAGTGCAAAAGTTTTTAAGGACGCACACAACGAAATATGAGACACTCACTATGTGTGTGTGTGTGTAAGTGAGTGAGTGAGTGAGTCTATATATCCAGCGAAGGACACACATAGCAAACAAGAAAACATGCAGCAAGGAAAACAAACAAAACAAACTGCAGGTCGCAAGCTGCAGAACAACTCATGACGTAGACCAAAGTAAAATCGCCAAGCATTAGTGATGTGCAGATGATTGTCGATATTTTGATTACGATTATAGAATCGATTATTTTATTAGTATAAAACATTGTCATGCCGAATTCGTTAGTAACACGTGAGTTTATTTCAACAAATATTTCAAATGTATCTACAGAAAACATTTAAAATTAATTATGTATTTTTCTTTTAACTAAAATTTACATAAATTAACATTTAATTTGTATTAACACATCTCTAAATTTATTAAAAACAAAAACAACATAGTGTAAATAATAACAATTAAAAGCTTTTTACGTGATTTTGCTTTGTGTTTACGCAAAATCATTTGAGCGGAAATGAAAGCGTTGTCAGCGAACGTTATTAAAACGCTGCGTTTGAGACAAAGGCAAATGTCGTTAGAGGCACAGTTGCACCGTTGCACAGTGGCACTGTGCCACAACTAGTTTTATTTTACAAGTGTATCCGTATCTGAGAAGTGCACTTGCTCGACAGAGTCGACAAATGTTCGACAAACAAACGACAGCGCAGCTGAAACACCTGAAATACCAAAACTGAGCACCACACAACATTGCGTGGCAGACAGATAGACAGACAGACAGACACACAGACAGTGAGACAAGTGTACGGCGGGCAGACGTACAATGTAAATAGAATTTTGTAGCTATTCTTGTTGTTGTTGTTGCTGTTGCTGTTGCTATTGTTGTTGTAGGTCGCTTTTGGCATGCTTTCAATTTACGTCATCATTTCCATGGCGTCGCGCTGTTGTTGTTTTGGTACGCAAATTGTTTTTGCATTGCATGTAAAAGCAGGCCATGCGAGAGTATTGCTCTCTCTTTTATAACAGTCTGCGCTCTCTCTGTTTCTCAACTCGGCTGCGCTCAGCTTGTATAACAGTTTAGGTTTAGTTTTGACTTTGTGTTTGCTTTGTCGCGCTCTTCCAGTGATTTTGTTTTTGCTTTGCTTTGCTTTGCTTTCATTTGGTTTGGTCATTTGGCAATTTGTTTTACTGTTTGTTGTTGTTTCTAACGCTTAGTTGACCTGCGCTCTTAACACCTATTGATCTGCAGTCAATGCACACATATGTACATATGTAAAATGATACAGCAAATGCCTTAGACAGAGCCTAACAGATGCAGAGTGTAGGATCAAGCAACATTTTGATCATGTAACTTAAGCTAGCAACAGTTTGCCAAGCCATTCATTATGTTGCAGCGGAAATTTCTTAGCTTAAGCATTTAATTATACAATAATTAATATGTTCGATAAGGTAAAACTAAACACTTTGCCTCGCACACACAAATCAGTGGCATGCCACAACAATTAGCCCAACAAGCGCTCGTAAAATTGAATTGTACCACAAGACCGCAAAACAGCAATTGGACAAATGTCCAAAAGTGTCGCAAATGTCCAAAACTGCGACAATGTAAATGTGCCCCCAGTTTGTGATTTGTTTATATTTGTTGTTGTTAGTGTTGCTGTCACACACACACACATGCAGCTGCCCCAATGTGATGACGTTTTGTTTACGAGACTGAGACTCACTCACTCAAATCGAGCCCCCAAAAGAAAAACAATTCCAAAGCAAATTGGCAAGTGACAAAACTGTTATACCAAATTGCCGGCTAACTGTCGTTTTTATTAAATTTAGCGTTTGCGCAGTTTGGCTACTGTATTTTTTTTTATAGCCAGCTGGAACCGCAAAATCCTTGCAGCAGCGAGCGAGTCAGTCGGTAGCAGTCAGCAGTCGAATGCGAAGACGCCACGGTGAATGTGGCTAGCACAACGCAGACCGCACACACGCGACGTATACGTAACGCCCGAAACGTGAGTTTGTTAGACGCCCGCGCGCAAATAAAGGTCAATTAATGAAATCATTTGTCAGCGCACAGCGTGACAATGGCCAAGAATGGCGTGTTCGCATTCTCATTCAATTAAGCCATGGCAAAAAACAACATTAGTGCTAACTAAAATAAATGTATAAAAAATACTCAACCGCTTGCTGCGAAAATAAACAATCTACACTGGAAGTGCACAGAGACTCCACCTCCAAATTGTGTTTGCAAGCATGCTGGAAGTGCGTACACACACACATACTTATACATACACACACAGTCAGACAGATACGCAGCTTCCAGGTTGGTTGTGTGGGAAACTGCGAAACTGCTGTGCGACATTCAACGTTCTGCGTTGGCCACCAACGCACGTGCTCTGCCTCAAGTAACGACAGCAAAAGCTCTGCCTTCTTTACCTTTCCTGCCCTTTTCCCTCTTTTCACTCAGTGTACGTACATATACGTGTGTGTGTGAGTGTGTATTTGTGTGGCTTAAAGTTACAAAAGTTGCCATCAATTCAAACTAAACGCAGCGTATAATCAGCGACAATTTCATAGCCAAAACAAATTATGTTCCCCTCGCGTTTTTCTTGATTTTCTTCAGTCAGTTGCCAAGCTGTGATTTACTTGACTCTGCGTATGTGTATGTGTATTTGTACTTGTATCTAATTGAAATGAATGTGCATCTTGTGCCTTCTAATTTGAAGCTGAATAAAGCACAAGCATAAATTTACAGACGATTTTAATGTCAGTATTTCTTTCATGGTATAAATTTTGTCACACAGCTAGACAAATGAGTTGAAGCAGTAGCAAAAGTTAAAGAGAACTAGAAAAAAGAGTCTTATTAATATGTTGGAAATATTTGTAACTAAATTTTTAAACAATTTTTTACCATTTACTTTTATACAAATTTATAAAATAATATAAAATGATAATATAAAATTAAATTAAATTAATTAATTAAAGAAGATTTTATTGTAATCCATGCAAAGACAATGTACCACTATTTTCAATAATATTATAAGCAAAATTAATGCTATGTAAACAAAAACACTAGTAGTCCCATTTACTATGTTATTATTCACAATTTACAAAACCTTTTCATTAATTTTTAAGATTAAATTCAAAAGGCAATAGATACAATACTATATCACTTTTATAATCACAATTTAGCAGCTCAAGTATCTGTAGAAAAACAAACTAAGCACATATACCACTTGGCGCTGACTGAACTAAACTGAGTGCTCTCCCCCGTGGGAGATCAAGCACTCTACAATAGCACTCATAACCAGAAAGGAGGAGAGAAAGGCTCATATTAAATGCTGTTTTGTTTTTTTGTGCAGCGAATTGAAATTGAAATCGAAATTGAAAGCTAAGTGATTGCAGTCAGTGTTTGCCAGCATGCGCAGAAAACGGAAAAACCAAGTGAAATGAAAATTGTGCGAGTCGCGTAGCAAATGAACTAAATACAAATATGAATACTGCCCAAAATTCTACAGCAGCTAACAGGCCACAAAATGTATAGGTCCCGTTGTGGTGCTTACATAATCACCAAAATAATGAGACATTAGGATATTACGGGGACTGACTGCAAACTCAATTGTGTATAAGCAATAATACAACAAATACTCGCCACTCCAAAGCATCAGTCTTACTCTTCAAGCTCACGCAGCCAGAACATCCGTAATGCCCTTTGGACGCAAGTCACCGCTGGAGGCTTTGGCCCTGCCCGGCGTAATGCTCGCCTACAAGTATAGTCAGTTCCGGCAGCGACGCCGGGAAGCAGCCAGTCGGCGAGTCACCGAGCGGGAACTCTCAGCGCTGCATCATAAAATTGTAAGTAAAATTTAATCGGCTGCCTGAAAGCATGCAACATCTTTTTTAAAACTCACTGAAAGAATTATGTGAATATTGAGGAGCTGAATTTTGATCTATCTAAAGGTAAATTTCTTTCAATATAATGTTAAGATTATACAGAAAGTTCTTATCCAATATTTATAAAATAAAAATTGTTTAATTTTTTTTAAATATCCAATGTATATGAATTTCTTGAACATTTAAGTAATTGTTTAAATTTATATTACATTTAATGAGCCTTATCTTGGAGATTTACTTACGGAGGGGATTAACAAAAATACTCAGTAAAGAAATACTTAAATAGCTAGAAAACAATTTGAAAATGTTTCTGAGTTAAAGTTTCAAAATGTTGTGACTCTAAAGTTATGACAAAAGCTCTATTAAAGAGATTCTTATAACTATAACTTTGATCATAGCTGCTTTTATTTCACGTACTTGTCATTTAGTTTATGTAAACACCCAAAAAATTTGGTAAAAATATTTTAAGTAGCAAGTTTATAGTTTCTTTTGCAGTGTAGTCGTCTTTTATGTTCAGCACATAAAACATGCAATAAAACCGTAGACCGATGTTCCGGGTACGCTTGCCTCTATCAAAGCTGCTGGCATCATTAGCTTCAGCTACAGCTTCTGTCTCAGCTTCAGCCACAACAACAATATCAACAACAACAACATCATGGACTATGAGGCAGCTTCAAGCAGTGAAGCATTTAAGTGCCTACAAAAATGTCGAAGCAAAGCGTTGACAGCGCAGCAACTGCGCTGCTACTGATGCTGGTATTTGCTGTTGTCCCTTTGACATTTTAAAGTGCTTCCTGCTGTTGTTGTTATCCCTTTTGTATTTGCTTTTGTCCTGCATTAAACTTTTGCAAATAGTTGGAAAAATACATACAAGAATTTGCCAAAAGGTAAAAGTTTAGTTTCCCCCCTCCGCACCGACCATAAAATGAAAAGTCAACTATAAAAAGTGCCATAAATTGTCTGACATTTCATTTGTAACACCGGAAATGTGTGTGTATGTGCAGGTGCGAAATTATTTGCATTTTATGGAGCTAATTTTAAGCTGGAAATTTTGCATAGAGGTCAATTGCATGCGGAAATGAAGCATATAAATGTAAATTTTGGCAAATGTAAACTAGTTTCAAGTGGTCTATGGTATTCTTTTAAATTTATTTTGATTTACTACTCGTAATAAAAGCAATATTTTCTCGACTTACCGACTGATCAGAGTGGAATCCAAACGAGAAGTCTTGCAATTCTCTCAAGTTCTAATAACTACTGCTTCTACTTCTACTGCTACTCGGACTTGTTATCAGAGGCGCTATTCATATGCATATCGTAGTACAAACTGCTTGAAAGCCACAGCAAACATTTCACATTGCTCATTTGCATGTGAAAAGCTACAGCAACAACTACAACCACAACAACAACAAAAAGAGCAAAAACTTGAGTAAAATGAACAACGCGACACTGGAAAATGCTCACTGCTAAGCTCACTTGAGATTTTACGAGACTTGTTTGAAATTTATGACTTTCTTATAGGCACAAGCACTACGTACTGCCTCAAACTCACACAAACAAACACAAGCATACACATACTTGTGTACTTATATAAGTACAACAACAATAACAAGCTGGGCAATTGCAAATGCACAAAATACTTAAAAACTCAGCTCGTTTGCTGTTTTGCATAAAATCTGACGCGTGACTGTAATTTCTGCCAACGACCTTGAAAGCAACACCAACAAAACACACAGACGCAGACAAACACACATACACGCACTCGCACGAAAATGCTTTTATGCAACATTCTAAAAAATTAGAGAGAATATTATATATTAGGTTGGGGAAAAAGTTATGGGTTATTTTTTTTTCTGTCAGCTTTGGTATGCTCTAATTTCTAAACGATTGGTCACACTGACTTAAACTTGAGCTTTTTAGAAAAGTGGACTTCCCCTTTATAACGCAGTGTAGTAAACTTTTTTCTGGGTCGATTCTATTGTGAGAAAAATTTAGTTAAGCATGGAGATCAACAAAGAAAAAATTCGGTATATTTTGCAATTTCTTTTTTAAAAATTCGAAAATTCAAGCAAGGCGACTGAAACTGTAAACGATGTTTATGGCCCCGATACTGTATCGACTAGTAATGCGCAATTTTGGTTTCGAAAATTCCGTTCCGGAAATTTCGACGTTAAAGATGCACCTAGAGTTGGTAGACCCTTCGTCGAAAATTCTGATAAGATCGTGGAGCTAACTAAAGCAGACCGGCATGTCAGCAGCCGCAGCATCGCCCAAGAGCTTAACATTGACCACAAAACAGTTTTAAGGCATTTACAAAAAGCTGGATTCAGTAAAAAGCTAGACATATGGGTGCCTCACGAGTTATCAAAAAAAAACATACTGTACCGAATTTCCATCTGCGAATCTTTGTCGAAAAGTAATGAAATCGACCCATTTCTTAAGCGGATGGTGGCTGGTGATGAAAAATGGGTCACGTACGACAATGTTGTTAGAAAACGATCCTAGTCAAGACGCGGTGAATCAGCTAAAACGGTATACAAACCAGGACTAACTGTCAGGAAGGCTTTGCTGTGCGTTTGGTGGGATTGGAAGAGAATCATCTACCATGAGCTGCTTCCATATAGACAAACCCTTAACTCAGACCTCTATTGTCAATAATTAGACCTTTTGAAGAAAGCAATTGACATTAAGCGACCAGAATTGGCCAATAAAAAAGGAATTGTCTTTCACCAGAACAAGGCTAGACCACACACATCTATAATGACGCTCAACAAACTTAGGGAGCTCGGATGGGAAGTTTTAACGCATTCACCGTATAGTCCGGATCTAGCACTAAGTGACTATCACCTTTTTTTGTCCTTACAAAATTTTCTTGTAGGTAAAAAAATTAATTAAAAAGAGGACTGCGAAACTAGGTTGGTCGAGGTTTTTAACAGCAAGGACCAGAGCTTTTTTGAGCGGGAAATTTTAAAGCTGTCCTCAAAATGGCAACAAGTCAATGAACAAAACGGCATATATTTGAATTAAATCAGACTGTCCAAACCGTAATAAATGAATTTTGAAAAATAATATAAAAATACTGCATTACTTTTTCCCCAACCTAATATATATAGTATATAAAAAAGGCGAGCTGCGTATTAAAATGCTTTTACAATTAAATACTAAACTAAAATTGCCTTTTTACCTGTCCGGCCTAACAATTAGGCTAATGCCAAGGGCCATGTGCCAGTTTTTCGAGCCCAAACCCAAAACAAAATGGATGCCCAAATTTATGCGCAACGCCTCAAAGTGTACGCAAATGGGGCAGCAAATGAAATGGTGGCAAAGGTAGCTCAAATACCAAATGGGGAAATGTTCTGCTGTCTATGGCAAACAGTTGCCAACTGCCCAGTTTTAATTAGCTGACGAACTTTGCAAATGGTAGACAGTACTGAGCAAATAGTGTCCAGCAATGAGCTCATTATGGCATTGCTAGATATATCATAATGTTGGCAAATATCTTGGCAAATTTGGGCAATATCACAAACTTTTAGAGTTCTGTAAGAGCTTGAAGCAGAGAAGTTTAATATGAAGTTTTGAAAACATTTTATTTGCTGTTAAAGAAAGTACTTAAAGGCTGCGGCTTTTATAGTAAGTTATAGCAATATTGAAAAATGTATATCTAAAATTAAATTCACATTTTAATAATAAATTTGCTTACGCCGCAAAGTTATGTCTACAGTATAGTACACAAAACTGTTCTTGCTGTTCTTTGTTAATCTGCGCAAAAGTCTGAAATGCTTGAAATTTGCCGCGTAACTTTGCGTTGCGTATACGACATGCTGAGCTACAGTGACTGACGCATGTCGCCAAGTGTCTTGGGGCAACTTGGGGCGACTGAGAATTAGCCACAGCTGATTGCCAGCGTTGATGTTGATGTTGTCGTCTAATTAGGAGATGCTCGTATGAGATATCCATAAATATTTTGTGGCGCTGTGCGTAGTATACGCGGCGTATGTGCGATATGTTATTAATGCCAACACGCATAAAATATGACGCATACGTCTAGTGTGCGTTCCCAGCCGAAAAGCCCAAGCCATTAAATACTGATTAACTGTGGGGATGGCATGCGTATGGGCGTGGTCGTTGGTGGGCGTAGGGCGTTGGGCGTTGGGCATGACCTATCTGCCTATTTAAAAGCAAAATGCTGTCAAATGTTAACAAGCAAACGGCATTTTATGTTTACAAGTCGCGTGACATTGCAACATAAACAAGCAAACAAAAGACAACGACTTGGCCAAAATAAAGAACACAAAGAGCACACGCTTCACCAAATATTTTGACAAACATTTCTCTTTTCTGTTTTTCGGCCGCCATAAAAGTCTGAAATTTATAATTTAGTTTGAACGGAAGTTGAACACAAACACCAACGGCAAGGACTTGACATTGAAAATGGCCAGTAAATTAATGAGTTTTGCAGAAGAAATCATAGAGCAGCTGCTGATGATTATTAGTAGCAGTTAAAACACACTCAAAAAAAAATATGAAATTGCTTCGTCCTATGCAATTTGCAGGTTGGCCGAACAATTGCAGCTGCCTTTGATGTGCGATGTGATGTGTCTTTGCCAATAAAGTGACCACACAATTTGACTTGGCACCAGCACCGACAGTCACATAGGCATTGGGGCAAAAACGAGCTTAGTCATCCAAATGCCAAAAGCATTTCCCAGGGCTTGGCCATTGCCAGATACACCACAGTGGTATACCAGTATACCAAGCACGTGAACGTGGACGTAGACGTGTATGTTATGTCCTAGGCCTTGCCTTGCCTTGCCTTGTCGTGCCTTGGCTTTCTTCTATGACTTTTTTTGTGGTCAGGTGACCGGTGCAGAGACAGCCAAATAAATCACACAAAGCGTTTGAAAATAATTTCATTTTTAGTACCTTCCTACTCCAACTGCCCCGCCTGCAACGCCCCCTTAGTTACTGTATGTTGTACAACGTTATAAATGTGCTTTTGATATGTCGCTTTGGGTCTCATAGTTTTTACCTGTTTACGTAAGTCACTTGCTCGCTTTTTATTTCATTTTTGGAGAGTCCAAGCAGCGGCTGCTGCTGACCAAGCAGACGCGACTAAATAAATCATTAAAATCAAACATTAATCAACTTGATGGCCGTTAAAAACGGTCTCTTCGTCCGTTTGAGTGCTGCTAACACGCAACTAAACCGGATATCCGCATGGCGGCCATTTGCTTTGTGTGTGCTTTTTTTTTGTTCTTTGTTTTCTTTTGCAATTCAGTGCCAAGTGGTTGAACCTTAGTGTCGTCTCAACGACACCACCACACCACCAGACACACGCAATCTAAACGCAGCCGCACAAAGCAGCATTTAACTTCATTTAAATGGTTAAACACTTGAAGAAAAACAAAAAATACAGTACTTTGTAGATTGTAAAGCAATTTTATAAAAGTTGGATTTAAATATTCTTAAAACCTACATTTCAAATTATATAAAAATTAATAATTTTTATTCTAAATATCCTAAAATTTGTATTCAAAATATGTTAAGTATAAAAATAAGTTTTTAAGTATTGAAAACTTTAACAAAACAGAGACCTGGAAACAGATCCCTCTGCATTCGCTCAGTGTAGCGTTTAGAGTCTGCTTTGATGACGCAGTTGGTCGCTTTGTCGTCTGCACGCTTCCGTCTGCTGTCACCTCAGCTTCGTTTGCCACCTCCGTTTGCCACCGTTGCTCGCCCCTGCAATTAGAGTGCATTAAACTTTAGTGTTTACGCATTGAGCTCAAGTCGCAGACATTTTTGTTGCTGTTGTTATTTGCTGTTTCCATGGTATTCAATGCTTGAATTAGTTTCACAATCAGCTACTGCGTTGCTCACGTGCTGCACTCGAAGCGCCAGCACAACAAAAAGAAAGGATTGCCTCAACTATTTTACTTTCCTTTCCCCCAACGGCAGGGCGTGGCAATGCATTAGCACAACTCACGCGATGTCTGTGCCATTATATCGCATATAAGTATAGCACGTACAATACATATCCATATGGACATGTTACGTGTACAATTGTTGTTGTGCATTTACTTTAATTGCATTGATTTCGAGCGTTTAGTGTGTGGGTCCTGGGTGGTTTTATTCAAGCTGGACACCACTGAGTGGTGCTTGGAGAGCGCACAACTGATAACTTTTGTATGGCATGTGACTTGATGTGTTAAGTGTGTATAAACAGTTTGGCTGTACAGTGTAAATAACATACTTAAACAGCATTTTAGTTAAGAGTTTAAAAGGACTTCTGCGGTTGTGCCCAACGCAAAGCTTCAATTTATATTCTGACCAACTTTGTTAAAGTTTTGCAGTTGGCCAACTTGCATTAAAACGAAATTTGTTTTTCCATTTCACAGTTTGCCTTTTATGAATATTTCTCGTTTATGTCTTTGTTATGATAAAATACAATCTGTTGCGGTCGAATTTCCCCGTTGTCCTGTCATTTCATTATGTGCTGTAAACTGCAAGTTAAAGCCACAAAAGTTTGCAGCAGCTTTCAGTTAAAGCAACATTGACAATATCGCAGCATAACTCACAACTTGCAACAAAAAACTTTTCACAACTTTGCAGCAGAGCTCAGTGGGTAAGATACTATGTATTTTGTTTCCTTTATTGAAGTGCTCTGTTAGTTGTGACTATGCTGCGATTTAGTTTTTTGTAGGATATGTTTCGAGCTGAAAGCAAAAAGTTTTGTAAAAATTCTAAAATAAAAGGGAAAATGTCATAAATTTGCAATATACGCCGGATATAGTAGACGCAAAATTGGAATAGCGCCCGCAAAATCTGCACACAGATATATACAAACCCCTACCCATATATACAGAGAGAACAATGGAAGAGCAGCTGAAAAAATACTGCGTTTGCCTTTGTTTCCACCCGCTTATTTCCCTTCCCTAGTTTGCTCAAGGCCGCATTTCAATTAAATGTATTATTTTCTCTGCCAAACGCAATGAATTGAGCTGTCATTGTGCTGGCGGCAATTGTTTTAAATGGGTTGCATGCAGCGCCTACGAAATGCGTTGCTTTTCGCTGCGCTCAAAAGTAGGCAACACTTTTTTGAAGTCATTGTCTTGCCGCCATTTAAAAGCCATTACTGTTAACTGTTAGTGCTGCTATAGAGCGAGCACTTGTCATCGAGGAGTGCACTTTTAACTTGTTGAAATTGACTCGATGTTGCAAAACCAATGATTGTGCGCGCCCCTGCCGCACAGCCACACAGCCTGCCATACAACGTTCGTTTTGCTACACATGTGTGTGCCAGTCTCTCTCACTGCACATTCATAAAAAAAAGCTACGGCAGTTTACCACAAATACACACCCACACACAAAAACATTTCATCCCCTTTCCACAGGCTACTTAGTCTGCTTCCCTCCTGCTGCAACTTGGGCTGCTACAACTTTAAAATGTGCAATTTGCTGACTCACACAGCAACTAGCTGCTAACTAAGTTAACTAGTATATCATTTACATACGTTCAAATACCCCCGCTCTTGCTTCACTCCTCTGCGCCTCTCACTCGCCCTGTCAACGGCTTTTCAATGAATGAACCAAAATGGCATCGCAGCGGCAATTTACACTTTTCACTAGCACTCGTTGTAGTATGTGTTAAAAGCCATAATTACGCCTGATGAGTCTGCTCCATTTGTGTACAAGTTACAGTATGTGTGTTGTGTATATGTTTTGTGTGCTGTCTGGTTGGCAAATGTGACACTTTTGTCACTGAATTTCTATGGCTGCACTTTGGTTTTGTGTGTGAGAGACAAATTGTTGTTGTTGGCATTGTGTGTGTGTTGTGCAAAATTTTGCAATTAGCCAGATCCTTTACTGATAAATAGCAGTTTAAAATATCAAATTTTGTAGATTTTTGACGGCTTTAAACGATTTAGCGAAACAACTGTATTTACAGCATTTAATAACGAAGGCAAATACGAAATCTAAAAGTGTAGAAACTTGGTAAAAAAACTTTAAATAAAACAAAGCTTTAAATTCGAAATTGCTTTCGTTCAATTTAACAAGTATATCAAAGCGAAAGATCCTTGAATAAAGAGCACTACTTACACTTAATACATAATTCTCGTAAAAGCTGTTGTTAATTATTCAATTAGCTCTCAGTTTTCCATATCGCAAAGTTTGACTTTTCCTATATAACAGTCAGTTGGGTGTATGACACATTTTGCTCATTTTACCGCTCAAATTAATACCGACTTCTGGCTCATTACAAGCCACAATTAGATGACGCCCACACTCACTTGTATGGCTTATGTGATTTTATGACATTTAATTGGCTTTTAATGTGTGCAGCAATTATAACTGCTCTCTAATTTCCGCTCACATAGCTAGTGCGTGTCTTTAGCTGTCTTGTTCTGCTTCATAGGAATGTATCAAATATTTAGCTAAAACTATGTTGCGCTACGTTCTGTGTGACATGTTAAGCATATTAAATGTAATAAATTTACTTAACGACAACATGAGTTACACAGCGTTACATAGTGACTAAAATAGAGAGACATATTGAAAGGCTGACACGAAATCGTCGCTGTTATAAATGCAATTTTCATGACAATGTTGCGCCCGCAAGTATGCAACAAAAAATAGACAACATAGAGACAAGAAAGAAGAGCCAGGAAGAGAAAGGAAAGATGCCTGCATGTTGTACAGCTTAATGGAATTGTTTATTTTCTCACTCTTACTCAGCTGTCCTCTCTCTCTTCCCTTCCCTCTCTGTTTCTCTTTTGGTCGTTTTTCATGCTCACGCGGACTCTTTGAAAGCAAAGTGCATTAGCAGCCTGAGCAACAAGAAGTGCAGATGATAGCAGGAGGTAACAAAGTTGAGTGCTCTTTTCAGAGATACCTAATAAATAAATGACAATATACGTAAATAAATAAATATAGCTCGCATTGTCGGAGCAAAGCAATTTAATAACTTGCCATTCTCAATTTGCAGTTTGCTATTTTTAGAACTATAAAGCACAATTATGTTATTTTATGTAACAAATCCAATGTGTTGCAATCATAAAATGTGTTATTCTATAAAATGTGCGTACATAACAGCAGACAGTGCTAAATTTTTCTATATTATATAACATAATTTAAACCGTCCTTTGTTAGGCAACATTTACTTTTTACTGAACAGTATCAAAATAACAGGGTATTACAAGCATAGAAGCTGCTGTCACAGCGATAATATTTTTGCTAGCATGCAGAGCGCACATAAAAAGTGACGATGAAAACAAAAAAAGCTGGAAAAAAAAACGAAAACCTTATCGATTTAATTAATTTTGTCGAGTCGAGTGGAGTGTTCACCTTTTTGAATTTAAAACTTTAGGATGTGCGCCCAAAACAAGAGCACGTTGTCAAGCTGTTGGATTGACAGACTGACTGACTGAAGTACATGCAAACTCATGTTTTGAGTAGCCTACTTTGAGGTGTCAAAACGTCTGGCACACTTATCAGCGCCGAAAAGTGTATTAAATTTCATGAGAATTGAGTTATAAATAAGTTATGGATACAAGGTAAATAAAGAACAGCAATCAATCAATCAGTCAGTCAGTTAGTCCGTCCGTCAGTTAGTCCGTCAATCCGTCAGTCTGGTTGTAAAGTGGCAGTTTGTGCCCATTTCCTTAAAAGTTGCCACCAGAGCTCATTAGACAACAACGTGCCGTGAGTCAGCGCCTGCCACACATCCTGTCTGTGCCACATGTGTCCCATGTCTCTGGGTCCTTTTGTCCATTTCTATTCAGCACGTGTCTGCTCACCTTGTTTATAAGCCATTGTCATGCCACCATAATCATAAACTCCCACTCGATTGGCCTACTTAACAATCGTTGCCTCAACACACAACTTCGGCCACATATAATTGATATGCCAGTTAGCTAATAACTTAAGCACCTTACGAACTGTAATTGTTGGACGTTCAGTAAATTTGAATTTGATTTCTCAATTTTGCTTATAAATAGCATTTCAATAGCTTTTAGGCTTCAGTTAAATTTAAAGACCACGTTTAATATAATTTGCATGACCCTCGTCACAGGCATGTTTTAGTTTTAGTCGTGAGTCATGACAAGAAACCAAGTAATTTAATTTAGTTGCCCGAAAACCCACAAAAGCACCAAAAAAGGGAAAATTCATTTCCCCGATAATACTCCATATGAGAATGTACACTATCGAAAAGAAATTCAGTTGATAAATAATCAGTCAAAGAGTATTTCATATAATCTTCTCAACAATCTGTTCCCTAAATGTCTCAAAAGTTCCCTTCAAGTGTCACCTAATGTATGCCATAGTTAAACCTCCCTTTTGTAGGGTACAAACTAACAAAATACGACATGCAAAAGTGCTTTGGGCTGCCAGCGACAATGACGCAACGGGAGACCTTAGAAAACAGCAGGCGAATAAAGTAAAAGTAAAAGTGAAAAATAAAATACAACATTAAGTATACGCCCCCAAGGGCAAACAGCAAAAAAAAATATTTATCCTAGCCGCAAACAACATTTGGCTTGGCCTAAAGAAAATAATACAATTTGCCAGCAAAATCAACTTGCCACACAGCAAAGTCGGGCGTCGCCACGCCCACAAATTGCAGGCGTAATTAAAAAAAAAATATATAAGTGATTAATAAATAATGCGCAAGCTGCAAGGTTGCAATATAGCAGCATTAAATTGCTTATAAGTTGCCCATAATTATGGGTAGAAAATAAATATTCAACAAAAAAAATGGTAATAATACGAACCGCAAGGACTGCAACCGGCAGGATGTGCGCCATAATGTGCAATGAGCTGCGGCGGCAGTCGATTTTCAACTCATTTCATAGGCGAACGCTTAACGAGCGGAAGTCGCGGCAAGTCACACACAAGAGCAAGAGAACGGCAGAGTGGGAGTGGAAGAGGGAGATGGAGAGGAAAGGGCAGGGTGTGGCCTGCCGGAAGGTAAATGAAGCCAGTTCATTTCCCAGGTGTGTAGGCGGTTGTATGTATGTGTTTGTGTGTGTGTGTGTGTGCTTTGCCTTTGATGTGTGTTGCATTATTAATGAGAACTTTGCCTCATGCCTCGGCAAATGCTTCGCTGCAGATTTGCAAACATCGACGAACGACGCAAGTTGCACGTGACAGCTTTACTGCAGTGCCACTTAGCTGTAACAGCAGCCAGTAGATGTTGCACTTGCAACAACAACAACTAACTTTTGCAGCATTCGCAGTTTTGTATTTTTTTGGTAAATATAATCCGTTCCATTTGAATGATTTGTGAATTTTCTTTGCCAACTCTGCTTCAAAATTTTACTGGGTCAGCGTCGAGTGAAGCCGAAAGGGGAAAGTGTGTGGGTGGGGGCAGTATAGAGGGGCAACACAAAACCTCATCGAATTTAAATTTTATGGTTCAGGTGCAGCCATTGCGAAGGACTCGAAAAGTGGCCGTTGAAGGATGTAAATATTGGTGAAAATCAATAAAAACCAGCGAAGATGCAAATAAAAATCAACTTGTTTAGTTTAGCAATTTTTCACAAAACAAACAGCTTTAAGAGAGTGCTCAAGTTGCATATTTTAGCTAAGAGTATAAGACTATTATAGACTTAGATTACTTTGCTTTAAAGTCCTAAGCTGCGGCAGAGTTTAGTAAAATAAGAAATATCTTTAAGATGCAATTGTTAAATAACTCTTGAAAAAATTAAAATAAGCTAAGTATTCTATTTTAAATATGAGTTAATTTAAGATCCTAACTAAAACTCTTGTAAAGCTTCCCAAAAACCCAATAAGCATTTACATCAATTCTGAAAACCGCATTTAACAGTCAAGTTACTCAAGTAATACCACTGAGAATCGTTGAGAAAGGCCGCAATAAAACAGCTTATGCTTAACACAATTTATTTCTTACATGCGAGAAGAAGAGAGGGATAGGAATAAAGTAACGCAGCTTACGTGCTAACAATACTTATAAGACAGATCACAAGAGAACTTACAACAACTTACATAACTTACGACTACGACTACAACTATATAAGATAACAGCGGAAACCTTCAGCGTTGCGTGAATGTGCGTTCAAAATCACGCAGCTCACATAAATCTCATGTTAAAGGGCAGCCTGATGAAGAGACACTTAAAGAGAAAGAGAGCGAGAGAGATAGCTAACGAGTGAGTGGGAGACAGCTACAGAGTGCTGCTTCTTCGTCTATCGGTTTGTTTTTTGGACATTTTGTCACGTCAATGCGATGTTGTCAATGTTGTTGCTCAGCATGTTGTTGTCATCCTCCTGTGTCTCCTTTGTGCCATTCGGTGGCATTTTATATGAAATGGGCAGCAGGCGGGGTATGGATGCGGAGGAGGATGTTGGTGGATTGTGCCTGCCAAATGGCTTGGCATCATTCGTCTCCAGATAAAACTTGCCGCGCAGTCTGTCAAGTGGTTGAAATAAATATATATACATAACTATAGTTATACTATATATTGATTTATACTTACCTCGGATCAGCACCATATCCCATGTAGACACGTCCGTAGCCAATGCGGCAGTTGGCAAAGTTTTGTGACGGTTCGCAGCGGTCGCTTGGAAAGGCCAAAGGTTGCCGTATGCTCTCCACAAAATACTCCCAAGCCCGCTGATGACTGCAACCGACTAAAAAAAAATGAAACCGATAGAGCCACATTAGTAAACTGAAAACCAAATAGCCTTATATTTCAGCCAATACCTGATCGATTTTCAACTTACTAAAATAAAATTTAAACAAAAAAATATCGACATTTCCTATAACAACGCCCTGACTTTTTGATAATCACTACTTGATCGTTTTTTGTTGAACTCTTTACTGTCTGTACTCACTTATTATATTCAGCCAGCGATTATTGGCGATTTCCTGTCGTGCACAGCCCGGTTGCAACGGCCGTCCGCCATTGGGATAGAAGTCCGCATGACCCATGGCCGTGGGATTGCCGAGTATACCGCCATCCGTATGGATGACATCGACGAAGCGCGCATCTCGGGGACTCAGACGGCGATTGGAACTGTTGCCCTCGAAGAGCGGCAATGCCGGATCCAATGCTGTTATTCTTGTCAACTTGATGCCCCATTCCTGCAGTTGTTTGCCAGCAAAACCAGCCACCTCAGCGCCCAGGCTGAAACCAATCAAATGAATATGCTTAACAGCATAACCGCTCAGTACCAGATAGCGCAGAAAACGGGCCAAATAGCGGGCTGTAACTGGCAGATTCTCCACAGCATTGGAGTACCAGGGAACTGTCACCATTGCGCTCCAGTCCACCAGTATCACATTGTAGTTGCCGCGCCGCAGAAAGGCTGTGTAAACGAAATGATGAACAAACTGTGTACAGACTGCTGCTGGTTGGTGTGACATTGAGTTACCATCCTTTAGCTGCTGACTGCTCTGTTGATCCCCTGTGGCCGACTCCGAGAAGCCGTGCAGATAGATGGCCAGCGGGTAATTGAAATTGAAATTGCTTCGCGCCAGTCGCGCATCATCGCTCAGTTGTAGCTGCTGTGCTGTTTTGCGGTTTTTGCTGCAATTCCGTTTTGTTAAGCCACAAAATTATTCATCATGCACGAAGCTGTCGTCACTCACCTAGTGTATAGCAGAAATTTAATGTCCTCACGTTCACGTATCGCACAGCAGCTGCTGCAGCTGCCACGTGGTGCGGCACTGTAGAAGATGGGGGAACCCGCTGCAAGCACACACATAGAATTCGAAACAATTTAATAAGTGAGAATGTGCAAAATACCAGCAATTACTCAGAGTTAGCTAATTGCATTATTAGCTAACTAATAAGGCAAGCGGCAACAAAGCAACATTAACTTGGTCAAAATGAAACCAGTCAAGCGACACGCTGCTGCTTAGCCGTGAACTTGAATTGTGATTGTGACTACCAAAACATAAATAACATAAAACAACACAGCAACAATAACAATAACTTGGACAGCAGCACGTGACGTATACGCCGCGTATCACGACAACAGCTAATGAGCTGCCACGACATGTAAATACTCTTTTAACAACAAAGAGCTCGTTCGCTTTTGGCAGTAGATTTGCTGTTAACCCTTAAAGCAGCGTTACCAAAGTCTTTGAAAAGTCATTATACCCGCTGAACTGCTTGCAAACAAGTTTCTATCACATTGTTATCATAGTAAACATACACGCCAGGGCGTTGTAATGGCTTGACGAGGTATCGGAGACGGGGGCGTGGCAGTGGGTCAACACTGCAATGTCAATGACGTCGCTGTTTTTCAGTCTCTTTGTTGTTTGTTTTGCTACACAGATTTAGCGATGATTTTGAATTGATTCGATTTGATTAGTTGCCAAATGATAGCAACAACAACTACAACAACAATAACAGCAATAATCGTGACCTTAGACAAGGTCAGATTAGTTTGCAGCTTATGGTTTGTTCAACACTTGCCGTTTCGCTGCTCAGACTCAATTTTATGTATGTAGATTAAATTTTGTATAACATTTATGTAAATTGTTTCTTATTGTTGTTTGCTGCTGCGGAAGAGTTTTTAATTTACTTATACAGACTATTGTATGTATGTACTTATTAAGACATACATACTTATGGCTTTATTTGTTGTTAGTTTTCTTTATTTTGTTTTGTTCACATTTGCTTCCACATTTTCACATCACGTTTTGCATTTTATTTAATCATTACGTTGTTTGCTGTTGTTCTTAATTATATTGTTGTTTTTTTTTTGAGCAGACAGCTAATTAACAAAGATTTTTTTCTTTGTGCATGTTCTTTTGCTAATTATCATACTCTGGTATGTCAGTTTTAAGTCTAAGAATTTGACAAATGATTCTAAATAATTTGACATTGCTATGCCACTTTTTGTTCTTTCGTTTTAGTTACTTTTAACTATTATAAATTTAATCAATATCTATTAAATGTTTATTAAAAAAAAAATATTCTTCATCTTGCATTACCTTTTAATATAAGTAAAGAAATATAAATAAACAGAAGATTTAAGTTAAATGATACTACTTCTTGAGCTATGCAATGTTGTAAAGAGTTTTCCGACTGACAGTTTTCTGTCTGCTATCAATCGATCGAAGTTAAATTTCTGTAGCTTGTTTTATTGTTTTACAAGTTAGTGCACCGATCAGTTGTACCATTGTTCAATCGACTAGCGACCTTCTTTCATGGCTCAGTAAACCCTCAGGTTGGCCGACAGACCGAACATAAAGTGGATTCATGCATCAAATGTCAACAATTGGCACTTGTGGCCATCAAATACACCACTCCTATAGCATATGTATTGAGATCTTCGTACTATTTACAACCCACAAGCACCTTGAACTTATGAACAACAATTTAGTGACTAAAAACTTGTGTAAATATTGGGATAGCTGACAACAACAGCAATAAAGAACAGCCTGGTGTTAAGTCAAAATAATGTATGCTAATTGCCTAAGAACACAAGGCACTTTAAAGAGTATTCCAACACACACACAGAGACTTACCCAGCAGAAATGTAAAGACATTGCATAATGTTGAGGCAGTTGGCAAAATCATCGCAAATTGCAGTCAAAAAAAAAGCAATTATATAACTTGAAGTGTATATTTTTGTTTGATTATTATCAGACAGGGCCAGTTTAAATAGGCGTTCAATGAACTTTAGACATAAGCGCAAAATATCGCACTTTGATAACTATTTGGATTTGTTATTTGGAATAAATTTTTAGCTTAGCCGCTTCCGCATTGGCAGCAATAAAATAAACACAAACACAGACAATACACGTATTTTGGGCGCCGCCTTTCGTTTTTCATTTAGCACCAGCGACAACAAAACGCACTGTTCTGGCCGAGTTCCGTAGACGAACTGAACGTGGCTCGTACCGCAAGCTGGCTGGGAACATTGATTGTCTAGAAGTTAAGTTAAGTTAAGTTGTTGTATTGTGCGTATTCACTGTCGGCTGTCGCTTATCTGTTGTCGTCTGTCTGATAAATCAATTCGCACGAAACTAAATGACAAAACAAATGACTGAGACAACGAACTTGATCGTCAGCTCTCTCTGTTCCGCCATCGAACCTGTGCCAATTATTTAGATTAGCTAATCATGCATGCCAGCCAAACCTCTCACCATAAGGGACCAGACTACGGCAGTGTTTTTGCCGTAGTGTCAAATCGTAAAATTGTTTTTTAATTTCCTCATGTCGCACGCCAGTTGCCTGCAAAGCATACCAAATGAGTCACCGCAAAGAATCACAGTGTATGCAAATATGTGTGTGGTCTTCTTTTATTATTGGAAAATTACAGAGCAAGTGCTTAGCATAGAATAGACTGTAATTTGTTGAGTTAGTGCAGCATTAGAGTCAATTTGCCAGTTATTAAGAATACACTGAACGCATGTAATGCAAATCTCTATTAAATCTACATAAATTTCTGTCTTTAAATCGCCCAATAAATATTATTGTACTAGTATAATATTTGCAAATTATGATTATTTCAATTATTGAAATATTTAGTATTTGCAGCAGTGTATAATTTCTAGCTTGTTCACCTTGACCGAATGCTGACTTTTGGGTTTCATTTTAGCCAGTGTTGTTGTTGTTGTTGTTGCTTTGCTTATCGCCTTTCGTTGACCACCGACAGCAGCAGCAACAAGTCAATACAACAACATTGTTATGCTCTAAAGCCGTTCTGACCATCCTCAGTTCGGTGCTCTTTTGCTTGCGGGTCAATTAGTTAAAGGCGATGAGTTTAACATTTTGAGAGCATTAATCATTCGAAAATCTTTTTAGCCAAGTTGCGGGCGTGCTGTTTAGCGGTTATGCTTGCATTGTTGTAGCTAGTTTTGATTAATGCATAAATTGATTTTGATGCTAATCTTAAGCTATACTCGGTGTAGTCTCTGTATAGTCAGGGTCTGTGAATTTAATGCCATGGAATATGGCATTTTGACTGCAGTTTGGCATTCGAAACTCGATTGCTTTAAAGTTTTGCAGCTGTAAGTTAGTAAGCAATTGGTAATTGCAAATTGCCAAGTTGCTTATTAAGTGTTTTGGCCACCTTGAAAAGCACATATGTGTGGTGTTGGCCTTGAAAGCAACCACCAAGTGCAAGGCCTATTCTAAGTTCTAGTCCATAATATGTGGTTCTCATAACCCGTCCAACCACTTCAGTTTTAACTCTCATGCCACATTCTTTTACGACTTCCTTGTGCCTTGAGACTTAATGACGCTCTTTAAAGGTACATTGCACGGCAATAATGCCATTGTATTTATCGTCCAGCTATAAATAAATATCAAAAGAGAAACAGTTATCTATAATTGATAAAAGCCTACAATTCACTCAATAAATAATAATAATAAAAATGTGCTGATTCACGAATTTAATGGCTCGATGACAACAATAACCGCAAACAATTCTTTAAAATTGAAATAAAATACCTTTAGTCGATTATATTAATTCATAATAAACAAATCTGAGGTCGCACTCCCACCCAGCAAACAATAAACGAATCAATTCGCATCGAATCGAACCGATTTGCGCCATTGGCCAATTCGCAGTTCAGTTAAGTGTCTATCGAAGTGAACATAACAAATCGCAAAAAAATCAGCCATCAAAATTGATTTGAATATGAATTCCATCAATTTGCATATCGTATAAATACAGTTAGCCAATGCGCAGATTGTTGCATTAATTATTTAACCAAATTGTCATTATGAAAATCTCAATTTTATTGACTCAAATTGATGGTGTTATATTTGGTAGTATTTATAGACATGTCAGACGGCTTCCAATCACGCCCTTGGCCAGCAAATACAGCCTCTGACATAAGTTACACGTACACTCTGGCTGAAAACTATATAAAATAAATTTGTGTTGTAAAATAAATAGAGGCAAAAAACATAATTAAAATGAATGCCAAATCAATTAGTTGAAATAACGAGACCACAAACATTTTCCACAATTAGCATAAGAAGAGAAAGGTTGTTGCTTGGGCACGCCACAGATTTGATTCTCTTGTCGAGTTCAGAAAACAAAATTTTTAACTAATGATTTCTAGTATAGATATATGGTCGGTATGTTTTTAACAAACTACGTAAATGATTCAAGAAGAAATATGCACTATTTTAAATTAATAATACCTATAAAATAAATAAGAAAGGTTGATTTTTAAATATATGTGTAATGAGACTGTTGATTGGTAATCAAATTGCTCATGATTTTCGTATGGCAAAAGTGTAGCATGCTTTCAGGCTGCCATTTAACTTAAGCGAATTAGTAATATCATGAAGTGCTGCCTACTTTTCGGCTGCGTCTACTAAACACATTTCAACTAAACATATAACCACTGATACAATGGTGTTGCTTACTTTTTGTCTGTAACTAAACTGTTTTTTTATTTTATTACAGGACAAGTTGCTGAGCAAACTGGAGGAGGAGAGCGAACCAGATCCGCCTACCTCACAGGAGGATGAGTGTGTGATCTGCATCAATGCACGTGCCACAATGCAGACATCGCCGTGTGGCCATCGAGTTGTGTGCCGTCGTTGCTTTGTCAAGACCATACAGAGTGCGGTGGCCCAGCGACTGTTGCCACTGCGTTGCGTGATCTGCAGGGCGCGTGTTAACCGACTGACATCATCGTCGGGCAGCTGGCGCATACAGGAGTCGGCCAGCAGTTACTCGATGGGTGCCAAAAGCTGGGCCTCAGCAGGCGTACACGCCGGCGGTGTTATCGCCTCGGCCAGCTCCTATTCCATGAACGATGCACACAGTGAACACCATGCATTCCATCAGCCCACATTGCATACGGCAGCTGGGGCACGACATCACTATGCTGCCACACGTGGAGCTCATGGACGTGTGTCGCAATCGGATAGCCTGTACTCGATGAGCTCGACGGGATCGGCGGGCTCCTCGCTATCGGGTTACTCGCACTATTCCAAGACGTCTTCCATATCTAGCAGCGGCCCCTGCTCTCCTGCCTCGCCCGCGGCGATTGCGGCATCAGCTGCCAGTGGCAATCATCTGGCGCCGCCATCACCCAACACACACCATCATCATCATCAGCAGCAGCAGCAGCATCAGGTGATCTCACCCTCGGGCTCATCCAGCTGTTCCAGCGTTGGCTCGCTGTCTCCTCGGGACAATGGCGTACATCATTCGCATCATGGCGGCTGTCCCAGCGGTTGCTCGGGCGCCGTGCCTCGCAAGCCGCTGCACATGCTCAGCAATTCCACATCCTCATCCAGCAATAGTAGCAGTAGTGGTAGTGCTAGCGGCTCCATGACGCCCCTGCCTACACATACGTATCCGGGTAGGCGGCACGTAAAGAGCCGCCTGCTGGACCTCCAGAATCGACTGCCACCCATCAAGGAGTTTCGCAGTCCTGCCAAAGTGCCACATCCCTCGCCGGTGCACGTCAGCAATCCACGTTTTCGGTGGGTTCTACCTCTCACCCACTCCTAGCTCATTACTATAACATATGATCCTTTAATTTATTGCTTTCCTCAGCTATGCCTCGTATACGAAGACAAGCGGTCATGAGCTGGCGCCTCTGCTCCGCGAATCGACATCTCCGCCGCCGCCACGTCGTCCTAGTCCCATGAACATACAGCTAAGTTGCACGGCACTGGCGTTGGCACCGCCACCACTCAAGGCTGGTGGTGCCAAGATTTGTCCGGTTACCTCCAAGAGTTCGCTACCCAAGAATGCCTATGTGATGCCCAAGGATAAGAAGCCCTCGAATGCTGGTGCACAGACCAATGGCAAGGCACCAGGCAGCCGAAGTGCACCATTAGGGGGCAGCAATAGCGGTGCTTCCAAGGCAGCAGCGGCTGGCGGAGGTAGTGGCAGTGCCTCGTTGCCAGGTGGCGCTGCTGGCAACAACTGTAAACTACATTCGAGCGCTTCCAGTCGCAGTTTTCCGCTTTTCTCGAACGGCAGCAATGGCAGCAGTAAGTTGATCTTGTTAGCCGATAGTTGGCGCCAGGGATGTATGAAATTAATTAATTTCCGCTCGACAATTTTTGCAGAGGAGAAAGCTGACAACAAGAAGAACGAATCCATGGAGCGCAAAAAGAAGGAGGAGAAGCTCAAGATGAAAGCTGAAAAGGAAGCCAGAAAGGTGATTCTATCTATCTACCTCTCACTCTATCTGTCTTTCACTCTCTCTCTCTCTCTGTCGGTCTTCACTGTTTTCTGTGCTTTTCGTACGGCATATGACTTTATTGTTTTGCCACCAGGGGGCGCCACAAGGCGCCCATTCGCATTGTTTGTAATTGGCCTCGTTTGCATCCGCTGCCTGCAAAGTTTTTCATTAAACGTGGGCCGAGCGCTTCTTTTGTACGCTGCAGGGCATAAATTTCCACTTTCCACAGCCCACACCCCAGTGGGTGATGTGGGCGTGGCTAGGTGGTTGGGCGTTTTGGGTGGTGGTACAAACAAAAAGTAACTCATAATGCACAACCTCTTTTTGCGTTTGATGCACTTTTTAAGCTCTCCATTTATTGCATGTTAAACAAGTGAAAATGTTGTAGTCAGAAACGGATACTACGTAAACAGTGTTGGCAAACGTAATAAGAATAAAATATTCGCTGAGAATTCGAATTTAAAGCACTAAAAAGTTCGTTAGAGTTAAAATTACGTAAGTTATTAGGTTCTTGAGGAAGCCAATTTTCGTAATCCCATGTCTAATAGATTCAGATATTTAATTTCAAACTTATGAGCAAATATACTCCATAGTGTACACCCATTAAAACTGCAACTTCATAATATTTTTAACAACTTAATTATGAAGTATATAAAATAATTATTTCGTATTTCGTTATGACAGGAGGAAAAGCGTTTGGTCAAGGAGGAAGAGCGTTTGGCCAAAATGCATGCGAAGGAGGAGAAGAAACGAGGCAAGAAGGAGGCCAAAGAGCTATTGTTGGCTAACGATGGCAATAATAAGAAATAAAGTTAATTAACCTACCAAAGTTAATGTTTAGCAACTAAGCGAATCACAAGAATTAATTGCATATGTATTATATCAGAAACTCAAACCACATTCCATAAACATTTCATGTCATACGAAACGAGCTTGATTGTATTTATATAAAATATTATTTTTAATTAGCCATATAAATAGCATGAATAAAAATTGATTTTCTACTTACAACACAAAATAAAATACAAACAAAAAATTGTTTTTTAGTGCCACACTTTTAAAGAACAAATCTTTTTGTTTTAATAGTTTTTCTTAATTTTGTAGAACTTTTGCGACTCTGCAGACGAATCAGAGAACTGCAAAAAGTTGATAACAAGGTTAATAATTAATTTTATCATTTTTTTTATAATTATTTTTAACAATGCCAACTCTCATCTGTCTCATAAGTTGAAAGGTTGTTCCAAACAATTGTTTATAATATATAAAACAACAGTTTAAGCAGTTGAAAATAATAATTGTAATGTTAAGGTTCAAGATATACAATAATGATATACTATATATATAGAATTAATTTCATTCAATGTTAACTTCTATGCCTAATAGATTTTAATACCAAAAAAATACAGAAATCGAAACGATCTGAAGCAGAAGCTACTATATAGCAAATGGGAGCAGCAATAATCGGGTTATATATATATATTTATGTACTTAAGAACTCTTTGAATCCAATAATTAAATATCAAAGTATTTAGTGGACAAAGTTTAACAAAATTGTTGAAAGATTCTAAAGTAGTTTTCACATACCAAAACATACTATATACTATACAACTAAATTACTATACTATGTATTGTACTTTAACTATATCTATAGATCTGTATTGAAAACTGTTCAGACGCAAACATAAGCAATGTGTAATAATAATAATAGTTGTTTTCAAAAAAACATTTCCAACCATAAAATAAAGATCAAGTTATTTAGTTATTTCTCCGATTTCTGCTTAGCTAAAAGTTTTGCTTCCTCCCGCTGCTTTCTTTTCAGGCATTTGTTGAAGACCTTGCCGAAACTGTAGGGCAACTCGGCTCGACAATTCAGATTGCCGAGCTTATGCAGAGCACCGTAGTCCTCGCAATTGATAAGCTCATCCCCATTGCAGTCCTGTCCATGCTTATACATATAATTCTGTATCGTATTCGCCGCACAATATGGCTCATTCACACAGTTGATAAAGGCTGTAAAAGAATGAAAATAATCTTAAAAGTGTTGTTAAATTGTTTAATAGTCCTACTAACTTACCATCATCGGATAGCGCGGATTCATTGGGCAGTGTTAACTTACCGCCCTCGATCCAGAAGCCTCGTGTAATACGAAAGATGCCACATGCCCCATTCACGCAAATCTTTGATGCATTGCAACCGCTTTGCGTCTCACACAGACACTCCAGGCAGTCTTCCGTGACGGGTTTGTTTACAGCTACATATATACGGGAAGAGGTGGGTGGAAAGGGAGGAAGAAGACACCAATACACAGGGCGGGGGGTGGTTGTGTGGGAAGAGTTGTTGTTTAGCATATTAGCTATACTCATCGTATTCTATTGAAATCGATATACTAAGTATTATATTGAATACTATTGGGTATTACACCGCAGTCGTTTCGCATTATCATAATTGTGCTGTAAATACTAACTGCATAGATAATTATCCCACTACGTAATCGCACAGTGGTGTGCAATACGTTGAAATTGTCATGAAATATCAATTAACTGGCTGTTAATTTAACAAACTCAAAAGAAACTTAATTTCTATTCACCAATTAGGTGGAAAGCAATCCTTGGCGCTTCAAAAAAATGCACATACATTGTAGATAGGTAATCTGTTATTTAACAGACCGATTTGAATAAAATTTAATCAGTATATTAAGAATGGAAGCAAGTGCATATTTTGTGAATTTTGTGGAAATTGTTTAACAAACAGAAAAGTTATTCAAACTAAATTGACTTAAACGGTTTTTGCTAGATGATGAAATAGTCACATGTAAAAAGAATTTGATTAAATTTAAAAGACTGGTAATAAATGCATAATATAACAAACAAATAGTAAATAGTTCCAAAATCTTCTACATAATATAGTGATCCGATCTCTCCAATTTTAAAGGACTAACTGGGTGCAAATAAAAGACGGAACTGTGACAAATTTCAGCAAGTTACCTTTAAAATTGAGTAACGATTTTGAATATAAACAATTGGACAGATCTACTTTGATCAATAATCAAGAATATATGGGTGACAAACACTTAACATCATCTGCAAAGCTTCTAAAATTTCAATTCACTTACCATCCTGAGTGATTCCCATATGCCAGAGTCCCAGTGTGAAGCAAACAAATAATAGGAAATGACGATACACAAACATTTTAATTGACTTTGGATTCAACGTTAGGCGAACTTGAATATTGAATTCCGCAAAGCTTAGCTTACATTTCTAAGCCGATCAGAGATGTCGACTACGCTATGCTAGAATCACAACTAAGCCAGCTTAATAGCTGTAAAGATATTAATAGTTGCACTAACTGGAAATGCTTAATATACAAATACTAAAATTCTAGGCAGCCAGACTAGACTGCAATTTCCTATAATAAATAAAAGCAATAACAATACAAATTAATTCAAGTTTCCAACTAAGTTTGTTGTTAATGTTGTTGACGTTGCAATCGCCTGATGCACTTTTTGAAGATGTGTTCGTAGTTATAGGGCATATCCGCCTGGCAATTGAATGGACCCATATAGTGTATGGCATTATAGTCGATGCAATTCTCCTGCTGATCATTATTACAGTCCTGTCCATATTTGATCATATAACTTTGCAGTGTGTCGGCGGCACAATGTGGATCATTTGCACAGTTCGTGAATGCTAAAAAGGGGAAAATCCATATTTAAATTAAACTCTAAAGACTTTTTCCCACTTACAGCTTTCGGATAGGGGCGATTCCCCAGCCAGCGTTAAACGGCCCGCATCAACCCACTGATCCCAGGTGAGACGAAAGATGCCACAGGCGCCATTTACACAGATGGCGGTGTCATTGCAACCACTGAGCGCCTCACACATACAACCCAAGCAAGCCTCTGTAATCGGTTTCTTATCCACCGAATAGGCAACTGCCACGCCCACACAGAGGCAGAGCAACCAGATGCAGCGGTTGTTCGACATTTTCCCGTTTTGGATACGATTTGTTCAACAGTTCTCGATCAACTGAAAGGTTTCAACTGCTGTCTGTTCACTTTTGTTGTCGTTGGCGAGTAATTGCGCTATAGCAGAATCGGGAAATTAAAATACGGTATAGAGAAAACATATACATAGCTGATTCAATATAAATTATCAATGATTTATTGACTATTAAATCATTTGTTAAGCCTTAAACATTAGTTTAGTGGCAGATCACTCGTATCCCTCATCCTGGTATGCTTCAATGCAATCCTCGAATGTACTCTGGTATTTATAGGGCAGATCTCCCTTGCAGCCATAGCCACCCAGTTTGTGTATTCTGGCATAATCAAAACAATCCATTTCACCATCATCATTGCAATCCTGATTGAATTGTTTCATGTAATTCTGCACTGAATTGGCCGCACAATGCGGATCATTGGCACAGTTGACAAACGAACTTTCCGCCTCGGGGGATTGACCATTGATGGTCAATTTGCCGGCATCCACCCAATAGGCCCAGGTAATGCGAAAGATGCCACAGGTGCCTTTCTCGGGATTAATGCAAACAGCACTCGCATTACAGCCGCTGATGGCCTCACAGATGCAGTTGAGGCACAGCTCAGTCACTGGCTTATCCAGCACATGTCCTATAATATTATACCTAATCAGTTTCAATTGGAATATGTTGCTAAAATCTATTTATTGTTAACTTACCCTGCCCACGCACCAGATAAACGGTAAAGCAAAGAGTAGTTATTCCCAAGTAAAACAGCCTAGAAATTTGCATTTTTCAATTGCTACAATCGACTAGATAGTTGGAAACACCTTCGTACACTTCCACAACTGAAACGTAAATGCAATCAACTTGTTTCTCTTTATAGCAGAAAGCTCAGCATGCTCGATAATACCGGTTACTAGGGAATTTCGAATACTACAAATGCTAGATTAGTGCTTAGTATAGGGCACACAGTAAGTAATTAACTAGTGACATTAATCAAAGAAATTTTGAAAAAAAAACAGAACTGGAAAGATTTATTATATTGTAGGGTAACTAAACATTCATCACTTTAAAAGACTGCTGTTGCTGCAGAGCTTCAAGCGTAGAGCGAACTTTAAAGCTTTTAGCAAAGACACAAACCATGCAAAATAATTATTTTGAACGTTGCTTTTGAATGGAGGAACTTTAGCTACATTTATCAAAACTTATTGACTGCCTACTGATTAGCGTGCGACCGAAACCATATGAGCTAAAAGTCTGAAATTTTTACACAACATGAGTAGCTCACAAAAGAGCTAACTTCTTGACTTTATCTAACATAACATAGAATACATTTGCGATAAAGCTGACTGGGATCTTTTTGATTTCACTGACTGACCACTAATAGGCTGCATATCTTAAATCTTCTACCACTTTAAGCAATCAAACAAACTACATTTTATTTTCAATTTATTTTCAATAAATTTGTCGATTAATGTTATACTAAAAACGATTTCTCTGCACAATTCACAAACGATTCAATTCAATTCAATTCAATTCAGCACATAAATAGTAATGATAGATATTAAGATATTAAGTAAGTAGGCATTCTATTTATAATTAACCCGATGAACGCACATCCAAAGGCGAATAGGTGGTCAGACACGTATCGAGGGTATTCTTGTATTGATAGCTCAGTTCACCGCTGCAGCCATAACCTCCCAGCTTATGAATGGCAGCATAGTCATAGCAATCCACACCACCATCGCCATTGCAATCCTGTCCAAACTTGTTCATATAGTTCTGAATGGTATTCGCAGCGCAAATGGGGTCATTCACACAGTTGGCAAAGGCTACAGAATGTTAAATGAGAATTTAATTATTATTTATGAAATTATAAGCAAAACCTTGTATTAAAACTTACCCTCCTCGGACTGAGGACTATCGTTGCCCAGGGTCAGTTTGCCGCCATCCGCCCAGTAGGCCCAGGTAATGCGAAACAGGCCACAGACACCGCCACCGCAATAACGTGTCTGATTGCAGCCACTGATGGCCTCGCAGATGCAGCCGAGGCACACATCAGTCACAGGCTTATCTGTAAGTAAAGAAAACAATATTTAAATATTATAATCCGCAATATATAAAACTATATTTTTCGCTAGGCTGATAAGACAGCCGATTAGGTGACCTATTAAATGCTATTGACGATGACGATTCAATGCAAATAACGAGACTGGCTTTCATGTTTTCTTGTTTTTTTTTTTCCCCTCTGTTTTTTGAGAACTGCTAACAAAACTGGAATTTTGTTTCACATTTTTGCTCACTGTATGTCATCATTATTATAATTCTGTATATTTTTCACTTAATTGTAAACAAACGCATAAAATATGTGTGTAAGCTGCACAGCGTTTCAAGTTGTTAAACTATATACTATATATGTATTGTTTAAATTATATTAAATTTTATAAAATAATATTATAGCCCATTCGTTGGATGCTTGGACGCCCATGAACCTGAAGTTCCGTACCGTTCCGTTCCGTTTTTGCTGTATCTGTCATCTCGCAGCCAGAGTGCCGAACTAGTTTTGCAACTTTCAATGGCAACATTGAAGCTGCTACATCTTTAAAAATTATATTTTAATACCCTAGCTAGCTAGCGAGAAGGGTTACTAAGCTAGCTGATTGGGTGTGCAACAAGTAAAGAGTTAAATTTAAGAATCAGCTGAGGAACTTTAGGTACTTCTAGCCGTAGGTGCTCTCAATTATCTCCCAATTAAGTTATGCTTATCAATACTCACGATTCCAGCGAATTGCGTTTATTATATATATGGTGCATGGTTTCTTATTTAAATTTTAATATTTTTATGGGCTCTTCAAGGTTTCACAGTGAGCTGCACGACAAAGTTACCACGAAATGGATTTTAACACACAAACTGTATTTTGTATGCAAACCGCGTTTCATAGCAGCTTGTCAAATGTTCAATTTGATGGATGGCACAAAAGTAAAAGACTTACAAAAATTTTATAAATTTAAATTAAAAGAATATTGTATTATGTTCTGTTCGCCCACGCATAAGAACGCGGATTGGACAAGTCTTTTGTTTGTTTTAAACGGGTTCAATGAACCAGCTTATTATGATCATTAAAATTGGGTTGAAATTTGAATCGTCTATAGCTATAGCACAATTCAATATATTTGTGAATTTTATTAGCTGCGCTGAGTCATAATTTTGTGTATATTTAATTAGTAAAATCATTTTCTAAAAACCAAGCACAACCGATGTTATCAGTCACGTTAGGTATAGCTTTATAGGTGTACTTTACAATGCTTAGCAAAGTGTCACATACGACTAACTCTGTTCGTTTTTTTCCCGGATTTAATAAACTAGTTAAACAATGGCTATCAAGAGTTTGATAAACATGTTGGAAAATTGTAGAGAAATTTCCGAGTATCAATCAATCAAGTCAATTTGTTGTTTATTGAACTGTCTGCATAATTTCAGCGCTTTAACTAATTATTTTTAAACTAAATAGTAACGTTTAAATAAAAAACAATTATTTAGCGTAAGTTCCGCTTCATGTAATATCGGAAGTAATTGGAAACCTCAGCCAATGCCCCTAACGTTGAGGATGAACAGCTCAATAACAATTAATTGATTAACTTGGGCACTTAACGTATTTGTATAGACTGGCAAATATAGTAGTTATAGACTTTAAAGATCTCTTCAAAACGGCATATACAAACATATGTATATATTAATGCTTAACAGTATAATCTGGTCTGTATTTGACTACTAATTAATGTTAATTAAATGCACGAATGTGGTGAATAGGTATTTCCATTTTCAAATTTGACAAATTGAATGACGGAATCTCTGGCAAAATGTATGCGTACTCAATTCTATATATTTCACTTACTTTGAGCTTGGATCAGCACAGCGAATCCCAGGCAGAGCAAAGCACCAAGCACCAAAGTGCAGCACAATTTGTTGGAAGCCATCGTAAAACTGTTTTTAACACTCCGAATAGTAGTATACTTATAGAAATTCGGAAGCAATTGCAAAAGCTCTATTTGAATTTGGGTTTTTGTTTTGCAGTCGAACCGAACGCAGTCACGTAGCGCGAGAGACTAAGTTCCAGTTGCGCGAACTGCGCTCTCTTATGTGCGGGAAACTCGACGAAGCTTTCGTTCAAACGAATAACTTCGCACACGAACTTGGTCACGAGAAAGGGATAGATATATGAACTGAACACACATATGAATAACGTTGCTTGCTTGAGTTTTATTTAGAATGCTTGAAAATATGTTGTTGAGTTATTGTTTTCTGTTGTTACAAATGCTTAGATCTTGTTGAAGGCAGCAATATCGACGGACTGGACAAAGTCCTCGAACTCCTCAATCTTCTCCTGCAGCAGATCAATGGACACTTTGTCGTCCTCAATGACGCACATGATCTGCAGCTTGTTGATGCCATAGCCGACTGGGACCAATTTGGATGCACCCCACAGCAGACCGTCCATTTCGATGGTACGCACATTGGTCTCCATCATCTTCATGTCGGTCTCATCATCCCAGGGCTTAACGTCCAACAGCACCGATGACTTGGCAATCAGGGCGGGTTTCTTGGACTTCTTGGCGGCGTAGGCAGCAACGCGTTCGGCCTTGATACGCTCAGCCTCGGCATCGTCCTCCTCATCATCGGAGCCGAATAGATCGACATCATCGTCGTCATCGGCAGCTGGCTTGGCTGGGGCGGCAACTGTGGGCTTGCCACCAGCCAATTGGGGCAATGGAGCACCCGTCCAGGCGGAACGCTCGGCAGCCTCGAAAGAGGCAATGTGACGGTACCAGCGCGCAACATGTGCGTAATCACCAGCTGGTGCCTTGCCCAAAGCATCGAACACGGACAAATCGGCCTTTGAGGGTGTGTAGCTGAAAGAGAAAAAAATTTATAATTTATTAGCAAATTTATTGCATGCCGACGTGGTTTAGCAGACATAACCTCACATTGTGTGTCGCATGCTATTGTTTGCTTACCCAGTGATGTAGCTGTTGTCGGCCAGGAAGTTGTTCAACTCCTTGAGGCCCTGTGGGGTCTTGACATCACCGAAAGCCATTTTTAATGCGTTGATTTAGTGTTAAATTCGCTTTAAAAGAATTTGTACCGTGCGCTGTGCTGCGTCTACGATGAGAAAGTGTGTGCAAAAGAGATGGACAAGTGCAAAAATCCAACGTCTATCGATACCCACTTAATAAGTATCGAAATAAAATGTGGAACTCTGCAACACTACACAACTCAGCTGTTTCCGGTGGTCTCTGGTGCGCGAGTCGAGTCGTCTCTCGATTAATTGGCTTAATTCATTAAAATATATTGAGCAAAATTATATACACAAAAAAAAAAAACAATAGTTTAAAAACCAAGTGTCTGTGCACAGAGATAACAGTACTGAGTAATTCATAAAAGTGCTTGTTAAAACAGTTAACAGTCAGAGGAAGCACCCTGTGCGTGACGCAGTTACACAACGCCAAAAAAGAGAACAACAAAATTCTCAGTCTGGACGAGCAGTAGGCCTCGGCGGGGGCACGGATACAACAACAAGAAGAACAGAACAAAAAACTCTGCAAGAGGAAGGTTCGTTAAACGTCGTCCGATTGCTGCTATTTATAGTACACACATTTTGGGTATCGACTATTGATTTGTTTTGCTCGTTGCAGTGATTTTCACTTTCGTTCTGGCAACACTCCGAGTAATCATACAACAACAGTATTGCCGTCGTCATGGTTGTGACTGCATCCACGTGCCGCACCGAGACGGTGTTTGACTACAACTGGAAGCATGTGGTGTGTGCCTATTGGAATCGTTATCCAAATCCGTCCAGGTGCGTTCACACCACAGTCACAGTTTACCGTGCTCAATAACTAATATCAAATTACCACTTGCAGCACTCATGTCTTGACCGAAGACACCATCAAGCGTGAGGTGCGAGACGGTAAATTGTATTCACGGCGGCTGCTCTCCAAAACAAATCCAGTGCCCAAATGGGGTGCACGATTCTACAACAATGTGCCGGTCAAAATTGTTGAGGATTCTGTGCTGGATCCGGTGAAAAAAACATTCACAACATTCACTCGCAACCTGGGCATGAAGAAAATAATGGCAAGTGAACTTTGGACCCTAGAAAAATACTTGACTAAACGTTGTGAAACCTTTGCAGAAAGTGGATGAAATTGTGGTGTACAGTGAGCAGCAGGACGGACGCACGCTGGCAGTGAGAAGAGCGTACATCAGCTCTCAGGTGTTTGGTTTCTCCCGTGCAATACGTGCCTTTGGCATTGAACGCTTCAAAGTGAACGGCAATAAAGCTTCGAATGGCTTTAACTATGTGCTGAGACGCATGTTTCCACAGCATCAGTTGGCTGCGGGGACAACCGGCACCACCACCACTACAACAACCGCATCACAGTCAGTCACAACTCCGCATAATGAGATGGTGGTGACTACGGCGAATCACAGCGCAGGCAGCAAAACGGAGACACTGAAACGTACAGCGAAAATCGGTTACGAATTCTGCAAATCGCATGCGAGTAAAATTGCACAATTGTTCTCGGTACGAAACTGATGAACAGCGGCAGAGACGAGTGTTGTTAGTGTGTGTGTGTGTTGTCCATTCGAAATGTAAGCACGGCACGAAGACCGTGATGCGACGACGGCCCGTATATTAATTGTATTCCAAGCGTAAAAAAGAAACGTGATAATTTGCTGCATTTCATTCCGTGTGTTTGAGTTGTTGAACGAGACACAAATCATCAGATCGTCATACCAGCAAATTGTCATTGATCTTAGTTGTTAATAACAGTGAAAGGGAGTGCGAATTACGGCTGCATTAAGCCGTAAAACTATTTTGTGTTAGTCATATTGGTAACATACTCATGTTAAATTTGGTTTTTATGTAACATATTGTACATACATCTATTTTGTAGAAAACATACAAAAAATACAAGCATAGCAAATATATAACGGAATTATTTTTTATTTTTAGGTGACGCTTAATAAATTCATTCATACATAAACTACCCCTATGCGGTTTTATTATTATTATATTCATTGAGCAAATGGCGCTAAATATGTTGTTTACATTTGGGGCAGTGTTGCAAAACATGTCAACGATAGCTTACTCAATTTGGCACTTATCGATATATCGAGCTCAACGCAACCCCGCAAACGCCACTTTTTCCCGCTGCTGTTTCGCACACACACATACAGTCACATAGACGCAACAACGCACAGCGAACGATTTTAGTCGTGTGTGAAATAATTTTGGAAAACTCAATAATTTAATAATAAAAGCATAAAAAACTATCAAACTACATTCGCAACATGTCGAAACCGGAAGGCGCCACAGTGGAAGCCACCGAAGAGAACTCGGTAAGTTCAATTTACAGCTGTGGAGAAAATTTTCGCTGTGCAAAAAAAAATAGACGCCGCATGCCGCTGCAAGCAAAGCCGCAAAAATTAAAAATGAAAAGTTAATCTAATAATATTAAACATATTTGGCAGAATGAGACTACTTCGGAGGCAGCAACCAGTTCGTCTGGTGAAAAGGAGGCGGAATTTGATAATAAAATTGAAGCGGATCGTAGCAGACGTTTTGATTATCTGCTAAAGCAAACAGAAATTTTCACGCATTTCATGACAAACAGCACAAAGAGTCCCACCAAGCCAAAGGGGCGTCCCAAGAAGATCAAGGACAAAGACAAGGACAAGGATGTGGCCGAGTAAGTAAACAAGATTTGGTCTTTCGCTCACTTTCTCTCTAACTACTTATGTTATGTGTATAGCCATCGGCATCGCAAGACGGAACAGGAGGAGGATGAAGAGCTGCTTGCGGAGGACTCCACAACCAAGGATTTCATACGCTTTGATGCCTCGCCAGCCTACATTAAAAGCGGTGAAATGCGTGACTATCAGGTGCGTGGTCTGAACTGGATGATATCGCTGTATGAGAACGGCATCAATGGCATACTGGCCGATGAAATGGGTCTGGGCAAAACACTGCAGACCATCTCTTTGCTGGGCTATCTCAAGCACTTCAAGTAAGTCTACTTACTCCTTCCCGTCCTATAAAGTTCATATCATAATCATATTCCCTACTGCTTCCCCAATAAAAGAAATCAAGCGGGACCGCATATTGTGATTGTGCCCAAGTCAACGCTGCAGAATTGGGTTAACGAGTTCAAGAAATGGTGTCCCTCGTTGCGTGCCGTTTGTCTCATTGGTGACGCCGATGCTCGAACTACTTTCATCCGGGATGTGCTGCTGCCAGGTGAATGGGATGTGTGTGTTACCTCCTATGAGATGTGCATACGCGAAAAGTCTGTATTCAAAAAGTTTAACTGGCGTTATATGATCATCGATGAGGCGCATCGCATTAAGAATGAAAAGTCCAAGTTATCGGAGATTTTGCGTGAATTCAAGACGGCAAATCGTCTACTAATTACCGGCACACCGTTGCAAAACAATTTGCACGAACTGTGGGCTCTGCTCAACTTCCTGTTGCCGGATGTCTTTAATTCGGCCGAGGATTTCGATGAATGGTTCAATACCAACACTTGTCTGGGTGATGATGCGCTGGTGACACGTCTACACGCCGTATTGAAACCCTTTCTTCTGCGCCGTCTCAAGGCGGAGGTGGAGAAGCGTCTCAAGCCCAAAAAGGAAATGAAAATCTTTGTGGGTCTATCCAGAATGCAACGTGACTGGTATACCAAGGTGTTGCTCAAGGACATTGATATTGTGAACGGTGCCGGCAAAGTGGAGAAGATGCGTTTGCAGAACATTCTGATGCAGCTGCGCAAGTGCACCAATCATCCGTATTTGTTTGATGGCGCTGAGCCCGGACCACCCTACACAACGGACACACATCTGGTGTACAACTCTGGCAAAATGGCCATACTGGACAAACTGTTGCCGAAGCTACAGGAGCAGGGATCACGTGTGCTGATCTTTTCACAGATGACACGCATGCTGGACATTCTGGAGGATTACTGTCACTGGCGTAATTTCAACTATTGCCGCTTGGACGGTCAGACACCGCACGAGGATCGTAATCGTCAGATCCAAGAGTATAATATGGAGAATAGTACCAAATTCATATTCATGTTGTCCACACGTGCCGGCGGTCTTGGCATTAACTTGGCCACTGCTGATGTGGTCATCATCTATGACTCCGATTGGAATCCCCAGATGGATCTGCAGGCCATGGATCGTGCCCATCGTATTGGCCAGAAGAAGCAGGTGCGTGTCTTTCGTTTGATAACTGAAAGCACCGTCGAGGAGAAGATTGTGGAGCGTGCCGAGGTGAAGTTGCGACTGGACAAGATGGTCATACAGGGCGGTCGACTTGTGGACAATCGTGCACAGCTCAACAAGGACGAGATGCTGAACATTATTCGCTTTGGCGCCAATCAAGTATTCAGCTCCAAGGAGACAGACATCACCGACGAAGACATCGATGTTATACTGGAGCGCGGAGAGGCCAGAACGGCGGAGCAGAAAGCACAGCTGGACAGCATGGGTGAGAGTTCGTTGCGCACCTTCACCATGGACACCAATGGGGAGGCGGGCACCTCTTCGGTGTATCAGTTTGAGGGCGAGGATTGGCGTGAAAAGCAGAAACTCAATGCTTTGGGCAACTGGATTGAGCCACCGAAGCGTGAACGCAAAGCCAACTATGCCGTCGATGCCTATTTCCGTGAGGCATTACGTGTCTCGGAGCCCAAGGCACCCAAGGCTCCACGTCCGCCCAAGCAACCCATCGTACAGGACTTTCAATTCTTTCCACCACGCCTCTTCGAGCTGTTGGATCAGGAGATCTACTATTTCCGCAAGACTGTCGGCTACAAGGTGCCGAAGAACACGGAACTCGGCTCGGAGGCCAGCAAAGTGCAGCGCGAGGAGCAACGGAAAATCGATGAGGCTGAACCGCTATCCGATGACGAGATCCTTGAGAAGGAGACGCTGCTCTCGCAAGGCTTTACCGCCTGGACCAAGCGTGACTTTAATCAGTTCATCAAAGCCAACGAAAAGTATGGACGCGACGATATCGAGAACATTGCCAAGGATGTGGAGGGCAAGACACCCGAGGAGGTTATCGAATACAATGCGGTGTTCTGGGAACGTTGCACCGAACTGCAAGACATTGAACGCATCATGGGACAGATTGAGCGTGGCGAGGGCAAGATACAGCGACGTCTGTCCATCAAAAAAGCGCTCGATCAAAAGGTGAGTTGTGCCGCTTCCCTAAAACAAACTACAGTTACTTATATACCTATCGCTTTCTTCTTGTTTTTGTAGATGTCCCGTTATCGTGCACCTTTCCACCAGCTGCGTCTGCAGTATGGCAATAATAAGGGCAAGAATTATACTGAAATCGAGGATAGATTTTTGGTCTGCATGCTGCACAAACTGGGCTTTGACAAGGAGAATGTCTACGAAGAGCTGCGTGCAGCTATACGGTAAGTGAAAGCTTATACAATAAACTGAGACGATTAGTAATTAATTAATTGTATTATCTTCTGCTGCAGTGCATCGCCACAGTTTCGTTTCGATTGGTTCATCAAGTCGCGCACCGCTTTGGAGCTGCAACGACGCTGCAATACGCTAATCACTCTAATTGAGCGTGAGAATCTCGAGCTGGAGGAGAAGGAGCGTGCCGAGAAGAAGAAGAAAACACCCAAGACACCGGGCAGCAGCAGCAGCACTAGCACACCAGCACCACCGACGCAAGCCAAAGCGAATCAGAAGCGTAAAAATGATGTGGTTGCAACCAGTTCCAATGCTAAAAAGAAGAAGAAGTAGAGAGTTGAACCGAAGACAGCTAAAAATGAATTAAACTCGAGACGATGATAATGATAATGATATAATAATAATAACAATAATTACACATACAATTTTTAACATGAGATTCAGCTCCGCACAGCATTAGTTGGTAGACATAACATACATATACGCATGCAGACAGAACAACACACAGAACTAACCGATATCTATATATAGAACATATGTGTTTGTAGTTCATAGTTCATTCAATTGCAAATTCAATTAATTTTATTACATTACTTACTATTATTATTATTATTATTATTATATTCTATTCTATTCTATATACGCGCGCCGCTGTATTCTATTCCACTTAATTGTATTTCGTTCATAAGTTTTCAAATTATATATATATATATGTACTTTATGTGTATGAAAAATAGTGCTACAAACCGAGAAATCAATGGAGTTTTTTATAAAAATTTAAATACGAAAAGATATAAATTATTAAAAAGATAATGGTAAAGTAAAGTAAAGCATAACGATTTTGCTGCCCTACCTAGAAGTAGACTTACTGCTTGAACTAATTAAATGTTGAAAGTTGTTTTCCTAAATTTAAAATCCAAAAAAGTTATATATTTTCAATTTTTATTTAAAAAAGAAGTGATTATAAGCTTAATGTATAGGTTTATAAATTCTATAAAATGTGTTTTAGTTAAAATAGCACATAATTAACATATATTTGTAACATATAGATATACTAAAGTATATGCTACAGATACAGGTACTAACTTAGGCACACATAAGACAAACATATATGTGCGTGTGTGTGTGTTATCGGTGTTTAAAGCTTAAAAGTTAATATCATCTTCTAACTATCATCCTTGATAATGCAGTCCAGCATCAGATAAGTTTAGCCATGTTCAACATGGCCACAGAACTCTAACAAATCTATTCTCGCTCTCCAGATGGAGCACCTGCATCTTAGTTAATACTACATAAGTGTCGTGGCAGAATTTTAACAAGAATTTCGAAATCTCTAATCCTCTGTCTTGGGATTGATCATTTCATCAATACTGGCCGCTGAGCCCGCAATCAGAGCGAGAATCGCAAAAACTCCCAACAAAATGTTCTTAATCAGTTTCCATTTGCAGAAACCGAGACGGTCGGGCCACAGATAGACGGTCTCCACAAAGCTGGGCACAAAGATGCCCAGCAGTGAGAAGAACACAGCGCCCACCAAACTGATGAACGGCTCCAGATTGGGAATGCCAGCGGCAATGCCACCACTGACCAGAATAATGCCCGTACGCAACAGAATCTGTGTGATATTGTGTTTCTCCGGCTTGAATTTGTGCTGAATCTTGCGCCAGAGCACCTCATTGGGCCTAAGGAAAGGGAAGCGTAGGGAAATCCATTAAAAATCAATCGCAAAATAGTGGATAACTTTCGAAACTTACACGTAGAACTGCAGTCCGTAGGTGAAAAGAATAGCAACTGCCATCAGCAACTTGGCGGTATCTGCTAGCCAGTGTCCTTCCGGCAGATTCAACGTAATGCTGCCACGCACGTCCTCACCAAATCTCACATAACCAAAGAATCCAATGACTGCGTAGAGCAGCACCACCGTAATCATAGCCGTATTCAGCACGCCGGGACATCCCAAGAACTGTTGTGGTTTCCTCATCGAGTTCTCCACGGGCATCACAACACCGATACCCTCCATGGCAAAGATGACGGTGGCAAAGAATAGCGGTATGTGAGCAGCCGGAGCAATCAGTGGCTTATCGTGGAACACCAGTGGCTCATCGAACATGTAGTACAGTGTAATGGCAAAGGTAATCACAATAAACACATTGGCCATCAGTGAAAAGGGCACCAAGTACTTCAGATTCCTGATCTGTCCAATCAACAGGCAAGGTATCACAGTCATTGCAATATAGATTCGCACATCCCACTTCAAACCCGCATCATGGTTGACCACTTCATGGAAGGAGGTCGCTATGAACACCATATAAACACAGGCGGCGGCAAAATACGTTGCCATCAAACCAATGTCCACAAATTGTCTGCGAATAGTTAAGATTCGTTTAGATTAGATTAGAGAGTGATGATCAATCAAATGGCGGGTGTTATTCAAATTTTGTCATTAGGTTGATATGGAAATAGTATGACATGATCATTAATGCATTAAGATATTACCCCTTTATCAGAAAAGAGCATTTAAGTGCTTAAGATTGGGAAATTTCTCTACCTAACCACACTTTTCTTATATGATTTGCACTTATTTTCAACAGGAAACGTCTTAAGTCCAATTAAACTCTCACTTTTTGCTTCAATACTGTTATCTAATCGTTGAATATAAGCTTTAATATAAAACATAGCAACTTTTCTATAAAGCATAAAAGTTTTAGATATTAAAAAACAAACCCCCAAATACTTTTAGATTAGAAAACCCATTCGATTTAAACCGGAAACATTTGAAGCCTACTTAAGCTCTTTCTTTTTGAATCAAAACGTTTATCTAATCATGCAAAATATTTAACAGATAAAAAGAATTTTGATAGGATATTAATGTGAATATAAGCTTAAATTAATTAAAATAATTTCAAAAAATATACAAATCATGAAGTAGAACCTAATGAACATTATTATTACTTACTTGGCAAAATTTGAATATGGTCGCAACTTTTTTGGACCGTATTCAAAGACTTTTTCCGCTGTTTCCGCAAAACCCAGAGCGGGCACTTTGGCATCGTGACAAATGTTATGGGATGTTTTTACCTAAAAAGAGAGTAAAAAGTATAGCAATAAATATTACGTTCAAATTTTCCAACTTTCTTGTTTCTTAAATGCTAAAATATTCCTAAATTCCGATAATAATAATGTTTTCTAGAAGAAAAGTTCCTAAATCCTTAAATTCCATATTCGTGTTTGGGAAAACCCTATTGTTATTGATTTAAGTTCAAAGATATCGTATATAGTATACGCATTATACCAATACACATGGTAACAATTATCTTGAATCAATCCCGATTGCATTGTCAACTGTCTGCTTAAAATCGACGTAATAGATTAATCTTAGTAGGTAACACTTGAGATAACACCGGTTGAATAAAAATCTACAAATATATGTTGATATAGCACTGGTACTACGAGCATAAGTAATCGTAGCCATTAGCCGATTTAATCCAGAAATGACTTGACTTAAATTTAGTGCCATAAATCAGCGTTTTAAGTGCTTGCTATATATATATATATACATATATTTGACTATACAGAGAGGGTTTTTTTGGTTTGCTGATTAAGCAAAATATACCAGAAATTAAAGTTATTTATAATACAAAATGTGTGAAATAAACTTAAGCAACAGTTAGATTGGCAGACACATTAAAACTTAAGACAGTTTGAAGTGTATGTGTTAAAGGCGGTTTGCACGCGTTTTAAAACGCGCGCCGTATCACAATTGTTTACAAATGCGCTCAAGCGATTGGCAATGTCGGCAAAGTGAACATATGCAAAGTAAACCTCGTAAATCCCCCGAAAAAACGATCAATTGCGTCAATAGTCAGGTGCTAAAAACCAATACATACCAATATGTGAACACAGTGGGTGCAAAGAAAGCCAACGAATAGAGTCATCACGGAGCCAAAGACCAGACCGGCATTGTGGAAGGCCATTGGCATGGCCAGAATGCCAGTGCCCAAGGAACTCTTCAGCAAATGGGCCAGAGCACCACCAGAGCTGGCGCCATTGGGATCACGATGCTCAAACGGACTGTACGCCGCCTCATCCAGTTGCTCCTTTTCCGTTAAGTTGGGTCTGTAAGTATGTAAAGTTAGCTAAATACTTTTCATGGCTCTAAAAAAGCTAACTCACTTGGAGTTGAAATCGTTGAGGGACATCACCGAACTGCTATAGGTGGGCGGTGGTTTCGATGCATCCTCCGAGCCGGACGTTTCCGCCTGGGAGTCCGGCGTATAGGCCTTGTTATCAGTCATCTGTGTGTGTGTGTGTGAGAGAAAGTAAAACTGTTTAGTTTTGTCTTAGCTAATCCAAAACTAGAATGTAAGATAGATGTGCAGTGATATCTTATCGCATTGCTTTCAAGTATCAAGCATTTCTATCACATTATTATTACATGGCGTCGGGACAGTTTCCCCTTCAAAACAAGTACATATAGTATATATACGCTCCTTATCTGACTTTCTGTATCGTCCGGCTAAACGTGTGGACTGCATTCATAAATTTTATTTAATGTTTACGGTCAAATGGGGTTATAAAAAAACAAAAGTCACAAAATACGATATTGAACTATAATAAAACTCATTGAAAACTTACTGCCCGAAATTCCCGAGAGCCAGACTATATAAACTACTATAAACGCTTTGTGCGATATCCGAGTGCATAACCAATATCAATGGTCATGTGACCGACGTCCAGACTGACGATCAAAGGGTTCCAATACTTAAGAACCACCGGGAAACGCGTCATTTTTTTGCAATTTGATTAGACTAATCGCCGTGTAGTGTTATTTATGAGTCCACTAACTAACTTAGTTATTGGACTAACACCAAATTTCTAAAAAATTTATGAACTGATTAGATTCGGTGGGCACACTTAAGTTGCACGTGGCTAGTTCCTTTATTGATTACCATATGCTTTCCTCAAGGTTTGAGAGTCATTAAATTTTAATTCAGGAAATAATAAAACTTAAAATTTCTTGAATGAAATGGAAAGTATAGAGAGATATAAGTTAAGAAGATAAAAGTGGTATTGTAGCGAAGTAAAAAGACTTAAAAATTTCTTGAATGAGATGAAGAGTTGAAGAAGTTATAGTAGTTTCAGGATAGAAACGTATATATAATAATGCTCAGAAATGAAATATTCTTGAAGTACTGAATCTCTATGGGTGTTCTATATATTTTTGTAGATATATCATATTTCTAATATTCTATTATATTGCCAAAATAGAAGTAAATTCTAATTTTAGACAGATGTTTGCAGCAGATCATACTATCAAAGTTTTCTAAGTTAACTAACTATGCTGATCTTACTTGAACTGATCTTCAAAACAAGATGAATTCAACTCATTCAAACAACTTTATAATATCGAATGAAAAGAGTAACTTTATAGACTAGCTGCATCTATCTAACACATTTCCTTTCAACAAAAACTTGAGCTATAAACTAAATTTCAAATTAATCGTTGTATTTATTAGCCTGTTAAATTTTCAAGGCAGTTTTGTTCCTCACATTTGGAGTTTATTTTGCTAAACAATCAATTAACCATAAATTATTGAATTCCGGGAAGCACTAACAAACGCCAGTTGACTTAATTATGATTAAAATTGACAGTATTATGGCTCGAATATGTATGAAAACTTGATTCTAGGATTTAGTAGTAGCACGTTCAGTTTATCAGTTCAAAATAAATTGCAATTAATGTCAAAAAGAAAACGCAAAAGTATTGCTTTGCTTTGTTTATGATTTATTAGACCAACTAAACTTACGTTTTAGCCAAGTGGTTGAATGTGGTCGGGAGGAAGAACTGAACGCGTTCTCGGCCCAAAAGCAACTGAAATATTGCTTGGCGCCCAAAAACCAAAGAGGCAAAACGAATTTTGTTGGCCAGCTGAGTCCAGCCGGTGATAAGATGGCTAAAAGCAAAATGTCAAGCAGTGGTAATTAATAAAGCAACAAAGTGCAAACGACAAGCAGCTATTGGAAATACTCGTTATAAACACACAAAGCTACCTTTAAAATCAATTATAACACTCGGCTGATAATGCTGATAACACAGCGATAAGCATTTCGAGTTAACACCAAAAAAAACACTGATTTGAAGAGAGAGTAGCAGAAAAGATCTTATAGCAAGTATTTGTATATAGTAAAGCACTATATGTTATAGCTGGAAAGTGAAAACAAATTGTTAAGTTTATAATAATTGGCATTAAGTGAATTATATAGAATTAACAAGTTCAACGCTGCTTAACTGATAAGATTAGTAGCCACCAATAAGGGTGAAAAGATAAGTACAAATATATATGTATATGATATATATAAGTATTTGATTGTAATACTTATTAAGCGTGTACGACATTGACACCCTTTATTATGATAATAATACCTAACTATTGGTTAACTATCTATAGTTGGTTGCTTGGGAGTTACCTATGGCCCAATCGTATAAAACTGATATAAATCTTTACGGCCGTTTTGATAATTTATGAAATCATAACATACTTTGAGTTCTTTTAGTGTTATTTTCATCGTTATTTCAGTTTCTGGTCTTGGCTGGTCTGCGATTATTATTGCCCTATGTGTGGATTTATATGATGGCTCGTATCACGCGCCACACAAAACCACGATCGTGAATCATAACTGGCATTTGATTAGTTTTCTATGACATATCCACTGCCCACACTATATGGTATATATACTATATATAATGGACGTTTTATTTATGCTCATTAACACTTGATTGGCTAACGTAATTAGGCATATAATTTAATTACAAATTTTTTGTATGCGAAGTGCGTCACTATGTTAGTTTATGCTTATGCTAAAATGCATATAAAACATATATCGGCTAAAATTTCAATACTTGTTAATCAACAAACAGGATATACTTAGGTATTTTGTTAATGGTTTTCTTCAATGAGCGAAGCAAAATCTATTTTCGTGAAATTTTTAATTAATACAATTTATTTTTTATATAAAAAAAGCTAACTAGTTTCTTAAAGATATATTTTATATGAGTAGAAAAGTAACTAGTTTAATGCTGCTTACAGAATTATAAAGATTTCTGCAAATTAAAAAGCTGAATTATTAGTATTACAGCAATTTAGGTTTGGCACATTTTATTTAATTTCTAATATTTATATTAAAAAGTATTTGTAGAATATTTTATAAGAATTCAATTTTTAAACACTTTTTTATAATAATTTACAGCGGTTTCTTGAGTGTATGATTGCTGTGATATGCTTTATAGGTTTTAATTTAAATAGAGCTTATTAACATTACAAAACCAATGCCCATAATACTCCTTTCTCATAAGTATCCCATCTACTGTCCTTTCTCCTTTGCTTCCTCTCTCATATCTCCTTTCCTTTCCATGCATTATATAAAGCAAAAACCTTCAATAAATCATCACAATACCCTAAATAGCATTTAACTTGTTTTCACTACAGTTTGTAACTGCGGACAAGACGTTGATGATGAGTTTGCAACTTCTGCTTTCAGCCCTTTTTTCGAGCAGGGTATGCTAGTTACTTGTAAATGGTACCGTTAAATGTTAATTGCTTTATGCATTTCAATTAAGATCTGATGAACGCAACGTATATATATTGGGTCAATGCATTGCATTAAAGCCAAATTAAGTAAAAATAAGTTAAAGACCGCTTTTTGTGCAAAGAGTTTCTCATTTCTGGTTTTATTTTTTGCTTTTTCACGTGCTGCCGATCAGTTGCAAGTTGCACTCAGTTGAATTCATCAATTCATCAAGTGATCATGTCGCTCAGCAAAACCCCCTGGACAGCTTTACTTTCGATATGCAAAATTGTGTTTTGATTGATGCATGTCTCGCATAGTTAATGAAATATCAGACGTAATAATGAACTTGCTATTATATATATATATATCTGTATATCTCATTACCAGTTACAAGTAAGCCTTGCACCTTCTATAGCCTTATTGTGTAAGATCCGTTGAGATCAGTGTGATTAATTGAGTTTATTGATGGCATTTCAAAGCCAAGTCAAGTGGCTGACAGATAAAACTAAGTCAATAATCTTTTACGATATCAAATCAACTTGTTGTCGCCTCTTATCACAGCTATACAGCGGTTTATCTGCTCGTTTAGGTGTCACTGACTTACTTTTAGAATAAGTCACTTTTAAAAGTGCAGTTTAAAGTTTCCTAAAACATTCAATGCTCCGTTGGGGAATATCAATTAAAACTGAATTAATTTTCGCGTGACTTGAATTAGAAATAATTACTGCATTCAAAATATATATATAAAACGATTTATAGCATCATAGGAGATAGAGAGTTAGACAGCAACACACTGCACGACTAGCAAATACCCTTTTAACTACTTTATTAGCTAGAAATTTTAGAGATTTTTTGAAGTCTTTGTAACTGTAACAATCTTAGTAACTATAACTTTTAGGTACGTAGCGGGTATATTATGTTCGGGTGTACTCGATTGTGATATTCCAGCGCACTAAGTACTTTGTTTTCTGCAACGAATCGAGTTTAGCTATATATTTACAACTCAAGTGACTGCAACGCTTCAAATTTTTGCGCTGTAATAATTCTAAACAACTGCACAGTTTTATTGTCGTTTATTTCGACTTGTTGTTGACATTTTACAGTCAACAAATTATTATTGATTTTTTGTTTTTTTTTTTTAAATTATATGCTTCAAATGAAATTCATTTTCACACGCTATTTGACGTTGTGGTTTACTGTTTTTGCTGTTTTGCTGGATTATCTCATTCGATTCGTAATACTCATTTGGCTGGTAATTACCTTTTACTGTTGCTAGTTTGATTATAACAATATTTGTTATATATTTTGCACAATGTTCTCTCTTTTATTTGTTTATGCGTTGGCCAATTTTGTTTGGTCTTAACATTGACACGAATCAATTTTTGGCACTTGTGCGTTAATTATCGCCTAAAAACGCCTGCAGGAAACGCGCACAAAACGCGCGCGCGATTTGTGTGTAAATAAAGGGAATTAGCAACAGTTATTATAATATATATACTATATAGTAAAGTGTTTAAATAACTGTCAACTTAATTTTGAGCAGTTGAGCGTTTATAAACGCGCGCGTTTTTGACAGCTCTTAGAGGATATTGTTGATGTTAACTCGCTGGCGATCACTTAGTGACTGATATTAATCCAATGTTTGTGCTTGAATTTGTTGCTGCTGCCGGCGACAGCAGCAGACTATAAAACACACAGATACACACAATCAAACAGTTGGCTGTTTAGTGTACAGTGTACACCTGTCTGATGAGATACACGGGGACAACTGACAATAAACGACAGCGTGACGCAGGTGGGGCGAAGTCGGCCTCTCTCTTAGCCAAGTGTATATATATTGGTGTATGTGTGTGTGTTTGTGCTTTCTATATCATTCAACTTTTGGGCATTTTGAGGCGAGACAAGTCTGTCATTGGTTCCATTGCTCATACGCAGCGTTTGCCGCGCGCGCTACTTGCACATAGGATGGCAATGCCTCGGATGCAACTAGCTTACACAGATAAGCTATAGTTTGAGTGTGAATATTACTATCAACTATACTACAGCGCATCGAAATTATAGCTCTTAAGTTTGTGTGCTAGATTTGTCTTTAATTAAGTCATATATTAAGTGACATTAACTAAGCGTAGTAACAATCAAACTTGCCTGAAATAGAATTTTAAATTTAAGTTTATAGCATTTTAGGCACTACTTTTTAGCAAATTGTTAATTTTCTTAGATCATTTTTAGTTTAAATGAATTAATAAGTAAAATAGGTAAACAGTATTTAAAACTTTTATAGTTAAAATATTTATACAAAAAAAGTATATATTTAAATACAGATTTTTGTTTGCAAAGTGCAGCTGTTCTGCATGTTTGATTAGCTTAATTAGTTTCAATTAATTATAGTTAAATTATCAGATATTTTAAAATTAAAATACGTAGTAATTTATTTACACACTTTCGTCATAAGATTAAGTATTAATTATTGTAAAACCCATTTAAAAAAATTCTCTTCAGCTTAAGAGTCTCAGAGCTCAATCGAACAGACATCAGTTGCCATATAACCATTAGCTATTACTAGGAGCCTTTGCCAACTGGGCTTAAATGTATATGGAATAGAAATATTGTTTCGAAAATTAAGTGCCAGACTTTTGGGGAAATACCAGCAATACTTAATCAAAACAATTGAAATTATTAAGGCACAAAAAACAATAGAGTTTACTACACAGATTTTCTAAAACTCAACAGCGTCTTAAATATGTGCATAATAATAAGTAAACTAATTCTAGCTAAATTAATTATTACTATATAATTTCTTTCAATTATTTTGAACTTAATTTGTAGCTTAACATATTTTTTAAATATTTTCTTTAAATGACACCCTGTATGCCAAAGAGACACACTGTCTGCCAGCATCAGCATTATGATCTTCATTATTATATTAACTATTTGTTGCATTTACACGGTTACTCCAATTTGTGTTAGAGAGAGGGGAGCGTCGCGACGCTGAGCGAGGAAATTGGAGTGCATTGAACATTGCGTCTTAAGAATTTGTCAGGCGCCTTAAAAAGCAGTTGCAGTTGTAGTTGTTGTTGTAGTTGGGTAGTTGGGTGGTTGGGTGCTATGGTGGTTCCCTGTCTAGACACTCTGACGGTGCTGGCCAACAATCAAGAGTACTTAAACATGGCAATTACTTAGTGTGTGTACATTGTTGTTATGCTGTTGCTGTTGTTTGTGTTGTTGTTGTCGCCTTGAGGTGTCTCTTTAAGTCGGATCATGGAGTTTTGCGATTAACTTGTTTCAAGTGGCCATTGTTGTTGTTGTTGTTGTTGCACTCGTTTGCCCGATTTTGTTGTCTGTCCATAAAATATGAAACGTTTAAATTGTTGTTGCTGCTGTTGTTGTTGCTGCTGTTGTTGTTGCTGCTCTTTCATTCAGTGGGGCAGTGGAAAATTTTTGAACCACACTAATTGAAATGCAATTTTCACGTGCTGCGCATTTTGAAATTTTTAGTGTTGTTTGTGTTTTTTCTATGTTCATTGTATTTTGAGTTTAGCAAATGCGTAGAACTGCATTTAATTAAAGCCAATTAATTTTCTAACAAAATTTAAAACAAATATGAAATTAAAAAACTGTTTTTTAAAAAAGTTTTCAAAAGCTTAAATTTTCTATAAATTTTTATATTGAGTATAAAATATAAAAAAGGTTTTTTAAAATAATTTTCTAAGATTTTCATTGTAGAAAATAAAAAAAATATTAAAAAACTTATAAATTAAATACAATACAATGTTTTATGTATGTTTTAAAACTGATAAAATTGTACAAATTGTTGGCTTGTTAACTTGTTAAGCTTGTATCTTTAATTAAAGCTACAAAGTAATAGATAAAGTTATTAAATTGTACAAATGACGTATACGCCGAGCCTTGATTCAAGAAATAGGTTAAAAGATATCGGCTAATGTAATAAAGTTAATGAAATAAAATTGCTTAAGGCACAATTACAAAGTGCTATATGTTGAACAAGATATGATAGGTGATTGTGCTATATAATACATAAGGAATCTTCAGCACATCTGATACCAATCAAAATCGTGACTGGCTTTTCATATTGTTGCATTTTGTAATTTAATTAATTGTAAAAACTTGACATGTCTGAAATTTGTTAAAGCACACAATTCCTGGAAAAATGTTTATTTTGTGCTTTATATAATATACTTTATACTATATAAAGTTTCCCTAAAAAAAATAAAAACATTCCTTCATTGCAATGCAAATCGCGAAGTAACTTGTGCGATTATCTTAAAACACTTCCAACACAAAACTCGTTTCTCTTCATGCGAAATTCCACAGCGCGTAATAATAATAATATTGTGCTTTATTGTTTAAACAAATCGATATGCTTCCGCAATTGGATTCCGGAATTGGCCTTCAAGTGTGCGTTATGTTTTAGGATTTAGGGGTTTAGGTCACTGTTCGAGTTTTGTCAACTAGTAATTAATTAGTTAATTGATTAGTATGCAAAGTGCGCGCATCAGATTCGCATACTATATACTATAGATATATGTATGTTTATATATGTTGAGTCAGCTTAAAACTCAGACCAGAAACATTCATCGACACTCCGATCCGACTGCTGACCTTGTGATGATGTCAAATACAATACTATGTTACTACCATATGATATGATGTGGCATGTTAATTGAAATGGGCGTTTGATGTTCTCCAGTTCGCCATGAAGGCGTGGTCGGGGTAAGGCGGGGTATGCAATTGGGTCATCAGTTAGAGCAGACAATCTGCCTCCTTGACAACAAAAAAAAAGTTAACTTATTTTTATTTTGTTTTAACTACCAGTTAACGCCTTCTCCATTGAATGCGTTTCATATTCAGTTTAATTTATTGCTACTTTTTTTTTGTTTATATTCAGCACCCACCTTAAAACAAAAGCTCTTTGTTTAAACTGAAACCCGAAAAAATAAAAATAAAATAAATAAAATTAAACGAAAATGAAAATACTTTGCTTATGAGCTTATAAACATATAGTATAACTATTCTACTATCTACACTTTCTAAACATATCTAAACAATAGTTCTATGGAAATGCTGATGTTTCCGCATCTATGTATTATATATGCAAGATTCGATGTGGGAACAAAAATCAGCTTTGACTTAATTACCGCAATTAGCATTCGACATGACTAAGTGCAGTAACAATTTGTAGCTGTTTCAGTTTTATAGAAATACAGATAACAAAAGACAGCGAATATAATAAATAAGATATATAATAGCAAATTGTAATTTAGCTCAGTTCTTTTTTCAAATTTTATTTTATCACACTTTATTTATGAATTTATAAAATAAAAATGTAAAAATTAAATAATATAAAAAAGAATTTTACTGCTGGAGATGCCGGGGATTGAACCCGGGGCCTTTCACATGCAAAGCGAACGCTCTACCACTGAGCTACATCCCCTACTTGAATATCCCTTGCTGCGTAGGCAAGACAAAATTAGCTTGTTATGTTACAGCGTAGCTCAACCGCTTGAACAGCCTAAATTATCCTTAAGAACAACTTTATAACTAATAAATGTATTAAATATTATATATTTATATTTAAAATTAATATCTAAATTACATTTTTCAATATGTGAATGCAAATAACTATAAAATTGTGCATATAAAAAAGGGTACAATAATAGAGAGTAAACATATGATCAAGGATACGAAATGTACCAATTTAGGTACACGGCGCCAGTGTTGGGTAACTCGATAACAATTGTATTTAGTTAAGCGCTGCTTTTCGATACAGGTAGATAGATATACATATATGTACATATATATGCATGCGCAGGTAAATATCAGCAGCTGACCTGACTTTCCTGCGGCGGTTTAGTTTTTCACTTGATCCTGACTAATAATGTTGTACAAACGCAAGAAGAGTGAGTAAAAGAGTTTATTTTGTGTTATTTAATAATAATAAACAAATGACAGCATAGTTGGTGCAACTAAAACTAATGTGCGCGTGTTGGTGCATAAAAAAGTGTGAAAACAAATTGAGTTAACTAAACAGTTTTTTACGCGGTAACATTTCGAATTCAATTCTCCGAAAACAAAATCATTAGCAGCGGATTAACAGAACAGCATTATGTACAGAGCCCCCAGGGTTGCGGGATTACAGTAATGGCGTCGTGAATAACAGACGTACAGTTGCACGCCGAACTAGTTTGTTAGCTCATGGCTACGTGTGTCGCGCTCAATCGAACTTGTTCTGAACGAAAGAAACTACACATTCTACCCGACGCCGAACAGTGTGTTCGCGCGCACACTTTTCTGCAAAAATATAATTTTAAGTGCAGAAATAGACGGAAATATTATTAAAAAATTGCCAAAGCGATTACAGCAACATTTTCGCTATACACCAATACTGTTTTTACGCTCGGATGGATATAAGTGATGTGGATATTTTGTGATTAAAAATTTTCCCCATCTGAGGTACGACAAAAAAAAATTTAATGGTTAGATGAAAATTTCCGCCCAACAAAGAACCGACGCCGACGTAGTCGCCAGCGATTGTATAAATATAGCCATCTCGCTCTGGCGCTAGTCATTCGACAAGCATGTTTGAAAAGTGCCGCATCAAAGTGAAAAGTTCTAATCAAGTTAAACGTGTAGATAATTCTATTTAAAACCAAAAAATATTCTTAAAATATGGCTGCGTGTAAAATTCGTAGATTTTCGAAATGCGCGTGTGTGTATAATAAAAGAAAAAAGCGCAGCCATTTGCAAAACAGAGCTGTAGTTGTCGCTGTCGCTGCAGGGCTGCCGACGACAGTTGTGATAAGCAGCGATGCGAATTGAAATTCAGCTGAAAATGTGTGAAATGTAATGATTACGCAGCAGAAAGTGAATAGAATTTAAAGAACATTTATTTAACTAGTATATAAAAGTTACTGAGCACTGCCATGTGTATGTATGTGTGTGTATATACATATATACATGTGCTACCAGGGCTGCCACACTGTCTGCTGTTAAACGCAAGACACACGCGTGAGAGTGAAAAGAAGAAAAAAAAAACTTATCTGTTATTTTCCCGCCATTTTTCATTTACAGATGTCTCAAACATGAATGAAGGTAATTCAGCAGGAGGGGGGCATGAAGGGCTAAGCCCGGCCCCTCCTGCTGTGTCAGACCGTGTAACTTTTCAATCAACGGACAAATCAGTTACTACAGCCACCGCAACAGCAGCTCACAACAACAATAAAACAACAATCGCAACAACAGCAACGCAGCAGCAGCAGCAACTGAAATCCCATAAACACCAACAACAGCAGCAGCTGCTTAGTGCGCAGCTGCCTGTGCCGCTGTCGAACCAAACAACGACAGAGGCAGCGGCAGCAGCAGTAGCAGCAACGTCCACATACTCCAGTCTAACCGAAGGGAATACCTCTACTGATACTCTAACGCCACCGCAGGCAAAGCGTCAGCGTTTAGAAACCGGAGGCGTGATCGGAGGCGACGCCAGCAACAATATTGTCGGCGCCATTAGCGGTGGCAACATTGTTGGCTCATTGCTGCCGGCATCTGTTGTGGCGAGCAGCGAATTCGGTGGCGCTAATTCAGGCGCATTGCAAGACTTGAATGCACTCAGGAAGCGCATACTACAACAAAAGTATCAAATTTTGCGTAATCTTAAGGAAAGGTACGAAATTCACACACTCTCAAGTTTAACAGACAACAATTTACTTATGTGTTTATCTTCTAATTTTGCAGACATCTTGAAAATGTGTCCGAATACTTTTATTTACAAAACGGTGGCAGTATGATGGACTACCCCGCGTGGCGTAAGAAGACACCAACACCGCAGTTCATCAGCTACAGCAATGCGAATCGTATCGAGCAGCTGATACTCGAGGAAAAGCCAACAACATCCGCAGCAGCAACAGCAACCGCAACGGCTGTGGCACAAACAACACACAAAACACAAACAACAATAGATACTGCTGTGGGCAGCAAGAGTCCAACAACCGAAACAACTACAACAGGCACAACAGGCATACAATTGGATGCTGATAACAACAGCAGCAGCAGCAGCACACTTAAAACGGTAAGCCAAAAGCTACAGTTACAAATATGATTAGCAAAACTATAACTAACTGCTAATTCTATACAGAATACGCAATCTCAATTGCCAACAACAAAGTTTGGCAGCAGCAACACAAGTTCAGCAGCATCGAGTCCCAGTCGAAGTGGCTCAACAACAACTACAACAACAACAACAGCAGCAGCAGCAACAACGCTAACAACAACAACAACTGTAACTGCAGCAGCAGCAGCAACAACAACAGTCACTAGCAGCAGCAGCAGCAGCAGTTTAGTGGACACAAGCGGTAATGCATTGCCACCGGAGGCGGAAATAAAGATACCATCAGTTGGTGCAACACCAGTTGCAGTGTCCACAAAGCTACCCGCCGCCGTTGTACAGTTGACGCAGCAAGGTAAGCTACAATTGTTGAGGATTTCTCATATATATATATATTTCATTGTTATTATTTCTGGATTTTGTTGTATTTATTGTTTTTGTGTTGTTTACGTTTTCAAATTATTATTGTATATTACATGCCAAGAGAAACATGTCGAAAATGTCAAAAATTAAACAAATCAAAACACATTTGCATACAATTAAGTTAAATATTATAATATGCTAGCAAAACTCCCCCCAAAGAAACGCGCCCAGAAACAACTCAACTGTCTAGCAACTAATTACTTAATTATTTAACTATAAAGTACAACGCACGCCCTGCACAATGCCATACAAATTGTCGTCTCAATGCCAAAAGCAATTTGAAATCTAAATCAAATCTAAATCACTAATACACATAACAACAACAACAACACACCCGCAGAACTAATAACACTAAAAACTATAAATATATATTTACATATATGCATTTTATATATAATAACAAAAACCTTTCACTTACTGCTGTATATATAATTTGATTTAATATTCCTTCACTTTACCTGCTCTTTTGTTTATCAATCTTTAATTGTTATTATTATTAACAAATCACATTACTGCCTCCTACAAATCGAATCCTCCTAATGCACAACTCTCTACTCTCAACTCTCACCATCAAATTGTATCGTTATAATATAGGTCACATACCCGGTAGACCTCTAGGAGGTCGTCACGGTATGGTCTTCGGTCAAATACCCGCGCCTCCTGCCGTAGGAAATTCTTCCGTACCTTTGGTGCCAGGTGCTTATCGTTCGCAACAACCAAAACCAAAAAAAAAATATTAAATTCTCATTTGTTTTTCTTATATTTTTTTTGAAATACCTTTGAGTGGTTTTTAAAGCATTTCTCTTAATTTCATTAATTGTTGCCGACAATTGCAAAAAAGTAGTGCATTTACTTATTCATATTCTATTCATTCTATGTGCCTAAAATAATAATCTATAACTTATAATTTAAATTCATCTAGAATTGGTGTCTTCAATTCACTGCTTATCATTTCTTTACTTTATTAAAGTTAATTGAATGTACAAATGCAAATACAAATTTAATTAAATTTAGTTAGCAAAATTATAAATAGATTATAGAACTCTTATTGTTTCCTTTAAATAGTTGCTTTATAATGTTTTGTTTTATATATTTTTATAAAATTGTATGCTTATGAAAACTTCGGCTCAAGTCGAAGTTATCCAATTTCCATTGGGGATTGTCCATTGCACCTAAAAGCGTTTTCTTGTACGCCAATTAAATGCGCTTGAAAATCGTAGATGTGTGCCAGAGCAAAAGCTAAGTTGCAAGTGACTTGATTTATACTAAACTGAGAGTCCATAACGCTGAGTACATTTCAATAGCTAAGTTTTAAGTATCGAATGTGGCACCTAAAAGCGTTTTCTTGATCGCTTTTTAAACGCGCCTGAAAATCGTAGCTGTGTGCTAGAGCAATTGTCGCGGTTGCAAGTGATTTGATGCCTCTGAATTGCTCATATCCATTTACACTGTGCTCAGTCATAATCTTAAGATATATATATATATATAGATAATCCTCTGCAAGTGCACTCTGTGTCACGTTGAATTTCGATACCCACATGTGATGACAATTTGTTAACTTGCTATAATAAACTCTGATGCTGCTTCTTATCCATGTGATCATGCTCTCAAATTGATCGCATTGAAATACGCGCATTACAGTCCCATTTGTAATCTAAGAGTTAGGAGTTTTGCATGAGTTTGCCATAGATTTCAGTTATGATTTCTTTTGGTTTTTGTTTGATTTTCATAGCAAACATATTAAACTATATACATATCATATTGATACACAATCTAATTCGCAATTAATTGATTGATTCGAACGTTTTTACATATCTTTACTTAACTTTGACTTGTTGCTTTTGTTAATAATGGTAGCTTGTGATTGCATATTGAATGCACTTTTCCAGCATGCGAGTTGGCTAAGAGCTTGCTATGAATGTGGATCAAATTCATGACTAACTTTGACTTTTGTTCGATTCTATTCTATGTAAAGGTGGCACTCCGTTGGTGCCATGTAGCAGTTCCGTGGGTTCAACGGCTTTGCGTCGTCCAAACTCACAGCCAAATGCAGCGGCAACGGGAGCGGCAGGAGCAACAGCAGCGGCGGCAACTGGTGGAGGAGCAGCAGCACCATCGCCATTGTACGCGGGCGCTGGTGGTGCCAATGGAACTGCTGGCGGCGGTGGTGGTGGCTCCCTAACGCCCTGTACTCCTGGCGGTGGCAGCGGTAGCCTTTTGAGTCCACTAGCCGGAGGAGGAAGCACTGGCGGCACACCAAACAGTGCGCAGGAGTTTTCATTCAAGGCGAAACAGGAGGTTTACGTGATGCAGCGTATATCCGAACTACAACGAGAGGGATTATGGACTGAGCGGCGTTTGCCAAAGCTGCAGGAACCCAGTCGCCCCAAGGCGCACTGGGACTATCTGTTGGAGGAGATGGTCTGGCTGGCAGCTGATTTTGCGCAGGAGCGTAAATGGAAAAAGAATGCGGCCAAGAAGTGTGCCAAAATGGTGCAAAAGTATTTCCAGGACAAGGCCAATGCGGCACAGCGAGCCGAGAAGGCCCAAGAACTCCATCTCAAGCGTGTGGCATCCTTCATAGCACGTGAGGTGAAGAGTTTCTGGTCGAATGTGGAAAAACTGGTCGAGTACAAGCATCAAACAAAGATCGAAGAGAAACGAAAACAGGCACTTGATCAACATCTCAGCTTCATAGTCGATCAGACCGAGAAGTTCTCCCAGCAGTTAGCCGAGGGCATGAACAAAAATGTGCCCGATACGCCAAGCTTAACCTCCAGTCGTCTTACATCACCCAAACGGGAATCAGATGGTGAGTTTTATTACAGTTAATGATTAGAAAAAGTAGGAGAGAAACTGGCTTTTAGCACCTGATGAGAAACTTTAACTGAAACGTTGTTTTGGTCTATTTTTGAGCACTACGATGTTACAAAGGGATGGTCGCATTTGCGAGGCATTTGTCTGATGCGTTTAGCTAAATTATTCACATTGTCACGAAAATATTGACAAATTTATCTAATCAATGTTTACATTTTTCTTTTGTAGATGAGTTTCGGCCAGAGTCTGGTTCCGAGGATGATGAGGAGACAATTGCCAAGGCCGAAGAGGAGGCAGCCGATGTCAATGAGGAGGTCAAGGCATTGGCAAAAGAATCTCAAATGGATTTTGATGATTTCCTTAATGATTTGCCTCCGGGCTATTTGGAGAATCGTGATAAGCTGCTGCTCGAGGAGCAGAGCTCAACAAAGGGCGCCGCATCGGCATCCGCATCCGCATCCGTTGCTGACGATAGTGATGATGATAGTGAATTCCAGGCAAAGGAAGCCAGCGATGATGATGAGAACACGATAAGCAAACAGGAAGAAGCTGAGCAGGAGATTGATCATCAAAAGGAGATCGATGAACTGGAGGCCGACAATGATTTGTCCGTCGAGCAGCTGTTGGAGAAATATAAAGCTGGTAAAATTGATGAACAGCCCAGTGCTAAACGGCGAAAAATGGCTGTGGAGACTTCAGAGCAGGACTCCGATGATGATTCAACGGCAATAGAAGATTCAACCGATGGCAGTGATGTGGAAGCCAGCAGCGATGAAGACGAGGATATGTCAACTATCAAAACCGACACCGATATCGAAGAAGGTGAACAGGAGGACGGTTTGAAGAGTCTGCTAACTGATGCCGATGGCGGTGAAGGAGCTGGCAATAGCTCTTCAGCTGCTGTTGGCAGCAGCACCACAGATAACAAGGATGACATGCTCAACGATGCGGCTGCTTTGGCCGAAAGCCTGCAGCCCAAGGGCAACACACTGTCCTCGACGAATGTGGTCACTCCTGTGCCATTCCTGTTGAAGCATACGTTACGCGAATACCAACACATTGGACTCGACTGGTTGGTCACAATGAATGAGCGCAAACTCAACGGTATTCTAGCTGATGAAATGGGTCTGGGCAAGACAATACAAACGATAGCGCTACTCGCACACTTGGCCTGTGCCCGCGGCAACTGGGGACCTCATCTGATTGTGGTGCCTTCGTCTGTGATGCTCAACTGGGAAATGGAGTTCAAGAAATGGTGTCCTGGCTTCAAAATACTCACCTACTATGGCACGCAAAAGGAGCGCAAGCTTAAGCGTGTTGGCTGGACAAAGCCAAATGCTTTTCACGTCTGTATCACATCCTACAAACTGGTCGTACAGGACCAACAAAGCTTTCGGCGCAAAAAGTGGAAATATCTCATATTGGACGAGGCGCAAAACATTAAGAACTTCAAGTCACAGCGCTGGCAATTGCTACTCAACTTTTCCACCGAAAGGTAATTGAATACACTCACAAACCAATTAGTTTTAGATTGAGCCCATTGAGCCAGCACCAAAAATCAGTAACCATGCGACTGCTAAACTAGTATGGGGACTACGCTTGGGTGCTAAAATTAAAATACGCTATAATGTCGCATAACCATAACCAAGAGCATGCTAATCCAGCCCTAAGAATGCTTGTGGCCTTGTTTTGTAACAGTGTTTTTTGTTTAACTAACAATAAGTGTTTTGTGTATTAAAGCACAATTTAGTTATGTTTTAAAATACATATTTCTAATACATATATTTTCTATGCTTAACAGACGCCTGTTGTTGACTGGCACGCCGCTGCAGAATGATCTGATGGAACTCTGGTCACTGATGCACTTTCTTATGCCCTATGTGTTCTCCTCTCATCGTGAGTTCAAGGAATGGTTCTCCAATCCCATGACTGGCATGATTGAGGGCAACATGGAGTACAACGAAACATTAATAACACGATTGCACAAGGTAAATTATTTACTTTTAAACGCTAACCTTCCCATGGCACCTAAAAGCGTTTTCTTGTACGCCAATTAAATGCGCTTGAAAATCGTAGATGTGTGCCAGAGCAAAAGCTAAGTTGCAAGTGACTTGATTTATATTAAACTGAGAGTCCATAACGCTGAGTACATTTCATTAGATAAGTTTTAAGTATCGAATGTGGCACCTAAAAGCGTTTTCTTGATCGCTTTTTAAACGCGCCTGAAAATCGTAGCTGTGTGCTAGAGCAATTGTCGCGGTTGCAAGTGATTTGATGCCTCTTAATTGCTCATATCCATTTACACTGTGCTCAGTTATAATCTTAAGATATAATATATAGATATAGATACTTCTCTGCAAGTGCACTCTGTGTCACGTTGAATTTCGATACCCACATGTGATGACAATTTGTTAACTTGCTATAATAAACTCTGATGCTGCTTCTTATCCATGTGATCATGCTCTCAAATTGATCGCATTGAAATACGCGCATTACATTTGTTTAGCAGTTGTAATTGCATATTTATTGAGCTTGTTTAATAAACTAAATTAATCTTTAATTCATTTCCATTTTATTAGGTCATTCGTCCATTCCTGTTGCGTCGGCTTAAAAAGGAGGTGGAGAAGCAAATGCCAAAGAAATACGAACATGTTGTCATGTGTCGTTTGTCCAATCGTCAGCGTTATTTGTATGAAGATTTCATGAGCCGTTCCAAGTAAGTTTAATCCTATCTAGCTTAAATTAATCTTTACTAATTGATGTAAATTTCTTTAATAGAACCCGCGAAACACTACAAACTGGCAACTTGCTGAGTGTGATCAATGTGCTGATGCAGTTGCGCAAGGTGTGCAATCATCCCAATATGTTTGAAGTACGTCCCACGATATCGCCGTTTCAAATGGAGGGCATTGCATTCCATACGCCACGTTTGGTCAGCGACATCATGGAGTATGATCCGTTCACGGTGAGTTTGTTGAAAGGAAGATCAGGAATATATCATATTTAAGATGATGATAAACTGTCACTGACTATTGCGGCTCAATCTGTTTTGGAGCGAGTTGCGATTCATTTAGGATGTTCGCTGTTGCGAGGCATTTGCCTGATTTTAAAAGCAAAACAGTTTGAATTAAAGCAATTATGTAGCAAATTGTATTAATTATGATAATTTCTATTTGCAGCAAATCAATTTGGAGACTGTCAACTTGCTGCTGCTGCATCTGGAGCAGACAATGACTGCCTATGTGTCGCACAAGTCACGTCTGTTGGCGCCGCCGCGTAAGCTGATTGAGGAAATTGACAGTGCACCACAGCCACCGCCACGTTGTCCAAATGGCAAATATCGTTTCCACATACGCGTGAGAAGCGCCGAGCTGGCGCAACGCATTAAGTTGCAGGCGGTGCGGGTTGGCTCCAGTCCGGCCATGCGTTTGGAGGGCACTAAGATTGTGCCAATGCGCAGCTTGTTGCCCAGCGGACGTGTCTTGAAACGTGTCAGTGGCACCATTAACCCCATCAATATGGCACTCAAGCCGGTGATAATCAATAGCCTGACAACAGCAGCAGCTGCAGCAGCAACAGCAACAACAGCAACATCAACAACAAGGCGAGCAGTAGCAGCAGCAGTAGCAACAGCAATAGCAATAGCAATAGCAGTGCTGCGATTAATGTGCTTGGCAGCAGCTCAAAATTGATAAGCACACGTGCGCCCATTAGTGCTCCTACTCCTGCCAAGGTGGCAAAGACAATGCAGGATGGCAAACCGTTCTTTTATTTAACGCCAGCCACAAGTTCCGGTGGTGCTGGAGCGCGTCTTACACTCACCAGCAAAACAACAGCAGTGACACCAACAACAACAACCACAACGAGTAACAATACAGCAGCACAGATTCAGCAAATTAGCAGTGGTGGTGGCGGTGATCCCATTGTTAAAGATCTTGCCACGCATGTCAAGTTGACGGCTCAACGGCAAACCAATGGCAAGTCTCTGGAGAAATCCCCGTCGCCAGATGTAGTAGACGATCCGTACAGAGTGCAGCAGCTTATACAGTTGCGTAAGGAGCAACGTTTGGCATCGCTTAAACGCATGGCAGCCATCAATCGCCGACGTACCGATGCCACGCCCATTTATGGCTCCGATTGCCGTGAAGCCATCGAGCGTTGCATGCAGGCGACGCGCACATTGAAGCATTCCACTTGGCAAACGAGAGGCTATGCGAATTGCAACATTGCCATGCGGCATTGCAATGACAATTGGTCATTGAATCTGCTGCTGAAGAGTGTGGAGCAGCGTTGCTCGGATCTCGCGCCAATCTTTGCCAATTTTGTGATTTATGTGCCGTCGGTTTGTGCGCCGCGAATACGTCGCTATGTGCAGAATCTAGCATCGACGCATTGGCAGAGCGAACGCAGGATTGAGGAGACAGTATCGCGTGCATTGTCGCCAAAGCTAACAATGCTGCATCCCATAATTTCGGCGATGACAACACAGTTTCCCGATCCACGACTCATTCAATATGATTGCGGTAAACTGCAGACTCTGGATCGGCTGTTGAGGCAGCTAAAGGTCGAGGGACATCGCGTGCTCATTTTTACACAAATGACCAAAATGTTGGATGTACTCGAGGCATTCCTGAACTATCATGGACACATCTATCTGCGACTGGATGGCTCCACTCGTGTGGAACAGCGTCAGATGCACATGGAACGTTTCAATGCCGACAAACGCATATTTTGTTTCATTTTGTCCACACGCTCGGGTGGTGTTGGCATCAATTTAACCGGTGCCGATACTGTCATCTTCTATGACTCGGACTGGAATCCCACAATGGATGCACAAGCGCAAGATCGTTGCCATCGCATTGGACAGACACGTGATGTGCACATTTATCGCCTGGTCTCGGAGAAAACCATTGAGGTGAACATCCTGAAGAAGGCCAACCAGAAGCGTATGCTTAGTGATATGGCCATTGAGGGTGGCAACTTTACAACCACATTCTTCAAGAGCTCGACCATCAAGGATCTCTTTACCATGGATCAGACACAGGACCAGGAGCAGGACGACAGTCAGGAGAAGGACAAAATTGTTGCCGCTGAAGTGGAGCCACCGGTCTTTGAAACAGAGAAGCAATCGTTGCGTGCCTATGAGCATGCGCTTGCTGCTGCCGAGGACGAACAGGATGTGCAGGCCACCAAGACGGCCAAGGCTGAGGCAGCTGCCGATTTGGCCGAGTTCGATGAGAATATACCCATTGCGGATGAGGCAAATGCCGAGGGCGGAGGTGCTGCACCCGTAGAACTGAGCAAGGCTGATCTGGAAATGCAAAATCTGGTCAAGCAGGTAAGCTGATCTTATCTATAACACCCTAAGACATGGGCAGCATTTGCTCTACTTGAGTTGAAGGAGCTTCCTAGTGCTCCTTTGAGTTAGCAAGCGTTGCCCAGAGAAACTTCCTCTGGAAGCTAGACGTTCAGACATAGTTGAAGCGACTCAAACCACGCTCGATTATATCACTCAACGTCGGACATTATCTACACTCTATAAATCTCTGTATGCATAAGTTTATAAATCTAGTCTAATCTATTCTTCATACTATCTAGCTCTCGCCAATCGAACGCTATGCCATGAGGTTTGTGGAAGCCACTGGCGCCGCCTGGACAGCGGAGCAGCTGCGCGCTGCTGAGGCAGAGCTTGAGGCACAGAAACGAGAATGGGAAGCAAATCGTTTGGCAGCCATGGAAAAGGAGGAGCAGCTACTCAAACAGGAAACAGAAGCCGAGGAGCTTTTGACCTACAGCCGCAAGGATGCCAGCAATCAGGTTAATACCAAACAAGATAATAATCTAAGCAAACGAACACCAGGTGTAGCCGTAGGCATTAGACTAACTAAAAATAATAAGCGCGATAAACGATTTAAGCAGCATGGTGTAGGCAGAGCTGCAGGTTTAAGTAGAAGCATTAGTGGCAGCAACAGCAAACAGAGATCAACAGTTGGTGCAGTGCGTACGAGACGCAACAGTCTCAATGTGAGTGCGCCTGCCAGAAGTAGTGGAGTAGTGACTAATAGCAACAGCAAAAACAATATTAACAGCAGCAGCAGTAGTGGTAGTAAAAGATCAAGTGAAGTGGCGATAACCAATATGCCTGCTAGACGACAGACACGTTTGCATTCAGTGGCTGTGGTTAACGCTACTGTCACAGCAACACCAACGCCCACTAGAAAGACCACGCGCACAGCTTTAGCAGCAGCCGGAACAGCAAAAACAGCAACACCGGCAGCAGCAGCAGTCAACGCTAGTGAAGAGCGCCCTAAACGGCAGTCGGCCAACATTGCCATGAGCAAGATGTTGAAGACGCCGCTAAAAACAGCTGGTGTTGCTGCTGCAACTACTTCAGCAACAGCAGCAAAGAACAGCAATTCGCAGCAAGAAACAAAGCCGCCAAGACGCAGAGAGAGTGTAGCTTTGACAACTACGGCAGCAGCAACACGGCGAAAGTTGCTTGAACGACGTGCAACAATATCCGTGCCATTGGCTTTGAAGCAGGCAAAGAGCAATAGCAGCGAAGCAAGCGAAGATGAAGAGGATACCATGAATAATACAGAAGAAGACGAAAATGATAATGATGATGATGATGAAGATGCATTTGTCTCGGTGGACAGTGATGAAGATGTAGACACTGCAGTCTCCGGTTCGCAAAGTGTCTCGGAATCACAGCAAGAGGATACAACACAAACCGAGGATGATGATGAAATGCATGTGGAAAGGCTAGAAGAGGATGATGATGATGATGATGATGAAGATGACGATGACGATGATGACGAAGATGAAGACGATAACAACGCCAATGTTGATTCCGAAGCGGATGTTAATGTGGACACACAATCGAATTCGACCTATGCCACCGCCGGCGAAGTGGAGGAGGGCAACAGTTTGGATGGTTGGAGTGCACACAATCAGGTGCAAGACACCACAATGACCAGTTCCACATACTATAATGTATCCGAAGAGTCGGACACAGACGATCACGATCCCAATGATCCACTATTGCTGGCAAAGTCAGAGGCAAAATCTGAAAGCAAAGAATCAACACCAGCAACACTGCAACGACAGCGCAGCAATAGCAGTCGAGTTGGTAGCGACGATGCCATTGGACACACACCACGAACGCGATCACGTGGCTCTGTTAAGATCAATCTATGGACATTGGATGTGAGTCCAGTGCTGAGTTCACAAAAAGCCAGCAGCTCCAGCACCAGTAAAATTGTGAGACGATCAACGCCACGTACTAGTGAATCAACGCCACAGTCTGATACAAAAGTAATGGCCAGACGGTCACAAGCACAAACTAGCAGCGGCGGTGGCAATAAGCAGCGACAGATGAAAAAGGCCGATGAGAGCCAAACAACAACACTAAATCGTTGGATCACAAAAACGCCACGTGTCAGCCTACGCTCTACATCGGGCTCTACAAGTGGAGCAACACCAAACACCTCAGAGCCAACTGCAAACACCAGTTCAAATGGCGCCAGCAGCAGTATCAACAGGTGATAACAGAGAGAGCGATGAGAGAGATGAGAGAATATCAATATCAGTATTAACTATAAATGCTCTCGATCTGCTGAGGCTCTAAAAAGCTGAATGCGCTGTGTGTCGCTTTTTAGTGGGTGTTCAAGTGTTGATGTGACTGTGACTGTGCTGCTTTAGTTCTAAATGTACGAGTATTTTATAGACTGTAACGAGTTTCCTTCTAAGTTTTAGTTAGGTGGCATAATCAATGCTTGGCAGTGAGAATTTTGAGATTTGAGAGTGGTTTAGTAGAATAACAAATTGTGTTTAGGATTTAGAATGCGGGCAGCAGGAAAACTAAACGATCTGCAGCTTAAAGTGGAAAGACATATAGAATCCAAGTGAATTGTGCTACTTGAGCTCAGTTAAAGTTTCAATGTGCTGGCAAAGCTTTATGCACACAATAAACTACTGATATTTCATACTAATATTTAATGAACACTTTAAGCTGATTACGTTTAGTCAACTCAGTTGAGGGAGAAGAGAGCGTAAGGGATTTAAATGTAATATTACACAGATATCATGAGAATATAGTTCATAGACGTTAAATATGTAAGCAGTGTGCGGACAACTTAAAAACAAACAAACTCCATTTGTATTATTATTAATTTCGTTGTTAAAAATTCTGTTCTTGATCTAAGTCTTCAAACACACACACACACACACACACTCAAACAACTGCGCTTTAGTTAATAAGTCTCTAGGTAACTTCTAACTCTATAGTATACTATATATATATATATATGTTCATATTTTTGCATTCGATAATTTATTTTGTATTCTAAAAAAAAAAAAAACAAACAAACTACCTAAACAAACCTAGCATTAAAAAAATACCAATCTAAAGACTATAAGCATATATAGATTGACTAACAAATAAAACAGAAGAATCGATTCGATATGCTTAAAAAATAACAAGTATAAGAAACTTTAAAGAACTTGTGGTTTTTATTTGCGGATAAATTTCGTGCGTGTATTGCAAAGGATACATACATATATCTTTTTATAGAAGACAATTTGACAAAGTTGGAAAAGAATAAGCGGAAATCAAAAAAAAAAAAAATATATATATTCAATCATATTATTTTCTGTATAACCGAATGTAGAATTCTGTTTTGGTGTCGACACAAAAAAAAAAAAAACAAAAGGATTGTATTTAATTTGTATGATAATATGTTTTATATATTATAATCCAACTCGTTATATATGCTCGTTGGTTTATTTGTTGGCCCGATCTTAACCCTAATCTAAAATCCCTTAGCCCACATCACATCGATTTCCGTGTATAGAAAAGTTCCATAGACTTTGCCAATTTGTTCTTCAGTGCCGTACGAAATGATTCCGGAAATAAATATATAATGGTAGATTTGATTAATGCTAACTTAGATTGATAGACTGAAACGATATAGTATTATATAAACCATAAGCCAAGTATATAAACACCACCACCAAAACAGAGTTGCTTCATACGATATACGAAAATAATGCAATTTGAACGTTTATTCTTTTCTTTAACTTTGCTTTCCCCTCGTCGTCGTCACGCCTCGAACTTGAACACGATACACACAGGTCTGGATATCACGCAATTGCATGGAGGAAATGCCGGTAAGTGTTGATGATGGTTAAACTCCAAGTATTTCGAACAAAAGATACATGATTTTGCTCTTCCTTTTTATAGATGTGGTGTCCACCCACTCCGCCGCAGGATAACAATGATATCTATATCGATCATTCGCTGTCGTTTATATACGAATTGGAACCCATACCAGAATCGGAGCTGCCACCGGTCTATGTGCGCAGGGAGTTGAAGCGATCTCGCACAGATGCCGGTTTCGATGGCAGTCGTCGTCCCAATAAAATGCGTCGAGAGGATAACTATGTGCCGCCAAGATCGTTGTTCGATCGTCCCACTGCTCAGTTGGCGCGTCTACGGCGTGAGCTGAAGAGTCAACGTTTCCGTGGCAGTTTCAAGCCCAATTCAATGATACCGGGATTAAAGCCACAGATACCGGCGAAGCCACTTGCCGAACCCGAGGCAATGAGCGAGTGGTGTGTGTTTGAGGACATGGCCATATTGCATGTCCTTATCAATTTACAGGGTCTGCCGTGCAGCCTGATGCTCTTGTCCCCAGGACAAACACCCAACTGGGATTTGGTGTCGGAACTCGTTAACTTTTGCTCGAAAACCTATCGTTCGGCCAGGCAGTGCCGCTGGCGCTACGAGACGCACATTCAGCCGAGGGAGGAGGGCAAAGTGGTTGAGAGTCCCAAGAAGCAAAAGAAATTGAAGCCCATCTTGCGTACGGAGTACATGAAGAGTCCATTGCGCTATCTGCGCACCACACAGCTATATGCCAGCGATAACAATGCATCGTTCTATAAGGTGATGCGACAACGCTTCGATACCATTAAGACGGCATATCTGAAGAAGGCGCCGCCTCCGAAGCGACAGTTCAATGCACCCAGCTTGATGAATCCCAAGCATATGGGAGTGCTGCAGAAGTTTGGCATCACCAATTATGATCAGCCGGTGTCACCCAGCAATATTGCTGACATGATGAAGGCCAACAAGATGCGCGATAAGCAGCGTGGACAAATGCCGCCAATGCAGCAGCAACAACAGCAGCAGCAACAACACCAACAACAACAGCAGCAGCAACAGCAACAATCGGTGCAGCAACATCAGCAACCAATGCAGCAGCAACAAGTACAACAGACAGCAGCAGCAACAAGTGCAAGTGCAACAGCAAGTGCAGCAGCAGCAACAAGTACAACAACAACAACAGCAACTGCCAACAGTTGCTGCCGTACAGCAATCGGTTGAATTGGTGCCTAGCACAGCGGCAACAACAGTTACAGTGCCCGCTGGCAATACGGGGCAACTGCAACAGCTGCAGATCCAACACTTGACCAGCGCCAATGTGGCACAGTCGCAACAAACAGCCATATTGCTGCATCAGCCCCAATCACATCAGCAGCAGCAGCAGCAGCAACAACTGCGCACCCAAACCACATCACAGCAGTTGGTGAAGACAATTGTGGGCACCACGGCCAACCTGACAGCCGGACAGCTGCAGCAGTTGGCACAACAGACATCCGGCAATGCAGACAGACAGACAATGCAGTTGCAGACAGTGCCCCAAGGCAGCCAGTCGAGTGTAAGTGTGGTGCTGACCACACCCGTGCAATCGCTGCCCATTGCCACACACAACACGGTGAATGCCACATCGACAGCACAGATTGTTTCGATATCTTCGCAATCGACGCTGCCCGTGAACACGGCACCGCAGTTGGGCAGCATTGTGCAGACCCAAAACTTGCCACAAGTGGTGTCCGTTGGTCCACTGACCACAGCAACAGTCAGTCAGCAACAGCAGCAGCAGCAACAGCATCAACAACAACAGCAGCAGCAGCAGCAGACAACCACCGGAACAGTGACCACACTCAATACGGCCATGTTGCGTGGCCAGCGCATAGTGTCCACAGGTGCTGCAGGTGGCAGTACGCTGCAGGATGTGGTGTTGCAACAGCGTACAACTGCTGGTGGTCAATCGATTGTATCGATGCCCAGTCTGGGACAGACCGTGAGTCCGGCACAGTTCCAGGCGCAACTGCGCTTGGCGGCTGTCTCTGGGTCCGCGGCCACACAAACCACACAACTCGTCACCACCAAGGGCATTCCGGTTAGTGCTCTGCAGCAGAGTGGCAAGGCGGTGTTGCCCGGCACCCAGCAACCTGCTGCGCACATTCAGCTCTATCGCCAGCGTAATGTTAAGGTGTTGCAGGCCACACAAGCGGCACCTGGTGGCGTTGCTGTTAGTGCCGGCAACCTGGGCTCCACTGTGGTGCAGACAGCTGGCGGCACTTTGGCCACCGGCACCATCATTCAGACAAGCAATCTGATGCAAACGCCCACGCATGTCACCAGCCAGAAGGTGGCTGTTACGGGTATGCCAGGTGCAACTACCGTGCAGACGGGCAATGTGGTTAGTTCGGTGCAGATGCACGGACAGGCGCGTACGCAGTTCATCAAGCAGATGACGGCGGGCAAACAGGGACTGCAGCGACAGGTGCTGGCCACCGATGGCAGCGGCAATGCCACAACCGGTGCCGGTGATATGCTGCTCGTGAAGCGGCATAATATTCTCGCGGCCCAGAAGGCGCAGCAGGCAACGGGACCGCTCTTCACCACCACCAGCAGCAGCGGCGGCGGTGGTGTTGCTGGCGTACAGCAGCAACAACAACAACAACAACAGCAGCAGCAATTGCCAGTGTCAGGCATGGGTCAGCAACAGCAAACGCAGCAGGTGACGCAACAGCAAATTGCCTCACTTGTTAAGGCCTCAACGGCAGCAGCGGCCAGTGGCAGCAGCGTTAGTGCCGGTGGCGTCACAGTCTCCGCCACAGGTCCACCCACAGTGCAGGCGGGCAGTGTTAACATGACCTTGCCACAGCTAAAGCCAGGCAGCCACATCAAGGTAACGATGCCCAATCAAATGAGGCATCTGCAGATGCAGCAACAGCTGGGCATACCGCGTAAGATTAGTCGCATGACGCAGCTGGTTAGTGCGTCTGGACAGCCGACAGCTACCAACATTGTGGCCACCACCACAGGTCCACAACAGCAGCAGCAGCAGCAGACGCAGGGCGGCGTCACTGTCTCCCAGGCAGCGCAACAACAGCAGCAGCAACAACAGCAACAGCAGCAGCAGCAACAACAACAGAAGGCCACAGCTGGCGGTGGCAGTGTGCAGGCACAACTGTTGCACATACAGAACAGCAAGACGTTGCCCAATTCGGTGACAGTGCAACAAATACAGCAGGTGATGCGCAGCGGTCAGCAGACAGGACTTGTGCTGGGCAAGACCAGTGTGGGACGTGTCATACCCGTTTCAGTGGCCTCACAGGCCACACAGCGTCAAACCATACAGGTAAGAGAGACAACAAGACAGCTCCATAGAAAACAGTTACTAAATTCATTCTCCTTTATCAACAGGTGGTTTCAGCTGCATCCGCACAAGCTTTGGCAGCTGGCAATCTGCGCACAGGTCAGAATATTGCCAGTGCACTGAAGGTGGCCGCATCTGGCGGTGGACAGACGACGCAACAGACACTGATTGCGGCATTGCAACATACGCAGCGGCAGAACGCAAGTCCGGTGCGTTTGCAAACAACAGCCGGTGGCAATTTGCTGGCTGTGGTGCAGCAGCAACAGCAGCAGCAGCAACAACAGCAGCAACATACCAGCATTGCTGGACCAACAGCTGGTCCAGCTGAGGTAATGACAATAACGCAGACAACGGCGCCATTGCCAACGGTAAGCAGCCTGCAGCAGCAGCAGCAACATCAACATCAGCAGCAACAACTACAACAACAACAGCAGCAGCAACAACAACAGCAACAACAGCAGCAGCAACCGACAACGCAACAGGTACGCACGCTGGTGAAGAAAAAGATCATGATCAGAAGTGAGAAAGAATAACATCTAGCGAATCGTACAAAAGCGAGTGTTGCACGGCCTCGCAATCGGCGTACCACCATCATTACCTCCACAACCACCAACACCACCACCACCACCACCACCACCACCACCGCCAATACAAGCACTTTCACAAGCATCAATACCAACACCACCACTACAACAACAACAACAGCAAGCACACCAACAACAACAACTAAATGCATTGTCGCTACAATTACAGTGAACAGCAACAACAATTTCGAACAAAATGTGTGACATCAAGAAATTAATATATGTATATGTGAAATCAATCTGTGCTCATTACAATTTCATGCATTTGTCCGTCAATCAATCATTCAGTCAGTTAGTCAATCAGTCAATCAATCAATTCTTTTGCATAAATTGTACTTAAAAATGTTTTGTTTCGATTGGTTTTACAGCCATGAACGGCGCTCAACGTGTGCCAGGAACAGGATTTTAATGCTGATGTTGAGATGATGTTGTGTTAAAAGGCGTGGCAGCACATACACAAGCACACACCAAACACACACACACACACACATGTGTAATTATATAACAATATTATATAAAAGAATACCCACTTAGCATTTTATGAAATTTCCGATCATATTTGAATCTCTTTCGATTTCAAACACTCGAAAAAGACTCGAATCTGATTAGAAATTTCATAAAATGCTTGCTGGGTAGTGATGATGAGAATGATGATGTTGTGGTGTCTAGCTTTTAGTGGTATTACTTAATAAAATACAGCCAAGCAGCCGGAAAATGCATCTGTACATCGTATTCCTTAAGCTTTTCCTTGCTGCACTTTGTACATTTAGTTCTATATAACATTAATAACTATAGAATTTTTAACTATTAACTTTACATACAATATACAATATAAATATATATATATAAATAGCCAAGTACGTATACTTATAATTTAGTATAATTATAAAACTTAAAATAATAATAATAAAAATGCAAGTATTATGATGATTAATGTGCAATTGTTTTTGTGTGTTGTGAATGAAAATGAAAGTGTGAAGAGAACTTAATGGAGATTATACCACTAAGTGGAAAAGAAGTGTGAAGAGTGATGGAATATGTAGCTGGAAGCCTTAGAGGAGTTTTTTGCGTAAGAGTTTTGTTAACATCGAATCCTGAATGTGAACTAAAAGCATATGCGTTTATTATTTTTTTGAAATTTTTTTTGAGTTAAAAATTTGGAAGTTTTTGAGTTTTGCTGAGTTGTAATTTTTCGAAGCGAGCTTGTGAAGTGTTTCAGGACATATTTGCTTGCCGCTTTTACCGGAATTCAAGAAAACACATCGATTTTTTGGTCTATTTGTATTTTTGCTCCCTTAAGAAGTTATAGCAGTTACCCTGGCAACGCTTCGGGTCACAACATTACAATTACAGTTTTGTGTGGCTTTTGCTAGTTGTTGCAACAAACATGTCGCTGTTCAACGTGTGCAGCTGGTGGACAGCACAGTGTGGCGACACCGCTGCCGACTATGATGTGGCCAGTTTGCTGTGTGCACGCTTTGGGCTGGAGGCGCAGGAGAAGGATTACATCATAGTGGGCTCACAGGGTGGACAGCTGAGCATCTACTATCCGCATGCCAATGAGTTTGATGCCACAGATTTGCTGCTGGAGACGCAGCTGTCGGCGCCCATCTTGGGTCTCTATGCGGGCAAGTTTAGCGGGTAAATTTTGGGAGTGTAGTTCAAAATTCTAGACGTGTACTAAAAATCCAAGTGGAATACTTGTAGCAATGTGCGTAACGAGAGTGTCAATCAGTTGGCTGTGCTGCTGCCCAATGCGATTGTCATCTATAATGTGCAGACCATCAGCGGATTGGCCGAGTATGGGGCACAGCTGAAATTGCAGCAGCAGGCGGAGCATAAATTTCAACGTGTTGCCTTCGCCATGTGCCAGGGTCACTTTGGGCAGGTGAAGGGTCGTGAGTTCTTCTGTGTGGTGCACCTGGATGGCACATTGACCTTCTACGAGCAGGATGGCATCTCGTACGAGTGTCGGTTTCCCGGTCAACGTAGTTTGCCTGCTCCCGTTGTGTACTGTGAACGCACCGATAGCTTCTTTCGGTTCAGTGCTACGTGGCATCTGCAGTCGTATAGCTATCAGGAGCTATCCCATTCGCTGGTGACCAAGAGCAGCTATCAACCCATTTGGTCGCAGTGCATCGGTGAATGCATACTGGACATGCGTGTGGTGCAGCTAAAGGAGTGAGTGATATGATCCTGGTTACTAGGCGTCTACTTATTGGATTTACTGGCTTTAGAACCTGCTCCTATATCATGATACTGGGCGAACGCAATTTCATTTGCCTGGACGATAATGGCAAGTTTAATTTTATCCTTAAACTGGACTATGCACCCAAGTGCTTCTACAGCTTTGTGGTGGGCTATTATTGGGGTAAGTTTGCAAGGACTTGTGAATTGTTAGCCACTGAATCCTTGACCTTTTAGAGCCCGGTGCTCGCCTCATTACCGCCATTGTTTCGGATGACTCCAAGCTGCATCTCTACGAGGAGGCAAACATCATCTGGGCCGCACAGTGGCAACAGCCCGCTCCCGTTGCCATACAGCGCTCCAATGTCCAGGCTCTGGCCGGCAGCATTGTCACCCTGTCCGCCACGGGTCAGCTGACGGTGGGCTATTTGGGTGCACAGCCGTATCAGTTTCAGGTGCAGCCACTTAATGTGGAAGAGCTGAGCTTTGCCCAGGCCCACAAGCAGTTGCAGCAGCTGGAGGATGAGATCAAGGAATCGGTTGATATACGCGACATGGACGCACTCAATCAACAGGCAGCCGATCAGGTGCGCATCAGTTTCAGCATACAGCCGGAAATCTTTGATGATCTGGACACACTGGCGCTGGATGTGCCAGCCGATGTGGCTGTCAAGGAGCTGCCCTCGGCAAAGGGTCTGCTTAGGCTGAGGATTAAGGCGGAGCTGGCTGAGCTGCAGCTGGTCATTCAAACACCCAGTGGCATACGCTGCAGTCAGGAGACGATTAGTCTAGTGGATGTTTCACCTGGCACAAGTCACGAGTATCCGCTGGACTTTTATCTGTCGGAGCTGCTACATGTGCACAGCACACGTGTCGAGATATTTGCCTCCTTTGTCAGTCCACGGGTACGTAAGCTTCTTCTCCAGCAGTTGTTAGCTTTCTGGCTCATCTCAGTGCTCTTTGCAGGGCATTCCACGTGTCATTCAGCAGTGTGCTTATCTGCCGCTATCCATGTTCTATCGCAGCTGTCAGCCCCAAAAGGCGGCGGGCATTAAGCTCACCTACACCATCACCAGCAAGCATGTGCCGCCCAAGCTGCTCACCTTCCTCGGCGAGTTCCTGGAGGCAGACAGTGAGACACAGGCCCTGGGACTGCAGCTGCTTTGCCCCGGTCTGGAGAAACTAACTGAGGTCATTACTGTGGTAGCAGCCAAGAATTCAAATCGTTTGCGGTATGTTGAAGCTGAAAGCAGCCACCTTTTTTATAACCTTAACTCGTAACCCTATTTAAAAATTTTGTTTGCTCATAACTCAATCAATACTTGATCGATTTTCAAGCAAGAAATATCAATATTTTCATTATTTATCATCCTAATTAATTCTTCATTTAAACTTAGTTAGTTTTCCTAAGAACTTTTTCTCAAGAGAGTATCTCTGAGACATGCAAACTCCTCTAATGCTTTTTATAATTTTACAGAATTCAATCGGATCATGTGGAGACGTTTGCCATGATACTGGAGCGCATTGTGGAGACAACATTGCAGCTGGACAGCGCCGCAGGGTTGCTTAAAATGCACAAGAAGAAACCGAAACGTGGCGTATTGAATCGCTGTGTGGAACGTATCATTGCGGCGCCTTTTATACCCATTCAACCCATACTGCATCGTGCCGATGTACACCACGAGACGCAGCAAAACATACGCAAGCAAACGGTGGGTGTGTGTTTGGGTGTGGGGAAAGAGAAGAGTGGAGTGCTGTGCGGTGATATCATATAGTGTTTCGTATTGTTGTGACATTGCAGGAACAACTAGAGGCACTATGGCAACAGTTCAAAACGTTACAGCGCGAATTGCAGGAGCAATCGGAGAGCGAACCCAAAGAGACACTCACCATGCAAATAGAGGCAAACTATGACCATCTCATACTGGAGGGTGATAAGCTGGTCGAAATACGACGGGATGAGCGCAGGTGGGTGGCTAAAAGAGAACTATAATTACGCACATAGTGTAGACAGTGACTGCTAAAGTGTGTTGAACAGGACACAACACTAATTGGGAAATGACAAGGAATTAAAATGTTGACTGTAGAAAGTTTTGCTGTACCTAAACCAGCATATTGTTTATTCCCAACGACTGAGCGCACTTATCTGTGTGACACTGTTCTACAGGGACAGTGTGTACTTAATGTGTTGTTGATTTTTGTCTCGTTTACTTGTTTATAGGCAGCGCAGCGACCTCAACTGCGCCGTAGCATTGGCCAAATGGATAATTCATGCATTGAACCTGGAGGAGCGTGTGGTGAATGTTGTTAATTCAGTGCTAAGCGTACCTGTGGAGGACTGGACGGAATTGGTGAGTGTCGTGTGAAATAAGACAAAGGAATTATTAATCAATATGCATATATATATTTATTGTAGAGTTGGGAGGAATCGATGGCACCTGGCATTGATATGCTACATCATTTTGGGCCGCTAATGCGTTCCAAGTCGACGTCGACACACGGTTTGTTGGAGAGCAACAGCACAAAGGATACCTTCGATTACGGTCGCTTTAGACGACACTTTGCCACACTCTTCGATCGAATTGTGCGACTGGCCTCAACGTCCACCACGTCAGAGGAGCAGCAGCAGAAAACACAGCCCAGTGGTAAAATGGAGCAAACAGTGGAAAATGCGAAGCCAAAGCAGACGATAGATGAAATTGGCAGCATGGAACGCATGTTGGCTGACATAAAGGCACCTGTAGCTCGGAGCAACTTAAGCAGCTCCCTAGAGGCCGTTGAAGATGCAGAGGAGGAGGAGGAGGAGGAGGAATACGATGAGAATGATTTGCGTGATACTGGCTATCGCAAGGATTATGGCTCAACGGCAGCTGGTGAGAAGAAATCAAAGCAAACGACCACAATGCATTCCCAGTGGGTCAACGAAGACTTTGAGCTGCCAACCACCGAGGAGCTCTTCAGCGATTTAGGTATTTGGTGGTAGAGGAACCGAACTAACTAACCCACCAACTAACCAACCAACCAACTTTCTCAAAATAATTATGCACCCATCATCCTGTAATACAAAATGTGAAAACTGTCAGCACGCAGTGTTTTTTGATTTTGATTTTGTTTCTTGCAGCCTGTGGGCGTCCAGTACTCGTTTATGAGATAAAACAAGATAAAAGTCAGAGATAAAGTTATATGCCAGACTGGGAATCAGCATCAGACAAGCAGACTGTGTGTCTGGCTGGCATGTGCCGTGTGGGCTGTGATCCGTTGTCAGCTGTTGTGCCTTCAAATCCAAAATCCCACACATGAAGCACATGGTTATAGCCAGTCTACAGTCTACTGTTTCCAGTCAGTCTACACAGTCTGAAGTTTCTAGTTTCCAGTCTGCAGTCTGTAGACTGCATCGCTCAACAATGCCTCGTAAATTGGCGACAATTGAGTGAGAAATGTTTGCGTCAATGAGTGCAGCGTGTTACTCACTGCCACGTCCAAGTGTCCGTTTGTCTACCCGTCTGTACGTCTGTCCGCCTGTCTGTCTGTCTGTTTTGTTGCCTGGGTGGTCCCTGCTCTCTCCAGCTGAGATTAAGCCACTTTAGGTGTGATCTTTTCTGATTAAATATGTTTTTTTTTTCATTGTTGCGATTTCATGGGTCAATCACATTCCCTAAATGTGGAATGTCGCTGGGGGGAATTATTAAAGTACATAAATTAATTTACAAATATTGTGCTGTGATTTAACATGCTACATAAATCTTAAATGAAGTGCATTTAATTGTTATATTAAGTGCGAAATGACTGCCTGTGGATTTAATACACTTCAGATGACAATCAAGGCACGAGCCTCTTTGCATATATCTTGCGCCACTGTGCAACGCAGCTGGCTTCAAAAATTATTGAGTTTGTTAATTAGCATGCGACAAAATTAACAACGTCATTATTATTAATATTATTTGGTCGGAAATAATAACAGTCTTGAGAAATGAGTTACGAATCTACCAGGAAGAAAAATAAAACAATATAATTTATATATGTACATATCTTTGGTCATCATTTTAATTCAGTATTCATTGTAATTGGGATTATATTGTTCGCGCAGGGAGCAGAGTGAGGAGTACTTGGGATTGGAACCCGTTTGGCATTCGGAGGCAGGCTCCCCCACTTTATAAACATGTACACCCACCGCATAGGTGCTGGCATAGTTGCAGGCCATATTATAGATGTACAGGAACGGATATTGGGGATTCGTGAAACGCATCATGGCACAGCCAACATGTGTATTACGATCCACCACAGTCTCCGCAAAGTGTCCATATTTATCCCTAATAAATAAGATAGTTCAATTAGTTGTAGTTATTAATGTTTTAACGGGTTTCAACTTACAGATGGCGTGCCACTCGGAACTGGGTTATGTAGCTGCTGTCGATTAGCGGATATTCGCCAAACCACAAACCCATGGAATTCTCCACAATGCTCTTAACATTCAGCGGGAATTGCCGTGGTCTGTCCAAGCCGCACAGATTCTGACCGACATTGCGAAAGCGATAGGAATTATTGCAATCATCGTGATCCAGATTGCAGGTCTTGAGGTTCAGCGTAGCCAGATATTCCAGTTCCTCGTCCCAGACCATTGTGGCCATACGTGCGGCCGGATAATAACCAGGCAGTTGTCCAGCTGCAATGAAATTTCTACGCTTATTATGCTCGTCCAGTATAAAGTCACGATATGGCTGCAGATTGATCATGACAGCATCCTCGGCACAGCTCGCTGCGAATTCCTAAGAATTAAGTTAGAGGATTAGTGACTTAGCCCAGTAACTGCTGAAGTTCAGGGATTAAACTCACGCCATCATTGTTGCAGGCCACATGAGTGGTACCAGCGGAACAGAGCTTCGGATCACACCAGGATCGTTCACTACCCAGCACTGCTGCTGCCGTCATAAGCTGCAGCAGAAGGATGCAAACTAAGTGACTTGCCATTTGATGTGATCTGAATGCTGCAGTTAATATGCTGATAATGCAATTTCGGACTGCATGTAACGCAGTATTTATATGCGAAATCTTCGAAGCAAACACAAAGTGTATTTTAAAATATTTCAATATTATTTTTGGACACTTGTGTGGTGGTGAAATAAGTTGCAGGTTAAGGCAGGTCTTGCTGTCTTGCTTTATTTGAGTTCGAGTGTGTGAATTAATTACCAACACTTTTCGAACACTCGGAACACAGTGCACTCTGTGACATCACAGCAAGTGATTCGTTTGGGTATGTGTTATCCTTTTGAATAGGATCAATTGATACATTTCACTTGATATACATTTCTAGAACTTTTTACCCTATACTAAACTAATGAAACTGCTTTTCCTGCAATTACGTCTAAGCTACTTGTTTTTCCAGAACCAACTGTCGCCTATTGCTGAAAGTTTGGGTTAAAAACCTCTATACTATCCCAAGTACTAGCTACTATGTGAAGTAAGTGTTGTAGCCGTAGAAAGTTCAAGTTCAAGTTCAGCAGTGCTAAATCAAAACCAGTAAACTAGTGCTTTTATAAAAACGTGTCTTCTGGGAAAATTATGTCATTAACTTGGCCGGCACAAAAGTTGAATCGAGTTCAATATGTTCACCCCCTCAATGTGGGTGATCTTTCATGCCGTAACATCTATCTTTGGTTCAGTGACATTTTATGCCTTGTTGGTATTATACTATATACCATATAGTGAGCTGTTTAAGATGCTCAAATACTGGTTTTGTTTTTTTTTTATTTATTTTTTTTTGTTGACTATGTTTTTCGTACAAGTACAGTGGTCTATTAAGTGTGTGGAAAAAAATGTGTGTGAAGGCCACTCCAACAGCATAGCAGCATCTACAACAGCGTAAATATAGCTGGAAATCAGAATCTTTAAGAGCTAGAGGCACCAAATTTGGCATGGTGAGTACTGCACAACTGTTTTTAACATACAAAAACCCTTTGATTTTATAATATATGTATATTATACGAAAATATAAATTTGCTGATAGTTGTTGTATTTTATGTTTCGCCAACATTTTTTCTGAATCATACAACTATATAATATAGCTAACTTTGGTACTACCCCTCGAAATTTAGATTTTTGAATTAGAAACTATTTCTTCAGTTTTAACAACTTGAAGCCAAACATAAGTACAGGGTCTTTTGCAGTCGTGGCCCATAGGTATTACCTTTTCTACCACTACTTTCTTGTTTCAATCGCGACAGATCAGCAGCTGTTTTGGGTGCGATATAAAAAAAGGCATTAAAGCGACACACACAAATCAAATAAAATAATATTTGCATTCTTTTATTTTTTTGCCGCGACAAGATGTTTATGATCTTTCGGCACATTGTTGGTCTGGGAACAACAAACGAAAGTGCTGTGCTATCAAATGTTAACCTGTCTAACCTGGATCCAAACGTTTGATACCCCTTGCCGCTAAACGTTTGAGGGTATATCACCGAAGTATGCTGAGTAAATAACTTGAATATAATCGCTATAAACAATTAACGGGTATTTTGTAGTCGACTCTCTCGTGTATACTATACCGTCATTCATTAATTTTGGCTATATTTGTCTAAGCTCGTTAAAATAAAAGAGAATATATGAATATTGAACGACAGGCGGTATTTACAACAAATCATTATCTAATTATTATTATTATTATTAATATTATACAATGACAGTGGGATCAAAAGTTGATTAGCGCATGAATTTGATGAGTAATATTTAATATTGCGATTTGGTATTTGTTTATTAATAAACAAAGACTACAACTAAAAGTAACTAATAAACTTAAGTAAAATACAACACAGACAGTGTTTTGTGAGCACTTGGCAGTTCTCAACCTGAGCGTTAGATCTACAACAACTGATTGTTCAGTAATTGGGACTATATGCCTCCCGCGTTGAACAGAGACCCGGATAAAACTTATTCTTGCCCGTAAGACAGCGGGATGCTGGTCTGCCCACCTCATAGATGGGCGCATCCAAAGCGTATATAGAGGCGTAATTACACACGACATTATAGATGTACACAGAGGGATAATCGGCACGTGTGAAACGCATGATGGAACAGCCAATCCGTGAATTACGATCCACCATCATTTCCGCAAAGTGTCCATAGTCCTCACTATAGAAAAGATGTAAACAAATTACTACTTTACAAAGCAGTTAGCTCTAATTATAACTTACAAATATTTGGTGACTCGAAATCGATCTATATAGCTGCTGTCGATTAAGTCATACTCGTTGAACCACAAACCCAGCGATTCCTCTATTAGACTAGTCACATTAACATGGGGATTACGATCACGCCATATCGCACACAGATTCTGCCCAGAATTGGCAAAACTATAGGTATTATGGCAATCATCGTGATCCAAAATACAAGTGCGCACATTCAACGAAGACAAATACTGCAGCTCATCATCCCAGATCTGAAGTACAGGAGTTTTTTTTATTGTGTTGATAGTTAAAAACTCACAGTAACTCACCATAGTGGTCATACGTGCGGCAGGATAATAACCTGGAAGTTTTCCTAATGCCACAAAATTGCGTCGCTTGTTATGGCCATGCACAAAGGTGGCCTTATGCCGGGAAATGTCCACCTCATAGGAATCGGGCTGACAGCGTTTGTGGAAATGCTGCAGATAATCCAATTTGGAAATTACAAACCAATACTACAGATACTATGCCAATCAAAACTACAGTTGCTTACGCCATTGTTGCGACAGGCAACGTGCTTGATGCCAGGACCACACAGATCAGGATCACACCAACTGTACTCCTTGCCGTTGACCAACTGTATCAGTAGCAACAATTGCATTAAAGCCACGCAGGCAGCTGTTATAACAAACGCGGACATTTTTAAACCGATAAAACCGATAAAATAGCCGAAAACACTGTAACCCGATACCGTAAGAGATATTCCGAAAAAACCGATTTGCAAATAATGGTAAATCACATTGATTGGTGGCTCCGCCAAAAACGCAATCAACTGGCTCTAGCTCTTTCAATCAATGAGAACCTGGTCAATTCGCGTGGCTGTCTTTATTGAACGTTTCTGTCCGAATGAATAGCGCTGACCAGACAGACAGACTCCCCCCAGAACCAGAGACGAGAATCGGAGAATCGGAGAGAAGCGAAAAAAAGCAGAGAATTAGTAAAGCTAGCATGTGTGCAAAAGTTAGTTAAATTCAGATTTTTTTTTTCCTTAAGTAACCAAGTATATACATATATATATATATATATGGTAACATATATACAGCTGCATACATACAGATTCTATATCTATTTCTCTTGCCATTTCGCTTTTGCCCAGCCACAGCCTTTCTAACACGTTTAAAACAAAACGGCCAAGAACAAGTTTATACAATACAAATGTTAATAAACAAACATAAATATTAATTTGAGGGAACGACCGGGAATATAACGAAGAAGAAGAAGACACATATGAACATGAAGAAACTGTAGCTTAAGCAGAAGCTTTAATTCTATCCGAGAGAGAGATCATTTTGGTTCGGCTACCATTGTATCATTTAGCTAAATTATTTTTATATGTTCAAATATTGTGAGGATAAGTCCATTGAACGATCTTTCAATATTGTTTTCGAAGCATAATAAAACGAACACGTTTCAATTTATGTGCCCATAAAAAGCTCAATATAGATCTATAGCTATATCGATCGAACGACAATATATACGTATATGGGAACTTTTCTAAACACACACTCTGTCTGTCATTGGCTAATTTGTGGGCGTTAAGCGAATTGTATCTTAACTGTATTTTGCGACTGATTTGATTTAGATTTTATGGCTACAATATTCGACATATTAGTGTCAACTCATTAGACTAAATTTAGTGGCTCGCATATGCTAATTGCAATAGGTGATAACATTTTCGATTTTTGGCTTTTTGGCCACGCGGCTCTGGTCAAAAGCAATCGTTTGATTTAATGACTATAGAATGGATTTGCTGTGCTTGTGCAAATCATATAATGTATTCACTTAAATGATAATCAGACTGTTTTAAAATAGTTAAAAGACTTTAACAGCCCTTTTGTGCTTTATTTAGAGTATTCTGGGGTTTTACCATATCTTAAGCAATTCTCACGTGTGCGAAATGTTTGAGTCTCGGGCTAAATTAATCAATTGTCTAAGGCGCCATTAAACATATGTAATATATTACATAAAAACTGCATTAATTGAGCATCGAATTAGATAATCGATATTGATTGTAAGCTGGCAACTTCCGTCATAATCGTACATCGGAGCGACATGTATAATTACTTTTGCTTTATGCATAATTGCATTTAATTGCATTTTACAACAACATGACGATGATGAAGATGAGTTCGTTAAGTTGTTGTTGTTGTTGCACTGTACAAGTCAACTCGCATGTGAATCTTAACTTGTCTTCACTTAAGTCGCATTTCAATTCAATTTGAATTGAAATAATTGTCCGTCCGTCCATGTCCGTACATCTGTCCGTTCAGCCACGCTTGTAACAAACAAGCAGCAAAAAAAAACAGACAAAATAACAAGTTAATTTATATAATTAATAATAACACATATTGACAAGAATTGCCAAATGCCGAGAAGTCCCATTGTGAGTGTCTGTGTGTGTGGCAACTTGTTTGAGTTGACTACAAAAATAATAAAAGTTAAAAAGCTAGTAGAGCTGAACTTAACTTAGACCCTGTACAGCCATATAATATTACTTTAAGAATACAATAAAATTCTTTGCCAAATTTAATAGCTCTAGCTCTTTTAGACTCTGAGTTCTATATGTAGAAACTGACAGCTAAATGTATATGACCATTTGCTTAATAGCATTTTAGATGCTTGCTTCTGCCAATTAAATTAATTTACTTTCTTGACCAACTCTATATACCCCTCTAAAGTATGAACTACAGGTTCCACAAAACAAAATCTTCTCAAGCTGTCGCCTGCGTGTCTGTTGAATCGATTTGAGCGATGAGTTGAGCTATCAACATGCTCATGCTAAGTATTTCTATACATTTTATTAACAACATCCTGCAGAATAGTCGTTTTTGGTGCCTCCCTTTCTCTTGTATGCTTGCTGTTAATTATGCAAATGCTTCGATATTGCCTATCCCCAAATAACCATAGAGGCAATTAATTTAACTAGTAGACAAGACTCGAACCCAATAAGCAAAAGTTTTTGATGGACGTACACACGCCAGGGCCATTAGGGGCGACGCTGAATACTTGATTGCAAATTAAATTGGACAGAACCAATAAGAATGAGTAAACAAATCAATAGCAACAGCAAAAACCACATGAGGACAATCATTAATTTTAACAATTCATATTCATTCACTTGTATTCACATTCACACGCTAGTTTCTGTGCTTAGTGTATACAGAGCTATAAACAATATATATTGATTTAAGTATATATTTCTGCTAAAATGCATTTAATTATTTGACTCTCTGATTGCTAGTAGTAGTTGCAGAAAAATATAGATTATCGCTCAGACTAAAGGGAAAAGTATATGGCTTAAAAATCTGCATACAAAATAGTTTAAATAATTTTTTTAAGATTTATAAAGTGCCTTTAAAAGGTGGCTTGAATCGTATATCGCTTACAGATATAGTAATAGAATAAAAATTAAAAAGTCAATTATTTCTAAATCTTTCTATATAATAATTTGTATAATTCCTCAACTAGCAATCCCTGTGATTTACTTAAATTTAATTTTAATATACTTTTTTTTGTTGCTCTTTTTCCACATAATATTATATTAAAATGTTGATTTGTGCTTTTAACATATTTTTCCCTTGAATAACAAAGTAATTAGATTACTTTGGATATTAGTTTAAGTGTATATCTTTTATATTTATTACTATTTGTGCCTGCATTTGAGTGTAAATGGAAATGAAGAAATAGCAGATATTGCCACCCCGTGATTCAAAATTTAGGTCAGCGCCGAAGAGTATGCTTTAATTTATTTGAACAATTGATTGCCGCATCTGCTCGAAGGTCGCTCTCACTCACTCTCCATCTCCATCTCACACACTCACATATGTGACGTAAAAGCCAAGTCATGGCAATGCATTGGCATAAGTAACGCTTCATTGGCCTGCTAAGTTTGTGAAGAGGGGAAGCGGTTATTCACTGCTGACTGTCATAGATTTTTTAGTTACTTTATTGCGTGGGCAGAAAACCACCCGCAAGTGCAACCCTTAGCAGATAAGTAAGTAGTTACGTGGGCGTCTGCTAACATATGCCGACTTGGAACTCTGACTCCTACGCACAAGATGGCAGAACCGCAGTTGTCCTCGAAGATGAAGTGATTCATGCGAGTTATGTATGTGAATATGTGGCACACACTCACTCAATTCGAATTTCAAGGGTTCAGGACTTGTGCCGCCAAGAAAAATGATGCATGGTCTTGTCCCATGTCCATATGGCTGGCTGCTGCTTATCGCTGCGCTTCTTTATCTTTATGTGCAATTTGAACAATTTGGCAAGCAACGCCGATGTCGTCGTCGTCGTCGTCGTTGTCGATGGTGGTTAGTTGTGGTTCGACTTGTCATCGCATTGTTCATTTGTGCAGGACAAACAATGTGCGTGATAAATCGCTGATTTTAAGTGGCTGGCGATGTTCTAATGCTCTTACAGCTGCCATGCCTATAGAGGCAATTGGAATGGGACGATACAACATTTCACAATGCCAAATTTGGCGTACGTTCTGGCGCCACACCACAAGACATCACAGACGGACAAACATACGGAGAGACGAAGAGACAAAGAGACAAGCACACACGCTCCAATTATATACGTACCATATTTGCAGCGATATGGACAGGTTAGCGCCTGATAAGGCACGAGCGAGCACGCGAGCACGCGAGCACGCGACGCTGGCGTCATCGGCACATCGGTGGCATCGAAGACATCGACACGCGGAAGCCGCAAAGGAGGCACAATCGAGCCACACAGTCGGTGGCCGATGTCGCAGATGTCAAGCATTAATTCTCTCGATTCTGTTGAAAACGACGTGCATCAATCAGAGGTTTGCTTCAGCGCTTTTGACTCGTTGCGCATGCGCTGCACGTGCCCCGCAGCGACTGCGACTGCGACGCCAACAGCAACGGCGGCTGCGTGTTGGTGGCTTTCCTCAATGGAGCGCCTGCAAGATTGTGTTTCTGTCTAAATCGACATCGATTTACGAGCTTATTGTGTATGTAGTCTGTATGTACATATAATACATATGTCTGTAAGTAGTGTCTGCCTTCCAAGAAATGCCCATGGCCCCAAAAGAGCAGCGGCAGGGCGTAGCAGAGGCGCAGGCAAATGATTGCCTCGCTCAAATTACATACAATCGCTGTTTGGTTGCTGTTGGGCGAGCAAAGCAAACTCTAGACAACTTTGAAAAGTATTGCTAAGCAAACATGCATAAATTGATGTGAATGTGAATGTGAATGCGAGTCTGAATCTGAATCTGAGTCTGATTGTGAGTGTGTGTAATTCGATGCGCAGCTCCAAGTGCCCAACCACTTCCTTCCGTCCGCGCGGCCCCAGAGTCACCCAGGGCCACCCTAGACGTAGTGTCGTCGTTGTTGTTGCTCGGCTTTCGTCTTTTGTCGCAATTGTTTCTGGGTTCGTGCCTGCGAATCTGATGCCACTTGAACAATAAAAGCTATAGCAAAAAAAGAATTAAAAAAAAAGAAACGTGCATATAAAAAATAAGTTTTAAGACTGCAAAAGACCCAGCATTTATTCTGTAGAAATTATGCTATGTGAGTTTGAAAGAGATTTTAAGATCTTTTCCTATAAATAGGTTTAGTTGTTAAGGCAGCTCACCGATATAGTTGCTTGATTCTAAAACAATTCTGTCAGAGTATAGAAAATAATACTATATACAAAATATGGAAAAAAATAATACTGACTTAAAAGCTCCTTTATAAATCTGCTTATAAAATCTTAAATGTCTACTTCTGTCTGTTACTTAATATACAGTTTCGCTATTTTTATATACTGGGTCTAGACAACATAATCATAAACATCATGCAGTCCAAGAAAGTCCAAGTCGCATTTAATTTCAACTCATGAGCATTAGAGTTGGGGCTACAAATACATATGTATGTCTGTGTCTAGTCTGACAAACAGTCTGCAGTTAATTGCGATTCTAGAGAGAAATTCGACTTCAGCTAAGATTTGAGTCTATAGTAGCATGATTTATTTTAACTTATATGATCAAGTTTTCCTTTCCCTTTCTTTCCCAAACAATATGCTTGACCCACCCATAATAACTTCAAAAACATTTTAAAATTTTCATATATATTTTATTTCAATTCTTATATTTGAAATTTGCATTGTAGTTTTCTTTGTTTTTTGTTTTATTTTAGACATACACTTACAGATCCAGCCATATACATACATTAAATAAACTTGATTATTTTATTGTTTAAGTTATAATAATTAATTAATAATAGTTGTGGAAAATGGCAAAAATTCTTGTAGTTTTTTTTGTTTAATTTGTAATTGTTATACTTGGAAATAACATTATAAATATTAACACAGTTTATTTTATTTGAATTTAATATAGTAATTATGTGGAAATACAAAAATCGTGTATTTAACCTAAATTTTTCTATTGAGATTAGCGAAATTTCGAGTTGGTTATATATATAGAGAAAGATACAAGAGAGAAAGAGAGGGAGGGAGGGAGAGGGAGTCGTATATATTTTATGGAACATATTGTTCTCTGTGTTTTGTTTCTACAGTAGTATTTATTGCAGTATTGTAGTGGATTTTAAACTAAGCAAAAATACTGTTTGTGCAATTTTTTATATATTATAGTATGTTTAAAGCTTAAATTTTAAGCAAACCCTAAATGTATTTAACTAGTAGATAGTAAGTAGTAGGTATGTGTATATATGTGTATGTCTATAGGCTAACTAAATTAATTGTGTATCGTGTTAAGAGAAGTACAAGTTGGCGATAAAAATACATAAGAAACAGACACACAACATCATACTTTCGAGTAGTAGTAAGTAGTAAGTAGTAGTACATACATAGGCCGGAAGAGCTCTATAAATTACATCATCATAACATATATACTTATCAAACTTATTAACTAAAATAAATAAAACTTAGTAAACTAAATAAATGGCGACAATGAGTGCAGATGCGGGATGCGGAGTTTGAGATGGCGACACCCGAGGATGTTCAATGGGTATAATGCTTAGCTTAATACTGGTGCTGTCATGGGTGCGTATGCGCAATTAAACTACAAGTACATACAATCAAAATTCATTTATGTAGTGGAACTTTTGTGTGTGATACTCAAGCGACCAATGTTACTAACTGAAATCTATTTCAGTTTCCAGCTCTGTTCATTGGCGCTTGAAAGTATGCAATGATTTCTGCATTAGCCTGCATGGGAGTGTGTGTGTGCTAGTGTAGTAACTAAATTAGCATTAAGCATTAAGTAAGTTAATGAATCGGTGGCGGCGTGCGAACCGGCGCTCGCGGCCTTAAGAACTTATTGGGCACATGCTTCTTGATGTACTCGTTTTCCTGCAACTCATTCTGCTGGCGTCGCTGAAGCTGCAACTGTTGCTGCTGTTGTTGCTGCTTGCGTCTGCGCGCTCGTGCTGCGTTGCCATTGCCGTTGCCCACTTTGGCTAGCCGGGACAAATGGGGATTGCCATAATTGCGGTTGCCCGCAAAGCTGTCCAGGGTGACATTGCGACGCCAGCCGCCAGTCGGACAATTTGTTAGCGTTCGCCAATCGGGCAACTGGACGCCGAGGCGACGACACTCGTGCGCATAGGCGGCAAAGCTGTCGCAGTGGCACGCACCCGTGGGACACTCGCACACATCCATGCTGCAGGAGGCAATGTAATTGTTGGGATTAAGGGCATTATCACAGTTATTGAATACATGCGACTCGTACAGCGGCTGGCAATAGAAGCTGGTCTTGTGCTTGTTGCATGTCGGCTGTGCCACTACATTCTCCTTGGCCCGCGAACACGACTTGGGTCCACCCACCTTCCACGAGTTGGCAAAATGCCCCACCTCACTGTCATCATGCAATCGCCCATCCCGACCCGTGAGATCATCCCGTCCGCTGCCATTGTAGTTGCCACACAAGCCGCACAAATGATGCTTATACTGTGCCGGCACCGAAACCTGCAGAAAATTGTTGCCATCCCACTCGATGCTGAGACCCAGCTCTGTTCTCAGCATGAGTCCACCCTCCAGCAAACGCTCGATGCTCACATTGTGGCCATGTCCATGTCCATTGCTGCTGAAGTTCGTGTACGGCAATGTGACGCGTGTGCCATTGATTTTCACACGCAGCTTTTGGCCCAGATTGATGCGCAAGCCGCGCAGCTTTAGGGTGACCGTTTTGGGCCAAGAGGAGCGTCGTGTGCCGCGTCCATCGTTGGTCAGTCGTATGGAGAAATTGTTGCCATGACAATCAGCAGCTAACAAGTATTTGCAGCTGCCCTGTAAGTTAAAAATAGATATAGTATATTTTAATAGTTAAATCATTCGAAATAAAAATAACTAATAGCTGCTTAAAAGCTTATGATTTGCTAACAATCTTTTCTTAAATTTGTTTGGCACTTAATACCCTTGAATTCATTTATTCCAACTATTTCTGCTTAACTAGCTTTTTCGAAAAACAAAACTATTTGAATTATATTTGTATCTTTTTCGTTACGCTTTTATTTAGCGTAGTTTATAGTATACCCCGTAAACCGTATAGCTCTTCTGAGAATTTGTAATTAAGTTTTATTGGAGACGCTATAAAAAAGCGTACACTAAACCAATAAAAATGTAATACAATTGAAATTGTCGGCTTTAAAACAGCTGAGAATATTTGCATATTAAGAGTTGCAAATTCAACGGCTAAACTTTGATTTGCAGTTGCAGTTTGTTTGGGGCACATTCCAGAGGCTATGTATATAATAAAGCACCTGGTTATTAATTGCACACTAAAATGTTGTGGAACATTAAAGTGGAAATTACTGGGCTTGGCGGGTGGTCGGCTGATCAGTTTCAGTTAATGCCAGTTTGAATTCAAATTCGCATACGAATGAGCCATTAAATGTTTGCTTGACTATGCAAAATTGTAATTGTCACATAAATGTCTAATTTATTATTTTGAGTGCGATTAAATGCGACAATAAATGTCAATTTGTGTTACGCTAAACATCAATAAATTTCAAAAAAAAAAAACCAACTTACCTGGAAGCTAAAGAATTTGCCATCGAATGTCTTGAAATGGGGATCACCGAAGACGGTGCAGGTGCCAGCGGTTTCCTCACACCGGGGACAACACTCGCCAGGTGGAACCTTGAGCTCCTCGTTGGGGCGACACTGGATGGGCTGGCAGCGCATCTCGGAGCAGCGAATGTTGCCCGAATTGCAGCGACAGCTGCGACAGGGACCCATGTTCCAGGTCTCGTTGTTCATATAGATGCGGCCCTGTATGGAGCACTCGCTGCGCACCTCATCAACTTTGCAGCGCGGACAGCAGCCGTCATCCTCCTGGAACTCGCGAGCACACTCCAAAATGGGACATGTGGCACGCTGGCAAATGGAGGTGCCATTCGAGCAGGTGCAGTTGGTGCAACGATCCGGCATGAACTGTATCTTGTCATAGTACAAGTTATGGTTGAATATACACTTGCCTGTCAAGAGAGTGTGCATGTGAGCAAGCGAGATAGACAGGCGAAAAAGGGAGAGAGAGGGAGAGTTGTACCTACCTGTGACAGTACGAAATTCACGTGACGTGGAACAGCGGGGGCAGCATTCGTTGGGTCTCTGTTTCTGCTTCGATTTGGGGCACTGCAGTGTGGGGCAGGTCTTCTTGGCGCAACTCAGTCTGTTGTCACTGCATTGACAGACCAAACAGCGATCATCGATCGAGGCGACAACCTCTTGGCCTTCGGCAACAGTCTGGCCATTGATCTTGCAACCTGTACATACAGAAGCAACAACAACAACAATACAATTTCGATCACACAACGGTTTATAAAACGTATTAATGCCTCCTCCTCTTATTCAATGTATTTTTTTTGGGCCACTGCCAAGAAAATTTCCACTTGTCGAAACGGGTTTCCAAGCGATCTATTTGCATAGGCGCAGACAATACTAATTATACCCTGTTAATAAGTGTGGCAAGATCATAGATCTAGCTATTTAGGGTATGCTGTAGTCGTGCATATTATGCTCAAATATGTTTGAATGTTATTTCTAGCCGCTTTTGGTTTTTTTTTTTTTTTTTTTTTTGAGTACGCGATGCGACATTGTCGACTTAATAGACAATTTAAAGCCCATAAATAAGCAAATCGTGCAAAGTCACAAAATAGACACAAAAGTTGACCATCTGTTTGGACTGTATTGTCTGACAGATCGGACGAATCGGACCTATGGACTTATAATACTATCTAACGATTAAGAGGCATTAGTTTCGGCTGCTGTTTTATTTGATCAGCTAATTTTAGTGAGTGATGCTCTATAGTTGGACTGGTTGAACTAGTTGGACAGTTTGAGCCACTTACCCTGACAGGTGGGACAACATTCTCCGGGTCGTGGCGGTGTCAGCTGATTGTCATCGCACTGTGAATAACATTTCTGTGTTGATTCGGTGACAACACTGGCGATGCACTTGTACGTCTTGCACGGATCCTCCTTATCACTCCATTCCGCTCCACTTGCATACAGCACACCACGATACATGCAACCTAGACAGTTGTAAATATACTTTTAACTAAAAATATATTTCCAAGTATTAATTTTACTTACCCTTGCACTTGCTGCAGCAGCTATCGCTGGACTTGGAGTCCAGCAAGAAGCAATCATCGACCGATGGACAGCTCTTGTCGCACTTAACAAAACCATTCTGCAAATAAAGTAGAAAACATACACACAACTGTTTAGTTTTATGACGTTGCAACACGTGGCGTATGCGCAATTTGCTTTGCTGTCAAATGCGCAACGAAGCTAAGCATATGATTTGTGTATGCCACCCCAGTTGGTGGCCCTCTGCCACTTGCCCCCACCTAGCTGCACCTGATCAGCTTGATTGTTTGTTGAAAAAACACAAATTGCATTTGTTCAAGCAGCTTGCACTCTGACCTTCAACAGTCTTTATAATTTATGGATGCAAACCAGTCGAAATTATATGGAATTGAGTGCACATTTTAGGGCGTGGTAAGCTGCTACATCTACATGTTACAGCTAGACATAGGCGACATTATAGATGCGCTACACTGAGAAAAGGAAAACAGACAGTAAAATAGTTCTCTGCCTATTAAGATTGTGTTCTCAAATTAGGAATCTTGTAACAAAAATCTCAATTTTTGTGAATATTAAAATACTACTACTATGCTACACAGTTTAAAACTGTTTTTCATTAGAAAATTGATGAACTTTAGGCAAAGTTTTCGTAGTTTAAAAATTCAGAAAAGGAGAAAATGTCTTGAGTCTTGGAACCGTTGCTAGAAATACGTCCCCCTATGAACACATCTTGGATAAGAAAATATATTAAATAAAATATATAACATGATTAGCTGCCAAACTGATGATTAAACAAAGAGTAAGAGTACAATCAATGAATTTGTAACAATGTCAGAAAAAAACTCAAATCCCTTGGCCAAAATGCAGCACATGCAGTTTTAGCGAACTCATTTGGCCAGTTGGCCGAGACTTAATTGGCAACAACAACAATAGCTAAAGCAGCCGCAGCTGTATGTATGTGTGTGTTGTGTGCTGGTTTTTGTACGATTTATTGTGTATATATATACACAATTTTTGCTTGAAGTTGTTTGAGAGACTGTTTTGTTGTGATTTTGTTGTGTTTTTGTTGTTTTTTTTTTTTGTGTGTGTTAACGACATGTTGACAGCGGCAAGCGGCGCATTAGAATTGATGTCGATCATAAGTCAAAGCTTGTGGCAAGGCTTTGGCAGCTTATGCAACACTCACCAAGTCGCGCGAGATACAAACAAGCTGTGAATGTGAGTACAATATATAGATACATATATATATATATATAATAGTAACTGAAATCAATGGGCGACTTTAACCCTTGTGCACAGCTGTCGCATACATTTGGCGCTAGTGACAGGTTAAAAATGCCAGACCGAGATATAGAGACGGAGTCTAGTCTAGAGTCTTGATTATATCTAGCGTCTAGTGCTGAGGCTAATTGTAAATGTATCTATAAATCTAGATAGATGTCGACCAAAAACAGGCAAAATATTTCACTAATTTGTATGCAATTGTGGCTAAACAATGTCGTCGGAGTGTGTATAAGTGTATGAGTGTGTGTGTGTGTATCTATGTGTGTATAATTTAGTGCAAGCAAACCAGATTGGATCTCAATTTGGTTGGGGGCCGTCGACGTAGCAACGTGCAAAATTTGCAATTGTTATGAAAATGTGTCTAGAGTCTAGAGAGGTTTTTTGTTGCGGTTAGATTTGTTTCTGTTTATTTCTGTTTAGAGATTTTTATCATCGTATTAGTTTAATGGCAGTTGTTAGTTGGAATTTTAATGGCAGCTTTAGTGCGGCATCGTTACAACCAAGCGACTGAGCCATAATGCAATAAAGCACTGACAGATTGAAAGCCACTCGGCGGTTTTATTTTACTAAGTTAACAGAATGTTGAAAGTTGGCAGTTGGCAGTTGACTGTTGACAGTTGACAGTGGGAAAATCGAAATGGAAATGGAAAATGCAAATGCAAAAGTTACAAAGTTCAAATGCTCTTCAAGACAGTGAGACTAAATTGTTATACTACTCTTCTACATATCATATCACGTTGCTGTTGTTGTTGTTGTTGCCTACGCATTTTCAGCTGCTGTTGTTGCTGTATTGAAATTCTTTCTTTCTAATCTGAAACCGGTATAGAAATATTTGAGCCAACATGAAAGTTAAGCATGGCAAAAGTCTTTGCTCGTCTTGCTGTTGTTGTTTGTAGTGGATGCTGATGTTGCTGTTGTTGTTGTTGCTGTTGTCTAGTAGCTGCTTTCAAAGGTTGCTATTAAAAACAACAAAACAACAACAAAAAAAAGCTTAAAAAGTAAAGAAAGAAAAGGCGCCACGAAGTCAGCGAAGCGTCCCGGACAAGCTGCTAAGTAGTGGCTGAGATTTTTAGTAGTTGCTGTTGTTTTTGTTATTGTTGTACGCTAGCGGCTATCACGAACGCAAGCATAGACGTATAGGCGTGTGTGTGTGTGTCTATGTGTGCCACAGTGGCAGAACCACATTTGCAAACGGCCTCCAACGACCTTGCGTTTGACAAAACATGATCAGTTTTAACACCGTACATTCTGCAGTCCCTCGTCTCCAACTCAAACCGCTTCGTTTCGTACGTTGGTCCGTCTGTCCGTCCGTCTGTCTGTTCGTCCGTCTTGCTCTTGTTGGCTGTTAAACAACTAAACGTTTGCTGGACAAACTTGGCCAAGACTTCTAGCCAAACACTCAGACAGCAGACAGCAGTTAGCCGTAGAATATGCTAATGACAAACTTTGCCTTTTGTTTTTGTTTTTTTTTTGTTAGTTGCTTAGTTTTTATTATTATCATTTTGTGTGTATTTTGTCACCTGTTAGCTGAAGGAAAGCCAAATTGCAGCAAAGCTCTTAACTGACTCATATGATTATTAAAGCATATATGTACATAATTATGCGTCTAGTATTATAGTGACTTTAACTATATTTTTGTTTTGTGAAAAATCCTAAAAGGGGACCATAAAAAACGCGCTTTGGCTCAATCAACTGGCAGAATGCGTAGACAAGCTAAAAATGCTTAAATCATATGCCATTAGCAGAGCAGAGCAATGCGTATTCAGCATAATTTTCACATAAAAACTCGAAATTTCCTTAGAAATTCAGTCGCGAAACGCGGAAAATCCACACACACACACACACAATTCGGTGGGGCAGAGACAATTTGTTTGATTGTCCTTGGCAGAAGTGATGGCTAAGGGGTGTAGCAGTTGGTGGTGGGGGTCGGGTTGGAAACTGGGGATGTTTGGCACACATAGAGTAGAACATTCATATAATATGCGATATATTATGATATTTAAGATAATAAACGTCGGCCATAAACTAGCAACAATCACCAAAAGCGTTTGCAAATATTACACAAAATACACTGATAAAAATAAGTGTCGTTTTTGTCAATTAAAATTGTGGAAAATTTTTAGTCCCATTTTAAGATCAAATTTCAAGTAAAATCAATACCAAAAGTTAATAAGACTTTAACACTTTATACTTTTTCTTATTTTAATTTGATCAAAAAGTTATGATTACAAATTAAAAAAGGACTTTGGACTTACGTTCTTAATTTAAGAACATTTTCTTTACTAGCAGTGCACTTTAAATTTATAAATTATATACAATTTTTTTTAAATTAATTTGATTAAGCTTTTACTACTTTTATATCAAATAGCTTTAGTTAAGTGTGATCAATATTCTTAAACACATTAACTCAAATATCTAAACTTAATTCTTGACTTAAGCCAATTCTCTTTTCTAGCAGTGTAAGAATGTAAGTGAGTAAGTGAGAGAGTAGTTATCATAAAGTGTGTGCTTTATGGGTTAACCGAATTACACAGTTGAGTATTTGACAGTTCATTGCGTAGCTTTGGCCACAACTTTAAGAGAGCTTTCAGAGCTGTGTGCTTTAAGAGACGTCTCATTAAATGTGTGTGTTCAATTGATTCCGTTGCTGAACTTTCAATGCCTCTCAACGCGCGCAGTCGCAGCAAAAAGAGAAAAACGAGCGACGAGCGAAAGAGGGAGAGAGAGAGAGAGAGTGTGTGCCGGTGAGTGCGAATGGGACAGGTAGTTGTCAGTTAGAGCAGGCGCAACGCATGGCGCCATCAACTCAAAGTAAGGTGGCGCCAGCATTGTTTTTGTTTTTGTTTTCTCTTTTTTTTGCGCTTTTTTTTTTAAAGGTTACGCCCACTTGACGGTAACAGCAACAATAAGCGCCACAGCATCAGCAGTTTGTGACTGGAGGCTATACAACAATCAATCGAACGCTGGCTGCGCCGTCGCCGTCGTCGATGTTGTTGCTGTTGCTGTCGTCGCGAAAGCTTCTTGGCGCCTAAATTAGAGCGACAGTGTTTAGCAGCGCTTAGCGCAAATTAGCAGCAGCAAGATCAGCGGTCTGGCAACGCTAGCTAAGCTGAGCACGCGCTGTCGTAGCTTAATGACGACACAGCAGCACACGATTTTCGTACCCTTTGCGACGCGGCGAGTGTATACGGCGAATCTGTCTATTGCCTGTGCTTTGCCTGCTGCCCGTCGGTAGCCGTTGACGGCGACAAAAAAAAAAGACGGCGCCAAGTGTTTGTCAAACGATCGCTACCCTGTGGTTAACGATTGTCATGTCGCAAACCCGTTTGACGACCTTGTGTATCCATAGCAATCCAGCCAAAAGCCAAGATCGTTCAGAGAAGTGAAGTGAAGAGAGAAGAGAGTGAGAAAAAAAGCCAAACAAATGCAAACACAAACATTTGGTTTAAAACACATGCCAAGTACCATGTACCTGGTACCGTTGTTAGATTAACCGCTAAAAATAGCTAGGTCAGCGGTTTTCCAATGAAGTATGTCAATAGCTCGTAAAATATTTGATCTAAACGAAATATTTAAATGTCATATTATCACTACTTAAACTTAACTTTCTGTATCAGCCATTTCGATCTGTTGATTTCCACTATATGCTGTTATATGTGTAAGTTAAGCTCTTAAGAAAAGTTCTTTTAGAAAATGTTGCTTGTATATTATCCTGTCTGTCTGTCTGTTTGTCTGTTCTGTGCTTTTGGCATTGCGACACTAGCTGCCAAAATTTAGTGGCTGTCTAATGTAAATATTTGAAATATATATTTTTTCTGGGGGTTTTGGGTATTACGAGTGCAATTTGCTGGCAGGCGTTTGTGAAATGTGCGACACATGGCCACATCCACAACATATCCGTTCAGTTCAGTTCCGTTCCGTTTCGTTCCGTACCCGTACCCGTACCCGTTCCCGTACCCTAGCATTTCGTACTGTACATCCTTCCTGCATGTGTCCTGGCTGGACATTGGCGTCGCTCATGCAGAGCACCAGACAACGACAACCGACAGCGGCAGCGACAGTTACATGCGATTTATTTAACCCATGTTGCTGTTTTATTTGATTCATACTTATGTATGAATGCACTATGTATAGTACTTGTACTTGGTCGAGTTTTTTCCAGTATTATTATTCGGGTCAAAGGGTGTCCACTTTTGTTGGCACGACTCGTGCAACTTCTTGGCGACAACCGCATGCTGAGCAAATGGCACAGACTTGTAAATGCTGTACTATATAGTAGTACAAGTACAACTCTATAGTATACTATATAATATGTTAGTTGGTTGTTTATTAATGCTATACATTTACTCACCTGGCATGTACACTTGTAGCATTTGGAGTTTGGTATGCTATTAATTTGAACCTCTTCACCTTCATTGGCACAGGATTGCATAATACCTGTAAGAAGCAGAAGAACAAGACATTAATGTTAATGTTGGGTGAAACTCGTTTTTAACAGTTTCGTTCGTTCGTTTGCTAAAGATTCTGGTCTAGATTCCAAAACCCAACTTGTCAGTAATAAATTCTTGGAAGTCTCTCTCAACAAACGATTTCCTGTTTTGTTTTTTCTCTTCTACATTTTGTACATTTCATGCTTTCTTTCCCGAACTGACGTTTCAAATAAAACAAATAACAAATATTTAATTTACAAGCATGTCGCCGGAAATTGCCCACTGACTGCTGAGATGCTATCCACAGCACGTGACCCGCAGTGCGAGCCAAAACCAAGCAACCAACCAAACAGGTCAAATAGATTAGGCCACTTTATCAGCTACCTCTCAATGTGTGTGTGTGTGTGTGTGTGTGCAAGCAGATCATAAAGCAACTGTTACTCCCTCTGCCACTCCCTCGCCCATTATCTGCCTTCTGCTGTGCTGCATTTCGGGATAGTCTTTGTTTGGTTTACCTTTCTTCCCACTCTTCTTCTTTTTTACCTTCCCATTCTGCTTCTTCTTCGTCACCGGCGCTAAGTCAAAGTAGCAAGCGCCGCATGTTAAACATGTTCCAGAACATAGCACAGCAAAATGTTCAAGGAAGCGCCACTGCAGCTTACGCGACTGTCAAATACCCTGCACTGCCACAACAAAAGAAACTTTGCTCATAGCTCTAAAGCTTCAGAAGGTTCTGCTTTGGTTTGTTCTGTGTGCAACCCACTCGCCTATATACCTGCTTTAGGTATTGTGCTGTGCACAGGGTATTATTAAGAAACGATTCGAAACGACATGAAAATGAAACGCAACAAGGCAAACGGAAACGACGCGACGGCACAGCGACCCCAGACCTCAGAGACCCCAGGCAGACTTTTGCAGGGCCCATTCCGATGCGATGCCCGAACACCGAGCACCGAGCACCGATGGAACGAACGCTGCCTGGGTCTGGCTTTGTGGGACCACCTGCAATGTGCTGATAAACACACTATGTCTGTGTGTGTTTGCTGATAAATGAAGACGCCGGCGCTACACACATACAGAGAGAGAGAGAGAGAGAGAGACAGAGCAAGAAACACAGTTGCAGTCTGTCAGTTGCAGCTTCAGGGCTACAACTACCTTTCTTTGTGGTAGGGCAACTTAGACCGATGCTTCACGTAGTATATTAGCCAAGTTTATAACTTCTAGGTTGGTAATTGTTTGGTCGCTTGTTTGTTTGATGTTTTTTTTTTCCTGTTTTCCTGTTATGCGATTGTATCCTGCTGTGCCTGGACAGTTGGAGTTGGACCACCTTCATTCATAAACAAATCGAGTGGACCGCTAATCAAGTGGAAGAAGTGGCTGTATTTTAGGACAAGTTTTTTTTTTTTTGGGTTACTTTCTATACACTCAAGTGGGTATTCCCTTCTCTTTTGCCTGCCCTTCTAGTTTTTTGAGCTGACAGTTAATGAACCTTGTTCAAGTAACCCGATATTGGAATTGCAATATGTATATCTAATTTATGCCATTTTTTATTTCATTTAACACACTCAAATGCCATTAAAAAACCCACTCAATATGTTTAGAGAACACCAAAAGCAAACACACACAAAAAACAACAACAAATAAATATAAAAAATTAGAAAATAAAACTAAAAAACAGAAAAAAAAAACCACTGGCAGCGATCAAATACTCTCAGTAGCCGTCCACTCGGACAGCTGGCGACGCTGCCGTCGACTGATTAATCACAATCACAGATTAAGCGCCAGTCCCAGACAACGACATCGACAACGGCATCGACATCGACATTGGCATCCCACAGCACACCATACAGCAAAGTGTTGGTTGGGAACGTCTGAGCGGCACGTGTGTTGGACATCGCAACAACTCTAGCTAGACTGGAAACTAGCAACAGGCAGATCGGAATTGTGTTCAGGGGGTGGAAGACACAGCACAACTATGTATACTACGCGTAATGATCAGGAGACGTATTGTATGTAAAGGTGAAGGTTAACAAGTTGCCATATTAGATATCAAATTTGTAGAAGTCTCTCTGCAGTTTTTAGCTATATTAATCCGCTTCTCAATGATCTGTAGCATAATCCAACAAGTGTTAGTTAAGCCATCTATATTAATCCACTTAGAGTATTCGCAGATTTGTATTATATTGCTAATGCTATTGTAAGCTGCTGATGACTCACTTACCTGAAAGGCCCTCTCTAAGTCCTGTAACCGATTGCATCTGGATTAAAGCGATCAGTACAAAAAAGGCGATTGAATAAATTGTGCAGCGAGTTGGTAGCCTTCTATTGTGGTAGTTGCTGTTGTTGCTGTTGTTGCTGCTGTTGTAGTTGCTGCTGCTGTGATTCAGCTGTTGTTTATGCCCATGACTTTGAGTTCGTTGTATTGTTGTCGTCACTGGCTGCTGTGGCTGATGTTGTTGATGTTCTGTTTGTTGTTGCTGCTGGGCACTTGAAGACTTCGAACATTTCCACATGCTGTTGGATTTGCCACACATTTTCGCAATTTGTTGGCGCAAGTTCACAGAAATTTGCAGCAATTTAATTACTATCCAAAATTGTTGGTTTGGTTTTGCTGATTTATTTGCAGTAGTAGTGTTGTTGTTATTATTAGTTGTTGCTGTTGTTGTAGCTGCTCTTGAAATATTTTCTGAAAATATAGTGTTAAAAAAAGATCAAGCCGTTGAGTTTAAAAATAGCAAAAACCGAAAATTTTGTTTAGAATTGTGTGTGTTGTGTTTTGTATCTGCAGGTGTTTCTCATACAACTTGATGACTGTTGTTGTTCTTGTTGTTGTTTCAATTTATGAAAGATACAATTTTTTCGCGCTAATTTAATGCAAGCTGGCCAACAGTGTGACGATGGTTCAGACGTATCTGATGTGGCCAAATGATTTGCACTTGCCGTCTAGGGTCTAAACAGAAACCATTTGCTGGTAACTGATTTGTTGGTGTTTCTGGGTTTTATGATGATGCCTATCAAGATGAGGGCAGACGCACATACACGCACACACCTGTCTCTCTCTCTCTCTCTAGCTATCTCTGTCTTGCTTTACACACTGCAAATTCTGCGAATCATCTGGGCCCGGTCAGCATCCATAGATTTTGCACGTACGCCTGTTTTGGCCAAAAAGGTAAACTCCGCTGGCCATTGGCCGTTTCGTCAGCTCTTTCGATTTGTCTTTATGGCGGCTCTTAGGTGTTAGACAACTTGGACATTATTAGTTGCGATTTATGAGTGAGTGTGTACGACTGTGTGTGTGTGTGTGTGGTTGTTTGTACAGGTAACACCAGCTGACAGATATGTGTGGTGTTCTTTGTTGTGCGCCGGGTCATAAAAATGTTAATGATTTTTGTCTGGCGCCAGGCAATATTTGTAATGCTTGTTTGACTTATAATTAATTTCATGTTTTCTTGCTTTCTCTCTCTCTTTCTCTCTCTGTTTTTCTCTTTTTCGTTCACACATAATTCTTTTTATTTTTCTTAAGCAACAAAAACAAATCATAAAATACAATAACAACCAAAAAACAAATCAAATTTGCCAAAGTTTATTGATTATTTGGCTTCAAAGTGGCGCCAACATTTTGCCGCTTTATCTCAAAGCGGATGCTAAAATAGAACTCGATCTTAAATCTTCCAACGATGAATCAGTCACCTACAACTCTTACTCGCTCTATCTTTCCCTCTCTTTCATATATGTATTTAGTGCCACAGTCCGGTGCATTTTTATGCACCGAACCGGCAGATTGGCACGCCAAAAGCGGTGCTTGACCTAAGAGTGTTATAACAGACAGTCAATTGAAAAATTGTCACATAAACTGATAAGACAGCTATATACCATATATGTATTCTTATATACGTATACTTAATATAGACATTTACAGTAAATACTATGTACTATGTTAATTTCTGCAATTGATAAGACTCACAGAGCACAACACCTTTTCGCATACATTCGAATTTATATATAACGTTGTGTCTTGCCTCTAAGTTCTATATATTTTTGTTCCCATTGCTGATTAGCTGCAATTTGTCACTACATTGCAGTTGACAAGGACAATGTAATTGTTTTTATATATAGAACAACTATATATACTTGTAATATATAGCTAAGTTTCATAATATGCACTTAGTAAACGACTATTTTATTAACTATTAATAGGTAGCTGGGATGCAGTTCGATGTGTTTAAAACTTTTAAAACATACCTTACTTTATGACGACTTTTTAACATATATTTCTTCTATAATTTTTGCCAAAATAGAACGTAGTTTCTAGAACTTTTGTAACCAGATGCTGTTTGTATTTTTCATAATCTCCAAGAGTGAAGTCTAAACTTCAACTGCGTACAGTACTTAGAACTACGCAATTTTTGAGATATATTTATGTTTGTTTTCTTTATTTTTGTGGTCTGTGAACTTGAGAGCACACGAGCTGGCATTGAAGTGGCAAAACCCCAATAATGGCGATAGTTTTGTTAAGTATCTTGACCAGTATTCACATAAGTGAACCTTGTACTTGGTGTACTCGTACTTATCGTACTTATAAGAGACTGAAAAATTGAAAAGAATGCTGGAATCTGGGGTTCATGTGCGTTTGAGAGCACTTATTATGGATTGCGTTGAATATATGGTATATAAAAATAGATATCAATACGACAGCTTACCGAGCAAAATACAACAAAGAAGAACAAAAAAATTAGCAACAATTTTAATTTAAGACAAGTTTGCTATAAACGCTTTGATTTAATTGACCGCCCAGCGGCGAGAATCGTGCCAATTAAATGTGTTGGCTAGCGGGTGAGTGAGAGGGTGAAAGAGGTACTGATTATAGGGTTTCAATTACAGTACAGCTGCAGTATGCTACTAAGAGGGGAATGTATTGCTTCTAATGCCGCCGCCAACGCCATCAAACTGGCGTCTAGCTGGCGTCAAGCACACATGGACATATGGACAAGCGGGCAGGCGGACAGGCGGACACATGGTCGCAGGGGCAATTAAGGTAAGCGACTCACGGTTAAAAGGGACGTAACGCCTTCCCAAAAGGCAACTGAAAGCCAGCAAAGGGTTCAAGCCAAGCACGCAGACGTCTGTCTAGACTCTAGACCAGGTCTAATGATGTGCGGTAGGTAGCATAGGTAGGCCGAAAGCCCACAGCCCTGCGGAACGAAGGTAGCCAAACTTGGGAATGGGTGCGTGCTGGCTTATCACACTTTCCCTCTCTCTCTCTTCCATCTTGCCACCTTGCCACCTACCACTCCAGCAGAATTCCACTTAAAATGTCGGGGCGTCGCGTGACGTGTGTTGACTGGCTTTTAGCCTGATTTTTAGCAGTGTGAATTAAGTGTGGAGTTTTATGTTTTTATGCCCAGGCAGTGAGTATATTGTACTATGTGTCACGATGTTTGTAGTGCCTTAAAGAGGCGTGGTTACAGCTCTAAAGTGTATATCCCGGTGTGAGTCAAAGCCAGCACAGTTTCTTCTGATGATTTTCCTTGGTAGCTTGTATTTAATAGATACTAATCAAATACTGATTGTCCATATCGGAACACTATAGCCGTATTTTAATATATGTTTGTATTACTATACAAATGTAACAAATCTGCCAAATATAACCTTTCTTTTCCTGGGACCCTTAACATTGAATGCTGCGTTCGGTTGACAAACCTATAAGGCAGTGAGTGCAGATAATAAACAAATGGCGCCAGCAGGCAGAGTAAAAACAATAACATTTGCAAATCATGCAAATTGCACAACAACAACAACAACGAATATAATAATAATAACAACTACAACACAAAACTCCAAGACACGATTCGAAGCTAGGGCTAACAACGAGTTAAGACTGCTTGGTAACCTGGCAACTACTAATTTCAATATATTTGCATATCGAAGTCAGTTTCTCAGTTTTCAGTTTGCCACAACAATGAGACGGCTAAAACGCACATTTGTCAAAGTTGTTTTGGGGCTCAGGGCACGGCCAAAAAGCCCCTCGAATCAGAGTCTGCCTCTGTCTCTTATTCCCGCTGTTGGCCAGAAAGAAACAGGCTGTGTTATTGGTTCAATTTAATGCGACAACTACCACAAATGAAGACAACAATGTTGACGTCGAACAACAACAACAACAACAACAACACAAACAACACGAACAACAACAATGGACAGCAACAGTTAACGAAATTTATGCCCGTGAGGCAGCCCTATAAAAGGTTCGCTTTTCTGCCCCACACGATTGCATCTCAAGATTGAAAATTGAAATCGAATGGAGAGACAAACGACATAATAAAGACACACAGACACATGGACACACACGGGCATTAAGCCAACACAGCTATTAGCCAGTCCCAAATGCAGCACTGAGTTCTTTATCTGTGGAACTCATGTATCTGTTTCTTCGACTGTTCTGTGTGGCAATCGTAAATCCTGACAATACCAATTGCTAAGAAACTTCTTACTTTTAAACTTAATACTTAAGATTTTCCTTAACTTAAGAAATACATTTTATGCTCAGCTTTCTCTATGAAAAAGCAGATTCTACGAGGTTCTTACAACCGGATATCGTTGAAGGCCCAAAACAAGCTGAGCTTGTGGCACGTGTAAACTCTCCAAACAGTTCACTGATCATATCGAAGCTTTAAATCACGTACACAGCACACGTACACTGGATGCTTGATGAGCTTTAAAGCACATGGCTTGAGCCGAGCAAAGAGTGAGAGCTTTACACTAATACAGCAACATGCAGTGATTTAGTGCAGTATTGCGATTGGTTCCATATGCTTGTTTCCTGTTTTGGTTAGACAGTCGACTTTTACTTAGTCATAACAGACTATTAGCATGACAATTGTCACAATCTGGTCCGGCTACTGAACCATATTTGTAATTGAACAGACTCCGTATGCTAATTCAGCAAATAGAGCCCACTCACACACACATACATTTAGCTAGCTCAAATGCTTAATTTGAAATACTCAACATTGTGGAAATTTGAGTATTATTAGTAATTTTACCGCAAAATCTATAAATAGCACAGCAGCAATTAATTGATACACAGACAGTGTGTATATACATATATTTTTAGAGCAAACTGAGAGGGTGGACGCAACAATAACAATAATAATAATAATCAATTTCTGCGGAAACCCAGTAAAGTCAGAGTTGCAGACATAAATGAGGTCTCTGCGCTCTACAAATTGCCCGAAATTTAAGTCATGGACAACATTCCATTTAAAAAACTATAGAAATGAAAATACATATGTTTCCAAAACAATTTGTTGTGTGTTTATTGTGCAATTATTTTGTTGAGCGAAAGTTAATCAAGTAACGTAGTATAACAAAAAATGTTGTGTTGTGTTGAGTTGTTGTTGTTGTCCAAACCGGATTTATTGATTGGAAGATGAGCACAGAGCGGCCGATTGTAGCTGTAAACAATTTTTAGAAACACACAGCCGAAAAAGAAAAAAAAAGCACACCAAAGACAACAACAAATTAGACGATATATGGGAATTCCAGCGTGTGACGCGACAAACCCGAATCTTTTATTGTTGCTGTTGTTGTTGTTATTGTTTATTGTTTATAAATTTTAGGAGCCGCTTCTGGCACATTTGTTTAATGACAATGCACAAAAGCAGCAGCTCGCTTAAATTATGCACATTTTTGTGCCAAACTGATCGAATAGAAAAATTGTCTAGAAACAATTTACTAGCGAGAAATACATATGAATGTATGTATGGATGGTATTTGGCATTTCGCAGAAAATACTATAAAAAGTTAAAGAACATGTTTAAACACACTTGCAGAACCCAGAAAGTATATAGTTCTCTCTCAGTTCTAGAGTTAGATTGAGGAAACTTTGGTCAACTTCTGGCAAACAGTTTTCATTAGCTTTAAATGTTTTTTATTCTGATAATTCTGCAGCTGCAGGGTGTCCTGGCTGTCGAGCACACTTGTTTGGCATATGTAGCTGTGTGTCTTGTGGCTTATGACGTCGCCTCAATTTATATGTGTATATTATTCAACAATCAAAATGGTTTTCACAGTCAAATTTATTGATTAACACGCAAATGCGAATTGTTTGCATATTTTCGTTTTCGTGTGTGCCAAAAGACAAATAACATTAGATACAGATACAAACAGTGAGTAGCGAGTAAGAGAGAGATACAGATATATGTATAGTATCTCAAGCTGAGGGAACGGGCGTGTTCTATGTATTGTCTTGTTTTGCTTTGCTTTGTTTGGTTTGACTGAAATTGGATATGCTATAAAATGTTACTTAGAAGTATGCTAAACGTGTTGTATAGAAATTCCACTGACATGATTCAGTTGTTTGCACACTTCCGTTTTTGATAAACGATACAAACGATAAACGGGTTCAAAGTGCAGTTACCCCCGACAGCAGCTTTTGGGCCATGTTGCCATAGTTCGTTGCCAGAGTCTTTCGTTTTGTCGCTGTCGTTCTCAACGTCGTGGTCTCGTGTTTAGTACTTTGGACGATTCCAATTTCGAATCCGACTCCGACTCAGCACACAGATCGGTATCGCTTAATGTGTCTGTTAATTCACGTTGATGTGCTCATATATCTTAGCGCTACGATTTCGACATGTGAGAGCAGCAGATACCCCAGACTGGGACTCAGACCACTGACCGCATGTGTGACAACAACAACAACAACGATAACAACCTGTGACCACTTTGAGGAGCCATGTGAAAACGTGTTGCGTTTGTTATTGCAACTTCAACTTCAACTGGCCATGCAGTCAGTGGCAGTTTGTTTAGCGTGACGTTGAACCTGCCACAATTATAGCTTGAGACCATTGTGATGAGCATCATTGATGTGTTAATCGAATTACAGCTGCCCACATAAAAACACAAACACAAATACAAACAAATATGTGAGCTAAATTCTCTCTCGTTTGAACTTTCAATTACTTTATAAATATGCATAATTTATGAATATATATACACGATATTTAAATAATTCTGCAATAACTGGCTACCTTATCAGATTTAAGATACTTAACATTTTTGCAGCTTAAATACTGTATTGACATATCTTTGACTGAATGTAGATACATAAGTATAACAAAAATGTATTACGAAAATTCTGCTATAGGCCAGATATGTATGCATATATATATCTTTGTAGGGCATCGTCACGCGCCCATAGATACATAATTTAGTTTGTTTATATGGCAGCTGAGCTGTTGAGCTGCTGATTTCAAAATTAACATATGATTATCACAATATTTTTGCTTCCATTTTGATGTTTCGAGTTGGCATGAGTTTCATACATTTTGCATAAGAAATACATAAATGCCCATTAATACATTTACATACAAATAGCGCCACAGTCCAACGACTAAAACTAAGAGTATTTTACCAAATGCTAGATTACTTAGTCTATAGTCCAAGTTGAAGTCTTGGCAATATAGTCCAGTCTGTCAGCAGTTGATAATCTGATCATAATTTGTTTGCTGCCATGCAAAAACAAATTATATTTTTGTTTCTTAAAGACTTTTTCTTGATTTATGCCAGTCTTATCAATTTGCTTCAACTATATTATTATATAGTATGAAGAAAGCACTGAGCATCTATAAAAAGTAACTGCAATTGAATGCCGAATGCAAATATAACAATGTTGCAATGCAAATTACACAAGTGCATAAATATTGTCAACAAATGTTCTTGTTTACATTGCATACGAATTGCTGCTGCTGTTGTTGTTATTACTGTTATTGAGCTTGTCAATGCTGTCGCCATTTTGTCTGGACCACATGCATGCACCATGCACCATGCGGCGTATTAGTAATCTTAATCAAAGTAATTGCACACCATTAGATAAAGAGCAAACGTTAACATTGCTGACATCTACAAGAAGCAACAGCTTTATGCAGTTTGTGCACAATAAAATGTACAATTTAGAAATTTTATATATAATATTAAATTAATACTGAGCATTTAATAGTATTTAATTAAAATGTTTAATGTTTTACATTAAAAATAAACCCAAAGAATAGCCTCTAATTGTATTCCATGAATCCTTTCGCATATATTAAATAAAGCTACGCAACTCACACGCATGTGAAAGCTTAAAGCTTTTGCATACGCAAGGTGCACTAATACAAAGAAATTGTTCACGTATGTGTGACTGTCTGTCTGTGTAGAATGAAAATTATTGCTATTTATAGGCTTATCTAAGTGAGCAAGTGGAATTTTCATTGGCTTTGCATTGTTTTGTAAATATTAATTAGTTTGTATTTGATGGCAATAAAACGAAGGCAAAGAGTCAAGCAAAATTGCCTTAGTTTTGCGTGTCATGGCGAAATTATCACAGCCAATGCGCAGATGTGTGTACAGCGAGTGCGAGTGTGTGCTGTTGCTGTTGTTCATGACGCAGAGTCTGTGTTTCTATGAGGGGGGCCTGGTGAAATTGCAATACGTTTAACGCAGACGCCGACGCCGACGCCGATGCCGATGTCGACGTCGACAACCTGCGCCGATGACGCATGGCTTTTGTGTGTAACGTATGTGTGTGTGTGTAGTACAGGCATAGACATATGGCGACAAAGCTGACGTCATTGGGCTGCTGTTGTCCATATCAAAAGTGACTTGGCAGAAAAGCAACCCCCATTGGTAGTGAAATGAGTTGAGTTGAGTTGATTTCGCATGCCGCTCTCAGGTCACTGTTAACTTGGGGCACAAATGGCAATTGCTACAGTTGTTGGCCCAGTTCATTTGTTGCAGCACTTGGCAACTACAACATATTAACTACCAAAAAAAGACAAGCTAAAGTAGCAAACAGCCAACAGCCAACAGCTAACAGCTACCAGCTGTGCAACCATATCCACATCCACGTTCACATCCCACGCAGTCAATTAAGAGCGCGCTTTGGCTATTGGGTTACACTTTAGCACACAGACAGATGGACAGACAGATGGACAGACGGATAGACAGATGGACAGCTAGACAGCTGGACAGTTTGTAGCATTCATTTTGGGCTTTTGTAGTCAGCATTTACAAGTATTTATTAGAAGCAACAGTCGAGACAGTTGCAGTTGCAGTTGCAATTGCAGTTGAAGTTGAGGCGTATCAAATGTTTTACTTTGCCTTCTTGTTGCTGCTTTAACTTCTTTTTGTTTTTGTTTTGTTTTGTTTTTTTCTGCTCTTTCCTAGCTCTTTTGGCACTGAGTGTTGTCTTGTCTCTAGTCTCTGGGTTTTTTTGCCAGTCAAACGAGCCAAGCCGGCCCAGGCGAACGCGTTTAGAGCGGCAAACGACTCGGCGTCTGGCTCTTGGCGCTTGGCGACAGCAATTTACCTTTAAGCGAATGCAAAAGTATGCGTAGAAATTCAACAGCAACAACAACAACAACAGCAACAAAGAAGAGAAATAGTAGTAGTCAACCACAACAAACGACAACAACACACAATTACCCCAGAGAGTGGCAAGCAGTGTGTGTCTATAAATAAGCCAAAAGCCAAAAGCTGCGCCATAAATCATAGGAAGACACACGAGTGTCGAGTTATTATGCGATCATATTTTAATTGCCGGATTATTATTATGCTGAGGACTCCACGACAACAGACACTGAAACAGCAAACAGAAAAAACAGCAAAACAGATACCAGCCAGTTGCAGACTTTGTTTCAGTCTCATTCCAAGTTCCATTCCCATTCCCAGTCTCTGTCTCTGTCGCTATCCCATATTCGTGCTCAGCTCGAGTCCCATTGCCAGACTTAGACCCAGTCTCGGTCTCAGTATCGCTTGCCAATCCCAGTGCCAGTGTCAGTTCGTGGGACCAAAAGCAAAGCATACCAAACAAAACACCTGCAGACCGCCTGTCTCTGGCAATGTCTATGCTTGGACAGGTGCGTGCACCAAAAAACACAAAAAAAAGAAACTTAACAACAACTACAACAATTACTACAACAACAACAGCCAATAGCAGAATGATACTTGTGGCGATTTGTCGAGCATTAAATGCTCTTGCATGCTTCCATTCAAGTTAAGGAAACTCCCATTGCTTTTGAAATTAATTAATTTATTGTGTTTAAAAAAATATTAATTAAATTACTCATGAAAAATAAAGCAACATTAAAAAAGATAGACCAGCTAAAATATAAATAAATTGATTTTTTAAATATATTTGTGATTATAGAAAATCGAGAAAAGCATCTTCTTTACTTCGGAGTAGCTAAAAGTGCGTCAAAGAAAGACTTACTAATCATATCAAACTGTTACTGATATGGTTAGGAAAGCCTAATAAATTAGTTATATAAATATAGAAAAGAGTTTTTTTTTTAAGATTCCTTAAATGTTGTTTATATTACGGGATTAAATAGTATTTTAATTAAATATTTTGCCACTTTTTGGAAAATTAAAGAAAATGTGTAAATATATTTGTAAATTGATTGCAATCAAATGAGAATAACAATTTATAATGGCAAACTCACAGAATTGCTACGAAAGTACTTAAAATGTATGCTCCCTAATTTAGATTTTTAATATATACAAATTACTACCATTAGCTCTAGTAATTATTTTCTAAAACGTTATATTGTATTTAATATCCTTAACAATTTTAATAGCTTTAAGTGTTGCAAACTATTACTGACTTCAAAGACTCTAAATAATAAATTTAAATATACATTTATGATTTCCAACTCACAGTGAATTGTTAATACACCTATGGCAAGGGTATAAATAGCGAACAAAAAATAAAAAATAAAAGAAATAAATGTTAAATTGCAGTTGCAGTTGCAGTTGCACTGTTGAGCCTGCAACTGAGCAAACGAGTTGAGTTGTTGTTGCTGCTTAATGCGTGTGTGCAAGTGTGTATGTTTGGTGTGTGTTGGCAAAACAGGTATGGTTGCATTTTTACCATATAGCGAAACAGCAGAGCAACAACAAGAGCAAAAAGCAACACCACCTAGACCCAGAGAGAAAGAGAGAGAGAAAGACAGAGAGAGAGCCCCGTTGTAGTTGTCGTTGTCGTCTAAGCCCCTGTGACTGTCAACCAACTCTGCCTACTGTCCGGCCAGTTATGCGGCCTTTATATGTCTTTACTGTCTGCCAAGATATGCCAGCATTCATATTTACCCGTAAGCCATGTCTTCCACCAAATCTCCCAACCACCACAGCTCGAGGCGCAGTTCGGAATCCCTTCGAATACTTAAACCTCGTAGCAACACATATAGTTCTGTCCTTAATGAATACATTGTAATTCCTGCACAACATATTCATAACAATAATAAAACAAGCGACAGGAAATTGTTAAATTTTATTGGTTATCATCAATTCAATTCAATTCATTCGATTCGAGTAGTTTTTACTTTATTTATTTTTTTGGTCAACTCTAAAGTAATTGCATTTTAAACGTGATATTTAGTCATTTAGTTATGACAGCTACATGTAGATACTGTATACATTATACATATGGGGCATGCTAAAATTGACACATTGTTACTAATGAGATAAACAATATGATTCATATCCTAAGATACTCAAACGTATTCATACTCATACGGAACAATATAATCAACTGTGATTGAGCCATAATACCTTGTAGAATACCTTGTATACACATATGACTTCATATAGACTTCATTTGTCTAATAATGTGAAATACTATGCCAATTTTCTGGGTCAGTTGAGGTACTATATAGCAAATACTACCATATCAATTTGCAATTAAGATTAAATAACTATCAAAAAACTACTATCAATTTGTTCCTTTGTTTCTTGCACTTTGAGTGAGCAATTAAGTTTTTTATTTACACCATGATGAGTAATAGGTGTAACCGATAAGTTATTAAAATATTTGTATTGTTTAGAATATCTTAACCGAACTTACACATCATTATGACCAAATTTATGTGAAAATTAGACAACTACATCATATGGTATCCATATGACAAACAATTCCCTACTTTTGAATCGCTTTATAATAAGTACTAATTTGCCTACAATTGCCTTTGCTTTTCTAGCATTATTCTTTAATGCTTATGACATATAATTCCCAATAGATTCTAGAGCTTTTCAGCTGAAATAATATTGCGTTGGTGTCTTGTCTTTTGGCTCGCTGATTTGTGACATTTCTGCTTTGGAATGGCTTGAAAAGTGACAAAAGTCATAAAATCAAATTACGGATTGTGTCAACTGTAAATTTCCGCCTTATAAATTGTGAAGTACAAAATGCTATGCAGATTACTTAATTGCCGACAGTAAGTTAAAAGGCAAACATATGTTTGAATAATTTTGAGCTGCTTTGATTTCAACTCATTCACATTTCACAATTGAATACACGACGTACATTCATAAATTGTTCAAACGTCACAGAGAGGGAGAGCGAGATAGAGAGAGAGAGAGAGAGGGGGTGAGAGGGAGAGGGGGAGAGTGTATCAGAGATAGGCTGAGGACTTTAAGTCAGTGTGACTCTCATAAAATGTGATAATAGTATTCAAACAATTTTCGCAACATGCTGAAACTGCTAAGGAGGCGGGCGGCGAACGGTTGGCGTGGCGGGGTGCAGGCATAGTACTACTCGTATATACGCGGTAGGCAGATAGCAAAACGTTTATATGTTCTCATTATAATAAAACAAAATCGCGCTCTCCACGTACTTATTGTCCGACAATAACAACAAAGGCAAGAACAACAACGAAAAACACAAAACAAAAAAAAAAAACAAAAAAAGATTAATTACAAAAGAAAAGTAAAGAGGCAAAGTTTACCCGTAGATTCCGACTTCCAGTCAACCGTTTCTTTCAGCACAATTGCAGGAACGTAGACGAGGCGGCGACGACGTTGAATACGGAGACGATGTTGGCGTTGGCGTTGGAGGGGAAGACGGGTTGAAATTGGCGGTAGCACTGGCAGAATCGAAAATTAATTATGCTTGACATGTTGCCGCCTCGAGGAGCAGCAGCAGCGGGCACGGGCAGGCACTGGAGACGATGGAGAAGGATGAGGTGCTCGTGGTCTTTGAGGTGGAGTCTTCGCTGTCTACTAGTAATAGTAATAGTAGTTCTTGTTGCTGTTGTTTTTGTTGCCGATCTCTTTTTGTTATTGCTGTCGATATGAATCGCATTTTCAATTCACTTTATTGCTACGGCTACGGCTGCTGTCCACTGTCCATTTGGCGTGTTCAAACGTACAAACGTACACACGTACACACATTCAGTTTTTAATTTGTTTGTTTCTCAAGACACAATAACAACAATACACAAAACGTTCGCCCGACGCACGCTTTTCATTTCAATTTTCATTCCCTTGCTGCTCGTTGCTTTTATTTATTTATTTTTCTTTTTTGGTTTTTCTTTTTCGGCAATTAATTAATAGCTTGTAATTACTTATGAATCGAGCGCGCGACTGCGGCTTGATGCTGCCACGTGCCACACAAGTGCTGGACTATTTCCGCAGGATGTGTAAAATTACAGATTACGCATACGCCACGTTGTGCACAGCGCTCGGCTTAGCTGGCGCGCGCAGCATGCGACTTATTGTGTTTGTCTATTGTCTAACAAATTTATGGCTTTAGTTTATTGTATTTATTCTAATTCAAATTGAAATCGAAACGGAATTGCAATTGCAAATGCAATTGGAAATGCTATTTGAAATGGAAATTCAAATGCAGTTTATGTAAAACGCAACAAAAGGTGCAGCGCGCATGCAATTGCCAATTGCGCGCCAATTTGTAATTCACAAATTGTTTATTTGTTTTTATTTTTATTTTATTTTCATTTATTTTTCTTTTTTAATTTGTTTTGTTTTTTGTTCTCGCTGTCTCACAGTCTCTGTCTGCGTATTACTAAAAACACGTATTTCGCATCAGATCGATTTTGATAAATATAATGCTTAAAAGTATTTAAAAATTTGTTTGTTTTCAAATATTAATTAAAAACACACACACACGCACACAAACACACACTTGCTACAAAGTCGCGATAACAATTCCCAGCTTAAACTTCGCTAAGTGAAACAGTTTTTGCTTCTTACGTTTTTTATATGTTGTATTTTGAATTATAAAATCTTGTGGAGGCTTTGTAAGCATGCGAAGATGTTGACGCGCGCGCGTTTTTCCTTCAACTTGCAGTTTTCCTGGCTGCGCAGGCAGTTTTCTTAGCTCGTCTCGATTTATAGCCGCAGCAGTTTGCCGCTTTTCCACCACTCACACACACACAAACAACACGCGCAACTCTCTTTCGCTAACCGTTCGCCGTCGCTGTTGAACGAACACTGAACTGAACTGAACCAAACTGAAGTGAGCTGAGCTGAACGCAGCGCGCACGAACTGTCGCACGAATTGTAGCGAGAGCAGCAACTGTGAAACACGAGTGCAGAGTGCAGAGACACCCGACTGCCGAACGAGTCGCACACGAAGTGTTGCTCTTCGCTTGTTGTTGGAGCAGCAAACGTTGCGGATTGGTTTTTCTTAGCTTTGAGGGGCTCGCACCGTTAAGCACAGTGCCAGCAAATGGTTTGGGGTCAAGTTGAACTAAAGATGCCCACAGACAAATGAAACCAAACAACACGCTACTCCCATTAACCTTAAGCATGTGTTCTCATTACTGTCTCTTTGCATAACTGTTGGTTAAATGTTAAATTTGACTTGTTCAAATATCCAATTCAGTGTACTCGTATTGCTCGACATTTTATTTGGTGTGTGGTACTGTGCACATTCCGCAAGCACAGTCAGTGTGATATGAACACCTTGTTAACAGGTACTCTGGCTAATAATTGTTATCTGCAAGTCTCAATTTTCAACTCGACTTCTCGGAATTCCGTGCTGCAAATTAGAATTTGTCAACTGGCATTTTAATATGCGTTGAACAATGTTTTCTTTTGGCCTGATATTGCACTGGAATGTCAAGGGAAATGCTATAGTACATACAACATACATACATATATGTACATATCTTTACCTAATTATTATCGCATTGAGGCGGCTTCTTTGCAGAGATAACAGCGCTACTTCCGTCGCCCAGTCGCCCGCTGCCAATTAAGATTCATTTAGATCAGGGCTGAAATTTGTTATAATTTGGTATAGAACTTCAGTAAGTGACTTATCGCCTCGTTTCGTCATACCAAACAAATTGCTTAGCCATTTACAAGCTATACAACATAACATTTGAAATCATGCATTAACTAAATGCCGCAATTTAGAGACAAAACCAAAAATAAATACAGCAACTAGCACTTAGTCGCACTTGTTCAAAAGCCACAAATCTTTTATGGCATTTGTTTCAAATGCGATAATAACACTTAAGTTGCTAAATTGTTGGCTTAAACGCAAATTAAAGACAACTTGCTAGCTGCTTGTAACTTGGCGGAGTGAGCGAGCAGTGGCCGAGGGGGGCAAACAGGTGTTTGCCTGTTATAATTTATACTTGCAGCTAACGCCAAATCAAATTGGCAAGCATTTGACATTTATGCTAAGAGCTGAGAGCTGAGAGCCAAGAGCTGGAAAAGCGGCGGCGGTAACGTAATCAAATGCCATGGAAAATTCAGTCACTGAGATGATTTATGCACTCATTGTATATAGCATAGGCAAAGACCATAGACTCTATGGACTCACAGAGACCCAAAGTTACAGCAGTTTGCTTGGAAAATTTGCAGTTATCACGAATGTTGTCGACTTTCAACAGTTTGCCAGTTTTGAAGTTTTGGCTTTTTAGCCATTCGGTTTTCCCAGGCCCAATGCACATTTTGTCACAAGACATTGCCATTATTTATGAGAGTAGCACTACATGCACAAGGAGAGAACTCGTAGCCAGGTAAAAATTTGCAAATGCCGCTGCCTCGCGTTGCAAGCAGCCCAAGTGGGGTTGCTTGGTTGCTTGTCTGCTTGACTGGTCATGTGGGAAACGCAGTGACGCAGTCAACGGCTCCATGATTTACTTAGTAAAATTCAATAATTGCGCTTCATTAAATACTTGTATTTATATAGAGTTATTTTTGCTGTAAACAACTTTAAAAGCAATTTGGCATAAACGTCATTTGGCCGCTCGAGGGGCGTTAAACTGGCAAAAGCAACCCACAATTTTCCACGCCACTTGAGCGTAATTAACCGTTGAGCTTCTAAGCTGTTTGTAAATAAAGTACACAGTATACCCTGTACCCTTCCAACTACCTTCTACCCTCTATTCTACACCATAGGCCATAGTTTATGGCATTTGCGTCTATAAAGCACCTACAGTCTGTGCTGTATCTTTGGTCTATATTTAAAACAGTTTGCGCAACGCATCGATGCTATTTTGATAACTGCAAATATTTGCAATGCCCCATTATTTACTATAGTACTTAACTTTTTATCTCTCTCTCGGTGGTTTTGCATTCTTATTAGCAAGCAAAATCACAGGTGAAACTGTTTTACAAATCCATAAACAAATAGATACAAAACACCCCCTAAAGACAATAGCACTACCACAGTAATTCCTGTGAAGTGTCAACAATCGCATCTCTGGGCATTTTCCATTAGCTTTCCACGCGCGCAGCCCAGAAGAATGGACAGAGACATCGACAAAAAAACATATAGCACTAGACTTGCTATTGTGCAAAACAAACTGATCAAATTTCTAATGGCCCTTAACAAAGTTCATTTGCCTGCTCTTGGCTGCTTGGCTGGAAAACAGAAAACAGTAAGCGATACCATCATTAGATTGGAGCAGCACTTGGCTGGAGAATGCTATCTATGCGTACACTGTGCGAAAATTATTACTAAGTTTAAAAGAAGATGGTTCTTATGCCCTCTGAGAAGTATAATGGGTTTGCTAAAAGTGTGTAACAGGCAAAAAAAGGCGTGGAGGAGAACGAGAAGCGTCACAAGCCGAGTTGATATAGAAATGTACGTGTGTCCGTCTGTTGTCGTATAAGAGGGGAGACAGTTAGATTCGTATAAAATCATCTTTTCTAAAACTAACTTTTACAAAACTCAAGCTAATTTTGATCAAAACAGCATACTTTCTGGTGTCGAGTTTTAAGACTTAACCGTCTTCCTTTATATAATCCACACTTGTATTTTTGTCAGTGTAATACTGAGTACTTAGTACTGCATCTGCCTGTCATGGCCGAGATCAAAGTGTTAGTTGTTTACACAGGCGGCAAAACTCTCATGCTGTAATTACATACAGAGCGAGCCAGACAAGCAGAATAACAACAATGGCAATAACTACACACACACACACACACACACACACACACACACACATACAATAACATATTTAGTAGTACTTATAACTTATGCTTAGTTGTAATAACAACAAACAGTATGGCCAACTGGCTGTCAGCTTGGCTAATTGAAGCTGGACACACACTGAGCATCGGGAGGGTTAAGAAAGGGCTGGTAAATAGCTTGTAAACAGCAGCTTACTTATAGAATAACAAACACAATGTGTACAGTATACAGTGCGTATACGCTTTATGCTAAGCATACAGTTTGCCAGCCAATGACTCACAAACTGTGCGCGGTTCCGTTTTGTCTTGAATTCAACATATTTCGGGGCTATAAATTGCGAATCTGCCTTAATTGAGTGCCTAATTAAAAGGCATTGAATTACACGCGACCTCAACATTGGCCGTGGCAATTAAAATTGAACAAGCAACGCATTTTCTGTCTCTTTTTTCGCTCTTTCTTCAGTTCGTGCCACTGCAGCGATGCTGTTGCTGTTGTCGATGCAACATTGCTGATTATTTCGGAAATGCCAATCAGATGAGAACGAACAAGCGAAATCCCCTCTCCCCTCCGTCCCACTAGTGAGTCAGTTGAGTTGAAAACAATCCCTGATCCAAGTACAAGTACAAGTTTACCCAATTATTTTTGGCATCCAATGAAAGTTTCAAGAGTTTACTTTTTTTTGTCTGTGTTTAAAATTCTTCGTTCTATTCGGCAACAATTTGATTATGTGCGTATTTACATGGAGTTGGCTTTAAGACACTAGTTAACTTAATTTAACAATTCTATAACTAAATACTCGTTAATAATAATAATTGTAATAATAGGCCTAGCATAAGTTTAACAGTCGTTGCTTTGTATAATCAACTACATACATATACGTATATATGATCGCTGTTCGATTGTTGGCCAACGGCGGCATGCGGCATGTAGCATGCGATTCGTTCATTGTTGCATGCAATAAAGTTGATTGCAGTATCGGTACGTTGTATTGTCACTGCGCACAATGTTAATGCCGGCGCCATAGTAAGCTGTAAGTAATTGCAATATGATAACCACTCTTTAATTAAAAGCAAGCTCATACACATACGTATAACATAGGCTGATCCATCGGCTGGACCGACCACCTGCAGGGCAATCAGTATAATGTCAACTAGTTGGCCCAGGAACATGCCACCCAAAGTGCAGAACTTGAGTAGACCAATGCCGGGATAGCCCAGATAAAAGCGATCCACACCAAACATGCCCAGGAACACCGAGAGCAGCAGCGTGGTGTCCAAATGATAGCCATTTCTGCAGAATATAGAAGGATTAGCCGATATAGCATCAAGAACTCCCCCTACTTACGTCCACTTGCAGGGCATTTGCCGCGTAAAGGTTGAATTGCCCGTTTCGGTGCAGTTAATCTCATTGGCAGCTATGCACCAGACACGTGCTCGGTTCTCCTTGGTGCAGCCGCGCAGCTGCTGTGTCTTGGGATCTATGTGATTCTTTGAGGGATCTGGACACATAAATTGTCCCATTAGCAGCTCATTGCAGTCCACGGTAACGGGCAGTATTGGCTCCACATGTGACAACAGCAGCAGCAGCACTACCATACACCAGATCATTTTGAATTTCACTTCGGTAATTGTTTGCTATTGTTTTAGGCAATATTGTTTAAATGATTTCATTTAGAATGTGCTTTGTTTTGTTTTGCTAGCAGCGTCTGCTTCTTCCATTCTTTTTCCCTACTTTGTGGCGGCAGGTCGATAAGCACAGCAATGCAGCGCTGCTGAAAGCAAATCTTTAAGCACTAGCCAACAGATGGCGCTGACAGCTGCTTAGAAAGCAAGTATTGCAAATACTACATTGCAACATTTAAATTGTATCATTTAAAATGCGCTTTATTTTATTCAACTTGCTGCCTCTGCTGCTTACACATTTTTCTACTATATACGTAGCATATAGCATAGTAAGCACAGCAATTACAATAAAACTTCAAGTACTAGGCGATAGATGGCGTAGCAAAACCAGTATTTCAAAAGATTTCATTGCATCAAGCCCGCCTTTTTATTAAAAACATATTTCTTGTACTGCAGCAACACCTGCACATCTTTGGCGTGCTCCGACTTAAGCTGCTGCAACGTGTCCGCCTGCAGTCCATCACGGAACACAATGCACACCTTGGCCGTCTGGCCAAACGTGCGTTCAATGCAACCAGATTCTCCAGTGGAAAGTTGCACTCGTTTTCCCACATACAAATCACGATTGGCATCCTTCTTGAATAGATTCTGGACAATCACCTCGTTGGCGTTGACCACACGCTGCACAGTGCCCTGTTTCAGCTTACGCTTGAAGATGCGCAGTTGTGGCAACAGTTCCTTGTCGTAATTGACGCTCTGCGTCTGCCAGGAAACCTGGCCCCAAAAGGCCAAGCGGCAACTGTTGCTATGGGCGTCCATGTCCAGCTTGGAAGCGATTAGCGTGGTGCCCACTGTGGTCAGCACCGGCGACTCAAACTGCAGCAGTGCAAAGACGTGCGGAGTCGACTCCTCTGGCAGCAACTCCTCCACGTACTCGTACTCCGTGGCGGGATCAAAGTCAGCAGCTGCTCCATCGCTGCGGAAGAGTGTTAGGTTGGCCATAACGGTGTCGTGACCCACACTGATGTGCAGCTTGCTCCTGGACTTGATGCTCTGCTTGTAGTAGCGTATTGGCTGCAGTTTAACGCACACGGCGTAAACGGACCGTAGATAACCCGGCTGAGCAATGATGCCGCGTTCCAGCAGCTTGGCATTGAACTGGGTTACACAGAGACCGATGCGATCCCCTGAGGAGGCGCTCTCCACCGGCTGCCTGAATCTCTGTATGGACTTGACCTTGCGCCGTTCTCCCAGCAGCGGCAGTTCCACATTATCGTTGACCGCAACGCATCCCTGGATCACAGTTCCCGTGCAAACGGTTCCTTGGCCCTTGATGGCAAAACAGTGGTCCACAAACATAAGCAGTGGTGCCTCCATCCTCCTCTCCGGCACATAGTAAGCGGCAGTGAGGCCCTGACGCAGCTCCTCAATGTTATCGCCCTCCAAGGCCGAGACGCAGTGGATGGGAACTCGATTACCGTAGGATGTGCCCGCCAGTGTCTTTTGCAGTCTGCTGCACAACTTCTCCAGCTTAGCAGCCCGCTGCTCCGTGGGCAGTGTATCGATTTTGTTGATCACCACCAGCAGTTTCTTCTCCAGCAACTCGCCTATGACCAAACACTCTGCCGTCTGCGTCTGGATGCCCTTCTGAGCGTCCACCACGAGCAGCATCAGATCAATGATCTGGGCGCCTATCAGGAACAAATTTACATAAATTTAGTTTACCTACGTCACGCACTCACCTCCAATAATGGTGCGGATGAGACTGGCATGGCCGGGACAATCCACAAATGTTAATTGCAGTTTCTTCTCCGCATCCGGTGAGTCCAGCACAAGTGCACTGAAGCCCAAATCGAGCGTTATGCCTCGCTCAACGGACTGTGGATTCTTGTCAAAGGCTGCTGTGCTGGATATGGAGCTGAGGGCACGCGCCAATGTTGTTTTACCACTGTCCACATGGCCCAATAGACCAACATTGAAATTGGTTATCATTTCGTTTGGTTTGTTTACAAACAAGTTGCGCAGTGCTGCTTTGCCGGTTTCGCTATCGATACCACCGTCAAGCACTATCGATATATTCATAGGGGTTTACATTACTAACGCCAGCTGGCGCTACAGTGCAGTGCAATAAGCGCAAAATGTGCTTAGTGGAATTAGTTTTGATTATATGCAAAAGCCCATAAAATTTAAGGTTTTAATAGCTAATACTGTGCAATTAAAAAGATATTCTGATAGTGAAAACAATGAGAGTAACAAATTATATGCATCGTGTGTTGTTACTCTCAAGATCATCTGCGACCTACCTCAATGAGAAATAGAGAAGAGAGGGAGAGATACATGCGTAGTGAGCTCACGTAGTGAGTTTTGTTAGCTCCAATCATTGGAGGCCAATGCATATGCATGTGAGAGTTTTATTACGCTAAAGAGAGAGAGAGAGAGAGAGAGCTACATGCGCACACCTACAATTAACACAAGCGCAGTTAGCTCCAATGCACTTGCTTGTGAGAGCTTTATTATGCTTGAACTCCTTATCAAACTATAAACAGAGAGAGAGCGTTAGTGAGCGACGGAGCAACGGAATGTGACAAAGAAAGAGTCCAAAGTGTTTTTCTTGTTGTGTTAAATAGTAATACACTTTGTGGTGCGTATTCAGTCGTAAGCAACAGCTGGAAGAGAGTGCAGAGCAGTCCGAGCCACAGTTACGAAAAACACTAAGCAAAACTATGTCGTCCAACATAATACCCAGTACAGTGAATCCTGATATTGAAAAGGAACGCGATTCTGCGAGTTTCAACAGTGAAGAGTTTGCCGTTTGGTGGGCGGGAGGTGCAGATGCACTCAAATTTAAAAGAAATATCAGTAAGTGTTTGCCTATAATTATCCGGTTATCTTGAGGCCAAAGGTGAACCGCAAATCTCTACAACCAAATATGTTATAAACTTGATTACAGTAATAATCATGCTGATTGTGCATTTTTCTCTACTGCTCTCTCTTTCTCTGTCGTGTCCCCCCCCCTGCAGAGGAATCCATATACAAGGACTTTGATAAAGATGAGTTTATTCACCTGCATCACAAATCGCATGAAGAAATTAGTGAATACGCTGTTGTGAACAGCATTAAAGTTGCCAAAAAGCTCCGACAGTTGCAGGCCGAACGGAATCCAGGTGGCGCTGACTACTGGCCGTGAGTAAATAGCTAAAGCTTTTGCTGTTGTAACTCTCTTAAGTTGTGATTTTTCCATATGCTTCACAGTGGTCTCTTTGAGGCACCAGAGTTATGGGGAGTTCATCTGGCTGGCAATCCCTTTGGCGTCATGTACGTGATGGTCGTGAGAGCTTTGAAGGCACAGTGCTCTCCCGAACAGTGGGAGGAGTTCGGCAAACGTCTCGAGAGATTCGAGGTGACAGCCGCCTATGCGCAGACGGAACTTGGACACGGCACCTATTTGCGGGGACTTGAGACTCGGGCGGATTACGATCGTGCCACGGATGAGTTTGTGCTGAATACGCCCAAGATATCATCCTACAAGTGGTGGCCCGGCGGCTGTAAGTATTTCCTACTAGTAATATGGGCAGTCAGTTAATCTCTGGCCTCTTTCTTTGCAGTGGGACACGCCTCCAGCTATTGCCTGCTGATGGCTCAGCTGTATATCGATAACGAGTGCAAGGGACCGCACTTGTTCTATGTACAGGTGCGAGAGGAGGGCAGCCATGAGCCACTTCCAGGTGTGCACATTGGTGATATTGGCAAGAAGATGGGTTTCATTGGGGTGAACAATGGCTTCCTGGGCTTGAAGAATGTACGCATACCACGCACCCGTATGCTAATGCGTCATGCCCAGGTGCATAGCGATGGCACCTATGTGAAGAGTCCTGCGGATGTGTTGACCTACTTTGCCATGGTCAGCACCCGCTGCATTATAGCCAGCAACTGTGCCACCGTTTTGGCCATGGCCTCCACCATTGCCACACGTTACTCAGCGGTGCGACGTCAAAGCCCCATTAATCCCAAGTAACTAGAAATCTAATCTCCGTTTAATTGATAGCTAATTCCGGTTTAATTGCTTTCAGATTAGCCGAACCCCAAATCATTGATCATGTTACCCAGCAGCTGAAACTGTTCCCAGAGATTGCGGCCAGTGTGGCCTACCGTCTGGCTGCTGATTATCTCCGGAATTTGTTTAATGAGACCAGCATTAACATAGAGCAGGGAAAGTATGATAGTCTCCCCGAGTTGCATTCGCTCTCGTGTGCTCTAAAGGTAAACAGCTCCTTTGATGCCACCGCTGGTGCTGAGCGTCTTCGTCTGGCGTGCGGTGGTCACGGCTATCTCACCTCCACCAATCTGGGTAACATGTATGTGAACATGACCGCTGCTTGCACCTACGAGGGAGAGAACACTGTGCTGCAGCTACAGATCGGACGCTTCCTAATGAAATCCTGGCGATCTGCACTAAGCGGTGCTCCCTTGGCTACCACTGTACGCTACCTAGCTGAAGTCCAGAAGAACCCAGAGTTTGGTGAGTGGACGGGCAGCTGGGAGAACATTGTTAGTGCCATGCAGTTTGCTGCTGCCAAGAAAACCGAAAAGGCTTTCAAGAGTCTTTCCAATCGTATTGCCAATGGGGAAACCGAGGAGGAGGCAGCCAATCACACGGGTATTGAGCTCACCCAGGCAGCTGAGGTAACTGCTACTCCTTCTTGAACTTTTAACACTTCTAATAACTGGTTTCTTTCCACACAGCTCCATGGACGCGCCTTTGTATTCCACTGTTTCCTCAACGAGGTCACTGGGCCAAAGTCCAAGACACGTTCGTCGGCTTTGAATCGTGTGTTGGAGAATCTGCTAGAGCTTTACCTAGTCAATGCAACCCTGAAGGCCATGAGCGATATTCTACGGGTGAGTTCATTGACCCATTAGTTCTCCTACGGTAATACTGATGCAAAAATTATCATATTCAGTTTATTAACTTGACGGACTCCGATCTGAGCAAACTGCAAACGCGTCTGGAGACAGCGTTGACCAAGCTGCGACCTGATGCTGTGGCCATTGTGGATGGATTCGATTTCACCGATCGCCAGTTGAACTCCACCATCGGTTCCTTCGATGGCAATGCCTATGAACGCATTTTCGACGCGGCTCTCAAGTCGCCCATGAACCAGAAAGCGGTGCCAAAGAGTTTCCACGAGCACTTGGGACCATTTATGAAGTCCAACATGTAATTTAGTTTTATCGTGTTTATTGGCGGCTGCTCTACACATGTACATATTACAGTTGTAGCCATATCTTATCTTTTGTGTTTATACTCTTAAATGCATTGTATACCTATAATAGTTTGTTTTCGTTTTATTATCGCTCTATCACGCTCTTTTTCGCTCTTGCGCTCAGTGAGAGCGATCTCTGTATTATCTGCGCTCTCTCACGCGCACGCTCACTCTCATTTGCTCTCTTTTCGTGTTTTGCTCTGAGCGCGAGCTTTTGTGCTGAACGCACTTTGGCCCCGCAAAGCTTTTACTTATTGACTGCTGCATGCGCCATCTTGCTCAGTTAGTGTCTGCAGCTCAGAGCGACCACTTCAAACGGCCTTTCACTTTGCGTGTTTGTTTTAATAAATATAGTTTTTTGTTTGCCTAAATAATAATACTAAAATGTCGCAACTAAAGAACATAATTCCGAAAACGGTGAACCCTGATCTACAAAAGGAGCGCGATGCAGCCAGCTTTGATGTGGAAGAGTTTGCTGCTTGGTGGCAGGGCAGTGTTGAGAAACTCAAAACCAAAAGAGAAATAGGCAAGTGTAAACTGTAAACTGTACAACTCTTTGCCGCTCTCGCTCTCTTACGCCCTGGACGCTTATCAGCAAGTGCACTATGTATTTGCACTATGTTCTCTTGTACCTACGTGATCAGCTGTGATACCAAATAAAGCCGGCAAAGTCCAGTAGATAATAATATTCTGTCTGCTGATTGTGATAAAATGCCAATAATATTTTGTATTTTATGATTTAATTTGTGTGTTAACTTAAATTGATTTTGCTTATCTACCAATACTTACAATACCTACCCTTGTTTATCAGTGCCATCCAAAGTTTAAAAGGCCACGATCAGATCTGATCAGATCAGACTTTGCTTTACTACTACTACTTACTATAGCTATGTATTCTATATCTTTTTAGAGCATGCCATCTTTGATGATCTGGAGGATGGTTATGGCATCAATCATGAGTACATGTCCCATGAGGATCTCTACAACTCCACGGTTCAAAAGGTGGCTGAAGCGGCGCCCAAGCTAAAAGCGCTGCAAAACAAGCTAAATCCCGGTGGCAAAGACATTTGGCCGTAAGTAGAGTAATCCCTCTTCTTCTTTCTACTTTCTAATACTTGTTTCCTTTACTCTACAGTGGCTGTCTGTTTAGCGCCCAGGCACATGGCTTGTTTCCCGCTAATCATCCGCTGGCCACACACATCACCATGTTTGTGGATGTGATCAAGGGCCAGGGCACACCCGAGCAGGTGGAGAAGTGGGGCAAAGCAGCGGAGAATTGTAATATCATTGGAACGTATGCACAAACCGAACTGGCTCATGGCACCAATGTGCGCGGCATTGAGACGAGGGCTGACTACGATCCCAGGGCTGGTGAATTTGTGCTCAACACACCCAATTTGGAGGCCTACAAGTGGTGGCCAGGCGGCTGTAAGTACACAACTACATACATAGTCTATATACTCCAACACTTCTTTGTTTACAGTGGGTCATACGGCTAATCATGCCATGGTGGTGGCTCAGTTGTACGTTTCCGGCAAGCACAAGGGCGTGCAGATGTTCATAGTGCCATTGAGAGATCCGGACACCCACATGCCCCTTAAGGGCATCGATATCGGCGAGATAGGCAAGAAACTGGGCATGGCCTCGGTGAACCAGGGCTTCCTGGGCCTCAAGAACGTACGCATTCCACGCACCAACATGCTCATGAAGTTCGCCAAGGTGGAGCGGGATGGCACCTTTACGGCCAGTCCTGCTTCCAGGGTGAATTATCTGACCATGGTCTATACCCGCTGCCTGATTGTCAACTTGAACTCTATTCTGCTGCTGGAGGCAGCCACCATTGCCACCAGATACTCGGCTGTGCGTCGCCAGAGTCCCATTGAGCCAGAGTAAGTAGCTTTGGAAGGAGAATTTCTTCTTCTAACTAAATCTCTACGTCTCTGCAGTGGCAAGGAGCCGCAGATCATTGATCATGTGACGCAGCGTTTGAAACTGTTCCCGGAAATTGCCACTGGCATTGCCTACCATCTGGTGGCCAAGCACATGTGGGAAATGTACGATGAGACGGTGCTGGCTGCCAACAACGGTAGGTTTGAGCGGCTGCCGGATATGCACATCCTATCGTGTGCTTTGAAGGTGCTCTGCACCACCGATGGCTGTGCGGGCATTGAGCGACTGCGTCTCTCCACCGGCGGACATGGCTATCACATTGTGGCCAATCTGAGTAACATTTACGGCAATGCTGTAGCCGCCTACACGTACGAGGGCGAGAATACGGTCCTACTGCTGCAGATTGGACGTGCTCTGGTCAAGGCCTGGGCTAGCTACAAGCAGGGACAGACTCCCTCCTCCTCCTATGCCTACTTTGAGCCCTCCATGCGTTTGACGCAGTTTCCCCGCTGGGACAACTCCTGGGAATGCATAGTCAAGGCGCTGCAGTATACGGCTGCGCAGTAAGTATACACTCAACTACATAATCCGTATGGCTACCAACTCCCTTTATTCTCTTTGCAGCAAGACTCGCATTGCCTTTGAGAACATGTCGGAGCGCATTGCAGCCGGACAGTCGCAGGGCATGGCAGCCAACAACACGGGCATTGAGTTGACCCAAGCAGCCGAGGTAAGTGCTAACTACTTTCTTCACTATTGTATTATCTAATTGATTCCTTTCTTCCTAGCTCCATGGTCGCCAATTTGTCTGCCAGGCCTTTATCGAACAGATCACCGGACCCAAAGCCCAACAACGCTCCAAGGCTCTGAACGAAGTGCTGGAAAATGTGGTGGAACTGTTCCTTATACAGACAGTGCTCAACAATCTAAGCCATATACTGAGAGTAAGTTAATATATCTTGTCTCGCAGCTATACTTTGTTTTAACAATTTTATTCCTTTTTAGTTTATTAACCTGACGGATGCTGATCTGAGATCTCTACAAAAACGCCTGGAGCTGTCGCTAGAGAAATTCCGTCCGAATGCAGTGGCCATCTGTGATGGCTTTGATTTCCATGATCGCGTTCTCAACTCCGTGCTGGGCAGCTACGATGGCAACGTTTATCCACGGCTCTTTGATGCGGCCAAGCGCAGTACGATGAACCAAAAACCCGTACAGAAGTCATTCGAGTCGTATCTGAAACCCCTGATGAAGGCCAATTTGTAATATACTAAATCTACTCTTTTCTAATCGTTACAAACTGTTAATTCAAATAAAATGCATTTAAAGCATGTAAGTTTTAGGCTTTGACTTTAAAATATTTTATAATTATTGGTAATGATCGTAGTTTCATCGGCGCATTTGCTATTGCCATTTGGTGTGTGAAGATTTTTAGTTTTCAATGAAGTTGTTGCTGTCTACTGTTTATTTATATATGCCTGATAATACAACTGGTGATTTTAATATTCCAGTCGGACTACCAAGTGGACAGAACTTTCAGTAGCAAAATACATCAATGAACATATAAAAATATACATTTTTAACTAACATAAAACTCACAACATAAGAAACTACTATTACCTTATGGACACCTTATTTGGTATTGTAATAGGTATCTAAATACCGTTCGAAGTTGACGCCCGATCCACTCCCAGAAAATATACACATGTTGAATTGTTTAAATTAGTTTTATACCGTTTTTATTTAGCAAATCAAAACCAATTTCTCAGTACATTCAGCGTATTTAAAAAACTAACAAACTAAACGCTTACATAATAGCAATAAAAAACGCATTATGTAAACTTTTTGACAAAAAAAAAGTATAATCAATGTATATATAAAATCAAATAAAACAGAGCGTCGTACTCGATTGAGAGAGCAACGCAAACGGAGTACATTTGATCATATAAAAAATTTGCAGTTGCGTTTTTTACAGTGTAGAAAAGGTTGTATGTATTCAGAATGCATTCAGTTTATGTTGTTAAGTGTGTGTGTGTGTGTGTGGATTGAAATTGTTTATATGACATTTGAGATTTTGTTTCAACATTTTCATATGCTGTGTTTGCTGTTGCTGTTGTTCCATCTTCTGTTTGTTGTAGTAGTATGTATGTTTTATATATATATATATTAAATTCTTATTAATTTTATATGCATTAAACATTATAATTACACACACAATTGTTTTAGTTTTTGCTTAATTTTATGCTATTTTTATTATTATTATTATTTTAGTATAGTATTATTATTATAACTTTCTTTTCGCAATGAAAATATGGCATATGAGCGTTAAAAATTGAAAGTATGTATTGTATTTGTTTGTTGTTTGTTTTTTACTTCTCGGTTTGACTAACAGTTGAATAATAAATTGTTTAATATGTATGTGTGTGTGTGTATTTTTGGGAATTTCTTTAACGGTATTCGGGTGCTGTGGTTTACTTGTAAACTTAACAATAATAAACTTTTACTATTGTATGTAAATATTTGTTTGTTTGCTTGTAAAAAAGTTAAACAAAATTGCCGGATAGAGAGAAAGAGATAAGAGAGTAAGAGAGATGGAGACACCGAAAATTGAACGTAAAGCTAAATAAATGCACAATTGTTCATGCGTTATTTTGATTCTTAGCCATGGTAGTGGAAGCAGTTTACAAAGGTAAGCGCAGTTTACTAACTCAAATTCCCATTAATAATTGCTTTTGCTGCCAAAACACAAAAAACCTAATTAAATTATACAAATTGCTTTTCCTCGAAATCATTTCGTACCACATTCAATAAATATTTTTTCGTTTTCCTTTTGGTTTTTGTTTTTTTTTTTTAGAAAATAGTAGAAATTTTTGTGATTTTCTTCAGTTGGTTTTTTAGTTATCAGTTTTCAGTTGGTTTTATTCATTTGTTATTTAATAAAATGTTTGCCAGAAAAATGGTTTTTACGCTCCCTTTTGTTTTGGTTTTTTGTTCTTGTATTTTTTTGTTTTCTCTTTTTTGTTTTTTGTTTCGTTTTTAGGAATTACACTAATAATTACATATTTATGCTTAAGTATAATATAAACTTAAAAACATTTATGCATCAATTTCAATTGTTTAATGTGCCACAAAGAGTTTCAGTTAAATTGGGCTTTTAGTTCAAGTTTTAATTGGTTGATAATTCGAATTGGTTTTGTAAATTAACAGTTATGTGTTTTACAGTTTTGACGGTCTTTGTTTATCAAGTGATTTCCAATTACATAATTGTGTTCTGTAGTGCTTTCCTGTGTGTTGTGTTGTGTAGTGTTTGTGTTTGTGTGTATATTCAGCTAACATATATTATTACGAATAATATTCATTCAATATTCACGAAAAAAGTTGTTGTTCATTGATTCACATCACTTTATCGTTTACATACATATCTGTGTGTAGTTGTTGTGTGTGATGTGTGTGTCTGTGTATATATAATTTGTTGTTGTTACTTGTTTTTTTGTTTTGTTTTTGTTTTTCTCTACTCATAATTAATTTGCTTAATTTGCCCGCCCTTATATTGTGTTTTTTTTTCTGTTTTCTTTTTTTTACTATTTAAATATATAATTTTATTTTATTATATATTAAATTTCGCATGATTTATTTTGCTTTTATATTTGATATTTTGTTTGCTTTTTTTTTTCTTAATTTCTTTCTGTTTTTTTTTTTGTTGTATTACACAATTTGCTTAAAACTTACTTAATTAGAAAAGTTTTGCACCCACACACACGTGTGTGCGTGTGTTGCATTTGACTTACAGGTAAGTTTTTGAAATTTTCTTCTTCTTACAATTCTTTTGCTTTTTTTTGAACCCCTTGCGAAATAATTGTGTGATCTCAAGAGTTGTTTAACTTATGTATGTTTCTGCTTCTTCTTCTTGTTGTTGTTAGTTATTTGTTGTTGTTTATGTTGATGTTGTTGTTGTTGTTTCGTTATTGCCTCGGTTTGTGCAATATCGCGCAGTGTATTGAGCTGAGCTTGTTTAGCCAAATTCGAATGCACGTCGTTAATCCATTAATTGTCAATTGTTGTTGTCATGACTCCGCTCCAGTGACTGCCTCTACGCCTACTACCCACAGCTCCAGATCAGCTACCGATCAGCTTAATACCTGCGCGCTGGGCCAGTATCTCAGGCGTAGAACTCACGATTATTCGCATTTTTCGCATAGGAATTGTTGGCAGGCGAACGCTTTGGCTCGTCCAGCGCATAGGATCCTTCGTCCTTTTTCCGCATGCGATACACAATGAACATGACCACTAGTATGGCACACAGCAAGCCCACAACGGCGCCACCAATGACAGCTATATGATATGATCATTATTAACTCATTTAGCCTTTTTATAGCTAGTACTAGCTACGACTCTACTTACCAGCCAATATGCCGGGCTGCGCAAAGAAACTTGTCGTGCGATCGTCTTCGCTCATGATGACAACCTCACCGTTGATGCCAGGTATATGATCAGTGATCTTTGTATCTGTTGGCTGGCTATTGATGTTGTTGTTGGCATCCAGTTCTTGGATGTTGTTGGTGCTGCCGCTGCCACCAGCTGTAATTAGTTTTGCAATTGTGTGTATTTAGTTATATGACACTTGGCTGGCAAGAATACACATGTTTTTGTGATAGACGTGCAGCAAAAAACACAAAGATATTACGTATACGCAACCAGTGTCCATTTTATTGTGTGAAGTGTGTGTGTGTGTGAGTTAATGAGTTGTTGTTGTATGCATGTATGAGTGAGTGTATATTTACATTTGGCTTTTTGGGGTGCTGCTACTAAGTATGCTGTTAGTTGGTTAAACTTCTTCTAACTACTTTCAATCCAACCAAAAATTCCACAAAATTCTACAATTTGAGTTTTGCAACTTATTTCGCGGCTAATGAGCAAATTCCCCGAAAAATGTCTTCAACTTCTTGGTTGCCATAATGAAAAAACTTTTGTCACCAACAAACAACAATTTTCGCTTTGGTATGCGTGAAGCAAACAAACTTTGTTGTTGTTGTTTTTGTTGTTTTTTTTTTTGGTTCTCTACACACATTTGCAGCTCATTCTGTCAAACGAAGTGAACTTTTCTGTGTGTGTGTGTGTGTGTTGTGTTGACCCACTTTGTCAGATTTGAATCCAAAAATTTGCATATTTGACCTGAACTTTTCATGCTGCCTTTTCCTACCCGCTCCCCGCGCCTATTCAACTTCTGTAGCTCGTAAACACATGACTAAGGAAATTTAATGCCAATTAGCAGTTAAACAAATGATTTTTAATTAATTTAATTGCCACACCGCTATACTACTTCACAGTCTACACACAGGGGTTGTGTGTGTTTTGTTCTTGTGTGCAATTGTTCTCATTGCTCTTGTTTATTTAAGCTTAAGACAAACATATTGCTTGTTTAGTCCTTGTTCGCTCTTTATTGCTGCTCAACGTCAATATACGTATACAAACAACAATTGTTCAAATATGTAAACGCAAACAATCTAACGAGGTGTACTTGATGAGTAACTACAGTTGATAACATTGTGTTTAGTAGTGTCTTAATCTGTAATTTTAAATTGATACTGTTGGTAAGTTCCTTAAACAGTTGATACTTATATGCCAAGCCTTCTGCAGTGCCATACAAATAAAGAACTTTAAACTATCTATCGACTATAGAAACTGCCCTCGCACAATGTATGTGTGTATTTGCTGCTTGACTTGACTGCTTTTCGGTCCCTTCTTCAAGTCAAATTTGGCATATTAATTAGGATCAACAATGCCAGCGGCATTTGTTGTATTAGCTGAGACTGAAATAGATTCGTTTGTTAGATACGAGTATGTATTTAAGCGGAACAATCAGTTCAAGTGCGGCGTCTGTGTGTTTTGGGTTTTACTTACTAACTAAGTACGCTAACAAAGGCGGCACTCAATAATGGGCGTGGCCATAAGCATGTGCTTTAAAGCCATCAGCTCAAGTTTAAAGTGAAGCTTAAGTTTGCTCTGCTTGATTTCTAACCGACAAACACTTGCAGTGTGTGTGGGAGTGTGTGTGTAAATGATATGCCTGTTATATCGATGGGGGCGTGGCCAAAGGGCCTCTAAAAAATGGTGATTGTCAAAGTCGACTAGCAAACAAGTACACACCACACATACACACGCGTACAAAAGGCACTAAGCGACAACGCGTCGTATGAGCAACAAACAATCTGACACAAAGAGGTAAGACGAACAGAGAGAGAGAGAAAGAGAGAGTGAGATAGGGAGGGAGTGAAAGAGAGAGGCATATCAGATCGTTTGGTTGCTTTGCCAGCGACAGAAGTCGGTGATTTTTCATGTGAAGTGCGCCGTGAAGTGTTTTCCACTCGATGCCAGCGTCAAATCAGTGCAAAGCTTAGTGAGTTTTTCCAGTAGCTTGCAGATACTAAATCTACCGAGTATGTGTATTGGTGTGTGTGTGTGTGTATTGTTGTGTGTTAATGGAACTTTGCTTCGTTCTTCAGCCCCGCAGCTAAACAACTGAGTAAATTGCAAACCTTGTGCAAACCAAGGCTCTAAAGCCAACGAAATGGCATCACTTGATTGAGTGGGTTTTTCCACCATTTTCCATTTTCCCCCAAGCAAACAAGCAAGCACACTGAATCGATTGTTTGTGTGTTTGTTTCTTCGTCTTATACTTTGTTTGTTGACTTATCAGCTTAAATGACAGCAATCGCCATTAATTAATGACGATTTTCAACTTATTAGAACCAAAACCAAACCTAACCAAAAACAGCAATAGAGTTATCTATGCTTAAAGCTACCAAAAGTTAATGTTAACTTTAGCTAAATTCTAGCTAATATCATGAATGATGTGAATGATTTGAGTGATGAAAGATACTTGTTGTGTGAATGATAAATGTGAAAAGTTTCTTCATAAATTTAGCTGAAAAGTGTATGATTCTTATTTGTTTTACGTTTTCAGTTTGTTATTTGTTTGTTTGTTGCTGTTGTTGTTTTTGTGGGTAAAGTTTTAATTGTGTGTTAGGGAAGTTGACCCGCGACATTTATTCCGCCAGAGACAGAGACAGAGTGAGAGAGGCAGACAGTGTGTGAGAGACAAAGACAGAGACAGAGAGAATTCAGCAGCCGTGATGTTTCGACGTTGCGTCTAAATCTAAACTGAACTTAACTGGTACACAACAAATCATAGTAATAATAATGGCAATTAAATGAAAGCACTTAATAAATTAAATATATTTATATTTATATAATATGCCAGAAAGCTAACCCATTATCCAATTCAATAATACTTTATAAAACTAAACTACATAAAAGATCATTAAAAAAGAGTGATACCAAAAGCAAATGGCAACAATGCAAATATGTAAAAAAAATTGTTGCTAAAAGACAGATAAAATTGGTTAAAGTTAAACAGGGAAAAAACATATACTACACTGTTAGAAGTTATGCTGCACTTTAGTCGTTTTTCTAACAGTGTAGCTTGATAAAGTTTTAGAAAGAGAAAGCATGCGGAAAATGAAGGTAGCACAGAAACAGAAATGAAACAAGACAAAAATTTAACTTTGGCAAGCCAAATATTTGATTTCCTTGCAGAGTACTATAGTTATAGCTATAGATACACGATACAGCTGTCAGATTTTAATGAAATTAATCCCGAATTTCGTTAAGATAACCGCGAGAACTTCTTGTTACTTTGTAGGCTCGACCGATTGTTTCTTTATAATAAAGTAATACGATTTTTATGTAATTTTATTGGCATTTAGAGATTGACATGAAAAATTATTTGAACTTATGGTTTAAAGACAGACGGACATAGCTGTATCAACTCGGCTGTTGAAGCTGATTTAGTACCTTACTCTATGCCTACTTTGCTGCATTAAAAACATATGCAAAATACGCTCTGCAAGGGTATAACAAGTTAAATGCAAATGTGCAAAGAAAGTGGAAATTATATAAAAGACAAAAGCAAAAGAGCCACAGACAAAACAAAACCATAGACAGATAAAAATAAAAGAAACCAAATACAAAGATACGAATAATAATAATAATAAATACGAATAAAAGAAAATGTTTGAAAAACCACTGACATTCGCCGGCATTTTGCGTCATATCCTTGTTACTGATTTCAGTGTAGATATCATCATCCTCTTCATCGACATTAAACTTATTGTTGGTATTGCTGATTTCATCATCAAGATCGATGGGTTTGCTGCTACCCAAGTCTGTGTTAACAGTTTCTTTGATAACCGCTGGCAATACTGGTTCATTGCCTTGATCATCTTCATCCTCCACATCATCATCAGCATCATCATCGATATCATCCGTATTGTCGTCATCACCATCACCATCACCATCGCCATCACCGCTGCTTTCCAGATCGATGATATCATCATCTTCTGACTCTGGCAATGCAGGCGGTGGTGTTGGTTGTGTGGTTGTTGTTGTTGTATGGTTTAATAGGGACTTGGGTGTGGTGATATCAAAGTCGGAACTTATGTATGACGGTGTGGTACTAGTTGTTGTTGTTGTTGTGGATGTGGATGTGGAAGTGGTTGTGGTGGTGGAGGTTGTGGTTGTGCTGCTGCTAGTGTTTGCTGTTTGTGTTGTTGGTATATGAGCTGCTGGATATAAAGATGTTGTTGTTGCTGTGTTTGAATATTGTATATTGAAAGGATTGATGTTGTCGTTGTTGTTGTCGTAGTCTTTGTCGTTGTTGTTCTTGTTATTACTTATACTTAAAGTTGGAGTAGTAAAGCTAGATTTGTTGTTGTTGTTGTCTGAAATGTTTGAGGTGATGTTGGTAATGTTGTTCAATGTGATTGTGGTGGAATTATTTGAAGTAAAAACGTTGGCATTGACTATAGTTGTAGTAAGATTAGCTTGATCTTTACCGATTGTGCTGATGTCACTACCACTGCTGATGATGCCTTTGTTGTTCTGGTTGTTCTGGTTGATGTTGTTGTTGTTGTTGATATTATGATTATTGTTGGCGTTGGTGCTACTACCAATGATGGTGCCACTATTCGCTTGATGATTATTATTATTATTGTTATTATTGATATTATTATTATTGTTCTTGTTGATGTCGATTAGATTATGATTGTTGACTCTACTCGAGATGAGGTCGTTGTTGTTGTCGTTCGAATTATGCTTACTGTTTGTATGTACTCGCGTATTGTGCGAGCTCTGACGATTTTCGGTTACGGCGTCCTCGTCATCGGGTCCAAAACCAGAGCCTGAATAGTCTTTATCACTATCTACATCATCGTGTATCTGCAAGAAAGAGACAGAAAGAGAAAGAGAGAGTGAGAGAATGTTACAAATGTGTTAAGGTTAAAAAGTGTTTCAAGTACAATTCAGATAGACAAAGCCAAGACTCTCTCTTTAGTTCACTCTATTCAGAAAAGTTGAAGAACTCTGTTGCCTACTTTTGTGCGCAACAAATGCCAACGATTTGCATTGAGAATTATGCGACTGCCATGTCCTTGACAGCAGCACAGCTAGCTAGCGAGCACAATGGCCCTACAAAGAGTGAGAGAGTGTGGGAGGAGTGCTTGGGGCGTGGCGGAATGGCATCACTTACTCGTGGGACACATTTATATGGCCATTGTCTGACGACAAGCAACAGCGGTTGACTATGGCGAGTGTGGCTTTCATGCCTTCAATGCGGTTATTGCGGTTTATTTGGGCAACAACATACGCAACTCACACACAAACACACTCACACACAGACACTGTGACCAATGATAATTGTTGTGGCGACAAAAGGGAATACCACAGTTGTTCTCTGCGTCGCTGGTTTATTTACTTTAATTTCGTCACCATTTGCTTTTCATGGCAGTGCTGAACAAACTACACTGTCAATTTATAGCAGCAAAGTCAGCTACGATTTCAGTGGTAACTTCCAAGACTGTTTCAGCACATATATTTAGTTTAGCGCACCTGACGCACTGTTTATTTGTCTCTAAAGCAGTATATTTGCAGTATATAAACAGTTGCTAACCTTAGAAAACGTCTCTGATTTTGCCCAATGTTTTTCCAGAAGTGTGTATACAAAGTAGTGGCCATTGCACAACCCAGCTAAGCACTCAGTGAGTAAACTACCCAATATTCCAAGCCAAAGGTCCCACTGGGTAACTTTGTCTTTCTTTAACGCCATAAAAACTGGCACAAGACAAAAGACAAGTCAACGCAGAGTAAGAAAGTAGCAGGAGCGGAAATGGGGGAACAGTAGCCAGGAGACAGTTGCCAAAAGCAAAATTTAATTGAATTTGTTCACGCGTTATGAAATGCCAACATGTTTACGTTTATTTCGTATACTTATTAGTCTGGGCAACACTTGTGGCACCCCACGCCCCCTTCAACCGACTATTACGACTAACAAACTGCCCTCGCTTGTTGCTTATTGACCATTAAGCGAGTGGTAATATGAACACGCGTTAGTTGCAGCTGCTTAACTTTAAGATAGACTAGATCTGCCCACAATTCTTTAAGTAGATAAACATTTCCACCTGAATGTGAAGCGTTGACCCCTAACCCAGCACATGACTCAACATGTATTTTATGCAAACAAATTGAAAGCATTTGCTTCGTTAATGACTACTTTACCCATACTTATAATAAGCCACTCATGCTGCAGAGTGGGTTAGCTGAAGATCTGGCTTTGTACCCAATTTCCCAGAAATATGGTAAAGTAAAATTCCCTTTTTATGTTTATCCCAGCAATTCGCATTCATATCCCTGGTATTTGGCTGAGACACAGCAACAAAAAAACGATTTTAAATCATAAAAACTCCAGAGCTTACGTACTTGACTTTTGCAATTGAATTTTTCAACAAGAGAAAATTGTGGAAAATTTCCAGGTTAAATCAGCAGTTCATTTTACAGTTGTTTTACGTTTTCCTGCTGGTAATTGATTTGCCAAAAATTTAAATTTAGCCCACAAAATTTGCAATAATAATTCTCTAATTGCAAGCGTTCATTGAGCGGAAATTGGGCTGAAAATATGGCAAATAGAATGCAAATTTCTGTCACTAATTTAATGCATTTTATATGCAATATGTTTTTCAATAATCTAAATTAATTTTCAAAAATATTTATCTGCATAGAAACTAATTGATTATCTATATAAAGCGTGGAGTAGATTAAAAAGCACTTTACTAAACACTTTGTGGGCATAGCTAAGTAACTGTATTCAAAAACAACTTTCCATAAAACTCATTAATAAAACATTGCTTTCAAGCCAGTGGAGAATTGGGAGCGAGAGAGGGAGAAGGAAACATTTAATTAAATGTACTTTATTTTTGGCAAACCAGTGAAGCGCCAAGGCACATGTATTGTAATTTGTTTTGGACACACACTCGTCGCACAATCCAAATACACACATCCAATACACACTCTACACACGCACACTCTGCACACACTTTTGCTAAATTGAAAGCACACAAGCCGGCGGCTTAAAGCTTTGCCAATCTAAAAATAAAAACAAAGAAAAAAGTAACAAGAACCACAGAAGTACAAAAAAAAAGTAATAATAACAAGTAACAAGCAGAAATCTATTCTCGACTATGATATACCCGTTATTTAAGCGTAACAAAACTTCAACTAGCTGTAAAAAGTTTTAAACTCATTTCCGACCCTATAAAGTATATATATTTATTATCAGCACGAACTGGCGGATTAATTTCAATAGTTTTTAGAGAAATTTTTTTTTTAAATTTTCTGAAAAAATGTCAAGGGGTAATTATGGAAAAATATGAAAAATTTTGAGAAAAAAATCAAATTTAAGAAAAGCAGGAATTTTGAATGCAGAATTAATTATGCGGCAAAATACAGAGTGAACTGGATTTCCGCTTGCAAATTACTCCATTTTTGGCTGAGAAATCCGTAATTTAAAGTTGTAAAAAAGGAAATAAAGGGATTTCAGGGTAACTAAATAATGCCTATCCATACCGACTGAATTGGCACTTGAAGCTTTTACCATCTCTTTTCGTATATACGGACAAACAGATAGACAGACATACAGACGAGCATTTCTATATCGACTCGTCCTTACGCTTTGTTTTCACAAACAAAATATACCCTTTACAATTTAAAATAGTCAAAAAATTCTAAGAAAATCATATTTCTTAATCCAATTCTTTACGAAATAGGTTCATTTTTTCTATCAATTCTATTGGAAAAAGTGCCAACCCTTGCCTGTTTTATACAATCCGTATATACTCTAACACCAAGTATGACGGGTATAAAATTTACACGTTCACTGATGGCGAAAATTTGTTTTGAGTTTTGAGTATTATTTTTTTTGTTGTTGTTGCCAAATTTAATTAAAATGTTTTGCGTTTTCAAAACGAAGAAAACGAAAAAAAGAAAACATAAAATGTTGTATTATTGCGTCAAACTGCGGGCCACAATTTTATGACCCTCATAAATCGTGTGTGAGTATATGTGTGTGTGTGTTGCAACTGGAACAATTCTTTATACTATGTACTAGATGTACCAGACATTTGGTCAAAAGTGGCTCATAAAGCATAACTGGAATGTTGGCCACAATTGTTTTTTGCACTGTTTTTGCTACACAATTTTTCCTGCATGCACACAGTTTATTTAAAATGCTTTTCAAACGCCATTTGTAGCACAAACACATTCATGTGCCCCCCGGTGTTTGCCACAGGTTTCGCCATGACTTTGTGTCGCTTTTGCCGCTTGATTTATGCAGCAATTAGCGAGAAAGTGGTGGGAGGAGTGGGACTGGGACTGGGAGTGGTAGAGTGGATACTTGTAGCGGGTGTGTCCTGCAGCTTTGGTAGCAAGCCGTTGAGCTGTTGCACGTTGCAACTTTAATTGCCTTGTGTTCAGTTGCCTTAGTTGCTGCATGCTGTTGGGGCACATTTGTTGCCTACTTTTCAGCGTTTGCTTTTTGTTTGGCTCTTGAATATAAGTTCATTGGCGTTGGCCAAGTTAGCAAATTGCACTTTCATAGTTGCGGTTACGCTTACTTAGAGACGCCGACAATTTTATGGCCATGGCTCTTGGCTTGGCCTGTTCGCTTGGCCTCATTAAACGTGGCCCAAAAACTTGAACGATCGATAAGCGGTGTGTGCAGGGGTGCGTGTGTGTGTGGCATGCAACTGTGAGTTTTATGCAATAAATTGCTTTGTTAATAAAACATGAGCAGCGGTGGCAACACCATCTGATGCTGCAATAAATGGGTCATGCATGAATTTCAATGATGTCATTTGAATGCTACGTTTTGCAACGTTTCTCTGTCCGTTGATGCCACGTGCAACAGGAGCAGTGGCAACATCTGCTGCTGCTGCTACTGCTGCTGCTCCTTTTAGTCCGCTTAATGGCGTTGACTTTAACATTTTGCGCATTAAATTTGCATTTGCATTTGTAGCAAGTGCAACAGCTGCAACGGCCAACTGCAATTTCGGCTGGTCCAACGTGGCGTATGCTTGACACCATTTGTGATATATGACGCAAGTATGTATGAAATATGCAAATTTCAAAAGCTACCATATCGCACATTTCTATAAACTTCTATAAAAAAAGTAAGCTAAAGCATTTATGCACTTAAAACTCTACGCTCTAAACCTATTCGACAAACTTTTCATTTGTTAATTTGAAATTTAATTTCAACTTGCATCATTTTGTTAAAGTTTTGTAAAGTCAAGCGCATGGAAATTCTCTCGCTTCTGCCTTAATGAAAATAATGCAAAAACTTGAAAGAAAAGCGAGGCAAAAAACAAAAAACAAGAGAGCAAAAAAGAGAAAGAAAGAAAAACGTAGGCAACAACCTTCAAGCATATAATGAGCGCCAAATTGTGTCAGCTCAGTGATGTTCAGCACTGCACAGTGCACAGTGGGGCCTTGTGGCACGTGGGTGTGGCTCTGGCTGCCTCCTTATGCATAAACAACAAGTTGCACTGCAGCAAAAGTGTGCAACAATGGCGCAACATAAAGTGGTGTACTCGAAGCGTTGATTACACTTAGTTTACAAGCTGAAAGAATGTATCTTTATCTATTTTCAGCAACTTATTTCAAACTAGATCTAAATTTATAATCAATTTTGTTAAGACACTAGTAGTGCCATTCAAATACAGGGTATTTAAACAGTTGGCATTGCCTGCTTTTGCAGTTCTACGCTCTCTTTTGCAATTGTTTTCTGCTTGTTTCGGTTTACTTTGGCGTGTCTTTGCTTTCGGCAAACATCTCCGAGCACCGAGCACTGAGCACTTGTCGAGGACTTTGCCTTCTTCTTCTTCTGTTCTGCCTCCCACTCGCTGCTCAGCAGCATTTCCTCTACACTGCTGCATAATTAATGCATGCAAAATTCAATTTCGAGTTTGTTTTTTTTTCCTGTATACCCATCTTTATCTCAACTATAACAGAGACATGAGAGAAGTTTGTTTTTCTCAATTGCCTTAACTTTAGAGTGTGTAGCGATGCGTGTATTAACTTGGCCCATGAAAAGCTTTACAAATGTATTAGAACTAAGCACAGTACGCTTGTCATTTCAACTGTTTCTGCTGCTGCTGCTGCTTCTGTTTCCATTTCTAAGCTCCGAGTTTTCTCTTATTGTTGTTTGTGTGCATCTCTTTTTGTAATAAGTTTACGCATGAAAATGTTGTGTCAAAGTTTTGTCGTGGAAAGTTTTTAGCTGTCAGTTTTTTTCGTTTGCAAGTTGAGTGTGAGTAAATTGTCGCTTTGACAAGCTGCCTCTTGTTGCAACATGTCTCTCCTGCAGTTTGTTTGTGCAACTCGCATGCAACAAATAACAAACTAGAACAACACACACACACAACAGTTGTTAGCCAAGTGGTCAGTTGTTGTTGCTGTTGTTGTTTGCAGCAGGAAATGCTTTTTGCCAAAGTTTGCTGCATTTCAAATGCGGTCAATGTTCGGGGGATTTGAAAGCGATTCAACTGTGTGTTTGTGTGTGTGTGTGGAAAACCTTTGCTTCGAATTTGGCATTTTACTGTGCATTGGGCAGTTCAATTATAGCCAAGGCCAGGCATTGCCAGTTGGCCATCAAATTCTAATTTATTTACATGCATTTTACGATTTTCCCAAATGTTTCTTGTTATAGTTTGTGTGTAGTTGCTACAGCTGCAACGCATTTGTGGCAAGTCTCAGTGTGTAGTCTCAGTGAGCTTATTTGCTCAACGAAATTGCGTTCTTGCAACTTTTTCTCTGTGTGCTTCAACTGCTTCACAGTTCAGTGAGTTGTTGGCCCAGTTTACATTTCTTTTGCTCTTGCTTGGCCCTTTTTTTTTACTTGCTGGTCCCTTTTTTTGTCCTTTTCTTTTTCATATTCTTTAGAAATTGGCCATTTACATTTAGATTGAGGCGTAATACAATCAAATGACCAGAAAGAATATCATATCACATGTACAATACATGTGTCCACTAAGAGATATGGCAATCCTAAAGGTTTTTTGGTTTGCCTCATTTGGTTTACATTAAATTTGCATTATCTACTCTGTACCCCTGGTGCAGCTGCCCCTTCTCCACTTGCTTGGCATAAATAATTGCTTTTTAAATGTGCACAGTAAATTGAAAAAGTTTTTGGCCAAGTTTTGTGGCCCAAGAAATACACCTAAATATCAATTGCATGTTATACAAGTTCGCTGGCTTTTCATTTTGGTCCACAACTATGGAAAACTTGTACTTTTCCAGCTTTACTCGCGATAACAATATGCATTCAAGTCTCTCAAGTCTCAAGTACTCGCTCTCTCTACCTCTCTCGCTCTCTCTACCGCTCTGTCTGCCTGTTGTGGCAAGTTGTGCTGTTGTCGCGGCCTTGCAACTAAAATAGTTGGCTGCTTAGTTCTAAACGAACAGTTTGCAACTTTTTATACCCTGTACTTGAACTATAAGTAAGTGTAATTTATGTACACTGTTAAGTAGCTGCGGCATGTGTGCTTAACTGTGATTTATTTTTAATTAAAAGTATGCTAATTTTCAGTTCTTTTACAACTTGTATATGAGTATCCTAACTATGCTTTCAAGTTTTAATTTTACTTATAGAATCTATATATTCTTTCATCAAAACCTTTAGAAAAATAACAACATCTTAAACGATTTTTGTTTATATTTTATTATATATTTATAATCTAGTTGCTCTCTAGTTATTATAATACTAATTAGCTGCGTATAAGGAGTATCTCTTAAGCATATCTACATTTCTATCTGTATCTTTAGTTATTGTTATCGCTGTTGCTTTTGCTGCCATTGTGTTGCTTGCATAATTTGGCACTTAATTGGCAGTTTGTTGCTTTTGTTTCTACATTTGCACTGCTTTACTGCATTCCTTCCTACTCAATCCCCTCTTCTCTCTCTCCTTTCGGACATGAACATTTATCAGGCTCATCGCTGCTGTCAGCATACAGAATTCAGTGCAAATCTCCATCTCTATCTTCATTCTCTAGTCTCATGCTCTTGGCTCAGTTTGTCGCTTCCGCTGCGTGTTTCTGTATCTGTTTAATGTATATTTTGTTCTGTGCGTTTGGGTTTCTTCAACTTGTTGTTCTTCTTCGTTTTCCTTTAAAAATTAAGCACACATCAGTGCATTTTGCATAATTTTTGGCGTGTATGCCAACCGGAAAACGCTAAAAAAAAATACGTAAATTTTGGCAGATTTATTTTGTAGACGAAGGTCTGAACAAATTTTGGTTTATTGCTGATGAGCAGCTGATTTGATTTATTTTTTCTCCATATTTTCTCTCTCTTTCTCGCTTTGTGTTCATATTTGTCTAGATTTCCGAGACTTGAGTAATGCTGCGGCTTTAATCGCTTGCTTTAAGCTTTTAATGCGCTTTTCGTGTTGCCCCACGTAATTTTGTCACAAAAATTGTGTTGCTTTCCTTTCGCAAGTCCAGCTCCCTGCTAACCTCTTACCACACTCCCCAAAAAAAAAAAATTGCCAACGCAGCACCATCAACATTATCATCATCATCGTCATTAACATCATCATGATGAGCTGCTTTGCTGCTGAAACAGAAAATCAATAACCGCACCCAAGGCAGCAGTAGTAGTCGTCGTCTTATTTTTTTTCTCTGTTTGCTGCCCATTTTGGCTATTACCATCTCACCTCTCGCTCGAACTCTGCCTCTCCCTCACTCTCTCTCTTTTCTCTGTCTCTGGCAAACAAAGTTACTGTCCGTTTGCTTTTTTTATGCATGGCACATTGGGAATTAGGAAAACAGCAAATTATGTACGCAAATGATGGTTAAAAGCTTCACAGCTCAGGCTAAGCTGCTTCGCAAAAGCATGGCAAACAATTTCCAAGCTCCATAACTTTAACATGCAATCCACACACAACCCACAGTTTCTGGTACGCGCCTAAAAGTATGCCACACCACAGCACACGCCTGATTGCAGTCAAAGCAGCATAAAATGCAATTTACAACGCGCCGCATCAACTTCCATAACTCGACACTAATTGTGGCAACACAGCCTTTGCCTTGCAACTTATGGCATAATTAAGCCAGAGCCTTTGATGTCTGCTCTAATCAAAACTAATTAAAGCCATCAAAGTTTGCGGCCGAAAAGTGAATCGATAAATCTGTCAAGAGTGAGGTTAAGTGCAGCTTAGTTTGTTATGGCTGCTGCCACAGCAAACAATTTGCAATTTACAAATTGGCCAGTGAGAGGTGCGCTGCAAGAGTTTAAGCAAGCTTAACACCATTTTGCAGCTAATAAGACAGCATTTTTTGCACTGCTGCTGCTGCTGCTGCTTTACTGCTGATGTGTTAAGCTTAGCACTAAACTTAGCCCTGCTTATGGGTGTGGCAAGTAGAGTTGTTGCTGCTGTTTGCATTTTAATTGCGTCACCAGAGATGCGACTTAATGTGCACACTGCAGTTTCAAATGAACTAAAAGGCTGCAAAAAGCCAGCTACAGAGACAGTGTGAAAAGGAGAAAGGGAGAGAAGGAGAGAGAATGCAAGGTTTCATGGCATGTCATTAAAATTTTTATGCTTCTACCGCCTTGGTGTGACAATGTGCACAAGGGGGAGTGGCTGTGGGTGTGTACATGGCTTTGCTCACTGCTCAGTCGAGCAGCAAGAAACGCTTAGAAATGTTTGCACTAAGCAGCTTTTGCTGACTGCCAGATGAGCTGTAAGTAATTGCAGCGTAAAGCTGATTGCTATGCAACGCACACCCACACACCCACACACATATGCTTAAGGAATTTAAGCAAGATTTGTTAGCTAGAATGCAACATTTAAAGTCAAGAACTTAAAGCTTAACAAAGCTGTGCTATAAAGACAAGTTTGTTTCTATTATATTTATAATATTATCATCGAATATTTATCAAATTAAAGGCATATTTAGAGTGCATAACTTAGGAAATGCTAGTATATGATTATAGCTATAAATCTAGCATATTTCATAATGAAATTCTGCTACTTTTAACAATGTTATGTTATGTATGCAACTCGCTTGCACAGTGAAACCAATTGGCATATGTATAATTAATACTGAAATCCATATTGATATGCATTTCACAGCACATATCATTTATGCAAAGCAAATATTTTGACAGCGCATTGTTTTTTGACTGATGAATGTGTGAACCGCATCATTGTTGTGGCAGCTACGTGTGTGTTTGTGTGTCTGCGTGTGAAACCCAAATAAATGATGCTATATATTCAACGTCAGTTCTCGTGCTTTTGGTTTGTGGTTGTCTCTGTGGTTGCAGCATTTAAATGAAATTGGCAAAAGCATGAATGTAGTAGGTATGTAGTTGTAGTTGTAGGTGTGTTGGTATGCCCCAATGCAATCAACGCTCAGTGCACGTATGCAACAAATGTAATTAACTTTCTAGCCAGCGCCATTGCAACATTTTGTGTGGTATGAATTATTCATGGCATTAAGACAAGTTGCTTGACCCAACTGAAACAGCTGAAGCACACGAAGAAGCATTAGACATTTTGCCTTTAAGAAGCAGCAGATGTGGCAGCAGCAGCAGCAGGTTCAACAAACTTGCGTCACGTTGCGCCTAAAAGCATGCAACGTACTCGAGTGTGCGGTCACAAGGTGAGGCAAAAGACGGCAACAGACGACGACGATGACGCTGACAAACGACAAATGCCAGTTAAAAATAAGGAGAAAAAGTAAGTACGTAAGTATTACACGAAGTCAGTGAAATTGTCGTCAAGGGAAAGGAAGTGCGTCCCAGTTGCAAACATCGAGTCTCAGTAGCAGCAAGAAACAGCAACGAGTGGCATCCACAACACAGCCAAGTTAAGGAATTGACTAACGAGCGGCTGTCCAAAACTATATGCATGAGAAATGCCTAAGAAGGCTTGAATATCCAGTCTAGTTGTCAAGCTGCCAGACTAAGATATATCCTAACTCAGATAAGGAAATAACGATATCTGTAACACTAAACAACTCTGTAATATTTCCGTACACATTATAGTAACTGAACTGCCCACAATTACCTAACAACTAAAGGGTGTGTGCCTGCATTTGAACTTTTAAATTGTTGTTAGAGCCGCAAAACAGCAACAGCAGCAGCAACTGCAACTCAACTCAACTGAACTGCACTCGACTCGAAGGCAAGTCGAAGTCGTAGTCGATGTTGAAGTGGCAAAGGCAGTGGCAGTGGCAGTTGCAGCAGCAGCAGCAGCTAGCTAGCTGTCTGTTCGTTCTTGCCCCGTTGGGATAATTGAAGTTGTGGCTATGGTTACCTGTCTTCCTTCCACAGGAATTACCTGAATCCCTCTCTCTCTCTCTCTGCCTCGTTCTATCTCTGTCAGTTTGCCTGCCTGCCAGCCTTTGGGCAAAATTTGCAATTCAAAACGTTGTCGGCCCTTTGAAGTGCATCTGCAAATTTGAAGTTTTCGTTGCTGCCATTCAGCTGGTGCTGTGCGCCACAAAACGTTGCACTAATTGAAGTGCCAGTTCTGCCTCAATGCGGCCATTCAACAAGCGTAAATAGTGCCAACGTTTGTTTTTAATTAAGCCAACAAGAAAATGCAAACAACAAATACTTACATACCAATCGCTATCTCTCTTATCAAATTTGACGCTAATCGGTAGATTTTAACAGCCAAAATATCAACCAAAAACACCTCCCAAAAGGCCAAGACAAATCAATTTTTGGCGGTGTGGCTTACCAAAATCAAATTATGGCTGCTCAGTCTCAGAATTTTTGGCATTTTGTAGCACGCAGCGAGTGGCAAATTTAACGGCACACACTTTTGCAGCAACAAATTGTCGTAAAGTTAAGCGAATTTATTGGCATAAATTATGCAGCAGAAGAGTACCCTAAAGGGACTTCAAAACCAGGCCAAAAACAATGCGCATAAAATACAGAAACAGCGAACTGAAACAACAACAAAAATAACGATACAGATGCTGTGTATCGCAAACAAAATGGCGGCAACGACGACAACAACAATAACAACAACTTTGACAATGACTTTTCGCTTGACTTCAAAAATGATATGGCTTTTGTTGTAGTTGTTGTTGTTGTTGTGTCTTTAATTCAATCTACATGCCTGTCGCAACATCTTTTCCTTAACTTCCCTTTCCTCTGCAGCCCAACAGGGCGTATGCGCAATACGGCCACATCAACAGCACAGCTGCCAGATAGAGACAGAGTGAGAGAAAGAGAGAGAGAAGGCGAACTCTTGACAACAAAAATATATCCAGTTTGCTAATGTTATCTCGCTATGCAGTCTCATTTGGATTAGTCCCCTTAGCATGTGTATGAGAATTAGGATTGTGATATAATAGCGCAAAAACCAGTACACAAACAGGCATGGCTCTGAGGAAAGTGAGGGAGGGACAGCAGACCGAGACTTTGAGTAATGAATGCGGAGTAGTAAAGCGGTGAGCGGGTAGCCAAGCTTTGTGTCAGGTCTAGATCAACATATAACTCGTGCTGGCATTGCTAAGAAAAGTATGCAAAGAAACAAAAAAGAGCTATGTACAGCTAACAGTTACTCTACCAAGCCTAAAAATGTACATCTTTCTTCAAGCTCTTACCCTTTACAGGGTATACACAAGTCAGGGGCATTCTGTGCACACTGCTGTCTAACATATGCTTGCCATAAACTCATTTCATTTTTGCTGAGCTGCTTTTGGTTAACATTACAATCACAATAAATTTCAATGTCTATCGAATGTAGAGCGCCCAAGCACACCACGTGTGTGTGTAGGAGAGAGTAAGCTAGTATTTGTGTGTGTGTATGTGAGGGAGTATTTGTGTGTGTGTGTGTGTGTGACATGCATTATGTATTATGTGCGCTGTCACCAATAAATTCTCATGTAAGCAAGTGATATTGACAGCCCGTGTAGCGAAGAGCCAGAGCCAGAGCGACACACACAGAGCGTTGAAAATTATATGCACGTACTTAAAAGCAGCAACGGATTCAGGATTCACAGCATTCATTCACAGGACTGCTGTGCAGGATACAACACTGTGTACAACTCTGTAGACTCAACACAGCAGCTTTACTACATTCAGAAGCTCCATTCACACCGACAATACAAAACAGATGCCCGCTATTTATATACACACATGTTGTGTGTTGTGCAACTACTACTACATATGCTAGCGTACACTGAGAGAAATAAGTTAGCTTTTCAAAAAGAAAAAGTAAAAGGAAAATGTTCGAATAGTAATAGTCAGCTGTGTAACTTATTTGTGGTACAAAATAAATAAATATCAGTATTATATTAATGATATTATTATTTCTCTCTGTGTAAGTTAACCTTTTTATTTAGAGAAACGATTGCGATTTAGAGTGAGCTCTGTTTGAAAGGCATTTTCATATGTTATTATAAGCTCTATATATTTTGTTGCAGTGTACGAAGTGAGCTTTAGCTCTATGCCAATGCTAATGCGTCTTCAGTGTTGGCCATGTCAATCGATGTTAATTTATTGTCAATGCGCATTTACCAAATGTGCGGAATGTGTGACACAAATACCAACTGAGCAGCCAGCCAAAAAGTGTGTGTGTGATTGTATTTGCTATGTATTTGAGTATAATTGTGTGTGTTATGCAAACATTCGTTTTCGGCATTGCCGAAACACGTGTGCCATGTGCACGTTATTAATCAAGAACGTAACGACAGGCGAGCGTTTGTATATGGTGCATGCTGCAAGCTGCAAGCCACATGCAACAAACAGCAACCGCCTTTGTGCAATATGCTGTCAATGTTGTTGCTGTGGCTACAAATGCAATGCGGCTTATGGCAGCAATACCATTTACAAAAACAACAACAACAACAATCACAGCAGCAACAGCAACACGGACACTGTTCGGATGAGAAGGACCAAGGCTTACAGGCAGCCTGATTATGTTGCAGGATAGGATGGCTTTGTTGCAAATGCAGCAACAACATAACGAAACAGCAACACAACTATGCAGATATTTGCATATTTGCTTTAGCAACAGCAACACCAACAGCAACAGCAGCCACAGGAAAATCTCATTATCTTGTTGACACGACTCACAAAAATGGCCAGCAGCCACTTCAACACTCCTCTATAACATAGTTATGTATGGTTATCATTGCCGCAAGTGAAACATGTGTTAAATGTGCCACAGCAGCAGTAGTAGCAGCAGCAGCATCCACAACTAGAACAATCATAAATCATGTGGCATATGCGTTGATTAACTTAGCTTCTCTTGATTAATATACAACAAATAAAACTTCTACGTACAGAATGACACATTGTATCTGTACACCAACAAAACATTCAAAATATTTATCATAATTTATAAACAGACGGTGCCCGTTGCCACCCATGAGACAGCAAATGCCAAAAGACAAAGATAGAAAGCATTTCGTTGTAAATCATTAATAATACTAAAAAAAGGAAAACAAAACAAATAGGCATCAGCGGCAATTGAAAGCGTTGTAGAATAAAGTTAGAAAAAGCAATAATCAAAGCTTTGAACGCTTAACGAAGCTTAACTTTTAAGGTTAAAATTTAATTACTGTTTAGACAAATTTCGCATATTCTGCATGAAATGTGAGTTTTTTTTTAGCGAATTTAAGTTTATAGGAGCTGTGAAATTTTTACTAGAAATTTCCGATTGTATTATTATGAATTTAAAATTCAGGAAATTGCATAAGTTCATATCAAATTCAGTATTGTTAGCTTTCAAAATTTCTAAACTAAACTATAACTATAAACCTAAAACGACTCCACCGTTGTCTTACACTTTCGAAAGAGCTTTAAAAACTTCTTCATAGCTTTGTGCTTCTCAAACACTATTTAGAACTTTTTAGAGCTAAAGTTTTTGCTGTGGAAAACATGAATCTCAACACATGCAGCGGCTATCAATTGAATTTATGCTCAGTATTATTGTTGACATTAAATGCGTCACAATATTTGAATATTTCATAGAGAAATCCAGAAAGTTTTGCTCTAGAAATGGAGACAGAACTCTGTCAGTGTTGAAGGTAGTTTAATCACTATGAAGCAAGTTGTTGGCTAAAAAAGCAACAGAGCGTATAATAAAATTGCATTTGCTTGAACGTTAGTTAGATAAAACACATGGAGAGAGAAAGGGAGAGAGTAAAGGAGAGATAGAGATGAGTAGCGTTGTTGGCGTTTGTCAGTTGCATAAAAATGCCAACTCATATGAAGGCAGGACATGCCAACTCAGGCAGGACATGCAGCGTCGCAACGGAAATGGCGCAGAAAGAAAAACGTTTGGGGGGACAACACAGTCAGTCAGTCGGCTAGAGGGGAAATTAGAAAATGCCACACAGTGCGAAAATGTAAAGCAAAACAGCTATGGACAGAGACAGAGAGAGAGACGGAGTGAGGTAGAGACAGTTAGAGAACTGGACTGACAAACGCTTTGACTGCGACTTACGGCCAACTCTCTAAAGTTGGCAACAATTTTAGCAGTTTGTTTTTTTGCTGCTCTGATTTTTTTTTTTTCATTTTTGGCCCATTCTCAGCCGTTGAACAAATAGCTAAATATGCCACACACTCAACTGCTTGTCGGGACTTTGGCTTATGCAAATTCATGTTAAGGCACAAGGCACTGAGTAGGACAACAACAACAACAACAAGAGTAACAACATTTGTGTTGATTTAGTAACAGCAACGGTTGCACAACAAAAGCAACGTGCAACGTGCCCCGCATCGCTGACAGATTGAATTACCCAAAACTCTACTCACATACATATATACAGTACATATATATACTCGTACTGTATATATATTACTCAATTTTTTTTTTGCGCTTTTTGTAGCAACTTTTATTTGTGTTTAACTTTTCGGTGAGTTAAGAGTTGCGTTGAGTTGAGAGAGTAAATAAAATTGGCAAAAACAGGGACAGGACAGCGAAGCGACATTGGTAAAATGTTTAATTAAATTCACGCGGGCAATAGAAAGGAAATCGGAAACCGAAAGAGAATTTAATTAAACTTTTTTTGCGCGTTTGCCAAATTAGAAAAATAGGCAGAGAGTGAAAGGGAGAGAGAGGGCAACGGAAAAGCGAGAAAAAGAGGGCGCATAACAATGTCAGCGCAACGCATTTTAATTAGTTTTTTTTCTGCCTCTCTCTGAAGTGTGCGTGTGTGTGTGTGTGTCAAAAACAAATCAAAAAGTCTGCGCCAACAATTGATGCAACCGCGAGTGTGTGTGTATGTATGTGTATTTACCATGTATGTCGAACAGCCGCTGTCAAAAAACTTTCAAACAAATGTCGCTCACATGCCAAACACACACACACACACTTACACACAAGTGGCAGGCTGTGCTGCAAAAACAATAAGAACAACAAAAAGGTGTGTTTCTACTTTTTTTTTTTTTTTTGGTAGCATTAACATTTCATGCGCATAAACAAATGAGTTTTCAACGCCAACTTTTGATTATGTAAGCTGCCACATTTCGACTGAGGGCCAAAAACGTAAAGATTTGCTGTAACCAAGAAATAAAAAACCAAAAACTGGCAACAGCTAACACGGGTTGTTGTTGTTGCAAACTTTGCATAAGTATTTGTCAGATGCTTTTGTATATGCACTACATGTTCCATCAAAACAATAACTTTATCTAATCTTTTGTTTGCCATTATTTGGTTTAGCCACATTCTAAACATCTCATGTTACAAACTGTGTTATTCATAGTTCTATATTTTAAATATTAATTGAGTAAACTTGTTACGAAAGAGCATCTCAACTTTCGTACATCAACTTCGCTTCGTTCATACACATCATTTAAGCTTGTTTGTGAAACTGCGAGCACAAAAAAGCACTTGGCTCACACACAAAAAAGGTGGCCCAAAGGCAGACGGAAAAGCTGTCTAAAATGCTAAAACTGACCACATACTTACATAACAATAAGTTTTTCATAGCTGTTTACAAATGGTATTTTAATATGCACACACACACGAAGAAAACTCTATGAAATATGCAAATGCTATAAAAAGCAGGAAACGGAACTTGAATAAGCTTAATACAACTATAAAAGTTGCCAAGTGAGTCAGTGTGCACAGAACCGTAAAGTTCCAATAAACTAATGAACTATTTGCAACTATCATTAGAACACTGATTACTTTATCTACATTTAGTTAAGTCAGCTCAAACTTATTTGCAGTGTACGTAAGCATTTCTATTTCTATTGACTCGCAATTTAATGCATTCTAAATGTGAATTGAAAATGGAATATTGAAAATTCCAATAATTGAATATGTAAACTTACCCCGCCATGTCCGCCGGATCCGTCAGTGCCATCATCATCGATATAAATTTCATCTCGGTGTGCTGATGTTGCGGAGGAGGATGATGAGGATGAGGGCGCTGAGGCAACCGAAGGCTTCACAGATTTCTGTAAATAAAAAAAATAAATAATATATATATGTATATAACATGGTAAGAAAGAGACAGAATGGAAAACTTTTTTAATTTGCAGCCAAATGCAAAGTTTATTTGCTGTTTTTCTCTTACGTCTTTTGTAATATGCAAATATTTTCGTTTCATTAATTAAAGAAAACGGCAAGGAAATGAAAGAATGCTTTCGGAATATTTATTGAAATATTTCCGTACACTCATCTGTATCTACTCTATAGTAGTAGTAGTAGTAGTAGTCGTATGCTTTGTCAATTTTTCAATCATTCTTTTCGATTCTTGCAGTTTTGCGGTAAACACCAACAATTTGCATGCCAGCGAGCATTAAACAATTAATTAAGAATACAATACAATACTGCAAATGCAAAAGCAAATGCAACAACAATGAAAGGAAAACAAATGCATATTTAATTATGCAACTGCAAAAATCAATAAATAATTCAAATTGTTGAATTCTTTATGAAATTATATGCGACTGGTTAATACCTTATAAGCTAGCAAATATTATTTGAGATTATTTTGGCTTAAAAACATTTGAAAAGTTTTCATTCTTGTCCGAAATTTTACGACTGCATTTTATGCCCTTTTTATGGTTACAGGGTATATATGGTCGAATGCTATTAACAGCTGCTGTCTGCATAATTAATGTGCCGCACAGAAGGCTGTGGCGAGTACACTGTGCAACCTCATTAGGGTCACGGTTTGGAGCGCAGTTTACGAGCGCAAAAAGTGAATTTACCCCAAACATAAACCAATTTTTATAATCCCCCTTTTGTGGGGGTCGGTGGCGGCAAGGATAGCTTAAATATTCAACGCGTTGCATTGAGGATTTGCTAAAGTCAAAGTTGAAAGTGCAGTTGAAACCAAACAGTATAGCCACACGAACAGAAACAAACTCTATTACACTCTACCGCACTTTACACTCTCCCTCACCTCTTCTATGTCTTGCTTGCACTCTGACATTGTCATTCATTCTGGTTACTGCACACATAGGTGTGAATAACCGCGCACTCGTTGCACTTAAAACAAAAAAGCGTGTGTGGCATGCAGAGTCGAGTCCACACGTATGGCAATTTACCCTGTAAATTAACTTATACAAATCATACTACGACTACAAATTGAATTTGGTCCTTCATTTGTTTAAGCAGCGAAAACTGCCTGCTGCTGTCTATTACATGCTATTATACAAATTTATTATGCCCTCGGCACTGGGTACAAAAAGAAAAAAAAAGGAAGAGAAACCCCAGATAAACACTTTATCTTGCTGCTTTGTGGTTGCTTGAGTTGAGTTTGAGTTGCCAAGTTTTGCATTTGTGGCAGCTTCCGTGACAGACCAGGACAGCTCAGACGGCAAGACAGACAGACATCTTTTGCATTAATATATATGTATACATGCATTTATAAGTCTGAAAGGGTGTGTGCACCTTGTTGCTTAGCGGCTTTGATAAAGCTTGCATCTCTGTGTGAGTGGGTGTGCTGAGTGTTGGCCAAAGTTGAATGCCTTGCAAAATGCATTTACCGTGTGTCTTTGACACCATAACGAACTGCAATCTACATTTATAATAATATCGTGCTGTCATAATGTACATACATATGTGTATGGTAAGTTGTTTAATGCCTTCAACTGTAGCTCAAATAGTGCATTAGGCAAATTGAATGACAAATTTGCACATTAATCAATTAAGTTGTATAAAGTGAGACTAGATTTAAACATATATAACACATAGTTTAATCTGCACAATCAATACAGTTGCTAAGATTAAAATATAGTACTTTTTTCTCTTATTTAAAAAAGTTTTACCCATAAATTTTTGTCTGTACTACAAAAGTTTTGCGAAACGTTTATTGACTGTCACGACACATAGTTGTTTGAGTGTGGAATTTATTTTGAAAGTATTGCCAAACATATTTTGCATACTTCTTTTCGTTTACTATATATGAATTTTAACTGGCAGCAATTTGACACAATGGCAAAAGAGTCCCCTTATCTCTGCGTCTCACCCGTTTCTCGGTGTCCCTCTTGCGGGTTGGGGGGTAGTGCACAGTTTGCCAACTACAGCAGAATAAAGCGACACCAATTTCCAACGACAAATGGTAAAAATCAAAAACACTTTGTTTTGTTTTCATTTTAACAGCTGATAAAACCCTTGGCGCCAACTCCCCTCTACACCTCCCATCATCCCAAATACCCTTGGCGATAAATCAATATAAATATTGACAGTTTTACAGTTTACTATATGCATTTGGGCGTGGCTGGGCGTTCAATATGTGTACATATAAAAATAATTCTTTATACCAACTGTCGCACCAACAACAATAACAGCAACAACAACAAATAATATTAATTTTGTTGCCAAGAGCTGTGAAAATATTTTGCATATTTATTTGCCATTGGCAAATAGTTGAAAAGCATTTCTTGTTTTGACTTTTTATATACATTTGTATGCTTGTACCTTTATGCGACTTTTGTAAAAATATATAAATATTGGTTTTAACTGCTCTGAAGTTTTTATTATTTTTTCAATTTGTTCAATGATTAAAGCAATTTGCAAGCAGTTTAATTTTTTCAATGCAATACAATTGTTATCATTAAGCGCAGCCAACTTAACATGCATAATATTAAACCGCGTTGCCAGATTACGTATAAAATATTCAATTAATGTGATGAAAAAGTGGAAATTTAACTGCAAAACTGATTGTGAAATTAAGCTCGGACTGAATACATACAATTTAGCATGTTCATTTGACTATAATATATATTTAAATGTGGATTAAATGTTCATAATGAGGAATATTAAATAAGGAAAATGAATTTTTAATCATAGAATACAATTTAATGTAGGAATGCAATGAATCGTTGCTGTATTTGCCATGTCAATGAAACTTTTGTTGAGCAAAAGTCATACAATAAGACAAGATGGCAGCTGAATGATTGAATGAATGAGTGAGAAAAGCATCACAGCGTATTCAAATTTGAATGCCTGTCTTCTTTGGCTCAAATTCAGTCAAGCATTTGCCATATGCCAGAAAAATATACATAAATAATATATGTATATATGTTATATTGTATAAATACGTCGACACTTCACAAACTCGTTATACATTTTCATTAGGCATCCGCTCAGTCGTCCCTTTCTTTTGGCTTTTCTACCTCAGTTTTTGGCCATACCCAGCCATGCGTGCGTCTTGGCCATTAAGGTGTCAAGCAGTTTTGTGCGGTGATGTGATGTGTGCTGTGTTGTGCTGTGCGGTGTGTGTGTGTTTGCTGGGGGCAACTGTTTTGGCCTTTGGACTTCGACAAATAAAAGCAAATCAAAACTTATTATGCTAGGCACAAACATACGAAATGTGTGTGTGGAGGCTGTGTGCCAAATCTGAGGCTGTACTTTATTGATGTGCGTGTGCGTTTGTGCGTTTAGGGGGAAAACTTTCATGTTTATAGTAGCAATAAAAACAACAGCAGCAAAAAAAAACTTGATGGCCATTTTCCGCTCGAATTTGTGCATAAAACTAATTGAACAGCAAAATTATTGCATATCTCAAGGGGCACATAAACATGTCCTGCCATAACACACACACATAGAACAATATGGAACAACTTGTTAGGTTTGCTAACTAACAATCAGCTGCTAATGAGCATCAAATATTTAAGCCAAACAATGCAATTAGTTCAAATTTTAAAACATGCCAACCAGATAGCACACAGACAGAGATGGCTGGCTGCTAAACGAGTGTGTGCACTCATATGTAAATAAGGCTAAAAGGTAGTCTCTCTATGGAACTGACTCACTGTCTGTCTGTCTGTGGCCCTGAGTGTTTGACTGCCAAGACTTGACATAAAGCCAAAGGCGGAAATTTGTTCGCAAACGCACACACACACACACATATACACATACACACTCGCAACATTTGGGGGGTAACTGTGGGCCACAATAAAAGCTGAATTGACAGTTGGCAGGCTGCAAAACGACTAAAGAGACAGTTACTGAAGCATAGCGCACAATGCAAAAAGGCAGCAATGACGACGCACAAAAGTATGCCACAAATATGAAACACACACACACACACAGACACGCTGGCATATACTCTGTGTGTAACACTGACCTACAGAGTTGCCAGGTGACCATTTTGCATACAATTCAAAGTGTATTTCTTCATTTTGGCTTAATACTTACATATTAAGTATACGCAGAGTGCGCGCCTAAAAGCAGGCAACGCTTTACGTTTGCTTCTAGCGCACTTTATGCGTATTTAATGTCTGGTAATTTCATCACAACAAATAACGGTAGACGCACACACACACACACTCATGCACACAACAGTCACTGCCACTGTCACTGTAAAACTGTAAAGGAGACGCGCTCAAGCGCTATACGCCTGACAACCGAACACTTTACCAGAATGTTTCAAACTGACGACTGCCGCTATCTATTAGCCGCATGCGAACCAAAAGCTAAAAAAGAGAGAGCACATCAAATGTTGTGATAAAACACACACACACACACTTACAAACGTATACACGCACGCACGCTGAGGAGCAGAGATATAAGCTGGGGTGCCAAAAATGCTTTTGGTCCAGTGGAGGTGAAACAGGCGTGTAAATTGGGTCGGTGTTGTTGCTGCTGCTCCTGTTTGCCACGGAAGCTGCAAAATGGCCGCTCTCTGCGCATGTTAAAATAGCAAAGCTTGGTTTGTAGTTGCAGCAAGTTGCGAAACCACTATACAAACCAGCTTTTGTCAGTTAACAGAAAGTCATAGCATGCTTTAGCCAGGACAGCAACCAAACAGTTGTCGCTTTAGTAACTGCTATTTAACAGCCATGGCAGCTGTTAAATTAGCAGCGCCATATAACAGTTGAGTGTTGGGCAACTTAATGCCAACACATGACAACAGATGGCGTTTAACGTTTAACAGCAAACTGTTAGCTCAAAGGACACTGAAGAAACTGTTGAATTTGTTTAGACAATTTATAAATCAAATAATGTAAAACAAATTTAACAAATTGTAGTTAATGTGCACAATTTACGAGTGCAAAGCACAAGAAAAATGTATATTTGCAGCAAACACATAAAAAAAAAAATTAAATAAGAACACAAGCCAATTGGATAAAAAGTTGCCGCTCGTTGCCATCTCATTTCCGTTTATGCAGCGTTGCCTTCGCACAACGGCGCACAACGCAGAATGAATTACAAGTGTCCATCTTCATAAAACAACGGCAACGGAAGGTGCCTGTCAAAAGGACACAGCACAGCACAGCAGAGCAGAGCAGAGGACAGGACAGGATAGCAGTGAGACAACAGGACATTTGCTGGACACACGGGCTGCGCTTGCTGTTCGTCGCTTGGCTTTTCCTATTAGTTTCGTTTAATTTGAACCATAAATTACATTTTGCCATCTACTTAATACTTTTAATGATTTTCCGCGGGATGTCGTTGTGTGCCACTTTTTTACATTTTAAAAACTTTGTCACCGCCTATATTGTATCTCGTATATTAAGTATACGACAAGTGCGACACGTTGACAGGTGCGTGACAGTTGCAAGGAAATAAAAGGCAACAGCTTAAGGTTAAGCAGCTTTAATGAGCTTTTCAAAAGCTACACAAAATGTCTTGTGGCGAAACTTGAACTTTACTTAATTGTAATTATTATGGTAATTCCCCAATGGGACACACACACTCACACGCAGTTAGCGGTCTGCGAAACATTTGCCTAAAGCCAAGTAATAAAAATAAATTATTTCATCTAATTAGCAGCTAGAGAGACGCTGACAGATGACTTTGAAATACAGCTAAACAAAAGACAAAAGACCCAGCAGAACTTGATAAATGCACAATTCTCACGACGTACGTATATGGAAAGGACTTTAAGAGTGAATGGAAAAAAAAAGTGAAAGTATAGCCTCTATATGTGTGTATATATGAGAGAGACTATGGCCCAAGATATATGACCATTGGTGGAGTGCATTTAACTGTTCGGGTTTCTGTCTCGACGGCATAAATCAATTTTAATTGCTGTGCAGCAACAGCAAATGTGCAAAGTGGCTAAAATAAAATTGCCAAAGAGCTGCAAAAACCAGGAAACAGGATGTGTGTGGTCAAGGATACTGAACGTCGCATGCAGTTCATAAAATTCAACTCAAATACTCCATACTGCCATCTCTATCTCTGCTTTAGTTTCCAAAGACCAAATGTCCAATGGCCGGTTATCAAACAAAGCAAAATTAATGAGACAAAATTGAATTGGCCAAAATATTTGGGGTCAAAATTCAATCAACGCTTCGTATTTTCATGAATTTTGCATAAATTGCAAGCCTAAAATTTTGGGCAAACCTGAATAATGGCAATTGCATGGCGAATATTGGATGAAAACTAATTTGCAATAAATGCAAATTGTACAGACACAGACAGAGACACAGGCAGACAGACAGAGAGAGAGTTTCATAAATAGTTAACTAGCTATTTACACCAGCCAACATAGCACAAAGACACTGACAATTTCCAATCCTCTGGACCAGGTTCTCTGTCTCGCCTGAGTAACTATTTTACATTATTAAAGTTTAGTAGACAACTCAAATAGCCTAGCCAAATACCCTAGAAGTTTTGTTTAATTAATAAACATTTAACCAATACAAACTGCAGCTAACTTGCTCAATCTTTTACAGGGAAGCTGAGCAAAGATTACATTTAAATTGGCTGTCTTAACTGAAACATTATTCATATCCGGCAGTTGACAGCATTCCAGCTGCAAATGACTTCAATTTCTCAAGTGGTTCTACACATTGAACTGCCCAAATGTACATGTAGTTATCTACATTTGAAATATTTCTATAATGCTTCTGACTTATGAGTGACTTTAAAACACAATTTATGTTAGTTGCAGTCTAATAAATACCTCTATTAAAGTTAGTATAATGTACTTGCTTTTAAACGGTTTATGGCACAACAATTAGTCTAGTTTGTGTAATTGGGCATCAATAGCTGCAACAAGGTGTCATCTGATTTATGCAAATATAAACAGAAAACAGTGAAAAACAATTCAATTGTCCAAATGTGTCACACAACATACACAATTTAATGTCATAACAGTGAGTGCAGAGTTCAACATTTAATTAGTTGCACATTTTTCACATCACACTGAAAGTAAACTCGACTTGCTAATGCTCTGGCCAGACAGTTTAGCAGACCTTTTCATATAAAACATTCATTTAATTAAGCTTTGAAATATTTTATATTTGTTGTAAAGCCTTAAACCAACTATTTGCCAAATCTGCTATTAAAAATCCAATTTTCTTTTAATTAAACTTTAAAATATATCTTATATGTATTACAAAACAATCCCAGTCTTTACTATATACCCCGCAGCCTATAACTGCTTTTAGTAAGTACAGGGTGTGCAAATTGCATTAACTACGTGAATTTAGCGTAAACAAAAATCCAATTAAATTTTATAATAACTTATTTAATTAAATTGATATGCATAAATCGTGCCGTCGTTGTCCTTTTGCAAAAAGTCAGCATAGTAGTAATAATAATAATAACACTAGTAATTAATTTCTCGTTTGTGTTTATGTTTATGCTTTTATTTCTGTGTTTTTGAATTGATATCTTTGCGACTGGTAATTGATGTTGCTGCTAACGTGGCGTATGCGCAATGCTATCCATGTGGGCGGATGTGTGCATGAAACTAACGCAATGAACTTGGCCAAAATACGAGCTAGAGCGTACGTAGACGAGAATGCGCTTTTAGCCAGGCGGAAAACCAAATGGCGCCGCATAAACAACAACAGCAAACGAAATTTTACAACTTGCAACGAATTGCAAATATTTTCACGCTAAAATATGTGAAGAATCTAACCTCACATACTCCATCCACACACACATACGCACACCCACTCGCATTTAGCTAGCAATTCTCTTGTGTTTGGCTGTGGTAAGGGACTGTGCCACGCCCCTTATCTATGGTCTACTTATGCCCCTGTACCGTTTACAATTACAAAATAAACGCCGAGCGCATAGAATGTCATTTTTAATTAAGTTAAGGACCTATTCAGTTCGTTAGTTTGAGTTGATTATACACGTATGCATGCACTGCCACGCCCCCTTCTCCTCCCGCTCTGCATTTAGGGAATTGGTGTGCATTGCAGTCGCGTCGTCTAATGCGAATTTATAGTGGCCCGAAAAACTCAACACGTAGACAGATCAGCAATTAATGCAAAACTGGCAAAATGCCAAACAAAATTTTGCAAAGTTTGGTATTCTGCTGATAAATGGCAATGACACTGAAAGTGATACACGCGTTTATTTTATTTTCGATTATATGAATTCAAAATTGTTTTTAAAAAAAAATATCAAGGGGTAAGAGTTTAAGTTAAGTAAATATTTTAAAAAAATTTGTAGAATTCATATTGGAGTCAAATGCTGTTTAAAATACTACTCCGCTTAAAAATAGCTGCAGTTTTGGCAAAGTTATCGTAGTATTGAAAAAAGCTAGTAGTGGCACTTAAACTGCCCATAACTAGCTTAAACCTCATTATCGACCCCATAAAGTATATATATTCTTAGCCTGCACAAAATTTCTAATCAATCTAAATAGTTTTTGGAAAAAAAAAAAAAAAATTTTTTTTTTATTTTTTGAAAAAAATGTAAAGGGGTAGGTATGGAAAATATTGAAATTTTTGGAAAAAAATTAAATTTTAAAAATGTTGAAATTTTAGATGCAGAACTAATTATATGATAACATACAATCCAAAATGGTATTTCGCGTGACAATAGCTGCATTTTTGGCAAAGTTATCGTAGTTTGAAGTTTTAAAAAAAGGTGATTTTGGCATTTCAACCTAACCCAACTGACCAGCTGTAACTTCACTGTAATCAGCCTCTTCTTCCCGCTTATATAAATTAAAATCGAAGCAGAAGTTCTGGCTGCATTCGAATTAAAGTCTCTATATATTTAAACACATTTACCTTAATCAATTTCTAACAGCTACAAATACATGGAACACATTTATCTTAAATACAAGATTAATCTGCAACTTATGTGTCATTTAGCTGGGCAGCTCTTCTTAGCTCTCAAGTGTGTTTGAGGCATAAAAATGTTGCAGAAAAATATGTCTACCCACATTTGTTAAGGTTAAGAGCTTTCACTTTTAATCATAAATAACTGCTACGCTGAGCATGTGTGTGTGTGTGTGCGAGTTGTCCTTTTACTTTTTCAGTGATAATGAGACACTACAAAAAGTGCGACAGAGATAGAATACAAAAGAGAGTTGGCTAACTTTAAGGCCCAATAAGGTTTACTCAACTTCAGAAGCCACAAAACATGTGCCCAGCAAGCAGCACTTTTGTTGTTGTTGTTGTTCTTGTTGTTGTGCTGCTCGCATAAATTTATAAAACGATTATAGAAGATTTGCCAACTGAAGAGGGCGGTTCCCACATACATACATATAGAAGTGAAGTGCGTGTGTGTTTTGATAAGGCTTAGGCATAAATAATGTAACTGCTAAGCCTTTTGGGTATTTACGCTTGTGTTGTTAACAAACTTTTTATGCCAGACGCAACGTCAGCTTACCTGTAACGAAACAGAAACAGAAAGAGAAAGAGAGAGTTAGTGTTGCGTTAGAGCACAAAATTAGTCAGTGTTGTTATTTGTGGCAACAAGTTTTTATTAAGGAGCTGCTGTCATTGCAAATTTCACTCTGGCACAACTTTTGCTTGGGTAAAATAATATTTGGCCACAACAAAGTGCATTTAATTAAGCAAGAATGAAATGCAGTCAGCGCACAAGAACAGAATGAGAGGCACTAAAAAGATGTACAGAATGCTGGCAAATTAGCCAGCATAAGCGACTATCGATATACCCTGTGAAGTAAAAAGTATCTAACTTAATAATAAAAGCTGAGCAAATGCTAAAGGTTATACAATTAGTTCTCAGCAACATTTTGTTTTACAGGGTATTACGACAATGCTGTGACAGCTGACATACAGAGAGAGAGAGAGAGAAGGATGTTGTTGTGTTGGCTCATTATTTAGCAGTCTGATTAAATTAGAAAGCATACATACACACATATCTATATATATATATATATATGCTCAGCATTATTTGCATGTAAATGCAGTGCATACACACGCTCACACAGTGTGCCATAGAGTTGGCATTTGAAGTATGAACAGAGATAGCTAGAGAGCTACAGAGCTAGGCTGGAGTAAGCGAGACAGTGCGACAGAATGGAGTCCTGTGGCAACGTTTGCTGTCAGTGCATGAAGACGAAGCTGTTTTAATGAGTTGGCAATTAGCATATCACAGCACACCAGCACACACCAACACACACACACACACACACATACACGCATAAGAATGCAATCAAGGAACGCACACACACACACACACGCATATGCAAACATATATACATAATATAATATACGTAAATATGTTTTGGTTTCGTTGCTCGCAGTTGCTTTTTATATTATTGTTATTATTATATTTTAGTTTTTGCTTGTTTCTGTCTGTTTAAAGTTGCATATTTAAAAGTTTTCTGACAACAACAGCAAAAACAACAAATGATAATAACAAATCACAGACACAAAAGCAGCAAAGTTGAAAAAATGTTTTGAACGCTGAAATGTATGCTACAAAAAAAGTTTATGCTAGCAGTCAAGCGATTTACACTATAGTGTGTGTGTGTGTGTGTGTATGTGTGTGTGTGTGTGGGTATGTGTGAGTCTGCCTTTGCTTGTGTGTAAATGTGTGTGTGCAATTTTATTTTGAAGCATCTTAACCTCAAAAGTTTTGCACTTGTAAATGCATGTGAGTTGAGCTCAACTTTGAAACGTCGTTTTATGCTTAAGCTGTTATTGTTTACAGACTCACGCACACTCACTCACTCATACTCACACAAATACACACATGCACACGCACTCTCAAACACGTATACTCGACATGCTTCTTAAAAAACTGTTTGACGCGCTGAGTAAACGACTTAAAAAAAAACTACAAGTAGCAAATATAACAGAACTCTGCTTGGTGAAATCTTAAAAATATATTGCAAAGATCTTCTATGTAACAAATAAACTAAAAGATAACTTTGAGCTTTAAAATTGCATTGTCTTTTATAAAAAAATATATATATATGAAATAGTTTAGCATTTAAGTTACGTTTATTTATACAGTTTTGGTTAAATTTTATGCTGAATTACATTTTAAAAATGTATATATTGTCAGCTAAAATTTGAATATTTAGTAGCTTATCTATGACAGATTGATGGACATTTTGCAAACAAAGAATTGATATTATATATGCAATAAATTTGTCAGTATTTCAACACACACACACACAGCGTCACAGCTTTAGGTAATTCACATTGCAATTTAGCTGAATACGATGCGCCTAACCAAATACAATTCACCTTTGATTATCGCGCGTGTCAATTTGTCTAAAGGTCATGAATTTGCGTTTACCTAATTAATAGGTTTGCCAATGTCACAGAGAGCGATTGTGTGTGTGTGTGTGTGTATGAGGGTGTGTCTCTGTGTGTGTGTGTAGGAATGTGTGAGAGTGTTGAGACATCAAACAGGAGAGATATGCTCGCACACGTTTAACGCACATTTGTCTGCCTTCGAATGGGGGAAAGGAAACATTTTAATTAGTGAACCTGAAGTGTGTACATTGCTCGAAGCGACAGTTGAAAGTTTTGAGCCGAATATAAACGATGTTCATGCGATGTGAAATTAACAACTTACGGTCTAGTGTAGAGCATTAATCAGCTTACAGGTTATACGAAGGCGTGTAAACGTAACTTTTTTAAAAGTATTTGAGCTCGTATTTTGAGCAACAACAGCATCAACAAGACGTTGACGAGCACGAGTCTGAGAATTTAATTAAAAGTTTAAAGCATACGTAATAAATTTATGTAAATTATGACACATTTACTAATTAAAAGTTACAGGCTTATGCTCTAAAGAGATAATACAGACTGAATTGAATTGAAAATAAATTGTATTTGATGGAATTCAAGTGAGTGAATGTTCTTGTTGATATTCTTTTGCTTTAGTTGCTTTTGGCGCCATTTGCTTTCTTTTGCTATTTATCGCATCATCAAACATTTTGATGTTGATTTATGGTAAATATATTTCTTGGCACCATCTCAGCGCAGCAACAAATACAACAACTACTATACTATGCATATATAATATAAAAATGTCTGACGCTAAAGCCATAAAATGAGCTAACACCAAGGGCAAACAGAAATCCCAAATAAACACAAGTGAATTGTTCCGACCAAGGACTTTAGACATCAGACTTTGGACTTAAGATTTCCATTCCCGATTCCCACTTTGCGATTGCGACTACAATAAAGAAAAATTGGAAAAAAATTCAGAAAATGAAGTCTCGATGTGGTATGTTTGGATGAAGATGAATCTTCCCCCTTTTTATTCATTTTATTATTTATTTTTGAACTTTTCATTTTCATTTTGATTTTCTCCGTCGCTTTTCATCGATTTCGATTTCTATTTCGTTTTGGGAGATTCGGGAATTGTGCAAGTGATTTGGCTTGCAAAATCAAAAGCAAACGCTCGACTGACCGTCATCATCTTAGTTTTTAATCATCATCATCATCATTTTGGGAAAAACACGTAGTTTATATTACAAAAGTTTGCTATAATTTATTTTCATTGCGTTCGCATTTTCTTTTGGGTATTTATTCATTTGAAATTTGATTTTTATTTGACATATTGACGGGCCAAGGGAATTTGAATGCCAATTGGTTGTTCGCTCGGAATTACTTTCGAGTCCGAGAGTCAACTGTCAAATGCGAAATTTTGCTCATTAAGCGCAGAGTAATAACATATATATATAGTATGTATATATGTTATGTGTGTAAAGAAAAAAACTTTGCGAAAGCTGCTATATGAAAAACTAATTAATATGTTGAGCAGGTAAATTGAGTACTTGGCACGTGGTGATATAGAGAGAGAAAGAGAGAAAGGAAATGAGGAAAATGAGCATTTGCTTGCACATTTTTGCATTAATTATGCGAAAACTTTGTGGCGCACATTTTGCTCTCGTGTGCGTTGTTTTAGTGTGTATGAGCGATGTTAATTTCAATACCCTGTAGTCAAATTTAGAACGAACAAGTAAAAATAAGGCTACAGAAAAGTTGCTTGACTATTATCTGCATAATGGTAGTAGTCTCTAAGCTCCACACTCATAATCTTAAGTGTTTAATAATTTAAAAATTTTTAGAAAACGTTTTCACCAACTTTAAAAGCGATTGGTTTATTTAATTTTTTAACAATTGTGCTCTCTGAATAAAACACTAAAAAGGGGTTTTCTATCTACTTATATATTTAGTTATATGCTTTTGTAAGCAAATAAAATCAGCTTTTAATTTTTTCTCTATAAACTAAATACATGTACGCCATTTGCTAAACAAAACTTTCTAATGCTGAGTATTTGTAAGTCTTAACATCTTATGTCTTAGTATTTAATCTGCTCATTTATGACTTGTAATTCACGCCAACAGCCAGTGAAGTGCGCATATTTGTGTGTATTTTAGCGTTTTATGAGATTTCATTAATTAAAATATGTCCCTCCCTCCCTCTCCCTCTCTCTCTAGTACTCTCTTTACCAATAAATTGCATATGTAATTAAATTCAAGCATAAATTTCCGGCTGAGTGCGAAACAAGTGCTAAATATTTAATGAGTTGTGTTTAGAAATTATTTCGATGTCAGAAAGTGAATTGAATATATGGGTATAGTATACTATACTATATATATGCATGCAACGACTCTCAGCTCAGCCACATGATTTCTCTTTCCTTTTTGTCTGTCTTCTTCTTTTTACTGTGTTGCGGTAGTAGCTGGTTGAGCCACCAAAGCGTGCCGAAGGACATTTATCACAATCAATACACAACTGCAACTTCATTCTTGCCTGCTGCTGCTTTCCTGCCTTACCGCCTGCCTGCCTGCCGCCAGCTCTGCTGCCCTTTGGGTCGACAAGCGTCTGTCTCTGGCGCTGGCATGGCCAAAACCACAGCCAGAGTCGAGTAACCAGTCACTGCCACTGGACAGCAAAATGAGAGAGAGAGAATATTGTGTGGTAGAAGAAGAAGAAGTAGAAGCAGTAGCAGTAACGAGCGAGCGAGTGAGCGTTTCGCATTTCTATATCTGTTTATCTCTGGTTTCCCGTGCAGTTTTCTGTGCTTACACGGATCATTGAGCAACGCGGATGCGGAAAACGCGAGAACTGTGCACTTTACACAATTTACCCCGCTCGCATCCACTACTTCCCCTACCTATCTACCTAGCTACCATTCTCCCATTTTGTAGCCTGTTCAATCTGCTTGCATGTGGCAAGTCGACCATAATGAAGTTATGCGTGTTGCAGCAGCAGCAGCGGCAGCAGCTTAACAGAGCAGAGCTTAGAGAAAAATTGTTATTAGCAACCACTGAAGTGCTGTGTTATAAAAACTGGCTATGATTGGCTTTATTCCTAATGCTACCCAACTCTTAACTAGCCAAGTTAGTTAACTTATAGCCTTGCATACTATACTTCCAGGCAAATTGCAATTAAGAATGCAAATGTTTGAAGCACAAGAGAAACAAGTATACAAAAGGAACAGCATTTGATTGTGCATCTAGTTTACAGTCCGTTCAGCATGCCAGCAATTTGTGGTAGTTTTTTTTAAATATGATATTTCAGAAGTTTTTAACCATAGCACACATCATAAATGTTTGTTAACCCAGAGCCGAGTGCTAAGAATATTAAATTTTGTAGTATTTCTAAATGCCCCAAATATAACTCCATAAAGTCAACAGTAATCGCCTGAGAACTTCAACGGGTATACTCCAATCGAGTGAGCTTGACTTTCCCTTTTTAGTTGAAGCATGCACTGATATTTCCTTACAGTATGAGAATTTAGCCTGACCAGAGCTGTGTGTAACTTGACCTCACACATTTTAGATAAGTTGGATGTCTTAAAAAGTGTGCTGGTGTGTGTGTGTTTGTGAAAGTTTCACTCTTACTTGTAATTATGGCAAAGTTGGCCTGTCGTTTACTACAAAACCTTGGCTACAAGACAGAACGCTTTGCGCCTGTCTGAGCTCAGTTCAGTAAAGCTGAAAATTTCATTAAAAATGGCTTTGCCCAAAAACTGATGATTTAACCAGCCAGTCGGCCAGCTAGCCAGCCAGCCGGCACACAAAACATGACAGCGGCCCATAAAGTTGCAACGCTTTTATGTGTGTGTGTGTGTGTGGCAAAGTCACAGTGCGTAAATTCAATTAGATTTTCTACGTCTTCTTCTGCTGTTATTTTTTGGGGGCAGCAGTAGCTTTAAGCGGTGACAGTGCAGCAGAGAAAGTGATTGCAAATTGGTAAATGGTGAATGGAGAATTGTGCTGGAATAAACTCAGTTTGGGTATTGCACATACACGACATACGAGTGACCCCAAAAAGTAGAAAACTGCAATTGAGTTGTGTATGCCACATTGTAGCATAGGTCGCGAACAGTTTGTCAATTTTGCTGGCAGAGCAGAGAATTTCTCTTTTCTCTTCTTTTACTAGTATTCTACACTTTAATCAACTTCAGTGTCTGGGTAATGGTAATTGTAAATGTAATTGAATATTGATCGATTACTATGCTACTGACACTGAAGCAGCCATGACTGATGATCATCATCATCATCGTATACTTACTATGCTATAGGTAACGCATTTCATTTCAAATCTGCCGCTTTCAGCAGCACTTGAAGCAAACACACGATTTAATTTCATCCTGAATGTTGCGAAATTTACATATGAAAATTTACCTCTATTTTTATTGAAAGTTTCAGCAAGTGCTGGCAAATATTTTGCCAATTCGCAACAGCACACCACACCAGGTATGCAGCACAGTCACAATCACTGTCGCTTTTTTGTTGATTTTAATACCCAGTCTGTATCACTCTATCATCCTATTTTGCACGCTGTGTTTCAACACTCGGCTATAATTGCAGTTGCTGTGCGTGATATGCAACAGCAAATGCATACAATTGATTGCAGTCAAAGCCAGCTAAAACTGTGCCACAAAACTGGACTCGGCAGAGAGAGAGGAGAGAGGGAGCTAGCAAGAGTGCAACAAAGACAATTGTTAGGTAATCGTACACGCTCTATAAAGTTGAACCTGTGTGCTCGCAATAGTGCGCGCATAAAAGTATGCTACAGAATGTTGTCAGTTGCAGCGTGAACAACAGCAGCAGCTAGTACCATGATGAAAATGTGTTTCACACACACTCGCAGTGAGCTTAATGTTTGCCAACAAAAGACAATGCCAAAAGTGGCACAACAACATGTGCTGCTGTTGCTGTTGCCTCAGTTGCCTCAAGTTGTTTGCATTTGGTTGGCAGTTGCACTCAATGTAATGTCAGAAGTCAGATTAACACTAGGTCTACCCAACTTCAAACCCCAAACTCTTTCCTTCTCTGCTAGTCTCTTGGCAACTGTCGATTCAATTTTTACAATTCTTATCATTTCATGTCAAGCAGCATTTGGAAAATTTCAACTAATTGACATGGAAAAGTCTGCACACACACACGCACAAATAACATATGCTATATTGCACACAAAATACGTATTTGCTGGCATATTTTCAAAAGTACAGCTTACATTTCCTGCTGCATTCATCTCTCTTACTAATGCGTGCTCTCAACTGAGCCTGAAAAACATACACACCCCATTACTCACATGTGCTGGCAAATGTTGCAATATATGCAAATAAAAATAAGCATTTCTTCTTGCTATTTGTCAGACTCTTAACGGGGGAAACTTAAGTTTGCTGCTGCATGTTGCATGTAGTATGTGAGTATCACAATACTTGCCACTCTCAGTTGACAAACGGGAATTCCACGACACGACACGACACGACAGAGCAACAGTCAGTGCAGATTTTTGCTGAGGCTATTAATCACAAATACTACAGGGTATATTCAAATGTGTTTGTTTTCTAACTAAAAGCAGTCTTTAAGAATTTTCTAAAGGGTATTTTCTGGTATATCACTCACAAGCACAGTTTTTCTGTTATCTTAGTGTGTGCGTGTTAGTTGTTTACATTTGATTTGCTCGATTCCCGTGTGTTAGTCCTCATGTGAGTCCTCCTTGACTAGTCTACTCTACCGTGTCTTCTATCTTACTCTGTATACACACATATATCTTCTGTCTCCAACTGTCTGCTGCTTATTTGCTTGCGATTTCCCTTAATGTTTGTTTATTGAAATAGCAAGAAGAGCGGGTTATCATATTGTTGTGTTGCCAACCAAGTTTGAAAGCTTACCATAACAGCAAACCATCGCTTTATCTCCCTTTCGCTCCATCTATGCTTTTCTCTCGAGTGCAATTTAAGCCTTTAACCTCATAGTGCAATTTTCAATTAGTTGTCAAAGCAAAATGCTTTAACCTATTAAATGCCAACAAAATGTTGTTCACAAAACAGCTTCTTTGTTTGGGTCTTTAGAAATTTGCACTAATTTGCACAAACTCGAGTGCATTTACATGCCAGACAACATGCTAGAATGGCAAAAGGGGTGAAGCAAGATTGGGGGACATAATTTCTCATTAATTTGTGCCGACTTAGCAGTGTACACTGCTGTACTGTACACTTTTGTACACTCAAACACACACATTTATTTAGCATTTATTTAAATGTGCCTACTTTCTGGTTTTCCCCACAAACGAAAAAGCTAACGTTGCATGTAGGATTAACAAAACTAGCAGAAAAAGTTACAGTTCAGCGAGCCGACTGTAAAAGACCATGTATTTATAATTAATCTCATGCATGTGTATGAAATCGAGATACTTTAAGTATTGTATCTACCGGTTATTATGTGAATTTAAAGCAAATTTTAAGTACCTGCTGCTTAGAAGAACCCACATTTGGTAGCTCTAGCTCTTATAATCGTCGAAATCATATCCTGCTGAAGAATATATATATTTTGTGGAGACCGAGATGACTACAGCCGTCAGTTACCATTAAAACTTTTCCGGCAATTTAATAGAACTCTGTAATTTGCTTTTTAAGTACACGGTCTACAAAAAAATGGGTGCATAGAAGCACAAGTTGTGGCCTACAAAGCAAAACACGCACTATACAACTACAGTGGAGGCAGATTATCACGAACTGTGGATAGCAGCTAATTCAAAGCAAATAAAAGCTATATAAATAGTGCAAAAAAAGTTAATTTTAAAAACTGTTGATTTTCTTATACCATATAAGTCCTAACTATGATAAATATCACTTCAAAATTTATACTTGTCTACAATGTAGACCTGAATGAGTTTTATTCATGCACTTTATGAGAATACAGGGTCCAATAAACTACAATTAAGCCATGTTCAAAATAGTTGCTAGAATTGAAGCAAACTGAGGGCAATTGTTAAAAGATTAAATCAAAATTAATGTGTCGCTTGTGTTGCCAGCAGAGTATGCAACATTAAATTTTCAACACATAGTAAGAGAGAGCAAGAAATTAGGAAAGAGAGAGGGTGCGTGTGCTGTTCGCAAAGGGTAAAGAAAAATCTAAGCACGCACATGAAAACACACAGAATATGTGAAAATTTTTTGTGCTTTCACTTGCAACTAAAGCGATTTAGCTTTTTTGTGTTTTTTTTTAGCAATGCAAAGAAATAGAAACAAGGCAATTTTGCAGAGCAACGCACAAAAAAACCTTTGCAGGCTCCTGCCTTTCTTTAGTTCCTGTTGCTGTTTCTGGCAATAGAATTGCAGCAAAATTCTTTGCTAGCCAAGCGGCACACACACACACATACACAGTTGACCCAAATTTGTGGCATGCTACTTGGCATCGCAATAGCTAAAAAATTCATAAAGCAACCTGAGCTGAGCCTGGCAAACCCCAGAGCAGCTAGGCGAAGGCTTCTTTGCATTGTAAAACCCCATGGCGACAGCTAATGAGTTTAAGTTCTTGACTTGCTACCACTCACACACACACACACATTTATACACACACAATTGACAGTTGACACTCTTGTGAAGTAAGAACCCCCGTTGGGGCCTCTGCTAGAGACAAGTGCCCACGTATATGTTCACACCTTGCAACCAGACTCCAGAATGAAGCAACACAATTGCGCCTGAGGGAGCGGCATCTCTAAATGTAGTGCAGTGTTAGTAACTCATGCAGTTTGCAGGCTGCAGCAGCAGCAGGTGGTTTGCATAGGCAACAACAACTTTTTCAATCTCAGTTTCTACGAAACAAGAACGAAATCAATTAAGCAAAACAACAGATTTTAATATTCTGTAACAGTTTTAATAGATATATGATTAAGTATTTAGCGAATTTTGGTTGAAATTTGGCGAAAGGATGCTGTTCAAGAAAATATATACTTTATTAAATATTTTAATTATTTTTTATCAATTATCTTATAAGAACCCATTAATGTCTGTCGTATACTTGTTTAGAGCTGCGCCTAACAGTATGCAATACTCTTAATATCCCAGAAGTTTTCAACTCAATGATAAACTTAAGGATGGCGGTAATTTCCTTCATATCTGCCAATAATTAAGCATATATTCAAGCCATGTTCTTTACATCCTGTCGCCTCGCTTAATGAAATTACATTACACAATAATGGCGCCGGCCAGCGTTCAGTGTGAAAACAAAGAAATCTGCAAAACAGCAACAAAAAAACGCCCACAGACAGGTCTTCGACTTTAACAGACTATCTCTGTGGGTATATGTATGCGTTGCTGTCCCCTGGCAGTTTGTCTACATAAATAGACGGAAAGACAGCGAGTATAAAAGTGAGAGAGAGAGAAAGAGAGAGAGACAGAAATTCCGCTGTTTCACGACACATTCAAATTGAATTAAAATTCCATTTGCTCTTGTCGTTTTGCTTAACAATTTTATTTACCAGTTGTCTCTTGCCGTTCGCCAACTTCGATTATTTTACCAACTTATTTCGCATTCGAATTCCTCTGACTGATTGCGGACTGCAGACGTCTCTGTGTTCCAACCTTCCCCCCATTCCCGCTCCTCAGCCCTTTCCACACCTCTTGTCTTTTCCATTTAATGTTGCAATATAATTACAAAAAGAGAAAGAACTGCGAGGCAGACGATAAAATGGTAGCAGCATAAAGTACTAGTAAACATTTTCTTAATTAAAGCTGACTGTGAAAAACTTTACAAATGCCAGTAAAGGCAACTTACTGCAACTGTGAAATTTTCACAAAATGTTCTTCTGCTTCTTTGCCATAAAGTTGTTTAGTTTCGTAATGTTTATGTTGGCTACAGTTCACTGTATTTATTTAAAACTTTAACTTGGTCAAGGCATAAATGCTAATGGCATTTTTGGCAGCAAACTTTTTGCCAGCCAGTAAGCAGTACGCAGCTGTTTCTGTCGAAAGAGGCGCATAAGTCGGCGCAAACTCATTAAAAAGCAAAGCTTGTCAATAAACGTCAAAGTATAAACGGTTACACAACTGCATCATATTCAGTCATACAGATACTCTGTAAATGTAATGAAATCACGCTGCTGTTTGCAAGACCTTTATCATAATTTGGTTAGAGCCACTCTACAAAAGAAAACATTAACGACAAGTAATTTTTTCGTTGTCTTCTTTTATTTTGACGGTCAGCAGGATGAGAAAAGTTGATAATTAAAACGCACAAAATGCCAAACGCTTTTGTAGCAAGACAAACAGCGCGTGCGATGCCCGTGGGGCGCGCAAACGAGCAAAGAAACGTGTCAAAATAGACAGCAACAAACCCAATACACCGCCGTTACCCCTCTGCCCAAAAAAAAACCAAGAAACCCACTGAAGCCCAACTTCAAGTGCAAGTCTGAAGCTTAACCTCTAAAAGAAATAACAACTATGATCGCCATTGACTCAAAAATATCTGTTACTCAAGTTTTTAACTGAATTTCAAGCAGGACAAAAATATGTTGCATACTTTTAGGTGTTTGAGTTGCTTACGAGCTGTAACTGCCTTGATCGGATGAAAAGAAGTTACAAACAAAAAAATATAAATCAACTTAAAATATTTTGAATTATATATAAATAACTAAACAAATCTTTTTAGAATATTTGTAGACTGAGAAAAATACTTAACAGCCTATAACGCGGTTTTATTCCTAACGATTTGACTTTAATGAAAAACATATTGTGCCAAAATAATATTCTATTTAGAACACCACAACACTTAAAATATACCCTTTAAGCTTGCTGAGTGACGGGTATAAAAAGGGAAAACAACAGCATTACTTAGTTACTTGACAAATTGATGCTGATGAATTCTTGAGTTTCATTTTGAGCTTTTGCTACTGCTGTCTCCTCTTTCTTTATGTTATTCGGTTGCCTAATTAAGCGCAAAAGTGTTGCATAATTTTTTTTCAGCGTCCATTCAAGCAAATTAAAAGCGGTTTCTTGTTATTTTTTGCCTAACCCCTTTTAAGCATAAAATGGGTATGCTTAAGTCGTGAAAATATATGTAAAATATTAAAAGATATGCTATCCTTTTGCTTTGCTTAAAAATTTGTATTAGATATAGAAAAAAGTCTCTTATACAAATCTTATGCATAGTTTTAATTTTTAACATTTCTTCTATCTTAAGAAATATAAAAGCTTAATTAAATTTTAAATTTGTATCACTATAATGCCTTTTGTGCGTGCACATTAAGTGCAATTGAAACATTTATAAAAGAGATAAGTCTGTAACTGCATATAATCCGCTTAAATGTTAAGTTGACTTAGTTTGGTGTTTTGTTATAGTACACAGTATACATATGTATGTATAAATAGTTTCTGTTAAGCGCCTCAAATGCGTTCAACTAAAATCTCATCAAAATGCCTTTCAATTAAACTAAATCGCTCAGTTTGTGCTGTGTTGCGTGTATGTGCAGGAGCTAAATAATGAAAGTAATGAAAGTCTGTATCACACTCCACAATCCTGTTTCTCTTTCTCCACACACACACACATACATCCACCCTATTACACTGCCTTTTCATCTCTCACATTTCCAACCCCTCTGTGCCTCAACTCTCAATGAATAAGCTTGCGCTTGGTTTAACCATTTAGATAAAGTTTTATGGCACACCAACGGCAACAGTTTCGAGGGTGTTTGTGTCTGTAGGTGTAGGATGTAGCTTTAGGTGTGTATGTGGTGTGTGTGTGTGTGTGTGTGTGGGTGTGTGTATGCTACTTAAATGTCACATCAACGCTATTATCCTTTGCCGGCTTCGATTGACAAAGTTTTGTAACACAAAAAGAAAAGCTTAGCATGTGCGCAGCATATTGAAAACCCAACGTTGAAAAGCATCGCATTTTCACCTGATGGCTAATCGATAATAATAAGTACCAACCACTTTTGAGCCCACACACATTTCTATTATATCAAAATGCTTAAAACCTCAAACCAACTGAGCATCAACTTATGCCCCCAAGACGATCGTCGAAGCTAAAAAGTTTTCGCTTTCAAAATAATAAACGAACACTTTTTTCTTACACATTTTCATTTTTGGAGATGATGACACGGCCAACATTTTCTTTTTTAGCCTCGGCCAGCTGAGCGACTTTTAAGTAGACGCAACTTTCAACTAAAGACGACACTTAACGTTTAAATGGTGGAGGGCCACACACCATGAGTACTTACTGTACTTACTGTCTGCGCTAATGTCTAGCCACTTAGTCGGGCTTCATTGGACTTGAAGCCAACTTTTGTGGGCCATTTATTAAACTTTAATGTGTGTGCAAAAAGCAAAAGGTAAAATGACAAAGAAGGCAGGTATTCAAAAAGTTGCTGTAAACAAATTTGATTACAAGTATTTACTTTATGGAGTCGCAAGTAAGATTTAAGCTTAATTTTAAGTAAAAAAAATAATCGTTAATTCTATATTTAAAGAAATTTCTAAACTTTGCTTAAGTTTGACCACAGTTTCTGGCATAAGAAGTGGAAAATATCAATTGGCTAAAAAGACTACAACAAAATTGTATTTATTATGTAGACAAATGATGTGGCAATAGTTGAGTGAAACTGAAATTGAATCAGATATTGCAACCTTTGCCACAACACACACAACCCAACACAACGATGCGTTTTACAGGTTGTTAAACGATTTCTTGGCTATCATAAATATTTTGTCGAAAAGTTAGACAGCTCTATAAACACACACACCCACACACACATACAAACACATAGAAAGAGTTTGTTACATTGAAAAGTTTGCGCTTTTTTCGGTTGGGTGGATTTACGCATTTGTTGATAACAAACTTTTAAGCTTCACAAATAACTGTGCAAAACATACACCTACATTTACACATATACACACATACACAGTCACAAATACATATGTACTTGAGTGGGGACAGTGTAAAAGTGTTGCATAGTTTTTGGCTTAAATAAATTTCGACGCTTAATACTAAAAATAACTTTTGCAACATGACTGAAAACGATGTCAAAAGTTTTGCGCGCGGCTGACCAACTAATCAAAAAGTTGTTAATTGCGTGTTGCCAACAGGAATAACCAGGTCCAAATACACACACACACACACACACTAACGCATCGCACTTCAAGCATATCACGCGTGTATTTATGTGTCGCGTTTTTTATATGCAAATGAGCAAATGCAAACTCGCGACTGTAATTTAAATAGTTTTACGCTCATAAAATGTAAGCCAAGTGCAGTTTATAACGCGTCAGCTGTTGTTTATGACTTTTCCACACACACACATACATATACTCTCTGCACTCTCGCTCTCTCTCTCTCTGTCTCTTACTATGTGTATATCTGTCTCTTTAGAGCACCCACTCAAATTGTAATTTATGTTCAAGCGACACCTGAAATTGACTCCACGTTCTGTTGACTCTTATCTCAACACGGCTGTGACAACGGCCTGAAACCAGCTGCCAAACAAATGGCACTTGTCTGCATTCAATTCCCAGCTATGGCATAAAATTTACAGCCAACAATTTGTTGGCCAAGGCAGTGTTGCCAAAAATTGTAAAAGAAAAAAAGCTAATACTGCACTTTTTTAGTACGTCAAGTTTTAAGAATACTATAAGATAATAAAAATAAAATATTTCAAACTACATTTTCTATGAAATAATCATCAATTTTCTTAACAAATATTATGTATTTAGTAGTTCCAATCTGTAATTTTTTAATTATATTTTCAACACATTTTCAAGCACTAACTCAATCTAGCTATACATAAGCTTAAATGACAGCACTGATACTAGTCTCTATAATATATATAAACTGTACTACAACTCTCTTGATATCTAAGCTGACAGCAAGTTGACTTTATGTTGAACGTTACCTGCTAAAAGTGAAACTTCAAAATAATTTAATGTAAGCTTTGAAAAATCGCAGAGCAAGCGTAAAAAACTCTCTATACAAAATGTAATTTGACTTCCATTCTTCAAGTGACATGCGCAGATACTTCTCACTAACAATAGATTCTATTGTTAAATCTCGTATACTATATCTATACTTCATATACTTATAATACCAATACAATAGCATATTGCATCTTTAGAGCATTATTTTCTGTATTTATTTACTCTGCAATTTGAAGCAAACGTATTGGTATCTGTGTGTATCCGTGTCGTTTCATTTGGCATAAAGCAATATTCCAAATACACAATATCCGGGGGAGTTATTTCACTTGGTATTTTGTCTGGCATCGTTGAAAAGTCGTTCGTCAAACTGTCAAGGAAATGCGATTGCAATCGACTCGCACAAAAGTCGGCGAAGAAAATGCCTGTGCCGAAATGTGGTGTGTGTGTTTGTAACGAATGAATGACAAAATATTTGACATTTAGCAGCATCACGTAAATATCGCATTTTCCTGCTATACTTCCACATATATAGTTTCAACAGCGAGTTGTTGCTTTTGCGATAAATAAACGAGCTAGAAATCACCGCAAAATGGTTTTGAACGCTACACTCGACGACAACGACGCTTTGCACGTGTGCAAAACAAAATGTCGCTCCAAAATGGCGTCGTTGCTTGCACATTTCCTGTCGTCGACGCCATTTTGTGTGACTGTTGCTTGCGGCCGGAAGTCAGCGTAACACTGGGTGTGTAGCTTTAGTTTCGACTTTTGGCTTTCAACTGACATCAATCACATCATCGGAAAGTAATCAGCTTTTCCTCTAAACTATATATAGTAGTATAAATTTGTAACCACAGCAGATACCTCTATACTCAATATATATACCTCTAATTATGGCTAGTTTCACCAAAAGCTTCGCTTTGAGCGATCACACACACGCAGTGCCAATTATAGTATGCAGTGCATTGTGTATGCCATGCGGGTGTGTGCAATTCTGTGGTCTGTGTGTGCGCGCGTGTGTAATTATTGATTGGACAGGCAAAGTTTTCGCGGTGGCGTTGCCTTCAGTAAACTGCAAATTAACACGGCTAAAAGGCCTCATTAATGTTCTACCGTTACAACCGCAAATGCCAAAAATTGTAACATGAAATGTCGATTCTTATTTAATGGGCAACAAACGACCACCAACAAGCTACAACCAACAAACAACAACCAACAAACAACAACCAACAATCGACAAACGACAACCGACAACAACATGCAACAATAATCGCTGCAGTGCAATTGATGTTAACTGATTTTATATACATATATGTAGTTTGGTACAAACCGAGAGGGCTCATAATTATGTTTACTTAATGCTGCATACTTTTGTGGGCTTCAATTGGACTTAAAACGCATTAATTGCAGCTCAACCAATAAAGTGTGCACTACACTGCACAAAATACTAGGCGACAGTGCTTAAATTGGTCATAAATTTAAGTACTGAGACACTCTCATTTGATTTATATATTAAATCTTTAATACAATACCTTTGAGAGCTATAAACTAGTTTATTTATATTTTCTTCAATAATTTTTAGCAAAATTCTTTTTAAATAAAACTACTGACAATACATAAAATTAACTGCTTAAACAGCAACACTGACTAAAGCATCTGTTATTACAGCAAATTTGCTTTAAAAAAAAGTTAAACTACAACATTTTCTATTCTCGATTTATGCCTTATTCAACAGGCATCTCATCGTGCTCATTGGTCACTTAAATCCTGCACATATTACACTTTCATCTTATTAGATGACTTACAGTTAGTAAAACTCTCCGATAATAACTCTCATGCTAGCATCAAACTTATTATGGCACATTTTTCGACCCGACTTTTAGCCGTTATCTTTAATGCGGATATATATTTGTACGGAAATCGGTTGCATTTTGCTCAGCTCCAATGGCTTTCAATGTTTGGCCCACAATTTTGGCCAGCGTTTCATTAAAAATATGACATGGATGTGCGTGCGTACGTGTGTATGATGCCAGACGAGCTATATGAGCTGCTATTTATTTGGATAGCACACGCACGCACGAACACACACACCACACACACACACACCCATTTGCGTAAGTCAAATAAATGAGCAACGGTCCTTTATCTTTTTGACCATCGAATGGACAACGCCACATTTTATGTGCCATAAAAGTGGTGTCAGAAATCGCATATTAAATATGGTACTATATACGTTCCTTCTTCCGTTCCATGACTAATAATGAACGCCTACATGTGTGTGTTTGTGAGTGCGTCTGTGTGTGTGTGTTTGTGTATGTTTTTACCAGCTGCTTGTAAGTTGCTTAATTACATTGGCCATTGGTCATGTTCTATAGCTTGTAGAGCGATGTTGTAATGCATTACTCGTGGTCAAGCGAAAGCCTCAGGAGAAAAAGGGACAGAGGCAAGGCAGGGAGAGAGAGAGAGAGAGAGAGCGAGATAGAAAGAGCAAAAATAGTGCGAGCAAAAGAAAAAGTCAGAAGAGTGAAGCTTGGTTTCGGTTTGACGCAACCAATGAAAGCATCTGAAAACTTTTTGCTTTAATTCAATTATAGTTGTAATAGTTTTCGGATACACAAGTTCCCTCACTAATGCACTTTGTCTGTAGTGCGTGAGGTTTTTAGTTATACTCTGAGATTCTAAGATGCTTTGACTACTCTACAACTATGGCATAACAAGTTCAAGGTTCGATTAAGCCAACTAGCTAACGCTATTAGCGATGGGTTCACATTACACATAGTTATTTGATAGAATTTTAATAGGTTATACTCTTTTCTATACACTTTCTGACGACAGAGTATTAAATATTCGACTTTAATTACGTCAAATTTTGTGTTTCTCTGTCTCTGTGGCTTTTGGGCCAAACTAGTGCTGACAATTGGCCGTCGCATTGTGTTAAGCGTGTGTCTGTAACACAATATGTATGAGTATGAAAACATAAAATGGCTGTGGCGAGTTCTTCAATTTGGCCCTTAAAAGTAGACAACAAAAAAGTCATTAAAACTAAAGTGTGTATACAAAAGCTAGTGCAACAAATTTTTACTTAACTTTCGCTGACAATGGTGATTTTAAAACTTTAGTGGCATAGTAGCATGCTACCATTTTGTTTGCCGTCACTGCACCTTATAAATTTCAAATGCAATGACTGGGTACGTATGGTAAAAGAGTTTTATGCAAAACAGAGTTTTGCCAAAACCAGTTTTTTAAAGCTTATAAAAATGACAAAAACAGCACTACACACTTTCACACACACACTCAGTTATACATACTTGCAAACACCCAAAAACAAAATGACAACAATGGCCTAAAGGGCTGCATAGTCATGTAAACTTTTGTAATAAAATGCCAACACACACACACAAACAAAATACTGGACTAGGGGACTTTCCCTAGCTGCTGCATACAGAAACTTGTTTTTTTTTTTTTTGTTTTGTGTGACTTTTTGTGGCATGAAGGTAAAGAAATAATGCAAGTTGCTTGTTTTATTTATACCCTGTACACAGCTTAGACAAATTTCTAATATATAGACAGGGTATGTAAAAAAAACTATGACTAGAGCTCAAATTTCTCTGTTATTACTGGCTAGTTGTAAGCAAAATTGTTATTTTATTTTCGAGAGTTTGAGAATTTGACAATTTGTGCAAAAATAAACCTGCTCCATTTATTTATACATTTTTTTTTTGTTTGTATTGTTAGGAATTTTGTGAGGAAAGTCAAACAATTTTAAAGGCTTTAGAACGTGTCATTTGCAAAATAATTGCTCTGGCTTATGCTTTGTGTGGCTCGTAACTTGATAACTCGAGTGTTTCGAAATGCAAATTAGACAGAAAACAAACAAGAAAAGGCTGAGTCAGCCAAACAAATTTCAGTTTGAGCCATCTGCTGGATGGACGGACTATCAGCAAAAGCAGGCCAACTAATATAAGTATGTAAATGCTATTAAAATTTAACAATTTTATTGCCTTGATGAGTTTTTCCAAATTATGCGAATATTAATGAATATGTATATGTGTATACGTTATATGGTTGTAATTAAATCCTCAACATATATTGAACTCAATTTCGCATATAATTTAAAGCCATATATTCATGTATTATCCGTTTTACATGCGAAAACCATAATCCGGATTCATATAATGGAGTTACTTGTGCAACCGCAGGCACGTACATGTTCGTTCACGTTCGCAAGAAATGCATTCATTGGTCATCGAAGCGGTCATAACAAAAGGACACCGAAACCGGACAGGCAGTCATTATGATCATCTCAGTCAGCGTCAGCAAACGATTGATTGGGAATGACTATGACAATAATGATGATGATGACGATAGCTCAGTACGGACAGACAGACATACAGACCGACCGACTGAGATACCCCAAGCAAGAATGGCAATTGGAGCGCAATACTAAATGAAAATCACTTAAATGCTCTGTTATTGTTACTGCTCCTTTTGTCCGTCTGTTCAGTCCAACAAGGACAAAGAAGTTTCAGTAAAATTAAATGAGAAGCGCTTTAGTTGTTGTTGTTGTTGTTGCTATTGTTGCCTTGGCTCTGATTGAAATCCTTCGCAAGGCAAACACAAGCGCTTTTCACATTAAGCTGGGGCAACAAACCAGCCCCATGATGACAATGCGAAAAATCATCAAAAATGTTGTGTGTATATTTTTAATTAAAAGAAAAAAAGCAAAAACCAGCTGAAAAACCCGTCAACATAAATATTTGTTTCAGTTATTCAACTTAATAGGCAAGCGTCGAGCGTTTTGAAGCGATTTTCCGGCACCAAAAGTTAAACAAACCGGAAAATACGCTGAAGGTCATTTCTCCCGCAATCTTCTTTTAAAGGGTTTCGGTTTATAATTAAAACTTTAACTTTATGTATTTGTCAAATAAATTTTAGACTTTTAAAAGCGCCATAGAAATCATGCAAATGTTGTAATTAAAATATTGAGGCAGCTTTGTAATTTTGGCAATGGTATCCAAAAATTTTTTTTAATTTTATAACTGATGAGTTGAGTTATAGAAACCGCAAATCCATACCTTGTATGCTTTACTGTTTCCGAGCTTTTTCACTGAATGGTTGAGTTTATGGCTGCCACAATTGTTGGATTTAAATATTGTGTAAATGGTTTGCCTCCAATGGAAATATTGCTACGACGCTAAAGTGCAAACACGTAACAAAATACAAATGGGAATTGCGAAAAGTTTATTGTAATTTATTATTCGAAATCTGGTTGGAATGAAATACTTTGAGTATGAAAAGTATGAAAATCATCAGCAGAAATGGATTGTTTAATAAAGCAAATGCTATTCAAGAGCATTTTCATTTTCATTTAGCCGTAAATTTCTATTTAATTGATGCAATCAATGTCAAAATCGATCAACAAAGTCTCCAAGGACAACAAGTTAAGTAAATGACTGTAACTGGCATAACATGGACTGTAGCAATACCCTAGAAATGTTCAATGCACTGAGTAAGATGCTTATTGTTTACTGGGTATCTCAGACTGTTGTTTTTTGTTGTCTGCCAACAAATTATGCACCGAAGCACTTTTGACTTTTGTCAATGCAAATTGAATAACTTTGATTTTTCTTTCATTGAATTTGTGAGTGCATTTTGTCATGCAATTGAAATTGAAATCAATTTTGCGTATAATCTGATTAGAAAATGCTATTCAACAACTGATGTACTGCTAGTATGTATTCTAGTTTTTAGTCTATGGCAAATGGTGCACACATAATGCGTTTAGCTACACAACTTTATTTTGTCTGTGTGCAGTTGGGAAATTTCTGAAATAACTTGGTGGCTTTTTGTATTCTTTTGCAACCTTTTTGCTACGATACCTCGTTGCCCGTCGTACCCATGACACTTGTCATTTGTCATGCAATTAATTATGCTCAAGTGTTAATTATTTTCCCATTTTGCTTTCACCCTAATTACATCTTCCGCTTGAGCATAGTTTAGAGTATTGCCGAGCACTTCCTTCCATTGCGGCAATGTTTGCCGCGTTGGCTCCCATGATAATTTCGTCTGGCAGAGCACATTTCCGTTTCCGGTTGTGCTGCTTCTTCTTCTATTCTATTATTTTTTTTTTTTTGTTGCAAAACGTAAAGTAACGAAACGAAATGAAACGTTAAGCCTGCCGAGTGAATGGAATGAGTGCGATGAATGCTAATTTGCAGCAGCGCACAGATTGCGGCAAACTTTATGCGGTTGTCCATAATCCAAACAAAACTGGGATTGTGCAACACGCACACAAACACACACACACACTATATAGCCAGTCATAATGTTTGCCACCCTGCGTACAAGTTTTGATTATTTGCTGCCAACTGCTGTCTGTTTCTGTTTCTTCACTCACACACAAACACATTCCCAAAAGGATTTGCGAAAACTCGCCCCAAATACGAAAAAGAAGAATGCTGTTGTGTTGCAACATTTCTGTTTTATCCACTGTTGTTTTGGGGCATTCCACAGCTGCAACTCAGCCTCAGTTTTGCACTTGGTCTAGGTCTTGGTCTTGGCTTGGTCTTGCTCTTGTTCTTGTTCTTGGCCTGGTCGACAGGCACTTGACACTTGACAGCGGCCTGAATGATGAAAACTTTTCAACGATGATGACGACCACAACACGACGACGACGACGACGATGAGAGAACAAGTTTGTGCAGTTAGTAATTAAAAATTTACGTCATTTACCTGCAAGTAGAAGAGAAGATAAAAGTTTTTTAATACAAAACTTGCTTACCGCACACGCAAAACACACCCTTAAAAATATTGCTGCCAAAAAGACAGTCTCAAAAAAACAGTTTGTAACTAACTTAAGCCAATACCACAACAAAAACAAAAGAACACTTCAATAAAGTTGCAACAAAAGCTATCAGAAATAAAACTAGTATGATAGGTTGTACAGTCGTGTAATGTAACTGAAGAAGACCCTGTACTTAACTGCATCTTAACAATTGATTGAGATGTCTTCAAAAACAATAAAAACAAAACAAAAAATTTTGATGCGGCATATATGTAAATATGTTTTGTGAGTTTTCTATAGGTATCTCAATTTTTTTTTCTAGTAACAAGTTTAATGCTTCAATAAACTCTTATGTTATAGCTTCTGGGATCTGAATATACCTAAACTTTACAACTATTACGATGCTTTTATACTTTTAATAATATTTAAAAAAATTAATTTAATAGAATGCAACGCACTTTACCAACTGAAATCACAATTTGTGCATCAATTGTACATTTTACTTAAGTTTTAGTTTTTCTTCTCTTAATTCACTGCTCTCTTTTTCGCCTTACGCTTTAGTTCTCTATTAAGTTCGGTCGTTTGCGTGCGTTTGCGACTACGTGGGCGTATAATTTCTCATTAATTTGTGCAACGTCTGCGCGCACACACTGTAAGTGCCACAAATGTCGCCTTAATATATGCTAAACATAATTTTATTGCACTACAGGGCACAACACAAGCACCAAATGTGGCAGCCAGCAGCAGCAGTTGGCCGGTGGAGCAGGGGCAGTAGCAGCCATTTCATTAAAATACAATTAAAATTTTTAAATACTCGCTGCGCAGGTGTAGCAACTGCTGGAGAAAAACGATTCAGCGATTATTTATGGCAAAACTTTGACAGTAAGTTCTGGCAACTCTCCATCTCTCTCGCACTCTCTCTTTCTCTCTCTCTCTCTCTTTGTGGAATCTAATCAGTTAAAAGGACTTTAAGCAAATAATCCACTCAAAAAAACAAAAGAGAAAAGGCTACTAATACGCAACTTAACCATAAATAAATGTAATCCATCTTGCGTGCCGCAAAATGTTCAAGTGGGTAGTAAAAGTATCTCCAAGTAATAAAGTACTCAAAGCAGTGAGAAAAAACGGAACTGATAATGAGGCAAAGATTGATTTCGTATATGTCAGACAAGTGTTTCTATATAAATCATACATCTACTAATCGCTTATAAAAATCAAATGAAAACACAAAGTATTCAATTGACTTAAAAGTGCAGACAAAGTAGGCTGTACTACAATTCAAGCAATTAGCCTAGTTAGTCTCTAAAGGTTTAAGGGCCGTTTGAAATTGGGCTCAACTGTCATGAAATATAAAGCTTCAATTCATGAACCAACTAAATTCTCTTTTTTAAAACGTTTCACTCAATACTTTAAAGCGGATTTCGAGGTTTTATTTCAGCAATTGCAGTTTCAGTGATGCGTTAGTTTCCAACTCAATTGGACAAAGCGACAACAGGTGATGCAGAACTGCCACAGTTTTTCCAATCAATGTATGTGTTGTGTGTGCGTGTGTACAAAGTCTATTTGAAGTACATTAGTCACGCTTCTATCCTCAACGCCCACTCACTCCCACACATACACATACACACTGTCCAGCTGTGCCTGAGTTTGCAATTTGGCCCCAAATGAAAACTATGAAATTCCTTACATTCTCTTGTCGTTAGCTCCTCGTTGAGCCCCATCTCCCCCTCCCCCATTCCACTTGTACAACCCCATTACCTGACTGGGATGCTGCTGTGATTTATCAACTTCTTAATGAACAAAAGAATTATCGATTGGCAGCATGGCATGAAAAATGGCAACGACCTAACGTTTTCGGTACAGGGCTGTGTGTGTCTGCGACCGTGCACAATGCGGCGTATGAGCAATGTCTGTGGCAAGCACTTAATTTGATATATGCAAATCCATTAAAATTACCCAACCTACCTGCCAGCCTTCCACTTGCCACTTGCCACATGCCGCTAACCATAAGCCTTGACATTTTATTTATGTATTGCCAAAATATTATACATCCTTTTAATTCTGTTGCAACATTCAACTTAGTCGGCTTCTTTTCATATAAATTCAGACCACACACACAAACACGACATGTTAAGGGATGGAAAAAAAAAACTTTATGAAATCTCCATTAATGTATTTTTGTGTCTGTCATATTTCCTGCCACAAGGGCCAGAGAGTTTGTTGGGTTCATTCATATAAACCTTTTACCGCAAATGACATGTTCATAATTAAATGTTAAAAAATTCACTCAACATGCAATGAGATGGAAGCGTCAAGTGCAGTCCACAACATGCAACAACAACAACAGCAGCAACGTTTGACAAACTTTGCCACAAAACGCAGTCATTTCTCATGATTTGGTGGTGGTCAACATGCAACTGGCAACTAGCAACATGCAACTGACGCAAGTAGAGTTCGCTATAAACCACAAAAACTGGACAAGAGCACACATTAAATCTTGTGTGTTACAAGTCGTGATTGCTAAGCCAAGTTAACAGCAAACACACAAGTAGAAAACGTAAAAGAAAAATAAAACGAAATAAATATATACGTATAGTTTACTACAATATATGTATGTTATATTTTGTGAATTGCAACAGCAGCTTTTCAACATTTCTTTTTGCTGTCGCACACATCTATCACATTTATGTGCATTTTTGTGGCACTCGAGTTGGCAATTGACCCGCTTTGGCTGAGGTTAACCCACAGACTTTGCTTTCGACTCAACCAAAACTGAACTCAACTTGTTCGGTTCGTTTTTCGGTTGTGGCTCAACAGCTTTACACTTTCATTATGTTTTATTGTTTGCTTAAGCGTAGCACAAAATGGCTGCATGAAAGCCACTTACACTTATAGCATTTTGCTAAAAACACGCCAGTTCAAATAGTAACAAGTTGAAATGTGTGTTGCTAAAAGAAATTGTGAAACTTCCAGATACCCTGCAAAGCAAAAGCTATCAAATTCAAAGAGGCGCCAAAAAGTATGCTATAGTTTTTTAAAATGTCATAAAGTCTACAACAGTTTCGCTTTGATTATGAAATTCAATTATGTGTAGCTCTGCGGTGTGTTTAAAGTTAATGTCAAATCAAATCCTTTAGCCGGCTATACAATATAACTCTCTACTTACAGGATATTACATGAAAAACAAACACACACACACACATAGTTACATCACATGTGTGGCTGTGTATATATGGAAAGCAAAGCTGATTCGACTGTGACAAACATAGGAACTGCTTCTTCTTCTGCTACTGCTGGTTTTGCTGCTAAAACTGTCACTCGCTGCTGCAAATGCTGGTCATTTGAAAAGGCTTAGCATAATGCGTAGAGCCATTGAATGTCCTTCAAACTCAACATGTGCGACACACACTCACACAATTCCACACACACACACTTCACAACACTTTTGCTCCGCTGCTCTAATACCCATTTCCCTCATCATTTTCACTTTGGCTTCCGTTTTTATTGTTTTCCCCTTTCTTTCTTTAGTTTTCCACTTTTTGTTTGCAAAATCAAAAGCTTCTACAAAAGCGTGTGGCATGAATGAAAGTGACATTTAACAAAAATTTCAAATAATTTTGCTTTAATAGCTGAGAAATTCTCTTGGCTAGATTTTAATTTAAATGCTAGTTTTATCTACAACGGGCAGTTCATAAAAGTGGCCACTAATATTTTATTCTTGCCATAAATTGGAACTGGAAACGTGAACACATTAATCATTGTAATCATTCATATATATATAAGTTAGAAATATCGTTCTGCTTGTTTTCTGCTGGCATTTACGTGCATTCAAATTGATTTATATCGTTGGTAAAACACAAAAGGAAAACGAAAACTTAAATTATATGCATTTTCTCCACGCAAGTGCTTAGAACTTTTATGAAACTATTATTTTATTTATATATTAAATAGATTTAAAACTTTTGCGTACAGCTATCTAACATCTATAACATTTCTACTTGTACTTTGAAGTAAAATATCTAGACATCTATCAGTGTTCTCAAGCAATTTAAGCTCATGTTGCTTTGACGACGTCTACATTTATAATAATTCTTGCTTTTTAAATTGAATAAATAAGTTTCGCCCATTTTAATGCTCATACTTAAGTTTTTAATTTGCTAGAGACATTGCTGCAACAGTTGTAACAAGAGTTGTCAACTTATCAATTGAATGGAATGTCTAAAAGTAAAGTTGTGTATTTTGCATTAGTGTGCCTTGCTGTTGCCTTGACAACGACTTTCAGTTAGTAAGGACGCTTTGTTAGTGGCAAATAGTAGCAAACGACTTCGCAACACCTACAACATAAATAAGTAAAAGGATTTTTGTAAGGATGCAACATTTTCTTGGGGATTTAAGCAACACGGTGGGTCTGCGAGGGGGTAGAAGGGTCATGTTATTTGTTGTTGTTCGAAATTATTTGTTGTCTGCTTTATTGTTTGACTTCTGTCTGCCCCTTTCTGTCGTGTCGTCTCGCGAAACTTGCAAATTGTTGTTGTTGTCATCGTTGTCGTTTGTTGCCCAAAGTAAAATGTTGTTTAAGGTTTTGCGTTTTTAATTATAAATGCCTGGCAGTGTTATTTTACCAACTGTCGACTGCCAACTGCCTCTCTGTCTGTCTGTCTGTCTCGGAGAAACACTTTTTTTAAAGGCAAATTGCTTTGTCGTACCCTTTTGGTATACTCTATTGCAGTGGGTTGTTATAGTATCACACTTGAAATAATTTTAGAGCAAAGAAAATTAAAAGAAAAAAACATTTGTTATATGTTATTCCGCTCGACAAGTTCTGTAGTTTTATCACCGTTTAAAAAAGGCTTTTAAAGACACAATTACAGCATAGTGTATGCAATATTCGACAAAGCATTGTGAATTGACTTTTATTTCCATACTCTGTTTTTTTTTTATTATTTCGTTTCAGTTTATTAGCCACGTCGTGCGCACAATTTTATAGACCCTTTGTCAGGGTTTCCTACCAACTGCCGAGCAGGTGAACTGAAAAATCTTCTAAGCCGCTTTATGCCGACCCAAGCAGTTGCTTATTTTTTGTATATATCTTTGAGCCCTTTTATGTCGCATTTTGTGCAAAACTTTACTCTGCTTTGCATTCCAAAGTGTTTGTACTTTCGTCCCGTTCATTTGCCTTTTTTACCTTTTTATATTTTGTGCTTATTATGGGAGCAACAAAGTTTTCGCATAATTGACAATGCTAAACGTGAATCCTGACAAGTGATTGACCTTTTCAGGCAATGGGCAATTGTTTTATAATTTAAATATTTGCCAATATGTTTTTATATATGTATATGTATATGTACATTTTGTTTTTGTAAAAGGTTTCTACGTGAACTGAAGTTCAAAGTTGTGCAGACAGTTCAATGCACGTACGCCATTAAAGGGTCAGGTACATTTGTTCATTGTCTTTATATTTCGATTTCGGTTCATGCCACACACATGATGATGTTGCAACACTGCGCAAACTCCAAAATAACTGGCAAAATAACAATGTATACAGGGTATTCGATAGCAAGTAGCATACTCAGGTGCTGGCAGTGACTGGAAATCTGTTACGCTGACGCATTGTTTGACAAATATGTCAAATGACAGCTGCCAACATGACGTATGCGCAATATTGCGCGTCATAGCTTGTTCCTTTCAATGAACCATGTAGAAAATACTTCAACAATAATAATAAATAAAAGAGAAAGGTAAACTTAAAGTAAATGGCAAGTTTGCAAGAAGTTTTCCAAGCTTTAAAAACTATTTGTAGTTGTTATAAAGTACTTTCAATTAAAACTGGAATGTAATTAGCCCTCAGATCATTTACAACATTTGCAACTAACTTCATTATTATTTTTCATTTGATCAAAAATTGTTTCAATTATAGAAAAAGCTTTTAGGCTGATTTACATGGATACATCGAAACGTCCATCCCTTATCGACATTTATTGAGTATTCTTTTCAATTTTTGTGCGTGCATGTGTGGGTGTGTGTGTGTGGGTGTGTTGCTTAAAAGGAAATCAGAAACTTCTTTTGCGAACAATTCAATTTGTGAAAACAAAGGACACAACACAACAACGCACAACTCATAGAACCTAAGAACATGGCAGCAGCACAAAAAAAAAAGGGAAATGAAATGAATTGAATTGAAAAAAACAAAAGAAAAGTATCAAGAAATTCTATTTACTACAATTTGCTTGCATTTGATGATTGTTTTGTTGTTCTACTGTATGTGTGTGTGTGCGTGTGTGGCAAGGTGGAAAAAGTAAAGCTGTTAAACACTCATGCAGCTGTTCAATGGAGAGCTATACTACACCTGACTGGATTGTGTCAGAAGACAGATCTGCCCAACTCTATTTCCATATTGCCTCTATATGCCTTTTTTTTTCTGTACATGTATATTCTAATGAAACATGTTGGTTTTTTTCTCGCCCATTAGGCTTGTTGCAAATGCAAGATTCTTGTAATAGACACACAATGCATTCAAATCTCAAATGCTTTTAGTTGAAAGCAAAGGCAGAAAACTGCCCATTTGATTATTAATTATTTGTAATTAAAATGTTTTACATTTGCTGTAAGCTCAGCTTGTGAATATAGTTGGCACAATCATGCAAAGACCTTTAATATTAATGAAAAGACTGGCCATAACTCGAATCCGGCTATAAAGCAGACCATTCTGTAATCGGCAGACCATGCTGTTATGGCTATTCGTTCATATGCCACACAATCCTCTTACAAATCCTGCAAAAGCGAAATAGTTTCCGAGGCACACAAGCGTTAAGCTCATTAACTAATGAATAACTTCAACTAGTTTCGACTAATAATGCAATACACAAAGCTCACACACATATACTCGGAACGGTTAAGCTGCTGATAAAAGTTTTGATAGTGTTGAAAAACTGTTTTAAGTTCTTAATTGCGTGAGCTTTCAAAGTGAACGAGTAGAGTTATTGGACAGTTGGCTAGAAAGCCGCTAGCATTGCCAATTAGCACGCCAAAACTAACGCACCCCGATTTGCTGCATTATATGCACTTAGCAACGCAATTGATATTCATACGTACATTACTCATACGCCACGTGTGTGTTTGAGTCTGTGTGTCGAAATTGTATTTCATTAATTTTTGCTCCATAATTTAAATATCAAAATAATATGTGGCTATAATTAAAACAAACCGCAATGCATTTTTGCAAAAGCAAAAATTAAATACACACAAATTTGCATAATCAGTTTTGGTTGGCATTTCTGCACAACAAAAACAAAACATTTGTATATGTTTAATTAAACCATTTCATGGGCCAACTGGCCGTCAATTGTTATAATGTGATTACCCCTTTGGTGTACCATTTGCTTATTGTCTCCAGTAACTCAATATGTGAACTGACTGCTTGATTGTTACACCTTTTGTATGCATTTGAATTTGCAATTCAGACAATGCCGCTGCTGCTTCGCCTGGCAAGTGCCAAAAGCAATTTATAATTGTCAGCTGTGCGAATGCAATTAGTAATGAATGTACTTGTACTAATGGTCAATTAGGCAGCAGTAGCACAAAAGCCTTAGACAACTAACCAGAGAGAGAGAGAGGCAGAGAGAGATGAGACAGATAGGGCGGAGGGTAATGGCAGTGACAGCAAAAAGTATGTGTCAGGACTTTTGTAAATTGTTCAATTTAGTGCACTGTCAAGCTGTAAAGACCTTGAAAGCTACAACGTTGATAAATTATTAAGCATAAGCTAATCTAATATTACCAACTTATATCTAACTACAGAAGAGAAATAAATCGACTTTTTATTTAAGTTATTCTTAGAAAATTGTAACCTTAACTGCTTTGAATACTATTCCTGCTGATTTTCTTTATTTCCAGTGCTAATTTTAAGCATTTAAAAGTAAAACCACTTGAAATAGCTATGTAAAGCAGGCTTGAACTCAATCCGAAATGAAAATACTTTCAGCCTATTTGACAGTCACATTTTAATTAGCAGCTCAAAGCGGCATTGAGAAACCAAAAATGGATATTCACAAATATTTGCATATTTGAGTGAACATAAATGGCAAATATTTGTACAGATAACTGATGGAATGCTACAAGCGCACAGAGCGTGAAAGCAGAGACAAATGATGAAAGAGGGGGGAAATCGACAAATGATAAACAAAGCAATAGAGCATAATGGGTTAGGGGTTGGGTGGCAATAACAGCAAACAATGCTGGCCGATAAACTGCTACACATGTTAACAAAGTTAACAATTGTAGACTTGCTTTATCGTCAAGTATGAAAATAAAAGGCAACTAGAAAATACACACAAACACACACACACACATCGAATATGGTTGCAACTAACCAAACAAAGCGGAAACTGAACGAGCCGCCATTTTTGTTATCGCACGCCATTTGCAATGGCTGGCAAAATGCAACAAATGCGTTGCATCTGCAGTTTGACGCACACACACACACGGAAGTGATACATTTTGTTATTTACATTGAGAGAGAGAGGGAAAAGGGAAGAGAGAGAGAGCCGGTGAAAAAATTGGAAAAAAAGGGGAAATCAACAGAGAACAAAAAGTTAAACAGCGACTGCTGCGCAAAGCGGAAACGGAAACAGGCCAGCCCAATGCACAAACAAAAGCTACAACAACAACAATAACACACACACACATCAGTTTCGACAAGCAAATTAAAAATGGCGGCTGTTTGCATGTTGCATGTTACATGTATTATGTGCCCCACAGCCGCGCCCTCGCCCTTTGCCCACACCGCCACCATCAGCGTCAGCGTCAACGCCATATGTGACGCGCCGCATTTTTGGATTTTGGTTTTGACTTTTGACATAACGCAGCTGCTTCACAGCACACGAATAGTTTCAGCTCTAATATATATAACACACACAACCACACACACACACATATACAGCACATAAAATGGCGCAAATGCCGCCATTTTGCAAGACATTTACAGCAGCTGACACGTACGCCCGCACGCCTTTGAAGGCGTCCTTGTCTTTAAGTTTCAGTTAACGTTAGGAAGAAAACTCCACACACACACACACACAGACACCACTACAAATGTAAAGTTACACATGTGTGCCAATATTGAAACTTACGTGCTGCGGTTTTGTGTGTCAAATATTCGTGTTGTTCATCGTTCTTTGTTTTTCGTTCTCTGTGTTGTGTATTGCGTGATTTTCGGCAAAAATGTCTGAACGCACATTTATCAATCTGTAAAGCTAAGCTCCAGAAATACAAGAGCTACAACTTTTCAAACCATCGCTGTTCACTTTTCAGCAATTGCATTAGTTGCTTACTTACCCAAAAGTTTCAAATAAAATATTTACCTCGAACAGTAAGAGAAAGATACGACTTTGTGCAGTGAAAGTTAACTGATAAATAGTTCAAGTGGATAACTGCAAACTGTATTTAAGTTGTTTTGATTTATAAAACTCTTGCGAGTTATATAGCGTTAATTGATTTCGTTCAATTAAAAGCTTTGAAAACCATTTTATTCTTAAATATTATGCAAGTGAAATAAATTTGTGAACAAATATAATTATGTAATGTAACTATTGACACATCACGTTAAATGTAAATTGCATTAAGAATTCGCACTGATTGCAGTGTAAAAATAACAATAAATATAGCAAACAATGTTGCATAATATTATTTTTTTTTCCACAAAATATGCGAATAACTTTTTTTAAGTTCCTTTGCAAACGCACAAAAGTATGCAGCAAAAAATATTTACAATGCCACACAAATAAGGGGAGTGTGTGTGTGTGTGTGGCGGTGGTTTAACTGAGCGAGTGGGTGTGTGTGAGTGTGTATGTTTGTGTTTGACATGCCAACTGAAAGCCCCGAGTGCTTGTGGCCTGTCCAAAGTGCAAAATTATGTGACACTGACAGCTGCAGCTGCAGCAACAACAGCAACAACAGACTGTTCTGCAGCATTTCGAGTGCTGTGCGTTTGCTATTTAAGCCAAGTGGCACTCGGCTTTTACAACAACAACAACAACAAGTGTACACACACACGCAGCAACAACAACAACAACAACAATGAAATTTAATTTTAATGAGCGCTCATTGGCATTGGCTCAGAGGTTGAGCCTCAGTCATTAATAGCGCACAATTAAATCCACAATAATTCACGTGCCAAAGCATTTAAACATTCATTATATGGCCAACAGGCAACATGTACATGTATATGCCACACATGCGTCACTGCCACGCCTCATTTGCTGTGTGGTCATAAAGTAACCGACTGTATCTACATACATGTATGTTAAATGTCCTGCCAATTGAGCAGAAGGCAGAAACATGACAAGTTAGATTTGCATTTTTGACATGTAGTCAAGTAGCAGCCAGGTTGTGGCAAGGGGTTAGAAAGGGGAAAAGCTAGCATTTAACACTAGCTGCAATAACACAACTGGTGTAGACAGCACTGCCAGCTCTCTCTCTCTCTCTACATCTCTCTTCATCTCTCATCATCATCATTGGCACTCACTTCCGCCTGATGATCAACTATTGATGCTCAATTATGAATGCTCCCACTGCTACTGCTTCTGCTGCTTTGCTGCCTGACAAATAAGTGCCTCAAATCAAAAGCAATTGACCAAATGTCCAGAGACATTCCAATTCCCATATTCATTCGCATTCACACCGCAATTGGCCAAATTGTTGGCCAAAATCTGTTATAGTTGGTCTGCTGCTCATATGAGAAAATGCAAGCAACATAACTAATTGTAAAATATTTTTCATTTTATACATCATATTTTTGACATGCAACTTTCAGGCGTAAACTTCAGATTTAATTAAAAAGTTGAGTACATCTAGTTTTGCAGCAGCAAAGTAATCAACAAACAGAGACAACAAATTTCATAAATTTCATTTGCTCTCTGTGTTAATTAAAACTTGTATAATTCTGCAAACATTTGGTATAGCTTATTTAGTATCTTTACAGTTAAGTGAACTTACAAAATCTGTGACAATTGTATGATATAATTTTAGTGAATTTTAAATTTTACAACAAATGTATTTACTTTAAGCGTGAAGACGTTGCTTTCCTATGCCAAAATGAATGCAAATTATTGCTAAATAAATGCAATTTATTATTAAATTTGATTCAATTGCTCTAAGTAATGCTGCAACATGCTTATTTCTTGGCTGCTGTTTTTGCCGTTTTGCTGTTTATGTTGCTTGGGCTTCCTCATCCGGCCTCATCTTCATCTCCACACCCATATCCAAACGCACCACAGCAGAGCCACAATTTGCCTGGCGGTGTGACAACGCTAAGCAGCCGCAAAGTACCACAAGAGCCGTCGTTGATAGCTCACACAGTCTCTGCAGCATATCGGCTCTACTTTCACCCCCAGCACTACCCACCCGTTTCCCTTTCACCCATTCCACAGTTGTTCGGTCTTCCGCCAATCAAGCAGCGAGAACACGCTTTAAATATATTTTTATAAAAAATATCCGATCTGCTGCTGTTGAGACTGCCACTAAGGAGTCTGAGGTAACAATTTTCCTTTGCACTTTCACATTTTATGCTCAAAGCGACTGTAGCTGCTGCTGCTGTGTTTTTTTTTGCTTCTCTTATATGTATTTTTTTCAGTTTTTATACTCTGTATCGAGGGTGTAGTAGCTTTATGTTAAACTATGTACAAGTGGGCATTGCGAACTCTAGAATGTATCTGTTGTTCTATAGTTACAAGTGTTTAGGTTCTCAAATCTTCGAGATAACAAAAGCTACAGATCAAAAATTTAAAATAAATAGTTACAAGCAATTTTAAGCTCTACTCTTTAAATCTAGATACTTAGAATTTCAAAAGTATCGTACAACAGAAAAAAAAGTTCGGAGCTTATAAGTAGGGCATCTAACAGTTGCTTATACCCTTTATAACTTCTCTCTTGCTTTTTTTTCTGCTGTGTTGACGTCTCTGCTATATAAAAAATGCAAATAATTTGCTAGCGCTTTACGGCAAGCAAAGCCTGATCCGGGACCGGGTATGTACACGGCTTCAGCTGCTTGCTGGTGTGTGTGCGCCCGGGATACTGGTTATCCGGGGTTACCTCGAGACGCCTGCGGCAGAGGCACAACAGAAGCGCGTAAAGTCAAAACGTTTTAATATTTATGGCACATTATATGGCTTGTGGGCTTATTTCAAGAGCCTGACATCGGGCCCAGTTCCATTGCAAATGATGATATTTCGAAGATATACACATAAATATGTAACATATACGCATATATGCTATATATAACTGTTTAGAATATATGCATATATATACATATATGCTGTAATGCATGTGTGTGTGTATGTGTGTTTGGGCAATTTGGCAGCTCAGCGTATGATAAATGTACTTAGACAAATATTTTTGTTGCTCCGTTTTTATAATATGCTAAGCAGCAGAAATCTTTAGGAAATCAAATAAAAGTGTCATAAATATAATTGCATATATTGCAGACAACAATGAAAACATATATATAAAATGGTATATAAAGCCCCAAAGTGTTGAGAAAGCGTGGCAGAAAAGCAAGAAAAAAAAATTTTAAAAATAAAAGCAGTACGAATAAAGATGCGAATTCACCCCAAGTTGGTGCTAGAGTTGTGGCAGCTACTTGTAGACAATGTTATGCGCTCTGCTTGAGTTTTTATGTCTTCCGCTCTTTGTGTGTGTGTGTGTGTGTGCAGTGTCATTAGCTCAAGCCCCTGAAGCCCCGAAGGAAGCTGCAAGGCGCTTGTAATAACAAGTTGCGTTGCACAAACAATTTGTATACCCTAAATGTTGAGTGTGCAGTTAATTGCAGCAGCATTTCACGAAAAAAGCATGAAGTTCATTAACTAGAAGCTTTAAAAGCTCTTGAAAGCACTACATATTAATTATGTATATTTTTAGAGTTCGGTAAGCTTTTATCACGTAAGAAAATTATATATTTGCACTTTTAAAGCACATTAAGTACAAAGCTTTTCTTGTATATACCCAAGTAAACTTTACAGCAGCTTTCAAAGCACATGCAACCATGAAAGCTTCCTTTTAATACAGGATATCCTAAAGTAAAGCTTCAGCGCTGCTCGCACGTCCAATCGCCAAGTTGAAACACTCCAAAAAACCAACTTAGGGGACACAGCAGTATCCGTTCCAACAGAGTCCTGAGGTACAGAAGTTACAAAAAATAAATGCAGAAGATGCTGAAGATGTGAAAAAAGCAAAAGAAGCAGAAGAAGAAGAAGCTTAGTGCGCTGGCTAAGTACCGTAATCAAAGTTTAATTACATGGTCATTGAGGCGTTGAGGCGTTTGGGGCGTTAAGTCTGCCGGTTTTGGCTCTCTAATAGCAATTGCCGTCAAGTTCGTGCTTTATCTACGCGCTTTTGAGTAATTATGGGTTCAAAGTCTGTCTGCAGAGCGTTCAGCTGCTTAATTAGGCCCCAAAGAGCACAAGAAATGTACAAAAATTTAAAAGAAAATAAACTCACATATGGTAATAAATATATAAATATGTTACAAACATATAACATATGGACACATACTTTATGTAAATGTTTTTTCTTTTATAATACATAATTGCAAATTTTGCAAATATTTCTGTGTTATCTTTAAGCAAAATGCAGGCATTCGAAATAAACAAGTCATAAAATTAAATTGCAAAACAATTCAAGTAGAAGAAGATGAAAATATTCGTGTCATGCACATATGCATATAATGTTAACCGTTGTGTGGGAGTGTGTGTGTGTGGTTGTGCGTGTGTCAGCCATTGTATGCAACGTAATTTGTGGCCTGGTAGCATGTTACACATTGCAATCTGACAATTTCATTTAAATTGCTGCCAAGACATGCGGACAACACAACATATAAGAAACGCCAATTGCTACACAGTATTAGACGACTTAATACCCTATTGCTCAAGTATGCATACAGTTTGCTTAGCGTGTTTCAAGCGCCTAAGATACCCTCTACGAAATGTATGTGCTATTTATTACTAGCCAGCCGTCTAATGTCGTTACTGCCTACCTCTAAACAGGAATTTGCCTGGCCAACCAACTAAACATGACAGCATTTTGAAACATTATGTGATTTATTATGCAAAATGCACACACACACACACACACGCATACACTGCAAATACTTGGAAGACCGCATTGGCCAGTGGATTAGGGCTACTTGCAACACATTCGTGTAGTAGTTATGTATATAATTGAAATGCAATTTAATCAACAACAAATATTGGTTGATAATTCGGCATAAATTAATGGCATATTGAAGTTCACTAACAAAACAATTGATTGCTGCTACTGACCTCTGAGGTCAACTGAACAACACACACACACAATGAAGGCCAGCCACCACACACAAAATGTTGTGCAAATTGTCAAATACAACATTTGCTGCAAAAGAGTTAATTTGCAATTGAATTGTTTGCAATAATTTTGCAACTAGCTAATCAAGTTGCAACCATTATAAGCTTGGAAATACTCTAACCACAAATTTAAGGAATGTTAATAATGCAAATTCAATGTAGTATTTATTTCTGTGTGTGTGTTGTTAACATTCTCTGGCAATTGTTTAAATACACCAGAGTTAATTTCTCTAAAACCTGTCAGACAATAGAAACCATTATGGACATAACACTCATACGTCTAGTGGTACATCCTAATGATTTGTGACTTAGAGAACTATTAAGATTTCGATCAGCAATGTTATGAAATGTCCCTGAAAGCCTTTAATGAATTGCCAAGCCAGTCTCAAGCCCTCTGCAGTTATAAATTTGTTGCATAACACTCATACGCCCAGTTATAGTGGCACAGCAACGAGAGGCCAGTGACCAATAAAGTGCTGCTGCTTCTGCTGCTGGTCTAACTTTTGGCCGGAATTGAAACTGTAATTGGCAGCAGAGTAGATGAAGCGAACCGCAGTGCTAGCAATGAAGAGAGTGTTGGGATTATACCATATACCTGATGCTGCTAAGCTAACTGCTGCTGCTGCTGCTTCTGCTGCTGGGCAAAAATTGCATTGATAAACGCACAAAAGGCAACTAAAATAGACGGCCAGCAAGGGACCAAAGGGTATGGAAAAGCAGTAGGAAAGTGAACATGATTCAATTGCCAACATGTTTGAATGGTATGTATGTATGTTTGTTGCATGTTGCTAACTACTAACATAACATATGTACCATACATGCTGGCCTTGCCAACTGTGTGAGTGTTTAAGTGTTTTGCTGCCAACAGAATGAATGAATGAATGAATGAGTGGGCGGCTGAACAGCGTCTGTAATCGAATATTGATTAAGTGCACTGGGCAAACGGCATAACCGACCGAACAGCAACAGCAGCAGTAGCAGCATTTGCCCACTGATATTGCAGTTAAACGTTGATAATGCACAAGATTTTGTGCCTGGACAGCAATTGAGAGAGATGAACGCTTGGCAGCATCCTTTGCTTGCTGCTTGATGCAACTTGGCAGGGCAGAAAATTGAAGCACTTGCTTGGTTTGTGTTTGCCAGCGAATCCAAATGTATACGAATGCGAAGCCTTATACGGGCCACTAGACGTGTACGGTATACGTTTACGGGTTGCCCTTTGTGCCATTTTGTTGCATTGAAAATGTAAACGGCACAAACCTTACAACAACAACAACAACTACAACATTGTGCTGTTAAGTTTTTCTTCTCGATTTTTTTTTTCTCATTTCCCTTTATATTTTTCTTTTTTTTTTGCCTTTTTACTCGTTTTGGCAATGAGTTTTGATTGCTTTTGCCTGGGCATTTGGGTGCACTGACCCCATTTCCGCTTGTTATCGATTTGACGCCCGTTTCTACTTCACTCTATTTCCTACTGTTCGACCATCTACCTTCCCCTACCCTCCACTGCCCCTCTGTCCCATCAACAGGCAGCTGCCACCAGGCAATTGCCGTGTCGCCTTTTTTTATGCCTCAACTGGCAGCCACTTGACAGCCAGCCTGAATTTCTTTTCTTAACATTTTTGGTTTGGTAGGCTGAGTTCTCTGCACTAAGTTCACAGCATTTTTCATTTGTTCAGCTCGAAAAAAAGGAAATAAATTGAAATCCAAATAAAATACCAGAAATACACAAATGCTTGCTGCTAAGTAGTGCATACTACACATTACACGTACAATTCCCCAACGTATTTGATATGCAACTGCCTCCAAAATGCAATTAATTGATAAACATATCCAATTTCTTTAGTTTATCAGACATATTTAAAGCACTTAAAAAGCGATTTGTTTTGCTAATTGAAATCGTTTATATAAATTGTTTAAAAATATTCTTTGGCAATTAAATAGGCTTAGAAATGTATTATTAAATTTCTTGAATTTTGTTTTTGCTTGTTAAACGCATTCCAACATTCAAGATTTGCCACTTTAACAACACACTTTGCCACATTCAATACAATTTATTTGCTCTATAAATTTGTTTTGTATATTTATTTATTTTTTTGAGAATAATATAGCTAAGCAGCAATTGGACAATCTGGCACTTGAGCACGCAACTGTAAAGCCAAAACTGTAGCAGCTACAACACAATTTTCTTGCAGATTTTATGCTAAAATTAATGAAATATGCAAGTGCAGTTGTTGTTGGGGTTGTTGAGGTTGTTGCTGTTGCTGTTGTGGTTATTGTTGTTGTTGGTGCTTGGCGACAAGCGAACTTCGACACAGGCACAGCTGCTGATGGCGTTGACATCACAAGTGGCTGTTGCTGGCTCTCAAACTGTGCCCCGAAGTTGCCACAAGTCGTGTAGAAGCTAAGAGATGAGCTAGCTGCAAGCACTTGAGTGCTTGTTGTTGCGGCTTTTAGAATTTCCAAGCCACTTTCGACTAATATTCTTGTACTGCTTCAGCTTCGGCTTCGACTTCGGTTTCTGCTGCTTCTTTCTCATCTTGTTCAGTTAAATCAAAACAACAAAAAACTTTTACGTTCAAAACTATTGAGAGCCAAAGTTGTTGCAAGTTGCTGTTGTTGTTGTTCTTCTTGTTGTTGTTGTTGCCGCTGCTCTTGATGCTCCATGTTATCATTGCATTTTAATGCGTGCAGATGACAATGACAAGAGAAATAGAGAGCAAGAGAGACAGCAAGACAGAAACACAGAGAGTGAGAGTGAAAGAGTAGATGCCTGACAACTTGCATAGCCGCCATATGGTGTCAAGTGGCAGTTGAAAATGCTCTTATTTCCATTTTATTTATTTATGATATGCCAGAAACCCGACAAGTTGTATAAAGCTCAACAACTGCTCTTCATTGGGAAAAGCGAACATTTTTCCCATTTTGTTATGAAAATTCTTAAACTGTTCTCCTCTAAGCAATTTATAATGCTCAATTGCACTCCAACAAGTGGGATTAATTAAGTGACTAAGGAAAAATGTAAAACTACAAAGTGAGAAAGGCAAAAGTTCAGCAAATTAAAAATGATTTCTCAACTAACACATAGCAGTAAACGAGCATTTGCTGTTTTACTTAACAAATAATTTATTTAACTAGAAATTTTGCATTTTCAGAAAGGCTAAGCTGTAAAGTATTGAAGGGAGTATAATAATTTAAACATTTACTAAGCTTGAAAATTCAAATTGTGCAAATTTCTACAAAAATTTCGATAATTTTACATTTGTTCTTCAATTTATACAATATCTATAATTTAAATTACTTCTTGCATTTATAACTACTATATATTTTAATTTTTTAATTATTTCTATAACTATTTGAATTTTTCTATTGCTACTATAATTTTTTCTACCAATGTATTAATTTTATCTGCAGCAATTTTTATCAAAGGCTTACAAATGTCAAAGCAATGAAACCAAATGAGTGCAGTGATTATAATGAAAAGTTCAGTTCAGCAGAGCTACAATTAATAAAGGAACAACAGCCCAGAACTGTGACACCAGCTCGCTCAATTAAAATGAAATTTTAATAATAAAGTTTTCAACCTGTCTGCTTTTACAATTTCACAGCGCCTGAACCTGTGGCCTGTTTACCGCAGACATGCACTGCAATTACTCCAACTCAGTATTGTACAGGTTATTTTTTTTGTGGTATAGGCCAGATAGGGTATCTAAGTCAGGGTATAAAAGTAGTTAATCAAATAAACTATTAATATTTTACTAAATTTTAAATGAAATAAAAGCTTTCTCTAAATTAATGTTCAATTTAACAACATATTACAGGGTATATTGGAGTTAAGCAGTTGTATTTTACTGCTGTGGTTGTTGGACATGTCTAGCCGGTGGTGCTTGAGGCCGTTTGAGCATGTGGCATGCGCCATGCGGCATGTGGCAAGTGAGGCGTGAGCTGTGGTGTGATGCGGTGTGGTGTGCTGTGATGCCCGCGGCAACATCTCTCACTGCAATCACATGTACTCGCAATGACATTTTAATACAATTTTAATTTGTTTATAACTTGACACAAAGTTCATAGCAAAAATAAAAAGTTTGCTGCTGATAGTAGGTTTATGACAAACCAATTTCAAGTACAAAAATCAAAATGCTGCACATAGATACACACACCCACAGACACTGTGAAACTTCAAACAAAAGTTTTAACTTTTTTCCAGTATTTTCCTAACAAAATGTAACACAAATCCTCCAAAGTAGCAAATAGAATGAAAACTTTTGAGTTTTATCTGCAGCGCCAGCTGTGCGAATGTGTGTGTATTTGTGTGTGTGTGTGTGTGGGGAAACTCATCATCAAACAAGATTATTTGATCAGAGCTGCCTGCCTGTAGCTAACAGAGAGAGAGAGAGGGAGAGTTGCTTGCCTCCATGTGGCAGCTACTGCCGCAAGAGCAACGCGAAACTTTTGGCCAACACACTCATTTGCTTTTAGCGGCCTTAACCGCAGCGAGTGGCGAACTTAATACAAATGAGCCAAGTTTCAAGTTAAATCAAGCGGCAATGCCCAAAGAGTGAGGCTTACAAATAAAATGCCAGCACGAACAGAAAAAAAAACACAAAATGAACCCAAAAAAAAGTTTACAAACAGTTTTCCACCAACACCGCCCGCTGGAAAATGCGATAAGCCTGAAAAATTCATAGATAGGCATTTGGCTTGATTTTTATTTTATGAAGACCAGCGAGTTTATAAAGTTATCTATTCCGTTTCATTAATTAAGGTTAAGATGCTTTGGCCAACAAAAGCTCTTCACCTGCATAAATAAATTTGAAAACAGTTTAAAATTTTTATAACGTTTCAACGGCTTAAAATGCTACACTTTTCTATATAACTAGCAACGGCTTTAATTATTAATTTAACATTGTTCACAGACAGCTTCAAGGTTAGTAGACGCATGAAATTTGATTATATTTACCAAAGCACACATTTTGGGGCATTAAAAATGCAGCAAGAGCAGCTCACAGCTCACAGCTCGCAACACGCAGCAGGCAGCATACAGCAGGCAGAGCAGGCTTAAAGCCAAATGCATGGCCAAGAGCCGCAGGAGTAACTGAAGCATTTGTTAAACTTTGTTAAATTTTAATTTATTGCCAGCCATATAATTTATTCATCAAGAGCCATAGAGTTTGCCAGCTACATACATGGTATATCTCTCCCTTTCCTTATATATATGTTTATATATCTATCTCGCTCTGTTGGTGTGTATTAATGGGGATGTAGAATGTGTGCGACAAGCGTCAAGGTTGAATCACTTTACGGTTCGTTAAATTTTCGCCCGTTTTACCGACATATCGTTTGCCAGCCTCTGTTGCTGCCGCTGCCGCAGCCTCTGACAACTTTTACTTTTGTTTTTCCGTTCTCATACTTTTCCGTTTACGGATCGTCAGCATTAATTTTCATTACGCGTCGCTGTAACGATTCGGTTTGTTGACCATAGCGTGAGGATGTGCCAAGCAAATTGCTACATAAGACCCTTTTTGCCTTTATGGCTTCTACTACTACTACTGCTACTAGCCCTCATTTTAGGCCTTATACATTGCCATTTGAAAAGTGTTGCCGTAATGGACCATTCTCTTTAAGTAAATCTAACCCGCAAAAGGACCAGCTGCCTCTAGCCTGTCATAAAAAAGCAAATACAAAAGCAACACAAAACAAAAACCATTTCGACTTTCAAGAGTTAATTGAACCACAAGACGATTTCCCAAAAAATTGCTGTCTTCTGCACAAATTTCCAACTGCAATATTGATCCAGATAAATTACCTGCAAATAAAAGAGAGAGAAAATAAAAGTTTAGTAGATGTAGATGATTGTGTTTGCTTAAACTATAGTATATAGAGAATTGTCTTATATGTATAACTCAAGTGTTTTGCATATTTTTTGAATATTTGATAAAAACTTCTCCCTGAAGTGTCCAAATATCTCATTTATAACCACTTGCATACAATAAAATCAAGCATAAAGATCATAAATGATCATTATGGCAATTTCAAGTCAAGTCCAAGACTTTGGCCATAAACCATCTATTTGATTTCCCCACTCTCTCACGTCCAAACACTTCTCATAACTCATGGCCTATCTGCAGTGCTGTCAATGGGGCAAAATAGATTTCAGAAAAATTGGATGCAACAAAAAAATATACAAAAAAAAAATGGAGTAGAATAGAAAACTAAAAGATATTTCAAATATTGCTGCATACAATTTGCACGTCATAAATCATATTGAAATGTGCATGGTAGTCAACAAGAGAGAAACTAAAGTAAAAACTATTTTGAGCGCATTTGCAACGTGCATACTATAACGTGCAACGTGCAACACACAACTTGCACCTGCAGCTAGCTAGCTGTACATGCATAGAGTCGCGCGCGAAAGCACACACACACACACAGACATTGAGAGACATCCTTCCACATTCCAACTAACCCAATTTAGTTGAGTGTGAAAATTGGCTTTCGCCCATTTTCAAATTCTAAGCTCTTCACACACACACACATGCTAAACGAACAGTGCACAGTCTTTTCATATAAAAATGTAGAAAAAAGGTAGTAGAAGAGCACATGTAAGAATGCTTTAGTTTATAGTCGACTATGAGATACTCATACTTTTCTTTTCAAAAACTATTGCATACTTTTAGGTGCTTGGCTCTAGCTTAACGATTTCAAGCAGCTACAATTTGTTCTAGCTTTCTAGAGGCATATATTCCCTACTATATAAACAAAAGGGTATACACAAATACTTAATCGTTATATACTCACTTGCACACTCACTGAGTTACTCACTCACTCACTCACTCAGTCAATACGCAAATGGGAGGTGGAGGTTGAGGGATTTTTCATGTAAACGCACGGATTAAATGAAAAATCAAACGAAAAAGGAAGCTCGAAAAAGCAGCAGCAAAAAAAGAAAAAGCTATAGCACATGCAAATGAATTCTGAATGAAAAACTAGATAGTCCAAAACTGGGGGTGAGCATAGCAGTAGCTGTAGAAGGCAAATGTTTGGCCTGATTCCTTGCGTCTATCTCTACTGCTACTATTTACCACCACATTTAGCCGACATCCCTTTTTAACCATTTGGCTTTCGCAACTAAAACATACGCAAATCGCTTTAGCATTTTACAATTACTTAAGCCCGATAACATATCAGGGCTTTCAGCTGCGGCATTTGGCTTTGGCTCTGAATTCGGATTTGGATTGGGGTTGCTGGTTGCTCTTAATATTCTGAAGCGTTCGATTGGTTTCATTTCGCTAAGAAATTGGTCTACTCAATGATTACATTTACATAAGAGATGAATTTATGTATAGTTCTTTTTGTGGTTAGTTTTTGGCTCATAAAAGTTAAGTGTATTTTATTGAAAACTTTATCAAATCACATCAATCTCAATCGGCAGAGTTTTTGAGTAAGTGGGTCAAACAGAAGACAGACTCGTTCATTGAACCACTGTGAATGGTTAATTGATTCACGATTCCAATTGCAAATTGTCGCAGAAGCCAGAAAGACAGCAGCAGAAGCTGCGTGAATAATAAACACAACAACAAAACAAAAAAAAAGCCAATTAAATTTATCATATGTCAAATACAAAGAGCAGACGACTTCTTTCCAAATGAAATGCAACACAATCAATATGAATAATAATCAGGAGCGAAAATTCACTGCACTTAAAATACAACAAATACAATTAAATAATTATGAACAACAAAAAGAAAAAAAAAGAATTTAAACCAGTGAAAGAATGGAAAACTGTAGCACATTGTTTTATTTAAATTGGCAAAAAGTCAATTAAACTTCTGCCATTGCGCACATTTAAGCACCTGTAATCCACAACGAGTCGCACAATATACAGGTTGTTATATGAGCGCTAGAAAGAGATGGCAAACGCTTGCAACAGTGGAAGTGAGAGAATGAGAAATGTTCATACATACATATATACAGGACACAAGGACATGCATGATGTCATTAATGACTGCCGGGCAAAAATCAAATAAAAAACAGATATATACACATGTGCATGTGTAAAAAAAGATGAGAAAAATCTATAGTTGATTGAACTGTAGTTTGAAATACCCTGTAGTGCATTCTACCATAAGGTAGTAGCTGCTTCAACAGTTGAGTCTTGTATGTAAAACTTACAATTTTTTAAAACTTGAGTAAAAATAAGCTGTTTTTCAAACGATTTTTATCTCTTCTTAAATTTTTATCCATATATACTGCTCTATAGAATCTATTCCAATACCTAGCTACTCCCAATCAATTTTATAATATTTTTAGAACTCTTATTGCAATATAGCGACTACAAACACTGTGTTATACAAATTAGAAAATTTAATTAAAACTATATATAAAATATTCGCTTAGTTTCATTGTATTTAAATCAATGTTGACAGAAATAGATACACAATAAACTTGGCTACAAATATTCTACATACATCTGAAATAAATGCTGTAGTTTATACCCCTTGAAGATAATGTTTGCTACTATTGTTGTGGCAACTCTGCTGCTGACTGCTGCTGGCTGCTACTACTGTTGCTGCTGTTGCTAATTTGTAACGCATTTTCTTATCAATTGTCGCAATGCATACGATTTCTGACTGTTGTTGTTACAGTTGAGTGCAGATGCTCAGCTTGATACTCCACCGCAGGCGTGGCAATCTACCACAAGTTGTTGTTGCTTTTGCTGTTGCTGTCGCTGTTGCAAATTGTGTATTGAATGCAATCCTTGCACACATTCTGAAAGCTAACGAGCAGAGCACAGCAGTAGCTGTAGCAGCAATGCGAAAAGGATACACACAAACAACCCAACTGAATCCAGACCATCTCGTTCTCTTTCTCATCCTATCTCTATCACTCTGTATAGCTGTCTCTTTCTACGCTGTCTGGTGTCGGCTTTTAAGTGTCATAAATGAGAATTTATTTGGCCAGGCATTGTCATTGCAGCAGGCATTATTGCTATTGCTGTTGCTGCTGTCGTTTGCTGTTCGCACCGCTCAGGTGGCAAATTTTCCAGGTTGTCAGGTAGACGACGACAACAACATGGCTGCCCCCCAGGACTAAGTTGAATGTTGCTGCTGCAAAATCGCTGCGAGAGTTCATGAACTCTGTCCATAAATTTCATTAACAGCTGCCATCGTTGTCGTTGTCGCTGTCGTTGTCGTTGTCGTGTTGTCATTGCCACTGCGACAAATTAGAGATTAGCTTAGATTACATAAATTATAATTACGCATACGCAGTGTGGCCATCTATTGTGTTATTTTGGATTTTAGATACACTCTCTCTAAGCACTTACAAAATATTTGTGGCACAATTACGTGAACAATGGACAATAGAAAATACTTGAACCATATGCACCACTTGCACTGGTTGCATGTTTTTTGGTTTACCAACTACAGCAACAACTACAACAACAAAAACAACACAGGTCACTCAAAGTCACTCACAAAATGGAAGCGACGACAACAGTGGACAGCAATCAAAACACAACAACAAAACAACTGTAATAACAATGGACATCGCTTAACGCCCAACAGATTTTCTAGTGCATAACAAAATATATATATCTATATATTTATATCAAAATAATAACAATTGTTAAACGAAAAACTAAACTAAACTAAACTGTAATAAAAGCGGCAAAATAAATCCAATTAAATGCTGCAGTTAAAACAAATATTATTCAATGTTTAAAAATGTATTACAATTATCAGCTTAGCCAATAATAACCCACAATTATTAGAATATTATATATTGGGTAATTAGTTGCGTTCATTCACAATTCAACAACAATTAGTATAAAATTTGATGTTTAGTTTTTCTGCTGCAAGCAAAAACCTTTTGCCACCGAACACGTAGCAGCAAGTAACAATCAAATCAAATATTTATGTGCGGGCAACAAGCAGCAGTCAAGAACAACAGAGACAGCTAGTTAGAAGGAAAGAGAGAGAGAGAGTGGGAGAGAGAGAGAGAGAAGAGAGAGGACTACAGCAAATAAATGTGGGAAAAGCACATAGCAAAATGGCAAAACTAAAACAGATTTTTAGTTGCTTATCCTGCCGCATCCTTGCCTTCATCACTGCCATTTTGGCTGCCAACGTTGCAAGTTGAAAAAGTTTTTGGGCAAATATCAAGAACATGCTGCAAGTACGTTATAAAGGAAAACCCAGGAAACACTCTAAGGGCCATTTCCTTAGCAAGCGCGAGGGTTGCATTAGCACTAAAATTAAAGCACAATGCATACAAATTGTAAATGTAATTTAAGCCAAAAAGTATGCTATAGCCAGTTAATGAAAACGCTTGCTTAGCCAGCAAAACTAATTAAGTTTGTTTTTCTGAGGCAAAACAAAGACATTTATTTAACATAATTCATTATCATTGTCAACGGGTAGTAGGAGTTGTTGTAGCATAAATGAGCGTATTACTTTGTAAACGACCCTCGTAAAAATGCCTATCGCTGATGCTCTAGTCTTTGCTCTGTGTTTTGAAGCATTTGCAAAATTAAAAAAGATTTTATGCCAGACGCGTATCGGCAAATACAAGTCTTACAAGTGTACAAGACTATATACATATACAAGTTTATTTACAAATACAAATACAAAACAAGGGCCAAGACAAAGGGCAGCAAAGTGAAACAATCAAATACTGAAACACATACAAAGACACACACGTGGTATCGAAAATTGTAACAGAAAATCAATTTAGACAAAAACTTGAAATGGCATAAATGCTGGTAGCTTGCCAGTAACACATACACCACAAACACACACATATATATAGCTATATATACGTGCCTGGCATGTGCATATATATAAACAACGCGGCAAAGCGGAAAACTTCTTCTTCAATACAATCAAATCTTCTGTTCGACTGTCGGATGCAAAACACTCGAATAAAATGAAATTTATTTGTATTCACATTCCCCTTCCTGGTATTCACAATTTGAGTTAAGACAAGAAAGTTCAAGTGTCTTTGTTTGGCACAAACATATTGTATATGGCATAGACTATGCATACCCTGTTAAGCAAATGTAGACTTGTACCTTGTTGCCTTTTAACTAATTGCTCTCTCAGGTATTTTATTTAGAAAATGTTTGCTTAACACATTTGATGACATAAGCATTATACCCGCTGCTTGCTAGGGGTCTCTAGGGTATAATAATTGTTTGGCAGGCATTTTGTTTTACGCAGACATATCATAAACGCTGGCATTTCCCCGCATTTTCCGGCATTTCCCCCTTCTATCTCTTATTGTTTAGCATGCTACTTAAGCTATTTACGAATCTCTGCAGTGAGTCACAAAAGTTTCGACTGAAATGGCATTATTACGAGCACACGATACAAGAAACCCACTTGGCTTTGAGCTTTTTAAGTTTTATCTTCCACTTTCTCCCCAAGACTCTGTCTCTGTCTCTATATCTCTCTCATTCTCAGTCTCTGTCTCTGCGTGTTAGTCTTTGCGTGCAAGTGAGTCTTCAAGTTTGTAAGCAGCGGATAAGCGTGCTGAGCAAAGTCAAAGCATAATGTAAGCGCTGCCAAAGCTGCACTTAAACTTTTGATATCAATAAAGAAAAATACGCTAAAAACGAAAGAGAGAAAAGTGTAAGCTCGAATGCAATGCAACTACAGCAACTACAACAACAACAGCAGCAGCACACAGCTCCATGAAAGTGAATTGAAGGATAAGTCCAACAAGAAAATGAAAAAGTTAAATTCTTGGCAACTTTTGGCAACCGTTTGCCAAACTTTTCGTAACACAAAAATCTAATGCAAAACTGTCATTTAGAGATGCTCTTATTTATTTTGATGTCAGCTGCACGTGCGCCACATTCACTACTTAAATATGGCTGGAAAATCATCAGAAAAAAAACCAAAAAAAGAAAAATATAATATCAAATAAAAAAGCGGCGAAAAAAAACTGAAACGGAAATAAAAAATGGCGACATGACAGGCGCACGTTTTGTCCACATTGAAAACGAGGGCAAATGTTTGTAGGGTGGCGACAGGAAAACTGAAGTCAAGACAGACAGAGAGACAGATTGAAGAAGAAGAGCCGCAGCAAACAATGGGGCAGGAAAGACTAACGGTAACCGAGTGAATGAGTAGAGATGCAACAGAAGCTTAGGCAATTTATGACACAAGTGTGCGGATCACAGAGATGCGCAAGTAGTAAAGTGATTTTGTAAGCCTTACTGTGACTTGTGATATAGGAAAAAGTTAGTAAATCAAAAAAAACTTATAAAGCCTTCAAGATAAGTTCGTAGTCTAGGCCTAGACAGAACACAAAAGGCTTTCGATTAAATACGAATCTTTTAATGCGCAAATTTAAAGCGCTTGCTATTAAAGTATTTTGGAATAAATCGCTGTTTAATATTTAATTGATTGAATAAACAGAATAAACAGTCTAAATAAGAGTTGTACTGTCTATTAACTTGAAGTGTTTCACTGTCACATTATTGCAAACGTGAAAAGTGACTACAAATATGGTGACTGTGACTGTGACAGTGACTATCTCTCAACACAGCATCGATGTGAAAATGAACGCCAGCTGCTGTTGTCACTTTAATTTGAGGCAAAGTCGGGAATTGTTTTTGGTTAATAACATCAGCGCGTGACATGAAACATGCAAATATGACACATACGAGCAACGAATAGATATGGAGATGGTGAAAATGAGTAGGCAATGTGTATAGATGTGTGTGTATGGATATGTGTGTGTAGTAAGCGTATCAGTTTGACAGTTGGGCTTTGAGCAAGGCGCTCAAAGTTTTGTGGCAATAAGCAGCTGAACAGCAACAAGAACAACAACAACAACAGCAAGAATCAAGTACACGCCACTGGAGACACTTGGCAAACTGTTTTGCTTGATTGAATTGAATTGTACAAGGCCTAAACGACAGCAGCAACAACAACCAGAAGACACAATCGCACAACTGTCACAAAATCAATAAAAACACACAAACTTTTGGGCTCTGGCAGCGACCTAAATACAAACAAACAAACAACAACAATCGAGACGTTGCATAAACTGACCAAGCGACAGTTGCGACCTCTGTAATTTCGATACAAGTCTCAGTGGACACATTAGCAACATGTGTTGCCCTCCAGCAGCAACAGCTACAAATTTGTTACAGACTAAACTTAGAATGAAGCATTGCAAGTCCTTGTGTCCTGCAGAGATATCAGTAAGCAGCAATAAGCAGTTAGCTTGCTACATAAAATAGATATAAATAACTATATATACATATATACAGCTCTTCTATATATAGTAGCAGCTAAAAATGCTCCCTCGTCAGTGAAGAGAGTCGCCACCACAACAGACATTTTGCGATAAATGTCAAGTGTGTATATATCGCGTTGGATTCAGAGATTTATGTGCGATTGCTCTGCAAATAATTGGGTGTTGCCGGAGCAGCTTATAGATTTATATAGCAGTATATATGGACTTATGGTCTGGGCGGCGGTAATATCATTTCATTCACTTGGCCATTCATCAAACTCGCTCTGCCACTCCAGACAAGTTAACTCGGCACAAATTTGCATTTGACCAAAAGCTCAACAACTATAGCAGAGTATTTGCTGTCTTGCAAGAAAAGCGGGAGAGAAAACGGCTTAACAACATTTTCCTACAGAAATGCAAATGGAAATGAAAATGCAAATGGAAAACTAAAAGGATTAGATTTGCAAATTTCGTGGGGGGGCGGGGGTGTCTAAAACCGCTAAAGCCAAACGCTAACTAAATATTTGTTAAGAAAATACGTTTTTTGGCAGCAGGCTCAAACAAAATGTGTTGACTTTTAAGTTTTGCCGCGAGCACACACTGCGTATGCGCAATGCATTTGCCAAATTGCAAAGCCAAAACGCAATCAGCAACAAATTTCAGCAACAAAAACAGTAAACGAAAAATTGAAAAACCTCCACACCCCCAAAACAACAACACAATGGAAAATGGCGACAGAAAAGAAAAGGAAATAAAAAAAAATTGACTAACGCAAAGTGTCCTTGATGAGCGGTTTGCCACTTGCTACTATCGCTGGCAGTTTGCAAAAAAATACAAAAAAAAAATGTATTAAAACGCTAGACAGTGAATACTCTATGTACTACTCTACCAAATATTATGCGGGTATTATAAAAATATAATTTTTTATTAATTTAAAATGTTTTACTCTTTGAGTTGTAGTTATCTCTAAGCTTGCATTTAAATTTTGGTATATACCCCTATATAGATACATATGTATATGGGAGTGGCATGTTAAACCTGCAGCAAACAATGATGAACGTTGAAAGCGTAGAGCGAGATAGCAGCATGTGAAGGAATTGCGAACAAAAGGATTCATTAACAAAGTAAAAGATGGTAAAGTGCGCAAAGAGCATTGAAATGAAATAAACGAGCAAAAGAGTCAAAAGAAAATACGACGATATGGAGATGAAGATGAAAATGGAAATTGAGACGAAGTAGAAAGGGGAGAGAGAGGCAGCAGTTATAGACGCAGACGGAGCCAAGGGATGTGAAAGGACCAAGCAACCAAGCGGAAGTTTATGACTGTGAACAAAAAAAAGAGAAGAAAAAATACGTATAAAGACACGTTAAGCACGACAATTGCAGCTCGCTTGAACGAAGCTGCACTCCTTGCCACACACATACCCATCTACAAACACACGCATACATGCTGCAAGAAAATAATAAAACGCGCGTCAAGTGTTGCCAATGTTTGCCTCTGTTGTTGTTGCTGAGATTTTAGTACCTTCAAATAAGGTATTACCATAGCAACCTTGATAACTCAAAAGCATGTGCAAGTATGTGCTTGTCAGTCTGTTTGCCAAGTCAAATGAAATTTACATTTAAATTATAAATGGCTAAAACATATTACCAACGCCGCAGGTTATGCTACCAACAAAAAAAAAAAAAAAAAAAAAAACAGGAGAGAAACACAAAAATTACGTATACGAATACAAGGTTTTGTAAATGACATTAGCTTCGGTTCAAATGCATGAAACCTATTTGCAGACACACACAGAAAACCACAAGAGACACAGGGTAAAGGAGCTGAAGGAAGAGTTGTAAAGGGGTAGCCACAAAATGATTATCTAATGTTTGCACAGTAAAAACAAAATTATTTCTGTGGTCATAAAAACAACCATTCATACCAGCTCACATACATAGTATATGTTATAGGATGAGTGAATACCTAGTATATCTGGCTGGCATTCATCAAACCGCCAACTCATGTATTTGTATTTACATTTACATTGTTGCCACAGGCACAGTGGTATGCGTGTGCTAAAAAAGCACAAGTCTAAGCTCATATAAAAAACTCTTAAAGCAGTCAAAACGCAATTAAATTAAAGTGATTTTTTTAACAATTTACTAGCGTATTCTTTAGTTGGCACCACTGTGCCCCTTATGCCCACTAAAATAAGTCTGCTTAGATATACATATGGGCATTTCCGCGAAAAGGTCAACCAAGAGTCAAAAAAAAAATTTCATTTCTTCTGTAATATAGAGTTTTTTTAGTCGTTTGCAGCTCATGGACAACTCTTTTTGTATTTTTTCTTTATCTTCTTAGCTTAAATACTAATGTAATGACTATAATTGTATATATAACTGCAAACAAAACTGCAGTGTGAACAATGTCGCGTGAGTGACGTCGCGTGAGTGACCTAGAAGAATCCTTCGCAAAAAAAGGACAGACCAAATATTGAAAAATCATAAGTCTAATAATAAAGCTTGATATTTCTTATTTATGTCAAAAATATTTTAAGTTTAAAATTTTCACACAATTCGCAGAGTTTGCCGATTATTAGCAATGATGTCTAAAGTCATGTATATTTGAAGTCGCGTGAGTGACCGCTCTTTTGTGGCTTTTATCTCAAAAGATAAAAACTGGAGGCTCTCAATTTTTTTACCAATTATAGTAGTCTCAAAATACTACAAAAAATTATTAGTGGTGAATTGTAAAAAATTTAATAGTGTTTGATATATTTAACATTTAAAATTTTATTTTGCTTACGAAAGTCGTGTAAGTGACCGCGGAAATGCCCATATGTATCTACATAACCACAATAAAGTTAACTGTATTTTTGCGCATTTTCCATTCTGGAATTTCCCATTAAATTATGGCCCCCTTTGCCAAACGTTTTTGACGAGACATTGGACCTACAAATACTCGAGCGTACGTACGTACGTATGTCCGTATGTGCATATTTCATTTTTGTAATTTTCGTTTTCTTTTTTTTTCGTATTTTATTATTTTGGAATTTTTCTCTTCTGTCTGTAAAATGATTGGCCTTGAGTGTAAATTCCATGCAAGATCCATAAATATTGGCATTGGCACTCTTTTGGCATAACTGAAATTTCGTTTTTAGCAAAAACAACTTGTACGAAATATTTTTACATGACTTACTCATTTACACAGGAGGCAGAGGGTTGTCTTGAAATTAGCATGTTGGCTATGCAAGCAATTAAGTTCTAGAAAATTCCACAAATATTCAATTGAGTACGTACCTAAAAATAAAAGAAAGGCAGAGAAAAATTTATTAGATTGTTAGCAATACAAAATATAAAACATTTGTTATGGAAAAACTACGCCACAAATTGGAAATAGAAGAGGTCAATTTATATTTTACTTGTACTATATTTGATGCTAAACTTATATAAAGGAAAAAGTAGACAAATTCAAATGTGTAACAGAGAAATGCTACTATTAAAATATATGAAAATTTTACAATACAATCATTTTTGTTGCATTCATTATTATTGGCTTATACATTTTAAACAATTTAAAAAGTTTTTGTTTAAAAAATTCCCAAATACCTAATCCCTATGTAAAACCATTGAAGTAAATTTCTGTTCTATTTATACAAAACATACTTCTTTGATATGTTTTCCACGTAGTTATTTTAGGTAAGGCACAGAGAGACAGACAGACAGATTGGCATTGTTTTAAACAAATTGATGGCAGGGGATGTAAGAGAGCAACAAACAAATGCCACAGAAAAATCTACATGCCACACTTTGTGTGTCCATTGTTAAAACATTTATACACAACTTGATCCACTTTGAAGCGCTCTAAACAAAAGCAGCTCATTTGTCAGTGTCCTTTTAGAAAAGTGTCTAAACAAAAAGCCTATGAATTTGGCTATTTAAACAGAGAACTTCGAGGGTTTATAAAAAAAACCAACACACTGCACCCAAATGGCAACATTTTCAAGTGTGATTTTATTTGATTTTATTGCAAATATGTATGTATGTAAAATATGCCCAAGGCACTCAAACTGTAGCATCAAATATTTATGATGAAATTGGCATTTTAATTAAATTCAACGCTGTTCGAGGGCATTGCAAATATTTATTATAACATGCATACATACATATAATTCAGCAAAATTTATTGTATAATTAATGTCATTCTTTTTTTTTTGTTTTTGCTTTGGCAACAGTGTGGCGCAGCATGATGTTATTGTTGCAAATGTGTTGTGCAACAAAGCATTTAAAATTAATTAGTTTATGCTCAAAGACACGCCCATCAATTAAGCGACAAATGATGACCATTTAACAAACTCTGAAGGACAATTATCAATAGAATATATACACTATATATATTATATACAAATATTTGTTTGGCATATGTTGTTGTGAATTAAAGTCAATATTTTAGCTTAACGAGTCTCTGACAAAACCTTATCAAATCATAATACAGTGAGTCAACGTCATAGTTATGGCTTCCATTATTGCTATGCAAAAGATATGCAATACTTTTCCCTACCCCCTCCTCAGACCGTTTTACATATGCCACGAGACATATACAACAATGCTGCCCATTGTCCGAAAAGTTCTCTCTGTGACTACACTTTCCCTCATTCTTTCTCTTGCGTCTGGTAGCAACCCTTTCAAACTAATTGCAAGACAAAACAAACCATTTACAAAATGCTTAAGTGACACAACCGCAAACATGAGAATATGAGACGAGTTTCCTTTTTGTCCCCCGTATATGGTTTGCCTTCCCTTGTTGTTACTCATACGACACTGTGTGTGTGAGTGTGTCCAACATTATGTCGCTTGCATTATCTAAGCTTATTTCCTCATTAACTTCTGAATCCCCTTTCTTCTCTTTAAGTTCCCAGCACCGACACCGCAACACTCAAGAGACAAAAGTTGCATACACACACACAGAAAATGTCTTTGGGCTTTTGTTATCTTTAGTTTTCTCAGTTTCAAGCATCTCAATTTGACTGCATTTTTCATGGTCAGTGCACTTGCCAAGGCGCGAAAAGGGAAAACCCTCAAGAGGTTACACTAATGAGTTACCCTAGATGCTAAGTTTGTAATTAAAATTGTCTTAAATTTTTTAAATATACAGAAAACAAAACTAAGTTTGTTGCTTAACTATCAGATATATCTTCAATTTATATAAATATACTACATTTAATTATAAGCTTAGAAGTTTTCTATGCTAAGAGAAAAAAAACTATATTTATAGTAAAATATCTAAAAAAATTTCCTTTCATTTAACTTGTCAAATAAATTTGCTAGTATTTGGAAGCATATAAACTTCACCACAAGCTTTATAAACTAAAATCTTAGCATACAGCTGTTTTGCAACATTACAGGGTATATACAATGTAAAAATTATGGCACACGCGACAACGTTGCAGTGTAGTTAAAGCAAAGCTCTGCTAACAAGCAGCTTAAAAAATGCACGAACAATTTTTTTTTGCCCTCTTGCAGCGCTCTGGGAATTATCTGCCAGACAGGACAGTGAACACTGCAAATGCACAGATAGACAGAGACAGCCAGCAAATGTGTGAGTGAAACAGATAGACAGTCAGTCAGTCAGACAGACAGACAGAGCGAGAACTCGCTCGCATTGGGCTCATTAGCATATGCCACAAGTCAGTCTAGTAGCACAGAGTGCGCTCTAACTGACGCTCGGGGACGAAACAGCAGCAGAGTCAAACGAGTGAACGTTAGGGTGGACGAACTATGTTGGAGCTGGGAAGGAACAGCGAGAAAGAGAGCTAAAGAGAAACAGTTTGTGCTTTTTTTTGTGCACATTTCTTTTCACCTTTATTTTGTACTTAATTTCTGCTGCTGTTGCCTCTTCACTTCTTCACTTTTTCCGGCTACATTTTCGTGCTTAATTTAGCTGCTGCCCACGCACAATTAAAATGTTTTGCTCATTATTCGACGTGTTTAATTTGTTTACCTGCTGAACAACACAAAAAAAAAAAGTAGAAACACATTTTAAATTGCTCCCTGAGTCTGCGTAAATTATGTAAAATAAAAAAGCAGCGCGAAATAAATTCGAAAAACACACAAAAATGGCAAAATGAAATTCACATTCCGCAGCTGGTGTTAAATTATCCAACAATTAATTTAAATAAATAAATGTTTATTTATATATGAATGTGCAAAAATCAAAATCAAATACAATACTTCAATGCCAGCATAGCAAATATTGATTTAAACATTTGTAAACGCTTGAAAGTATGCAACGTTTTTGTGTTACAGTTGCAACAACATTTGATTTCAATTTCTGGCTGAATGGACACAAAATCAATGTAGGCAAATAATCATTAACGCTTGACAATAAGTCTATGCACATATTTAATTGATTAAAGCTTTTAAATCTTTAAAAATAGATGTAGTATTTCAAATAAAAAATCAAATTCCAAAGTTCTCTATGCAATATTTCAATAGATTTAAAAAAAAAAACTGCACAATATATCAAAGAATATGCCATATCAAAGGCTTTTTGCTTTTTGCCTTTTTTTCTTTTTGCGTTTTTACAGCACGCAATAGTAAATTCCGAAATGTTTTTGCCAAATCAAATTCCGTCATTCAAATGAGCGAAGTAGACCAAAGTGTGGAAGGAGACGGGAAAAATTTGAAACATTCGGTAAAGTGGGTCAGCTATCGATGATGATGATGACGACTGAACGACCGTCCGACCGTCCAACCGACCCATCGACCACAATCGTTAATTTTTATTATTTTGCGCAATGTATAATTGGATGGTATACGGGAAGAAAACAACAATACACTCGATTGGGAATATCCGAAAACATTGGCTATATATATTGGTATAAGCACCCCGTTTAAGTACCTCCAATAACCCCATACAACTGGCCTTAATGCGAATAACGCACGACATTCAAAACAGTAAGTTGAGTTTGAGTGGGGGGAGGGGATTGGGGGCAGGGGAAATCCCAACACACAACATCGATTTTCTGCACCTTTTGAGCGGTTTTTCTTTTCCATTTCAATGGTTTTTCCAAGCCACCCACCTCACACAACTTGTAAAGGTAACTGAAATTGAATCATTGGAAATTTTATATGGTAATATTGAGGAAAATTGGGGAAAATCAGTAAAGTAGCTTGTTAAATGATTCTTCATACGCTGCAAAAATTGATGAACATTTTATGCAAATTTTAAATATATATTTCCGCTTACAGCTGTAATTAAAAACAAATGGCGAAAACGTTTTCCCCCAAAAAAAATACCTCTTAATTTAACGACAGTCCGTTGCAGGCTATGTGCGACTATCACTTAAAATCTTCTATTTGCTAAATGCTGAGCATCTGCTTAGTTCATCAGCCTTGTGTTTGATTGCATTTGAAATGGTTTTCGTGTCATGCTTGCGAAATTTTTGCCATATGAAAAACGTAATAATAAACCAAACGGCAAACAATTTGTTGTGTCAATATTCATGATTTACTTTTCTCTGTCACTGTTATTGCTATTTGCAGTCACTGTCCTTGCCGCAATGTCCATGAATATGCAATAAACTAATTTCGCATACATACATATATGTACATATATACTTTTTTTCGAGCTAAAGCTTTTTACAATTTGTTAATAAATTTAAAACGTACTAAAATCAGTTGGATTAAAGTTTTCGATTTGCCGTTAAGTAAGTAAATACATCAAAAGCAATTATCAAGTTTCAACAAAGTTGTATTTTGCTCACTTGGCACAACGCTTTAACTTATTTTTCGAAACTAAATATGAGCTGCTAAACTAACTTAAGCCAACACGATTTGAAGAAGAAGCAGAAGACGGCAAAAGAAAAACTTTTCCATTAAAGACGTCTCAAAGTACATATATAAAAAGTAGAAAATAAAAATAAATTCTTAAATATATGTGTGTGTGTGTTGTGCAAAACAAAGCCTGATGTCGATAGTGAAAGGACCGTGTGCTATAAGACCGCACATTGCCACAACTCTGTGCCACAAGTCTGTGCTGCACTGGCAGAATCGCGCTATCTCGACTGTGGCAGTTGTGGCAGCTAAAGTTCTACGAACTCTATGACTGTTCTACATCTCTCTTGACTTTCCTTGCAACTGCAACAACAACAGCAGCAACAGCAAACAACGGCAACGTTTGCTGTCAAAAAAATCTTCAATTAAAGGCACAAGCACAAAAGCTGTCGCAAAATACTGAAAAAAAAATGGCAGCAGCACAGAAAGTAGCAGCAAAAAAAAAGAGGTAGAAAGATCAGAGTAGTCTACCGATTGCTAGATACCCGTTAGTTTATAACTACGGAAAACTATTGCATACTTTATGGCTGATTGCAAAGTAGTAGCTGCTGATCTTGCAGTAGCTGCTGATCTAGTTAGTTTAGTTTTTATCTGTTTTTATCAATTGGAAATGTATAAAAAGTCTGTTTTTAATCTATTAATTATTCATTTAGTGTACCAAAACTACATAAGATATTGATAAAGATAGCTGGTAAGATAACCTAATGACTAGCAACTTTAAAAATTATATGTTACTGTGTTTAGAGAATAAAATTTGTATTATATTTATAATAGAACTGCCTTAAACTGCCTGTTCTTCTAAATTTCTAAACTCTAGTCTCCGAAATCGTCTTCCTTCATCTCTTCACTAAAAATATATGATCACTAAATACCCCAATTCCACACTTTTACGGGTATAAAAATGGCTAGGCTAAAAAAAATGAGTGTAAAATGAAGAAAATGGGAACATTCAGCAACAAGGTAAAGAGAAAGAGGTAGAGAAAGACACACACACGTATCTTCGTAGCCGGTGATGTGGCGACAGTGTGGAAAAGTGGGTGGTCTGGCTGTTTTGAGGTGGCATGCCTCAACGTTTTACAGTTATGCAGTTTGCCTCAAATGAGCGCAGCGCATTGCAAGACAATGATGTCAGCATCAGCAGCAGCATCAGGCCAGACTTAACGAATGAAGACCAAAAGACCAGGAACCAAAGACCAGAGACCAGAGAGCAGCGAGCAGTAAGCAGCAGAAGCAGAAATCAGGCATCTGGGAGGCATCCGAGCAGCATCCGCCAGATAGATATATATTCATACATACATACAGTTGTCCAGATGTTTGTGGATATATATATGTATGTATATTCATTGTATTCACATTCTCTGATTGTCATTGTCGTGCCTCGTGTGTGTGTGTGTGTGTGAGTGTGTCAGTCAATGCAAAGTTTGCCAACTGATGATAAGCAACGAGAATTAACTGTTGAACGAAACGAAGCTTTTGTTTTACTCACTCTCGCCTGATCACCTCTCTTTCGCTCCGGCCTACCTCTCTTTCGCTCTTGGGTTTTTTCAACCAGGATGTGGGCAGTTCACACACATAGCCGTGACAACAACTCAACTGCTTCATTTTCATTTGGACTGCAAAAATTTGAGCCTTGGCTTTATAAGCAGTCAAAGTTCCCGGTTATTCTTTGCCACTCTCTGTTTTTTTGTGTTTTTCGATGCTGAAGCGATGACGACATTTAGCGTAGCTTTGAAGTTCCGCTTAAAAGCACAAAACGTCCAAAGTCAAAGGCTTTTTGCTATCTCAAAGCTTTGAGAGCAACGCAACTCGGCGGAAAGTCGGCAAAAAGGAATTTTCATATTCGATGGCAGCACACACACACACACACACACGCATACCTCTGCTATTGTTGCTACCAAAAATGAAAAGAAAAAGCAGAGAAAATAGTTTGTCACATTGCTAGACATGTTTGTAAAGAGTTTCAGTTCAGCTTTAGTTCAGTTTTGGCAGTTTAAAAACATCATGTTAAAAGTTAGCATAGCTAAAAGCGAGTTTAATAAAAATAATACATAGTACTATACTAAAGTTAGTTTTTTTTTGCTACATTTAATATGTAGAGCATGACATACATATATGACGTACATATATTCCATAACTGATATATCATATTGCGCCCTTAGGTTAACCGAAAAAAAACACATGCAAATATATAGAAAAACAGCTCGTGGAAGGGAGGAACAAAAGAAAAAATAGCAAGCAAACAAGACAAACAGAGAGTTTATGCGATGATATTCAAACACGTACGTATATCATATATACATATATATAAAGTATATATTCTACACACACACACCCACAATACACATATGTAGTTATGACATACATATGCGTATTTGAATTTACTTTATTGTTGTTTACTCAAAAGATGGGCGTGATGCGTTGCCTGCGACCAAATAAATACTCAAAGCCAACGCCCTATACTTCCCATTCCCTGTCTCTCTCTCTTTCGCTGTCTCTGCGCCTGAAACTATGCAGTGACATTTGTGAAATTAGAAATTTGCATACAAAATAGTAACTGGAACAACAACTGGAAAAACCAGCTGCAATAATAAAAGTAAATAACTCTCGAACGAGCAGCAAAAGTGGCATAGAACGTGCTAAAAGTGAAATATACTCATATACCCAGTGTATAAATACAACACACACACAGCACGCCCACATGGAATTCGAGTGCCTAAAACTATGCAATGGTAATTCTCAATTACGCAAACACACACACACACACGCAGTTATACATTAACTGCAAATGCTTCAAGTGCTTTTAATTGAAACACACACACGCACTCAATCTCTCTCAGTCTCTCTCTCTCTCTCTCTCGCTCTCTCTCTTTTTCACTCACCATCGATTTACGTACCGAGTCGTTGACATTGAATTCCAAGTGTCAAATTTGCACATTTTTACGAGCTTTTACTGTACCTGCACTTCCGTTCCACACTCACAAACACGTTCACTCGTATATGGCCAATGCTTATGTGCTTCGCATGGCAATGGACTTTTCAAAACGTCGCTTTGGGAAACGCTTTTCGCACATTAAACACGGCATAGAAAATTTAATGCCACTTTGATCGAAACTTTAAGTACACTAAACTAACAGTTAAGCTATTGATAAAAGCATTATAAATTTATTAATATAGTTATATCAAATTATTAAGGCAGACAAAGCAAAATATTGTTAAGATTACTAATATTTCTTGTTAAAAATTGAAAAGCATATCCTCTAATACGTATATTAATTTTATGCTTATCGCAGCACAACTAGATTATTTCCAAGAAACATATAGTACTATATAATTGTACTTCCCAACAGTTATATTTTTCTATAATTTTTCTTAGAAAAAAATTAAAAATTATATTGAAACATTCACGCTGGTGACGTAAGCAGATCCTCTAATACGTATGTATATTAATTTAATGCTTATCGCAGCACAACTAGATTATTTCCAAGAAACATATAGTACTATATAATTGTACTTCCCAACAGTTATATTTTCCTATAATTTTTCTTAGAAAAAATTTAAAAACAGTATTGAAACATTCACGCCACGTATATTAATTATACACTTATCGCAAAACAACAAGTTTATTTCTTAGAAACATATAGTACTATATAATTGTACTTTCCCAACAGTTATTCTTTTTATTTTTTTGTACTACTTAATTCATGACAAAGCCATTATGCCCAAAGTGAGAGTGTGGGCCATAAAAATGCTCGTGTGCACATAAAGAATTAGCAACTAAGTACGTGGCACATTGCGGCTATTCCCAAATGGGCCTGGCCTATAATAACGTTGGACCTCTATATACTAAGTAGGCAAGCACATGATTAAAAATGCACACACAAACAGAGAGAGAGAGAGAGATAGACAGAGAGAGAGATAGACAGAGATAGAGATAGAGAGCAAGAGGGTAGATAGCACACACACCAACAGTGTTGCAGTGGGTTCTGCAATTCGGCTGCTTCCCCCGCACCGCTCAACTGGTGGAATACAAAACTTGGAACTGGTCATTAAACTCGGACTGTATACTCGCTCAAAGAGAAGCCAGCACAATACTCTGTGTAAAAAGGGTAGCAATAGCAGCAGTAAAAATAAAGTAGGGTATTAAATCGTATTCCACTTTCGTAAGTACAAACGACTGACACATGGCTATGTGTTTTGTAAACTAAAGTGTACGTACTGAGAGAGAGAAAGAGGAAGATATACATTCTATAATCCAAAAATTGCAATTCATCAAGTGTCAAATTCCAGTCAACATAGCGCCGACGTAAATCGTCAATGGAATGCCATCATCAAAACCAAAACCCATCAAGGGTTGGGCTCTATCATTCTAATAGATCTCTTGAGAATGATCTTTGTTTATATGGAGGCGTGTGCAGCTCAATTTACAAATTAGCTACGCACACACTCAAGTAAACAAAATATACAGGAAAAACATGAGTAACAAAGTAAACAAAAGTCGATATATATACATACATATGTATATATATTTGATATTTATAAAACTTAGTGCTAAGAGTGGAAATATTAAACTAAAATACTTTGCTTGGAGTGAAAAACTTGCGGTAGAATTATATAAATTCTCATATATATTATTTGAAAATAACAAACAAGATCAATGAATTTCCAACTAGATAGAAAAAAAATCCGTTAATTCCGATCTTTAAACATCATTTTGCAACGGATTTCCGCCATAAATTGCAGCATTTATATTGCTTTGTACATTTTTCAGTCAAAATCTGTTTAAAAAGAGGCAATTATAGAATTGTTTCTTTAAATTAAATAAAAACATTTATAGGAATCGAATTTACTGCATTTTAAGATATCTTTAGCTAACTGATTGTATGGTTTATATGCATGAAAAGCAATTTCCAACGCGCTTAGCTACTTATAATGTTTACCGGAATAGAAAACTTTAATTATAAACTCAGTATTATATTAGGATTACATAGTATTTCGTTTGTTTTCTCAAAGGATCTGAAAAAAACGCAAGCGTATCAAAATAACGCCACTGCACACAGCAAGCAGTACACATATTTTGCTTATAAATTTTCTCTTGGTTTCTCTTGTTTTTATAATAATAATTTGGCCTTCAGCGCTGTTTGAAAACATTTCATGTCGCACGCTTGGGGAGCACTGCTTAAAACTATTCACAAACAAAAACATGGATAAAAAATACATAATATATATATATATATACACACATACATTTAATAATATCATCTACAACAAGTAGGAAAAACAACATCAACAAACACGCAAATGCATAATGCTTATTATATACACTGTGCCAAAACTGAAACTCCAAACACATTTATGCTAATTTCGTAGCCGTTGTCGTCATCGTCGTCAACGTCGTCGCAACAGCACTGCTCCCACTCTCTCTCTCTGCTCGCTTTTATTTAGTTTATTTTTTTTTCTACACTCTCTCTCTCTCATTCTCTCTCTCTATCTTTCTGTGTTGTGTTGTTTTGGCCCTGTTTCTCGTCTAGTCTGCAGTAATTTATGTAAATTTTTCATCAGCCTCTACGGATTTTCCGGGCGAGAGAGTATTGGGGAAGCAGGTTTTAGAGGATACTGCCGGACACAGGCCGCAAAGTATGCAGACATTTATATATATGTACATACATACATAGAGAGACTGAGAGTTTTGGGTTCACATTTGTTATGCACTTTGACTGAATGAACCCACAACACACATATAAACTCACAACCGACTCTTGTCTGCGCTTGCATGTATTTAAATATGTAATTAGTTGGGGGATCAAATGTGGATTTAAGGATTTTATTTTGCTTGGCATACTGTGTGTGTGATCCAATTCAAATCTGTTGCAATAGCTTTAACATGACCCTGCCAGCAATCAATATATATGCTGCACATCAGATACAGCTACAGCTACAGCAACAGATACAACTACAGATACAGCTACAGATACAGATACAATTGTAGTGAGATACAAATGGAAATGGAATATTATGCCATTCAATTTCAACAGCTGTAAAAACAGCAATGCATCTGCTATTAATTTTGTAGCCGAAACAATTCTGCTTTGTAATTTCAGTTTCGTATATCACAGCGAGAAATATGTATGTAACAAGCAACAAGAATCGAGAACAGAACAGAGTAGCATTCAAAATCCCCACAAACAAGAGCTTGGCCTAAATTTGCATTGTGGATGCCGAATGAGATGCAGCTCTTTAGATATGAATGGAGCATAGCGTACTCTTGAGCTTCAAACTGATAACCACAGCAAAAGTGTGGAGAATGCGTTGAATTACAAGAATTCAATTCGATTTGTAGTGATACTTTAATATAAGAGCTGTGAGCATCACAAGCTGATTCGATAAAGCCATGTCCGTCAGTCCGTATGAAAAAACTTTGAACTACCATATCTTTGCCAAAACTGCACCGATTTTTAAACGGAATAGCATTTTAAACTGTATTTCGTCCCAATATTGATTTAAGGTATTACATGGTGGGGTTCGGGTTCTCGACTGGAATTTTCTTTTTTATTTTGTAAGGATTGGTTTCAAAACTTGTGATATATATTTTATATTTAGTATTATGTATTATATACAGCTCAAATTTCAAACAACTTTAACATATAAATAAGGTAAAATTGTTGTTTTGTTTGTAATATTTCTAAAGCTCTCACAGAATTCTTAGCCCCAGATCAATTTGATTAAATTTAAACTACTTCTACTCACTGCCCTTATCAAAGAGTATACAAACTGTAGAACCGTTGAGAATTGAATTGATTTGAATTTAGATATCGCACATGTATTTCTGGGAGCATGGCGAATCAACATGTGTTGTCCTTCTGATGTATTGATGTAGGCCGGTCTCTTCACAATAAAACTTTATCAAATTTAATTAGTTGCGGCATCAAACTGTCAACGTCTCGGCGTTGCCAATTGCCAAACAGCATACATATGCAAAAATCAAGAAGGGGGGAAAAATAAAACAAGTAGAGGGAGGAACATAAGCATAACATGCTGCTAAAACGAGCAAACGGAAATGGAGAAGAGAAGCCAAGAAGCTCAAGCCAAGCCAACAGAGAACTGTGTGGAACTGTGGAACTGTAGAACTGAGAAATAGCTACAAAACAACATGGGGGCAACATAGTCCATTGGCCCATGGGTAATTTAGAATGCAAACACTTGGTGGGAAGCTCGCAGGGGGTTAGGGATTCAATGCGGGGCACAGGGGGTCTGTGTGTGTAAAGAGGACAACTTCCTTTTGGCAGGCGCAGAGCCTGAAGAGCCAAGTGAGAATTGTTCAAAAAGAAAGAGAGAGCGAAAAAAAAAGAATTTGTAAAAATATCACATAAAAAAGAAAATAATGAAAATGTAAGCAACACAAAGCCTCAATACAAGAATATGTGTCCGTGTGTGTGTAAATGTGTGCGTGTGTGTGTGTGTGTGTAGTATCATCAGCGACGACAACAAAGCAAACGTGGAAAATTGAAAAATGTGAAAAGGCAGGCACGCAGGCAGAGAAAAAATTGTATGCAGGGCAAAGCAAACAACATTTGAAAAATATTACGAGTATTTGCATATGATGCGCATGGGAGAAAGAAGAAGGAGCAGCAGCAGCAGCAGCAGCGGAATGGCATGTGGGTGTTTGGGGGGGCAGTGTTGCCAGCTTGGCTGTAAAAACGCCAGTTCTAGCGGTTTGCGAATGTTTAAGGCGAAAGAAATTGTTGAAAAACTGATGGGGAATTATATTATAACACCATAAATTATATATATTCTTGATCAGTCTAACAAGCTGAGTCGATAAAGCCATGCTCGTCTGTCTGTTTGTACGTCTGCCTCTGTACATTCGTCTGTACGTCCGTGTGTCCGTATGAACGATCAGATATTAGAGATCAAAGGTTGGTATGCGAACTTTGCCATGCAGGTTGCAGGGAATTTTTATTTAGGTGCTTGTACTGTACTTTGCTTTCTTGTTTCTAGATATTTTTTTTAAATTGGTAGCTTTTTCAAAGTGCTATCATAGCTTATTCTGAAGAGTTGGCAACACTATTTAGGGAGCATTACAGCTGTAAGGTTCGAGAGAAGGTAGAGCGACCCTATGAAGCATGCTGTGTGTACGGTAGTGTGTGGCGCTAACGGCGTTTGGTTGAACTGACTGTATGTGCGGTGATGCCATGTAGTTTTCTGTGTAAATAATACAACAGCAGCAAATGCCAAAGCGTTGTTGAGGTCTCTAAACTGACATACACACAAACACACACCCGTACCACTCGCACAACACTAACGGTGGCAAATCTCGTGCTCATTTCTGGCATAAATGAAAATGTAAATTCGCTTAAAGAGATTTGGAATGGTGTAAAATGGGCGAACAGCAGAAAAGTTTAATAAAAACTATTCACATTTCAATATTTCTTATAAGCAAACTTTCGTTTTCATATGAACAACAATATGTCAAGCAAATGGTTTTAAAAATATTAAAAAATTTTATAATAAGCCCTTTGGGATTAAGAATAATAAGTTCTTTTTACTTTACAAAAGCTTTGTGAACATATGACCAACAAAATGTCAAGCAAATGGTTTTAAAAATATTACAAATTATGATAGTAAACCCTTTGGGATTAAGAAAATTCCCAATGGTGTGTTTCTCCAAATTAGCTAATAAAATAAAACACAAAAAACGACTATATCTTAATCTAAAAACTATTAAATTAAATAAATGGCTCCCGCATATTCTCAGAAATTTAAAATCAAAAAAAAATATATTATAATGTTTTTTAATCGATATACTCATATACTATTAAGATAAGACAATATAATTCTTATAGTCTTTGAGTTTAAGAACTTGAAAAATAAGTATAAATAGACTAAAATAAATTTAAGTTTCAAAAAACTAACCAATAAAGTAATTAAGTTCCTTTTACTTTACAAAATCTTTGTGATGCAATATAGACGTTTCATACACTCATATGATTGATTCATCTTAAGAGCAAAGCAAATCATGGGAAAGTGCATTCGTCATAATTGCAAGATTTAGTATAGAAACTTATGACAAAGTTTAGTAAAACATAGCAAACATTGTGCCTAACACAGTTAAATACTTGTACATACGTTCTTTATTGATGTCATATTAAGAATTTCAATAAAAAGGGAAACATTTAGCGAATTCAACTTAAAAACCCTTGTGTTTATAATCTAACGATTGATTTTTCCAGTTTGTCAATTATCAAATGTTATTAAAGTGCCACTGTTTATGTTTATGCTGTCAAAGTTTTACGAGTCTGCAGAAAACGCCAAAAACAACAACATTTTCAAGACGTTCCAAGTTCGTAGCGCTATTCGATAGGCGTCTTGAGTCATATTCATAATTTGTTTATTGATAAAGCTCGAATATCTGCATGTGTAATAAAGACGTACGTTCTATATCTATACACATGGTATATGCATATAACCTTCTATAATATCAATCTTAACGCTCGTCTCTCTCTCTCTCTCTCTTTTTCTCTCGGCTCTGAGTCAGCAGACGGAAATTGGAAACCGTTGGAGACTGTCCCAAAAGCTAAATACGTGACATATTAAAAGCGCTGCCGGAGACAGAGACAACAACAGCGACAGCAACAGCGACAAACATGCCAAATATAAAAAAAAATTGTTTAAAATTCGGTTGCATACAATTATTTAATGTGATACATAAGCATAATTTAATGCAAATCTTTTACATAAATGGCAAAAAATATTGCGTTATTTGTTGCTAACAATTAAAAAGCCTCAATGTCGAGGCCAACAACAACAGCAGCAGCAACAACAACAACAACAAAAACAACATTAATGACGACAACGGCAGCCGCCACAAAGTCGAAAACGAATTATGCATAAATTTCAACGGATTTGCACAAAATTTGTGATGATGGCACACAGAAGGCGTGGCCAGAAACAACCGCCAACAACAACAACAACACAAAGTTGTGACACACAACAGACAATAGCAATAGCTAAATGTTGATATAGATATATGTATTATATGTATATTAAATCGGATGTATGTATATGCGACATTTGAAATATTTAGCACGTGCGTTCATCACAAAAGAGAGCAAAGATTAAAGATATAAACACACAAATCTCTTAAATACATATAAATACAATATTTATATAGATATATGTATATTTGCGTAAAATTTTCGTGGAAATTATATATAGTAATTGCTGCTTTGTGCGATTTTTTAAAAGCCTAAACAAAAGTATATTAAAAAGAAAAAAATGAAAATAGCAGAGGAAATAAAAGCAAAGTGGGTATCTCCCCTTAAGCTTTAAGAAACCTGTCTTTAAATTAAGAAAAAGCTTATAATAATTTGTGATCTTAAGTTTATAACATTTATAGAGAATCCAAAAATTAAGAATATTTTTCTTTGGTTTAAGAAGTAAGAATAAATCAAGTTCGTTATTTAAAATTATATATATTATTTAAAGATTTATGTTTCAGAAAGTAAAAGAACTCATCAATCTTATTGCTAGAATTTGTTCTTGTGGCACCTAAAATCAAGCTCTGTTGCAGCTTTATTCCAAACAGATTTGTACTCTTTTTTTCTCTTTTTATCAGTATTCTACCATCTTTACTAATTACCGATATATAAAAACTTTATTGGCTTTTAAAAAAATTATAATTAATTAATAAAAAAAATCTGAAATCCCTCGTGAAATTTGAGTCAAGTTTAAGCTGAAGTTAGAGAGTTTAAAGTTGAAGTGAAGGCGTCGAGTCAATAAACTGCCTGGTAACACGCCAGCAACAAGCGAGACGCACAAGAGTCAGTGGCAGCTGCAACACCAGCAACAGCAACAAAACCAGAGCAGCTGTCATGCATGCAACACGCAGCGTCCAATAGCCAAAAACTTTGATGCTGCAATCTGTTGCAGAGACTTTGTTTTGTGCCCCCTGCCCCAAACCAGTGCAGCAAACTGTTATTAAAAAGAACGAGGATAAAGTTTGATCGGAGCAACGTATTCGATTTCTATATTGTATATATGTACATATATATTATGCATGCTAAATCATGTTACAATGACGCTATAATGACAAAGGGTATTAAATCCAACGACTTGCGTCAAATTTGCTAATGTCTTTTCGTCTTTTTGTTTGACCGTAATGAGTCTTTAGGTCTGCCTAAAAAGGGCAAAATCAGTCCATGATGATGACGTGTAGTTACGGCAAATAGTGGGCGTGGCAACAGCAACAGCATCATCATCGTCATCATCATCGTTATTTCGTCAGTGTCATCAGTTAAACAATTCTCTTCAAGCTGCAGAGAGGAATGACAAGAACATTCCACTCACTCTACATATATGCAAACATGTCAGAGTAGCAACACAGCTTCCTATTGCTCTCTCTCTCTGTCACTCTCTCTCTCTCTCTCTCTTGCTAGCTCTGTCTCTTACAGTTTTGGCATTTTATCCATGTGGTGTTGCCGAAAAGTTTCCGGCGTCCAAACAGTGCGTTTTGTGGATGTTTTACAGTGGAGCAAAGCGCGGCGCGTTATTGAAACAGCGAGAGTATTGCAATTCCAAAATTGAAATGTGTGTGTGTATATGTAAACGGAAGTTAACAGTGAATCGGAAATGGTAAACAAGCCATTATTGCGGTTCAAATCTCAGGCAGTTGAAGAAATGCTAATCAGTCAACACGAGTTTCGATTTCGATCTAAACAGTGTTCTAGGAAATGAAATAAAGTGTGTGTTTATAGTGTGTATATATATAATACTATACTATAACAGTACATTCCTAATCGAAAGGTCTTCCTTTGACTGATAACCCTTGTTAAGGGCTGATTATTTTAGCTAGTACAGCGTTTTAATCTATAAAAAATAGCTTATTAAAACAGCAATGATCTCATTTTTCCTTGAAAAATACAGTTCATTAATCATATTATATTCGTCTTTAATTAGATTTTTAAATATTTATTTTCTTAATTACTTTTGCCGAATAGCAAATCTGCGCATGTGACCCAGGTGTGATTACAATGAGTACTATATACTTTATAGCATGTGCTGCTAAATGTTCTCTGCTAACGGCTAATCAAATTGATTTATTCGTATTATTTTTTTAATATAAAATTAATCACATTCATGAATCTTTTGCTTCATCAATAACATTTTTTGGGGAACATATTTTTTGAAAACCCAAAATAATAATAAACCCATGGAAATTCCAGATTTTTTATGCGCATTTCTGCAGCTAATTGAATTAAGTAGTATATTTAAAAAAAAAAAAAAATACATTTCATAAATAAAAAACAAAAATCCAGGAATTTCTAGCAAAAAATATTACTTTATAATATTAAATAAACATTGCGCAGTTCATTGAAAGAAAGCAAATACATAAATATTATTGAAAAATATTTGGCATAAATAGAGTTAAAGCAGTGCTCGACTCTGTTATACCCTCTAAACCAGCTGTTATGCTATACTAGCTCTTCTTAAAGTAATCTACACTGCAACAGTGTGTATATAATGATTTAATACTCATGTATAGCTTTTTAGTATTAACAGTACATTTACTAAATATTATAAAGTAGTTGTTCCTAAGACAGCTATAAGATATAGTGGTCCGATCTGAGTGAAATTTAGTTGATAAATGGAATTGTATACTAAAAACATACTACATAAATTTGGTTGAGGTTACTCTAACTAATTTACTTTTTAAACGATTGAACCTATGTTAGCTATATGTTATATTGAACCGATCTGGCCGAGCTCATCAATATACCTATTATACTAGTAGACTATTTCGCATAGAAGCAGACAAACAGACGTACTTGACATTATTAAGTCGACTTCTGATGCTGATTAAGAATTTATAAACTTTATGTGATCTGCAATGCCTCCAATGCTTAACAAATTTGGTAACAGAACTATTATACCCTCTACAAGGGTATTCAAAATCAAAATTGAGATGAACCACAAGCATTTGTCGGCTGAAAACCTCAAGCAAGAAAAATTTTAGAAATGGAAATTTTTAACAATAATGTATAAATTTTTAACGTGTAAACAAATTGCACGGGGGCGCAACGTGTTTATATCTGAATGTATGTGAGTGTATTGGTGTGTGAGTTGAAATATTTGCGTAGGCGTCTACCGCGTGGGTATTAAAAATACAGAGTGAAAATGCTATAAAATGTGCAGCAAACAACAACAAAAAACAAAAACTGTAACGAGAAAAAACTTCAAATGAGCAGCAGCTGCTGCTGCTGCTGCTGAATACAGTGTGTAAAGTTTATTGGAAACTCATCGAAAACTTCAAACAAATGCAATGAGAGAACAAAAAAGCAAATCTGCTGCATAATTATGAAAGTATGCAAGTGCGTGGGTTGTGTGAAGAGTGTGGAGTGTGTGAGAGAGAGAGCGTGTTCAAACTGCAGCTGTCTCAGCGACTGCGTGGGCTGATAACTCTTTTTTTTGTATTTTGTGTTTTCATGTTAATGATATGCAAACACACAAACCAAAAAAGCCAGAAAGTCAAAATGCGAGAGAGCAACAGCAGCAACAGCAACAACAACAACAACAACAACAATGAGGACACAGGAAATACGCGTCATATACAACAACTGAAAAAAAGGGCAAGCAGGCGTAAGAGAGCAGCAGCAGAAGAGAGCAAAGAAGAGAACAACGAAATTTTGCGCGCGATTTGCGTCAATGAAAAAAGCAACAACAACAACAGAGAAAAGACCACAGAGCAGAGACAAACGAAAGGCGGATGAGCACAGTGGAAATGTATGTGTGTGTACTGATATTTTTTGCAATTAAAACACAAAAATAAACTCAACAACAAATCAAGTGTAAAAATATAAAAGTGGGGGAAAAAAAATACAAGAATATTTTTTGCGTACATATACAAATGCCATATGCCCCATTCTATGAACAAAGAAAATTGCAGTTAAGGTTAATACACAAAACACACACTGAACGAAATCAGCACAGCGCGTAGCATAAACAGAGGAAACAGCGACTAAAATCAACAGTGGGACAACAACCAATAATAAATACAACAACAACAACAAAAACATATAAACGAACGCACGCATATTACATGCTAGAGAGGGAGAGATAGAGTGAGAGAGTTGTTGTAAGAGCGGAAGAGCAGAGATACAACTTGTCGCAAGCAAAACCGCAAAATGAAACAAGCCACAAACGGAACATACACTAAGAAATAAGCAAGCAAGCTGGCAAGCAACAACAGCCAACAGACAACAACCAACAACAACAACAGCAAGTAACGACAATGAAAAGCGGCAACAACGCATGATTATTGACATTGCGTTACCCTTCTTGCAGGCAGCAAGCAGCAGCAGCAGTCAACGCCGACGTCACTGCCAACGTCGGCAGTTCAATCTGCTTGTTTGGCCTACCGACTGTCTCGGGTCTTGGGTCTTGCTTGAATATTGCCGGTCTGCTGTTCAGGCCCGGTGTGTGTGTGTTGTTTACCTCAGCAGAAACTGAAATTCAAGCAAAAGCAAACGAGTCACAACCAAAAACAACAACAACAACAGCAGGCAGAACAGCCCTCAACTTCACTGCTGACGTCGCTGCCACTGCCACTGCTGTATTGGAGCTACAAAAACTCCAGCAAGTCGCGACGACATTGCGTCGCGTCGTTTCTGTCGCTGTCTTCTTTTCTTCAACTTTGTCTGCGGCCTACCAGCATTAGTGTTGCCGTTAGCGCTTTTTAATCGTCACAGCTAGCGTACTGAAGACTGCATATCGCTTAGTTTAATTTGTTTTTAAACAAATACTTCATATTTAAACATATTTTTATACATATGTGTACTATTTTAATAAAATTAATTACTTTTAACTAAAAGTAAAATTTAAGTTTTAGCTCTTTGTTTGCTTTACTTTAATCTAGCTTTTTTTTCAACTCTTTTGAAAGCGCAACACTGACGTATACACACACACACTAGCATGTACATGGGTTTACATTTTATGCTTGCTTGCTGTTATGGTTTGTTGTAGTTGTTGTTGTTATTTTGCCTCTACGCCTGCACACACATTTTTATGCTGTGCTGTGCTATGCTCTGTTCGTTCGTTCGTTTGCTCTCTTACAACGTGCTCGCTCGCTAGCTCGGTCTCGCTCTCTCTGTGTTTGTGTCTCTTGTGCTCCGTTGTAATCGCTGTTCTGTTTGCCTGCTGCTGCTTCTGCTGCGGGTCCCGCAAATGTTTTTGCTTTTGGTTTATTTGTGGCAACCCTTTGGGTTTTGTTGCAATTGCCTTTGCTTTTATGTTGTCTTGACATGTAAAAATTTACTAATTGGATTTTGTTTTTATGCACACATGTCAGAAAACATGTGTAATTGATGCGCGTAAGCGCGCTCTCTCTCTCTCTCTCTCTCTCACACTCTCTTTCCTACTCTATACTCTCGCTCTATTTGCAATGTGATCTTATTTTTTTATATAGTAAAATGCACATGTGTGTGTGTGAAATGTAAAACGCTTACATTGCTTTTTGCTTTTTTGTAATTATCTCGTGTATATAAACAATTCCATTATTGCAATTAACGCTGATTATTTATGGGGAATTTTCAATTGAACTCAGATAGACAGAGATAGAGAGAGAGAGAGAGAGTGCAATGCATACTGTACAGCTGCACACATACTTATAGAGACGTTGACATTTGCAAAAGACATTAAAAAAATATGCTGTTGATAACATTTTGACATTAACAGTGCAGCGCCGTCAACAGCGACACTGTCTTTGCGATTTCGGCGTCAATGAGCAAGACGACGGCAACAACAGCGAAGGTGAGAGAGCGCGCAAGAGCCAAAGTGCAATCAACAACAACAATGCGTGCTCATTAAATGCAAGGCAAACAAACAGCAACAACAACAACAGCTACATATAAATGCACGCAGACGTGACTAATAGAAAGAAGAAGAAAAAGACAAAGAAAAGCAAAACAGCAATGAATGTTATAAGCTGTAAGTAATGGAAAATAAAAGTGACTTTTAAACGGCTGATGATGAGTTGTTTTTTTTTTCAAGTCTTTTTGTATCATATCTCTGACAAATTCATCTATGACGTCATAAAAACAAACTGCAACAGCTGATTATTAAAATGGCTCATTGTGCTGCAGCTGCTGCCAAAAATTTAAGATAGGCCCAAAGAAAAAAAAGAGAGAGAAAAAACCCACAATCTGGTCAAATAAAATGCCTTCCCGGAAATCCATAAAAATAAACAGACAGTTGCTCACAGCAGTACATATACGCATGAAAAACATGGTCACCTTAAAACGGACTCACTCCTGCTCTCTCTCTCTCTCTCTCTCTCTCTCTCTCTTTTGAGCACTTCTTCTTCTCAGACGACAAACGACACATGCCAATAATGCTAATGAGCTCAAAATGCGTAAACGAGCCAAAAGACAAAAAGTTGAAGAATGTGTGTGTGGAAAACAGCAGGAGGCGATAACTCAGCATCTCTGTGTGGGAGTGGGGAGTGGGAATGGGAGTGTGTGGGTGAGAGTAACACTGCCTCTCTCTCTTTTACTTACAGCAATGACCAATCATTACATTATCCTGCACACTCAAAACTGTGGACGCGCGCTCTCTCTCTCCTTCGCTCTCCCGCTGTTTGGCTCCCACACTCGCGCGACGTACGTAGCTGTTCATCAGTTTGCTGTGCACGTTCTTAAAATGTTTTTGGCGAGAAGGAGCAACAACAACAACAAGAACAACAACAACAGCATCGATAGCCATAACCACACAACTGAAGCTGAACTAAAGCCAATTTTGGCAAAAACAAGTGACAAACAGACAGACAAGAAGGACGGGCACGATATGGCCATAGAGTGGAGTGGAATGGAATGGAATGAAATGAAATGGAGTGGACCGGACTGGACCGGAACGATAAACAAGACAACTACAACAACAACAACAACTAGTAGTAGTGATGGGCGCTTAGTGGTAAAGTGGAGTCTACGAATCAAAGCGGGCCAATGTACTATTTATGTGTGTGATTTGTGTGTGTGCGTGTGTTTTGGGCCAATAAGTCACCAACAAAACAAACAAACAAACAAGCTGGCTACTGAAATTGGCAACAACCGGATGCCTTTCTTACTGCTTCCCTCCTCCCCAACCCCATCCTTCTTCTGTTGCTGCTGCAACCAAGCCATCACTTTGGCAAACGATCAACAGTCAGCAAGTGTCAAAGCCAAGTGGCAGATAAAGCAAGAAGCAGCAGACAAAAGCAGAAGAAGCAGCAGCTATAGTTTGGTTATGGCGAATATGCGTATGCGAGTGCTACAAAACTATTTGGACTGATAAGTGTTTAGACTTTTTGGCTGCACTGAAAAAAAAAAGACTGCTTTTATTTAACATTTCGTATATTAAGTAATCAGAAAAGTATAGAAAAGATTTCAACAATATAAAATCTAAGCACTTATCAGCAGTTTTGCTAGTTTAGCTTATTTAAAGCTAGATTTGGCTAGCTTTTAGAAAATTAGAAACGCTTACACTGAGAATTTACTGCGGGATCTTCAGAGTTAAGAACTTGGACTGCAGATTATAAAGCTCGCGAGTCTACTACCAGAGCCCCACCAGTTATAGTGTTAAAAAAACATCAACTGATCTGGCAACACTGCAACTGTTAATCGCTGGCTTTTGCTCTATTCTGTAAATTACCATAACTTTTTTATTTATGAACCGAATTTCATGAAATTAACAGAAAAGTTTCATATAACAATTCTCTAGACAGCCTATCAGTTTAAGCAGCTTAGCTTTCATGCTAAAGGCGTTATATGAAAAGAAGAAAATAAACTTGCTATGCCTGAAGAATTATAGACCCTTGATGTGAATTTGCATAAATATTGCTTCTATCTCTTACCATCTCTGAGCGTTGTTTAAAAACAACGCTATTGCTGTTATATGCTGAATATATACAGTTTATGAGGTCGGAAATGCCCTTTTACAAACTTTTTATATACTATACAATATATAAAAGAAATTATATAACTGAAATTCCTATTTATGTCCTGTGTTTCGGCTTCACTTATATTTTAGCTTAGTTTTAAGAACTTTTAGATTATACTAGCTTAAGAACTATTGAAATCTAGCTTTTTTAATACTCAAAATCTGGCAACACTGCTTGCATATGTTGTACATATATGCATATGTAAGTGTGTGTTTATACTTTTATGCTGTTGTTGCCATATTTATGCGTTGCAGCCAATGCAGACATTTTTAATGTCTTTTTACAGCATCTCTCTCCACTTCATTATCGTCATGTCCGTCAATACCAACCACAAAAGCAACAACAACAACAAGCAATATCAATAGCAATGCAGCAAATTGGAATGCAATGCTGCCAGACAGGCAAAGTTTTCATTGTTACAGTTACATAGATATACAGAGGTTATACATATAGATACACTACTATGCATGTAGTATATTGATTAGTTTGCTTTAGAGTTCAGACATCTCTTGATTATTTTGCATAATAATTGACAGATGCTCTGACAAAAACAAAAAAAAAAAAAAAACAGAAGAAAAACCTCAAAGCCGCAAACAACAACAATAAACTGTTAAAAAGGAGCCAGACAAAGACAGAGAGAGAGACGAGAGTGAAAGGGAAAGAAATTCTCGAATGCAGGTGTGAAAAACTGGGCAGCATGGTAAATAGCTTTGAGGTTAAAAGTTGTACGTAATCTCTGGCAACATTGAATTCAATAAAGATAGCTTACATTTTCATATGCCCAAGATGCCCTTTAAATTTCTATACTTTTAACAAATGTTGAGCAGTGGAATTTTGTATGCATTCCATAATTAATTGTGTTTTCTTCCCTTCCGCTCACTTTAAATTCGATTTGTTACACTTGCCATATCGAATTAATTTAAGACAAACTGTAATGCTCTAAATATAATCAAGTGCAACTGTTTTAACAACTTTCATTTCCGCTTTAATTATAATTATAAAGAAATGCTATTTACTATAGGGTGTATATTTCTTCATATCATAGCTAAAAATAGCTAAATTAATTAGCTTATAGCATTTTTAACAAGTATTTCAGCTTTTGGCAATCTGGCAACACTGCAGTATTCACTGCATTCCACTCAACTGACAAATTGCCGTTGTTTTCCCCATTTGCACTCCATCTCCAAACAGATCTCAATTTCATCTGACCCCCCCCCCCCCACCCCTTTTTTGTGCTCTTCTTTCTAAACACACATTTCGTACTTACCTCATCAGCTGCTTGTGTGGTAGCGGTTACTGCGAGCAGAATTAACAGCAACATCGACGCCAGCATCGACGGCGACGTGGGCAGCGCAGTTTTCAGCTTTGATTTCATTTTCGTAGCGTGGGTGGCGGCGGCAGCGACAACGACGAATTTAATGCAGCACCAGCGACAGCGGCAGAGCAGTAGCTGTTGTTGTTGTTGTTGTATTCCAGATTTGTTTATATAGTGCAAAGAGTTGCAGCGGCGACAGCAATAATAAAATTGCTTTTTAAGCCAGAATTTTATTTAATATTTTTTATCAAATATACACTGGTGTATATATATCACTATATACTATATATATTTTATATTGAAATGCACAAGAATTGTGCTAAAGAAATGGAGAATTGATTAAATAAACACGATTTTTTTTGGGGGGCACTCGAAACACATTCGCGATTTTCACATAAATTTATCAATTGAATTTCAAATAAAACGCGTGCCAACAACAACAATTCAATTGAACTCAACTCACTGTGTGCGTGTGTGTGTGTGCGGAAGAACGTAGATAAACAGAGATAGAGAGATAGAGAGAGGAAGGAATTCATAAATTACACATTTATTCATTTAATGTTGATAATTAACAGCAATTTTTTAGTATGCGCGCGCGGCTAAAATCAAAGTAACTAAAATCAAGAGAGAGGCAGACTGAGAGAGAGAGAGAGAGAGAGAATAAACAAAAAGATTACTGCACGAAGCAGCAAAGCAAAGCAAAACTCAGAGAGCGAGAGAGAGAGCGAGACACAGCAACAAAACAAAAATGTTAAAATGAGACAGCAGACACACAGACAACTACAACTGTGAATTGAAAGGTGCCAAGCAGCGAATGGCTGCCTGTGTATGTGTATCTCTTTGCGACACTGTATGCGTGCAGTGTTGGTGAGCGCAAAGAACACACAAAAATTACAACAAAAGAGAGAGAGGTAAACACAACAAACAGCGTTTTATGACAATTTTCACAATTATAAATGTAAAATATAAATTATTTTTAGTAGCAGCATTGCTTTTGCTTTACGCCCACAACAACTAACGCTACCAACTACACACACACACACAACGGGTTCGTAGCGGTGGCGGCGGCTTCTTTATGTTTTTTTCTGCTTTTGCCTTGTTTGCGTTTTTCTCGTCACTTCTTCTTTTTCGTATAATATTTTTGTTGTATTTGCACTTGTTGCGCTTTGGGTGGCACCTTATTTATTTAAATGGCCGCAACGTAGCACATTTTTTTCAATACAATTTACAACAAATTTTGGTTGTAATAAATTGTTAAATTTCTTTACACTTTGCAATGCCAAACGAGCGACACACTTCCGCGTCCGTTTCATGCGACGATTTTAATGCGACTGAATGTTAAAAGAGCCAGCTGTTAACTAACAGCGTCTGCAGCGTGCACAGGGTGACCATTTAACATAACATAAATATACCAAAAATACCAAATCGATAAGCGATAAAATATCGCTGGGCACTCGGGCATTTTAAAAGTTTCGCACAACGTTCACACTGCAATTTGCATTTCGAAGTTAGTTTTTTTTTTTTGTGTGTGGACAGAAATTAAAAAACACACAAAGCCAGTGGGTAAATAAGGTAATTTGCTTTAATTTACAAGCCGTAAATGTTTGTGCAGTATAGACGCTGATAAGACAAATGGATTGACAGCAAACGTCGAAAGCTTTGCAGTAGCGCAAATGAATCATAATTTGTCTGCTTTGTTGTCTTATTTTGCGTCTTCGTTCGTTACGCCCCCCCGCTCTACTCCCCTGTTCCATACGCACTGGAAAGCCAAGAGTGTGAAAAAAAAAATCTGTATTTTTTCTCACACACATATTACGTCTTGTTTCTGTTTCTGCTGTTTACTTAGGCTTAAATGCAAGTGTTTTAGCTACTATGGATCTGGTGGACATCGATCAGGTCCTGGACAATCTGGAAGCGGAGCTTAAAGGTAAATTTTAGCATATTTTTGGGGTAGCAGTTGGTTCAGTTTTTGTTGTTTGTTTTTCGTTGCAGCTGACGAGCAGCTGAGTCGCAATGTGGCAGCAACAGTAGCAACCGCAACAGCGGCAGCAGCAGCAGCGGCGGCTAGTGTGCATGTGGGCGTTGAGCCACGCCCACTGGGCGATGGCAGCAGTGCAGGCGCAGCGGCGGCCAAAAACTTTGTGGGCGTCTCGCAGGTGTTCAACAGTCTCAACGATTATCGCAACAATGTGAAATCGCTGGAGACGCATGAAACCTACGATTGGACGGCGCAGACGGAGCAGCAGCAGCGGGAGGAGGAGGAGGAGCAACAGCAGCAGCAGCAGGTAGTGGAGCAGCTGGAGGAACTGGAGGATGCCCACGAGGACATTAACAAGTTTAGCGAGGCAGCTTCCAAGCGGCACAAGGAAGAGTCTACGATTAGCTCCACAGAATCGCTGACAACTTCCAGTTGTTCCACCTTCTCGTCGGGACCCTCGCCGGGCTCAGAGGAGCCGGAGCAGTTGGAAGAGGAAGTGACAAGCGGCGAGCAGCTGCAGCTTAATGGTGTGGCTTTGCCACAGCCAGCAGCAGCAGCAGAACACCAACAGCAGCAGCAGCAACTGGAAGATTTGGCTGTGGGACTCTCCTCCATTTCAATAACAAGCGCCTCGCAGTCCATGCTGCCCGGCGAGGAGGTATCCGCCTCCTCTGCGTTGGGCAAAGTGCTTAACGAACTGTCTGCGGAGACGAGCACCGAACAAATGGTGACACAAAGTCAGCCACAGCAGCAGCAGCAGGCGGAGGAGGAGCTGCCACTGGAGCAGGTTGTGGTAAGTAGAGATTAGCAGCTAAATAGAGCAACTAAAGCTGATCTATATCCATAAACTAGGAAGCGGCAACTACATTAGCAGCTGCCACACAACAACAACAAGTGGCAGCAACACAGCTGCAGCTGGAGGAGGAGCAACAGCAGAAGGAGCTGCTAAAGCGCAGTCAACCCTTGACCTTTTGCTCCACCATGGATGAAATCTCTGATACAGAGCTAGACAGCATGCTGCAGGAGGTGGAAGTGGCTGATATGGAAGAGGAGGAAACCGTAGAGGAGCAGCAACAGTTGCAGCCAACAACAACAACAACAGTGGCAGCAGCTGCGGCATCATCTGCTGGCTACTATGAATATCAGCCACAACAAATGGAGGACGAAGAAGAAGGTTCAACAGAGTCACCCATCACCGAGGAGGAATCGGTGCGCATATTGTCCGAACAGGATACCACATCAGCGGATCAATTGAATGTGGATAACTTCTCGCAGGCGAGCACAGTGGAGTTTGCCGAGCTTCGAACACAAGAGGCAACATTGCCAGCTGTGGCAGTAGGAGCAGCAGCAGAGGGCGTAGCTGGAGAGGAGGTAGCCTCTTCCTTGAGCAGCACGGCCAGCGACACGGACTCCTTGTCGGGCAGGAAACTGGATGAGGCAGCGCAGCTGGAGCAGGGAGAACTCGAAGCACGACCACAGCGTCCACAGACCTTGGAGCTAAATGGCAGTCTGCAAGCGCATGCTGGACAAACGCCAGCCACAATGGAGACCATGGAGGAGCAGCCAGAGCAGCAGCAGCAGGAGGAGGAAGTGGCAGCAGCAGCAGCAGCAGCAGAGCCGCTCGAAGACGACGATGACAGTCCCATTTATGAGGCCGTTGGCTATAGCGATCCACATGCCAATTTGGGCAAAGTGCCACCGATTTGGGTGCCCGACAACATGGCCGGCCAGTGTATGCAGTGTCAGCAGAAGTTCACCATGATCAAGCGGCGTCATCATTGTCGTGCGTGTGGCAAGGTGCTCTGCTCCATTTGCTGCTCGCAGCGCTTTCAGCTGCAGTTTGCCAATGAACCAGAGTCCCGGGTCTGTGTGCAATGCTTTATGATACTCAGCGAGAGGCAGGCAAATGGTGGTGGAGAAGTTGGACTGGGAGCCGGTGCAACGGGCAGTGAGGCAGCCATTTCAGCGCTGCCACCCACACCGATGCGTTCACCCAATCCCAACAATCCCATGGAGTATTGCTCAACGATACCGCCGCATCGGCAGGTGCATGCCGCTGGTGGTGGTGCTGCCGCACCGCCACCCAGTGTCATAGTGCCCGTGGGTGTGCTAAAGAAAACCGATGGCAGCTCCTCCAATTCCAATTCCAGTTCGGATGGCAAGAATCGACGCAAACGCAAGAGTGTCATGTTTAGTGATGGCATTGCGCCGGGTAGCGAGCTGGCCAGCACCATGGAACAGCAGTGGGGCGAAGCGAAGCAGGCGCGACGTGGTCTGCAGCGCAGCAACAGTGGTGCCGGTCAAAAGCCACCCACACCTGGAGCCAGTGGTGGCAGTGGAGGTGGCACTGCTGCAGCTCACAGCAGCAGCAGCATGGACAGCAGCACTGCCATGGGTTTGGTGGCACAACTATTTCGTGGCTCCATACCGCCCTCGGCAGCGGCGGCCACCCTAAGCGCCGTGTCCAAGGGCAGTCAGGAGCAGAGCGGTAAGCTGAGTGCTAGCATTAAGGGTATTACTCTATGTATATAGACTACAACTTAAAGTAGAAGTTTATTAGCTAAAAATAGAAGCTTGTTAGCTTTGAAATTAGTTTAAGACTTAGAAAGGGGTTCGGTTCAGTGGTTCAGTGGTTCAGTTCAGTTTTTTAACCGCTTTTTAAAACCCCAAGAAGCAGGTTTGAACTTAGGTTCAGGCTTAAATTCTACATTATACACATTTAAAATAATATTAACTTTATATATATTATTTATATAGAGTTTATTTGGCTCACGGCTACAGTTGTAAACGGTTTGGCTGAAAGAACTGGAAGAGAACCAGTTCAGAACCGCTTTTTATACACTCTAAACCCAAGTAGCAGGTTCAAATTTAGGTTCAGGCTTAAATTCTACATAATACACATTTAAAATAAGATTAATTTTATATAGAATTGATTTGGTTTGGGTTCTAATTCAAGGCTACAGTTGTAAACGGTTTGGCTGCCAGAACTGACAGGAAATCGGTTCAGAACCGGTTTACAGCCCTTTAACTGTCCATAACAAGCTTCAAACTCATTTGCCACCTCATAAAGTATATATATTTGTAATCTACGCAAACTAACAAATCTAACGGCATAATTTTTTGACAAAAATTAAAAAAAAAAAAAATATTTTTTTGAAAAATTTGTCAAGGGGTAGCTAGGCAAAATTTTGAATTTTTTGACAAAATTTAAATTTTAGAAAATGAATTAAATTTAAATGCAGCATCAATTGGGCGACTAAACTATAAACAAATTGGTATTCCGCTCAAAAATATATAAAGTTTTGACTGAGCTGTGAGTATTCAAAATTTCAAAAAAATTCAATTTTAGAAAATTATAATAATTTAAAATCCGAAGGAGTTTTAACAGAATTATGAGCATTCAGACTTTTCAACAAATTTCTTAAGTTATAGCTTTGATAAATATGGAGAATTTGTAGTCCCTGAATTGTTTCCGCCTTAAATTTCTCACGTTATGTACACCATATCTTATAGCTCTCTACTATGCATCTATCTTAAGTTATCCATATTTTTTCTCTATGAGCTTTGAGTATTCAAAGTTTTCAAAAAATTTCCTAAGGGATATTTATTTAAATTTGAAAATCGAATGAGCTTTAACAAAATTGTTAGCAGTTAAAATTTTTAAAAATTTCCTTAGGTATAGGTATGGAAAATATGGAGAATTTGTAGTCCCTTAATTGTTTCTACCTTAAATTTCTCACATTAATTACACGATATCTAATAATTCTCCACTTGCTGCCTATCTAAAATTATCCCAATTTTTCTCTTCCAAACAGCTGGTCGAAATACGGCGCAAACTTCGCCGCGTCGCAAAGTGGAGCCGCAGCGGTCGAGAAAGCTGCCGCCGAGTGATGCACAGGGTTGTTTCATACCCAGCGAGGAGAATGCATTGCCACCGATATGTGTGACTGGCAAGGAGGGAAGCGGCAGCAGCAACAGCAACAGCAACTGTGATGTGGAGTACAAAGAGGTGCGCAATGATGCTGAACTCTTGGAGCGTCTGCAGCGTGAAACGCTCAAGTTTATTGTGAAGAACAATTTCTATGTGCTCGTCAAGGTGGTTAACAGTGAGTAGTAGCAGTTATTGCTCCAAAGTTGCAGCTTATTTAATTTTTATACCCTTAATTTGCAGTGAGTTGCTGCATGAATCGTTGGGTGCTTAATTTTACCACCTCTGGACTGCATCAGGTGGGCAATGATGAGTTGATTATCTTGCTGGAAATCAAAGCACCGGGAGCAGCAGCAGCAGCAACAGCAAACAGTGGTCCACAGGTGCCGCGGGATATATTCCAGCATCTGTTTGAGGTCTATGTGGAGGCCGAGCAGGCCAGATCGAGCACACAGGAGTTGGCGTTTAGCAGTCCGCGAAATGTCAACTTTTTGGGCTCACGGGAGCATGGCGGTTTCATATTTATACGGCCCACCTATCAATGCCTACAGGGTGTCATAGTGCCGGATAGTCCGTATTTGGTGGGTGTACTCATCCATCGACATGAGGTGCCCTGGGCCAAGGTATTACCGTTGCGTTTAATCTTGCGTCTGGGTGCCCAATATCGCTATTATCCATGTCCCTTGATCTCGGTGCGTAATCGTGAATCGGTCTATGGCGAAATAGCGCAAACGATTATTAATTTCTTGGTGGATTTTCGCAATTATACGTATTCATTGCCCGCCATACGGGGACTCTACATACACATGGAGGATCGGCAGACGACGGTGATAATACCACGATATCGGCAGAACGATGTCATCAAGGCCATTAATAATGCCACCGATCATATTCTAGCATTTGCCGGCAATTTCTCCAAAGTAGCCGATGGGCATTTGGTTTGCATGCAGAATATTAACGATGATCGTGCCGAAATGTATGCCTACTCCACGCAGGCCATTAATATACAGGGTCAACCGCGTAAGATCACCGGCGCCAGTTTCTTTGTGCTCAACGAATCGTTGAAGAGCAGCAGCGGACTCTCGGGCAAGTGTAGCATTGTCGAGGATGGACTTATGGTTCAGATTATGCCCACCAAAATGGAGGAAGTGCGTCAGGCATTGCGTAATCAAACCGATGTGGATATCGTCTGTGGACCCGTTGCTGCTGCCGATGAGCAAAGCGAAATTGTGAGCATCAAATGGGTGGACGATGATCGGGACATCAATGTGGGGTAGGCAAAGCCATATACATATATCCATTACTTTGCTAATTATCTGTCTTAACTATCTTGCAGCGTCAAATCGGTAATTGATGAGAAGCCCATGGATGGTGTGGCCAATATGCGTGTTCATGCCAGCTTTAACTATTCCAATACCAATTATGCAATACGTTTGACTGACATTTTTATTCTAAAGGCAAGTGCGAGTTATAGAAGCCTCTGCTATGCTTTAAACTAATCGAAAATCTCTACTTACTTATAGTGCGAGGATTGGTATGCCACAAATGGCACCAACTATGCTGACATCACACGCATTGCCGAGCAATTGGCCAGAAGCGCTTCGATGGCATTGCTACCATTTCTCGATCTATTGGCTGCTTCTGGCATTAATAAGCTAGCACTACGCGCCACCTTGGACCAGGAGAATGTAAGTTAACAAAAACAAACATTTCGCTGCTAACAAAATTATTAAAAAACATCACTTTCTGCCATAGGTTTGCTATGAGGCCGGTGCACGTGGTTCAAAATTGCCACCGCTGTATATGAATGCGCTCGATAATCATCTGATAGCAACGCTGCATGGCGAATCCTCTGGCATACAGGATCCCATAATATTGGAACTGGTTTTCTACATACTAAATGCCTAAAATTTTCGCAAAAAAGTTAAACAGAACTTAGTACAATAGCTGATACTCCCTCTGCTAAGGCGCTAAACCAAACCGAACGAGAATCGAACACAATAATACCGCATATATCGTGCGAGAGTTTCCAACACATTCTAACCACATCTATATAGCTACATATGTTGTAAGCCGATAAAGTGATCAACAACAAGCTGCTACGGCTGCAAACCGATGTTTTAATGGCGCACTTACTGTATATAACTACTAAATGATAATATGTATATTATCGGTGTTTTGTTTTTATGTTTTTCTTTTCTCGCACTCCTATTCTGTTGTCTGTTTTCGCTTTCGTAAATTCCAATACATTATTTTTATTACTAGATAATTCAATGTCTCAATGTTGTTTTTTCAAATTTTGTATTTTGTAAATTTTGTCAAAGAATTTTTAGCAAGAATTTTTTTATGATTTTCTCACAACAACAACATAAAATACCTATATGTGATGTTCTTTATTATATATATGCCTGTATATTTTCAAACATAAATAACGACTATAAAACTGTTAAAATTGATTTTCTTATGGGGGTATTGAAGGTAGTAAAACAATTTTGTCTTTGTCATCATTAAATTATTGTGATAATTGTTTATTTAATTATTATTATTTGCACACAATTTCAAAAAATGTTCCGGACACAACACAAATCAGTTACAAAACAGTTGATTATAACAACCTATAAATGTATATAAAAAAGATATGTATACATAGATATATCTACCCTTCATTAACTGGTATTTTACACCACATACACACAATTTAAGCTACGTCCCGAAGGGTTATACAAATCGGATCGATGTTTTGATATACTCCTAGATGAATACATGACTGTATGAGCATATGGTGTTAAGTATATACTATATATATATACAGGTATGATATGATGATATTTGGGGCTTCAGTCCACTCGCTCTTCTATAGTTTTGTCTCTTGTGTTGCGTCGCTGTTTGTTGTTCTTGTTGTTATGGTTTATTGGATTTATACATAGTTAGTTATAGATAGTTATAACTTAAGCACTTTTCCTAGCACCGAACTTTACAGCTCATCGTGTTTGGGACCCGAGAACTCGTCGTGCGAAATAAAACCGTTCTTGTCCTTATCCTCATGCTGGAAAATCTCCTCCACCAGCTTATCATTCTCCTGCAGCATATTCTTCAGCTCATCAGAGTCCTGTCCCTCCACAGCCGTCATTTGCTTCTTCAGATACTCGCTGACCTATTGAAAGAATCAGGCAAAAACCAATTAACATATAGAAAATAAAACATGCATAATACTGGTTATTTTAGAAAACTTTTTGTTAGTTAGCAGCAGCACCGTTACCCACGGATATATAACATATATAGAGTGTAAATAATATTTGATAAAAGTGCGATCCATACATAGACGATTACCTCTTCGCGGCTCAGCTGCTTGTCGGCATTCTCATCGATCTCCTTGAACACATTTGTGGCAGCTGGCGCATTGCCAATATTGATCAGTTCCACATCAAAGACCAGAGTTGCCTTGGGTGGAATCACATTGCCAGCACCCTGATCGCCATAACCCAATTGTGGGGGAATCGTTAGCTTACGTTTCTCACCTAAGAAAACATTGAGAAGGAAATATATAGTATTACGATTCCTGGTTTGGTTAAAGTCAGCATCAACTTACCCACGCACATGTTGAGCAGACCTTGATCCCAGCCCTTGATCACCTATAGAAATAGGGGGTGAAAAAATAGATTAGTATTGGTTATAGTTGGAGTTACTTGCGGTAGTAACCCTAATAATTCTAAAAGAAGATTTCAGATTTTTAATTGAAGTCAATGGGAGACTTTCTGCTTATTCTGTATCAAAAACTTATAATATCAAACATTATAATATCTCTAAATAAATGGTTAAAATCTAAATGCTAAAAGTGATGGCTCTATTTACATTGTGGTTTTTAAAAAAGGTTTTTAACTACCTAACAAAAATCTATAAAAAATTTGATACACTTGTATTAGCAAACCTAAATGTTAAAACTGGTAGCTCTAGCTCTTATACAGACAGACGGATGTTCAATAAAAATATATAAACTTTAACTTAAAAGACTTTTGCTATTTTTTTTTAACTATTCAGTTTAGATAGGATTATATAGGGTTATACAAATATTTAATAGAAATTTCAAAATGCAAACTTTCCATTATGTAAACTAAATATTTGCTTAATGAATAAAGTGTTCAAGCGTACACTTGTGCTAACAATTTGAATTCCCAATTGGACAATTTAACTCACCTGGCCGGCACCCAAATTGAATGTGAAGGGCTGGTCGCGGTCGAAGCTGCAAAAAAGCGCAAAAAAAGTGAAGAAGAGCATGAGTTAAGAGTTGAGTTGGAGTTGAGAATTTTGATGGACAATTTTTAGATGCTTGTTAGTGGCAAAGTTTCAAGTGCAGAGTGTGAGTTGAAGTGTTTCAAACACACACACAACACACATTTATCACACACATAGTAGCTATAGGACTTCAACTGGCTGCAGTTCACACATAATCAAGAGACAAGCCTTCAAAAAAAAGAACATTTTAAAACAATACATCATTTTTTATGTCTGCATTTGAGGGTTGCGCCTCTTGTTGTTGTTGTTGTTCTTTGTGGGTTGTAAAAAGACTCGCGAAATTATTTGTTTGATGGTCTTGTGCCTCACGCTGCTTAAGCTAAGCGAATTACTTTAATTTGTAACGCGCCAATATAAGATGACATCCCAGTGGCAAGCACTGCAGACTCAGAAGGGTTCCATTTCCACCCATCCACTTGGCCATAAACAGCTGTTCAGGTATGCATGAAAACCCCACGACGCGTCGTGTGTTGGCTTGATGATGATGTATGATGTGTGGGGCACAGAGTTGCAATGAAATAGGCATATCATTTGATGATTATTATATGGTTTACGAGTGCGTTTACCATCTGAATGAGTTTCGAAAATGATACATTAAAAACGAAGATGATAGATGGAGTAGATAGGGAAATAAAGAAAGTTAGTAATGCTAGCGAGAAAGAAAGATACAGTCGGTGATAAAGAGAGTTTCTTATTTTAACAAAGAAAATCAAATAAAGACTGTGCTTAAACTGGTACTTATGGCAAATAGGTTTAAAAGAGTATGCAGCAGATATTAATTTAATATATAAACTGTATTCGCTGAAAACTTGGAATTTAGAAAGTTGTTTCTACAACAATTTATAGTTCCTAGATATTATGGATTGGTCTGGAAAATGAATTTCCTGTAAAGATTTGAGGTATAGGCCTAATTAATCAGTTTTGTACTCCAATCTTAGGAATAGAGCAAGTTGTTTTATACGTATAAGAAAATTTTCTATAAAGCTCTGAAAAAAAAACCCAAGGATTCGGTTTTAACAAAACTAGTATAGTTTTTTTCTAACTTCTTCTTAAAGTAGTTGAGCTTTTCATATACAAATTCAACATTTTTCTAAAAGAAGTTAAGCTTCTCCTAGAAAAAATGCTATATTTTCCTATTGAATAATAAAAACACTACAGTTAACGTTGCTAACAAAATACTGATTTTGTAAACTACTGTCTAAAATCTTAGTAAAAACCTAAACTTTTCTTTATACTATATTTTTAAACCATTTCTTAAACTCTGTCACTTGTTTAGCGTCGTCTGCAAAGTTGTACTTTGATTTTACCAGCTTGTAAGTCAATAATAAATGCATGCTGCCTGCTTGCCTCTGTTGCCTGCTGCCTGCCCTCCAGTTAGCGTAATTCCCTGATGAATTCTGTAGGAATTTGCAATTGGAAATGTGTCACTTGGGCATGACTAAGAAACTTGCAAGTTGTTGTGATGTTTCTTTCGTCTAAACTTGGTGACTTTTTTTAGCTCAAATGTTTGTTGTTGTTTAAAACTTCTTGGCCCACACCGCCCCTCTCCTTACTCTGCACGTGCTTGCTGCGCTTTCCCGCTCCCCTGATGACGATCATTTTTTAATGAGCCCAAAGCAGTTGCAGCACAGGCCGCGACGCCTCAAAGAGATTATTGCAGAAAGCGGGATAAACAAATGATTAACAAGACAAATGCAGGAAGAGCACAAATGTATACACCCACATGACACTTTTGGGCTAACAAAAGTTGAGCCGAATTGTGTTGAGTTTTTGTTACTGTTCCTTTTGCCTTTTCCTCTCACCCTGCCATATACAACTAGCTGCGGCGTCTGTTAAATATTTTATGTACATCTCTTGGGCATTTTGCAACACATTTTCTACATTTTTTACATGTAACGTTTGGTTTGCGTATTTGTATCAGAGGGACAGAGAGAGAGAGAAGGAGAGGGGTGTCACAAGTTGTGTCGGCTCATGATGATGGCATGTGGATTGGATTGGCACGGCCCGCGGAATAATCCAAGCAAGCGAAAAAGTGCTACCTCAAGTGCACCAAGGAGTTGGAGCGTAACGGTTACCAAAGTGTCGTCGTCCTCATCGCTGTTTTGTGGCTTTCCCGCTGCTCAAGTGGTACAAATCTCTTGATGAAATAAAAAACCCTACAAAATTTGTCTGCTAGCAAAGCAAGAAAGAAAATAACATTAAACAGAAGACTGGAATACTCTTACGGCCACTTTCTTTTACAGTAGCTAAAAAGTACCTCTCAAACATACTGTAATTTCGGAACAGTTCGATACGTTCTTTAATTTAAGTGCTTATATAGAGGATTCCAAAAAAGTTTTAAATAAACTTTTAGGACATTTTGAGAACATTATGAAGACATTAAATAAATATGAATTTTTGTTTTCCTCGTTGGATTCCAAACAATTTTATCCTCAAATCCGTTTATTAAACTGTTATGAAATTTTCAAAACATTATAATATATTATACTAAATATATTGTTTCTAATTCTCAGTTCTAAAATGTAAAACTTGGTTTAGCTGCTGTATAGTATTCCAAAAAGTGTTTTCGCCAAATCAGTTCATCAAACTTTTATGAAATTTAAACTATGCATTATTATTTATTTAATGTGAACTATACTTTAACTCAGTTCAATGAATTTTTAACAAATTTGTAGAATATTATAATAAAGTAATATCATAACTATTAGCATTAACTTCATTTGAAACTTTTGTTTTTCTGTTAATTTATAGCTAGACTAAAAAGTTTCCAAACGTTTTAACTACAAATAGTTATAACATTAAAGAAAACTTGTAAGCAGATTTAAGAAACAGCGAAAAAAACTCATTTTAAAATTTTACAAAACGAATTTAAGATCTCAAAAGCAAAGCATTACATTCTAAGCAACCCCAGGCAGCGTTACGCCCTCTGTGTAAGGGTATTTAGAGATAAACAAATGTCAAACAGGGTACGCCACTTCACCGCAATGCTGTGTGTGAGTGTGTTTGTGTGAGTGGGTGCTTGTTGTGCTGGGGATTATGGCATCTAAGACACACACAGCGAGAGTCATAGCCCCAACACACAGCAGTCACATCTAGACTGCGTTTGGATGTGAATTTTTATTGCATTATTTTCCATGAATTTCTAGTAATATGTGAAAATTTTATAGCATATCACATGTGTACTGTGTCTGTCTGTTTATCCATTTGTCGGTTTATCTACTGGCATCTTTGGTTTTCCCCAGCACGCATAGGTGATTGTAGGATTGTAGGATTTTGAGCAAAGCTCCTTTTCTCCATATACATATATCAGGTAATTTATGCGATTTACGCTTTTAAGTGTTACACTCATAAAGCCCTTGAACCAATTTCATAAATACTTAGAAGAGATAGGGCTTGGAAGCGGTATTATAAATGTTAATAATTAGCTGTTAATAACTCAGAATCTATTTAATTTATTACACCATTTTCAACTAAGCTACAAATATATATTAACTACCATTATTAATAATTTCGTAAGCATACTTTAATTTTTATTCAACTTAAACGTTAACCAATTAAACAGCTTGAAGAAACGTTTAAAAACGCGTTGCATAAATTAATTAAATCGTTTAAATGTGTTGATTGTTGATTGTTTCGGGCAAATAAAACGTACCTACAGGTACACAGCTACATATCCGTATTCATATCCGTATCCGTTGTCGAATCCATTGCACACTGTCCCCGAACGTATTAAAAATTGATATGGCGCCATGGCTGGCGATGACGCAACAAGCAAACAAAAGGTCAGATGTCCAACAGTTTTGAACACTGGCTGTTGCAACTGCATGCTGCTGATGGGGAGATCTGTTGCATCTGTGGCAACAGCAGATTTGCACAGGTGTTTCGCTCAACACTTGTGCAACTTAAGCTTGCGATTTCCAGGCGATTTGCAAGCGATTTGCGTGCGATTTTATGCGTGAATTGCGCTTTAGCTTTGATGCTCAGCTCTCGACGAAGCATTATCATAAAGTCAAACAACAAATGTAAACTCATTTTTTCTCTCCGCTTCGTGCCAAGCCATCGTGCTAAATATTTAATAAGTTTCGATTTCATTCGACTGCGAATTTTTATGCATTCAACGCATTTAAAATGCAGCTCAATGGGCGTAAAAAAAAAACAAAACGAGAAAAACATCCGTTATATATGTATATAGCATATACACATTACGTGATTCCCAATCCAGCCGAGCAACCCACTCTCAACTCTGGGTGGCAAATCATACCCAGCCATTCATTCATTCGACTTTCAATCCAATCAAATTGAATCCTTTTTGGCCGCACCGGGTGTCTGGCAACGGTGATGACCTCGTTTTATGCGCTGTCCGAAGTTATAAAATCAAATATGCGGTCCTCTTCACCAAAAAATAAAAAAAAACCTTTACGGCCGAAAACTGAACGAAGCGACAAGTTGCTTACAACCCAAAAGAGCAACGTCTTCCACCCAAAACGATTAACGTGCACCAAGGTACAGTTGTCTGGCAAGACTCTATCTATTCAGTACTACTCTCTAGTTGTTCCCAATCTCTGTTATTTCCCCTTTGCTGGTCAATGTGCGAACAATTCGCAGCTGGGTTGTGTAGTTTTGTGCCACAATTTATGCGCCTGCTGTGCGGCAGCAACATCACGTGCCGCGTATAAGAATTGTTGCAGGCTTCCATCTACTTTCATCCAAAATTTTGAGCAGAGCAGCAAAAACATTTGCAAGCACATTAATTATTTAAACTATATCTACGTATGTATGCGCAGCGGAACTCGTGAGGTTTTTTTTTGCAATTTTTTAAAAAGAAATTCACTCTAGCAAAAAACAGAGCATTTGCTGTAGACATTGCACTGTGCTCTGCATTGCAATATGGGCATTTCCGCGAAAAGGTCAACCAAGAGTCCAAAAAAAAATTTCATTTCTTCTGTAATATAGAGTTTTTTTAGTCGTTTGCAGCTCATGGACAACTCTTTTTGTATTTTTTCTTTATCTTCTTAGCATAAATACTAATGTAATGACTATAACTGTATATATAACTGCAAACAAAACTGCAGTTTGAACAATGTCGCGTGAGTGACGTCGCGTGAGTGACCTAGAAGAATCCTTCGCAAAAAAAGGACAGACCAAATATTGAAAAATCATAAGTCTAATAATAAAGCTTGATATTTCTTATTTATGTCAAAAATATTTAAAGTTTAAAATTTTCACACAATTCGCAGAGTTTGCCGATTATTAGCAATGATGTCTAAAGTCATGTATATTTGAAGTCGCGTGAGTGACCGCTCTTTTGTGGCTTTTATCTCAAAAGATAAAAACTGGAGGCTCTCAATTTTTTTACCAATTATAGTAGTCTCAAAATACTACAAAAAATTATTAGTGGTGAATTGTAAAAAATTTAATAGTGTTTGATATATTTAACATTTAAAATTTTATTTTGCTTACGAAAGTCGTGTAAGTGACCGCGGAAATGCCCATATATTAGAAAGCACATTAAACCTTTTAGCTAGCATGTTTGCAAGCACAGTTTTGTTGTGCTTAATAAATTTTCTATTTGAAATACTAATTTAATCAAAGCTGTATTAAAATGATCCATTTTAGTCTTAAAACATATAATAACATTTTAAAATTAGTATTTAATTGTTTTTTATTAAAAGCTCATTAAAACTTTCGCTTTTTTAACAATTTGTTGTCAAGCTAGTAAATTCAAACAATTAAATAATCAAATTTTTTAAAAGCTTAAAAAAAATTAGCAAAAAACTATGTAAAAGTTCAAACTATTGGTTGATTTTTAAATTAAAATTTTCTAATAATTAAAAGCGCATTAAAGCTGTTGCTGGCTTAAAACATTTGCTGCTCAGCTATTAAATAATATCAATTAAATGGTTAAATTCAATAAAAGCTAAAAGAAAATTGGAAAAAATACTTTAAAAATTGTAAATTATTAGTAAGTTTTAATTGCAATTAGCTAATAATTGAAAGCGCATTAAAGCAGCTAACTAGGCTGCTTATTTGAACACGTTATTGCTGAACTAATACCAAATTAATGATTACAAATAATTTGCAATTATATTTTACAGCAGCAACTTTTGGCATATAGTTTGACTATTAAAATAAATGGCAAATTCTCTGGAAGCAGTTGCTTCAAAGCACATCAAAGCACTTTGCATAACTATTCTCGCCCACTGTACATAACTTTTGCCAACTACAACTGATTGCTTCATATGTTAATGAGCTTAAGAGTTGAAGTTATGGCCCACACAGACAGACAGACAGACAGATAGACAGCTATACAGACTCTCTAACTGATCTAATCATTAAGCACTCATAAATGTTTCCTCTGTAAAAATCGTGCCAAGGCGCAGAGATCAACTTCACTCAAGCCTAACGACGACGTATTGTGGCAGAATCAGCAATATGTTTTCCATGGTCATTGCATCTTTCATCACATCTTTCATTGCCGCTTCCCTTATATTTTTTACTGTCGCACTAATTGTGTGTGCTTGTGTTTCGCCTGCTTACAAAAAAACTAGTAAATGGTGACAGTCAAGGTTGTCTGCCTTGGCTAATGGCTCACCGGCTAAAACTTTCACTTTGTACCTGCATTTCGTGTTATGCTTTATGCCTTTACTCGCTTCTTTTAGTTTTTTTTATGTATATTCACGCTCTGCTTTTGGACATTAAACTGCACTTGACGCAGTCAGCGTTGGCTGTTGCCACACTCACACACACAAATCATGCGAAGCCAACGACGACAGAGCGTAAGATATGACTAGGTGGCAAGCTGGAAGTGGGACTGGAATGGAATGCCTTACGGACTATCTGTCTCTCTGCCTGTCTGTCCGTCCTGCTGTCTGCCTGTTGTCAAAATGTTCATGCAACAACATTGCTGCAAGTTTGCCAAGCTTCCGTTGTACCCTTTGCAAAACTTGCAAGTTGCAAATTGCAATTTTAATGGTGTCTACAAGATGCGGTGTTCAACTTGCGCCTCAACTACTCATACACCACTTTTGTGTTGCAACACGGCGTATGCGTAATAAATTTCCAAAAGAAAAAATATTAAACCTTGAGTACATTTATAAGCTGGCCAGCAATTGTCTGTCTCTAACTGTACGTATACTTAATGCTCTAAAATTTTGCAGTTTTTTTGGGGCTTAGGTTGTATTTTAAAACTCAAAGCAGCAACATGCTTAAAGCTCGCTTTTGAGCTAGAACTTTGAGCAGCTTTGAAAGCTTTAATGAGCTTTTAAATTACTTAAAAGTTTAGTAAATGTTTTTAGCATGAAAATTAATTTATTGGCTATAACAAATATAGATATTTAAATAGTTTTTAATATACTAATAATTAAAAATGTTTTTATTAAAGGTATCCAGACAGAATTCCGCTAAATACCTAAAAATTAACACTATTACTATTTGAAATATATAACAAATAAGTGTTTGCTATCTGAAATCTTACAAATAGTAACAACTTCTATTTAAAATACTTTACAAATTTTAGCAGCCTAAACTTTTAGTAACATAAACTTTAAGAAAATATCAAATTTTTTGCTGCGCTAACAAATTAATTTTTCGTGCACAGCGACAAGAAAAGTCTCGAGTGTGCGGCATGTGGCAGTGGCAAGTATGATACTCCACAGCCACCGCCTATTCTCAACATGCAAAGACATATATCATAAGGTGAAAGAGGAGCTGCTCATGTTACGCGTCAGGCTGATTAGAATATAGCGAGATGACTGCATTATTTATGCCAGCCAAATGAAGGTCTACGGGTCAGAAAGAGTAGAAGTAGAAGTAGAAGTAGGAGCGGCAGCCACAAAACAGTAATAGGAGCAGGAGCGGAAGCAGGAGCAGGAAACAGCAGACAACCGACTCCATTGACTAAGTATGGGCGCACGTGACGAGGCAATGGCAATGACAGGTGGACAAATGTAACTCACCTGGACGAGGACAACTCCAAGCTGCTTTTGGTTGAATGTCACAGCCACAACAATGAAAATAAAAGGAGCAAGGCACGTGACAGGACTCGCTTCGCGCTCATTATTGAATAACTTATATATTGAGCAGCCAAAGTAGCAGCAGCAAGTTAGGGATATTTTAATTGTAGAACCTTTGGAGTAGCCGAAGCTGCACTTGAAGTTGGTCAACTCAAATTTTAGTCAGAGCCTTCGCTGCTGTGTCCATGTAATCCTTTTTATGCCCAGTGAGGCACGTATGCCATAAGAAAACAAACTGCACGCTATGATGATTATTTTGAATAGAGCAACCAATTCCTAATTGGAATATCAACTGAATCATTTAATTCGCTTCCTCTGTGTGTGTGTTTAGGACTGTTTTTTATGCTTATTTGGTTTTTATTTTATATATAATTTTAATTAAACGGCTATGAGCTTATTTTTCATGGTGCTCCAAGTATCATCTCTTAATTTAGTATATTTTTGATTAAATTAAAATAATATATCTATGTAAGAATATACTTTTAGTTATTTCAAAAGCTAATTCGAAATTTCAAATCGATTTACTTAGTAGTATGCGTAAATCAAAGATTTTTTTGAAAGTTTCTGGATGAATACTTATCATGAAAGCATTTTTAAGCACTCCAAACTTTTTCTAACTTAATGTTTTTTAAATATTTGTTACTACTGCTAACATAAATGACTTACAAACATAAAATACTTTATTCAAAGACTTAACTCCGTTTTTACATAGAACAAAGGCGGCTAGTATTGGAACTTATAGAGCATTTGCTAGTCTAGCAGCAGTTGGAACTTCACTCGATATGCTTTCCAAAAAGTTAAGTATATGCAAGGACAAAAAGCAAAGGCAATCTGCTGCTGCCTGCCAATGGCACTTCAATAGGCAATTGAGCTGCCATTTAAAGACTGTCAAATGCACAAAGAGTAATGGAGAGATAAAGAGAAGCAGACTCTTAACTGTGCTTTGCATTCTACTTCTACTCCTACTACTACTCCTGCCGCTGTTGCTTTTAAGCCTTTCGCTTAATTATCAACAAGGATATAAGAATAAAGAAAAATAAACTGTAGCCAGGTAGCTAATTTCCGGCGTCACAAAAATGAAAAGAAACTCAAAGTACCGTGTATACAGTAGAACATAGCTCAAGGCAAAGTATACCAAAAGATGCCAAAATGTGTTGTTGTTGTTGTGTGCTGTCTGTCTGTCGCGTCTGTTGCGTCTGACAGAGCAGCCTTTTGCTGCACTTGGAGCTGTGCAAAGTGCCCGTCACTTGGGTTAAGTGCGGCCAGGCATTTAAGCCACAAAAGCCAAATGGAGAATGGTAACATTAAGTAACAACAGCCAAGCAACAAGTGGCTGTTTTTGCCAAGTTATGAAGTTCGGTAATGGTAAGTGTAAGGGTAAGAGCAAGGACATCTTTGGCCCTGTCCTGACGCACACTGATTGAGTTAGAGCTGCAAGTTGGGCACAATGTTGGCAGCACGCTAAATTAAACAGCAATTGCAAACTTTCAGCACAAACTTTCAGATAATTTGTTACTCCATCTTCACTCTCTTTCTCTATATATGTATAGTGGCCAGGTAAAGTCAACCCAGCCCAGAACAGTGTGTGTTTGTCTGTGTCTCTTTTGGGTTTCTTGTTTAGCATATGTGCTAAAATCGTATTATAAAAACGATTTCCTGCACAAAAGACTCAATTTAGACTCTTGGCCTTGTTATGCAATCAAAAAATAAATAATATTAGGCATAAATCATATACAAATTATACGACCAAAAATAGCATTTGATAACCCAGTCTAGATAGCAATTTTTGCCATGTCTTGACTTAGTATCAAATGGAAAATCTTCTAAGGAAAATGTTTAAACAACAAATGTGCGTTAACTGGCTATATTAAAGTGTCAACTATAGCTAGTAAAACTTTAACAATTTATAGCTTTAAAATTATATTTTTCGAAAATTTTATAGGCTATTAGATAATGTTAGATTCTATCAGCTTAAGCTTTATATACTATATATAATGTGTTTAGTATATATACTATATACTAAATCTATTTTGCTTAATAAAGATCTTTCGCTGGTTTTTTTAAAATTTTCTAAAAATAATTTTGTTTTTTTTTTGGAAATTTTAAAAATTTTTACCGCTTATAACTCAGTGAAAACTGAATCGATTTTCAAACGGAATATCAACTTTTTCATGATTTATCATCCTAATTGATGCTGCATTTAAATTAAAAAAATTTTTTAAAACTAAATTTTTTTGAAAAAATTTTAAAATTTTGCATACCTACCCCTTAGCGAAATTTTGAAAATTTTGAATGTTCATAACTCAGTCAAAATTTGATCGTTTTTTAAGCGGAATACAAATTTGTTCATAGTTTAGTCTCCCAATTTATGCTGCATTTAAATTTAGTTGATTTTCTCAAATTTAATTTTATCGAAAAAAGTCAAATTTTTGCATTTGCTTTGGGGTTTTAAATGAGTTTTAAGCTTTGTTATAAACAATTTAAATTTAGTTATTAGCATTTTTTGAAACTTTGTACTGATTCTATTGATAAAACATATTTCAATTTCTGTTTTCTTGTAATACTCTATTATATTTGAGTGTTGTGATATTTTTGAACCCATGTTTTTGCTTATCTTTGACTCTGCATTGTGTTCCTATGTAGATTGTGTTAATATTTATTTTAGATTTTAGTAGTTGTGCTTGTTGTTTTGGCTTATACATACGTTTCACATTGTGATAACAGTGAAATTGATAATGAAACGATTGCAGCACTAAACAAATTTATTACATTTTTAATATGTAGAAGGCAAAGAGGCAGAGTCAAAGGGCAAAAGTGGAAGCCAAGAAATGATAGCAGCAAAATGTTTTAAGAAGAATATATACATATATAAAGAAGGAAAGTACTGATAACTTTAAAGATATGACAGCATTTTCTATAATGAAAAACTCGCTTTGGAGAAATATTGAGAGACTGAGAACATAGAGCTTACATATATTTGAGCAACTGTCTATCAATTGTTTGTACAACACTTAATATTGATGCTTTTGTCGCTTTATGAATGAAAGTTGCAACAGCTGTGACAACGACTGCAGCATGCAACATTGTAGCGTTGCTGCTGCTGCTGCATTGTCAACAGGCCACAAAAAGAGAAGAAGAAGCAGACCATGCTGCTGGAAAATGCTGGCCACAACAATTGAGATCGCTTATCAGTTGGCGTCTAATTTACGGCAATGAGCCAACGTCGACGTCGACATCGAGGCCTATGCGACACATGTTTAATCCCCCAATGTGTATGTGTGTGTTTGTGTGTGTGTGTGTTGCAACATGCACATCTCATTTTCTATAGCTTTTCGATTTCAGCTTTAATAAACATTTAAAAAAAAAAAACAACAACAAAAACTTACCTTGAATCAAACTTCTTGCCATCGGCTTGCAGTGTGCCCGTATAATGCATGGTAAGAGAATCGCCATTCTTAGTTTTCTGATCACAAATCTCCGGGGTGCTAATCACCTCCACTTTCAGATCGTCACAGTGTACGCCGCTGAAGACCACCACAAGGCAGGAGAGAACAAGAATTGACTTCAACATGGCTGAAAAACAATAAAACTATTTTAAAATAAGCTCTTAAAAATTAGCAGAAATTAACTAAAGATTCAAAGACCACAAAATCAATTTAAAATGTTACACAAGTCAGCAAAGCGAATGCAGCTAATTAAAGAAGAGGCGCAAAATGATAGTAATAAAAAAAACAACGGCTGCAAAATGCACGAAACAAAAATTGTTCATTATGCAAATCTACAAATCATTTAAGCGCCGCTCGCTACAGGTTTTATCCATCTGCAGAGGATTATGCAATGACAAAATTGCAAATTATTGCAGCTCAGTACGTGTTTTCAACTGCTGCACAACTGTGTGTGTGTATACGTGTGTTTTATAGTGCGTATGCGTAATGTCCGCAAAAGGTGACGCTGACTAGCTTTGGCAGAGGGCTTAATATTTTGAAATTTTGTGTAGGAGTTTCTTGTTACGTTTTTTTTTGGCATTGCAAATGAAAGTTAAGCATTTGAACAATTTGGTCATTTTCAATGGGCCATTTGAAAGATTTATGCGTTTGGCTGAAGAAGAAAGCGTTCCATGAAAATGATTTGCAATAAATAAGCTCAAATATGACAACAGAAAACTTTCACTAATGAAATGAAAGCGGGCGGTAGGGGAGGTGTAGAAACGATGGAAGGGGAAGATGACACCTTACAATTGGTAACGGCACAATTACGTGAAAACATCATTAACATTTTGGATCTTCATTTTCGTTCAGTCTTTCTTTGGTAAGATATAAAATCTTATGTATGTATACATATACACTGCTCATCAGTTACCCTATTTGGCCAGTTACACCGTTTTGTCATGCATTATGCAACATATATGCTTAATTTGATTAGACTTAACGCTTCACTTTTGGCTAACATAATGATGAAATATAATTACGTTTTCCAACTAAGAAATTCATATTTTAGGATAAAGAAAGCTACAAGATTTAGTTTAAAAAAAAAGTTTCCGATGTAGAAATCCATTAAATATTTTAAACTTATATCAAAAAAAGCTCGACAATTGTATGTCTTGTTTCCTTATCTTTTATGATATACTCAGGTTATTAAAAAACTACATTTAAAAACTTCTGAGCTTATTACATTATTTTAGTTAAGTTTTAAGCATAAGTACAGTCATATTAGCGCAAAATCTAACGACGATTTTCTAAATTATTGCTTGCAAAGTGCTCTAGTGGCAAAAATCTAATTAAAATCATGATCTGCGTACGCTGCATGACTGTTTTATAATAAAATTTGGTAATTTTAGCTACTGTAGACTCTAATATAGCGATTAAATTTAGTCTTTAAAAATTAACTTATAGTTTAAATTGAATACTAGCAAAACAAAATAAGTCGACTAAAGAATTTGAATTTAATACGTATTTTTTTCTCAGTGTAATTTATCCAGCATACGTAGATCTCTTCTTAGAAAGGCTTAGAATAGTTGAAAAACATTTAAACAAGTTTAAGCATAGTTTAATAAAATCTAAAAATTTCGTTGCTCTACAAAGCGCATTAAAGCTTCGGCTTAATGGAATTGTGTTTTCTTGCATGTGGTTGTTGCTGCTGCTTCTTTTTTTGGGGCGTCTACAGCAGAAACCAGTTGTCGTTGCCACCTTGTCGCTTTGTTGTTTTGCTCTGGTCATTTTTTTTTTTTTTTTTTTTTGTGTATTTTGGTTTGTTTGATTCGAGAGCTCGAATTTAAAACCTGGTTCATTGAACTGTCGCCCGTTACCGTTAACTTTGTGTAGCAGTAGCAGACACAGTGGCCACGACTTTGGTTTGTTGCAATGACAGCGACATTTGTAATTCGCAGCTAAATGTTAATGAAATGAAAACTTTCTCAAACAGATCATCATCGAAATGGTCAAGAGACTAAGCGGCTGTGTCTATTAATTACACGTCATGAGTTAGTTTTTCTCACTACGAATGTGTGTGTGTAAAGAAATAAACTCCAATTGGCAAAGAAATTGTGATTAGCTACACACGACCACGAGCACGACGAAACAACAAGGCAGCAAAGGCAAAGGCCGGCCGGAAAGATAAGAGAGTCAAGATTTTGTTCACGTTCACATTTTCGTTACGTTTCGTTTAGCTTCGTTGTGTTTCGTTCAGTTTTCTTCCGCCTGGAATCTTTCCCCATTTACTGCTGCTGCTGCTGCTCTCTTTGCGTTTTCTCGCTGATGTGTAAAACACGATGTGAATATGAATGAATAATACAGAAGACACACGCCAGTACACGCTTTCATTTTTTTAAAATGCATTTTGTGTGTATCATTTGCTATTGCGCACCTTTGTTTATTAACTAATCAATTTTGTTTATACCTTATTGTGTGTTTTATTTGTTTTTGTATTCCACTGAATCGATCACTGGTATTTAAAAACGCGACGAGCAACGATATACAACTGCTACGATCGAAATGCGCAAGGCAACTGATGGAATTAACGATGTCGTCGGCGTTTACTATACAAAGCAGAGAGAGCAAATCGTTGAGCGGGGGCAGCCAACGTCAACAGCAGCGGCCGCAGCAGCAGCAGCACACCAATACATATGCACACTCTTACCGATCAAGACAAAGAGAGAATGGAAGAGCGAAGCCAAACACTTGTCCACGTAATCAAAGTTACTTGCGCAGCGCAGCACACGAGCGGTTCAGAGAAATCGGTAAATTTGGGCGCACACACAAAACTAAATGAACATATTTTTGATTAGCTAATAAAAACCTGGCTGACATGTGGCATATTTTTTTGTTTAATTTTGAAACTTACATTTTATTTAATTTAACTTAGAAGTATTTTTTTTGGTTTAGTTTCTTACAACAGCGGAAACAAAAATAATAATGTTTGAAAATTAGAATGCGCTGCAAAAAACACACACAACCTGCTTGCGCGTCCAAACAATGTTAACTGAACTGAAAGGATGCTTGCCACACATGCCACATGTTGCTGGCAACAAATTGTAATGTTGCTAAAGTTTTCAACAGCAGACACGCCTCCAAAAAAGGCGCATGCGCTTAATCCATTAGGGCGGCGCTAGCTAGAAAATGTTTATTTAAGTAACATGTTTGGAATAATAAAATTGTCAACTTTTTTCAATTAATTTTATAATAAAAGCAAACATTTTATCTAGATAAACAGCAATTGGCGCACCCTCAAAAAAAAAAAAAAAATAAAATAAAGAATTGAATTTAAAACGTAGTATTACCCTAGGGGTCATTTTACGCCCCAATGAGTGCGTCTGATTAATGCTAAATCAATTAGATTGCCGAGCTTCAATTAATTAGTTTCAGTTGTTTAACTAAATCTCAACGCGTTGGTTGCCAACAACTTTTAAACGGACTGCAAATCTCGATAGTATATATCTATTATAATGCTGCAGGAGATACAAAATCGTCCAAATGGCTATACGTTGAAGCGTATAGATCATAGATTCGTTGTCGAACCCATTGGCGGCATCACGAATCCTGCCTACGAACCCGATTTGGATGGGGATGTCAAATCGGAGGCACAGTTGGCCAATCAACGATATGGCCAATCAAAATGGCGAGTATACGACTAGAGATAGTACAAAAGTTATATACATACATACATAAATGTATATACTATAATAATTGCACACTTTGTTAAACAAATTTCGATTATTATTTTACCCAAAACTTAAACAAATTACTACTAAAATATCACTATTTCTGGCGCTGTTTTGTTTCATCTAGTTTTTTCCTCCACTCACAATAGAACTATGTATGAAGTTGGAAAAGGTAGTCGTCTGTGAAATACCCTTGTTTGGTACGATAATCCATATAGGTTGAAAAATAGCAGTTAGTCTAAAATCATACCAAAGTCATAATTTATTAGGTTTCTTTTAATATCTAAAGAATTTCTCCTATTATGCCATATTTTACTATCCAAAAACTAGAACTGCTTGATCTAAAGCTACCTAACTAATTTGATAGCTGCAGCTCTTATAGATTAAACATATTAATGACGAAAGAGTAAATACTTGGTTTACCAAATTTAGTAGCTCTAGCTCATATATTCTTTGAAAACTTCGATATGTATATATAAACTCGAGTGTAAATTTTAATAGCAGTGCTTTTTCAGTCTTTATGAATACAGTATTGTAGTATAATTAGCAAAAACTCATTTATCTTTACACATACTATTATTCAGTTCAATTGTTTGTTGTTTGATTTCAAGCTCCATTTCTAAGATTTTACGCTGAATCTCAAGATTTTTTAGTTCAGCCAAATGTTTCTCTCTTGCACGTATTTCTTTATTCTGATAGAAACTCAACTGATCGCTTGATGAATTCGAATTAATCGACTGCAAATAATTAATCAAAATAATAAGTAAATAATAAACAAATTAAATGCTATAATTTTACCATATCTTGATTTTGGGTTTCATCAGTTTCGCTAGTTAAATCCGTAACATCAATGGGTTGGACTACTAACAATTTTGGACTAAGTTCTTCCTTCTTGGTTAGCTCTTTTGTAGGTTTAAGGGATAATTTCGGCTGATCTTGCACCGAACAAAGTGATGATTCTGCTTTAGGTGAATCTTGAGTGGGTTCCCGTTTTTTAGGTAAACCTGGTGATTTGGGTGGTACAACTGGTACTTTTTTCTGAACTATTTCCTGCTTTACATCACCCACAACATGCAATTTCTTAAATTTCTTCAGCGTTTCATATTTCGATTTAAGTTTAGCCGCTGTACGCTGCATTTTCGTAGTGCTACAAGTTTAAATGTTAGGAAAAATATATAGGAATTCCAATCCCTAAAGCCCACACTTTTATGCTTACTCGAAGAATTCTTTTTCAATCTGCTCCCAGGCACGATTCTTGCGACCCCAAACGAGAGAATTTGAACCTTTCTCTTCGATAGCATACTTGTATTTTTCGGTTAACATTCTCAAAACATTCTCTTCAGAGGTAGTAAAATTGGGCATACGACGTAGACGATTCGACATTTTCTTTTTTTGTAAAAAAAACTCTTGAAAGTATCTGTAAGAAGAAGATTTTAAAGTTCTAATAGGTTACAGCTAGAGTTTATTGTGTGCTTAAGCTTAAAACTAAGTTAGCTAATTTAGCTAATAACTAAAGTCCTAAAATCCTATAGTATATTTAGTTTTGGCGCGTTTAGCAGGCGTTGGATTCGGATTTGGTTCTAGTTCCGATTCAATAATTGTAAATTCTCCGGGTCGCAGTGTGGAATGTGGACGTTTGCTAAAGCTAACAGTTTCATCGAACATCGATGGTTCCGTTTTGGGGTTTAACAAGGCTTCAATGTCCACCGTTTCGTTGACCACCTCCTCATAGTCCGCATAGACGGCATCATAGCACGTGGGCAGTATGGTGCCCGGCACTACCGCGGGTTTCTCTTCAACAACAGCATCCTCCTCCTCCTCCGGTGGTGGTTGTATGTGTTGCAACCACTTTGCCATGCGATCTTCCTCAGTTTCCTGCTTCTCACGCTTTAGCTTCTCATCAATCATATCGATGTGTACATCGCGTGTTAGATCGAAATCATCTATATCCCATATGCTTAGCATGCGTGTGCTGATGACATCCTCATAGCGACTCAGTTTATAGGCCGACTTTTGCCAGGGACCACGATTTATGCCCGATTTCTTGGGAGGTTTTGGTTCCGCTTCCGTTTCCAAGTTTTTACTAACTGTGGGCTGCTGTTCCGGCGCGGATTCATCTGGTTTATAAGCCGATTTCTTGGAAGGTTTCGGTTCCACCTCGCTTAAGAAGTTTTTACTAACTGTGGGCTGCTGCTCCGGCGCGGATTCATCTGGTTTATAGGCCGACTTTTGCCAGAAACCACGTGATATGCCCGATTTGAAAGGTTTCGCTTCGGTTTCCAAGTTTTTACTAACTGTGGGCTGTTGCTCTGTTCCAGACTCACTATCGCTTTCCTCCTGCGCCGCTTCCGATTCTTCAGAGTCCTCGAAACCATATTGAATCTCTATATCCTCAATGGGCATGGGTTTATCCTCTTGTGGCATCAGCTCTGAATTCATTATCTCACGCATCACTGCCATGGGTTGTACCATGGTGCAATTGAGTTTAGTGCTAACACGATCCTGCACCAAATCGGCATAGTAGAGTATCGCCTCACTGGTATGCGAACCGGTGCGCTGTTCCCGCTGCATTTCCAGTTCATCGCGGAGTGTGACACGCTGACAGAATACATCTCCAACGCTGTTGGACGTTAGCAGCTGGGCAAAGGCACCATCACTGGCACTTTCCAGTCTGTGGAATTTTACACCCGTCGTGGAGCATTTGATGCGATCCGCTAGATTCGCATAGATGCTAACACTTCTACCACGCAGCCGTGCATCAATCAGTGCCTCCTCTAGCTGGGGCGGCGCATAGGGCAGCGTGGGCGAGCTCATGTCGGTTAGACTCGTGGCGAGCACACCCTTCAGTTCACAGATGCGCTGATCATTGGGCAGAGCATTCGACATGGCCACATATTCATTGCCCTCATGGGCTAACGTATCCATAAATGTGGGTGGATAGGCCATCTGATGTGTCCATGTGACTACAGCACGATCCGAGAGTTTCTTGCCCAGACAACGCATATCGAGGCAGTGCAGCTTATGATTGCTGGCCACATACAGCAGCTGGGGATTCACACTGCTGCCCAGACAGCTAAAGCTCTCGCACTGATTGCTATACACGCTGCTGGCAAAGCAGGGATTGATCACCTCATTGGCACAACGCGTATCGATGGTTAACAGCGCCGATTGGCAGACATAGTTGAAGCAGTGCTCACGCCACGGACGCAACTGGGACCAAGTGCTGCTCTTGATGCTGCTGCCCTTGAGTAGGGACACCTCATGCTTGGCAATGTCCTGTTGCGACACAATGTCCAGCAGGCGTACACTGCGATCCTGACAAGCTATGGCCAGCGTATTGGCCTGGTTAACAGCTTGCGCTACGCTTATGAACGGTCCATCGATGCTGCTGTATTTACACTGACAGTTCAAGGCGTATTTGGACTGCTGTTCCTCTTCCTCCTGATCCTCCTGCTCCTCTTCCTCCTCCTCCTCCTCCTCCAACTGCTTTAGCTCATAGATGGCTATATCGTTGAGCAGACGCGCGAGCAGCATATTGCCGTGATTAACACGAAAACTGTCCACGGGCATCAGTTCAAACACTTCACTGCTGCTGCTGGACATCTCAGTCAAGTTTTCACTCAACAGTGGCTGCCACAGTTCCGCCTCCTCGCCCACTTTGGAGATATGCAGCTGCTGTAACCTTTCACCCGACACATGCATTGCCAGCATCTGTGGCTGCTCTCCGACTCGACTATACGGCATTAGATTCAAATTGCCACCCGTATAGTAATAATCGTAACTATCACGAAAATAAGTATTCTCCTGTGTGGCAATTTGTTCGGCCACCTCGAACAGATGGAAATTGTAAATGTTGTGTTTTTGCTTCTTTTCGCGTTGCTTTTGTTTGTTTGTTGCACGCACATAACGGGATCTGTAGATCTGTACGCGACGCATCCAATCTTCTTGGAGAGTGGGCCGTTGTAGGCATGGATCAACAATGGGCGTCTTGCGATCCGTTATGTACAGTGGCAGTGGCACTGTAAACGATGCGCTGGGAAATAACTGCAGGGAGTCAGTGTGGCGACCCATGCCCTGGTTCATTTGTGGTTGTGTATCGTGTCGCACCGACTCCAACTGTTTACGCAGCACTGCCCTTTCGCCTCCCTCTGCGCCGCCATGCTGCAGTGTATCGTCCGCTGTCTGCTCGTCATCCGATAAACCACTTAGGCTGTCCGAATCGTTATCGTTATCGTTGCCATCGGGCTCCTTTTGTGGTCTTCTTTGCGCCGCAAGCGTCTCATTTAGCTTCTTTAGCTGCAATTTTGTTGTGTATCTGCGAACCATATTTAAGCAAAAGAAAACGAAAAACAAAACACACCCACACTAACGGCACAAATGTTCTATAAGTTAATTTGTTTTGTATATATGCATATTTAATTGTTATAATTACAAACTGTTCAACTTGCCTGAAGAACACGTGCTTTTCCTTCGCCGCTTATTCTACTGCTTTATGGGCAGTTTTTAGTTTGCTTTTATTCAAAAAAAAGCTCGCCTTAAATACTGATTTAACTTGCGTAAAAACAATATTTTTTTAACTGCCAGAATTGTGTAGAGAAATCTTTACAACAAAATTTTAAAAGCTAACTATAAGCAACTTTGCCAGAGACTTCGTTGTTCTCCTAACGAACAAGTTAAAGTGAACAGTTTGCTGAAATGAAAGTGTCAAACAACTTTTATAGATTTTTCAAGTAAAACCTTAGCGCCTGCTTGGACTTACTTGATAGCTTTTGTTTGTAAACTGTTTAATACAGAAATGTAGGCTGCTTGAAAACTTTAAAATGAATTGTTTTTATCTGGCGATGTTGCGACTAAATTAATTCGCAGCAAAATAATGCAATTGAACCAAGTAGTAAGGTGAACCAGTTTTATCGGAACTACTTGGAACATTGGCCAAGTACCTAGTTAGCAGTAACTGTTAAATCACTGAGAGTGAACTTTAATTATTGCAGAAAGTATTTGGCAAATAAAATATAACTAATATTAAAAATTTATTAAAAATATATTGCTACACTGCTACGCTAGTTAAGTTTTAATAATTAACACTGCAGCATGCAACATCGATTTTCAACAGTTATCGAATGCATTCCAGTGCATTGTTTATCGACCAGCCACCGCATTCCATTGCTCTCAATGGTGCAAAAGTTGTGCAATTGTTAGCTTTCACGCGCTGGTCACACTGTGTCGCGTGTGTTCCATCGAGCTGAGAGAGTTGGTCGTCGCTGCAAGCACTTTTGCCGTCTCAAACGTTCATCTAGAATTATAAATGCCCAACTTGTTCTTATTGTGACAAAAAGCAACAACGAATTAGTGTTCAGCTAAACCCTGCTAAAAGTAAACCCAATGCTGCTTAGTGCGTGTGTTCGGCGTGTGTGTGTGCGTGCGCGACAGTGAATCAAATTACACAAGTGTAAATCGCAAAAAAAAAAAGATAGATAGAAAGAAAAAAAAGAAACAGAATTTGACGACCCAAACAAATATTGATTTTTTCATAGAAAAGGCCTCGCGAGCATTTAATTGTTGTTGCTGCCACTGCTACTGCTGCTGCTGCCGTGTGTTATTGTTGTTATTGTTGTGCGCGCTAGTAAACTACTTATTCTAGTGGCTCCTAAGTAAAAAGAGCATAGAAGAAGCAGACGAAGAAGCGAGAGAGAGAGAGGAACAGCCAAGAGAACAACGAGACCAACAACGGCAGTAATATTCGACATAAATTTTTTGTAATTAACTACAAGTGTGCTGCTGCTGCCCCACCACTTACCCCCGTGAATCCCCCCGCCGAGAGCCACTTGAGTTTTTTTGATTTTTTTTGTACTGTTGCTGAAGGAAACCACAAGCACAACGAGCGTCAGGTGAGTTTTGGTCTCCACACACATACACACACACACATGCACACACAAGCGCACACAAGCAAGAAGAAGAAGCTAATAGATTCAGTGATAAGTGATAATATCAAAAACAACAAAAAACAATGCAAAACAGCGACAGCAAGCAGAGGTAATTCCATACACATTAACATGTGAACATGCTCTCGCTCTCTGTCTCACACAATTAGACGCCTGCTGACCCCGCTCTCCCTCCCTACCTCTCTCTGTCAAAGTTTTGCATTGCTGTTTGCTTGTTGTTGTTGTTATTCACTTTCACGTTGACTACAACTTCATCTGTCGCCTCAATTACAACTACAACTACAACTACTATTACTACTCTTACTATGACCCCCGTTTCTCTTTCTTCGCTCATCTAAAACACGCGCTGCATCATATTTATCATTTGCATCCATTTTGAATTAGCACTCTCTCAGCTCAGCGCTCTCTGAGTTTTGGAGCTTTTAGCAGTAGTTAACAGTTGTCTGTCAGAGACACTATTGCATTGCATGTTAATAAATGTACACTTTTGTTGTTATGTTATGAATGTATGTTAAGACACTGTTGTTGTTGTTCTTGCTCCCATTGTGCATCTCTAATTTGTATATGTATGTGTATTATATCTTTTTTTCATATTCTATTTTTTTGGTTGATTTGCTTTGTGCTGTTAATTTTGACAAGCCCCAAATGACTGTGACGCAACGCCGACCGACCACCAACAGTCCAACTGAGCTATCTTCCTTTCCTTGCCGTACCCCACTTCTTGCTCCTTAACGACCTCCAAGCTAGCGTCGTTTCTTTAAGTTGCTTTGTTGTTTGTTTGGAATTTTATTGCTCCTGAGGCTCCGACCATTATCCATATTGTGTGGATTGTGTGTGTGTGTGGATTCAGTTAACAGTCAAGATAAATAACCGTTGCTTTTATTTGACATTGCTGTTTAACTTGCCTGCATATTTTATGTCTATATGCGCCCATAGGTCAGTTAACCTAACTTTCTGGTCAGAAATTTGCCAAATTGCCTTCAGTGGCTCACACTGTTACAGTTTCTCTCTCGCTCTCTCTCTGCACTTACTTTCTTGCTGCTCTTCTGTTTTTTTTTTTTTTTTTTTTATGTAACTCTCAAATCGATTGCAAACACGTAACAGTAAAGCAACCTGCACAACACCCTCGCTTCCATTCCTCCTCCTCCCCCTCCCCATCGCCGTCGCCCTCTTTCACACACGCTTTCGGTCTCACATCCGTAGCGACAAAAACAAAAACTACATGCCCAGGAACTACACATAGTGTAGTACTACAACTACAACTACAACTACAACTAAGAAACAGTACTGTTCATGTTCTCCTGCTCCTCTTTGAATATCTGTACGTAGTATACGTGTACGAGGAAGAGGGAGAGAGAAAGCATGTGACGTTTGCCTCGCGGCTGCTACCGTCGGTCGTATAGCGTGACATTTCCTTTATAGGATTTGCTGTCGCCATCTACTTCTTCTTCTTCTTCTACTAGTTTCTCTTCTAACGACACTTATATTTTGAATAATTACACTGCTTGCTGCAATTTGGTTGGAACAAGAGATCCTTGAATTTATTGAGAAATTATGTGCAATTATTTGTTGTTTTTTGTTGTTGTTGTCCTTTTGTGGCCAATTGCACATTTCACATTTTGACACAGGCCAACAATTTCCGTTATTTGGGCCAGAGTAGGAGCGACCCTTCGTATCTCTCGACATTCAATACGATATTGCTGCCACTTGCTTACTGCATTTGTTATTGTTGTTGCTCTGTGTTGACCTGCCAACGGTTGCCAAGGCGATCTGCCAAATTGCACAGTGGCAAAAAGCTGAGTAACACGAAATGAATTCAAAAGAGAGCTTAATAATGAAAAGATTTAAAAGCATTTGGTAGATTTGTTAATCAGAGAATGTTTTTTAATATTAATAAAAATTCGAATAATACTAGACAATAGAAAATATATAGGATAATATTTTAAATGTATATTAATGCATATTAATTCGAACCGACATATTTAAATCTGTCATTTAAATTGTTTCTAGCATTAAAAGAGTATAAGAGTTAAGTAAGAAAATCAAATAACTTTTACTATCGGGTATGTCAGAGTATGCGCCTTAGCCTTTGTGATTTTCTCGCCCGCTTTTCTGCTGGCTTTTCCAGCTTTTTGCAAATTGTAATTATGAATAATTCGTCATAAATGGCACATACTGTGTGGCAATTATCGGAATTGGATTTGAAATTGAAGTGAGCCCGCAGGCTTGGCACAATGGCACAGTTATACAAATATACGATTACGTTTTGCATATAACTATATATACATACATATATAAAGTCCATATTATAGCCTTCAATTATATGCAAATGTTTGCCACTCACACACACTCTGAACCTGTTCTTTATGGCCAGGTGAACAGAAGTTTGTACTTAACAGAGCATGCCAACATTATATCATCGTTTTATTGTACTCCAAATGAATTGTGTTCACCTTATCGGCGACTATAATTTACGTCACAGCTAAAAAGGTCAAAGTTAGATAGAAATTGTGGCATATTTCTTTTTTTCAAATTTAAATTCACGCTAAGAATTTAAGAGGTATTTGCTCTTCGAGTATTTAACGTTAGCTTTTCATATATAAGCATATATATTTATCATGGCAGTTGCACGATTCATTGCTTGAGTGCTTGAGAGATACAATCAACGTTTTATTTATTTATTTATTTTTTGTGCTTTGTACTATTTGCTTGAGTTTAATCTACGTTTCGCTTTTGTAGTTTTTGCAGTTTATGTAAAAAGTTTTCTTTTGCTTTATTGCTAATATTATAAATTTATGCAACAAAATGGAGAAAACGATGTCGTAAGTTTTGCATAATAAATAAATAAAACGCAAAGAGTTCTGCAGCTCAGATATACTATAATACCAAGTTGGACGCTTGCCCAGCCCTTTTATTATTTGTATAGATTCGATGTTCTTACGACCGTATTCCATATCCACATTGATTGACCTGCCAAAAAGCGTTGAAATTTGTTTAGCCTACTGCGTTTTACGATGTTTTTTATGCCCAGACGCCAAAGAATTATAGTTAAATTTATTTTATACCCAGTTGGGGGTATAATAAGTTGGTTTATAATGTGTAACATACAGAAATAAGCATTTTCGAAGCCATAAAGCTTATATATTCGATGTCCGTTTGTCCGTACGTATAAACTAAGAGATCTCAGAGATGTTAAAAGCTAGCAGCAAAATGTTTTCGCCTATAGGTTCTATGTAACTATTTTACAGCTAATACAAACAAGTAAACCTTAACGTATACTATTTAAACATAGCAAGCCTTTGTAATATTACTATAAAAACTATTCTAAAAGTTTCATAAACATCTGCCTTTGTATTATTATTATATAAACTATTCTGAAAGTTTCATAAACATCTGTTCAAAAAATTAAGCAACAAATTACAAAGGAAATACCAATTATGGAAAAGTACGTGGTGTATAACGGTTGGGTGAGCTCGACTGTAGTTTCTTTTTTATTTGTTATTATAGGTATTGGTATTGGTTGGTTTGGGTATTATATTTCCATTCTATGCCATACCCATATCTATAAGTTTGCGTCATCGTTGCGGTTTTTTTTTTTAATTTGTCTTCAAGTGTTTGAAATTTTGGTGTGACGCACTTAATCAGCTACAGGGCAGTAGCTGTGATGCATATGGCAACCCTAACATAGCTGTAAATGAGAGACACTTGCAATAGAGACGCAGAGCCGCATAAAACTGGAACTGGGTTAATGTAATGCACATGGCAACCCACAAATGTGGGCTGTGGTCGTATGTGTGTCTGTGCTGTATGTGCTTTGCTTTTGACCTGCTTATCTTGTTTCAAGTACGAACTCTGACACCGTCACACACTTAGAATTTTTACTCTAGTTTAGTTTGGTTTGCTTTGTTGTCCCACGCTTATTAATCAAATTTTGCTGTGTGCTTTTCTCATTCATAATGTACTCATTATGCTCTTCACACACAAACACCGAGGGCTGCTGTAACATGTTAGACCACTGTTAACTGCCGTTATGGTTAACAGACGGAAGCTTTTATAAGAGAGGTGGAGGTAAAGGATATAAAATTCTAATTTGATTTTGGCTTATGCTTTCATATTGTATGTTTATTGTTGTTTATATGTTGTTTTATTGTTATAATTTATTTCTCTCTTTTTTGTATTTATTTGATTTATATGTTTTTTTTGTGACCGCTGCTGCTGCTGCTGCTGACGAATGGGATAACATTTGTAAATGTATTCATATTATACTATATACTGCCTGCCTGCCTGTGGCTGTGTGTCTGCTGATGAATCACGCGACAAATTCAACAATGAAACGCATTTGTTATTATTATTTTAATTGACAATAACTACACACAAACAAAAACAACAACAACAAAATTCAATGCACGCACACTCACTCACCCACACACTCACAGAAAGCGCTCTGAAAGTTTTATCAGCATAAAAAATCATAAATCCAAATGCAAAATAGAGCAGGCTAAGTACTAGTTGCAAGAGTAAAGAGAACACACACACACAACCAACACAAGTAAGAATTTAAGAGAATTATGCCGCAGTCAGAGGGCGGCTATGTATCGCTGCCAGCCACGAATGGCAATGGCAATGGCAGCGCCATCTATCAATCCACCACAGAACCACAGGCAACGTCGCCCAGCTCCGTGTTTGAGAGTGTGAAGCGTGCAATTGGTCAGGCGATCAAATCATCGCCGGGCGACAGCGAAGAGCTGCTACGCATGGAGCAGCGACAAGCAGTCATTGTTGGTGGTGGTGTCAGGTAAGTAGAAGAAGTGGAATGACACAACAAGCAGAGAGCACAAACAACAGCAACAACCAGAACTACACGACACACACAAAGAGAAACAACAACTACAAAAAAAAAAACCACACAATATACTTGTTCTTATTGCTTTTTATTGATGTTGTCCTTGTTTTTGATGCACAGCAAAAAAAAAGAGAAAAATGAAAAAAATAACTTAAAAGCACAACTTAATTGCATGTTTGCATGTGCGTGAGAGCTTTTTGTGTTTGTTTTTAAAGCATTTTCATATACACAAAACTGATTTGGCCAAAGTGAACAATATTATAGAACTGCACACAACACACAAATATACAGTGTATATATTATTGATTAATATATTATTATTATTATTCTATAGTGTATGTGTTCATATATTATATTGCTCACTTTTCGCTCTCAGTTACATCACAAAAACCGATTCAACATCCAACACACGGGGCAAACTTTCTTCTACTATATGTATATGTATGTAAATTGTTTTGCTGACTTAGCCCTGACTCAAGGTCAGCCAATGCCAAATTCGCCTGCAGTTTTGTCAATACACCAAAATGCAATATATGTAAAAATCTGTAGAAAAAATACAGACAAATAGACCAAAAGATACTAGTCTGAGACGACGTCAACAACGAACCGCAATTTAGTCGAACGCTAACTGCGATCCATTTTCGTTCTATTTTTGTCAGTGAGATTTAGTACAATTATTAATATTTATGTTGATTACCTACCTACATACACTCATCGCCAGATCTTTAATTAATACATCCGTCAGATATATGCAAACGTGTAGGCGTGTGTGCACTTAAAGCACATCAACCACAGTAAAAGCTCTCTGCTTACACACTTAACACAACGTTGAGTTCAGTCATTGCACTGTGCCCGTTTCTCAAGTTCTGTTTGCGGTTTAACCGGTGCTAACCGGTTCGTTGCTGCTGACCGTTTCAAGACTGGCGCCAGGCGCTTAAAACCGCCGCATAAGAATGTAAGACAAGCGACAGTGTGTTTATAAATAAACAATTGAAGTAAACAACAATAACAAATGTCAGGAAAGTACAGTTAATAGTAGAGTGAGTGTAGCTTTTTTCTTTGAGGTTAGCAACAATTTGTAGCTTTAATAGTTTTGAAACGGAGTCACTGTTAATTGAGGTTAGGAATAAAAGTTAATCTAAGAGAAAAAAAGAGAAACTCTAATAACTTCGGATAATTCACGTACAAGTTATTTTACTGCCTAATCAGACCCCAATGAATTACTGGCACATTAGAGTCGGAGGCTTCAGCTAATTTAGTTTTCAGCATTGACAGAGTGGGAAATAATGCGTATACGCACTCACTCACACACAGCTAATTAGTTAACTTGGCCAAATTCGCTATATAGCCCAAAATTACCTAGACGTTTGGTCTAGTCCTTTTTTTTTAACAGTTAGTGTGGGTGTATAAAGAAGGGTTTTGCTGTTTTTATGGGTTTCAGTGCTCATATTTCTGGCGCCAGTTGTTTGTTGGTTTCCGTTTTTGGTCGTCTCGCGTCTCGACATTCGACAACGAAATATGTATTTACCCCGAATGACATTGCGTGACTCATTTATTTAAGTTTACGTAACGTGAAAACTCTGTTGTTTACTGTTGTGTACATACATATAGCCAAGCACTCTCTACCTTAAACTCTCTCTAACTCTCTCATTTTGTCAACCCACATCTCAACTATTCTCAACTATACAACTTCGTCCTCATCAATGGCCATTTGCATTAAACCATTTCCATTATACCATTACCATTATACTACCATCAGCAGCCTAAAACTCAACTCTACTGATTTCTAAATACAAATAAAGAAAAAAAAATATTTTAATTACATATGTACTATATATACTATTTATTTATTGATTATTGTGTGAAACAAGTAGTAGCAAAGAGTTTTGGGTTGCCGATTTTTGTAACTAAGAAAAAAAAAAAACGCCTCTCGATTTTTTTTGTGTTTTCGGTTTTTTGCTTGCATGCTCATAGTATTTATTTCAGAGACCGCGACAAAACTGGTAAGACACTGAACACCAAGATGCCATCAGCACCAACACACACTGCCGAGGAGGCACATCTGCTGGGGTAAGCCAACAACAACAACTACAACAAAAACAACAACAAGAAACTAAAGTACTATACAACAACTTAAAGAAGTTCTCAATCAAAAAAGGATCAACGATCCAAAGTGTTTCAGTTTTTAAAAACGAAACCCAAGTGATCCTATGCAATACGTACTGAAACTGTCTCCCCTCTCCGTTACATGTAAGATACGTCCCCAGCCCTGCTAAGCCCCACTCCCTCCCTCGAGCTCCTACACCAAACTCAAGTTACACAAACACAAATTTCTTGTTGAGTTTTTTTTTGTTTATTAACTTAACGTATTTATTAATGTTTCGTAATTTCTAAGTTTTACATACTATACTATATACTATATATACTCACATTAGACTCGTTTGCCAATTTGTTTATTGATTTACTATCCAATTTTTGTTAATTGTAAGTACTTTTTGCATAGACTGAAACCAAATCCAATCAAAGCAAAGCAAAATGAGAGATACATATATATACTTATACAATAATCGCATCCGCCCGTCTCTCAAAACTCGCATCTCGTATACATATATAATATAAACTTGAATGTTGAACAACTAAACAACTATATAATATATATATATAAAATATTGCATATAATTATTTATTATTTTGAAAAAACCTAAGTTTATTTCTGTGCAACTTGTAATTTAGTACTTAATATAGCCTTTTATAATAGCCTAATAGAATATTAGCCCCGTAACGCGTAACAAACTCATTTTTGTAGCCATAGAGCCCAAAACTTAGCCATATTACGGATGCCCCAGCACTCAAAACAGCAGCCGCCCACTGGATTATAATTAAAATATATTAAATTAATCACCTATACTAATCTACTAATTAGTTTAGTTTTATTTAAACCCATTGAACAGCTAGAACTAAACTTGTTTTCTATCTATACTATATATATCTATAGCACTATGCCCGTTGATCCCATGGATGATATCGAACTGCGTTCGGTGCAACTGCAATTTCCGAATGCACGCGGCTCCATACTGGAGGCCTGCGATCAGCGACGTGTGCCCACAGATAAGGGCGATATACATGTGGCCATACAGGGTGATACCTCCAAACCGGCCATAGTGACCTATCATGATTTGGGACTCAACTGTAAGTACATTTAAAATCAATACATTACTTTATTATAAAATTTTGTTTTATGCTTTCTTTTTTAAATAGATGCCACCAGCTTTGCTGGCTTCTTCAATTTCCCAGTTATGCGTGGTCTACTGGAAAACTTTTGTGTGTACCATGTTACGGCACCGGGTCAGGAGGAGGGTGCACCTACATTACCAGAGGAGTAAGTTGTAAATTAAATATATAAATTATTAATACAGAACTTAATGGTATTGAAACTTCTTAAGTTAAATTAAAATAGTCGAATTTGAGTGGCATTATATAAAGGTAAAGGTAATCAAGCGACCTATGCCTATTTGCCGAGTTCCTTAAATAAGCATAACCTAACTTTTCTGTTCCCAAGCTGTATTTTGGCATATATCCGCCTTATAACTAGCTTAAAACTCATTTCCGACCCCATAAAGTATATATATTTATAATTAGCATAAAATTTCTAATGGTTTAGAATAATTTTTATTAAAAAAAAATTTTGAAATTTTTTTCGAAAAATTGTCAAGGGGTAGGTATGGAAAATTTTTGAAAAAAATAAAATTCAAGAAAATTTAAAAATAAAATTGCAGAATTAATAAATGACACGAACACAGTTTAAAATGCGAAACCGATCAAAAATCGGTTAATTTTTGGCAAAGATATGGCAGTTCAAAGCTTCAGAAAAGCTTTATATTTGAATCCCTAAACTATATCTAACTACATGTACTATCTCTACTACTCTAGCTATGTGTATCCAACAATGGATGATTTGGCCGCTCAATTATTGTTTGTGCTGTCACATTTTGGATTGAAGTCGGTGATTGGCTTTGGCGTTGGTGCTGGCGCCAATATACTGGCCCGTTTCGCCCATGGACATCCGGATAAGGTGGGCGCCTTGTGTCTGATTAACTGTGTATCGACGCAATCGGGCTGGATTGAATGGGGCTATCAGAGTTTCAATGCGCGTTTCTTGCGCACCAAGGGCATGACACAGGGTGTCATTGATTATCTGATGTGGCATCATTTTGGCCGTAATCCCGAGGAGCGTAATCATGATCTGGTGCAGATGTATAAGCAACATTTTGAGCGTGGCGTTAATCCCACAAATCTGGCCATGTTGATTAATGCGTATATACATCGCAATGATTTGCATTTGGCACGCACACCGCCCGGTACACCCGGTACTGAAACGGCAGCTACAACGTTGAAAATGCCCGTTATTAACATAACCGGTTCGCTGTCGCCGCATGTCGATGATACGGTGACATTCAACGGCCGTTTGGATCCAACAAACTCATCCTGGATGAAGGTGCTGTCTATATTAAAAACCAATTTGTGAATATATATTTATATATATATTTTGTTATTGCAGATATCGGATTGCGCCATGGTCTTGGAGGAGCAACCGGCCAAGTTGGCTGAAGCCTTTCGGCTATTCTTGCAGGGCGAGGGCTACGGTAAGTGTTAGAACACCGCACACACTGAACAACTGAACCTCAACCTATCTGCTAAAACAACTCTACAAAAAAAATTCAAAATCTCAAATACAAAATCTATGAAAAATCTACAAAAACAAAAACTTACCACCTATTTCAAAACCTCTACCTGCTACTATTTTAGTCAAATTTCAAGTACCACCCATCAATTGGAACACAATCGAATGAGCAATACCAAAGCAAGACTCTCTATCAAATCTTTTAACCCAACTAAGATAGTTCAGTTCAATTAAAGTTCAAGCAAATCAGTATTTTAGACCAGATCAAGACTGCCAAAGAAACATCCTCTTAACTAAACTTTGTCCATTTGAAATACAATAAAAGCATAATAAAACCATTCATCATCCAACACTAGAGCCTAGACCTAGACCTTATACTAGATCTAACACAGAGTCGCCTTTTCTGCCCACTTAACTATATACTAACTATTTAGCCTAATGTTTGAACTAGTTACGAAATATACATATATATATAAAAGAGCTTTTCCAACCGCTTTTTTTTATCAACACAAGCAATCGAAAAAGCAGAAACTAAACATTAATAAAAAAAATCACACAAATCTTATATAGTATATATAGTTATACGAATTGGCATGAAAAATCAAAAAACCAATACAAAATTCTATTTATGTTGTTAGCCAAAAATATTTGTACGCATAAAAAATATATATATATATTTAAAACGAAAAGAAATTAATAAAAATTGAAAACTCGAACAAATCTTGTTGAAGAAAACTCAAGTGTTTACTTTCTTACTATGTTCATATAATTCCAAAATTTTTAAGTTTTAAAAACAAGTTAGTCAAGTATCGTGTCTGTCTTTCTAGTCCAGGTCCTCCCCCCAGGAAAAAACAAATTCCAAATTAAATTCCACAAAACAAACCGAATGCATTATCGACAACTAAAAAGAAAACATAATATTTCAATATGTTCATTACTTTGTTTTTCATTTCTTTTTCCTTTCTCCAAACTGCTTGTTTTTTGCTAAACAAAAAAACATACAACAAAAAAAAAACCAAAACAACATAACAAAATACATATAAATATATGAAACCCTCCTCTCTATCCCATTCAAAAACACATCTAAAAAAAATACACTCAAAACAAACAAACAAAATATCTTGTAATGCCTTTCTTCATGCATCCATCTAAAATTCCATATAAATATATGCACAACATAACCCCTGGGCGCCGAAACTAACCTCAAACTTGAAATGCATTCGAAATTTGTATAACATTTGATTCGTTTCGTAATCAACGATGAATTCAAACACTGAAATTTAATGTTTTTCGTTTCTCAAATTGATTTTCTTTGTTTTTTTTTTATCAAATTCTCAATTGTTAACGATCTATTGCAACAACTTATGCAACTGTAAAAAAAATACAAACAATTTAACAAACAAATAAAAATATATATGGTATGTATATTTGTACACACACATACATAAACACACACACATACTCTACTCTATACAACTTTTCTTAAATTCCACCCGCAATAAACTGTATAGTTTCCGAGAAACCTCAGTAGAAAACTGGAAAACATTGTTTGAAATGCATTTAGCTAAACAAAATATATATACAATAATTCAAGATAAATTACAAATATATGTATAACAAATTAGTAAATGCGTAGCACTAACACACACATTCTACATATAAGCTTTAAGCACACACACACTGTTGTTTGCTTGCGCCAGTATTGGTGAGCTTTCGGACTGTGTGAGCTTTCAGCTGAAACACAATTTCAACACGTAGTTTTGCTTATGAGTTTTATGCTATACCCTAACCGTATGTAGTACAAAAGCAATTGCTCTCTCTATCTCTCTCTCGCTCGCTCTCTCTCTCTATATTTTCCTACACTATTTTAATGCTTTTTAACGCTAATCTATTAATTTCTATTTCCCCAAAAACACAACAACAAATAAAAACCAAGCACTTTTAATTTCTACATATTTACAGCAAAACTGAGCATACATTTAATTTATTTGATATTTTTTTGATTTGTTTATTTACACGCAAAAAAAAAAAACAAATATATTATACAATATATTTGAAAAAACAAATTGTAATGCGTAGCTGTTGGCTCTCTGCAAAAGTTGGCACGCAAAATCTCAACGGCCAGTCGGAGCAGTTCCACGCAAATTGAGCTTTGCGTGCAATGAGAGAGCAGTGAGTGCGCGCCGCCTACCAATTGGAGTTTGGAATGGGCGTGGGCAAAAACACGAGTGAGAGAAATTCGGAAGACACAGAGACACTGAGATGAAAAAAAGCACAGCACGCTGAGACCAACACACACACACACATACACTCAAACACACGGCGCGTTGAAAGAGCAACAAGTTGGGAGCTTTTGCTTTGTATGTTTACTGTGATTTTCTGTTCTCTTTTGCTTTTGTTTATTTGTTGCTTATGTTATTACGTATTTGTATTTGTATTATTAGTGCAAAAATTAAGTCAATATTAATATTATAATTACAATAATATGAAATAAAGGCGCATAGCTTATACACTTACATTTGTTTTATTTTCAAAATACATTTATTTTTTAGAGCTTTGTTTTGGGTGCTTGTTGCTTTTACTCTCACACTAAAACACACACTCAACCACACACAGGATGCGTAAATGTATTAAAGCAATAAGTTTTTTATTTACATAAACCATTTACAAATATACATACTTACATACAATACAATACATGACAATGCTATTTAAAACAAAAAAATGATGAAAAATACTACACTACATATAGATACATATATATATTATCTGATATGAAGCTATGCAAAAAAAATTACACAAATTGTAAGCTTTTGTTGTGTATTTGAATTCCAAAATAAATGAAAATTCAACGAAAAAAAAAACATAAAAGAACCAAAACAAATGCAAAGTAAATTGCACAAATTCGCTCTCTTCGTTTCTCTTTGTTATCGTTTCTGGTTTCGAGTCTCTGTATTTTCACAGCAGCTGACTGACGACAGGTGGCGCCCTCAACTCACCAAAATCAATCGAGTGCATGTAGCGCTTTCTCTCTCTCGCTCTTGCTCTCTGTTTCTACTCTCTCTTTTAACATCATCAGCATCCCTCATAAACGCCTCGCCATCATCATCATCATAAAAAAAAAGCTCATTAGCAGCTAGAACAACAACAACAACCAATTTGCAGCAACATCCAGTGACAAAAAAAATGGGCAAAGCAACATCATTATTTGCACTCACCCACACAGACACACACAAACAAATACACATGCATACATGAAAACAGCAGCAAATCCTTAGAATGTGTATAAAGAACACTCATCAAAATAAGAACAACAACAATAACAACAGCTACTACTACTACTACTACAACTAACTTGCTCAAAAGTAACGTAACGTAAATAACAAAAGCCAAACTACTACTACCTTCCCCCCCTTCACAAAAATATATACTACTACAACTACAACTACAACACTGCAACGACAACAACTACAACTACAACAACAACAACAACAGCAACGCCACTTTCGACGCCCGCTAGCTCCCCCTGTGGCACCAAATATCACACCTACTCATCGATATTCTTTGCCAACTTTCGTGAGCAACAATTGCAAGCCGCTCAAGAGCGCGAACGCGATCGTCAGCGACAGCTGAGCATGCGCGTCGGCAATCGCTTAAGAGAGACGGCCATCAACTGTAGCAGCAGCAGCGGCGGAGGCGACAACAACAATGCAAATGACCCGACAAGATGCGAAGAGAATCTGGATGTGGAGAACGGCAATGGGAATGGCAATCGGGCATATGTGACCACAGATACATCTGGCACACTCTACTATGGCACACAAAGCAACAAGATACGCATCACTGAGAATCCACTGCCCGAGCCGATTAGCTCTTAGATTGTTAAACTCTTATAATTAAACACAGACACACACCACACACTGTTATTGTTGTTATAAACTACAAGCATACGTATAAAATACCAAAAGAAGACACAGCAGCAGCATCACAGACGCAGCAGCAGCAGCGCAGCTCAGACGCAGCCTCAGCCGCCAATTCAAGCAAAGCTTTCGACGCCAACAGCAGCAGCAGCAGCGACAGTGTGACAAGAGCAGCCAAACGCTGCCTGGAATTGTAGACTTTAGCCGAGCCGTGCTCTAAGAGACATAAAATATCAAATAAAATTAAAAAAAAATAAACAAAAAACTAGATACAAAGAATTGAGATAAACGACAAACACCGCTACCTATACGAAATATATATATAATTATGTTTCGCTAACAAAATAATACACTCAGTAATTTACTTGAAAATGCCGTTGAATTTTTGACTAGTTTCTGTTTTGATCAATATGATATTTAAAAATAAAGAAATAAAAACAAAATGAATATTGCAGAGTAATATTTGAAATATTTGTAATTTACACTTTGTGCCTGAGCGTAAAATATGCAAATACACATACATATTAACTAAATTAAATTAAAAGCAGTGTATTTCTATATATATTTTCTTTGAGTTTATCAAATCAACTATCAAAATATACAAACAAAATACGTACGTACGAAATTCATTTACTTATGTCTTTTGTTTTTTTTTAGACATTATGCAATAAAATACATGTATTTTTTTAGATGCAACATATTTTATGATGAGCTTGCTTAGTTGTTGTGAGAAAAAAACTAAATCATAAAATTACAAATACAAAATACAAATCAACTTAACAAAAAATTACCAAAGCTTAATGTTAACGATACAAAATACAAAAACCAAACTTAACTTAACTTAATCCACAATGAAAATAAATAAAAACCCAAATGTAGCATATCAAATAAAATAAAGCTCTCAAAATTACATATATACAATATACATAAATATTTAATTAGTTACTAATTAATAACAATAAAAACTCAATGCAATTCATAATGAATTGAAGGAAAAAAAATGGCAAAAAACTTTAACGCATAAAGGCAACTTAGGTAAAACCAAAAAAAGAAAAAACTAAATAAATAAAATACACAAAAGAAAATACATTACAAACAAATCACACACAGACAAATTTTTGCAAATAACTTCAAATTCAATTTAATAAAAGTTTTAGAAGCTTAAAAAAAAACAATTGTGGGGAAATGTGTTTTTTTTTATTTATAAAGCGCTTTGTTTAGGCGTAGCTAAGAATTCGACCAGGGTTCGGCACAGCCTAAGCACAGTGCATAGGACTCTGAGCTCTGCTGCAGCGCTGCCGACACGCATACAGCATTAAACTAAGATTAATTAAAGGTAAACAGTTAAAGTTTTATAAATATTTTATTTTATTTTATTTTACAATAGATTACATATATAGCTATAGTTATGTGTCAGTCACTTGGACTGCAGCAGTTCGCGTAGCATTTGGAATGTTGCCTCACGTTCCTGCCTCATCATGTCGGACATTTGCCGCAGAAACTGTGACTGCATTTCCCGCTGTTGGCGCAAGAAACTCTCATGCGAGTTGGTTAACATGTTAACCAGTTGCTTTTGGCCCTCACTAATGCTGCTTAGCACTTCGAGTGGTGTGGGCTCTCGGGGCATTTCGAATATATCCTCCTCACCATCTTCACTCTCAGCTGCGGCACGCAACAAATCACAGCTGGACAGCGAAGCAACATCATCACTCTCGCTCTCCAGTTGAGCAGAGGCGGCAGCAGAATGATGTGGAGCAGCAGCAGCAGCCGCAACAGCAGCCCTCACTCTCTTCTCCTCTTGTGCTTTGGGCGTGCGTCGCTTTTGCACCAGATCATCGAGCATTTCATAGTGTCGTGGCAGCAAACGCACATTGCTCAGTCCATCCTTCTTAACCTCATGATAGCGTCGCAGCAGCAAACGCAGCTTGTTGCGCAACTGATGCGGTGTCCTTTGGCAGGATTGTTTGGCCAGTATGCCGGATATGTAGCTGAGTATCTTAAAATTACGCTTCTTGGAGCCATCGAGGGCACGAAACAGATTCTGTTGCTTGATAATCTGCAGAAATACATCCACCTCATGATCCGTCCAGTAGTAGCTATCTCCCTGACCTTAAAATGAATTATATGCATTATTAAATGTTATGATTAAATGTGTTTTCATCTTAACCCACGTTTGGAGGTGTAAGCTTCGCCCTCGTCGCTCTCATTGAAATCGCTGTCGGAGCCGCTGCTAAGCTCTCCATTGGAATTGGCTTCATTTGCGGCACTCTTGTGGTTCAGCAGCTTGTGCATTGCCTCAAAGTGTTCAAAGGATTCGCCACCATTGTTGGCCTTGTTGTATTGCCGGCGTAGTTGTTGGTATTTAATGCGCAGCTTCTCGGCCGGTTTGTTAATGTTCCGTTTGGCCAACTCCTTGGAGAGCACACTAAACGTTTTGGCATTTCGTTTGCGCAACAATGCCGACTGCAATCCCAAACTGTTGATTGTATCCAGGAAAATCACCACCTCGTTCTCTGTCCACTTGCAGCGTCTATTCGAGGGCATCATGGAGACTAAAGCGCCTGTTAGAGGGAGAGAGATTAAAGAGAGTGTAGATAACAGCTTTAGGCGACGCATTACCTTCCTCATCCGTGCCTGAAGCCATTGGCACATCTGCCTCCTCGTCCTCGCCGCTGTCCATGGTGTCCGTATCCAACTCATCGCCGCTGCTCTCCTCCTGCTGCTGCTGCTGCATGGAGTCATTGAGCAGCGCGTGCACATCCTCATAGTGCTCAAAGGACTCGCCGCCTTGCTTGGCCTTGGCATACTGACGCCTCAGCTGATGGTATTTGATGCGCAACTGATCCGGACGCTTGGCCAAGCCCCGCTTGCCCATTTCCCTGGAGATGAGCTTAAAGACCTTTGCATTCCGCTTGCGCAGCAATGGAGACTGCAGTTTGTGTGTGGTGATTATGTCCAGAAAGGCCTCCAGCTCCCCCTCCGCCCACTTGCCACGCTGCTGTTTCTGCTGGCTAACCAGCGAGCGCTTATCCTCCGCTGCTAAATGCAGATACAATCAGTACACTGTAATTTACAGGGTATTTAAACTTACGTTCCAACTTCACTGTCTGTGCCACAAATTTCTGTTCCATCTCATCGGCTTCGTCCTCCTCCTCAATGTGCTGCAGTTTTAGCGGATTCTCGTGGCGAAACAAATCGGCCAGTATACTGTAATACTGGCAGGAACGATTGCGATAATGTGCTGTGAAATAATCATGCCGCAATTGCCTGAACTTTTCGCGTAATTCGGAAATTGTGCGATCCGTGGGATTTTCTTGTGCATCGTCGCGCAGAAAATCGGACATTTCATCTGCCACATGTTGCCAGTCCACGCGGCCTATGCTGCCGCCTGCATTTCTATCTCGCCATGCTTTTATTATGCTTATCAACGTTACTGTTTCATCTGCACTCCAAGCGTCCGTTGCAATTGTGCTCATTGCTTTAATTTAAAGTATTTAATTTTTTGCATTAACTCGCAGCTCAACCGCTCTTTTAGCGCTGGTCAAACCGAAACGATAGCAAAATATATCGATAGCGTAGGCGATAGATTTGCGTTGCTGTCGACAAGCTGCTTGCTATGACACGCTTGCTTGTTTGAGGCATTATGCTGCTTGCATGCGACGGTCACACAGTTTAAACTGATTTTTATTATTGGCGATTTGTTTGGCGCGATCGCATCGTCGTTCGGCTGCGCTCGGGTGTTTGTTCGTTTTTTCGTTTCGCTTTAGTACCAAAAAAAAAAATATATAAAGCAATTGCACAGTTTTGGTGTAAAACAAAAGTACGCGCGTAGTGAATTAGTTAATAACTATAACAGCACAGCGTTTAAAGGGAGTTTTCTATGTGTGTGCGCCCTGCGCCTGCTCCTTCTGCCCTGCCAACTACCGTTAACAACTGATCGTTCACCGTTGTTTACTGGTGTCTGTGTATCTCGGTGTGTGTGATTTTTTTTTTTGTTTTATCGCAAGCCAACTCGTTGTTGGCCCCGTTAACGCGATCGCCGCGTTTTTTGTTGTAGTATATATTGTATTACTTATATTATATTATTCCGTGAATTGGTCGCAGCTTTTGGGTTTTTGCAATATAATCAAACTGTTCTCGGATTTCGCGCGGAGTTTTATAAACAAAAGCTCAAGCTCAAGCTGAAGCTCAAGCAAGATGCGCTGCAATAAACCATTTTGATTTTGCAAGCTTAACAACTTTAGCTAAAATTCCACAAATAAATAAATAAATAAACAAATATCGTTTTGTAGTAGTGCAAATAATCACAATTCCATGTTTATGCGATATATGCAATACAAGAATAATAATCAAACGCGTGTTGGATACGTTTCTTACTTGGCTCCCGGCTTTTAAGAGGGGGAAGCCAAGCAGCAGCAGCAGCAGCATCCCCATCAACAGCAGCATCATCCTGCTTATAAGCAGCATGGCCAACATGTTGCGCATCACGAACGGAGCGCTAGTTCTACTACTGATCTGCGTCTCCATCGGTTGCCAGTTGAGCGACGCTTCGGCAACGGCAAATGCCGGCTATGTGGATCATGGCGATACGAAAGGTAAGCAGTATTTCACAATATCAACATTTAACCCTATCAACAAACAGATGACACATCAACAGCAGCAAAAGTAACTGCTATAGACTTGCAGTTACCCTGTGCTGGTGTTGTAAATCAAACTTAAGGAGTATTTTAATAGAGTTTTTAAAGGAAATTGGGGCCGAAAAATCCTTCGCAGCAATATATCCATTAATTTGGCATCGATAAATTGATATTCTATCTAAAACTTGTTTTGAAATGCAAAATTACACTTCAGATATGGGTCTAACCCGTATACATATATATCAAATCATTGAAAAACAAAATAAATATATAAATATTCTCAACCAAAATTAATGTTTCTATGTGTTTTTACATCTCTGTAATTCAGTAAAACATGCTTCCAGATATATCATATTGGAATATACTATACTATATACTAGTTAAGAGATTGGTTCCATTTTTACAAGAAACTTTTAGTTTTATTTAATTTTATCATCGAATTTTGCATACTTTTTCAGAAATTTCCTTTCAAAATTTCTATTTTATATAAAAATGTCTGTACTAAAACTATAGGAAACTTATAACTTAAGTTTTAACAATATTTCCTTACAAAAATCTTGCTTAAACCCAACTAAAACCATGCCGTCTCATATTACTTGTTATCTACAGCATAAACTAACCAAAAATACAGTACTTTAAGATTAATATGCCTGAGTTCAGCTAGGGTATCTGCTAAACAGATAATGTAGCCCAACTCTGTGATTACAGTGAGCACCCAAAGCAGCAAACAGTCTGCTAGATCTGTACGTCTGTCTGTCTGTCTGTCTGTCTGTCTGTCTGTCCATAGAGAGACAGTGTAAGCGGACACTGAGATAGAGTTTCTTTCATTTGATAAAGAAGAGATTCAATTCATTGAATTGAAGAAGAAGGAAGTAGTCTATATGGAGACTACTTTGTATGGATGGATGTACGTATGTACGTACGTACAGACATCTGTTCAGCTGCTTCTTTTGGCCCTTTTGGCTCAGTTGTGAACAGGTTTCTTTCTTGCAAACGACAGATTTCCCATGGTTCGCAAACAAGGAGCAAGAGAACTGTTTCTTCTACCTGTTGTTGTTTTGTTGTTGTGTTGGCTTTGCTTTTACCTTTACCTTTACCTGTCTTTTCAGTCGCTCTAGCTCTCGGTGTGTGTGTGTGTGTGACCAGGTAGCTGGCCCATTAAGCATCTTGCTCTGTGTTGTATCTCAGTTCGAGAGTAATGAATGAAGTACAGATACAGACACAGCTACGGATACGGATACAGATACAACTACAGATACAGATACAGATTGTTTGCGCTTACTCCAACTGCTGCTCTCCCTCTTTCTCTGTCTCTCTCCCACTTCCTCTCCCACTCCCTCTCTCTCTCTCTCTCTCTCTTTATTTCCAGGACTTTGTCTTACTTTCGGCTTAAACTATTTGCCTTATTTTCTATGCTAAACAAAACACGCAGCGCTCTAAATCTACTATCACATCGTAGCACATATATTATGGCTCCATTGCCCCTCTTTCCCCTTCGCTTTTTTCCCCCCCTCACCCCCTCTCAAGTGTGCAAAAATACGAGCCAAAAAACCAGTTTTGGGCTCTCTGTCTCTTTGCTTACTTCTGCTGTTTTGTTGTTGTTGTTTTTTAAATGTCTTGCAAAAAAAAAAAAAAACAAAAAACCGAAAAGAAAAACAAAACCCACATGCATCGTCTGTTGCCCTCTCTCCCTCTCTCTCTCTCTCGTTGGCTCTGCGGCTGCGCCACCGTTTGCTGCTATCGTATTTGTTGTTGTTGCTGTTCTTTTTCCTCTCTGTTTTGTTGTGACTTCCTACCACCTGTCCCCCCTCTCTCCGCTTCTCTTGTCTGCTAACTTCTCCCTGCTTCCCCTCGCTCCCTGCACACACAACAACACTTCTCGCTCGCAGTCTTTGTCTTTGCCAACTTTATACGCATCTGAACCGTGAGATTTTATTTCATGCAAAAAAGTAGAAGTACTTGGACTCTGCTGCTTGTTGTTGTTGTTGCTGCTGTTGCCGCTGTTGCTTACTTGCAGGTGTTTTGCACACAAACACACACAGCAAGGAAACCAGCTTGTAAATTATAAGTTTCGCTTAGGTTTATGTCTTTTTTTGTTTTTGGCCAAGACCACAAACTCTTTTTGCTTGCAATATTGGCAAGATTTTGAAGTTTCAGCGTTTACCAAAAACATTGATAACTATTTACATACATACATATATGTAAATTATCCTTATCAACTGTCCAGCTGCTTGTGCTCCATGGTCACTTTTTTCCTTTCATGAGTTGCAAGTAATATGTTTTTTTATTTCAAGTATATTGTTCATAGGTTTTAAAAAATATTCAAAAATTAATTTAAAATAATTAATAATATTAATAGCTAAACTTTGCTTCTAAAAATGTAAATTTAATAACAAAAATTTAATTAAATTTATAATTTTTCTTAAGAAAACATTAAAAAATAAAGTATAATTTTTATTGATGAGTATTAAGCAAAAATTTTATACAAAATTTGTAACTTATTAAACCTTTCTGATCTGAACTTCTGAACTTTGCTTTTAAAATATGTATTTTTACACTTTTTCTAAAGCCTATTTTAAACATAAAGCTATAATATATTTGTAGTATAAATACTTTTATTGATAAAGTATTTAATACTTTTGATTATAACTAATTTTGTACTAAGAAAACGTTTCTTGCGTTTTTAAACAGCAACATTTTGCTTTAAAAAACTTAAATTTTGCTTTAAAAAACTCGAATTTTTTCGAAAAAATTCTATATTTATATTTTCTATATTTTAAAAATAAATTTAAAATATAATTTATTATATTAAAATATATTTTATATATAAAACAACATAGGCTAAAAATTTCAGTTTTCTTAATTTTAATTATATTTGGAATGCTTCATTTGCTGATATGAATCCCTAGCTTTTTACAATAACGAACTTTGATTTTGTAGTTTTTTTTTTGAGCTCAAATGTCACGCAATCTTATTGTGAAATTAGTAATTTAAAGCCAACTTTAATCACTTTGTTTATGTCGTAAGTAGGTAAAGTTTTCTATATACATATATTTATTGCCCGCTGATAATCCCGTAGAGTTTGAGCTGAACAAACGTGCTGCTCTTGCTGAAATGGCACAATTGCACTACATACATAGCTTTCTATATAGAACCTTGATCTCAAGAGTTGAATGTTCATCGATCAGTGGAACAAATTGGCAACTAGGCGTGACATCAGCGATGTACCTTGCAAATGAATCAACTTTATATTGTTGACACGATAACCACTACTATGTTATAAGGAATATCCAAGCAAAGTAAACTTTTAAATGAGTCGCTTATCAGTGCGCATTGATAAGCAGAAAGCAACTGAAAACAAGTAATACACTCAGCAAAACATTAACCACTCTTATGATAATTACGAATGCAACCGAAAAAAGAACCTGGTTGATAGTGCGATTAAGCAGAAATTTTGTGAAATTTTAGACTACAGCTGACGCATAGGATATATAGTATAGATATAGCTATATAGAAAACCTTAGCTGCAGTGCCGTTAAGTGCATGCTTTTCCAATGAAAAGTGCTCGAAAAGCAAAAGAGAGAGAGAGAATGAGAAGCGGCTAAGTGGCCATAGGATCAAATCACGCTTGAATGACTCGACTCTGTACGTCTGTCCGTGCGTCCGTTTGTCCGTTCGTCCGTTTGACTGTCTGTACGCTCGTCTGCCTCTCTTTCCGCCTGTCAGGTAAGGATGTAAGAACGCCCACGTTAGAGAGGACACTCAGAACTCAGGTTCGAGACAATTTTTTTTTTTTTTTTTGTTTTTTGAAAGTATCAAATTTCATAAGGATATTCAATTTACAGGCACATCGGATGCACACACACTTAGCTTGAAAAAATGATTGAATAAACTTGAAAAACAAAAAAACATAAAAGAAACATATGAAAAATATGGGAAAAACACTTGAGAAAATGCCATGCATGTCTCTAATTATTGAAGAGGGCGCGCGTCCACTTAAGAGCCCTGCTGCTGCTGCTGCTTCTTCTTCTACTTGAACATTCTTAAGAGACAATGTCTGGTATCGGTATCTTTGCTCATACATATGTAAGACTGTTACATTATCATCTTTGTCTCGAAATCAGTTCTTCTGTATTGTTTCTGTTCCCAGCTCCGCAGATTCTGTTTTCTCACGTATGCAAAGCAAAAGTTTTTCAGCTGCTTTTTTTCTGTAATCATAAATAATAATCAATTTCCTGTACGAAAAAAAAAAAAATACAAAATGTTTCCCATCGTTTGCGCACTTATTTCCATAGTGCCATATGCGAGTGCAAGTTTTGATTTTCCTTTTTCGGTTGTTCAGTTTTCATTTTCATTTACGTTTTGTTGTGAGTGAGAAGAAGAAAACTGACAGCACAAAGACAAGATAATTTTGAGGGGGGCAGGGCAGCAAAGAGGGAACTGATTTGTTTAAAATTTGTAAAAAATACACAAAACATTTGCTTTGTTCTTGTTGTTGTTGCTGGGAACTCAGTATTGTATTCAGTTTAGCAGTTGTGCGCACATTTTGGCTGCCTTCATTTGCATTTATTGTTGCTCTTGTTTACAGTTGAAGAGCAACTGCATTGGCATTGGCAGCACTGAGCAGCACCAATCAGAAACGTTTTTAGTCGTGCGCGCTCTCTCTTTTATAGCGCTGGCTGCTCTCAATTGATGCTGCTGTAGCGAGGTTAAACGTTGGCCCAATCAACGTGCCCCCATTTGTTGTATGCCCCCATGACGCATACGCATGCGTTCGTCGGCTCACTTCACACCATTTCTTCTTCTTGTTCTTCTTATTCTTTAGTTAAATACATTTTCGTTTGGGGCTGCAGTTTGTTTGCTTTATGACTTGGCCAAATAATAATAATAAAAATAATAATAATAACAGCAGCCGCAGCAGCAGCAGCCGCTTGCAGCTGTCGCCTGGCAATCTCAACGAGTTGTCTTCGCCCCCTACACAACAACAACAACACACACACGCTCCCTCTCTCTCTTTACCCACAGATTCGCTACAGTGTGCTTTAGCATTAAACCGTCTGTCGCCACAAAAACGGATCAGGCTGAAGATAAACACATTGTAATTAGTGAAAGGCTCTCAGGGTCTCTTCGTTTAGTACAGTTCAGTTCCCCTTTGGCATATCATACCCTCAGCAGCAGCAGCAGCAACAGCAGCAGCATCTTGTTGCGTGGGCGCAGCAGTTGCAGAGGGAGATGAAGAGCGTTTGGTTCTGGTCTGCCATATGTCAGTTGCTGTTCTGTAAGCTGAGCCTGGCAGCGCGCATCGGATTACTAACGAAGCTTACTGCTTGCTGCAACTCATCAATTTTAAAGCCAGCTAACAAATCTTTAGCTTGCCACTTAAAATACATATATCTCTTGATGGCTTAAATGTGCCATAATTATGCTATTAATGACACTATTTCGAAGCAGCACTTAAATGTCTGTCTCTCTTTGCTTAAGCGCTGCTCTTTTAACAGCAGCATGTTAATGCATGCTGTTGTGCGCTCTCTTTGATTTTTCTGCTACTCTGCGCTGTTAGAGCACAGTGTGTGAGAGTTTGGGAATTTGCATTAAATACTGTGAGCCTTTTATGGTTGTTGTTCTGCCAAGCCGGACGAAGAAAGGTTGCTTGTTCTTTTTGTTTGTTTTGGCCGGAAAACGTTTGGGCACATAATAAGCTAGGCTGGCAGCAGCAGCAGCAGTCGGCGGCTAAAGGTCAACGGCAACGTCTGGCAATGATCTTGCATAATTACAAAGTGACGCGTCCGATGGACAAATGCTCTCGACACTGGCAAAGAAAAATATGAAAGATATAGATAAAGATCTGGTGAAAGAAAAAAGGTTTTTTGAAACAATCGAGCGCATTCAGCAGCCCTGAAAGCTCAGCGTTTCATGTGTGCGTGTGTATTTGCTTAACCCTATGATGAGTGCGGGTCATATTCGAGCAATGATGGCTGAGCAATAAGCAAACAGAAACAACAGCAGCAACAACAATGTGAATCATTGACAGTTTTTATGAAGCGCCGCATGCATCACTCAACGCTCAAGAAGTTTGCCGCTCTTAAAATTACACACACATATACAGAGATGATTTTTAAAGAGACCGCACCCCACAAACACCCGATCTCAATGTGTATAGCTTTCAAAATCATTTCTCAAATTCAATACGAAAAAGTCAAACGATGACGAAACTTGTGTAGAAAAGATCTGTTGAGGGAAAATTGGAATGTGGCGAGTCAAAGGCAATGGCAAAGCGTTTGCGTTAATTAAAAACAATTAAGGCAGCAGGAGAGGGAGCAGCAAACGGCAGCAGGCGCAGTCAGGGCGGCACAGCGTCAGCACCAACAGCAATTGGAGTGCCTCTCTCTCTCTCTCACTCTCGCTCTGTCGAAAGGTTTTGACTTTGGCTCTACCAAAATGTGGGTCGTGTGAAGAGAGAGTGTGTAGTTGTTGTAGTACTGCAGCAGTAGGGCTTACATTAAAATTGTATAATATTAATTGCGGTTAATTGGGATTAACAGCTGCGCCAAAATGCCGACGCGCTCAAGTGCTGCAGGGGGAAAAGAGAGAGTGAGAACAAGCTTTTTGCACGATACAGCAATAGCAGAAAGGAGCTGTAGTTTTAGCAGCGGCAGTACAGAGAGCGGCAAAAGAAACGCAAGCAGCATTAGAGCATAAGGAGCAGAAGAGAGTGAGTGCAAGCTTAACATAGGCTGTACGCTAACAGCAACAGCACAAAGGAGCTTTATTTTAAGCAGCAGCAAAGAGCGAGCTCCAAAAGGGACGCAAGCAGCGCAGAAGCAGCAGAAGAGAGCAAGCTAAACTAGGCTGTCAAGAGAGCAAGTAAACCAAAGCAAAGTACGAAAGCTTGTAGTAAAAGAGATTTATGACTGGCTGTTGTTGTAGTAGTGTTGCTGTTGCTGACAGGTACGCATGCTTGTGCTGGCTACTTAAAACTGTGTAGTTGTTGTTGTTGTTGCTGTTTTTATGCCCTACGCTTTCTTCCTTTAACGCGCACGCTTGCGCAGCCGGTTTGATTTCCTGTTATTTCTGCTGCTGCTGTTGATGTTGATGTTGCTGTTGCTGGCCTGCTCCCAAAGTGCTAACAAAACTTTTAGAATTGCCGCGCATTGGCGACAAAATAGCCAAACATCTACAATGTGTATCTGGCTAGTAATCGTTATTGGCCAACCAGCCCACCAGAGGCCGCCCCATCCGGTGGCTATCATCCGGTGTTGGTAACTGGTTCTACTGCCGCTGCTGCTGCTGCTGTTGCAGGATAGCTGAACAAGCGGTAATTAAGCTGAAAATCAAATCGTTATGGTCTGTGGCCCGATAGGCAGTAGGCTATGGTAGTGAGTGGGGGATAGAGAGTAGAGCAGAGGGAAGCGTTTGCTGACATTACATTTTTCCTGCCTGGAATTTCCGCTGCAAGTGATGATGGTCCAAAGCGCGCGAGTTAATTACACACCTGATGATGATGGAATATGGCGACAGGCTAACATTGCACTTGTTTACCTGCCGCATACAGATTGGTAACACAGATACACACACAGACACAGTCTCAGTAATTGTTATAGTGTTGTAGTGTGTGTGCTGTGCGTGCCTTTGCAACATGCAGCGGAAGTAATTTGAGGTTAGATCTGTGAACTCTGATCCACAATCTACGATCTGCGATCTGAAGATCTGCGTGATGCTGCTGCCGAGGTTAATAGGCGCTGCAACACAAGGGTTAATAGCTAATAGCTAACAAGTGTTAAAAGTCGAGCGGGGTTCCTCTCTCCCTCTCTCTCTCTGTCTCTCTGTATTTCCCAGAAGTCATTAGATACACTCAAGACTTTCCCAAATGCAGTTGAAGTCGGACTTCAGCTTTTGGGATCAGCTGCACCCATAAAAACCAATGTTGAAACAAGCGTTCGAAGCGTACGAACTGCGCATACGTATAAGCCACAAAACAGGCAATGCGCATTAGCTCCATGGCAACAACAACAACAACAACAACAATAGCGCTTGACAGCCACAATTCAAATTGTATACAAATGTGTTTTCAATTTGAACAAAAAGAAGAGAAAAAAAGTGCCGCTGCTGAGATCGCCACACTGTGATAAATAGTCGAGCATATTTAAAAAATATACATTTTCTTTGTGGCTTTTACGTTTAAGCCAACAAAGTTGATTGTTGAAATATGTTTAGTTTTGTGGTTTCCACACTCGTTATCTAGACCCATTAATCTATTACCAACGGGAAAATATTCATTCAGAGCATCTTGAATGAAACTTTGACAAATTCAACAAATTGATTATAAATCGTTTCCGTTTTATTCGTTAATAACAGCACATAATTAAGATTTCAGCAAAATCAAAGCTTAATTTATGAGAAGAATCACAGAGAAGAATAGACAAAGAGCGAGAGAGAGAGCGATAGAGAGAGATAAATTTCAAACACTACGACAAACAATTGTCGTAATGTCACAATTATTTTACATTCAACATGAACCAAATAACAAATAACACACAACACAACATTTCAGGGAGTGTCCGACGAGACGGCGCTGCTCCAATGAAAATTCTATACACACACGTACACACAAATATATGTATATATATACTGTGTATGTACATTGATCAGACGCTTGAATGCCAACCAATATTTTACTCAATAAAAATACAATTGAGAAATTGCCATGGTGATCACGTAGCAACAGCAACAGCAACACAGCAGAAGAACTAAGCGCCCAATTGGCATTGGATTGCATACAACAGCAACAACAATACAGAGTTTTCTTGGGAATTATAGAGAAGAAAAGAGCAGAGAAGCGCAGAGAAGCGCTCATACATTTTGGGTAGTTTTGCTGCTGCACTTTTCCTATTGGGGTCGCCAGTTGTTGCTGTCATTGAAGCTGAAGTTAAAGTTACAAAATGCTGCTTACATGATTACATGTTAACTTTTGTGCAAGTACAGCAAACACTCGCTACTCGTCGCTCCCCACTCGTTGCTCCCTTCACTCACTCTGCGCCCAAATGAACTTTGTGCGACCTTTTGTGTTGACTTGTGCTGATTGCAGCGTTAAAATCACCTCAAAACGCAGACAACAGCGACAACATTGTACAACGTGTACACATGTAGGCACATATCATCCATAATAACCCAAAAAAAAAAGAAAAAAACTAAAGAAACTTACACAAAAAGTGCTTTAGAAGAACCTACAAATAAGACAAATTTGTTAGGCTCAGCACGTTTTGCAGGGCGCAAAAGAATACGAAATCAAAAAGAAATATATATATACACATATATATACATAACATATATGGGTATTATGCTGCGATCAGCAAAAGTATTCAAACTGCTCGCATTGTAAAGTCGTTGTACCCCGACACACAAATATCATATTCATTTTTACATTATGGAAAAAAAAAAGAACGTATTAAAATTAAAATTAAAATCGAATATGAAACAGATTGCCAAACTCTGAGCCAAACAAAAGGGCCAAGCTGCGATTGTGGCTCATTGAATTTTGATGAACACCCGCCGTGCCACAGACTGAGAGCATAAAAAAATAAAGGCAATGTAGAGCTCTTTGAAGAACCGGTATGTGGCTGGAATGGTATCTGTAGCCCCAACTACAGCTTCAGCTACAACTCCAAGACTCCAAGCTTCAACTTTTTGGCGTTTTCTGTTTGCTCCGGAAGTAATTAATGCCTGTGTTGCTGCTTTTTGTGCCTCTTGTTGCCCGCTAAAAAACAAAAAACTCACATACACAACAGAATCTATGCATTAGATGTAAGTTAAAGTTGAGGTTTCTTTGTTGTTAGCACCAGACTTTCACCAGAGCACACAGCCACATTGAAACTCCAATTCCAATTTCAACTCCAACTCTGCAGCTTGTTGCCCATCTTGGCCATCTTCGATTGACCGAATTGCGAGTGCTGCCAAAGCGTTTGTCAATGCGCCACAACAAAATGATGTGCACATTTTCCAATGCGGGCGGCCAGCCATAAAGTGTACCTCAAATATGGCAATTGCAAGTTTGCAACTGCAACCGATGCAACCGATGCAACCAATGCAACACGGACAACCGCACCATCCACATTGGAGTTGTGCCCGAAATGGTCAATGCGACATAATTGATCAATTGCCCGAGCTCTGCGCATCCTATCAGGCTGCTGCTTTTTTCGCAACCATAGTTGGTCATATAACCGGGCTCTTCATTATGGGCAAAACAAGTAGCGATTGACGAGTGACGAGTAACGAGTCTTGGCTAACAGGCTACCCTTTGACTGTGCAAGCGTTTTAATTAAGCCAAGCTGATAGCTGCCAGTTACCAGGTACCAGCTACCATAACTGGAGCCTGTTTCAACAAAAAGGCTACTTTACAACCATATTTAGCTTTTATGTGTGCCACCAACTGCGTCAGTCCTGTTAGTGCAAGGTAATATATGGCTTAAAGCAAGCAGTAAGGAGTTTCGAGCTGGGAGTAAGAAAGAAAGCGCAACGAGTAAGGGGTAGCGAGTAGGGCTTTGAAAGTAACGAGTAAGAAGCTGGTAATTGAAGTAAATAGTAAGGATTAAGAGTAAGAAAACTGTGAGATGTTGGTAACGAATGAAATTTAATAAAAAGACTAACTAATCAGTTAAAAGAAACGAGTAGCGAGTAAAATGAAACGAGTGAAGAGTAAGTATAGAGCGTATGCCTAGTAGCTTTTGCCGAGTAGCATATAATGAGTAACGAGTAACACGGGACTAGTAGAGTGTTATGACTAACGAGTGCTGAGTATAAAATAAGCAAATAAGCAACGACTACGTAATGCCCATTAGTATTAAAAAATTGACTGACGAGTTACCACAAAGATATGATAAGCAACGAGTGATGAGAAATTCGTAATTAAGTATAGGGAGTGGCGAGTGATGCGATTTAAACGAGTAAGTGATGAGTTCTCCTTAACTTGTCTTGGTTTTAATTAAATTCAAGCTATACCTCTGCTCAACTTGACAATAGACTCCTCTATATGAAGTCTATCTAGAGCTATAAACTGTGTCACGAGCTGTCTTGTCTCTCCAACCCAGTCTGAAGTTAACGATACGCCCTGAAAGTTTTTGATTAATTTCTGTGGCAGCCTTTTTTCCGTTGGGTCAATGCGCGCTTCATCAGCGTCTCTCGCTCTCTCTCTCTGTCTATCTAACTCCCCCTCTCGCTCGTTAGCTAGCTCAGTGAGCCATGCCCTGTCCAGTGGTCAAATGTACAGAGAGAGAGAGAGAGACGCTTCGCATATTGGAGCGAACTCATCTCTTGTTCGCTATTTCATATTGTACAGATAATAATAATAATCATAATGAAAATAATAATCATCTTTTTTTCGAGTTTCTTCTTTATTTTGTTTTTTCATTAATTGCCAACGTTTCATATTTTATTTCAGCAAAATGCTGCTTTCGTTGTTGTTCTTGTTGTTGTTGTTGGTTTGGTGTTGTTTTTAATTTGTTTTTCAATTATTTTTGTGGCTGGGTTTTTCATTGGAATCGGGCACGCTTGTTGTCGCCATGTTTTTTAGCTGAATTACGAGTACACTGTCGCCACTGTCCGTCTCCATGTCCGTCTCTCTGTCCGCCTTCGTCTCCGTCAGCAATCCTAAAGTCCGTCTCCGTTACCGAGAGCCCAAAGTTTTCACAGCCTCAGCATTTAAAAGTGTATTTTATTGAATGTTTTCTTCTACATATATAGCAGCGATAACTTTTGACACGGCCCCAGATCGTAAATGAAGCATCAACAAGTCATTGATAACAACATACATGTATGTAGCAGGCAATCAGTGCGTGCTTATCAATGCAATACCTCGATTCGGACTTTGTTTTCTAATTAATATTTCTGCTGTTGGACACGAGTTTGTAAATCATTGCTGGGTAATTCAATAATTTACGTACATTTATAAGATGTTAATTCTGTAGAATCGACATTGAAAACTAATTAATTATTTACTTATTAGCTTGCTTTTAATTTCTGCGAATTTACACATTTAAAAATTATAAAGAATTCAAATAATTAAATTTAAAGCGAATCAATTAATCGCACACCTGACATTAAGATAATGTGAAATCCGATAACGTGTTTTCAATGGAATATACTCGAGTTGATTTTGAAAAACAAAATCATAAATAAATTCAAGCAAATTCATATATTTCATTTGTGGCTGCTATTAATAAACAATAAACTCTTAAAGCCAACCTCGCATACATATAGCCATAATACCTTGGATCATGTGGCATATAGTCTGTGCATTGTCAGTTAACGTCGAACACAATACTACAAATATTTCTGCTGATGGAAACAATATGCCAAAAAGTCTGCTAAATGATAATGATGCATCGGGCGGTAGAGCAAATAATTTTAATGGCACATCAAAATCAAATTTCATCCAACACATCCGCCCACCATGATCGTAATTTCTATAATTTCCAGACATACCATAAATATAATACTTGAATTGTAGTATACACATTATGTTATGCAGCCGACAATTGTTTACAAGCACATTATAGACACTTGAAAGTTTCGATTTCAGCTAGAAAAACAAAAACTTTATTATCTTTTTAGCGGTTTCTTTGATTTGTTAGGATTGCTACTCGCTTTTGGTTTGCTGCAAAGTTCATGGTTAACTTTTTACGACAGTTAAAAAGATTTGTATCTTAATTACAATAAAAAGCATTATAGATTATAATTTAGTTGAAAGAGTGGTAAAGTAGAACAGCATAAAAGTAAATATTTTGTTGAAATTGAGATTATTTTAAAAGAGCTTCGCATAATTGATTGTTGGCATTTGTTAGAGTTTTGGCTATATAAATTTATTTGTCCCCATTGCCTTCCTGAAGTGCTTCTATATATAAAATACATTTTAAATGAATAAATATACTTTTCGATTCAAATTCAAATTCAAATAATGCCAAATTCCAATGCAAAATATCAAAAAATTCTTAAAAAAAATTCGCAAAAATTAACTTTGACTACAGCAACATCCACATTTTTCTGCCTTATCAATTTGCCATCTAAGAAGATTTACAATTGTTATAGTAAAAAAGTTTGTAGAATACAAATTTCTGCTGCCATTTGTCATCTGTCTGCTGCTGAGTCATAGAGCGAGATAGCCAGCTGTACAGAGAGAGAAAGAGAGAGCGCGAGTTGGAAAAAGTCAATTTCAAATTTAATAGCTTTTTTAGCTTTTTTTTGCAACGCATTGACCTTTGGCTACATGTAAGTGGCACAAAACTGTGGCACATGTGGCGAACTGGGCTTTCAGATGCAACATAGCATTGGAATGCTAACCTACAATTAGCTGAAAGGCCGACACATGTGGCAAGCTTACACTTTGGGGCAGTAGCAACAGCAGCAGTAACAACTCAGCTGCTGCAACTCTTTTACATGTGTCACAATTGCAATGCATGTTTGGGGCACAAAAAAAGTGAGTGAGTGGGGCAAGTTAGCGATGTAGAGAGAGAGGGAAAGGGGAAGCTGGAGCTAGAGAGCAGCGGCTTGAGAGAGCGCTAAAAAAGCATGTGGCATCATTTTGAAGCGGCTGTCTTGGTTTGATGTTAATGTTGTCGCGATTGTTGCTGCTGTTGTTGTTGTTGTTGTTGTTGCTGTTGCTGTTGTTGTTGCCTCAGTGTCGTGAGAATTTTTCGCGATTGGTCGCACAGCGTGTGAAATTGAAAAGTCCCATATAGACAGTTGCGACTGTGTGGGGCAGGCACTCCCAAAGAGTGCTCAGATAGATAGCAACAGAGAGAGAGAGAGGGGGAGAGGAAGAGAGAGAGAGTGGGCTGGAGACGGCGAATTAAATGAAGCGAAAGTGTTGCAAAGCAGTAAATAACTGTATAATTGCGGCACATTGACCGGCATTTTGCAATTAATGACAATCCTTAAGCTTAAACTCCAACTACATACACAGTTGTTGCAACAACAAGACGCACACTTAAAACTAAAACACACTAACATTTTGCATCTCTTTCTTTTGCTTGCAGGTGAGTGACTGTTGCCATCTCTTTCTCTGTCTGTGTGTGCAGCTGGCGTGTAATTCTAAATTCGATAATTAAAGGTAACTATATATAGTGACTAGTATGTCTAAGAGGTACGTAAGTACGATCTACTCGATACTACTGCAGGGCAATTAGGCAGCTGTGCCCCACATTGCGGCAAGTGGTTTTTTTTTTGTGCTGTAATTGAATACAAAACTTAACACGCGCCAATTTCATTAATTAATGTCCCCAAAAAATGAATCACACACACACACAAAGGCTTTAACAATCAAATGAAAAACAATGGGAAATTTATTAAAAGTACGTTAGTGTTTGCTGTTGTGGACTGAAAGTCAACTTTAAACTGCAGCTGAGTGTGTGGCAAGCGTAACGTGCCTCCTCGTTGTTGTTGTTGCTGCTGCTGCTGCTTTCTGCTTCAAGTGTTTTATGGCAAAACCAAAAAAATGCAAGAACTTTTCTGCTGCTGTTGTCGCTTGCAACCAATTGTTGCACTCCCCCGCTGCTGCTGCTGTTGTTGTTGCTGGTGGCGACACCGACACGCATGCGTTTCATTTACAACTAAACTGCCCCGTTGTGTGTTGTCTCTGTGTGTGTGTTGGTGTGTCTCTGACAAAACTTTACCCCTTTCGCCCCCCCTTCTTTCCATTTGTGTTACCAGCTCAAAAGCAAAACAAAACTTAACAAAACAAAACAAAACAAAGCATAGTCCAAATTGAAGTTGGAAAACTTCACGCCCCGTTGCACGTTGCTCGCATCGGGTGTTCTACTCCCCTCCCCTGCCTCCCTCCTTTGCCTCCCCTCGCTCTATTGGGCGATACAATTGAGTGCGCATGCGCCAACGCCAGCACTCAATACACACCAATACACACACACACACACCCTCACGCACTCACACTCTCTCACATTTTGGCATCTGACCTATGCAACAGGCCAGCTAACAATGGCACACACAAGGGTTAATGCTAATGTTAATACATTTGCTAATACACCCTTTCCCTCTCTCCCACTCTCTTACACTGTGAACAATGCTTGGTACTTGTTTTAACTGCTCGCTTACTTATCATTATACATTTTGAACAATGAAAATTCCACTCCACAAACGCACAATGAACGCGCATTATGCTATGGCCGTTATAATAAGTTTAGCTCAATTAGTGCCTAGCATTATTTGACATATTAATATTATTCATATGCTGTCTTTAACGTCTCATTACTTCCAGTTATCTTAATGCTTTCATAATATTTCCCCATTTCTTTTATTAATCAGCAGTTTCTGCAGATAAGTGTGTGTACTTGCTATTTCCCTACTAAATATCAAACACAATTATATATGTCTTTGCTAATTTCCCTCATTGCTTAGCAACTTCCACATTAGCGTGTGTCTTTGCTAATTTCCCTGCTCGGTTGGCAACTCAACTCAAAAGTGTGTCTCTGCTACTGTGCTACTGCAGCCATGACACACACCTTATCGAGTTTAGACTTGCTTAGTTTAGACACACACCCATCATGCAAGACTCCACAATGTGGATGCTGATTGATCGTGTGTGTTGTTCTAAGTAAATTGTTAACACACACACTGGCAGTCGCATACACATGTCATAAGCTGAGCTTGTTGCCTTTGTTAGCAGCATCTTAACTGTTTGCGCTCGCTTGTTAGTTGCAAATTGCAAAAATTCAGTTGGTTTGCGCTGCTCTCTTATGGCCGTACTTTGTATTTATAAATTTGCCACTATTGCTGTTTAGTATTTTGTTTTCAAACAAAATACAGGGATACAAAAGAATGTCTATTTCCCCTACAATTTATGGCCACTGTGGATGCTGAGTGTTTAGTTTTCTTAGGAAATTTACACACACATGTGCACTCAAATACACGGACATGAGCATCATTTGTTATACTCTCTTTCACAAGCTGCCACTCTCTTGCAATCGCTCTCTCGCTCTCACTCTCTATTTAGCTTGGAGCTTTAGTAACGGCCATCGTTGTATGTTTTGTTGTTGTTGTTGGCTAAACCGGTTTATGTTCGAATCTTGACACTATGGACAACCAACAATAGCAGAAACAACAACAACAAGCACAGCAAATGAAATCCGTATAAAACAAAACAAAAAGACAACAGAAAAACCAAAAAAAATTAATACAGCTATTGACATTTTAATAATTATTTTCATTTAAAAAAGCAAATGGAATGAGTGAAAAAATCAACAAAACAAAGACAAAATTGTGAATATTATTAAAAAGAATGCTGAAATTAATTATAATGCTATTAGGCGAGACACGTTCTAAAGACAAACAAATGAATCAAATATTAGAATTATATACTATATGCTTAGATGTATAGGTATTCTATAGGTACATATATCTATCTGATGATATGACCAAGTTTGGTTCGAACAACTTGAGTGCAGCGCACAGCACAGCACAGCAGTACACAACAACAGCAGGCAGTATCTATGACCTTAGCTGGCAATGTATTGACCTTGCTAAAGCAGCAACAACAGCAACAACAACAGCAGGGAGAGCTATTAAGACCAAGACTAACTCTAAGACTTAGAGCGAGACTAAAGTTGCGGCTAGGCTAGCGATTTATCGATTGCACGATGATGAAGAATCCTTACATATTGGAATGCGGCTGTGGTTCCACTGATGCTGCCAACAACAACATTGAAGTGGGGTGGGCTGTGAGCAGTGCGGGGAGGAGGGGGGTAAGCGGGGAACAACTCACGTTCGCTGGTGATCTTGGTGTCTGTCGCCGCACGTACGCGGCTTTAACAACCAACTTACATAGCCGCCGATTAGCCAAGGCAACGTACAAATGTCCAGAGTCCAGAATTGCCAACTTCAAGCATATGTATATATATATATATGCTGTATGTATATATATATATATGCTGCCAAGAACAGGCTTAACTCCAAAATGAGCTATCTCACTGCGCAAATCTTTCACTTCACTGTGCAGTTGGGTCTTGGACTGGCTTTTAAGGGCCTGCCAGCCTCTCGCTCACTCTCTTCGCCCCTCTCTCTGTCTCTCTCTCTCTGTTGCTTTGTGCACTTATCGCAAATGCATTGTGGCAGGCCTACGTTGGAGCCTCGTCTTTTGTTTCATGCTTCATGGCCTAATGGCAGGCTCCACAGGTTGCTGTTGGTGTTGTTGTTGCAACATCTTGTCGCTGGGCGCCCTGAACATGCAACCCAAGCACAGAGCAGTGTCCTCAGCTTCAGCTTCAACAGCGGCTTCATCTTGAGCTTGTTGGACACGTGTGCGTTGCTAAAACGTCCGTTTCAGTTTTTATTCTTGATTCTTTTGTTGCTTTATCTCTTTGATTTTTCATTTTTATTTTTATTTTTATTTTTTTTTTGCATTTTGTATTCTGTGCTTTATGCCTGGATTAAATTTAGCAAATCGAACCCATGCGCTAATTGAACGTGTAGTTGTGCTTCTTTTTGATCTTCGTCTCCATCTTCTTCATGTATTTGTGTTGACAAAATGGCCGCAACATTGTTGCTGCCTGTTGTCCACATTTTGTATTACATTCTTTCTTTCGAACTGCAAATGTTTATGCCGAAAATTAAGAAGAAAAACAATAATGTGTGTATTTTTAAATCGATAATAAATGTCCGATATTACGCCTCCTCCCTCTCTCATTCCCCACAACAACTCCCACTGCAGTGCACTTAGCAGAGCACACAGAATTGCCTTTGCCGAAAAAAAATGTCAAAAGCTCTCCAGAGTATTGCCTCGCCTCGCCTTGCCTGCTTTTGCTTTCTTCGCCTCTCTAGACACAATCGGCATCAGCATCGTCGTCGGCGGCACTCGGCTTTTGCTTCGTGTGTCCAATCGTCTTCTCATATTTCACACTTCACGAATAAACGATTAAAGCCTCGCAAACAATCTGTTATTGGAGTTGTTGCAATTATGTTTACAAAGACATTAAAAAAAGCCCAAGCCACAACAACAACAACAACAACGACACACACTCACACTCGCCAAGCTTTAACTTGAATCGAATACGACGACAGCAACAACAACAACAATACAGACGCAGCCGAATCCGCAGTCGTTTTTGGAATCTTGAACTGAAACGTGAGTCGTGCGACGATATACATAAGCAACAATAACAATAACAACAACAACAGCAGCAGCAAGTACAAATGTTAATATTGAAATCTTAAGGAACTCGACTTGAACATGCCCTACAATTGCCAAATTCATGACGTTTAATATTTTAAATAGATTTTTTGGAATTTTCTGGCTTTGAAGTAGGATTTTTTGTGAATGTCCTGTGAATTTGCTGCTGTCAATTCATGCATTTTTAAATAATATATAGTTAGTTTTCTAATAGTTATGGAAAACCTTAACTACACTTTGAAAATGTGCATACATAGGCAATTAGTTAAAGTTATTATTAGTTATTCTTGTTACTATAAATATAAAGAGATATTTCTGACTAAAATAAATTTGGGAGTCTAGAATATTCTTAACACATTTATGAAATACTTAATCTTAAGTAGTAGCCGGTAGTTTTAAATCTAGGATATTCTTAAAATAAATATGAAAAGCCTGATTCAAAGTAGTTTAGTCTCCAAAGAGATGTATGGATTATTGCAAATCTATTATAAAGTCTTAACTTTATGCAAATATTTTAGGTGTATTTTGATTTTTCAGTTCTTGATAACTTCTTAATTTACAACACATGTCTTGAATGCTATTGATTTTAACTAAGATTTTATAAACAATTTAATTTCTAGCAGCTGAAATCTTGTTTAGTTTATTTAGCAGTCTGTGGCATGCAATGCCCTGCAGTTGCCTGCGCTCTACAGGGTATACAATGCCTACAGACGGCGACAAAAAATATAAATTCACAAAAATATATATATACGTACATACATACGTGTATGTGTATGTAAGTGTATAAAAAAAGAAAGAAACTTATGCGAACTGGCAGTTAAATGTGAATTTGAGTGGACGTCAGAAATCGCAGTTAAAAGTCGCTGTCGATCGATGTCTCAGACTCCGAGTCTCAAGTCTCAGAGCGTCTTCAAATGAAGCGTGATATTTGCATGTTTTGGGGTTAAAGGCAAAGAGCGTGATTGTAAACGGGCCAAGAGTATTGGGCCATAAGCATATTTCAGCTCAAAAGCACAAATTGTGCTGCATCATGATTGAAAGCCCTGGCAATTAGCTTTAATTCTAAGCCGATTTTCGTAGCAACGCACACACAGACAGACAGAGAGACGGACGGACGGACAGAGAGACGTATAGTTTTAGACATAGTGTGACAGCCGATGCTGATGAAGCAAAAATTGTTGATTGATCTATCCTAACTACTTATATTGGAGCAATCGTAGTTACAACGCAACGACAAAAAGGGCTGACAATCCAATTATACGGCCTTAGCACGTGCTAACTTTAAACTTGAACTTTTTTAAGCATTGTATTTGGCCAAAAAGGATGCAATAGCCCGGCGCCAGACTGTACGCGTTTTGAGCTGCTGCTGTTTTTGGGCCCATGCTGTTAGCCCTATTCAGCTGTCAAAAGTGCAAAACGCCTCACACATTTTTGTATTTTGTGTTTTGTTATTTGTTACATTTCGTTACGGACACTTGAGAAAAGCGGCGCTCAAGAACTGAGAACCGAGAACTGAGAACTTGAGACTTGGATTCTCAGCTAAGCGAAACACACACTTGACCGCCCTGTTTGTAGTTTTGGCTTAGAGAGTTGCACAGTCTGAGCTCGATTCGAGATTCTCTTTTGTTAGCCATAAATCCCAGCTGAGTTTGAGCCGCAGTCAGGCGCAAAGTCATCTTCGATTTGGATGCTGCTGCTGCTGATGATGATGAGGATGATGAACATCAGCAGGAGTCTACAAATATATGTCCCTGTCTCAAGGGTCCGTCAGGTTGGCTGGCTTTTCTATTGAATAGAGGGTGCGGAACGATACAGCTAAAGATTTTCACTGCACATGGCATTTTGTACGCTTCATGGAAAATGTTTTGTAACCAATTTCTTACACCTTCGTTTACCTGTTGTGTTGTCTTGTCTGCTTGTGTTGTGGAGTGGAATGGATCGGATTGGATGGGATTGGAGTAGAGTTTTGGATATTATGGAGTGGGATGCTGTACGATGATGCTGTGGAGTGCCTTCAAGTGGTTATTTGGAGTTCTTGTCAGTTGCATGTTTCTTCGATTTTTGACAGATGACTTTTCTGTACGGTTGTTCTGATTGAGGTCTGAGATACTGTTGCAGCGGCAGCTATTAATATGTTTGATTACGAACATCAATTTTCTAAGAGAAAATACCAGTTACCAATTTCAGAGTGGAAAACGTTGTGTATCGTGTGCCACAAAAACTTTTGACCACAAATTGAAAACGATTTTCAAATTTAAAATGTATTTTCATGCTACCCAAGTAATAAAATCAGCTAGAAAGAGAGCGACAGAGCGAGAGAGAGAGAGAGCTGGAAAACAATGCGCCACGTCTGAAGAGTTTTTCCTTAAGACAATGCAACGCCTCTTGAGCTCGCAGCGTGGGATTGGGATTGGTACTGGTACTGGGATTCAGATTCATATACAGCTATAGTTATAGTTTCGGGATTTAGAAAGAGCTGCGCAGCTGTTCTTGCCGCTTGCGCTTTTCGTGCCACATCTATTGTCTATGCTGGCCGACAGTAAAATATTTATGTTTTATTGCATTGTGCGTCTGAAGTATGCGCCTGCATTTACCTGAGTCGAGGTCCTGTGAGTGCGCAAGGCGTAAATACCCTCAACTGCAATTCGTTGTGGCATGCAACAGGTGAGAGCATACATGCGGCGAACAGCAAGCAGTATGCAGCTAACAGCTAGCATCTGAAATCGGCCATAACACAATGTTGACAACGTTTCTACACAAATCTTTTGGCCAAAAGACAAAAGCCAAAGCGCCGTATAGACGTGTGTTTTTTTTTTCTTCTGTTGCCCACGCAGATCAATCTCTGTACAAGTAAATGCGAACTTGAGTGCTTATAAGGCAGCATTTGCTCAGGCGCACTCTCTCACTCTCTCACACACACACACATGCGCACAGGTGAGCGAGAGAGAGAGAGAGAGCATGCGCTTACCTGAGCGTCATGCCATGGCGGCCACAACAACTGTTTAAATGTCTCTTTGCTTTCAATTCGCCGAAATGTATTCGAATTCGCTGCGTTGAAGCGAAAGGTAAGCAAGCAGAAGTAGAAGAAGAAGCAGAACAGCAGCTACGATTTTCGGTACATACACAATATCTTTGAGTGTGTTGTATTTTTGCTGGCGTTCGCAACGAATCCGTAAATCCGCTGCACTGCAATGCACACACAATGCCAGCTGTCAGTTGAAAAGTCAAGCGGGTATTAGAAATCCAAACCGTTATCGATACGACAAAGGTTTATCTAACATGAAGAAAGTCCTGGCAGAAGTATTAAAGGGAATTAAATGAAGTGTTGATGTATAAGGATAAGGAAGGATATATTAGAGTTGAAACATGTTTGTAGTTATCTTGCATACTAATTCTACTCGTTTCTAAGCTATGAGTTGAGTTATAAATATATCTAGAATTAAATTGCATAAGAAATAAACTTCGAGTTAGACAAAACTTTTAATTTCTTATAAAAAAAAGATTTCTTAATAATTTGAATTTGATAATTCAACTTTGGGGATTTTTAATTATTGAAGATCTATTTATATAAATATTTGTAAATTAAGTTAACGTTAAAATATGCCTCTATCGATATATCATTGCTAAATTCTAAACAAGTCTTATGTAAAGCTAAGGTCAAGATTGGCTTTAGTTAGCTGATTCGTAATAAAATCAACAAAATAGTGAATTCCTTTAAAACCTGCATTACTTAAAATAATATACTCAATTCTCAACAAATGTTATTTTAACTATTTAATTTTAACTATTTTAACATAAACAAATGTGCTTTATTACAAAATGCAGTTACATAAGTCTGTTATTTGTTAGCATCTGTTTTGTGTGTTGTTTATAGAGTAACTAACACTTGCTAGTTAGCCTGTTTAGCGCTAGAATTTGTAGACTCTGTTTTTGAGAACGTAGCGTATTCAGTTGCAATTGCAGCGGTAACTTAATTCTCATAGTTTCGTATTACGCAGACTTTTGGAAAATTGTCTTGCGTAGCATTTTGTGTTTTTTTTTTTTTTTACCTGTGCACAGCAATAACAGTGCCTCCTGCCAGTCTAACTGTCTCTGTCTCACTGTATCTGTAGTTGTTAGTGTGTGTGTGTGTAACTGCTGCCTGTTGCTGCTTTTGTGGATCTATTGTGCAGCTGCACAAGCAACAGGCAGCATTTTCTTTACTTTGCTTTAGTTTTGAGTGTATGTATATATGTTGTTCGTTTTTCGGTCTGATCTTCGCTTAGATCGCTCGCTCACCTTTTACCACACGTCGTCGTTGTCGTTTACCTGTATTCTTTTGAGCAACTCTCGCTCTTTACCTAACTCGCCGTATCGTCTCTCTCTCTCTCTCTCTCGCTCGCTCGCTCTGTGTGTGTGTTTCGCTGAGAGAGTTTTGAGTCTTGTGCGCTGTGCACTGCGAGACTTTTGTTTCGGCTTCAGTTTCGAATTCAACGTGACGCTGCGCAGACGCGTTTTGGGCTAAGTTCGAGTTCGTGTGTGTTTTTTGTCAGTATTTTATTTTGCCAGAGTTCGAATGCTCGATAAAAAAATAAATTGTTGATCGTATCGCTTTGGGGACGTCTTATGCACACAACCGTCTGTTCGCCTGCTAATTTAGTGCTAATCGAATGTAATACTTAAGCATATAATACCAAGCAAGAGTTTGGCGAGTGTTTAGCAAGTGTCTGCTGATTGAAACGAGTGAATATAAAACGAAATAAAATAAAATCAAATAATATTTTGTGAATTCATTGCTAATTGGAGAGCGAGATAAAGAGTGAGAGAGACTGGCTCAAAGTGCAGCTGTGTGTGTGTGTGTGTGTGTTTGCTGCACAAAATGGCCAAGTGTTTGTGCAAAATAACAGCAGCAACAACAACAACAACAGCAACAACATCAGGCCGTATTGCAGTCAACTATTAAAAGCTGCGCCTGCGCGCGCTCCCTAACCTCAAATAACGCAACAGAAAAAGTAACAAAAAAAAACCAACAAAAACATAAGCAAAAAGCTGTGCGAGTCGAACTCGAAAAAAGTAAAAAGAGAACTGAAAAAGTTAAAGCCAAAGCAGCAAAGCAACAACAACAACAAAAAGCCTTCGTAATGTGAAACTGGTTCCTATACACAAATACAAACACACACCACACACTCTACACACACTCATACACACACATCAATTGCAACGACAACAATAATAACAACAACAACAGCAACAACAACAACAACAAAACGCAGTGAAAGAGCTTGAAATTTTCTGTTGTATTTTTTGGCACGCAAAACGCAGCAAAAGTTTTTTTTTAATTTTGTTGGCATAATTTATATATTTTTTGATATTTCGTTGCTGACAACGCGAAAAACAACACGCGCGATCAGCTAAGAAACGCGAAAAAAGAAGTGTTAAGAAGCGCGAATTTGAACAAAGTTTATAAATTAACCAAGACATGACGTCACTGGTCTTAACAACACGCTCTTGATTCAATTGCAACAAAAACACATACGCATACCCCAAAAGATGCGCACATTCAAATTGTTTGGCAGTTGCGGCAGCGGACTGTGTCTGCCCCTGCTGCTGCTCCTCTTGACCCACTTCATATGTGTGTGGCCCGCGTCAGCGATGCGCGATCGTTATGCCCGCCAAAACAACAAGTCGCGCCATCAGGATGCATATCGCAACAATGCGGGACGCAACCGCAATCGCGGTGGCAGCCACGAACGTGTCTCAGCGCCAGTCAGCAGCGGTGTCATCATTGGTGATAACAACAAGGACACATTTCCCAAAGGCAAAAGTAAGTGACGCTAACAGATCAGATGTTAAACGTTTGGGTTGCCTAGAAGCTATGGAAATATCGGGACACATAGTATAAGGAATAAATAAAAAATAACCAAATTATTACATTAAATGTAATACTAAATATGTTCTTTATGGAGATTTTACAGTGAGATTTTAACAGAACCAAATAACACCGTTAACATATGTTAAAAAACGATCAAAACACAAAGAAAATTCACAGCAACAGCAGCAAATAATGAATATTTATAAAATATAAGTAATCAAATAAACTTTCAAGTAACTTGTGCTATAAATACACACTCAAACTAAGATTACGTCAACAAAAATATTTTAAAACCCAACAAAAGCAGGCATTTTAAATATAATATGCGATTAAAATAATTATTTTATATACATGCTAATGCTAATCATCAACTTTTACTATGCTTATTCATTTCCCAAGCATTCCAAGCTAAATTTTTTTTAAACATAGAAATTTATCTTAAATACATTATGTGAATACAGTTCTTAGGAACATTTGTTATCACAATCACATTAAAAGCACTATACAAAACCTTAAAAAAATGTCATAAATTCAAATAGACGATAACAGCACGTATTTCCCATAGCAATTTATGCCAATTATTGTTTATTAATTGTTTTAAATGTGCTTTTTTTTGAATAATTGTTTTACAATAACTTTGTAACCTTTTCTGGCCCAACACCTATACGTTTTCTTCGAGGATTTCTATTAGCTTAGCGTGAAGTACTATATCACATCAGTCATGTTCAAACATAAAGCATCCATCATGATGTTTATGTAGATTTGCGTGCCCATATATCATAATCATATCAAGACATTTGCCCCGAATAACGTAGAGTGTGTGTTAAGTGCAACTGTCCAATGAAAAACAAAAAGTAAAAAAAAGAAAACACAAAAATAAAGCAGTACCCCAAATGTAATCATATTTACCCCATATGAGTTTGGTAGTTACTTGCGTTTTAGTTTCGGTTGTTGTTGCCTCAGTATCTGTATCTGTATCTGTATTTGATATGCAGCCGCTTATCTTATCGTACGTGCTGCAGTGCAGCGTGTTTGGTTTTGGTTTCGTTTTTTTTATTTTGGGCTGCATTGTTGGCATTCACCCCGTACTACTGTCTCCACCTCTAGCTCAATCTTTACCTGCCCATTTGGCCGGTGCTTGGGCCGCCAACCTCTTGACTTGGGCGCTCGCAACGCCCACCCCATTCCCCCCTCCCGCTGGAAAAGCGTTAACTTATTATTGCTTTGTGTTATCAAAAGTGTTTAACAAATATGAAATTCTTGTGTTTCGTAATTTCAATTTAAGCAAAAGGAAGCCAATTTGTAGTTAACGTTGCTGCTGTTGCGCATACGACGTGTGTGTGCGTTGTTGTAGTAATTGTTGTAGTTGTTGTTGCATTTTCAAGCAAATTTTCCATTTCTCTTTGTCAGCAGCAACAACTGCAATAGCAGCAGCAGCAACAACAACAACAACAACAACAACTGCGACACAATTTCCAGCTAAAATGGCGACTTAATTTGTTGACATCGCAAGTAACGCGAATATCGCATTTACTTTTTGCTTTTTTCGCTCAGTTCGAAAATTAATGAGAAACCATAAAGCTAATAGTCGAGGGCAGTTCAAGAGTTAAGCGGCTGTTGTAAATTTTTATTAACACATTATATTTTAAATTATATAATTGAAAGATTTAGGTACTCAATATTCTCTAAACAAAAGCTCTAAAAAATTTTTTGTACGTTTCTATTTTAATAATCTTCTTGTTTATATTGTGAACAACATTTACTCTATGAGCAGCACTAATTTTATTTCAATTTTCCTGTATTTAATTAAGTATTACGTCTTTTTAGACTGTTTATTTCAAAATGTTGGAGTGGTCTATTAGGTTTCTTAAGAAATGTTTAATGGGTTTCGAATATCGTAGCTGGAGAAATATTTTGATCTGTACGTTATCCATTTTTGCCTAGAATCCAGAGCTGTTAAAAAAAGCATTCGAATATATATATTTTATATTCGAATGCTTTTTTTTAACAGCTCTGCTAGAATCGAATAGCTAAAGTTGTTTTCATATCATCAGCTTTTAGTATTCTTATAATCTATATTATCTATAATCTATTTTAGTATTCGAAATTTCTGCTTTGAGACTTAAAAATTTAGATTCTGTTAGAATTTTCTTAATACTAACTAAATTTGATTAAAAACGGATAATGAAATTGCAAAGCAGTCATATAAACTAGGTACAATTCAGTGTTTAGTATAAAACTTTTCTGTTTTTAAACCATCTTATGCTCCAGTATATGGATATGGTCTGCTGTAGTCGGCTTGCTTGGCTATCGCCAGATTTCCAACTACTACTAGTAAATTTTATTTTCTTATGAATTTTGTGTTCATATCTTTAAGCAAAACATTTGTTTGCCCAATACTTTGGCTACAAATATTTGCATTTATCAAGCAAACAAACAGAGTTAACAAAGTTTTCTGTTTCTCCAGCGAACGTTGTGTCGATATTCAGTGATCATGTAGCTGCAAATTAATAAATGTACTTTTATATACCATATACACATGTGTGTGTGTGTATATATTTGTAGCTCCCCCCATTCGCAATTGTGCAAATATTGGTATAGCAACAACTTGGGGGCTATCACAGTTGTTGGCCTATGCTAATGGATACGATATTATATTGGTATTGGCATAGGTATAGCTATATCTATAGGTAGAGTTACTGAGATACTGTTTAATGTTTGCAGTTGAGTTTCGTTTCGTATTTTATTTTTACCGGATATGCTGATAAGCTATGTGTTCTATACCTAAATCTAACTATACTCCCCTGTGTATAATTACATATATGATTTTGCAACACTTCAAAGTTGTTTGGCATTTTATGACATGTCGTGGCTGTAAATAAGCACAGCTGCAAACAAATATGCAAATAAATATCAGGCTCTAAAAGCCACACGTGCAAAATGGGAAAACTGAGGACTGACAGGAACAATCGGAGATTGTACTGTGTTTGGAATTCATATACAATTGTTGCTATTGTTCAAATAGCTGAGATAATATATTTTTTTATACAACTAATGATAAACTTGAGCAAATAATTTTGTAGCGCTTTTAAAAACTATTTGTTTCAATTTATTTTAGCTTTATAATTAAAACGTATGGCTTTTTTTGTAGCTTGGGCATAAAATATTAATTGCTTTTAGTTAAATATTTGCTTGTTTTTTTTTTTATTATTTGTTTATTGCGCACTTTTCCGCATTTTTGTATTAGGCCAAAGCAGTACAAAGCTAAGACAAAGACCAAGATTTTGATGGCCAGAAAGGCTAGAAAAGGCCTCCTAAGCCAGCTATGACTCCAGCTGTAAGTGTGCTTGTGTGTGTGTGTGTGTGTTAGCGCTTGAAAAACCACATTCCATAGTGTGCTACAACAACAACAGCAACAACAACAATAGCGGCTCAGCATCCACTGAGAGTTGGTAACACAAACACACACACACAAACAGTCCCATAAAATGGTGTAAGCTCTGGCTAATTACAGCGTCAGGCACGCGCTTACTGCAGCTGTATGTGTGAGACTGTGACTGTGTGTGTATTGCTTAGTTTGCATAGCATTTCTATAATTCCTGATTAAGACATCACAGCTATAAGAAAAAAACTTACAGTCAGCGCGAATTGCAAATCGCCAGTTGCCAGTTTTTATTTTGAGCTGTTTGAACTTTAAGTCCTCCTGTTGTTGTTGCTGTTGTTGTTTGCTAGTTTTAGTAAACAACTATACACGGATAGTGCTCAGTACACAGTTTTAACAAAATACTGGTTTTTCTAAACCCACACACACACATACAAACACACGCGCAGACTTATTAAACGCGCAGTTGCAAGAAAATTGCTGCAGCGGCTGCTGCAACTGCGCACAACACACACACATACAACTGAAATGCAGAGTGTGTGTGAGAGAGAGAGAGAGAGAGAGAGAGCTGGAGAGTGTAGAGCAGACTCTCTCTCTCTCTCTCTTTAGTTATTGCGCTCTCTCGCTCTCTTTTTGCAGTTTATTAGACTTTTAACATGTACAAATTGTAGAACTCTTTGCTGTTGCATATTGTTTAGCTTTTGGCACACTGTGCTTAGTGTTTGGTTCACCCTAAAGCTTTAGCTATAAAATTCAGCTGTTTGTTTTCTTCAGTGTCTTCTCTATGTGGGCGTTGCGATTCGATTTCGAAACTTGCAGCAGCAAAAGGCAACAACAGCTTCCGCAGCTTCAATGCGGCCCACGTATTGTTGCCAGTTGCTGTTGTTATTGCTTTTGTTGTTGTTTGTAGCGCTTTAAGTTCTATGCCTAAAAATAGCTGAAATGTTGCCGTGGTTACTGAAAATTGCTTATAGCCAGAATTGTACACGGGAACACCAAAAATGGCGCCAGGGCGTGCTCATTAAACCAGCTGGTTTGTTGGCTTAGAAGTTTGTTGGTTTCTTGGTTTGTGCTGTAATTCTCAATTGCAGTTTGGACTTTGCACAAAGCACAAAAAAACACAATCACAGGCTTATCTAATGGCAGCATTGTTTAGCTGTTGTTGCTGTTTGGCTGCCGCTGCTGCTGCTTCTGCTTCTGCCTTAACTTGTTGCTGCTTGTCGTGAGGCACGACCTGCGCCCAATTGTTGTACACAAACTAAATGAACGCGCATCGAACACGAAATGGGCAATACAACGAATAAGCCAAAAGCCAGGGCCAGCTTTAGTTGTTGTGCCTAAGGTATTTAGTTGGTACTTTTTGTTGTTGTTGTTGTTGTTGTTGCTGTTGTTGGTGCTTTGCTGTTTGCTGTTGTTTGCTGATCTGCACTTTGCCAGTCGCCTCGGCAAATTTGTTATGCGAAAGAGGCAGAAGATGCGCTTGCAGCAAAGATTTTTGCAGCTCGTTGCGCTTATTTGCCTTTGTCTTCGTGACGCCACGACACAGAACAGCAACAACAACAACAACAATAACAACAACAACAACTTATGAAAGAAAGTTGCCGCATTGTGCATTGTGGAAGAATTGTTTTGCTTTTGCAAAATCCGCGCACGTAACCAATCGCTAGCCAAGCCAAGCTAGTCGAGTTGGTCAAGACAGTTTGAGGAGTTGTTGTGGTTCAGGGGTTGGGGGTTGGGAGGGGGGTTACTTCTGGTAACTGTAATGAGCTGCGTGCATTTAATGAACACTCGCAAATGAATTTATTAAGCGGCTTTTTACACAATTTCATTGTAAATTGAACGCGTGCCGCGAGACTGAATTGTCGCAAAACAGTTATGAATTATTTATGTGGCGTCGTTTGCTGGCCAACACAACATTGCTCTGGCTAGCCACAAGTGAGTGTGTGTGTGTGTTGCCAGCTAATCTATGACACCTAATCGCTTCAGTTTATAGCTTGTAGTTGTAGTTGTAGATTGTGGCACGAGCAATTGCTGGTTGCATCTGCATGCAGAGGACTTTACCCCAGTTAATCTCGATATACGTTATATATATATAAATTTGACGAACTTTCACCGCACTTTTTGTTTAGACGGAGATAGAGACAGAGAGAGATAGAGAGAGAGAGAGATATATACAGAGAAAGATCAATGTACTTGTCTGCTGCGCTGTTGTTGTTGGTGGTTCAAATTGTGGCAACAGCTTGCGGCATATAACGGCCGACGCCTTATAATTTTGATCGGAATCTGCCCACTTCGATTTGATTAGAGAGAGGGAGAGAGAGAGAGAAGTTTTGGGGGAAGTTCTACAGCATGCTGGGCAAACAGAGAATCTACACTTAGGTAAAAAACAAAGCATGCTTAATGCCCTTTTAAATCTTTTGTTATTTTACAACAAAATCTATGCTTTTCATGTTGTTGTCGCTGGCTGGCCAGCCGCAGGCAAAGGTACGAACAACAACAACAAAAAACACACAACAGCAATCCAGATGGTTTGGCTACAGAGTTAAAAATCTTTTCCACGAAATGAAAATACACACACACACAGACAGACATATAGACAGCCAGAGGGAAGAAAAAATGAAGAGCGTAGAACGAAGAACGGAGAACGGTGAGCGGTGAGCGGAGTGCGCAGCGGGGACGCTGTATACAAACGTGAGCAAGCAAGCAGCAACACGAAAGAACCGGCTAAGCGAGTCTCAAGACTGAAAACTGAGAATTCTGACTCTCGAGAGTTCAGAGTCTGAATCTGAATCTGAGTCGGAGTCAGAGTCGGAGTCTGAGATTTGTTTCGGCTATTGAGCCTATGATTATGGCTAAAGTCTCGAGTTGCTGCTATTGCCATTGCAGTACTCTGTCTGTGTGTGTGTGTGTTGCAGCAGCATTCAAATCGATTATGTAGACGTTTGCCTTGCCACACGAGAAATGCGTCGTGCTTTCCAACTGGCAACCTCAAATCTTTTGGCCTTTTCACCAGCCGCAAAAAACAAAAAATCGAACCACAACACGAGAAAAACAAAAAACAAAAAAACACAATATTTAGAAAGTCAGCACAGCACAGAGCTTGGAATGCGGTTGGGTCTATTAATCAGCACGTCAGCGTCAAACAGTGAGGTGTAGCTGGCGAGGGGGGAGGGGCACAGAGGGCACAGGTGGCAGAGTGATGCTTGTTGGCTTTTTGGGCAGAGGGCGAAGTTGAAGATGAGTCGTGTTTGTTGTTGATGGCTGAACAAATACAATCGATAAACAAATACGAGTACAATGGCTTAATATATATGCGAGTGTGTGTGTGTGACCCGACCTCAGCGCTATGCTTTAACCCTGTTCCTCCCTCAAACCACTGTAGTTCGTTGCCTAAGTCTTTTGTTTTAATGAGCACATTGCTTGAATTATGACTTTGATTTGCTGCGAGACAAAGATAAAGACTGTAAGAGCGCAGAGCCAGTCACTCATTAGCGTCGAGACACTTAGCCTAAGGATTACAAATTAGCCTTTTTTTTGCCACAGCTCAACACACACACATACAAACACAGACACACAGCAAAACGCGGGCGTGTCCAGAGCCAAAAGAAAAATCGCATAAGCAAGCATTTCACAAGAATCTTATACTGCTGCTGTCTCCTACGGCTCTTTCTTCCACAGCCACTTCTCTCCTTCTTCTTCTTCTTCTTTTTGTATACTGCTTCGATCGTGTGTCTTAGGTTTCAGCCAAGGAGCAACATGAAAAACGCTGCTGATAAATTGTACGCGATAAAGCCGCAACCCATTCGGCTTGAAAAGGGTTTCGTGCGATGCCATGCAATGCGATGCGATGCGATGCGATGTGGCGCGTCTCGGCGCGGCATGACGTTCGCTATGAGAAATGGCAGAGAAGAGCTCTGCAGCATTCAACTGGCCAGCGGCTCTGCTTCGTGCCAGCATCATCATCACGGACACAGTGAGAGAAGAAGAGAGAGAGAGACAGCAACGACAAACAGCAAAAAAAAGATAAAAACAAAAACAAAACAAAGCCAAAGAATTTGTACGAAAATATTTGCGCTTCGATTGCCAGCAGCCGCTTTTGATCAATGTCCGACGAGATCAGGCAGGACAGGGCAGGCAAGAGGGCAGAGGACACAGGACAGTGTAGAGGAGAGGCCAGCGCCCAAGTCCAATGTCAACTGCAGCCTCACCTTTTAAAATACACTTGAGTATAGGGTATATGAAGTTTGTTAAGCAAACTGTTAGGCTTTGTTAAAGTCTTAAATAAGCATCACAACTGCTGAAGAGGTTTTGGCTATTAAAATTTGTATTTGTAGAATAACAATATATTAAAAAGTTGTTGTACAAAAAATATTTGTAACTATTGAACAAAAATTTCTAAAGAATTTTAATGCAAAGTACTATCTGTTATAAGATATTTAACTGAATTCAAAGTAGTATATACATAAAATCTAACTATTTCTATAGTTTCTCTTACAAATTAATCGATATTTTTCAACTACAAGGGTATCAGATAGTCGACTTTTGACTCTATCGTGTTCTTTAGTGTTTTACCTTTGAAGTGTATGCCTTTTCTGTCTTTGGGCTGACGGTATGCATTGCGTCGCATATTTGCAGGCATTTAACTTTTTTTTTGCTTTCCCGAAACGTTTCCCAAGCACAAACACTTAAGAATTTCGCATTTCTCGGCGACAAACCAAATATTTTTAATGCCATAATTTCTGACAATCTTTTGTTCATAATTATTTTTGGTTGTTTTGCTGTTTGCCAGTTTCCACGAACTGAAATCAATAAAATGCGCAATATTTATGGCCAACGATTTGATATGTTTTTTCTTGTGGATGTTTGTGAATGTTAAAACCTTTTTTTGATAATTAGCTGAACCAAGCTGGGTGGGTGTTTGGCCCTATTGCTGCCCGTGGGCTGCTATAAGTGGGTGTCTATGTCATTTACTAGCTATAGCCACTCTGACACATGGCACACTTTTGCGGCCCACACACACACACGGGATTGCATCGAGCCACGACCCACGACCCACGTAGCCCTTTTTTCCAAAGAATCATCTAGCAGTAGGCCATGCAAATCAATGGAAGATGTACTCATACGCTCTCTTTCTCTCTCATTCTCTCACTCTTTCTTGCTCGGAGAGCAGTTGTTTAGTCTGGCAGCTAAAACAGGTCGCTGACTAATGATAACAGCGACTGGCTTTGGGCCTGACTTTGTCGCTGACTGCGTGGGCTGCTAATTATTGAAAACGCCAACTGAACTGCGACTGCGAGGCGCCCACTTGTTTTTTTTCTCTTCTCTCTATCTCTCTCTCTCTCTCTCTTTGTCTATTTATTTTATATTTTGTTTAGTTTTTATATGATTTTGTTTAAGTTGTTGTTTTTTTTTTCATTGCTTCCGAGCTTTCAAATACAAAAGACTTAGGCAACAAACTTGCACTCGGCTGCTTTGCTATTTCCGTTGATAATTCAAATGTGAATTTAACGGATGAACATTTGCATTCACCTGTAGCACATAATTCAACACCTACCTGTCTTTAATTAGACAGACATCGATACAATACGAAATTCAACACAATAATGATATACAGCCCACACAGACTGAGCTTTGTTTTTCTTTATTTTCTAAAGCTTTCCCCTAACTAATTGACAATTCTATGCTTTTTATTTACAGTTTGCATTGGCACAAAGAGTCGTCTATCGGTGCCCTCGAATCGGGATCATCATTATCGCAATCTGCGCGATCGCTACACGAATTGCACCTATGTCGATGGCAATTTGGAGCTAACCTGGCTGCAGGATCCAACGCTGGATCTCAGCTTTCTGGCCAACATACGTGAGGTGACGGGCTACATACTGATCAGTCATGTGGATGTGACCAAAGTAATCTTTCCAAAGTAAGTAAACGAAACATTTGAAGTGCTTGGGGGAGCTTTACTAATCTTTGGACTCCAATTTTTAGATTACAAATCATACGCGGACGCACACTGTTTAGCCTGACTGTTGGCGAGGAGAAGTATGCGCTGTTTGCCACCTACTCGAAGATGAATACCCTGGAAATGCCCGAGTTGCGTGATATACTGCAGGGCTGGGTGGGTTTCTTCAACAACTATAACCTTTGCCACACGCGCTCCATTGTGTGGCGCGAGATATTGTCGGGTGTGAACGATAGCCACAACTATGTGTACAATTTCACCGCCGAGGAGCGTACGTGTCCCAAATGCCATCCGTCCTGCGAGCAGAATGCCTGCTGGGGCGAAGGAGCACACAATTGCCAGAAGTTCAGCAAAATCACATGTGCACCGCAGTGTACACAGGGTACCCAGGGTCGTTGCTTTGGCCCGGGTCCTCGTGACTGTTGTCATCTGTTTTGCGCTGGCGGCTGCACAGGACCGACGCAAAAGGATTGCATTGCCTGCAAGAATTTCTTCGATGAAGGCGTCTGCAAAGAGGAGTGTCCACAAATGCGTAAATATAATCCCACCAAGTATGAACTGGAAGCGAATCCGGAGTTTAAGTATGCCTATGGCGCCACCTGTGTCCGTGAGTGTCCCGGTCATTTGCTGAAGGACAATGGGGCTTGTGTGCGCAGCTGTCCCTTGGACAAAATGGCCAAGGATGGTGAGTGCGTATCCTGCAGCGGTCCTTGCCCCAAGACATGCCCCGGCGTTGCTGTGCTGCACTCGGGCAACATTGATTCGTTCCGCAACTGCACGGTTATTGAGGGCAATATACGTGTGCTGGATCAGACCTTTTCGGGTTATCAGGAAATCGATGCACATTATGCAATGGGAGCACGCTATATACCCATGCATCCCGATCGTTTGGAGGTCTTCTCATCTGTGAAGGAGATCACTGGCTTTCTCAATGTGGAGGGTGTTCATCCGCAATTCAAGAATCTGTCGTGTTTTCGCAATTTGGAGATTATTCACGGACGTCAGCTTATGGAGAGCTATTTTGCGGCACTTTCCATTGTGAAATCATCACTCTCCAGTCTGGAGATGCGCAGTTTGAAACGCATCAGTTCCGGCAGCGTTGTCATACAGCACAACAAGAATTTGTGCTATGTCGAGGACATTCGTTGGTCCACAGTGCAAAAGTCCAGTGAACAGAAGCAGTTTATCCATGAGAATCTCAACTCTTCCGAATGCCGTAAGTAAAAGGTTACGAGACATACTTTCATTTACTAATAACTTACTTATGATTACAGGTAAAGTGGGTCTGGTCTGCTCGGATCAATGCAACAGCGATGGCTGCTGGAGCGCTGGACCGGATCAGTGTCTGAACTGCAAGAGTTTTAACTATAATGGCACCTGCATAGCCGATTGTCGCAATGTCTCCAAGTAAGTACACTGCAATAAATCACTAGCTGATCAAATTTATTAACTGCTTTTCGATCTTTCACTTACAGCACGTATCAGTTTGATGCAAAGACCTGCAAGAAGTGCCATCCGGAATGTCGCACCTGCTCCGGACCCGGTTCCGAGCACTGTGACGAGTGTGTGCATGTGCGTGATGAAGAGCACTGTGTGATTGTCTGCCCGGATGATAAGTACTCCGATTTTGGAATTTGCCGCAAGTGCCATGAGACCTGCGAGGGTTGCACTGGACCCAACAATACCATTGGACACTATGGCTGCAATACGTGTAATCTGGCCATCATTAATGCCGATGCCACCGTGGAGCGTTGTCTGCGCAAGGACGACAAGTGTCCGGATGGCTATTACTGGGAGTATGTGCATCCGCAGGAGCAGGGTTCTCTCAAACCTCTCGCTGGCAAGGCCATTTGTCGCAAGTGCCATCCACGCTGTGAGCTGTGCACCAACTATGGTTTCCATGAGCAGGTTTGCTCCAAGTGTGTGGGCTACAAGCGACGGGAGCAGTGCGAGGACGAGTGTCCAGCGGATCACTATGCCGATGAGGAGAAACGTGAGTGCTTTGAATGCCATCCGGAGTGCAAGGGATGCACTGGACCCGGTTCCGATGATTGCTTGGCCTGTCGCAACTTTAAACTCTTCGCCGAGGGTGAAGTCTATGACAATTCCACTCTGTTCAACTGCACCTCAAAGTGTCCAGCGGATGTGCCGCATGTCAACTACAACTCGTTGATCTTTGGACCGCATTGTGTGTCCACACCGCCTAAGGGTCCCAAGCAGGCAGCCAGTGTCAATGTGAATACGATAATCATTATCTTTGGAGCCGTATTCTTGCCCGTTATCTGCATACTCGGCGTCATCATCTACATTTGCAAGCAGAAGCAGCAGGAGAAGAAGGAAACTGATGATCTGGCTAAGGTATTCTTTGGCTGTGAGGACTCGGAGCCACTGCGTCCCTCCAACATTGGTGCCAATCTCAGTAAACTGCGAATTGTCAAGGATGCAGAGTTGCGCAAAGGCGGTGTGCTCGGCATGGGTGCCTTTGGACGTGTCTACAAGGGTGTCTGGGTGCCAGAGGGTGAGAATGTCAAGATTCCGGTGGCTATTAAGGAGTTGTTAAAGACATCGGGCGCCGAGTCCAGTCAGGAGTTCCTCAATGAAGCCTACGCCATGGCAACGGTGGAGCATGGCAATCTATTGAAACTGCTCGCCGTCTGCATGTCCTCACAGATGATGCTGATCACACAGCTAATGCCGTTGGGTTGCCTGCTCGACTATGTGCGCAACAATCGTGACAAGATCGGCTCCAAGGCTCTGCTCAACTGGTCCACCCAAATTGCCAAGGGTATGTCCTACTTGGAGGAGAGGAGACTAGTGCATCGTGATCTGGCAGCACGCAATGTGCTTGTGCAGACGCCATCGCTGGTCAAGATCACGGACTTTGGCTTGGCCAAGCTGCTCAGTTTGGACTCCAATGAGTATAAGGCAGCGGGAGGCAAAATGCCGATCAAGTGGTTGGCTCTGGAATGCATCAGACATCGCGTCTTCTCCAGCAAATCGGATGTGTGGGCTTTTGGTGTGACCATCTGGGAGCTGTTGACCTTTGGCCAGCGACCACATGAGAATATACTGGCCAAAGATATACCCGATCTCATTGAGATGGGTCTGAAGCTGGAACAACCGGAAATTTGCTCTCTGGACATATACTGTACTCTGCTTTCCTGCTGGCAACTCGATGCGGATCTGAGGCCACCGTTCAAGCAGCTAACGAATGTCTTTGCTGAATTCGCACGTGATCCGGGCCGATATCTGGCCATACCCGGCGATAAGTTTACACGCCTGCCCGCCTATACCAGCCAGGACGAAAAGGATCTCATACGCAAACTGGCGCCCACAACCGAAGGCTCCGAGCCCATGGTTGAGGCGGATGACTACTTGCAGCCAAAGGTAGCTCCGGGTCCCAGCCATCGTACAGATGGCACCGATGAGATACCCAAACTCAATCGTTACTGCAAGGATCCCAGCAACAAGAACTCCAGCAGTGGCGGTGGAGATGATGAGACCGATGCCAATGCACGAGAAGTTGGTGTTGGCAATCTGCGACTTGATTTACCCGTCGATGAAGATGACTATCTGATGCCCACGTGTCAGAATGGCAACAACAATAACAACAACAGCAACAATCCCAACAACAATATGGCACCAGCAGCCACCGGCTACATAGATGTCATTGGTGTAAGTAATTCACATTACATTTACAGTAATGAGATATTAATTGAATGTTGCATTACAGGTACCAGTAAGCGTAGATAATCCCGAGTATCTGCTGAATGCTTTGAGTGCTGGCGAAGCACCGATTCCCACACAAACGATTGGCATACCCGTTGCCGGCGTGCCCAGCACCATGGAGGTGAAAGTGCCGGGCAGCGAATCCACCAGCTCCGATCATGAGTACTACAATGATACGCAAAGGGAGCTGCAACCGCTGCAGTTGCTACGCAGTCGAAATACGGAGACGCGAGTGTAGCTTAACCCATTCACTGCCAGAAAACAAATATGTTGGATAAATCTTGCCACGTAGTACCCAAGTGCCTTTGAAGCCAATTGCCAGATGTCGGTTGCAAGTTGCAAGTTGCATGTTGCCAGTTGTACGGCAGCTGACGTGTGCCTTTGAATGCTGTTATCATAGATAAAACCCCATTCGACTGTAGTTGTATAAATCCCTAGCATAGTTGTGTTATATATACCATTACTATAACGATATTACTCTCTAGCGTACTTAGCCAGACTCACTTCTCTTTTCTATATCTATCTTTAACTTTATAATTGTATGTATACTTATATATCTAAATGTCCTTGAGAGAGATACTGTCGCAAAAACAAACAGCGCTTGTAGATTCAATGTAATTACGAGAACAAAACACCGATAGTGCATTTCTTAGACGCCCTCAACACTACCAATTGGACACATAGTCTGGTATTGGGCCTAAGCTAAAGTTATTTCTAGTTCATGTCGCAGTTATATATATTCAGCAAATTTCTTTTATATATAAATACTTATATATTATGCATAGAGTTCATAGGCTTTTAGCGACTAATTTCCAACTGTGATATAGTTTGTAGGCCAATTCCGAATGATTCAATAACATTTTTTTAGCATTGCTTGCGAACAAAACAAAAAAATCGAGAAAGACATACAGCCTGTAAATGTTCGATTTGCCACAGATCTACACTATATAATGCAATTATTTTGCTAACCTAACTTTTTGAAATAGTAGTTCAAGATACAAAACAAACAATTAATCCCGAGCGTGCCATGCATCGATTATGCAATTCTCCTAAAGATTTCGAATATTTGTTGGCACAATAAGGTTGAAACTGAAACTTAATTTAAGACTTAGTCTAATATATATTATTGATCAAAGATATATGTAATTAATACTTATAATCAAAACAACAAAAAGAAACAAAAACATACGATTGTAATACTTATACACATCTAATGACTAATCTTTACTTCTTATACACTTTGTAGATTTGCCAAGTGCATACATATATATTGTAGTTTGCATATACAATTTTATATAATATATATTTTAAATTAATTTAATTTAATTGCAATTAGTTTACGTGTACCTACGCAAAGATATGCATATACGAGTAAATAAAACGATTTTTAAATAAACTATTTGTCTACATTTATTACTTTTAAGTAACAGAGCGGCTCTCATGGGCCGTTTTAACAGAAGTGCCCTTAACGGTCACATTAACAGAACTGCACGCTGCAACAACAGTGCAGCTCTCTGAGCGGCTCGCCATAAGATCAAGCATAATAAAAATATTATCATTTTCCGCCTGAAAGTATGCTGCAAAATAAATAAATTTGTGAAATACACAAACCATCAAGTCAACACTAGATGACGCTACTGACCTTTTGCTAGAAACGTTCAGTTATGAAGAATTAAATACAACAACTTTCAGTTTCTTTAAATTTTTATTATATTGTTTTATTTTTTCTTTTTTTTTTTTTTTTTGTAATTTGAAATACGCAATTAGACAATGCAATGGATTTTGCTAAAAGTGGGCGCAAACTGTATGTGGTTTCATTTGGATTTTGATTTCATTCTTGTTGTTTACTGTTGAGTATTTAAATTTTTGCATATACTATGCTATTTGTAGAGCTTGTCGGTATGTATTGTATTGTGTGTATATGCACTATATGTATATTGAAAAGTTAATTCATAGTTTACATTCATAAAAGTTCAATTACATCAATTTATGTACTACAAAACTATTGTTTGAGTGAGTTAATTATTATTATAGTTGCCTTGACTGCTTTATCGATATTTAAGTTATTTTTTTTAAGTTTTTTTGATTTTGTTTGTTTAGTTCTTCCGATAGCTACATGTATGTACGAGTATGTTTTATAAGTTATGCTTTAAGACAATTACGCTAAACTAACTGTCCGTCTGGCTTAAATGTATGCAATTAAATAACCAAAATTCATGGATCACACCTTAAATAAACAAATTGACTTAAATGCAACAGAGACACGAGCTACTCTCAACTTAGGCGATACAACAAATCAGTGCAGAGGGGGGCGCTTGGCTCAAAAAAACTAAAAAAAAAAAAATTAAAATACTCATACTTGATATAAATATTAAATAACATTTGGATACCGAAATTGACAGAAAACACTCGGTTGCTTCCCCAAAAACCCCCCAACACAACAGTATTGAATGCCCAGTCGTCCCCCCCTCGAAGCCTAATAATAACCCACCCCGAAAACCCCAACAGTTCCAAGTCCTTGGGGCAGCAATTAGTGTGCAATTCGCACATAGATTACGATTACACAGTGCCGTCGACGCTGACCTGAACCATAAACAGTACCAGTACCAGTATAAGTATCTGTACCTGTACGAGTACCTGTACCTGTACTTGTACTTGTACCTGAACCTGAACCGAAACCTAAAAGTGGACCTGCAGCCTATCACATTGGAACACGACGTACGAGCAAATATTCAGAGAACTGTTGCCCCTCAACGCCACCTCCAGTGCTGGCCTCGATGGTGAAGCCGGCATTCAACAGACGGGTTAGCACCTGAACCGAATTCAGTTTGCAATAGCCGTTGAGTGGAAAGCGTATGATTTGGCGCCAGTCACCCTGATTCCAGGAGACACCGCTTCGACTTGATTGTGTGGCCTGATTCGCCTCTGGGAAGAGCTCGTCGAGCAGCGCTCGTTCCGCCGATAGCATTATGCGCTCACCCAGATCCGGTGAGATGTGCAGGGCGACCACTTCATAATTGCATTCGGGCGCACCGCTAGTCCTAGGGCTGGTCTTAATGTGCCGTGCTGGCGGTGTGGGTGGCGCCACCAAATAGTTGCCATTGCGTACACGCTCCTTGCGCATACTCTCCAGCTGCTTAATCATTGCTGCCGAAGGGAAGTAAGCAGAACAGAACACACATAGATGCACACATAAATTAGCAACAGGTTTACAGTGGGTTCGAACTTCGAATGCAGCAAAACTTACGCTCAACTTCATAGTAGCGCGCCTCTTCGAGCAGCAGCTCCAGGTCGGGAAAATCATCGGCAATCAATAGTCTTGAGTTTCTCATAAAGTTCAGAATGTGACGAAACATGCCACCATCGCGATCGATGAAATAGTGCTGCTTCAGTGAGTCCAGCACAATGGGTATCTGTCCGTTGAACAGTTTGGCCAACTTTGATTCCGGATATTTGGTGAGTGTCTCCAATGAACTCGTATAAATCGTGCCACCCACATCGATGTGAACGGGTGCCGTATACCGTGATGCTGCCGCCACACAGGGTATACCCGAGATGGGCTTGTGGTTGTGCAAATAGGAACTGGCTCCAGCCGAGCCGCCACCAGGTCCGGCGCCTGCAGCCGCCGCTGCTGCTGCTGCAGCGGCCACAGCAGCAGCTGCCGCTGCGCCCGGCAAACCCAGCGGCGTCACTGAGGAGCTGGCGGGCGGTGTTGGTGTGGGTGATGAGGAATTTGAGATCGTTGGTGAAACGGTGGGCGATGCACTGCACACACACACACACAAAATACACAATTGTTTCAGTTGAAATTGGAAAATTTAAATTTAAATTTGGGTCTGGGAGTCTTACCTGATTTTAATATCGCTGCGGGCATAAATGCGGCCCGTCGAGGACAAATCGCGCGGCTCGAGGCCCTTTGCATCTCTTTCGCGCTCTCGATCCATATCGCATTTTTTCCTGCAAAAAAAAAATGTAGGATTAGTATAGTTATAAAGACTAAACAGAAGATTAGTGGCAACCCAGAGACTCACAGAGTGTCTGTGTGTGTGGCAAGTCTGACAAGTTGATGAGCTAATGCCGCAGCAATGTTATGTAAGTCGGACAAACGATGCTGCATGAGAACCAATTTGATCAGACCACAAATTGACTACAGCTCCATTACAGTATAGTTGGGGGGAGGGGGCGTAGGTGGAGGAGGTGAAGGGTGAAGGTGGAGCAGCACAACAAACGTGACAAAGCAAATGCCGAAAAAAGACGCTAGAGGGCTTTGCCTTCGTTGCCTTTGCGCATTTCGTAGTTAAGATTATTGTTGTTGTTGTTGTTGGATATAAACGCAAGTATTTCATATGATTGTGTGGGAATATTTGGCTTTTCATTGCGTTTAACTCACTTATGTTGGAACCTGGACACAAACACACACACACACAAACAATGCCTGCAGCTAGAATTGCAGCCACGACAAGACAAAATCGCCAAAAACCCATACAACATGTAGCATGCTTGCATTCAGCACAGAGCATGTATTGTAGCATAAAGTAGAAGGGCATGAGCAGTGGGGAGTGGGGAGCAGGCAGCATGTAGCGGGGACTAGAGCAGCAGCGGTGGCATGGCGTGGGCTGAAGGGTGTCTACAGCCAATTGACCGCTGGGCATGCGCCTCGATTTTCACACGAAAATCACGTTGATTTGAGCATCGTTATGGCAACAAACTGCGTCGCAGCGGCAACAGGGCAAGCGTGTGCAACAGTGCCACAACAGCAAGAGCAACAGCAACGGCAACAGCAACAACTTAACCACAGAGCATCATCACGCACGCTAATTATGATATGTCAAGCGCTGTCCAACATGACGTATACGCAATGTTAATGTGAACGAATCCGCTAAGCGTCCACTACGATTTGCTTGATTATGGCATCAGCTCACTCCCATCATCATCATTAACAACAGCAATAACAACTCCCTTGGCCTGTCATATCATTAGCCATATCGTTGCCAGGGACAACAAATTAATAAAACTCAATCAGCCAAACTGTATGTGTGTGTGTGTGTGTCAAGAGAGTATGCTTGTGGCAGGGGCGTGTGTGTCTCGCTTTTTTCTTAATTTCCCCTTGGCAAACATGCGATTTACTCTTCAGATTTACTCTACAATTTTCTTTTACAAGTGGAGATAGATTGGAACTATGTTGATTTCCAAAGAAATCTAAAAGTGCCAGTGATCTTAACTGAATGGGGAACATTTTGTTAAGCTATAGCTATAAAGTGTTGTGCAATTCAATTCAATATTATTCCTATAAAATAAGAAGTTATAGCTATACAAGTTATTGACTATCATAACATACATATAAGGACATATATAATTGAATTTTATTTTAATCAACGTATATTTTTAAAGACTCGTATCGTAGTCTTCCCTAGTTGTTGCTAACTTGATTTCTGCGCATTAGGCCACCTGACAGTTCTTAGTTGATGCATGTAGTTAGCTGCCTCAAATCCACCCAACTCGTTCTCCCCTGCTGCCCCTTCAGTTATTTGCTAAACAAGTTTACTTTTTAAAATGTTTTAAGCCCTTGGGCCATATGGCTCTGGTAATTACGATTTGATTAACTTTAACTACATGAGCATTCGCATTCGAATGTGTGTACGTATGTGAATATATGTATTCACATTCGTATTCACATTCACATTCACGTATTCGCAACTGTTTTCAGCAGAGACGAAAAAATGCCAAAGAGACGAGACTCTAAATACGTTTGGTGCAAAACAAAAATAGGGTTAGAAAAAGAATTGCTAAAGAAAATGACTGCGGGGCAATACACGTGTGTTTGTACCACTGTGCGAGTGTTTGAATGTGTGTATTTGTGATATGTGTGCAGCTGCATTATTCGTTTTCATATTTTTTATTAATTTACAGCAATTATAAAAGCGTAAGCAATGCGCTCAATAAAACATGGTCAATAAATGCAGCTTAAATGCAACAACAACAACAACAACAACAACAACAACAACAAGATTAACAACAGCAACATTAACAACAACATATGCAGCGAGCAGAGCTCGAGGTCTGTGCCACAAAACAATTCAATTTCAATTGCTTTGCGGTCCACTTGAGGCAGGTTGCAAGCAGCAGTTGCAAGTTGGCAAGCTTGCCGCTTGGCACAGGTGCAGCTCTAACATTCAAGCAGCCGTGCCACACACACACACACACACACACAGTTGCACACCCACTGTTAACGGTATTGTATATAAGTACAAGCACACACTGCAGTTTTGCAACCTATTCTAGTCCAATAGCACCGCAGGCGTTATCTTTTCTATGCGCCCAAGAACACAGCAACAACAGCAGAGACAGAGAAAGAGTAAGAGAGAGAGGGAGAGAGAGAGAGAGAGAGGGAGAGTTGCTTGCAATGCCTTTGGTTACACTTCAGTTTAGCATGAAATTTTGAAGAGTTGCCATTGCCGTTGCCAATGTTGTTGTTGTCTTTCGGCCTGTTTCTCTCTGTCTCTCTATCTGTCTATCTGTCTCTATCTTTCTCTTGTCAAGCTGCCACATTTGCATTTCAAGTGGGCGGCAGTTTTATTGTTGTTATTGTGGCTACCATAATACGCAATCAGCCCCCACTCCACCTCCACCTCAACCCCCTTACGCACTTCTCTGGCATCTTCATGACTGATATCTTTTGGTTTTGCCTTTTAATGGCAATGCCATTAACTCGACTGCAGCACATTATTGAGTTTCAATTTAGCCAGCATTTTACACATGCCAAGCAGGCAGCAACTGAGAGAAAGATATATGGTAAGAGTAAGAGAGATAGAGATAGCTTATAATGGAAACACACAAAAAGATGGCTTATTAGTTGGTATTGTTCAGATTTTGGTTGAGGAAACTATCGAATTGCAGCTGCTGCTGTAGCTGCAGCGCCTCAAGGACACATCATTTTCCAGCGTCCAGAGCACAGACAAGACTTGCCCTGGGCAGAAGGGAGCAGGGGAGGGAGAGAATGGTCTTTTCTGCCTGAGCTCTACTCCATTTTGGGTTGTAGTTGTTCTAGAGCTACTTGCCCTATGCAACCCGCAACCCTATACCAAAAACCCACACAAAAGCGATAACAAAAGCCAAGAAATGAGCTAAAGTGCACACACAGGGAGTTGCAGAGATAGAGAGAGAGTAGAGGGAGAGAGGTAGAGGGGGAGTGGTAGAGACACACTCATAGATCAACACACAGTTAGTGATACACACCTCAGCAGAGAGCTTCACGCTGACGACGCTGACGACGACGACGATGACGACGTTGACTATGTAACCCCTACAAAATGTCCTGGGGCCAGGCAACCTTCCGCACACAAAGGCCAGCTCCAGACAGTATGAGTGTGTGTGTGTGTGTCCTGCTCAAGTTCCCATGCCACCACAGCCGTACTCTGTCCGGCGAAAAAGGGCAAAACGCTCGACTTTGCCAACGGCGATCGTTTGGAATTAGTGCGGAAATCATGGATGGATACGAAACGAAACCAAAACCGAAACCAAAAGCAACCCAAACGAAGCACAAGGAGCAGCAGTTGGAGCAGGAGCAGCAGCAGGCAAAGGTGCTCGGAGATTGGATTTGTGTTGTTGGGTTGGAAGTGCTGCTGGGAGCAGCAGGAGTAAAGAAGTCTTTTTTGTATTGGTGGGGTTTTGGGGCGGAGTGGGGATTTGTTGCTTTCAGCTCCTAGGGCACCTGCAGCATGAGTATATCTGTTTGTCTGTCTCCATGTGTGTGTGTGTGTGTGCCATCTCATTCATTTATCCTTGCAGCGCTGAAGGCAACTACAACAACAACAGCAACAACAACAACAACAAAAGGAGCATGAAGCATTGGCAGTAACCACGACAAGGCGACTCCAAACAAGGCAACTCTGCCTGCTGCCTGGTGAAGCTAAAGGCTTCAGCTACAACTTCAGCTTCAGTTGGTCTGGTCTCTGCTTTCTGGTCTGAGTGTATTGCCCCAAAACAATACACACACATACACACATGGCAGGAAACTTTGGCTTTTGGTAAGAGGTAAGCTGGTTGTCCGTTTTGGCTTACATACAGCGGTCTCTCTAGCTCTCTCTCTCTCTCTCTCTCTATGTGTGTGAGTTGGTATCTCTTATAACCATATGTGTGTGTGTATGTTGTATGTCTGCATTTAAAGATATCATACCTAAGTTGCTGATCCCTGAGGCAGCATAAAACAACGCATAAAACAGAGATGAACACAAAAAACACAAGCAGCACAGCACAAGAAGAAATCAAATCCCCCCCTCGAAAACAGCAAACCTACAACCCAACCTCCTCCCACAGAAATCCCTCCCTTAACTCCCAAAAACTCTGCTGCTGCATATCCTAAGCCAGTTCCATAGCCAGAAACGAAAGTTTTTTTCGAGGCAAAACCTTATCGCAATTTTAAAACGCCGCCAGCCAAAACGTTGTCTCTGCTGCTTTTCTTCAATCCTGCTGCACTCTCTCTATCTCTCTCTCTTTCTCTACAGAGAGCAACTTATATGAGCTTGAGCTGGAGCAGAGGTTAAGAGGGTAGTTGCGGTTTGAGGCCGCCAAGTTGTGCATGCAACTTATGAGGCAGATTTATTGCTGCAACTGGTTGCATATTGCAATGCGCTTCAATTAGTCAACTGACTTTTCGGGCAAAAGTCATAAAAAACTGTATTGAGTATAAAGAGGGTGTAGAGAGGGGGAGGTAGAGGCTAGGGGAGTAGTTAGAGCAGCCAAGAGTTGGAGGAGTAAAAGGTAGTTAAGGGCTAACAGCTGTCCCAGCTGGGTTTACGGCTAACAGGGTTGCCAGCCAATGTGTATGTTGCCAAGACAAACACAAAGTACTCGTAAATGCTTCACTGCAAACACACACACACACACACACACACACATGTACACCCACCCACACACATACAAATCACGCAAAATGGCCGACAGGCACTTTAAGAAGAATCCAATGCCTCAAGTGACGAGTGGAAGCAGCGAACTGGCAACTGGGGAGCTAACTGATAGGGAGTGGCATGTGGCATGTGGCAAGTGGTAACTGTTAACTGTTAGCTTGCAACTGGCAACTGAAGATGGCGGCCAAAATCAAAACGCTGATGAGCAGGCAAATGAAAAAGTTTTTCTTACTCATTCGCTTTTTTGTTTGGACGCAACGCCAGCAAGGCGCAAAAAAAAAGCCAAAAGCAAAGGCAACAGGCATGTGGCAAGTGGCATGTGGTATGTGATATGTGTGTGTGTGTATGTGTGTGTGGCATGAGGCACGCGGCGCAAAACACAAGTCAGCAGAACGCAGCAGTTTGTTGCACAAACACACTGGAGAAAACTTCTGCTGCCGCTGCTGCTGCTGCTATTGCTGCTTCTTCTTCTTCTTCGTTAGCCGTTAGCAAGTTACAAAAGGCCACGAAAAAGTGAAGCTAACGTTGGCAGCGACGCTGACGGCGACGCCGGCGCAGCTGTTGCAAGGAGTCGCTGGCGCATATGGGAAATCAGTCGCAAGTCCTATGAAAATTGGCTAGCAAAAGTTGCAGAGTGTATGTGAGTGTGTGTGTATGCCAAATTGTACAAATATATGCGCTATATATATATACACACACATGTGTATATGTCTGTGTGTGGCAAAAGTTGAGTTGGAGTCGAGTCGAGTCGAGTGTAGCAGATATTAAAACGCTGCAAGGCTTTCAAAAATAAACTTTGAAAAATTTATTAGAAAATATTAAATAAAAACGACGATTGCGCTGCATATGCCAAAAGCTGTATAGGATGAATGGATGCGATGCCAAGGGGGGAGGGGGGAAGGAGAAGGGTGGGGAATGGAGGGTGGAAGATGGGAGTAGGAAGTTGAAAGTAGAAAGAAGCAAGTTGGAAGATGGAATATGCTATAGTATGTGTACATACATACATATGTATATTATGGGAAATAACTGGATTCCTAAGGCGGCCTTGCTGCATTACAGAGTAAACATTACACACACACACTCCTACACACACACTCACAAATGAGTGTGCTTATGTTTTAGCCAAATGTTTTTATTGCTAAATCCTCAAAAATTGAATTGCAAGTCAGGCAGAGAGTGCAACAAATACAAATGGCCTGAAAATTGCGCATACGCCGAGTTAGGCAGGCAGGCAGGCAAAACAATTGTGTGCTTAAAGCTCTATAAACTCCAGTTGAATGGCTATGGAAATTGTAATAGGCAATGGTAACGGAAATGCATCCAACTGCATCCTTTGAGCCCCTTTTGGTCAATCAAAAACTGCATTCATTCGTCGGCCTAATCAAGTGTACATAATAATCACAAGGCATTGCTGCTGCTGTGGTGTGGAATTGGTTGCCAATGCAGTCATTCAAGTGGCAAATGCTGCGTGCAACGTTTCCTGCAACAACGCACAGTCAATACACATTTCCTAATTGCTGCAATTTGCGTGTGCATATTACAATAACAGAAATTGCAGCAACAACAACAACAACAACAACAACAGCAACAACACAAAGCAAATCAACAGCAAGTGCTGCAAATGCTGGTGCAGGTGCCGCAACTGCAGCTGCAACAGCAACAGCAACAGCGGCAGCAACTGCCTCTTAACCTTGGCTAGGGTGCGTGTAATGGGTATATTAAAATTATAAAGCTTTATAAGTTTTATTAGTTTATCAAAGTGTTAGTGAAAGATGATATTAAATGTAATAATTCAGGTGTAAGAATACTTCATTAAAAATGAACAATTCTTCGTTATTATGATTTTTATAAAGTTCTTTTTAGTTAGTAATATTAAAATATATGCATCAATAATGCTTCTTTGAAGTACCGATCCTACAACTAAACATTTATTTATTATTGTGATTATTAAAAAATTCTTTTGACTGTAAACAAATATTTTAGATTCAAATTTTCTAAGATATTCACTGCTATTAAATGAAGAATTTATTGAAATATTTCTAATCTAATTTTTAAAATGGGTACATGTTTAGGCAGTCATTTTACTATTCATTCTTTTAGCATCTACATATGTTTCTAGCCATCTTTCTTTCACTAAAAAATTTATTTTTCTCAATTTTAAAATTATTTTTCTTAAAGAATATCCATAAGTACTAATTTATATGTTTTTCCTGGCGTATAATGTGTTAATATGCTTGAAATCTTTTGTATTTATTTAAAAGTCTCTCAATTTCTAAGAACTTATTGCATCTACACCTATTTCTATTTTGATACATTACCTTATTTATAGTTAAAATTTTATAATTTATATTCACAACTTTAACTTGAAGAGAAACAGCTAGTCGATCAATTGGGTAACTTGGCCATATGCTGCCGTCTGGCAATTGCCACTAGTTGGCAATGTTGATGCTGGTAATGGCGCCGAATTGCGGCTTAATTAACACAGAACGCGTTAAGCGCTTTTGTCTGCAAACTGGGCTTACAAATACCGTTGCATTTCGCCTTTCGCTACCACAAGCAGTTAACAGAAGCAGTTTGTTTTGCCATTCGTTCGGAAAAGCCTTTGACTATTGGTGTGTAATTGAAATCACTTGTAACTGAATGCAATTGAAAATGTGTTTTAAATGCTACATCAACAAATTGGCAACAAATTAGAGGCGCCACGAGCCACACATGAGTGTGTAGCAGCCACACGCTACACGTTTAAAAAGAAAAAAACAAAACCAACAACTTTGACTTTGAATGAGACTCCACCTTCGCAACATGCAGTAAAAACCAGTTGCTTGCCACAGCCACAGAGACAGAGACAGAGAGAGAGAGAGAGATGGCAGGAGCTGTTGTGTTGTCGCGACTGCTGAAGGTCGCCACAACGCCTGCCACGTTGCCTCCATTCTGTCTGCTGTCTGCCACATCGTATTTTTTTTTGTCTGATTTGAATGCGATTTTGGTTGTGGCCAAAAAGCTTTGAACTTTGCTCTCATCGATGAGAGACTTTAAAATTTTCGTCGATTTGTTGATGGAGAAAAACCAAATGTTGTTGCTGCTGCTGTTGTAGTTGTTGTTAGTGATGTTTTGTATGTGGGTTCCTGACCTGCAGGCCATTTTGGCGAGAGACAGAGATAGAGAGAGAGAGGTATGCACAATCACAGCAAATGGTCAAAATCGCCTGCCTCTTTACAAAAAAAAAAATGTAGTATAATACTGCCCTCTCAACTTAGTTTCCCCCGTTCTCGTTTTGTCATCCGTCTCTCTTTCTCTCTCTCTCACACACACATTGTACAACACATAACTCAGCTGCGGGCCAAGTTTGTCCAAAAATGCTTGAGGCGTGGTACAATTTTTATTTTTTTTTCCTTTCTGTTTTGTTCTTGGTACTTTTGTTTATTTCTCCTTTGGTGCGGGCCGAGCCAAGCAGCACTTGAGGCGCATCAAATTTTAAACAGTCTGCGTTTATGGCACACAATTTTCGGACTCGAACTCGGACTCGTACACATGGACACGGACACGGACACGGACTACAACTTGGACTTGGACTTGGCATGTGCATGTGGCACAGAGAGATGTGGGAGAGACGAAAATCAGTTGACCCCGAGGCGTTTTTGGCCCAAGCCAACACCAATACCCAAAAACAAAAGACCACCACAACAACAACAAAATGTGGCATGCAACTGGGACCTTTCTGCGCTCGGTTATGTGCTCAAAATTCATTTATTACGAAATCTTTTTGAAAGTAATTTATTGGCTTAGAGCGACAGAGAGATCGAGACAGATTTGGGCATTATATATACAGAGTTAAACGTTTGTTTACTCACCGTTTGGGGCAGGAGGACTCCACCGTCAATGGTGATCGTTGATCCAATGCAACAAATGGAGTTCTAGAATATAAAACAGACAATCAGTTATTTGCCAAGGTAATTATGCAAATGGAGTAAATTATTTAAATAATATATGTATGTAAAATGTTAATGAACTTTCCACACTTGCTACCCAGATAATTACTAAATAACTTCAGAAAATTGCACCCAAGGCGCCCGCATAATAATAGCTCTTGATTTCGTAAAAATCTTTTTAAATATGTTTCTTTTAACGACTTTCTAAAACGATAGTTATAGTATATGTAGAAATTCAAACAAGTAAATATATGTGAATAAAACAAATCATAATAAACTGTTGCATCTTAAACACACACACATAAGATAAGCATAGAGAGAGAGAGAGATAAAGAGTGTGCGAGTGAGTTAGACACACACACATACAATGCAAATGGAACTCACAAAAAAGTCGGTATATTTAGGAAATGCACTTTAACTATTTTATGTAATACAGCGCGCGTAGGCAATAAATTTTAAACTTTTATTTAGATATTAATTTAGTTTAGTTTTAAGTTTATTTTTTTTTAGAATATTTCTAGCTGTTTTTTGTTGTCGTAGAGACTTGAAAGTATCAATGTTTCAATTAGAACTTCATTGCAACACACACACACAGACACACAATTGCAACAAATCACAATCACTTAAAATGTTTACTTCCGTTTCCGGTTGTTGTCGCGCCCGCCGTTTGTTGCCTACTAATCTGAAGCGCCTCACAGTTCTGAGTTTTTTACCTGACTTGCATTCGCGCCGATTGTTCGCTGTGAACTAAAACGTTGAATGCCATCCAACTGGTTTTTACTCATGTTCAAACATGTTGGACAGCACACACTCACACACAGTATGGTTTGTAACGCTGCAGGCGTACAGTGGGTCAAAGGATTTCTCACCCTCCCTCGCTCTCTCACACACAAGTAGCCCAAGGCAAACTAAGTTTTGGCAGCGAATTCTTAATAAAAGCGCATTGCATAAATGAAAACTTGTTTGTTTAAATGCTAAAGAATGCTTAATTTATGTTTTATTTTTTAACTTTTTAAATTGTTAATAATACTAGCTATATTTAAGAATTTTGCGAATGTAAACAAATAGGCTTATGGCTATGTTTGATAGCTGTACACGTTGCTGGGTTGCGTGTTGCGGCTTGAGTTGCGCGTGGTTGCGGCTCGTTGTTCGAGGCTTGAAGTGCGAAGTTTGACGTTCGATGTTGGACGTCTTTAGCAAATGGCGACCTTGGAGAGAGCAGCAACAGTAGAGAGAGAGAGAGAGAGAGCACAAGTGGCTACAACAACGATTGTTTAGTTGCTGTTGACTTTCCCACCATATGTGCAAGTGTGTGTGTGCGTGTGTGTGTGTGTGTGTGTTTGCGTGTGAACGTTTAATAGTCTATTTCCGGTTTAAGTGCTGTTGTTGTTGTTTGCAACACTAAGCTGCTGCAATTAACTTTGTAACTGGACTTGCGTGTTGCGTGTGAAATGGCGACAGTTCTGATGGGTAATCAATGCAACACACACACACACACATGCATACTAATGAGCTGAATTACACACTCACACACACACACACACACATACACAGGCACACATTTGCTTATTGCAAACAGTTGTAAGTGGCAAAGTCAGTCGCCGACTTTAGCTTTAGTTCCGCTTATAAGTATGTTTGTCTTTTTGCAATATGCATGTGCGTTGGCTCTCTCTCTCTCTCTCTATTTCTCTCTCTCTCTCTTCGGTTGTGTGTGAGTGTGTTTGTGTTAATGACACAGCATAGAACGCTGCTTGCTGTAGCCGCCGGGAGGCTCAAACGAAATGAAACTTTGTGCGAATAGGCAACAGCAACAGCAGCGGCGATGCCAACGTCGCAGAGACTTTGACGCGTTGGCAAAAGAAGTAGCAGTAGAAGCAGCAGCAGCAGCAGCAGCAACGTCGCTGGCAACAATGCCTCAGGCGAACCAGTTCCAGTTCCAGACGATGACGACGACGACGACGATGTCGTCGGGCAGCTGAAATATTTCGTAGTTGCCCCAAGGCAGTGCAAAGAAAAACTTGTGATAAATACGCCCCAGGCGCTGTTTCAAAAACAGCATGTGAGAAAGAGTGAGAGAGAGAGAGAGAAGGAGAGCGAAAGAGAGAGGGAGTGTGGCATAGAGTATAGAGCCTGCAGTTAGGCAGCTGTAATTAAAATGAGTGCCAACTTTTTGCCCCACACCCACCACCACACACCACACCCAACACACACACAGCAAGCTCAACCCCTTGCTCAATTCAAGCACATTGCGTATACGCCCCAAATGACACCCGCTTACTACGCCCAACCCACTCCACAGCAGGCGACACGCATTTATGTCACATCATTTTTCATTGGCAATTGTTACCGAGCTGCAATTGGGCCGCAAGCTAAATTAATTTTGTACATACTTCATATTATTGCGCTATTTGCATACAAGTGGCCATTGTTACCAGTTGCAACTAGTGTGTGTGTTTGAGTGTGTGGGTGCATGTGGCATATATACATATGCATGTGTGTGTACATAACGATGCCAATGATTGCTCACTGCCCAGTGACATTTCAATTTTTCATATTTTATCAGAGCAACTAGCGCCAACAATGATGACGACGACGACGTTGCCAGTGGAAATTGTTGCAATTTTATCGCTCATTTCACTCAATGTGCCACAGAGTCAAAGCAGCACATATAATAGACCGCACAGCAGTAGTAGTAGTCACTTGTTATACCCTGTCTAGTGTGCAAAGCAGAGCACAGTTAAAGTGGGTACAGGGTATTTACATGGCAATCAACAGCACTGACATGGCTAGCATTTATTACTTCTTTCGGTTATGCTGGTTTCAGTTTCGGACCAAAACTTTACACACACATAACATAACATACATATGAGAGAAGCGGGCTTTCATTTTTTGTGCTGCGATGACGTCGCTTTGGGTTTTGCCATTTTAAATATTTTTTTAATCACAAGCTCACGCACACACACACACGAAGAGAGAGTGGAAGAGGGGGAAGAGCTGGTGTGTGGTGCTCTGCTCATACATATGGCAATACCAATATTTCAAGCCAATTTGCTGCAGTTAGCCGCCAGCAACTGGCAACAAAATAATTCGACAAAATGTGCGAGGCGCGCTTTATGCTTTATTGTTTGAAACGCTGCCGGCAGTTAGGCGGCGTGAGGGCGGATGGGCGGTGAGGGGGAGTGGCAACCAAAAACTGGGCAATTGTGGGCGTGCCACTCGAGTGTATGTGGTGAGTCTCTGCAAAATCAGCGTCGACAGCCAGTTGTATGTGGTGCGCACTGAGCTCACAGTAATAATTGTTGATGTATTTTTTAAAGTATGCCACACACACACCCCCCATACCCTCATACCCCCCGCAACCCTTTGGCCTGGCAATATGTATATTTATTCAAGTAGTTTTTTTCCGCCTGGTTTGTGCATTTGCGTGTTAATCAATATATAATAACAAACAGCAAATGGTTGCAGCCTGAAAGCCCGCACAACACACACACATATGTTACTCAGAATTTCCGCACTTTTTTACGCATCATTATTATTATTTATGTACATTTATGGCACACACATCAGTATATTTTTGTATATATATATTTTTCTGTATTATTAACGACACAACAACAACAACACACAAAAAAAGGCTCATAAAATTTACAATGCCTGCCCTTGGGCCTTTTACTTAATGATGCCATTTTTGCGCTGCCAACACGGCCTGAATAATTCGCGTTTAATATTTTAACGCACGAATGAATGCACCAACCAACCAACAAATAAAAATAACCAAAAACAACACAAATATATACAAAAAACAAAAAACAAGAAAAAAAACCATTAACACAAATAAAAATCCATTGGCAGCATGAATGGTAGTGCACAATACTTATAGTATTATAAACAATAACTGCTTTTATCATTTTTCCAATTAAAAACTTTAACAAAATAATAAACTAATGAATCTATCAATTAATTAATTGTCACTGGAAATCATATCCAATAATAGAAAATGAATAACTAAAATATATTTTAATTTATTGCAAAATTAAATGTTAAATACTTACGTATACTTAATAAATTCAGGGCAGTTTCAACAACTAAAGGAACTCCGAAAGTATATAGGAATGCTCAGGCAGCCGTCCAAACAAATTGTAGAAATGGTTTCCAAAATCGCATAACTTGACAGCTATTTAAGATATCTCAACCAAACTCATACTTTATCTGTATAGTTTAATGCCAAGCGAATTTTGAGTGGCAGATAACTATAACTAGCTGCAATATGAATAAAATATATCTTTAACTCTATCATATTACTCCACAGTAAGTTTTTGTAGTATTGTCCAACATTTTTTGCCTTCAACCAATCAAATCAGGTTCAAGCACTACTACAATATGTTATTTGAAAATATGTAGAGCCCTGAAAATTATTACATCTCACCAAAATCAGCAGATTTAGTTTTGAACTTTTTATACAAAGTTTCTTTCATTTAATTTAATTTCTATCGACTTGAAATATATATAATTTAATTTTAAAATAATATAAATAACTCTACAGCTGGACTATAATTTTTTTGAATTTTCAACTATTACCTATTAAAAACCTATGCCATAGAAGCTATGTTTTCTTACTAATGCCTGAACTACATCAAGCTATGTTTCCTAACTTATGCCTCAACTATAGATAAATTATACCTTTTAGTGATTGAAAAATGTTACCAAAACGATGACAATTGCAGTTCTCTGCAATTCGATGCTAAAATGTTTAACAAAACACAAACAATTTCGAAATGTGCTCATCATTTTTGAACCTTGCGTGACATTTGCCATTAAGCTGCATCGTTCCTAACCAGTTTTCATTGTCATTGGTGACTAAAACTTCTCGTAAAATTTGTGCGATTCAGCATAAAACGTATGGCTAAGAGTGTGTATGTGTGTGCGTGTGTGTGTGTCTCTGTCTGTGTATGTGTGCATAATTTTTAATGATTTACAAACTAGCCCGCTGGCAATTTCAAGCTCGCAAAACTGACAGTTGATATTCTAGCGAGACAGAGACAGAGAGAGCGAAACAGAGAGAGCGAGAGCGAGCTGGAGAGTGAGGGGTGAAGAGGGGTGAAGAGCAACTGAAGCATCGAATGGGAATGGAAACTGAGAACTGGGGGAAATATAATGCAAAATGCCAAAACCGCCGCCAGTTATGAATGAGACCAGTTTCTTTATTTGCTGCCTTGCCACAAAATGCTGCATGCTGCAAACGGAAAAGGATTGCGTCGAACATGCAACTAAGAATGCCCCACGGCAGCAAAGCAAAGCAACAAAAAAAAACGAGAACTAAAAAAAAATTTATATGTGGAAGTTAAAAATAAGTTAAACTTAAGTAGCTGCAGGCCGCATTTGGCATTTTTGCATATAATGAGGGTACGTACGTACGGATGTACGTACGGCAACGGCTTCAAGTCCAACTGAGGACTTGTCACCTAGCTGCAGCAGCAGCTGCTGCCACATGCAACACATTTTTGGGGACAATTATGAGCTGTGATTGTGTGGCATTGCCACAGACTCGTCCATAATTATAGGCTCAGTTTCCCGCATGTCGAAGGATGCCGAGTTTTTTTTATGTTTTGTCTCTCTCTCTTTTTATGTGTTATTTTTAAATTATGTTTCATGTGTATACACTGTAATTTGGGAAACTGCAAGAGCAGCAGCTGCCGCTGTGCAACATGTGTTAACGTTTCTGTTGTTGTTGTTATCGTTGTTGTTGTTGTTGTCGTTGCTGCTGTCTAATTTCCATGTATGTATGGCAATCATTTTTTACTTTTTGCTCAGACCAATGACTCCAGCACTTGTACAAACAACAACAACGACGTTGACACCGACACCGACAACAAGAGCAGCAGCAGCAGCAGCAACAACAATTGTGTGGCACGCACCAGCAATGCAACAAGTTTCTAAAACAAACAGCTGACAATATGCGACTCAGGGATACCTTGAAAAGATTAGAAACTTAAATTCCATAGAGTTTACTATGGGGATACACACTATATGGAATAGTTCTGGACATGAAATGCCATGCTGTTCATGCAGTCAGTTACACCCTATGTACAGGGTATTTTTGTCAACTGTTTCTCTTTGATAACAAAGTGATAAAAACAACTGCCAAAAGTTGCATATCCATGAAATTCAGCTGCTGCTGCTGCTGCTCCGTTGTGTCGTTGTCAGCCGAGCAAACATAACACAAACAGCACCTCAAAAAAATAGAGGTACACCGCACACACCTGCCCACAAACACACTCACACATGCATACACAAGGACAATGGCGTTTTCAAGTAAGCGGCTAAAACGCAATTGTTTTGATTATTTGTGTGCGCTGCAACATGTTGCATGTCAAACCTGCTGCAACATGTTGTCGGCCTGCGGCAACAAGTTCACATTAACAGCCGCAACGTAAACACAACCAAGCAGCCAACGAGCAACGCAACAACCAACAACAATTGGCAACAACAAGCAGAGGCAGAGACAGAGGCAGAGGCAGAGGCAGCAACAGCGGCAGAGGTACTAGCAGCAAGCTAGCAAGCAGCAAGCAGCAGCGGCAGCAACTAAGTATCCATATCCGCAGCTTTGGTATGTTTGAGCTCAGTTAGATAGAGATACAGATAGACAACAAGACGGACAGAGAGAGAGTGAGAGAAGACAGACAGACACGCGATGGCAACGTCTCTGCAACTGCCGCTGCTCTGCTGCCACCGTCTCTGTCTCTGCCTCTGCCTCTGCTACAACTCACCTCTCCTTGCCCCTGAGGCGTTCGCTTGTAATTATAATATTTCAACCCAAATGTTGCCGCTGGCCATGCGCCAATGATGGATTTCAACTCTCTGCCCCGCACTCAGTCTTGCCATATAATATACACATACACTGCCAACTGTATGTATTCAGACATTCCCAGCTGGTTTTGTGGCATGAAGGTGCGCCTTCTCGTTCCGGGGTTGCTCTGATGCCGCTGTGCAATTTGTGGCCAGAGGGCAAAACGGATTGGCCCCAAGCCATACATGTGAATAAAATTACATTCACTATTTTATATATATGCCATAATATACAATATACATATATATATACATAAGTATATAGTAAATAAAAATACAAGTGATTCTTTGTCTTCGCATAGATGGAACGCGATGTTATAGAAAAAATAATTGAATTGGTCGCTTGGTTCATCATCATCATTATCACTGGCAACGGTAACAGTAACCAGATTAGATCATAGTTGGACTAACACACAACAGCAATAGCAACAGCAGAAACAGGCATAAATGCCTTTTGGCCATAACCGCAAAGAAAAGGGTAATAGACGCTACTCTGCCACTGACAAGCGACCAAGTTAAGAGGGGCTTAGCTACAAAACTGCTAAAGACTCACAGCTCTCACTTCCAACTTCTAACTTCTCAGTTCACAGTTCTCAGCTCAACTCGTTTGCCAGCTGAACATTAATCAGTCAAACAACCAAATAACTCACAAAACCTGGCTAATAGAGACATAGACATGGCCGTTTGTCAGAAATGAGTAAATTATACAAAATGAAAGCAAATAAAAACACAAACTAATGTCCAAATAGCTGAACTTTTGGCTTGAGAAGGCAAGCTGTCAGTGAGCAACAGAGGAAGATACTTATGTTACTTACTATGGAGAGAAAATTTCAAGAGGTAGGTATGGAAATTTTGAGAAAAGAATGAATCTAGAATAATAAAAGAAATTTGAATGCAGAATCAGTTAAGATGCCAAACTATGGTAAAAATTTCAAAGTGTATCATAATTGGTTACATTTTTCCAAAGTTAAGGGATTTTTGAATTCTCAAAAAATGTCAAGGAGTAGGTATGAAAATTTTGGGAAAAAATGAATAAAACTAGAAAAATTTAATAAATTTTAATGCAGAATTAGTTTAGATGTAGAAATTTAAGAAAAATGTGTACCTTTTGGACTTTACCACACCTCCTGCTGCCTGTTACATGCATACTTTTTCACCAACCAAATATACACTTCAGAGGGTATAAAAAAATAACTATCTGCAGTTCAATTTGTATGTACATATGTATGTCTGTGTGCATATTACTTTTCCAACTATGCGTGTGTGTGTGTATTGGTGTAATTAAATTGACATCAATTAAGCTTACGCATCCTGCAGCTTCTGCAGTCGCTGCTGCTCAAGTGCTGCTCATTAAACAATTAAAGGATAATTATCAACGCTGCGGCGTTGCCTTTTTGCAATTTTCATGCGCAAAGTGTTAAAATCACTTAATAGGCCGCATCACAGAGTGTTCCCGGCTAAACCCCCCGGTAGGCCCTGTCTGTCTGTCTGTCTGTCCGTCCACATGTGGCTGTCTCCGCTCCACTGTTCTCCCCTCTCACCGTTCTTATGGCGAAAGAGTTGCTCGCATCAATTTCACCGTTTGTGTGTGTTTATGATGACGCGGCTGTTTGTTTAATTGTAGCGTTAAACGGCAACTGGCGAACAGCACACACACACACACATACATATATGAAATGGCCATATGGCGTTGTCAGTGCCAACAACTACAGCAGCAGTCAACACTATTCTGGACTGAGGCTGACTCGGCGAAGCATAAGCTCACATTAATGCAGTTACACACACACAGACAAACACACACTTGCGTACATACCTCGACACTTTGGCAGACATAAACCAAACATCAGCCAAGAGCAACAACAACAACAACAATTGCAACAACAGCAGCAGTAACAAACACCAGTCGAAACTGTCGATTCAGTCAGTAGTCACAGTCAGTCAGTCAGTTAGTAAAGCAATTTACAGACATGTAGTATAACACACACACTCAAAAAAAAGAAAATCACACACACACAAATGTAGAGCAGAAAATCGCACGTTGAAAAATGGTGCAAATGCATTTTAGGCCACATTTTCAAGGGGCCAACAAAAACCAGCTAAAAAACAACCATAAAAAAATGTTGGCGAGTTGTAAAATTAAACAGTAGCCAACTAACAAAAGCGTTAAGTGGGCTGAGAAAGGTTTCACCTGCTTTTGATTAACTCAATTGAAGACAATGTCGGGAAACAAAGATGCTTGGCATGCAACATGATGAAAGATAAATGCCAAAGATACATACATGATACTCTAGAGAAGTTTAGCTACAAGTTATAGAGTTAAACTAGTTGTCTATAAAAGACATACGTGAATATAAAGAATTATAAAAGAGATAGGTAAAGCGAAAAGGGTAGGGAAGTAGATAGATAAAACATATTTTGCTTCTTTATAGATCTCAAGGCTTAAAATACTTTACACTACTATACACGCAACATAGTTAGGATCAGTAAAAACTAAAAATCAGGTATTTTCATGTAAAATCAAACTACTTAGTACTGATCTTTCAATGGAGATGTTGATCTTTGCGTTAATTTCACAAAAACTTTACAAATTCAAAATGTTTGAAGCAGAATTTCAAATAGTATGTCTAGAAGCCCATGGAATTTACTAAATGACAACAGTAGCTATGTTAATACACTCAAAAATACATATTGTATGTAAACAAATATAAAGGAATATATAATGTTACAGTGTATATGGCTTTTATGGAGTATGGCAGCTTTACAGCAGATTTATGGGCTGAACTATATACAAATACCAAATGAGAAATTTTGCATATCCAATTGCCGCGGCAACTATTTGTCCATTAAAGTGCCCAATTGCGAATCTCTGGAATATCATTATGATATGACTGATGGAGAGCACAGCGCTAAAAGAGAACTATTAATCTATGGTCACAATGGACTGAGAAATCGATTAGCACTAAGTTTGGATACTTGCGATATGCTGCGAATCTCCTGGGATGACGAATTGGCCGAGTTGTCGAATCGACACCATAGAAACTGTCAAAGGTATATTGTCTGTCACTCGGAACTGCTGGAACCCTCGTTTGTACAATCGAAAGTATGCATGGGAAATACCAATCACTTGGTGAGCAATAGTCATTTTGAGGAAAATATCTATTCTACAAATTTTATTGAGTCCGCTGTGGGTAACTGGTATATGGAGCATATGACTGTGGAGTTTCCCAAGCAAACAACACACGATGGAGATACTTTCTATGAGCTGATTGGTGAAAATAATTTTACGCACATTATCAATCCACAGATTCATCGAGTTGGCTGCTCCTTTGCAAGGTGCGAAATATTTAAAAAGATGCTTTACAGATTATTAATTTTTGTTTACTTTTCTATAGATTTCGCGATGGTCTTAGCTTGATCTGCTATTACTTTCCCTATATACGCAATAATACAGTCTTTTTGCGCCTCAAACCCAAGGAATACCAGTGTCCCTATAACTTTCCCATACTAGATCCCGTTTTCAAAAGGCTTTGCGGTTATGCTGTTTATTCCTAGTCACTGATTTAACCAACTTATCCAATTAAAGAGTTTGATGTATTTGTTGGTGGAAAAAGAAGAGAACTTTAGAGATTAAATACTTTCATATATTTCCCCAAATTACTCAACTGCTGCACACCTCGGCAGAGTGGTCATAATCACATGACCCTTATCATATTTGCCTACATAACCACATCCCAGAGCGCATACTTTCGCCTCGGAGCAAATGCCACACTGGGACTTGCCCGCATTTGATATTAAAGGTTGTCTGACTTGGAAATACCCTGTAGAAAAGTCTTATAAGAAGAGGAATTAAGTATTTTACTATAGATTATTCAACTTAAACATATAAATGAAGCCGTATTCTTAAAAATATTGTTTATGTTGACTTACATTTTATATCCTTAACTTTTTCTAAAGATTTCCAATCATATATACTCTTTAATTTCCACTCTTGAGCTAAGCATGCTAAAGGCCTCATAAATTCCTGTTTTCGGCTTTGTGGCCGCATTTTGTGGTCGGTTGCTGGTGGTGGTGGTTATGGTGGTGGTGATGCTGTGGCATCGTGTACGACTTCGACTTGTACTCAGATTCGGACTCTGGCTTTGGCTCTGCCTCATAAACGGAGTGGCAGCGGCGCAATTGGCCGGAAGGTGTAAAACTTGTTGGTGTATTGTTATGCTGCTGCTGCTGCTGCTGCTCTTGCTGTTGTTGTTGTTGTTGTACACTTTTCAAAACTGCCTGTCAATGCGTGACATTTCATATTTAAGTTATAATCTGCATGCATTACTTTTGGGATCGCCAGGCGTCCGAGAGAGAAAGGGAGACGCAAGAGTAGACTCCTCAGCATGTATAAATTTAATGGTATACAAAATTAACTGGAGGCTAATTTTCAATAAAACTGACAGCAATGTAAAATGAGGAAAGCGTACACACACACACATATGCTGTGTTCTTTTGTGCCTGACGTGAAGTAAATTGAAATGAAAACGAGTGATATACAAAAACAAATACACATATACTTACAATTAATATATGTCTCTATATAGTACACAGATGTCCGCTTTATAAATTAAACAAAAACTTAATAAATAGCTAGAAGCAATTAAGTTGCAATTAATAACGACATTTGTCTTTGTGCCCAAACAACCCACTCACAAACCACGAGTCCTTTACTCTCTCTCTCTCTCTCTCTCCTCCCGAGTTGCTATCTATCTCGTTTCATCAGTCGTTCAAACTGCAGTACAAGTCAGTTGTTGGCATCAAACATGCTGCTGCAAACATCAAACCAGTTTCAAGGCTTATCACTGCAGACGCATCTAAATTATCACGAATGCCGGCAGCTCACACACAGACACAGCACGTAAACACAACGAAGTTGCTCGTCTCACTCTTCGTTAGCAGCGCACGAACATGTTGCGAGCGAACGAACACGCCTCGGGCCATTGCTCAACTGACTGCAGCAACGAACTCGAGCACTCGGTTCGGTTTGGGTTTGGTCTCTGCTGCTGTTGCCTGCCTGCTTGTCTCTCCTGCCGCTCCTGCTGTTGTTGTTGCTGTTGCTGCTCCTGCTCCTCCTTGGCCTGCAGCTATTCGCTTGTAATTATAATATTTCATCCCAAAAGTAGCTGCAGGGCATCAGTCAGTTTCGTTTGCGGCTTGTTGCAGGGTGAGCAGTGCCAACGGTGGAACGGAGAGCGGTTCGAGGGGGACAGGGAAACACGACAGCAAAGCAACAATGCAGCCAACGCCAACAATGATGATGAATTTTTGAACTTGTGCCGTGTGGGTTACAGTGATGTCTGCCACATAAACGCCAAGCACGGTGAGACAACAAAACGCCTCACGTTTCGTTTTTCGTTTCGTTTCGTTTAGTTTAGTTTCGTTTACCCCATCAACATGCTACAGACTCTACTATAGCTGCGGTTTTTGTGGCCTTCTTCGTCTGTACTATATAGAGTATGTACATATGACCCGAAGCGGCAGCAAGTACGAGTACTGATTGTATACAGCACGAAATTCTCTATCAAAAAGGATTTTATTCTTTGCCTGTTTACATAGAAATGTTGCTTAAATTAAATATATACTACGTATACTGGCTTACAGTTGAAAACGAGCCTCGTTGCTTATGGACACTAAATTAGCCATCAAAATACGAATACGAATACAGCTTGAAGGCGCCTAAAAACGTTGCTGACACATGATATGAATGCAATTCCAATGGCACCCATAAAATGGTATTAAGTGCAATTCAAACGCTTGACATGTGCACAGCCAACAACCAACAACCAACAACGAGCAACCTGCCACCTGAGCAACAAAAAGGGGGGCATGCTTCATTTTGTGATAAATTGAGCCGCTTGCCGGCAGCCAAAATCATTTTCATATTGAATGCTAAAATAATGCTTACTCTGATGCTGCTGCCAGTTATTATTGCAGTTGTTATTGTTGCTGCTGTAGCTGTAGCTGTAGCTGCAACTACTTGAATAAGTGTGTATGTGTTCTGTTCTGTGGTAGATTTCGTAGTTTTGAGACTCAAATTACCGCATCGTTTGCGGCGACATTTAATTAAAATTTTCTTTCAGGCAAATGTATGAACGTATATACTACATATATATCCACTGCTAGTTTACGGGTTTGGGCAACTTTTTGGGAGCTCACTGACCGCGTTTATCAGCTAGCAATTTAGTGGCTTGAAGATAACTCGCATTGCACTTAATACCAACTCAGGGAAATGGCCATAAAATGACTCTTAATGACCAACTGGCAACTGGCAAATTGTTATTCGTTTTTGTTATTTGTTGCCTCCGACAATTGTGCACTTAAAATTGCCAACATTTGTGGCATTTGCCACTGCCACAGCCACTGCCACTGCTGTTATCAGTGGTGGCTGCTCATAATTACGATGCTGAATGAAAAGCAGACAGCAACAACATGTCGCATTGTTCATATGCTTTGTGCCAATAATATTACACATACGCCACATGGGCAACTCCAATTTCAACTTTTATTCCAACACGACTCCAGTGGCAACCGCAACGTTTAATTTCCCGTTGCCACATTGCCGCAGCTCAACGTTGCTATTGTTCAACGCCGAACGCCGCATTGAAACACTTTCCTGCAACGCCTGCCACCCATTTTGCAGCATCTAAAGCAAGCGACATAACGGAAGCTATGCCGGCATTTCCGTGCCTCATTCTTTGCCAAGATGCTGCGGCATAAGTTTCTATAGTTTTACACACAGACGCACTGATCAACTGCATGATACTCTACACTTTATAAACCCATTAACTAGTTATGAACAAAAGGTGAAAAAAGTATTTAAAATGTCTTTTTGTTTTTTTTATATTTATACTTTTTAAACACATTAACTAGTTAAGAAACTACTTAAAATATATATTTTTCTTATTCCTGAATAGGTTCTGCTGAATTCAAATTTTTTTCTTATAATTTTTATTAACATTTTACTTGACTTTTTTTAATTTTTATTACTACCTAAAGAGCGAGCACAACAAATCTTGTCAGAATTTGTTCAGTTGAACCCGTTGATTCATAGCATTAAATTCTGCTTGAATTGTTTATTCCATTGATATCAAACAATAATCAAAATAAACGCATTATCATATCTTTTTTTCAATTTTGTTTTCTATGCAATTATGCGCTTCATTGAGCAATCGCAGAGAAAGCGCAAATGTCAGGTATTCAGTTTAGACGCAATTTAATTAACAGGCACACACTCGCACACCAATAGATAACAACAAACGAATTTTGTGTGTGCATTGAATTCGAAAGTGGCATTCATGCAGAAATTATGCAACTGTCAGTTGCACAACAAAATCAAAATTGCTTGTGCCCCCCAAAAATGTATAAGCCAAATAATTGCAGCACTTTGATTGAACGCAGCCAGATATGCTGCTATGCTATGTATTGTCTGTTATAATTATTATTTGTATTTTTAATTGTCTCAAAAATAACTTTAAAGTCAATTAAAGTTGATGTTAAGAAGACAACAACGACTCAAAGTCAAATTTGTAGAAGTTAGTCAGTTGCAGTTGTTGTGGGCTGCATGATGCGACTGCTGTTGCCTGTGGCAGGCACATTTCAGCCTCAAATAGCTGCTGGCATTGGCAAAGCAATGGCTAAGCAGCAGTAGAAGCAGTAGCACAAAAAAAAGGAAGCAGCAACTGCAACAAGAACAACAACAACAACAGCCAGTGCATTTAGTTGCGCCGCACGAAATGTCCGCTGGCTATGTGCACAAATACATACATATTTACACTCATACACACACACACTAACAAATATACAGAGACATAGTCTCTATATACATAGACTTATGTACTGTATAGTTTTGCCAAAAGCCATCTCCTCCCTTTGGCCTTCGCCCTGCGCCAACCATTGTGCCTCCCTTCTTTATGGAAGGCTTGAAGGAACTGCGGATGTTGGCAACGCGGGCGTTGACTGTACTCTTCTACTACTACTACTACTGTGTATACTGTACTAGTACGGTGAAAAAGCGTCGCTGCGTGAAAAACTCAACAGCCGACGGCAGTAACGTTGCTGCGACGCCGTACGCTTCGGTTTGCTAATGTTGCCGCAGGTCTTTACCGCTTTGATGAGCGAGTCAGAGAGAGGATGCAGAGGGAGATGCAGGAGGCAAGAGGCAAGTGGCAAGGACAATGTGGCAGGAGGTTTGATCGCATAAGGTACTGGGCACTGAAGGGAATTCCCCTCTCTCTGTCTGTGTGTGTATGTGAGGGTATTGCAAATGGCCTGCGGTGTTGCGCCTGCGCACCCCAAAGGTAGACAACAACAACAACAACAATATGGCACATGGCATCATTTCAATCTCCGCTCTGTTATTTTGCAACTGTGCCCCAAAGGACAAAAGTGTATACTTAGTATGCTGTATAAACACAATGATTAATAAAACTTAGTACATTATATTGCAGAATATAAACAAATTTTAAAATACAAATCTTTTGCATTTCTATAAAGCACAAAAGGGTTGAGTTGGTGGTCAAATATCAAATTGGTTTAATTGACATAGTTTTTCTTAAAATCGGACAACAATGTGGTATAGCTGTAAGCTGCAAAGAATATTTAAAACTATCTCAAACTATGCAAATTCTAAGCATGCTAAGCATAACTATAAAATCTATTTAAAATTCATTCGTTGCCTTTCATAACTGTTTACACTTTTCTACATTTCATACAATCTATAATATTTCTCTAAAAAATACACAATAAGTAATAGTTTTGCAACAATGGAAGTGAAAGCGCAGTAAGTATTTGCTATAAATTAAACTATCGTAATTAATTATGTAAATTTGTCGCACAGCAAACACAAAAAAACTGCTAGTAAACGAACTAGAATGGTTGAATTATACAAAAATGACACTTTTATGTCCAATTCGTAAGTTGTACATTTTCAAAAATCTATATATAGCCTTTATAAAATTTCTTTTTCATATGCAGTTTGTCTGCAGCGTGTGTTAGCTCTGTTAAATTCACAGCCGATGGACAGATGAGTACGAAAACTATTGAAAAGGTTGAGGATCGTCATCTAATGGCAATGCTGGAATTACCAGATCTTGAAGAACGTTGTGCCATTCCAGGAAATGAAGAGCTGCTGAAACTATCTCAGCAATTGGCTAACAATGAGATGGATGAAAAAGTTCTGGAATTGCAAGACACAAAGATAAATGAACCCAAAGGATATAAACACCAAAGGAAATTGGCAGGATCGGAGCGTGTTAACAGCACTGGCCGCAAGCCAAAACAAGTATATACCATTATGGAAAATACAGTCCCACGCAAAGTAATGCCCCCAAAAAGTAACAATAAAACAGCTCAGAATGTGAAGCGAAAACAATGCAAAACAAAATCATCTAAGAAGAGTTTATTATTATCAACTGATGAAACTTGCTCTTATACACCCCGAGATATTCAAGAGCACACTGTTACTGTAAGTTATCAGCAAGCAAAGTGACTTTTAGTAATGACTACTTTACAAATTCTTTTGCAGACTCAAGTCGATCAGTTATTGGACCAAATGCAACCACAAGAAGAGCCCCAGCAAGAAGCTACAAGTCTAACAAATCCGTCTCATAATAATTTGTTTGGTCGAATCAAACTCGCATTTCAAAAGATAGGTACGTTTCACACTGCGTATGCGTAATAGCTAAACTAATCATATTAATGTACAGACGACTGGTGCCTCGTTACAATACTGTTTATTCTTAGTGTTATTGCCTATCTATGCTACATACTGGCCTTTGATACCAATGTATATGTTAATGAGGAGCGAATCTATCAGATCAAATTACGATCAACTCCGATTTTTATCAAATGGATTTACTATTTGAAGTGGCGGCTAAACATGCCATTTTTTTGAAATTCACTTTATTTATTTTTTTTTAATTTGCTATGATTATGCAAAATTTTAGTTTTACTTTTAATCTATGCATAACAATTTGCTGCACATTTTATGCAATATTTATTGTAAAATATTTATAAATTTATACATTTGTGGCATAAGTGTTGAAATCTACACGCACTCGAACGCCTCTGTTGCCCCCTCAGCCAATTGTATGGCTATATCTAAATCCCAAACCCCCCCAACCACACTTTCGACCATTGTCCAATGTTCGCCGTTTGACCAAATGAAAAACAAACAATTGCGCTTTTGTTGTTATCACAAATAACACTAAAACCTACAGCAAGAATAACAGCAGCAACGGCAACAGCAACAGCAAAAACAACAATAATAATAAAAACGACACCGAAAATAAACTGAAATTGTAAAGTGTTAAAAATAATAAATTATTTCTGTTATTCTAAATGGTATTAGAGAGCGTCCATGCATAAATTTAAACTCGTGAGTGTTAGAAAAATATTACTCATTCGCCATGGCGAAATTTAAATGACAAAACAATAAGTAAGCGAATTGCATAGAAATATTTATAATATTTAGAATTCTATATGTGTACAGATACTAGAAATAAATGTGATTGGTAGTCACATTTTAAATATTTTTTATATTTGCGTATAGTTAACAGTGCCACATATCCCATAGCAAACTAATCCTTCACTCTTTATATATGGCACAATTTATATAATTTGAACTTATTTGGGGTGATTGTTTGTGTAGCCATAAATCAAGGCTACTTTCACATTGGCCGTAAATACTCATAAGTCAAAGATAGATGAAGAGAGAAAGAAAACCAGAGAGATAGAGAGAGAGTAGGGGTGAGCAGTAGAAAACCTGGCTATTTTCAAAACTCCCACAAAAGGTGGCCAACATCAAACTTGTTCGTGCACTTTTTTGACTAGGGCTCTTCGTGTGTATGTGTGTATATGTACGAGTATTGTTATCACAACAACAGCATCTAAATTATCATGACCGAAAGCCAAACGCAACAAAAACAACAGCAACAACAACTCATGGCAACAGCTTACAACGTAAAGACAACAACAAAAAACCGAACAAAACGACGCACAGACGCCAAACACGAAACATTTTTTACTAATAAATCCCCTGCAGGGATTTTCCCATTGCTCCGTTCCTCTTTATAATACATATTTCACATGATTTGCAGCCACAGGCAATAGAAAAAAACAAAAGAAGCAGAACGAGAACTGATCAAAATTGGCAAACTCTTTGATTTTATAAAAGTCAATGTTAATTACATATGGAAATCTTAAGCTTAAAAGAGCTTATTGCTATATTTGCTGATATTTATTGCTTTAAATTTACAGACTTTATTTTAAAGTTTAGCTTTGGAGATTAATAGCTCCTGAAACATTTTCTTAGCCACATTTCTCAAGAGTTTTCCATTGGAATTGTGGGGCAAGCTGTCCACAAATCTAACACCTGCATGCAACTGTTTGTGTTCCTCGGGAGTACGTTCTGCCACATAGCGGATAACCTGTTGTTCGCTCAGTAGTATGTTTGGCTTTCTGATGACTAAAGCTCCGGCTATATCGTTAGAGAACTTATCTTGAATGCCAACAACACACACCAAATAGACTTCTGGCATCTCCATAATAATCCTTTCGATTTCATTGGGGTTATAATGAATTGATCGGTACTTTAGCAAATCCTTTTTACGACCAACACAATATAAATTATTGTCACTATCGAAGTAGCCCAGGTCACCCATATGGAACCAACCCTCAGAATCCCTAGTACTCGCAGTTTGCTCAGCATTTCCATAGTATCCATTCCAGTTTTGATTTATCTTTATCACAATTTCACCAATCTCATTTGGGCCAAGATATTCACCCCGATCACTTACGATTCTTACGCTTTTTTGTGGCAATAACGAACCAACAAAGTTATCTTCTGTTGGATTTATAGCAGCTGATATCACATCCGTTTCCGTTGTTCCGTACAGATATAAGAACAGCGTATTTTCAAGTATTTTTTGGGCTGCGTTCACAACACTGGCTGATACCCAACCGCCACCATAGGTAAGTATCTGAAGACTCGACAAATTCTCCGAAGTAGCTAAAGAGCTGGAGAATACTTCTTGAATTTGCGAATATGAGAGATGACTGGCAGTAACCTTATGCTTCATTATGATTTCCACATATTGCTCTGCACTGAAGGCCTGATTTGATACGACACGAGGTGCTCCACTTATAACGCTAATTAGCGCCGCTTTGATACCGCTTATCCAGTCAAAAGCTGAGGCCGTATATACAATATCTTTAGTTCCACCAGAGCTATAATTATACAAATAAATCGCAACTGTTATGACATGTCAAATAATGCAATAACCCTATTCTCTATTGCTCTAAAAATCAAACTTACGTTGCTAACTGCACCAGTTGAGCATTTGTTAGGGTCGAGGCTTTTGGTAATCCAACTGTTCCCGAGGTGCATATAATACCCATAGTCTGATCCTCACGCACTAGTTTCGTGGGTCTGTAAAATATGTCTATAATTAGATGTATTCACTTATGTTATCTTCATTCCATTCACTAACGTAAAGTCCATTTCATTGTTTGTTATTCCAAAGTAATCCTCAATGCTCGGCACATTTGCCACATGATTGATAAGCGTGCATATTTTCGGTTTCCATTCTAGAGTTGCGGTCTTGATTAGCTGATAATCTCTGCCATCGCAGAATATCAGCTTAGGTTTTGTTATCGCAAACACGGCAGCAATGGCAGCCGGTTCCTGAAATGGGGTAACAGCATGAAATGGTGTTGCATTGAATAAACAAGCAAACACCACATGAGCTTCATGTATATTATTCCGTGATAAAATGCCGACAATATCCTCCTGTTTAAGGCCTTCAACATCCCTAAAGTGTAGGGCCAAACGTATTGACAGTTTTAAGGCCTCATCGTTGGTAACAACTTGGTTAGTCTCGTGGCTCACCTAATGGGTTACATTTTAAAAGCCAACTTTGCTTGATTTCTCGAAAATATCTTACTTGACATTTATTTGTTGGATTCTCCTTAAGGGCTTTAAAAATGATGTCTCCTATGGTAATGTGGGAGTCGAAAATGAAGTCAACATCAGCTCCATGCCAAAGTTTTTCTTGCTCATTGTAGGTCGTCTCCAATAACATTTTTTCTGTACTAAAATTGTTTTGCTTCACTCCCGAACAGCTGTCAATGCACTGAGTGAGATTAGCTCGTAATATCGCTATATATTTGTATACTTCGATATACCTAGTAGTTTCAAAAGCAATAGAGCTTATTAGTTGTTGAGTTATTGTTGAAATGGAAGCAACATTTTTTATAGTAATAGTAAAATGCTGATATACTAATCATGTTTGCTATATAGTATTTCAATAGTTGATAACAAGAGTGCTTAGTTGAATACAACATTTATGCGTATATATAAAAGTTGATAATTTTGTTATTAGTAAACTTGGATTTATCAGCAGTAATTGGCATTTGCTATAAAGTATTTATAGTTTATTAACGCTACATTCGGTCAATGCTATTGTTATCAACTTGATCTAAATTCGCACAGTTCTTTATAAATATCTAAGGCAAAGATTTAATTATTTAAATTTGAGCTCTGTATTAAATATTTTATTTTGCTTTGGTCAACTTTACAAGGGTTTTTTAACTTAATGCGCATGCGCAGAGATTTTCCAATGCTCGAAGGGCCAAATTCAACTTGAGGGCAATTCCCACACACACACACACACATATACAGACGCACACACCCACATCTGCAGCTAATACACATACAGACATGAAATGTGGGAACTTTTTGGCTCTTAATCAGTTTGCCTTGAAGACGAAACCACATCGCACACACGCACACACACACACTGATAAATTGAAACCTATCTTTTGGTATTTCGTTTTTCTTTGAAGCAACAATGCGCCAACAATGAGCCTGGGGCAATCCTTAGTACGACTACGACTACGACGCTCATTTATTTCACAGTCGTGGACAAGATAATCGCCAATGTCCGCTTAGAGGTAGACGACGACGACGACGACGTCGTTGGAGTTGGAAATGACGACTATGAAAATGCTTAGTTCCAATAGCAATACGAAGATGTACTCTTAAGTTGTATATATATATATAGATGTGTAGATCTGGAGACCGGCTTAAGTCGTTATTCGGCTCATTTTGTGTGTGGCTTTAGGAAATGTATTTCAATAATTTTCACACGAAAATCAGTTGAATGAAGTTGTGCTGTTGCTCTTTCCATTTTCATTTTCATTTTCGTTTTGCTTTTCTTTGATTTGTTTTCTGCTGTGGCTGGCTGTAAAGTCATTTGTATGTCTCTTAAGTCTTAATTTGTGGCAGGCACTAGAAAACCACACGCCAGTTCTCCTCCCTCTCTCTCTCTCTCCTCTCTCTGCGTCGTACTCTTTCACTGTCTGTCCCTGTTGTTGGCCCTCAGGCAGCAGCTGGCCAAGTAAGCGAGCCATGTTTGCATGGCCATCAGTCAGAGCTCAACTAGCTACATATACATACATATATACATAAATATATAGCCAAAGCAACAGCTCCATTTGCAGCTAGTAGAGAGCTGTAGCTTTAGCTCCAGTTTCAACGCAGTAGCAGCTGGCAGACAAGCGCACATGCAACTGGCTTACACACGCACAACCCAAACACTCAGCTAGTTGACAGACTGTGCAGGGTATATGTGTGTGAGTGGGAAAAGGGGAATTGGTAGAGCAGAAAAACGAAACTGTCACAACGTCGTCAGTCGGTTGTTGCTGCTGCCACCTACGGGGACTCAAGTAACTGCTGCTGCTGCTCCTACTTTTGCTGCTGCTTCATTTGGATATCACAGTCGTTGTCATGGGCAACGAACGCTGCCGCTGCCGCTGCTGCTGCTGCTCTGGCACCTCTGGGGCCTGTTTCGCTTGTAATTATAATATTCCAGCCAACCCAAAATGTTGCCCCAAGCCAGGCAGCAGCAGCGGCAGCAGCAGCCACAACGGACAAGGCAGGAAGATGAAGCGACGTCGTCATTCGCTGCCACAGCGACACGGAACTTTTGTTGTTGTTGCTGTTGTTGGCTTTGCTTTCGCTATTATTGCTGTTTGCTGTTGTTGTTGTTGTTGTTGTTGTTGTTGCTGCCATAGAACGTTGCTGTGCCGCATGCAACACGATGTCGCCCCAAGACATTGCGGATGACCTCGAGCGCCACAAATGCTGATTACGTAGCTGCTCCCTTCTCCATTTCCTCAAAAAAAAAGGAACAAAAAGTATGAATGAGCTATATGCGAAGTCTGAATGCTCTTGCCACAATTAAATTTACTTTTGAGTAAAAATAATATATTTCACTTAACTAACTATTTTATAAAAACAGTTATGAATGCTGCCACTAATGCTTGAAACTTGAATTGCTAAAAAATTTTAAAGCCAGTCTCATTACCAATAGAAGTCCCATGATATACATTTATATACCCTATGCATACCTATGGGCTGAAAATGTAGGACTTGATAAAAGAGATGAGCAACCTTTTTTTGTTGTTGTTGTTGTGACGCCCGCTAGCGTCTCTTGTTGTTGTTGTTGCCGTTGTCTCTTGCATATTTGCTCGGACCAACTATACATACGAATATATATACATACATACATATAGATATATAACATGTATGTTTGTGGGGTCAGTGTGTGTGTGTGTGTGTGTGTTGCTGGGATGCCCATTTACATAGCTTGAGGTATTTCAATTTATTTCATTGTGCTTTTCATATTATTGTATTTGCAATTTTGATTGCAGTTGCCTTTTGACCACTGGCTACATAGACGAGAATCCGATTCCATTTTCAGCCATATGCAAAAATATCGATAGTACCAGTACCACCAGCACCATCAATACCACCAATACCACCAGCAGCAGCACCACCCACACACAGCACCACTTTCGATGAACCTTTCCTGCAGTTCCTACACGACTGACTGACAGAATTCGTTGAATGCAATCAGCGTAACGTTGGATTATTCAGTTTTAATTGCAATTTATGATTGCTAAAAGTGTGTGCCATATGGCTTTGTCTTAAGCTAATCAAATTAAAACATTTTTTAAAAGATTTTATTAAATTATTCAATTTATATAAACATGAAAAAGCAAATATCAGTTGTGTTATACTCAGCTAAAACAAATGTCAGTTGTGCAATATTTGGCTTGCGGCTAAAAATATGATTTTTCCACTCACATATCAGTTGACTTTAAATATCAACCAAACAATAGCTTAGCAGTGAATATGGGAGTGAGTTTAAAAATCGAATTGCAAGCCAAATTGTTGACATTTTTGACTTGTAAACTGAAAGAATTCAGTCAAGCATTTCATAATAATCACATTGTCAAAAAGAATAGCCATCATTTAAGCCAGTACACTGGAAACTGAAAGCCTGCCAACATTTACAATTTCAATTCCAACAAAAATGACAGTAACTACTTGAACAAGAATTGTGCAATTGTCGGAAAAGAAACAACAATTCATAAACAATAGGAAACACGAGTCTCTCTTCATTAGCAAAAGTCAGCAAACAAAATGTAAATGTCATGTTCAATTATGCACAATATTATTCAAATTGCAATATTGCTATTTATTCAGACTTTAAACAAAAGTATATTCTAAAAACATTCATTGGACACCAATTTGCTATTTTGAATGCGAGTAAAAGATAATTTCTTTTAAAAAAATGCTAGCAATTAATTTCAACTTTAGATAGTTCAATCATTGCAAAAATATCTGTATAAATCTGTAACTGGGCTAACTTTAAATAAATATTTTCAATACCTTAAACTTTTATTTATTTATTTAAAAGTATTTCATATATAGTACAGTTTTATTTACTTTGCTTACTTCAATCAAAAAGCAGCAAAAATCAAATTACTATTGCTTTCAAGAAAAGTCAACTAAATGTGAATTTTGGTATTTAACAAATTCAAAGGATTTTTAAATAACTATGTTAAGCTTACAAGTATGTGTGTGTTTTGAGCTCATTTCAATATGGCAACACCCACATACTAAAACACACACAAATGCGATACGATAAATCAGTTACTCAGACTTGACCAAAAACAACAACAACAGCAACAACAACGAGTACTCGTACTCATACTCGTACAAATACAAATACGAATACGAGTATTCAAGCATAAATTGCAAACAATAAATAACCGAAAAATTGTAAATAAAGTTGCTTGCAAATATTTCATAAAGTAACAATCAGCTTAGGGCCAAGGAGCAGATGCCAAAAAGCAGCAACAACCGCAACAACAACAACAACAGCAGCAGCAGCAACAGCAACAACAACAACTGGAAGGCTTGAAGCAACGGTAAGGCACCGACACCAAGCGAGGCCAAAAGTATTTTGCGACCAACTTAACACACACACACACACACACATACACACACTGTATGCAGCACACCCGCTGCTGCTGCCACTGTTGCTGCTCCTCCCCTTACTGCTGCTGCTCCACCTACTTTCCGCCTCCCCCACTCCTTACCTTATCCAGTCGGCTCTCGTATCGAAAAACCAAAAGTAAAAAGGCCCGCAGCAAATGTTGCAAGCAGCGCCAGATAAGCGGCCGAGCCAGCGACTGAGGTTCCAACTGAGGCTGAATCTGAAGCTGAAGCTACCTCTCTGACTCTCTCTGTCTCCGTCCACTGCCCCTGCTCATGCCCCTGTCTGTGGCAACGTCTGCTGGCATCGACGCTGGCAGCGTGGCAACTTAACATTTTTGGTATGCAAACAAATTTTATACTTGGCCAATGTTTAAACTCTTCAATTGGCTAAAAGCGTTTTATACATTTTTTTTTCGTTTTGTTTTTTTTTTACTTTTATTATTTTTACTGCATGCGCTATCTAAATGTGGCACGATTATTGTTATTATTGTTGCTGCCACTGCGACGCTAGCTTTGCTAGCCGCATTATTTGCATATGAAAAGCGGTCGCCCAAAATTCTGCAACTAAGAAACTGCAACTACTGCCACTGGCAATCAAGTTGCAACGTTGCAAGAACTCATATTTAGTATTTGCCATTTGTTAGGCTTATAAATAGCCTACAAGACCTTTTTGTCAACGCATCAACGAAATGTGTAGAATACAAAGCAATGAACTGTTTTTTTTTTTGGCAATAACTAAATGGGCAGATACCCAGTAATCAGCTGAAATTTAGATTACAACAGTTTAATTCCTAAAACGAATACAGTGCAGCTTAGTTTTTGATTTCATTCATAGAAGATTTCATTTAATGAAATCTGGTCAAAATTTTTATGGAAAATATATAAAACTTATTTGAATTCATTTCAGGAAGCGGACTAGTGTTTTTATATATTTTTTTAAATTAAAACCTTTAAAAAAACGAAGGTTTTTATTCATAAAATTAAAAAAGCAAGAAAGAAAAGTTCAGTCGGGCATGCCGACCGTGTAATACCCTCTGAGCTTCGTTTTCAATAATATGAGTTAAAATTGGAGTAGCTGCTGCAAGAGCTTAACATGCACACATATTTGTATGTCTATCTCGCTCGCACAGTGCAATGCACGTGGCTATGCCTTGCTTGAAAGGAACGATTTGCGTTGTTTGAGAAACTTTTTTAATTATGGTCCGATTTTAATGAAATTTTCACAATCGTTTGATATTATTTGTCTCTAATTATACACCAACAAAAGCATACGATAAGAAATAAGTGAGCCAGAAGCATTCGAAGTTTCAACTCAATTGTGGGCGAAAGGGGCGTGGCATCCAATAAATTTTGATGGCATTATATTTATATTGCAAATAGCAACCTGCATGCCAATTGGTGTCCCTAGGTTATATAATTACCGAGATATTTGCCAAAAACATGTATTTTTTCCGAGGTAGGTCTGGTTTTTCGCTTATTGTGGGCGAATGGGGCGTGGCATCAAAAAAAGGAAACAAACTTGTATTGACTGACTAAATATGTGGTCGATACTGACCAAGTTTGAACTTGTAGCTCTTACCATCTCTGAGATCCTTTCGTTCATACGGACGGACAGACAGACAGACAGACAGACAGACAGACAGACGGACAGACGGACATGGCTATATCGACTCGGCTGTTGATGCTGATCAAGAATATATATACTTTATGGGGTCTGCCACGCCTCCTTCTGCCTGTTACATACTTCTGACAAACCCATTATACCCCTCAGAGGGTATAAAAATAAACACATTTTCCCATTACTTAGCTTTCTTTACTTTAAGCATACCCCATTTGCATGAGTTTCATTGCTACAGAGTAACATATAACAAGCACAGGCTACAATAACTTGACGGCGGTCATATAAGAACACCCAAGAACTGTACCCCACCCCCAACCTGCCTTACCCTCCACGCCCTGCCTTCCCACTCCGCCAACGCACACAAACTAGCAGACAAAAGCAAAAGCAACTACCGCTGGCTTAAAGGGAATAAGACGAGACCGCCAACGCCAAGAACAACAACAGCAACAGCAACAACAAATTGGAATATATAGCTGCTGGCCATAACGGTGTTCACAATAATGACGACGTGGTTCCTCACTGAAAAGAAGCATAACGATGGGGCATGAACCAAGGACATAGCCGCAACATAATGAAAACGAAGGGAATTCTCAGTTTGCTGTTGCTGTTGCTGCCACCGAATGGCGATGCGATGCGATGCGCTGTGCGGCGCTGCGATGTGACGCACGAGACCGCAAAATGGCCGACGGCCATTGCAAGTTCTCAAGTGCTTCCGGCTGAGAGGTTGCCTACCAGAGGACGACAGAGACAGCAACAGAAATGGCGACAAAAGAGGAAGTGGGTAGCGACTCAGACTCAGCCTCAGCCTCAGCCTCAATCCCACGCTCAGTTTTTGGCCGTCAAGCAACCAATATTGTCATGTGGTTTTCTTTTGCAGCGCTGCGATGCGACGCGACATTGCCACTGCCAGAGTGAGACGGCAGGTGGCTGTGGGCTGTGGGCTGGTGGCATGTGGCAACGTCATGGGACGGAAATGAGTCAAGCGTGACATTTGCTCGACGCTGGCGGTTGTCACGCTACGCTGCGCCGGCTCCTTGCCCTTTATATGTTGCAGTGTATCCTTTCGCCGTGTCTACACACACACACACACACAATCACGTGTGTGTATGTGTGTGTGTGCCGCGGGCTACTCAAAAGGAAACTCCTCGTATAACGCAAATTAAAAAATCCAACATCCAGTGCCGAGTGCGAGTGCGAGCCAAAGAAAATGTCAAGTAATGGGAAACTAACGGGTAAATATGTATGTGTATCTATATGTGTAGATGTGAGCACATAAATACCATCGTCTCTATCTGGTGTGCGTTTGTGTGCAGCTAAAAGTATGCTACACTTTTTTTCTGTTATTGTACAACACACAGAGTCAATTTTAATTAGCCATGCCAACAGCACATATATTTTAACTTTAATTTCTAAACAGAACTCTTAAAGTTATAGCAGCTAAGGGAAGGGATACTTTAGGCATCTACTATGCTAAATGATATCCTGTAGTTTGCATATAAAAATTTGTATATAATGTTTAACAATTTCATGTATTTCTAATTCTGCAGCACTGAAGTAGCTTTCAAGTTTATGAAGAAAACCTATATAATAAGCACATTAGCTTGGGAAAGATTCCTATTCTTTACAAGAATATTAAGTATAGGGTATCTATTTAGGAGCCACATCACTTGAAGCAACTCATTCCCGTTGAGGGAACAAAATGGTCGCCAGCGGGCAACATTTCAACATCAAAACAAATGCATAACAAAAGGTGTAGCACATATCATGCATATTTTGTGAGCAAAATTGCCGCCAACGCTGCTGCCCACACGCCCAACCCCCCGCACACAACCCCCTGTCAGCCCCTGACCTGCCCCCTGTCCAACCAAATGCCAACGAACCGCAATCAACCTTTGGCAGCGGCTCGCGTTTTTGCTATGCTTGAGGCAAAATATCGATGTAAAGAATTAAAAACATAGGTACACGCATAACACACAGAGAGAGAGACAGAGGGAGAGGGAGAGGGATTGTGGAAGGGGTAGAAAGTGGGCTGCGGGGCTGAGTGCTCCTAAACTGCGAGCAGATACAATAAAACATGCAAATATGCGCCCAAGGACATTGCAGCAGCAACAGACACCGTCAAAACACAACGCGCCGAAGAACGCAGGCCGAACATCAAACACACACACACATGTAGACGCTGTCCTCTGGTGGCGGCATGACCGCAGGTGTATGTAAGAGTGAGAGAGAGGGAGTGTGTGAGAGCAAAAGATACCAAAGGGTACAAAGTTTATTTAGCTTTAGTTGAAATTAAAGGCCTTTGTATATTAAGTAACCAAAGCGGTGCGCGGTCCCCTCACACACACACACACATACATAAATGCAGTGCGATAACACACACACACACAGAGAGAAAGAGAGAGAGAGAGAGAGAGAGAGTGCGAGTGAGTAATAGAGTGAGTTCCACACATATGCATACTTACAGTGTTGAAGTTGTACATATAATATGCCGCTGGGCACTCGGGGAAAACCTCTAAACATACCAAAAATGAAATTTATACAACAAAAAATACATATATAAAATGTTGTATTTCAATGGTGGAATGGTGTGTGTGGCACACGTTGCCCCAGGACACACGCTCTGCTGCGTACCTCAAAAACGAGCTGTAAAGTTTTTGGGCGATGTTGGTGTGTGTGTGGTATGTCTGGTTGTGAAAATACTTCGGCCGTATTTTGATTTCATCAAAGCTTTCACATATACTAGTCTGTGTACACACACACGGTATTACTGGACCGGACGACAATTTGTGTGCGACAATAAAATATTACATGCAAATGGGATGGCATTAAAAATTTTGCAGGGGCTATGAAACGGAAACGGAAGCACATAAATATGAGTATCAAAACACACAACAGTCTCAACAGCTCAAGCTAAGCTCATAAAGTGCATAAATTGCCCTATAAATATAGATAAATATATATCAAATTCAATCTTAAATGCGAGATTTAAAGCTGGATAAATAATGCACTGCTTGCACTGCATGCGGCTCAAGCAGTGCAGCGTTAAAGCTTCAATTTCAAAACTATGTTACAGTCACATATCTACGTTTAATTTATACATTTGTATATTTTTAATAAATGCAAAAGTTTCAACTCTTGCAGTAAATCAAATATTTGACAGTTTTCAGTTTTGTTTCTGTTTCCACGTTTTTTTTTTCTGTTTTGTGACTTTGGAGAACGCCTTAAAATGTAATGGAGCTGCAGTATCGTATGCAGCAGCCTCAATATAAGTATTATTAACTGCATGTGGATATATATAACATATATACCATATATATGCAATTCAGCAATATCCATGCAGATTGGTATGCAATGTGACTGTAAAATGTCACTGCATACGAGCATAAAAACTGATGACTTGCTGTGCTGTCTGCTGATCCGTTTGGCTGTGCCTGTGCCCATGTCCCAATGGTGTAATTTTTTTTGGGTGTATGCTATTTTAAAACCCGAGTATTTATAAAATTGCAATGCCAGTGCGCAGTATATGCATATATATTTAAATGCCGTTACACTGATTGACAGCGTCCCATATCAGTTGAGGGCGAAAAAAAAACAAAACAAGGATGCACATGTCGTATGAGTAATGTAACGATGACAAATAAAAAGTTACGATGTCCAGTTCGGTACAAAAAAAAGCAATTGTCAAAATAAAACTGAATCGAACATATACAAACATTGTATATTATTGGCTGCAATGTAAATAATTTATGCATTTCATACAAACGTTTGTAAAAATAACTTTTTGAAAACATATCTGTAAAAATCATGCATTAGTATAATGAATAAACTAATGCAAGTTTACAGTTACAAGCAAAATGAGCACTAGAAAATGCGCACTAGAAAATGCTATGTAAAATATTATTAATATATTATAAAGCGTAGAGCAATGTACTGAGCAATTGACAGTCTTTCCAGCATTATTTCTTGCTTCAAGCTAAATCTATAAAGTGCTAAAGTTGTCATAACTTGCTGCATCTACTCTATATTTAACGAATATACCCACGAAGTTAGTCATTGAATGCAAACAAAAGCTTAGAATTTGCCAACTATTTTCGCTGTAAATTTTTACACATGCCACATGCCTCATGCATTGTTGATTAGTTCTATACAAAAATTTATTTTTGATTTTATTACAACAATATTTATAAATAAATAATTTGTAACGCGCCAATGTGCAAGGCACAAACACTCATACACTATATATGTACGATATATATAGAAGCTATAGTATAGTATTGTTTGTTCACAGCTCGTTGCATGCATTTCTAATGTTGCAGCGACTGCGATTTGCATATTTTTAGGCGCAGGCACCTCTTCTCCTTTATTATGTGCTGCATGCGGTGCGGTGCTGATGTTGATTTTGATTCTATTAAAGTGAGTTTTTAGTATGGCAATTGCCATATAATTTTGTAGCTGTAGAACATTTTGTGCCAGCTAATCTGCATTTAAATGGAATTTTTAATTATTTTTCCTAGCCGCCATTCACCGCGCTATCCTTTGACAATCACTGCGGCCTGGCTGTTTGTTGGTGTTTGGCTCTAGCTGCCGGCACCAAAGAGTAACCAAAGCAGCCATACTATGGCTGTGGATATGGGTATGGGTGTGGGTCTGAGTATGGGCATTCGACTCTACAAAGTGGGCGCATTTGCCCACTGTCCAATAAAATGCAGTTCGATTATTTATATAAAACTTCAAAACGTCGCTGCTGCCGCTGCTGCTGCTGCCAGCCAAAACTCGGCACTAGCGCAATTTAAATTGCCAATCAAAATGTGGAGCACAACAAGAAAGCAGTGTGAACAGTGCGCGAGGGCACGACTTTAAGATGCCCTGCAATTTATAATTATATATATTCTTTAATCCATGACATGAAACTGTATGCGACCACTTGACCAGCCAATGGTCAACACAGACCGTTCATTGTCCCGATTCAGGGGCTGGAAACACACATAACTGGCATAGTCCGATGGTGTCGCGCCTTTCAAATAATATCCATCCAATATTTGCACATCATATTTGTAGATCTCTGTGCGAAAGATGGCAATCGAATTGGTTAGCTTAAAGACGATCACCAGATATCTGCCATGCGGATCCCAGGCCAATTGTTGGACAATGCCACCAATCAAGATTTGCTTGTTGTCCTTCACGTTGCTGGGCTTTAGATTCAGCACAGGAATTATTTCGTTATCATCGCCCTTACCCGATGCAATGTGAAGATTTACAAACTGCAGACTATATAGTATGTGCTGGGCTGTGCTGGCAAAGAGCAAGAAACGACCACAGGGTGACCAGCAGGCAGCCTGAACATTTCCCTCATTGCAAACCCAACGATCTGTGGTCCACTGATCATTACATTTCCACACACGAAACACACGATCAACGGTACTGGCAAAGATCCTTTCATTGTCGGGTGACCATTTGAGCAGTGAGCCAGGAGGGCCAAGACGACGCAGTGGTTGCATCAAGCCACTGTCCGGCTGCCAAATTAGCAGAGCTCGATCACCAATGGAGGCGGTGGCCAGTAGGTTGCCATTCCTGTTCCACTGCAGTGCTGTAATCGGCAGATTGTCAGGATGTCTTAGGATGTGTGTGGGATGCAGGGTGTGTCCCAAATGCCAATTGCTTTGCATTGTCCAGAAACACAATCCCTGACGACAGCCTACAACAAGTTCAAAGGCACACAACGGCCGCCAGGCCATGCATGTAATATCCTTTTGTTGATCACTCTTAAGGATCGATGGACTGTCATTATTATCACAACGCTTCATATAGATGCGCACCACATCATCCACACCGGCCACCGCCAGTTTAAATAGATGACAATGCCAGGCTATGCAGCGTATAGAGCTATTAATCCAGTCCCTTGTTTCGGCATATTGAGCAATGCGTTCGGCACTCAGCTCCTGAGTTTGTGGAAATGCCATCAATTTGAGCCTTTTGTACTCATGCAACACTTGTGCCAGCAAATCGGCCATTTTGCCTAGTAGTGGCATCTGTTGATGCGTCTTTGGGCTGCGCGCCTCCTCCAGGCATTTCCAGAAGCCGCCCTCGAAAAATGCTTGCGAAATGCGCTTTGCTACGCTTTCGCTCTCAACCGGTATGAAAATTTGTTCCACTGTAAATCGTTGCACGGTGGTATGAAGTAAATCGCCTTTCAAATTGATCACTGGATAGTCTTCTAGATCGGCAGTACAGTTGTTGCTGGGTGAGTGTGCGTATTGCGTATATTGTTTTAATTTTTTTAGCGATGACATTTTAGTTTGTAATCAGATTGTAAGCGTAGCTCGTTTTTAATCTTGAAACTCTATCACAATTCTTTTTATAGTCATAAGTTATAAGAAGTATATTCAATAAAGATTTCCTTAAAATTGATGTTTTACTCACAGTTAACTACGACTTGAAAAAATTCAACCTAAGCCAAACGGACAGTCACGTTTTGCTAACCCACAATACTGCAATATATTATATACAGGGTATCAAAATATATGCTTTAGCAGAGCGGTGGGGTGTGGGGGGAAATGATAGCGGTAAACCGCAGCACCTACCAATTTGCTATCAACGACTAAGCAAATAAGAATATTAATGGTTTTTTCCAGCCATTGGGCAATATTTTCCCATGTTACCTACACCTGAACGACTTTTCGATTAGAATGAGTCCAACTCATTCAGCAACCACTGTATCTACGTGTGTGTGTGTGCGCGTGTAGCTGTGTGTGTGTGTCATGCATAAAATTAAAATGGCGACATTTTACGAAATTGCATTTCATTTATGTCACGAGTATGCAACAACAAATATAAAAAACAACATTGAAAAAATAGGATTGTAAAGTTGTAATTAACATGTTAATTAATAGTTAGCCGCAGGCAAAGAGCCAACAAAAAATCGTTGCATAATTTTAGGCTGACTTTATTTATATTTTATTATATCAGTTTTATCGTTTTCTCTTTTTTTCTTGCATTTTTTTTTTGTGATATTTTAATATTAATTAGTTTTGTGTCTGCTGCGACAACAAAGTAAACATTGTGTATTTACAAAAATTGTTGAAATTAATAAGCGTGTATTTAAATCATTGGCACTACAGCACACCACAAGTTTGAATAATCGAACACGCGCTTGATGAAATGCCTTGACTTAGGAATTTGCCTAAGCACCTTCCCGGAGGCATGACGGGGGCTCAAAGGTTGTGTTGAAGGTATTTGTCAGGCCGCCGGATGTGGAATATAGCATAGTATATGTATACACACATAGTACTTGTGGCCAATGGTAAACTTATCGCTTGCCTTTTCCCATTTTCCATCGAGCTCAACATTTTCTTGTTTCACATCGACTGAGAAGCTTTCAACATTCTTCCACGGCTCAGCAGCAGCAGCAGCAGTAGCAGGAGAAGCAGGAGCAGCATCAGAAGCAGCAGCAGCAATTGGCCATTGGCGTTTCATATGAAAATTTCGTTGGCTCATGTTGTTCTTGGCAACGACGTGAATGGACCTGAATGTGGTTGAGAATGAAAATGTGGCCAACTGCAAGTCTCTCTATACGGTCTATGGCCCATCCGTGTGCTGCCAACTTTTCAGCCAGTCGTACAGCAATAAGAACAAGAACAACATCAACATTCAGCCGTTGCCGTTGCTGCTGCCGTTGCCACCGCACGGAGTACGCACTGGCCACCCGAAGGCTACGAAAACGGAAATTAAAAAGTGGAGAAAGAAAACAGCACCGGAACCTCTAAACCATTTGCCGTTTCCGCCGTAACCAAGTCTACTTCACTGACTATCAGACTGACTGACTGACTAACTGACTAGCTGACTATGCTTGCAACAAGATACCTGCACATTACAATGATTCCTGCGGCTAAAACTCAAACAAAACTTGCAGTTGTTGCACCAACACACACACACACACACATGCAGTCTCATTTGAAAACATCATGTCATTTGTGCACAACGGCTTGCAACATCATCGTCAACTGAGATTGACGCTGCCGTCAACCCGTCTTAGAGTTCGACTGCTGAAGGTTGTTGAGCTTTAGTCTCAATCTCAGTCTGAGCTGCAATCATGCTTAATGGTGTCCTTGGAGCTACAGTAGAGAAAACAGTTAGCTTCCAGCATGTACAAGTAACAAAGAGCATGCATAGAGAGACAAAACAATTCTCAGTTGCAGAATCTTCTTCAGAATTTTAAGATTTGAAAACATTTTGAAATACTTTTCTTAGTTAACTCTTCTTTTTGTAGGCATTTCTGCAAAAAACTAAACTACAGTTCTTAGCTTAGACACTGATAACTTGTTTTAAACATAATTTACACACATGCACACATACATACTTATGTTATATACTTATATTTGTATAGAAAGAAGTTCAGCTGCAACTTCTCTCTTGGCACACCGCGACGCAAGCTCTCTCAAGGCAGCTGCAAAAAGCAATTACTTTTTCGTTTAAAATGTTCGTACTTCGTAAACATTTAATTTCCAATTTTAATTTGCTTGAATGCATTGGCACATTGGGCACACACATACTACCTATAGAGTCTCCAATTGGCCTCGACATCGACACAATGTTCAATATCATTTCGCATTTGGGTAGTGTTGCCCCCAACCCACAGCAGGCTCATGTGCCAAAAGAACTACCCCGCCCCGCCCCCCCTCTTGCAACTACCTCGTTTACCGTTTGCCGTTTCTCATTTACATTAAATAAATATTGTACAATTGTATTGAGTGCCAGTGCCAAAGGTGAAGCTATCCAAATGAGCTCCAGCTCCAGCTTCAGCTTCTGTTTCAGCTCCAGCACCACCGAAAAGTCTTTTTTTTTGCTTTAACGGCCCAGCCATCATCTTACAAAAGGAGGCTACTTTACCTTTTGATGGCTCAATATACTCCCCCCTCCCCCCACTCAACCAATATACCCGCCCAGGGTAAATATCCAATTCCCAAAAAAAAAATACTATGAGGAAATTGCTTGAAAAATTTGCTGTACAATGAATAAAATTGAATCATTTGCACAAGCAGCATAAGGAAATGAGGAGGATTCTTTATGGCAAATGCATGTTGCATGTTGCATGTTGTATGCAAATGTACAATACAAAATACAATACTAAGTGCAGACGAGTACTAGTTTGCTTATATTGCAATATTGTAGCTATCAAAATATAAGCAAATGCATTAAAACGAAACAAAAATCTGCTCAAGTTTTTCCAATTGGTTTCACAATTGTCCAACTATGAAATCGAATCTCATCCCACTGCAACTGGGTAGTTTTCTGTTTGCATTTTGCCGAATCATAACTTAAAGTTCAGAGTTTTAAATACAATATATAAATTGTGTGTGATATTTCTTTGTGGGCCACATTGCTCAGCCAATAATTGAATTTAGTTATCTGCAAGTCGAGCGTGTTTTTCTCAGCTAATAGATTTTCTTTGCACAAAAAATTTGCATAACGTTTTGTATAAAATTAATTTTTTGCAATGTTTTTGCAGTTGAGCACACACACAGATAGAAATATACACATACATATATAGTTGGAAATGTATCTATGCAAAAGATTTTAATGGCTCAGTGAAATCCTGTGACTTGTGACGTGTTATCGTTATCCTTGCCAGGCTTCACTGACCCTCCATAGCTGTCTGTGTGTTTATAATTTACTTTACTTTCAGACAAAAGGATTTTAAAACAATTATTTTAATGTTTTCCTCACACACACACACACTTATGTGTAAAATTGAGTTTTGCATGTTTTAAATGACTTTTGCTTTTTTGACTTTTAAATGTAATTTTTCACTTCATTTCACATTTTGGCAGCAGCAATATTATCAGAGCCAAAAAACGTACAGAACTGTATTTAATAATAAAATGAATGCATTTGCCAATGTAAATAAATAAATAAAGTAAATGAATAAATGTTTTTGTTAGTGGCAATAGACACACAAACATGCTAAATATGCAATTTTTACAGTAATTGACAGCACAAATGTAGCGAATTGTGTGTGTGTGTTTTCATTTGGTAAAGTATTTCAAAAGTTAAATAAACACTTTTTATATTTATGTGTATTGTCGTTATGCAAATTTGATTTAATGCTAAACTAAATAATGTTTGAATAAAAATTCTCATAAATCATTTTGATTACACATTTATTGGTTCTTCTGACTACAATAATTGAAATTATTTTAGCAAATCTATTTTTTGCGCATAAAACTTTCTATTCAATAGCGTTTTAATAAAACAAATCTACTTACTTTGCTTTTTAAATATTTGCCAGTTTCAGTTCATGCTTTCAAAAACTTATATAAAGTTGATCTGCAAATGTCAAAGTGTTGATTAATGCTCTTAAGACTATCTTTAATATATGCATCATCAGGTTTAGAACACACAGCTGTGCATGATAAATGACGTAGTTAATTATGGCTTGAAACTTTCGGTCTTGTCGTCTGCCTATGCTAATCGGTTGGCAAATCTGTAAAGAAAGAAACCGAAAAAACTTACGAACAACCAAGAAGAATAAGAAGATGAAGACGATGCGCAACATCAACATCAGCAGCATCAAGATGAGCAGCAGTTGGATAAAGTAAGCAAAGTCATTAACATATCGCACCAATGAAAATGTAAATGCAACACAAATGATCCCAGTGTCCTGTATGCGATGTCCTGTGCCGTGTTCCTTGCCTTGCGCCTGACCGCATGTCCTGGCGTTGGCTCATTAAAATGCGCTGCCATCTTGCGAAAGTGAAAAATTACCCAGTCCAGAGAGCAAAAGTACGTTGGGCAGCCAACAAAACAATATCATAAGAAAGAAAACAGAATAAACTAGCTGGAAAAAGCGTAACGGCTGCTAGAGACCCTGTACTAAATACACAATGTAAAGAAAATCTTGGAAATCACGGTTTTTCAAGCTAAACATCGATAGTTTTATGCTAAGGAATTCTAAACAAGTTTTTCTACATAATATAATTCATATAAAAACAGAATAGAGCACAGTTGGATCCTTCAAGCGCCTCAATTGCAGGGTATAAGTTGTTGCTGCGGGTAGGAATAAGTGTGCAAAAGAAAAATGAAAAAAATTACTGCGGGGCAATTTGGGACAAACGGACAGAGGGACAGACGTACAGCTGGACACGGAGTCTGCAGAATGCGGTAGCTGCTAGAATCGGTCTTGGCTATAAAAGGTGTTCGACTGCGTTTCAGTTGTTAAGTAATGTCTACCGTTCTACAGTTCTCTCTCTCTCTCTCTCTCTTTTACTCTACCTGTCTCATTCTTTTCATTGCTATAGCTTTACGCATTGTTAGCACCTCATAAAACTAAGCTCATGAATATTATGAGCTTAGCTGGCAGAGTTTCAGCAGCTTCCACTGTTTGAATTGTACAGATACGCAATACATTTGTTGGTTGGCTCCGCTTGGTCAAGCAAAGGTTTCGTTGTGGCATGCTGCATGCTGCTTGCTGCTTGCTGCTTGCTACTTGCAACTGTGTGCTTTCCATGCTGCAGGTTATTGCCACAGCTTAAGCAGCTTCAGCGCATTTTCCTTACCACTTCAGCCCGTGTACAGATCGCGTTGTAAATTCACGATTAAGCGTAATTGCAGCCCGAAAAAAAGTCAACAATGAGGCAAGGATGATAGCTGACGTTGCACGTTGCACGTTGCGCGTTGAGCGCCGCCTACATTGTGGGGGTGCAACTTAATTGTCAGTAAGTGTTGCTTAATACTCATTATCTGCTGGCACGCCCACATGTCAGCGTACGCCTCTCGCACGTCAGACGCACAACCGAAACTTAATTGTTAGCTTGCCAAACTTTTTGGCAACAGCCAACAAAACTCAACTCAACTCGCGACTTTCAACGCGTCGCTTTATTAACCCCTTACTTTTGTTGCTAATTAAAAAACTTTTTCGGCTATGAGGAAAAAAGAAAAGTGGCAAAAAACTGCCAAAGACATGGAAATCTCTCAGTCTCCCCATCAGTCTGGCCGTCCATTCCGTCCGCACCCATCCGTTTGTACGTCCGTCAGCAGCGTTGTTTACACAAAAGCAATCATACGCCATGCTGTACGCCAAGTTCGTCGCTTCAGTGTCAACAATACGCGTTGCTTCAAAAGCAAAAAGATCTTCTCAAACTGCTTGGCATTGTGCTGAAGTTTTATTAATTAGATAAAAGTTCATCCCCTTCATTCATTCATTCGTTCATTCATTCACAATGTTAATGATGCAAGAAACGAGCTGCAAATTATTTGCACACAGCAAAAGTCACAAAAGTTGCGAAACCACCACACAGAAAACTTTTACATGACATCCAAAGAAACATACCACCAACAAAAAACTGTTTAAAATATATAAATAAATACAAGTAATGTAGATTTAATGTGCCATAGAAATGATCTATATTAACAACCCCCAATTAAGTATACAATTTTTTTTGTGCAGCGCAAACGAAGTGACCTGAGGCGCTTCCGACCCAAAGGAAAAGGTTAGTTTGCAACACTCATCAAACAATTACACACCAAAAAATTGGGCTTTAATTGAAATCTAAGTTCAAGTTTGTTTCACTTGAAGGCAGTTCAACAGTGGCATTACAAATGGGGATTCAATCTACTTCTATCAGTTACAATCCCCCCTAAAACTATGCCACTGTTTCGATTTCTTAGCTCAGACTTGCGCCTCGAACAAATATGCCAGAAAACACAATAATTAACCCATTTTTTTTGGTGCTAATCAAGAAGAAAAAGGTAAGTAGATGGTGTGGCAAAAGAAATACCGGAAACGCCGTCAAGTGGAAGAAGAAGCAGCAGCAGAGCCACACCAATCAAATTAAAAAGGGACCGGTAGCACATCAAGAAGACATGCTTACCATAGATAAAAACAACAAAATATCTAAAAAAAAAAAAAGAAAAATATATATCAAAAGAAGGGAAGAAGGAAAAAAAGGGAAAAGAAAACTGGTAACTGTTCATAAAACATGAGCTATCTGTGTGTGTGTGTGTGTGTGGGTGGAAAAGCGGAAGATGAATTTTTAATTTGTGATGTTGCTTCCCGTTTTAATTGTTGTTGACAGACGACTGACTGACAGCGTAATTTACAATCCTTTTGCCGTATTCCTGTTCCTGATGCTATTCCTGCTATTCCCTTGCCCCGGTTTTTTAGATGTACTTCAAGGTTTGAGGGTGAAATTTTAATTAAAGAAATTGCGGTTAATCCCGTTAACAGCAAAAAAAAAATAGAAAGGTAAAAATATAAATCCACAAGAAGATGAAGAAATCGCCTCAGGAAACTGTAATTTCTGTATTTCGCTTCTCGAACTGTGTGTGTGTGTGTGTGTGTGTGAGTGGAGTACTATCTAGGTAAAGTGTTAAATTTTCACCTGTGTCTCAAGAATTTATATGTCATTTTGTTGCTTGACACGTTGAAACATCGTGTGTACTCATTTCCATTGACACATCAAAAGCCCAAAGAGATGTGAACACCTTCAACTCGATGGAGGCGACGGGGTGGGGCAATAAAATTTGCTTTCATTTGCATGTTGTTAATGGGATTTATTGCCATGGCAAAGAATCGGTTAAAATGTAGAGGGCCTCGAGTGTTAAGTTGCGATTTCTTGTGCATATTAGTCAAAGAAAATTTAAGTAATTGCATTTTATGGCATTTAAACTTCAATTTGCATAAATCTTAAAGCTTGTTGTATGTGTTTGTACCGGAAATTCATTTTCCACTCGCTGACATGAAATATTAATTAAAAGTTGTGGCTAAGATGCGTCGATGTACTCTAAACTGAAAGGATGTGAAGCAACATCAAACAACAAGGCGCTAAGCTAAGCTCAAAGAATGCTACAAGCTATAAAACAAGCACAATACAAAGTTACCTAAGCTGACTGCTACGACACGTGGTATACGGAAGCTGAGGATCAACCATTTTGAGTAGAACAGCAAGCAGTTCATACACTGCTTTCCTTTCAATTGCTTGCTACATATTGCCAGCTAATTTCCGTGTTCTTCAACTGAAACATAGCTATAAATATTTTGCATAAATTCGTAATGTAATTTACATCTTTCAAGACTTTTCCTTAATGTTAATCGCATACGAACGACCTGAATTAAAGCCGGTATGTCAATCCTGTAGAGCCAGCCAATCAAGCGATGTGGATGTTGAACCGGTGCGTTGGACATGTGGTGGGATAACATGCTCCTCGGCACATATAAGAAATTAACTTAAAAAGTCATTTTGCAGACAAACAGCGAGCTAAAGAAGGCAATAAGAGGGCAGAACGAGCCAGCACTATACAGTGAAAATGAGAGAAAAAAAAAGGATTAATTGCATAAGGAGAGCGAAGGAGTGCGATAGAGTGAGAGGGTGGTAGAGAGAGTGAAAGAGAGAGAGAGAGAGGGAGCTGGTGAAATGACATCATCAGCATGGCAACGGCGATGCCAACAGAGCGTATGAAGCACTGAGCAGTGAATATCCTGACTTTTCTATAAGCCATTGACTTGCACATCTGCATCCACATCCGCATCCTTTGCCAGGACAACATCACATACACACACACACACACATACGCACACTCACTACAAGCGCAGCTGAAGGATGCGCGACTCGCATGTGTGGAGCATTTTTTAATAGTGTTTCGTGTGCCTCTTGGCGTTAATTTATGCCACAAAATCATTTTCTTTTATACTCACAGCCACATGCAAAATAAAAATTAAAACTGAAATATGAAAAAGGCAACTACCAGCACATGTACACACACACATACATACATATACATAAACACATACATGCAAATTGCGTTGCAGAAGCCGCAGGCGATGAGACGCAGTTTATGTCAAGTGAAAAATGAGTGCGAACTATGACATGAAATATGAGCGCATCCCAAATGCAACGAGGCTTCATATAACCAAAACCCACACCCCATCCCACCCTTAGCTCTTACCTCCCCCTTAAGGCACCCCTAACGTCTAACCGCCATCCAACACTGTCTTTTCACACACCATTTATTAGTGTGCTTTCAGAAATGACTACACAAAATGTAAATAAAATAAAAACAGACAAAAAATACACAAGTACAACACGCATAAGACAGACATAAGATACCCTATGCTAGGTTCACACTGCCACACAATTCAGTGTCACAGTTGCACAGCTAAGCATCTGAGTTCCTCGAAGTCCCCAAGTACTTAATGTGAACTGTAGAATTGGGGGGCTTTATGGGGCTCTGAAGTTGAGGATGTAACTTACTAGAGTATTCAGACTGTGACGCAGTGTGAACGTGCCATAATTTTGATAAATACGGTTTTTTAAGCTTTTCAAGCCGTCTAGCAAGCTTAAAACTCATTTCCGACCCCATAAAACATATATATTTATAATCAGCACAAATTTCTTTATCGTTTAAAATCATTTTTGGAAAAAATTTTATTTTTTAATTTTTTGAAAAAAATTTCAAGGGGTAGGTATGTAAAATTTTGAAAAAAAATCAAATTCTGCACAGAATGACAATTTAGATGCAGAATTAATAATGGGTTTGCGTATAGTTTATAATGCTATGCCATTTGAAAATCGGTCCATTTTTGACAAAGATATCGTAGTTCAAAGTTTTAAAAAGTGAAAAGTTTCTAGTAATACCTCATCTGAGCTAGTTTGAGCCCTTGAGCTAGTTTGAGCCCCTTTTGCAGTTTTACAGGGTATGAAAAGTAAAGCCAATACTGCATATTATTAAAAACGATTAGCTCATACTGCGGGCAAATTTCAAATTGAAACTGAAAACAAAAACGTAAACAAAAACACATAAATAATTTATTATGTGACAAGAGAGACTGATAAGAACCCATATACTTACATACGCTATAAGAATGTACATAATACAAATTACTTATGTACACGTATGCATACATATTCATTAGTGCCATCTAATGTTTTGTCTTACTCAGAATTGTATATACGATTCCCTGCAAATCAAATTGTTTTCAAAATAAAGTTCAAATCGCAATTGAAAAGTTCACTGAGACTCGTCGGAATCCCCCCGACGCCATTGCAATCTCTGGTTATGCAATCTAAGACGCAGTTAAATGATTTGATTCAATTGAAATACGCCCATGTAGCATATAGTTTTTTATAACCATCTATACTCTATATATGCTATAGTATATTTATATTTTTTATACAAACTAATCATACTACATGCACCAAGGAAAACAAAACCGTTTCAATGTCCAGACAAGGCCGTCGTTTCGTGTGTCAAAGTCATTTGTCGTTTTCACTGGCATTGCCGAAGGTTGTGCAAATTAAAGAATTGCATACCCACCATCTCTATAGATAGTGACAGTAATGCACATAAAGTCGAGAGTGTGTTTATCACTCTCCAAGTGGCTTAGCCGTTTAATCTTTCCAAGATAATTCTAAGTAAACATCTCGGGAAGGTCCATAAACATATCTTAAGAAATGAGTTTTCAAGCTAAGAAAACTTTGGAAGCTTAGGGAGTCAAGTAGATATCAAAACTGTTTCGATCACTGCCCTATATGTAGAGTTTATGTCTCGATAAGATCAAAAAGTCTATTCTAGCAAAACCAGAGTATAAACCTTATTAAAGTGGGCCAAACTGAAGTTTAGCTTCTGTAGCTGATTGGAAATTATAAGCAGAAACCAACAGTCTACTACAAAACTTAGACGAAATCTCTGAGTAAGAGTAACCGACAGAAAAGTTCCCTAATATTACATATCTATAAATACAAACGCACTGCTTGCTGTGACTCACAAGCTTGTCTAGCAAAACTGCTTGCAGAGAATACACAACAAGCAGTACTATTAGCATATGCATGTTTAATATATATTAAGCAATCTCCGTTGTGACTACAGGGTATAAATAAATTCCAGTTAGCCCTTCTGCGTGAATGAAAATCCATTCAGGCATTTGAAATTCTCAACTTGCCCAACTTGTTGCCTTGGCTCAATTCATTAAACCCAAAGAGACATTTTGTTAGTGCGCCCACGTCGACAAATCCATAACTATACTATAAATAACAGCAGCGTGAAATAAACATTTAAAGTCTAAAAATTAGCTGTGAAATCGTGCACAACTAGCATATTGTTATTAAGCAAAAAAAAAAAAAAACACAGAGAAAATAAATAAACATAAAGCGAAATAATAAAAGTATATGCGTGTTCTAGAAGATACACAAACTGCCAGTTCGTGCCGCTGATGTCTGATAAATCTTTCAAATGCGAATGCTCGGCAAGGACGTTTATTTATATATTTTCAAAGAAAAGCAGAAAAAGTATAGAAATGCTATATGTACGTACTGAAATACTTGGAAAATGTTTAAGGCAAATGGAAGCCAACAGTTGTCGAGTAGCAAAAGCTCCAATCGATGCTGAACTTGACATTGAAACCCAAAGCGTACAGATAGATAACGTATAAGTAGACTCTGCAATGATTATACTATAATAGGGTTCTTATATATACATATATATATATAACTTTAAAGATTGCAAAGCAAACTCTGGCCACACAACTGTACGACAATGTCGACACGTGACACTCATCACAACAAGATCATCATTGTTATCAATAAAAGCGCAAGAGGGAGAGAGAGCGAGTGAGAGAGTCTCAGTTGATGCTATATAATTTAGAGAGAGAGAGAGAGAGAGCTCCCTAGCTGATAAGGAATGCCTGAGTGACCTGGTAGGCAACCTTTGTGCCACTGTTGTTATGATTCAGACAAAATACTTACATAATCATTGATCAATGTTTAAATCAGTTGAAAATATTTACAAAGCTTTTTATTACAGCAGTCGAATTATAACTCGTACAATATATAAGTATAAGTATAGTTAAATAAATAATAAAATGAGTGTTGTGGTGTGTGTGTGTGTTTGTGTGTGTATGCGTGTGTATGTGTTCTCATTAGATATTTGATTATTATTATATTGATTTCACAATTGTTATATATGTATATTTAAAAACAATGTGCATTAACTTATGTATTACGTAGTCTAGATCAAAACACAGCAGACTTGTCCATTCTCGCAATCGGTACCAGGTCTAATCAGCCTCTGGTGGCAACGATCCATGCAGGCTCCCAAGTGTTGGGCACACGGCGCTGGTCTTACCGGCACTGGATCAGGTGAGCGATATATTGGAGACAGGTAGAGATAGTGGGAGAGACAAAGACAGAGAGAGAGATAGTGTTTGTGTGCGGAGACGAAGACGTTGTCGGTTTGGGAGTTTTGGAGTTGAAGGCGTTGTTAGTTGATTGATTGATGGAAACAAGAACGAAAACAATAGATGAGCACATTAATATAATACCAATTGAGCATTATTAGCATAGGAAACAATTTAAGAGAGAGAGACATAGGGAAGGGGTAAATAACATTAGGATCGGTATAGCGCTAAAGGTTTGCGTTTTACTGTAGGATAATTTATGTATGTTGTATGTTTTGTAGCATTTAGAATTATACCATAGAACTGCAATACTTACACTCATAGCAACACTCGACTCCCAGATGTTGGCTGGTGGGACAGAGACCCTTATTGCTGGTGGGCTCTGTACAATCGCCGGTCTGTACGCACAGACCACCCACCATAACGCACTGTCGATCATTTGGATACACACGCACGCCCTGCAGCACTGTAAGATCATGTATATATATATGTATATTTGTATTATGTTATATAGTCTACGGTTTAACAATTTTCACTTACTAAAATAATCAGCATTATTATCATTCACTTCGTTTGTCTCGATATCTGCACTGACAAATTGCAGCATTAAAGCTGCCAACAGGCACAGGCCAATGAAGTTGCTTTTAATTGACATGTCTGTTTTATTTGTTTCTATTGATTTCTATATAGTCACTTGTCACTGGGTACTTGGCACTGGGATGTATAAATAGTAATCCACACGATAGCACGGTTTGCGTAGCACTGAGCAACACTAATTACGTTCCAGATGCTTTTCAACAAAAATTGATTCAAATAGAAACCATGAAACAGCAACAACAACAACAACAATACTAGTGATGACAGGGGGAGCGCAACGAACGATTTGCACAACTCAACGAACGATCGGCAAATGAGACAGCGGGCAGAATACAGCTCAGAGAGACAGACATCAAGACAGTACAGACAGTTTGACGCAGCAGCAGCCGCTGAGAGTAACAGACTGCCAGGAAGAGAGCGCAAAAGCGAGAGAGAGTGAGTGTGTGTATGCGGGCGCTCAGTTCAATTAAAAGAGCGTGAGAGTCATTAATAATATTGGCGCATTTGCACACACTCACACACACACGGGAAAAACCGACGACAAGCGGCGCATAAAAGATCAGAGACGACAGCAACAACAACAACAACAACAGTAACTACTGCAGCAATTGAGCCATACTCTGCACCCCCTCACGCTATACTCCCTCTACTCCACCCAAACTTAAGATCATAATTCATTTGATGTACTCACGCGCTCTGAAAAGCACGCCAATAACTTAATGAATGAGCCATCAAATACTTGGATTCAAGTAGTATTTATGTGCTTTTTGTTTATTGACCAGCAACAGCAACAAGTGCTAGCAGCAAGCTCGACTAACAGTTGCCCTGTAATACTGAGAAGGCATTGAAAAATCGCTTTTTATACATCTTTTAACTACAATTAAGTATTAACTGCAATCTAAAGGTAAGAAATATTTTTTTAGTTTTTCTTAACTTTACTTAGTTATTTTGAACTACTTTTAGCAATATAGCTACATATTCCAGGCCACATTGAACACTAGTAAATATATTCGACTTTTTTGTTTGCTTAAACTTGGCATACCCTTTAAACACTGCGCTGCATACAGGGTACGGGGAGTGCCATCAGTGGCGCCAGTTCATAAAATAATAATCAAGAAGTATTATGTACTGTTGGTGTTTATGATTGACCGCATTTATCGAGGCATAACGTGATTTAACTGCATTTTAAGAATATGATCTGGTTTGCACTTCCAAACGGTATATAAGTATGTGCATGTGAGTGATTGTTTGTTGCTGAAGAAAGAATCTATATTTATTATCAGCTACATGTTTGTGTTTGCCCATTGGGTTACTTATTTTCAGAAATTTTTAATCAATTTTAGCAAAATGTACGAGAGAGGGTAAAAGAGGAAGAGCCTAAAGATCAGTCATGCTGCATACGTCACGTGATGGTAAAGTTCATTAAACAGATGTTGTACACGCAGTCATATGACCATTACCATTATCAAATCTATTAAGATCAAACGGGGAAACAAAATATTATGGAGCAAGAAGTGTAAATATTTATACAATTATTAATTAAATAAGCTCATGAGATTTTAGTGAAAAATGCCCCATTCTGATTATACTTAGTTGTGTTAGTTAAACGAGTATTATGTCATCATCCAGAGTATATTGAATAGCGGGTATTTTTATTTCAAAATTCCACACAAACAGCTGTCGTTGACAACTGTTCCAAAATTTGAGGTGTTCCACTTGACACTTATTGTTGTTTCACCTTATAGTCGTATAAAAACTAGAACACTCTATACATGTTTTTAATTGTTAACTCTTGTAATTTTAGGTACTTAAAATAAAAGTTCAAAAAAATACAATTTTTGAGCTCAGTCAGTGACTGGTTTGTGTCACGACTACGCTAGCTGTATCACACACCAGCCAAGTGCTGCCAGATGTTTTAAACGCTCAACTGCTTACACGTGCATACTGCTTAAAGCACTGCTTTGAGCAGCCGTTGAGTTCAAAGCTAAAAATCTGATGGTTCAATTTATGAATCACTTTGTGATGAAATCTTTGACTAATTTGCATAAGTCACAAATTCTTGCACTGCCACAATATTAAACTTGTTATAAAATGATTCAGCATTTAAAATGTAAAATACATGTTTGATTAATTTATTTGAATTGTTTAACACAAATGCTATATATATACAGTAATTGCAATTGAAAAGGCAGACAAAACGGTAGTAGTATATTGACAAAATTAAATTACAAACACAATATCTAAATATATATATATTTCTTCAGTCTTCTTAAGCATTTCAATTGCCCATCAAATATGCATATGGCATTAAACTTAACAATTATTTAAAATATTAGCTACTAGATTAAATTACACAATACAGTAAAATAAAATACATTTCACACTGCACAAAGCACGTTTCGTATCGTTTGTTGTTGTTGTTGCCACGCACAGCAAATATCACAGAGTAGTTTTAACTTATTTCTCTTTTAACTTCAGTTTGACTTCACTTGTTGCTCTTCTGCCGCTCATCCACTGTATAGATGCTGGCGGGATCGCCAGAGACGGGCGTTGAATCATCATTTGTCTTATTCTCACTATTAAACGGAATCACAAAGATGCTCGTTTTGGCCGCATGCTGCATTTTGATAACAGTATCATAGCTGGGCGGCGCAAATTCACTGTACGATGGCGACGGCGTGGGCGGCGCTCGTTGTTGTTCGTTGGGCGTGGCACTGGACTGGCGATTGCGCATATTTCGACACCGGCGATCCGAACAGGCCATTAGCATAAAGAAGGCGGCCAATGCCAAAAATGTTGCCACATACCAAACTATGGTAATCACATCCATTGCCGTCTGGGACAAATCGTTGCTTGGCTCTTGAAGTGCTGTAAGTGAATGAAAAATTAGTTAAGCTTTAGCAAGATTCTTATGGAATATCATTAAGTATATGTGTATATATCGTTTAATGCAAAGTTCCCTCTCTCTTAATTTCTGGTTAACCCCCATGGGGATATTTATAAATATACAGATAAGCGTAGAATAACGTAGAATCGCTATTAATAGCAAAATCTTGATTCAAGTCACTACTTGAGATTTATAATCAAAAGGAGTGTGTTTCATATTTCAAATAAATTAGTTTTCATCAAAATTTTTGTCTGTATCCAAGTGAAAACTGTGTGTCATGGCTTTTTCGCTGTTTTTTTTGCCATTTTGATGACGCAAAAAAGTTGAATTTACCCGAAACGCGTCATCAAAATAAATCGCTCTCACTTATGGCGATATAGTACTTGTTCGGAACATAACAGTTAATCACATTGATTACAACTTGTTGCAGTTAATTAGTTATTGAGCTGTAACTTATGACGATAGAAATGCTAATTCATGCTGCTGATAATAGCCTAAGGGCAGTTTTCTAGCAATTTTCTTTTTAGCTAGAAAACTGTGGGTGTTAGCTAATGACTCGGAATTGTTTATAGCGTAGTTCCCAATAAGGTAACGTATTATATGATTGATGTAAACCACAGTAATTTATGCATTTGCTATCAGTTCACATAAGCACTTGGATCTCTGCGATATTATGACCTAACATCACCAAACTTGTTGAAAACTCTTCTATTTTCTGCACGCAGATCAGTTTATTTCAAAAAGTTTCTTTTAGCAACGACACATAACTAAGTGGAGAGCATATTCTGAAAATTTCAGCACGATCGGTTAGTTAACTAAGAAGTTAATTGAGATTTTATTAAAGTGAATGTAAAGCAGCGGTAGCTAGAACTTTGTTTTCTGTTTATCCACTTGTAATAGGTATTGATCACCATAATAATTTCGACTTTACTTACTATTTTTATAGACAAATATTCTGGTATTGTTATCCAATTGATCTCCAAATAGATCCGACTCTGTAGTACCGTTAAACGCCGTTAGATTATATTGCAATTGTCGCGTGAGAACGTTCTCCAATGTTAGCAGATAGGATTGTCCGTCTGTCACGGCCGCACACGCATTTAATACTGAAATTGATTCAAAATGAACAAATTGTATATAAAAAACAGAAATCAACACTGATAAAACATGAAAGCAACAACAGAAATCACAACACAAAATTGTGAGTTCTTAATGCTACAAAAAATAGATAAGGTATCAAATATTTGGTCAATACACACATACATATAATATAATATGAATAATACTATTTGGCTTTACTTTTTCAACATTTCCTGGGCGTGTGCAAATTACAGACTGTTGCTATAAGATAGTCTGCATTTCTAAATATATAAATGGTTTAATTGCCACATTGAGCATAATAAATAATTACCCAAAACGATAATAAAACATAAATAATGAGTATCCAAGTCGACTCAAGTCGTATATTGTTTTTTTTAGCGATAAGAAATGGCGTCGTCTCGTCTGTTACTGTTCGGTTTTTGCTTTATTTAGCACCTGCTTAACACCTTCTGATGGAGCACGTACTTAAGGGTGATAAAAATAACCAAGCTTCTAAGTGCCTTCATAAACTAATTGGAAAAACAAATGGATTTCTTGCCGCAACTTGATATTTAAGCAAAACTCGAATATTCGAAATCCATCAAATTTCGCCATTTATCAATAGGCGCAGCAAGTGTGATTGTGTGTGTGTGTTTGGAATGATAACAGCTACTCCTTTATCTTTATGGAGGCGGGTATGCCAGCACACGGCACTCACAGACTGTCGAATTTCTTTTGATGTTTGATAATTTCCTGGTTATCAATTTCACAACGCCATGTGGCAAATTAAGTAATTGTTGTCCTAGGTTCTTTCAGTGCAACAAGTGTATCCATTCCCATACTAGACTAAAAACTAGTCACTTCTTTTAATGGACATTTGACCTCCAACTCAGTTATAAGTTTACAGCGCACAAGTATGTCAAGCAAACTCAAGTGTTGACTGCATCCACAGCATCTTATTAGCATAGTCATAGATAAATATATACAAGAGTTTGGTAAACAACAGCTGTACAGGGTATGCCAGTCAGGCTCATGATCGAACAGCAAATGCAATTGAAAAACCTGTCTACTCTGGGTATCGTCGTAGTCGTGTCACTTGAACTTTAATTGACACCATTTAGAAATTGCCAATGCTTGAATTTGTTTATTTTACGATTTATAAAAAGAAATCACTATTATATTTATAACAAACTCGTTGAACAGGCAACTTTAAAAAGCAATCTGTCATATCATAAGCTAATAAAACCAAACCCATGGTTAATTATAGCAACAATTACTGATAAGAGCGTATGGCAAGCCTAGCGAGCTGCATGTCAAGTGATTGTCTGTCTGTTTTTCCATAAGAAATACCTCAAATAAGTAAAAGAAACAATATATACACTTATGTACATAAATATCTATGCAAATATCTTTTTTCCTGCCACATTTTGTAGTACCTATTTGAACTACCAACAGCTGTACACGTGTGTAACGATCTAAGGTCACTGCACGCTATGCAAATGCTATAGATACGCTTTATTTGTATTCAACAAACTGATATTTGCCGGTCACGTGCCGTATACTTGATATGGACCGTATACTATACGTATACGCATTATATATGCATACATACATACATAAGCGTGTCGCTCATTTGAATGCTCTGCGCAATTGTTGCCCTTAAAATACTCATTGCATTTACACTGATTACGGCCGGAGTCCAATGGCTTTGACTTTGTTGTAGCAAATAAAATTAGCATAAATATATGTACATGGCCCATTAGCAGATTTCCAGACATTGAAAATGCGTCTTTTAATTAAATTGAACTTGCTCTCTGGAGTGGTAAACTTGTCAAATGATTTGTTTATTCAATTATAAAGATCACATGTCTCTCAGTCAGTCTATCTATCTATCTGTCTGTCTGTCTGTTTAGCTGTACAATCCTATAGACAGATACAATCATTAGCTTGTTTACGACTCCGATAAGCTGTTAAAACATTTGGATATGGCATGTGCTATATTGTACATAGCTGATCTGTTGCTATACACTCGAAACAATCGGTGTGACTACTTTTAATAGCCCAAAACTGCCTTATCAACTCATTCATAAATCAAATTTCGTCACATTTTTGGTTACCTAATAAATTATCACTGATATGAGCCAGTCCCAAAAGTTAATGACTTCTTAATGGATTAGACAGTAGAGGTATATATATAGTGTGTTATATATTTTGACAGCTTGACTTTGTACCTTTACGTAGTTTTTTTAAAAATAACTAATGATGTTTTCAATCTTAAGTTATGATTAATGCCACGGAAATCGAGTCTACAAGTCTATTATATTATTTCAATCGAGTTTAATTACTTGACTTTTCTATAATCTTAAAAACTGGTTTAAAATAATTATTAACAAACTTCTTACCTGCTAGCAGCAACAGCATTTTACTGCCTGCCATGACTCTGCTGACTTTTGGCATTTTTCTTTCCAAGTGCATATAATATATTTTAAATTTATTTGTTTATGTTTTACACAAATTGTATTTTATTTCTATTTGAAATCAACGTGACGTATTTCCGCGTTTTGCTTTCAAACAAATAATCCACAATTGACAGCACAATCAATAATGCCAAGAAATACGAATACGAATACGAATATATAAAATAAATCGTTTACTTTCAATTCAATATGTTTGTATGTACTACGTATGTATGGGCAGTTGTTGTATAAAATAACTGTGCAGCTCCGTTACACGCCCGTTACTCGCAAGTTCACTGCCGCGCTGCCAGCAACCGCGAATTGATCTTGCTGGTTCAAGTTTGTATCGTCGACTGAGCGCAGCTCGAAACCACAGCACACTTCGTTTCTGTTTCGGTCACTGTCACTATAACTGCTGCAGTCGCAGTCGCTGTAGCTGTCGCAGTCGTTGTCTCTGCATCTCCACCTTTACCCCGCGCGCACTTTATCTTCTTTCACTTTTCGCTTCTCTACGTTTCGCATGAGTCACACACAAACACACAAGTCCAACCGGTTGGCTGTTGATCGCGGCTTCAAAATTGTTGTTTTTTCTTTACTCTAGGCAAGCACACTGGCAGAGCTGTACATATTTATATATGTATAAATTTGTATGTTTGGAGTAATTTCAACAGTTTGCTGCTGTTACTTAGCGTAGCGTGGCTAATTGCAGGCGCCTTTGCTGACTGCTGCTTCTTGTCCTTTCTTTCGGCTGCCAAAATATAAGCACAACTACAGCTACAACCACAACTGCAACTGCAGCATTTGTCGCTGCCGGCAAACAAAAAGCAACTGCAAAGCAGAGCAAAAAAAGCAACTGCAAAGCAGAGCAACAAGCACACATTGCACTACGACACTCTCTGCGCTCTCTGCACTCACATACTTACAATATGTAAGTGCGTGGTAGGGTAGTAATTGAGTAAGCACAGTGGCTCACTGCTTATTTGCATAAGCTACAGTTGTTAAATCTAAATAAATCAATTAAATAGAATACATTTTAATTAACTTGTTAGCTTAAACAGTTGAGCAGTTGTTGAAGCTTAAAAATGTATTACAATTTTGCATGAAATAAGCCGTGAGCCCACTGTATGTGCCATGTACTGTATGTATATATACCCTATGTATATACTTATGTACATATATTTAACATTTACATACGCTTCTTTAGCTGTTGCCGTTAATTTGTACTCATTTCTTGATATCTGCTTTTAAAAATAAAACGCAGCCAAATTGTCTCGCAAAGTATTTTGATGTTATGCCTTGTCTCGGCCTTAGGGCGTGTCCCCAAAGTATATTGCTTTGACTTGCTTACAGCTTGCAGATATGCTAATTATTAAATAAACATGCCAATAAACTATTTATAAACTAATGAAAAGCAAATGCTCTTTCTGTTACAATAATTTGAATTTAGATTAAAGTTTCATATGGAAAATAAAGAATATAGTACATACATATTTGCTTTACATATCAGAAATGAGGAATTTACTATGTAATGTTTCGTTAAGATTTCATAAAATAATCTTTCTTACAAATTTTAAAGACTTTTAAAGTATTTCTTGGTATTATGCTAAAATATTGTTGCCGTTTTGAAGCGATTATAAGAATATATCTCTAAAAAATGTAAAAGAAATTATATGACTGCATTCATCTACTTATGTTATACCAATTACATACTTCCCCGACAAACTCTACTACCCATGATAAGAGTATAGGCAGCCTATATCTACCATAAACCAAATGAATTTCATCAAGACATCAACAGTTGGCATCACACAGATACACTGTAATACACTTTGTTGTTTGATAGTCGTCATTCTATCTATTCAAAATTTATGGCTTGGAAACAGGTTGCTCTTGTGGCACGTGGATTCTGTTTGATATGTAGACTATATACATATGTATGTGGATATAGCTAATAAGCGTAGTTAAGAAATTGCGTTCTTACTTTAGATTATTGCACTCGGTGTGGTGCGTAATTGCTATCTGGCTCATAAAAATTGGTTAAGATAATGCAACAACAAGTAGACGAGTTAATAATTCTAACAAATTCTGGTTAACCCTGAACTAGGGCATTACGTAGAGGCGTCCATTGACTTTTAAGTACTTAATATTTATAACAATTGATTTATCTCAATCACCATTGAACCTTGTCAAGGCAAACAAAAAAAAGAAACATACAAGTTAAGACATTTTGCAGCTACCGTCTGACATTGGCAATACTACTTTCAAATAGTGGTTCAAACATACAAAAGTGATGATGAATTAAACTTAATGGGTTCAAGTTCAAAACAAATGTTTGAAAGACTTGTGGAAGTAGAAATTTCCGAGAAACTAATTGGTATGATTTAATCTTAATCTCAACTAACTTTCCAACAAATCAAGACTGGTTTTTAGACGGTGTTTCCCCAAGCGAAACTAAGGGCTTATGTTTTTGTGCTCAAATCGGACTAAGATTTTGTAAATCAGCTAATAGCCAATCATATTTTAAACCAGTAACTGTGAAAATCGACACAATAGTTACATACTTGTCTGACAACATATGCTTAAAATTTATTAACAATCGGTTAATAAAACTTGTAGTTATTTAGTATACAAATTTGTACTAATGTAGAAAACCTGAACAACTGGAAGGATTTTTAAGCAAAAGTTTTGTAAATCGGCGCAGAATTAATGTAAGAAAATGTGCTGCAAATTTCACAACGATTGGTTAATAAATAGTCAAGATATTTTATATAAAACCTAATAAAATGTGAAAAAAACCGGAAATTTCATTACAATAGGTTAATGACGAAGAACTTCGATATAAAAGTTTGATCACTTAAAAACGCAGTTATTCTGAAAATTTCCCAACAATCGCTAAATAAATACAAAGTTTGTTTCAGTTTTACTACCCCAAACTAAGCATACAACAGTCGATCACCTCAAGTGTAATTTGCTTACGTATATGTCGCTTAACATTTTTGGTTAAAGCCAAATGCTGAATCATTTGGCGCCGGAACTGTGTCACCATATGATGAAACCAGCTTTTGGGCAATTGGTCAAAATAAAAGCGTTACCTGTAACTACCCCCCTGTAGCGCCCAAAACCACACTCGGCAACCACAACAAAGGCTTTTAGTTGATTTTTAACATTTAGTTGGTTTATTTATATATATATATATATATTATAGTATATAGTATATGTAAAATACGTATAGGTGAGTATGTTTATGAGACAAATTGACCGCTAGTGTTTTGAGTTTTGCAGTTACATACAGTACATATATCGAGTACATATACGTATATATATATACTTTAGCTGAGCTTACAACAAAAACCATTTCGCTTCAACAATTGACAACAAGACCCACATTAAACTTAATTGTTTTAAATTCTTGTTTGGTTTTTTTGTTGCTTGTGTTTTCCCCTTTTTAGTGTTGTACAAAAGCTTTTAGTGTTTGTTGTTTTTGTTTGTTTTTTAGTAAAATATATAATACAGGTACAGCTAGATGAAATGCCGCTAGATTTTGTGGGTCTATTACACATACATGATGATTATTATTATTATTATTATTATGGTACATGTTAAAATTAGTTAATCGATTATTATTCTTTGCAGAATTTGCGCTAACTAGTTTTGGATGCTTTGTAAATGCTAATTAATTGATATAATTTCATTTATAATTGCTTGAGATTTCATTAGTGTTGAGAATTCTTTGAGTTTGGAACACTACAAACGGTTTTTTAGTACAAAAGCATTACTATAGAGAAATAAACATAATAACATATATACACGTAAAACATCAATGGAATCGCATGGAAATCTCATAGTTACTGCTCTGATAGTTAATTAATTGTACTTGATTTGTTCGAAATTGAACACATTTGCTGCGATAGTCTTACATTTAAAAAAACAATAATCTTATACATTTTGCATCTAACACTAATTGAATTTCGATAACTTGTTTTGTTCTTTAGTTTTTTGTTTTTGTTTTCAGTCCTAATGCTACAATAACTGTGCATATTTACATTGCTGTCTTTAAGCTGTCTTCGCTTTCGTTTTCGTTTCCTTTTTCGCTAGTTTCTTGTGTTCTACTTACATTTATGTTTAATTAGCTAATAGCTGCAGTAGAAGTTAATTTTTGTAGCAAGTATATAGTATATAGCTACAACAATTTTGATGAATGTGCGGACATTATTTGGTTCGATCTGGCACAAAACGGAACTTTTATAAACTACTACGCGCGCTCTCTATAACGACAGCTCTTATCTGTCCGGGAAGAGTGATTCATAGCTGGGCGGCAAGTCCTTTGGTGTTGCCGGTTGCTGCTGTTGCTGTTCCTGGGAGTTTGGTGATAGATCGTGTGTGAGCACGCCATCAAATGACTGAGCTGTGGGCAACTCAATGGTTGGCACGTCCGTCTAGCAAAAGAAATGTTTTTTATAAAATATATATGTAGTGTATATAGTTTTAGCTTACCCTGGCACGTCGCTGATTAAAGCGAGCGGCGGAAGCTTCGTGAGCGTGCTGTTGCACCGTAATGCAGTTCCAGTATTTCCAACAGATCCACACACAGAAACCGACACCGAGCATTGTGAATATCAGTGAGGTGATTGCCGATATCGCCACATTGGTGGTGTCCATTTCATCGGGTGCCAGAGCATCGTGAAAACAGGTGCCCTCGTCACGGCACGGATACATGCAATTGGTGATATTGTCACGCACGAAATGTCGTGATATGCACGAGTATTGATCCTTTGGTTTGCACAGAAAGTCACCAGCAAATTGGCACTCCGAATGTGCGGTGAGAACCATACGCAACTCCAGCGGTTCACCGAGTATGGGCCGCAACCTATCGATAACAATGTGCACATGCACATCTCTATCGCGCTCATCGAAGATCAAACGGCCCGCAGGTCCATCGATAGAGATGTCACTGCAAATGCGTTCGCTGGGCGAACGATTGCCACTGGAGAATTGGATGTAATCGATGCATTTATTGGTCACCGGATCGCTGCGAAACTTGAGGCGTGTTATCACCGTATATATGCCACGAGGCGGACGGTCATTGGTCTGCACTCGAAACTGGCAGTCGTATTTGATTTTGTTTGTCGCCGAGTAACCACCGACGGGCAGCGTCAGATTCCATGTCTGCGATATGACCGCTGCCGAGTCTTGGTCTTCGGTTAGCCTCAGTGTTGGATCGCCCCGAAAGGGTTTGGCCAGTGTGTAAATCAGTTTATCCGAACACAAATTATCCTGAATACGCACAGTTTTGTAGGCACAAACAGTTCGTGCTGCAGGCGCACAGTAGTAGAACGCAATTGCAAGCGTCACTTTAAGCAAAGGCCAAAGGCTAGATTTTCGCATTTTTTGTTAAGGGCACGTCCTGCGTGCCGTACAATGCGTGATGTTATTTATGGTTTTTTTTTTTGTTCGTTTGGCACAGTGGGCAATGTGCTTATTGTGCGCGTATTTCAAGTTCACGTTCTTTCCCCGTTAATGAGTATTAGCAATGCTTAAAAACTATTTTAAGAAATTTTGTTGTTTTGCATTTCAACCAGGGATGGCGCAACTAACAAAGCTAAACAGTGCTGCCACACTGCTCCAATAAGAGCAGGGTTGTCGAGTCTACTTCAGTTTCAGTTCGCATAAACGAACAAATTACATTCCTAATTGTTGGTCACATAGTTCAGTGGTGTTCTATATATATGCATTCTACTATTAAATAAACTAAAAGTAAAAGTTGACCTACAGTTGAATTAGTATTATAGAAATTAAATATATCGATGCCTTTATCGATATACCACATGCCAAAAGCTAAGCACCGCTACATAAATATTAAGCGCCACCTTGAGTTCGTTTTCAGCAGCAACATGCACACTATCGATTAATTGTAAAAAAAACATAAGCATATCGGTAGTTTTGCAGCTGTAGTCTATTTTGTATATTACTTACTGCCTCCCAATTGCAATACTCACAACGCACCGGGAAATCTCTCTCGTCCACTTTGAAATATTGTGGAAGCGACAAGCCGAACGCTGGAAGGTATGCAAGGCGAAAGCACAAAGACAACCGTCAATCATCTAATCCTGATGTAATGCTTTCATAACGCTCAAAAACCTGTTGCTGCTACCACATTTCATAATATGCGCCACAAGCTGTGTCTCATCAAAAATCCTGCTAAGCTATTTCTAGTCAACGACGCGTATTATTCGTTTGTGTGTGTGTAAAATAAAGTGATGGCCACATCGGACTTTGTACTTGGCGGTTTGGCCTCTGTGGGCGCCACATTTTTTACAAATCCCATAGAGGTCATTAAGACGCGCATACAGCTCCAAGGCGAACTGGCGGCTCGAGGATCCTATGTTAAACCCTACAAAGGTATACTCCATGCCTTCATCACTGTCGCCAAAAATGATGGAATGTTGGGTCTGCAAAAGGGTTTAGTTCCGGCACTTTACTTTCAGTTTATCATCAACTCCTTCAGGTAATTCAATCAATTCAATTCAATTACTTATCGATAACTTAATATAATCCACTGACTTCAGGTTAAGCATTTACACAACGGCAGTGGATAAACATTGGATGCACACTAAGAATGGCGAAATATCTTTTGGTCTTGGCTTAATGTGGGGCGCCATTGGCGGCATTGTGGGATCGTACTTTTCTAGTCCATTTTTCATGGTGAGCTGCGATTACATAAAGCAGTCAATAATTATCATGTGCTGCTCATTTGCTTATTTTTATTTGCATGATAAGGCAGCAATTACAAATGATATAGTAATAAACAAATCTGGTTTCTTCTAGATAAAGACGCAACTACAGTCTCAAGCCGTAAACCAAATAGCGGTGGGTTATCAGCACGCACACACATCGTTCAGCGGTGCGTTCAGGGAGATCTACAGAAAGGGTGGCATCACTGGCTTATGGCGTGGCTCTCTAGCAGCACTGCCGCGTGCTGCTGTGGGCTCTGGTGCACAGATTGCCACCTTTGGCAAAACCAAAGCACTGCTGGTGGAATACGATCTAGTGACGAAACCGACGTACAACTCTTTCAGTGCTGGCTTGATTGCCGGCTCGATTATGTCGGTGGCCATAACACCGCCAGATGTGATTAGTACACGGCTGTACAATCAGGGCTTGGATGCACAGGGCCGTGGACTTTATTACAAGGGCTGGGTAGACTGTTTGCTCAAGATATTACGAACCGAAGGCATTCATGGTATGTATAAGGGCTTCTGGGCGAACTATCTGCGAATCGCTCCGCATTCGACCTTAGTTTTGATGTTCTTTGATGAACTGGTCGCTCTGCGTGAGAAGTATGATTTACGGTTGTAGTAGTTGTAGCTGAACCATACTCTAGTCTTTGTTTCACGTCAAGTACAAACTTGTGTAATAATTGTTAAGTTGTTTACCAAACAAAAAACCAAAGTACCTTGAATTCCAATTTCCTGCTAACTATACGCAATTCTCAGGCTGTCCTCCCAACTCCAACTATAGTTAAATGGCAGCTAGCATAAATGTGCCTTTAGTTGTAAACATAATGTTAGAAAGACCCTTAGTTAGTTATTTTAACAATGTGCAATACTTCATGAAATAAAACTCGTTATTTTTGTTATTACTGAATATTATTTGAGCTTATTTATTTGAATTTACGCTACACACAAAGTTAGCTGCATACGCAATTGCGAGACGTTGTGGTGGTGTGCCGATAAACGCAAAACATCGAAAGCGGCAAATCTGAGACTGTACTCTGTAATTAGTAAGGAACCAGCTAGTTAATTAATAAAATACCTTTAGTTAATTATTTCATGAAATAAATATCGTTATTTTAAATTAATACTGAATATAATTTAGTTTTATTTAAACTTGCGCTTACACACAAAGTTGGCTGCGTATGCAAACGCGAGTCGTTGTTGTGGAGGTAAACCGATAAGCGCGTACCATTCACAAGTATCGCAAATCGAAAAGTTGTACGCTGATGAAACTAGTCGGCGACGCATAGTTAATAATCACTTACTTGCTAAAATTAACAGTTAAAAATGGCCGCTCAAATGGCACAAGTAACGCAATGGTTTGATGGCTACAAGGATACCGTCAACAAGTCGCTGCGCGATCCTGCCAAGCCCTGGACCAAAATATTCGATCTGGTGGAGCAACGTTCCGGCGTCGATAGAGTAAAGATTTTCTTTGGTGAGTCGGCAAGCTAAACATGTCCTGCAGGACTCGGCAGGCACACCTTACAACACACACATAAAAATGGTGTAGTAAAAAACTACATAATACGCAGCATGACTAAGTAGAATATTTGTGACATTTATAAATAGCCACACCGTTTTTTTTTTTCTATTCGTTTTTCACTTTACTTGTTTCTAAGGCGAACAAGTTAATGCGGGCGACAAAATAGGTGACTGATTAGCTTTAGCAGCTTTGCAATTGCACAAATTGCAATTAAATTAAAAGTTAAGCTGTTAGCACACGGCGGCACATGATGTTCTCTCTCTCTCGCACATACACGCACACACACATGGAATACTTTTTCACCTTTTGAGTGCCTATTTCTCTATTTTTTCTTTTGTTTACTTCACATTCGTATTGTTAGTACAACGAGTAATTGCAGCGCACAGTCATCAAACGTTTATCGTTTTCTCGATAGCAACAATTTTTAACTGGATAGTTTAGTTTAAATTCATTGCAAAGTGCAAAGTTTAAGCTTAGCCTTAACTTTGACCCAGTGTGCTACAGTGCGTTCGTGGCGTTTTTGCACACGTGTAGGGCAGTCGGACGTACGTACGTACGTATGCACATGTGTCTGGCAGCAGGTGTATGCGTTTGAGAGAGTCCCCAAAGCAACGGGATTAAATACCGTCTTTAATGTGGCTCTGGGATTATATTATGGAAATAAAACAACGTCAGGCGGCGCGTCGTAATGTCCGAGTACCCCTAGTCTATATTGGCACAGGTGAGTGTGTGTGTGTGTGTGTGAATATGCTGCAGCCCTGCGGCTTTTGTGTTTTGTCTATCGACACCTTTCTACATACATACATACGTACGTACGTACACGCATACACGGTACAGTATAGGGGAAAAGTATTCGCACAGCTAGGCAAATTTTACAATAGTGACTCACAGTAGATAATGTCATTTTATGACTAGTGTTGCAAAAAATATTGCAATATCAATTTTTATTGTTGATAATTTTTCGATTTTTAACAAATTTTTTGTTGGCATATTTTGAAGTATTTTAACTAACAAATACATTGAAAAAGCTATTATTTTTTAAAAGTTTAACATGTTTTACCAATGTATTGTTGTCAAATTTGTCGATGAATCGATACATCGTTATTTACGTTAAAATTCGATTTTAAAATCGATGATTTACAACACTAGCAGTGGATTTTTAAATAATAGCACGATGTCTAAAGTAACTTCAAATAGATTATTTGTTGATTTCGTCTATAAAAAATTTCCAATGTGCCCATAAAATTTGGCCAAACTTTATCCGAATTTTAACAAGTTCCTTATTAATCGGGTTCACTCTACCCATAACTTTTTGAACATACTATACTACCTGCATGCTTCCGCACGTAATAGCAGAAAACTGTGAAATTATGAATTTAATGCCGTGTGACGTCACTACAGATAAAAGCCTTTTGATAAATATTTTAATTAAGAACCGTTCACGCAAGCAAACGAGAATAGAATCGATTATGCTGTGTGTACGCTCGGTCTGGCGTGTAATGCAACACTGGTTCAACACACGGGCTGCATCTTGGGTTCCTAGACGTCTGGGAGACCTAGAACTGTTTATCATACATAACATATGTATGTACAAATTGTAATTTATAGGCGATAGTTGCGTTATGACAAGAGCTAAAAGGTTAATAATAGCACCAATAGATGCACAATGGGCATCTGTATGTACCGAGAGAGAGACACAATATCTACCAATTAGCACAAAAAGGGCAATCGTATTTGATTCATGCTACTAACAAGAAGCTAAATCTAGATCTGAACTCATGGCGTTCGAGGCATTGGAAGCAAAGCTAATTGAGATTTTTGTACAGAATCCAATTGTGCGCTATGGTAGGGGAACTCAGCCGTAATACCCAGAGTTGTACTAACTAATTAAATTAGAATTTAATTTAAATTTGGGTTTGTTTTAATGTGTTGCAGGTGCTGCTGGCTTTTGTGCGCTGTACTTGATTTTCGGTTATGGCGCTCAGTTATTGTGCAACATTATTGGTGTACTATATCCGGCATATATATCGATTCATGCCATCGAATCGAGCACCAAACAGGATGACACCAAATGGCTAACCTATTGGGTAACCTTTGGCATTTTCACCGTCATCGAATTCTTCTCGCATGTGCTGACCCACGTAATACCCTTCTACTGGCTGCTAAAGGTTAGTTACCAATTTTAAACATATTTTAACTTAACTAACTCTCTATTTTCCCACAGTGCGCCTTTCTCATTTGGTGCATGCTGCCCATGGAGAATAATGGTTCGGTTATCATATATCACAGACTATTGCGACCATACTTCCTTAAGCACCATACATGTAAGTTATTGGATTATATATCTTTTCAAATTACTAAACATCTTCCCTATTTTTAGCTGTGGATAAGCTACTGGATGATGGCATCAGAAAGGCTGGAAATATAATTAATAAGAACGACTAAAAAAAAGAGGCCTTTAAATTTTAAATCCAAAAAAAACCAAACACACAGACTTCCTTTTGAGAGTGGAAAGGAGTATATATATATCGTCAGTCACCGCAACTATATCTTATTTGGCCACACACACACTATATCTATTGATCTTCTATCAGTTTTAAATTTGTACTTGATTGTTGTTAAGGCTTCCAGATTGGAAACCCACTCATATATGATTGTGAAATCTCGGCTTGTTACACATAAATTGTAAAAACAATAACTAGTATATTTCTTTATTTGTTATTTGGTTAATTCTGTTAACTACGCTTGCGCCTCCTCTGCTTTGACTCCGGCTGCCTCTGCTGCTGCTGCCGCTCTGCGGTTGCGCCAGGCAGTCATGTAGGTGCGGGGGTGTACGGGCAGCAAGCCGGCAATGCCCAGCAGCTCGGCCGCCGGTTCGGACATGTGAGCGCCTTTGCCCAGCCAGAAACGTATGCGTTCCGTATTGAGAGCCACAAGACGTTCGTTAGTCGCATTGGGCAGCGGATCGTAGGAGCCAACTTGTTCGATTACAGGCTGATGTTGATTTTTGCGACGCTGTAAAAGTACAAAATCGAATAAGAACTGATTTGGCATGAAAATCTATTGAGAATTTTACCTCCATGACAACAATGTGATAGAAGGGACGATTCGTGCAGCCGAGACGCACGAAGCGTATTATTTTGGCCGAGTGCTTGTAGAAGCGACCAATGCCGCTAGCCGGTGATAAGGACATTTTGCAGTTTATGTCAGTTTCTCTTATTAAAAGCTATACCCAAAAAATAATGTGTTATGAAAACAATTGACTGCAATAGAAATGCTATCGATAACGCGTGTTATCGTTTATCGTTCTTTAAAAACTATCATTCACAATAGACATATAAATGCCTTAAAGCACAAAAGTACTTTGACCACTGCATGTCATATAGAAAAGGACCTAAAACAGGTGTTGTAAGACGTCAAACTCAACAACTTTCGATACATTTTTCGGTTTACTTAAAACACTGTGTGCAATGCAACTCTGTGTGCTGTAATACAGCTAAATACACATGTGTGTATACACTGGTCACACACACAAAATGGCGTCAGCAGTCGAATACGACGAACACGAACACTAAGGAATTTTTCAGTGGTATCTGTGTCTGTGAATTTATTATTGGGGGTAAAAAAAAAAACTGTGCGTTATTTTGTTTATAAATTTAATTGCAAATACGCCACACACACAAACACACACACACAACTACACATAAATACATATGTACAAGCAATTGAAAAGTGCGCTTATCAATGAATTCAATTTGCGGCAGCCGCAGCAGCACTAGCAGCTAGCGAAGCACGCCAACGCCAGCCAACGAAGTGAATTTTTCGAGGGAACGGAAAAAAATGGCGCCCGCCTTAGCCACAGAAGCAGAAGCAAGTTGACTTTCTTTTCGGTGTGTGTAGTTTAGTTCGTCGCCGTACTCGTCGCTCGTTTTCGTCGCATATTTGTCGCGATCGAAAAACAAAAAAAAAAATAATAAAAATCGGAAAAGTGAGAAAAAAAAAAGAATTATTGAAAAATATTACAGCCGAAACGCGCGACGTTGGCGTATTTGAAGAGAGGAGAAGGAGGAGGAGGCTAGTATTTTGTACGTGATTTTGTATAAATACATATATACATATACATATATATAATACAAAAAAAAAAAAAAAAAAAAAAAAAAGATACAAGCAACAGAAAAGTGCAATTTACATTTGCGTTTGGAAATTTTGCGCTTTTTTCTCTTTCGCCTCCCACTTTTTCTGCCTTATTTGCTTCATATTATAATGTGCGCTGCACAGAGCAATCCGCCCTTCGGCTACGCCTGGAGTTTTGCAGACAACGGCAACCGTGCCGCAGAATCAGTTTTGGAGATATCGCCAAATATTAACTACACTGTCGGTGGGGAATCGGTAAGTGGAGCCTCTCTCTCTCTCACATTCTCTCTCTTTAAATTTTTTTTGTATGTATACATCATAGAATTTATTTCTCCTTCGTTGCATATATTATCAATTCTCTATATTTTATGCATTATGTATGTTGTTTTTTTTTTGTATTTTTTGTTTTTATATCGAGTGCTTTTGCAAACTGCTGCAAGCTGCTGCTGCTGCTTTACCCAATAGCCAATCGACCCAACGAGCCAATCTATGTGTAGCCAGCCAGCACACCACCCCCACCCCTCTCTGCCACCCACACGTAATAATGTTGCTGTTGCTTTCCTACAGCGAATCGTGTTGTGTCGCCTTCTCTCTCCCTCTGCCTCTTCCACCACCCAACGTTGTCGTTGCCCTAACAACAGCGCCACATACACAGGCGCGCAGCATATCCAATTAGAGATGGCCGCATGACGTGGTCTCGTGAGAGTGCGCAAAATATCGCTAATGTGCATATAAATTTAAAAACAAAAATAACAAAACAAGCTGCTGTTAAATTATTAAATAATAAACTTTCGTATTTAAATATATGTGAGTATTTACAACACTATAAATAGTTTTGCAATTAACGAAAATTGAAAGTGTATTGGCCGATGAATTGTCACGATAGTCACGTTGCCATCTCTAATACAGATACAGCTACGTCGTACGTTCGCTCGCTCGCACACACTCGTTGGTTTTTCAGCGCTCTGTGTATGTATACACGTACGATGTATGTATACATATACATAAGAAAAAAATCAGCTACATATACAAATTTTTATGTAACTGCGTTGGTCATGCGAATATGCGAATGCGAGCGAGTATTAGAATGAATACTTTTACCATACACATATATTTATACGAAATTTTGTTCGTTTCCATTTCATTCGTAAACATTCATAATTTGGTATTTGTGTAAAAAGTATATGCGTACATGTATTTACCAACATATGCACGTAGACTTTCTTGTAGTTGTGTGTGTGTATGTGTATGCAAACAAACAACAACAAAATTGTACGCACGTTGTGTGTTGTTGTTGTTGTTGTAGTTGCACAGCTGATTTGAGTTGCAACAAATTTGCTGCTAGTTTAAAAATACATTTCAATTATTTAACATGGCCTATTGGGCATATTGGCAGTTGTGTGTGGTTGGCAAAAGCAATCGATTGTAATCGATAAATAAATTGATAATTTTCTTATATATTAAACTAATTTAAAAAGTACATTTATTATTGCATATTTTATTTATTGGTTTAACGGTTTTCTGTTTTTACTTTTTGTTCATTTTGTACAACAACTACTTTGTGTTATACAATTGGCAGCACAACAATATTGTATTTCTGTATTTTTTTTTTTTGTCGCTTTGGCATGAGAGTGCAACCCTGTTTCGCTGCGTTTCTGCTGCCTGCCTATTGTGAATACAGACACACACGGCACACGTCACGTACAGGCAGATAATGTTTCGTTGTGTTTGAATTCGCCGCTGGCAACCATTTTGTGTGCATGTGTGCGCGGCAGTTGTCAATTCGCCGCAAATTGCTTCGTTCAATACTAACACACCACCACTCGGCTCTCTCGCTCTCCCGCTCTCTCTCTTGACACGCACACACACCTCAAGCGAAGCGCTCTCTCACGCACCCATACACGCCCAGTTTGCTAGGCACACTTGTATGCGTGAGGTGCGTATGTGTGTTTTGATTACACTTGCTTACGGTTTTGGCGCTCAACCAACAACTGTCAAAAGTCCAATTGCATATAGAAAAAAAAGCGCGCGCTTTGCTGCTGCTGCTGCTGCTGCCTGTCTGTCGTTCGTATTGGTGTCTCTTCTTCTTCTTCCACTGCTGCTGCTGCCTTCACCGCTGCTCTGCTTGTGCTTCTCTCTCTCTTTCTCATTCTCATTGTTTGTTATTATCAACTGTTGCCGCGCCGCTGCGCAGGTGTAGTAGCGTGTAGCGTGTAGCTTTGTAGCTTGCAACTTGTAGCGTGTCTAGCAAAAAAGGCAAAATGAACAAAACAAAAACAACAAACCGCAACATAACAAATATATAGAATACAAATACAACAACAACTAGTATGCACGAAGTGTGCAGACTGTACTTTTTATGTACTAATAATTAATAATTAGCATAGTATTAGATTCATATTAAACTAACAAATATGTACATTGGTACATATTATATATACATACATATATATATTGGATTTATTTGATCAAAAAATAATTTGTATGCAACGTTGGAATCAGTGTTGAGCAACGCTGAAAATTAATTGCATTTGCATTTCCTGTAATCTGTTCGGTTTTTGGGGACAAATCTCAAACAATTCTAATCAAATCAATCAATGAATCAATCAACCAACTAACAACAGACATGAACAAATACAAAAAAACAACAACAACAAGAAGAAGAACTCTAAGCAAACAGCAAAGCAACAACAAATGTTATCGATAAAAATAAACAAACATCATCATTGTCATGAAATCAAATCAAATCAACAACAAAACATCAACAACAACAACAACAATAATCATAACCATGTGTAAAAAAAAAAAAAAAACAAACGAATACCTTAGATAGAGACATGTCTATAATATAAGAGTGCGACGAGTGCGACAGCTGATGATGATGAGAGAGAGTTAAAACAATGTGTACACACCTATTTTAGATGCCCTATTTGCTATCCACGGATGGATCACTGGCCGTACAAAAGGATGTTAAGGGTGCACTCGCCGCTGCCGCTGCTGCCAACAACAAAAACAATGTCGTCCGTCGCATGTTCGTGGTGAATGACACATCATTTGCGCCCGGAACACAAAGGTGCGTCTTTCTAAACTAGAAAAAAATTAAAAAAAAAACAAAAAAAAAATCAAATCAACAAAAAATAAAAAAAAAACATCACACTGAAAGAAAAAAAAAGCTCTAACTAAGCCTCGTTATTTTTTTCTGTCTGCTTCGATGCTCTCTTCACTCGCTCTCTCTCACACACTCTCTCTCACTCTCTCTCTTTCTTTCTCTATCTATCTCTATCCATTCACAGAGTAATTACCACAGGCGCCGCATCGACGGTGGTCAAAAAGCAGGACTCTGGTCAACAGGTGTTGAGCATAAATTCGCTCGATAAGAACTGTAAGTGTTCTATACAGCTACAAAAAAATCAAATCGCAATCAAAACAATAACAAAATATATATAATTTTATATAATTTGAGTTTTGAGAGATATCAAATATCCGTGTTGCACGCGTTGTTGATGTGTTGTAATCGATAGTTTAGTGCGTTTATTTTGTTGTAATCGCTAATCGATTGTCTTCTCTCTCTACTCCTCTTTCTCAATCTCTCTTTCTCTTTCTTTCCTAACTGACTGACTTTTTTGCTCTACTCGCTACTTTCCGCTCGCTCGCTCGCTGTAATGCCACCCACCTACCCACGACACCCATTCCACCCGCACCACCCACCAACTCGTACTATCTCTTCTATCTCTGTCTTTCACTCGCTGTGTGTGTTTGTTGTATATTCACTCTTTGCCCCTCACCTCACCTCATTCCACCACATCCTCCCTCCCTCTCACTCACTCACACGCACGGCGTGCGGGCGGTTGGTTGGACGAACGGGGGCGGGCTGTGTGGCGTTTAAATATATATAGATCTATTAGTCGATCCAGCGACAGCGGCAGCCGCAGCGGCTGCAGCAGCAGCAGGTGGTGATCCAGCAGCAGCAGCTGCTGCACATCATCATACATTAACAAATGGCAGCATTGTCGATGCCAAAACTGGACAAACTGTATTGACAACGAGCGCTGCCAGCGCAGCGGCGGCGGCAAAGTCGCATTTTAGTTCAATTGGTGCACTGCATCTAACGCAAGAGGAGTGCAATGAGATCTTAATCAAACGCGCAATTGCAGCCGGCCACGGCCACCATCAGACGCACCACACAACACTAACAGCTGGGGGCGGCGGCGGCGGCGGTGACGGATCGCACCACCACCACCAGCAGCACCACCACCACCACCACCACCATCATTCAACAGCGCCAGGCGCAACACCAAGTAAGCATCTCAAATCTGTGTTGTGTTCTCGATTATCTTCTCCTCCTTTTCCACCTTCTCTCTCTCTCTCTCTCTGTCTGTCTCACTCTCTCTGTCTCTCTCTCTCTATTGCCTACTATCGCTACACTGTTTCTGTTTTTTGCTATTTGGCACTACTGGTTAAATTCTTCTCTAGTACTCGGTACTCCTACTCGGTACTACTCAGTACTACTACTACTCGCTAGTTTCACGTTTCGTTACGTTACGTTACGTGACGTTGCGTTACGCGTATGCTACGTTACAATATCATATCATACGATGCTCTACGTATATTTGATTCTTTAAATTTGATTTTTATTTCCTTTAATGTGCTATTAGTTATTCTGTTTTTTTTTTTTAGTTTTGCTTTAATTTTCTTTTCTTTGCTTTGCTTTGTTGAGTCTTGCGTGTTTTGCGTGTTTTTGTTGTGTTACTCCTTTTTTTTTATGGTTCGCACTTTTGATTTTCTTTCTTTGTTTTTTCTTCTCTTTTTTTCGTTTTTGTTTTTATTTTTGGGAAACCATTTGGTTATGGTTCCGTTGGCGGTGCAACAACACTCTTAGGTGACATACTTCCTGGTATTTCAGTTCAAGTACAGAAAGTAATACAAGGACTCGAAGAGAACGAGGACTCGCAGGGCGACGCACCCAACTTAAAGTTGGAGCCAGGCACATTAGAATTGTCCCCAAAGACCGAACTACAGGAATCAATGCATTTCAGCGAAGTAAGCCCAACAACAACAAAACCAAACAACAATTATTACACACACACCACACACACACACATACAATTACAATTTAGAAACGATAAAAAGCATTTTACAAAAAAAAGATAAAATATATAAAAATTTTGATCTATAGAAACACTCACAATGTTTGCTTTTTAGCGTTAGAAATGAAATGAAATGTTACAAAATTTGCCAACTAAACGATATTCTCTTTGTGGTTTCTCTCTCTCTCTCTCTCTTCCTCTTTTTCCCCGCTATCCCCACCCTCTCTCCCTCTCTCTCCGTCTGTTTCTCTTTTAGACCGACGCCACCATCAAGAAGGAGCGCCCGTACAGTTGTGACGAGTGCGGCAAATCCTTTCTGCTCAAACATCATTTGACAACACACGCACGCGTGCACACAGGTGGTTGTTCTTGTTCCTAGCATCTTACCATTCAACCATCGAGCAGGTCTAACCAAAAATACCTCTCTCTCTCTCTCTCTTCACTCTTTTCCTTTTCTTTTCTTTTCTTTTGTTTTCCTTTTTGTTTTGTCAGGTGAACGTCCACATATTTGCACCCATTGCGGCAAAAGTTTCGCGCACAAACATTGTCTAAATACGCATCTATTGCTCCACTCCACCGATCGGCCATATCAGTGTCAAGAGTGTAAGAAGAGTTTTACCCTTAAGCATCATCTGTTGACGCATTCACGTGTCCATAGCCGGGAACGGCCATTCATTTGCCAGGAGTGCGGACGTTCATTTCCCCTTAAACGTCATCTGGTTACGCACAGTAAATTTCACGCCGGCGAACGTCCCTACGTCTGCGAGGAATGCGGTGAAAGTTTCGCACAGGAGAATCATCTGATTATGCACTCGCGGTAAGTTGAGCATAAATTTATAAACACTTCAATCCATTATATTTAATCTATATATTTTCTTTAGCTTTCATGGTTCATTGAATCCATTTGTTTGTGCTGACTGCGGTGCCTCATTTCCACGTAAATTTCAATTGGTAAATCACGGACGTATACACGGCAAAATACCTCATTCCTGTACGGTTTGCGGCAAAGAGTTTTTACAGAAGCGCACACTAGTTTCCCACATGAGGTAAGCGAAACATAAAACCAACTATAACCAGTACTAAAAAAATGTCCTGCTTCTCAGGCGCGTACATACCGGCGAGCAGGCGCATCCGTGCGTGAGCTGCGGCGAGGGATTCCTCACCAAGGCGGAGTTGCATCAACATGTGCGTGCGGCGCACAATGGTGTTAATCCCAATACGAGCAGTGCCACCATTATAGCCAATCAACAGGTATATATTGTAACAAGATAATAAAACAACGATGTGATTAAAAGATCGTTGTAGAGATTCAAGTTTAATTGAAATTAATTCTAAAATTTAAGCAGTTACAACAGCCACATCATCACCCCGGACATCCGCAGACCATCACTGTTGTCAGCAATCCAGCAAATTCCACGCTGCTCACCGTCTCCACAACCGACGCCAATGGTGTGGCACGTCCACAATTTGTCTGCCGGTTTGTCTCACTGATAACAATGAATACTAATTATAGATTTCTTTATTAATTTTCAATCTTTCCATTACAGTGAGTGTGGCAGTGCGTTCAACAGTCGTGAGGCATTGGCTCTGCACTTGAGATTGCATACGGGCGACAAGAGTCTGATGACCGATTTGTGCGCATTGACAGCGGCGCTGCCGGGTCACTTTTTGAGTACGGCCAGTTTGAATCCGGGCACTGTGGTTACGGCCAATCCAAATTTGGTTGGACAGAGTCCAGTGCCTGTACAAATCATATCGTCCACCGGTCAGGTGATGTCACAGACCACGCTGGTGCAGGCCGCCAATTCGACACATCCGCAAGCCGTTGTCACCGCCGTGCCCACCATGCCCATACATGGCCAGCAGCATTTGCAGCATGTTACCCAACAGCAGCAGCAGCAACAGCATGTCGTCACCGTATCCCCGGCCAATAAGCCCAAATCGCATTTCTGTGCCAGCTGCGGCAAGGGATTCGCTGCCAAGCATGGCCTAATGCAGCACAATCGACGACATCCCAACGGCGGCTGCACGGTGCGCACTCATGTCTGTGAGTGTGGCAAGGCGTTCTTCCAAAAGAATCATCTGATGCTGCATCAGCGACAGCATTTGGAGACTAAGCCAGCCATATCGCAGCAACAGGTATGCTAAAGTGACGCCCCAAAATGCCTAGCTTTACTCCCTAAATACCCCTATACTATATATATTTCCGATAAACTCTTGAATTGCACCACTTTGATTCAAACGAATGAAACACTTTCTCGAGCATAACTTGCGTAGTTTCTACATTTAAACTTAGTTTTATATATTTTATAAGTGGATTAAAACCAAGCAGCCGCCACTAAGTTATGCAAATCAATTAGTTTATATAACCAACTAAGCAAATGTTAACGAGTCTAATAAAGTTATGGCTTTCCATTAAAGGCTTTATGTGTCTGTCTGTCAAGAAATTGTTTCGGGATTTTCCTAAACTACTATCTCGCTAAACTATCATGCTATCAAAACTATCTAACTTCTTCTACTCAGCTAGCTTATAGTTAAAGTAAATTTCCAGAAGAAATACATACACATACATATAATATATATTTTCAACCTCTTGTATTGCGTTACTCAATGTGTTCTTCATTATAATGATATCTACTATATGTGAAACAAAAGAAACTAAAAGAACGAAAATTCTGATAAATGCATTACATATTTTTTTTTAACTTCCAATACTTGCAGCTTGTTGTACCAACTACTTCTTACTAAATAAACAAAAAACAAACAAAATAAATAAACAGATCAATAGATCAACTGAACAATAAATCAAAGTTGAAGAAAATTACTTAAACTCAAGCACACACAAACACACTAACTAACACACAACAAGCACTTGCTCAACACTCATCTTAAACCATATTTCAAAGAAAATCAAAAAAGTAAAGCAAAGAAAAGAAAAGCCTTTGCATGTTGTGTGGCGTGTCAAGTGTGTGTTGTGTGTTTGAAAAAAGAAGAAATCGATAAAACGTATAAAAATCAAAAACCTTATAAACAATATAAACGAATAGATCAAATATACTACTACTACTACTATACACTACAGTAAAAACGTTACAAAATTACGCAAAAAAAGGCTTCACTGTGCGCGTTTTAGGTGTGTATGAAAAACTATTCCAAATTATCGATAATTGTTTGTTTGTAATCATTATTATTATGTTGTAATTGTTATAATTATTGTTGTCATGTGTGTATTATTTATATATATAGATATATGTATATAGTTTTGTATGTATATGTATTGTAATTATTTATGTTGTCTTAATTCTTCCAAACTGCGTCTGTGAATTGTGCCTGTTGTGTGTGCCTCTCTGTTTTTCTGTTCTTCTTACTACTCTTCTGTGTATAACCCTCAGTTTTCAGTTTTATTTGTTGTAGTACCTTTACCTTACCCAACTCCCAACACCATCCATCCAACAAAAAAACAATTACTTTACGAGTCTTTACAACATTTTGGTTTACATTTATTTATTTTTTTTTTGCTTGAGCGTAACTTAGTTTAGTTTTTAGTATTTGCATTTGCATATAGAGAAGAGCGCTGCTTTTCGTTTATTGTTTTCAAGTTTTGCTAAACTTTTTTCTACTTTTTACAGGAGGCCGATGTGCAGCAGCAACAGCAGCAACAACAGGCAGCAGCAGCGGCCGCAGCAGCACAGATTGAGGTCCAGATAGTACCCGGTGGTCCCGGGAAGGTGATCAAATATGAAATCTGTCGCAATGTCCTGCAGGATGAACAGTCTGGCCAACAGCAGCAGCAGGGATCCATGCATACGGATTAATTAAAATCGAGTTTCGAGCATTTTTTTGTTTCAAAATTTTTTGTAAATACATATAATATATATAAAATACTATATACTATATATATATATATATAGTGAATAAAGCCTATGTGCAATGGCAAATTGCCTGGCGAAAGGTTGCTGCTCCTCACACACACACACACACATACACAATACATATGTACACCCACCCATGCACACACAAAAACATATATATATATATATATTTATACTATATATACTATATAGAATGATAACAATAATCATATGAACAGGGCAGCTTTGCAGGCCACAAACACAACAGAAAAGTGTAGAGACGATTGAGAGCATATATATGAAATAAGCGATTCCCTTAGTTGTAATAATTTAGTTAACGTTTAGCAATAAGTTAAAAACCTAGACAACTAAATAGTTAACTCTAGCATACAGATATATATCTATATATATATGTATACATATATACATTTTTACAACAAACAAAAAAAATACATGCAAGTTGATTGCAACTGTAATAATCCTGTTAATTTTTTTGGTGATGTGTTGGTCACATCTAAAACAACAACCTCGATAAGTTGCAAAAGTTTTTACCCCTTATAATAGTAATAATAATAATTATAAGCATAATTATCATTTTCAATGGAAATCTTTTAAGCACACATAACGTACATAATTGTAAAATGTGTATACATATATAATAACAAAGCAAACAACAACAACAGCAACAAAAAAGAAGAGTAAATCTATAGATAAGCAACTACGTTTAGAGTTTATACATATAAAATATAATATCAACAGTAAATACAATAATTATAATAAAAATAATTAACATAAAATTCAATACGTAAATAAACAGAGACAAACGGCAGCAGCAAGCAGCACCACAGTCCCCCCAAGACAAGTGGGCGTGTTCGTGGGCGTTTGTCCAACAACAGTTTGAAGAGTGTACATACAAAAAAGTAAAAAGAAAAACAAAACGAAATTCAACATGTTGCATGTTGCAGCTGTAACTAGAAATATACGCCTAAGTAAATGAAAAACTAAAAACAGGTATCAATAAAAAAAGAGTTAAGCAAAAGCAAAGAGTATAAAAAAAGTGTAGAGTATTTCAAGTGTAGCCGGTTCGGAGGTTAACAGATGAAGGCGCCCACAACGCCAGCAGCGAAACTTGGACTGGAGTAGGTGCCTGGCACACAATAACTAAAGAATACTATATAAAACAGAAAGAAAACAACATAAAAAACCAATTGAGAAACGTTAGAAGCATACATAAATAAATAAAATAAATATATATATGTAGCTGTAAGTTACGCTAGTTGTACAACAAATAATAGAAAACACCACAACACAAATTAACAAACAAACGAATAAAATAAATAAAAATAAAATTATGTGCTTATAAAGAAGAGACACACAACAAACACACAGATACACTTGCAAATCCATCAATCAATGCACGCTTTTTATGGCAAAAGAAGAAAAACACGAAATTTATTATCAAATTGTATAAACATAATATAACAAAAACAAAAACTTATACCTTAAAAATTAGGAGTGCGTTAAATGGATTCAGAAACGTAAAAATTTGATAACATAATCCGCAAAACATAGATGAACCTAAAGTTAAGCGTATATTTTAATATGTAAGCCTTAAAGAAAATACGACTATGAATAATATAAATAATTAATAATAAAAGAACAAGAATGTGTAACTGTAAAAGGTGTTTAATTATTTGGCATAAATTGTTGCAGGGTTTTTTGTATTATCTAACCTATTGCGATATACCATATAGAGCTACTTTCTACTTATCGGTTTGTTCAAACTAATGTCATACATAATTGCAAAAAAAAGAGTAAATAAATAAACAAGTTGGCCAAAATGATAAGAGCAGCAATTTGCAGCAACACATACACAATGGAAATTATTGGCAAGAACACAAACAGCACAAACGCTCGAACGTTTTTTTGGCAAATGTATTAATAATATATTTATAGATTTGCTGATTAAACAAAACCAAACCCAATATGTGCAGTAGTTGTTGTTGTGAGTCAAATTGTCCGAGTGAATCAGTAAGTGAATAGCATGAATGGTTTTCACAGTACTCAAAACAGTTAAATTCCATACTAGGAAGTTGTTAGCTTCAAGTATAATACTTATACGTATACTTAGTCTACTGAATTCTTCTATAGCAAATTAGCTAAGGAATGTTATAGAAGCTACAAACCAAGTTACTATATATAATGCATATAATGGTTAGATAAGATACATACACAACGTACAACGTATGTTTTCTGGCGATAAAACCAAAATGTTTAGCATTTTTATAGCCATTTACTTTGATTTTGCGCTCAGTTGCAAGTAAAATTATTTGTATAAGTTATTATCTAGTTTTATGTAGATTTGTAAAGTTATATAACATTTTAACGAGTCATGTACTTTACAGGGTATACTATAGCAGACCAGTTTGTTATGGCTTTGACTACCTGTTTGCTATCATTTTGGCTTAAATGCAAAAACAATTAGTGCTGTTTTTTACATGAAGTCACGAAGCCACTAACCGAAAACCAAAAACCTTTCGACCATATGGCCCAAACGAAACAATATAATAATAAAAAAACAAAAACCTGTCCCCAAAAAAAAAGCGCACGTATGTTATGTACGTGTATGTAGCAAATGTTTAGCATTCAAAATGTATTCACAAATGCTGCTTACAACTCATTCACATTTAATTCATTTTGAAATGTTTATAATAACTAATGTTGATTAAGAATTTGATTAATTTATTGTACAATTACGTGAGCTGACGTCATTTTCCGAGAGAGAGAGCGAGGGAGAGCGTGTGAGAGAGAGTGAGATAGCGTTTGCAAGGCGGCAATACCTTATAGAGCATGTACTTGTAAATTATGCATGCAATTTTAACCAAAAAAGTGCATTTCTTGACAAGTGTAAGCCGAATTTTCGACCTGCTGCCCAAATAAGGGCTCGACATGGTCTCTTTTTTCATCGGTTTGTCAGTTTCTCGACTTTTACCTTGAATTTGTAGATTGAAGTGCAGTATTTATTTTATTTCTGTTGATTGTTAAATTAAAATTAATTGAGTGGCGCATAAATTTTGTTTCGTGCTCGCCTTCATTTGCTGAATTTCAATTTCAATTCCAAGGAAAATCTGTGACATGGCATGCCAGAGATGTCATCATCATCATCATCATCAGCGCTCTCTCTCTCCATTGGGGGATTGTTCTACTGTACCACATACATATACATTGCTGTTAATTGCACATATATGTATACATATTCTCATTCTGAATTGGCATGTGCACCAAATTCCAACTGGTTGCAATTGCATACCATTTTCTGCATTTGTCTTTAATCTGAATTCGGCTTGTTTTCAATGTGTTTTGAATTTGTAATTAACTTTTGTTTTTTACTTAAATTTAGTTTAGCCTAGTTTTCAATGGGAAGCTATAGGCTAATTTGTTTTGTGTTGAATTTAGAGCGTTGCTAACGATTTAATAGGATGTAATGTCTATGTTGTGCTTCATAAAATTTGAAAAAGCCGCATAACTTTGCTAGATTTCATAGAAGAGCTTTCAAAATCTGTCTAATGGACATATACAAATATAAAAACGTATGCTGAAAATTTCATTAGGTTAGATTAACAAACACCAAAGTTCTTTGATATATAACTTATTCCTACTGTCTTTCAGTAGGAATGAATGCTTGGATCTCAGGCATTGTAAGAGCTAGACTCATGAAAATTGGTAACGACACTTCTATGAGCTGCACGCAGATCAGGCATGTTTAAGAAACAAGCCACTCAGTTTAAAGCTTTCACTATCGGTTAAGTAGCTTTGATCTAATAAGAAATATCGTCTTATTTCAGCATTTCCCAAAACCAGGCATCTAACAGTCGAGCAGCTGTACTCTAGCGCTCTTTTACTTGTTATTTTTCGCATTTGTAGCTCACTTTTTTTATTGTCTGTATATTTTTTTTAAGTTTTGTTTTAGTTTTTCATTTCTTTTTGGCATTTTTTTTGTGTGTGTCTTGGGGCAGGCAGACAAACAAGTTTTGATTGAGCGAGCGGCTCACATAAAATTGTATCTAACTTGATGACGTCATTAAGTCACTGTGAATTAAGCAACAATTGAATTTCGTTCTCTCTGCGTCTATATAAGATTTACATTTTGGAGGTCGAATTGCTTAAACTTTAACCTGATCGGGGAGTGTGTTTTAGCTACTTTTTTGATACTTAAGTTTTAGGTGTTGCACTTTCTGGTGTGATATATAAGACATATTATAACTTATGTCTGAGTGCCTCTCATTGACTCCCACCTAAGGCCGTTATAAATCAATTAAGCAATAAAAATCAACTCAGCTTAGCATCAATTCTACTCAATGCACATATGAATAGAATAGAATAGAATAGAGTAGTATAGTTTATATGTGTGTATATATAGATATTTTTTTTGAAATCTTGACTTTATAAGCACGGATGCGCCCACGTAGCGCCGTGCTAGACGTATAAGTAAATGCAAAACATGTTGCTGACTAATCCACAATGTCATATATGATATTTTTATATTCATTTTACATTGTATTTTTTTTTTTTTTTAATTGTGCATCCATCCGCCAGACGTCGATCTTTTAAACTGGCCAATTTTGGGCTTTGCGCTAATTTGTTTTTATTTTTTTCTGGCTTTATTGTATCTCAAGCCCTGCCCGGCGTGTGAAAGAGACAGTAGATAGCCGCTGGCGGCAGCACATCAAGCAGCTGTTTGTTTTGGCTTCTTGGCTACTTTCGAATTGTGCAAATTATTGGCTTATTGAACTCACTTGCGTGGCAAAATATACGTAAAAAGCCAAACTGAAGCTGGTGAGCGTGTCTGTGTTGTCTCTTTCTGTGTAACCTACGCATTTTTGACTCTCCATACAGACACACGTACACCCAGCATACATAACTCAAATGGCAACCTACGCGACGGCGCTGCTTTAGTCTCGTCGCCTGGCTTTTTAGTGTTTTTGTGTTTTTGCCTTTTGTGAAGGCGACTCGCTCCGTTGTGCATCTCGCTCGCACGCACGCGTACAAATGGTGCGCTGCCAACGCTTTTGGAGCACAAACAGACTGAAAAGCCCACAAGCAAACGAGCGAGCGAACGCTGACTGCGCTGCGCTGCTTTTTGGCCGGCAGAGCGCAGCAGCAGATACGGTCGAAAGCGGTTCCAGACACCAGCAACGGTGATCAGTACGTTTTGAGTTGTGCTTCGCGACGGTTGCTGATCTTTCCCCAAGTGCTCCAACGAATACGAAATCTATATACATACATACATATATACTAAAATAAAAAATATGAAAATACAAGTTTGACCAATTGAGCATCTAAGCGAATAAAACGTCTCTGTGTCCGTCTCCGTCGCCGTCTTTGTCTCCGTTTTGTATTTGTCTCTATCTCTGCCAGTGTCACGGTGTGCGTGAGTGTGTGTGTGCTAAGCTTTTACGCTCCCACTCCTATTGCCTCTACCACTGCCGCTCTCGCGCTGCGCTACCGTTACGCTCACAAACGCTGCCAGCGCCGCCGTCGTCGACAGCGCGACCGTTTGTCATTTTCAACTTGAACTATGGTTCGCGCATACGTGTGTGTTATTCGACTATAATAATAATACTACAACGAATATTTAAAAATAAGTATTTCGACATTCCGCCGTGAAAATTAGAAGACACACTCACATCCATACAACTAAGTGCCAAGCGAAGCGATAATTGTGATTAATAACAACAACAAAAAACGACAACGAAAAACATACGAAAAACAACAACAAAAACAAAAAAACATAATAACATATAAGCCATTTAAAAATTAAAGTTAACTACACTAAAATTTGAACGACACACAGTTTAGCGATTACCTCATCTGTGTGAAAACAACGCCAGCAAAATGGTATCTAAAAGCAATAAAAAGAAACAAGTGTCGTCGCAGCAGCAGCAGCAGCAACAGCAGCAGCTACCGCCAGCCACATCAAGCACAACAACATCAACAACGGCCTCGGCGACTAAATTAACCAAAAAACTGGGGCCAAATGCGACGGCAACGTTAACAACAAACAGCAGCTCGACCTCAATGGAGCATGAATCTGTATCTTATGGCGGTGGTGCTGGTGGTGATGTTGTTGTTGGTGGTTTGGAGCAGCCCATGCCTAGCACTTCGTCTGGTGTAGTAACATCGGGCGGTGGCAAAAGCTATAGCTCTAGCTCTTATACAGCGAAATCTCAGTCTCAATCCCAACAGCTGTTTAGCAGCAGCAGCAGCAGCAGTGCCAAGATCTCTAGGGATTATTCCAATGAAAAGATCATATCATCGATTGATCTGCTTGAAAGTGAAAAAAAGGAACCGGTATTTTCGGTGCCCATTGAAGTGGTGGAAATCACAACTCCCACTGGTGGTGGTGTTATAATGTCGGCCAGCGGTGGCAGTGTTGCCAAAATGTATGCATCCACATCGAAAACATCGAGCAGCAGCAGCCATCAGGAGGCAAGCAGCTCCAGTTACTTTGAGTCGACAACCAGTTCCACTCAACGGCAACGGAGTGCCAACGAAACGCTCATTGCAAGCGAGAGAGCGGCCAACACATCTACCGGTATGACATCATCGAGCAGCAAATATGTAGATGTAGCCGAACAGGTTGCCATCGATAGCAGCAGCAGTAACACCAACAACATAAGCGCAATCAGCAGCAACACTACCAACACCAACACCAGCAACACCAATATCAATACCAGCCACACCAGCACAGATACCAATATTGTTAGCAGCAGCAGCAGCGTTAGCCGCAGCGGCGAATCTCAGAGCGTGCCTGTAGCTGCAAAAACAGCTGCTTCCACTGTGGGCGTCGCGGATACGTCATCGTCATCGTCAACGGTGACGTCGCAGCGCATTGTGCGCGAACCGGTCGCGCCGTCTAGTGCGACCAAAACAAACGCAACGTCATCGACGGCTGCCACCACAACACGACGTGACGATAAAGTGGCAAGCACCACAACAGCTGTTAGTCTTGACGTTGATGTGTCGTCTGCCACAACAGCCAGTAGTAAGCAGTTTAGCGAGAGTACCGTTAAACAGAGTAGCAGCAGCAGCACCAAACAGTCGACATCGTCATCCAAAAAGGAGGTATACGATGTAAAAACAAAAACATGGAGCGAGTATAGCGATGGCAGCACACACGGCACTAACAAGAAAGCGCCGACCTTTGAGCGTTACGTGAGCAAGGACACCGATGGCAGCACTAAGGTGACATATAAGAAGAAGATATACGATAGGCGCAACAATAGATGGCGCGTGGTGGATGAACGCACAGTGGACAGCGCCAACGATGTGGGCTATCCCGAAATAGTCGATGATGTCATAAATACAACAACCACAACATATACGACAAAGGTGTACGACACGAAGCTAGGCAAGTGGACGGTCGTCGATGAGAAATCGTACACTGATACGAAAGCTTTTGTGCCCAATGACATTGCTCGTGAAATTGAAAAAGATAATACCGATGTTGCAAACATAACGACTACAACAGAAGTAACAAAGGTGAGTTTCGGATTGTGTGTGTGTGTGTGTGTAGTGCCCCTAAATTGAGCTCTTCACAAATTAATATTTATATGTATATTTTTCAATTTAGATATTTGATGCAAGCATTAACGATTGGCGAGTTTTGGATGAAAAGGTTCACACCGATGTCATTGAAAAGATTGTGGAGGCACCCAAGAAGACAATATATGTGGATGAGTTTGTGGAAATTGAAAAGAATACATCTATATCGGAAAACAATGAAAATATTACATTGAATCTTAACGAAACATCGAAACACAAAAATATTACCGAAAATATTTATGATGAAATCGATTATGTGCGCACTAACAAGAAGCGCTTAGACGATTCAATAACCGTAAGTATATTTAATAATCATACACTTCAATTTAATTTTATTATATTAATGTATATATTTTTTTTAGCGTGGAGTCGATAAGAAGAAAACCACGACACACAGCGAGAGGTGCATCTGTGAAATATGCACTTGCGGGTATGATATCTTAAATTCCACCATATTATTTTAAATTTCTTACTAACCTGCTCTTTTTTTTAGGCGTCATCATTGCACCACCAGCGCCACAAAGTCTACAGAAAAAACCATTGTTGAAATAGATGGCAAGTGTTTAATTATTTATCTGTTTCTACGTTTTTATATATTAATATCATTTAATTTCCATAGATAACGTCGATGAAACTTACACAAGGATACGTACAAACACTTGGTCCAAGAACGATGAAAACATTCCTAAGAAAAATGAAGAGATATTGGTAGACTACATAGTCATTAAGAAACCAGAGGATAATCTTAAAACGGGTGGAGACTTTTTAGTGCCAGAAAAAGAACCATACAAGCCAGGTGAAAGACGTGAGAAAATTGTGCACACTGACAATCTGCGTATGGATGGAGAAATGACTTTTGTAGAAAAAGAGGAATATCAATACGTCACTCGACCTGGTTATGTCAAACCCGTGGATAATCTCAAGCCGGAGGGAGATTTCTACAGCCCTGAAAAACCCAAGTTTCAACCAGGGGAGCGTCCCTCTCAAGTGAGGCCAGAAGACAACTTGAAAAACGAAGGAGAATTCTACATTCCTGATAAACCTGGATACCGGCCAGCTGAAAGACCAATCCAAAAGAAGCCCGAAGATAACTTGAGAAACGAAGGTGAATTTTACACCCCAGAAAAGCCGGGATATAGGCCAGCAGAGAAAATTGAGCGAATTATCAGAAAGGATAACTTGCGTAATGAAGGCGAAATGACCTTCGTAGAGAAGGAAGAGTATCAATATGTGATTCGCCCTGAGCAGGTTAGGCCGACCGATAATCTTAAAATGGATGGTGAATTCTATAGCCCAGAAAAGCCAAAGTTCGTTCCTGGAGAGCGTCCATCTCAAGTTAGGCCGGAAGATAACCTGAGGAATGAAGGAGAATTCTATGTTCCAGATAAACCTGGATATAAACCTGCCGAACGTCCAGTTCAAAAGAAACCCGAAGACAACCTGAAGAATGAAGGTGAATTCTACGCTCCTGAGAAACCTCAATACAGGCCAGCAGAACGCCCATCCCAAGTAAGACCCGAGGATAACTTGAAAAACGAAGGCGAATTCTATGTTCCAGATAAGCCTGGATATAAGCCTGCCGAACGTCCAGTCCAAAAGAAACCAACAGATAACTTGAAGAATGAAGGTGAATTCTACACTCCAGAGAAGCCAAAATTCATCCCAGGAGAGCGTCCATCCCAGGTCAGACCAGAGGATAACTTGAAAAATGAAGGCGAATTCTATGTTCCAGATAAACCTGGATATAAGCCTGCCGAACGTCCAGTTCAAAAGAAACCCGAAGACAACCTGAAGAATGAGGGAGAATTCTACGCTCCAGAGAAGCCAACATATAGACCAGGAGAGCGCCCCACTCAAGTCAGACCAGAGGATAATTTGAAGAGCGAAGGCGACTTCTACACTCCGGAGAAACCCCAATTCAGACCTGCCGAACGTCCAGTTCAGAAGAAACCCGAGGATAACTTAAAGAATGAGGGAGAGTTCTACGCTCCAGAGAAGCCAACATATAGACCAGGAGAGCGCCCCACCCAAGTCAGACCAGAGGATAATTTGAAGAGCGAAGGCGACTTTTACACTCCGGAGAAACCCCAATTCAGACCTGCCGAACGTCCAGTTCAGAAGAAACCCGAGGATAACTTAAAGAATGAAGGAGAATTTTATGTTCCAGATAAACCAGGATACAGGCCTGCAGAGAAAACTGAGAGAATCATCAGGAAAGATAACTTACGTAACGAAGGCGAGATGACATTCGTGGAAAGAGAAGAGTATCAATATGTCGTTCGTCCTGAGCAAGTTAAGCCAACTGATAATTTGAAAATGGATGGAAAGTTCTACAGCCCTGAAAAGCCAAAGTTCGTTCCTGGTGAGCGTCCATCTCAAGTTAGACCAGAGGATAATTTGAAGAGCGAAGGCGACTTCTACACTCCAGAGAAACCCCAATTCAGACCTGCTGAACGTCCAGTGCAGAAGAAACCAGAAGACAACTTGAAGAATGAGGGAGAATTCTACGCTCCCGAGAAGCCAACATATAGACCAGGAGAGCGCCCCACTCAAGTCAGACCAGAGGATAATTTGAAGAGCGAAGGCGACTTCTACACTCCGGAGAAACCCCAATTCAGACCTGCCGAACGTCCAGTTCAGAAGAAACCCGAGGATAACTTAAAGAATGAGGGAGAATTCTACGCTCCAGAGAAGCCAAAATATAGACCAGGAGAGCGCCCTACCCAAGTCAGACCAGAGGATAATTTGAAGAGCGAAGGCGACTTTTACACTCCGGAGAAACCCCAATTCAGACCTGCCGAACGTCCAGTTCAGAAGAAACCCGAGGATAACTTAAAGAATGAAGGAGAATTTTATGTTCCAGATAAACCAGGATACAGGCCTGCAGAGAAAACTGAGAGAATCATCAGGAAAGATAACTTACGTAACGAAGGCGAGATGACATTCGTGGAAAGAGAAGAGTATCAATATGTCGTTCGTCCTGAGCAAGTTAAGCCAACTGATAATTTGAAAATGGATGGAAAGTTCTACAGCCCTGAAAAGCCAAAGTTCGTTCCTGGTGAGCGTCCATCTCAAGTTAGACCAGAGGATAATTTGAAGAGCGAAGGCGATTTCTACACTCCGGAGAAACCCCAATTCAGACCTGCCGAACGTCCAGTGCAGAAGAAACCAGAAGACAACTTGAAGAATGAGGGAGAATTCTATGCTCCCGAGAAGCCAACATATAGACCAGGAGAGCGCCCCACTCAAGTCAGACCAGAGGATAATTTGAAGAGCGAAGGCGACTTCTACACTCCGGAGAAACCCCAATTCAGACCTGCTGAACGTCCAGTTCAGAAGAAACCCGAGGATAACTTAAAGAATGAGGGAGAGTTCTACGCTCCAGAGAAGCCAACATATAGACCAGGAGAGCGCCCCACCCAAGTCAGACCAGAGGATAATTTGAAGAGCGAAGGCGACTTCTACACTCCGGAGAAACCCCAATTCAGACCTGCTGAACGTCCAGTTCAGAAGAAACCCGAGGATAACTTAAAGAATGAGGGAGAGTTCTACGCTCCAGAGAAGCCAACATATAGACCAGGAGAGCGCCCCACCCAAGTCAGACCAGAGGATAATTTGAAGAGCGAAGGCGACTTCTACACTCCGGAGAAACCCCAATTCAGACCAGCAGAACGGCCAGTTCAGAAGAAACCCGAGGATAACTTGAAGAATGAAGGAGAATTTTATGTTCCGGAAAAGCCAGGATACAGACCGGCAGAGAAAACTGAGAGAATCATCAGGAAAGATAACCTACGTAACGAAGGCGAAATGACGTTTGTGGAAAGAGAAGAATATCAATATGTCGTTCGTCCTGACCAAGTTAAGCCAACTGATAATTTGAAAATGGATGGAAAGTTCTACAGCCCCGAAAAGCCAAAGTTCGTTCCTGGTGAGCGTCCATCTCAAGTTAGACCAGAGGATAATTTGAAGAGCGAAGGCGACTTCTACACTCCGGAGAAACCCCAATTCAGACCTGCCGAACGTCCAGTTCAGAAGAAACCCGAGGATAACTTAAAGAATGAGGGTGAATTCTACGCTCCAGAGAAGCCAACATATAGACCAGGAGAGCGCCCCACTCAAGTCAGACCAGAGGATAACTTGAAGAGCGAAGGCGACTTCTACACTCCGGAGAAACCCCAATTCAGACCTGCTGAACGTCCAGTTCAGAAGAAACCCGAGGATAACTTGAAGAATGAGGGTGAATTCTACGCTCCAGAGAAGCCAAAATATAGACCAGGAGAGCGCCCTACCCAAGTCAGACCAGAGGATAACTTGAAGAGCGAAGGCGACTTCTACACTCCGGAGAAACCCCAATTCAGACCTGCTGAACGTCCAGTTCAGAAGAAACCCGAGGATAACTTAAAGAATGAGGGAGAGTTCTACGCTCCAGAGAAGCCAACATATAGACCAGGAGAGCGCCCCACCCAAGTCAGACCAGAGGATAATTTGAAGAGCGAAGGCGACTTCTACACTCCGGAGAAACCCCAATTCAGACCAGCAGAACGGCCAGTTCAGAAGAAACCCGAAGATAACTTGAAGAATGAAGGAGAATTTTATGTTCCGGAGAAGCCAGGATACAGACCAGCAGAGAAAACTGAGAGAATTATCAGAAAAGATAACCTACGTAATGAAGGCGAGATGACATTCGTGGAAAGAGAAGAATACCAATATGTCGTTCGTCCTGAGCAAGTGAAGCCAACTGATAATTTGAAAATGGATGGAAAATTCTATAGCCCCGAAAAGCCAAAATTCGTTCCTGGTGAGCGTCCATCTCAAGTTAGACCAGAGGATAATTTGAAGAGCGAAGGCGACTTCTACACTCCGGAGAAACCCCAATTCAGACCTGCCGAACGTCCGGTTCAGAAGAAACCCGAGGATAACTTGAAGAATGAGGGTGAATTCTACGCCCCCGAGAAGCCAACATATAGACCAGGAGAGCGCCCCACCCAAGTCAGACCAGAGGATAATTTGAAGAGCGAAGGCGACTTTTACACTCCGGAGAAACCCCAATTCAGACCTGCCGAACGTCCAGTTCAGAAGAAACCCGAGGATAACTTGAAGAATGAAGGAGAATTTTATGTTCCGGAGAAGCCAGGATACAGACCGGCAGAGAAAACTGAGAGAATTATCAGAAAAGATAACCTACGTAATGAAGGCGAGATGACATTCGTGGAAAGAGAAGAATACCAATATGTCGTTCGTCCTGAGCAAGTGAAGCCAACTGATAATTTGAAAATGGATGGAAAATTCTACAGCCCCGAAAAGCCAAAATTCGTTCCTGGTGAGCGTCCATCTCAAGTTAGACCAGAGGATAATTTGAAGAGCGAAGGCGACTTCTACACTCCGGAGAAACCCCAATTCAGACCTGCCGAACGTCCAGTTCAGAAGAAACCCGAGGATAACTTGAAGAATGAGGGTGAATTCTACGCTCCAGAGAAGCCAACATATAGACCAGGAGAGCGCCCTACCCAAGTCAGACCAGAGGATAATTTGAAGAGCGAAGGCGACTTCTACACTCCGGAGAAACCCCAATTCAGACCTGCCGAACGTCCAGTTCAGAAGAAACCCGAGGATAACTTGAAGAATGAGGGTGAATTCTACGCTCCAGAGAAGCCAACATATAGACCAGGAGAGCGCCCTACCCAAGTCAGACCAGAGGATAACTTGAAGAGCGAAGGCGACTTCTACACTCCGGAGAAACCCCAATTCAGACCTGCTGAACGTCCAGTTCAGAAGAAACCCGAGGATAACTTGAAGAATGAGGGTGAATTCTACGCTCCAGAGAAGCCAACATATAGACCAGGAGAGCGCCCTACCCAAGTCAGACCAGAGGATAATTTGAAGAGCGAAGGCGACTTTTACACTCCGGAGAAACCCCAATTCAGACCTGCCGAACGTCCAGTTCAGAAGAAACCCGAGGATAACTTGAAGAATGAAGGAGAATTTTATGTTCCGGAGAAGCCAGGATACAGACCGGCAGAGAAAACTGAGAGAATCATCAGAAAAGATAACCTACGTAATGAAGGCGAGATGACATTCGTGGAAAGAGAAGAATACCAATATGTCGTTCGTCCTGAGCAAGTGAAGCCAACTGATAATTTAAAAATGGATGGAAAGTTCTACAGCCCTGAAAAGCCAAAGTTCGTTCCTGGTGAGCGTCCATCTCAAGTTAGACCAGAGGATAATTTGAAGAGCGAAGGCGACTTCTACACTCCGGAGAAACCCCAATTCAGACCTGCTGAACGTCCAGTTCAGAAGAAACCCGAGGATAACTTAAAGAATGAGGGTGAATTCTACGCTCCAGAGAAGCCAACATATAGACCAGGAGAGCGTCCTTCTCAAGTCAGACCAGAGGATAATTTGAAGAGCGAAGGCGACTTCTACACTCCAGATAAACCAAAATTCAAACCTGCAGAACGTCCAGTACAGAAGAAACCAGAGGATAACTTGAAGAATGAGGGTGAATTCTACGCTCCAGAGAAGCCAACATATAGACCAGGAGAGCGTCCTTCTCAAGTCAGACCAGAGGATAATTTGAAGAGCGAAGGCGACTTCTACACTCCAGAGAAACCAAAATTCAAACCTGCAGAACGTCCAGTTCAAAAGAAACCAGAAGATAACTTAAAGAATGAGGGTGAATTCTATGTTCCTGAAAAGCCAGGCTATAAGCCGGCGGAGCGTCCCACTCAAAAGATTCCAGTAGATAATTTGAAGAATGAAGGAGAATTTTATACACCTGAAAAACCAAAATATAAACCGGCTGAACGTCCACTTCAAAAGAAACCAGAAGACAACTTGAAAAACGAAGGAGAATTCTTTACTCCAGATAAGCCAAAATATAGGCCAGCAGAAAAAATCGAGAAGATAATTCGGAAGGATAACTTGCGTAACGAAGGAGAAATGACATTTGTTGAAAAAAAAGAGTATCAATACGTTGTCCGTCCTGATCAGGTTAAGCCAACGGATAATCTGAAAATAGAGGGTGAATTCTTCAGCCCGGAAAAACCTGGCTATAAGCCGGCAGAAAGACCTCAGCAAAAGAAACCGCAAGATAACTTAAAGACTCCTGAGGGTAAAATGTATATTCCAGAAAAGGAAGCATTTAAACCAGCTGACAAGGTTAAAACAGTCATAAGGAAAGATAATTTGAAGAACGAGGGTACAATGACATTTACTAAAAAAGAGGAATATCATTACACAACCAGACCTGAACAGGTTAAGCCAACCGATAACTTAAAGATGGATGGACCATTCTATGCACCTGAAAAAACCTCGTTTAAGCCAGCAGAACGTCCGATCCAGAAAAAACCCAAGGATAATCTTAAACAAGAAGGAGAATTTTACAGGCGAACTGATAGAACAGAAACTGATAGCACAACAACATTGGAGACTGTCAGAAGAGAAACACCTAAGAGGCCGGTGGACAATTTGAAAATGGAAGGAACTATGTCGGTGACCAGGAAAGATGATTATAAGATATCAGCAAACAAAACTACAGTGGACAAAGTTCAACGTACACAGAAATACAAGCATAACACATCGTCTATTAGTTTGGGAACTGATACATCAATTCTGAAGACAACTAACCAGATGAACTTTGTTTCTGGCAAGGATGCGGTTAGACAAGTGGATGGCAACAATCAAAACCCCGTCGATGGATTAATCATTGTTTCAACGAAAAAAGTTACCACTGTTGTGGGTGGACGAGCTAAAAAGGAACCGGAAACAGAATACGTGAAAAGACCAGCTAAAATAAATGTAATTGAAAATGTTTCCAAGAACACGACGACTACAAATATTGAGAATACTCAAAACATACACAAGGAAAGCACTTCGACACAAAGAAACCTGAATATTATTGAAAAATCAGCAGTGAACACTGAAAGAATCCAGGGATCAACCGTTGACAATAGTTCCATTCAGTCGTCAAAATCGACAACAAACCAAGGAAACATGGTTACCAATAATGTGACAGGAACAGGAGGCTCATCATCCCACACAGTGTCGAGCAATACGGTTTCAAAGAATATCAATAATGACTCAACTTCTCACTTGATCGATCGAAGCTCTGTAAACAAAGTTATTACAACCAGTTCAACTTCTCAGATGACCGCCCGCAATTCCGTAACCAACAATATTACCGGAGGCTCAACTTCTCACGTAACAGGCCGCAATTCTGTAACCAACAATATTACCGGTAATTCAACTTCTCAGATGTCCGGTCGCAATTCTGTAACCAACAACATTACCGGTAATTCAACTGATAACAACACCGTAACCAGGAATGTGACTGACGGCTCAACTTCTCATGTGACTGGTAGCAAAACCGTAACTAACAATATTACCAACAGTTCATCATCGCAAGTGTCCTCTTCCAAGCACTTCCATCACCGGAAGAGTGAATTTTCCTCCGAAGCCGATGTATCCAATTCCATATTCCATCGAAAGAACGTTTCAACCGATTCGAATGCTGTGAACAGCAGCCTTACTTCAAATGGAAAAATGCATCGCAAGAGTATACTGAATCTACATGAACCCTCTTCCAGTAACAATACCCATTCGAACGAACGCCAGAGCTATAGTAGCCTCCATCGTCAGAACAAGGAAACCGATGTGAACTCAAGCTTCTCCACTGAACGTCGCAGCTGCAGCGTTCACAAGGAAAACAAGGATCTTCAAATTAAAAGTGCCTCGTCCTCAAATATGTCACGCATTATATCGGGTGGTGCCGATAGTGGTAATGCCAATAGGTCCAATCTAGAAAGGACAACGGTGACACGTACATATGTATCCGGCGGTATTGATTTCCCATCCCAGTCGCAGTCCCACACTGAACGTCATGTGACACGTCATCGTGGAAGTGGCAGTCAGCACGTGTCCAGTGGTATCGATTTTCCCTCCTCCTCCGCCTATAACGCCCATGGCCATTCCGAACGAATTGTGACCGCACGTCGTGGCAATCAATCATCGATTAGTTTGGGAAATGAAAAGTTTACTGGATCCAGTCTCTATAAGAGCGAATATATAACTGCCCCAACAACGACAACCTGTGCTGTGCATAAGATTAATCAAGGTGCATTCCAACATACCAGAAGTACTCACGATCATAAATTCTATAAGTCCTCTAACTGAGTAACATATCGTTTGTACGTCTTGTCTTGTCTTCATTACACATATCACATAGTGCTTAAGATTCCATGACAATATTTTTTTATACAATATCTAATATTTACCTAATAAACTTGAAATATTATAACATTAACAAATAAAAGCATACACTTAAAAAAAAATTACTGATATATTGAATTTTTGTTTGTTTGGGATTGAAAATTCTTTTTAATATATTTGCAGGCAATTTTGAGTTAATAGAAACTTGAATATTCAACGTGAGATGATGTTTTTATTGAGAATTTTAAAAGATGCTAGTGTCGTTTTTAAAGGCTATTTTATGTTATATGTATAAGTACAGTAACTGTATAATTAATCGTTTAAAAAAACGCATTCAACTATGTATATGTATATATACTGGTATATAAATAAACAATGAGTTCTATCTATTTGGTAATAGACTTACATACATTTCGATTTGTATAATGGTTTATTGTTTTCATTTTGGAGTTTTTCCTCTATATGTATATATATATAATATGCGTTTTCATACAGTAAATATCAATAATCTCTTTAAATACTCGTTCGTTTTTATACTATATATATATATAATCGTTACTTAAATTAGCTTAGGATTTTTATTTGTTTGTTTGGAAGACATTTGTTCGCTTGTTTGGAAGACTTGCGTTTCATTTCTTATAAACTAGTATTATTGTTCTTTAACTTTTTCATTTTTGTTTTTAGTTTTATCTGGAACTGCATTTTTTGGCATTTGATATAACATTGTTAATAACTATATAGTTAATGGAAGACTTGTTATATGTTATATTGCCAAAAAGTGCGGTTAGCTATTTGTAGTAGCCAGTTCCTTGAGACCTTTCGATATCTAAATAATCTACTATAATAATAATAAATAGTTTCGCAACAATGGAAGAAATTGATTTAAAATGGAAGACCGATCTCGAATGCATTAATAAGGGCATTGCCAGAGTCATAGATGCCAATAACGCCGAAGAGCACGCCCAGCCCTATAATGAGGTAGTCTTTAGCTATTTCCTTTTGATCGAGCAAATGACCCTTGATCTTGATGTGAAAGTAACAGGGCCAAATAAAGCTTAACATGGTGCCCGTAAAGCTGCCAATGAAGCCCATCAGTATCGAAAAGTGTGGTATAAATATGGCCATAAGTATGGTCGAAACAATGACACCCACACGAAAGCCAAGACCCCACACCTTTAGCTCACCATCCAGATTCCAAATGGTGGGAAATTTGGTTTTTGGCGGGCCACGGAAGAAGTTACGTTCCAGCAGCTCGCAGGCAGCATAGTATGGCAATGGATAACTGAGAATGGCCTTGATAACCAGAAAGAAGTTGACCATTCCCTTGAATCCCTGGGAGTGTAAATTGTTGGTTATCACCTGCTGAGTATCGTTCTGGAACGTGAGAAAGCAAATGTAACCGAAACCGGCCTTAAAAATTGCAGCGGCTATGTGAGACCAGTCCAGCATCCAATTGAATTTTGACCGATCTATCATATTACCCTCGAGGGTTGGTAAGAATATCTGAGATGTGTAGGAGAACACAATGACGCCCAATGAAATGGGAAAGTTCTCCATGTCAATGCTCCAACGGACCTTGGACCAGCCCCAGTCGCCAATCTGCAGTAGACAATAGCCAAGAATCACCGCGTTTATCACAATATGTGACATGGTACACCAGAACGACAACGTGGACACCATTTTCAGGGACTTGAGAAAGCCCATGGGCAGCAGAAAGATGCCCACGAAGAGCATCCAGGAGCGTGAATCAAACGAGCCCTGCGGATAGGTGCCAGCCAAAAGATCGCCACAGACCACCACATACAGTATACAGGTCATCAGGAGTTCAATCAGCTGGGCAATGCTGACAGCACGTGCTCCAAGTTTGGGGCCAAAGCATACCTTGGCAATGGCCACATAACTATCCCGTACACGCACCATTTGACCCGTACTGGGATCCGGTTCGTACAGGCACTGCACCAACACCTTGCCCGTATAGCAACAGATGTGGGCAATACCCACCATTGCAATGATCGCCCAATATCCACCATGGAGTACCGCAAATGGTAGAGATACGATGAACATGCCCTGGATGGCATTCGTTACATTCCAGCCCGCCTGGAACTCGTCGATCTTGGAGCCGCCGCCACCTTCACCCTCGCAAACGAATGAGCTGCCCTCCGAGGCAATGCTGCCTTGCCTATCAAAAGAAAAGTATATTGAGTAAGTAAGTAGAGAGTAGAGATTTGAATTCAAGGGTCAAACGCACCTAAAGCCATCGGTTTGCTGGTATCTGCCATCGTACTCATTGCCCACAAAGGATGTGCTTTGATATTCGGTTTTGTAATCACCCTCGGGATCCTCATTTGACCAACCACCAGCATTTCGAAAGGGATTCGAGCTCATCTCTGTGGTCTGATCACAGCCATCGCCAGCCACATCGCCTGCTGGTGGAAACATGCCTGCTTGACCCTGTTGACCCGATTGACCCTGCTGTGGATGACTTGTGCCAGGCGGTTGCTGGTAATCCTTGCGTTCTGGAATTGTCTGTCTGGCCGTTTGCATGGCCACATTCAGTATGTTCTTCAATGGTGGCAATGGTGTTGCTTTCAATTTCGCTATGAATGACATTTTGCTAGCTGCTCAAAACAGTGGTGGGGTGGTTTACAATTTAATGTGAATGTGAAAGCTGATGCTGATACTGATGCTGATGCTGGTGGTGGTGTTGGTGGTGGTGGGTGGGTTGTTGGTGTTGGGTGGATGACGGCGGCCCCTTTTTTTCGACTATCAAGTAGTGCGAATTGTACGCTTTAAATGCTGATGCTGAAGCTTATCGATTTTGCAGAATGTTGAAATGTTGTTGAATTTCGTTAATTTTTGCGTATTTGAAGAACTTAACTTAAAGAACATGAATTAACAATCAATTAGTAACAGAACACAATTATTAATTTTCTTTAGAATTTCGTTTTTTGGCTGGTTTTTTTTTTCTCTTTGGCCAACAAATGGCGCCTTATGCGTTTTCCTGTTTCAGTTCTTCCATACTTTGCTCACTTGGTCTTAACTGGAACTCGAAACGTATTGCATTTCTTTTAATTTGTTAATTTTTATAGCCCGAAAAGTGTTTAAATTATTTGAAAATAATTGTGGAAAAATTTATGTAACGTTTTGGTTGAAATCCTTTCTGCCCAGCAGAGCAGCGCAGCAAGAAAAGAAAATTCACTTTTCTTTGCTTCTCAATTGGATGCTGTGTGTGTGCAAAACTGCGCAGTCGCTGTGGATCTGGGGAAATTTCTCTAACTTGTGCTGTGTATTGGTTGGACAGTGTCGTGTGTCAGGTGTCAGTTAGTCTCATATGTTTGTCAAAAATACCAAATACATTCCACAACAAGGTGTATTAACAAACTGTTCCCAGTCGCTTAGCACCTTTTTCAAAACTTTGAACTGCTATAACTTTGCTAAAACTGTAGCGATTTTCGAATGGCATACCATTTCAAACTGTACTTGAACACAGAATAAATTCTGCATTTAAATTTGAAAATTTTCAAAAATTACTTTTTTTCAAAATTTTCTACACCTACCCCTTGACATTTTTTCAAAATAAAAATTAAAAAAAATTTTTTTTTTTGCTCAAAAACTATCTCAATCGATTAGTTACTTTGTATAGATTATAAATATATATACTTTATGGGGTCGCAAATTAGTTTTTTGGCCAGTTATGGTCTGTTGAAATCTCGTTTTCAGCTAGAAATTACTTATGGAACTCACCAGTAATACGCCAGCTCATTAATATATCTTTAGTACCACATACTAGATAGACTTTTCATTTTATTTCAAAGCAAGCTAACTTAACAGTAACACATTATTATTTATGTTTATGATTATTAATTAGTTATAGTACACTTTCTGGCAAAGCAGGCGCAATTCTTATGTGGTACCTAAACCAAGTGTCTAAATTCTAGTTTCAACTGTTCAAAAATATATAACAAATGGTTTAATGGAGATTAATTGCTATAGCAGGTCTTACGTACACCTGCCAATATATTGCTAATCTCATCATCCTTGCGTTGTATTTGCTGCTGCTGTTGTTGTTGTTGCTGCTCGAAAAGCATCTCCATGCCAGAAACAGGAGCAGGAACATTTGCTGCAAATTGATGATGATGCAAATGCGGATGATGATGATGAGGATGATGCTGCTGCTGCTGCTGCTGCATTGCCATTGCTCCTGTCTGAGAAGCAGCTGCTGCTGCTGCTGCTGATGCTGCTGCTGCTGCAGTGGTAGAAGTTGGTGGAGGAGGTGTGCCAACTGCAATTGTTGTTGCTACCACCTGCTGCTGGGGCAGCAATTGCGTAGCCGCACCATTGGCCTCATAATAGTTGCCATAGTGCAGATAACTGCTCTGCATGGGCTGAGCATAGGCGGTGGCGCCACCTGTTGCCGTTGTCTGTTGAAACGGCACCGCCAGCTGCAGCGGAAAGGCAGCACAAGCGCCACCTGTCAGCGAGTACGGCAACTGTGTGTAGTAACTGGCCCCAGTGGGCGGCAACAACATGGCATTGTTATACGCCTCCGTTTCATAGTCATCGTAGTTTTGATTCGTATCCGGATACTTGGAACACTTTTGTTCCGCAGCCGACTCCTTGAGCTGATCATAGTCGATGGGCTCATTGCTTTGATAGCGTAGAAAATCCTCATACTGCATGCCATACGCATTACTGGGTAGATAATCGTTGATTAGCTGCCCGCTGTTGCTGCAGTTGCTCTCGGTGGCCATGGAGACCGTGTAGCTGCTCAGTTCACTGCCCGAAATGGAGGTGGATATCGATGTAGATGTGGATGTGGCCAATGACATGCTGTTGTTACAGTGCTGCTGCTGCTGTTGCTGCTGCTGCTGCTGCTGTTGCTGTTGCTGTTGGAGTGTGTTGCTGGCGCGCATTGTGCTGCTGCCGCTGGCCTCATCCTCGGCACTCGATACGGGTGGATAGAAGGTGCCCTTTACCGAATGCCCGTGATCCAACAGACCACGATTGTTGCACGTCACATACATGCCACGTGCAGCTACCACAGCCACCGAGTTGGCCAACGGATAGGAGGCATAGAGACTCTGCTGCTGCTGTTGTTGCTGCTGTTGTTGCTGTTGCTGCGCCTTGGATTTCTCCTCCGTCTTGCCAAGCTTCTTGGTGGCACGACTGTTCTGCGCTGCCGTCGGCTTGGTTAGCTTCTTCAGCAGCAGAGAGCTGTCGTAAGTGGTGTTCGCAGCAGCTGGAGAGGATTCAGTGCAATTGGCAGCCAGAGATTCAATTTGCTCCGTGCTATCCGCATTGCTGTAGCAATCGACGGAGTGGGGCGAATAGCTGGGCTTCAGCGGCTGCTCGTAGAGACCGCCCACATTTTGTGGCGTTGAGTTGCGGCTGTCGTCGGTGGGCGTGTTGTAGCTGCCACTTGTGGCAGTTGCCAGCGGCGGTGTCGTCAGCTTGGGCGTTGCCTTGCCAGCTCCCGTTCCCGTTTGGCCTGAGGACTCACTTGACTGCTCCTTGCCACCGGGCTGCATGGTGCGCAGCTTCGATTGCTTCCGTCGTCGTGGTCGATACTTGTAGTTCGGATGCTCGGTCATGTGTATGACGCGCAAACGCTCCGCCTCCTCCACATAGGGACGCCGATCCTGTGGCGTCAAGGAGCGCCACTTTTTACCTGCAAACAGAAGTTGAAAGCAGACTTAGCTAGGGATGGCTTTAAAGAGCACTGTTTTGGACTTACCCAACATTTTGCTGAGATCAGCGTTATGTAGATCGGGATTCTCATCGGCCAGTTTCTTGCGCTCGATCTTTGCCCACACCATGAACGCATTCATTGGTCGTCGGATGCGCGACTCTTTGGCACTTTTTGACTGATTACCACCTGGTCTGTACTTCAGATCACTGGGCATGGCCTTGTGTCGATCCATATAGCCACAGTGTGGTGCACATATTTCACCCTTGTAGTCATAGCTCCACATGGACGTCGGCTCAATCGGTGAATGTGATGCGCCACCACAGCCGTCCACATCCTGACCACTGCCCAGCATCGTGGCATGCGGATGTGCTAAGAATTTATTCAACATCGATGTTCCTCCGCCGCCTACTCCTACTACTCCTCCGCCGCCTAGCAAAGGTATATTGCTGCTGATCAAGGATGCAGTGCCTCCTCCACCGCCCACACTATACGCACTGGACACCATTGGCGAGTGGCTGTGACTGTGCACCGAGAGCGCTCCCTCATTCATCGAGTGCTCGTTGTCATAGCCGGTGCTCTGTATGGCTGGTGAGTGCAGGCTGGGTGAGGAGTGCTCGCTTCCCTGTCGCACATGGTAGATGCCATCGCTGGCACTCTCGTGCAGCAGTCGGCCATCGGCCAGGTAGCCAACATGTTCCGGATAATCGCTGCCCCCCGTCGAGTGGCTATATTCCGGTGTCCGTGATACATGCGGATATTTCTTTGCACTGCAATTGACAGAGCACAGAGTTTTGATTAAAATAGGGATATACGAAAAGATATTCATAGAATTTAGGACTTATTAAAAGGGCTTAACTATTAAATATTAAATTATATTTCAATAAATTAAATATAAATTACTTAACCGAATACATAACTCAGATGGTGTACTTAATAATTTAAATTTTTGAAACGTTTTTTATAGAGCAGCGTTTAGAGATTCCAGTAATTATAAAAACAATTTCCAGTTTAAGAAACTTTGCTAATTTTTAATAAATTAAGAATCGTCTATCTTAACGTATTTAAAACTGAAAAATATCTTTTAATAGCAAGTATTCCCATAAAAAATACTGGCCTTTGACATTAAATTCATCTAATTTCATTCTTATTCCACCATAAAGTCGTGATAACTATATTATAAACATTTGAAACGTCCGTAGAGATAATAGTTTGGCTAGCTAATATTAGATCTTAACTAATGAGATACGAATATTAATTGAAAATCAACATATTAATACCAATTAATTAACATGCCTAACGAGATGTGCAACAAAATTGGCAGCGGATTGGAATCTTCAAGGATTAAAGGTTTGCTAATTAGAATCGAAATCGTTACGAACATGTTTCGCTTCGCTTTTTTATGAGCTACTGTTGAAAATTACGTAGAACACAAAACGATTCAGAAATGTTGGCAATGTCGGGTCTTATAATGATATTTAAAAGGGCTGCTAAATACGTTGACAATTTTCACGTTGTTGGCACGCATACGAAAAAGGAAGGTAAAAATCTTGCGTTTATATCAGACACCAGAAGAGACAACATAGGACACAGAACAGAGAATGGGAAAATGAAGATTTGCAGAGAGAGAGAGAGGAGGGATGAAGATAGGTAGGTGGGCAGGTAGGGAGGGAGGTAAGGCCAGAAGCTGTGCTCTAAAACTGGACCAGATCCCAAACTCGAAGGCTGACTGCATCGTTGCGCTCCTTAATGTCAGTGGACATAAATGTAAATTGGGCGCGTGCAGCTATTGTATTATCAAAGGAGGCCGCACTGCCGCACTGGCAAACCAGCGAACCACCGAACAACCGAACCACTGAGCCACCGAGAGCCGCCAGCCGTTGTGCCACCGTCGCCAGGTTTGCTGTGCCAGCTTGGCCAGGGTAAGCAAAGAAGCTGTTGCCTGTGGTGCAGTAGGAGCTGGAGCTGAAGCTGTAGCTGGAGCAGACCTTTATGCATAACTTTTAAAAGTTGCGACATATCGACACATTTCAAAGTAATTCGGCTTCCAGGAATTCAAGCAGAACGTAGCAGCAGCAGCAGCAGCAGCGGCAGCCAAACGAGACAAGTTTAAATATTACCAAAGCTCAGCCCCGAACTGGCTCCCTTAAGGGAGAGCCCTGACTTTGCAAGCCAACTCCGACTTCTGTCTCGACCATGGCTAATATACATATATATTATGTATTGCGCTGTGTGTGCGTGTCTTGGCCCTCGTTCGATTTGTTACCGTTTGAATTTATTGCTGCCCACTACACTTTTGGTCTATTGTCTTTGCGTCTCGAGACGCTGTCCTCTGTCTGTCCGTCCGTCTGTCTGTCTGTTCTGCTCGTTTTGCCTACCAACTTTTTGGAGCCCCTGAAACAAGAGATCGGCCTAATTGTTAGCCTCGTAGCCAGTCTGTATCGGCGACTGTCTCAACTAGGCGCTCTAGTTTTAGCCAAAGCTTTCTTTGGCCACAACCAGCAAAAGCCGACAAAACAGCCACGAGTTAAGGCCCAAAAACTTGCACTACGACTGCGACTGAGAGAGACTAGAGCTACGATTCAGAAGGCAGTCTGAGGTTCATATACCGCAGCTGGGATAATTTATTGAGGTTTCCTGGTGACATCGTTACGTTTTTGATATTCGGTTGCGGCTGCCGCTAAATACTTGGCCCAACAAGGTACACAAAATTATACCGTCCCTGATCTGTGCGCCTGTCCAACTGTTCTCGCTGTCTCTATCTCTCTCTCTCTCTCGCTCTATGTTTGTGTCTTCTTTTTCTCCCCCCTTAGTGTCTCTAGTGTGTCTTTGGCTTTTGCTTTATCCTAAGCGCTCGCTCACGATCCACGACGTCGCGTCGGCTGCTGCCAATGGCTTTGGTAGTTTTTGGCTTTTTGGCTTAGCCCCCAAGTCCGAGACGGTCTTAGCCATGGCCCTGATTTTAAAATAGGACACATACAGTGGCCGGTAAGTTGGCATTTTTATGCGCGCAAAATGTCAACATCTTTGCAAAATGCCACATATTCCACATTGCGGTCCTCTGTGCCGCTCCTCACTCTCTGCATCTCATGTGTCCCCTTTTGCTGCATGTGTCTCCCTGTCCGCTGTCCACTGTCCACTGTCTTGTGTCCACTGTCCACTGTCTGCTGTCCAAGTACTGAACGTCCGCACTGACTGCGGACTGTGGCAACGTTTTGTTTACGACAACCGCAACGTTGACTCTCCTGGTGGCTTCAACAGTTTGCCGGTCGCTTGCTGCAACTTGGCAACTTGGGCAACTTGGCAACATGCGGCAACTGCCGCAAAGTAGGCAACTTTGGGTTTTGCGGCCTTAACAAGCCCAAAAACTTCATTCAGAAGCCGCATTGATCTGGAGAGAGTGTCAGCCCTTTAGCATATTGTGATTCATGTGTCGCTGCGCAACGACTGTCTTTTAAGTTTCAACCTTTTCTTTCCCCTCTTCCCTCTTCCCACTCCGCATCTCTGCAAAACTTGAAGTAAGCAGAGCAAGCTCCAAAGACAATCGAATTTGCCTGCGAAAAACGGCGGCGGCGTTTTGTAGCCAACTCTACAGACTATCATCAATATTCTATGTGGTTTAAACAGAACCACACTTTCTGAATTTTCCAAAACAACACTGACTGCTAAAAGTATGCATATTAATTAGATGAAACAGTTTAAGCGAAAGTGAGAAAATCTTACACGTATGTTAAATGAGAGAAGAATTGTATTCTCACGTTCCAAATTATCTGGCTAAGCAGTTGCTTTCTTCTCTCTCTTTTACTAAAGTTCAGTTAATTCTAAACAATTTCCATTGCATTAATTTCATATAATAATGTCTAGTATCTTATTTAAAAGTTATTTGGAACGTGTGAACTCAACTTAAGTTGACTAATGATCTTCGTAGCTACACAAATAATTCTAGCTAAATATTTTATAACGTTTTTATTACAGTATATTTTACCATATATGTAAATTAATATTTTATAGAGCTCAATGAGTCTTAACTGTTGGTATTAAAGTCTTTATAGACTTTTCTTCTTACATACATTTTTAAAATATTTTTTAAATAAATCAGTTTTTATATGTCCAGGAAATATAACACATTTAATATTTCTTAACTATTGCAATCCCTTAAAAACAGTTTAAATAAATCGTAGTTAACTTTTTGCTTAACTAACTGTATCATTTAATATTATATTTATTAAAATGTATGCTTTTCGAATAAACGAATCGGTAAATCATCTAAATTTACTTAGTAAAATCTTAACTTTTGTATTTTCAAACAACCATAAAATTCTCCCAATTTAGCAAAGAATAAATATAATATATTTTAAGCTTTTAATGCATTATAAACTATATAATTCATATTTTTTCCTATTAATTGTTTTACATAAAATACAAAACATAACATTTTTCTATTAAAATTGTACTCAAAGCTAGGATATTCATTATTCCTTATTTGACCACCGTTAAAACTTTCTCGACTAATGAATTTGTGAAATCTATTAATTAAAACTGTATTCTTAATACTGTACATTTATTTTCTAGCAATTCAAAAAGTTTAAGTCAAGATTCAGAGTAGAATGTCTACTTAACATTTTACCAACTAATAGTTAGTTAACAGTCTAAAAACACTGTTGAATCTGAAAACTTATCAATTAACATAAAATACAAAACATAAAATTTTTCTATTAAAATGTGTAGACCTCCGTTTTACACTAATAGGATATTGCAAACATAGGGAAAACTGACTTTGGGATTACTCAGTTAATTTTTAAAGCGCTTAAAAGTGATTTCCCTAAAAGCGGAACATTAGCTCAAACTAAAACTTAAATTATTCACAAGGTTTTTCTAGCTAAACTCGTATGTAACAGGTTTATATAGTATTAGGATTCGTTAAGTCAGAGTAGTAGCTGATCGGCCATATTGAGCGGGCTAGTGTAAGCGTGGTAATAAAAGCCATTTTGGTTTTGGTGCCGTCACAGTGGGTGTGGCCTGTGGCAAGATGCAGCTTCTTGGCATCTCTACATCTCTGCTCCATTTGCAGTCTATTGGCTGGTGATGGTGGTGGTGGTGCGATGGTGCCAGGCGCCCCCAAAAACTCGAATACATTTGTTTCCTACTCATTTCGGTTTGCCTTTTAGTACGACGACAACAACAACAAAACCAGTCTGAACAGTCGGGCCAAGACATGCAGGCCAGGCCAAGACCTGGGCCTGTTGTTGTTGTTGTTATGGCTGCTGTTTGTGGTTGGTTTGGCGACTTTGGCCCAGGTGTGATGTACTGGAATAACTTAACGACGCAGCTTAAACGCATACATATGCATAACTAGTGTGTGTGTGTGTGTGTGTGTGCGTGTTGACCAATAAGCATAAACAGCCTCAGCATCCGGCCCAGAGAGCCGCCATCTTAACGCGTTTGCTGCTGCTTTAATGAACCGCAACAACTACAACTACTCGAAGGTAAAAACTCGGCTCTACCTGTGCCGCTCTTTTGGCTCTTTCATTGGATGCGAGTCTGAGATTCTCTGCGTACGCATGGAACTGCATATATATAAAGATTTCTACCTGCACATATATACATACAGTCCATATAAAATGTACATACATAATTAAACTAATGAAGAAGAAACTTAAAACCCAAATACACGAGCAGATCAAGCCGAGGCCGAAGCCGTAAACGAATCCGAATCCAAAAACCGAAGCGAGCGCTACGAATGGTTATGGTTCGGCTAATGAGGTCTTACCACCGTCGCCAAAGAAATAACGAAAGACCCAGTTCTCACACACAAAAGCCATTTTAAAGACTAGATGAAAAAAAAACAACAACAACAATCTTAAGAAAAATGTACTGAAATGTAATGGATTTTATCACGCACATAAGAAACACCCTCGCACAGCTTGAGTTCCATACAATTATGCATATGGAAGCTATATATACGTACTACGTACTTTTCAAAAAATTACACATATTCGTATTATTTGCTGACTAGTTCAGTCTCAAAACCTATTAAAGTTTGTTTATAGCAGTAGTATAAAAATATTTAAAATCTTTCAACGCAAGATTATATGATATTTATAATATTTGTTTATAGCTAAAATTGCCATTAAGTTTTTCAACACGTTGCAATTAACATATGTGTTATTAATGATATAGGAGGTTATATATTAAACCTATTAGCTCTCACGACAATTAAGTTGTCAATAGAATGTGATTTATTTTGGTCTTAAGCCGAACCCATGTAAATTAAACATTATATCTGCTTCCAGGTATTTCAATTTGATAGAATTATGATATCTCTAAGAAAAGTACTCAACGAAACTTCAATTCAAATTTTATCAAATGCAAATCAGTTAAAGATTAAAGCTAAAGTTAGCCAGTTTTGGAGTTTTAGTTAAATTGTTATGCCTACCTACATATAAGGCAGATTGATTTATGGATCAGCATAAAACCAAAGCTGAAACCTTGATGCATACACATTTGTCATTTGTTGTCAGATTCTTCAATGGAATTTGAGATGCTTCAAAAACGAAAAACCCCAAAAAAAGAGAGCAGAAGATTTCAAAAAATGTGACAAGCTTTTTTGCTACTTTAAAGGCATGTTTGGCGTTTAATTGTGATGCTAAACTTTATAGCGGACATGGTAAAAACTTTTGGTATAATAACGTTATAATGCTATATGTAAATATCATGCATAACTATCAAAGTGTTTAGATCAAAAACTAAATCATTTTAATGAGCGAAACCGCATGGTGACCTCTCTATGTTACTCTTTCAGCTAACCGTACAAACACTATATACATACTATATAATGTATAAGGGGTTTTTCTTGCTTTTTTCTCAGACTTTTAAGAAACTTTCTTGTTGACCACGTTGTGCTCTTTTGGTTTACTTTCCACTTGACCAATTTCGAGTCCGAGTCTGAGTCAAAGTCAAAGTTAAAGAGAGAGAGAGAGACGGTTCTATTCTATATAGCTTATATATACTTATATACCTATAACATTTACATATTCTCACACACAAAACGCATACAGTGAGACGAAAGAGTAAGCGGACATACGCATACAAGTGCAAGTGACTGTATAAGAGACTGTATAGGAGAGTTAGGAGTGGGTTTAGTATGCTGTATATATTATATATTTATAAACAACGGAGGTCACACTCTGAACTGAAAATCTAAGCAAAACTTTCGTATATATAAATGAGTGTATATATATATTATATATACGTTCCCGTCACTCTGTTGTATAGCTGTCGTGTTTTTCCGACTTGTATCTGTATCTCTAGCTTTGTATCTTTGTCTTGAAAGTCTTCTATGTGTGTGTGTGTTTGAGTTGTATATAGCTACATAGCGACATCTAGAGAATTTCCTCACCACTACTAGCGCATTTTTTCCATTTTTCATTATGGTTATTATCTTGGCAGATATGTATCTTCGCTACGGTTGGATATAATTAAACAGCGAGAAAAAAAAATTTATTTTTTTTTTTTAGCATGGGAAAAATGTAAATATTACTTGTAATTTGTTAGCAGATGATGTGGATGTTCGTGATCATATGAGGGTTCCATTTTCAGACGACGTTCGTGGTAACGGTGACTACTGCAGGTTGTTGTTGTTGTGGTTCTCCTTGTTGTTGTTGTAGGTGGTGTTGCGTTGTTGTTGTTGTTTGTTGTTGTTGTTGTTGTTGGTGGTGGTTTAGGCTTTGCTTTAGCTTTAGCAGGGCCAGCAGCATTTTGCTTAATGTTGCATTATTCCGTTAGTTTTTGGTTTTGTTTTTTTTTTTTTTCCCTAACCGACTGCTGGCCGTGGTACCATTTGGCCCAGAGTAGTATGTAAGTAGGTACTACCAACAATCCACCCAGCAGCTACCAAACATAAATTGGTTGTTGTTGTTGTTGCTGTAGTTGTTGTTGCAGTTGTTGTTGCTTTTGTCTCTTAAGTGGCATGTGTGAATTTGTGTCTATTTGTTGTCTTGTCGCTGCAACAACTGTTGTGCGGGTGTGTATGAGTGTGTGTTGTGTGTGTGTTGCCTTTAATTTGTGCTAGTTTATGCTCTAACCCACATTACTAAGCACTTGCCACTCTGTGGATTTTGCAATAATGATTTTACTTTTGCTTTAATTGCAAATTGCACTTGGTATTCTTTATTTTTGCAGGTAGGGTAGGGGCACACTGGAGATGCACTATATATATATTTGATTATAGATCGATTTGGCAGCACTGTTGTAGCTGGCCAAGATCAAGTGAGGCTTGGCTGGTTGGTTGGATTGGTTGGATTGGCGCAACGCGTTTACGATCACGAAATGTCTTGCGACGACTAATGAACGTATCTGGTGCTTAAAATCAAGGGCTTCAACATTTCACAAAATACTAAAATACTAAAAAAAACACAAAACACAAGCTGCTCTCGGGCTTTGGGTTGTTGCTGTTGTTGTTGTTGCCTTTGGCTCACAACTTTACAATGCTCTTGGGAAAATGCACAGCACAACGCATTGGCATATAACCGGGCCTATATACTACACTATACACTATACACTATAATACAGATATACTCGTACAAGCGACAAGTATGAGCAACGGATACAGATACAACGACAACGACAGCGACAGATACAGATACAGATACACGGCTGTATGTAGATATATTTATGATTATAAGCGCGACTCGCCGCAGCTGCCGGAGATGTTGTTGGCTACAACAACAATAATATTAAAGTTAAGAGTCAGAGCCAGACATGAACCACGCCGATGACGAACCGCAAGCTAACTAACTGCCACTGCCAAACTGGCAACTGGCAGAAACTTGGCTTAAACTGTTTGCTGCGCTTGCGAGCTGCCACTCTGCTCTCCACCTGCACCTCTCCCTCTTACACTCTCTCATTCTCATTCTCTCTCTGCTGTATGACTCTCTCTCGAATGCATAAGGCCAAAAAGCGCACGAGCAAAACCTTTTGCGCAGTCTTGGCCCAAACTCTTGGCGTCTCAGAGATCCCACAGCGAGAGAGAGAGAGAGAGCGAACGAGCGAGAGCAGAGTGTCAGAGAGAGAGAGAGCGGTGTCAGCTGCCCAGCAAAGCGGAACGAACACCGAGTCTCATTCTGGGGCAAGTCCGAGTAGACGCGCAACAGGCAACGTGCGGCAAGTTCTTTTGAATCAACAGATGAAACAGACTTATTTAATATTCCTACTACCAATACTCACCGCGTCAAGAGAGAGAGAACCTTAACTTAACCAACTCTTTGCCCCTCTACAGCTGCACACACACTCGTACAGAGCACGGCCAGAAACCTGTTCTCCACCGTTTTAATGTGTTGTGGGAGAGACGTCTTTGCATTTGGTTTATTCCAATTGGTGGAGACCCCAAGCGTATATTGTGTGTCTGTATGTGTGATAGCTCCAAATCACACACACACACACACTCATACGTGTAGCATATGCAAATATTGTAATATGCGGAACTTTTGTAGCTTTGTAGCTTTGCAGTTATCAGCGAATCTAACTTCATAAACATTTTTTTTTGATAAACCCAAAAAAAAAGCAACAAAACGTCTCACTTAATTACCAGTCGGCAACTCTTATACAATCTCTTAATTACATTTAAATTTTAAATTAGTGAAAATTAGTGAATAAATGTGTCATCTAAAATACAAATAAAATACTACTTGCTTCTAAACTTTTAATAAAGAATTCAAGAATGAATTTTAAAACAAATTGGAGAGAGATAAGATTTTCTAATAATTTTTATTTATTTATTTTATTTTATTTTTATTTATTTTACTTATTTATTTAATGTCAGACTATGATCAGTCGACATATTTAATATTAAAGTTACAATATAAAAATAATTTAAAAGTTTAAAATTATATTTTAAATTGAAATTGAAATTTATGTTTAAACTGGGTATAAGAAAATAAAAGTTAAAGAAATAAAACAATTTAAATAAATATATACATTCACTGAAAATGCCAGAAATTTTGAAAATTGCAAATAAAAAAGGTGAAATTTAAAAGCTTAAAAATTCAAAAAGAGATTTTGTTTAGCTGACAAATTTATTATCTCAAATAAAATATCGATTTTGAAACAAATACAGATTAGTTTCAGAGCTGATATAGATAGATATATTATATCCAGTGTGCCCATAACATTTGGGTATATTTTACAGGAATTAGAAATTATGTTAAATGGATGAGATTTAAAATAAATCTAAAACTAATCTGTATTTTTTTCAGGAGTCAAACTAATAAAATAATTTAAATTAAATAAATTAAAAATATATATATTTATTTAAATTAATACTATTCAAATCTAAATTTATCTAAGTAATAATATCAATACCATATTTCTAGTTAGAAACTGTCACTTTTTGTTATATGTTACAAATCAAAAAAGTGACAGTTTCTAACTAGAAATATATTTTATTGATATTATTATTTAGTTTAAAATATATAATTAAAATATTTAAAATTAAATATGTTTTTCTTTTTAAATTATAGTTAATCAATTAGCAAACAAGTGCTTAGTTTTTTAGCTTTTCAATAAATACTTTTAAAACTTCCACCTGTCTCACTCACCTCAATATTCAAATAGAGCCATATTTAACATTTATTTCCATTCTCCACCCACTTGGCGGCAGTCGGGCAAAAATGCCGACTGATTGGTATCCAAATAGCGATAAGCTTCTAAATTGCATATTGCAGCAAAAACGGCGAAATGGCCAAGCCCAAGTAAAGCTCAAACTGCAAGCAACAGGTAACAGGCCATATAAAAGTTCATTTGGCCACGCGTAAAACCTTTAACACACACACACACATGTGTTTATACTTGCCAAAATCTGCAAAAAAAGAGAAGAAGAAGTGGAAGAGGAAGAAGATGGCACAGAGTTCATAATTAAGCGCCAGAATGCCAGTAAATGTGCTGCTTACATCGGCAACGTGGGTTAGATGCAAAAATATTTGTTTATCACATCGCGATAATTGCCGCCGGCGTTCGCTGGGGTCCATCGATTTATGCGACTTGGCAAACGGTCGAGGGTGCAGGCCAGTGCGGGCCAGTACGGGCCAGGCCAAGACAGCACAAAACAGGGCAGGCCAGAAACACACACATACAACAAGCGTGTGCCGACCGCCTTTGAGTTAAAGTTGAAGTCGGCATCGGGAGACTGAGCTTGAGGATCAAAGCGTGCCTCGTCGGTGGTGGAGCTGCTGGTGGTGGTGGGTACAAGTTTATTGGCGTGGCGCATGTGCAAATGGCTTATGCTTAATGGTTGGGGCTGGCCAAGGCAACTGGCAACAAAAACAACAACAACAACAAAAAACAACCTATGCCCTGCTTCGGCTCATCTGCTGCTCCAAAAATGTGGGCGTGTGACACTTGAGCTGCTATCGCCAGCGCATCTCTGCAACAACCATAACAACAACAACAAAAAAGCAGGTAAAACAAATTATTGATAAGCAGATTGCCCGCCCAAGTGCACTGCAAGAAACCGCACTGCGCATACAATGTACAACAGTTGTTTGGCTACGCACTGATTTTGCACAGTGTACTATACAAGTTTTTGCTTTAGGTGCAGTTTAGCTCTTATCAGAGATGAAGCTTGGCACACGTTGGTCCAGACGCTGCTGCTGCTGCCACAGGCTCGGGCTGACGCGGAGACTGAGGCCCAAAACTCAAACTCAGTCTTTTTCACAGTCTCTCAGCTTCATTCAGCGGTTGAAGCACACAACACATTGATGTTGATTGCTGTCTGCTGCTATGGTTATGTAAGGCAATGTGATGAGGTTGCGTTGTGTGCAATACCCGCCTGTTAAAAACCCACCGCTGCGGTAGGTATAAACAACAAATACTTGAATAACTTGAAACTACAACACTAAAAGCCTACAAGCACTTAAGGTGAAGGAGCAAAAATGTTTAAAGCCTCATAATAAATAAAAATACTCATAAACTGATTTTCTTTTTAACTAATTTATCTACAATCTACATTCAAATAAACACAACTTTGATTACATTAACATTTCAATTTTGCGCGCCAAAGCAGTGTTGTAAGCTGTCAAAAGACTGACACTACTACTTGTTCTTTAGCAACACTTATTTATTATATCGATAAATCGAGTGAACGATAGTTTGTTGTAGTACATCTCCAAGACAATATGATAGAAAACGCTCTGACAGTCGCGCGCTGCTAACTAATCAAATAAAAACTTTTAACTTGCATCGAAATAATATTAAGATTTTAAATACGTTTTGATTGTGTGTTCGAAATACGAATAACAATATGGATTTCGGCGGTCCACAGTCGTTGAGCAGCGTTTTGCAAGAAGGGGAGCTACAACTAGTGCCCGACGAAATACAAACAAAATTGTCGGCCTACATTGAACAATTTTCTGATGAATATTGCAAAGAGCGTGCAGCAGCAAATCGCCTGAGTAAGTTTATTGACAGAGTTATATTAATTCATTTAAGGTAAACAGCCGTGCAAAAATCTAAGCCGGCATATGAGTAGTGGAAAAATCGCGCAATTTAATATCGGCTAGCAGTGAGCAATGTGTACACACTGTTCCGTATGTACACACTTGCCAGATATTAAAATTTTCGCTTGTCTGTCTGTCACTCACAACGTTTGAAGAAATTGTTTTTGCGATTAAATGTGTAATTAAACGTGGACAGAGCATTAAAAGTGACTAAAGTAATTAATTAATACCAGCCATGGATCTCAGTGGTCCACAGTCGTTGGCAAACATATTTGCACCGGAAGAACTGGAGCAGTTGCCAGCCGGCGTGCAGACCAAATTCAAGTCCTATATAGACGGATTCTTTGATGAATATTGCAAAGAACGAGCTGCTGCAAATCGTCTTAGTGAGTAAAGCAAGCGGTTGCCAGATATGAATAATTCAACAATTAAATTTAAACTTTAAATGTATTTGATGGTTGTATTGAAATAATCGAGCTGTTCTTCTTCTTCTTGCTTAAGGTGAAACTGAACAAAAGAACGAAGAGTTGAAAAACCAAATACTCGACAACCAAGTAAAATTTACCAACTTTGAGCAAAATGTTAACGAACTACGCACCCAACTTGATCAAGTGTCGGCGGAACGTGATCAGCTGCTGGCATCTGTGAAAAACTATGATCAGGATGTTGCCACATTGCGGCGGGAAAAGTCAGTTTTTGTCGATGAGCGTGACTCTCTGCTGAAGGTCATCGAACGGCAGAATGGAGAGCTAGAGCGTCTAAAACAGGACTTGGCAACCTATCAGCAGCAGTTGAGGAGCGCCATCACAGCCAAGTGTGAGGCAATTGCTCGACTCGATGAGGTGCAGAGTAAGGAGGTTTCGGTGGACATCAAGGAACGTCGGCTGGAGAGCGAACGTGCCATGCTCCAGAATGAAATACAATTGCTGAGCAGTGATCTGAATCGCAATAGTGCTGAGCTGCAGAATTTGCGACGTGATCACTCCATGAACATTATGCATTTGGAGGTGCGCCTCAAGGAGAAATGTGACGAGTTGCAGATATTGCAAGGACAGAATGCACAGTATTCGAAAGCCATTGAGGATTTGAACAAGAAAATCGAGGATCAGGCCGATACAATATTTAATCAGAACAATGCTACCGAAAAACTCGTGGATAGTCTGAAAAAAGAGCTGGACGCAAAGGAGAAACTGGTAGAAATATACAAGAGCACCGAATCCGAGCGTATCACAGAGCGCCATGAACTGCTGAGGGGTATTTCGGATCTGCAACGTATGGTAACCGAGACCACAGATCATTACGGTGAACTGGAAACAGAATTCCAGCTATCCAAGCAGAATCATGCCGATGAAATTGCCGCTTTAAATAAAACTATTGAAGCTTTGAAGACAGAAATATCACATGCCAATGATCTGCTCAAGGAGGCACAGGAACAGAGCCTGGAGAGTGCCATCTGTAAGCTAGCACCTACAGCTGCAGTTGCCAGTCGCTTAATACGCTCTGATATGTCGCTAACTGAATTGTACTCACTGTACGCCAAGAATTCGGAAGAACTTGAGAGCAAGAACATGGAGAATGCTCAGCTTAAGCTACAGATCAAGTCCATCGTGGAGGAGATCAATGAACGTGCGCCCATCTTTAAGAAACAAGACTCTGATTACGGCAAACTAACCGAGGCGCATAATCTGTTGCTCCAACAACGTGACGAGCTGCTCGAAAAGAAGACTAGTCTCGAACAGGAGTTGGAACAGACACAGTTCGATGTCACCCGCCACGTCAAGGAGAACAAGAAACTGAAGCAATCCCAAGTCGATCTTAGTCGTCAGGTCTGTCTGCTGCTGGACGAACTCAACTGTTTGCGTGCTGGTGTCAATCGTACACGGAATCAGACTCAGCCTAGCATTATACACAACTCCAGTGATGCCATTAGCAGAGATCTGGTTACATTTGAGTCCATTACCGAAATGCAGGAACAGAATGTCAAGTTGTTATCACTGATACGTGAGCTAACCACCGCTCTGGAGGCCAATGAGCTAAAGAACGACGAGTTGCAATTGAAGACGTATGAGGAGAATTTCGAGAAGGCAACCAAACGCCTTGAAGAAATGGAAGAGACACTGAATCAGAAGAACAAGACAATTGAAACATTAATGTCCAAGTGTGAGCGCTACAAGAAGTTCTACTTTGAATCGCAAAAGAAGTTGGGCAGTCAGATAATCGATCTAGATGATTCAACCATACTCATTGATGAATCACCGCTGAATCAGTCGAAGGCAACGGAAAATACAATTAAACTTGAGGCAGAGGCCAAACTGGAGCGACGTATACGCAGTCTGGAGCAACAGCTGGAGGATGAGTCCAGGAAATATGCAGAACTCAAGGAGAACTATGATTACTATACCAGCGAGAAGCGTAAGAATGATTCTCTGGTCCAGGAACAGTTTGATTCGATGCGCAAAGAAGTCCGTGAGTTGACATCCGTCAACTGCAAGCTAATGAACGCCTCCGAGTTCAACAAGGAGCAAATGGACTTGCTACAAAAGAGTATTGCCACCTATAAACAGCAGATAGCAGCTCTCGAGGATCGCACCAAGAATTATGAAAAGACAATCGTCAAGCACGAGCAGACCGTGCACATGCTCAAGGACGAGGTGATGACGGCTCATCGCAAACAAGTTGCAGCCGACACCGAGGCACACAGTTTGAGGCATGAGAATCGTGTGCTGAAGGACACAGCGGCACGTCTACAGGCCGAGAAGGAGGGCTTCCATCGAGAGCATCAGAGTCAGGCGCTATTGTTGAACAATCTCGAATTCATCAAGGCCAATTTGGAACGTTCCGAGACAGAGGGTCGTTTGCGTTTGGAGCAGCGTCTCGATGATACCGTTAGGGAGTTATCCGCCCAACGGCGTCACTTCCAGGAGGAGGAAGAGAAATTCCGTGAAACTGTCAATGAGTTCAAGCGTCAAACCGAAACGGCCAACAAGCTGAAGGAGGAGGAACGCCAGCAGGCGGAGAAATATCACCAGGAGCTGATTGCTGTGCGTGAGGAGCTCGCTGCAAAGGTCAATCAAGTGAATGAATTGAGCAAGAAGCTGCAGGAGAGCCTAACACCCTCCAAGGATGAGAATCCCATAACAGCAGCCAACAAAAAGGCACGTGAATTTGAGCTACGCTTTGAACAGGCCAAAATCGAGATCCAATCACTTACCAAGGAGTTGGCCAAGACCCGTGAGCATGGCGAACAGTTCTACAAGATGTCTCAAAGTGCCGAAAGCGAAATCAAACGTCTGCACGACATGCACTCGGAAATTGTTAGCAAACTGGAGGCAGAGACCAAGAAACTACAGAGCTCCGAGGCTGAGCTGCAATCGCGTGTCACAGATCTGGAGGCCGAATTGTTGCTCAGCAATGTCACCGAACAGAGCAAGTCCACCAATCAATCCGATCAGCTGAAGACTGCCCAGGAGGAGCTCAAGAATGTGCTCGAGAAGCTAACGGAATCCGGACGGACTATTCGTACTCTACGTGCCGAGAACTCAACTCTGGCCGAATCCCTGCATGCCGTGGAGGTCAAGTATGCCAATGAAATGGTATTGCACTCAGCAGACATACAGGAGCTATCAAAGTTCAAGACCGACTTCCTAAAGGTGAGTTAAAAGAGCTAGAGCTACTAAATAAACATTTATTTCTTAAAATTTATATTCTTAAAAATATAATTCCTACTTTTTAGGTTCAAGATGAACTGAATCAGCTCAAGAGCGGACGTGAATCTCTGCAGTCTGCCCACGATGAGCTGAAGAAGGCGAATGCTGAGGCACAGCGGCTGTTGCAGAAGGAGCAGGAGGAGTCAGAGAAGCGTGTAGCCGATCTAAATGCGCTCAACTCCAGTCTGCACGATCAGATCGAAGCGTTGACCAGCAAATTGGCGGCACTAGCTCAATCTGCCAACAATCAGAATGTTTCAACATTGCTGAACGAATCCTTGACAGAGGCAGATGCAAACAGTTCGATGGCTGTGGATGAAATTAAGAATAGTGAACAGCTTTTGAAGATCATTAAATTCCTGCGCAAGGAGAAGGATCTGTTTGCAGCCAAACTGGACATTATGAAGGCTGAGAATGCACGTCTCGTCTCCGAGCACACCATTCTGCAGAAGAAGGTAGATGAGCTGAATGGTTATCTGAAGCAGGAACGTTCCAAGAGCGAAACTGATGTTGTTTCCGCCTCCAAACATGAGGCTGTGCTGCGTAAAATTGAAACCCTCAATGCCATCACCGATAGCAATCGTATATTGCGTGAGGAGCGCAATAATTTGACCAAACGGGTTGCTGAGCTAACGGAGCGCATTAGTAGCGTGGAGAAGGAACTGTTCCCGTTGCAGTGCAGCAACAAGGAGCTGACATCGAAGATTGAGGAATTGAATGTGGAGAACACCTCGTTGCGCACCGAAGCCATCAAGTGGCGTCAACGTGCCAATGCTCTGGTCGAGAAGAGCAACAGGAATCCCGAAGAGTTCAAGCGTTTGCAGGCGGAACGTGAAAATCTTGCCAAGATGCTGACAGCCGAAAAGGATGTGAACAAAAAGCAATCCGATGATCTGGCAGCATTGAAGACACGCTTGGACAACGAGTTGCCAGCATTGAACAAGAGTCTGCAGTTGCACGAGGAGTCGCGCAAGAAGCAAATGGATGAGGTAACAGCTCTGAAGCAGGCAAACGCCCGACACACTCAAGACATCATGGAGCTGAAGAATCGCCTGCTGCAGAAGGAAGAGGAGCTGATGAAGGCGCAAGAGGAAATCGAATCCAAGGACAAGGCCATTCAGGATAAGGACAGCAAAGAGTTGATGCTGCGCAAGCTGGCCAAACGCTACAAGGACTATTACATGGGTCTGCAAGCCCAGACAGGCGGTAGCGATACCGTTGCTGAGCTGGAGAAAGTGCGCTCCGAGCTGGAAGAGCTAAACAATGCATTGCGCAGCAGCAAGGAGCAACACGATCAGCTGCAGAAGGAGCACGATGAGCTAAAGTCACGTTCAAGCGTGGAGCAAGACAGCAGCGAGTCCAAGCAACGCATTGAGCAACTTCTGCAGGAATTGTCGGTCACAAAGACGGAGCTGGCCAACCAGGAGACCGTCTGGGCTGGCACCAAGACCAGCTATGATGAGACTGTGCAACGTGTGGAGAAGGAACTGCAGGATAACATAGCCAACAACAAGGAGATCAATGCACGTCTAATGCGCGAAAATGAATCACTGCACATGCGCATCAATCAGTTGCAACGTCAATTGGGCTCACAGCATCAGTCCACCAAGCCCTCCACCAGCTCTGTGGGCATGGCTGAGAAAGGCAACATCTCGGAGTCATCGCCACGTACGGCAAATGTTAAGCCAATGTCCGGTTCAGCCACAGTCCAGCAATCGGCAACGGTGACTCCATGGCGTGGAAGTGAAACTCCACTGGCCAGCATACGTCCCATTTCTGTGCAGAACAGTCGCACTGCTGCCATATTGCCAACCAGCCAGCAGCAGCCAGGCGCATCCACATCAACGTCCACCTCGACATCCACATCATCGGCAGCCGCTGCATCCGGCAGCAGCAGCAGCAGCAGTAGTAGTAGCAGCAGCTCGGCAGCGGGCAATACGGCACTGGTGCCGCCGCAGCAACAGGTGCATACTACAGGTAGCGCTACCTTGGAGTCAATTGCTTCATCATCGCCCACATCCTCGCATACCGATTATATGCCCTCGACCAGCTCTGCTGCTGTGGCCGTTGCTGCTATTCCTCCGATGGGGGCAACAGCAGCAGCCGAAAGCTCTCAGGAGGCAGAAAGTGTGCAGCATCCACAGCAGAATGATGCACAACTATTTGCGGGTGGTGCACAGCAGCAGCAGGTGGTGGCTCTCGTCTCACCACGTGTTGAGGGCTCATCGTCGTCTTCGTCCAGTAGCACCACCACCTCGACTTCCACTCAAAATCAGACTGTTCCCAATGTCCAGGAGGCAAGCAATCAACAACAACCGAGCACATCGGGCAGCAGCAGCAGCTCCTCCACTGTGGTTAGTAGCCACAGTCGCCACACACCATCCAGCAGCAATGTGACCACCACCCAAGCAGGCTGCTCCAAGCGTCCACGTGATGTGGAAGGCGATTCCTCCACCAATGCCGAGGAGGGTGTTCCGGAGAAAATAGTTAAGCTAACAAAACGATTGCGTGCACCAATGCATGGCGGTGAGCTGTCGGCTGGTCATATTGGTGACTCTGGCATGGATGTGGACCAGATGCCCACTTCATCGCAACGCGATCAGGAGGATGAAATTCAGGTGGTCGACTCGGACGATGAAGAGGAGGATGTTTTGGGACCCATTGACGGCGGCGATGCCGAGCAGGAGGAGGGCTACGAAGACTCCTACGAGCAGGACAACGAAATGGAGGACAATGATGGTGCCGAAGCACCCGATCAGCACAATGAAGTGGACATCGAGCAGGGACAAGTACAGGTACAGGCGGAGAGTCAATTGCTTGAGGATTCACCAGCCACCGTGTCAACTCAAGAGAACAATCAAAGCCAGGCCATTACCAGCGGCAGTGGCGAATCCACTGCACCACAGCCCCCACAAGCCGAGGCCAACTGGAAGCAGCAGGCGCCTTCAACATCCACAGCTGCCGCACGTCGCAACGAGAGGTAAACAAGCTTCACATACTTACCTGAAAGTTCTTTTAATGATTATATTGTTCTTTTTTTAGTTCTGTGGAGATTGTGAGTTCCCCGCAAGTTTCCAACTTTAGTGAGCAGCCAACTTGCGTGGAGATCGAAATTGATGACACTGCAGTGGCTGAAGCAGCTGCTGCCATTGATGAGAGCAGTGCTGGGACCAGCAACGATGGCAACGCTACAGTTGCCAGCTCGCCACAGAAACCCAATCCCAATGAGGCAGCCGAACAGAGCAGCAGCAGTGGCCATGTGGCAGAGCCAAATGATAAACCCGATGAAAGTGAGACAGCGACAAAGGAAGGCAATGCCAGCGAGGCAGATGAAGCATTTGCCGAGGAGACAGCAGCGGGCCAAGCTGAAGATCAACAGCAGCTGGGCAATGAAAGTGAGTACAAAACTACTGCCCAAAAAAAGAGTTGTATAGTAATATGCACATGCATTTTAGATCCTAACGTGGGCACAAGTCAGTCTGTGGAGACGGAAAATCAGGATAATCAGGCCGAAGATCCCTCCGAGGACAACGAGGGCACTGATGGCGTCTCCTCAGAGGGTGAAAAGCAAGCCGTTGAGGTTGAGGTAAGCACACACACTTGACCCAGCAACTAAGCACATTTCTACATGTATGTATTTCCTTACAGGAGGAAGGACGCGAGGCAGAGGCAACATCACCGTCCGAGAACACACGATTCCGCACACTGCGCAGTGCGGTGCCCACACGACGCGGTGGTCGCATATTGATGCGCGGCAACAACAATAACAACAATGCTAATCGACCAGCTAGAATTGTGTGGCAGCGAGACAACTCGACTGGTGGCATGCGCGGTGGTCATCCTGGCAGCCATGGCAATCTGGATCAGCATATGCCAAGCGGATCGGGCAACAATAATCGCATCTTTTCAAATCGTTCACGTGGTCGTCGGCCCATGCGGCGTCCAGGACCAAACAACTTTAATGCCGGCGGTGGTGGTGGTGGCGGCGGAGGAGGAGGCGGCGGATATCCAGGCTGAGCGATTGATTGTAATTCATACGTCTAGTTTGATAAGGCTTTAGGCATTTACATAAAATATTATATTACATTATACAAGTACTCAATTAAGCCGCAAACTGAAAATAAACTACATAACATACTACACACATATAAATGCTCAAAACATTTTGTTGTTTTAGTTTTTATTTAGTTTTGTAAAACCCTAACTCTGGAAAAAGATAAGAACAAGCTTGTGTTCATCTAAGATCTTGGGCGCTCCTTCTTTTCCTTGTAAAGAGCCAACAGGGAGACGTTGGCAACTTTGACGACCTTGAAACGGACACCGGGAATATCACCGACGGCGTGACCCTTACGACCGAAACCGGCAACCAAGACCTCATCGTTTTCCTCAATGTAGTTCAAGCTACCGTCACGGGGTACGAATGCGGTAATCTTCTTGCCGTTCTTGATGAGCTGCACACGCACACACTTGCGGATAGCAGAGTTGGGCTGTTTGGCTTCAACACCACTGTGTAAACAAATAGAGAGAATGTAATTAGTAAATGTATCTTTAAATGTTCATCAATGTGCTTAACTATATTTAGTATGTTTGCTGAGCGTACAGACAATAGCTCACAGTATAATCCTGTGATTTGAGTTTCAAAGACAACAAAACACAAAAATATACTGCGAGACATCGTAGGTGGTGGTGGTGGAGTGGAGTAGAAAAACAACACCTAGTAATTGTCTATGCTACTTACACCTTCTCAAGCACAATACCCTTGGCGTGGGAAGCACCGCCGAAGGGATTGGCCTTCCATCTTGTGCCCAAATGAGCCTTCTTGTAGTCCTTGTCGGCCCAACGCTGGTCACGACGGTGATTTACATGCTTCCTGGCAGTGCGCAGACCTCTAGGCTTGCCTGCAAAACATAAATAATACTTGTTAGTTGTGTGGCAACTTAATGTTTCCTTCGTGCAAATCAACAAACACAATGTAAACAAATGGCGAGAGTTCGGCGGCAGTTAGTGCACTTTGAGGTTAGTTTGAATGGCGTTTTCATAAATTGCACTGAATTAGTTTATTTGCACAATAACACTTGTAAATATCGTACTGCAATGTTTAATTCATGGGTATTATTTCTTTAGCTTTGAATGCTACACGATTCTTGTGATATTCATAGATTTTTTGGCAACCGACAAATTGCAGACGATATTTGCAAAGCTTTGGAGCCGGAGTTTTGGGGGAAACTCAAGAACGCCGCGATTCGTTTCACTTACATTTGCAGCTGCACAACTATTGTATTTCGATTTGCACTCGGTTTAACGACGCTTTTTGCGTATTTCTCACAAAATTACACTCTTTTTAACAACTCACCCATGATTTTCCAACTATCTCAGGCAATGGCGGAAATAAAAGAAAGAGGAAGAGCCAATTTCTTCTTCTTCTCAGTGTTTGCAGAGCTGTATTAAACGAATCGATATATCGATATGCTTACATCCAACACGTTAGTTTCGGAACTGTCCACTCTCTCGACAACGCAACTCGTTTGAAAAGTGCTGCCCATCCGCGTAAGCATATAATTGCAACAGTTATTCGAATCGTACGCACTCTACATTGAAAAAGATAACAAACTGCAAATATTTATTTCAATTATTTCTATTTAAATCTCACATAGAAAAGCTCAACAGTCAAATGTCAGTGAAAGTGCAGTGCACTTCAACAGTGCTTGTTGCAAAGTGCATATATGCCATAGTGTTTTCATTGTAGCGCAAGTTCGGAAAATAAAAATTCATAAACAAACCAAAATATATACTTATATATTTCACAAAGGCACAACAATCGCGAGCAATTCCTTGGCAATCTACCATTTAAACTGCAAGTGTTTTTTGCTGACTAATTATTATTAGAGTGAAAAGATATTAATTGTGCCATGCCCTCCATACGCAAAAAACTGGTACTTGTGGGCGATGGGGCATGTGGCAAGACTTGTTTGCTAACGGTGTTCTGCAAAGACAATTTCCCACTGGATTATGTGCCCACAGTTTTCGAAACATATGTGGCTGATGTTGAGGTTGAAGGATCACAGGTACGTACTACCCAGTATTTATCTAAATGGGTGCTACAAATATATGAGCAATGCGCTAAATATGCACAAAGACACTTGTGTTCATATATTGCTACATAAGTATAGATAGATAATCGCGAGTGTGTGTATAGTGTATATATTTAGTACACATCTTAATTTAGTGCTTGTGCCAGGGTGGGTACCCGATTTGCTCAGATCAACAATATACTCGTATGCTTACGCATTCGCCTTTGTTTTTTTTTCCCAAGATGTTGTAGTTTTTATTTCAATTGCCGAGTACATTTCATATTTATGTAGTAATTGCATTTCAAAATCGTATTTAAACATGATCATTTACACATAAATTTGTTTATTAATGTTTTAAGTTTTGCTTAAACTACGTTTTCAGGTGGAATTAGCACTATGGGACACGGCCGGACAGGAGGATTACGATCGCTTGCGTTTATTGAGCTATCCAGATACCGATGTTATAGTAATGTGCTTCTCCATCGATCTGCCCGATTCTTTGGAAAATATTCAAGACAAATGGATGCCAGAAGTTAAACACTTTTGTCCCAATGTGCCAATCATTTTGGTTGGCAATAAACGCGATTTGCGTTACGATGCTGATACCATAAAGGCAAGTCAACAAATCGAATATACTATAGTCTATATAGTATTCTAAAAGAAGTTTCTATCTTTGCGTATAGGAACTGGCGATGGTCAAGCAACAACCCGTCCGAACCGATGAGGGCATGACCATGGCTGAATTTGTTAATGCCGTGGCGTATCTGGAGTGCTCGGCCAAGATGCAGGAAGGTGTACGAGAAGTTTTTGAAACCGCCACCAGAGCCGCTTTACAGGTTAATAAGAAACGTAGGAAACGCAAATGTGTACTACTTTAAATTATTTTGGGGTGTACGAATAAACCATTGGTGTTATAGAAACTTGTGTTTTCATATTATAAAAGATCTTCAATCAAATTTCTCAAAGCTTTCTTCTTCTTTTGGAGCTATTTTAAACAGAGAGTTGTTATATTTCCAGACAGTTTTAAGAATCAATTTGGAAATTTTGTACAGAAAGCTTTAATAGTCGATTCAGAAACATTGTTCTGAAATAAACACGTATGCAGATAATTTAAAACAATACTCTTTAAAAGTATAGCTTTTGCTAGTATATATATGCTAGGCCTACAACAGTCGAGCAGCTCTGCTTTAGCGTTCTTAATTGTTTCTTTTATTTTTAGATTGTTTAATGGAAAAGTACCTAAACAATTTATTTTGACCATGGAATTTAATGAATTTTGGATAACTGGTTACATTTTTATGGCACTTATGAAAATATTAGTAATTTAACTACATACGAAGGGTATCTGCAGTTAAATAAATTAATATTCTTATCTAATAATACAACACAATTGAGCCACAAATTCAGGGCATAAGTGAGTGCAACTAAAAGTGTTTTGTTGTTGCTTCGTTTTTTATTTTTGGCTTATCAATGACCAGAGAAGTATTTAACAGTTTGATATGTTTTTCCATTGCGCTCGATCACGTGCTATAATACGATATGAAAATGTTATAAATAAATTCTGGTGGCAAAATATGTATGTATGGGTACGAGGGTACATTTAGCCGGGCTACACATAACAGAGTTAACTAAATAAAGTGAACTCTACTAATTAAATATACTTACTACTGTCTTATTACATGTGCTGCTCATTAAAATTTAAGTAAGACCTTTGCCCACTCTTGGCTATCAACTTTCTCAAACGACACTTTATGCCATAAGTATACTAATAATGCCATGTCAGCATTTCTTGTTAGAGGCTCCACTGTGCTTGATAAAACTCGTATGTATGTATATGGCCGAACTTTCGAGAATTGCCCGAAACGCAAATTAAAATAATATGCCATGCGATAAGCATAATTTAAAGTATGCGCCGCTCTCATGTTGCGAGTTCTTGTTGCATTTCGGGTCTCGAATTTGTACTCTGTGAATCATTAAAAGGTTCATAGAACGCTAAAAGAATTCGAGTTCGAGTGATTTGCGCTTATTAGACCCTGTAAAGTAAGTAAGGTAAAGTAAGTTTGTCGCTGATGAAATGATCTTGAGCTAAAGCTTCTAAATTTGTCTTCTTTTCGTTTCGGCTAAAACTTTTCCATTAGCTTTTTTGACTGAATTTTGTCGAGTCATGTTTAATCTATGAGTAACTTTGTTGCAAACAATTTCCAAATTAGAGCCTTTCATAATTTCAGTCAACAATTTCAAGTTATTACACACATGAGCGCACGTGTATATAAATATGTATATATATATATCTTCTACACAGAAGATTTACCTGCTTAAATCCAAAATATAACACTGTGCCACTTATATTTACCTAATTCTGTCATTAGCCAGAAACGTGAATGAATCTCATTCAAAGTTTTTCGTTATCTCTCTCCCTCTCTCTTGCCTTTTCGCTCTCGCTCACACAACTACTAACTCCAAATATCACACATAATTTCCCATACCCAAACACACACACAAAGATAAACAGACAGTGAAAAAAAAAAATACAAACTTTACCTGAAATCCAAACAACGACAAATTGTGAAAAAAGATACAAAACTAAGTTTATCTCCCTTCGTTTACTTTAAAGTATCAAAGAGCAGAATTATGTATCGATATCTCAGCATTGTAATCGAAATCGCGTTACGTATACGACTCTAAAATGTGCTGCGTGTGCGTGTGTAAGTTCTTCGGCTGGCCATTTTGGCTGACGAGCAAAGGCGAAGTCGAAGTCGAAGGCGACAACAACTCAAAGAGTGGCACATGTCAAAGCAAGAGAGCCTGAAAGAGAGAGAGAGAGCTTGCTCACACTGCAGTTACGCTCACACATGCGCAGCGCACTCTTTGGCTGGGCAGCGCGCCATATTTTTTTTAAAGGTTTGCCGGTTGTAGTTGTTGGTTTGTCTTGTTAACAGAACATTTTGGGCTCTCAACGTTGCTGGCTGCTGCTGCTGCTGCTGCTGCTTTTATTGTATTTGTTGTATTGCCGTTATTTCATTTTCATTCACGACGCTGAATGAACGATAACGAGACAGGGCTGCAGAGTGTGTGTGTGTGGGGATGGGGTTGGGAGTGGGGGTGGGGGTGGGGGCTGGTGTGGGGTGTTTGGTTTGTCGTTTCGATGTCTGATAATGTGCGTTTACAAGAATAAACAAACAACAACACCAATACAAAGTCAAATACAAACACGCACAGCAAAAACAAACACAGGCGCGCCAGCGCATGTCACTGTATGTGTGTGTGAGTGAGTGAGAGAGAGAGAGAGAGAGAGAGTGAGTGTGAGTGTATGTGTACTCTGAGTTCTCGGCGAGGTGACTTCTGCCTACTGCGCTGTGCTGCCTGGAACGTTGTTGTTGTTGCTGCTGCTGTTGCCGCTGCTGTTGCTGCTGTCTGCTTTGTGGTTTATACTGCCAACACATTTCCACTTCGCTTTAGTTATCTTTAGTCAGTCGCTCGGATCGGTCGGTTAGAGCGCGATCAATATACAAAAAAAAACAAAATAAGAACCAACAACAAAAAACATTTAAGCGACGCCGTGAGTTCGAAACTGAAAAAAAACAAACAGAGTAAAAATAAATACAAGTACATACAAATATATATATATATACAACACTTGAGTGTATTCGAAAATCAGAATTGGAATCGGAACGAATTTGAAAAACGCGTGCCGTTATTTGTTATTTTTGTGTTTTTGTATTTTTGTTTTTCTTGAATTTTTTGCATACGGAGGCAGGTCACATAATTCATATGCTCCACATGTGTACATATGTAATCGCATTTAACACTTAGAAAAACTCATATATTTAAAAATATTTATATAGACACACACACACACACGCATAACAGTATAAATCGTACGAACAGCTGCTATAACGCTCCACAGATAATCAGATACAGATACATATATATACTAGAAGTATTTATAAGCGTGTTCGTTCTTCGTCGTCGTCGTCGTCGGTTTTTGTGTGTGCACTAAGTAAAAAATAAAAATAAAAAAATATTCAACATTTTTGTAGTTCAGTTCCGTTCAGTTCGTTTCAGTTTGTTTCAGTTCAGTTTTCGGTTTTCTAAATTTTGCGCTTTTTTTCTCGTTATTTTTACAGTTAACTTTCGATTTTCGTTCGTGCGTTTGTCTGTCGCTTTCGCTTTCTCGCATAAGAAATTCTTTGTACCCACGAGGGCCAGAAATAGCACCCGAAACGCACTGAATGCCTAAATATCGCCGCAGCCAGTTTTCAATTTAATTTCAAAAACAAATTTCAAATACGAAAAAAAAAAACAGCAGAATTGAAAGCTGCAACACACACACACACAGAGAGCAGAGCATAGCAGACACAACAAACCAGCATAAAGGTAAGCACAAGAGGGCCAACACACACACACACTAACACATGCACAAACACGTCAAGAGACACGCAGCTACCACGTACATATGTAGCTATATGTAGCTACAGATGAATGGCTTATAGAGCTGGCCTTATGCCTCTGTCACATGACCGCGCCCCGTCGTCTCTCCCTCGCGCTCTCTCTCTCTCCCTTGCTCCCTCGCTCTCTCTCTCTCTCTCTCTGTCTGCCTGTCCCTGCTGGCCAAAACCCGTTTGGTTTTTTTTTTTTTGGCTAAATAACAACAACAACATCTGCCGCCAACTCCAATTGCGACCCCGCGTGCACCGGCAAAAGGAACTTAGTCACAATGTTTAATGTTCTAACTTGCAGCGCTCCCTCCCTCTCCCTCTCCCTCTCCCTCTCCCTCTCTCTCTCTCTCTCTGTAGCCCTGTCTTTTGCTGCATTAAACTTAAGTTCTCATACATATGTATGTCTGTCTGTATTTTTTATGCGGCAGGAGAAAAGAGCCAAGTTGATGCCAAGTTTAGCAATTGCCTGAAGACTCATCAACATGCCAATACCAGGAATCAGGAAACCAGAAACACGTTAACACGTAAACGGCTTTCGAGAACCTTTTATGGGCGTGTATGCTGTTTTTTTTTCGATGTTTTTTTTTGAGTACATATTTTGCTGACTTTTGTATTTATTGCTGAGTTTGTTTCGTTGCTGTTTTTGTTTTTTTTGTTCAGAAATTGTTGTTTGCCATTTTCCAATTTCTTCCCTGAACTTGAACGGCAAACGGAACGAAACGAAACGAAACGAAACGGAAGAGAAGCGGCTTAAGTCTAAGTGTAGATCGATAATAAGCCTGCACTTAACCAATACAGATACTACATATATACGATACTATATATATATGTGTCTACTATATCTGTCAGTTATGTAAATATAGCGCCTATTTGTAGTTTAGCAATTCTTTTGGCTCTTTTATCTTAATTGCAGACACAATTACCATGCAAATTTCTGAGCAAAACGGAAACAATTATTGTAGTTTCATTTATGTTTGGCAAAAATAAACACTGTATATATCTACATTTATAGAAAAAACGACACACCCACATATAGCAGTTGTTGTTGTCAATATGCTATCAATAAACTGACAAAAATTTGAGTGACTCACTTATCAAAAAAAAAAAGCCAAAATTCAAGCGAAAAAGAAAACACATCAAAAAGTGGTAAAAGAGATTTTGACATTTGTTCAAGGCCTTGTTTGTTGTTGTTGTTGTTGTCTTTGATCTTAAAGCGTCGCTTTAAGACACACACGCCCCCCTAACCGGTTGAAACTAAGCTGAATCTAAACTGTTTATTTGATATCTTGCACACACTCACACTCACTTCATTTGCATTAGAAATATGTGCATGGAGTAAGCTCGACTAGCAAATACGCTAATCTTAATGCTTATCGATAGGAAATGAAAAGGAGAACAGGAAAGGCTATAGCAATAGCTATCTATAATTAATTAAATAATAGATAGCTATGACTGGAACTTAAAGTGAGTTAACCATCTCTGTGTGACACTATGACGCGAGTACTACGTACGTACGTACATATGTCCGTACGTACTGTCGTCAAAGAAGCATTAGAACTGCAAGAAGAAACAGACAAACATACTATCGAGAGTTAGAGAGAATACAAAGTTATGTCGGAATCTGAATCAGAATCTGAATCGGTAACTGAATCAGATGCTATTGACCCAAAAATGACAAGGCCTAATTGCATTTTAACTAAAAATACTTGCTGTTACATATGTGTGTGGCATGTTGGTAAACATTTTTGATACGTTTGCGTTTTAATTAATTAAGAATAGAAATCTGAAATAACAAACAAAACAAAACCAGGTTAAGCAGCTAATTTATAAATATGTATAAATAAATACATATACCATATACAATAGTTAGATTGAATTTATTTATATGCAGTAAACATGTTTTGCGAATTTACAATGACAGAGCGAGACAGCTAGACAATGAGAGAGTGAGAGAGAGAGACAGACAGAGACGAACTTTCAGTCAGTCATTGCCAAATAACTGCGGTTTCTTTTGCCCACTTTAAAATTCTTTGCGGTTTTTATAAATTTCGGTTCTGTTGCTGGTTTTGCCCCACTGCATTTGCGTGTGGAAATTTTTCTTAATATTTTTTTTTAACACAAAAAATCTTTCCATGATGAAAAGCAAAAAGCAAAAAGCACAAAGCAAAATGAGCGTTAATCAGTTTGTAAATATTTACATATTTTTAGCAAATCAGTAGCTGTGATTAAAATGCAACTCAGAGCTGATAATGATTCTTAGATGCAATTGTATTTTATTATATACATATTTTGCTTTTTTTTCATTCGTTTCTTATCAGATTCGTTTTGAATTTGAAAGCATTTTGGCGCCAATGTCAATGTTTGGGGGTCAAACAGCCATGTGTACATATGGCATGTCTCAGTTTGTGTATGTAAATTTCTTATATAGTTTTCAACTAGCGCCTGACTACAACAGAGGCACGTGCAGATAACCCAATAAATAATCAATTTACATATGCTATACACACTCACCGCACACACATTTTGTTCAGTTATAAATCAGTGATGATGTTTCTATTGAGCCATCGCCTTTTAACTGCACATCAACAATAATTGTGCGACTTTCAACATGTTAATTGATTTGGAATCGCCAGCTCCACTTCCGTCAAAGAAACAAATACATATGTTTCTCTGCTCTTTTCTTTTTTCTCGGCTTCGGATTCGGGTGTTCGGAGGTTCGACTTCGACTACGACTTCGGGTTGGAGATCTAGTTCGGGTTGGGGTTCGGCCATAGACGGCGCGACCATTGATCGCTCCACTAATTGTTCATTAACACTGGCCACTGCCACAGCAAAGTTGACGTCTCTTTGTTCTTGCCGATAACAAGAACAACAAGTGCTGATAAAGTGCGTCAAGCACACACACACAGACACACACTAGCCTAGAAACATGCATACATATGGTATATAGAGCATATAAACAAGCTATATTCCAAAAGAAAATTCCAAAGTTTACAGAAAACAAAAATATCTGGCAAGTGTCAAAGTTAAAAACTTGCTATCACCCAAAAGAAATATGTTTATAAGAATTATGTTACTGACAAAGCACAGATTTACCATCAAAAAGTTAAAGATTATAATATTATATTTATATAAAAAAATATATTTAAAAAACAACGCATATTTAACACAAGAATTTTAAACTCTTACAAAGAAAATGGCAGAACAAAGTCATTATTAATTATTAAAAACAATGGAATTAAATAAGTCACAAAGAACAGATATGCCTTATTTTCTTATTGTAAAATGTTAAATATAATATAAAAAACCTTTAAGCAATGCATATTTAAAATATCAATCATATATTGCAAGTTATAATATCAAAATTGACAGAACAAAGCCAGAAATCAAGTAGAATAAAATCTATAAATCACAAAGAAACGAAGAACAAACTCCTTACAAAGAATAGGGAACTCTTTAAGAAAGCATACTTTAAACTCTTTAAATTTTACACATGTAATTCCTTCTAGTAAACTTGCGCTAATCAATCATTTCGAAACGACAGCCATATGATATATAGTAAATCGCTGATAAGTTCAGTCTGATTAATAATATAGGACACATAGCTGTATAGTTCAGTTTTCAGATTGGACACACAAAGAATTGAACAAGTTATAATTAAATGCTTTCAAGAACTCATTTAGCAATCAACTGATAGTTATGAATCGAACTTATAGAGAAATCGAATTAATATATTAATAGTTTGATTAAGACTGATTGGTAGTACAGTTTTTGTCAATTTTTTTTGTCAATCATTCAACGTACGAACCGTTTGTGTAGATCGTGTAGATTAAAGTGGAATAATCGTTGGAGAGTCGAGCAAACTATTTATGGCTCAATCTTGATAAGTCAGAGTTATATTGTGGTACCTAATGTTGCGCATGCGCAAAACTTATGTGCTCCTTCTGTCTCTCTCTCCCTCTTGCACACTGCCTATCTCTGTCTGTTGTATGATTCAGTGTATCGTGACTGTGCGCACTGTGGTCTTGGGTTTGGGTGAAAGGCCGTTCATTGAACTTGAGGAGCAAGCGAACAGAGAGACAGTTGTTTAAAGTGTTTCAAAAGCATAATTTGGGCCAATTGTGTTTGTGACTAACAAGTGGCCATTCGATTGGGCCAAAAGCAATTGCGAGTGGGACAATAAGCTGCCATATTTGGTGTCGGTGGCCAACAAGTTGAAGTTCTAATGTTGAGCCCACAATTAAAGCTAATTAAAATTTTAAGCAGAAAATTGCTTTTCATGTAGCTACAAATTGTGGCGACAAACACACACTTGAGTGTTTTTCATATTTGCTTGTGAAGAAGTATCAAGTGGGGAAATATGGGAAAATGGGAAAAAGGGACAAAAGAGATGAACGGATACAAACACTTATGGTTACATATGTTAGCTAGAAATAGCTATGCTAAAAGGAAAAACCAGCAACAGGAAAAACAACTCAAGCAAGTCTACGAATTATAGCTGGGAAAACTGCGGCAACAACAATGTATTCGATATATTTTATAAACCAAAAACACATAGATAAAACCTTGATCTATTGAACGGTAAAAGGCAGTAAAAGTCAGTCGCAAACGACATCAACACAAATTTTTTAAATGCCTTGAAATTATGTCACATTATTCAATTATAAAGCAATATATAAACGTACTTTCCGATCCAGCAAATGTTCTTCCGGCATTTCAATTATTTCTATGGTTATGCAATTTTTAGCGGTATAAACTTTATGAGCAATTATCTTACCTACCAAATATATAAACAAAAATTGTATGAAATTTGTGCTATAACCGTGACACGAGATTTATTGAGAAGTGTTCTAGAAGTGTTGAGTTTTTGTAAAGGTATATTTGTTCATTTAATTTGTGCACTTTGCTACTTAAATTTCAGTTAACTTGGTAGTACAGCTGGAATATTGAAATTACCAGTTGAATTATCAGGCCAACAGAAATCAACAGTAAGCATCAACATATCCATTGTGATATATCTTTAGTGATTGTTGATTGGCAGAAAAGATGCGAAGGAAATCAATAATAGAATGCAATGAATATGCAGAAATTAGGTCGGCGACGACGACACGTGTTCAGCTGAGATTGTAGGGCGTAAATGGGATGATCGCTCAGAGAGCGCGAGCGTAAAAAGTTAAGCCGATGGCCGCTCTGAGTGGCGTGCGCCTAAAACGTAAACAAGCGACCGCTCAGAGAGCGTACTCCTTAGAGAGCGCGACGTCGGTCAAGGTCACGCATGCAGCTATCATTAAAATCGGCTGCTTGCTGCTCATTTCTGTTGGGCTGGTATTGCAGTTTGTAAAATGCCTCAGTTTGGGCTGTTTAACTTTTGCCAGACATCCCAACTGGGCTAACAGGCAAACAGAATTCGTAGCAAGGTCGCAAATTCAATTTGAGCGGCGCTCAAGAGCGGTCTAAAAGGTATACAAACGTCCGCTCAGAGAGCGTGCCCTTAGAGAGCGTGACGTCGGTCAAGGTCACACAATATACGGAATGCGTGCTTTTGATAGCTGCACTTTTGTGTAACACGTGCATTGAACTGCCACCGCATAAGTTGATGCTTACTGTTCATTTCTGTTGGCCCGGTAATTCAACTGGTAATTTGAATATTCCAGCTGAACTACCAAGTTAACAGAACTTGCAGTAGCGTTGTGCACTTATTAATAATTATATGTTATAAACTAAATCTCGTGAATAGACACTTGCACTATTAAAAGAGCACGACACTACTATAAAAACTTGTGCCTCCAGTTATATACATATAAGCCTAAATTTAAAATTATTTCATTACAATTTTTTGGACAGTCTGTTTTCTGCACCTATAGAAGTATACAAATATGTTACATATTTAAGTACATACATGCTATATATAGGAAACCCACCGATGTTTGTCGTGTTATTTTCATGCCATCTCTAAAATTTATCCAAGTATGCAGCTCATGTATCCCACTGTCTGTCGGTCCCACAGAGTAGCACATGTCTGTCTGTCTTTCTAGCCGACCACATACATGACCATATGTGTTTACCTATAACATTTATTAGTTCAATCGTCAGACATCAATTTAAGAGCCATCAACAGCCGCCAATTGGCGCTGACAACTGTTCGCCAGCCGCCTCTAAACTAAGAGAACAGGGGCAAAGGGGAGTACGAGTCGATGATGAATGTGCGCTGCTGTTTGCACACACAGCGGGGATTAGCTTACAACCAGGCTAAGGATACCAGATCCAGGCCACATAATACACAATCACAATACTCATGTACAACAGAAACGTGCCCAGTGGCAAAGTCACAAATAAGTAGAACAAATGATAGACTAGACAGATGCGCTGTAAATCAAGTATGCTGCTATTTAAGGTGTAAAACTTTAAGCAAAGAATAGCTTATAGATCGTGTTCAGCTACCCTTTTGCGTAATGCATGTATAGGGTATATAGACTGTCTGAAACTTGGCACTGGGCGCGTCCTCTCTCCGCTCACAACTCACGAGTCGCAAGTCGCAAGTCGCAAGTCTGCAAAAGTTGTAAGTTGTTTGTACTTGGCGCAAAAGCGAAAAAAGGCAGAAAAATATAACAAAATGGTTCGATTTCGTTCAACAAGTTGTCAACGGTCTAGGTTCTATTTATAGAGCGGGAATATATATACTTATATATATACATACAACACAGTTAAGAGCAGCAGCAGCAGCAGCGGCAGCAACAACACTTGACCGGCTTCTTGTGCAATGTGCTGAGCCATTTCCTTCAACTGTTGACTGATTTTGAGCATTTGGGAACATAAAAAAAAAGCAGCAATCGTGAAATACGAGACCACTTTCGAGTTCGTCTAACAATAACATAATAATATAGGCAATAATACAATAATAATTGTTGCATAATAAACAAAACTGAACTGAAGGGTTTTTTGTGTGTGGCGAGGCGACGCGACGCTAATCTTCAGAGTCATACTCCATAGAACCCATAGACCATTTGGCTTATTTATGGCATTTCATAAACTGTTGACGGTTCTAAAATGCCAATAATCAAGTATATAAACGAAATCAAGTTATCGTAATACAGTCACATGCGCCGACACACAAGTGTTTTGGGGAGTTGGTTAGTTAGTTTAGTTGCCAACTGTTGGATTTATTATTATCTGATAGATTGGTAAATCCATGGGCAAAGCTGTCTCTTATCTGCTATAGACCTTGGGCTAAGCAAATCTCCACAAATTAATTGATTTATGTCACAATTTTTATTGCCAACTTTTCGGCAGCTAATAAACTCTTTACAATGTACTAATCAGCTTTAAAACGACGAGTTCTTCCAAGTTTTTTACTGTTACCCAAGTTGCTAGGCACTCGAAACTATATCGTAATTATGTAATGTAGTGGTTGGGAATTCAACTAGAACCACACGTCTACACGTCTGCTTTATCAAGTGCTTGTTAATATGCATATTAAGCAAATCTTGGGTCATAAATCCTACGGAAATTGGTGGATTGTCTATGTGTTGTGTTATCACGAGATACGCTGCTGCACAGCGAGAAAAAAAGTGTAGACCGAAATTCTCTACTAAATATGTGACTTCTTAAATTAAGATCATAGTTATTTTAACTAAACAGCTTTAAGATTTACTGTGTCATATCTGGGCAAACAAGAAAGTTAAATAATGCTATCACGATGCTTAGGGGCCTTATGTAAATTATAGCTTTATGACAATCATATAGACGTCTAATAAATTTCAAAGAATTTGGCAAGACTAAGAAGTTTTCACTGTATGTATATTTTTTGTTATAAAAACAAACAATTTGTAAAACAAATAAAGTAAATAATCTAATATCTGCATAATATACTAAGGCACTAATGCTCATCAAGAAATGTTAAAAAAAAAAGTGCCTGTTATGCATGCAGGTTGCTCAACAAATCCAGAACAGATTAGATTAAAGACAAAAAAAGAAATATAGAAAAAATTATGAGGCTCAAGGCCAAAAGTTTGTTAGCCACAAGAAACGGGTACAAACAAAACGAAAGAGTACAAAAATCTGTGAAAACACAAAACACAAATGCAAAAACACATAACTAAAGATATTTATCTATAAGAGTATCAAAGTGTGTGTGTGTGCCTAGCATACTGAATATTTGCCATGGGAAATGTAAGAAATTGACGGACAACTTGGTCACGGAATTGCTAAAAAATTTCTATTCATTATTTTTGAAAAAAAAAAACAACAAAAATACAAAAAAAAAAAATCCATTAATTTGTTGCTATTTTTTCTTGCAATTCTTTTAAGCAGCTTTTGACGTAGATTCTGTTTTTCTGTTTTTTGTTGTTGTTCTTTGCTTGGCATTGGCCCTGGCACTGCTATTGAGGCGGCAGATGGGAAATGGAAGATGGGAGGCGTGAGGTGGTAGGTGGAGGGCGTTGACGTTTGACACCCACCCACACACACCCACACCCACACACAAACATTCGCAACAACAAATTGTACAACATGTCGATTGACGTCGTTGAGATAAACAAAAGTTAAGCAGAGTTAAATACTTTTGGCTATTGATAATGAGATACAGATACAAATGCAGATACAGCTACAGATATGCATACAGCAGCATAAGCACGTAATAGCCCACACACGTGACATTTATAAATATAAATATATTGTATTGCACACATACATTTGTAAAAAAAAAAAATAGTAAATATTATTAGTGTGGAAGAAAGTGAAAGCGTTCGTACGTTCAAGGGGGCGTATGCGCAATTTGTGTGCATCGAGCGAAGGCCACAAATATATTGTTTATATATAGAAGTACATGTGGGGTTGCAGCTGATAAATTATAATTGCATTAACACAAAATTATAAAAATAAAAGGAAAAAACTCTTGATTATAATACTACGATTACTAAATGCTGAATAAATTAAAGAAACATATTTCTTTTTATTTATTTATTTATTTAATGTCAGACTATGATCAGTCGACATATTTAATATTAAAGTTACAATATAGAAATAATTTAAAAGTTTAAAATTATTTTTTAAATTTAAATTTAAATTTGAATTTAAACTGGGGAAAAGAAAATAAAAATTAAAAAAATGTAAGGCCCAACATTTGTTGAAATATTGATTGGGGAAAACCCAGAAAAAAACCCAATCAAACCGGTAGATTAGTAGATTAGATTTAAACAATATAATAATAAGAAAAAGCTATGTATTTATAGATATATGAGCATATATGTGTGTTTTGGCATATTGTTTTCGGCACTAGCGTGGGCTGCCAACTGCAGCAAATATACCCTTTTTGTACTCTGTACTTAAACCTTAAAGAAATATAGAATTTCAGTAAACAAAAGTTTACTAAAAGCTGCTTTTAAGCGCTTTTCTAAACTTTAAACTGCCAAAACTTGGTCATAAACTGCCGCTTAAACTATGCTTAAAGCCACAATAGCTTACCAACTCTTATCCACTTAACTTTTTTGCAGCTTTCCCGCACCACCAATGCCGACTCAACAAACGAAATCCCAAGATGAGCTGTCGGGGCCACAAGCGCTGGTGTCCAAGCATCCCGACAACAACAAGCTCGAGCAGTTCAATGAAGCCGAAGAGGAGGGAGCAGAGGGAGAGGAGATCGATACAGCTGCTGTGGTAGTGCCACCGGACAGTGGCTGGGCTTGGGTGGTAATGGTTGCCTCATTCCTCTGCTGCACAGTGATTGACGGCATTGTCTTCTGCTCGCCGAGCATAAAGACGCACCTCATAGATGAGTTCCACGTGAGCGAGGTGTATGTAACGTGGGTGTCCTCACTGCTCAGTGGTTGTTATCTGATGGCCGGACCCTTTGTGAGTGCGATGGCCAATCGTTTTGGATTCCGTCCGGTGACCATTGCGGGCGCCATTTTGAGCGCCGCCTGCTTTGGAGTGTGCTTCTATGCGCCGAGTGTGGAGTTCCTGTTCATTGTGTATGGCGTGATTGGCGGCATTGGCTTCTGCATGGTCTACATACCCGCCGTGGTCATTATTGGCTTCTATTTCGAGAAGTATCGTGCCCTGGCCACCGGACTGGCCCTCTGTGGCTCTGGAGTGGGCACCTTTGTCTTTGCCCCACTGACCGATTGGCTGTTGCATTCTGGCTGGCGCTTTACAGTGGCCGTTCAGGGATTGATTATTCTGTCGTGCGCGATCTTTGGACTCGCCTTCCGGCCAATTCAACCGATCACGCTGGGAGTCACCGAAGATGGCACCGTTGTGGACGAGGAGAAGGCCAAGTTGAATGGACATGGACATGGCAATACGGTGGCGCCAACCCCGCAGTTGCACCAGGCAGCGTTTACCAAGCCGCTGCCCGAGGGACGTTTCGCCTACTCGATGCCCAACTCGGCGCACAACACGTACATGGGAGCATCGCAACGTCATCACTATCCAACCGCAGCGGAGATCTTCAAGGGCATGAATCTGGAGCGCAGACCGTCGGGACAGGCTAGCAAGGGCACGGAACTGAAGCAGTTGCGCAAATCGCAGCCAACCACACCGAACGGCGATCCCCAGCAGCTGACCTTCAATCTGCACAAGGAACTGACGACTGTGGGCGAGAACGAGGAGGAGGCCGAGAACGATAACCTGTTGGAGACAGCAGAGACCAAGCCGGTGACCATTCAGGCACGTCGTCACACTGTCTCCGGTCGTCGGCCACAGGATTTGGCCAAACGGCCAGCGGGTGTTGCCCAGGAATCCGGCCATCATCACGGCCAGTCGCAGTCCTCTTCTCGGCCCATGTACAGAGATGATATCTTCTTTACGGGTTCGCTGACGCGCATACCACAGTATCAGTCGCAGACATCGCTGGCCTACCACATGTCCGTCACCCGTCTGCCCACCAAACAGGACATGCTCGAGGACAGGCAGCGGGGTTGTCGCATCTGCCCGGAGGCAGTGCGTCGCACGCTGTCAACCATGTTGGACACCAGCCTGCTCAAATCTCCGGCCTTTATGTGCTTGGCCTTCAGCGGTTTCCTGACCATGATGGGTTTCTTTGTGCCCTTCTCCTTCCTGAAGCAACGTGCCATTGCTAATGGCATGACCGAAAAGCAGGGAGTTGAGCTCATTTCTGGCATTGGCATAATCAACACAATTACTAGGATCGTCTGCGGATCGATGAGTTCGCTTCCGAGCGTCAAACCACTCTGGCTCAACAATGTGGCACTCACCGCCGGTGGCCTGGCCACCATCTTCAGTGGCGTTGTCGTCAACAGCGTCACCCAGTGGGCATTTGTGGTATTCTTTGGCATCTGCATTGCCTGCTTCTCGGCGCTGCGTTCACTGATCGCCGTCGAACTGATTGGTCTCGAGAAGCTGACGAATGCTTTTGGCTTCCTAATGCTGTTCCAGGGTCTGGCTGCCACCATTGGCAGTCCCATTGCTGGTGAGTGAAATCCATACACTAAGAGAAATCAGTTGATTGAATCAAATATATTTCAATATTTTTTTTTTTGTCATTGCAGGTGGTTTATACGACTTGACCAAAAGTTATAATGCTGCCTTTTATTTCGCTGGTGGATTAATCCTGCTGTCGGCCTTCCTCTGCTATCCATTGACCTGCATTTCAAGCTGGGAACAGAAACGCAATGCCAAGAATACAAACACACCAGCGGCCTAATCAAGACGACGAGTTCTACTAAACTATTAATAGACAAAAAAACATCGAAAGAAATGAAAATATTCGGCAAATGGAAACTTGGCCGATGTAGTAATTGTCTTCTGATATTGCTCCATTAAGTGATTAATTTAACACTAATTGCCAATAACACGATTGCTGTTGAAGATTGAACAGAGAACAGAAAACAGAGAACAGAACAGAGAACAGAATAGAGATACAGAACAGAACCGTACCGTACCGAATCGAACAGAAAGCGAACTATAAACACAACCTACATACTATATATAAATACATATATATATATAAATACTATATATATTAGCAGCAGTAGTTGAGAATGCTTTTTGCTGCGGAGCAGCTTTTGAAGCATGTACTTGATATGTCTATATATTGTCTCTAGATCTAGATTAGGTAGCCTTTACTTAGTTTAAGTATAATGTTTGTGCCTTTTGCTTTATCGAGTGCCTCGCACCTTCACACTCAAACATGAAAAATGATTATTAAATTGATCAGTTATGTTTTTTGCAAAGTTTTGGAAATTATCATGCAGGTATTTTCTAAAAAAAAGCAGCTGAGCACATGGCTGGGCCACAATTCGACTGCCAAACGTTTTTAAGAAACGATGATAACTAAAGAAAAAATGAAGACGAAAAGTAAATGTTGCATTTAATTGATAAGTTTTTTGACTAACTAAAACTGTTGGCTACTGCTCCAGACTTGTTACATAGTTTGTACATATGTAAGTCTTAGTTTTAAGATAAAAACAAAAACAAAAACACACATTGTTGTTGTTGTTGTTGCAGTTAACTCTTAGGTTATTGCTCTGTATTCCAATTCAAACACGACTTGAAGCGCATTTAGCTGATTACAGAGAGAAAAACAAATAAATGCTACATGGAACTATCATACTAGTGACGAAAGCAGATCCCAAACAAACACACATACATACACGACACACACATATACAAATTGATTCATACATACTCAAGTTTTTATGTTAAACAGTTACAATTTGTAATCATTTTTTTTATAAATTAAATGAGAGAATTAAACAAATCAATATTTGTATCTAGCATATTTTAAAGTTATACATTTTACAATAAACGACATTTATGTAATTTACAAACACACAAACCTATAGTATTTTCATTCAAGATTCAAGCCAAATCAGTTACTACTTTCCAAAACTATCATTAACTATTCTCTCCATCAATTTCAGATAATTAACAACTAACAACTAATGTACAAACTAACAATCTTGTTTTTGTTTTATTACTCTTTGCTGCACAAATTAAGCGTAATAACTTAAAGTATATTTAGTAAGGAAACGTTTTTATCTTCTCTTCTGTTTTGAGCTTAAATTAAAACATTAAATAGATAACGCAGTTGTGTCTTTGGTCATGGCACACATCATATATTCTATTTCTCCTGATTCAATGAATTAATGAACTCCTCCAGTTTCTCCTGTATCTGTCGCACTTTGACTGCAAAAGAAGAATAGTTTAAGTGGCTAGTTTAATGATAATTTTTATATTGTGGTTGACTTACTAAGTTCTTCGGCCAGCAGCACACGTTTGCCAGTAAGCAGATGTGCCTTCTTCTCCTCATCATCGCTAAACTCATCGAGCACCGCCTTGATTTCCTTATCTAAGCGTCGTGCTTCCCGATTGATAACCTGCTGTCTCAACGCATTCCCCGTCACCTTAATGACCTGTTGTATGCGCCAAAAGAGCACCACATCACTGCAGGATATCTGTGGAAAGAAAGTGCATAGTTTGTTAGTCAAAGAAGGTGAAAGTAGATGGGTTTCTCTATTAAAACTCACCTCACACTCGGTGCCTTGTTGTGTGTAAAGGTAGTAAGCCTTGCGGCAGTCCTTGGCGCGTTGCAACGACTGTTGCAGGAAGTGTCTGCAATTAGTTTAAGTATTAATTTAAAGCTACTTTGTTAGTAAACACTACGTACTTTCTGTAGACTGGGAACCATGTTTGGCGTATATAGTCCGTGTCTACATCCACGTTATCCCGCTGCAAATTCTTGCGCACCGTCGTCAGCTCGTCATAGCTTAAGGTGGGCAAATGTTTCTGTAAAGGATTAATAAAAAATTGAGTTACCAATTCATTGATAGGCTATAAGAATACATACCGTATCATTCTTAAGTATTTTGTCCAGTTCACCCTTAACACTGCGTCTCTTCTGCTGATCGGGCGTCAAATATTTCCAGTGGGCAAATCGTGTCCATGGACCGGGTCCAAACATTTGCGCCAGTGTCTCATCCGTCTGCACAAGCTTGTTGGTAACCGAATTCTCCAAGAACTTCACTGCCTGATCCCACTCGGTTTTGTCGTGCACAAAGCGATCTTCCAAGGTGTTTAACTGTATCACACGTAGCATATCAATGGCTTTGTCCTCCCAGCTATGTCGACGTATAGCCTCATCCACAACAGCAGACTTGAGTTGATCGAATACACCGTCATGATCGTGAGCCTTCTTCGCCCGTTCCATTAGGGATATGAATTCCTGCTGCAGCGCCTCCCAGCCAGCTTCAACTGATTTGGCCGGCAGTGCCTGTTCCGCCCATTGGCGCAGTTTAATGTCTACCATCGTATTGAAGGAATCTAAAAGAACAACATTTTATATACATTAAATTCGATTACTAGGGCAGGTTTATACATAGCACAGAATAGATGCGAAAATGATCAACAGCAAGAACAACATGACATAAATTTCGATAAAAAAAATCCATTTTGGAATTAGAGCTTGAAGTTGCCTAATTAAAAACAGTTGCCTTTTGGTGTTCATTGATTGATCAAATTAACGCAATGCAGCGACGTTAATAAAAACATCAGATATCGGGTTAAACGTGTTTCATTCTAATATCTGAGCACGTAAATCTTCAAGTCACACTTTCCGGCAAGTACGCGCCTTATTCGCACATTACTGTGACAAATATAAAACTTGCTGAATCACATTTTTTTAGTGGAAGAACATTGATGCTAATTAAATATATAAATTGGGGAGTACAGACATTAAATTTAAACGCATGATTCAATGCGAAAAGGGAAACTGCGCAAGTTGAAACTGGTTTAGGAGAAAGAAAAGCAAACAAATGCATGTGATTCCCAATTGAATGGCTTAAAATTCCTGCTAACACACAAACACGATACTCGGTGGTGGTGATGGCGATGAACTTGATGTGTGTTCCTGTGTTCCCTTCCCCAGCACGGGGTGGGGTGGGCTTGGCGTGGCTTACTACTTAATACTTATAACTACAGAATATTACTTTGAGAACCTGACTGTGCAGCGGGTAAGTAAACATTTTCGAAAACATAATTCGATAGTTTCTCCCACAGCTTGGCAGTGAGGGCATCGTCCCATTTCTTGGCTGAGATCTGTGAGAGCGTTACCACCTCGTCCAATATTTCGCCCTTTGCCTTGTCGAACAGCTCATCACGTCCAGACTCACGCAGTCTATAAAAAGATTGAAATATATGATACATATAATATATTTATTAATTGTTTACTCGCTATTTACCTGGGAAAATTGTTTTTCCATTCGGTTTCCAGATTAAATCTAGTTGCCTTAAATGCATCCGCCTGCTGCTCAATTGTTTCACGCACCATTTTCCAGAAGCGATCCGAGACAGCTAAGCTCAGGTTTCGACTAGTCACTTGATGTGGCATTATAACACCACGGCGACTGCAATAATGAATCACATTCAAGTTAACAACAGTTTGTATAGCTCAAAGTGTTTGCTACTTACTGAAACAGCTTGGAATTCTTGAAGAAGTCCTCCTCGTACTGTCTAATAGCATCTATGCTGTCATCCTTGCGTCCACGTCCTGTGACCACGGCATAGTAGCCCAAAGCCTTCATGGGAAACAGTTTGCCTGACAATATCTTTCTGATTCGATCGGGATCTGCCAGCTCCTCAGCCAGATCAACTTTGGTAAGCACAAAGATGGTGCGGCGACCCAGGGGATCGCATTGCATAACCAAGTCAGTGACATTGCTACGCTCTGCATCCACAGAACCATCCTGTATGCATAAAATGATTGCATTGGGATTGCTCATATAATGCTTGGTCATCTGGTGTATGGAATCCTTGGTATCCGATGCCATATCCACAGTCATGGTCTGCAAATAGAAATGTTGCTTGAATAAGGCATTGAACTCCATGCAAATGGCAATGCGCTTACCGAAATAATACCCGGTAAATCGACTAGCACCATGCGTTGTAGTCCTGGTCCCTTAACCGTCATGGCAATCACCTCATTGCTAACTGTCTTGCCGCCACGCACCGAGGCGCGCATGCGAAACTCAACCTCACGTCGCAGATCAGCCAGATCCGACTCTTTGGTCAGATCATATTCACGATCATTGTCGCGAAACTGGGCCACGTGATAGGGGCCCTCGGCTAGCGTGACCTTGACAGGAGCACGTGTCATCATTTCACCGCTGCCACGTGGAAAGATGCGTGCCTTTGCAATGGATTCGAGCACAGATGTCTTGCCGCTGCTCTGATCACCAACTACAACCACACGTGGCAAATGATCAGCCATGGTATAGCCAGTATCGTAGCCGGACAGTTCGTCTAGAACTTCCGAGTACATGTCAATGAGAGATTTCTTGATTCTCTTGGCAGTTGTCTTCTTGTTTGTCTTCAGTATTAGATATTGCTGACGCAGTTCACGATTCTCCTTCTCCATTTTTTCCAGTTCCTTTTGATATTTGATTTGCACATTCATTATTTCTGTCTGCAGCGTCTCAACTTGACTCTGCAGCTTATCTGAAAAAATAAATAAACAAAAGTATATATAAATATTGGATGCTAAATGTGTAGCTAGCAAGTCTTACCATATTTCTTACGACTTTCATCTGCAGGCATGCCCAACGCTGCGACCGTTGTCTTGGCCACAATATCTTCCTTGGCTGCAATAAATAAACCACAAAACAAAAGATTATAAGAGTTTAATTGTTATTATATAAAGAGAAGTTTTAAACTAAAGGCGAACATAAATTCTCTCACTTTAAATGCATTATGTTCGGTAATTGAATTTGGAATTGTGTAACCTACTTTCAACAATTTGTGTTCCTTGATAATCGGCCGCTTCAATTGCATCGTCCAGACGATTATCGAACCATGAGCGCCATTCCGACAATTTATCTTCGCCCAGTTGCTTAAGCTTCGGATCTACAAGCAAACGGATCCCCATAATAGTATATCAACAATTATGAAACTCAGCCAAAAACAAGTGCCAAGTGTATAAATTATACAAATTTGTTAACAAAAATCAATCAGCTAACAAGCAGGCGAGTGACAAATTAATGAGCAATTGTATTAAAAACAATATTTATATATAGTATATATGCATATTAGAGTGCATAGTACTGGTTCCCAAGTTAACAAACTAATTGTTATGGCAATTTAAAGTGAGAGAGAGAGAGATATAGAGACAGGGGATGCATCATAATCCCCACACTTTGTGGAGGAAAAACTCACCGATATCAATGGCATTCTTGACTACACTGCCCACTTCAATTAGATTTCTTGAGAACTGACTCCATCTCTCTCCCTGAGGCAGTGCATCCTCGAGCCACTTAAGATCGGGCAGACCATCCTTCCAATCCTCATATTTCTGCACGTTCAAAATGCGAATGCAATTTTCACATTATATAACAACAATGGGGTGCGTGTGTGTGTGTTTGTACTTACTTTGCTCAATGATACACCACCGCCAATGGCACCGCCCAGCACAATATAACGTAGCTTGAGAGCTCCTCTAATAATCCTCACCACAAACATGCCATATCCTCGCGAATGTGGCGGAATTGTCCAGCCTCTCGCTTGATTGCCACCCAACAGAAACTCTCCGTGGCTCCGATTGCTGCGGCTATTGTACTGTTCCCAATGTCCTCCTCCAGCTCCAGGGCGGCGTGTTTGGCTGGTGATGTTGCATAGTGTGGAATGATTGCAGCAAGCAACCTTCGTCGAGTAAACAACAGCTTTTTTTGCAGTTCGCCTGTAAATGCATATGCGAATTTGACATGGGTCAGTTTGCCAGTCGGGCGATGACGAAATCGGCTAGCGAAAATTACAACCGGCGTGGCGTTTGCCGAGTTGTCTGCTTACCGGTATGTGTTCTGATAGATACGCAACATTATTGCAAATTATTGCTACAGTTTCCACACAGTTTGCTATGCTTATAGTACTTTTTATTATATTATTTTCAATTTTTTCCCCACAAAAATTTCATAATAGTGATGTGCGAGGGGCTTCACTTAACTTGTACCTGTTACTTAACACAAGTTACTGTTATCGGGCAATGCTCATCTCCATTCGTTGGCTTAATATCGATACGCGTCACAATCGATTAAGCTTTTTAGCGATACACAACAGTATGGTAGCCCTTGCGAAAAAGCTGTTGGCGCGCAGTTTAAATTACATTTAAGCACTTCTATGGTTAATACCAATAAGATAGTTTTTTTTAATAAATAAAATATAAATAAATAAAAGTATTGAAATCGAATATAGTTGATGGGTTTATATAATTTATTGATTTGTTTTGGATTGTACAAGGTACTTACACATATCGCCACAGAATACAAACATTTATTGGGGAATGCACGAAATCTATTGTGCGAATGGTGTTTTGAGATTTAGTCAACGTTCTTTCTTTATCATCAACTTTTAAATATATATATGATTTTCTAGCCATTATAGTCAAAAAAATGTGCCTGTTTATCTTTTGTTTTATTGCTAATTTAAGATTGCATAATAAATTAAATTACGCTACAACTAATATTAAACTGTCGCATATGTATTTCTGTTTTTTGTTTGTTTTATAACCGTTTTTGCTTAATTCTTGCTTTAATGTATTACATATACATGCATATTTACTACATATTCTCTACGTTTTAAGATTTAGAATGCACTTTGCAGCTATTTTTTTAGGATAACTATATGTATGTATGTTTGTTTGTATGTATTAAGAAAAGTTCACTACTGGAAAATATTTTCCAAGCCTTCGAATTTTCTTCATAGTGACAAAGCATTTAGAGCCGGTAACGTGTATTGCTTTGGTAAGGCTTTTATCTTCTAAAATCAAATCGATTTCCTTCATTGATTTCAGATTATAAATATCTTTTGGTGTTTCGTTGGATATCTTTTTGTTGTTGATGTTACTGTTGCTGTTGCTGTTGCTGTTACTAATGTTGTTGTTAAAGTTCTTACTATAGTTGTTGTCATTATTAAAATATTGCTTTTGCTGAAGCGTTGCTTTGGCTGCATTCAATGTGTTCATAATTTGGTCCGTAGTATCAGAATTCGGCAATATATCCGATTCATCATCATATTCTTCTTTTGTTTCGGCAACGGAGAATGTGTTTAAATTGAACAACGAATTTCTTTGCTCGATATGTTGTTGCTGCTGCTGTGATGCACTTGCATCATTTATATAGCTGCGATGCCGCAACTCGTACTCTTGAGCCTCTGTAATGCGATCCAACGATTGACTTTCCCGTATACGCCTTCGACGTGCCGTGTTTGTGGTTGCGGTTGTTATACCCTCGTGTGGTTTGTCCGCTGCTAGCGTATGCCTTTCCACATGATCCTTTTGCTGTTTTCTGCTCTTCTGTGTGTGAGATTTGCGTGTCTCCTCACTTTTATTTGGCTATATAAAAAATAAAAATCAACTTTAGTAGTTTTAAAATGGTTTGTATTTTATGCTGTTACCTCTTTGCATTGTCCCTGCTCTTCCTTTTTGCCACTTACACCAGAGTTACTGTTCGATATGAAATTGGCTCCACTGCTATTCGCTCCTGGCGGTGGATACAATTGATCCTGCGAATCACTGGAGTCATCATGCGAATCACGCCGATGCATACGAAATCTAATGGGTGTGTCGCCCACAAACTTATTGATTTTCTTCTTGTTTCGTGTCTTTGTATCATCATCGGATGCCTCCGAACTGCTGCACGACGGTGTACGTATCTTATTTAGCTTTGTACGCCGATGCGTTAGCACAGGATTCTTGCTGCTGCTGGGCAATGGCTTCAGCTTGCCGATTTCCAGTTCCTTTAGGCCGCTTATTGTGTCCTCATCCACCCGCGAGCACTTCTCCATTTGTTTAAGCTTCTGGGAAAGCGTCGTAGTGCCCGGAGAAACTAGGAGCTTCGTACGTGGATTACTCAACACTTCGGCTGCCGGTGCTGGCGTTGATGTTCCCGATTTATCCAGCAGCGAACGATTCAGACGACCATCGGAAATGGACTCGCGACGGGATGAGGCCACCTTAAGTTCATTACCAATGCCGCCGCAGCTCTCCGTGGCCGACTCCTCTTCCTCCTCCTCACGCACTATGCTGCATTTGCGTGTGCGCTTATCCTTAAGAAATAAAATGTTATTCTTGTAAATAGAGAATTTTTGTGCTTGCCACTTACTGGCTTGGGAATATCGTTGCCGTATTGTGCTGCCGGTGTCACATTAATGCTAATAGGCACAACTACTTTGGGGTTTTCTGTGGGACTCGGCTTATCAGCCGAAGGTCTGCGACTGATGTCACCCATTCTAAAAGAGTATACAGATTGTTAAGTGGATTTTAAAGAAAACAGTTCAATTTCTACATACTTTAAGCCTGCCTCATGCAGCTTAAGTTTCTGCAACTCCTCGCGTCGCCTGCGCAAACGAATTTCAGCTAACAGAAAATATGTGGCCGTTATATGATTGTACTTATTTTTATCTAGAGCTCTGCAAGTACATAAGTTAAACATTAGTTTATAATAATAGCGAATATATTGTTGTTATACATACTGCACTATCTCTTCCTTGGACGCAATGTTTCCGTTTATCATTTTCTGTATAATAAAGGCATGATCCTCCTCACTCAACTGCTGGCGACTCACCAGCGGCACTGAATGCTCCACCGAATCTGTTTCATCGGTTTGCTTTAGCCAAGCCGATGTGGCAATCTCATCGACAGTTGCACGCTTTTTGGGATCACGCACCAGCATTGTGGCAATTAAACTGCGACACTCCAAAGTCACGTGCGTTGGCACCGTATACTTGCAATCCATAATCATGGTTAGCGTCTCCGAGTCATTGGCCTTTTCAAAAGGCGCCTGGCCACAGACCAGCATGTACAATATAACGCCAAGCGACCAAATATCTAATAGATAATGTCAATAATTAAATAAAGCTTATCATGTGATATACAGAGAAAGAGAAAGAGAGAGAGAGAGAGAGAGAGAGAGAGAGAGAGAGTGAGGCAGCTTACCCACTGCGGGCGCATCGTATGAATCGCCTAATAAAATTTCTGGTGCCGAATAGGCAAGACTGCCGCAAAATGTTTCCAGTTTTTGGCCAGGCAAGAATTTGTTGCTAAAACCAAAGTCCGTAAGCTTGACGAGACCCAATTTCTCAAAGAATACCACATTCTCCGGTTTCAAGTCCCTGTGTGGGCGTAATATAAATTAGTTACGTAAAATGTATGTATAATTATTGCAGTTTTTGTTGCTTGGGTTACCTGTGCACTACGTGCAGCTGATGACAGTACGTGATTGCACGCAGTATTTGCCGGAAATACTTGCGAGCCAATTCCTCACTCAAGCCGGCATCGTGCTTCATTATATAATCATAGAGATCACCGCCATCGCCCAGCTCAAGCACCAGATACAATTTGGTCTGTGTATCGATGACCTCATAGAGTCTAACCACATTCGGATGCTGCACCAGCTTCATGCAACTACATATAAAAGGAAGAATTTTCAGTTTAATATGCTGACCTATATAGAGTATATATGTCTGCACACTCACCGAACTTCTTGAAACAAATGCGCCTTGGATACCTCATCCAGTTTGGTTTTATCCACCACTTTCACTGCCACTTTGGCACCCGTAAACACATGTCTCGCTAGCTTAACCACTGCAAAGTGTCCGGAGCCCAGTGTCTCCTCCAGATCATATAGACCAGCAATTTTGCCATCGCATAAGCCACCGCCGCCAACCGGTTGCGTTTCCAAGGTCATGATCCTGCTTATCTTTTAACACGCGCCTGCTGTATGCCTATATATACTGTGTGTGTGTGTGTGAGTGTGTGCAATTTGCCAAGTTGAACTGAAACCACTAGAAATGCAATTGATGTGGTATTAGCAGCGAGTGAGAGAGAGCGAGATTTGGTTTAGAGATTTAGCGAGCATATTGTTCGCAATATTAATCATGTTTTATTCACATTTCTTATTCAGTGCAAATTGTACGTTTTCACTTTTGGGTCCTGTGTGTGTCCCACACCAAGCTAGCGGAGTAGTAGGGAGGAGGAGGAGGGAGTGAGTACAAGCGCACGCAAAGAACAGGGCTGTTACACAAGGGGGAAGACAAGCGAATAGGGCAGGGCTGTTGTGTTACCGTTTTCCAGCAGCCGACGCACGCAAAACTATAATATGGGCTTCATTTCACTGTTTGTGTAATATGGAACTTTGCGCTTAAGTTGCCAATTTAATGTGTCCTTTCTTCTCACACTTTGCTGTTTATCACACAGGAAAAGTACTTATTTTAAACCTTTTGTGTATACTAGAGTTGTGTCTAGAGCTGGAAAAGATATCGAAATCACATATCGATGTATTGCTCTTACGGCAACATGCTAGTTAACAGTGCTCATTTGGCACTGCTGTTAAATCCCAATAATATACAGTGCCATCACCAGTATTTAGGAATTTAGGCGGCAAGACAGACTCATCGTGGTTTTAGTTAGTGATGGTATAACAACGATTAGTACTTGTATTGTACTAAATAATTTAAAATATAAAAAAAATTTTAATTGGTAGTTAAGTAAATGCATTTTGCTTAGCTTTTTTGTCATGCTTCAATTGATGTTGTTGTTTACAATCATTTAAGTACGTGTATTGTACAAAGACTCGTGACCAAGTAACTGCAAGTACTTATCGGCCATCTCTATATAATCGAGAGAACTGTCTGCAGGCATTAAAAACAATAATTATTTAGTTTTTAATAGCCTAGGTTGTTTTGTTTGTTCCAAAATCAGCTCGTGTAGAGAAGCACAGATCGGTCATCCTCTATGCCCTGGAAGCAACGTACTTCCAGTAACACAACACTTCAATGCAGCACTCAAATACACTCGCGTAGTGTTCAGAGCACCAAAAAAAGAAAAAAGAAGAATATTATCTAAATTCTCAATTAAAGTTGAATAAAGAAATCATTCGGGGGAGAGCGTCAAATAATGAATTTAAGTCATAATAATCCACAAAAATGCGCGCACACTGAAAGTAAGCACTGCTCAGAATTGGACTTGGGTCAAAAGGTAAGACTAACTGACTGACTGTCTCTGCCCCTATTACATGACTTTCAGTTTTATTAGCCTCGCACTAAGTATTTGTGATTTGTTATTGATAGGCGAGCAACAAGCTATTTGGTCGCAACATGCGGAGACACCAAGATAAAGAGAAGCTATTCAGCTACTCTCTCAACTCACTTGCCAGACGCGACGACAACAACAGTCTGGACGATGATGCAACGGGTTCTGGAACGGGACTCGTGGGTCTGGAAAACATTGCGAATACATGCTACATGAACTCTGCTCTGCAGGCGCTCAGTAATCTATCACCAGTGACGCATTATTTTATTAACTGCAGTGAAATTGTTGAGCACATAGCAAATACACCACGCTCCAAGCCAGCTGGCTTGGCCAAAAGCTATCAGCGACTAATGCAGGAAATCTGGCTACATGTGGATAATCCAAAGGGTAAACTAAACAATAGATACTATTTGTTAGATCAGCTTAATGCCCTGTCTTTGTAGATAATCTAGCGCCGCGTGGCATTTTGTATGGCATACGCACAGTGCATCCAATGTTTCGAGGCTATCAGCAGCATGATACACAGGAATTTCTGCGCTGTTTCATGGATCAGCTGCACGAAGAGCTAACGGAGCAAATCACTACACTACCAGCACCACAACAACAGCAGCAGCAGCAGCAACAACCAATGACATCGACTCAGCATTCAAACGAAACGGATGATGAGCAAGAGCAGCTGTCAAAGGCTTGCAATACGCCCACCGCATCGGAGAGCGAGTACGATACCTGTGAGAGCAGCATCTCTGAGCAGTCGGAGGAAATGCTAATGAAGACCGAGTATTTTGTATCGCCGCAACGCAACAGCAGCAGCAGCAATCCCATAACAGAACCAACTGCTATGCAACAACAACAACAACAGCAACAACAACAAAGTCCAAAGACAGCACAAGAAACAAAGCAAAGCATAGAAGCAGCGCATTCAATCATTAGCGATGTATTCGATGGCAAACTATTGTCCTCGGTGCAGTGTCTAACATGCGATCGTGTGTCTACACGCGAAGAGACATTCCAGGATCTATCGCTGCCCATACCCAATCGGGACTTTTTAAATGTGCTACACCAGACACACAGTCTGAGTGTACAGAGTTTGAATGCAGCCGATTTGGCCACAAGAACCAGCAACGAGGGTTGGATAGCCTGGATGTGGAATATGGTTAGATCCTGGATATTTGGACCATCCGTAACGCTCTACGATTGCATGGCCAGTTTCTTTAGTGCCGATGAGCTCAAGGGCGATAATATGTACAGGTAAGCAAGCACTTGCTATAGTTATTCTTTTTTAAAACTGATTCATTTGCTTCCTTAGCTGCGAACGTTGCAATAAGCTACGCACTGGCATTAAGTATTCGCGTGTGCTTAATCTACCGGAAGTGCTGTGCATACACCTCAAGCGTTTCCGTCACGATCTGTCCTACAGCTCCAAGATATCCTCGCATGTATATTTTCCGCTCGAGGGTTTTGACATGCGGCCGTACTTACACAAGGACTGCAAGTCGCAGGTGCCCACATATAATCTGTGCTCGGTGATTTGTCATCATGGCACAGTGGGAGGTGGTCATTATACGTGTTATGCACGCAACGCTTTAAATGGACGTTGGTACGAGTTTGACGATCAGTTTGTGACGGAGGTATCACCCGAAATTGTACAGAACTGTCAGGCCTATGTGCTATTCTACCAAAAACACAATCCACAAATGCAAATGTTACGCGAGGAGGCCATCAATTTGTCCACGGCGAATCCATTGTACGAGGGCGACATACAATTCTATGTGACACGCGAGTGGCTGTCACGTCTGGCCACGTTTTCGGAACCGGGTCCGATCAATAATCAGGAAATGCTCTGTCCACACGGCGGCATTTTACATTCCAAAGCCGAGCTAATTAGTCAAATAGCTGTGCCCATTCCCCAGCCGCTGTGGGACTATCTATACAATCGATTTGGTGGCGGACCAGCTGTCAATATAATGTTTGAATGTGACATTTGTAAGCGAGCCGCTGAGGCGCTCTCCCGTCGCCAGCTATACGAACTGGCCGTGTTTACCAAATACAATGGATTGCAGAGCGAACTGGACTCGAGTGCCATCTATGCCATTGCCATGTCTTGGCTACGCGCCTGGCAGCAGTTCTGTCGCGGCATTACCCACAAGGAGCCGGGACCGATCAACAATGATGGCATTGCAGACACCCATAATACACACAATGGTTCAACGATCAGTTGTGTGCGTGTTGGCTCCGATTATGCCCAGCTTAATGCACCATTGTGGCGATTTTTGCATGGCATTTACGGCGGTGGTCCTGCCATTCTGCTACGAAGTGCTCTAAGCGATGATGATGATGACGATGAGGAGGAGGAGGAGGAAATTGAAATAATCGATCAGGACGATGAAGAGATTGATGAGGATGAAGACTTGGCTGCCATCTATATGAACAATCAATCGGATACCGAAAGCAATTTGGGTAGACGCCACACACCAAGTCCTCAGGCAACGCCATCGATATCCCCAGTGTCGATGGAGCCAGAGCCGCTGCCAATGGAGCCAGAGATGCCGCCAGTGATCAAACAAGAAACAGATACTGTGTCCAATGGCAGCAGCAGGGGTAGCAAGAGCAGCAATTCCAGACGAGGCAACAAGTCCAGCACTAAACCCATTAAAGTGACAACGTTACGCATGAATATGCGTAAACGTGGCCGAAATCGCAATGCCCAAAAGCAGCATGTCGAGATGTTTGGAGCCAAAGGTAGCCGAGTAAAAAGGGTTAACAAACTAGTGTCTAATTTCAAAAACATATTTACAGGTCAATACCATGCACAAACTGATGTCGCAACGGATTCCAGAGCAGAGGCTGCAGCTGCAACAGCAGTTAGTGGAGCAGGAGCAGTTACAGGAACAGGAGCTGCATTTCAAACCGAGTATACCATACCATTCCAAAGCGACAATTTCCAGGTCAATGGACCACGCGACAAGAAGCGTGAGCGGGAGCGAAACAAACTGCGCAACAGCAACAACAAGGAGAACGTTAAGCTGCAGAAATTTGTAACGCTACGTGAATCAAATGGAGCCAATGACGAGACTGATATATGATGATCATCGACATCGACAACAGCCAGCAGTTCGCTAAAACTGAATGCATTTTCTGACAGTCAATTGCCGCCGCCGAAAGGAAGAAAATTTCAAATTTAGGCATACAAAAAAAAATATTTTTGTTTATAAATAGTTAAATAGCTCTCAGCGTTAAATGGTTGGAGGGTGTAGGAGTAGGAGTAGGAGAGGAGGCTACATAAACTACATGTGTAAAAAGAATTGTATTTATAAATTTAAGCAAATGGAGCAATTTAAGCCCAATAGAAAAATCTGATGATGATGAGAATGAAAGTTATACAATATATATATATACTTTGAGTTATATGTGATTTTGCATTCAATTCTCAACATAAAATCAATTGTAAATAATGTTTACAACATGTCACACATAATAAACTAACTTAAGTAACAAATAGCTAAAATGTATATGTACATTATATTTATGTTAATTGGTCTAAATTGTTTATGAAAACGTGTTTCTTATTTTTTATTATTAAATATATATAGTACGTTGATGTACATACAGAGTGTCAAAATGATAAATCTAAACAACATATTTAAATTATATGAATTTTTGAGCAGGTTTTTATTATAATTTCGATGCTTTTTCATATAAAATCTTAAGAATTAACGAAATTTAAAATCTTAAAAGAAAAATTTCAATCTAAAAACAAACTTAACTCAAACGTTCAAACGCTCAAAGTTCAAATCAGTAGACAACATATAATCACTAAGCATACAATAGGTTAATGATATAATTTTGTACTTAATATTAGGAGAGTCTTTTCTTAAGTATGTTTTCTATTCATTTATAGGGTTTTTTTTAACAAATCTTTATATGTAGCACTACTTTTCTTTATATACTTCTTTGAAAATTGCTAAAATCCTTTAATATTATTCAAGTTGAAGCCTTAAGCTGTACAGTGATCACTTAAGTAATCCCTTAAAGCAAGCATTACAATCCAAAATTTGATCAAAACTAACTGTAACTAACTTAATCAGCTGATTGCAGTTTGCTTCGAATGTGTTTGCTTTGTGTGTTTAGCCGGAGAAATGAGATGCCAAGCGAATTGGGGAAAATATAGAAGCACACACAGCATTGGTCCACATTAGAAATTGTGTATAGTGTGTTGTCTATTTATAGAGCCTTGTAGAACCTACACACACACTCTATACTACAATCCGTTCGTACGTTTCGTGTTCATTCTCTACAACTTTGCTGCCCTACATCGCAACATTGTGCTCGAGTCGGCGGCAACGTGTTGTTTTTCTAATACAGAAAAAAAGCATTAACTTTAGTAACTTGAATTAAATTGTCCAACTAAAGGCATACTCCTGTTCAAACACAATGAGTCCTTGTGCAGTGTGTCAAGCTCCGACCAAAAACAATTGCTCCAATTGCAATCAGGTCTCGTACTGCTCGGTGCAGCATCAGAAACAAGATTGGAAATCGCACAAGTTGCAATGCTTTCCATTTAAGGTAAGTTGATTACTTAATTGAGATTTTCCTGCCGGTTGGACGTACAATTTATAACCTCAAAAACCCCAAAAAAAAAACAGATTGCACAGAATGAGCTGCTGGGTCGCCATTTGGTGGCCACACGTAACATCAAGCCATATGAAATTGTGATTAAGGAGGCGCCACTGATGCGCGGTCCATCACAGATCTCGGCACCGGTATGCATGGGTTGCCTGAACTGCATTGAGGCCAACGATCACATCAATTGTGACAAGTGCGGTTGGCCATTGTGTGGTCCAGAGTGTCCATCACTGGATGAGCATCAGGCGGAATGCAAGCTGACACAGGAACGGGGACAGAAGGTGAATGTCCAGGAGTTCAATGGTCCACATCCGCTATACACGTGTGTTAGCACCGTGAGATGTCTGCTTATCCAAGAAACGAATCCCACAAATGCGGAGAAGTTCAAGCAGCTGGAGACATTGGAACAAACACGACGTGGCTCCAATCAATGGAAGGCGGACTTGGCCAGCATTGGACAGTTTATACCCAAGTGAGTTAACTATTATAAGAAATGTTTAGCTTAGCTGCCAACTCTTGCCACTTCTAGATTCTTTCGCACGCAAAAGTTTAGCGAGGAGGAAATAATGAGAGCAGTGGGCGCTCTGCAGATCAATGGACACGAGGTGCCCACTTCGGATCCCTCGCATGTGGCTGTCTTCTACACGGCCTCGTTTACAGAAAACTCCTGTCGCCCCAATCTGGCCAAGAGCTTTAACAAACACGGTCACTGCCTGCTCTGGGCACCCAAGGAGATCAAGAAAAATGCACACTTGAGCATTTGCTATTCGGATGCCGTGTGGGGCACTGCGGATCGTCAGCGTCATCTTATGCAGACAAAGCTCTTCAAGTGCCAGTGTGAACGTTGCCAGGACATTACCGAAATGGGCACCAACTACAGTGCCATCAAGTGTGAGGATCGCAAGTGCTCGGGACTAATGTTGCCCAGCAAGGCGGATGACTGGCATGGCAGCTGGCGGTTGGTCTACAGTTTAAGCCAAACTAAGTACTCTATATTAAAAGGTTCCCCTCTTTTTAGTTGTGCCGAGTGCCAGAAGCAAGTGCAGCGTAAATACGTTGATGGTATACTAGAACGCGCCGGACAGGACATACAGAGCATGGAGAAGACGGCCGAGAATGGTTTCAAGTGAGTTCCAAAGGCATTTTAAGTGGTTTAAATCCACTAACGCCACATTTCTCACTAGATATCTTAAGCACTACGAGAAATGGTTGCCTCCCATGCATTATCACATGAGTGAGGTGAAAATTCTACTTGTACAGCTGATAGCCAAGGATCAGAAGGAACTAATGATAGTGTCCGATGAGCAGCTGCAGCTTAAACTGCAATACGCCAGGGATTTGATTGTGCTCTATGAGAACATAGCGCCCTGTAAGTGTACAAACTTCATGAATTTCATTAATGGTTACACTACAATTTATGCAATACTCATTTTGTAGGCGAAGTGCGTATGCTTGGCCAGCTGTGCTTTGAGCTGCACTCGGCTATTTCCGAGCACACACGACGCATTGCGCTGCAAACGAATCTGTCGCCCAAGGAAATGTTGGCAGAGTCACTGCTCTATGTGGAAAAGTGCGTCAATTATCTGCAATATGAATCCGACATATTTGTCGAGGGACACATTTTGAAGCAAGCCAAAATCAATCGGGATGCTCTGCGCATGGTCATTAGAATATCCTAATTATCATCCCAAAACTTGGCGCCTTTTTATAACTTATTGGATTTGACTGCTCACAAAAAACAAGCAATAATAAAACACATTTCGTTGAACAGCAAAAACAATTATCTGGGTTTTTAGTTATAATATTGTATTGACTTATTAATTCAACACAAATGTTTCATATTTTCATATTCAAGCATTTTTGGATTTAAAAAACATTTTTGCGTGCGACCAACTGCTGGCAGTGTGGCCAACTGGAGCAAACTGTTGTGTCGAATTGTATTATTAATACATACGTTCTAACAGCCGCTGTTAATTAACAGCGTCCAATATAGCATCGATATTTTTCAAGCTACTTTACACATTGGCGCCACTTTTAAAATGTAAGCATTTTTCAACAAATTTTTTTACATATTTAATTTACCAAAAAGAAACACAATTATTGTTTTGAATGATTTATATATTTACTCAACTGCATACATGTTTTTAAATAACTCTCTTGATATACAGATATATGCTATATATATATATATTCGTCTTCACACATATAAATTGTACCATTTCGTTTATAGCCTATATACGGGAACTTACACATGATACGGTCTTTGGAAATACATTTACTTGATTTTTGTTAATAATAGGCATGTATTTTAGTTAATGATTAAACGTGTGTGTATATACAGCTAAGGAATTTTTGTTAAAATATATATAAAATATCGAATTTGCTTTAAAAATTATGCAATTATATTTAATTAAAATATAAATCTAATAAATTTACACTACAATAATCGATTTAAACTCGTTAAATACAGCAAAGCGAATGAATGCAATTACAAAATAATAAATAAAATTATCACAAACAATAACAGCACGGAAAGTATGAGAATGGCAGCCCACTGGCGCTTATCTGTAAATGAAAAGAATGTATAAAAAATTGATAAGACAATTGCAAGTATTAAAAAAATTACAAGGTAAATATGTTACTACTTACCATTATTCATGTGTAAGACTTTGGCAACTTTCTTCATTGTTGTATCTAATTTGGACTCGGTTGTGTCGAACTCATTCCCAAAATCATCTAGCATGACCGCCTGCTCATCCAACTCGACGCCAATTTGGCGCGAAACAGTCTTAAGAGTGCCAATGGAATCACTTATCATATCCAGCTGCTCATCCTGCCCCTGTATCATGCGCTGTTGCACAGACACCGTTTCACCCACATACCGATGCCCCGGACTGTCCAGACTATTGCCATAATGACTGGGACTATCAATGTCCATGGCATTCTCCAGTTTGGAGTATTTGGTGCCACTGTGCCGCGTTGCCGCCGCCGCTGCTGCTGCTGCGGACATGGTGCCAGCTATGGTATTTGCCACAGATTGCGTATTGGGACAATCCACCAGATACGTACGATCGTTGTGCGAATGATATTCGTTGTTGGCTTGACTATGATTATGTTGGTGATTGTGATTATGATTGGGATTATGATTATTATGATTCCGTTCGCCGTTCTCGAGCAGTGGTTGATGTGCAGTTATGTCTCTGTCCCTGTTCCGATTCAGGCTCATCTTATCCTTCATCTGCTTGACCTCATCGCGTGTGTTGTCTATGAAGTGACGCCGGCTGGAGAGTTCACGATTATCTATACGAAATTTCGTTGGATTCTTCTCAACAATGCGTGCGGTTAGCAAATAAATTAGGTTAAAGAAATGCCAAAGCTTAGATGAAAGTTTCAAGTCGAGCTAGCCGACTGTTAGAGACTCTGTATTAACTAAGCTGTATGAGAGTTAAGCAATTCTTGAACGGGAAACCTTTGTAAAACTGATGTACTTTGCAACATAGACGATTCTACATGCCAAATTTGGTAGCTCTAGCTCTTATAGTCTATGAGAGATATAGACAAACGGATATATTGATTGGGCTACTGATTCTGATCTGTTAACACATACTTTTCTTTAAAAATTTAATAGAATCTTGTACTTTGCTTCATACACGCACCCACATGCCAAATTTAGTGGCTCTAGCTCTTATAGAGTTTGAGAGAACTGAGAGTACGGACAAACAGACGCAGTTAATGATTCGGCTAACTATGCTAAACAAGAATATAGCATATTCTAATTGATTTTTCGCACAAGTCGGTGTGTTGTTTGATATAAAAAAGGATATTGATGGTGTCCTCGAGATCCTCCAAGTCCCATTCAATGCTTCGCAGCGAGTTGCGTAGCTCCGTTGTGGTCCATTCAACCTCGGCGCCACCGTTTTCACCCAATTCACGCCAACGCAGATAGAGTCCGCGTGTTTTGTTCAGAGCTTTGAAGACTTCACTGTAATGACACACAAGAGGGAATGTGCGAGTGTGTGTGTGTAGGGGTAGGGGTTGGAAGAGTGTAGGGTAATGGGTAATTGGGGGGGTTGAACAGGGTTGCATCAGAATTTTATTTTTTCACTGCAATTGCAAATAGTTAAATAGTGCATACTCCTTGACAACAAAAAATGGATCCTCCTGAGACATGACACCACGCTCTCAGTCCGACTGACTGTCACGTATGCTACTGAATTTTTACTGCTTTTCGTAACGGTAAAGGTAGCGTTGAGCGCACTTGACTTTTATATTCATGGATTTCCGTATTTTATTTTCGTTTTTTTCTCTCTCTTTTTTTTACTGTTGTTTCGCCAGCAACAACAACCCCCACAAACAGACTTTTGGGGATGCAGAAAAAAATAGATATATAACCGCACAAGATTTTTGGATTTTGTTAGTTTTGAAAAGTCAAAATATTTTGAATTTCCTTAGGCATGAAATTCAGCATTAACTTGATCTAATCTACAGTTACGTTGTGGTTTTATTGGAAGTTTTATTTTTCAATAGCGCGTTTATTGATTTTGCCGTCTCTTATCTTGTTTTTTTTTTTTTATTTATACTTTTTTGTTTAGGGGTTTGTCTTTATATATAGACCACCGCGTTGGCAGTCAGGCTATGGCGATAGCCAGAAGTAAACTGAACTGACTTAACTGACGTTATTTTACGCTCGATGCGCTGCTTCAGGAGCGTAAACTTGCGAGTCTAAAGGTGAAGGTATTTTTGTTTATGCCGCTCCAGAGTTTGCGCAGTGTTTAAACACCCCCTTCAGCGACAACCCCTTTTGGCAAGCGATAACAAAACCACAGTAAACCGCATACAAATTGATTGTTATTCATTGCGAGCTTGGAAACCATAGCGACAATTCATGCTTCTTCTTCTTGAAAGCTTTTTTTTTGCAAATTTTTAAAACAACAAAAGAATTTTTAAAGTTTTAGCACATTCTCTCCCACTAAGCTCTTATTCTTACTCACGCTCTCGCTTGCGCTCTCACTCTCTCTGTGTGTTTCTGTGGGTGACTTTTGACTCTCTGTAGACAGCCACCTGTGCTTGTTGTTTTTGTTTTGCAAGTTGTTCGCTCATTTTGAAACCACAATTTTAGTCAAATGGTTTTTAAATAAACCATAAGAACAACTTACCCACTGCATGTTGCCACTTCATTTAACAAATTTCTAAACACAAACAGTCTGACTTATACAGCGGAGTTCGACTTATTGGCCAGTATATAACACCTTTTTAGTTTCAGCTGTGCGCTGTGGTTGTTGTGGACACTGTTAGAGCTGTTTAATAATCGATTCGTTTTTGTGCCTCTATCGATATATTAGCTGTAGACTATTGCGCAAACAGGCAAAAGGTGGCGCTGTAAATAACAGCAAGCGATCAAAGCCCAAGCATTTCCTTTACTTAAAGATAATTTGCAGCAACACTAACTAAATTCTTAAATTTAAAAGTGTACAGCGTATATTTTAATTTACATTCATTAAATATACATCAGTCTGCCATGTTAAACTCCAACGCTGTTAACGCAATATGCCAAAACATAACGCAAGATGAGTCGCACAATAACTCTGTTAGTTTTGTGCTCTTACTTCCTCTGGTCACACTGCCAGTTGTAACCGTTGCTCTGTTTTGTATTGCAGGCATTTTAAACTGCGCTCTCTACTGTTTACAATTTAATTTAATTTCAAAATGCTGCAAAATGATGCGGTGCGTAATTTGCAATACGATAGCGAAATACGAGTGGCCCAAACATCGAGTGCATCAGAACCCAGAGGTAATTTCATTGCACATTTATAATCTTCACTGTATATCAAAAAATAATATTGCCGTGAATCATATTATAAATGGCTAACAAAATTTTACTAGCTGATAATTATTGCTATTGGTGTAGGTGTAGGTGTTTTGTAAATGCTACATTTTGGATTAATCGCTAGTGTTGTGTGTTGTGAGGTGTGTGGTGTGTGATGTGCGTTGTGTTATGTGTCACACAAATAAACTCAGCAAGCAAGTACAAATTGTCCCTATCCCGTATCTTATCAGTCGGCTATTGTTCTCTTGTTGTTGTTGCTTTTGTTGTTGTTTCTTTATGGCCATTTTCAGCGACGCCAATATCAAGTGCCTTTGTTTAGCGTCGATTTGACCAAGTGATCGATATATAGAAGAACAAATTGTCCACAGAGCTTAATAAGATTAATAATCTAACTTGTTGTTTTTTTATTATATATATTATTCCTTATATGCAGTATGTAGAATACTTATAGAGAAAATAAAATTAAAGTTTAAAAAAAAAATAATAGGTTTGAAAACTTTGGAAAAAAAATGATTAAAAAAATTTATAGAGTTTTGAATATGTTTTATGCGCCTAAAATAAGCTTTAAACTAATTTGCGACTCCATAAAGTTAATATATTTACAAGCTATACAAATTGACTTATCCATATGTATAGTTATTGGAAAACATATATAAATATGCCTCTATTAAATGTTTCTGCATTCTTCTTATTACAGTTTATGACGCTCAAATCAGCATAACTTCACAGCCGCGTCCCACTACATCAGGTAAATGTTAAACTAACATTTTAAAAAAGCTGATTAATTAACTAACATATATTTTTGCACTATAGAGACACCCAGAATACCATTGCCCATATCCACAGTGGCTGGCAGTCGTACGTTTATACCGCTGGCTGGTTACGATTGTCTGGCAGATTTGCCATCGGTGCATATAGAGCAAACCTTTGAGTTGAACGATTGTAAGAATGATTGTTGCTGCTTATCAGATAGAGCTAAGCAATTAATCCATTGCACACTTTTGATTGCAGCACTCACCGCCGTCTCTTCGGAGAATCGTTATGTGGTGCGTTCACCGCTGGGCGATGCCATCTTTGCCGCCTCCGAGAGTTCCACGGAGAACAATCGCATGATTTGGGGCGCCAGTCGACCGTTTCAGATGCATCTGCTGGACAAAACGCATCAGGAGGCCTTGGTGTTTCGCAAGAAATTCGCACTTGGCGCGCTGTGCTGCCAGCCCAAGAATCTGGAGATTTGGATACCGCCGGGCAATGTGCTGGGACGTGTGGTACAATCACCCACCTTTACGCAGCCCATGTTCTTCATAGAAGACGGCATGACCAATCAGCCGGTCTTTTGCGTAGAGGGACCCACAAACTCGGGTTTCTGTTGCTACTGTCTGCCCAAGGAGTGCTACTTTAAGGTAGGTAGTAGGTATGACACAACTAAAGAGAGTTTTTAATGTGTTTCTTTTGTGTTCTTTTAGATACACTCGGGTGGTGATCTACGCGCTTCCATAGATCACAAATGGTTGGCCAGCAAATCGCAATATACCACAAATATCTATTTTAGCGATGTCAAACTAAATGCTAGGGAACGTGCGCTGATTTTGGGCTCCGCTTTTTTGCTGGTAAGTTGTTCAGAAATATAAGTATATAACTTTATAAACTATATAATTTCCATTCTACTTGCAGGAATACATGTACTTTCAAAAGCGCTTTTGAAAATAGTTCGATTTAAAGAAAACACAGCTGTAAAATTTAATTTTTCACATTGATTTTTTTTATTTTTTGTGTCATTATTTTTTGTTGTTTTTTTTGTAAAGTTTTTCATGCTCAGTTTTTTTTGTTGTTGTTGATATATTTTACAATAATGTAATAAATCACTTCATTTCAACATGCATACATACACATTTAATATGTATATACTATATAAATATATATATTACTTTTGCTATATACTTGTAGCCACTTTTGTACAATAATTTTCATTAATTTCTATAAACTTTATGTGTGTTGTTTGTTGTTTGAACTAGTCTACAAAACTTAATGCATATATGACAACATAATGTTTACTATATCTATGTAATTAGTTTATATATAATCATCTGATTTTTTTGTTTTGTATTATTGTTAAGTTAAGATTGAAAATTTCTCAATTTTGCTTGCGCTAATTAAATAATTCATTAATTAAAACAAACAATTGAAAAATGAGTCTCGTGGTCTCGTTGTTTTTTTGTTTAACTAAATTATTTTTTTTTTAAGAACTAAAAATGTTTGTTAACTTGAACATAACTTGCATCATAAGGTTTTCATAACTCCTGCAGTAATTTTTCAAAATTAGGGAAGAACTTGGAAATTTAGGGGGGGAGGGGGGTAATGGGGGCTAGGCCTTAATTATTAACTAAATTACACAAAGTTTTTTTCAAGTTTTATATATTTTTTTGTTTTAAAGACTCACAGCACTTTAGGAGTTTTTTTTTTTATTATTTTTGTTTTCTAACATTTCGAAAAAAGAAATTATATTGAGATATACATATATAGATGTATATATATTTTGTGTGTGTGCTTATAACTAGGGCTAGCGTACATGGTACCTGCTGTACAGTTATACAGTATATATATATATATATATATATATATATAGATATATAGAGTTGCACAGCTGAGAAGTTGCACAATAACTAAACTAAATACTTAGTTGCTTAATTTATATAGTATATGGTATATATATATATCTATATTTTTTAGATCGTACATATGCTTGACTTGACTACACACACACACAATTACACCCATATAACATGCTTCAACTTGTTCTGCTCTGCATTTGAACAATTTTGTGCATGTTTAAGCTTGTCTTGTATGACCCTTGACCCCTGTGTAGTGTGTGTGTGTGTGTGTAGTGTTTTGTGTGCCCAAATGCGATATGCTTAGACATTTGATATGCGCTCGTTGATGTTTTGGTCATTGCTGCTGCTGCTGCTGATGCTGTTGACGTTGTTGCCACCAACATGTTGCTGCTGTGGCCAGGCATAGCTGGGTATTTGAGGTGGGGCATAGCACCACACTCATGTGGGTTGCAGCATGTACATGTACTGTCAGTTGCCTGCGGCTGCTGCTGTGGATGCCGTTGCAACAGTTGCTGCTGCTGCTGCTGGCGGCAACTCATTGCTGCTGCTGCTGCGGGCACGCTTCTCGTTGCTCTCCAATGGATTGTCGCTTTCGTCGCCATTGCTGCTGAAACTGCTGCCGGGCAGCCGTCGCTTTAGGCTATGGGTATGTGTGGAGTGACTGTTACCATGACTCAAGCCATTGGCCAGTGTCTCATCCTCGGACATGGAACTGGCACGCTTTGGCGTATTCCCAGCACTGTCATTGTCCAGCGAGGCAATGGCCGAGGCAGCCGCACTGTTCGCCGCACTAAAGCCATCCTCGGAGGCACTATCCTGACCGGCGACAGTGACAGCATCAACTGCACCCAGTTGCAACATGCCCGACGGTGTCGTGTAGCCACTCAGCTTATTGGGATCCTTCTCCAGCAACTTTTGTGCGAGCAGCCGCAGCGAGGTGAGTGAATTCTCACAGTCACTGGTATCGATTTCGGTAAGACTGATGCCAGCACGTTCGATTTCTGCATAGGTGCCAAACGGTAGCTTCTGCAGACACTCCAACTTCTGGACATGGGTCTTGGAGCGCAAATGCTTGGCCAGATGGCCATGAATGCGAAAGGCAATCTTGCAGTCGGTGCACTCAAAGGGACGCGGATTTGAGGTGGTGGGCACACCAAACGTCGACATCATCATCACCTTGTTCTTGTGCGCCTCAGAGCGTTCGTGCTTCTGCAGATGTCCCTGATTGCGGAACGAGATGCTGCAGGGTTCACACTTGAACTTGCGCTCCATGTAGTGGATGTTCATGTGCAGCGTTAGCTGATGTTGCCGCTGAAATTGTTTCTGGCAAACGCTGCACGTGGGACGCGCATCTCCAGCTATTGGCGGTGGCGGTGGTGGCACAACGCGACTAGGATAACTCGTGCCGGAGGCAGTGGTAACAATTGTTGCGGCGGCACTGGCAGTTGGCAACTCCACACTGCTTGTTGCTGCTGCTGCTGCTGTTGTTGTTGCTGGGGAGGATTTGAAGCCATCCTCGCCTACGATGACAGTGCGTGCAGCTGCTGCTGCTGCTGCTGGTGTGGCAGTCTTGCCAAGCACACCCGTAAAATCGGTGGCATCGGGCTGCTGCACTGCCGCCGGCAAGTTGGCATTGTGCGGCAGCAGCTGTTGCTCCTGACTAACAGCAGCAACACTAACTGCTGCAGTGCTAACAGCAACTGCCAGCTCCTCTGCCGCTTCGCGTGGCTCTTCCAGCTCCTCAGCTGCCTCGACAGAGCCAACTGGCGGCTCTGGTGTCTTCACCTCATGCACCTCAATGCTGGGCAACTCGCTAATGTTGATTGTTGGCTGCTGCTGCTGCTTTGGCAACACATGCAGACTGCTGCTCACAATGGGCGAACTGCTGCTAGAGCTGCTCATGGTGCTCATGGTGCTCATGGTGCTGGTGGTGCTCATGGTGACCAGATAGCTGCGACTAAACTGACTCTGCTTCATTTTGGCATACTGCAGTGCCTGCTCCTTGATGTATGTCTGCAGCAGCACATCATCACCTTCAGTTTCACGCTTTGCTTGCTCCTCCATTTCCGCCGAGATGCGCACTTTGTCGGACACCGAAATCAAAGTCTTCATGAAGCCACCGCATTCATTGTTGCCCGCTCCAAAGATCACATCACGCATCTGCTGTGCCTGCGACTTGGGCAGCAGCTGTTCCAGTGGCAAGGCAGTCGTAGCAGCAATCTGTGCAGTGGCACAACGTGGCTTGGTCAGATCCATGGGAGCACTGCTCTCATCACTGGGCATGCCACGTTTGGGCTTCGACTCCTCCGGATTGGAGTAATACTGTTCCTGCTTCTGGTAATCAAACGGCGGTTTCGGTGAGGTAAATGAACAGACCAAACGCTTGGGTTGAGAGCCACCTGCTGCACTATTGCTGCCGGCAGAGGAACCAATGCTATTGGCCGGACTAGCAGCAGGCAGTGGCGTTTCATGCAGCTGCGCCGGATACGGCGAAACACTTTGCGGTATTGGTGGTGTCATGGACAACGAGAGCAGGCCACGTGCCGCCTCGTGCTCCTTGAGTCTCGACTTGGATTCATCTGTGTCTGTAAAGAATAAAACAGTTGCAAGTTGCATGTGGCAGCTGTATAGCAATGTTGCTGCTACTTACCGCTGCTCTCCGACTCATTGTCGCTGTAGTCATCGGAATCGGATTCACCAGCCATGGAGGAGGTGCGTCCACCGGCTGAGGTAGAGGACTGCTGATCAAACTCCACATCTACATCCAAGAATTCACCATCTGCGGGCATGGGACCCGGATTGATGCCCAGCTCAATGCATTTCTTAAAGTGTGTCTTGGACTGCATGTGCTTGGTTAGATTGCCCTTGGTTTTGAAGCTACCGATAGAGATATATATATAGTATAAGTTGTGGTACATTCAATGGGTTAAAGTGCATCCTACCTGAAATTGCAGTGACTGCAGGTGAAGGGACGCACATCGGTGTGTGTGCGTATGTGCTTCTTTAGCATCGATGGCTTCTTGCAACGTATGCCACACTCGGAGCACACATAACGCCCTCGACCACGTCCACGTATATACGTATAATCCTCATGCGACTCATAGCCACCGACGAGTAGTTGTCCCGTCTCCAGTTTCTTGGCTGCTGCCTCATCATTTGCCGCCTTTGCTGCCACATTTGCTTCACTCAATGCCGCAATTGCTGGTTGCTTCTGCTGCTGCTGCTGCTGCTGCTGCTGCTGATGCTGATAGAACTTGCTCTGTCCATTCAATGTGGTGCTGCAGCTACTCACCGTTTGCTGTGCACTCACCACCGCATACGACATCTTACCCTGTCCCGCTTGTGCCATAAATGTGCCGCTGCCCAGCAGCTTTTGCCGTGAATCATACAATGCCATCACTTGCTTGGGTTTAAAACCCAACGGATGCGGTTGATTCTCGTCACACACCTGCCACACACTGTACATGGATAGCTTGTGCATTCCGGCCACATACGAGGGCTGCGGACAGTTCACCGTACAGTAGAACATCTTGGTGCTGCACTTGAGTCCCAAATAGGTGTAAGCGTGTCCATTTAAATACAGCTGCACACAGGATTTGGAGGGACGCGGTGTTTCCGGTGAGATCAATGGCAATGTATTCGCCGTAGGCGTTATGCCGTGATGTCGCTTGGGCGTAAAGGTGCCCGGCTTCAAGGGTAAACTCGTGGGACGCAGAAATTTCGATTTGGCACTGGCGGGTAAGTTGCTCACGCTGGTTGTTGTGCTGGTGTTGCTGTTGTTCGTGTTGCTGTTGTTGTTCAGTTCTTCGGGTGTGTCCACGTGCAGCGGCGCCAGCGCCTCCTGCTGTTTGTTAACATTATCAAAATTAAAGTGACGCACCTCGGTCACCTCCGAGGCAGCAGTAGCTCCTCTAACATTGTCAGCCATGCGCAAAAAGTTAAACGGTTGCTGCTGCTGCTGCTTCTTGTCCACAATTGTTGCTGTTGCTGCTGCTGTTGCTGCTGCTGTCTTGTTGCTGCTGCTGCTGCTGTTCCAGTGCAGCGCATGGCGTTGCGCTGGCGTTGGCGGCAGACGACTAAATTCGCTGGGCAAATTCTGCACACCGCCAAACGGTGAGAGCGCCTTATGCGGTGGCGCCTCTGGCAGCAGTTGGGCATTCGGACTGGGTTGCTTGCGGCTGGGACTGCGTCCGGCGCGTGTAACTGGCAGCTGCAGCTGCTGCGGTGGCGGCAGCAGTGACAAACTACCCGGTCCCGGTATGCCCGGCACATAGGGTATGGCCTTGCTGGCTTCCACGCCTACAATATTGTTGCTGCTGCTGCTGCTGCTGCTCATGGGCGGCAGCGTGAGCGGATTAAAGGCCGTAATGGAATTAATGGGCGGAAATTGAAAGTGCTGCGGTGTGGTTGCTGCTGCCGCACTCAGCAGAAAGCCATTGTTGGGTGTACTGAGATTGCGCTCCTTGTGCTCACGTGGCGACATCTCTTGGAAACTGCCGCCTGAGAGCAATGGCGTGCGTATCATTTTGGGACTCTTGTTGAGCTCCGGACACTCGGATATGGGTATCATGCTGCCACCGGAGTTGGTAAAGCGACGCATACGTTCCTCCTTGACGCTGGCATAGCTGCTGGGCGGCAGCGCTGCAGTGGAGGACTCCTGTTGGCTGCCCGCAAACAGCAGCTGCACAGCTGCTGGCAAAGCAAAGGCGGAGGTGGGATTAGCTGCAACTGCTGCAGCTGTTGATGTTGTGCTGTGATTAGCTGCTGCAGCTGCTGTTGTTGTGCTGCTCTCCAGCTTCGCTCGCTTGGCAGGTGCATCTATGATGATGTTTTCCAATCCCACCTCGTGCATTTTGGTAATGACCACCTGTGTGTCCTGTGGTGTCTTGCGTGGTGCTGCATAATCCACGAGCGGAGTTTTGCCCAGCAGCGGACCAGGCGAGGGCAGCGGTGCATCCACAAAGCGCAGCGCTACACTAGTGGCATCAATGCTAGGTGGCACTGCATGGTGATTGCTCACAAAGTTGCTGCTGCTGCTGGTGTTGCTGCTGGTGTTACAGCTAGTGTTGCTGCTGCTGCTAGTGTTGCTAGTTGCTGTTGCCGTTGCGGTGGTGGTGCGCGCTGGCGTTGCTGTGGCACTCAGGCGACTCAGCACCAGTGTGCTGGGTTTGGTCTTCAACTGATACCAGGCCAACTTGGCCAGTGATAGTGGATTCTTGGCCATGTGAGATTTGAAATCGGGTAAACTAAATGATATGGAATTGGAACGAAAGTATTTGCTGCTTGGCGATGACGATGGACTCATGGATGATGCACTGCAGCTGGCATCCTGGCAGTAGGTGCTATTATGCAGCTTCAATTCATCCGCACTGCGAAACACATTGGCACAAATGGGACACGAATAGACGGCATCATCGCCCTCACCAATGGGCACGGCCAGACCGCGTGCATTGAGCAATAGATTCTTGATAATTGAATTATTTGGTTGTGGCATTTGTGTGCTTGTTGTTGCTGCTGCTGTTGCTGTTGCTGCTGTTGCTGTTGTTGTGCTCTTTGCCACACTAGCAACTGTTGCTGCTGGCACTTTGCTGGCGGGCAACACGGGTTTTGGTTTGGCGCTTAAGTTCAGCGGCTGCACATGATTTGTGGCTGCTTGCTGCTCCAATTTGGGCACTGGTGTTGCTGGATCCTGTCGATATTGCAACGTTTGCAGTGGCAATGGTGATGGCGGTGGTGGCAGCTGTTGCAGCTTGGCTGTAGGCGTGGCAGTGCTGCTTTTAAGCGACATATAGCCGCTGCTTGTGCTGCTGCTGCTGCTGCTGCGCTTAAGCAAACCATTAACAGGTTCCAGTTGTTGTTGTTGCTGTTGCTGCTGCTGCTGTTGTTGCAGGTACATTTGGTATTGTTGCTGTTGCAGCAACTGTTGCTGCTGCTGTTGTTGCTGCTGCAGCTGCTGTTGCTGCTGCTTTTGTACTATGGCTTGTGCCAAATTCACTTTGGTTTCGCCCAACTGTTGAGCATTGCTGCTGTTAACATTGTTGCTGCTGCTGTTGTTAATGTTACTGCTGCTGTTGTTGTTGCTGTTGCTGCTGCTGTTCGTGTTGTTGGCATTGTTGAAGCTGCGTGAACGATTCAACTGCTTGGGATACTTTTTCTGCAGCAATATCTCCTTGTTCTCCACTATGGCCTCGTTTTGTGAGATCAGTTTTGAGATGTGCTCCTGCACCTTCTCCACATTCTGTCGGGAAAAAGTAAGAGAAAATAGTTAGTAAATATAGCTATTTAATAGATTTTAGCTACTTACCACTTGCATGCCACCGCTGGCGCTGGCAAAGCTGCTTAAATTGGCGGCAGGTGTGGGCGTGGCAGGGGCTGGCAATACGGCTGTCTGTTGGCTATTGGAACGCAACAGTTGCTGCTGCTGCTGTGGCTGTGGCAGCTGTTGCTGCTGCAGCTGCTGTGGCAATGCTTGTGTCTTTAACAGCGGCGAGTGTTGCTGCTGTTGCTGTTGTTGTTGCTGCTGCTGCTGCTGGTGTTGCTGCTGCTGCTGCAGCTGAAAATGTTGCTGAAACTGCATTTGCTGTATGGCCAGCGCCTGCTGATGCATTGCTGCTGCAGCTGGATTAAAATACTGCGGCTGCCCCAAGTAGTAGACACTTGTGGCCATTGCTGGCGGCACTGGTGGTGGCAGTGCCATTAAGGCGGCAGGATTTGCAGCCAACAGCAGTGATTGCTGTGCGTGTAGCTGCTGCTGCTGCTGCTGTTGTTGTTGTTGCTGATGCTGCTGCTGCTGCAACTGCAATTGCATCTGATGCGAATTGATGTGATTGTTGAGCTTTAGCTGTGTGCTCGGCGACAGTGTGGGATGCGTCAGTGTTGCTGCTTGCTGTGTTGACAACTTTTGTTGCTGGTGCTGCTGTTGGTGCTGCTGTAATGCTTGCTGCTGTTGCAACACCTGCAGCTGCACCTGCTGTTGCTGTTGCTGCTGCTCTTTGCTGCTGCTGCCGGGCGCATAGAGCGCTGCATTGTGAAACTTGGGCTTATATGGCTTGTAATCAATGGACTGACGATGTTGCGCTGTTGCCGAGTGCACAGTATCCGCTGTTGCTGCTGGCGGCAATGTGCCTGCAGCCGGCGAACCCAGCGGCAATTGTTGCATATGCTGCGGCAATGGCGGTTGCTGCAGATACGCGCTCTTTGCAGCGGACAGTGTAGAGGGTGAAGGTGTTGGTGAGGCCATCGGTTCATCATACGGCGAATCCGCACGACTCAGCTGCAGAAGGGAAGGGAAAAAAGAGAGAGTTTTAGTAGGGAAACTTACAATTTCGATTCCTGAAGCGTTTAAAGATTAATTTTAGATTTGTTTTGCATTTAATTCATATAAAATAAACAGTGTGACCATAACATTTCTGTAAATTCGTTTAAAATATGCATAAATGTTCAGTGTGACCTTTAAATTCATTTTAGTGTGCAACATATACACAAATATTATGGTCACACTGTATATTTTTTATGAAATTTAATACAAAATAATTAGTGTGACCATAAAATCTCTGTAAATTCGTTTAAAATATGCATAAATGTCCAGTGTGACCATAAAATTCATTTTAGTGTGCAATATATGCACAAATGTTATGGTCACACTGCAAATTTTTTATGAAATTTAATACAAAATAATCAGTATGACCTTAAAATTCATTTAAATTCGTTTAAAATATGCATAAATGTCCAGTGTGACCATAAAATTCATTTAAATTCGTTAATATCTGCACAAATGTTATGGTCACACTGAAAATTTTGCATGAAATTTCATAAAAAAAATAATCAGTGTGACCATAATATTTGTTTAAATTCGTGTAATATATGCATAAATGTCCAGTGTGACCATAAAATTCATTTAAGTTATGGTCACACTGCAATTTTTTTATGAAATTTCATTCTAACAAATCTAAAACCGTAATCATTTATTTTCGCATAACACTTACAATTTCCACACTCAATAGCTCAGAACTGCTGTTGCTCAGCTCTCCGTCACCATCCTGATCGGAAAGTCCGTCCGCCTCGTGGGCGGGCACATCAATGCCACGCATACGCGCCGCATGGGAACGGGAGCGACAGTGTTTATACAGATTGCTCTTCGTTTTGAAGGCAATGCCGCAGGTGTCACACGGATACGGACGTTCGTTGGTGTGCGCACGTATGTGCTTCTGCAACACCGATGGCTTCGCGCACGGCAAATTGCAATACGGACAGACATAACGTCCGGGTTTTTCGGCAGGTGTTGTTGTTGTTGTTGCTGTAGCTGTATCAATTGCTGGTTGTTGCTGTTGCTGTTGCAGTATTTGCTGTGTTGCGCTGGCAATGACTGTAGTTGTTGTTGTTGTTGCAGCAACTGTTGTTGGTTGCGTTGATTGCTGATGCTGTGCGAATGTTGCTGGCGATAATGTTGCATTGCTGGCATAGTTACTGTTGCTGTTGTTATTGCTGAGCGGTGTGCGTGTTCTGGGCGCACTAGCAACATTTTTACTATAGTTGTTGTTGTTATTGTTGTTAATGTTGTTGTTGTTGTTGCTCTCCTCAAAATTGGCATTGAATTCATTTGTGTTTGTCGTCGTCGTCGTCACATGACCATTGTGTAATGGCAACACTGTTGCTGCTGCTGTTGCTGCTACTGTTGCTGCTGGCGGTGGTGGTGGCGATATGGAGCTATTGGATGACAACGATGTGGTGCGCACCACATCCACAGCATCAGCTTCAGTGGTGCTAGCCAAACGTTTGAATTTCTTATGCAAATAACGCAAATTTGTTGTTGTTTGTGTCCAATCGACAAGTGTTGCAGCCGTGTTAACCTCATCGCCAACAGTTGGTGTTGTTGTTGGTGTTGCTGTGGCTGCTACTGCTGCTGCTGTTGTTGTGGTTGCAACCGCATGCACTGTTGTTGCACTGCTTGCTGCCACATGCTGTAGCGTCATTTTGCTATCACTTAGGTTCGCTTTATTATCTCTAACCTTAAATTCATAATTAATATTCTCACTAATACTATTATCACTGTGTTGGTTGCTGTTGTTGTTGTTGTTGTTGTTGTGGTGGTTGTGGTTGCTGCTGTTGCTGCTGCTGTCGGCACTTTTAGCTGGCAACTCGTTGAGTTTATCTAGTGTGTTGCTTGTACTGGTTGCTGTTGCTGCTGCTGTTGCTGTTGCTGCTGCTGCTGTTGCTGCTGTTGTTGTTGTTGTTTTATTGTTGTTGACTTTGTTGCTGTTTGTTTTCGGTGTTGTTGCTGCAATTTCGTTGCTGTTGCGATATGTTTGCTTCTTAGTTGCTGTTGTTGCCGCTACTGCTGCTGCTGCTGCTGCTGTTGCGGCCGCCGCTGCTGCTGTTGCACGTCGCGTGCTGCTCACTTTGTTGCTATTACTGTTGTTGTTGTTCTTGTTGTACTGTTTACTATTTGCTGCTGCTTTATAATGCTTTGTTGTTGCATTTTCCATAGTATTATCATCAAATTTGCTCGCCTGCGTTGGCTCATCTGGAAAAATAAAGAAAGAAAATTTAACTGTTAAATTCAAGTATTTCAATGCGACATTTTCCACATTTTCCACTTCTTTTCCATTGCTTAATAAATCATTATGCACACACACTGTGCCACAACAAATCCTCAACTTTGCCGGCATCAAATATTTATTTGCATTTTCAATTTGAAATTTTGTTGTTGTCTCCCCACTCTCCCACTTTCCCCTTTCGCTGTTCACTGAATTATTCAAGTGGCTGACAGCTGTTTGCTGTTGGCCAGCTCAACACATTTGGGCTCTTCCAATCTTATCGGGCAACAACACGAACGAACACACAGCTGATAATGCGACACAAAAGCTACATGCTAATTGATCAATATAATATATATATACCTATATCTTTATATGTCTGGGAAATTCCTGCAATGTGGTGAAATGTTTGCGGTGCAAAAAAATTTTGATATATTTAACTAATAACGCTATGAACAAACATTTCAGCTTTCTAAACTGAAATCGAAACTCATTTAATAATCGAAAAAGAAACGAGTAAAAAGTGTTCGACTGTTATAAGCCCAGCCCACATTTAGCTTGATCTGCGTGCACCATTTGGGGTCGCTAATGTCAAATTTGCTGTTGCTAGCTCTTAAAGTTTCAGAGTTTCAATTTAATAGGTAGAAAATCAAATGTACATTAAAATTTTTCCCTAGTTCACACATAGCTTGATCTGCGTGCACTACTCAGCAACGCTGTTATAAAATTTAGTGTTGCTAGCTCTTATAGTACATCACATACATTAAACATACATTTCAATACAACTAAAAAGTCAATTTATCTATTAGTTTTAAATGCGTCTGTTTGCTTTCAAAGCAAGCTTGATCTGCGCACACAACTTGCGCTTCTAGTCACTAAATTTCACAATGCTAGCTCCTAAAGACTTCGACACACAAGCACATTAGTCTCTAAGACAACTTGGAAAAATAGACGCTGATTATATAGCTGTATTTTTGAGCTGCCTTATCAGCACTATATACCCCATATACACACTATATAGAGCGTGGGTATGTGTGTGTGTGTGTGTGTGTGTTTTGGTTCTGATTAGTAAATCCCAGTGAGAAATAAAAAAGCAAACAACACAATTCGACAAAATTGAGAAGCTGTAGAAATAAAAACTCACGAACTTGACTCGCGCGTTAATTGACTTTTGCCACAGACTGTATATACAGTATATACTAAACATACATACAGACTTCTGCTGCTTGCTATTAACTTGTGTTTACTTATGTCTTTATCAACGAATTTATAATGCTTTAAATAACGTGCGATCGCAAAATAAATACAACGACAACAACAGAAAAAAGTTGCCCAAAAATTCCATTGATAATGTCGAATCGTATAGCTGGTTATCAGTTATTGTTTATTTGTGGAACTCGTTGGGTCTGCGTTGTGATTACGATTATAATGATTATGATTATAGCTATGGCTGTGCGTCTACCTGTTGCTCTGGGTATTCTGGTATTACTCAGACAATCACAGCGCTGAAATAGAGCTTTAAACGATAAGTGCAACAATTGTCAACTAAAGTGTATCACTGCAATTTGCTGCACTTTTACTATAGCTCTTCCCGCTCTCCGCCCCTCTGTTTTCCTTACTTCCCCCCATCACCCCCCTTCAGTTTGACGTCAGTTATTTATTTTTTTTTGTTGCCAGTCATTAAACGATTTCCAAGTGTCATACGACAGAGATTAGAGGTGTCGTTTCCTCACTTAATAAAGCGTTGATTAAGCATCAATTACATAATAGCAGCTTGTAGTACGTAGTACGAGGGAAGGAAGCAATTCAGGGGTACAGTGGGGTACATATACTAAGCAATTGCATTATAAATAAAACGTTCAATTCGTGTCAATGGGTCAATTTACCAGGCGCCACAAATGGAATTTCCTACAAATACCCAAACCCGAGTCGCTCTACGAATTGAATTGCTCTCTCTCTCTCTCTCTCTCTCTCTCTCTGTCTCTCTCGTAACATGTGCAGCTTGTTTACTAATTCTACACACACATATATACCTATCTCTCTCTCTTTCTCCTTGTCTCCCTCTCTATCTCTGTTCAATACGAACTTTGTCACATTTGAAGCTGTTTTTTTTTGTAGTTTCTGGTTCACAATCCTCATCACGCTACAGTTATGCCATTAAGTATGTCGCCACACACAACCTGATGTCATACAGTCAGTCATATATATATACCATATAAAATTATCATATTCAATTATAATTTATAATTACTTTATTTACTATATGTATATGCATAGATTAAATATATATACTTTAGAAATTATTAAAAATTAAATAACTAAAAATGATAATAAGTTTTTATTTGTCTCTGTGTAGTTTTATATTTAGAATAACAAATATTTAAATTACTTGAACTTGCCAAGTAAGAAATTCTGTGTGCATACAACACTGTAATTTGTGCTATCACCTAATCAACTAACTAAACTAGCTATTAAAGTACGCATATAGCGTGTAAATATAAAAATAACAATACGTATTTACGTATTACACTTGTCTCTGCTATTCTATTGCTCTCTTTTCTCTCTCACTCTCTCTGCCTCTGTGCAAAGTGCAATTTAGCTGCTTATTAAGCTTTTGTACGCATGCATTATATACAAGCGTCTGGTCACACTGTTATGCAGTCTACGTCACACACACATGCCCCACTAACTCATACGCCGCCGTCGCTGCCGCTGTCGCCGCCCACATGCCAAAGTGTGTAATAAGCACAAGGTAGGCAATATACGGCGCCACTGTCTGCTGTTTATGTAAATACACATACGTCACAGCAGCAACAACAGCAACAACAACAACAACACACGTTTAAACTGTAGCTTGGCTTTCCAAAAAGCAACAACGTAAATTTATTTTAGCGGCAAACGTGTATTTGTTCACTCAAGCAAGCGATCAAACATTCCGTTTGAATTCGCGGAAATGATACGGAATTCATATTCGAATTCGAATTCGTAGTCAAAGAGTCTGATAAAAAAAAAACAAAACAACAACAATAAAAAGTGGGCGAGGAAGTGATGAGTACGTACACACGCATAGAGTCACAGTGTCACGAACACGAACAGACACGAATGATCGATCGATCGGATCACATTATTCACTTCACTCTTCACTCTTGCTCTGAAAGTGATTTGCATGCGAAACGTTCTCGTACCTGTGACTCAGTTGAATATCACAAATCGATAAGCATTGCTAGTGTTATCGATATACCGCAATATTGAAGAGTATGAAAACCGATTGAATTGTATTGTATTATGACGACGACGAGAATATTGTACAAAGTGCAAAAACAAAGTGTGTGTGTGTGTGTGTGTGTGACAACGAAGCGAGCGACCAGCGAGCATGAAACAGTTAAAGACAACTAGACGAGGCAAGCTGAAAAATTCATTCAAAGACCCAAACCCAACCAAGTGCCCAAGTGGCAAAAAAGCAACAGCCGACGGAGCCGACAACAACAACAACAACAACACGAACCAGACAAATCACTGTGTGTGTGTGTGCAAAAGAAAACGAAGAAGCGACGCGACGCGACGCAACTGGCGAAAGAGCAGCGCGAAAACAAAAGCACAAAACACACACACACACACACACATACCCATGCTCACTCGAAAGACTCAAAGACAGCAAAGCAGCGCAGCAGCAGAGACACGAGCAGAAGTTAGCAAAAAAAATAAAAATATAATAAAATCGTACAATAATCAAATAATTGCGCGATGCCAGGGTTGGGGCGAAGCAGCAGAGGCAGCAACTCAACGTCGCATACCGCAGTGTATTCGCACACACTCGCCCTCTCTCTCTCACTCTCTCACGCACACTGTTGCACATTGTCAATCAAAAGTAAGCACAGGGTCGGCTGACGCTGACGTTGCTGCTGGTGGCTGTGACTGCTGCTGAGAAATGATCAAATCAAGCAAAAACGTAGCCCCCAACAACAGCAACAACAACAGGTGACGCGAAGTGGGGGGAACACAAAACACGACGCGACGCGAAGACTGTCGCTTTGTTGTTGATTACGTATAGCAGAGACATATGTATGTACATATGTATGTATGTACGTGTGCGCCACGCCATAAACACGCGCACACACACATATGCATTCCCCACATAACAATCACAACAACAACAATAACAAATATATATATACACGTACATATGCGAATTTTTGCTGACTAAGGAAGGTCTGGGGAGCACCAGCAGCAGCAGCAGAGCAACAGCAGCAGCAGCGACGACGAAACGATAACAACAAAAGCATTTAAAACGTAGAAAACACAGCACAAAACGTAGCAGTGAAAAGAAGCAAAAAAAAAAAAAAGTGATAATAAAATAATAATTGCTACACACACACACAAACAGCAATACGTACACGTACAGGCATATATATATATATATATATATATATATATATATATAGCGATCGTGTGAGAGCGCCAAATCGCTAGAGTTGCCGCAGCTGTCTACACACACGAATAAAAAAAAAGAGTCTCCCCTTCGGCTGCCCGCTCACAGCACAGCACTCAAGTCGAGTGGAGCACGAGCAGCCATGTGGCGTTGTATATATATATATGTATTTAGCTCGTTTTCAATACTAGCAACAACATGACTAATCCAAACAACTTGACAACACTGTCGCCGCCGTTGCCGTTCGTTCGCCGTTCGTTGCTGCTGGCGTCGCTCTGACCGAACGCTGACGCTGCCTGCGCTTTGCTTTTGTATAGCAGTGTGTATAGCATTGTTGTTGTATTGAGTCAATTCACAAGAAACGAGGAAACCCGCCATCATCGTCGTATTCGTCGTACTCGTCGTTGTTGTTGTTGTTGTTGTCGTGGTCGTGGGTTTTGTTGTTGCTGTTTGCATTTGTTTATATTGTTCAAGTGTGTGAGTGTGCGAGCGTAGTATGTCTATGTGTGTGTAAGAGCATGAATCAAGCTAAAAATTTTAATAATTTTGCTTGCTGCTGCTGCTGCCTCTGCTGCTGCCCCCCGCTTCGACAGCAAACGAGTTTAGCTTGTTGAGCGTCGAGTGTTGAGTGTTGAGTGTGTTTCTATGTGTGAGTGAGTGAGTTTGTTAGTGTAGCTCTTGCTGCTGGGCCGGGCACAGTGGGTTGGGGCCTGTGTTTTGGTGGACAGTGCTACTTGTTTTTTCATCGACGCGGGCGCGCAGTGATATGGACACCAACACAAATGCACCGTTGGAGCTCTTGGAGCTTTCTAGAGCGCTTGATAAGCGCTTTTTAGTGAGCGCCCGCTCTCTCTCTCTCTCTCTCTCTTTCTTACTCTTTCTCCATCTTCTGGTATTCGCTGTAGCCTATGACGTATGCGGCAAGCGCTTCTTGTTGTTGTTGTTGGGGACTCGGCAACACTTGAGTGTTTGTCGGAAATCAAATTAATGCGATTAAGCAGCGCTAACGATCGTCGTCGTTGTCGCTCTTCTTCTTTCCTTTTTCTGCTTCTTCTCTCACTCTTCGCAATTACATATATATACATATATTTGTTTAGACACTGTACATATGTCCGTTATACATGCAACGTTTTGCTGATAATAATTTTTTTTTCGAAATGTTCCACTCGAAATTTTTGTTTACTTTAAAAGTGGTTTCCAGTGGCATAAACATAATCAACAAATCATGAAATCAAAACAATACACATGAAATTCGCATTAATTTCACTGATAACTGATAATTCAGGAAAGGAAAGGAAAGGCAGAAAAGCATTAAGTTTAAGATTACAAATGGGGCAAGTGTCTTGCTTGAAGACTCTGTACTTGAATGGAAGTACAAGGGTCTACTCAAGTCACGATACTATAGACACGAACTTCCAGATCTCATAGAGACGATTGACTAAAAGAGCTAGAGCTACCAAATGTGGACTTGACGCACCGTTGGGTATTATTTTATTTTAAAAACTTATCGGAAAAACTTTTTTTAAACTCAGACTTCTATATTCTATAGTCTTCAGAATAGGTACAGTTCCCTCGACTCGACTATAGACTTTCCCCACTAGTTTACCAGTTTAAGTACTGTTAAGATACCATTACTGACAAAGGTCAAGGTACAAGCGTTTTAAGTTAACTTTACTAATTAGATAAGATACGTACTACTTATCATGCGACTACACAAATGGACCCCGAACAGTAAAGATAATATGTTTTGATAATCTCAACATGTTTTTCTTATACAGATTAAGCTCAATATTATATAGTTTTGAGAAAAAAAAACGTAATTAGTAGACAGATAGTTGAAATATCTGACAGTCTCTCTCGTATGAGTAAGCAATCATTTAAGATTTAGCACTTGTCTATAATATATACAATCATCTATTATATAGAACGTAAAAGTATTCGAAAGACTTTTGGCGAAATTAGTTTTTCCTGGCGCGGAAATTCCCAAAATGTTTGACGTCAAGAAAATATTTGTAAATATCTATTAGAAAATCGCCTTAAAATCTAAGACCAGTGCCAAGGTTTCAATTTAAACATATAGATATATATAGTTCTATATAGTACATATACATCCGTTGTGTATACCAAGTATTATATAGAAAACTGACTGATTTTTTGGCACTGCAATTTGAAATTATATAGTATAGATTTTGTATCTACAAATTAAATGTACGTATATATATGTATATATATATTATGGAATGCAGTTCTGGGACTTTGAGACTATAATCAAAATTCAAGTAAATACAAATTATATATATTTGTTTTAATATAAACTACAATGGCAATGCAACGGAAATACATATATGTATGTATATCTAATAATCTGCGAAATATATATACACAAATTTTGAAATTGCGTCGAATTTTGAAAAGCAAAACAGAAACTGAGCAAATTGCCTAAATAACAAATAAAATTGAAACAAGTTCAAAGCGTTTTCTACGATTTCTACGTATAATTGTTCAAAATAAACATAAATAGAGAAAAGATTTCGGTTCTTTACATAAAAATAGAATTCTGTGCCAAAAAAAATAACAGTGTTAAATAATTGCTAGCCAACACTATTTGTTTACATACAAAAACATTAGAGATCAGGCGAAAAAAACATGAAAAATAAAAATAATATATAATATAGATACGATTATGTATAATTTGTTCTGCTTAAATTGTGATATATATAATATGGTAGCTGTGTAGTACTATATGTTCGATAGACTTTTGCTTTCTCTGCTTTCTTTGGGAATTTCATCTAATTTGAATTTTCTTTGGCGTGTTTTTTTTTAATTCCACATTTCATTCGTTGTGTGAGTTAAACAAATCGAAAATTTATTTTTAAATGACCAACTACGTAAGACGACATTCAAGTGTTTTTATTTAGCCAGCGCGCAAGTAAGCAATTTATCTATAGGTTTTGGTTTTTAGCTTTAATTATAGACATGTCTATTGCCATTTTGCTTAACACATTTCACACAGTTGGCCTTTTGTGTTAACTTGTCTCTTGTCGCTGTGTATGACAGCCAATGAATACCAATAAATATGTCAATATTCACTAATCTCTTATCGTTTGCTTAACTAATTGTTAATCATTCATTTTGCATATACTAAATTATATAACTAACTGTACGACACAGAAAGGGCATTCCCAACATTTGGATTTCTTTAAATTACTTGCTCGACTGCTATATGCGTAGGTTTTCCAAAAACTTGATCTGCGGGCTCTGGGTCACAATATTATAATTTATATATTAAAGTTTATGTTAAAGTTTTTAGCATACTTTAGCAAAAAATCTCTCTATCAACATTTGAAGCTGTTCATGTTAATTTATGCCAAAATATGCTTGATCTGCGCGCACTAGTTTCTATGGTTAACTTTTAAAACTCAGCTATAAACTGTTCTCAAAGTAGTTTTTTTGGAAATATTAATGAGAATTATTTAAAGACACATATAATATAAAAGAAAAGAAAAAATTTCTTTTAATATTAAATTTAAAGCACATTTTAATATATGTATAAATTTTTTTCTTTTTGGGCTTGTGGCATTTGAAGGACGGAAATGCCATTTTTATTCGCTTAGAGTGTGAGGGGATTTTTGCATATTAGCAAAAAAAAAAAAAAAATATTGAAATAAAACCAAAACAAGGCAAAAAAGCTAAAGGTATAATCGTGTAAGTCGAAGCATAAATACTCTGCTTAAACATATAAACTTTCTTTCATAAAAACTCATTTGATAAACAGTTCTCTTTCTTTAAAAACTCAGTAAATGTGCAGAAGATTTAAATATCTTGGTTTATTTCTAAACTAATAGATGCTTAGGCACAATCTACCTTTTAAATTAATTATATTATGGATTAATTTCATATACTATTGCATAAAAAACCAAATAAATTGCTATTTTCTTTAGAAAATCTAGTATTTCGACGAAAAGGAGGGATAACAGCTGATTATTTGATTTATATTTAGGGGACTTCTGGAAATTTTGGACACTAAAATATTTAAGATCACTACAGGGTTTTTTTTAAGATTCTATGATACTTTTATATAGTTGTTTTAGAAATATAAGTTGAAAAATATGAAGTAAATATATCTACATAGTAAGTTTTGGACAAAGTCTATGGCAAAAGCGTAATAATATATTTTTTTTGTGGTAGTGTATAATTATAATATGTTTTAAATTAAAAACGCTTACGTAGCGCTGCACAAAAATGCTTGCCAAACTGGTATTTATTTATATTTTTTTTTTTTTGTTCATTCCGCTTAACTAAAGAGTTAAACAAACATAGATAGATATAAATTCGAGTCTGTGTGCGTGAATGATGATGTTCACGCTTGAATGAACAGTTAAAAAGTGTTTTTATAGCCAAAAAAAAGACAAAAAATTATTAGCGTCTAACTGATGGATTTTTGCGCCCACGCAGCGTTTAAATATCTCGATCTATATATGTTTATGGTGCTGTATCTATGCATATCGGTTAGCTACATACATGTGTGCGTATCATTTATCTTGTATCTGTTGTCAAGGTCAGGGGTTGCCTAAGCCCAGACCAGACCAAGAGAGATAGAGAGCGAGAGAGTGACAGAGAGCCATAAACATGTGTCGTAATTCTTGTTTCAGGGCATTCCTCAAAAACACACACACACACACAGATAGGTTATAACTGTTGCATGCTTAATTGTTCTCACAACACTTCAAACAGGGACATTTCTCTCTCGCTCTCTCTCACACACTGGGGCGCTCTCTTCGCTGGCTCTCATCACACGCACCCTACAGTGCACAACGTTGTTGTTGGCTGTTGCCTTTTGTTATGCTCTTAAGTGGATTTCCACCTTTCGTCTCATTGTTTAGTTTGTTGCTTTGTTCTATGCCGTTTTCTGCCTGCCCTTTTCTGTTGCTCTGTGTCAATGACGTTTCATGTTCGTTTGTCTCGCTCTCCCATCTCAGCCATAGCCACAGCGCGCTGCAGACGTCGTCGTCGTTGTCGACGGCAGGTATCCTGGCGCCGGCTTAATTTACGTTTCGTTATGCTTGCAGGTAGAGAGGAGAACAGAGAACTAGAGAGTGTATGTGTGTGAGTATTTAGTTCAAGTCCAATGTGTTCCTTATTGCAGCAAACGTGAAATTGAGCGCACAGCATGACACATGCTTATGCATTCACACCCTTGCACAGTGGAATGTTGCTAACAAACTGGTAAACAATACTGCTTGAAACTGTTTTTATATTATTAACATTTTCTATAATAAACACACTATTAATATTGCTTATTACTTATTAAACACAAATTGTTATTTTATTACATTTAAATCACACAAAAAAATGTGACTCTTTAATTCCTAAAACTGTCCACTGTGCCTCGTTCACTTTTCGTCCCTTTCTTTTACACACGCGATTCAATAGTCTCTTGTTGTTGTTGTTACTCACCCGAGCACATTTGTGTTTAGTAGTTGTTGTTGTTGTTGCTGCGAACTCAGAAGAGGCAGAAAAGAAGATGAGCAGACCTCAAAATCAAAATCACGACGCCACAAAAGCAACTACAACTACAACAACAACTACTACAGCAGCGGCGGGGGTTGCCCTGTTTATTATTGTTGTTGTTGTTTCTGTTGCTGTTGCTGTTCTGCTCTTTTTGTGGCGCGCTACAGAACGTCGATGTTGTCGCCGCTGCTGCTGCTGTCTCTGCTGGCGTCGCTTTGCTTTGGCTTTGACTTTGTTTATTTTGAATTTTCACAAAATTTCTTGGAATTCCTGCACTCGCACACACTCACTCAACTCACTCACAATCGCTGGCTGTTAACGATTTGTTGCTTTTTATTTTCTAATTAAATATCGCTATACAGCGAAACACACACGCACTCAATTGAAACGAAACCGAAACGTAATGACTTTTGCACTTTGTATTTTGAATATTTGATTTATTAGCATATTATTATGACATTCATTTACATTCGCTGCGTACAAATTTTTAACTCAATCTAGAGATTGAGAAAAACAACTCACAACACAATTGCTGGCTGCTGCTGCTGTGATCTAATTTGATTAATGCAAAACTTGTTGTTGGGGACGCACTGTCACTCGAATTCGAATTCGCGTTCACGTTCGCACATCGTTCGCATTCGAACTCTCGTGTACTCGTTGTGTTGTCACTGCCGTTGTATGTATTTTTCGCCTACACGTTGCCCGTTTGTTCTTTTGTGGTTTCTCTTATTATTTGCTATTTGTTTATGTTCACTTCTTCACTCATGTGCCCGTTGCCTATCGCTGTGTTTTTGCTTTTCCACTGCGTACCGTCCGTTACGTTCCGGGCAGGCCAACTTAACAGCACGACGTTCGATCTTCGAATGTTCGATCAACTGTTGCTACTGTTGTTGTTGCTGCTTGTGCTGCTGCTGCTGCTGCTGCTGCTGTTGCTTGTCTGTCGACGTCACCATGTGTGTGAGTGTATATACATATGTGTGTGTTTATGTGCGAGCGGCTGCGGTTATTTAAACATAGCGCCCAAAAGGGCTCACAAATTCGTTTCATTTCTTAGAGTTACCAGCTATTGTTGCTTACCTAAATGCCATAAATATCTATTGCATTTATTGTGTGCATTCAGTTGGCATTGCCAGACTTAACCCGCTGCATTTTTGAACCGCCCCTGTGCAAGCATATGTAGTGGCCGCCGCAGCGACGCCAGCAGCAACAACAACGTAAGCAAGAACTAGTCAGCAAGTGCCAAGTTGTCGGCTGTGTGTGGGGACTGAGTGTATGTGTGTGTATGCTTCGCTTGCTTGTTGCTCAGGGAAGCCCCAAAACACACCGCGCGAGCAATTTTTCTATTATTGTTGTTGCTGCGAATACAAGAACTCAACAGTGTGGGGCTGCGCTGCTTAAATGAGTGAGCGGCGCCGCCGACACTGCTGCTGCTGCTGCTGCTGTCGCAGCCGACGCGTTCTTCGCTTATTAGATCAATTGACTTTGTTTTTGTTTTGTATGCGATTTTTTTTTTTTGTGTTTTGTCTTCTGTTTTTGTTTCTTAGTGCGCCATTTTCTGCTGCTGCTGTTGAGTGCGCAAAGTGTGTGTAGGGTGGACAGTGTGGGAGAGAGAGCGAGAGCGAGGAGGGAAGCTATTGTAGGCTGGGCTAAATACTGTATTTTTTTGCTCTCTTTTGCGCCTGTTAAGTTTTGTAGTCGTTCAATTTTTTGTGTTTTTGTTTTGGCATTCGCAAATTTGCTGCTGCTGTAGTTGGATGAACATGTGAGCTTGGTGTTGATTGATTTTTTTTATTGGTGGCTGCTGATAATTGATTGTGTATCAAGTACAGTTACTAAGCGATTAGTAATTGAAACCGTTAGGCTAAGTTTATCGATAAATGTTAAATTAGAGTGAAGACTTCTTTGGTGCAGAAAGGGTATTGCATTTTTGTTTTTTTTTTTTTGCACTTAGGCGATTCTTATCGCAAAAGCTATCGATAACATGGCTAATGTTCATATGTCTGCTATCTGCAAAAAAAGCAAAAGACAAAAGACAGCAAATTGACTTGACAACAAAAGCAATGCATTAGCGTGGACTCTTTGTCTGGGCAAGAGATCCAAATATAGCAGTACAAACATACGGTATATCAAAACCGCAAATCAAACGGAAGCCAAATCGATAAGACTTATCGACTATCGACAAATAGTTTAAATATGACTGTGTGTGTGAGTAAATACATATGTATGCACATATTTAGACAGTTGACGTACGATAAGGCAACGACAGCAGCAGCGTTGATGATATCACAAAAAAAAAAAAAGGTAAACAATCTAATCAATAAACACAATAAAACCATGACGAACGCGCTACGCACTCCATGCACAGAGACATACAGACAGTAAATGTACATATGTACAGTAAATGTAATGTGCACAATTCTCTCTCTTTGCTGCGTCGTTCTCTCTCTTGCACGCGACGATTGATTACAGGCAATAAAACGTCTTTCGAACCGATTGACTTAAAAATAAACATAGACACAGTAGTTGCGTGTGTATAAGTGCGAGAGCCTTTGCAATGCTCACAAGTGGCCCCAAAAAACTGCAGCGCTGACGACGCACAGTGGTCTAGGCACGCCACGCACTTGGCGAAACCTGCAGCAACAAGAAAACGCTGCATAAAAATTGAAATTGCGCCACTGTGCGACATCTTATTCATTCACGCATTGGGTAATCGATACACACACACACACGCACATACTTCAAATGAAACCATTAAGCGCAAGTCAAGAGAGTAAAAGAGCACAACGACTTAAGAGAGACCAGATAAAAGAGTGTGTGAGGGGAGCTGCAATGCAACCAGAAGCTACGATCGAACAGTGCCGCCAAAGTGGCGACGTTAGCTGCAGACGGACGACAAGCGAAGCACAAACAATCAGTGGAGCCAACAACAACAACAACACAAAAACAACGACATGATCATGTCTGGACAGTTCAGCAATGCTGGCGACGTTGTCGGCTCCAACTTTGTTATTATTACCGCTCGTTTGTGTGTGTCTGCTTGTGTGCTCGTGCACATGCCCCATCAAAACAACAACAACAACTCTGCCCACGATTTCGAATGTGTTTGTTGTTACTGCTGTTGTTGTTGTTGATGAAACAGGTTTGAACTCTTAACGTCTGGGGATCGGCAGTGGCCGCGGCCGCGGGCAACGCCAGCGTCGACGCTGCGTCGATATTAAACGTAATCAATAGAGTTAACTTCTTTAATTGAGCAGCAACGACGTGAAACGCACGAAAGCGAAGCGACAATCAAAACTAATTGAATGTACATATGGCAAAAAAAAAAACAAAAACGAAGAGAGCGAGAAGTGAGAGCGCAGAGAGAGAGAGGCAAAGTGAGCAGCCCACTTAAAAGTGTAAGCACACACATACAGTGACATACGCACGTTTGAGTGGATGACCTGTTGAGCTTTGAGCACATTTGTTGTTGTTGTTTGCTGTTTGTTGGTTTTGTGCTCAATGAGCTGTGTACAAAACTTGAGCGGGTGTCAGAAAAAAGCTTTGACAGGCCAAAGTCGAGATTGCGTTACGCCTCATAGAAAAATGTGTACTTATATTTTACATCGTAGAAAATACACACAATATTAGCTTGAAACAAATTTGGTCCTTCATGTTGCGGCTAATTAAGCATTGCATAATTTTGAGCGTCATTGCAAAGGATAACACTATAGAAGTTATAGCTTTTAAGTTCTCTAGTCATCGTTACAGCTTAATTAATTATAGCTGTTGCTCAATACGTTCCAGGGCGCCATTCAGTCACAAATAGGGCTTCCATATGGCTCAGACTGGCTATGGTGGTGGTGGTGGGTCAACTAATGTCTATATTCTAAGTATGCGTCAGCACTAAGTATGTTCATATACTTACATATAAACGTGGACCTTAGTCAACAAAATTAGTCAAAGTTTGTCTATTAAGTCAAGTGGCCAAAATGGACAGAAAGAGCGGAATATACATACATATACTATGTACCAGATACAAATAGAGCTCAAAGCGAGACAACGAGTCACAGTTGACGGTCGTTTCAAACAGACACATACGGACGGACAGACGGACATGCACATAGACACACTGACAGTTCACTAAAGTTGGCCATTATAACACGTTGATTGCTCATTTGTTGACAGGCAGCGATTGCTGTGGGTCTATTTTAAGACAGCAATAACAAAAACATACACCAAAAACAGGAAAATACATGTTAAAATGCTTAGGTGAGGCTAGCAAAATGTTATGCGGCTGAAAGATATCCTGCAATGCAGCTGGAAAATGTTCTTTTATAGAATTTGTAGACTGAAATGCACGGGAAATTAAATAAGGTCGTTGCTTAAAACTGAAAATAACTAGAAAAGAGTAGTATTTTATTTTTTTCACTTGCAATTAACTTAAGAGTTTCTTAAAACAGTTTAATACCCTCTAATGCACTAGAAAAAGCTTATTTTAATCTTAAAGTTGTTGAAAATATTGAATACTCTGAAAAAATTGAAATAAATTCAATTCTTCCATAAAAATCTTGAGTAATTAATTAATATATAAATTTTAATAGAAAATAAAAAGGCTGAAGTCTTATTTCGAAAGTTTTATACCCTATAAAACCCTATAAATTATTTAGAATAATCTATATATACACATAGACTTAGATACGTACTATATATAAAACTACTGCTCATTTATTGGTAAATTTTGTATACAAACACTAAGCTTTAAAAATTTGATATACAAAGTCTGTAGAACACTTGCCGTAGTTGTGTATACCCGCTGCTACAGAGTATAAACAGTGTCGATTTCGGTTAATATTTGCACAATTCAACCAGGCAAAGCAACAGCAACAACAATAACAACAACACAGTGTGTTAACTATGTATCTATAACTATTTGTGTGTACATATCTCAGTCTACGAATGACGATGGCTGTCAGTCCATAAAACTAGTATGTAGAAGTAACAGCAACAACAGCAATAGCAACAACAGCAATAACAACAATTGCTAAGTGCGCGCACGTCATGAGCATTTGCATATTTGTATTTCGTATCTACACATATGTACACATAAATATATATATATTTTTATATATATATTTATATATATATTTATATATACTTGTATGTCTGTAATGTATCTGTACTCATAGCGATTGGACATTGGCAGCTGGCTGCAATTGCGATTTCGATTGAGACGGAGGCGACTGACTGAGACTGCGACTGGAACTGACACTTTGGCTGATTGACTAACTGACTAACTGACTAACTGGCAAATTGACGACAACAGCTTGCGTTAGCAAAACTCCCAGCTGAAATGGAAATGCGTGCGATATGCATAGTAGAAAAACCACATGACTGCTCATGTGCCTATTACTTAAAAGTGAAATTTAAAGCACAAATTTCAAAATAATGATTTAATAAAATGTTGTGATTCAAAGCTCATATAAAACAGCTTATGTTCTACATAAAAAAGTACATACTCTATGCAATATTTATAGAATAGGGTTTTGCTATTTTTATGCATGTTTGCTAATGAAATGATTCGAATCAACTTTTGTAGTTTACACAATTTATTCATGTGTAATCCAGCTGCAGTTAGTTGTAAACATTTATGAATACCATTCACATTCACATACACTATTCAACACATTTATTGTTGTATTGTATATGAGTATTGTGCACATTTAAATAATATTTCCGTTTGGGTTGTGTGCAAAATACAATTCCAACTCACTGTGTACATTTATTTACCATGTGCTGGCTGTGGCCTCCCAATGAGTATTAGAATTGCCCGAGTGAGTGTGTGTGTGTGAGTGTTTATGAGTGTAGAATGAGTGTGTTTGCTCTGGCGTCGCTTTGCGTTGTCTATCACACGATTTAAGTTCTATGGTTTTGTTGTATTGAATGTATCAAAGCATGAGTTCATTGTATGTTCTTATAATACCCTGCACAAAGTGCGAAATTATTGTTTTAAAAGTTATTATAACCCAAGAATCTCTGTTGTTTTGCCAGCTAGCGTCAGCAAATTTGGCATGTAGTCTTCTTATATGTTTAGTAAACACAATTTTGCTTAAAGTTTTTAAAATAACGCATATTTTTTGTCCACTTATCATTACATTAATTTTTATAAGTTTATTTCTGATCTTATTTTACAAGCTATATACATCATATAAGGATGTTAAGTAGGTAATAGCTTTATGTAACTTTCCTGAAAATTTCGTAAAAATCGGCGCATAAACAAAAAAGTTAGAGCGAGATAGAAGGAGTGAGCGTTAGTATATAAGCTAGTAACAGGCGCTAATTAACGACTGGCTCGTAAATTTCTGGGCTAATTGAAGCTGGCAGTAATAGTAAGAGCTTACACTATAGCTAAAGGGTATATTTTCAGTCGATTAGACACTGCTTTCTTTCGTATAACTGTTGTTGTCTGCTTGTGTCTTCGTGTCGCTGCCTATGTGGAATCGCCTTGGCGGCTGCTGCTGATTGGGAATCGCCAGTTGGGCGACACACACAGATATGTAGCTATACATTCCTTGCAATGAAAACGCTTTTATAAGTGCTACATACATATATCTAAAGAACGGACAAGTAAATAAAACGATCGCAGACTTGCGTCGCCAATGAAAATATGCTGTGAATGTTCAGCTGCTGCTGTTTGCATCTGTAGCTGTATAATACATATCTGTATCTGTAGTTGGTATCTTTGTATCTCTGCAACTTTGATTTCATTTGCATTTTGTTGAGCGAGTGAGCAGCTGTTCGCTAGCAGAGCTAACAGATACATTTTGTGTGTGTTGGCCCCTAGACAGCAGCGAGACAGCTTAATGACTTGCGTCAATGGATTGAATGCGATTTGCGTAGCTTTTTACCTGCCGAACAACAACGCAGAAGAAGAAGAAAACGCACAATCCGCCAAATCCCAGACAAAATGGCATCATTAAAATTACACATTTAGCGGGTAAAACCCATAAAATCATCAATAGAAAACAAAATGTGCGCACCAAAAACACTTGACATTTGTACATATGTATGTACACTTGAGAAGAAGAAGAAATGCTGGCATATTTAAGCCACTTGACTGCTAGCAGCATGCCAAGACAAGCAGGCAGCAGGTTATTAAACGACCACTTGACAGGCTTAACTCGAGTCCTTTTTCGCTATATATATATATACATATCTCCCTTGCAGGTAGCATTTCTCGATCCTTTCATGCTTCAATTGCTTCTGTGGAAATCCCCAGTCGATGTCATTGGCCATTTATAGCCGACGCTACCCTCTAACCGTTTAAAGGTCAACAAAATTCTTTTGCAATTCAATATCCTTGCACCTTCGTATATATGTATGTATGTAGTTGCAGCGTGATTGTTGCACTTATCCTAATTAGATTTGAAGTGTTCCTGGAATTTGTGTTTGCTGATTACCAAAAGGAAGCATCAAACTAGCGCCGTTTTTATTCGCATTAAATGGTAGTTTCTCGAATAATTCATGAACTTATTTAGATTTATTTAGTTAACTAAAATTTTCATAGAGTATAAAGTTGTTAAACACATATTTTCACAACATATCTAGCTAAACTGTTAATTTCATAATAATCATGTAATAAATATTTAATTTGGTTTATTTTATGAATTTTAAAAGATAGTATTAATGCTGAAATTTTGTCTGTACATGTCTCTTTATTGGAGGAACAGGAATAACGCTCTAAAAGTTATATTCAGTACATATACATATATGTATATCTATTATAAGAAACTGTTCTACTAATATATAATCGACATAGAGATTCTTTCTTTTATAAGAAAGTTATTGTCTTGAAACTCAGTACACATAAATTGCTACATTCTATTTATCTAAATTGTTAATTTCATAATGATTCGATAGTAAATATCAAAGTTAGACCATATTATTGATTTGCCAGATAACGATAAAGACGCCTTTAAAGCATTTCAACTCCAAAGCTATACCATTCCCCCAAGTATTACAATGCTGATACGATTTTATGGCTTTATTACTAGTCTTTGTTAAACATACGTGTAATATATTATATTTAAAAATAAACCATTATCATAATATTCTAGGAAAATTGGATATTTCCCTCGCTTTGTGAGTCTTATTTACTTATCATTTATAGAATTATATATATTTAAATATAGTAAGTGCCGAAATCATTTATGCTGCCTTTTGCCATTGCCTTTGTTGGGGCCAATCTGAAATTCATTGCCCTGGAAGTGTACGAATATCGTATCATATCTGTACGTACGTCACGTAACCTGTTATCAGTGCGATTGATAATGAAAGTGAAATGGCAAAAGCAAAAAGAAGAACTAAAAAAAGAAAAAAAACAAAATCCCATAAGTCTATGAGTGTGAGAGTTGTATGTATGGCATAATCTTTTGTTGATACGCATTAAATTGTTTATAAGAATGTACTATATATACTATATATGACTTTCCATTGGCAACGCATATTTGATTATTATACTTAACGATGTTTGAGTGTATGTGTGTCTGTACTTCTATCATGAATCACGCCATTCGCTTTTTTATCAACTAAAATGAATTCTATTTTATGCTACACACACACATAAGTATACACGCACTTTTATCAATATTGCCGAGCATTGACATATATATATATATGGAGTATAAATGGGCGCTTGTCTTTATGTGTAATTGCTTGGGTGCTTGTCAGACCCCTAATAGCTATATTAAACGGCATTACCCAAGTCAAAAGAAAAGAAACTGGCACAAAACAAGAAAGAGGGGGAGAGAGAGAGAGAAAGAGAGATAGAGACATACAAAATCGAATTTGGTTGTCACTGATAGGCATAGAAACTAGACAAATCGACAGATTCTTAATGAAGGTCAACTCTATATCGATATATAATATTTCTTTTCACTTTCTTCATATCAAATAACTAGCTGAGATCCCCAAAATGAGTCAGTTGTAGATAAATAACGGTAACTACCCTCAGAGATAACGATAACCGATTACCGATAGACCAACAAGTAATGATATAAATCAATCATTCACTTGCATTCATATCAGCTAACTTTTAATACAGAAATTTTGGGTATTTTGCCTGGAAAACTAAGTATTAAGCGAAACTTTCTATAGCACATATATAGATTAAGAGCTAAAGCTTAAGTTGAGTGCATTTAAAGCATTGATTTGCTATCGATAAGCGAAAAATTTCAGCACATTATCGATTGCTAGAAATAGAACATAGCAAAGAACGTTCAAATAGTTGATGATGGGTATCCAATGGTTATAACGTACAAAATCAGCTTAAATATTAAAGTATATAAATTTTAAAGCTACAGAAAAGCTCAAGTTGACTATATTTAAAGCTATCGACTATCGAAATATTTCATTACAAAATCGATTGCTAGAAATTGATCGGAGAGTTTTCAAATAGTTAATAACGAGTGTCCATTAAATCTTAAAGTATATATACTTTTTAGCTACAGCAACTCATGAATCGTTTACAAAAATTTCGATTAACGATTATTGGCCTTGGTATATCAATTTTTCGATTACTATTTAACTTACCTTTTGATTTCTCGCGCGACGTTTCCAAAGCATTTTTACGCGAATTCACTGTGGATTCTGTGAATAGAAAAAACGAAAAATTGAATTAATAAATCATCAATTTTGAGCTTAAGAAATTATTATTAAATAAATTTGCAAATATTTGATGTTTTTAATGAATGCCCCACATATGTAAAATAAAAACATATGCCGTAAGATGTGCATAATTAATGGCCAAATCGTTTATATTGGTTTAAGCCAAAAGAAAATAGCTTAAAATGCACTCGTTTGCCAAATAAAACAAATGAAAAGTCTATTTAATCTTTTATTTATACAACAATACTACAGATATATAGAGTATACTATATACTATGCTATACTAAATGTCGAGGCCCCCACGCATTGACACTGACATTTCACTTTTTCGTGACGTCAAGTGAATAGCAGAAGAAAGACCCGCCCCCCCCCCACACCCCTTTTGCCCCCTCCCAAGTCAAATTGGTCAATAGCGAGTAATAGCCAACAATAAGAAAATTCGTTGTTGCCATTTTCCATTTTGGCAGACAGAGGCCAACAAAGTAAAATATCTAGTAGCTAGATATATATACTATATAGTTTCGATATATTGAAATGTTTACAAGCAAACGTTTTTGCGCTGTGTATTCGCTAATTTTAAATGTACGTCTGCCTGGCCATACAGTCATCTACACAAGTATACGCACACACACACAACATTTCGAGCATTTTGGCGAAATAAGTTTTGTCTACGCCAAATGAAAATACCAACAAAAAAAAAATAGTACCCATAGAGCATGTTTAATGTTCTATAAATACAATCGAATTGCTTGGCAAAATTTGTGGCGAAATTCCCAATGAAGGCACAAAAAACTGTTTAAAAATAGCATATAATATATATGCATATATATACTATATATGTGCTATATGGAAATGGGAAATATAATGAGGAATTTTATTTAAAACATGTAGGAAATGTGGCGTTGAGCACGCCTGACCGCATTATACCCGCTGAATTTAAAAAGTTTAAAAGAAATGACGAAAAAATATTTATATGATATTATTTTGATAGACCCTTTTTTAAACTAACTTTTGTTTAGGTAGTTTAAGATGGTATCTTCCAAGTTTCTAAATAATTTCGTTGGAATTCGATTCCATTACGCTGTTAAAGGATTTCTACAGTATACCCATGTTTGTTAGTTCGACTTTATATTCTCAGAGTTGATTTTTGAATGAAGGACCAAATGTCTTTAATCGGATTGAGTTCAGGAATTTTCATTAAATAAATATATCGATTTGATATATTGAATTTCTATACAATTCTTAAACATTTTCGTTTTATCCTTCGTATTAACTTGTAGGAAAAATTAGATTTCTTAAAAAAAAAAGTTTTAAAATGGATTTCCAAAATATGTATATAGTATCTTTTCGCAGCATACCTTCTAAGAATTATAGAGTACCAGCCTGTCACCAAGTTCTCTACTTTATGGGTGCAGTCACGCCTACTTCAGCCTGTTGCATACGTTAAACAAGCTGTATACACCCTTGCTAGCGGGTATAAACATACTTGACTATTTAGAACATTTGTGCTATTTGCTAAATTGATATGTAAATTTATGTATTTGTTGGGCAGACACTTTAAATGACGCACTTTTGAGTGTTCATCATTGTTACACATTCCACAGCAGACACAGCAGTTTGAGACGCAGGCCATTAGATACCCTGTAATTAACATAGTTCTTAGAAATGTCTTTCTACTCTGTTAATTTAACTAAGTAGCTGCGTTGAAAGTAGCACTTGTTTTGCTGCAGGGTATATTCTAGTTGATCATACAGTTGCTGTTATTAATTGGCAATGTGGACTGCGTAGTTGGTTGGCTTTTGCACAATTTGTGGCTGTTCTTTTTGATAAGCATATGAACATATATATGTCTATATATGCTCTATATGTACGTTTTCCCATTTAATTACAAAATACACTGCGATTAAAGGTCTTATCGGTGACCACAAACTGACATACATACATATATACGCTTGCATCTGTGCTGTAAAAGCACTCATGAATGTATTCATATTCACACTCGTTTCTCGTACTTTAATCGCAGCTGCACTTTGAACGCTTTGTTTTCTGATAAGACGGAAACAGAGAGAGTCTAACAGTTGATTGACAATGTGAACGCCTCAAAGTATGCAATGTTTTTTGTAGTTTAAGTTATTTCTAAGGGTTATATGCGACTATTGGTTACCCTGTAGTCTAGTTGGGGTTTAGTGTTTGAGGTTTACGTTTTCTATTGGCTCTGTCATTTGCTGTGACGTCATTTGGCGCTTATTACTCATACGCCATGATGCATACACGTTAATAATTGGCGGTCGCACTGTCTACTGCTGGCGTTTAAATGACTGAGCTCATGTTTACACACACACACATATGCACATATACACACTCACACATTTGTCATGCTTGTTAATTGCTTTTATTAACATTTGTTGCCACAATTAGCAACAATTCGCAGAAACAGCATTGAGCACATCACACTCAGCGGCTTCCCCAGCGCACACACACACACTGTAACACTCCCTCTCTTTCTTTTACTCTCTCTCTCTGTCTCTCCCTCTCTCTAAACTGGTTGCTTTGAGCCTGTGCGACTTAACTGGTTTTAATTTGTGGCTAAAAGCAATGAAGCTGATGACGCTGGCATTGCAAATTTCGTTCAGCCATGTTAGAGCCGCTCTGCTCTTCCTCTCCTTCTCTCCCTCTCTCTCTCTCTACCGCTGTTCTGCTTTTTGATGCGCATGTTTCCGCCATCGTCGGTCGCCTCTTGTACGCCTTGCTCACTTGCTGCAGCGCGACGCCAACAAGTCGGCGGCCATAAACAAGTGCGGCAGGTGGTAAACTTTAAGAGTGCAAGAGCGAGATAGAGAGAGAGGGAGCCAGTGCTGGAGTAAGTGAGAGGCAAGACAATTGTCTCCAGTTCTTCGCTGAATGATGCGTGCACAAATTGCGGTTGCAGTCTGCGTTAACAACTTTTGCTGCTTTTCTGCCGCTGCTTCGAACTTTGTTTTTAGCTTCTTTTGCTTCTTCTGTTTCTCTGGCTTCTTCCTCTACTTCCACTTTGGCCAGGTCTTGGCCAGGTCTAAAGCAGCAGCCACAAATTCCTGAACGCCTGTTCGCTGCTTTAATTTGCATGCAGACTTTGCTGCTTTGCCTAGAGGCAACCCTGTGTGCTCTATTAGACAACATAAGTAGTTAAAAGTAGCTTTAACTCTTAGTTTAAACCTTACTTTATGATATAGTTGTGTTTGATCTAACCAAAATTTATACGTTCAATGAATTTTTCTTCTCAGGGGACTCGGCTAAATCAACAGCACGTTGGAACTTCATTCAAAATCTGGTAGCTCTAGCTCCTAGCTCTAGACGGACGCACCCTCAGAAAACATATGCTGTTTGGGTCCTTCTTCTGACTTTACATCTGACAAACTTAGCAGACCATTGTACTCTAGGCTTAAGTATTAGATCTAACTACTAAAAAAACATACTCTTTTAGTTCCTAGAGAGTCTCATTCTTAACTATTCTCATAACTCTAGCTCTTAACACTCGGAACTGACTATATCGACTCAGCTGTTGCTGCTGTTAGCAAATATATAGACTTTATAGATTGTTTTAAGCCTTTCTCAGACTTTTCATTTGACATACCTAATAGACTATAGTACTTTAGGTTCAAGAACAAGGTCTAACAAGTAGAAAAACTAATTTAAAGGCCTTAAGAGAGTCTCCTGCTTAACTGTTCCCATAATACTTTAAAAAATATACATTCCTTATCATCCCACACATCATATCAAATGTTTTTATATGGAATTCTTGATATTTTCTCACTTTTATTTGCTATTCTTGACTTGAAATTGTTTTATTTTTGCCTCACTGTTTACATGATAAGCTACAGTTACCATAAATATTAAGTTTCAGCTAATAAAAATGTACTATTCATGACTCATGGCTGTGATTGTGTGTGTGTAGTAGTCACACTCGTAGTTAAGAGCACTCGTTTTTGAATCCCATTCAACTGAGTGTTGCAAAAGTGAATCAAATACGTTGCATGTCATACAATATACAATACGGCGAGTGAAATGAATATTTGAGTGTATTTATTCAGTTACAAACTGAATGCTTGACACATTAAAGCCACGTTAACAGTCATGACTCACACAAACACACAAACACACACACGCCCTCTTAACCGTTTCCCCTTTGTGCTTGCGGCAAATCGCTTTAAGTGCCATTAACCAACTGACCGAATGAGGGAGTTGACTGCAAATCCACACACGGGAGACACAATGAAACGTCATTTCATGATTTCATGAAGCCAGTTAGAGCGGCAGTGCTCAACGAGCAGTTACTCTAGAAAACATATAAAAACTGAAGTAAATGTTTTAAAATTGAAGCGTATTTAAATATATATTAAACTGTTGCCATATACGAAGCACCACACATCAATCGCCATCGTCAATCGCAATTGAAGCAGCATTTCAATATTTGATTTCAATTTCATTTGCTCTCATTTCATTACGCGCTCTCGCCCTGCGCTCTCTCATACCCGCTTCCACCCGTTTCCACCCGCTAACACACACTCAAACTCGCACTGTCAGACTCCTGTTACTCGCACGCTCTCGCACTCACTCTTGCGCTCTTTTAATTATTGAAAGCGACGTGTTGCCTGTGACGTAGAAGAGCGCAACAAGAAAAATTCAGCAAATGAAATGAATCGTAAAATGGCAGCAATAAATACAAAAACAACAACAACAACAATAATAATATTTGCAAAAGCTTTGCATATGCGCCTGTTGATTGCATAATTAAAATACCCGACTTTGCTGTTGCTGTTGTTGTTGTTGGTATATTTATATTCGTTCTAAATGTGTATAGAAAAGTATTCACAAAATATTAATTGCAATGCTCTTCGCTCTGCCACTTGGAATTTGTAACAATGCCCAACACAATCAACTAAATTGAGCTGAGACATGTACGTAAATATGTACATATATGCATATATGAATATGTCTGTTAAGTACTTCATAATTTTGCTTTATACACTCAGAGATACCCAGCAGTAACAAGTAAGCACACTGCATACTAGGTGATATGCTATTATGTGCCCTGTTTTGCATCAGAACTTTATTTTTGCCATAACTTACAAACTTCTGCTTTCACCACAGTAATCAACAGTCCACAAAAAAAGCCTGATCTGCGTTGGTTGCCTCACTTTTTTTTAAGAACTAGACTTAATAAGAAATTTGACAATTAAGTTCTTAGTAGTAGTTAGAAAATGTTAAAGAAATTTCCATTTGGAATAGTACATTTTTAAAGACTTAAAAATTTTTTTGTTAAGTAATTTTTACATAATTTAAAGCAATTTTTAGACAATTTCTAAAATCAAGCAGATTTTCTTTCTAAATGTTAAAACCGATCTAAAGGGTATCTCTCAGTCGCAGCTTAACGACTAGAGCTTTCTGACTTTTTTTTCATAAATGTACAAATGCATATTTGTATATGTGAATTGTATGTGTGACTTCTTATCCAACGACTGCCAATTTCTGCAGCTGCTTGCACATTTTATGTAAAGAAATAAAAAGGCATCAAAATACAAAACGGACGGAATCAAGTGGGACGGACAGAGGCGTTCGGTGTCTGCGGTTGAGGCCGGGCCCAAATCCAGTTACGTTTACAGCTGCAGCAGACAGCCAGACGTGCGGACAGACAGACAGACAAACAGACAGACATACAGAGATATAGACAGTCAAGACCCACGTAAGATTTGCAGAGAACTATGCATGGAATGTGTTATATGTTAGGTGGCAAAGTGCGTGGGATTCGAAAAGTTAACAATTAAATTGTGTTCGTCATAAATGCTATTTTTAAATTTTTAATAAAACAAAATATTATAGACTCAATATCAGCTAAATGTTTATGATTAATAATGAGTCGTTATAGCCAGACATTTAATCAATCTAGAATTCCATTTGATTTTTATTGCATTTACTCAAAGAAATAGATGATAATATGTTATCGACAAAATAAAGCGCCTCCAACTCCATAAGCTATATATTCTTGTTATGGTCAATTCCGCTTCTATCGTACTAGATCTCGGTAACTATAAGCTTTAGAGCCATCAAACTTGTCACTTTAACATATTTCAATATATAATATTTAATATTATTGTAAAAACAAAGTATAGACTATAACCTCCCTCCTATTGGTTAAACTTTATTTCGACAACATTTTGGATCTTTTTACGCTGTATATTAAGGGAAAATGTCAAATGTCAGTGTTGTTTTGGACTGTCAAGTGTCCGTTCTAATAAGCATTTAATTTCAATTTCTTGGCAAGATGTCAAAAGAAAAATATACAAAAATCTAGCTTTAAGATAATTCTGTTTTAGCAATCGAAGTGTGATTCGCAGAATACTCAATATTTAAAGAGAACTTTATTACCAACAGGCCTCACCTTAAAAGGAAGATAAGTTTCGTCTATCTTTTAGTTTCGATTATATGAATTTTAATCGGTTAAATTTTAAAATTCGACCCCATAAAGTATATATATTCTTAAACTACAAAAAATTTCCAATCGATTAAAATTGTTTTTGGCAAAAGAAAAAAAAAAAATTTTTTTTTTTTTTTAAAAAACGTCAAGGGGTAGGTATGAAAAAATTCGAAAAATTTTGAAAAAAAATTAAGATTAAGAAAAGCTAGAATTTTAGATGCAGAACTAATTATGCGATCGAATACAGTGCGAAATGGTATTACGCTCCACAATCCCTTCATTTTTAGCCAAGATATCGCAGTTCAAAGTTTAAGAAAAGGTGTTAATGGGATTTCAAACTAACCTAACTAACTCTGTATTTTAAAGAACTGTACTTTAAGCAAGTTTTCCCTAAAAACTTCAAATTTAAAGGAATTTTAAGATAGTTTCGTATTTATTGAAGCCCAAATAATACCAAAATTTCGTTCGGTGTAATTTTCGAATGGTTAATTAGCAGAAGAGTGTTATACATACATGTACATTATCCTATGACTATCTCACGACTATCTATTGAGGTCTACTACACAGTGGTGATTTAAATGCAAATTCACAGATGCTACGAATGATTAACCCATGTGACAGATTGTTCAAAATGATGAGTAAATACAATTTAACGTGAATGAGATAAGCATTTGCGCTCATGAAGGTTAACAGAGTGTGTGTGTGTGTAAATGGGTGTCTAAATTTGCTCACACTAAATATGAAATGAGCTCATGTAAAAACGGCACAAAACGGCTGACAGCAGCAAAAACGCAATTATCAAAAACTTATTCATTTTCATGCTTAATTTCCTTTGAATTATTCTCTCACACAGTTTAACGCGCACATTCTCTCTCCCACACACACAAACACACGCTCACACGCTTGAAATTGCTCTTAATTTGACTTTCAATTTGGTCTGACGTTCAATCTGCAAAGGGAATTCCCTGTTGAGTGTCGCTCTCGCTCACTCACTTGCTCGCTAACATATTTGTTGCTTTACCCGCTCTGCGCTCTCTGTTTGCTTTTTGTGTTATCGCTCACTCAAGCTGTGAGTTTAGCTCGTTTGGCCCGTTTGGCCCGTTTGGCGTGTGCTTTGTGTCTGTGTGTTTGCTTTTCAGCTTTCAAGCTTTATTACACGCATATATTGCTAGAGCTGTTGTTATTGTTGTTGTTGTTGTCGCTGCTTTGCTTTGCGTTTCGTTTGACGATTATCATTAGCTGTGACTTGCTCTCCATTGTTGTTGTTGTTCGTTTAATTGCTGTGAGTACGTTGTATTTCAACTGTTTGCTTCGTTTAGATAAGATTTCACGCCTAGTTAGTAAATTTAGTGGCTGTACACTTTAGGGTTTCATCAACTGACATTCGTTACGTCGCTTAACTGTTAAACAGTTCAAGTTCGTGGAACAAGCTCATTAAAGCTGCCAGCTGGATTAATTGCATCAACGAATATATCAATAAATGACAACAGCAGCTTATAAGCTCGATATTTGCTGGATTAATACACAATTTTTAGCATGAAAACCGTTACAATTAAAGCAGCAAGCTTCTAGAAGCTTTAAAGTCGATTAATTTGGAATTTGAAATCGTGATAGCTTTACAAAATTACTTATAACGCATAAAGTTAACTGTTTATGAAGCGTGTTTAAATATATTTGTTAATAATTTGCGCCCTAAAAGCTCATTAAAGCTTTAAATTTACAAAAAATATGCTTTTTAGCAATTTATATGCAATTAGTTGCTTATTTTAACGCTAAAAGGGTATAAGTTAATAACCACGCTACGTTGGGCTTTGAGCATTAGCTTAAAAAGCGCCTTAAAGCATTATTTGGACTTGAAACTAAAATTAATTGCTTATTTTAAGGCTGCAGCACTGCAATTTCAAGTAAAAAGCTCAGCTGGACTTAATTATATTGAGTGTATTTTCAGTTATTTGGTTTTTCAATGAAAAGCTCGACAATTTAATACTTCTCACTTTCATGTTCGGCTTATCAGCAGATTCCATCGGTGTCTTTTCTTTTTTTTATTTTGGTCCGTTTGCTTTCCACCTTGCCCAGAGGCCACTTTGCACAGATATTTATAGCAACGCTATGTTATGGCCAAAAGATTTATTTTCTCGATCTGCGTTAACATAAATTACAGCACAGCCAAAAACAGAGAGAAAGAGTGAGTAAGGAGAGGAGCGGGTGGAGGAGCAAATCGAAGGCAAAGACTCCTTCGCTCCACAGCGACATGCACAACAAAGTATCTGTATCTGTAGCTGTGTAGCTGTGTATCTGTAGCTGTGTGCCAGCATCCAATGGGACAGACAATTTCATTTCATTTATATTTTATGCGTTGCTTTTCTACATTCGCTTCCTTTGAGTGCGCAAAGCACAAAAAGATACAAACAGACATACGGACACACGGACACAGCTACAGATACAGCTACAGAGACATGCTGCAAATACCCGAGACTGTTGCCGCTCAAAATGTGAAAAACGTACGAATCTGTTGCTCCATCCTGTGGCAACAGCTGCTGCCAAGTTTTTGTTGTGTTCTTGGCGAAAAAGGCGCAAAATAAAAAGCCATACGTACGTACGTACGTCTGTATGTCTGTATGTCTGTCCCATTGCTGTCCGGCAACGTTGTTGGCAACGACAACAATCCTCAATCAACTTTGCTGTACAGCGCGTCTTGTATCTTGTATCTCACAGATACGCACAGCACTTGTGCTTTTGCTTTTCTTTTTCTCTTTTTCTCTCTTTACTTTTCTTTTTGTGCCTTTGCTTTTGCATTTCATTTGTGTGTGTGTGCGGATTGGTATTTGTATCTTGTACTCGTATCTGTATCTGTATCTGTATCTTGTATATGCCTCGTCGTCGTCGCCGTCGTCGTCGTCGGTCTATAAGCAGCAGTTTTCGTAGACGTTGGCGCCTCAGACACAGACGTGCTTTGCGCTACAACATGCTACGTGCCACATTTGTAACGTGACTTCCCTCAATCTATGGCCCACTAAGTTGGCAGTTAAGGGGTATGGCTAAGGGGGGGTGCTAAGGGGTAAGCGGTGGGTAGGGCAGCGCATTGTGCTTGAGTGTGAATTGTTGCCGAGCTGCCATTTAATGTAAATTGTAGTCAAATTGTAAATTTTAGCTGCTTATATTGGCCAAAAGCAGCTGTTAGTTGTGCTAACAGTCGCCTAACAGCGCTGTTAAGTGCAACACTACTCAATATGTTTGTTATAAGAGCCATATTCTGCTAAACAGGCAGCTAAAATTGTCTATAAAACTGTTAACAACAACTAATTATATGCGTAACTTAAACTTTAACATTGCTTTCTTGCTTACAGCTGATAAATAACAGCTCAATAATTGCTAATGTTAAGCTTTTAATTTACTAACAGCTGTTAATGTTAACTGCGCTTCCGCTAACAGCTGTTAACCAACAGTTTAATGGAAGAACTGCAACTTTTAAAGCTGCACACTTTAAGCTAACTAAGTTGGCCTTAATGTCCTGCAAACAGGCTTAAGTTATTAGCCATTATTTTGGCCAACACATAAGTTTAAAATACATATATGAATCTTTGACTTTAACCAAAAAAAATCAAACATTTTGCTTTGAAAACACCGCCGACGCCAGACGCTGAGACGACTGCGTGTGTGTTGTCTGTTAGCCAAGTTAGTGGCTGGGTCTTTAACCCAAAGTAACGCAGCTAGTGTGTGTGTTTGATTCTGAACTTGATCTCGAATCCTTTGCACAATTGAAACTGCAGTTGGTTGGGTTTAAAAAACCTGTAGTTATGACCAGGCCCAGACAACAGTCTGTGTTGGCCTAAACAGCTAAAATCCCCTTAGCCCAAGTCGAAGCCCGAGTGACTACCTGATGTGCTAACCCTGTTTGTATTTGTATCTGTATCTTATTGTCTCTCTGTGTGTGCGAGCGTTGGCAACACTTGAGGCACATGTTGAAGTGGCTGCAACATATTCATATTTATGATACACTTATGCTCCACAGAGAAAGAGAGACAGAGAACTGAGAGTCTGGGATCTCCTTATGCTGGCTTGAACCTGTTTTTGGCCCTTTTTTTTTATTTTTTTTTGGTATGGCACAACACAACTGTGTGTTTGTATTTGGCTTTTGGGCCACTTAACTTTTTATCAGAAATCACTTTGCTCATTCTGCGAAATTGTTATAAATATGTAGAGATATGCTCTTCAAAGTGTACCACATAAGTCGGCATTAATGTTGTGTGTATATATAGCAGACATAATGCTCAACAGGAAGCTGCTTCAAGTGTGAAAAAAGTCGACGCTAAAGATTCATTTCGAGTACAAATAGCTTTTACTTTGCTGCTTTTTTTTGGGCATATTTGTTAGCACTTATTTTTGGGGAATTAATAAGAGCTTAAAGCCAACAGGTGTTTGTTTCCATTTTATTCAAGTTATGAGTTTGATTTTATGTAGTATTTGGTTTGAATTTGCCAATTTTATAACATAGCAGCTCTATAGAGCAAGTAGTAAGAGTTGCTGTTATGTTAAGTTAACAGCTGTTAGGAAAATTGTAAGGAAACTTGAGGGAATAGATAGCATAGCTCTGTAGAGAAAGTACTAACAGCTGCTGCTTTGTTAACAGCTGTTAAGAAACTTGTGGAAACAGACTAAACTTGAGAAAAAAAGGTTTTAAAAATACAGTGTTTAATTATAGTATTAAAAAAAATTAAGCTAGCTAGATTGTCTTGATTATAATTTCTAAATTTATGTAGTATATTGTCGAAAACTTAAATAATTAGAATTAAATACAGAAAAGTAATAGTATAGCTGAAATCGTTCTCAAGACCCCTTTCTTTAAACTTTCCTACAAACATCTTTAACTAAATTACTGAGAAAAGACTTTCGATTTCCAACTAGAAATCTTACTGCTATAACAATTTCCATTTCAATCTGTAGTTGAGCTGATACACAATCAGAAACGAGTACTCTACAAATTGATTGACTAGAAATGAATGATTGCTTGAAATTCAATCAAATAGCAATTAAACAATTTGCAAAAACAAAAAGAACAAGAAGATATATACATACAAATACTATATACAATATATATAGGAAGGGAATTTGAGACAAGAAATGCCCATTTGATTGTAATGTTTGGCAGCGGGCAACAAATTAAATTGATATGTGCTGATAATTTATTGATTTCTTTTAATAAGAAAAAGTCAAATGGTATAAAATTCCTAGAAATTTGCGCGATAACTTCAAGTAGTAGTCGTCGTATGTGAGTGTGTGTTGGACTGTTACTCATACCCAATATGGAGGGAAACAACAACAATCAGATGATATAAAACTTGTTTAGGTGAGCAAGAAACTGAGGCGATAGAAATATACGTCAGGTGAATCACCATCACCATCAACAATGGAATCACAGAATTCTCTCAGACAGAAACCACAAGCAGAGACAACAGCTCAACCAGCTCAGATAGGGGTGTAGTACAGGGTACAGGGTATTGGGTGTACAGTGTGCCTGCTTTCAGTCATTCTGAAATGGTTTTGTGCTAATATTTGACACGGCAACAACACTCAGCTGGCACTTGTGTGGGTGCGCCAGGCAAAGCCAATGCTGAAATCATTTTTATAAACTTTTATAAACACAGCGCCGGATAGAGAGGGCAATAGACAGAGAGGGAGAGAGGAAGGGAGAGACGGCGAATGTGTAAGAGAGATAGCGCACACATTTGGGAACAGGTTAAGCTGGCAGTTTGTCCATTTGACGCAAGAATTGTGCTACGTTTTTTTTTTTTTTGTGTAGAATTAACTTGGCCCAAAGCATAGAGACATAAACGTAGGCTTGAGAGGGGGTGAGAAGAGTTGAGAAGTTCACATCAAGGCACACTTTTATGATGCATCAAATATGTGCTGACTATAAACTAAGAGGAAAATCTACAGTGGACACTGTACAATTACTAAAGCAATCATATAGAATAATTCGAAGTAAATAATGTAAGAGTTTTTTAAGTTTTTAAAGTTATAAAAGTTATGTGTTACAGTGATTCAATAACTAACTAAATTCATTTAGTATATAGCAAATTATACAATACACATTATACATTAATTTGAATACGTTATATCAAATACTTCTCTAGTTAAGCGATTATGGAAATGGGGTTTTATAATTTGCGTGGGCGGTTTGAGTCTTGGCTAAACACTAAAACAAACTCGATTTGCTTAGAGTGTAGACGCACCTTTATGCCAAATTTGGTAGCTCTAGCTCTTCTAGACTTCGAGATCTAGGAGTGTATACATAATAAAGCGCATTAAATATTTATTAAAATCGGCATTAACTGCTGCTAACTGTTGCAAACAATTTGTTTAAAAAACAACACTTTAATATTTCCCTTTAGAGTCTCCCCTTCATATCTTGCTACATATTTTTAGACTACACCCATGTGCAGTGTGGAGCTCCCCCAATTCACAGACAAAGTCCGCGCGCGCGTGTTTGTCTCTCAATGTTTTTTTTTTTTGTGTTTTGCCTTTTTTTTTGAGTCCGGGTTTGGGTTTGGTTTTGGTTTTGGTTTTATTTATTCTTTCGTGAGCTTCCCCCATATTTTGGTTTCAGCAACAAGCCTAAACGATGGCCAAAACCAATGCGACGATGGCCAAAACCGGTATGACGTGATGCTAACAGTTTGTTTCTTTTTCTCTCTTTTTATATTTTGTATAATTTTATTTTGTTTTTGTTGTTGTTGTTCAGTGTTTAGTGCTTTGATTTGCTTTTTTTCCTGCCGTGCTTAGAAGTCGATTTTCGTTGTGCATTTTAACTGAATTGTGTTCTCATTGTTGTTGTTATTATTGTTGTTGTTGCTATTGTTGCGACTGTTCAACACGTTTTTGATTTTCATATCTTTGCACAGCGCCACATAAAAAACAATCAAAAAAAAAAAAAGACTGAAAGAACTGAAGTAAACACAGCAACTGACTTTTTGGGGCGTCCCAATGACGCCACAGACACACAAGTGTTTGCTGTGGTTCTTATTGTTGTTTTTGGTTAGGTTTTCTTACCCTCTGCTAGTTTAGACCATTTGATTTAGAAACTGATACCTGATGGGCTCAATTGTTGGCAAAATTAAAAAAAAATTAAGTTATTTACAAAGTAGAAAACTTTTTCTTCGGCAGATTATAAATTTTTAATTATTTTTGAAATTTTAAAGAGTGAAAGTTCTTTATATTTGGGAAATATTTTAGATTGGGAATTGACTCTCGTCTGTAGAAATAAAGAAACGGAAAAACCCTGTGCTCAAAAAGTTTAAATTTCATTATTTGGGTGAAATTTGGGAATCTTTTTGTATTTTTAGCAAACAATTAACTTGTTTTTTATGTTACACAATTTTTTAGAAAAATAATTTCACTGATAATAGGGCTGTAAAATATTTTCCAGCTTTTAATGCAAGTAAAACTTTCAGCAGAATTGTGAACAGCAAATTTTTAACTCTATTTATATATATATATAGAAAAGTCTTTTATCTTTGTTTTGAACAATTCTCTGCGTCAAGTATTCAACGCAATCATAAAGTTTATAAAGCAAATGCATTGCTTATAATCGATTTAATAGCAGTAAAATTGTACATTTGGGAAATCGTGACATTCTCATGCTGATTAGATAAGAATCACAGTACAACTATAGCTTATTTATGAAGAATATACATATGTATTTCAAGCAAAACATAGTACTATATATATTTATGTTCAATGCGCTTTAAAGTAGCTAATGTTGATTATACAAAATACATTTCGATACGTTGAACGCATTTAGCAATGAACTATGTGAGGGAAAGGTTATCAATGTGCATAATCCACAAAGCATATTTTTTTGGGGAAATTTTGATACAAATTCTCTGGCTAAGATTATAAATTTTGATTTGATTGCTTTGCAATTAAGTTGAGTGCTTTTTGTTGGTATCAGAAAAGCTGCTACTAATCCTTAACAATGTTTGGCTTTGGCTTAAATCTGGCGTAAAAAAAATGTGCTAAATATGGTTGGAGTGTAAAAATGCGTTAAGATACTTGCGCATAAAGAAGTTGAAATATTCTTCAAATTATGCGCCTCAATTACAAAAGAAATATTTTGCCAGCAGCAGTAGCAGCAGCAGCAGCTGCTCTGAACAACAAGTACAAGTGCTGGAGGGGTGTACTACAGGGCTAAACGAAGGCAAGAAGGCCATAAACAGAATCCGAGTGCTGGGAAAACACGTACAAATATGCTATGCTCCAAATGCCACTTGCCCAGTTACAGATACATAGATACGCCAGATACTCTCAGATACTCAGATACTCAGTTACGTAGATACGTACGACCCGTTTTGCATTCAGATACATGAGTAAATTCCGGCACGTCCTAAGGCAACAAAAAAAATTGTATTAGGTTATCCTTGCCACACACATACACACACACACATACGTATAGAAGGCAAATGGCCTTTCACGGTCGTTGCCGTTGCTGCTGTCGAGCAGCATTTTCACAGCAACAACAACAGCAACAGCAATATCCAAGGGATTGGCCACAGCAAAGCTTCCTAGCTGCGCTACTTTCCTGCTGTTGCTCTCTCCCTTTCCCACAGCACCCGACCCACTCTCACTCTCCCTCTGTCTCTCTCTCTCTCTCTCTCTTTCATTTACTCGCACCCTTTCTATGTCTCTTTCACTCGAAGTTGCCCACTCATTTGTGTTAAACTTTCTACACCCTGTGCATAAAAAGTTATGCTAAGGGATAACCCTATCAGAATTCAAGGAATTTAAGGAATATATACTTTTGAGGAATATATGCTTTTATGGAATATATCTTTTCATGGAATTAATATAAAAATAAAAAAAATTATAAGTTTTGATATCTCATTTAAGTCTTTATGTCGTACAAGGTTTTGTTTTATTTCTTTTCGAACTAAATTATACATGTAAAAACTGAACTTCCGGAAATTGTACAGCAAAAGTTTTAGAAAAAAGCTGTGCCTCTTTTATATAACTTTTACAGGGTATGCTGCAGTCATGCTGCGCACGTAAACTGCTACTCGCTCTCAATGTTGCTGTGGGTGGTTGGTTGGTTGAGTTGGTTTCATGCTCGTGCTTTCTGCGGTGACTGACTGTCGAATAGCGTCATCATCATCAACAACGGGCAACATCATTATGAACCTGTTACAGATGATGATGAGCTGCTTCATTGGGGGGCGTTCGTCGTGGTCGTCGTCGTCGTCATCGTCGTTGAATGTTTCGTCGCTGACGTCGACGTTGCTGCCACACACTGAAATTCAATGTGCACCCGCAAAGGCAAATAAAACTTTATCATTTGGGGAAGCCCTGCGCTTTCATAGACTCTTTGCGTGTGTGGGTGTTTGGGTGTGTGAGTGTGCGGGTATGAGTGTTGATGAATACACTCACACACAGATGCGAAGCAACACTTGTATTTTAACAACACACGTTTACCTCACTCTGTTTTGTTGTGTGTTGTTTTTCCGCTTTTTTTTGCCTGCTGCCAACTTTTTCCTTAATTTCTTTTTGCCATTTTATTTCATTTTGTTTATTTTCCTGTCGTTTTTTGTTTGCTGCAGGTTGCTCTCCGGCAGACACACACATTCACACAGGTATGAGGTTTTATTTTGGCTTATTGCCGGAGCTGATTTTGCTTCACGTTTCCACTTTTATTTCGTTGTATTTTATTTCATTTCATTTTATTTTTTTGTGCTGCCTGCTTGACTGCCATGACCTTTTTTTGTTGTTGCTGTTGTTGTTGTTGAAGCACTGCTCTTGGTTGTAAATTTTCTGGGCGTGGCTGCTTACAAGCAGTTGCTTAAAGACTGGAATTTGGGAGCAATTGGGTGTGGGAGATGGGGAAGATAGGGGGGTTAGGGAAATGGAGTCTTGTTTATGAGCAGGACATGCAATATAACCAGTTCTATTTTGGTTTCAAATGGCTTTCGTGTGCTTTTTGGTGAAACTTTGTTTGAGAAGTTCTTAATCGAAATTTGTGTTAGGCAGGCAAAAAAGGAGCTAGACTTTTTAGTTTATAGTAGTTGCAAGTATTTTAAGGATTACGAGAAACGTGTATCTAAAGTTTGGCATGAACAGTATCCAAGTGTTATCGATTATATGGTATACTAAGTGAATTTTTCCTATCAAACGACAAGTATATGATGTATCGAATATGTTTCAATATCGATTATTAATCGATTACAATAAAAATGGCGAATATCGATAAAGTATTGGCTTGCTACATATAGAAAACATTCTTTTTCTGGTTAAAAATACAAATAAAATAGTTATCGCTTGAGTTTCTTAATCGATTATTAATCGGTTAGACTAAAAACTGCAGGTATCGATAAATTATGGGTTTGCTATTTATCGAAAACATTTTTCACTCAAATTAATTAGTTATCGACTGAAGATACATATTTATCGAATGCATTGATTAATTTTAGTTTTATTAAAACATAGTAATTAAATAATATAGATTATTTATTAATTAATTACAGTTTTTATTGATTGATTATTAATTGTTTATCGATTTGTTTATCGAGTATATATGTAACAAATTATAAACACAATTCTACCCTTCTTTATGCCTTATCAAACTAGAATATTCGCACAAATCTTTGTGCTGTTTTCCAGTTCGCCCTTGGTATATTAGATCATCGTGTGGCAACCCTACAAGTGAGCAATTTACAGAGTTTTCCATTAGCTAACTGCCCATTGAAGGATTCACAACCACACCTAGACCCAGTTACAAAACAGAGAATGCGGAATTTAAAGAAGGCCAAGAAACCAACCCTCAATGGTCGTCCAGTTTGTACAGGTTAAAAGGGGAGAAACTATGTATATAAAGTGAATCACTCACAAAGGCCAAAAGCCCCTTTACTTGAAATATGGAATGCGAGTCAAAAAGTTGCCAAAGGAAACGCAAAACAAAGAGCCAACAAATGCGCTAGAAAAGGTAACAAAACCAGCCAGAGCAAAGCCAAGCAAAGCAAAGTAAAGGCTAAAGAGAAACAAAGAGCGGTGTGCATAAGGAATTGCGAACAGGGCGGACAGACAGACGCCCAACAGTCGAGTCGAGTCGAATCGCGTCGCGTTGAGTCGAGTCGAGTCCCGTACAAGGTCTTTCTACCCTGCAACTTGAAGTTCCTCAAGCAAAACATAAATTATCAGCACAATGGCCAACACACAGCAGAGGGAAGAGGAGAAGGGGCAAGGGGAAAGGCTATAAAGGAATGTCAAATGACAACAAAGACGTCAGGCAGAAGGGGTGTTAAGTGGGGGGCTGGGTTAACCAGGGGTATTCCCCTGCAAAGCCAAAAAGGAAAACAAAAACAAAGCCAAAAGTAAACGGCAAAGGCAAAGGCAATGGCAAAGGCAGAGGCAAAAGCATTCCCCGGGCCAAAGTCTATTTTAATTTTGACGTAGTTAGTGACACAGAACGTTGGCCCAAAAGCGAATACGAAACATGGCAACAGGGAAGAGTCTGCCAACAACAGCAACAGCAACAGTAACAACAACAACAACACAAACAAGAACTGTAGAGATTATAACAGAGTCATAAGCAAAGAAAAGCCAAAGCCAAAGGCAAAGGCAAAGGCAGCTTAAGTGCTCCTCCATTCGCTTGGCTTTGAACATGTTGCGCCTGCTGTTGCGTGAGTATCTAGATACAAATACAACTACAACAAGTATAACAACAAGTACAACAACAACAACAACAATTACAGCAAACATGGTCTATGTATCTCAGCTTGTTACTCGTTTTGCAAATGTACCGAGACTCGCACTCGCCTCTGAGTTGTGGCAAAGTGGCGCGTGGGTAGTGAGGCATATGAATGCTGTTGCCTCATGCCTCATGCCACATGCCTTGTGCCCCATGCCCATGCAGTCAAGCTGTAGCGACAGCGTTCTTTGAGGACGCGCAACAAAGTATTTGAAAATGTTGCACAGCAACTAACTGTCTATGGCAGATTAGTGGGTAGATCAGCTATATGCTTTAAGTTGTAGATTATATACATTTATTGGAATAAAAAGTTGTCTATACTGAGTTTCAATTTCTAATAAAATATTAAATTTGTTGATAATTTTCTTATACTACGTGCGAAGTACAAGTAGTATATTGGGTTTGGCAGCGGCGATTTGTGTTTTTAATTAATAAATATAAATATGTAATTAATATTGATATAGAACTACTGTCAAAAACACTTTCCATTTAACAATTGCTGAAGTATTATATGAATTTTAATAGTTTAGAGTCTTTAAACAAATTTTTATTGAAATTTTCTGATTTAAGCTACAATTTTTAAGCTTTATTTCTGGACAGTCTTTGAAATTTAACCGAAAAATTTTTATTAAATTTATTATTTCTTAATTTCTGCAGCTTCAAAGTCTTTAATTTTAATTTTATTGTATATAAAATTTAAAATGAAAGAAATTGTTTTTAAAAATCGAAATGTAAGTTACAAATTTCTTTATTTTAGCTAACATTTTTTGGCAAAAATTCAGTAGAAAAATGTAACGGGTTTTTTAAAATTTAATAAAAAATAATTGATAACATTTGATTATTTCATAATGCAAGCACAACATTTAAGCATCATAGGTTAACAAGCTATATACTAGCTATATATATTCAATATATTTAATAACTATATTTTTGATAACTAAAGGCAGAGTATTCCACTTTCGTAATGAATGGGTGGGCATTTCAAAATCTATTTGAATTTGGTTTAATGCGCGTAGCAACAACTAACATACAGCAAAGGCAACAGTAAGTTATCAGTTATGAGTGTTCTCTAGCTATAAAGAGTGAAGAGTACTTCTCCTCCTGCCTTCTCCGACTCTGTTGCTTTTCCACAACAACCTCTACATCCACTCCAACCCCCCCTACAGCCCCCTTGTTCCATATTGCCGCAACAGTTTCCATGGCATGTCAAAAGTATCTGCGCATTGTGAACTGCGCGTTCGTTTTTGAGTTTGTTACGTTCAAGTTTAACGCTTGTGTTTGAATCTTTGTATCTTGGTATCTTTACTGTAGCTGTCTGCCATGTTGACAACAAGTTTGAGTATCTGTGTGTGAGCCTGTGTGTGTGTGTGTGTGGGTGAGCGCCAAAAGTTCAGGCTGCTGTGGCAAGCTTGATTTTCAGGCCATTACATTGGTTAGCAGCCTCGTGTAGCTGCTTTTTATTATTATTATTATTATTATTTTTTGCTTTTTTCTTCTTACTTTATTTTCTTTCATGTTTTATACACATTTCTCTATCTCTTTCTCTTTCTTTTACTTGTTTTCGTTTTGTGTACTTTTGTGTTTTTGTTTTGTGTCGTTTCTCTTTTTGAAAACGCTTCGCAGCTGCTGTTACTGCAGCATTGTGTTGTGTCTGTGTGTGTGTGTGTCTGCTTGCCTTTTGTGTGCGCTTGGGGATTACGTAAGGGAATCCCCAACATTTGCAGCGCTGCCTGCGGCGGCAGCGGCCGCAACGTCGGCAGCTAAAAAATGATAAAACGTAGCGAAGCTGAACTGCGTCAGAGTCAGTTGCATGTTTTATGCATGAACTGTGTTGCTCCCTCTCTTGCTTCTACCTCTCTCACTTTCGCACTCTTTCGCCCTCTCTCTCCCCTCTCTCTCTTTCGCTCTTTGGCTTGCCATCTCTCTTTTGAACGCAAATATATCTTATAGATACGCGCCTGTGTGTTTGGTGGGCGTGGACTGCAGTGTAACAAGTGCGCGCTTGGTTGAGTTTCAAGTATAGCACATCCACCCCTCCCCCCACAACCCCTTGCACCCCCCTACCCACCTTAGATTGCTGCACAGCGACCCCATGCAGTTCGTTCTCTGTTTTTTACAGTCTTCTTTCTGTGTTTTTTGTGCATAGTTTGCAATCCGCACAATATTTCACTTTGCACTCGTTGTAGAACTTTGTGCTGCCTACTTGGGGCAGGCTTGTGGGTGTGGCAGGGGTAGGTGGCAAGCGGCAGGCTTGTTCCTGATATTGCGGTTCTGACTTACAGCTTTTAGTTGCCATGGTTCTTAAGCGCCACACGCTCTGACCGTAACACAAAAACAAAAACAGTAAAAAAGTAATCTTTTAGCCTGTAATTGAAAATGACTGTCTGTCTGTCTCACTCTTACGCTCTCGCACTAGCTCAGTTATTGCCTGTTGTCCTTGTCCATACCCAGCAGTGGCAGCAGCGGGTATGCCTGCTTGCTTAGTTCTAATACAAAACGTCGCTTTTAATTAGCTACTGGGTATTTGTCGGTCGGTACTACACTTGTACCTACTGCTGTTGGCCTTGTGCACATGTATCAAATTGTAAATTTAACGTTTTCTTGCAATTTGCAACAAATTTAAACGTGCCACAGCATCGTGTGGCATGGAAATTGTAGCTTTTACTTACTGCCACGTCCGCTGCCCTTGCGTCGCGCCATCTTAACAGTTTTGCTGTAGTTGTAGCTGTAACTGTAGCTTTGTATCCTTTTTGAGTAGCTGCCACTTGTTATCCTCGTGCTGCTGCTATCCGACTACTTATGATTACTGCGACGCTTAGCTACATGTGGCTAAATTTGCTGCCACTTGATTGATGTTTATTTTATAAGCTTGCCACCTTCAGTTTCAGCTGCAAATGTCCTTGAAGCGAACTTAAATGTCCTTGTTCCCTACGTTTCCGATTCCGATTCGACGCGACACGATACGACTCGACTCGATTCGACTCGACTCGATTTAACTGGATGCGTCTTGTTTGTGGCCTGGTTCCGTTGTTGCCACTGCCACTGCTGTGTATATATGTGAATGTGTGTGTAATATATATGTACATAAATAAACTATTTGTTTTGCCTGCTAGACAAATAGACGTTCCATGTTACACACTGCGTATGCTTGATGACGACGCTGACGTATGACGTGTTTTCCACTATGGCAACAAATTCATTTATTTTCCGTCGATTTTCAAAATTCGTTTCGCTTGTCGTTGTAATTACGTTGATTTTTCGTTTTTATTTATTTTCAGTGTATTTTATTTTGTAAAATAATCCAAAATATTGTTTTGGTTTTTGTGGTCGCTTTTGTTTGATATGCCTTTTGCCTTTAACTAATTTAATTTGTGGCTTACACGTGGGGTTTGTTTATATGTTTGTTTGTTTGTTGTATGTTTGTTGTTTGTTTGTTGTTGTTTGTTTGTTTGTTTGTTGTCGTAGGCCGCGTTTAACCGTTAAACCGCGCGCGTCTGACTGAGACAGCATGAAGCGTTAAGCATGACGAATGACGAGAAACCAAAAGAGAAGCAACAAAACGATGACTTTAGTTATTTGGCAACACGTTGCGTATACGCATTAATTTGTTAACAACAAATTGATAAGCTAATTCACATTTTTCTGTTGTTGTTGTTGTTTCAGCACAATTTTATAGATTTTATACACTCATTTTCAAATAACTTAATTTATATAGCATTTCAAATATATTATATAGAATTTGTTATCAATTTCAATTCTCTAGAGCGTTTTGCTTGTGTTGGTGTGTGTGTGTCACTTTCAATATGGCTTTGTGTGTGAGTGTAAGTGTGTGTGTGTGTGTGTTTGTGATTTCTATTAATATAACTGAAAGATATTCGTTGCTGCTCTACGAAATGTGTGCGAAGCGCGCGAAAACGATAGGCGTGCGTCGACTTCGGCGTTCACGAACAAACAAGAGGCAATGTTAAGTCGCAACGAGCGCTGTTAACAGTTTGAACGACTCTTCGTGTCATTGCCACGACTCGAAACGAACGCACCGAGCACATTACACATAACCTGCTGCTGCTGCTTTACTCTCTCTCTCGCTCTCTGTTTTGTTGTGCTCTCTCTCTCTGCTCGCTCTCTCTCTCTCGGGCTGTTGCTTTCAATTGCCTTTGCATTCAATTTCAATGCCTGTCTTTGCATTCAATCGTTTTGCTTTTTGTTTACCTTTTTTCTGCTTAGATTCTTGTTATGCTCTGCGCATTGTTTTCTCTTTAGATCTGTCGGACATTCTCTTGAGTGGTTTTTGCCCAGCGTGCTTATTTAAGAGAGGTGCTCTTCAAATCTCTTTTGCAAATGGTATGATGTATAAATTTAATTTGACTCGATTAGTTAGTATACGTCTACCCTGTAATCTTTTAATGAATGCCAATAATTTTAAAAATATTCCTAATAAAAGATTCAAAATCGATCTTTGGCTCTTTGAAATTCTAGATTTAATATTAAACATAACATTTATAAATAAAAAAAAAATGGCTTTAAGTTATTAAGCCCCTAACCACATATTATACAACAATATGAATCGTATGGTTAGCGCCCTTCCTTTAGTAGGTTTACACCAAGTACAAGGGCGTTAACTGTTTGTTGTTTGCATTGTGTGTTTTAATCAAGTGTGGCTAACACTCAAGTGCTTCATTGTCACCGCAGATGTGGGAGTTTTCGCACGCTCGACATGTGAAAGGCGTGGCACAGGCACTCGTTAACTCGTTAAATTTCACTGTCAATGCTTTTACCTCTCACTTGTAACAGACAAAAATAAAAACTGCTGCATACTTTTAGGCTGCAGATGAATTGATAGATTAAGCGGTTAGGTGATGAACTTGTTAGGCAGTTGTATTTCTATGGCAGGGGCGGAGAGTTATCCAAAGTTAACCCCTTTTAATTCATATGACACATTGTCTATCAATGCATGTGACACACATTAAAGCAGCTGTTTTTTGTTTACATACGCCACATGCGCAGGCGCCATTTTGCCGGCAAAAACACTTCCAGTTTCCAGTGCTCGAAATTGGTTTCGCACTGGAAAAGTAGGGGAAATTTCGAAATGGCAGTTTGGCGCCAAATGCGGGAACAATTCATGAACCTCTACGCAGTCGGCCGATAACAGCGCGCGTGTTAGGATCAGATCTATAAACGCGGATACTTAATAAATGTAGCAATACATGTAGTGGTTATGAATTGAAATTAAACAAACAAAAGCTGTTTTTTATTTAAATTCCAGCTAAACAATTTTGAAAAAAATTAACTACAAAGTGTTATTGTTTATAAACAGTGTGCTTCTAATTAGAATTATAATTGCTGCTGCGGATAATTAGTAATTATGCAAATGGAATTACGAAAAGTTAAAGTGTAACATAATTACCTGAGAGCTTAAAGCATACTTAAACATATGCTACAGCTTACTTCTGAATGCTAAATTAAACGGAAATGGGTGAGATTATGTTCATACAAGAAAGAAATGTTATCTTCGGGGTGCTAAAGATATGATATCCTTGCAGAGCAATGTCTAAATTAAGAGCACATTTGTAATGGATTTAATATAATAGTCCGATTAGGTTGAAATCTTTTTAGCATTTGGGAAATGTAAGTACAAGTAAATATAAGTATAAGTGCATATTGCTTGAATCAAGTAAAGAGTATTCAATATAGAGTATATTTTATCATAAATTTCTTATGGTAACTATATGATATAGTATTTCGATATCGATAAAATTTGGATTGCACATTGAAAAAGGCATTAAAATCATAATATGTAAGTTCGATTGAGACTGCTTAAGAAACACAAAAGTTTTTTTTTTTAATATGAGGTATTATGATGGGATTGTTCCTATGGTAGCTATGCGATATAGTCACCCAATCTTGCTGATCGTAGCAAATAAACTGCGTGTAGAGATAATACGCATCTGTATTAAATTTCATAAAGATAGCTTTAAAACTTAGAGTTTAAATAGACTTTATATGAACTGATCTCTTCAATAGGTTACAAACTTTGTAACAAAAACAAACAACCCTCTGCAAAGGTATAAAAAGAGCATATATTAACTGTGTCAAGTACCATAACCTTAATAAAAGTGTAACAATATGACCAATGATACACAATACAATTCATTTATGTATTATTATACAATTGAAAAACATTCATTTATGTATGCATTTTCTGCGGACATTGTAAGCCGCAAAGCAATTCATGGGGATATGTTAATGTGTTTTAATTAGCATGAACGTAATTTAATCCATTTACGCATCTCACATGATTATTTAATTACAATACGCAAGGAGGAAGGTGCAGAAGTGAATGCACTTTTCAATTGTATTTACTTACATTATTAAATATTTTTTTTCGCCGCCAGCATAAGTTGTGGTTGTAATTCATAAGGGAAAATCAATGTTGAATTTAAGAACAACATGTTTGCAGCTTTTAGTGTCACTGGGAGATAAATGAAAAATTCAGCCATAAATCGAATTGTGCCCTTGGGCAAAGTGACTGTAAATTAAGCACGAAAGTCAATACTTAATTGCTCTGTTGGCCGTAAACAAAATTGTTTACGGTTTCCCAGTTTTTGTTGTGCAAACACCATGCACACCCACCCACATACTTATATACCCCTACACCCATACACCCTCACATACTACATAAGCAATTATGAGCAGAGATACGGAGGCACTACTTGGAACAATGGCAAATTGGCTTCATTCAGAGAATTCCAATCGCAAGACGTAGTAATGATTATATTTAAATATATCCATTGTATTCCCTGATGAGTATACTCTTGTCCAGTTTGTTTAACAATACCCACGCTCACACTCACACACACACATTCGCACATTCGTACTCATATTTATACAGTTATTCGCATGAAGCGGATGTAATATAACGCATACGCAGCATTGGCGCTGTGTTGATGTGCTGCATAAGGTGAGCACTGCTAACAATGTCCATTTGGTAGTCGTGCCTAATGCCTGATTTGACCCAGTCATAGCACAGCATTATACAATTGTTCAGTGCAGTCTTCTGTGTCTGATTTATGAAAACTGCCCAGATGAATTATGGGCTTTTAGCCCAGGCACAATGACAGCCTAAAAAGGTCATACGAGATAACATTAAGCACACATAAGTATATATAAGTATATATATGTATGATTCAACAGATTACCCATAAAAGTCGTTAAGACAGCAAGTCTTTTGCTTTCGAGGTAACAAAAACCAATTTTTTTTTACGTCTTTTCGGTCTTGGTCTGAGATTGAATCTGCATTACGGCAAAGCTTAACGGTTTAACTTGTAGCTGTGTGTAATTGACTGGTTCTAGGTTTAACATCTATAATTTCCATTTCCATTTGGGTTTAAATTGTATACGAAATTTGTTAACAAATTAATATTTAGCACGATTTCTTTAGTTAAATTGGGACACATGACGTTGACATTGTTTCAATACAAATACCTTTAAAAATTTCAAACAATTTGCATATAAACTTAGTTGGTTAGTTAAACAAACAATCTTAAATTTATTTTAAATTCCTAAACTTGTAACTATTTCAATGCTTGTTTAATTATTAGATATAGCATTACTTTGCTCGTTTATTAGTTGAAACTTTGTTGAAAACTTAATTATAGACATTACTATATCTCAATATAAAACTCTGATAACTTTTTCAAAACTTTTGCAGCATACTATAGTTTTTAGTTGCATCAAAATATAATTAGTTTTTGTGAGAAAGTTAGAAATTAAGTTTTTGACGTTTATTACAGGTATTCTGAAACCCTTTTTGTTTGTTACGCATTGACTGGGCGTGGCAGAATCGGTTAGGTACATACATACATATATTCTGACATAGACATGCCCATCTGTCTGTTTGTCCGTCTGCTACTATGACAACTAATCTCCCAGTTAATTGTCTTGATAGAATTTGTATGCCTAATATCTCTGCATGCAGTTCATATGTTTAAGTCGGACATTTCGCAACACTATAGCTGCCAATTGAAAAGAAATTGAAATTATTTCTATAGGTTATAACATATTCTATATGTTTCAACCAAAACATATCTCTCTTATGTCTCTGTGCTATTCATTAAGAGTGTTCTAAATACTCTAGCATATTTATTATTGTAAATGCTGTAAATGAATACAGTCGATAAACTTTCCATCTAACCATTTTGACCATAATTTGAGCAACAAACCAAGCCAAGCACATAGACTATTGGCTTAAATGAAACAGTTGTGTGTTTTTGAAGGGAAATAAATATTGGGCAGATAAGTTGTTGTGGTTTTCTTGACAATAGAATGAATGGGCAACGGGGAAGTATTCTTGGAATTTATACCAAAAATATGTTAACTCGCACATGAATGTGACATGTGTAAGCAGCAGAGTAGGTAAGGAGGGTAAGGCTGGGGGGAGAAGGGCAACATAGCAACATATCTGCGTGAGTTGGACAACTACTGACGTCAACACGATGTTCCTGTCTTTTTTTCCCCTGTTTCTCGCTGTATTCACTGTCATGTGGGAGCCGCTGACAGGCATTAGCTACAAATATACAGATCAAAGGCAACACGTGTTTGGAATGTAAAAACAAATTAAAGCTAAATGGAATAAATGAAAAATGCCCAAATAATTGGGATTCCAATTGCAATCTGAGGAGCAAAGTAAATACTTGAAATTGTGCCCATAGAATAGAGCCGTGAGGCTACTTGTAAAAATGGCGTCAAAGATACGAGTGCACAGCTGGACACTTTTTAATATGCCGCAATAAAGTCACTGCATGCGGCATTTTATTAAAATATAAAAAAAGCATATTAAGGCAAAGGACAGGTCCAGCAGTAAGCTCAAGGTCTGAAGAGTATGTAGAGCGTTACAGCAAGGCAGATAGATAATTACACAACAGCTAAGAAATACCCGTAATTTGAGCTTCAAATTTCAGCTTTACGAAAAACTGTTGCCTACTTTTGGGTGCTGCAGTTAAGACTTCTTTTGGGTTGTCATAAATAAAATGATACCCAAAATACCCTTACTGCGCAAAGTAACGGGTATACAAATTACTATGCCATTCTTTATTAAATATCCGTGTTGCATGCTTCGGGCACTTATTAGCCAACATGTACTTCATGTAGATATATGATGGCTATGTATATACTATACACACTCCAACAGCGCAAAGCTGCTTATTTATGTGGTCATTTCATGGGATCCGAGCAGTCAATTTATTGGTCAATGCTTGTCAGCTAATTAGCTGTCTTGGCCATGTCTCATTTTGGGCGATTTTCTGATTGGAATACTCTTAACTTTTTTGCACATTTAGTTATGCTGCAGTGGCCCGGAATCCAATTAAAAATATAATAACTCGTGGCGCTGAAATTTCATAAATGTTATGGAACTCATTACTCAAATATATTATATCTAATGGATTAATGATGCATATAACTTGTTTGAATTGAATAAAATAGATAAATACTAAACTTTCTGAAACATGTAACTGAAATGACATGAGACAATCAGCTGAAATTTGTATATAACATAGTTATTTATTATATTTTTAAAGGATATAAAGGTCAAAATTACTTGGAAAAATCTTTATCAAATTTCTTTATATTTTTCTCGCTGTTCTCATGTTACTTTGGACAAGAAATACTTTTAACAAAAATTTAATTGGGTGTTTTTCAGTCGTCATTTTTGTTTTGAGTAAATAATACAAATCGCCTACCGATATATTTATACAAATTGATTACAATTTATTTTATCGGATTACCTGTTTTGTTAGGCGAACGTAATTTGATGGCACTTGAAAGCATTGGAAGTGGAAGCGGGCCAAACTAAAAGGGGTGAATGAGCCAGACTGATGGGTTTTTGGCAAAAGCTCCTGACACAAGCAGACGTTTTGTAGAACTTAATTAGCTAAATCGGCTTTGTGTTGCCATATATATATATATATATATATATACATATTTTCATAGCTTTATTTGTAGAAGTGATATAATTTGAAATAAAAGTTGAGCTAGAATTGGTGTTAAGACAATAAACATGAGAGCACAGAGACAGACGTTCTCTGTCTCTTACTGTCCCACTGTCTGTCTGCATTATTAATTTTAATTAAAAAGCGAGTGTCTTCAATTTGTGCCCGGAAGAGCAAAACTCGTCCAAAAAAATTGTGTTGCCTGTATGTCTGTGTGTGGTGTATATGCCTTTCAACGAGCCCATAAATACAAATAATAAACAACAGCTCTTGAAGGTGCTTTTTGCTTTCTGAGTTTGCCAGCAGATGTCTATATCTGCTACGCATGTATCTGTGTATTTAAATATATATGTATATATTTCTGCATTTCTCTTGAACAAACGGAACTCGGAACGTGCTCTGCCCCTTTCGCAGTTGAGTTCTTGTTTGCAATGAGTTTACGTATTTGCTCCACTTGGCCATGCTTCACTTAGTGGCAGCAAAAGTTTGTTTTTTGGCTCGCAAATAAATAAACCAACAACTAAGTTACACAGCTGTTTGAACGTGAGTTTATGTAAATTTACCCCTCACCCCCCTTTTGGTCCACCAATATAAATACATATTTAAAACAGTTTTTCCAGCTAAAAAGAAAGAAAAGCAATTGTTTTTACTGCTCACTTGAAGGGTGCAATTTTGTTTATTATTCATTTGCATTTTTTGTTCCACTGGACTTTGGGTTTATTCTCTTTTTTTAGTTCACACTCTCTCAACTTTTGGGAATTCAAATACAATTTTGCACGTTTTTTATACCCGCTGACAAGGGTATATAAAGATTGTTGAAAATGTGTAGCAGGTATGAAAGCTAAGTGTTCAATATAACATAAGTGCATAGCCAAAATAGCTTTGACTTCGTACATTTTAACATCTTCCAATAAGTTTAGCTGCCAAAATTCATGGGTATTACACTCTCTGGAATGCTCTTCTATACTTTTCTTTCATGTTTTTATTGCAGTCTCGGTCATTAGTATCAAATGTCTAGCCGTCTGCAGCTCAAATTTCAGCTATTGGCATAGCTTTATAATGCCGAACATTCCATAGTGATTTTAAATTGGATTTATTTTTCTTATGTCAAAAAAATATCTACCTTCGTTTAAAATATTAGAAAGTTTTTACAAAACTGTCGTAAACAATTTGTAAATTGTATACAATGAAAAAACCAAATAACAAGCAACAAAATTTCAATTGAAAGGTAAAAATTGCGAAATTTGAATAGTTTGTTTGGGAAACATGTGAAATTAATATTGTTTTCAGGCTTTTTATGAATACAAATTAGTGCTAAGCCATTTGGCTTTCGTAACGAATAGCAGTTGCAGTTATCAATTTAATTTATTCACTGAAACTTTGTTTGTTTTTGTGACATTTGCACAATAATTAAAATATTGAAATAATTGTTAGTTTTGTCAAAGAAAAAACATGAACATGAACAAATTATAAATGCATAATTCGTGAAATTCATTTATTGCGCTTTAAACTAAAATTTTGCTCATTTTGTGGCGAGTTCGTTATAAAAAGCTCTTAAAGACTTGACTGTTACAGAAAAAAAGTAATTGTAATTCTCTGCAGTAGCAAAAAGCTATTAAAAAAGCAAGGACATTAACGTACATATAAGTATAGTAAATGTTATAAAATAGAATTGACTTTTGCCATGAGTTGCCACTTGAATTGGCTTTAAAATCGCAAATAGCTGAGGTCATTTAATGGTCATTGAGTCAATGTGGAAGGTCTTTGACATCGATTAAGAGCTCTTCAGTTTCGGCAAGTTTAAAATAAATGCATTTGTTGATGAAAGCCAGTCAGACAAACAGACAGAGAGACTGACAGACGAGTCTAATGCCAAATGACAGCAGTAGATCCATTAAATTACGCATACGCAGCGTGTATTGTAGGATTGAGTATAATTTACGTAGCTCATTTGTTACCCACATCAATTTGTGGTTGTCATTGGACATTAAAATTTTACAGAACGAACATCAAAAGTCACTTGCACATAGATATCCTGTAAAAGGACTAAAGTCGCAGCTGTAGCATTCCTTGGTGTGAAAAGTTTAAGTTATTTAACAATGCAACACATAATAGTTGTTACAAATTTTTAGCAGACACTTGTGCTATACATTTGTTTTGTCCATGCTCGAATTTGTAAGTATTTCCATTCGCATAAATGCAGACGTGTTCAGAATTCTAAACATGTTCTTAGACCTTTTAAAGTGTTTGTGTGCTGAAAAAAAAGATGAAAAAAAAGGGAGCATAATGCTGAATAAAGGGACCAGCACAATGCGGTATTAAAACTGACAGTTTATGAAAAGCATTTTTGAGTGAAACCATGTGTGTTGCCTAGCCCCCCAGACTTTGGGTCCCACTTTTCGGAGCTATTCTATTTCTTGGGTGTGTAGCTGGTGCTTGCGTTGCCTGGTTTAATGTGGTCGCCTTTTGGGATCAACAGAAAATCAATTTTGATAACGCCACGGGCACCCCTCGGCATTCTAATTGAGGCGACACCGCATTCTACGGAATGAAGATAAATTGTAACAGACGTTGGGAAAATAGAAAAACGATTTTCCTAAAGCCTACAAAATAAACGATTGCAAAGGCACGTGGCAATTTACGAGCACAATTGAATTTCGCGCTACTTGGCTACTCAACAGTTTAATGGCTCTGTTCCGGCTCGAGTTTCAGTTCCAGTTCCCTTTTCCATTTCCAGTTGTAGTTCCAGTTCCTTTGAACTAAAGGCATCTCAACTGCTTTCTTGGTTTCGAGTATAATGAATTTATATCTTATTCTGACAGCAAAAGATAACAAACAAAATGTGTTGTTAGACTTTGAGACTTTGTGTAGCAGAATTCAATTATCAGTCAACGCTAAGGCATCAGCTGTCAAGCGTACTTGTAAACCCATTTACTAATAAGCCTGCGGCTCTTATCAATTTAGTCAAGAGCTTAGCGGTTTACTATTCTCCCAGTTGGGAGAATGGATGGCAGGAGGAATGGAAGACTTCTTCAAGTCCCAGCAGCATTATAAAGAAACGATTGCAAGACGAATATCAAGAGTTTCTATTGTTTTTCTCAGGTAGCATTGACTTCCTCTTTATGCCCATAAGAAGTTCTTCAACAAACTGACCTCGTTTAAATCGCAGTGAGTGAACGAATGTAAAATGCGTATAACAACAGCTGTTGCTAGCGACAGCAACATACAATGTAGTATATATGTATCTGTGTAATCCTTATGGCAACCATTAGAGACATCAACTTTGTGTATTTGTCTATTCAGCTTACTGGCAACAGCAGCAGAAAATGCCAAAACATCTAGTCAGAGCAGGGTATGATAAGTGTGCGAAAAGTTGGTAGATTTCCCGGCATGAAATGTATTAAAAATGGACGCTTAGACTTGAGTTTGATTTGTCTTTAGCTAATTGCTAGTATCTGCATATACTTATATAATCTATTATCTAACTATATCTATCTGTTTATTTGAACTGAGCACCCTTTAAAGCATATCTTCTAGTCGAGTTTACTTTCTACTTTTCTATTTTTCATGCCCATTTTGCTGTTGTATTCAAGCGCTTACAACTGCTGACCAGCATTTCACCTGCCTTCCATTTGGTGTATGTGTCCTTTTACGACCTGTGCACAAAGCTATTAAGTCAGGTATGCTGCTGTACACTTGGGTTTATTAAAGTGTGTGGTTGTGTGTGTGTTGTGTGGGTTTTGACCTTCAGTTCAAGTCAAATATTTGTTAAGCTTAGAGCGTTGGCAAAAACAAATACTTACCTTTAATTATGCAAAGCTTTGTGCTGAGTGTAAATACTTTCTAGATATAGGTACAATATTTACATATGTCAGATTTGAGCTGTTGGAAAAGATTATCATGTGTCAATTGAATTGACATTTAGAACTATGATTTCTATCACTGTGCGCAGCAGACCACTTTGACAGCTCCATTGTTATTTTCGATTGTGTGCCTGGAGCTATTGTTGTTGTTGTTGTTGCTATTGAGCATTAGCGCCGATTTCTAAAGCAGCGAAATTTCAATTAATTTTTCAATCAATTTGTGTATAAATTAATCAAACTTGTAGCCACACTTCCGTGCTGTAGTTCCGTTAGTTAGCTGACATTTCACACTTGAGACGTGTTCTGCTTATCGTCATTTCCTGACGAGGGTTTGACATTGCCCCTATAATGTTTGCTGCCCTGTGTGTTTCCGCAGTTCAAAAATCCAGCAACGGGAACAAATGCTAGACTTTAGCATATTTAGGCTGCGAAATACCCTGTAAAGGAGTTGGAAGGAAGTAAACAGCCCAACTCAGCTGACATCTTATGCAGTTAAACTCTTTTCAACCCCTAATGATATTAATTTCACATTTAGACTTTATAAATTGGCTGTTTTAAACTACAAGATACCCCATCAAGCTTTTATTTTTAGCATCAAAACAAGTCGGTATTCAGAAGCCCGAAAGCCAGATACGAAATATGAACTTTGGTAAATTTGTTAGCCAAGTTTACGAGTTCGAAGTTGAGTGTTCGTCCATTTTGGTTACCAGCACATTTCTCTGGGCCATCTCATTATAACTTTAATAATTTGTATCTTGAGCTATTAATTAAGTTAATCAGCGTGTTCGTGTAAAAGTTTAAATAGCACATTTAATAGACATTTACATTTGGTCATTTATTATGTGTATTTTCCAAGTTTCCCAAACATTTGCCACAAGTCCAAAGGTCGCACAAGAATCTATATATACATAGATTTGTTTTCAGTGTGCTTTCAAAACTCATTTTCAAATTGTAGAACTGGCCGCAATTGAAAGCTGCCTGTGACGCCAGTTGTGACAGCAATAATAATAATTATAATAAATAAATATTACGCATACGCCCACACACATGTGAATTAATAGCATATTGTGCAAATTTGTTGCTCTGAACGAAAAGAATATATCAATAAAAAAGAGAAATTCATTGTCTTAATGTGCTGAGCAATTACTTCGTTTACTCTCACACATACGTAGGAATGTGTGAAGAATTTTTCAAAAATTGTTTTATAAACATACACATAACATATATCTATTTATTTTCAGTACCTACTGTGCTGTAGTATATACAAGCTATGTACACAAAAACACAATCGAAGGTCACATATTTTGTTGAGAGCAAACTATCTGCTCATATTTACACTTTTAATTATAAATTGTGTTAATATTTGCTTGTAATACGAATATAGATATATGAGTATATGTATATATTGTAAATAAAGTATATATATTTAATATTTTTTGTTGTATATTTATTTGAATTGAATTCTTATCACGCAAACTTGTTGATTGACTCAGTGGACCGTGTTTGATTTTTTGTAAGTTAAAGTAAACTTTGAATTTGCATAAGTTTTAAATATGTTTGTGACTCTTAACAAAACTCTGTGCCAGGGATTTCCGAAAGTTATTTTATGCTTTGCATATTTATTCAGGATGTTTTAATGCCTAAATGGATGACTGTGCGACGTGTTCCATTAGAAAAATAAATTGCGTTTTTTTTTTTGGAATCTTTAAAGAGCTTTAAAATCCAACAAGCTTTAAACATATTGTGTTTTATATATTTACCTAATAATGATAAGAATTTAATTAACAAATTGCACTCTGTGACACTTTCGTTCTCATCGCTTGCAATTCGAAAATTACCTTAAGAAAATCTGTGCTTTAAGAAAGTCTTCTCAGAATTACTATTTAACGGTGTGCCCATAGCAAATCACAACATCTAAGTATGAACACCAACTTATCCTCGAGCTAAGCAGCACTGGAGTGGGCCCTACTCTGCTAGACCCAGGTGTGTATAATTTGTGTTAGCTTTGCATTACAATTACACAAACATATGCTACCCCCTTGTAGTGAGTGCATAAAATAAAGTAAAAAGGGGCTTAGTATGCTATAGAAAAGCGCACAGAATCTCCAGCTGAACTAAACACTTGAAAATAATGAAATGAAAGAAAATTAAAATGTTAAAACCAGATAATGATGATGTTCAGCAGGTTTTTCACGTTGCTCATCATGATGTTGAGTTGCAACTCTCAGCGCGAAATGCGAATAAAAAAACAAAATCAGTTTCGTATTCTACACAAAATCCACGTCATTTGCATAATTTTCAATGAGTAGCTCGGGAAAACCTGTCGGTAGTACCAAGTACATAACATAGTAAGTGGTTATGTGGTTTTTTTATCAAAGCTATGCTCTGAATTTACTAACTTTTGCACAAACAGAAAAATTCTAAACAAGAGAATTTGAAATTATGTAAGATTGGCAGAATAGAAATGAGAGAAAAATCACTTGAATGCCCTTCTTGGTAATTCCCACAATTGTAATGAGAAGACAATGTTTGCTTGGCTAAGTTAATGTCTGCTTGGAACATTGACATGAAATGTTGTACTTTGAGGCAGCTGTTATTCAATTTCTGGCTAATTGTTATGAGTCCCTTTTCTCCTCTTTCTCTACCTGCGTAGAGAGCATTGAAAGCATTGAAAGCATTTTGTGCATTATGCATTATAAACACAAGCTAAATTTCGCAAGAAAATTAATCTTCTTCGTTTGCCACATCAATATGCAAGCAAGCTTTAAAGCATAACTTAAAAGAACACCTAGAGCGATATAATAAGTGTTATAATTGAGTGAGCCCACAGTAGAAGACCCTGTACTTATTCTGATCTTATCATAAAGATTTGTTAATAAACTTTTGAGCTTAAACATTCTTGGTTTTTAACAGTCGACTCGTTCGACTGCAGTCTTTCTCAAGGTAAGAGATTGTAGAGTTCCTTAACTTAACTCCTATTGTTCTCAAGCTGTATTTTTGCATATATCTGCCTTTAAACTAGCTTAAAACTCATTTCCGACCCCATAGAGCATACATATTTATAATCTACAAAAAAAAACTAATCGATTAAAATAGTTTTTAGAAGTTTTTGGAAAAATATTTTTTTTTTTTCATTTTTGTGAAAAATGACAAGGGGTGGGTATGCAAAATTTTCAAAAAAAATTAAAATCAAGAAATTGAAAATATACAATACAAAATGCTATTTCGCTCGACAATCGCTCCAGTTTAGCTAAATATATCGTAGTTCAAAGTTTTGAAAAAGGCGATAATGGGGCTTTTCAGCCCGTAAGAAGCTTTAAATTCCTTTTCGACCCCAAAAAGCATATGTATTTTTAATTAGCATAAACAGGTTAAGATGCAGAGTGAATAATGGCGTAAAATACAGCTTAAATTGGTAATCTGTTTTAAAATATGTTCATTGTTGGCCAATTTATGGTAGCTTAAAGTTTGAGGAAATGTGAAAACTGGATTTCAACAAACAATCAAGTGGTATTAAGGGCGTATTCGTAATTGGTTTGAGCAATCTGCACTCACCATAAACCTGGCTGAACAAAGAGTATCCCCACAAATTGACTTTGGCTTCTCTTATTTCAAATTACAAACCCAGACGGTAGACAGTTCCTAGGAATACTTCAACTTATTAATTCAGCTTGGTCTTTCCAACAACTTGGTTTTCCATATAAAAACCTAATTGTCTAAATTTAGTGTATTCAAATCAGTTTAAAGTTTTAAAACTCAAAGTTTCCTAATGATTACTTGAAAGTTGTCTGCATCAATGTCCACACCTATAAACGTTGAAAGTTCTGGGTAATGTTAAATCGTGTTACTTAAAGTTCGTTAAGTTGGCAGACAAAAGCATGTTCAAGCATTCGTTTGAACCCGAGCCAATGAACCTTAACTTGTTCGACGATTGTGGACTCCGTAATGAGTGCTTGAACAAGGATAATTAATTGCAGCTGCTGTTAAAGCTGATAATGATGCTGTAGATGAAGTTAGTGTCATTACATTATTCATTAGTTTTATTAAGTTGAGTCTGCAATTTGCATTTAAATGCAGCAATTTCAAATTGCTCATTCCATTTGGCTAAGTCAGTGGAGTGTGAAATGCCAGTTACTGAGAAATCAGTGAGAGCTTTCAGTTAGTATAATTACACTATATAACAAAGGAGTGCACACGGCTAGCAAGCACTCAGCGCAGTTTTGATCTATCACCATTTGCTAGTGATGCTTATTAATAGATTGTCCAATAGCTGTAAGCCTTTCATTAATCTTTGACAACAGCAATGTTGATCTACCACGCTGAAATGTATTGTATTTATAGGTTAGTATGTATGTATTGTATTTTATCAGCACAAGACAGCAGCCAGATGGCGTTGTCCTTGAGCTTAACTGCGCAGGATGTGTCAAATAAATGCGAGTAACGGAAACTGGATGAACAACCTTTAATTTGCATAAATTAAGACGTAATAAATGAACGCAAAATGAATTGCCATTTGCCACGACACAATAAACACCGAATATATAGCGTTATTTCAACGTTTCAGTCAGCTGTTTGTTCCCTTGTCTAAAATTTCCCACAAGCCCATTAAATAGTCGTCCTAACTTTGTTATTGTTTATTGTGTCTTTGTTGTTATACTGCGTTTGCCTCATGACATGACACAATCAACTTTATTGTAGGCGACATTGGTATTCAATTATAAAGGGCTTATACCAGCTTGCATTTTAAAGGTATTACCCAATCAATTACGACTAGCCCTAGCAATCGGATCGCCTAACAACGTACTGTAATTCCGATTAAGGGCTTAGCACCGTACACTGGTAAAAAAGAACATGTTCAGAATTCAAAAAGTTAAAAGCTCAAAGTGCTTGATATAAGAACTTTTACTGCAGTTATAAATATAAAGCTTTAAACTTTTTGTTACATTTTTTCAATTTAAGTTCTCACTCCACAACTCAAATTTTTCAACATAATTCATTCTATTGTTTTATTTTCTGAGAACATATTTCAAACTTTTAGGTTTACCACAAAAAAATTGCAACAAATGAGTTTTAAGAGAATTTATTAGTCCGATTCCTGAAATTAAAACGGATATGAATTTAATTAATTGTAAATTTCATCCAAACAAAACAGGAACAGGATTTATTTTCTGAAAAGAATAATAATAGTTTTTATAATTTTCATTATACATATTTCAAACTTTTAGGTTTACCAGAAAAAAATTGAAACAAATGAGTTTTAAGAGAATTTATTAGTCCGATTCCTGAAATTAAAACGGATATGAATTTAATTAATTCTAAATTTCATCCAAACAAAACAGGAAACTTTGTTTGAATGAAATATAAACCTTTTTTTTGTATCAGTGTAGCCAACACAGCCAGCTAGTATCAAATATTTGATCGAAAATGATGAATCGAGTTGCATATTGTTAACTAATTGGAATGGCATAACGGCACTTTAGATTAGAATTTAGTAAATTTATAATTTTCAGCTGAATTGTGGATAATTTACACATATTCCAAGCGTATTATAGCAAATAAGCCAATTAGCATAATGATAAGTACAATATTGGTTCATTAAACAGGCAAACAATATACACATAGTTTGTTTGAACTAACTGCAAACAATCACTTGACCTTCTATAATATATAGCTGACATATGTATATATAGCTGACAATGTGCGGAAAAGGTCTGGGATTATTCATGCATTATTTGATGAATGTGCTTTTGGAACTGGTCAACATAGAACAAAAAAAAAACAGACAGAGCACGTTTAATGATTCGTGTCAAGTTGTTCGCCACAGTGGAGCCACAGTATAAAAAAATAGGACTTCCTGTGATTTATGTATAAAATAGCACACATACTGTCTCAATCGCTCTCTCTCCCCCTCTCTCTCTCTCTGTCACTATCTATCTGTTTGTTTGGTTTCATTTGTCAAAAACAAGTAGCCAGCCAATCGCACCTCTTTTTTTGTGTCAACTCTACTGCTACACACCCTAAGTGCCACTTGTTATACTCCTGGGAAACTTGTTTATTCAAGGATATGATAAAATTGACCAGAAGAAGTGTTGTATAAATATGTCAAGTACTTTAATTTCAGTAGTAGTTTGATACCAAAACGAAACAACAAAACAAATTGCCAATCATAAATAAAATTGCTTTTATCAGCTTGTTTGGTTCTCTATTCATTTCATTGTAAATTGAGTTACTTTTAATATTGCAAATAACGAGTGTTTATATGAGAACATTGCTTGTTTTTGTCTATCGAAAGTTGTTGATTAAATTCAATAAAGAATTTGGTTAACTTCGCTGCGAGGTCAAGAATGTGTTTTTCCCATTATGCATTCAATCGTTAATGCAACCCCATTCAACTGGAAATGGGGCAAGTTTCAGTGCCGTTGTTGTGGCAACCTGGTCATCAAAGAGAATTTTAAGAAGTTCTTGTTGTTTTTGTAAGAAATAAAGATTTCCTTTGCTGTTTTCTTCGGCTCTGTTTAAGTTGTGGAAAGTATTTGGCTTGTGTGTAAGGGGATTTTGAGCTTTTACTTTTTGCATTCACAAAAGTGCAAAGTATAGAGCTGACTAATGGTTGTAAATGTCAGTGCATTTTGAATAAAATACTTTTCAATCAATTCACTTGAATATAAGTTAATATTATGCATTAAGTTAATATTATAATGGCGGCATTTTGTTATAATTAATGAGTATATATTTAATTTATTCGAATATAATTGATATGATTCAGTTTGTTTCGGTGTTTTAAATTTTTAAAGCATACTTTTAGGTGCTCGCATTGCTCAAAATCGCTAGGCAACCATATTATTCTATACACAGGAAAATAAACGCTTTGTAAAGGCTAATTCATAAAGCGACATTTCTCGTCCTTTTGCATTTTCAACAAAGACACAACATCAACTGTTTTAATATAATACTATGTACTATTGTAGTATTGCTATGGACATGATTATGCATGTTTACAGTATTTCAAAAGAGAGAAGGAAACACAGATGCCCTACATGTGTGTGTGTATGCACATATGTCAACATATTTAGACAACGCTTCACAAACTGAAAAAAGTTCTTTTTTTTTTGTGTGTTGACAATTGAATTAAATCTCTGGCTGATCCTTGACCCTGAGCAACGCAACGCTGGCAACTGCCTTAGACTTAACCTTATCATGATGGTGGCGGGATGGATATGATGTGATTATGCTAATATAATGCCAAAGCTTAAACACTGACAATGATGGGCTTGATTATGATGACATGGCAATGACAGTGTGCTCAGTGTGCTAAAAAGCGAAGAGATACTTAAATCGAGACTGCGACTCTGAGACGACATTCTAAGCGATAAATATTAACGCCTTGAACTGCGTATAATTGTTATGCTCTTCGTGATAGACATCTTTTTTTCTTGTTGTGTGTATGTGCCAGATGATAAGACAGATATCGTAAAGCGAAATGTGTCTCTGACATTCTGCTGACTTGGCGACAGTTTTGGCAGTACTTTTCCTTCATCGTTTCTATGGTTTGCTTTTGGGTTAAAGGTCAGTAGCCAGGTCTGTACCATTAAGGAGCTCATCCATTTGATTTGTGCGCTTGAATAGACAATATTTTGTATGTGTTACGAATCAAATACCGGAAAAAAGAACTCTTTCCCCAGCTGCATTAAATGTTGCTGCTGATGCTGCTTCTAGTTCAACAAGGCTTAAGTGATATAAAAATCAATGTACCGCGCAGCGCACAAACACGTACACACACACGCACGAGGACTCCTACACATCCGTTGGCAATTTTGTTCGGTTTTCCCTTTTTTGTGGCTGCGGTTCTGGCAACCCACAGCAAACCGAAGAAGAATTTTTCTTCTATCGTTATTTGCTTTAACGGGTGGCAACTTTTCCATTAGCAAAGTTAATGCATCCAAAAGCCAGTTCTAAGTCGGCAAAATCACGAAACCAAAGAACTGACAAATCTCTACACTAACCATGCATCTATTAATGGTCATTTATAGTACCAACTTTTTCTTTGTTTCAATCTCCTGATTGACTTTCGCTTAAGCAAAAAAAAAAAAACCAAAGCATACTTCTTGGGGCTGCTTAAATTTGACGTGCTTCTTTGTTAATTTAACAAATTTTTTTTGTTTGACAGGTTCATTGAGCTTGTAGTACATACATTCATTTACAAGCAGCAGATGTTGCTTCTCGAGTTTTTTTGACTCTATTAAACTTGGCTTAACTTTAATAGAAAGTTTGCTTAACTCATACAATTTAATATTATCGAGTGCGTAATGTTTTCGTACCATGTACAATTTATTAAATTTATTCCATTGTCAAATAAATGTGTCTATAAACGGGCATTGTTTAATTGAGCAATAAAGGCAATTGAACTTGAAATTTGTAATTAAGCGACATTCGACAAATGACAGTGGCGTTAATTAAAATATTTTGCTCGTAATTTATTCGAATGTTTTTGCGGTCTGTGGTCTGGTCGAATTGATAAATGATTGTCAGACAGCGATTTCTCATGTGCTCTTTAACGGTTCGGATCGTTATTATTTTATCTTAATACATACTTATCTTTGTTTTCTTTTTTCTCTCATTCTCTCTTTCCCGCTCTTTCGTTTAGTACTTTTTGCTGGCGCCAACAATTTGCATAATTAAAGCCGTCGAACAGATAGTGAAAAGAGATAACAGGTAAGTCAGTCTATTTATAATGGAGCGATTTCATATTTGCAATGCAAATTTCCCACTTTTTTATATATATTTGTTGTTTTATTTTCCTTTGTTGTTGCTATTATTATTGTTACTACTCTTTGGAGCTGTTAACAAATTTATGCGCTTGGCGCATGCGAGAATTGTGTGGGATTGGGTTAAGGTGTCTTCTGTTAATACCTTTTAGTCACTCAATAATTGGCTAATAAAATGTATTATGAGATAACAAATAGTTACTATTTGTTGTATACAAGCAAATTATTCAACTTTGGTTAATTGTTTTTGGTTTATCTTTTCAAAAGTGTTGCTTAAATTGTGTTTTTGATTTTACTGCTCATAGGGTATTGGCACGTCGACTGTTCCGCTTATACTTGTTTTGTTTATGTTGTTTTGGGAATGCCATTGGGAATTTTGGGAATTTCTTGCCGTTTCCAGTTGTTTGTGGCATTCAAAAGCATCAAACAAACAGATGACAACATGTGGGAGATCCATAAAAATGTCGTAAAAAGAAGAACTATTGTTATTGACATAAACTGTACTAAGTGGTAAGACAAAGTGCTACACTCAAATTAATTACACACTGCCTCTATGGGTGTGTGTGTGTGTATGTTGTAAACAAAATAATTAGCCAGATGCAAAGAGGCTTTAATAAGACAGCATGCTGCTGGAGTATTGCAGTTTGGTCAATCGGGAGAAACTTGTCTGTAACAGGATAACTTTAGTATGAGAATACTCGATTGAAAACCTTGCAGAGGCAATTATAGTACCATCTGAGTCCATCTGACTTTCTAAACATCTATTGTTTTTGGAACTAATCTCTCAGTTTGCAACTGAACAACAATTTGTTCGCCTATTGTCAGACACGATTGGACTTGTATTTCTGAGTGGCATCCTGTGCACACCTGCAGGGCTCATAAAGCTTAGATAATTTCATATTCGAATACATGTGTTATTATATACATATGTATATACAGACATGTGTACACTTGCCTTCATGGCTGGCAAACACATTTATCTCACATAAATTCAATATGTGCAGCTCATGCTAAGCTTAAAATCTTTTTATTGCTGCTGGCCATAAATGTTTGCATGCAGGTGGAGTACACTAAAAAGGTCTGGCTTCTATCAGGGATATGAGAAACTTACCCAGAGTGCCTAGCTAAACATCAAAAGTAAAGGGGGGGAGGGGTAGGTGGTATAGAGGAGGAGTTAGTGAGCCCTAAGCATGTTGTGAGTGCATTCTACCGAAGGTCACCTTGAAACTGCTCAGTTTGTGTTAGTCAGTTCGTTGTCAAGTGCTATGCAATCACTTGTGTGTGTCGGATATTGCAATAAATTTTCAAAGTCCACATTTAATGTATCAGAAACATTCAATTCCTGGAATCAATAGCAAAGTATGCAATAAACTTTCAGTCAAATTTAACCTGAACCTGGTCCATTTGTCCATTGGTATTGAAAAATGCCTTTGTTAACCAAACGAAATTAAAATAGAACATTTGTGCGATAGAAAAATTTTAAAAATGTGCATGCAATTGTATACGCTCAACTGATGAATTCAGTTGAATTTTAATTTAGTTCTATTGACAAAGAATATAAACTAAAATAAAATGTGCATATGTTCTAGTGTTAATATCCCTTTGAACATATAAACTTTTTATTTTAATTGGAATTCTTTGCAAATAAGGGTCAAATTTCTTTCTTTCTTTTGTGAAAAGTGCCGATAAATATGAGAAAATAATAAATTCATAATTTAGAATCGCAAAACATTAATTGATTTGGGATATTCCCATAATATGATATTTCTATTCAGCTGAAGTTGCTCGGAATTTCTTTTTGGGAACAAGTTGTGCTTTTGAAATATTCGAACAAATACGAAAGAGACTATTATACAATTCCATAAATTAATTTATCTAGATTTGATACGTTTTTATACCACAACGTTTAAGAGTGTTTAATTAACATTATCGTTAATTAAAACGGGTGTGAAATGCCTTATTAAACAATGAGATTATCATTATGCAAATGTGTATGAAATAATTAAACAATTATTTAATTTTTCAAGGATTTTATTTTATTGTAGGTTTTGTTTTTTTTTTTGGTTGGTAGTAAACTAGGCATTAAACAGAATATTTATTGGTCAACAGGGTTTGAGGTTTAGTAGTGCACAACAAATGTGTTGGGATCAATAACGGTGGCCACCTCCCAGGGATGGACAATCGAGCGACCGGGATAACGATTGTAGGCAGCTGTATAGAGAATTAGGTTATGCTTCAACTCTGCTGATATAAACTGTTTTTCTTAACTTACCAATAATCTTGTTGATGGCAGTTTGGGCATCCAGAATATGTTCTCCAGGTGCTGGCGCCGCATTGACCAGGATCAGGCAAATGGTGGCAATTACCAAAGCGAATACAATGAATTTCGACATTTTGTAAGTTTTTGGGTTTCTGTTTGGGTTTTGCTGCGGATGCTACTGTGGTGCTGTTGCTCAAGTTTGGGCCAAGTCTAATTAACCATGTGCCAGCTGCCGCTATTTATACCACTTAGAGAAAGATGCTGCTAGAAGATGCTCTGGGATGAATGAAAGCCAAAAAAGCCGAACAGTCGGAAACCGAAATTCTAAAAACCGCTGGTCACAGCTGTTTTTCGAAATTGATTTCTTGTTTTGCTTGTCGCAAACAATTAATTTCTATGCAGAGAAAGAGAGAGAGAGCGAGAGAGACTCCCAAATGTGTAGTATAGTATAATCCTCAACGTAATAACCTAAACAAAAGCAGAACGGAATCAAATAAAAGACGTTCCAAAACGAGTTTCGCTAAAGAACAAACGGTTAAGGTTATCGGCGGGAATTCCAATAGCATAGAAAGTAAACAAAAAAAAAAAAAACAATATCGCGACGATTAAATTAATAAATATATATAAAAATTAATATTTCTAAGCTGCTTTTTTCTCTTGATTTTTGTAATTTAAAATTTATATGCATTTGCAATTATGTTATCGCTTTTTTGCATAAGAATGTCGTATATTTTACGGCTGTTTGTGTTCCCTATTCTTGCAGTTCATTGTACGCCTCACATTTTGGTTTCGGTTTTTCTGTTTTGTTGTGGATTCTTGTGGCTTGGGCTTTACCCACCCATCATACTGCTTTTTTTTTTTCTTCATTTTGTTTTTTGTTGATATCCGGCGCCGCGTGCGAGATCAAAGACCAATATCGTTTGATATGGCAAATTTTGTCGCCTTTGTTACTGAATTCGAATTGATAAACAAACCCGTTGGCATGAAATTTTGTCGCCCCAAAGAAAGTAAGAATATAATCGGCTGCTGTGCATATTTTATTCATAAATTGCAAATTATTTCTTATAAAGAAGTTGTGTGCTCAACGACTAACCGACACTTAAATACCTGTACTTAAATTTATGCTTAAAAATAATAACTTCAACTGCTGAGGCACTTTAACAACTTTCTAACAATAACTCGGCAAAAACCACAAATACCCTACGCATGCCAAGCATTCTGGATTGTTATTCTAAAATGTGTAAATCCGCCGCGTGGTGGCTTTTAAGAGTCCTTGATAAAAAGCGAAAATGTCAGGCAACAGCTGTAACATTACAAGCTGCAAACTTTGCCTGTACGTACATGTGCTGCGATTTAGGGATATAAGTGTCTGCATACACTTTAACAGTATATTATGCAGTTTTCATGTTGTTTGTAATGCTTGGATGATTTTGGAAAATCAGGTTTTTAATTCAGTAATTTGCATTTACAATTATTTGCATTAAGCAAATTATGTTTATTTAAAATTCAGCTGCTCTATCATACAGTTGCCATATGAACAATCCATACCTATATTATATATCAAACAAATTTCTTCAAAATCCGTCAGTAACTACGTAAAATAAACTGTTTATAGGGCTTTAAAATCTTCGGCTTTTAGAAGTGAAGTTTAGCTCCTTGTTTTCTTTGCCATAAGCGTAACATAAGTTTGATTGGAATTCGCGTTTTGGGCCATGTTTGCCATTCCCCCTATGGCTTTAATGGGCCTGTTTAAGGAATTGTGTTCAATATAATGCGTGTTACGCTAATGCAGACACGTGACGTCTTAGCACAATTTTCAGCATTAAAATGATTGAGACAAACGCGTTTCAGATGACACAAAAATGAGTTGGGTTGACAGCAAGGATCTGTTTTTGCTTTTGCTTCTGCGTTGAGGTAACTTTTGTTACCCAATTTCCGTTGTGGAGACAACCAACTTCCCCATTGTGCTGTACTTGTTGCTGTCACATGGGAATTGAGTATCTGTCTAGCATATGGTTCAATGGTTTATGAATTGTTAATCAAGTATACGACTAATGAGACAGGCATGGCACCAAAATAAAGCTGCTTATCGCAATGTTTATTAGTCGCCAGTTATACAATCAGTATTGCTGCTGCGCACACAGGGCATATTTCGCAGTAAATTATCCTAATATACAGCAGCGCCTCCATGACTGACTTCCAAGTACAATTAAATGCTAGGTTATGCGAGCGTTGCTCATAAAGTCCAATAAACAATGGCATTGTAAGTGATTTCAATTATTAATAAACGTACTTTGTTACTTTTGCTATTCATTTCTGTGCTGAATAAAAGAACAGTGTGACCATGCTCTGATTTCTTTGGTATTTTAGGGCAAGCGTAGTAAGATGTTGGTATTCTATCGTATCTTATAGCTGCCCTCGCAGTCCGCAGATAATTTGTGTTGGGTGCAACGCGCAAAACATTTCCGCTTGGGGAGTTATAAAAAACAAAGCACATACACACACACACGCATGTCAAGACCTCAGCTGTAAGAAGAACAACAAAGAGAAGGCAGCAAGCAGTAATGGGGCAACGCATAAATATATTACCCAAGGGCCTTTTGCAAATTATACGCTAATAAAATACTGCTTGCTAGCAAGATATAAAATCCGCCAGGGCAACGCGTCGTATGCGCAACCACATAAAGGATTATGTGTGAAGTCGAATAATTTCCGAAAATGTAATAAGGCTGAGCATATTTACACAACTTCATTGTTGTTTTGGATACGCAACAGCAGCTCTTCAGTTGATTGATGTGGCCCTAATTAGCATTGTAGAAAACATAAATTGCAAATGATGCTGCGCATTTTGTAAACTGTTTTGCTAACCGTGTGACATTTGCTGTTGAGTTGAGTTCCCATACAAACCTAATTACCTCACACTAATGGCTAAAACAGTCAAAAAATAGAATACGTAATTAATTTAGCATTGCTTTGTGGTATGGTGTTGAAGTTCTTATCATTCAATTGCACATTAATATTTCATGGCATTGTGATTAATTGTTTTCTGTTTATAAGCTTTAACTGCAGAGCTAGCTATCGGATACTCTACAATATCAAAGTTCACAATACGAAAAAGGAGAACCAACGTGTTATTCATCAGGGGGTATTCTGTCAGTCAAACACTGTGTTGTGCTAACGATTTCTGTGCATCGCAGTCTGAACTGTCTGTGAATTTCAATTTGTTGTGTCTCCATTATGGTTGAGTGAACGTATAAAACCGCTAAATAAATGAACCAGTCGCTGTTAACGGTTTGCTGTCAAGAGAGCTCTCCATCAATAGACACCAACCCTGCAACTGTTTTCAATGAATATTAAATGTTGCATACTTTTCGGCTTTTCCAAAACTACAGCCAACTTGAACACAAATTCCATTCTTTAATTGTAGGTTTATCTTTAATCAAATACACTTGGATGCAAATATTTCTGTAAAGAGCAGATTTCAATTTAACTTTGTAACTATGCTGTTTCCAAGTATGCTACAGATTTTCATAACTTTAGTTCATTTAACATTCAGCGTCTTGTTTTTTCATATTGTGTTCACACGTATTTCACGCTATGATAACTTAGTTAGTTCAACGAATTTGACTTTATTTCATATGCAAAGGAAACATCAGAAACGTGTCTGCGTCAGTCTCTGTATCTGCCTCCGTCTCCATGTCAGTGTCAGACTCAGACCCTTGACATTTACATTGATCTTGATATCGCGTTACGAGCACTTTGGGAACGTGCGTTTTTTTCGCTTTCTTATTTTTACTTTCCTTCTTTTTTTTGGCGTTTTTTGTTGTTGTTTTTGTTATTTTATCAAGACAAAGTACAGCATTATGGGACTTGTACCTTACTTAAATGCTTAATGTGATGCTAATTCCAGACAAAAACATGAAAAACGCATATCAGCTGAATTGGCTTTTAAATCTTTGCAACAAACATATTTGTCATGTTTTTGCAAGTATTTTATTCCCAAATAACTAACCAAAGCTAAGAGCTTGCAATGCATTTTGTTGAAAATAAATAAGGTAAAAATTTATAATTGAATAGAAGACTACCAAAAATTATTTTCTCTCGTTTGCGTACACAACTTTTTGTACATGAGTTTAATGCAGGCACATAAATATCAGTTTGCTTCTGTGTTTGACTAGTTGTTATTTAAGCTATTTTCTAGCTTAAACTTACACAATAATTTATGTGCTTTGTGTGCCACAAGTACACCTTCAACGAATAGAAGAGGAGGTAGTATAGTATGCAGTTGTTGGCAACACAGTTTTTGCGGAAACAACTTGTCCTAAAGCCCTAGACTGTTAACATATGCTGCTGTTTGTCTTATTGATGGGTTGGAGAAATGAATGTTGGGATGGTTGGATGGTGTTTCCGACTCATGCATAATTAATCATGTTGTGACGCTAAACTAAACTGAACTGAACTGAAGCCTGCCTGGGGATTCGTAGAATGCGCCTGTCAGTTGACATGGTCGCGCTTTTTTATCATTGCCAGAGCAAATGTAACGCTATATTTATCTTGTTATCTTATACACGGCCTTTTCGTTCATTCCTCGTTAGCCATCGTCATAAACGTGGTTGGTCTGCCCACCCCTATCCTGTTTTCTACCGCACACAAATCTCAGATAGGCCAACCAAACTCTCCCATTGCGTTGACGATGCTAATGTCAAGTTGCCGCCGCTATGCACGTTTTGCTTCTATAATTGTTGACGTAAATCACAAAAACGCAAAAAAAAAACAAAAAACAAAAACGAAATAGCAGAAGGAATTCAGTGGAGAGCGAAAAAAATATACAAATACATGCTGAAAAGAGTGACGGGGACCTGTTAACACAAATGGCCTCTGAATGGGTCCTGAATGTTGATGTGGCAACTTTCGTTGTTCCATTGTTCCGAATCACACACAGCACCAACATTTTTCTTGCCAGCACTTTGGCCGTTGATTCCACATAATTGAAATGAATACGTCGTCGACCATGTCGAGAGAGGTTTGATGGTGAAGAAATTGTTATTTTTGGTTTGTTCACAACACACGATGAATGGGCCACTTTATTGAAGGCAGTTTTATTTTTACTTATTGTGAAATTGCACAAACATTTCAGAGTATTAAGATTTTAGTAAAAAAAAAACTTTGCAGACAATTAATGAAAACTTTTTACAGTACATTTTAAAATTGTTTTCTCAAGCTGAGTGCTTTTTGAGGCTTATAAACATTAATTGTCGGCTGCCAATTACGTGGTCACAAATATTCGCAACGAATGCTAATAGAATTCACTTAGCAACATGTTAAACACAATTTTTTCTACTAAAAATTGTCGTACATAAATTGTTTTGAATAATTAAACGCCATTCCGTTTCCGTTTCTTTCGTTTCAAATCTTGCTGCTTTGCCGCGCACGCAATTACATTAGGCGCTGTTATCGACTTATCGATTTTGCTTTGACATGCGCAATAGTATCGATGCTCGAACAGCTGTTCTCACTGCGTGTATGTACTCATACAATATGGCGTTATTGTGTAAAAATGAATAACAATTTGTGCATTTGGCTGCAAAAAGTGTGAAAAACTGCAATTAGAGACCTCAATAAATGTTTGTAAACGGTGAAAAACGGAAAACAAATCGCAATTCAATTAAAAAAGTGCAAAGTTTCGAGTGAAGCGTACAAAATAGTCAATTTTGTTCTTATTTGCATTGCTGCTGAGGCCGGCGTATAACTTGGGGCCGCCAAAAAATCGCCAAACAAAACATAAAATGGAAGAAGAATCAACGCCTGCGGCTGCGACAAATGGAATGACGAGCAACGGTGAGGGGGGTGCTTCGGGGGAGGTGGACGCAGCGATGGCAGTAACGACGTCTGAGATGGATGCTGCTGAGGCGACAAACGTGTGGGCGGCAAACAACGTAGGGGAACGAAGAGGAGAAGAAGAAGAGACAGCAGTTGCTAGCGATACTGTTTACACGAATGAGGTTCGATGCTAGAGGGGATGTTAGATAATACACAGAAGTAAACATGCTTGACATTTTCCAGGGTGACGCTGTGCCGAATACCGAACAGGGGGTGGAAGCCACTACAGCGGTGGGGGCGGAAATGAGTGAAGCTGAATACCTCGAGGATGAAATTCCTAACGATAAAGGCGAAAAGGAAAAGGACTCAAGCGCTCTAGCAGACAAAAGTAATGAAAATAATGAACAAACAACAGCAACACCAGAAACGGAAGAAGTAACAGCAAACACTGAATCAGCTGTGGACAAAGCAGCAGCAGCTGCTGAAGATGCTGTGGAGGAAGAGTTGGGAGTGGAGGAGGAGGAGGACGAACAGGAGGCCGAAGATGTGGAGGAGCTCGAAGAGGAGGAGGAGGAGGATGATGATGATGATGAGGGTGAACTCATTACGGGTGACGATGCACAGGTACAGCCGCCCAAAACAGCCGGAGAGACATCGGAGGATCAGGCAAATGTCAGCGCACGCTCTGGTGCCCAAAAGCAGGAGGAGCCCGTGGACGAGAACCAGTGTCGTGTTTGCACGAGCAAGGAGAACTTGGGCAGTCTGTTTGCCAAGAATAGCGATGCCACAACGCCAGCTGACATGTTGCTACTCATTTGCCCCAATGTGTCCATAGCGCCCAAGGACTTTATGCCACAGTTTATATGCAACAACTGCCAGCAAAGTCTCACAATTGCCATAAAGCTGAGGAAGCAGCTGGAGACGACGGAAACTAATCTACGCAAGCGACTGTCGCGTAGTAAAAACAAAGTTAGACGACCACGTGGCTATGTGGTAATCGATGCACCCGTCTCCGACTCAGCCAGCGATGATGATGAGGAGGAACTCAACGATGATGCCGAGTTTAAGGTGTCGGATGTGGCGGGCTCTACAAGTCCGGATAGCGATTCGGCCGACTCGGATATTAGTGAGAAACGCAAGCCAGGCAGACGACGGGGTCGCAAGAAGAAGCGTCCATCGGGCTCCGAGGAGGATGTGCCACATAAAAAACGGAGTCTGCAGACACCCACCTCCGGCAGCTCGCAGGGACCCTTTGAGTGCGACCAGTGCGATCTGAGTTTTCCACGCAAACAATCCTATGTCATGCACCGCAAGACGCACGAGTCTCGCTACGAATACCTCTGTCAGATCTGCAACAAAAAGTTCAAGGTGCGCGGCGCCTACAAGACGCACATGGAACGCCATGACGCCGAGCGTGCCCAGTTCCGTTGTGAGCTATGTGCCCAGGTATTCCGACTGCGCGCGGAGTTAAAGCGACACATGGCCGTGCGACACGATGAGCATGGGGTTATCTATGAGTGCAAACGGTGCCAGCGTACGTTCCTAACACAGCAGAGGTTGCAGCGCCATCAGGCCACCAGTTGCATACGACACTCGGAGCAACAGATGCGACGACAGGCCCACCACGAAGGCAGCTATCCCAGTCAGGGACGTGATCTGTTCAAATCCGTGGCACCGCTAACCACAACCTACTGGAGTGACAGTTTCTCGGACTAAAGCGCTTACTGCTGCTGCGGTTCAATGCAATCAATTTACAACCACAATTTCTGTACTAATTAATCTAAGCTAAAATACATACTACAAAAACATACACACTTATCTGTATATTTGCAGTTTGTGTACTTTCAATTACCTACGGCGAATACTGAATCTAGTAATTGGTATTAAATCTCTTAGCTGGTGTTGATGCAACTATCGATTTTGTTATCTTTCTGTTAGTTCTGTGAAACTTAATTAACTAAGAAGTTAACTTAGCATAGCAGCATTGCATTAAATTTAAGCATTTTGCTTTTACTACATTTAATGTGGCAATATCAAATACTTGGCGGAATTGCAACTGCAAATGCTCCTAAGTGCCGTTATCAACCAGATTGCAGCACTATAATAACAATAATTTTGTTGCATAATGTGCGTAATCACAATGTTAACTTGATGTTCGGTTCCCCTTGCTACTGAGCATTTAACAACTGGGGATTATGTACTTCAACTTGTGCAAAGAAAGCACTACACAGCGAGAAAAATGCGAGTACTATATTCAATAGACATTTCTCAAGTTTGAAACTAAGCTCACAAATGAACTAAGATCTTTAATTGTAGTGCTTTAGTAAGTAGAGAATTTAAAGCACAAGAAATACTCAAGTTTCTATAGCTAGTTTGCTTTTCTGCTGTGTAGTGTTTGAAAGTGTTGACTTGCAAGTCATGTTCGTTCTGTGGCATGCAACAAAAGTTGAGTGCCACTTGACTTGTAAGCTTGTGACTGAAGTTTTGCGTTTGTTTAAATGCGAAAAGAGAACTTTTTTTTATACAATTTTATTTACAAAAGCAAAAGTTAAACTTGTCATGCAATCGGCAGTAAGAAAACTAGGAAAAACTCAAGTTTTGGGTTAATGGAAAAGTTGCTGGCAAATGTATTCTCTAGATTGTTGTTGTTGTTGACTGCTACTGCTGCTGCTGTTGCTGACTTCCTTTTAGCTGCTCCAATTGATCCAGCTGCTGTTAAATCTGCATCTGCAACTGTCGCCTAGAAATGATGAATGGAGTGGTAGCTGGGCAGGTGATAGGACACCGAGGACACCGGATGATGGGCGTAGATTGGGGCGTGTGCAATCAGCGGTGCATGGGAAATTATTGGAGCATGGTGGTGGACAAGAGTTGGTGCCGCCACGTAATGCGAGTGGGTTATCAATGGGGCGTGGTGATAGCCCAGGCCAAGTGCCAATCCCCGTTTGGCCTTCACCGATGCCTGCTCCTCGGCAACAGGTGCGGCCAGAATGCAGGCAACGCTAGCGATGAGCAGAATTAACTACAAAGAGCAGGAATTTTCCATTAAGAGCACGAATAGTAATAGAAAATGTAAGGAAAATTGCAAAAAAAAAGGTTCCTTTCAAATTAGATTTGACGTATTTGCCTAACGACTCTCGACTCATTTTTCACAATGCTAACACAAATGGAAAACAAAGTTATCATTAATCTTAATACAAATTTGTCTACGCTTGTAAAATGCTTTGGCTAAAGAATTTCTAATATTTTTCTTCACTCACTTTGCTTTTGTATAATTAAATTTGTTTTTCATTTAGCATATTTTGTTGGAGATAACTTTTTTGCCAACTTTTCTTCTGTTTTTTGCTTTTTTTTTTGATAACTCTCTAAATGTTTTTTAGAGAATTTTATTTAATTCGAGAATTTTGTTATGAAGCCAAATTAATGTAAAACATAATATCAAAACTTCTGCATTCACCAGGAATTATATGTTTAACTCTTGTTTGCAAATAGTTTAGCGAAAAGTTCTGTCCATCAAAGCCATATAAACTATTTGTAGTACTTACTGTGAACTTCATTTTGCTACAGATTCCTTTTTAATTTAACAAATTTATGCTTTATACAATTCGCAGTAGCGTGTCTAATTTTCAACTAACGTTTTTGGCAGCCAGAATCTGTTTATTTATACCCATTCGTTTCTAGTGCGTAAACAGCTGAAAACTCACTCAAAACTAAGTCAAACGCACTCATTAGGAAAAAAGTATTTAGGCAGTTTACGCGCAAAAAGCAAAAAAAAAACAGAAAATAAAAAATTAAAGCAAAAATCTGTATCAAGAAACTCGCCACATTGGCTTTAAGTGTGCCTACATCAAGTCCAAATTGTGGCAAACAAGTTGTGGCTGCAGTTAAAGCCAAGTGTGTGTGCGTTTGGCTATGTTGTTGCTGTCAATCGCATAAATAGTATATATTTTTTTATGCGAAGAACAAACAACACAAGTCACTCACTTTGAGTGTCAACTGGGGCCGCAACTCATAAAATTGTATAAATTAATTGAAATGGATATGGATCATGTTTTCATATAAATTAACAATGCTTTAATGAAATCAGTGAAATTTAAACAGTCAACAAAATGAAAGTGTTGCTTGTTATGCATTAAAATTGTTTAACCATAATGTAATTGAGTGAAATGAGGTGGCAATGTTTGAGGTTTATGCAATTCAGTTGAAATAAAGAATTTAATATAAATTTATCAGCACTGTTGTTAAGCAAACTTAAGTCTGCATAAGCTGCACTTATAGATATATAACCATATATAAAGCATTGCTTTATCTCCCACATTATTCATTTCATTAAAGCACAGCTCTCGGGCTTTCAGCTTTCAGTTGTGCTTGAAATTTGATTCAAGATTAAATTTGCCTTATGGTAAATTTGTTCTTTAAGGCCAATTTGAAGGCGTTCAGGTGCTTTGTTTGCTGAACAAGATGATGATTAATGTATCTATCAATCAATTTAATTTCAATGCTGTTGCTTGGCAAACAAATTGTTGCTTGTTCTTGTTCTGATTCTTATTCTACTTATTCGCTGACATAAACAAATTGAAATTGTTTGTTGTTCATGGAAAGTTTGTTGCGTTGTTGTGCCTCTCAAGTGATACTTGGATGAATTATTATCATTGCTTAATGGCGTTAAGTTTTAGTTGAACATATTAAAAACATTTGATTGTTATTGCATTTTAATGTGCAGCAAGTGCTTGGCCAGCATCGTTAAGTCAATTGACGCAGCGGGCTTTGCGACAATACTAGATACAAACTGTGCCAGAGTATCTCACAGATACACAGCTACAAGCTGCGGAATACGCGCTGAGGGACTCATACTCTGGTTATGGTTTAACTTTAATGTGAAATGCTGCAATAAAAAACACACACACATATAGTATACTGAACATTAATTAACAGCACAACAACTAATGGCAGCAAGGAAAATTGTTCAGTTGTTTTATATAGTATGTGTCTGCTTTGTTGTGGTTTCTTTGCTTTTAATCTGCTAGAAACACAACTATAACTAAGCTTACTTTTAGTTTATCTTGTTATTATATATTATATATTCTGTTCTGCAACTAGAAACTTTTTAAGGTGCTTTAAAAAGAAATTATAAAACTTCAATTTAAAGCTGACTACTAAATTGCAAAAATTAGTTACGTATTTCACCAATGTACACATTTGAATGCAGTTAACTGGAATGAAAATAATTCTGTTTTTCTCTGCTTTTAATCTGCTAGAAATACAACTACAATAATAATTTGACTTTTAGTTTTTCTTGTATTGCAATATTCTATTATAAATTATATATTTTGTTCTACCATTAGAAACTTTTTAAGGTGCTTTAAAAAGAAATTGTAAAACTTCAATTTAAAGCTGATTACTAAGTTGCAAAAAGTAGTTACGTATTTTACCAATGCATGCTACATATGTGAATGCTGTTAACTGGAATGAAAATAATTCTGTTTTTCTCGTTGATTACTTTTATTTATTGAATAACGTAAATTTATACATGGATTTTTATTTGCAACGAAATATTTGATATGAAATATGCGTTAATTAAAATTGAAATATTTCTGAATGAAAAATCAACAATGTTGAGCTTACTCTACCGTAATATAATCCTTTGATAGACAGAGATAATACGATTGATGTGTATTGATTGTAAGTGGTTGCCAATTGGCCTAATATTTTTTTGTTTTCCATACAATCTTTATGAAACTTTTAGGCTCTTTTTATAACGTTTTCTGCTAGGCATATGTAAAATTTGAAGAGTGCACATTCAAAATGTCATGCAGAAAAACGCTTTCTGTTTCCACCTATTCAATATTATGTTGCCAATATTATGTTGACTTACAACACCCATTTTACTCTCAGTGCAGGGTATTAAATAAATAATAAATATTTTGTAGTGGTTTGAGATAGTCAAATATGCAATTTGTGAATTTCAACTCATTCAGCATATCCATCAAAATCAAATCATTGACAACTGCCGCCGACACAATATACTTTACGCACGCATAAAGCGGGCAATAATTCCAGTTGCCTGTAATGTTGCAATTGCGAACGGACAGGCGGACAAGCAGACATTCGGACAAGCGGACAGACAGTGAATTGCTAACAAAAATTTGAATTGCAATTTCGAAACGGCGAACAGGATTTACTCTGGTACCCTGGAACCATTAGCCAAATGCAAACACCTTTGTTGACATGTGGACACATTCGGGCGAGACATTTGATTTGCCAATTCACAAACTTGACTGATTTATGTGTCATACACATACATATACATATATATATATTTATCATCATACATTCAAATGTATGTTATACGCATTGAATGAATGCTGAAGTAGAAGGTTGCTTGTTTGTCTATCTACTATAGCTTGTTGGCCAATTAACCGCATACGCCCAGTATGTTGCAACACACAGCAACAGGTGTGTTCTCTTTTAAATGCTCTATAATCGTAGCTATTGACAGCTTAAGTAGCTAACTTAAACAACTGTAACTACTAACCTATTAGGGTAACATTTCTAGTTAGTGTATTTCTCAGTCAGTGCTGTCTTACGTCTCTCTTGACTTACCACATTAAATTTGCCATCAATTATCGTTGAATTATGTTGGCCAGTTTGATCAGGTTGTTGTTGTCGTTGTTTTGCTTGCCTTCAACGCAGTTTTGGCATTTGGCAAAATTTAATTAAAACTGAAGCTCTACATAAAGTAAAATGTTTATTGCTCATATCCAAATACTTACCTACCAGACTGTGGCATCTGCCATACTGAAACAGAGAAAAAAAAACAAGAAAATGAAAAACTAAGATGCAATTTTTAATAACATTTTAAAACTTAATTAACGAAACACAAAGTGAAAGTAAAATAATTAAAAAAAATATAAATCTTTATTCTTCGTTTATTCTTTCATTCTCACAAACTATTTGCCATTTTTTTTTATCAGTGTAGTTAACTAATTTTTCATCTTGTGCTAAAACTTTGAGCATACAAATATGTCTTATGAAATATTTGTGCTTTTAATTAGTGTGGCTTTGTCATTTGTGTTAATTGCATTTGAATATAATTTAATTTCAGCATGATTTCACTTGAGGACAATTCAACTTAAGGCTGACACTAATAATGCAGGACTTAATCATGTCTGATTCGAAATTGCCATTGAATGATTCACAGTTGAAGGATTTGGAGCTAACACAGAGTGACATACATGATTTTGTGAAGTTGCTCTTAGATTTCCAGAAGAAGAATCAATCGCAGCAGCATGAGTGTCAGGGCTACTGTCAAGGTGATATCTACAAGTGGCTGGGTGCCTATAATGGCATCCATGGTTATGTTTCCCTATTGGTAAGTGTGTATGTACATACATATATTTATCGCACTCAGTTCAAAGGGCAAAGATAGGCAGGCAGGATGGCAACTGTCTCATTAGAGCAAATGTTTTGAATTGCTGCGACATTTACGTTGCTAATTATGCTGATGTTGTGCTTATCAGAAGACACTAGTGAAGACATTTCTCACACTGGTCACTGAATAGCAGGGTATAAACAGCAGGCTATAAACAGCAGGGAAACGAGGGCGCAGCGACAGGGAAAGACAGTTATAATTAATGAACGGGTTGTCGGCATGCGAAAAAGGGATTTTCCATTGTCTCATGATAAATTTGTGCGGCTACCAACACCTTTGAACTTTGAGAATTTTCCTTTTTTTAGATCAAAAGCCACAGAAAAGAAAACAAATTAAAGAAAATGTTCTTGTTTACATGAGGCAGAGGAAAAAACAACAGCAAAAGCTTAGGGCGAGGCAAAAGTTGTAAGAATTTAAGACCATTAAATTAGTAAAGGTTTCCATAATTAGATCTCTTTAAATAGCTAACAAAAATGGGTAAAAATTAAAATATAATATGCTATTTTGCATAATTAAATGAGATTTTCGCGTGAACAGTTCGGAGAAGAGTATACCCTTTTTCAAGCCAACTGTGTAGGGTATAGCTGGGCACATTCACACAGCTGTTAAGCAAATGCAAATGCCACAAAATGGTCAGCAAAATCACATATTCATCATGCGGTCAAAGTTCGGAGAGCATATGAATAAAACATTCACCGACTTTAGCTGATGAGATTTAGGCTTTTCCGGTTGTCTGTCTGTTTAGGAAAATGTGGGTCAGTTAAATCCCTTTTGGGCGCCAAAGATACAGCTTTGTTTTCGCCATATGTATGTGTATATTTATTTTTGTTTTTTTGAACAGATTTGCATATTCGGCACAATAGCCAATATATTAAATATAATGGTGTTGACCAGAAAGGAAATGGCCAAGGCGCCCATTAACAACATATTGAAATGGCTGGCGGTGGCTGACATGTTTGTCATGCTCGAGTATATACCCTATACGACCTATCAATACATCTACATGAAACCGGGTAAGTTTAACTCTAGCTCTCTTTCATTTTGGCATATGTCTATTGATTGATTTACTTTTGGCAGGTGAAAAGGATTTGAGTTATGTGTGGGCTGTGTATCTATTGATTCACATGCATTTCACACAAATACTACACACCATTTCAATTGGTTTGACTGTCACACTGGCCGTGTGGCGCTATGTGGCCATCAGGTGAGTGCTGTGTACAGTGTACACTCTCTCGTTTGTTGGCACGTCCTTTGCACCTCGCTTTAACCCATAACACGACGGCAATGTCTGGCTTAACGCTTAATTATTTATTTTTGCTTAAAGCAAACTGTTTCCATCTCTTGTCCACAGACATCCGAATGGCAACTGTGCCAACTTTCTGCTCGCACATTCCAGAGAGGCGATTCTCTTTCCCTTCATCGTCTCACCGATTCTCTGCCTGCCCACGTACTTTGTGTTTCAGGTGCATGAAACTCTCGAGGTGGATACCAAAGAGCACGAGCCTATGTATCATGTGTACTTTGATCAGGACTCTATATTGTATCGGTAGGTTTTGATACCAAATAGCCTGAAGCACACTCTATACCTCTCTCTTTTTCTGTAGCTTCAACTTTTGGATACATTCCGTGATTATCAAACTGATTCCCTGCTTGATACTGACTGTTATCAGTCTGGTGCTAATGCATGTGCTGTGCGAGGCCTCAAGACGTCGCCTGAAGCTCAAGGACTATGATAATTCCGCCAAGTATGCCATACAGCTGCATCTCAATGATACCAAGTCCAGAAGGTAAGTTCATAACTCTTTCTAGTATTAAGCTAATGAAAAGTCTTTCTCTGTAGGCCTCCACGCTGTGATCGACGCAATGATCGCACCACACTGCTGCTGGTGGCTGTGTTGCTGCTGTTTCTGGTCACAGAGTTTCCACAGGGTCTGCTGGGTCTGTTGTCTGGTGTGCTGGAGAAGTGCTTTTTTGCCCACTGTTATCCGCCCTTTGGCGAGCTAATGGATCTGCTGGCACTGATCAATGCAGCTGTTGGCTTTGTGTTGTATGGTTTGATGTCCAAACAGTTCCGTACCACGTTCCGGAGTTTGTTCTTCAAGCGGCATTTTGGCAGCAGCGAGATGACGCGTCTCACCCGTGTTACCACCACCTGTGTATAGAAGTTAATGTCGTGTTGGCAGTAGATGGGTGTGGGGGGAGGGTTATCTTAAAGATCAATCGATCAATTGCCTTGTTTTGAATTTCTAAAACGATTTACTTTCTAAAAGTTGAACTGAAACTGTGAGCTGGTTAGGGTATACTACAAGTACGAATGCTAAGAGAAGATTAACTGTGACACGGCAAGGGTTGAGCCAACATAAATACATACATATATTATAGGGTATCAAACACACTAGTATACTATTGTACATAAGTACTTACACACACACACTAACTGTTCCTTAAGCTTAACTTAACTATTGTATTATAATATCAAAACAATAACTGAAGCTATAAGATACATAATTTTGTCATCTGAGATATGCAGAGAACGCCAGCGTTTATTACATTTAAAATTAGACTTAAGAGTTGAATACAGTTTTTTAGATGTATTACAATTTTTTAAAATCAAAACTTATTGTTAACGGCGACCGGAGAACGAGCAGACAGAGAGCCCCTGAGCTGACTTGTTCTCTTGTCCCCTTAATGAATAGTACTTAAATTTATTAATTTATAATAAACTATGCTTAATCATATTATATATGTATATATCTATATATTTGTATTGATTGTAATTTAAATTAGCGTTTAATGAGATCAGCTAATGGATTTTCATTGGCTTGCAGTTATGTTTATTGCAACTTGTAAACTGACTTTTAATTAACTTTGAGAACAAGTTTAAATAAATGTTCAATGTGAGTTAATTCTATCAATTTTTCAATTTTCAGTTTTGGCTAACCACCGCATTCACCTCCAGTGGCAATTCTTCCTGTGGCTCTTCAGTTTCTGCCACATTTTGATTTATATTCTCATCACCAAGATCGAGAATTCCATGACTGTTGCTTGAGATGCGCAGCAAGGACTTCAATTTGGTGGCCTGAAATTTGTACTAGCAGAGAAAGGAGGCTGTCAGCAAAGTGTTTTTTTTTTTCAAAATCGATGCAGTTTTGGCAAAGTTATTGCAGTTTAAAAATTTCAAAAAGGGAATTACTTCAATGCTCGAAATTTTGTTTGTAGGTTTCACAGCCAATTAGGGGAAAATAAGCCAATTAAACGATTTCAGTGGTGCATTTTAATTTGTTTAGAAAACAATTAGAAAAGCTACAGGAATGCCAATAATGGAACTGGAATTGCACACGTGATTCTCTATTCGCAAACCGCTGAGAGCAGCCATTGGGCGCAGTGATATAACTCACGACTTACTTCTGTGGGTAGCAACAGATCCTGGGCATTGGCCATGAAACGATTGTACTGTTCCGTTGCCAAGGCCAGTCGGCCGGTCTCAAAGCAGAAGAGTGCAAAATTCAGGAATACCAATGGATGCCGCAATCCGCCCTGTTGTCCCTGGGCAATGTTGCAGGCCCGCTCGAATGCCACAAAAGCATTCTCCATATCATCCAGTTTGCGTAAGCACACTAGAGAGAGAGAGAGAAAAAGGATTGAAATATTGAATACTTGGCTTATTGCTGTCCCTTGCAGCCACTTACAGCCAAGCAGCATATAACATTCGGCATTGTCCTTGCGCAGGTTTATAGCCGCCGCCAAAGTGTGAAACGCGCTCGCATATTGTTCAGCTGGAGGTCAGAAAATAGCAAACAAGAAAAAATAGAATAGCAAAAAAAGGACTTTAAACAGAACGAAAACACAATACACACAATGCACACAATGAATACCAACAGACCTCAAACAATAAACCTGACCATAAAATGAACAACAATCTCTGAATTGCTTGAGTCCGTAAATACACACAGTTAGCAATTTCCTTTATTTTGCTTTGCAAATTTATTTTAAAATTTATGAAAAGCGCGTGTTGTGTCTACTTGTAGCTTTTAGCTTTTATGGCGCACACTTTTCAGCATATTTATATTTTATATTTATATTTTATTGTCCGCTCTAAGAACAAGTGCCATTCGGAGAGCACTTCCGGTGCTCAAAACACAGCTTTGTAATAAGATATGGCAGTAAATGCTTGTTAATTGAAAAGCCCAGTGTTATGCTATAGCTATAATTAAGATAGACAAGGCGAGAGGAAAGTGCTCTACTCACAGGCTATGTAAATCAGGCTCAGATTATAGAGTGCATTGTAGTTGAGAGGTGAAATCCAAACCGATTTGCGCAGCGAGGAAATGGCCTGTTAACAATGGGCTTTAGTTAGTACAGTGACTGTCAGATTACTAATGTGTGTGTGTGTTACTTAACCACAATAAACTTTTGCTTCTTGAAGAAGCAGAGGCCAATGTTGTTCCAGAGCTCGGCAATTTCCGGTTCAGCATCTGCGATTTGGCTGTATTTGCCCAAGGCGCCGTCCACATCGTTGCGGGACTGTCAAATGTTCTGTAAATTCACTGGAATTCATTTTGTGAATGTGTCTGCATGATTACCTGCAAAATGGCGCCCAGGGCTAGCAGACCTTTGGGCGTGCACTTCCGCTCAATGCTGACGACTTCCGCTAAGCGATCGTAGGCCTTTTGCGTTTCATTGATTTTCAAATACAAAACACTTATTTCGGTGAGCACTTCAGCATTCTCGGGTGTCAAACTAAGTGGTGGGGAATATGTAGTACACACATTAAGGCGCAACGAACGGAACTCACTGCAAACACGCTTCAAGGACATCAATGGCCTTCTGGTACTCCTTCTCCCGCCGATACAGTTCGGCCAGACGCACATAGCTCTCCAGCTTCTTGCCCGTCTGCACGGCCAGCTCAAAGTATGCCCTGGCCTCGGTCTGCTGCTGACGTGCCACCTCCAGCTGCGGCTGTGTGGCAGCTGCCCGATACAACAGCTCGCCCAGATAATGATAGATTTCGTGATCCTTGCGCGGACTCTGCTGCTCGGCCTCACGAAACACGCCCAGTGCCTGAGCGTAGCGACCCATGCTATAGCTGACACAACACTCAAATTTGATAGACAAGCGGGGGAAAATCAATATATACACTAATTAACTTACAGTGTGCGTCCGATTTCCTTGTACGTCTCGATGTTCTTTGAATTGAGTTCGACTGCTTTTTGTAAATTACGCAAGGCCTCAATGTTATTGCCATCTTCGCGGTCAATTAAACCCTGAGAGCGGACCAACAAAATGATTAAATAAACCCCCAAACAGTGTCCTAGACTCACCTTGACAAAGTAGAGGTACTCCGCATTCAAATGTCGATTCAACTCACGTTCGATGAGACGGCGACATTGAGCAAATTCCCGACGTGTAAAATAAATGTGTAGCAACCAGTCAATATTTGCATCCGCTGGCATTTTGGGTGCTAATTGGCCATATAAAAAGTTGGAGTATATCAATTTTATGTATATATCTCTGGTTGTGGGGTTGCTACTACCTGCTTTGACCACCTCCAACGAGGGCAGCTCTATGACTGTGCCATTGCAATTGATCTGTTCGCTGCCTGCTTCGTACATGAAGTTAATTGTAGTTTTTGTTTTGGTATTTGGAGCTGCTCTTGTCTGTGTTTGAAAGTTATAAGTTGGCCAAAATACTTTTGTTGTTGTGGCCGTGTTGTGTTTGTGTGTGTGTTGCCTGGTTACCTGGCCACTTAGGGTTGCCATGGTTTTTTTTTTTTCGCCAAAGGGTGCTTCAGCTCAAATTGTCTGGGATTTAGCGTGCTTTAATGACCAAATGAATTAACTTGTCGAATTAATTAATCGACGTGTTTGTCTTCGCCAACGGCATCTGTCTCTTACCAAAAATGGCCAAAATACACCGAAATGGCAATTGAATAAATGCCTCCGTGTGTATTTTTAATTAGTGGACAACTAAAAAACCAATTGAAATGCAATAAAAACAATCTATAAATGTCTTTGGCAAGGCAACATAAGTAAGACCATCAAAATCCCAACAAGTTTCAATATAATTTGCCAAAATTAGCTAAAACAGTTGCCTCACCTCCTTTTTTATTGACTACCCTTGCTACGGAACCTTATCAATCAATTTCAAATTTAAAGTGCCAAACTTGTCTCAGATTATGCATCGGTTTGCACTCGATTTGTGATCGTGAGCTACATTCATTATGTTTTTTAGGCCCAAAATGCATTAATCCATTACAGCAAAATATGTCGTACAAGATCAACGCATTTAACGCTCTTAATTGCGGCTGCCATCAAAGTGTTTTTTTAGCACTTGGCCAAAACCAACGCTCTCAAAATGGCAATACTTGTGAACGTGACTTGATTTCAATACGCAATCGGAAATCAAAACAGAAACAGCAACCAAAACAATTCCTATAAATACTTAATGCTGCTGACGTTCCGGTCTACAGAATCATGTGTTAACTCAATTCAAGTTCCTTAAATCTGATCTTATCATACCATCTTCAACCCAAATACATTAAGAAACTTTAGAGACATGCCAAAAACAAGTATAAGGAAATTCTATTATTTTTTTACTATGATAAATGAACCAACATTTTTCATTGTGTAGTTTTAGATACTGCTTAGATAAGCATATTAAATAACATGCTGCTAACTTCTAGGGCGTTTCAAAAACAGTATGCACTGCTTGCTTTTCAACTGAACGAAAGGTGTGTGAATTTGCTACATTTGGTGAAGAACATTACTAATACAGTTTTAAGTTCGCTGTGTCTAGGCTAACTGTCGACATTAGTTTGAACCTAGCCGGATGATGGCGCTATTAAATTCAAAACAGTTTGAACTTAGCCGAAAGATGGCTACTTCGTTAAATAGATTTTATGGGACTTAAACTCCTCTATTTCGCAAAATCCGGCAAAAAATAAATGTGAAAATAATAAAATTTGTGGAATATAATTTATTAATTACATAAAATATACTTGCAGCTTTGTATGCAGAACAAAACTTTTTAAAAGAGTTAAATGAGAATTTAATACCGAATACTGGTAACAATGAAACGCTATTAAAAGTTCTGTTCACTATCAAGCGCACGTGCGTCTGAGCCGCAGTTTTCTAACACATACTTTTAGGCGGCCATCTATTTCCAGCGGACGTTAAATTTGAATTTGCCACCTACAGCAGCTGCTTGCTGCTGACTTCTGTTCCCCTGATGCTCCAGCCGGAATTTTGCTGCCTCCCAATAAAAAACTTTATTTATTCTTAGTAGTTATATGTTTTCATTGTTTAAATTCCATATTTATTTATATACATTTTATGTACCTATTAATTATATATATATACATACTTAATTATAGTTTTTTCTGGATATTAATAATAAAATATATTAAACAGATATATGTCTATGTATTTCAAGGCTTTAAGTCTATTTAAATTTCTATGTATTCTGTTATTTTTCTTTTTTTATAGAATAAAACAATGAGCATTTAATTAAACTCTCGTTTGGTTTTTTACCACTTGTTTAACGCTGTAATTATGTTAATTGTTTCCTGTTTAACTTGTAGCCACAAAATGTGGCCAACACCACCACAACCACTACCACCACTACCACTACCACCACTGCTACCACCAGCACCAGCACCACCTCTGCAGAGTTTCGGACTGCATTGCAAGAAGAACAGCGCATGCGTGACATTTTTAAGATGTTTGAGTTCTGTTTGTTTGTGCGGCGTTTTCCTTTTGGCCACGCTTGCCAGGCAGTAACTAATATAAGCCCTGCCAAAGAGCTGCTAAATGATTTACAGTCTGCTTTGTGGCTGCCATTAGCAAAGCAGAGAGGGTTGAGTGTGGCAGGAAAGTGGGCGGGGTGGTAGGCAGAGAAGTGGGAATGGGAATGGGTTTGGTTTTGGTTTTGGGTTTCTTTTGGTTTCTGAATGAAGCGCGGGATTTTGTGCAGTTCGAGTGCGGCCAAAAGTGTTGGTCAATATCGAAATGGCAGCAAGGGATATTGGAATAGGGATTGGGATTGGGAAGAGGATGGAAAAAGGGAAAAGGGCTTAAACCAGTTTTGGCAACTGCGCAGTTTCAGCAGACTTTTGGCTGCTTCTTCTTCTTCTTCTGTAGGGCCACTTTTGTTGTTGTTTTTGCTGTTGATATTTTGGGGCGCTAAAAAGGAAAATCAGCCCGAGTTGCAACAAGAATCAGAGACGCCTGTTGAATGTCCGCTTGATGTTGTTGTTGTTGCTGTAGCCGTCACCCAGATTATCAGGGAAACTGGAGTAACCAGTTTTTTGCGTGCTTTTGTTGTTGTTTGTGTGTGTGCTGTGGCATGCAACCTAAATATAGAATATATACATACATATATATATATGAGAAATATCTCGCGATTCGGCAGGCAACATTTTTAATATCTTTCTTTATGTGGAGCAGCCACAACAACACAAACAAATTAGCACACCAAATGACTAAAAAGAAAAGTAAAATCTACAAATAATGTTGTTGCCAAAATGTCTGGTGCGAAAAAAGCAGTAAAATTCTGGAATTTATGATGCGCAAAAACAATACATAATAGCTATAGATAGATATCTAACTGTTAGATAGATAGTAACAAAAAACAAACAGACGAAATAAGTGCACAGAATTTGAGCTTGACGTTATTTGTGTTTTCGCTTTTATCTTATCAGTTTGCCAAACACACACACAGAAAGAGAGAGAGAGAGAGAGGGAAAGATTGAGTGAGGAAGTGAGAGAGGCACGCAGTGCTGTTGTTGTTTGTGTATTTTCACCTTTCGTTTACCTGTTGATTTGTTTGTTGCACGACGCTCGCCAGTGACTAGTGTGTGCTCGTGTGGGTGAGTAAGTGTACGTCAGTATGTGTGTGTATCTGTGTGTGTGTATCTGACAGTGACTTCGTTCGCCGAGATCTTTCGCCTTCGCCTTCGCCTTTGCCATTCGTCTGAAAGCAACGATCGCGTACGGTTGTCTCTTTGCTCGCCTCGCATCTCGTATATCGTATCGGGTTTTAAAACAATCAAATTTCTCGCTCCAATTCAAAGAACGTTTTGTTCAATAAATTCAGCGTCATTTGCGGGAAAGTCAACAAAAAAAGCTAAAGAGAAAAAAACGAGAGAAAGAAAAGTGAGTGTTGTGTGCGTTTATTTAAAAAAAATAAATAAATACTTGTTTACTTAGTTGTGCTAACTAATACTACTTTAACAAATTCAAAACGTAATTGACCAACATTCGAGTGTTTTGAGTGTTTGAGTATCCAGTATCGAGTATCCAGTATTCAGTTCATAATGTAATAAAACCGGCTTCATTAAGCGTAAATCTCCAGTCAAATGATTCAGCTCTGCTCATGGCCAGTTTGTTGTTTCTTTTTTTTTTTTGGCAATACAATTGTGTTGACTCATCCGGCTTGCCCAGCGGCTACTCAACAACAACAACAACTATAAAAAAATTATTAAAAAATCAATATATATATTTTGTGTGTGCTTTGTCGATATAACTGGAATTTGATGTAACAAAAACACGTCAAAAGTGTAAAAATAGTTGCCAAAAAAAGAGAAGTGGAAAATAAAACGTCGTATAACTGTTATCAGCGACAACTGTAAAACAAGTCTATATAATTACTTAGCTGCTTATCTCTCACATTGTTTTTTTTGTTACTATCACTGTCGGTGTTTTACCAAGTTTAGTTACTAAAGTCCCAAATACATCCATACTAGTATTTTGTTATTGATTATTTTATAAAATGTTGTTGCTGTTATTTGATTGAATTACGCTGCAAATTGGTTTGCGTTTTATTTTATTTTTAAGTCTCTACATGATTTAATTAAAAAGCAGAAATTGTTTTTATATCCCACGGAGTTTATTATTATTGTTATTTTTCACATTTATTTATTATTTTGTTGTTGCATAAATCGCATAAGCTTTTTTGTGCCACAAAATTGAAATGTTTGTGATTTAAATGCTTTCGTTTTTGAGTTCGCCCGGGCAAACATTCAATTTCAGATATATAGACAGATATTACGAGATTTGGCTAAAAGGCCCCCAAAATGATTGCGACCTTGTCGAGACCTAGAGAACTATCATCATAAAAATTCTTCTTGCACATGGCTGTTAGACACTAGATTGCCACAGTTTTAATTACATTTATCGAGTGATTCGTGTAGCTACTTGTGGAACCTGAAAATAACTCAAGAACCACAGAACAACAGACTATGATGATGTCATATGATTTGTTCCTGAAGATAATCTAATCTCAACTTTGCTACTTTAAAAGAAATCATATTTATTTTTATAAAATACACAGTACTCTATATAATTTAGCTGGCTTATCATTTGGCCCCAATTTTTTGCATTTCATAATTAGCATTTAGAAGAAAAACAGAAGGCGGGAAATGGCGGAAAAACATATGATATGTAGTTATTGGTAACATCAAACGGACTTGGCTCGAAAGCGCTGAAAATGAAATACAAACAATTAGCAAAATAACAAAATAAATGTATAACAAACAAAGCACACGTATAACTCGAGACAGACATTGGCAGCCGCCGTTGTCTGTTGTGCATTAGGGAAAAGGGGGGAAATGGAAAGGGAAAGGGGTTAGCCAGCGAGGTAGGTGAGCTGACAACGTCTGCGGGCATACGAGAACTACACATATAGCGGCCATATAGTTGGGCAAAAAACAAAATACAAATACAAGAGCAAAAACACAAAAAGACTCTCTCGCGCGGCCCCAAATTGCAGGCAGCGCAGCAGCGTCAGCGTCGACGCCGACAGCGGCAGCGACATGGCTGCCACTTGCTTGAAAAGATTTTTAGTTCGAAAAAAGCATTTCATACACAAATTTTCGGTTTCGGTTTTGGTTTTTGCTTTAGTTGAGAGAAAATCGTCGCTTAGTTAACGTCGCCCCCCAAAAAATATAAAGTAAATAATAAAAAAATACTTCGAACAGGCCGCAATAAAATCAAATCGAATCGAATCGAATCAATTGACGAAATCAACAGCAAAAGTGTGTATATAAACTGTATAGACTGAGTAAAAATATATATATATATAAATTGCTCACAAGTGAAGACTGCAAACAGTAGAGCAAAGATATAGTTTATAAATTATAATGCAACTGATAACTGACATCATCAGCAATAATAACAAATATATATTTATTAAGTGTTATTCATAAATTTATCTTTCACTTTCCTCTCTCTCTCTCTCCAAATGTCCCTTTCTACCGTTCTTCTTTCTGTTTTAGGACCAAAACTCAATGATTTGTGTTTGAAAAAGTCTTAATAAATTTATGTGAATTTCTGTGAAGGTTAAACCGATATATCGACAACAAATTTCTAGAGAAAATCCCTTACGAAACGAGTATATATATCTAGTGTACACAAAAGTTAACCAAAAGTTTCGAATTGTTCAAGAAACAATATCAACAACAACCACAACGACAACACGTAATTTATTTTGGCACTCGCTAAACGGTGTCTACTATAAACAACAACAACAGCAACAATAACAACAACAACAGCAGCAAACATTTCTTCTGGATATAAGCTAGAAAATATTTAGTTTTTGGCCAGAGCACAGACATACAGATACAGATAGAGATACATCCTCGGACGAACGGACAGCAGCTGAAATCAGATAAAATAAATACTACATACATACGAAAAATATATTCAAAAATTTTAGAAACTTTTCAAGGTGAGTTTATTTATAGTCTTTTCGAAACGGCTGCGCGGATTTCTTACCGAATTTTCTCCTACTATATAGTAGGCTATATAGCACTCTCTCTCTCTCTCTCTCTCTCTTTTGCGCTCTGCGCAGTCAGCTAGATACAATATCTGGCAGATACATATCGCTGACGAATTTACGAAATGTGTTTTGCTGTCAAACGAATGCATTCATTGTTGTTGTTGTTGTTCTTGTTGTTGTTTTGGCCATAATTTGCTTGGCATTTATTTTGTAATAAATATATATTTAAAAATATTTAGACATATATTAGATAAATAGGCGCCAAAAAGAAAATGAAAAGATATTCATATATCTCTAGGTCAGCCTGAAATGAATCTTACACTCGTTTCAGCGGCTATTTAGCTTGCTCGTCTATCCATCCGTCTATCTTTCTTTGAATTTGAATATATTTGACTGTGCTGTACACATTTTCAATTTGCTTGCCTGCACACGATGGCAATTGCGCTTTTCTTTTTGCTTTCTTTTTGGCCGATGCCTTACGTATCTGTTGCTATCTTTTCGGTTCTTTTCTGCTTGATCTATTTTCAGCCAACATTCAGTCAGTTTCCCCCCAACTGCTGCACCCCTTTAGCTAGTGCTCGTGAGCCTATATCTCATATCGCGTATACGCATTGCGCATTGTCGTTTGTGTTTTTGTTCTGCCGCAATATTCATTTTCCTTTTCCATTTCCAATATTCGTTTGCCATTTTCCCCAAGACTATAGACTATAGACTGTAGACCACCAGGCAGGCAGACAGTCATATGTCTGTCGACGCTGTGATGTAACGCCCCCTTTAGCCATCTGCCGCCCACAAATGTTTATAGTATTTCAGAAATCTGTTACTTACGTCAATATCTTGATATTCGTGGTATTAGTTTCTGTTGCTCACTAAATACATAAACATTTTTAGTTCTGAAGTTTAATGAACTCGCTTGCTCTTCAACGAACTGTCATTAATCATGATATGTTATATTGGACAGCAGGTTCTTTTTATATTACTTACCTTAACGTGTCATCTAAACTTTGCTATCAATCAAATTGTGCTGATAGAGCGAATCAGAATGAGGTTTAGGCGTTAACCCATTGGAACTTTGATCGCCAACATGATTCAATAGCCATAACAAATTGCTGATAAGCGACGTCATTAAGTTTTCCACACAAACAAGTGACTGGGAGTTTATTATATAGACGAAGTGGAGCAAACGGATTGTATATCAAGTCAAGTGAATGTGTTTGCTTTGTGCTTTAAACTTCCTCAAACGAATACTACTACGAAACTGTATGTGTATTTTTATCAGTTGAGTGTAATTAATTAGGGAGCTGAATGTGACGTCAGCGGGCAAGAAATTGAAATTGCAATAAAACTACTGCACAAATCAAGTCATAAATTAAGCGCCAAGCCAGCGGGCGACTGTGACTCTGACAGGAGCAGTGGGGTAGGGGTAGTAGAAAACTGGGGAGTGTCTAATGAGCGCAGAAAAAGCGCCACGTCGTGCTCATTAGAATCGTATTTATACAGGCGACGAATGACCGACTGCCGCCTGAAAATTCCCTCTCTCTAGCTCCCTGGCATACTGCGATGACATGCAATGCTCCCTTGCCCATCTGCAGATCTATGTATCTCTATACATATTTCAACATCTCTTGTGCGTGACAATATTTCATGGCTTGAAACTTTTGTTGAATGAAAGAATCTAGCATAGAGAAAGAAAGAAAAAACAACAAGAAAATGTTGAAAAAATAACACAAATATATGGCATAACATGCTCTAAAAACATTCGCGCAAGGAACTTTGCGTATATTTTAATTACTTGCATTGCCAAAGCTTAAAAGAATACACTGCAAAAAGAGCGGAGCACATAAAACCAAATCATTTCGCAAGAATTTAACCTTCATGAACTGTCATGGTAGATTGCCTTCCGTTGCGCTCTCACTCTCTCTCGCTCTCTTGTTCTGTGACACACTCTCTCTCTCTCTCGCTCTCTTGTCCAATGTGCTGATGCATGCATATTTCATTTCGCTTGTTTCGACTGTCTTCAGGGCTCCTCGTATGTCATTCAGAACAACGGCAAACAACGCGCACAATGAAAACAACACTACAACAAAACCATAATTAAATAACATATTAGTGCATTCAGAGGGGCAGAAGAGTAAGACAGAGAGAGATGAGGTATTTGCCACTGTTGTGGTTAGCTAAAATGCATACAGGGTGTTTCATTCAATAGTTAAGCAGCAATTTATTGGTTTAACCTACCACAGAGCTCGAATCGCTTACACAACTTGAATTCGCAAAAACCCGCATAAACACCAACTTCTTCAACTCTAGACACATAGCTGCGATTGTTGCTCCACAATTAAAAAAAAAATTTATTTAAATTATCTATTGTTATGGCATACAAAAATGATCGCTAACTGAAAGCTTTTGTTATTTGTTTTGTGGTTTTTCAAGGTTTTCTTATGTCTCAAGTGCAGAGCGATTTATTTGTACAAGATTTCAATTTATTTTTACTACCAAAAATCTATTTCGATCGACATTTTTGCAACGACGTCAATGCCAAAGTCACAAATCAAATTTGATTGTCACATATTTCTATTTTTTGGCGTTGACAGCAAACGAAATGAAAGTGAAAGAGGCAAAAAATCTCAATGAAAATTACTGGCGTTGTTGCCTTAACAATCCTGTCTACCAAATGCCCTTACCCTTGTGGTTAGCACAGACAGAGGGGAGTGTGGGGACAGGAGGATGAGGAAGGGGAAGGCCAGTGCGGAAATTGGGCGCAACATTTTCAGATAGACACAGACGCATACAATGTATCTCTCTCATAACATCTATGAAATGTGAAATCTTTCAATGAAAAATAAAATACTATATATATTATAAGTTATATCTGTATATATCTGTATCTATGCGTGTGTGCTGGGCCTAAACGATCCGAAAATAAATTACAATTTGCACACGACTTGCCAAAAAATAAAAAAAGAGCTGAGATTGCGTTGGCGTTGCCGATGTTTCTTCAACGGCAGCTGCAAATTCCATTTGAATAATGACGATTAAATAATGCCACTTGACAGATTCATAAATTGTCTAAGCAAAAGAGCTCTCTAACCATTGAGTAATCCCAAAAGGAAATGCATCTTGATTACGGACTGCACTACGTACTAGCTCCGATTACCAGCAAACACAAACACACAAGTTTAGAAAACTGACAAAATGAAACACAAAAACAACAGCCGCCTTTGACATTTGAAATAGTTTTTAAAATATGTTTTAAAGCAGAACAAATAGAACTGATGGAGCTCACAGTGCCACAAGTGGCAGCAGTAGGGGGGCAGAGGGTGGGGGAAAAGAATCTGCCATCTTCTGTCAGTTGTCGTCGTCCATTAAAGAAGCTGACAAATTGGACACAAACAACATGCTCAAGAACAATACGAAATGTTTGTTTGAAAAACAACAAACAACGACTAGCTGTATACCCTTTAAACACACTGACTCCCTTTGTATTATATGGGAAGAGTTCGTATTCGATTCCATATCTTATGCTGATTAATTGAAAAGTATCTGCCAGATACTTACTGGCGCACTTGACTCGCAACTGTGCCCTCTGCTTTGCTGGCACATTCTGGTTAACAAATTCATTTAAGTGTTTTCACTGTTGCCATTACAAATTTGCCCAGAGCCGCCGTTTTGCCGTGTGTAAAAGCCAGCACTTTGTCAACTTAATTGCTGCACTTTGTAAACTGTCAGAGCATCGACAACAACAACAACAGCAACAACAACATTTCGAACGACAACGACAACAGCAATGTGCTGGAACAGAAGTAGAAACAGGACTACTTGGACTACACCCACTTGAAGGCATTGTCATTGTCTGCCCAGAGAGTGTGTGTGCCTTGGGGCAAGCAACAAGTGCTAGTTGCCTGCAGCCTGCCACTGCTGCTATAAATCAATTGATGCCCCAAAATGTGTACATTTTTGATTGAGACTTATGCCAGGGCTAAGAAGAAAAGCAGCCTAAAAAGCTACCTAGAAGCAGTCGAAGGCTTTCAATTCGGCAACAACTGTTTAAATTTACTCCCTCTTCAAGCGCAGCTTAACTGCATTTTGGTTAATCATTAAAACCACAAATTATGCACAAAAGGTAATTAAAAATAGTTTTAAATTAATTGCATTTGTCTATGATTTAATGAAATGACAAAATGCATTCGCATAAGTCCCAGATAATCGCCGACTGCATAATGATCTTTCTCTCTCTTCTCTCTCTGTCATTTGTTTGACTTTTGATTATAACTCTGTTAGATATGTGTACTAAGTATGCACTTTAGTTTAATTTAAATTGACTGCAGCTTTCAGTTTACAGTTTTCACTGCCACTGACAAAGTTGCAACCACAACAACAATTTAATAGTCGCATTAAATTCACATTATACGCATGGAAAAAGTTAACACAGATTTTGTAGACAACAAACAACAGCATAAAAAAAAAACAGAGATTCTTTTATGCGGCTAATTAAATAAATGCGCTGATAATTGCGCTTTATTAGCTCAAAAAACTAATATGGAATTAACTATTATAGTGACAGATTTTTGCTCACTAACTGTATATAAATTTAGCTGTTGTTTGTATTTACCCGCTCTTTCGATTTGTTTAATTGTGTGGTTTAAGCAATGACATCAAGTTTAATTTATGGCATTTGTTTTTTGATTGTTTTATATTATATTTAATTACTTTCGATGCATAAAAATATAAAATATTGAGCAACATAAAAACAATATATGGTATATAGGCATATAGATTTATAAATGACTCAATTTTGTGCTTTAATGCATTAACTTGTCCACAGTGTGTGTGTAGGCACTGACCGATTTGCAAACAAACAAAAAACCATAAAGAAAATGTAAAAAACGAATAAATTAAATTAAACAGTTGTTGAACAAAGAGCACGATAGAGTAAACAATACGTGTTATAAACAATTTCATGCCAGTTGAAACTTTAAAAGTTATTGTTCACTTAATACCCTGCACTCAGAAGTGATTGGGTGCTATAAACTCACCATCATTGTCTTTAACAATAATATACTAAATTATTTACACAAGAAAATGATTTTCTGCTTTAGTTTATTTGGTTAGCAAGTATTTGGCTAATGCATTTTTGAAATCATTGAAGAAAATCGATTTAAAAATTTAAATTGGATTTTTGCTTGAACAATAATTTGAAAATTTGCATATAGATACGAAATTTAAATGTGAATTTCACACATACAAAAATTAATCAATTTTTAGCTACACAATTTTCACTCCACACGCATAAAAATGAGATTTGCATTTGATAGAATAATTAGAGTTCTATTTTATTATATGGCCACATAAATTATTTTCAATCAAAATACTCATCAAATTATTTATGTATAGCCCAGTAGTGTGCGAGAATGAGTGTGTGTGTGTATCGATTTATATACATTAATGGAGTTTGCCTAAAATATTCACAATTTTATGTTTGGCAAATTGTGATTGTATTATGAGTATTGATATTGTATAATTATGCAAATTAAAAGTGATTGTCTGACAGATAGATACTCCGCAATAGATACTCCTGCAATCTGTAAAGTTTTGACTAGAGTTTACTTTTAGAAAATACCAAAGTAAATTGTAATCATTGCATTTTGTGCAGCTTCAAAGGGCAGACATGGATTACATTGTGGTAATGAACTTATCACACGCTTGTCTGACTCCGAATGTGGCTTGGACCATCATCAATGCCAGTTAGTCAAGCATGCGAAAAGAAGAAGAGATAAATATATATATATATACCATATAGTATAGTGTACAAGAGCTGCCGCCCACCTGTGTGCAGCTAACTGCTGTCGAGCACTGTGACAAGTCAAGGCGAACATCGCGTGGCCATTGCCCAGACGGATGCAATTGAGGTGGCAGAGAGGAAGAGAGGCAGAGAGCGGACAAGAGTTGGAGCAGATGTCTTGCCAGATAGCCAAACGAAACTGGGAAACACAGTGGTCTATACGTGTGTGTGTGTGTGTGCTCCATGGTGCTGCAAATTGGCGCATTCTCAATGTCACTTGCATTCTTTTGGCATCGCATTTAGGCGTGTTTGCCGTCGCTCAGCAGTTGACAGAGTACTTCAAAGCGCCAAGCAGCAACACACACACACCAGCAAGTGTCACTTTTGTCAGCTCCATATGTGTGTGTGCCATGCAAAATATGAGCAAAAAAAACTTAACAGAAAGTGTAAAGCCAAACATTACGTATACGCCGCATTCGACACGACGCTAAAAACTAAAAACTTTTCGAATACTCAAGTGTTTTGATGCACTGACAGATGCAGAATGTGTGTGTGTGCGTGTGTGTGTGTGTGTTGAGTGAAAAACTTTGGCGTTTTTTCAGCGCTTGATAAGCGTCGCACTCGGCAAAAAGTCGCCGAGCCGTTGAGTTACGCCCATTTAGCACGCGCATTGCATTAGACAGACTGAAGAGCAACAGCTAAGCTCAGTACAGCCCAGCTGAAAAGCAGCAGGAGCAGTACAGAGCATAGAGCACATAGTACCCATTATCCATTACCCAGTAGGAGCTGCCACAAGCACGCCAACACACATGACGTCACGTTCATGTCACGTCACGTTGCATCAAGCGAATGCCTTGGCAAATGTAGCTTGCAGCTTTTGGAGGTTGGGAGAAAGAGCAGTTAAAAAAAAATACAAACAGAAAAACTAAAAATCACTCGACTGCCGCCCGGCACAACTTCAGATTCACTCTAGCCAAACTTTACTTTGGGCCAAGCCAACAAAAGTCCAACAAAAAAAACAAAAAAAAACGAATCTAGTGAAAAGTTGGCGCGCAAAAAACGCAGTTTGAAGTGTACGTGAAATTTGCATAAATGCGAAATCAACGCGTTCGCTACTTGGCAACTGACTGGTCCCCTGACTCTCCCGCTTCCTCTCCCTTTTAACCAGCTAGCCAAGGGAGATGCAAACACCACAAGCACACACACACGCACAACCATGTGTGTGTGTGTGGCTTGTTATTTCATGACAGTCTCGTTTGTTGTTGCTGCTGTTGTTGTTGCTGTTGCTGCTGCGTTTTTCCCTAATTTCCCCTTGGCAGTTAGTGGGTGAATGTCGCCGCCATGACAGGCCAGACAACAGGGACAGCAAGAGGGGGTATGAGAGAGACAGCTATAAAACTTCACTTTTGTTTGGCCTAAAAAAAACCACAACAACAACAACAACAACAAGAACCACAGCCAGCAGCAGTAAGCAGTAAGCAAGCAAATAAACTAAATAAACTCTCAAGTAGTTTTGCTGCTGCTTCTTAAGGTTTTGCTCAATGCGGTCTGGCCACTTGACATGGTCGCTCGTTGCAACGTTGCGTTGCATGTCACTCTGCTCCCTGCCTCCCTTGTTCCCCGCCCTACAAATCCCTTTTAGCCTTCCCATTGAAGAGATCTGAAGATCTGGAAGCTCTCTTCAGTTGGTGTTTGGGATACGGCTATATGGTTGTGCCTTGCGTGTTGCCACAGGCTCGAGTGGCTTTTAATGAGCTGTTGCATATGCAGTTTATTAATGTGTTGAAAAGCCTCCAAAACAAAAACAAACTATGTGGAGACTTGCTGCTGTTGTTGTTGTTATTGTTGCCCCTGTTGCTGTTGCAGTTGCAGTTGCTGCTGTGGCATGCCAGCCAAAAGTTTGTCTAGCTTTGAAATTTGTTTCAGGCCATAAACAATTCAAAGCTTCGAGCAATTAGCGTGTCTCATTAGGGCCAAGAAATACGAGTATCAATTTCTTGTTTAGCTATAAAATGCATTTTACTTAATGGAGGCTAAATTATATAAAATTTCACTATAATGGGAATGCATTTTTTGGAATAGGTACTTTGAACAAAGTGGAGGAAAAAAGTAAAATATGTGGCAGATCTGAGGTACCCTAAAAGTTATAGCCAAGAGTTAGCTACTCTTGTTCAGATATCCCAACCCAACTACCTCATTCAAATTAGAATCGTACAACTATAGCTACCATACTTATATTTTAGTATTTTAATCTTCTTAAAACTAGTTTTTTGTAAGAACAAATTTTTGATTTTTTAGATTTATCTCAACCAAACCAGAGCATTATGTCCATCTCTATCCTAACTTACCTCTCCCACCAGTTACTAATAGAAAACTAATAACATTTCTACAGAGTCAGCTAAACGATGTTTTCTCGCCCTCTATACCTTTAACTCTATGCGTCTCTTGCTCTCTCCCTTTGCTGCTGCCTAAATGTCTGTGTTATCTGACCGCATGAAATGTAATCATCGAAATCGAAGCAGAATCGACTGACAAATATAAAAAACCAAAGTACAACTAGATATAAGAATAGTCAATGACGCAAAGCCAAAGCAAGTTACAAATACACCACATACAGACAAAACTTGCAAATACCCTGTACTGCAAGACTGCTCTGTTGTCTTTGAAGTTTTGATTAATTATCAGCAGCTCTTGTATATACCCGTTTCGTTGTTTTGTTCATTATTTAGGTAGATTTTGAGCAGCGTGCGAAATTGCCAAACCAAATTGCCGTATCCAGTTGCCCACCACGCCCCCTTTTGCCCACCACCCGCATGACATCATCAGCGTTAAAAGAGGCAACGATCCGCGGTGGACAGTGGATGCTTCAGTTGGTTTTAGCTTTGGCTTTTGGCTTTGCTTTGCTTTGGTTTCTGAGGTTTTTGGCTTGATTGCGTTGCCTTCCACTCTTTGTTTATGTTATAGTTGTTGTTGTTGTTGTTGCTCACTTCGATTAGAGCAGCCGGTCCGGTTTGGTTCGGTTCGGTCCGGTCATTCGCTTCATGCGGGTCATTTAGAACAAGAGACGAACCGTTTTGGCAGCAAATGACATCGAACGTGTGTCTGTCTGGTTTGTGAGTCAGAAATCAATTTGATGCTCATAGGCTTAAATGGTTCTCGGTTTTCAACTGCTACTTGCATTTGATATAAGAAATTATTTAAAATATATATATTTTTGTATGCTATTTTGCATGCAAAAGCCGCGCCCGAAAAAAAATATTATATGCACAGATGCCAATGTCATAAATCTACAAAACTACCGCATGCAAATTGATTTGTTGCTCTCCCTGAATCAAATGAAATGCAACGGCTGGGGAATGGCTCTCACATAAAGCACAATGCAAATAAAACAGGAGCGGAGTGCGGTTGAAAGTAAGAGTTAAAACTAAGGCATTTCTTATAGGCACTCTTAGGTCTAAGGCCTTTCTGACTGCGAAATCCGCTCCTGGCTTAAGCCAACACCAAAATCAACAACAACTGCAATAATAACAGCTACAACTACAATGCATACAACACCAACACCATAATCGCCATGCAAAATCAGCAGGCACAGTGTGACGAATGGCTGCTCCACACACTGTGCACAGTGTGCACCACCCTTCCAACTCTCTCTCCATTCCACACTCCACTCTACACTCCTCTCTCTCTCTCTCTCTCCCTTCCTCTCTCTCTCTTTGCACTATCGACTGCATATAAATAAATTTTAATTTGCCAATTGTGTGTAAAACTTATTAGCGATAAGTTTTGTCGCTGTTGCAGCCACAGGCTGTCACACACACACACACACATACACATATATCTAGATATATACCCATATCTGTATATGGATTGAGTATATAGTATATGGCCAAGAGCTTTAGTTGTTTATTTTATAAAATGTCGAACTGTGCTCGTGTCTCTCTGTGTATATCGCATGAGGAAACAAAATACGTGTATCCGTCCCCGCCGTACACATTATAACACTGAAAACACTCATAAGCTGGCATTTGGTTATTAGTCATAAAGCTGCAATGGATTGGGGATAAGTTTATTAATGATACAAAACGGGTTGCATTGTCACTGGGCGCCAACTAGACAACTTGACATGTTGATTTGGGGATTATGTGTGTGGCGAGTAAGAGTTAGATAGCTAATACTTTAGAAGTGAGTTAACAAACGCATAAAAATAGTACTAAATTTTTTCCAAATTTAAATTGTTTTATATACAAATGTTTCATGTACTTAACTCTACAGTAAACAGTGTTCAATTGTTATGCAAATCAAGTATCAGTCGACTACTGTAATTCCAGTTCAATTATCTAACCGAAAATTAAGCTAACACACTTATTTTTTCAAAGACTTTGCTGTTAGTAGTTGTTTTTTATAGTCTCTGTGCATATGTTTGAGTGCTGCAAGCTGAAAGCCCGATTCTAATGTCAGTAATTAGCCATTAGATACCCATTCACATGCTCTAAGCCAAGACTCGTACTTCCACTCGTATTCGTACTCGAATCTCAGTTAGAATGTATTCGTGTAGTTATATTCACAGACACAGCTACGGTTTTATTCGTTGTGTCAGGTACTTAGCACGGCTCTTTTTGGCTTTTCACATTTTATTTAATATTTTAATTAAATTATTTCTGTGCATCTTTCTGTGCATACGTTGCTGGGCCGTCTAATGGGCCAACTTCACAACATTGCCAGCCAAAGCATTTACATGCAAATGCAAATGCTGTCGTGTTATGGCCCAACTCAAGACTCCCTATCACTCTCTCGCTCTCTCTCTCTCTCTCTCTCTCTCTCTCTCTCTCTGTCACACACACCGTTACACACATGTGGTGGACTTGAGGATCGAGCTGGTGCCATTACCACCCGCACTTAACGTTAATTAAACTGCTGTGTGTGCTAAAATGTGTCCCAGTCTTCGTTTCTTTCTCTTTCTCTCTCACTCCTCGCCTCTCTCTCTCTCTGTTTCTCTGTGCTGCTTTGTGAGTGAACTGGCTGGCATATCCTGCAAGTAGCCGTAGACTCGTTGCCGTGTCCTTGTCCTTTGTAGCTGGCAGCTGCTGTCGTTTTAATAGCTTAATGTAGTTACTTCCACTTTGAGTGTCTTCCCTTCACACACTGCACACACACACACACACATACAGATACCAATACAGATACACATACAGGGTGGTTCAGTTTTAGTTGGGGAGGCGCTTTGGCTGCTTGGTTGAACGTCTTTGCTAATAAAAAACACAACACTCAGCAAAATTGTTATGCAGCAAACTAAATCAACAGACACACACCGCACATACACACACACCGCATATACACACACACCGCATACACACACACACACACACACTTGCCTGCTGTACAAATTACATAGCAGAGCCATGACGACTATTACTAGGAAAAAACTCGTGTAAGCCACACTTACACACAACTGGCCCCAGTTTCATGTGCACTCTCAATGCGTGCACTTTTTGCACACACTGTAACACCACACAGGATGACAGCGTTTGTGTGTCTGTGTTGGTGACTGTGTCTGCTTGAATGCTGCAAAAAAATGTATATCTAACAAAGTTTCACTCGTTTTAGGTGTAGCTATTCATACTAAAAACTAAGATGGGGTATGCTAGACTAAATTAGTTAAGTGTAAATTAAAAGTTAGTTAAAACCTTAGTAGAATTCCAAGTTTAAAAACTTATATAGCGTTTAAACATGCTTGAATTTTCAAGGGTATCTTTAAGTCCAGCAAGCCTGGCTGCCGCTGGGCTAAAGCCGAAAGTATGTTGGCAATAGAGAGGATTTTTGCATGCGAGAATGCGCCGGCAACTGCAGCTGGCACTAGAGATCAAGCCAGCCCAGCCCAGCCCAGTCCAGCACAGCTACGAATAGTAATAGAAAAGGGAATGGTTATGGGTCTAGGACTAAGGATTGGTTGGTTGGTTCTACGCTTGTTTGGTTGCCAGGATTAGCATGTTGTGTGCACATGCCAGAGTAATGTCTTTATTAGTCAGATGCCCAAAAAAAAAGGAGAAGAAAGCAGATGTACTCTTGATTTTATATGCATTAATTGGTCGGCTACGTAATATCAAGTATACGACACGCACACACTCAACTAACATTTTATTACTTTTCTTTACTTGCAGTTAAAACTACAATTAAAACAACAACAGCATTTTAATAAATTCCGGCTCTGTGCAATAGGAAAATAGTAAAATGGCCCAACCACAAATGCTGCAAATCAAATTGTCACGTTTCGATGCCCAACCCTGGGGTTTCCGCCTCCAGGGCGGCGTGGATTTTGCCCAGCCGCTGTTAGTGCAAAAGGTAAGTGCCACGCCCATACGCCCCCACACACAAACGCAAATGGGTTTTGTGTGTTACAAACAGATTCCATTACGCTCAGATTTGTTTTAATTTCCACTGATTGGAAACAAGTAAATTGCCAAATGGAATTTGTGTGTCGAAATTGGCCAGAAAAACGCGTGGAATGAAACTTATTTAAAAAAGCTGAAAGCGGAAAGCAGCACAAAACACAAAAAAAAAAAAAAAAAAATTATTAGTTGAACAGTTAATTTATTTATGCATTTAAATGCTCAAACTCATACGATTTTGTTGTTGCTTTTTTCACTCAATTTTCTGTTAAAAATACATTTTTAGCTATTTGTTTTTTGCGCGCGGTTTTTGCGCACGGTACACAGCAGAGTAGAGCAGAGCACACATTTTCCGGCCATTTTCCAACTAGCCAACGAAATTTCCTTTGCTGCCATTTTGGATACTTTATGTGCGCACAAACACACACACATACACACGCACATCAAATAAGTTTATGTGTGTTGTTCCATTGAGTTCAACAAATTGTTAAACATTTATAAATTATTTCTAATAATTTTACATTTCTGGCGACACGCAAGCCAACATTTTTGGCAAATCATTTGAAAAGTTTGTAGTAGTTTTATGTCTATATATAAATATATATATATATTTATAAGTATATATTTATTATATATTATTATATAAATAAATATTTATCTACTTTATACAGACACTTAAAAAGTTTATGGTTGTGCGGTTTTCATTTAGTATTTTAGTATAGGGCAGTTAATGTTTGTCATAAAAAAAAAAACGCGTAGATATGCTAGAACTTTGCATACCCTGTAGCAGCAGCTGCATAGAACTTTATTCTATAGAACACTGAGGGTATGTGCCTGTCGGGCATGCTCTGTCACATCATGGCTGATTTTATGTGCAAAGCTTTGATACATAAATATAAATTATGAGTTAGATTACGTTTATGGCTTATGCAACTGGGTCGAAACACCACAAAAAAAAACTGTCCACAAATAGAGCTACATCTTTTTTTTCTGGATAACTTTAATTGAAATCATTTGCAACATTTGAAGCATTTGTGGCTTTTAGTAAATTGCAATTTATTAAACCATAAACTACTTTTGGCAACAGCTAAAGTGCTGAAGAGTTTTCAACTTGGCTTTGTTTAAGCCACTCGATTGCCTTTGAGCCTTTGAGTGAGTGCATTTGCGGACACTCAGGCCACTCATGCTACTCATTCTGCAATGAATGAATCATTTTTTTACGCCGCCTCGATTCGAGTGACCAGCCGGCTATCGAAGTGACCAATTGTTTCCGAGTTGCTGTTATGAGTGTATCGCAATTCATTCATGCTTCTACATGAATCATTGTCTATGATAAGAGCTACACTCATACTTATACTCATTCTTGTCAATGAGTTCAACAGAAGCCAGCGCTGTTTTTTAAAAATAACCAGCGAGATAAGCAAATGATGTCAAAGTATTCGATTTAATACGATTCGTTTCGATTCGATTCGATTGCTGTTTATCGCTCTCAACCACAACAAAGCTGTGGTAATTGTTTAAGCGTAGCAACATTTGCCAATGTGTAAATATTTTATTATGCCACTCGGAATTTATTTCGTTGACATTTTCAAATGGCACCAAAAGCAACAGCAACAAAATAACATACGAAACAACAAAATTTCTGTTTACTTTCGCATTACAAATGAGTTCAGCTGCTAATGGCGCAAAAGTGGGCGTGGGGAGTATGCTAAAAGGTCGGGAAGGGGGAGTAAGGGGTTCGTATGCGCAATTTCTATTTAAACAGCCGTTCATTGGGTTGATTTATGTCAATGTTATGCATCTAAACTCAGACTGTTTAGCATCGATTGAACATTTTTTTATGTCTGTGGAAAATACTCAAGTGCGACACTGTTTGTGAATAATTGTGAATATGTGTATAGCATTCATTCCGATTGCTTTTCTAATGGCCAAAAATATTAGCAGGGTGTTGCCAATTTAATTGCACTTTTGAATCAATTAATTTTGGCTATGTAATAAAATGTTGTCCAGAGTCGATCGCCAATTAGAGCAGAAAACAATGAAAATGACAATGACAATGGCAACGAAAATGCTTGCATGCATGTTCATGTCAATTAGGCGCCATCAACTTTGCCAGCAAACAATGTTTTTTGCCAAAAGTGCAACAGCAATAACAACAGCAACACAGACAACCACAACAACAACAACCACATGAGTGGAAATCCCACAGAGAAAAGCCATTAGCAGTCAGTAGCTTTTATTTGGCCAATTTAGCAGTCAAACCAGGCAACACAACAGCGGAAAATACCAATAAAGAAAATGGAAAAGCTATAGCCAATATGTGTGCTAACACTAGTCGGCTTAATTAGCTAATATGCCAACTTGTTTTCAAATATTAGTTTGTTTGGGCATACCCTGTGCTTGCTTTTAGGCTAGGGTAGCGCAAATCACGTAGCATTAATTTTACAACAATTTAAATTGATATGCCAAATATTTATGGAAAACACACAATTGAATATTTTTAGCTGCGGCGCAAACAGATTTAAGTGCAATCCCAAATTGCAGTCAATACTTTTGCTGCTGTTTGTTTGTTTGTCTATCCGTCTGTCTGTCTAACTGTCCAACTGTCTATCCGATTCATTTTTACGCTTTGTTCAGGTGTCTGAGCTGAGCTGTTAGCTGCTTGAAACTTGCTGCTTCACTGCTGCCATCAGCTGCAAGGCTTGGCGCCTTTTGAACACTTCAAGCTCAATTGAATTTAGAATGGCGTACACTCTTGAGCCCCTGAGTAGGAAAGTGGGAACTGGCACAGAAATAGGAGCAGCAGCAGCACCAGCAGCAGCTGCTGCAAGTGCGTGCACGTTGCTCATAATGAGCAGTAGTTGCCAGGATATGCGACTGATGTTGAGGATGATTCAGCAACAGCAGCAGCAGCAAGTGAAGTGAACATTGCCACTTGAGTCCTTGAGACATAAAGGCACCTTGACAACGCTAAAATCAGACAAGTCTTCACCCTCTAACTAACTTACTGCGATTCAATCTACAGCTCGCTGTCAACTTTTGTTGCACAAACAAATTGTTTTTCTAGTTGCAGCTTTGGCTCTTGGCTTATGCCGTCACGACTGCTCATTAAGCCAAATGAACTGAAACTGTCCATTGACGGAGGTGCATACAAAAATAAGCTACTCAACGGCTTAAATCGGATTAATTTATGATTTCGCTCGAACGGGAGTTTCTCTTCTTATTGCTCAGCACGTCGAATGCCAAATGAAGTCCTTGTTGGCAAAGGACTTGACTGAACTGAACTGGACTGGACTTGTTTTTCTTTTACTTTTTCCGCTGTTTTTGTTTTTCGTTTAAGCTTTATGCCGTTCGGACTTCCGTGTACACACACTGCTAGATAGAGACGGACAGACTGATGCTCATTCTTTCACATATCGCCACGTTTATATTTCATTATCAAGTGCAGGGTCGGTCGGGCATAAAAAACGTCGCACAAAGGCCAAAGCCAAAATGGCCAGAAGAGTCGAGCACAGTCCAGAGTCCAGAGTCCCGAGTCCACAGACCGCAATAAAAGCGAAAGCCAAGCACTGAGAGTAGACCAAGAGAGCAAAGAGCATAGAGCTAGAGCTGGGCGAACTCGTAGCTGAGTGCAGCTCAACGCGCTCTGCTTGAGTTCATCTGTACAAATAATGGAGCCAAATAAGTAATACAAAAGCGTAAATTCGTTTTGGTACAAATTTCCTGTAGAAAAAGCTAAAAAAAAAAATGAAGCTAAATGTTAAACAAATTCCAAAATTCAACGAAAGGATGCAGCGTCGACTATTAGGCAACTTAAAGTCTAGACATGCTGTTGGCCTGGTCTACACTGACTACTAACAAGCTACTGTCGGCCTCCAAGGCAACCGACGTGCCCGATCTCATTCTTCTCCATAACTGCAGGCACATGTGTCCCAGTCTCCGTCTGCGTCCCCGTCTCCTTTCCCTTCTCCTTTCCCCTCTCTTTTCGTTTCACATTTCCATTCAACTCGGCGTTTTGTGCATGCAAATCTGTTTTGCGTGTTTTTTTGTTTGTTTTGTCGTTGTTTTTGCTCAAGTCTCTCTTTCTCCAGTGCTAAACTCTGCTGTATAAAGCACCTCTGCCTCTTTCTGCTGCATAGCTATTAATTATTTGACTGCTGTCTGGCTGCCTTTGTGTCTCTACATCTCTCTCTCTCTCTCTCGCTCTCTCTGACTCTGTGTTTGTCTATGAAAATTCATAATTTTCCAGTCGCAGCAAACAACAAGCAAGTTTTGGCAGCTGTAAACAGTTTGATCAATTTTATGCAGTGCTAAAATAATTTCTAAAAATTAAACAAAGCTTAAGAAAGAACTTTACTTAATTACTGAAAGTGAATTATTTTTTTTAGAGCTAAAATAATTCTTGAAAAGTTATACCAGAATTGCTTATAGGGTATTGTTTAGCTGCTCTTTTGGGCATTATTATTTGGCTTTTTGTTCACACCAGCCTTTTGTTAAGGCCGCCACGTCTCTGTCTTTGATTTATGACACTCTTCTTCGCCAAATATAATAATAATAATATTATGCAATCCAAATACCAAAGACCAAATACCAAATTCAGAGCTTTTGGCTTTGTGTAATTGAATCCGCGTTCAAAGTGCGGCGGCTGCCTTAGCAACAACCACTGTGAACTGTATGTATATTGTGAATGGCATAGAATTCAATTTAGTCGGTTTGAGATCTAATAGATTACTCAAAGTATGTGTGTGTGACCACAAGTGCCACGCGTTGTCGCCATTTTGTGGCGGTACACACAGGTGACGTCACGAATGCAATGTCAAGACTTTGGTCTGCGGTTGTTCTCAATTAAGTTGGACATTTTATTAATTGCACAACAACAAAATTATGCAAACAGAAGAACACGACTCGAGAACATTGTTCAATCAATTGTGCATCAGTTAACTTTGCTTTTAGCACACAAACACACACACACATATCTTTGTGTTGTGGTTTTTTTGGTTTTGCGCACAAGTCGCAACATGCATGACAACTGTCAAAAGAGTGAGAGTGAAAGAGAGAGAGAGAGCGCAAAGTACAACTGTCTCACACTCTGCCGTTTACTCTAAGTTGACCACAAAATTGGTCTTGCCCCACCAGCAGCAGCAGCAGCATCATTCGATAGTTGTTGCTATTGACAGTCTCCGATTCGGTTTTAGGGTCAAAGTTCAATTCGTTTGAGAGCACTGTGTTGTGTTTGTAGCCACAGCAATTAGCATTGAAGCGTTAATTGAATTACGAGCAGGTGATAAGTAATTTCATTTTGGCGCTGCTCGACTTCCTGTGATTCATCATTGAGCATTGAGCATGGCAGTCACAAAGCCTTAATTGATAAAGTTAAGGCCAGTTGCAGTTAAAGCCAAAGCCATAGCCAAAGCCAAGCCTCAAGCCTCGAACTCTTCTTGTTCTTCTTCCGCAGACAGTGATTAAGTGACTCTGCGATGCGATGCGTTTGATTGATTATCAATTTTTACCAGTTGCCATTCTCTCACTCACTCACTCGCCCACTCTCTCGCTCTTGCTCACTCCTTCAGCAAGCTGTTGACGGTCTCAGCTGGCAGTTGATTTCGCTTTAAGCTCTCTGTCTCTCTGTCTCTTCTCTCTGTCTCCTCCTCCTGCACTTGCAGTTTAAATGTGTGTGCGGTGGAATTGATTCAACAATTTCTTCGGCCATAAATGTTGCTTGGTCTCCGTTTCCGTTTCCGTTGCCGCCTCCACCCACTTCGCAGACTGTCGAGATGTCCGCTTCCGTTTTGTTTCATGACTGGACATTGCAAGCAGCTGCTGACTAGAGATGAGCATAGCACATACACCCACAAGTCGTGTCGTGTCACGCAGTAGTACGCTGTATCAACTCAACTCCATTGCTACCTAATCAGGTAGCTGGTCAAGCTCATTCACAAACTCAGACTCCGACTCCGACTCAGACTCATACCCTTGCACATACTCAACTTGTGAATGTATTCATATCGCTTCGATTCGATTGCACTTCATTGCACAAATGCTGCGGGCTTCAGAGCCGAGCTCCCAGTTGAATTCTGGAGCACGTCTTATTTAGATTTATCCTATTGCTACGCTTCAGTTGAGTTGTCCGTATCAGTGAGTCCCTCCATCTGTCCGTCTGTCTGTACAACTGTCTGTCTGTCTGTCCAACTGTCTGCTTGTCTGTATCTATAATACATTATTGAATATTTTGTGGCCTGGGCCGGAAATAGTACTAATGTCTGTTTCGTACGTTGTGGCACACATGCAAAAGTCACATAAATTTTGGTGTATGTTCCTCTAATCCTTGTGCATCGCATACTTTTTCTCAATTGTTGTGCACACACACACACGCTGCTCGGAAATATATCCTGAACAGGCAGTTGGCTGCTGTGGTTCCTGCTGCTGCTGCTTCGTTCAGCTCCTTTTAGCTTGTGCTGTTTTTTTTGGTGCTGTTATTTCTTTGGCTTTCGCCTTTCTTCGCTATCTGCAACCGTTTGTTGTCCTTGCTTTTAAGTTGCATGTCAGTGCACATAAATCCCTCAGCTGAAAATGCTTGCTTCACTGCACCCAAAATACACACACACTCGCACACACACACTCATGCTCAGCTGCACGCTTGAGTTACGAGCGCTGATAGCAGAGCACAGTGCAACGACGGCAGCTTGGCCAGAATGAAGACGGCTAAGAGGGTTCGGCTAAAAATTATTGGCCAAGCTCAACTCAACCTTAACTCGCTGCATTATGTGTGCCATAAATATTTATAAGTTCTAAGCGTAAAGTGCGCACAAAACTGCAAACGTTTTGTAAACGTTAAAGCGCTTAACTTGGCCAAGACCCCAATCTAAGCAGACAGTCTCAAGACCAGATAGTTCCCACAGCTCTCCATTAGTCAGCTAATGGCAGCAGGCTCAATAATGTTTCAAACTTGTATTCCTAGTTGTTGTTGTTGTTTTTGCTGTTGTTAACCTTTACTTATTTTTACCTGAGGCATGATTCAGTTTTCAGTTTCGGTTTCTGCTTTTTGCTTTCTTTGTTTGGTTTTCCAATCAAAATTGATACACATGTCCAGAAAAGGGCAGCCCCTCAATGAGTGAGCATGAGTGAGTCATGCCCCAAGAATGAACTCAACCGCAATTTAAGACTTGTTTTCGGAATCGTTACATAACCTTTTCATTTCTTTTGATAGTCACCAAATTGATTTCAGCTTTGTTTCCATGGAATTCGAACTGTTTCGATGTTCATATTTTAGAGTGCATAGCTTAAATGTGTTTCTAAGAAATAAGCTTAATAATACGTTTAATATGTATACACTTTCTATTTCTTACTTGTATTCAAATTTATAGTTTCTAAATACGTTTAATTTTCTCAACTTTACTCAATTTTCTTTGCGAGAAAAACTCGCTTTTCCTTTCAATTGATTCTCAAACACATTTTGCTGATTTAATTGTTGCTTAGTGTAGATTAGATTTTTAGCAGCCACGGAAATGCGGCTAACAACGGTAACTAAGCGGAAACGGAAATTGTGCGCACGCTTATCGCAATGCAAGTTGCTTTCCTGTGTGTGTGTGTGAGTGTGTGAGTGAGTCCCTGTCTGTATGTGTGTTGCGTGCGGTGTGCGCTTAAAGGATATTTTCAGCGCAAATTGCGTGCTGCGGCGTAATCGAAATAAATTATGAGCTCAAGTTACGGTGCTGGTTGGTCAGCAGCAGCAGCATCAGGCAGCAGTAGTGATAGCCAACTCCTGCGGGGCATTATGTGGATATCCGGCTTTGAGCCAGTGTCCGGCAGCGGCAAAGGCAGTGCTTTTAGTGCCTTAGCGTGTGCTTGACCCGCCGTATTCCACTCCGCCGTACTCCGAACTCCGACTAGTTCTACTGCATGTCCTTCCGATTGACCAAACGTCGGCAACTTTATGCGGACAGGAAACAAACAGCTGTTGTTTGTCTGTTTCAACTTGTTTGGTTTTGGCTTGGTTTTCGGCTTCTACCAAAGGACACTACCTAACGGATTAGGCCAGCAAATTAGTGTGCCGGCCAATTAGTGGACAATTGAAGTGACATTTTTTGTAGGAAAAGGTTTCAAATTCGGTTTCGAGAGCTTTAATGTGCTTTAAGCGGTTCAATTAATGTGCTTTAAAGCTAAAGTTGCATGTTGTAAGCGCTTTAAAAAGATCTTTTTAAACACAGCAGTTAAAGTTCCTTTTTTAAAGCTGCTTTAAAAGCTCAATTTAATTTTAAAAAGCTCTCTTTAAGCGATTGTTCTGTACATTGTGTTATTTTCATTGTATTTAAATAAATTGGCCTATTGGTGCGAGTCAATGATACAGTTTATATTGTATACTGTATTCACATCCGGCATGGGTGGCATGTGTGGCATTTGTGTCATGTGTGTGGCATGCAGCTTGTTGTATGTAGTATTATCATCATTATTATTCGTATATTTATTTTATTTGCACTGTTTTTTATGGCATTTTGTCGGGGCCAGCGGGCACGTATTAGTTATAACGATATGTCATTGATTCCCAGTTAACTCAGACAGTTGAATTCCCTTTTTCCCCTTGACAGTCATTATATGCTGCGTCCTTTCTGCTTCTTCCTCCTTCTCTTCTTCTTCTCGGCACTGTCCTTGTCCTTGTTCTTGTCGACGTTGTCGTCGTCAAGCGCCTTTGGGCCATGATATATTATGGCCTGTCGCCTGTCTTGTTTATTTGCGTTATTTAGCAAAACGTGGCAACAGCAAAGCACCAGCACCAGCAGTCGCTCTTAGCTATTTTCCCGCTGCTACAGCTGCTGCTTCTTCTTCTCGTTGTTGTTGTTTTTGGTTTTGGGGGGAATTGGCGCATTTTTATTGTTATGACGCATATTTTGTTACGCCGGAAATTGAGACATTTGTTGTTTGTGTTGTGTATCTGTATTTTTGTATATATTTTTATATTTGTGATTTATTGTATTGGCCTTCAGTCGCATGCATTTCAAATTGATTGAATATTTAGCCAAATGTCTTTTGGCATTGCCTTCTAAATTGTTTACAGACTTCCACTCTGCTGCTAGCAATTTTTACAACAGACCTCAATCGATTTTGACAGCATAACCACGCCCCCTTCTACAACCCCTGCTTCCAAAGTATCTTTTTCCCTCTCTCTGTCGCCCCCTCCCAAAAAAAAGTCAATTTCGTTAATCAACACGAACGACTTAATCCAAATTGAATGAACTCGACGCCAAAGCGGATCAGCAGCGTTGTAAAAAAAAAGCAAAAGCTACAAAAAAATTGAGCAGCTGAAACTGTAAACTGTAGACTGTGGGGCAAAATACCAAAAAAATAAACAGAAAAGTAAAACATCAACGTGAATTTACACATTTTTCGCATTTCTGCGCCACAAACATTTGCCAATAGCCGATGATGACGACGACGACGACGACGACGACGTCGTAGAATGGTATAGGAGCAACAAGCCAAATCGGCTCAAGGCTCAGGATACAGGACTCAGGACTCAGGATTCAGGTGAATGGCACTTCGGAGTGGGCCCAAAGGCCTAAAAAGCGTAAATTGAAAAACGCAGCAGCTGCCAGAGCTATAATAAAGCCTAAGCCAAAAGTCCAACCGAAAAAAAAAATACCTAAAAAGAAGAAAACAGAGAAAATCTAAAGAGGAGCAGAGTGAGTCAATTGAGACTATCGAAGGGCAGGCAGACATCATGTGTGCGGCAGCAGAGCCATACCCCCCGCTCCCTCTCTCACACACACACCGAGCTCAGCCACGCTTGAGGTGATAATGTAATAAGCACTTTTTATGACCCGACAGGATTTAGACCTAAAAATTCCATCCACACATAACAGACTGCGAACCCAGAGCCAAAACCCGGACATGGACATGAACCCGAACTTCAACTACTGCCTATGTGTGTGTGTGTTCTCCGTCTGCCAAAAGTTGGCAGCTCAAACACGTTGGCCAAGTCTATAGAGCAGTTTTGCAAATGTTCTCGTACTCGTTTCAGTTTTGTGTTATGTCGGTTTTTGTATTTGGTCGCAAGGATTTAGTTAGAGCCAACAGTTGTTTTTGGCCCACTGAGCATATTGTTTTGGGCAGCAGCCAGCTGCCATTGGGACAATGGGATTGCTAATTGGTAGCATTCAACGATGTCAACAGTCAATAGTCGGCAGTTTTTATGATCTTTCAGTAGTTTGGGAACTGTAAAAATATTTTAGACTTCAACAGCAAAAATTTCACAGGCATCAAGACGCTTTAATCATTCACTGTCGTTGCTATTAAGAGTGAAAAAAAACGAAACCGTAGATAAAAAATAAATGAGAGCAAAGTGAAATTACCTGCCAGAAAGGAGAATACGGAAAAAAGAGAAGAAAAAAAAGCAATGAGCAATCCACAGTGTAGCCTTGAGTGCGCACATCAAATTGAAAAATGTCAATGATAGAGAATGGAAAATCACAGAACAATGACAACTGAGAGACAGAGAATGAGAGAGGGAGAGAGAGGGCGAGAGGGAGAGGGGAGAGGGCGTGGCATGCCAGGTAAACGTGAAAAAGGTAGTTGCCATGTAAAAGTGCCGCCCACGTTACTGGCCACAACAGCAAGTTGGCCACGTTGAGTGGTCCCGAGTTGCATTGACAATCGACAAATGAGGAAAGATAATGCACAACATTAATCTTGCTACCAGCAATTTGTCAGGATAGCTTGCCATACTACAAACATACATATATATGAGTGTGTGTGTGTGTGGCATGAAATAGAGCACAAGTTCTAGTTCGAGTTTCAGTTGTTGCAGTTGTTGAAAGATGCCAAATGCAGTTCAAATATTGTGGCTAGCAAATGGAAACAGCAGTTGCCTTTAAGCCAGCTATTGTGCTGTCTCTCTTTCTCTTTGTCTTGCTGTCTATCCTAAACGTTGCTTTCATCAATTAATTTACAATTTGCCGTTCGCATTTTCACATTTTCACATTTTCAGTGGCCCCACAAAACTCATTCATTCATTGATGGTCAGCGCGTGGGCTTGGCATACTTTTATTTGTCTACCTCTCACTCTGACCCCTCTCTCTCTCTGTGTTTTCTGCACTTGTGTGCTTCCTTTTTGCTGCCCCAGTAATGGGTATGTCCTTGCCGCCTGCAGCCTGCATCCTGTGGCTGTTGTAAATTGCATTGGTTGCCAACTTGTTGAAAGCTCGGGCAAGAAAATGGCGCTGAATGTGCGAGTGTGCAACTTAAATGCTTTTCACTGTACTACTACTACTACTACTACTACTCTGTTCCCCTAGCCAACTACAGGAAAGGAAAGAGCAGACCGACAGAGGGGGTAGGGGAGAATAGAGAGCGGCAGCAGCGCTGAGTGGTACGTGGCAAGTGGGTCGCTTCTCAATGAAGGAGTCAACGTTTAATGCTCACAATTTAGCTTTTAATTAGATCGGCAAATTTGTTTTCGAAACCATTTTGTGCGCTCGTGCGGCAGCAACAGCAACAACAACAACAGCAACAACTGACAGTGCATATAAATTTGCCACAATTTCCGAGGTACGTATTTGAATCCTTAATCGGAAACGGAATCGAAATCGGATTCGCATTAGAAGCTGCAATCTTAAGAGCTGTTTTCGGTTTGTGCCACTTGCCACCAGCCACCTGCCACCTGCCACTTGCCACTTGACCTCCTCTGTCTGCCCCCAAAGGAATTAGAGTGCTTACGGTTTTTCATTTTAATTGTTTTGATTTTCTTTTCGCTTTTTGTTGTTGTTTTTTTTTCGTTCTCTCTCTTAAGTTTTTGTAGCATTTTTTTATGTCGAGCTGATTTATTTATTTCTATTTGCCGTAACCCAAAGCAGAGCAATTGCGGTCGTTCAGCTGCTCAGCTGCTGCTTTTTACCCACACACACCCCTTTAGCTGTTTCCTCTACACCCTCTCCCTCTCTCTCTCTGTCTTTCTGTCTCTGTTCAGCTGCCGCTGTCTGCGTGCCATGCTCTAGTTTTCTATTTTTGCTGTCCGCCGTAATGGCAACCTTAATCACGTAATGATTTTGAGTGAGCGAACAACGCGCGGGTGTCCGATTCTTAGCCAACAGCAGCAACAACAACAGCAGTAGCAACAACAATGTTGTGATGCCATTGTTGCAGCTCTTCTTCTTGCACTTGGTCTTCTTTAGACTGTTGCAATTGGCACAAATCTCGTGCTCAGCGTTAATGGCTAAATGTTGTGGCGCTAATTGAAATTGCATTTCTTCAACTTAAATATTTAATTGAAAGCTGCCGTCGTTTTGTTTTTGAAGCAAACAATAAAGTACAGTGACTACCAAATGCAGACCCTACACTCTAATAAATGCTGCAGCAGACTGAAGTAGTAAATTTACAAATAAATTCTATGGGAGAGTATTCATTGTCTAAATACTAAATATTTCTAAAGAATTTACTTAGTAAATTAATATTTATTTAGTTTTCTGTTTAATAAGTTGTCCACTGTTTAATTCTACACAAACCTCATTAGATTTAATTAATTTATTTTAATTCAGTTAGCAATTTGATTGCATGAATGTTCTTCTGAAATGCTCTATCTCATTTTGCACATTTAAAAGTCGCCTCTTTTGTCATGCAAGTTGGCCAATCAGCAATTGAATGTTGCCAGATTCAGTAGTTGCTTGGTATTAGTATGGCCAAGCATTGTCTGTTGCATTGAACGCATTTGGTCTTACTGGTTTGGTAACTGGCCATGTCAGCGGATTCTTTGTCTTTCATGTGAGTGTCTCTGGAGACAAATGCAAGCCAGCTCTTTTTGTGAACAATGACGCTGTGTCTCTGTCTCTCTGGGCTGTCCCCAATGGCAAGAAGCAGAGATAAAGTCCAAGTGGAAATGCCGCCAAAATCCTAATTGCATTTGTCTGATTGCAGCAGCAGTGCTGGCAGAAATGCAATGGTTTTTGGGATTTGGCAACACTCGCAAAAGGAGGTGCAGCAAATGATGAAATGAATCAGCAAGGATTCATTAAAGAGCTGTTCAGTGGGGCGGGTGGGGAAGAGGTGGAGTTGATGAGCCTATTGGCTTATGACAGCGAACATGTAAATGCCATTTACAGTTTCTGTTTTTGTTGCTGTTGCTGTATCTGTTGCGGGGTATTGTCTTGTCAGCGTTCGCATCAGTGGAGAAGGTTTTGCTTGTCTTTGCCTCAATTGAAATTCCATTTAATGTAATTTGAGAGCCATCATTCATGTCAGTCTGTCTGCCACCCTCAGATAACAGACAGACAGACAAAGAGACAGTGGGATGGACATACATACATATACAACAAACCGGGTTTTGGTCTTTTGGCTTCGAGAGACTGTGAGACTGCAGCTGAGATTGCGTTTACACGATTTCATGGCTGTCAGAATTTCGTTTACACGCTGCCCGCTGATTGATGGATCGCTTAATGGAGGAGGTGGCATAGATGCTGTTGTTGCTCTTGTTGTTGCTGCTGGCGGTGGTTGTAGTGGTGGTGCTGTGTAATAATTCTCGGTTTGCCAGTCCATCTTTGACGAGAGAAAATACACACAAACATTTTGAAAACTAATGAAGCTGTTGCAACTCGTTTGCTGCACTAAATTAAATCAAACATCAAACAAAAATACATTTCACAATCTACTGAAAGCGAATGCTTGGCTGGGGGAAGTGGCATGCAACCGACATTTCCTGCTGCGTTGCCACCAAATGAAGTTTATTTTAGCAGAACAGAACCTCGGGCTGACCCAATTCCTAGCCCACTGACATACTAAATCCGATGAAATAACAAAACACAACATTTTGCCAGACCAGACATTAGTTGCAGTAGATACAAAATGCGTTGCAGTTGCAAGTTCCAGATACTTTGTTGTTGCCGGTATTCACATTTCGACACGTACTGCAGACAACTGCGTCGAACGGATGGATTCATGTCTCTATCTCTGACTCTCTCTCGCTCTCTCTTCCTCTCCCTTTTCCTTTTACTCTTGTGCTTCAGGCACGCAAATGTAAACAATGAACCACATGTCTCAACTGGGAGTGTTGTGACCATTTCACAGTGTGTGTGTGTGTGTGTGTTTTGACTGGAAAAACTCTGTTGCGCAGGTAGACAGCAGATTTTCCCGACTGCCAACAATGTGCCACAACAACATGTGTGTGCACCACCGGCTATAATTGCTTTAGTTTAGCGAACTTCTAGCACACCGGTTAGCTTAGTAGTGTCTGTTATTTCCCACACTCACCCACTTCACGCTGCAATCAACTAATTACCCAAATTCTGCGTATTAAACAACTCACATGTGCCGCGATATTGGGGAAATTTAGCAAACGTGCTATTTTCCAGCAATTAAATAGCACGAAATGTCCAACACATTTTGGTTAGCAGGTTTTAACTGCAGCTTGTCTATGAAGACAAATTTGATTATAACTAATTTTCGATTGAACACTATGAAAATTTAGTCACTCTGACATTTTTCAAAACTTTAAACTGCAATAACTATGTCAAAACTGCATCGATTTCGAGTGGACAGTTAAAGTTTCCTATATATACGATATTAACCTCGCTTTATTTCACAGATCTCTGATGATATACTGTTTTTTAATGGTTACTTATGGATTCTTAAGTTAATAAACTATATTTTCTCATTACTTTCTTATATATTTTCTACTATTAACTTGCAAGTCTGTGGAGTATTTCAGTTTTGCTCTATATTAAAAGCAGTTCCTTTCATTTCGTATCACAATCTTTATAAATATAAATAGTCAGCTCATCTCAGCTGTTCTCCTGGGCCTGCGTTGGGTTTCGAGCAATGTAATTTTCTTGGTGCTTCATTAGAAAATAAAAATATGAATAATAATTTATGCATGCTTTTGACACAATACACAAAGGGTAAATGGGGCACATGGGGTCTATGGTGAACCGCAGTCGACGTCAACGTCAACGGCAGCGTCAATGGCAGCGTCAACAACGAAGACGACACTAATTAAAAATTGTTGGCCAACCCTCAGAGCGACACTGGGGCTGAAATTGAAAAAGGTACTGAGTAGTAAGAGGTACAGAGAGAGGGGTGAGAGGTGTTTGGCACTAGCTGCCAGTTGAAATCCGTCTAATTCCCCAAAAAACCGCTGCACACCTTTCAGCGTTCAGTTCAGTTGAGAAGCGACCTTTTTGGAAGCGACCGTAATCGACCTTGTCCGCGAGGACTGAAAACCATTCACAACAACAACACTGACAACTGACAACCTCGTGCCGCCCATTGATGATGTTGTTAATGGAAAAAATCTCAACATCCTTTCAAAGCAGGCAGAACACATACACACACACATACACACACACACAGAGGTACACACAAACAATGGCGCGTAATTTGACGAAATTTACATTCCTTAATTAATCTTGTTTGCGTTGCGGCAGTTGCCTGTTGTTGACTCACTTCTCTCACCTGTTCGCACTGCCACCCACTCTCTATCTCTCTCTAGTGAATTGTTTAGTTAGATATGTGTGTGTGTGTGTGTTTGTGTGTGTGTTTTGTCTGTATTTTTGCAGTCTGCCAGGCGCTTGGGCAATATTTACCGGCTGCCACTCCCCGGGGCAACTAACACCCCGCAGCAGCAGCAGCAGCAACAGCAACGCTAATGACTTTCAACGCGCCACGCACAAGATGTTGAAACACTTTTGCTGGGAGAAAGGGGGGGCGGGGCAGTTGTTGAAAGGGTAAGGGGTTGGAGATACTGTGCTGGTTGTCACTTTAGCGCGTCTTGTGTCTTATTAACCCATATCCTGCTGGCATCCTGTGTCGCAGCCATTTTACCTAATGAACCCTTCTGCCAAGTACACACACCTGCCAGAGGCCCTGCTGCTTGAGTACCAGTACCTCCTCTCCAGGTTCTGCCATGTGCCAGAATGCGATGCCTTGACACGACCTCGACTCGGTTTAATCAACAAAATTTAATGCGACGAGACATGTGACATTTATTGAAACTCAACTTGCAAATTCTGAACACGAGACACAAACTAATCGCAATTCCAATTTCAAGACAGTTTCAACTAAATTAAATGTTTTGGCAATTGCTTTAAAGTTTCTCTTGGGCGAAAGGAACAGTGTGAGTTGGCGAGGGAGAAATATACCCTGGGGAATTAGCTATAAACTGTATAGAAGAAATTGTTGGGTTTTCACAATTAATTGCATAATTCATCTAATTTTTGTTTGGTAAAAAAATTTAAGCAATTGGAATAAGAACTTATAGATTTAGTACAATTTGTGTATAAAACTAAAATTTAGGTTGTGGAAATAGTAGCAATAATTATTCAAATAGTAGGAAAAATCATAGGTAAAGTAAAGTTTCATATTCTTCAATGTCTAAAGAATGTAAGACATAAATTAGTCAAATAAATTGGTAGTGAATTTGAAACACAACAGCTCTTTTTTCCTTTATAACTTTTCTCTACTGTATTCTCTTTATTGCTCATCACTTATCTGCTATGTTAGTAAAATTGAAAACCCTTTTTTTCTGCAGTGTAGCGCATAATGCATTCGATTTCCGCAGCAACTACTCACAAATCTGTCTGTCTGTCTGTCTGTCTGTCTATCTGTCCGTATCTGTCTGTCTGTATGTGTGGCAGCGATCAGTTTGCAGCAGCCAACGCCTCGGGCAATTGTCATTTATCAGCATCTTGCAAATAGTTATTCATGAGTGTATGCGAATACGAACGACAGAGGAAAAAGGGAAAGAAATAGGTGTTGCCACTGCCTGTCGTGCGAAATATGAGTGTGCCACACATGCGCTGTGTTGTTGCTTTGTTTGCTGATAATGCGATGAGATAAATGAGCTGCTGTTGCAGTTGCAGCAATTGCATTCCCCACATCCAGTTGGGTTCCACTGTCCACTGTCCAGTGTTGCAACCCACGCAGTGCAGTGTGCATAGGATGACCGCTGGCGGCATTTGGAATCGCATTTGCTATTCACATGACAGGCTGCCACATGTGCCACATGGCACATACAATCATGAGGCATGTCCATGTCCATGTCCATGTCCTGGACTTTCATTCATTAGCTGCGCACAAATTTCCGCTGGCATTGGCCACAATAATTTCATTGTGCAAAGTTTTTCCATTACTTGCTATGAATATGCAGCATTTATATAAATTGCCACGTTTATTGCAGCCACTCTGACTGTGAGTTTGTATGTGTGTGTGTCATTTCACCCAAAAAAACAGAGAGGAAGAGTGGGAGAGTGGCAGAGAGGGCATAAATAAAGGCAACTTGCAACTTGTCCTGCCGCACAGCTCTTTGTGCCACGTTGATTGCAATCATAATTTATAAATGTTGCCGACAGTTTGCGTGCTCCGAAATGTTGTCCTCCATGTTGCGCTGTTTGCCGTTGTTGTTGTTGTTAGTGCTAGGTTTGCCTCTCTTTTAGCCCCTTCCCTTCCCCTTCTGGCCAATAAATAAATAAATTTTGTAACGCGCGGTCAGCTGAATGAAAATTGACTCAAAGTGGGTTTTGAATCGTGAACTTTGCCAAGGAAATTGAATCTAAATACTAGAGTGTCTGAGTATATATATGCTCGTACTATGTAGTATATTCAGTACAAAGCACTTACTCTCAGTTCAAGTTAGTTAGCTAAGAGGTAGCACCAGTTGATTATTGAGCAAAGCTGAAAGAAATGCAAACATTGTGTTTACTTTGCTGCATTAACAGCTTCTCTGAGTTTGATTGTTTTCATATATATTCTTCTCCTCTTTGTTTGCCAACGGAATTTTATAGACATTTAAGTGTAAAGCGGTGCAAGGGTTGGATGGGGGGACGGGATTCAAGCACTTCATCTGCAACAATTTTTCAGCTGCTGTTGGCCAGTTTTGCAGCAGTTTTGGTCAAGTGTTGCGGTCGCCATTTGTTGTGGCAGAAAACCGCAGCGGCTTTTGGGTGATTTAGAGTTGGCAACAACAGACAAAGAAAGAGAACGAGATACGGGAGTAAGCGAGATGGCATAGTGCACGGGGCGTATGAGTGATGGCCATGCATATTCATATACATTGAGATTCATTGTATTTGTGCTGCATTTCCGCAGTATTTTCTACGAGTTTCTTTCTTTCTTTCTCTTTTTTTCGTTTTCATTTGTTATTTTGAGGGCTGAATACATAGAAACCCAAAGCTCTTGAGCGCCGTTCGTTCTACTTACGAGAATTTCGCATTTGTTTGCTCACCATTCTGTTTTTTATGGCACTAGACTCGGTGAGCAGTGAGCAGTGAAGAGCGAAAAGAGCGAAAGAGGAAAAGATAAACAATTTGTGTTGGTTTGGCAAATATAGTTGTACGCTCTGTACTCGTATGTTATATGCTATGTATGCTGCCTTTAAACTGATTTATTTTCAATTAAACAACTTCATAACTTGGCCAACAACTTGGCAGCCGAAACTCTTGCCGCTCGCCCTTAGACATGTCTACAGACGTCTCTGTCTGTCTTGTCTTGTAGTAGGCCTGGCTTTTGTTTTGGGCTAAATTTACGCCACAAATTCAATTTATTTTAGATACACCTAATCCACAAAAGCAAACTTGATTTATCAACATAAATATTTTGCAAGCAATGTGTATGTGTGTGTGTGGTTTACTGGCTGCAAAATGTGCGTGCATCTCTTACTATTGAGTGCATAGTTTATGCCACTTGGTTTGGCTTTTGTTCTACCTTGTTGCATGCAACGCAAACCCAAACCAAACCGAAGAGTGTTAAAGGATATGTACGAATTAGGTGTAGTGTGTAAAAGTGGGCGTGTCCCTTGACCATAGATTAAATTTGCTTTGTAAGTGCATTTGATAGTCGCTGCTATCATTGTTGTTGTTGTTGATGTTGTTGTTGCTCTGGGTAAATTCAATTTGATTGCACTTGAATGGATTTGAGCTTAGCTCTTACTTGACTTGATTACGAGCGTTTTGGTCAGCCCATTAAAATTAATTTGCTGTATGGATTTACGAGTGAATCCCCCAAATATAACCACAACTTCTTCGAGTGCCTGGCAAATAAGTGGAGCACTTGAAGTGCCACAAATTGAAATTTTTCGTAAGCCAAGTAAATGCAAATATGAATATTTATAATTCCAAGTGTGCTGCTGACTAAGTGCTTAAATCATGCATTTTACTCTGGATTTCTATGCTGCGAATGAAAATGTATATGCTCTGCGAGTGTGTTTGTTTTGGCCAGTATAAATCATCATTTTGGCCGAGCTACACATGTAATGTGCTCGCTGGCCACATTAATGTTCTCCCAATGGGAGAGAGCTGACGTCAGCAGAAAGTAGTCGGGAGACTTTGGGATCTGAGTGCACCAACTGCAGTGGGACACAGCTAATAGTGGTAGTAGTAATATGTCCAGCCAGCATGTTTGGACCAAGTTTTTATGGTAATTCAGTTGTCCAGCAGCAGCAGTACCAACTGTTACGCCCACTCACATGCCGACCGCGAATACCATTCATAAGTCATTCAAAGCAAATGCCTTGTCAATTGGTGGCCAGCCACAAATGCTATAAAGCTGACAAATGTCTAACAAGCGTACCACCAAATAGAATAGAATAGGCAAGAAAGGGCAGAGAATACAGGAGAATAGTAGAGAATAGACAGAATAGAAACACAGACAGCGAGTTACAACCAGACAGGCAAGCAAACATTGTGGGTACTGCGGTAAAGGGGGTGCGCAGTGTGCACGGTTCATGTTGATCGCAGGTACTCATAAAACTGTCCAAATGTCAATATTCCAATGCCACACATACACTCACACTCACACTCGCACACATGCACACTTTAGTGACATGCAATTTGCCAGTAAATTCCCAAAAAAAGAAAAACAAAGGCAACTCGAAAAAGTTTCGCCTTTTAAATACCCTATAAAAGCTAAACTACATAGTAATATGCAATCTGGAAAGATTTAAAGTATTATATGACACAGTTCTGTAATTAAATCATAATTTAAATACAAATTTAAAGCATTTATGCCAGCAAAGACTACCCCTTTTTATTATCTGCTACAGGGTATAGCAAAAGCTTGTACGAAATCAATAAAAAGCGAATGCGAGACGGCAAAATATACTTTGATTCTGTATGCTGAAACATTATTTGTCGCCTGCCTGGAACACCTCGGCACGACCAATTTCAATTTTCGACAGTCGACAACTACAACAACTACAACAATTACAACAACAATAAGAACAACATGTAACAAGAAAATGAACATGTCAACAGCAAAAGCAAAAGCAAAGGCAGCAAAAGCACGCGCGATTTTACTTGCAGTTTTTTTTTTTTGGGTTCTGTGTTGTGTCTTTCAGTCTTTTAGTCGCTTGGTCGTTTGGTCGCTTGGTTGACTCGGCTTCAGGTTCGACAAGTACGGGTTGGCATTGGTTTGGGGTTGGGTTACCAGTGCTGCTGCTGGGGTCTGTGCTTTTTGGGGTTCAGGTTGTTGGCTTTGGTTTTTTCGGGGCGCCACATTTTTAGCAACTTTGTAAATATTACAAAATTTAGGTGTCTCGCTTGGCGAACATGCCAATGAAATATTTATGCAGGCCTCAATACAAATTCTCTGTCTATGTGTGTGTGTGTGTGAGTTTGTTTTTGCAAAGCGTCGCCGTTTTGTGTAAATATAAACCGGCCGCAGTCGACAGACAGACGGACAGACCGAGAGTCGACTGACTGGGCTGGCAGGTCTGATAAACAGACAATTTGCCAAAGTGGATACGTGCAACGCGCGTATAATTTTGGTGGCAAGGTAGCACACCTGAGCCGAGTATGAGGCATGGCACACGCCACATGCGGCACAAGCCTAGACACACGGCAAGTGCAACAGGAGATTGTGGCTCCACGTTGTGGTTGTGTTGGTTGGTCTTTAAGCATTGAATTTAAGATATTAAACTTAAAGTAGTCGAACTTTAAAGATAACTTTTCAAATAAAAAGTCAAGTTATTTAAACAGGCTTTAACTGATATTTCCTTTTACGTTGTGTAAATTTGTTTATGTCCAAATCATGTTAGTTTAGCATACTCTACTCCCCTCCATTGCCACCCAGATAATCTCTCCCGCATGGCACTATTTTTTACTATTTCCTTTTTTAAATGCCGCGTCTGTTGGAACTTTTACGATTTTAATCGTCGAAAAATTTATGGGTTTGTTCGCGCACAATTTCCCAGCAGACGCGGCTGCAAATAAATAAATGAAAACAATACACACAACACTCGCACCAAAAAAAAATAAAAAAAAAAACGTGGTCGAAATGCGGCCACTGGATGGTTTTGGATGCGGATTGAGATTGGGTCTTCATAATTCTTGCAGGCTGCACATAATAAATTCATTTACTTTTGGCTTTGAGTAGCCAGTTTTTGGCCAGTTCGGGCGTTATTCAAGCGTTTAGGCTTTGATGTATTGGTTGGGCACACAATTCTATCCAAGATGGAAGAGTTTTAGTAACTTTGTGCTACTCTTTCGATTGCAGGTCAATTCGGGCAGTCTCTCTGAGCAGGCTGGTCTGCAGCCCGGCGATGCTGTCATCAAAATTAACGACGTGGATGTTTTCAATTTTCGTCACAAGGATGCACAGGATGTTGTGGTGCGCTCTGGCAATAACTTTGTCATTACAGTGCAGCGGTAAGCATTAAATTCCTTAATTTATAATGAAAACTTTACTATATTTCTATTACAATTACAGTGGTGGCTCCACCTGGCGTCCACATGTTACGCCCACTGGCAACGCACCTCAGGTGAATTCTCCCTATTTGCAGACAGTGACGAAAACTTCTCTGGCTCACCATCAACCGGATAGCCAGCACATTGGCTGTGGCTACAACAACTCGGCGCGTCCATTTGTAAGTTCACTAATTTGCAATCACACACACACACACACAAATACTATAAGCGAGTGAGAGAGAGTGTGTGGCATGTCAAAAAGTGTAGCATACATTTGTGGGCAACTGCAATCATTTATAAAATTCATAAACTCTCGACTGGTTGACCAAAAACTTAAAATGTTGGAAATTTGAGTGAACCTTTTACCAACTGGCATTAGTAGCCACAGCCTTTCCATAACACCTCCATCCATCCACACACACACACACATACCTCCCAGAGCCACAACAGCTACAACAACTGATGTGCTGATGACCAATGATGTTGATAGTTAGTCTCCTGGGAAAAGTGCTAAAGTTGGAGCTGGAGCTGCTCTGATGACACCAGCTGTGTGTAGTAGATATGGGTCTGTGTGTGTGTGTGTGTGTGTCTGTTTGAGTGTGTGGGTTTTATTATTGTTGTCTGTTGATATTCACATTCATTCATTTCATTTGTGTGTGCGTAGAGTGTGGGACAGAAACTTGTCTGTTTTCTATGAGTTGACAACATTTGCATTTATACGATGTCCGTCCATGCGTCCCAAGCTGTCGGTCCGTCCAGCAGTCCAACTGTCCGTCTTGCTGTCTGTCTGTCTCACTGTTTGTGCGTAGTTTTGAAAAGTGTCAGAATGAGTAATGAATATGAGTGCTAGGATTATTTGCTGGCAAGAATTAATGTGCAAAAGGGCTCACAACACACAAACACTCTCCTCCTCCGCACTCACACACATATATAAACACACACACACACACACACACACATGTGCCATGCATAATAATATCAATGTCTGTGTGATATGAATACATTTGCGTACATTTTATTGTTATGAATTTGTATAATAATAATGCGACAGCAGAAATTGATTTTATGTGAATCTTCTGGCAAAATTTCCACATCTATTTCCCTATTTCCTATTTCCCACTTCAATATTTTCATTTATTTATCTATGTGCTTTCAGGCCAACGGCGGCGGCGATGGCGGCGTGAAGAGCATCGTCAATAAACAATACAACACCCCGGTTGGCATTTATAGCGACGAATCTATTGCGGAAACACTGTCCGCCCAGGCGGAGGTTCTGGCTGGCGGTGTGCTCGGGTATGTACAATATATATACCCTGTAACCAGCTGGGCAATTTGTCAGCTGATCCCATCTCTGTCTGCAGCAACATTGTCTTGCATAAGTCACCTGGCGAATGTCCTTGTGCAAGTGGCAGACCCCAATTTCAGAATGGAATGTGGTTACAAACTGTCTGGAATGCCCGTACATACTGTTGTGCCACAAAAGTTTTACTTTAAAATTTGTTTTGCTTATTTCTGCTGCTGTTTCTGCTGCTGTTTCGCTTTCTTTTATGGCTTAAAACAAGTACGCGAACGACCACAGAGTCGTCTAAGCGTCTAAAGTTGAGTGCAATTCCGCCAAATGCTGCCAGCTCAAGTGTGTCTGTCTGTCTGTCTGTCCCCCTTTGGAGTCGCTATGTTTTGCCAGTTGTTGAGTTTTTCTCTTTTACAAATGTACACGTGGGACTTGCACTTAATTTCTTTAGGGGATCTGTTATTTTTCTCTTTTTTTTACCGCTTGTTTGCTTCTCGTTGAGCCTCTTTTAGGCCAACGCGTCGTATGCGCAACAATGTTTGCCCCACTCATTTTTCATTGCATACTTTTGCGCGCCGTGCACAATTTCTGCTCGCATCTAAAAGTATGCAATGGAAAACTGTGTTAACTACTAAATTGGAATGTCTAGTCTGGGAAACTTATTGTTTTCGTTTGTTTCTCCCTCTTTTTATTTGCAGCGTTAACTTTAAGAAGAACGAAAAGGAATACCAAGCCGACCGCTCGGAGGTGCTGAAGTTCCTGCGCGAGGAGGAAACTGGACAGTCGACACCAGGTAATGCCGCCAACTATGAGCTGGCTCGTCTGCTTCTCATTCTCAATGAGGGCGTCAATCCATTTGTTAGCGATAATTTGTCAGATTAGTCAGAGCACATGGATTCCTTGGCTGGGAGGGCGGGTGTAATATTACGCATACGCTGCGTGTCTGTCTGGGGCAGACTGCCAACAGAGCTTACGCTGTGCTCTTTAGTGTCTTTTGGCCTTTTGTTTTATAAATACACAGCCACATTACAGCAGCGACTTTTTTAAAATGCAAACGAGAGACCTTGAAATGAGTATTTTTTTTTTGTCATTCATTCTGTAAAGAGTATGGGGATGGGAAAACGTATAGAGCTCACCCCTTTACAGACGTGTGAATTTTTATTTGTATCTAATTTATTTAATACTTTTATTTGTATATTTGTTTTATTTTTATTTTTACCTCACATTATTCTGTTCAATTCAATTCAGATAAATACAAAGAAATGGATTTTCGTTTTCTCTATGTCAAATCACATTTCTAAAGCAGCTAAACAAATACATACATACAAATATACATACATCTCTTAATTTTTGTTTCTCAATATCAAAATCAAATTCATCAAATAAATTGTATATAGTTAGTAGTTAAAGTATTATGATTAGACTTTTTGTGTGGCAAAATGAAAACACACACATATATTTATTTGATGCTGATTGCATTGGCATTAAGCTTAACTTACTTTAGAAATATTGAAAAATTCTTGTGTCTCAATGTCTTCAATTCACAGTTCTTGCTGCTTGCAATTCATTTTCTGTCTATGTCTAACTCATGTTTGTATTTCCAACTCTTTTTCATACACACAACAACCAAATACAAAATGGCTGCTCATTCAAACACTATTCAAAAGCATTCAACAACAACAACAACTATGAGCATGATGCACCCCAGCAACAACAGCATCAGCATCAGCAACAGCAACACTATGAACAGCAGCAACATCAACACCAACATCAACACCAACACCAACATCAACACCAACACTATCCCCAACAACAACAACAACAACTGAATAACAACAACGCCACTCGTCATGTTAGTGCGCCCGTCAATACACCAAAACCCCCAAGCACCGGTGGACTGCCAACTGGCCAAAACATTTGCACTGAATGCGAACGTCTCATTACGTAAGTGGGCCAATAAACAAGAATGTCATTAACATTTACCAATTTAAACAATTGTGTATGCACATTAAGATCATCTCAATAACCAAATACTAAAACTAACATTAACATTAACACAGTCTGAGTTATGAAAATGTATTCGAAAGGGTTGAAGTTTCTTTTTGGGTTCGATTTAGCAGCTTAGAAAAGTCTTTGTGGTATTCAGGTCCATGCATATAAATTAGAGTTAACATTTAAATTGTAAACTGATTGAACTCTTGTGCTGCTTGCTGCTGCAGAGCCGCACAGTCCGGCAAATTTCTACTGGACACAAAGTCATGCCATTGGTGGCAACGAGCGACGCACGCCGCTGCCACACAGTCAGTTTCAGTCGGATGATGCGCGTATCGGTACCAATTTGCAGCAGAATACGTTGGCGCCATTGGCAACCCATAGGCCCAGTCTGCCGGTTGCAAAGCCCGAGCAGGAGCAGGAGCAGGCGCAGGAGGAAAAGGAGCTGCCTGATCCGCGTAACATTGTTATGCCCATATGCCCGGCGCTTCAGGGTCCCGACTACAAGGCGGATATGGATGCGGCATTAACCTCCGATGCCAGCAATGATGGTGTGCGTACATTGTCCGCCAGCGGACATCCGGCATGTCAATTGTGCGGCGTGGGCATTGTGTAAGGATTTGTTTCATGTTCACTGATAATTCATGCTCGTCTGCACCGCAGTGTGTGTGTGTGTGTATTTATCAGTGTGTCTGTGTGTGCACGCATTTTAATTTGCTTTTATTTCGAAGTCAATTGTTTAAATTTATGCAGTGCACATTATTATGCAGACGCCTCCAATACCAACACCTGCAACCAGCAGTTTGAAGCGAAGCAGCTCTGTAGCTCTGCAGCACCTGGTGCTGGATTGGCTGCCACACGGGAATATCATCATCATTTGTATTAATTTGTATGCCAATTTAATTGGCTGCCATTGACGACTCATGAGCTTAATTCGATAATTCATTGTAGCTTTTATATATTTTGTATTTTGTATTTCATATGATATTTTATTTATTTACTTCACTAACTAACAGTACGTGCTGAAAGTTTATACACTACAAAATTAAACAAATTGCATTTATCAATGATAAATCTTAATGTACATACACAAGTTATACTATTTAATAACTATTATTTCTTAAGTCTTTCTTATTAACTTATTGGTATTTTCAACTCTCTGTTTAGTGGCGTCTTTGTGCGCATCAAGGACAAGAACTTGCACGTGGAGTGCTTCAAGTGTGCCACTTGTGGCACATCCCTCAAGAACCAGGGCTACTACAACTTCAACAACAAGCTCTACTGCGACATCCACGCCAAACAAGCGGCTCTCCAGCATCCACCAGCTGGCACCGAGGGCTACGTACCCGTGCCCATTAAGCCGTAAGTATTTTAACTTAAATTACTCTACTAAAATTATTTCTAAAACATTTAAGTGCTACATTTTGAAGAGTTTAGCTTTCAGTTTATAAGCCCAATTGGTCAGACCGACAAACGAATACGACTTCGAATATGAATATGAATGTAAACATGATTGCATATGAATATGAAAATGCAATATATAAATAAATGCATATATTTTTGTATATGCCAAAACACGTTTGACATTTCGGCGTTGCCAACGAGGGGAGTAAGAGAAATATGTAAGCGTTGGTAGTATTTGATTGGCCAGTGCTGACCAGTTCCCAAAATACCGATTGAATGGCACTTTTTGCATCTGCTGTGGACACGCAAACTGACAACTGATTGCTGACGTGTCATTGCAGTGGCAACGCCAACATTTTTATTAAATGAAATTGCAGACAAGCGTCATATATGTACGTACGTATACATATATCCCTGCCCATTCTATATATAAGTCGTCAAAGATATTACCTACGGTTGGCTGACAGCAACGAGTACATGGCCAATTTGCATTGGAATTTGTTTGAGTTAGCATTGATTTTATTTGAATTTTTGGCCAAATGCGCAAATCGCACTTAATTAAAGGGCTCAAACTATGGGGCTATCTATCAAATTGGCCAATTAGACTGGCGAATCAATTAAAGTGCACTTCAATTTTACACTTCACTACATCTCACTCTCTTTCTCTCTTATATATTGTATTTTACAGCAACACCAAGCTAAGTGCCAATACCATTTCATCTGCCTTGAGCTCTCATGGCTATAACAGCAATGGTTACTCCAATGGCAATGCCACGCCCACTCCGGCACCGGTAAGTACCCAACACACACTTGTTAACTGTTCTCTGTGCTGTGCCGTGCTAAAAACAATCTTGTCAAAAACAAACACACACACACGAAGACTTGAACACACAGATACTCACACACACAAATGCACAAAGTAAATGCTTTTTGGAGTCAAGTATAATATGATACAAGACAGAAAACTAGAGCAAGCCAAGGGGGAGACAGAGGGAGAGACAGAGAACAGACCATAAAGATGCACCTGAAAAGTCTTTTCCCCATTTCCATCTCCCCCTGACCACCCTACTGCTCTTCTTCTGCCTCTGCCTTCTCTGCTCCATGTTTTTACAATCAATTTTATCATATTGCTGGCAAAATGTTTGCATAAATTTCATAGCAAAATTCGCTTGCGGCAGACATCCATATGCTAAAATGTTAAAAATCATCATCATCTGGCCAAAAGAAAAATGCAATGTAATGCACAAAACTTTTCAAGGCAAGAACACAAAAGAAGGTAGAAGAAGAAGAAGAAGAAGCAGCAGTAGAACAGCAACTGAAAGAAAAACGAAAATGAACTTTAAACATTTTACAACCAAAGAGACGCTGCTTTCGCCGCTGCTTTCTTCTTCAACGTCTTTTTCTTTTACTTTTCTTGGTTACTTTTCTCATTTTGGCCAAAAGCGATAAAAACGACAAAATGTTCAAGTTTATGCATTTGTGTGTTATTGTTCTTTTCTCACTATTCAGTGTGTGTGTGTGTGTGTGTGTTTTTGATAATTTCTTTGTTTCTTATTTGCATGTATTTATTGTTACTCTATTTTACGTATTATGTTTGCATTAGTTTTATTTACACTTTGTTTTCCCCTGTTGCTGTCTTTAAAATGTCTTCACTTCAATTACAATTGAATGAACAATTCCTTAAGTTATTGTTACAAATACAATAGTTAGCTAAACACTGAAGTAAATGGCGCATAGTATATAACAATTAATTGTTTATTCTATTTGTGCAATTCTCTTATTTTCAATTAGGCAATATTTAAAGCTAAATCAATTGGTATTTTATAGTTTGAGTGGGGGCATAAAGAAGTGTAGAGAAATTTATAGAGTTTGAGACATGATTTCAATAAAAATAAATAATTTAGGTATATTAAGATAGATTTAGACTTACCTATAAATACACAATTATCTAGAAAATAGAAGAAAAAGAGATTGAGTTAGGATAGCTAATCAAAAAGGTATATGTGCATAGTAAAATTCTAAATATTAAGTCAAAAGATTTTGAAAATATAAAATATTAAGTATAGAAATAAAAATTTATTTTCTTATTGGACGAAAGTTGATTATAAATAAAGTTGCTGATAAAATAAAATCTGCTATATTACTTTTCAATAAATATAACTTATAATTTCATTCAATATATAATTTAGTTACCCTTTCAGTTATGCTAAATGTACAGTGAACATTCTGAATACATTATGCCAAATATATTCGATTTACATTTGCTGCTAGTATAACTTTCGATGGCTAGCAGACTCTTTGCCAAACTGGCACAACCATACACTCATTCACACTTATTCACACACACTCATTCACCCATACAGTCTGAGCACTGTCAATTGAAATTAGGGCTGTGATTCTCACCCACGAAATGATAGCTTTAAAAATAGAATGTCAAGTAAATGCGGCTGTAGTAATTTTGAGCATTTTTTGTATTTTTTTTTGTTTTTTGGGTTCATCTCAAGTATTCATCGCAACTTGGCTGCTGTTGTAGTGGCACTGCAATTGCAGCCAAAGTAGCTTGATTTTTTGTTGTTCATTTTTGCTTGTTGCGGTCAGCGCATTGCTATGAAATGTGCAATGGCTGCTAAATGGCTAAATGCTAAATATATACTTTATATACTAGCTATTCTTTTATTTTAGCTGTTTTGTTTTTTTGCGCTAGGGCTATAAAAAACACACAGCTGCTGCAGTCAGCAGCCGAAAATCTTTGGCAAAATTTGCATTCAGTTTGCGTTTTCGACTCGTGTCCGCGGCACGCAGTCATCGCGGATTGCGAATACTGCGAATTTGCGGATTGCGGATACTGCGAATAGCAGTTTTTCTTAAAAATCGCATAATCGAATTAGTTCAATCGTTAGATAAATAGTGAAAAACTCCGAACAACGAATTGGAGTTGTCATTTGTATCGAGTGTCAGTTGATGGAGTCAAAAGGAACTCGAGAGATTCACTTCTTAAAGTGTTGCATAACGCCAACAATGGATTAAATTACACATTTCTATGCATTTCTGTTTTCTGTTTAGCGGGGGGGGTGAAGGAGCTAACTTTAGATAGCAGATTGACCTTGACCTATTAGTTATTTTTAGTGAATGTTGCACATACGCCACGTATACAAGTAGTTGAACACATTTTAAAGTCACACAAACAAAGAGACATACGTATATACACTTGCATTTCGTTTTGCATTTTAATTAACTGCCTTTATTAACTGTGCATCAATTTACATGCTCCTGTGTACTGCCTCCTGCCTCCTGCCTGCCTGCCTCGCCTCGCCTCGCCCTCTCTGCCCATTAACACGCGTTCGTGTATTAACACATTAGTCCGAGCCAATGCCTGATGCATCGGCCGAGTTGCCCCTGCCACCGCCTCCATCCCCCACACAGCTGCTGCAATACGAGACCGAGGAGCTGCTGTTGTTGCCCCAAAACCAGACACAAACCTCAGCTTCGGCAGCACCACAACAACAGCAACCACAACAGCAACAGGCCAACAACAGCAGCAGTAAACATACACGCACCAACAGCAGCCTCTCATCAATATCGAGCGGTTCGTCGTCGTCGGGTGTGGGCGGCAGTGCGGCATTGAGTCCCAGTCTTGTGGCATCCAGTGCATCCACATTATCCCTGGACATGGAGCACTCGCCGATGCATTCAAGGCAAACCTCTGGCTCCTGCACATCGCTGGATGTGGGCGTTGTGCCGAGTCAGGTTGATAATTATACAATGCTGGCAGCAACATTTCCCCCACCGCCTCCACCACCACCACCGCCAACATCGTCATCGTCATCGCCATCGCCAGCAACAGCAACAGCAACAACAACAGCAACACAGTCGAGATCCACACAAAATGAGAATGACATGAACACGCAGAATAAGAACCATAATGCGTATAATCAACTGCTGAAGCAGTATTCCAATAAGCTTCAGCACCCCAACCAGCAACAGAACAACAGTCACACACACACCAACAACAACAACAACAATAACAGCAACATTAGCATCACAACAACAAACAGACACAATAATACGGCAAAGCCATTTGCAACAACAGCTAGCAATGTGCAACAGCAGCCGCATGTGGCAGCGCTGACGGCAACACTTGCTAATCAATTGAAATTTAATTCACATCAGGCACAAGTAACAACAGCAACACCAACAACAGCAACAGCAACAGCAGCAGCAATAGCAGCAGCTGATAACATTAAGCAAGTTCAGGCACAGTCTGAAATAATGTCAGCACACGTGGCGGATGAGCAATCATCAGCCATTTACGGTCAAATTAACATGAACAACAGTAGCTGCTACAGCTGCAACACCGACAACTACAACAACAACAACGCTGCGTGCACAATTCCGTCCGTGCAGGCAACTACGAATGTTTGCTCCGCCTCAACGGATCAACCCTTCGAGTATGTCACCTTGACCGGAAATGTGATACGCAGCGTACAGCCGTCTGGTAAGGGTGCCGGCGTCAACTATCGGGTAAGTAATGTCCCAAACAGCCCTCGCTCCCCACTATCCCCCCTCTCTTTCTCTCTCTATCACCGCAACTACTTATGCTGTAAGCTGTCAGCTGTAAGCTCTTAGCCTGCATTTATTTTTATTGTTCACTGTTCACTGTTCATTGTTAACAAACAAACGACTGTCGGTCGATTGCTGCATTTAACTGAATTCTAAACACACAATTTTCTCACTCGCAGGTCAACCAGGGCTACGCACGCCCCTATGGCGCCACTCAGCCACCAGCTGCGGCGCCCAAGTCACCGGTGCCGGTCTCGTATCCACCACAGCAGCAGCAGTCGCCAAGAGCAGCTGCTGGCAATGCCTATGCCACATTGCCCCGCTCCAATGTTGGCCAACAAGGTAAGACGGCTGACGATGAGTATCTGTCTGTGTCAGAAGGTGAATGGGTTTAGATACAGCGACAGATACAGATAAAGATACAGATACTGATACTGATACCTCTAAGATATATACATACTATGTTACTTAACTTACTTATGAGAGAGCGTGATATTCTGCAAGTTTAGCTGCTTGTTTTCTACTTCTCCTTTTTTATCGAGTGGGCTGGGGGGAGATGGCTGCTGGCCAGAGTTGCCAACGCCCATCCATTTGTCCACCAAAACACACACACAACAACCCTAGTATTAAATGCAATAATATTTATCTGTTTTTTTAAATTTTAATAAATTTGCAATATATAATTTAAAGACCAAACAACTAACTAACAACAACTCTGGCCCTTAAAATCCGCTTACTAAATTAACGAAAAGTGTTTTTTGCCAGGATGCAACTGAAGGGATTTGGCTAAAACTGTATATAAATATATGTATATGTAATTGTGAATATATATGTGTGTGTTTAGGTCGTACAAGGTACAATAGCTTCAACACAAAACAACAACACCAACAACAACAACAACATCATCAACAATACCACCAGCAACAACAACAACAGCAGTTGCAGCAACAAAAGCAGCAATATAGAAACTCATACCCCATGGGATCGAGCAATAACTATAACACTCAGTCTCAGTCCTACAACAACAACAACAACAATAGCTATAACCGAGGTAAAGCTAAAGAAATGTAGCAAGTGTGACACTTGCACTTGCAACAGCAGCAGCTACACATATACGAAGCCATTTGCAACGCGCCGTTGTTGTTACATTCTTTAACCAAGTTGAATTGTGATTTATTTTAGTTGATTTTTGATACAAGTTGTTGCTACTCTCTCTCTCTCTCTATCATCTACATACAAAAAACACACAAAACACATATGCAACTGCAACTGCAACTGTGCAACATTGGTAGCACATGTTAAAAGTCATTTAATCGAGTTAATAACACATATAAAAAATGCATAAAAAATGCGTTGACAAGAGCAATTGATGATAGGTAGAAGCATTTTAAATAAGTTACGGCTATAATGCGGCCAGACGGGAAATTAAAATCGACAGCAACAGCAATGACAACCCAAATGTACGTTGGGATGCAGCGGGGATACAGGGGTATATAGAAGGTGCGCAGAAGGTTTTTCAATGCCAATGTGATTGCGAATTGAGTTTACGAATTGCGAATTGCGATTGCTGCTACTGCTGCTGCTGCTGCCACAGTGTGTGGCAGTGCTGCAGTTGGCAACGCCACAAGCTTCCGGCACATCAGATGCCATTGAAAGCCAAACCCAAACCCAAACCAAAAATAAAGGGCAAAGGGAGAGGTAACAGAACCCCAATTCGAAACCGAAACCAAAACGAACGTTGCGTATACGTAACGAAACAATTCATACACACACACACACACATGTACATGCACCATAAAATAAATGTTATAAAATGTATTCAGTTCGGCGTTGCAACGTTGCAATCTCTGTGGTTGCCGCACCTGCCGCAGCTACACGCTGAAGTACAGTAGTCACTTTAAATGCAAGGCAAATAGTACTAGCAGAGCACACTGAGTGCAAGATAAATGCGCACAATTGCCAAAGCTATTACAAAATTAAGTGAATTTTGTAGCAAACAAAGCGAAACTCATTTGTAGCTACAGCAAATAACTTTAGCATTTGCCTATGTGTGTGCACATAATTTTGTTGAACAGTGTGCAATGGCTTGAACGCTGTCTGCTGCCTGCGCTTCACACCAGTTTAAGCATTTTTCTTAAAATATATATATATGTGTATGTACACACATATTTTGCATATGACAATATACAAATGTTCAGATATATTTATATTTATATATCGTGTATGTGTGTGTATATGTTTGTGTATCAATTACGAGCGCGCCATCATAAAGGAAATGAATTAACAGCAAATATGGCGAACGAAAGAACGAAAGCAACAAAAAAAGTCGTGTAACAATGCAATTTATGAGTCCATTTTTTATGTGTGCAATTGAAAATGCAATTATTGAATGCCAATGCCAAGTTGTCTTCCCCCTCTCTCTCTCTCTCTCTCTCTCACACACTCTCTATCTGTCTCACACTGCTAAACGTTAGCTGAAATCGTAAATCAGATATCAGGCATCCAAAATCAATCTCCTAATCAAAGCCAACATCACGCACAACCGCAAACCATTATTTACGTTATTTTCGAGCGGGGTTTTTGGCTGGGATTTTGGTTAGCTTTTTTTTGTTTTTGTGTTTTGTTTTGGTTGTTGTTGGCGGCTTGCCGTGGCATGCCGCCAGGCGAGACTTGCAAACAAAAGTGTGCAAAAGCCGCCAAATACATAAAAACAAATCCAGTTGGTAAATCCCACAACAAGGCAGTAAGCAGCAGCTGCTGGAAGCAAAGAGGGAGGAGGGGAAGGGCAGGGCGGACGGGGCGGGCAGGGCTGGCAAACAAATGTTTGTGTTACATACATAGCAACACGCACGCACAGACTTACACATCACACGCAGAACAATGTAAACGAAGGCAGATAAATTACCAGTCATTATTATCCAAACAGGCTGACATCCTGTGTGCTCCTTGTGTTGCTTTCCTCTCTCTCTATCTCTAGCTGTCTCTCTGCCTCTCTGCCTGTCAGATTGAAAGCGTGCCTGGCGTCCATGCATCAAATGCCTTGAATTCCATAGTCCTTAGTCCTTTTAGCAGGACGCGCTGCCTTGTGATTTATTGTATGCATTTTGTATAATAAAACTATTGTCCTGCTCGATCAGGAGACGTCCTTATGCTTAGCACTCTCACACTCTTACAAACAAAACCATACTACAATACAATATATAACAATATACACATCAAAACTATTTCAATTTCTTTTTTGGCTATTTTTAGGTTACGGTTACCAATATACCCATTAGAAACACTAGCGTGCACAAGTTATTTCGGCCAAATCGGTGAATTTTCTATGGAAATCTATCTAAATTTATTACATACATATATACAATCTATACAATTCTAACACAAGTTCTTCTTAAGTTCTCTTCTTAGAAAAACAAAAAAAGATTAACAGCAAAAGTATAAATTATATTTCAATGAATTGTGAATAAATTGCACAAAGTGTGGTGCCAATATCGAAATGAATGAATAATTATATATCTATTTGCGCTACAAATGCTTCAGCCTAACCGCTCTCTACTAGACTTACTGATCTATTGATACTAAAGTGTATACCAAGTGTATACAAATACATACACACATATGTATGTTCTATCTATCTGCCTGTCTATATATATATACTATATACTAATTGTACTGTCTGAGCAATTCCCTTCTATGAAGTCTTTCAATTTGCTCACAACTTCTACAACTTTGCATGCCTTTGGCCCATACAAAAGAAACTTTCTGACGAGGCCTGTTTTTTATTACTTCAAGCTCGACAAAAAAAAACTTTCGTTTATTGTTTCTGTCTGTTGTCTGTTGGCAATATTTTGTATTTGTATTTTTTCTTTTCTTTCTTTCTTTCACTTTGTTTTCCTTTCTTTCATTTTGATATGACAAAATATTTGCTATAATTTTATTTCGAATTTCTTTTCTTCTTTATTATTATTGTTATTGTTGTATTTGTATTTTTTTATTTTGTTGTGGCAGCCAACAAATTGTCTTTTGTTTCATACACTTCAGTGCGTGTCTATGGGGGTGTGTGTGAATGTGTGTGTTTCTGCCATTTTCAATTTCTGCAAAATTACAGACAATATGAAATTATGCATAATAAAAACCAATGACTACCTGTCGTCGCCATTTTGGCCTGGCACAAACGTGGGCCGCCTTCATAAAAAATGGAAGTAAATACACACACACACATGCGTGTCTAGCACACAGACAGACCGAAACAATGGCTGACGATAGGTATGTGTGCCTGTTTATTGTTGCGCCATGAAAATGACTCGGAAAATAAGAAATGAAAAATTTATTTGCCCGTCGCATATGAAACGTTTCGCCATTCAGTCAATTTATTCTATTTATTTTTTATTTTTTAATATTTATTTTGTTGCGCGAATTGCAAGTGATATTTTGTGTATTTGTTTTACGTTGCGTATACGCAGTGGTGGTTAGTTAAAGCTGCTCTAGCTTAAGAGATAATTAAAATTAGTTTAGTTTGAAATTTGTCGACAGTTGCAGTTGCCAATTGCCAATATATACACACACACACACACACACACACACACACATCTACACTCACACACACACATACACATACACATTCATCTAGTAGATTATGTATACGTAATACTTCTGTAGACTAATTGAGAATGTGAGTTTTACTGTTACTCTGGTAGATTTGCAGTTTGAGTTCACGTCTTGACTAAACCAGGGCCATCATTTGTAGTTGTACTTTGTAGCCCTGCTTAGTTTTTGTTGTTCTACTTTGCGCCGCCATCGTTCTTGTTTTTGCTCCGCTCTGCTGCGTTCCGCTCCGCCTTCGTCTCGCCCATCACTTCACGCCGCTTTGCCAAGTGCCAACGACTAACAAGCGTATGACTTTTATTTCTTTCTGCTCTTATATTTGCCCCCCAAACCCTCAAACAAATGCAAAATTGTTAAACCGCCAAACAAAATTAACACCCATACGCACACACACACTCACACACACGCATACACCTCTCCAGAATTGGAGGAGGAAGGTTTACAGCCGCAGTTTGAGGAGGAATGCTATGAGATGGACGTTGAGGTTGCCTTGGCAGCAACTCGCCGTTCTCATGGCTCTAGTTTCACTTGGCCGCCGCCTCAGGACGAGTGCCATGCAGCACCAACGGCGGCACCACTGTATATTGCACCACCCGAAACGCAGCATGTGGTGGTGGCAAATCCCATACAAGAGGTGCCTCCACTGCCACCGGGCAGTGCCAGCTCGCGACTCGATCCACAACCGCAGCAGCAGCACCAACAGCAGCCTCAACAGCAGCCGTCTGCTCCGCAATGGCAAAGCTACTCGGCACCACAGCTGAGTAATCAGCAGCAGTTGCAGCAGGTGCAGGAGCAGGAGTCCAGTTCGGACAGTTACACCTCGACATCGACGACAACAACGACCACATCGGAGGAATATCAGCGCATGTATGCGGCCCAGTTGCAGGCCTATCAGATGCAGCAGCAGACCTACGAGCAGTCCGGCTCTGAGATGGACTATCAAGTGGATTATCAGGATGGGCAGGATTATGCCTCGGGCAGACGCAGTGCACAGGAGTGTGTGGACTCGCTGTCGGCACCACTGAGCACCTACAAGCTCATCGATATGGTAAGGGAGGTGACACCCAGTCCAGTGTCAGTGCCAGCAGCAACTGCTGCCCCACCAGCAGCAGCAGCAGCTGCGTCACGTCATGTGGCATTCAACGATGAGCCCGAGATCAAGGAACTGCCGCAGTTGCACACCGAGCTGGAGACGATACCTGAGTCAGCGGCGGAGGCTGAGCAGGCACCGACTGCAGCCGATGTGTCCGCCTGGGCGGAAGAAGACGATCGGGATGGGCTGATTATCGAGCAGCGTTGCCAGATTCTCGAAAGTGAACGCATGTTCCAGCCCACGCCCGAGTTGAATTTAGAAATTGCGCCAGTGCGTCCGCGTCCAGCGCCCTCCAAGATACCCAATCCCATGCCCAAGGAGTGGATCAATCCCATGATTCGTGTGCTGACCACAGCTCCGGATGTACCCTTCCACCTGGTCGAGTGTCCGTTTCCCAGACCCTGTGGCGATGATTTTGAAGCGGCAGCAGCTGCCGCTGAGGAGGCTGCACGACAAGCCCCACCAGCACCTCCAGCTCCACCAGCACCTCCAGCTCCTCCAGCTCCTCTAGCTCCGGCTGTGGCAGCCGCACCTCCTCCAGATTCCCATGCCTCTGACTTCCTGCAAGAGTCGCCGCCGAGTGGCTCTCGTCTGACCAAGGCCATGATAACGGCTCCCGAGTTCGAAATGCGCTTTGCCCCACCCGCTGCAGAGGGTATTCCTCTGCCTGAAGAGACAGTGCCCTATATGCCACCGCCCATGGACATGAAACCCTATCTCCGTGAAGATTACCGTCCCAAGAGTCCATTTGTGAGCGCCCTAACCACCGCTCCGGAACGTCCCTTCGAGGGTCACTTCGATCGGGACGTGCCCATCCATTTGATAGACCTGCCCACACCCAAGGAACATCTGAATATGTGCGACGCCCTCTGCACGGCCCCCGAACGGGGCTACACCCCCTTGAATCCCGAGAATGCCATGCAACGTTTCGACGAGGAGCAAAAACAACAGGAAATGAAAAAATATGAATTTCAGGTGCTGGATCATGAGGAGGAGCTGGGCATTAAACCGGAACCACCGGAGTCTGTGGAATACTACTCAACGGAGCCCCCACAGCAGCAGCAGCGAAAGTCGTCGGCCTTTGCGGCGATGCAAGCATTCCAGCCGTCCCGTGAACCGCTTTCCTCCTCCTCCAACTCGAACACAGTCACAAATACGCCACGGGCCTCCATTGCCTCTCTGTCCAAAGATCAGACAGATCTTGAGTATCAGAAGTACTGCAAGGCGCAGCAGCGCAATCAGAAGCGTCTCGACTTCTATCACAAAAAGGAAGAGGAGCTGCAAACACAACAACAACAACAACAGCAACCACAACAACAACAACTACAACAACAACACACAGAAACTAACTCGCTTAACTTAAACTCGAACTCAAACTCGAACTCGAACTCGCTTGTTACCGCTTCCAATGCGACTGCTTCCTCTAACTCCTCTTCCACAGTCCAACAGTCCACCAACAACAACATCAACAGCTCAGCTCAGATGCAGATGCAGAGCAGCCGCTCCTCCTTTTCAGCCACAACAGCCGTTAACAAACAAACAACTGTAAATACCGCTTCCGCTTCTACAACTACTTCCACTTCCGCTTCCGCTTACGATTCTATTCATGCATCCAAAATCGATGCACACGAGTTGATCGAGGAAACCGCCGAGGAACTCGAACACTCAGAAGTTCTCTTTCCACCACCATCCCCGCTCAGCCATCTCAAGGGTAAAGCCGTACAGTCCGGCCTCCATAGGGCCGATGCCATACCAAAATATCAGCGCAATTGGACAGTGCTGCCCACCCAGAGTCCCATTCGTACACCGGAACCACAAGAGCTGCGCGAGAATGTACCGCTTGCTTTCGTGGACGCCCCCAAGGCCGATGCTGTACATAGACCCATTGCCAAGGTTTCCATGTCCGTTTGCGGGGATAGCTGCCCGAAGGCTCAGGCTCAGGCTCAGGCGCCCACGGCTGCCCGCGGCTCCATTGGGTCCGTGGGTCAGGGTAAACCGATGGTGCAGCCGTCGGTGCCGATCATTATTGAAGATCGTTGTGGTCCAGTAACAATGGCTTTTCAATCACTAGATGAATTCGAACGTCCCGATCAATCGCAGACGCCCACGCGTCCCTATACGCCCTCCTCCTTCTCGACGATGATCAACAAGCCGGCGCCGATAATACCCTTCTACCAGACACCCGAGAAGCTCTGCTTCGAAGAGTGCTCGGCCACGCATGCTCGTGCCTATGATCAAGGAGCAGCCTCACCCTTTCCGGACCGTGCTCGCTCTCCGGCGCCAGGACCTCCACCAAACCCTCTGGCCGCCATACGAGCACCTCGCTTAAAGGAGCCCGAGTCGAATCTGCTGTCTGTGTCCGGACCACGTCTACAAGCCGGTTCCATAACCACCGGACAGAGCTATCAGGGTCAATTGCTGGCACACTCGGAGCTTAGCTCCCAGTCGGGCAGTCAGAGCTACACCCAACAGCCGGAAACTGTGACTGAGCGTCAGATTGGCAACCTAAGTGTGCAGCAACGGGAGCAATCATCCCAGCTGCAACAGCAACAACAGTCTCAAATGCAGAGCCAGACCAAGACTCAGGTGGGCAATACACAGATTGAGCGTAGACGCAAAGTAACCGAGGAATTCGAGCATACTCAGAGTGCCAAGACCATTGAGATTCGCACCGGTTCAGGCACCACACAAATGCAGAAACAGTCACAGTCACAGCTGCAGTCACAGTCACAATCAAAGTCACTGTCGCAGTCACAGTCACAGGGTCAGGGGCAATCGGAATCTACGGAACGCAGACAGTCCTATGGTCGCACAGGTTTTGTGGCCGATCAGGCACGTCGCTTGTCCGGCTTGGAGCAGGAAATTACGAGCTTGACTAGTCAGTCTCAGGCCATCAGTGCCCGAGCATCTACGTTGGGTGAGGGCTGCTTTCCCCAGCTACGTTCGCCCACCTTTGACAGCAAGTTTCCCCTGAAGCCAACGACAGCCGAGGTGACTACTCCCACTGCAGTCAACAAACTGCTTGGGCCACCACCAGGATTCCTGAAACAGCAGCAGCAGCAACAGCAAGAGCAGCAACAGCAGCAGATGTCCGCCTTCAGCTCGGGCTACAAGTCCACAACATCAGCGGTGTCCGCATCACAGCAACAACTGCGCACTCAGAGCGCCTACACGAATGCCGCAAGCTCATCTGCATTATCATCATCAATATCAACATTAGCATCAGCATCAACATCAGCATCAACATCAGTATCAGCATCAAGGTCGGCGCAGGCCAGTCTAACCAAAGCTTCTGCTATTACTACCACGACTAATAATCAAGCCTGTGCCGCATTCAGGAGCACAGCAAACACTGGCGTCACTGCCGGCTCCACTGGCAATGGCAATGGCAATGGCAATGGCTATAACAATAATAAAGCTGCAGCTGCAGCCAAGCTGGTTAATATGGCTAACAACAATAATGCTTCAATCGCAGCTGCTGCAAAGCCAACAAAATCAACGCCTACAGCGCCACCTACAGCAGCTCCCGCTGTTTTTCCGCCAAATCTAAGCAATCTTAGCGATCCTAACACAAATATTGATGAATCCACAGGTCCTGGAAACAAGAGCGCCGCCTTTGGTGCCACATCTGCTCCAAAGCGTGGACGCGGCATTCTCAACAAGGCAGCCGGACCCGGTGTGCGCATCCCACTGTGCAACAGCTGCAGCGTGCAGATCAGGTGAAGGGAAACAGCCAAGTCACTAAGTGTTTTCGTTCAGAGTTACTGTTTATATCGATTAACTTAGAGTTAAGGAGTGTTGTTCAGTTAACTAGGATATGTGAACCAAACTTAAACCTATTTTTAACCCCAGAAATGTTATTGAATTATCCAGTTGCAGTTTTTCCTGTTTTATTCTAGTTTTTTTCTATATTAAATCCTGCTCTTAACCCCTGCATGTTATGTTTGTCTTAACCCCTTAATGTTTATTCTGTTTGCAGCTCCCCTTGCCAAGCCTATTAACTCGCATGCTAATCAAACTGCCACACTGCCACGTCCCCAAAAAGTCACTGATAACGCAACGACTGCCGATGCAACAGCTACTACTGCCTCCGCAACCACCAGCGATGCAGATTCAGATGCCACTGCCATGTTGGCCGAGTCCATTGGTCGCATCAATATGGGCGAGCAGACAAATGCCTTTATGCAGGAGGCGGGCAAGATCATATCCAATATGCTGGAGGCACGTCTGGCTAGTGCCACGCCCTCTCACGCCGGCAGCACATTGAGTCTGCGCAGCAACAGCAGTAGTAATCTTTCCAAGAGTCCAATGATTGTGCGAAAGCGTTTAGATTTGGAGGATTTCAAGAACATTGATCCCACACAGCCAGTGGCATTGCAATCCGTGGTAGCTGTGCCACCAAAGCAGCCGCCGCAGTTGCAACAGCAGCAGCAGAAACAGCAGGCTCAGCCTCAGGTGGCACGTGTGGAACAGACGTTGCAAGCCGAGTTGCCGCCACAGCATCCGATGAGTAAAATTCTTGATATTTGTGATAGTGGCAAAATGAGCACAGAGCAACAGGCACCCGAACCTGTTGTGACATTCCGCAACAATCTGAGACGCACAGGTGCCACACATGCCACACGAGCCGATCGCCGCTCCTACATTGAACCTCAGCCAAGTACCGCAGCCGAAAGTAGCAGCAGTAGTAGCAGTAACAGTGCCAGTCAAAAGAATACACCCAATTTTAGTGTATGTGTTAAGGCTTTGGGTCCCCAGGCAGACATACAGGGTCCCATGTCCGAGGAAAATGAAAAGGCCGTAAGTCAGTTGCTCAAGGATGGCAAACGTCCGATTTGCTGTCAGTGCAACAAGGAGATCACCTCGTAAGTAGCCGCCTGCCTGCTGCCCTCTGCCCCCCAACTAACTTTTGCTTTTGTTACTCTTTTTCTATACTGTTTCATTCGATTCAATCCGATTCGATTTGTAACTAATTGTGTTGCTCTATTTTGCAGAGGACCCTTCATTACGGCTCTGGGCCGCATCTGGTGTCCGGATCATTTCATTTGTGTGAACGGCAACTGCCGTCGTCCACTGCAGGACATTGGTTTCGTTGAGGAGAAGGGCGATCTCTACTGCGAGTATTGCTTCGAGAAGTATCTGGCACCCACTTGCAGCAAGTGCGCTGGCAAGATCAAGGTGAGCAAGAGAGTTTATTGAACCTAACCAGGCTGGATTACTTATCTTTATCGGTTTAACTCTTTCAGGGTGATTGCCTGAATGCCATTGGCAAGCACTTCCATCCCGAGTGCTTCACTTGCGGCCAGTGTGGCAAGGTCTTTGGCAACACGCCCTTCTTCCTGGAGGATGGCAATGCTTACTGCGAGGCGGATTGGAATGAACTCTTTACCACAAAGTGCTACGCTTGTGGCTTCCCCGTTGAGGCTGGCGATAGATGGGTAGAGGCACTCAATCACAACTATCATAGCCAATGCTTCAACTGCACTGTGAGTACACACTTCTCTAACCCACTGTTACAATCAGGTCAATATTCAACTTTCATCTTCTTTTGAATAGTTCTGCAAACAAAACCTGGAGGGTCAGAGCTTCTACAATAAGGGCGGTCGTCCCTTCTGCAAGAATCATGCACGTTAAGGGCACCACAGATCAGAATCGATCTACTATGGCTCGACGATGGACTTCAGGGATTACGCACACTAACCACAACAACAACAACAACAATTCAGAAATCAATCTATATAGAAAGCGATTAGCAGAACTCTTTAATTCTTAGTTGAAATCGCTTAGCTTATTACATAAATATTGCAATTATCAAACTAAAGGATGCGCCCTTTTTGTTTATTTTATATATTATTTTTTATTTAATTTTGAATTGTGCACACAAATGTTATCCTAATTTTAAATGAATGAGTGGAACACAAACAGAAACACAAACAAACTAAAAAGAACTAAAGAACGACACGAAATCGAAAGCAAAACAAAAAAAATGAGAATACGGAATACAGCACTGACAACGTTGATAATGTCGTGTCTGTCAATCCACCAACGATTATCTTATTTATTTATCATATGAAAAAAAAATCGAGTTATTTACACACACACACACATACATACACACACTCACTACACCGATTACTTATTATTATGATTATTATTATTATGTGTATTTTCATAAAAGTTACTTAGTTGAAGTGTGAAACCGAATGCTGTTGACAAATCAACTAACAAAATCGCGCGAAAGGATTTCAAATCGCCCAAAAATTTCCACAATTAACCGAATTCGCAATCGCAACTTATCGGACCGTAGTCATATTGTTATGGAAATCTGTTTTGTCAGCAGTAGAATATATTCATGAAATAATGCTTAAACCATCAAACTATCAAATTATTAAGCTGCAAATTTAATTTAAATGCTATTTTAAATTTTATGTTTGTAAACCTTATCGAGAGACATTTGTAATTGAACAGATCAATAAATTTCGAAATCTTTTTCGCGTTTAAGTGATTTACTTTTATTGTGGGAGATAACTGGGTAATATCTTAAATATTAAAATTTATAATACTATGCTAATCATGCAAACAATTCTTATAACTTACCCAAGAACACATATGCCTTATTATCTACTGAATCCTTTCACTTATTGTTTTGGTTTAATAGTCGTCATAATTCTCAAAGCACAGTACGAGAGTCCTTGTATCCTTAGAGTAAGTAGTGTGTGTGTAGTTGGTGCGGAGAACATAATGTCATAATCGTTTGAGGCTTCCGGTTAGCTGCCCTCACGTATTTCGTTGACAGCCAAAAAGTATGCAACAGCTTTTGCTTTACTGCTAAGAGCAAACACACACACACACATTCACATACGCACAATTTCAACAGCCCGGAGCAATTTCATGCTCAACCAATTTTTGTTGTTTTCATTTGGCATTTTTCGTTGCGATATACAAACTGTTCTCCTTGTGCAGAGCATTCACTTTTCATGCCATTTTGCCGCTTTCCTTCCTCAACTCCTCCGATTGTGGTATCCTCATGCACGATATGCCTCTCAATTTTGCTGGCCAATGGAATAAGGTGTCAATTTTTGTGTTCACTCCACATTTTTGCGGTGGCAAGGGTGTTAATCGCTGGACCACTTACTGTGCCTCCCTCTGACTATCAAGGCCTTTTGGCCAATACAAATTTACGCTAGATTAAGCAGGATATACGACTATGTAAGTGCGTGTATGAGTGTTTGTGTGTGTGTGTGAGTGAGAGGGAAGGGCTGTTACGCCCTTTTGTTGCTGTACGCTGGCAGGCGGAAAGAAAAAACAATTTGCGGTTTTCGTAGCATTTTTCAACATTACATTTTTGCAGATGTTTGCTTTATAGTTTATTTTAGCCATGTATATTACACAGAGGACTTTAAGTTAGTTTTAAGTATATCTATATATATATATATCTTTATATTCATTTTTTGTTGTATTGTACTTATGCACGATCTGTATCCGTATCAGTATTTCATAATGATAGCACACTTATCTCTTTTATTTCTCGCATGCAACTTTTATTCATAATTAGTTTTCACACATCCATTCCGAATTGCACATTCGCATCAATTTCACATTCAATAGCTCGAAACTGTGCATATTTTAGTGTAATTTATACGAAAGCACAATTCGGAATAGATCTGTATTTTTTTTTCTTTTTTTTTATCTTTTTCTTTTGTTTCCTTTCTACATTTGTTTATCTATTCATTTAATTTGTTTGAAACGCATTCAGAAATCAGTTTCAGTTTCCGTTTGATTCGTTATTCGAAAATGCGCGCAAAATTTGTCACCGTAGCGTTCCGTTGCGAATTTACACAGAGTTTTTGTTTAATATGTATATTTATATATCTATATATACACATATAGTACTTGCATTTTGTACTATATATGTGAGATTTGGATTTGTTTTGGGTTTTTTTTTTTTGTGGGGGCAAAAATCTACACTTAACACATGCTAGAAATGCATTCGAAATTGTTATTTACAAATCAGAATTCCTGCGGTATTCTGCGATAAAACTTTTCTTTTTTTTCTCGATTTTTTGTGGTTTTTTTTTTGGAATATTTTAATACTCGTATGTTAATGATAGTTTGTAATAGATACGTAGCGCATTTTGTATGCTTACAAAAATAAATTCAACACATTCAAGTACAACAAACATATCTTACTATCTAAATGCCGCTTACTGAATAGATACAGAGTTATGTATGTATATATCTAGCTATATATTTATATATATATGTTATATATTCAAGTAGGAGCAGAGTTTTGTTTAGTTTTCGTATCGTACAAATAAATACCTTTGGGTTAACGAGTGTTTTAGAGTAACAAACAAACAAAAAACAAAAAAAAAAAATGTATTTAAGAAAACTGAGCATTGAAAAAACAGCTAGAACTTCTGCTGGTTTTTTAGCTACAGTTTTCTTCGAGCACAGTTTGGCTACAAATGTGCCAATATATCGATCTGATCGAGTGCACTGCTCTGTCCAGGTAATTGAGCTGGCACCTGTGTCTGCGTCCTTCCACCTGGTTGCACATTGCTGGTGCTGCTGCTGTTTGCCTGCGATATGGTCACAATGGTCACCAGGTCTTTGGCCTTTGTCGCTGTTGTTGTTGTTGCTGTTGTTTTGGGTGAGTTATCCTGGCACTGACTGCGATTTCTCGACTCGATTTCAACAATGGCCGAGGTAAGCAATGTATTCGACTGCAGTGCACTGTAGTCGGGCAATTGCTCCGCCGTTGAAGGTTCCGGCAGATCCTCATTGGCCAACAGGCGACCCGAGGGCGCTGTCTCAATGGTCCGTTCACTGTTTAGTGTTAGGGAGGCGGGCGTGGCATTTCTCGAACGATAACTGGGTGGCAGACTGTACTCGGAGCCACCCATGCTGCTGCTAATGGTGCCTCCAGCACTGCCAATTCCGGAACGTAAGGTGGTCAACGGAGCCCTGCAGCAAAATGTGGGAAGAAAAGAATCAAGATTCGGTTTGAGTTTTCAGTTTTGAGATGTGTACATCAAGTGCATCATATTATTTGCACTGTGGCTGACATGAGACAAAGTCAACGCTCAAATTTGCATACACACACAGTCAACAATCGGTGTATCTACAAGTGTGTGTGTTATGTATCTTTTATCTGTGCATTTGTGTATCTTGTCTGCATTCGACTTTGTCAATTTAAATAACAAAAGGCGCTTGGGCAATTGTTGCCATTCAGATTGACTGCAGGCAAATTCAACACACACTTCTCACTCACTTCACACCACACCACACACAAAAACCAACAACAAAGTTAAAACACACACACACACACACTCACATACTATCACAGCTCGGAGGTTGCAGAAATTCAAATTTCAAAATTGTATAAAGCAATTTGAAGTATGTAAAATTGCATTTAATTGTTCCCGACAAAGATTCAATGCAAAAGGAAACAGGAAAACTAAGTCTACATTTTATCATATGAATATGCTTTCTCTCTCTGTCTATCTGTCTCTATCTATCTCTCTCTCTGGCATAATAGGCAATTTTCGCAGGCTCTCGGCACTTGGGCCTGGTCTTTGTTTGTTTAATTGACTTGGCTAACAGCTTCGCTTCTTTCTGGCTTTAATCCATGTTCTCTGGGCCTGCCTTTTAAAACTAAAATACACGACATACGACTGCTTGTTATGCAACAGAAAGCCCCTTCAAGTGTGTAGGTGTGTGTGTATGTGTAAATATTTTGCAAAATTTCACAGATTTCTTTGTTAGTTCTTACATCATTTGAATATGCCATTACACACACTGACACACACACACGAGTTGTGCCTAAAAGTATGCTGTGATTCTTTGCCGCACACTTTGCATAAGTTTTTTGCTTTTCTGACATACTTCTCTGTCACTTTGCACACCCTACGTTAAGCATACAGCGGGTATATATGCTCAGCACATAAGCATTCCACTCCAACTAGATTTTGAACACACATAAAAAAAACACAGCATACTTTTAGGCAGCCTTAGAAATTTCTCTCAGCTTGGCTGTTCGGCTGCCCTCGAGTAAACGACTGTGAAAATGTGTGGAAATTCGTGTTTATCTTCAAGTCGAGCAGCCTGCTGTTGCCTACAGCATTTTCAATTGTTTTCCACTTCTGCACACTTTTCCTGGACTCTGTTATTTGCTGTTGTTGTTGTTGTTGTTATTGTGGCTTGTGTTGTTGGCTTTTCATTTCATTTCCATTAGATGGGCATATAAATATTTAAGTGCATTGTGGCCTTGTGTGTCATTACAAGCATATTAATTTGCCATAAATTTGCATTTGGTTACTTTGCTGAGTACACTCACCCATACATCCCCACACACACACAGCCCCCTTCTAACTCTCACTCACTTTATTATTTTTGCGACTAATTTACGTATTTAGCAGAGCGGAAATTTACGGCCTCAAACGCAACTCGATATTTTTGTAACGCAATAAAAAGTAAACTTTTCTAATTAGCAGCCATTATGCGATCAAAGCGGCAATTATCTCGACTCCTACCATCTCTATGGTCCTGCCAAAGGGACACTCCCATTTCCGCCTACCCCCACTCCCACTCCAACTACAACTCAAACTCAATTGCGATTACTGTGGCGCCTCGTTTCATTGTCATTTCAATTGTTTCAATTTGCTGCTCGTCCGTCTGTCTGTCTGTCTGTATAAATGTCCTCTGAACAATGTCCTGTGTGGCAGGCAGTAATGGCTGCATGGTCTGTTGGTCCGTTAGTCCGTTAGTCCACTGCTTGTTCTGTCCTGTCTCCTGGCACTTGAGTGTCCGACAATCGGATTGCTGCGTATTTAAATTGTTTGCCCATTTGGGCGTCTGTTTCCACTTTCAAGTACTCACTCGCCTGCTGCTCAATTCAATTAAGTTGCCAATTCCTCACTCTCACTCTCACTAGCTCTCTCTTTCTCTTTTTGTCTTTCTCTGATCGCAATCAACAAAAATCATTTATAATAAATAAACAACAAAAACAAATACGAAACCATTGACAGACGTCTAAAGTTTTTCGGTTGTTTGCCACATTAAAAAATTGCCAAAAAGTTTTGTTGGCTTGCGAGGGGAGTTTAAAACCCCAAGCGAGGTGTCAATGTTAACACTCCCCAAAAACCGCACAAAGCCAAACCGCCGAAACGCTTCAACTGATGCTGCTGTTGCTGCTGCAACCCTCAAACAGTGCTGCTTTCCCATATATATCTCCAACCCCCTCCTGCTGCCCCCAACCGCTTTTAAGCTTCTCATTTTCATTCCAACCTCGGAACTGTGCGTTGTAAACATTTTGTGGTTGCAGCGCCAAACTTTACAAATAACTCAGTGCAAGCGAAAGTCGGGGAAAATGCCATGCAAGGTGGTGGTGGTGGTGGTGGACAGGAAACGGAAGTAAACACTTACCTCAGCAGACTGCCGGCATGAGATCGATATGTGGGCGGTGGCGAATTTCCACGCACAACTCCATTCTGACGATCGCGGTCCAAAAGCAAAAGTCTGCAAAAACGAAAAGCGAAAATGAAAAGTAGGTGTAATTATTATGCTTGCTGTTGTTGCTGTTGCTGTTGTTGCTCTTGTTGTTAATGCACTGCGACAGGCAATGCAGCAGCTAAAGGTATGAGGAAGTGTGTTAATTCTGCAGCTGACGACAGGCATATACCCTAACAATGTATAAACTGAATCAGTTGAGAGATCTACTGTACCTAAAACTGAGGCTAAATTCTTTAGCTGTTTTCAGCTATTCGCATATATGTGCTAAATTACATTGTTTTGCTTACCTTCAAGCGTTACAACTTGATTACTAGTATATATCAATACATTTCATTAACAAGCTGATGAGAAATCAATGAGAATCACTTAGCTTGACTACTAAGTAAATCAACTCTGTGTACTCTATACACAATCTACTGTTGAAAGAGTAAAAATAGCATTTTACAGACTGCATTGCATAATTACATAATGCCATTAATTGCGCAAGGACATGCTAACGGATGTGGTTAGCCGAGCATGTCCGCAGTTGTCCTGCCACACACACACATACACTGTATGCGTCATACACTCACCTCAGACGATACTCCTGCATGCTGGCCTGATAGGAGGGTGGCGGTGGCCTATGCTGAAACTCCGGATACAGCAAGCCGTGGGGTGCACCACCGCCTCGGGTGCAGGGCCGACGTCCGCAGCGGGCCAAGTCCACGCTAGTGCCGAGACCTAGGCAACTCTGTCCACCTGGTGCTGTCATACGCCAAGCTGCGCCGCTCACAGTCACCAGCACAACGCCAACGCCTAAGAGAGAGAGAGAGAGAGAGAGAGATTGAGAAAGAGAGGAAAGGAGAGCGGTGTTTTAAAAACCAAAGCAAAAAACAATTTTCAAAATCATTTGCTACTTGCTACTTGCTACTACTATTTGCCATTGTGATTGCGCTGTAAATGTAAAACTTAATTAGACGTCAAACGTTGTGTGGGCGTGGCACACAATTACCAGCCCACTTAAAGCAATTGGTGGCTGTCGGGTGGAGCGACCCCAAACTATTTTCATAGCCTCTCAGTCAGAGTTTCAGTTTGAAATTGAGTCTCAGCAGCATCCACTTTCACTTTTTGAGGCAGTGAGGTCGATGCTTTCCTTTCTGACAACCGACAGCTGCATGTGCCACAGACTGAAGTGGCACTTACAGTGACAGAGGCAGCGGCAGTGGCCGAGGCAGTGGCAGTGGAGCGTGTCATCATCTGAGACCCCTCAAGACCTCAGTGGCAACTGAATTCAACTGCCTTCAAGCTGCCCGCCAGCTGATTAAAGCCAACTAATAAAGCCTAGCTACAATTTTATTAGCGAAAATTGTCGTCGTTTTCTCATTTTCATGAGCAATTTACGCTACGAAAAATAATATACACACTGCAATTTGTGTGCGTACAGAGGTGAGCAGAGGGAAGAGAGGAGGAGGAGGAGGAGGGAGTACAGCTACCGAAAGACCTCCATTATAAATAAGCGACATATGAATAGTCGTCATACCTTCCAGACTTGATTGCCATTAAATTATGTAAAACTCAGTGTTACAACTCAACAATTTTTGGTAATTGCCGCCAGAAAATGGCGCAATGTCACGCTTCGAGTGGCCCCAACTAAACTCAGAGACCCGGCAATTGATTAGAGCGTCGTATACATAAGTAATGCAGAGACCCCAAACCCAAACTCAAACCCAGCCCCAAACCCAAACCCAGTCACAGACTCAAACACGGAACAGAGACAGAAACGAAGCTTTGAGACGTGTTTTTGTGTGTGCACTTGGCCCCACTGTTATATATAGAAAATATATGTATTGGTATTTGTAGAGTTACGTGAGTTTTCGAGTGACTCGACAGCTGTTTGCAACTGAACTTTACACACAGCAAAAGCAAAAGCAGCGCAAGAGAATCAAATCCATGACTCATGAATGAAGTTCGAGTAACTCATAGCAGAAGAACTGGCCAATCTGCAGCGCTTAAAACTTGATTAAAACATAATTTATAAAGCTAGACTTTAGATTAAAACTGTTTAAACTTGAAATAAAGAGTTTTAAATACTAAAACTGTCTTTAAGTTATTACATCTCTCATAGGCAGTCAGTGCTAACTAAGTTCTGCTCAGTAAACTTGACACATTTCTGGCATCAGTTTGTGTTTACATAGTGATGCCAAACTGATTCGTACACCCACAAGCAAGTCAATAAAGCTATTTACTAACTATCGCTCTATATATGTAGTATATATACCACTATTATGTTATATAGCTGATAATAACTCAAAGCCGGAACTAAATGCTCTGTAAATATTGACACATTTTTGTGTCTTTACAAATTTGTTTGCCCTGCAAACTGCAAACTGGGTCATCACAAGGCAGACGCCCCAAGCCAAATACAGAGAGAGACAGTGAACACAAAAAAAACCCACCAATAACAGCAACAAAAGCTGTTATAATTGTTGAAATTGTTGTATGAGGCAAACAACAGGCACATTACGGCGATAACAATAACAAAAACAGCATTTTCACAAACAATATAAGTAATGGCAACAAATGTGCGACTTGTGTAAACAGCGCGACGCAAAGTTTTAATGCCATTTTTGTGGCCTCATCAATTGTTCGACTTTTTGCCCCATATGAGTACACACACACACACATACAGTCACACTTGTACATATATTTATTACCTAATTTATTGGCAATTGTTTTGCTTACCAATCATTAGAAGTGCTGCCGTCAAATGTGAATTCGGTGGTCCTGCCAGTCCTGTAACGCCCAACGCAGCTCCGCCAAGGGCGCAGGCCACGCCCCCCAGTGCGACAACAGCAATTAGGGCGCGCAACGGTGGTCCAGCAAACCATTGGCCACAGCAGCCCTTTCCGGAACGCTCCGAGGGAGATCTGCAAAAGGAATAAACAATAAACAATTCTATTGTTAGTATTTTCAGCTGCAGCTGGTGAAATTTTGGTATTTTGGCCAAAAGATATTTTCAAGCGAAAAGCAAAGAAAAGAGCATAGAGTTTGTGGCAGGTGGGCAGCAAGGACACTTGCCACCAGACGACTACAGCAAGAGCAGCAAGGACCAACCATGGCAGCTGTTTTGTTTCGTGGCGCGTGCAAATTGACAGTGGCAAGGCGAAAAGGCAACACACAAAAGCGCAGCGAGTGTGCCACACAATTGTTGTAATGTTTTCTGTCTGATGATTTATGAGCCAAAAGACCAAAAATTTGCGCACCAAACACAATAAAAGCGACAAAGACAGAGTCGCCTAGACAAACAGACGAACCGACGACGACGACCAGATGATGACGCAGAAATATATATTTATATAGAGAAACCGAATGAGTTTAAGTTTGAGAAAGAGTTTCTGATGTCTAGTATATGTAGTAGTACGTAGTAGAGTTGTAGACGGAGTTGCGATTGCGGATGCGGATGGCCAACAGCGTAGAATATTTTGCGCAGACAAAAAGGCAGCAAGGACAATTTATGCGGCGCAGACGCTGCAGGAGCAGCACTAAAAGACGACAACATTAAGCACAGTGGGGCAAATACATACAAATTAAGACTTTAAAAAGTAGACAATGTTAACCTTGGCTGCTAAATTCGAAACTTACTAAGTTCCGTGTTGAACATTAAGTCTCGCTTTTCCATTGTTTAAATGAAATATAATAGCCTTAGCTATTTATAACTAAATTTAATAGCAATTAACTTTAAATAAATGCTAGAAAATGTATAAATAATAAGCAAATTGTACAATTTAAAATTGTAGGTGCCAGTTTTTCAACAATTTGCTCCACAGTGCCTCAGATGACGACAGAGACGACGTGTGTGCGTAAATTCATTAGGACACAGATACAGACAGAGCCGAGGACGGCGACGATAGAGAGAAAGAGCGGCAGAGAGTGGGAAAGCGACACGTTTAAGGATGCGGACACAGGCAGCATTTTCTTTATGGCCACAGATTCTTCTGTGTATCAGTGTATATGTGTATGTGTTGACAACCCCTTGAGGAAGACACTGCTTTTGAGCTCGGGGCTTGCCAAACAATTAGACGCCGAAATATTTATAGGCGAGCAGCTGTGTATCAACTTTAACCCCCAATACTACAACCCCCAAGCCCCAGTCCTCCACTCCCCACCCCACCCCGACCACAGTCTCAATAAGAAGAAGAGAAAGAAGCAGCAGCAGAGAACTGTATCCAATGGGACCGTTGCCCACTTTTGTGTCATCGAAGCAATTTAAGCAGCCGAATGATAAATTGTTGGAAAATTACGTGCATAAAAAGGCAAGCCGGAAATTTATGTTTAATAATTTGATGTTGTCGCCCCGAGGATTTTGAGGATTTTTATGATGCGCCATTAAAAGTACACAACTCTCTGCTATTCTCCCTCTCTGTCTCTCTCTTTCTTTCTTTCTCTCACTCTTTTGGTTTGACAGCGTAAACGGGTGCTACCTGAGTTGACACCCTGTCGTTGGCCTGATCTATTTGTTAGTCATGTAAGGAGCTTGTGAATTGGGAGTTAGAGAGTTCAGGGGCCGCGGCATTAATGCGTTTCATCAGCTGTCATGTCGTGTCATGATAAATAAGATCTTTTTAGCGCATCGCATTCAAGCAAAGCACAGAACTGGACGGAAATGAGTACGCAAAATAGACAAGTAAAAGGTGAAACAACAAACAGAAGGCAGAATACGAAAAGCATAGAACAAAATAAAACAAGCGGAACGAAAGAAGATAACAATAGAAATACAGTCTTATAAATACAGTGTATAGTAGTGCTAATAGCTATCCAAATTATATGCTTGGAACATTTCTAGTTAAAGAAAACTAGAAAAAAACACAATACTAAAACTGTCGCTTTTAAACTCAATTATTTCTTTTAGAAGCAAAGAAAAGAGTGAAAAAAAACTGGCTATATATAACAATTATATATTGTCTAAACACTTTACAATTGCGGTTCTACACTTGTGCATAAAGTACTAACATTTAAACAGTCACCAAATGTTTAAATCAAATTTTCACTTTACACAAGGCATTAAAACTTCAAGTTTAACATTTGTTAATATATATTCAATAGTTAAAATTGAAAATGCACATTAGTATTTCAATTTTTACAGTCTTTGCAATCTTTGCTATAATTAAGTTTTGAGTTTTTAAGTTCCTTTTGGGGATTTTCGCCATAAATGAAATGAATAAAACGTAATTGATGCAGACTGTGTTCGGTCATTTGGAGCTTTGATTAGTGCAAAAAAAAAGAAACAAAACAGAGAAACTCTTAAAATCTTAAGACTCGTAAATGTATTCGTTATAAAACATTGGTTAATTGTTTCGGGGGTAGCTGTTCAAAAGTTTATGGCTAACTTTTACGACTTTTGTGTAGCTGTTACATGTTTCCCCTCCTCATCGAATAGAGTTACAGTGAGTGTTACGGCAAGTGGAACGAAATTTTAATCAATCTTTTTTTCTGTGCTTATCGAAATGAGTTTGACAACAACATTGACGGGCTGAAACTATGGAATTGCTTAATCAATTGAAAACTGTGCAGTCTCCTGTGAATGCTGCCGGAAAAGCCATCATTTAAATGAAAAACTGTAGCGGAAAAATGGAAAGTCTATAGTTGTATTGTATTGAATGGCGCGAAAACTGTGTCAATGTTGGCAAATTACAAATAACAAATAACACATAACAAATTGCAATTAATTAATTATAAATTAAAATGCAGTCGGTTGTTAATGTTAATGTTAATGCTGATTGAGTGATTGAGTTATTGAATTACTGACAAACTGCAAACTGACTGCTCTAGCTGCTTCTCCGAGCTGCCTTTTGTGATATACTTGTTTACTAAGCTGCCCCTGAACTACTTTTAAGGTAGACAACGAAAACGTACGACTAACTGACAGCTAGACAGCCGTACCGACGGACGGACGAACGTACAGACGGAGAGTACAGGTGGACGGTGGGGCAGACAAGCAGTAGACAAGTTTATAAGTAGCTTCTAGTCATATAATTACTCGATATTTGTATGTGCTCCTAAGGCGAACAACAACTGCGCAATTTGTTGATGATTTGATTACCAAATGCAACTATCAAAAGCCTCCTTCCACCCCTCGCCGCTAACCCATCTCTCGTTTAATAGAATCTTCGATTTAGTTCAGCCTCATTAGCAATCTAAACTGGTGTGTATCTGTATCTTAAAGTTATTGTAATGCGATGCTTTTGCTTGCTGCGATGCTAATTTGACGTTAATCAATCATTTTGTTGTTCTTATTGTTGCAACACACACACAGTATTGTTGCCACACGTTGCCAGCGGCCTCTTTGTTGTTGTCGGCATCTAAAAGGTCGTTGCCACCTCTACATGGGGCCTCTGCAATTTGAATTCTTTCTTACAATTCAACTCTGAAATCATTCAAGAACATAGCACAAAAGTGCTGCAAGTACATAGAACTTGCTACTTAGCGGGAGGCAAAAACAGGGGGGCCAAAAGGCAGAAAGGGAAAAGGGCAAAGGCCATTGTAATATGCAAAGCAACCGATGCTGTGGGAAACGACAACATGTAGAGTAATTGATGAAGCTTTTGCCACATCAAAGCGATTGACACAAATTCTCCAAAGATTCATTGAAATATTTCAAACATCTCTGGACTTTTCTAGTAGACAATTTGCAATTTTAAAGATATTATTTCTAAAATAAATAAATGCAATTTAAACTATAGAAATATTTTGCAAAGAATGACATAAATTGCACAAGGAAATCTGAAAATATATTGTATGGAAAGCTTGAAGTTTTTCTTATAGACAGCAAAATTATGACTGCGTTTTGTCTGTAAAGAAATCAGAAACTGGCGCATAATTAACACGTCTGAAAAACCAAAGTGGCCAAAGTGTAAAAGAAACGGCAAACAGAAATGAAAACTTCGAAAAGAGAGAGAGTGAGAGAGAGAGAGGGAGGGGCGTGGCAGTTGCAGTCTGCATTGAGGTGCAAACCGAACACTAATTAAATAAAGCAAAAAACTGAATTCGCACATTGAAAGCGAAACTTTTTTTTATGTTTTTAAATAAAATAAATTAGCATGATTATTTTATTTATTTGCTTTCTCTTCTGTTTCTCTCCTTTTCTCTTTCTTTTTGTTTCTTTTTATTGCATAATTGAAATGCAGAAATGAGGCAATCGACAGGCGAAATAAACTTAAATAACTCTAGTCTATATAATTAGTACAAATATTACCAAGCAACTAAAGCTAATAACATTGGCACATTTTCTTAAACAACAAACGAATGGCAAGAGATAGAGAGGGAGAGAGATGGAAGAGAGAGAGAGCAGCCAAAATAGCAAATTAAATAATGATTTTTCACAAGAGCTGCCCAAACATACAGAGGAGTGAATGAATGAATGAATAGATGGATGAATGCGAATACGAATACGAATTTGGGTTTGAGTTTTGTGTGGAGTCTTGGCCTCTGCGCTGACAAAGCGATTTCTGTTTCGCCTTTTTTTTGTATTTGCTCGAAACTCGGCTCCAAAGCCAGTTCCGAGTGGACTGAGTTTGGGTTTAGCATTAGATTGCTCCACTAAATGTAAGTGGGCGCCAAAAAGCCATTTTCAACTTTCAATCAAAGCCCCGTAACACCCCCTAAACAGACCCAAAAAAAAACACAAAACTGAAAACTGAAAACCGAAAACGAAGGCATAATTACGGAGCGCTTTTCAACTTTACCGCAGTTCTGATTTGTAATGGATTTTTTTTTTCGACTTCTTTCTTGTTTCTATATTGTTTTGTTGTAGGCTTTTGTTATTTGGCATGAAATTAAGACACCTTGATTTTTGCTGAGGAATTATGTAGCTAAGTATACCCGAAGCGGATCTAGGCCTTTAATTTGGTTACAGACCACAGAAAATAATCACATTTTAAAATTTTTATAAGAAATTAATTACATTTATAAATGTAATACTTTAATGTTTGCTTTTATGTTTGTTCTATGACTCTGCGTTGGTTTGGCGACTCAGCTATAACATCTTTTAACAATTTGCACATAAAGAAGCGAAGAGATCTGAGCTCAGGTGTTCTATAAAATTTCATGACAGCTTTAAAAAAAAGACTTTAAAGATGTTTTCTAGAAAGAGAGAAAGAGCTTAAAAAAAAGATAAAGAGTGTGTGAGAGAGAGAAAAGAGTATGCGAACAATACCCAAACATGTCTGCTGAAGTCTGTAAATGTAAGTAAGTATCTGTCCAGACTTCTTATACGTATTCTCGTATGTCTAACTCTGTCATTGTCTCGCTCTCTCTCTCTCTCTATATATCTCTCTCAGTCTGTCTGTCTGGCTTTAGCTCTTTCTGTGTGTGTGGGTTAACATTAAATGAAAACCAGTAGCTCATGCCCCAAGGCGGCTTGTGGGGCGAAGTGGTCTTAGAACATGACATTCACCCAGCATTAAAATCGTTGCTTCTATTGTTGCAACATTTGTTGTTACTGCTGCTGCTGTTGCTGTTGCACATATAAAAATGAAAGCACAGCGACAGACGACTATAAAATATCCAAGCAAAAGAGACAAAGTCACGTTGTCTTTTGTGTACTTAAAGAGCAGCTAAAATATTAGAGTAAAAGTAACAATTTCACACATAGCCACAGAAACTTCTGACCTACTAACTGAAGACTCAACTTCAACTTGAAGCGAAGTCAGAGACAATAACAAAGGGGGGGTGGGGTGGAGGGGTAGTTGGGAAGTGATTTCCCTCCCAACTTGTTCAACGGTTTCCCAAAAACTTAACTGAAAACGCTTTGACGCTTGACTGACGCCAAAGCCGAGAGAATTGAGAGACGAGAGACAAGAGACGAGAGTCGAGTTTAGTTAAGCTCAGTTCAGTTCGGTTCAGTTCAGTTTAGCTCACTTTTGGTTCGGTTCCGTTGAGTTGAGTTTAGTTTAGTTCAGTTTAAATTGCAGTCGACTGTCTTCAGCGCCTTCACGCCTCACAGTTTATATTAAAGTGCCGGTGGGCGTAACACACGAGCACGACTTTGATATGCCCCAGTCAGATGGACAGCACCGACAAACAGACAGACAGACGGACGGACGGACGGTCGGACAGACAGACAGATAGACAGACAGACGTACCGAAAGAGGGACAGACAAAACAAAGTTTACTTGTCGAGTTGCTTGTTGTTGCGCTAAATACTTTTTTAACCCAATGACACGAGCTTAAATTTGCACTTAATTCTGCGCTGATTAAAAACAAGTTTCGAGCAGCTTTAAGCTTTAAAGCGCAATGCTTTAAAACACTATTTAAGAATAAGCTTAAAGCTTAATCTTCAGCCAAATAAGTTCATTTAAGCACATTTAGAGTACACACTTTAAAGAAGTGCTTTATAAAAGCATATCTCAAGAACTTTGGTTAATGAGCTTTCTATACTTTCTTCACTTAACTTACTTTACTTTAACTAAATTCTAAAACTATCATTTGAAACTTCCTTCTAATAATGTGCCTTTGCCTTAATTGTGTTAGCAGAAAACTTTCAAAAGTTCATGCAAAAACTATATGAAAAACTTCTAGCAAACATACACTTTAATGAGCTTAAAGTTAACACAATTATTTAAACTTGTTGCAAGATTTGTAGTGAATGTAAAAGCTTGAGAAATCTTTGGCAAAAGAGCAGCAAGTTTGTATTGAAAGCGAATATTCTTAACACATAAACAAAGTGTAATCCAAAGCTTAACGAGCAGCTTTCAGCTGCTGTCATTTGCAACTTTTACAGTTGCCAGCGTTGCCAGAGTTGCCAGTTGGCTTGTCTCTATGTCACAAGGTGCCGTAGAGTCTCGTTGTCTTTTTAGCCTCGTTGTTGGCCAACTCTGGAACATTGTTCAGCTATCTTGCTGGGCATTGTCGTGAACTCGCTCGTAAGTGAACTTAATGTGCGCGTAAAAGATTATATGGCAAAGTTGATGTTGCAGTTGCTATTGTTGTTGTTGTTGTTGTTGTTGTTGTCACTGTCCATCCATCGATGGCAAACGGGGCTATAACTGCGGACAAAGTTTTGCCAGCAGCGAACGCGTTTATTGCCAATTTTTGAATGCATAAAACGCAATCATTGCACTGCCAACAAAACGCCACCCACACATGCCACAAGGAGAAAGGGGAGGGGGAAGAGAAAGGGGAAGCGGGAAAGGGATGGATGGAAACGTAAATAAAATGTATAGTATCTGTTGGCATATATAGGGCAGCATGCCAAGTGTAAGTTGTGGGCACTGCAGACTGCGAGGCTGCAGCCAGCTGGCATAAATATCTGTTTGAAGCATCTATATATATAGTGGGTGTATATATATATTAATGTCACCCACACAGATATATATACACACGTTTATGGCAGGAACAAGTGCCAAACATCGTGACTGCGTTGCCGATTGCCACGTTGACAGCAACAACAGCAACAGCCACAAGCACGAGAGCAACAGCAACATTGAGAACTGAAGAGCTGCATTGGGGTTTAAGGCATTTCTAATTTCAGATCCGTTTCTAATTTCTGGCTTTCATGTGGCACAGTCATGGCACTCGCTGGCAATGTTGCTGCTGCTGCCAGCCAAGCAGCCAACAGCCAAGCATCCGGGTTGGCAATTACTTTTACATGTTGCCAATGCGACAGCAGCAGCAGCAGCATCTACCGCAGACGCAGTCAGCATACGAAAGAACCGCAGCCAATGTGGCGCGTACATACACACATACACATAAAGATTGAGGTACACACAGATACACACACACACACACACACACAGAGACAACACGAAACGCGCTTAAGTGGCTGCGTCATTAGGCTCCAAAGGCTGATGCTGCTGTTGCTGCTGCTGTTGCTGTTGCTGCTGGCCGCTGTCATGTTGCAAGCGACAACAGTGGCAGTCAGCAGTCATGGATCGCCACATTGCTGTCGCTATATATCTGTATCTGTATCTGTAGCTGTTTGTACAGATACAGATACATATATATACATATATAAATTAAATTCTTAAATTGCTCGTTAGCTCATGATGAGGTTTGCTTCATTCATTCATTCATGCAGTTGTCGTCGTCATCGTCATTGTTGCTGTTGTTGTTGTTGTTGTTGTCGTTTCTCTCTATGATGGGCAACAATAACAATAATCACGACAGTCTCAACAACAACAGCAACAACAACAACAACAGCAACAACAACAAACATTGCGTTGGCCATTATGTAGGTCATTTCAATTTGTTGTTGCTGTCGCTTTTTTTTGCCTTTGTTTTTCTTTTCGCTGGATCGCTTCACAGTCATAGACACAGTCAGTCTACCAATTCCCTCACACTCTACACTCCCCTACCACTCACACTGCCCTCCCCCTCACACTCCTTACCGCTCCCCCTCACCATCTCAGCTAAGCTCCATACTGATTTCACTTGGATTCTATGCGCTTTTAATATCTTGCGACGATGGCATCTTCAAGTGATTTAATTTAGCACCAAATGGATTTTGTGTGGCATTCTCTTTTGTGGGGCATGCTTAAAATACTAATGCACGCCTGTGCCACAAATTATGTGCAGCACTCTCTCTCCCTCTCTCTGTCACTGTGTGTGTGTGTGCGGCACTCTTCAAAATGCTATAATTTACTATTATTTAACAATGTTCTTAGCGCAAAGATTTCAACATTCAGCAGCTGAATTCATCTCACATGCTTATAAACTGACTGCTTACTAAGTATATAGTATATATATACTATATAAGATTCAACGGTACCTCTTTGTATACAACTGATTACTTTACAACCCTGTCAGACGTATTCCTTGTCTTTATAAGCCATCGACATCGCCATCGACTCATCGTGTAATTTCAAGCTCCAAAAACCAAATGAATTCTTAATTTACGATTTTGTTCAGTGAGTAATCGCCTTTGTGACACTGTGCTACATAATTCTGAAGAATTAATGATTACAATTGGCACATTTGCTTTCAGTTTTCATAATCCTCGTCATGACTATAACAATTACATATAGTATTTGTCTCTAGGTCAAGTTGGCCTACAAAAACTTATAAGTTGTGTCTTTAAAAAGTCTCTTGAAGGTTTTTTGTCAAGAATTTCGCCATAGTTTTAAACCAGTGTGTAATTATTAAATTTGTTATATGTTATGTCGTGAATGTTTATGTTTATGACACCTGCTGAAATGTGGCCTGAGATTTCATTAAGTGTGAAGCACTCACAGCTGGTGGGCAAAGCGAGAGAGCAAAGGGTGTCTGTTTGTCTTGTGAAAGTTCAGTTGCCATATTTACAGACATTTATCAGTTTTGGAGAGAGACAGAGAGAGAGAGAGAGACTTAATGACAGGAAAACATAGTAAACAGCAGGACAGCTAGCAGATTATAAAAGAGTTGCTTTAGAGTGTTGGGAAAATTAATTGCACGACACGCAAAAAAGAAAATCCACAAAGGAAAAGCATTTGTGCAAGTTTATTTTGATATTTGCCTTGTAATTGCAGCTAAATGCATTCGCTTTCAGTCCAAACAACATCGAGTCTCCAAGACGAGAGTCCAAGACGAGCCCATTAACCCCATTTAGCTGAAGTTGCATTAAGACAGAGAGAGAGAGACGACCAAGAGATCTTTGAGGAGTTGCCACAGCAATTTGCGGTACTTGCGGCCTCGTTTATCATTGTGGCAGCCACTTATGGGTCGAGTCTTCCTCTCCCCCTCTCTCTCTCTCGCTCTTCAAGTCTCTCTATCTCTTTCGCTACCAATTAAAGAAAATAATTCAATTCAGAATCAGATTCAGACTTGGCGACTGACGACCGTCTACAAATTGAATTTGCAATAAGCTCAAGTGCCAGAAAATTGTGAAAAACTGAGAAAACTCAACACACAAAACCAATAACAGCGAACAATTCAAATTATGCAAAAACTTTGGCTGCCAAGCGCAATTTACTGCGGAATTTTACTGAGCCAAGGCACAAGACAAGAACAACAACCAAAAAATAGTTGAGAGTTCCGAGTGGCATGACTACAAGATACTCAGTAGGCAATCAGCTAGCTTAAGTCGGAATTTAAAAGAAATTTGACCAAGTAAAAACAGCGATAAATGATAGCTACAAGTTTGATTAACTATGTATGTTTATATATATGTTAACTAGATACATATATATTTTCCAGGGTATCTGCTGCATGCGGCTTAGAGCCACTGGTTCGAAGGTCAGCCAAAATGGCCAATAAAATGAAATTCCAGCGCTTTGCCAATAAAAATGCAACCCATTTGACAATCGCTGACAAATCGAACGGTGCGTGGGGATCGAGAGAATATAACTTGAGTTCAAATCCACTTGGAAAAGGGCACAAGTGTGGATGGATGGAGGGAGGTATGGGAGGGAGGAAAGTGTGCACGAAGCATAAAGTTTGCAGCCGTCATTGTTCTAAAAGTGCTTTAGTAGTTTTGGAGGCGTGGCAGCGTGACTCTGCCACTAACTGCAAATGTTATGCGTAAAGCAACAAGAAAAAACATGGCTAGAGAGACAGACAGACAGACAGACAGACAGAGAGCGAGAGAGAGAGAGGGAACAAACTAAACCGTACGACTTGGATTTTTTGTCGAGTGCCGCACGGCGATTTCCAATTGAGTCTCGGTCCTTTTTTTAAGTTTTTCTGTTTTTTTTTTTTTATTTGTTTTAGCCAATTTGATGCGGCGGATTTGGCGTTTGTTTTTACGACACTCGAGTGTGGGCCGAAAAACGGAAAAAGGCAAGCAACGAAGAGGGGGAAGAGAGGGAGGGCAAAGAGAGAGAGTAGCAGGAGATGTGGGAGCAGCAGGCGTTCTGCCATGTTACAGGACATTTTCGTTGGCATTTCCTCTCTTTCTTTGAGCTGCCGGAAATTGCTGCCATCGATAGCCGGTTTGACCCGACCACACCCACATTCACGCCCACACTGCCACTCCCACACGAACAGCAACAGCAAAGCAGTGCAGACGACACTTTGGCAATTTATTTCGATTGCGATTTCTTCGTCTCGGAACTTGGTTCCTCTTCCTACTGCTGCTGCTCCCCCTTTCTCCTCCTTCAGTTCAGTTGGATACGCTTCTTTTCAGATTTTCTGTTCTTTTCCGCGATTTGCATAAGCGCCAGTCAGCCAGCCATGAAAATGACATAGCCAAAAAAGAAGAAAACAAAATAAATCGAGTCTGCAGAGAGGGCTAAGAAGTAGAAGCAGGAGTAGAAGAAAAGCAAAAAAAAAAGCGATTACGACCAAATACAAATCAGTGCATAATTTTTCTATTAAACATTTTCCACTGCCCAGTTGTGTAGGTGTCTCTCTCCAAACTGGCACTGTCCACCTGAGCCCACTTTACAGCTAGGTCACGTCCCGCAGCTTACTGGAGTGAGCCGTACTCCCCGACTAGAGAATCCTTGGCACAGGACACGTTTCATTTGCCGCTCACTTTTTTTCAATCTCTGCGCGTTTTATTTTCAATTTTTCGGGCTGCGACTTTTGGGGCGCATTAATTTGATGGCAAACGCTTAGCCATCACCCGATAGACTCATCCCAGTTCACTCCAGCACCTCAGCCCTCCTCACCTCACCCCTGGCAAGTGGTGAGGTGAGGTGAGGTGCCCTCCATATGCAAATTGAAATTTTAGGTGCGCGAAAGTCGCGCGAAAACCGATTGAAATGAAATACACGACAGAAATTAAATGAAATACGTGGGACAAATGTGAGCATATTTTAGTTGTTGTTGTTGTTGTTGTGTCTGCTTCTCGTCTTCTTTTTTTGTTGTAGAGTGTACACTGTACACTATTGTATGTCATACATATTCAATAACAAGCACAAAATGCAAATTTGCAAATGTTTAAAATGGAAAGTGAAGGCGAAAACCAAAACGACGAGACCAAAGCTGGATTAGGGCACAAGAAGAGCGTTTCATTGAGGGGGGTGTAGCGGTGCTTCTGCATAACTTTTGCTTTCGAGAATCATCAGCATATAGTTCGAATTTCAAATATATGTCTGTATATAAAATATCTATCTAAATGTCTGAAATTTCGCAAGTTTGAATGAAAGCTTTAATGCCACCGGAAGGCAAATCGAAAGCGGTTTAAACTAACAGGAAATACATATGCATATATACTCTATATATACACGATAATGATATAATAGACTTTAAGCTGATAACATTACTAAAATTTTGGTAAATGCTACGTTGTCAAGATATTTGATACATGTAAACCGAGAGGGTCTTAAACAAAATTCAAACAATGAAAATTGAAATTAATTTAAATTTAACCAAGTTATATATATGCATATATATCTGAAACTAAGCAATTCGACACTATCAATTATATATACTGAAATTTGATAACTTACTTGCAGCGTATACGCAATATTGATACGATTTTGTTGAAGTGAAAAGAAGTCTGAATTTGTAGAAAAAAATTTCTAAAATTCAGTTAAGCATTTTTAACAATTTAAAATACTTGTAAAATTTTGATACAAATAGTTGAAGCTCTATTTAAATATTGACTTTTCAGCTGGCAACTTGAACTGACACGAAATCAATTTGGAGAGGTACACAAAATCGTTAGCGTTAACGACTTGCAACCGCCAAGTTGCAACATAATAACGGACACAAAGAGCTGAAGACAAGGTAGGAGTGAGGAAGGAGAGAAAACTTGAGAGAGAGAGAAAGAAACGTTCGAACAATAAATTCGAAATCAAATAAATTCAATAGCTATGCACTTTTCAGAGCACTTCATCAGCAAAAAACATACATATTCATAAATCGGCACAAAGGAAATGAAGGAGGCAACAAAAAAAAAGCAAGCAGCAAGACTGAAATGTGGCCAAAATGGTTTTTTGTGTGTTGGTTTTGGTTTTGGTTTTGGCCACGGCATGGAGTGTCGATGATATCGAATATCAAGTGCTTTGGCCATAAACAACTTGACCTTGTGCACGTACCGCAGCTGCTTAACCATTATAGCCCGAGTTGGAATTGAAAATGGAAACGGAATCGAAATGGGAGTCGGAATCGTAGTGCAAGTCTTAGCCATGTTCAATGCTCATCGATTACCAGTTCACGTTCACACGTTTCGGGCTTAGAAATGCTTTCAGTTCATGCTCATAAATGTGGCTAATTTTTGCACAATGCACAATGGATTGTGACCATTGGCAATTGAGTATGGATAGTCTCCAGTCTCTAGTCTCCAGTTGCAAGTCTCTGGTCTGGTCTTGGCTCTCTGCTGGTCCCTGTACGAGTGACTATCGTGTTATTTTGGTAGCATCATCATCAGTACCAACAATTTTAGTCATGGCACGTTGCTAAGCTGATTGAAATGCCTCTGTGGCTGACTTGGTTTCATTTTTGCTGCATTCGCTGCTTAAAAAACAGAGTGAAAGAGACATAGAAAGAGTGAGAGAGTCAGAAGTTAAAGTCAAATTGTGGCCAAGTCGTGAGTCAGCTAAACTGTCTGCCTGCTCCATAGTACAGCATAGCGCACTTTTGCTTAACCTGGCCAACAAAATCTAACTCACTGCCAGCACGCAATTCAGCAGTTTTGGGCCACTTTAAGCCCATATTTCTCACTTATCTTCCTGAACTGAATGTCGAGTGCGAAAATTGCAATTAGTTTTATGTCTCTTGAATTTCCTTTTTTCTTCTTGGCCAAGTCAGTATATTGGCAAGCTATCAATAAATTGGTTATAAGCTCTCAGTTTTTTATTATAGCACATAAATGCAGCGCTCGCAAATTACTCATTAAAAAAAGAGAAGGGAATGGCAGAGAAGCTCTCTCTGCCGAACTTCTTGCCAACTGGTTGGATGGAACCTCCCTTATTATTATTTTAATATAATTTTTATAATTCGCTAGAGCTATTAAAATGCATTTGGCAACGCAAATGACTTTCATCATACTCAAAAAGAACACAAAAACACATAAATACCTGAGATTGGCATATGTACGAGATCATTAAATGTCGGTGCGTTAATTTTAATGCGTAATTATAGATATACACAACATACCTGCAAAGAGAAAGAGAAACAATTTCAATATACAATTTCCATAATATTATATGTACAAAATGTACAGCTTAAATATATTCAATGTATATATGTTTGATGTGCTTAAGTCTCTGATATTCCACTCGATTTAATGCACAAATTATTAGAATTATTTGCAATTTATGTTAATACTTCTTAAATTACTCTTTTTTTGGTGAATAACTGCTGTGTTATTATGTCAATTATATGGCAATTCTGTGCTTTGATTAAGTGTGTGTATCTGAGTTTAATAAGGCTCAAAAGCAACCTGCAATTTATATAGAAAATCTAAGCGCTGTCTGTAACTGAGTAGATATATCTTTTATGTACAGATTCTATTATTTTGGAGTGTTGCAGAAATTTTATTTAAATTTATTTAAGCATTTTTGTCAATATTTGCCTTTTAGAATTATTAGAATAATATTTTAAAAACATCCTTAGTCAGCAAAGCATCTAAAGCTTTAGTTTTTATGAAATTTTGACAAATTTTCACAAATTATTACAGGATCTCTTTAAATTCGTAGACCTTTAATATCAAACCATGACTTAGTGTCATTCTAGCATAACTTTTAATGCACCTTTCCAAATTTTTCTATATTTCTCAGAGGTACTAAATTATTGGTATTCTAAAGCAAACGAATTGCATTTATTCACTTTACTTAAAAGTTTTAGTTATGTTCTATGGTTATATAATATATATAAAAAGTTTTCGCAGTTCTTTCGTTCGCTCTGTGTCACTGCTATAAATTTTACTTATCGAAAGCTGTTGTCATCTTTCAACTGAATACTCTGGCTGTATGTTCCACATTTATAACACATGGCTGGGCAATTACCAACGCCCCATTACTAAACTATGCCCACAATTCAAATTTTGCCATTTGCTGTTATTGTTGTTGTTGTTTGTTGTTGTTGTTGTTGTTGTTTGTTGATGTTGCTAATGTGCAAACGAACTCAATTACGCAGATAAAATACAGTGCCAAAAGCAACCACCACAAAGAACAACAGCAACAAAACACAAGTCATAAAAGTGCGCATAAAACGCAAAACTGATTGAGAGTTATATAGAGATAGCACACTTAGCTACACACACATATATGTGTGTGTTGTTGTTGTGCCAAGGGACATCACGCCATAGCACATTAAAGGAAATTGACGCGGAAACGAAGCGAATAAAAACTACCCAAGCCAAACAACCGAGTAGTATGTCCAGTCGGCTCTCGCTCTCGCTCTCTCTCTCTCTCTCTCTCTCTCTATGGCAACAGCAAACAGCAACAAGCAATTTCCACACTCACACACACACACACACATTCCATACAGTGATAAGCAGAGAGATACGCACACCCATTGCTTACTTCATTACGCATAATTTCCTGTGTCCCTTTAGTTCAGTATGTGTTTCGTTTTTTTTTTTTCTCCTTTTCTTTCCCATCACAATGACAGACTCTGTAAGTGACTCGCAGACTCACAGTTCACAAAACTCAAACTCAATTCTACGCATTTCAACTCATCTCATGCACCCCTCTACTCGCTTCTCAGCGTTGGCCTATCGTTAGTACGTTCATACGTACGTACGTATGTCCGTATGACCATTTGTGCTGTGCCTTATCGTTGCTATGGTTTTTAGCGTTCAATGAGAAATGAGTTTGCCCTGTACACTGACAAAAACAGAAATTTCTTAAAGTTAGCATATAAATTTACAGTTTAAAGAGGTCTTAAATTGCTGTAGATAAGTAAAAAATATTCTAAAAAATTATATTAAACCGTTTTTAAAGCTTATTTAGTTTAGTTTTAGATGAGTTCAATATTTTATGCATTAAAAATAAAATTGGTTCAAAAATCATCAAAATTTGTATGTTTAAAATCTTAAACTCATCTGAAATTTGTCTATATACATTTTAGAAATTGTGCTAGTATAAAATCTGCAGCTAAAACAACTAAAATTTCCCCTTTATTATATTAATTTATGATAAGTATTCGATGACGCACGTTTTTAACTATAACACTCGTTTATTTTATCAGTGTACATATGGTCAGGGCCATGGGATGCAGGCACAACACAACATAAGGGTGTCCAGGCACCAAACGGGCACAATCTTAGTCTGCACGTGGATCGGGTATACTATATGTTGTGTAGAGTGGAGAGTAAAGAGTGAGGATTGCGGGGGATCTGTAAATTATATGCTGATTGCAGTTTGTCGATAAGCGTAACGAAAAATTATGAGCCAAGACATGCGGGTGATACCCGCGCTGCCACTCTCCCTGTCCCGCAATCCCCCGTGAACCCATAACAGGGATAAGTGTGGCTAGAGTTGAGGCTAAAAGCCAAGGCTAAAACCAGCTGCTGGCAATGAATTGCAATTCGGTTGAGCAAGGGGAGTCTCAAAACGCAGCTGTGCGAGATTTTGCATAAAAAACGAAGAAACAAAAATAACTACGAAACTGAAAAACTAAAAAACTAAAAAACACTGAGAAACCGAAAACTGAAAACTGTTTACGGCGTTTGTGGTTCGCCTTGAGTGGAAACTGAAAATTGGCGAGTGCGAAAAGCTCTACGCAAGTGTGCGTTTAATAGTCTTGTGGTTGGGCTTAAGGCAGTGAGAGAGACAGACACACAGAGAGAGAGAGATAGAGTGTGAGACAGAGCTGCTCCTTAACTTGTAAAGTAGACACAGTGAAGCCTCAATGACGCGCTGAAGATGACGACGTTTAGCTCTGGCAAAGATCTTTCAACTAAAATAAAGAGAAGGAGAAAGTTTCTATGCGACTCGGAGACTCTAAGAGCTCTGATAGTTGTAAGTAAGATGATGTTGCTGTTGCTGTTTATATTGTTATTGTTGTTTGGTTTTGACTTTTCTTTGTTTCACTTCCACTTGTCTATTACTTTTGCTGTTGCTTTGTGTTTTGTTTTGTTTTTTCTTCAGCTGATTTTTGCTCTACGCTCTTAGTTATTATAGCAAATTATTTGTTTTGACTTAAGTTTTTTGCTGTCAACGTCAACTGGGTTGTTGTTGCTGTTGTTGTTGTTGCTGCTGAGCTGCTTCCCAGCTGCTTCAAATTACCGCCTTTTGTTTTGTGCGGTTTTGTCCGAGCCACTCGACTCGACGTGTCGTTTCTCATTTGTCTCCGTGCGCTCCCAAAACTTTTGTTTTCTACATCATCGTATTTTATACTTATTTCAGTTTCCATTAGTTAGCCAAGCTTTTGAAAGTGCCACTTGAATTTAGATTTTGCTTTTGCCTCTCGTGGCTCGTGCACTCTCTAATTATGGCCCATTGTGCGACGAACCCTTTTCTTGGCTTTTATAGTTGATTGGCAGCAGAGCCAGAGAGTGAGAGAGAGAGAGGGAGACGTGTAGTCTGCTGCTGGGAGTTACAAATTTGGTAGCAATTATTTGACGCCCGGCTGCTGTTTATGACGGCAGCGTGACAGGATAAACAGCTCCAAAAGCCACGTTCACAAACTGCTACTCTGCTACAGTCTACTCTGCACTCGAAACAGAAAGCATTTCAAATCCTTTATGACAATAAAAAGCGTAAGTGTACACAGTTATATATGTATATATTCTACCCCACATGTACCCCATATCGAGTATTGCGCATACGACGCGTGGCGCGCCGAAAAGACAAATGTAACTGGGTAACTGTTACTGTAACTGCTGCTGCTACTGCTACTGTCTTTGTTTATGTTGCTCTTTGTGTGTGTGCACAGCTGTGCCATGTGTGTAGTGGTAATTATGAGCAATCTACACGTAAAATTTTATGAAAACACAAACAACGAACAACAACAACGAGCAACAAAGAATTTGAAATGTGAAATGGGAAATGCGAAAGAAAAACAACAAGTAGCAATAAATTTTGCATTTTATTTACGCCAAGGATTATACACAAAATACGAGAAATCCTGGGGAGCAGCAGCAGCAGAAGGATACAAGAGTTTCTCCCCCCGCAAATATACTTAAAAATTTGTGTTGTTAATGTTTTAATTAATTTGTAAAATAAACGCCATGAACTTTGGCATTTGTTTCTGTGGGCCCCCCAAAATTGCCAGCTTATTAAAGTTGCACAATAACAGCGACTGCTGCAGGCAGTTATCACTGTGGCAGCAACAAATTTGTGTGTCTTTATCGGTGTGTGTGTGTGTGTATCAAACAGATTTGCAGACAGCGAACAAATAAGCTTTTGCAACAACTTTGATGGACCCAAAAACACCAAAAAAAAAAGAATTCATTGCACTTTAAATTGAAATCACAGTGAAGAGTTCAATTTCGCGCGCTCTCTCTCTCTCTCTCTCACACACACTCTCTCTCTGTCTCTCTCTCTCACACTCACTCTCTGTCTCTTAGTTGATTTTCCACTCGTTTTGTTGTGTTTCTCGCGCATTTTGCGGTTGACAGTTGACACAGTGCAGTGAGCAGTGAGGATTCCACACCGAGTTCAAGCCAAAAATCAGCTACAGACTGCGAGTTTTCTCTGCTCTCTGATATGGTTTTCCATTTCCAGCACTGACTACTGCACTTTGCTGCCAATTGGTTTGTTTTTCATTCATTCTTTCCCTTTTCACCGCATTTTTTATTTTATTTTTTCGTTAAATGTTACAATGTTTAAGCTAAAATGTTGCCATTAAAATGGCGCTTTTTGGCCACTTCAGCATTTTCATTTCATTGCATTTGGTTTCGCTTCGTTTTCGTCGTTTTCGCGCTCATTATAGTTGCGCATTTTATATGCCAATTTGGTATTGGATTTAAATATTTAAACAACAAGTGCAACATATAGTGCTTGCGCCTTAATTAAAGTTAAACCAGACAGGCAAACAGTTAACTACAAACTCACACTATATATTAGTTTAACTTTGTAGCTTTGTATACTTTGATTTGCGAGATTTTCACTCATTTCTCAAAACCCAAAAAAAAACCAATCAAATCAAATTCAAATAATGCCCACCTACTGATCATAAACCAAACGATTATTTAGATATAAAACTTTCACTCCCAAAAAAAAAACAAAAAGAAGCCGAAACAACGGAAAACACAAAATTAAAACTGGTTCGCCAATATTTCTCGTATTACCTCATCTCAGATTTTGGAGCGGAGATTGAAGATCAGAGAGATCCGGAGTCTACATTATGAACCAAAATGCAATCTACGAATATTTCAACAAATTTATTTGAGTTGAAATCTTTTTCATTTCGTTGATTTATATTTTGCCAGCTTAACAACTTAATTTTGTATTAAAGTGAAATGCGTGAATTCCGCTCAACACCCACATTCAAGTGAATCGCATTGAATCGCAATGAATCAAATGAATTTGTGGTCGTAATTGTGCCACAGACTCGCAATGCGGGTCAAGTGTTTGACTGCCACATTGCCCCACATTGTTGCCACTTAACAAGCAACTACAATAAAGCATTAATATTGCCCAACAACTATATAGCTGATATAGTATATCGAGTTGTGTTAGATCTCTCTAACAACCTGATCAAGAATATTAATGCCTGACTTTTACTTTACACATTTCGTGACAGTATTATCTTTTATATATATAAAACACTCACATGATCCGGTTTTCACTTGACAAGTTCAATGAAATCGTGTGAGGTGATTCCCCAATAAGTGTATTCTTATTTAAACTGTTTGTAATTGTTTGTAATGCTAAGTTAGGAATCAGCGTCTATATGTAGTTATATGAGAGGCTTTAAACCGGTTCGAGACGTATTGAATTGGGGTTTTTAAATCAGTTTAGGTATTTTAAACTTAAGATTTGATATATCTCTGTGCAGCTGTGTCTCAAAATAGGCTCAGTAGATTGTAGCGTAGCACTTTTACTGCAGTTCTTAACTAGGTTTGCAGTTCCAAGAACTGTGACGTCAGACTGGCGCGTGCTCTTCGGTGAATGTGTGTTTTTGGTAGCTCTTATTAGTTTGAATCAAGGTTTAAAAGTTTAATCAGAGGCTTAAATATTGAAAGGAACAATCTTAAAGATTTGGTAGACTTTCAGCTTTCAATTCTATAAAAACAAACCGCCTCTGACAAACCCAATATAATACCTCATACGAAGTATTATCAGAGCAAAAGCAAGGACTTTCAAAACGTTATCTTTTTGGTTTTTGCAGCTTGTTTAAATTAATTATGGCCTAAGCTTTTGGCAAATATTGAACACAATTTTGTTGTACACCTATAATTTAACGAGTATACGCTTTGATGAAGCCCCTACTCTCCCCCTTTGCCCCTTGCCAACAAACAGCGGCCAAACTGCCACACGCCCCGTTTTCAGTTCAGTTGAATGCACAAATGCAAAGCCACAGCAAATAACCACAGCAAAAAACAAAAAAAGTGAGGGTAAACAACAGCAACAACAAGAGGCAAAAGAGTGGCCAGAAGAATGGCAACAAACTGTACAACAACAACAACAACAAACAGTCTCCAATGCTTAGCCATAACATAAATTATGGACTTTTGTTTAAAACCACAGCCGCAAAAAAAAAACCGAAACAAACAAAAACAGAAACAAATAAAAATAAAAATAAATAAAAAGCAGAGATTGGAGAGCAGTGAAATAAGAGTAAGAGGTAAATCAAAGCGAAAAGAGGGCGTGGCAGCCAACATACATATATGTTAAGCATATTTAGTATTGTTTATTTGCATTCGCATATTTATTTATTTATATGCTCGAATTTCAAATGAAACACATCTCTGCTCTGGCTTTGCATGGTTTGCCAGCATTCTATTGTGAATATAACAAGTTAAAATATAAAAAAACTTTTAATAATAATAATAATAGAAGTAGTAATACTCATTGTGTGTGTGCGTGTGGAAATGTCTGTCTGTCTGTCTGATGCCTGAATTCACAATGAGCCGGTTAGACTTGGCTTTGTTCTGTTGTTCCCAAAATGGCATTGAACTGTAATGGCCCAAGCGGCAACTGGCAAGTGGCAAGTGGCAAAATGGCTTAAAAAAAAGAGAAAGAGGCTGCCAAAATAAAGACTCTTTATCGTCTCTCGAGCGATAATTTTCTCAGCGCTCAAGGCCAGTGCCAAAGCAGTTAAGAAACTTATTAAAGCATTATTATTTTTTGGCACAATCCACAAAACGTTAATTGCTGCACAGCAAACAAGTTTCTTGGCCACAAACTGATAATGACTTCTTTTCGGCTTTGGACTTGCGGTAGGTTTGGCTAACAAATCTCGGGGTTTTTTTTTGGGTTTCTATGCCAGTTCAACAGTAAATGGCCAACAGAAACAGAAAGCCAAATGTAAATCGAATTGGGGTGACAATTTAATAAACCCCAACAACAGCAACAGTTTGTCAAGAGAGAATCAAAACCCTTTTGCTGCCTTCAGGCACAGTCTCTATATATCTCTTCCTCTCTCTCTCTCTCTCTCTCTCTCTCTCTCTCTCTGTCTCTCAGATTTGTTGGCAACTTGTTTTGGGTTGCTGCTTTTCTATTTGCTGCTGCATTTTGCCGGCTCATTGCAACTTGGCCCGAATGCATTTTCTATACAAACAGACTTGACTACAACAGCAACAACAGCAACAACAACAACAACAACAACGACTGCCTGCAACCGCAACAGACAACCGCAATTTGGTTTTCTGCTTAGTGCAGACCACACAGCACAGTGGTTAAAGGCTTATATAAAATGGGGAAACATGAATGCTTCAATGATTATTCATATGTGATTTATTAAAATATTCCAAAAGCCAATGAAGCAAGTGCAAAGAAAGTGTTTATATTATAAAATTAACATTAAAAAAAAATATTATATTATTATATTTAAGCAGTCTTTAAATCCAAATATGTCTAAAAATCAGCATTACTGTTAATATTAAAAATTAACTTAATTTAATAAAACTTTATTTTAACAGATCGTTTGTTTCTATGACAGTTTTATGATACAGCATACGTATATAGAAATTACTCTACAATATATATAATATATGTATGCTTATTTAAAGTATATTAAATACTTTCCAAATTTTGAAAAGTGTTTATCTGTTTCCCAAAAGCTAAAACTAACTTTCTTACCGTATAAACGGACACACATAGCAAATTTCATAGCTCTAGCTCTTATAATCTCTGGGATTCAGGCTGTCATATATGTTTCTATATATAATTTATATTCTTGTGCCATTTCTTACTAGTTTAATAAAAATAAAATATATATAGTATTTAACTATAGCTTTCGGTTGTCCAAAAACTCAAAAAAAAAACTAGACTCTCTAAATTTTTTTCACAAAAATTCATTTCAGCTTATTTATATTAGATATGAAACCACTGTGGCTTGTGGCATCAACTGTTTAGAAGTCTCTGGCGTTGTTGCTGTTGTCGTCTGCATTTGGACAATTTTACTTTATTGGCTTTATTGACTTTTGTCAAGTTCTCTTCTTTTCTCGCCTCACAACGTTTCGTATATGTTTTTTTCTCCATTTTTTGTTGGTTTCTTTTTACGGGCGAGTACGAGTATCCGAGTATCGGAGTATCTGAGTATCTCATGGATGCGGTTCTGCTTCTCTAGTGCCAAAGCCGACAAGTTATTTAGCCGCTTTTTTACTACTGCTGCTTCTACGTCTAAATATGTGTGTGTGTATCTGTGTGTATGTTTGTTGTGTTTGCAGCTCTTATAAAAATAAATAAAGCCAACACCGCCAAATCAGTGAAAGAGCGCGAGTGAGGGAGTTGCACAGACTCCAGACAGTGCCTCGCAGTCAAACTCGAGAGTCGCGTTGCCTTGCCTCGAAACAGGCAACAACAACAACAGCAACAACAACAACAACACACACAGGATGGCCAAAACGAACAGCAAACACAACAAAACATAAAACTGGAAAGTTGTTTGGTCAGTTGGTTGATTTTTTAGCTATAAAAAGCAGCAGCAGCATTGGCTCTGAATTGTGATTTCATGCCACATAATATGCCACACGAACTCTATGACAATCACTCAATTGGTGTGGCAAGTATCTCATCGCAACACAACACAACACGAACTCAAACTCAACTCATCTCAACTGTAACTCAACTGTAAATCTGTGATCTGCGGCTAGATCTGTCTATCTGTCTATCAGTCTGTCAGTTTGTCTGTGAAGAACTAGACCAAAAAGTATGTCAAAACGGCAGGAGTTGCATACAACCAAATAAAATTGTAGCTGCAACTATAATACAACCACAACTTCAGTTAAAGATACAGATACACACACTCAAACAGCCAAAAAGATCGAGGTGCTGCTCAGAGTTCAGTTCTGCAACTTGAAACTTGGTTTGTTTTCCGTTGTCGTTGTTGTTGTGGTTGTTGCTGTTGCAGTGAAATCTGGTTTTCTGGCTGGGGCTAAAAAGTTGAATCATCCATCGATTTTCAGGCGCGTATCTTGCAGATACTTTTGCACTCTTTGTTGTTGCTTGCTGTATGCAAATCTTTTTTTATTTCTTTTTTTTTTCTGGGTCTTTGGACTCGCAATTTGACACTCGCTGCCCAAAAACCGGTTAACGCTGTCAGTTTTCGGTTTTTGGTAGTCAGTTTTCAGTGTCAGAGAGTGAGAGAGAAAGAGACAGAGACGCCTCAAAACTCTGAAATGTGGCTCGTTATTAGCCAAAAGTGCCATAATTAATATAAGATCTATGCGTCTAATGATCTTAAATGAATTACGTTTTGTGATTTACGGCGATTGCCTGCAAGCTTCTAGGCAGCAAAAGACACAGATTCAGATACAGCTATAGCTATAGCTATATAGCTATATACATACAGCTACAACTGCGAAAGTGAAAGTAGCCGAAAAACTTGCACACAACCGAGACTCAGCCATCAACTCGAGCTCAAACCGTGTAGCTTAGCATTTGTAGCTCAAAACTCTAGCTGTATCTATTTTGATTGTATTTCAGTATCTATAGCTGGGCATAGGTACATATCTCTAGCTGCAACTGTTTCTATAGCTGCTAAACTGATTTTATTGCTGGGCACGTTGTTTTGCTTAGCGCTTTTGTTTCGCCTGCAAAGTATATAAAATTTAAGTCCTATGAAAGCAAAGAAACAACAAAAAAATAAAACATGATTACAGCGATTTATACTATGTGTATCTTTTGTGTCTTCTGCCGCTTCTTCTTCTTATGCTGCTGTTGCCGCTACTTCTTCTTCTTATGCTGCTGCTGCAGCCGTGTAACGTGAGTTCAGCATCACGTTTCCTTTTTATTGCTGCCTCGTTTTTTGTTTTTTGTGTTTTTGTTTTTTATGCTGTTTTCATTTTTCATTTTGGGACTGTTGTAATTTCTTGTTGTTGTTGTTTGTTGTTGTTATTTAATGATTTAAAGATTATGCACGCTCAGCCAGGTAGGCCTCCCTTTACCCCCTTACGCTCTGCACCAAAATCGACCCCCGAGCACAAAACTTTCGCTTTTTACACCTTTTTTTCTGTGTGTGTGTTGCCAAAAATAAAAGCAAGTTAAAAGCCAAAGTAATACATAAAAATACACAAAATACTTTATTGTGTAAGAGCATGTTAATTTGGAGCGAAGGTTAAAGCTGCTAAAACTGTAGATAAAAGCAGCGATTTATCTACAAATCTGCTTTGAATTGTTTTGACTTTTTAATAGCTCAAGTCCATTAAAAACCAAAACTCTAGACACTTATCTAGCCAACTTGAGTTTGAGACTAAGTCTGAGTCATATTTATGTGTTGATAAGCCTTAATAATAAAAAGAAATATTAAGTATTTTATAAGTAAAAGGGCAGCAGGAAGTGTCAATGATTAACAGTATCTTTTACAGTGTAGAATTCAGCAGTAGAAGCGAAAATTCTATGGAAAACTATAGTAAACATATTTTTCTGTGTTTTTCCCCAGTTGTTTTGATAAATGTTTAACCAATTTTCCGCTGTTTATTTACCCAGAATGTTATTAATAATAATCTAAATTGTATAATTTAATTTCAATTTAATCTGTTGACTCAAAAATCTACTAAAAATCTAAAAATGGAGTTCATTTTGGAAATTTACAATACTCTTAGCTAAACACGCCTCAAAAACTTTTAAAAAGAACAACAGTTAAGCTTAATTTGCTTTTAAATAGCAACAATAAGCCCAACAATTAAAGCCAGACATAGTTTTGCAATTATACTACTATATAGAATAGTGGAATAGATAAAACACAATTAAAATTCTGAAACACGATTTGCTCTTGACTCAACTGGAAACTCAATGCTTTGTTTTGTGTGTTGCCTTTGTCAAATGTCAAATGTTGAGAGGCGTGCTTTATATAGTATACAGTATATATGTATATACTACAGTACATAATAGGAGATGTTTTTTCGAGTCCGGCACATCCAGCTGGCTACAGATACAGCTACAGATGCAGCTACAAAGCTACAGAGCTACAGTGCTACAGTGAGATACACAATAATAATTTTGTGTGCAGTCATGAAAGAAACTGGTTCCTTGGTTGGATTCTGGCGCAACTATAGATATAAATATTTATAGTAATACTTGTACAAATGCGTGGGAAAATTACTAAAACCATATATAGTAAGTATCTCTCTATCTCTCTATCTATTGCTTTCTTTGTCTGGCTTTGTGGACTTAAACAAAAGACACAAAACACGCTTTTTTTTTGTACCTGAGCAAAACTGTGATTTAAGATCTGCAATTACAGATAAAGCTGAAACTCATTATAACCGAAATGAGTTATGGAACAGAAACCGACAAAAATAGCAGCAGCTAACAAAAAATTCATAGTAATACGAATACATATATAAGAAATAATTACAACGAACTCTTAACATTAACTTTAAATTAGAGCTTGTGTTTTATTATTTCTCTCCCTCTTCTCTCTCTCTCTCACACTCTCTTCGACTTCTTGGAATTGTTGCTGCGCTGTCAACCTATGAAATTAATTTTTACACCAAAAAGTTTGTCCAAGTTCAAGTCGGGTTTTGGGTTGGGTTATGGTTTTGGTTTTGGATTCGTATTCGGGTTCAGGTCGAGTCTAGGCTCAGTTTTCGGTTCGCTTTGCGTCAGTCAAATCAAGCAAGAAATTTGTTACTGACATCAAAATTACCATCATTATAATGTCTATGTCTACCCTGCCGGGTCTTCAGTCTCAGTTGACGTCGCCGTCGCAGTTGGAGTCTCAGTCAACGTCTAACACGAAACGAAACAGGAAGACACATGATGGAGCCGGCAAACGGCAAACGGCAAAAGCAAACGGGCAATAAGCAAAAAAAAAAAGAAGAAAAAAAAGCAATGTGCGGTAATAGAAAATGTCGAAATAGACATGAACAGCAAAAACAACAACGAGAGCAGCAAGAAGAAGCGCAAGACGAAGCAGAAGTAGGAGAAGGCGGAGGAGAAGGAGAATAAGTAATGCTAAGGCAAAACCAAAAGCAAACATGAAACATGATGAAGTGAGCATTGACTAGTTTGTCAAAACTCGACTAGGCACATACCCTGCAAGTTATTAGAGGGACTTTTTTAGTTTAAAGAAAAGTTAATTGATTTGTAATTATGGTTTGCTTAGGCAATACCCTGTAAAAGCTAGAACTTAAATATACACAACAGTTGAGCTGCTCGACTATTATTTGCCAAGTTAGAGTGTAAAACTATTTTAGTAAAAACTAACTATTTAAAAATGTGTATAATTTAAATTAGAATTATATGAAAATATTATTTAATTTAGAAATTTATGAAGTATATAAAGCATATAGAGAACCGATTGGCTTATTTAGTCAAATATGAGCAATTTGCTAATAGATTTACTATTTCCATAGGCTTTTTTTTAACGAAACTTGACAATTTTTTCATGTAGAACACTTAAAACTGCCTTTAAAAGCAAAATAATTCAAATATGCTACAATTTAATTTACAAATTTACACATAATACTCATAACAAAACGGATTGCTAAACATTTTTAACAAATAACAATTATTATTATAATAATATTATATTCAAAGCATTTGAAATTGTTTTTCGAAAAGTAAAATGCCTTCTAAGCAAAATGTAACCACCCTTTGGGCATATGTATAACAGGGTATAGCGAGCATGAAACACGAAAGCTGAGACAAAGGAGCGCAGCTTGAATGAATGAAAATGGAAATGTGGGGATTGAAGTGATCGATGATGCCCGAGGTGAGAGTTGAGAGCCACAAACAACATCAAGTTGAAGCTAACGCTGACGCCAACGTTGACGTTGACGTACAGCAAAACGTTACAAAGAGTTACAGAAACTGAAGACTGGAATGATTGGGATTGGGAATTGTAACTGGAACTGAAACTCACCTGCGCATGATGGGCAGCGGCAGAGTGAAGCGGCCGTCGCTCATTAGGGGTGCGGCGCCGGGGAGGGGAACCGTTGATATCACTGGCGTTAGCATTGGCACTGGCATTTGGACTGGCGCTTGCGTGGGCGGCGGAGGCGGTGGCGGCAGTGATGGGGGCAGCGGCGGTGCCAGTGCTGCTGCTGCTGCTGCTGACTGCGGTGGTGGTGGCGGCAGAGGGGGTGGCACACCAACAACACCGCCAGCCAATGCGGTGTAGGGCGGCGGATAATGGCTGTGCAGGATGTCGGGCAGCAGGGCACGCGCCAGTCCCAATGCGGCTGGATGGGGATGCGGATGGGAATGCGGATGCGGATGTGGATGCGAATGAAGCAGGTGGGGTGGAGGGGGATGCGTGGGCGGCGAGTGGCGATCCAAATGCATACGACGCGGATGATGCGGCGGCGGCAACTGTTGCAGTTGCTGTTGTTGTTGTCGCCGTTCGCGACGCTCGCGACGACGTTGCTCGCGTGTGCGCAACTGTTGCTGCTGCTGTTGGGCGCTGGAGGAGCAATTGTTGTTGCTGTTGTCGTTGTTGATAGTGTTGCTGTTGTTGTTGTTAGTTAGATCATCGGTTTGACACTCGGTTGAGGTGAAAGTGCGTGTTGCAGTTGCAGTTGCAGTTGCAGCTGTTGTTGCTGTTGCATTCACATTGATTACTTTGACACTGTTATCATTCACATTCACATTCACATTGCTTTTCTCATTATTATTATTATGATTAATATTAGAAATATTATTATTATTATTATTATTATTATTAATCGCTCTGGCACTCACACTGTCACTGGTGGCAGCAACATGTTGCACATCCACATTGGCATTATTATTGAGCTTATTTTGGACACTTGCACTAAACACTTTCGTTGCTGGCACACAATTATTAATTGCAACAATACTATTGTTGTTGTTGTTGTTGTTTATGTTGGGGGTGTTGCTGTTGTCGTAATTGCAGTTAACAACACAAACGCCATTGTTGTTGTGGTTGACAATGTTGGACTCAGCAGCTGATGTTGTTGTTGTCGTTGTAACTGTTGCTGCTGTGCTTGTGGGCGATGCAATGCAAACCTGATTACCGTTATTAGTGTTGCTGCTGCTGCTGCTGTTGTTGTTCACCTGTATCGTTAGACTTGGCTGCCTTTGACAGGACTTTGCTGCTGCGGGCAATATTGCAATGTTGCTGACGCTTTTGGCTTGGTTGCTGCAGTTGCTGGCTTTCAAAAAGACACTGCTGCTGTTGCTGCTGTTGTTGTTGCTGGCAGTTTGTGTTGCTGCCGTTGCGGTTGCTGGCGGCGACGGCGGCGACGGCGACGGCAACTCGGCAGCCACATTCAGACGCATCGTATCGATATCGATAGCGATCTTGGTATCGTTATCGTTGTCGCTATCGATTTCCGTCTGGCTTAGACGATGCTCAAAGAGACTTTCACTCGCGCGAAACTCGGCATATAAACGTTCGAGTTCTGCCAAACATTTGTTGGGCCGCAGCGTGTCGTTGCCGCTGTCGCTGTTGCTGCTGGCGTTACTGCTGCTGCTGCTGTCGCTGCTACACGAATTGTAGTTGTAGCGCCCCCGCGACAACCACGATGACAACGTGTTGTTGTAATTGTAATAACTTGTACCGCTGCTATACGCGTCTGCTGTTGTGCACGCGCCGAACGAACTCGAGAGACTGATCGCTGTTAAGTGTCGCTCACTGGAACAGCCACTGGGCACTGTCGCTGTGTCGCTCTCTGCTGCTGTTATGCTTGCGCTCTCCGCTGTTATTGTGCTTACGCTCTGCGCTGCTGTTGTGCTGCTTACTCTCTCCGTTGCCGCGTGCTCTTTTTCGCTGACACAGTGACTGCGACTGCGACTGAGTGTACGATTGAAAGCTGCTGCAGCACAGGAAACAGGTTGATTGACCTGCACTGCTACTGCAACGGCGGCAGCGACTGCAGTCGAGGCAGCAGCAGAAACAGCAACTGCGCCTGTTTCCTCGTTTGCCATTTCTTGTTCAGCGTCGACGTCGTCGTCGTCTTCTTTGTCGCTCTTTTCATTGATAATGCAATTCGGTCTGCTGTCGCTTTGATTTTCTGCACTTTGTTGTGATCTTGCATTCGTTGTAGTTGTTGGATTTTCTTTTTGTCTCCTCGTCGTCGTTGTTGCTTTTTTTGCTTTTTCTGTGTCGTCGCCGTCGTCGTGTGTTGTTGCTGAAGTGAATAATGCGCAGTTCTGCAAAAACACAGATAAAGCGAAGAGGAACGCGTGTGGAAGAGAGAAAAAGAGAAAGATGAAGAAAAAACGTCAAGTTTGCATTAACCAAATGACAAGATTTAAGTTTCAAGCGCTAATTAATGTTAATTGCCGGGGGATTAGCCATTGGCCGAAAGAGGAAAAAGGTGACAGCAGCAGCAGCAGAAGAAGCAGCAGCCACATACATAAGCCAAGTCATCTGCTGGATCTAAGCCACATCCAGCAGGCGCATAAATGTGCGCTTAATTGAATTAATTAAGCCAACGCATAAACATAAAATCGTCACAAGTAATTTTAATGTTGTTGTTGTTGTTGCTGTCGTTGTAGTTGTTGTTGTTGTTGTGTATCCCTGAGCTGGCGTCTGTGTGCTTGCTGATAAAGCTATTGCTATATTGCTACTGTTGTTGTTGTTGTTGTGACTGCATGACTTACTCTCTCGTTGGTTCGCTCTCGCACTCTCACACTCGCTCTCTCTCTGATGTCCACACAGCCGACTGCGTTTGTTTTAGAGCTGAGCTTTGTGTCGTGTCCCTCACGGCAGAAACACTTCGTGTTTGAAAACTGCATATTGTCAAATGTGAAAAGCACGAAGAGTGTAAAGCGCGTGCTAAGCTTAGGTCGTGCTCAGTGCTTGCTTTGTGCCATCTCTGTTTGCAGAGCAGTGCAGAACCCCAAACACGACAGTCTACGCAAAATCCTTATCCACATCATGTGGGCTTTAACTGTAGTATGTGCTAGTGTGCGGGTGTGTGTGCGGGGTGTGTGGGTTCTAATTATGTTACGCTGTGTTACTTGCATTAATTACGTTACAGAAATATAATGTGATTTACTGTTAGCTCAAACTGATGTTGTTGTTTTTAGGTGCTGCTGCTGCTGCCGCTGCTGTTGTGTTTGTCACTGCTTTAGTGCTTGTTGTTGTTGTTATTGTGATTATTATTATTGTTGTGATTGTTGCTATTGTTATTATTGTTGCTGTTGCTGTTGCTGCTCATTCTTGTGCAATGTGACTGCGATTGCTGCTGTTGATTGCTACTGCTGCTGCTGCTGCTGCACATAGAAGCCAAACCTAACGGTGCTCGACTGTAAGTCAACAACTCTACTTACTATAATTAACCTTTTATCATGTGCTTTGAGTATTTTTATTGCCTAACACACTGAGTGCCATATGTATGCAAACGGGTTGCCAAATATATAGTTAAATAGCAATCGATTGCAACCCCTATAACAGTAAACCTATAGGCAGATAAGGGTAAACGAGTGCTGTTCATATTGTACACCATAATTTATTTAAATATCTGTTTTCTTACAACTTTATGTTCGCTTTGTTCTTTTGTCTTTCGCTTTTGCTTTGCGGTTAATTTCTCATTCTGTTGACACAACACAAATTGTGATAGGAAACATATATATGTATATATATAGCATATATATACATATATATAGTTATAAATTGAAATGCATATTTCCGAGCACATTAGAACTCCCAATGGCCACATAACGGAACGACCCCGCACACTCCGCACCGCACTCCGATATTGAACCGTTATAGCAATTACTCCTACATACTAGCTGTCGCTGTCGCTGTCGCTGCTGATGCTAGACGACGACAGACATCTGTTGTTTGCCTCTCTCTCTCACACACTCGCTCTCTTATCGCAGAAGTCGCGGGCACTCAAGGGCCTAAGTGAAACATTAGCTCTTATCGACTGCAGAAAATGCCACTGTCGTGGAAGGGGGAGGATTGAAAAGGGGAAGGGTAGGTCGAAAGAGAGGCTCGATAAGGGTCTCTCTATGCCTCTTACTTACGCCGCGCCCTCTGCTCACACAGTAGAAGCCTTGACATCAAATTTGATGGCAACACATTAGGCGACTAAGTGCGTGCATTTGGCGCTTGATGGCGCCACCGAGGTGACAATTTTATGGTAACACCACCGACTTTTGCTCCCATAAATTGAACTACAGACAGATATCGAATTAATAACAGCTGTAGAAATAATACCATTACTTTAATATACACTTGCATCGACTCTAATAAACTTGAGAGCATTATAATATAGTCGCTGATATTGAACTTATAATAGCTATAGAGACACTGTCAATATGTGAAGACTAGACAGGATAATTGCCCCAAATTTCGGTATTAAGTGGATAATTATAATCCAAATATGATATGTATATATACGTATTATATATTGGATATAGAAGATATAAGAGCTTGAAGTACTATAGTCCTATCAAAATGTATTTATATAGCTGACGTATTCCCAATTGGTGAGTTCCTTAAATAAATTTACCTTAACTTTTTAAGTTCCCTAACCTTATTTAGAAATTTATCTACCTTTTAACTAGCTTAAAACTCATTTTCGACCCCATAAAGTATGCATATTTATAATCAGCATGAATTTCTGATCGATTAGATCTATCATACAGTTAATAATGCTTTTCGGTTCCAAAATCGCCTAATTTTAGGCAAAGATATCGAAGTTTAAAGTTTCAGGAAATTAGGAATTTAGCAAATAAAATCGATATTAAATCGATACTCACCTGCGATATGTAATCATCAGTAAAGGAGCGCATCAAACGCTCCGTTGGAACATTTGCCGTTAGTTCATCATCATCATCATCGTCATCATCATCATGATCAGGAGGAGGAGGATCGTCATCATCATCAGTTGCTTTAGTTGTTGCTGTTGCTCGGGATCGTTGCGATCTATCACATTGTAGATTATTCGGCTGGACACGAGCCAAGCTCGCCCTGGCCACGCCCACACCGGAGACGCCCGCCTCGTAGAGGGACTCGTAGGAGGGCGGCTCCTTGATGGCCGTGGCCGCCGAGGAACACCATTGGGTGAGTGTGTGCGCCGGACTGCCGTAGTAGGAGGGATACGAGTATCGATTCCGATTCCGATTCGAACTCAAATTCGAATGCCTATTCGAGTTCGAATGCCGTTGACCGATAGCTCGGCTCGTTTTGGCCGCCTCGAAGGCGCATCCGCTTACACTAAAATGAGGAAAAGGCACGGGAGGAGCTGCTGCTGGAGACGAAGCGGTTCCGACGATTGGCAGTGGAACTGTTGGTGGTGGTGGTGGCATTAGGTGCAGTGAACTGGAGCTGGTGATGGAACTGAGGCTGGTCTCGTAGTTGCTCTGAGACTTGTGCAACTTGCGATTGAGCCGCTCGTCCTCGTCTTCCTCTTCCGATGAGCTGGCTGTGGGCGTGGTGCGCTCGTAGGGCGTCCAGAGCATTGAGGAGAGCGCCTCCTCAACGTCCGGTGGCCGATGGTGGTGCTGGCGATGCGAGGGCGTGGCCAATGCAGCCCCATGACTGGGCGTATTCCGTTCCGATATGGACATGTCGGCTTCCTGAACATTGCTCTCACGCTCTTTATTCTGGTTGCATACTGAATCCACCCACTGTAAAAAAAACAAACAAACACACAACACAACACAAATTTATTACGCAAATTGTCAAATACAAAAAAAACTTTTAACTAAGCAAATGGCAAATGGCTGACAAATTAAACGCTTAGAAACTGTCCAGAGAGTCCAGCGCTGAATTGGGAAACTAGTAGCAAACTTTTGCCACCACCCGAGCACTCGGAGCCCTTTTATTTTCCAATTTGATAAATTGCGATTAAAGCATTTAAAACGCCAGCACCGAATAAAAATGTAAAGCCAAAGGGAGGGAGGGAGGGAAGAGACGAAAAATGGTAAATGGAAAATGGAAAACTGAATCGTAACGCAACATGAAAAACAAGCTTCCGTTTTGTGGGCAAAATATATGCAGAAAAGTTTGCGACACAAAACTTTTTGGCAGCCTCCTATGCCCGTCGGGCACGCCACGCCCCTTTTTCCAACCAACCCAAAAAAAAAGAAGAAAACTTTACCACACACACACACACACACTTAGCTCGTATATAGGCTGCAAGCCATAAGCCTAAACTGAGACTGAGACTGTGCCCCATTAGTGGCAGAGACTCACTCAGCCAAGTTTAAAGCTGTCTGCCAATTCGGCTTCGTTTTCGAGTTCGAGTTCGAAGTTCGGCACTGAAAATGGCTTAACAGGCATCGGGCTAAATGGAGAGACATTGAAACGGAAATGGTCGTCCATAGACGTCACTTAAAGCCGTCTTGTTTGCCATTTCTAGTTGGCTTTCTTGCGTTGCAGCATTGACTGCAACACAGTTGAACTTGCCACGTTTATGCAGCGCGCTTATCATGTGTTCAGTTAACACTATTAACCTACTTACATTTCTGTGTAGCCAAGCATTTGCCTTCAACAAGCGATTTGGCTTTTAAGACTTAACGTTGGCTAACAAACACGTTAAGAGCGAAGCCATAAATGTGACATATTTATCTTAAAACTTAGCTAAACATATATTAAACCTGTTTAGACACACTTTAAAAACAGAAATTTGATTGATTTGCTTCACTTACATAGCTTTTGGCTGTTTAAAGTTGCTTTAGTGACGTTTGCAGCTCCAAGAACAGTGACGTCATACTATAGCGTGTTCTTTCTCTTATTAAATTTGAATTTTTTAACCAAATTTATTCCTATAAGCTTAAGTTTAGCAACTTTTCATCTCAAAAGTGTCTGATATGTAAATAGTTTTAGCTGCATAAAAGTTTTGCCTACTTATCACGCTATGAGGCGTCGTGTAAACCCTGTTAGCTGTAACCCACACGCAGTCAGCCATATAAACTGAGTAGAACTGTTGGCCTGTACACTTTTGGCCGTTAGCTGTGTTAGCTGTTTTGGCTGTTGGCTGTTTTGGCTGTGTTGGCTGCCACTGAAGCTGAAGTTTTATGTGTTGCATATCCTAAGGCGCTTTGTTGTTCTAATTTTTTGTGCTTTTCCTCCATTTTTTTTTATTTTTTGGGTGACGGGAATGTGGATTGGAACGGGGAAAGGGGTTACGAGAGGGGTACGTATTCTTGGCATTCTCTGTCGTAGTTTTGGTAGCATTGAAGGCGATGTTTTTGTTATGCTTAAATAAAGATTTGTGTTAGTGTGTTTTATTCGTTGGCTGCTGCTGTTGTTGCTGTTGCCTTTGTTGTTGTTGTTGGGGCGCACTTTGCTTGTGTTTGCTCAGCAGCAAAGTTTATGTGCATTGCTGGCCTTCATTGTTGTCATTCCCATTGTTGTCGTTTGGGCCAAAATGAAGAAAAGTGCCAGAGCCAAAGCCAACACAACAAAAGACGGCCACATTGAAAGCCAACCGCACACAAATTAATATGTGCAACAATTGAGAGTGTGTAAGTGTATGTGTGTGTGAGTGTATGTATGTATAAGCCTTGTTATATGCATGTTACCTACTTTTGTGAGCTTTTAATTAACAACAAGTGTGCGCCTTGCATGCTCGGAACAAAGGAAACCAAACAAAAAGCAACAAAAAAAAACGAGGCAACAGCAAAGGAAAACCTTGAAAATTCTGCACACACACACGCACACACACAGTCCCCTTTTGTGCTATTTATAGAGAACATTTATTAAAATGTACTTTAAATAACGCATTATAAATTGATGCTCGCATTTTGTCTGTGCTTAAATACAGATTATGGCACAAAGCCTCCATTAAGCAGGAAGCTCACTGAGTAGTCCGCAAATTTAATAACGAATTTAAGGCATGAAATGCACCGAAAGAAAAGTAGGTTGAAAAGCTATATAGTAGCATATTGAAAACCGATTTGAACTGAATATTTATATGGGTTTATTACTATAGGTTGTAGTTGTCCGTTGTGGCAAACAATATCGTAAATAAAATGTGTGAGTTTTGTTAAGATATTTAAAAATTCAAAAAAAAAAATATCGTATAACAGCTATACGATATACCTGTCTGATGTAAACCAAATTAAAAATACCAAGAATGTATAAGTTTTGTTAAAGTATCTATAATAATTATGTATGTAGTTTTTCTATTTCGAAAATGTTTTCTGTTTCCGATATTTGGGGGCTTTGCAAAACTTTCAAACAAACTTTATCTACTTGCTCCATACCAAATTTGATTCCTTAAAGTACACGAACGAAAATATAATTAACTTTAAGTAGGTCATCACTATACCTAACATAACTTTTAACAACTAAGAAAAGATTTGTTTTTCTAAGTTTTTCAACAAAACTGAATGCTTTATATAAAAGCAACGAAAGAAAACTGAACAAAAATAAAATGAAAATCAAACGCATTTACTAACAAGAAAAAAATATATAATTTGCGTAAAGTTCTTTAGCTGAAAAAGCAGAAAATTGCTGGAAAATGAAAACATCACACAAATGAGCACAAAATTTTCCATCAGCATAATTTGGAGAGCACAGCGCAAAATTCAATGAAATTATAGATGTATAACTTTGAGAGAGAGAGAGAGAGTGGGAGGGAGAGAAGTGGGGGGCATGCTAGCAAGTACTTTATATTCTATTTTATTTTATTTCTATTTTTTATTTTCATAATAATTTTTTCTACTTCTATTTTGTTGTTGTTGTTGTTGTTGTATATTTAACTAGACGTGCGTCTGTCAATCAGCGCCCCAAAGAGACGCGGGCAGCGGGTAACGGTGGTGTCCAGGAGAAACTTTTGCCTCGCTAGGGAATACAGTGAGCAAAAAAAGTTTACGACAGGCGTTGCTATTGACAGCGTTTGTGTGTGGAGTTGGAACAGGAACAGAGTAGCAGAAGAAGAAGAAGCAGTAGCAGAAGCTGAGGCAAATTTGCTGCCAGTATGTTTGTAATGCAAACAAACTTTATCTAATTAAAGGAACACGTGTTCCAGACACGCCCCCAACTCTCTGTCGTGCTTGTGGGCGTAGGGGTAGTACCCCTATTCTGGCAAGAAGTGCTCAATCTTCAACGACATCTCCAACGACATCTTCATCTTCATCTTCATCTTTAGCCTTGCCAACTGTTTTGCATTGATGACGCACTCCAAATGCCTTTTGATGTGCTCCTTTGCATTTGCCTATTTGACATATTCGCATGCAAAAAAGCACAGCTCTGTTTCTGTTTCCGTTTCCTCTGCCTTTTGGCCCTAGGCCGTGTCATCGTGTCATCGTATCTACATACATACATACATATGTATCTTCTATGTCGCTGTCTTCTGGCCTGTCAACGTCAAGTCGGTTTGAGTTTGAGTCCTGAGTCTCGAGTCGAGTGCCTTTTGAGTTGTTTGTCAATATGTAGACCATTATTCAATCAATATATTGACACACATTTCATTTGAAGCCCTGCCCGCGTCATGGCAGCCAAGTGGCGCTCTTCAAGTCACCCTCCCCCCTTTACTCGTCTGCTCGTCCCTGGCAAAGCCGGCCAAGTGCTAATCGCAAACAAAGTAGTTTTTGCTTGAGTTCCATTTCGATTTCGTTTGACGAGCTCTTTGCTCCCCACCACCCCCTGCAGCCCTGGGGTCTGTTTGCGTTTCGTCTGCTGCTTCTTCGATTGATTCCTTCAATTCCTTCATACTTTGACACACTTCCATGCCCTGCTTGGGGCCCCCAGGGACGTTCATTTCCGCTTAACTATTGTGCGTGGCGCCTATGCCAAGCATAGTATCACCTCCCTTTCCCTTTCCACTCTCCACCTCTGCATTCTGTTCCCTTTTCAATTGAATTTGAAGCCCTCTTTTATTTGCACATGCGTCGTTTTTCTTTCGTTTTCCCAATTTTTGCTTGCTTTTCTTTTATTTCGCTTCGTGTTTTTTAATTTAATTCTATGCTTTTTGTTCGGCCACTTGAAAAGTTTTCCTTCTGCTGCTGCTATTTTCTTTTTTTTTTTTGGTTTTTGTTTTTGTGCTGTAACTAAGACTTGGCCTAAAGCCGAGCCCTTGAAATGTTGGCAACGCTTTTACGGCCAGAAGTCAATCGAAAAATCAACAACAGCTTCATCATCCTCATCAGCTAAATCGTTTAAGCCATTTAGGCATTGTTTACATGCGCACAGATCGCAGTAGCTAAACTTATGAGTTCTAAGTTCTTTAATAGACTCTGCTGCTCTACTCAGAAACAAGCAAATAGACATATTTTAGAGAGTTTCAAAGGCAGAACTCATAATTCGTCTTATTTTGATGGAAGTATTAGTTCAAACAATAAACTGAGACAAAAGCTTAGCTTGTTTCTGAGAGTTGTACTAGAGACTATCTATCAAATTAGCACTGTGACACATCTGTTTGTTTTTGATCTGTAGTAGAGTATCTATGCAGATCTGAATGCATCTCGATTTTGGGTCCATCTGCCATGTTTATTTTAATACCAAATTGTCATAAAATGAATTAGTTTATTGACATGTTCACTGAAATCGAATATTTTTCTACAATAAATTCTAGGAAAGTTCGAAATTAGAACTCTTGTATATCATTTATCAATTATCAGATCAATAACAGTAGAACTAACTCTTTCGAATTAAAATTTATTATTCAGATTTAACATTCAACTTTTCCTCACTTTTTTGCTAATATTTTTTTAACTTTTTTAAATACATATTAACTAATTAACATTTCACATATTTGTATTATGCTCTTTTTATACTCGAAAATAAATAACATTTTCAACTAAAACATATTTGTTGGACCAAGTCAACCGTATAGTTTCTAGACTATTCTCAAGCTCAAGTCTTCATTATTCTTACAACAAACTTTTGAAACTTTTATAAAACCTCAATTTTGTCCAAGATATCCCTCAATCGCATATCATTCTCTTTGATAACAGGTGACTATAAACTCCAAGACAAGTCAAAGAGGAACTTAGGCAATTAAGAATATAATGCACTTGAAATATTTATAAATAACTTTGTAATAGCTAAAAGCACATCAAGTGCTAACAACTGAGACTGCACTCTACACTTTCTACACTTTCTCGAATGCAATTCAATTAAGGTTGTAGCTGACTCAAAAAGACTGGACTTCAATTAGTCAACAACAGAACTGCTAACTGGCAATGTGGTTCGTGGCCGAATGGTTAAGTGTTGCATCCTTGAACTGTTGAACTTACCTCAAAATGCAGTCCTGTTGCAAGTCCGAAATACACACTCACTCCACAGTGAGGGACTTTAAGAAAGCTATGGTTGTGTGCACAACTTAATGCTCTTAACTTTCACTGATGCACATTTTAGTTCCACTTTTAGTTTGGCTTAATTATGCTAAAAGCAGGCAACAACTTTGCCACCTGGGTGCCAGCGAGCTAGAAAACAGATTATTTACACAGCACAAGGAACGAGCACGAGGACCAAAACGAGGACGAGGACGAGGACTTGGGCGAGACCGCAATGGGATGGCAGTGCTGTCAATGTCAAAGCTATTAAGTGTGGCAAAAATGACTGATGCCGGTTTTGTAATGTGTTTGTTGGCCAACAGCTGTGTGGCAATAACTATATCTTAATTGTCTTTAAGGAAAGTTTTGTTTGATATTGGATACACAGTAAGAAGTCACTTCATATTGCAGCTACGCGGCGTATGCTTAATGTTATTATTAGCACACGAATAATTTGATAAAAACTTTCGTAAAGTTGCGTGAATTTTCCACAGTTTTTCACTTTTTGCAAAGAGACGCGACTCTCACATAGCGACTGCGACAGCGACGCGTTACGAACTGTTTGGAAAAGCTGGCCAAACAAAACCTTTTCGCTGCGAACTTGACTTTAATGGAAAGCGGAAAACTCAACACAAAGTCGAACAGATTTCATGAGTGGTGAGTCTGCGCAGTTTGTTGCACGTGCAACGGCGGCAACTTCCAGTTATAGTCTGCTCTTTGTGTGTGTGTGTGTGTGGCCAAATGTTTGTTTACATTTTGCACAGCAGCAAGTCAGAGGGAGAGAGCAAGAGAGGAAGAGGGAGAGGGTGAAAAGTGTATCATCAATTTTGTTTTGCCTACTTTTGAGCATGTGAAATGGGAAAATTTTGAAATATGAGTTCAATCGTAGGTATTGAGTGTGCCGAGTGTATTGAAATGCATAAAAGTCAACATCAGTTCAACATTGGGCTTTGACTTGCAGTCGGTTTAGGTTCTGGTTCAGGTTTAGGTTTAGGCCCAATTGCAGCCAACTTTGACCCCCAGCAGTTTAGCTGCAAAATGGAGCAACAAGCTTGTCAAAAATACGTGCAGAATATTAAACAGACACAGACTCTTTTGGCTAAGGAAACAGCAGCTGTTGTTGTTGTTGCATGCTGCATGCCGCATGCTGCTTGCTGAAAGTTGCAACTCTTCAAGCTGTACGCTTCATACATATTTATAGAGTTCTCAGGAAGTTGCCAGTCATGAATATTCTCACTAATTTGCTGTCAATTGAATTTAACTTTGGCTTATTGTGCGACACATTTTTGACATGCTCTTTAATTGCCAGTACCAAGGCTCATAGAAAGTTATATGCAAACTGACTTATAGTTACCAAATAAAACTAAATAATCTTGATTATTAAATAAAACTAACATCGTTTATTTTAGTAATATAGGAGCATTAATAGTTATATAAGCCTTTCGTCGGCCTTCAGATTTTTTCATTTTTCTTCATGCTTTTTTAACTTAGTAAACAATTGATAAAAGTTAAAATTATTCTATCAAATGTTAAATATTATACAATATATTTTATAAAAAAATATATTTTTCATTCATTTCAGACAATTTTTAACATATGTATGCTGTATGTTTAAGGAACTTAGTAAGTTTATCCGATTTCATATATAAAAAAGTATTTTTGCTGCTTGTTTCTTTTCCATTATTCCCACTGGGTGTCTTATAACATATCTTTATTTATATCTACTTATTTAAAATGCTATATCCCAATAAGATTACTCTCTTATAAGCTATTATTGCTGTAATTGCTTAGACGTCATTGCTTTTAATACTCACACCTGGCACTCACACGCAGTTCTGAGTACTTTTATTTGCAGTTGTTAAACAAATTGAACTTACACTGAGAGAGCTCGGCACAGCAAATTTTTATTGGCAAAACTTTTTTAATTATCATTAATGTACATGAAGTGTGGTCTTCCTCTCTTCCTCTCTCTCCCTGTCTCTCTGTGGCATGTGCTGACCAAAGAAGCTGCAACTACAACAACTACAGCAATAATGGCAGTGGCAGCAACTTTCGCATTGCAATTATTTTAATGTTCAATGATGTTGCAGCTTGGCAGGCAACGCAATGATTTATTGCCTGGAAGCACTGCAAAGTTACTCTCAGTTTGAGTTTTGGCATTTTGCTTAGAGTTTGAGTTTTGGGTTTAGGTATTTGGGACTTCGAGCCGAACACACGCCACGAAAAGTTGGCTGACAGCAGTCGCAATTAGAAACGGCTCTGGGTGGAGTAGATTCAAAGCAACAATGAAAACTAGCAGAGATTTGGCTATTAGTTTATATAACATATATTTAATGACAAAAGAACTACCTATTTCTATGTTTTATAGACTCAAGTACTTGCTAAGTTCTTCTAAGAATTAAATTATAAGCAAGTTCTTGCGTTTTCTTTTGCTCTTTGCATAATTATGTTTATTTAACTTGCTCCCTGCCCCTAATCGATTTACATACTTTAATAACGTAGACAATAAATTATGTATGTACAGCAATTTTGTGTAATTTATGTTCACTTGAAAACAATTTGCGGGATTTGTGCCCACACCACTCAATACAAATGCATAAAACACACATCGATATCATATAATTTTAATATAAAAACCCAAGGCAAACAAGGCACGCATGAATACCTACGCACACACACACGGATACACACACCAATACATATACATATACATAGTGGGCTATCTATAAATGCCACACAATTGCAGCGCACTTGCCGCAGAAAACCCATTTCCATTTCATTTTTACAACCCTTGGCCCTTGTCCTTGTAACAGAACCAGAAACAGGACGAGACCCCAAAAAGGGTGAGAGGGGCCCTAAGGAAAGGGGGTATGGGTATGGGTATGGGGAACTCTGATCCTGCAGCATTTATGACATATGCGCACATACATATACCCTTCATGTTTTCATAGACAGAGTGGGAGCACGGTCGTCCCACTTTAACCCCAGCTTTTACCCATACCCTCTAGACAGCTAGAAACAGCAAGGATGGCGCTCGTTGCCACTCGACTATAAGATACCCAAGCATATTGGCGAATTTGTTACTTTAAAGTTATAGAAACTTAATTTGGTCCGCTTGAGACCTGTTTGTTCATACGGACAGACAGACGAACGGACAGATAATATAACACAAAGGAAGGGACGAACGAACAGACGGACAAGCGGACAAACGGATAGCCGGCCGGGAGGAAATACATGCCGATAGATGGATTGACAGACGAACGAACGGACGAACGGACAGACGAACGCACAGACGAGCGGACAAACGAAAGGATAGACGAACGGACAAACAAAAGGACAGACAGACGCATGTAACCATGCCTACGCTTATCAAGACTATACAAATCCCATAGATTCTGCCGAATTTACAATCTCTATCTCTTATAGTAACTAAGAACTGATCAGAAATCAAAATATCTTCATGTTACAAGAATTTCAATATATCTTAACACCCAAAATTACAGGGTATAGAAAGACAGCAAAAAAATAGAATAGAAGCAACTTGGTTTTAAGCGATTTTGCAAGCGCGTGGCAGCCACAACGCCAACGGCAGCATCTATCCGCATTCAGCTGGCGGCGTGCAAGTTTTTGCCTTTGATGGAGCGCCATTGTTGCCACATTGCCAGGTTTCCAGGTTTTGCCAGGTTGCCATTGCCAATGCGTTACCAATGCACGGCAAATGGCTGTATCTGAATCCATAGCTACGCATACTAATATCATAATAAATCTACGAGTACGAGTATCGAGCTATATACTTTCTCTCTCTCTCTCGCTCTCTCTCTCTCTCTCTCTCTCACTCAGTGATTGTGGGTTGTATCCACACCTAGAGAAGTGAACCGCCTCTTTTATGACAAACCGTGGCAAATGCTAGAACTGTTCAGCCATTGTGGCGTTTTCCTCGGAACGAGCCCAAAGGTAACCGTAAAATGAAGAGAAGTGGCATGGTGGGTGGTGGGTGGGGGAAAAGGGCAATAGAAAAGAGGGGAAAATGAAAGGCAAGAAATTGCAATAAAACATAAAATTGCTGACTTCAATTCGTTTGCCATTTGGGTTTCGTTTTCCCTTTTTTTTCTCTGTCCACATTTTCCACCCGCATCTTTTTCACTGCCAACATTTCCCTGGCTTTTCTTGAATGTGAGGGTGTAGGTGTGTGTGGTGTGTGTATGGAGTAAGCGTGTTTGCTGTGTTGTGCGTGCTGCTGCTGTTTCCAGGGCCAAGCTGCGACCGCTTCTTTTTATATTTTATTAGGTTTTATTTGATTTACACTTGTTTTGCGCTGAAATGCTTTGCCTTCAAGGTTTTTTCTCCCTGTGCACGTGTGTGTGTGAGTTGTGGGCGTGTCTGCAGGGGGCGTAAGTGAGCACTTGCTGCAGCAATCTGTGTGGCAGCAAGTGCTGCTCTTATTCATCTCAACTTGCAACTGATCCTTAAACTTAAAGAATTTAGTTGCAGTTTTAAAAGCATATTTAACACAGCAACCCGACTAAGCTTTACATTTATAATCCAACTAAGTATCTTTTGCGACTGCTATTTGAGAGTTTCAACAAAACTGAACAATCAGAATTAATGCAGTTCGCTGCGCAAAGCTAAAGTACATTTAATTAAGCACACAAAGTGAAAGGGCAAGAGATTTTAATTAAAATTTTGTCGTAGCAGCACAAGTATCGCTCACTCTCTCTCTTTCGCTCTATCTCCCTCTCTCTCTGTCGTGCTTTTGCTTCTGCAATTGGTTTCATTATTTCATTTTATGCCTGAGTTGCAATTGTAAGGCTTTCAATTTAAGCCGAAAATTGGTAATTGCCAATACTGTGGCAGCTGCAGAGTCCGAATGTCTGTGGCCGTGTGGCAGCCAATTGGGCACAATTCAATGAATTTGACTGGGCGGGGGGGGGGGTGGGGGGTGCGGTTCCAGAGGAAGCAGTAGAAATTTCCGTGTAAATTGAAAGCTTTTCAGTTACTCTCTCTCGGATTTCAACTCTATGGATACTGTTTGCTCGGGGCATCACCTTGACACACTCACAAAGAACTGTAGCAACTTGCCCCACTTGGACGCAACTCAGCTCAACTCAACTCACTCACCTGTTAATGCTTTTTTTGCGGCTAAGCAAGCGAGATAAGCTTTATTAGTTTATGCACATCAAGATGTAGATGCGAATGCAGATAGGAAAAAGCCACAGAAAGCAGCTCATCAAAGCCAAAGACTTACACACTTTCCCTCTCTCTGTCTCTCTCTCTCCCTCTCTCTATCTCTGTGTTCTGAGAAATTGTAAAGCCTTTCAGCTCTGGGCCAAGTTGCCGGGGCAACAGGAGTACTCGTAGTTTGTAATACCTTGTACGTTGTGTGCAAGTCGAGGTGTTAATGAGTGCGATAAGCTCAAAATTAAAATATACATAATTTAACATGTTTGCCACTTGCTTGGACTTTGTGGCTTTCAGTGTGCTAAACTAGTGTTTGATTTGGCTTAAGTCACCCCGTCTTTCTCTCTCTCTCTCTCTCTTTCTGTGTTTCTGTAAACTGTCAAGTTAGCCATTCAATAACAATAAATTCAGCTAACATATGTTTGGCCCCAAAAGCAGCAGTTACCCAAAAGCCCAAGGCAACAAACAACTCAAGTCCTTTTCCAGCTAGTGTACTACATCGATTGATTCCTCAGCCCCTAAGGTTGTTTTAAATCTATAGTCTAGCTAACAGAGCAGCGTCTAATTGAAGTCATCTGTAGACATTTGATAGCATTTATCAAATGATTTCAATCACAATCGAAAGTGGTATGATATTACTAACTTTCTGAAACTTTAAGTACTTTAAAATTATTATTAATATTTATTTTTCTAGTTTATAATTAACTGAAACATTCAGCAAACTAGCAATTGTAAATCTGAACATTATTTACATTATATGTTGTGAACAAAGTCGTATTCTAATACGCTTGTTCGTGTTGTTGCCCTGCAGCTTAAAGTCCCAAAGACAAAAACAGCTTCACACGTCACACAGACACCCCAAACACACACACTCACACACAGAAATATATTTACACACTCACACCTCAATATACATACGGAATAGGATTTGTCGGTATTAAGGTCAAAACTATAAAACATGTAAAGCACTAGAGAACTGGCGAACTGGCGAACAGACCTGAGCTGTAAAGTGGAGTCTGCACTCCACGAAAGGTAGTCCATCAGAGTACGTAGTAGTAGGTAGTCCAGAGAGTAAAGGAGACGGGCGAACAGAAAGACAGAGACAAGTAGAGAGTGTGTTGGTCAGGTGGGCAGACAGACAGACAGAGTGGAGTAGTCGAACTTGGACCTGGCGCCAGTCAACCTGGTCAGTTTCTCTCTCTCTCTCTCGGTTCAGCTTCTATTACTTTTGCATGCGGACTTTTAAAAACATACAGTTACCTCCAAGAATATGCGCACAAATTGAGTTATAAAGCAGGAAAGCTTTAGTGAAGGGTGTTTAAATAGTACTGAGGTATGTGCTACAATTTCTACTACTATTTTGTAGTATTTTAAATGGTTTCTACTATAACTTCTTGTATATACACTACTGTTTTCAATACTTGTATTCAATTTTGTACCACTTCTACTACTATTTTGTGAAAATACCTTGAGATACCCTATAATATAATTGAATATGCTGCTGTTGGTTGCTAACAATTATGGCTAACTGTAGTTGAAGCTGCTGTATGAACGACATAAGTTCACTGCACACTCAATTGGGTTGGCCTCTTTGGCCCCCAATGTGCCCTTTGCATATGGCCAGCTGGCTGCTAACTTGGCTAACTGGCTGTTTGGTGTTTTTGGCGTTGGCTCTTCACGCTGCGCCCATAAATATGCTACACTTTAATGCCAGTTGCTTCGGTTCGTTCGCAAAGTTCGCTTCGTCCATGGCAACGTTTGATGTTTTTGCAAGGAACATATTTTAGACGGACACGGACTCGGACACGGACATACTTTCATTCCCTTGTCATTTGTGGTCGCTCTGGTTTCCGGTTAACACACACACACACTCACACATACAGACCGCCATGCACATGCATACGAAAGTGTGCGTGTTTAGTAGTTTGGCTTGTCTGTTGTCTGTTTTGATCCCCATGTTAATAATATAAATGATGATTTATGGCTCTCCCAGGGAGAAAGCTCCACATGCGGCGAACCAAGGAAGCAGCAAGAAGCAGCAGCAGCAGAAGAGCCGGTATAAGAATCAGAACAAACAGCAGCAGTAGAAACAGGGGAAAAGTCAATCGTCTGTTGAATTATTGATCAAATTAAAGATATCGAATTAAGTCAATTAGCAAAATTGCTTATGAATTCATTGGCATCATTTAGAGACAGCAGCACACTTAAAGTTAACAACAATACAACACTCGGTATTCTCATTCCCTTAATTTGTTATTGTTTATTTGTGCATTCACTTTGATTGTTTATGCTGGGCATTGAGAACTGAATCTACTTCATCCTCAGACAAATAGCAGAAATTGTTTTGAAGCAAGACAATCAAAACCACATAGCAGAGTATAGAAAGCCACCCTGCACCACCTGTCTACACCCACAAATCCACCGTCACAATGCCAGCAAATATTTAAGGCATTTGCCAGCACATTAAAATCGAATTTTGCATAGGAAAACAACATGAAAAACAAACTCTCGACTTGTGCCGATGGAGGCGCATAAAAAAGCCACAGGGCCATGGTTTTGTGACCCAAACAGAGTGTGTCTCTCTTTCTCTCTCTCTCTCACTCTCTGTCTCGCTCTCTCTTTGTCTCTGTTGTGCCAAAAAATTTATGCAAACGAATTAAATTGGCAGGCTGTATGTCTGACGATATGACGGTCTGCCTGGCAGGAAGCCAGAAATTCAGAATCCCAGAATCAGAAGGAAGCCAGGACATCATGCTGATTGTGCGCACCGTGCTAAAATATAATTATATTTTTAAATTTAAACATTAAATATTTACAAGCACACACACACACCCTTAACTCACACACACACACCTTGACTGCCATTTTATGGCGCATAAAGCAATTTACAATTTTCAGTTATCATTTAAGGCCCAAAATAAAGTCACAAAGGGCAAACGACATGGCCATAAAAGCTCAACTTTTGCAATTAGCCAACACTGGTGGATAATTTTTAAGCAGCAAATCTTATAAATCGTATAAATATTGCTCTATTTTTTGGTTTTTCTTTTTTTTTTTTGGGTTTGCCTCTTATGAAATTGAAAACTGTACAACGATCATAACTCATGATTTTCATTCGTGAATGGATTCATAAGTCAGCCTAGAAATGCGAATCGCAACAACAGTCGCGAATGCCAACAAACATTTATCATTGTTCCAGTTGAGCGTGAAAAGCAATGGTAATGGGAATGGGAAGAAGAAGGAGAAAAAGAAGAAGAAGAGCAAGAAGCATGGCGAATGCACTGCAAATAAAAACAAGAAATAATTATTTTTGTTAGCTAGGCAAAGATTTGATACTCTTACAGAGTGATATACATATTGTAGATATGTGATATAGAATTACGATAGGTTTAAGGATAGAAGTAGGCAATAGAGAACAAAGGTTTTTTATACTAACAGTAAATTATAATAAAATATATCTTATATGATCCATTAAGAAAAACTTAAATTTGCTTTCTTCAGAGCTGACACAGCTCGTAGCAAATGTAATATACTCATTAAAAGGGTATAATAAACAAGCTGAAAAGGCAAAGTTTATAACAACAATTGAACACTTTGTCTGCCCGACTTGAGTATACCCAGTGGCTAAAATTATATAACGCTTTAACCACTTGAAACTTTAGACAGTTAGCTTTAAACAAAGTTAATGCGAAAGCTTTGTAAGCAAATGAAATCTTAAAGAAATGTGTAGACAAGCAATTGACTTCTTTAAGAAACTCTTTGTTAGCTTAAAGTTAAAGCTTTCGAGCAATTGAAAGCTTCAAATGCAAGATTAAGACAAAGCTCATAGCTTGACTTTGTTAAATGTTTAACAGCATACCGCTGTACAGTCGCTGCAAAAAAAATTGTGCCACGCACATAATATATGTGTGACATGTAGACATGAGCGTGTGTGTGAGTGCTGAGTGATGGGTGCAGGGGCGTGGCAGTGGCGGTTAGAGGGGGGTAAGTGGCCCACCCACTTATTCAGCCAAAAGTGAATTGCAGGCATTTGGCGAGAATTTCTAAAATGACTGAATGACAGTAGTCTTATTGTTCTCTCACTGTATGAATGTGGGTGTGAGTGAGAGGCACTACCCGGTGTGTGTGTGTGTGTGTTTGGGTGTGTGTGTATTGCTAGGCAATTTCAATATAGCCATCTCGCTTGCACTTCCTGAATTGCTCTGCTGTGTTCCTGTTGTGATGTACAGCGAAATTTCATTGTTGCCAACATGAAAATATCCTTAGGCCAATGCATTTGATTGTGCCGTCCAACGTTGTAAGTGCCACACACACACACACACACACACACACACACAGTTGCAGGTATTGTATGTGTCTGTGTATGTGTGCGTCTTGACTTCCTGGGGAATTGTTGCCTGTAGCTCGAATGGCGCTCGTGTTGCCTTCATTTACATGTGGTGGGGCCGTAACACGGTTATTGCATTAAGCAAAAGTTGTAGCCTAGATTTGTATGGCCAGCAACAGCAACCCCCTTTTCGCCTACCCCAATCTCCCTGCCTGTCTGCCTGCTCCCCTTTTCACCCCACACACGCATCGCTATTGTTTGGCATTGTCTACGTCTACGTCTTCGTCTTCGTCTTTGTCTACGATTTTGGTCTTGGTCTCTCTTTGTTTAAACATTCAACATTCAACATTTATTATTACCCACCCCCTGACCTCTGTTGTTGTTGTTGTGCTTTTGCCCCCCGCGCTCTTGGCTGTTGCATATTTAATAAAGTTTCCGTTAATTTTCGTCACTCGCATTATTTTGCGGCACATGCGTGTTAACAATTTATTCTGCCCTTAATTCATCTTTTTTGTTGTATTTTATTTTTGGCTCAGCTCTAAATATTTATGAGGCAGTTGAACTTTTGTAAATTGAAGCCCGACTGTCTGCCACAGATTGGGGTGGCAACACTTTAAAGCCTTAAAATATATGTGTTATGTATATATATTCTATAATGATTTCAATGTTTGTTTAAATGCGCTCTTAACTCAATGGCAATCAACTCGTTTTACTCTTTGTAAAACAAAAAAAAAAACGTTTTGAATTCAAATTGAAACATCAATTGCAGTTTTTGTTGCTACTTTATAATGCCGCAAGCTGTTTGCCTCTCATGCGGCATTACGTGGCAAACACGACACGCAACACGCAACATGCAACACTGGCCTTTAATAATAATTTGTCCGTGCGTATAATTTGCAGTTGAACGCATAATTTGCCATTAAAAAGAATTAAGCCAAATACATGCCGCAATGTGTATAATTAAATGTGACAATCTGCCCAACGCACAGACAAACAGACAGTCGGACAGACGGACAGACAGACAGAGTTGGGGCAGTGGCACGCCCACATACACATATGCTTCACATGCTGACCAGACATTCTAGCTATAAAGCCAGATATCATGCGAAGCTCCATTCAAAAGCAAAAGAACGAGGTCAAAACCAACTTATCGCTTGACCATGACACAAACTGTAAAATAGAGTTAAGATGAAGGTCAAATTCATCAGATATGTTGGGCAATACGAAGTCCATTAAGTGAATAAAGATTTTCAAGATCAGCAGTACAGTCATTAATAGAATTTATAGAGCTACATCAGCCAATCAATTAGAGCTGATATATTGTTATATTCGAAATAGAATTCTTTTAAAAACAGATGTTTTTTTTATTGGTTTATTGTGACGCAGTCTGAACCTAGCATAACTCTTTCGAACTTTGAACCATTTAAATAAAATTAATTGGGATGTTTTCTTAAATTTTCCTATAAGAAAACTTGCAGGAACTTTAAATTAAATTTAGAATATCATTTTTATCATATTTTTTAATACACCTTTCAGCTGCAATCAAGCAACGTTTAACACTTTTCTTAACTTGTATTTGTTTAATTACATTTCCTATTACCCATAAAAATTTTCCATAATTTTTCTAGAGTTTATATATATTTACTAAAAAGAATTTTATATAAGCACTGCTTAAAGTTTGCATAATTTTCTTTTACAAACCATAAAATTTTATTTTACAGTTTCCAAACTCTCGAATCCTTGGAGTTTTCCAGTTTTAAAACTTTGTTGCTTTAATTACTCGGCCTTTTAAATAATTTTGCATGTTGTTGATTCGATTTTTGAATAGAATTAAAAGCTGACAAAGTCATTGACGTTGACATAAACAAGTAAACTGTGACTTTTGTTGTTGCTGCTGTTGCTGTTGGTTTTGTTATTGTTGCTGCTGTTGCTGCTGTTGCTGGCATCACAAAATCCCATTGAACACTTTGCAATGAAACGTGCTCTTTGGGGCAAACGTGTGGAGCAACAACAACAAAATGCGGAAAATCGGTGCTGGAAAAAAAAGGGAAAACAATGTCAAAAACACATCAAAGTTGAGCAGGAGGAGATTTCCATGCACTGAATCCAATGGGAAATGGCAGGCAAATCAACTGAAAAATCTCAAACCAAAAACAAAAAATAAAGGAATCCTGAAAGAAAATCAAGCGAACAAAATGTCAGAACACACACACAGACAGAGAAAGAGAGAGAGAGAGAGAAAGAGAGACAGAAAAAAAGCAATAGAGGAAGTGAGTGTGAGTGAGAGAGGAATAGATGAGGTGTTGTTGCATTGCCAAAAGTAAAAGCAAAGCGGGATGAAAAAAGAAAAGAGGAAACTGCAGTTTTCGCAAAAAATGGAAAACGATGTCAAATGCAAATTGACAGCTTTCAATATCAATTCCAAAACAATCGCAGTGCACACGCGAGGGAAATGAAATGGCAGCCAGCGAAAAGAAAAATCAATTTTAACTGTCATGTGCACAAAACAAAAAAAAGAACGAAAAAATGAGAAAAAGAAAAGCGAACAACGAGGGTAAAAAATGAAATCATGTAAGAAAATAAAATTGAGAAAAATTTGCAAGCATGATTTTAATGCATGTTGCATGTTGAATGTGCCATGTTGCACGAGTCTGTGTCCCTACTCACCTGCCATGCCATTAGCATTAGACAAACGCAATCGTATCAGTTGACAAGTTAAATTAATTAAGACCGAATTATGCAGCAATGTATTGGCCTTAAAACTAAAGTCAGTCAAATGCCAGACAGCTCTGGCCAATTTACTAGTAGCCAGTAGCCAGTTGCCAGTTGCCAGTGGCTATTGGCCAAGAGAATGCTTTTGATGTGGTCTTCATCTTGGCCAGATACTTTACCAACCACAGACTATCTCTCTCTCTCTCTCTCTCTCTCTCTGTGTGTGTGTGTGTGTGTGTGTGTGGTTGAGTACATTTTGCAAATTACTCTTGCGGTGCCTAAGAGATTTGCTTTTACTTTTGTGTGTTTTGCCTTAACTTGATCGCTGTTTGTTAATGACATAAGTATTTAATCTAGAGAATGTGGAATTTGCATAAATTAACTTTGCCAAAGCTAATGCTAAAATGTCTGCAATTCTCATACCAATTCGAAACCCAACTCCTTCCTCTCCCTCTCTCTCTCTCTCTCTGTTATCTCACAATTAACTCGACTTGCCACAAGAAGTGCAAAGTCAAAACCGGGCAGGAAATCGCATTATCTAAATCAACTGAGACCCGCACGGAGTCTGAAGCAAATAGTAGTATATCAAACAGATGCCAGAGTAGCAATATATATATGCTTACATACATACATATATCGTATGGTATATATAGTATTATATATAAGCAATGGACGATAACAAGCGCCTTGGCTCTGCAATTGTAACTATGGAAAAGAAAATTATAAAACGACAAAACGAGGGGGGAACTGATTGGCAGGGAATGAAAAAGTGGGAGAGGGAGGGGGGATGAACGCAGCGCATAAATTTCAATGCCCTCATCCGCAATTTTTCTTATCGGAAAATTTCATGTAAGAGCGAACGTAGAGCAGGCCAAGACCCTCAACAATGGGCAAATGGCAACGTTATGACAAGTGGCAAATGCACAACATTATGATGAACGAACAGCAGTTACCCTGTAATGCAAGTTTAGAGTGGAAACGATAAAAAGCTGAGCTTGTGAGTATAGTATATACAAATATTATTGCAGAACTATATAAAGAAAGTGTTTTTATATAAAGCTGACTAGCAAATAACCTTTAGTAATTTGAAAATAAACTCTGAATCAATGTAATATAACCCTTAAATATAAAAACAACTCGCTGTTATAACCTATACGTTAATTAACTCACCTTTAAGTCTAGCTCATCATACCCCAACTGCTTGCATTTATAGGGTATATAAATTATGAGCGCACAAAAGGGCAGAAAACGACGCAGCGAAGCGCGTATTGATTTTTGCCAACTTGCCCCACAATTTACCCGTCGCCACCAACCCCTCCTCCTCCCCCTCCTGTGCACCTTAGAAAGAAAGTCACTGCTGTACAGTGGCCACCCCCTATGGCGAGCATTCAGCCGTGGATTTGTAATTACGGGATTAGTCCTTCAATGGCAATGCGATTGGCAGTTTTTATGATTTGCAACTTCAATGCGAATTTCCTTATTTCCCCTGCTTCCTCTCCCATTTTCCGCAATGCACGTGTCTCGCAACGAGGTTTGTCTAATTTGCAATTAAATATGTTTGCAGTGGCAGTTTACGGAGAGCGTAAAGCGGGGTATAGGGGTATGTACTTTATACTTTGATAACAACAAATAAATTAACGGCACAACCACAAGAAATGATGAGTTGCCATTAATTTGTTTGGCAAATCTGTTGAACTAATCATCAAACGCTTCAAATCACACAACCATTCAAATGAAGTGGCCAACAAACATGCTGTGGAAATAGAAGAAAAATCTCACTCCCAAAAATAAATAAATAGACAAAAACAAAAAAAAATTAATGTAAATAAATAAAAGCAATGCTGCTTTCCGTTCGAGTGCTTTGAGGGCTCAAGAGACGCAGCCGCCGAGCCATGACGATTGCGGGGTACAAGGGGAGGCAGGGGAATTGTCTGAGCAGGGCGCTGCTTAAGATATGATAGTAGAGATGGGTGGGTTGGGAGGCGGACTTGGAGTTGGAGTGCTGTGGAATCTGCCACTGACGATTTCCGCTTAACGCGGCTGCATACAAAAATTTGTAGCACATAAAAGTAGAGTCAAACGAGTCGACTGTAAGAGACCCTGTATAATGTGTATACGATTAACTCTCGATGGATTTAAAAAAAAAAAAACCCCTACACTGATTATAGAAAATATTTAAAATTTTTAAAATAATATATATAATGAAAAAACAAATGCAAAGAGAACAGAAAGTTTTTAGTATCAGATAAGGCATCCTGTCTTAAAGGCAATTTTTATAAATAATTCCAATTAGACTCAACATTTCAAACTGTTTTATAAAAATACAATATAATACAATATATTTTCATTCGTCACACTTAACTTTCTGCCAAACATTATAGACCATTGCACTGCTTAAAGTGCAGAGTCTTAAAATCCAAAATTTGTGCTTTAACAAATTGCGGTGCGTGTCTCAGTTGTTGTTGTTGCTGCTGCTGTTGTTCTTTGCTTTTTGTAACTGCTATTTTTATTGTTGTTGTGTGGAGAGAAGAGACTTCTTATTATTCTTATGCTGATATAATTGTGCATATGACCCTGTTTAATACAGTTCGCTGCACAATTATGCGCTCGCCTTTGTCTTAGCCTTGTGACTTTTGAGCCGCATTTGAATTATGGCTTAAAGAGACAATTGAGCAGCTGGTGCGTTACCCAAAATTGTGAATGAATGTTAGACGACTTGTTAGGCTACTGACTGTTTTGCAAAAGCCTAAAAACAATTTGTTAATTGACAGCTTTAAAATGGAACTGGGCAAAGTTGACAGTTGAATTTAGGATCATCAAATGACAATTGATGGGCATATAAACGGCAATTAATTGGCATTGATGGAGTAGCCTGGATAAGATTGGATGGGAGGAGGGGAGAGTAGAGAGCAGTTACTACTTTGCTGGCAATTTGGCAAATTACTTTGCGGACTATAAATCAAAGCATCAAAGTTGCCACCACCAACAAAATACTTAACTAAGTGAGTGAGTAACTAAGAAGAGCGATTCGTCTATTGGAGTGGAATATACTTATTCGCGTACTCCCTGGACAGCTGTCAAACAGCTGAGGCAGAAACTTACGACGCCTCATTAGATATGCGGCACACCGAAGTAGAAGAAGAAGAAGAAGAATCAAACGAAGAAGGATCTATATCCTGGCCAGGTTTAGTTGTGGCCGTCTTTTCAATTTTGGCCAACTCAGCTCGAATATGGTTTGGTTTGACTCATTTTTTTAATCTCGTAAGTGTATGTGTCAACTTTTCTCACTTTGTTTTGTTGTTTTGTTTGTTTGTTTGTTTGCTTGGTTTACGCACACCCCAGAGAGTCAATGTCGAGTCAATAAAGCAAGGAAATTGCCAACAAAAGACCCACAGACAACAACAATAACAACAATAAGAATAAGAGCTGGGGAGTAATACCCAACCAAGCTCATTTGTGCTGTTTTTCCTCATGATATTCTATTATTCATTCCAATTTGTGTGTGAGTCTCTTCTCGCTCTCTCTCACTCTGTATGAAAGTAAATCCTTCAAAGGTATATTTTTCATCACAGCTGAACCTGTCCTCGCGTCCCTTTGGTCCTCTGCTCCTCCCTCCTGTTCCAGTCACAAAGGTCAGTGAAAGTTTTTCCCTGGCTTTTCCTCGTTTATTAGATTGTCCTGCGGCCCGAGCACATCAAAAACTTGCCAACGGCTGTTTTTGACAAGCACCTCCCACAGAACTTCTCCCCCACCCCGCTTTCAGCGCCCCCTTCCACACACACAATGTGTCCGTAGTGGGCGTGTCATAAACATGACAAAGTTGGCTTTTTTTTCGTACTCTTTTCGATGGTGTTCATTATGATAAAGTTGCTTTTTGCCCCAAAAAACTTATAGCTAACAAATTGTAAAGAGAGAGGATGAAATAGAGACAGAGAGAGGGAGAGAGAGAGACAGCAATCCGCTTTCTGTTTCTGATATCGATGCCGTTGTCGATGATGATGATAGTAATGCTGATGCTGCTCTACAGTTCATCAAATTTGTATTGATTATGGAAGTTTAAGTAATACTTTTTCGCAACAGAGTTATAGCGTTACAGTGTGTTCATTAAGGAATTATGCAATTAATACTTAAACGAAGCATAGTGTGGTTCAGTCAAGTTTAAGCTGAAAGCTTTTTATGCTAGACTTTTAAAAAGAAGTTCAGTTGTCTGTTAAGTTTGTCGTAGAAGTTTTCTCAGCTAGAACTTACAGTATACTGTACGTTTCGTATACGTTATGTTGCAAGCAGATTAATGATATTTCAACTTTTAATATTTAAAATATCTCATCTAAATAATGTGCCTTATACTTTTAAGAACACTCTTCTTAATTTTAATTTCAATCTGCTAACTATAACATATAGCTGCCATACGGCTGATTGATCAAACTAAACAAACTAGTATTAAATGCCCTTGTTTACCCTACAATAAATGCACTACAGTTTAATTAATTAATTAGCTTCAATTAAAGCCAATTTTATTAGTCATTTGTTAATGCGTTTGTTTAAGGTCAACACAATTAAGCCATGTAAAATCTCAATTATGGCCTTTTGCTTAATTACACTTAATGTAATCAATAAATGCATAAGATATGTAAACATTTGCTGAGAATTTAACTTGATGGCTTTACACATTGTTAATTATGCCATCGATTATTGTGTGTCGATAACTTAAACAGACAAAACTGAACAAGTTTCTGTGAAGAATCAAAAGGGACGAAGGTTTGGCTTACAAATTTGGCCGCATTTTGATGGGGGAAATGTAAGCCATAGCCATGTTTGCCATAGTCGTCGTATTGTCGCTAATTGAAATGCAAATATTGATGAGTGTTAAGCAAACGCCAAGCGCTAATTTGCACAATTTTCGTTTTGTCGCGCTCCGCATAATGCGCCACAAAGTATGCCATAAAATGCAGTGCAGGCAGCTGCTGCAGCAGCTAAATTGAGAGTCAAGTCGATGCCACTTTCCTCTTGTTGCACACCAACACACTCACAGCCTCTGCCACGCCCAAATGTCGTCAGCTGACAGACAAATTGCAGACGAGGCTGGCAGTCTGGCTAACTGCAAAACTGGCAAACTGTTAGAATGGCTGAATGCTGTAATACTGTAATGCTGGAGTGGTGGAGTGGTGAAAGGGCGGTTAAATGCTACCAGAGCAGACTCAGCAGAATTTCAAATTTATTCAAATCAACTCGTTGAGCAAAGGGGCAATTGCCTTTTGTGGGCGTGTCAGTCAGTCAGTCAGCTAACCAGCCAGTGTCTGTATAAGTCTGTGTGAGTTTCTCTGTTACTATGTGTGTGAGTGTGTGCAATGAGCAACTGAATGAATGATTCAATTAGGCATCAAATATTTACAGCAGACGTTTAAATATTGCGACAGACTCGATACGCCTTGGATTTGAATTTGAATTTGGTCTTTTAACGTTCTTCTGGACGCAAAGTGAATGCCATTAAACCTACCACAGACTTCTGCATAAGAAATTGTTTAAAAATATAATAAAATATATTTAATGTTTTAATATTAGGTAGTATGCGTAATTTATAGTAGAAGTGTTGAGAAAGTTATTTCTAGCGAAATACTCATTTGCGACCCCATAAAGTATATATATACCTGACCTACATAAAATTTTAAATCATTTAGAAGAGTTTTCAAAAGTTTTTAGGAAAAAAAATTAAAAATTTTTTTTTGAAATTTTGTCAAGGGGTACCCCTTTACAAATTTTAAAAAAAAAATTTTTTTTTTTTAATTTCAAAATTTTAAAACTTTGATTGCAGATTTAATAATGTGACTAAATACAGTTTAAAATGCGTTTCCGTTAGACAATCGAAGCATTTTTGACGAAACTATCGTAGATTAAAAATTCAGAAATGGTAAAAAAAGCTCTTTAACTGCCCAAAAACATGGCTAAAACCCATAAAGTAAATACATTTTAAATTAAATCATTTTATCATAAAGATTTTCAAATGTCCAACAAAATTCTAAATAAATAAAAAGTTGTATAAAAAGTTGATAAATAAATGCATTAACCTAATAAAGTTCAAATTAAAAATGCAAAAATCACATTTATATTGCCTTATTGAAAGCAGAATAAACGAACATTTAAAATAGCTAGAAAAAGCCAGACAAAAGTTCTATATAAATATATAAATGCATGCATCTATATATGTACATATATATAAATAAATAACTTTGGCATTGTTTCGCTAACATTGCAAATTCAAATCTAAATCCGTGTCCCAAGCTCTCAGTGTGTTGCCGAGTTGCCAATAGTTTTTGCTTCAGATTTATGAGTGTTCCCCACCTCCTCTCTTAGTGCTCTCAAATAGTTTGACTGCAGTTCCCTATAAATGTATCTGTGTAGGTGTGTTTGTGCACAATTTCAATAGTTTGATTACAAAAGTTTTTCAATTGAATATTTCTGCATTTTTACGTGTAGTAGCTTGGCAGTTACTAGGGCTTCAGGTAGACGTGGTTATACGCGGCGTATGAGCATTATATTGAATTCCTTTTGTCAGCAGAAAACTGTAACAAATTAAATGCCATAAGATTGAATAGCATCTTGGCAAAGCACCACATAATAGCTTTTCATTTTATTTATAAAATTTCTTGCCACTTGCCGCTTGTTGCAGTTGCAAATTTGTTGTATTTGTCGCAAGCTGCACACTTCACACAAATATTTTCATAATTTTTATCACGATTGTAATTCTCGCCCAAAAGTTTTGCATTCAAAAAGTTTTGTATTTCGGGCAACTTCAGCCGAAATGGGTTGCGGAAAAAAGGGGGCGTGTCGCGCAGAAAACTTTTCATGCTGACAATGAGCTCACAACAGATTTCAGAGTTAATTTCCAGTTTTCGGGCCGAAACTTTTTCGGCTCAACAATAATAACAATAACAATAGCAATAACAATTTCAAAAGTACGAATACCCATTGCACGCACTGTTGTTAATAAGCCTAATTATTTTGCAGTGAAACGACTGATAAATGATATAACAGCCTGCTCTTAAGTGTTGTTAACCAAAACATCCTTTGCTAATTGGAGCACTGTGTAGTGTAGTGTAGCAGCGAGCATCTTAAGATATTTAGCAGTTTATTATAAATGTAAAGCACTTTGATATGGTTGTTTGCCTTAAATGTGCTTAATACAGATGGCTCTTTCTTTCGTTTATTCTGTTGGTTTGCCTTGGCTTATCAATGTCAAGCTAAAATGGATCTTGTTGACAGTCAAACAATGCCATTAATCAAGCTGTCTCAAGGTGCACTGCTCGTACTCCCAAGACATAACACCATTTGCTTTATTTTTAGCCATATAGCTTAAGGGAAGCACTCAGAGATACTCTGTGTTAACAGTAGAACTCTCGACATTGTTATAATGCCAAATAGTAACACGACTACACAGCTTGTACAACTCCTTTTACATAGATCTACAAGGTATGGCATAGCATAAAATTCTCAAGTCAAACTGTGCACATGTCACACACTCCCACACACTGGGCAGGGCGACAGTTTTTGCCAGGGCCGAAAAACAAAAAACCGCCATGAGGCAAAACACGGCGCTATTCCATGTGCTGACAGCGATAAATTCTAATGCTGGGTCACTGTGTGTGGGCGTTACTGAAGCGAAGAAGAAGCAGTAGAAACAGCAGGCGGCTGACCAAAAGACCAAAGCATGAAAAATGCCCGCTTCCTGTTGAGAAAGTAATGGAAATGGCAAAAAATAAAGAAGGGGAACAAAGGCAGAATGGAAGAAAGGAAGTTAACTGGCATTTGGGTTTGTTTGCTAAAGGAAATATTTTTAGCACGTGTTTGTTGGCTTCGTTTTTTGGTCAATCTCAACCACTCCACCCACAAACACACACACACACCCACACATTCCACATACACACCCATAGACCAACGGTAAAGCCGGCCACATTTGTCACTTTAAATGCAATTTGACTTGTGCCCAATGCGCATAAGTTTTCCTGCTTCCAGCAATTTGTCGTGTCCTGTTTTCAGTGAACTGGGAGCTGGCAACAACAAAAAAACGGAACAAAGCCTCACCGGGACTAAGCAAAAAGTGTAGCATACATTTGGGAGCGCTCGAAGAAAATCAATTTTAAAACGCTGCAGAGTAGAAACTTGTCTGTGCCTGAACTGAGAGACTGAGCGATTGAGAGACTGTGAGACTGAGGGCATGCTAGCACATTGCCTGTATTTATTGACTGCCGCAGTGGCAATTGTTGTGTGTGACACCTCAATTCAATCTGCATACGAAATCAATTGGCAATTATTTTTGTGTGACTTCTTTATCGCCGTGTCTATGAGTTTTTAACTGTCTTTGCGACTGCATTCAAGTGTTAAGGCTAGACTTAACGGAACAACAACAAGAAAAACAACAACGTGCATCAATTATGTTCATCAGAGTTGGCAGCTGTAATAATGTAATGTGTAATGTGTAATGTGCAGCATTGATGGCTTCATTAGTCTGAAGTTCAGTTAACATTGCTGTTGCTTTGGCGTCCAATGAGCCGGAAATGTCTTCATTATGATTGCATATGGCACTGGCGGTAAAGCGAAGCGCAAAACGGAAGCGGAAGCAAACGAAAATTCGTTGTTTGTTGTTGTCGGTGCTCGATGCTCGGCTCTCGGTGCTCTGTTCACTTTGGTTGCTGGTGCTGTTTCCTCCAACATGTTGTTCATCCTTGTTGCTGCTGTGCGTACGAGCGTGGTAATTTGCTCACACATATACACAATCTCAGCCATCGCATTCTCACACTCTCTCTCTCTTTGTCTCTCACACCCACAGGGCCATCATGCCACAGTGCGTATGAGTGATGGTTGAATTCATATCAACTGACAGTTTATTTACACAAGCGCCATCATTACCAACGCCTGCACCCAACTTCTGGCCCCGAGGCCAAATCACACATCCACACCCTTCATACACACCCTCTCACACACACCCGCACACACACATAGAAGTAAACATAAATTATCGCATGGGAGCGTGTGATATGAAAAATTGACTGTGATTTATGCAATTATGTTAACAAAATATTTACTTGGCCACAAAACTGATTGGCTAAGACACTTGCCACAGCCTGTAAGCGTTACGGTTGCTTTCCCTAAATGCCATCATATTAAAAGAACATTAGCAACGCTCTATCTTTAGTGATTAATTAAGAATCTGTAATACAATCAGCTGAATACGAACAGCTAAGCGAATAGTTTTGGCCTTAAAATGCCACTTGCCTGATAGTAGAACAAGTTGAAAACTTTCGTTTAGCTGCTGCAGAAATGGCATTTAAACGCACAAATATAAAATAAATTATAATTTTATTACAAAACGGATGCGAAAAACTTTTGCCATTTCCTAAGCGCTGAAAAAGTAACAAGTTTTTCGGGCTTTTTGTTACGGTCGAGCAGGGGCGGTGCGAAGGGAAGGGGCCGCTTGACAAAAGCTCATTACCTTATTGCGTTAGCAGAGAATGAGGGTGTGGGATGGGGGAGTAGCATGCCCCTTGTTGTGTGCAACGCCTATGCTGAATTGGGCAGCCGCTGGCTGGCTGCTTGTTTGTGCCGCAAATGAACGGAAATGGTGAAACTTTTAATTGAAACCATAAATTTTCGCGTGGTTTTCTCTGCCAACGGAATTTGTCGTGTGGCGTTGCCTACTTAACGGCCATAACGCCCCCTCTTTGGCACGCCCATGTCCTCTGTCTCTCTTACTCTCTCTCTGTCGTATTCTCTGGGCAGCATTCTTTTGCAAACAGAGCATAGTGCAATTAGTGCCGGGCATGAATTGCACTTTTGACCAACAGGCCAACAAGTTAAGCAGGTAACTTGCTAAACTATGACATAATGTACCTTCCCCTTTCCCTTCGCCATTCCCTTTGCATCCCTCGCTTGCATAGAAATTGTTAATACTTTGAAGTGTTGGCACTCAAACTCAGTTAAAGCTTTGGGTATTTATGTCAAGTAACTGGCACTGCAAACGCGCCGCCGGAAATGACGAATGATTAAAATGGGCGTGCCATAATTTCCGCTCGACAGATGTGTGGCAGCAGGAAATTGCAGACGATAGCACAAACCATTGACGACAAACATTGCATATAATACTAACATACAATATGGCCATTTTCCCAACATTCACAGTTGAGTATTTCGCTTCTTCTTTTGCCACTTAATTGAAATCACCGTCAGCTTGCAATCGCATTTGTGTATTGCATGTTTGTATCCCTTCTAGTTAACATCTCAGATTTCTCAATAACTCATATCATTCACGTCACAGTTTCCATTGCCATTACGCGCTCAAAAGGTTTGTTTGAAAATTCAATTTCCTGCATTTAAATGGCTTTCCCAGCAATATTCATAACTGCTCCACAAACACCACACTTGCAACTGGCATTGCTTATTGGTTATTGTGTATCGGCGAAGCCCCAAAAAAGGCAGCAGCAGCAGCAAAGGCAATAAACAGCAAATTGAAATGGCCCGTAAGGCAATCCTAACAAATTTATGCTGTTGTCAATAAATTTTCATTAACTAGCAAATTTCTCTAAAGTGCCTGCGATTAATTTTATTGGGATAAGCGAGTCAGTTTAATTGATTTCGAGTTCAGGTTGGGTGAAAACATATAAATACCACAAAGTGTTTTATGAGCTAGAAATTCTGGTACAAGAAAAAAAAAAGGTGAGAAAATTAGCTAAACTAATTTTTGTTAATATCAAAATGCGGTTTTCATTTAATTATATTTTATAATAATTATTTGTGAATTTAAAAATTAGTCTTTTTTATTGACACTTAAATTGTTTATGCATGCGCCCGAAAGTATGCAAAAATTTTAAAGCTGTGTGCCACTTTGTGATTAAGTGTGCTGCCGCAACAGTATGCAACACATTTTGTTTGCTCTACATTGCAAAATGAAACTCTCACTCATTTCATTTCATTTGAATGAACCAAAATGGAAGAGTAGAATAAAAATGAATATTTGCCATACAAAAATGTGGGTCTTGCTAATATTTCAAATGTAAAACCCTCTTCCAATTTATGTGCTACTTTTGCTATTGATTTTATTTGGCAAAAATGCGACGTGTAGTGCTCATTTTCATGCTGCTCCTGCTGCTAGAGATTCCGTTTTGGTTACGTTTTTCTTTTATATGTTATGTATTTGGTTTCTGTCTGTTTTTTTTTTCCTTTCTATTTTATTTTTTTTTTGTCTTTTTGTGTGCGCATCGCACAGCAGCCAGTGGCAATATTTTCAATTTGCTAAATGGTGCAGTCAGCCAACCGAAATGCCACATAGATGTATGTACAATATATAGAACATAGTATTAGTATGTAGTAAGCGTATATATATTTGTGGCAAATACGAGATACAAGATACGATATGCGATATGTATGCCATGTGGAAGAAACCACAGCAGGCATTTTAATAATTCTAATGCGAGTTTTTGAGTTATGAATGTGCTGGGGTTTTTGCGAATTCCTCTTTTTGTGGGTTTTAGGTTCTCGGTTTTTGTGGGTTTTGACATGAAATACGTGCGCCAGACTCAACTCGACTCAACACACCAGTTCTATTGATAATCGATATTTTTGCACAGCAATATTGAATGCTGTGATATGCGGCTTTCATTAGCCAATGCCGAAAGGAAGTCGACTTTCACGCGTCCAAAATCAAATGATTTATGGCGGACAATGACTATGGCAACAATAATAATAATAGCAATAAGAATGGGAGCAACAAGGACAGCAATAACACGTTTTCTGCACTTGACGGCAATCGAGTGTGTGCGCTTGTTTACTTCCGGCGGAAGCAGACGCCGAACATGGCGGCGCCGAAAATAAATGAATGTAAAACCGCAATGGGATCGGATCGGAACAACATGCAAGCCCATTATTATCATCATCCTCATAATGAGCTTCACTTGGCGTCGCTAATGGTGCGAAAAATAGACAACTTTCTGTGTAAGTTGCAGACACACATGCGAGGGCTGCTCAAACATAATTTAACGTAATTTATTGTGAGAAACGTCGTCTGCTTGGAGCAACACTTGCCTCTAAATAAGACCCCTAAAAACTATAGACGCAGCCATTTTGTTTATTCCATGTTTGAGTGCTCGATGATTTAGTGCGGTAAATGCTTAAAATTTAATGCACATAATTTATACATTATTACCAACACTTCATTTTAGGCTTTGTGCCTTGCACACACACACACACACAAAATAACACGCCACTCGTAGATTTTTGGCAATAAATTCGTTTAGCAAACGACAAGAAAAGGCTAAGAAAAAAAAACAAAAAACGGCTCGAAAAGATGAAGCGAAGCGAGCGGGCGAAACTTTTGTTGCTTAAGTAAACTTGAAAAGTTTTCGAGACATAAAAGTTTCTTGTGAAAGTCACACGAAGTTGAATGCAATAAATCTGAACGCTGCTGCAGCCCAGAAAGTGCAATGCGTTTCCACTTCAGGCCAAATCCGTTAAACCCGTTACCCCAAAAAAAAGAAAAGCAGAAAAACGAATAACACACACACACATTTACAGACACTCGGAAAACTTTCAACACGCTTTCATGGCTGATAAATGGCCAACTGAATCAGAAAATACAAGCGCAGATTCGTGATTCCATCTAAACTATATAAGCTCCTCTTCACATGATTCCCTCACTCGTTCACTGTTGGCTACAAGGCAAACTACAACTACAACTACAACCGCATTGCGGTGCTCTTGACCAACCCGACAGGCACTTGAAATTCAAATCCAATTGCATACATGAATATGGTATAATATCCAGATGGCATATATACTCTGCACACAATATACATCCTTAAAGTATTACATAAGCAGGACATTTCGAGTGGCTGCTCGGCTTAAACTGTGCTAATTGAACGGCAAGTTGAAGCAGGCAACAGGGTCAAGTGCCTAAGGGGATTTAAATAGAAGTGAGTGTATAACCTGAAGAGAGGGAGAAAGGGAGAGAGAAAGAGATAGAAGCCGAAAGCTAAGGCAGCAGCAGTTACTCCTTAGCTAAGGTAAGTTTAACAGAAACGATTTATATATACCTGTACTTTAGAAATATTAATCAAATAAATTTATAGAATTCTATTTTAGGTCAAATACTGCTTAGAATGCTATTCCGCCAAACAGTTACTCAGAGTTAGCAAAAAGGTGAAAGCATTTTTAAATCTTGGAAACTTTATAAACTAATTTTCTCAAATATTGTGTGAATCATATGTTATGCATAAGTATGTTATATCAAGTGGGTTTATCACAGTCACAATTCAAAAGAACAATCGAACAAGACAGATTAACAATGCAGGAGCTGTTTACCATTAAATCACGTATGATTCATAACAAATGGGAACTTTTTTGAAGAGTTTATTTATTCAATTTTTGATGACGTATTTTATTTCCATTGATTTACTTACAGTCACACAAAAAAGTAAGTCAAACGCGAAGTGCTAAAAATAGAGTCTCACCTTTTTTATCTACATTGTGACGATTATGATATTTACTTGTTAAACATTTGCTCATCAACAAAAAAATGATTTACTACTAGAAAGGGTTTCAGTGGTTCGAGTCGACTTTAAAAGATCTAGTATTTATTGTTGTATGTTAAACACCGAACTTGAACGAAAAACTTTCTAACAAACTAATATGCCACTGCATCATTTTGGAACTTCAGGTAAAAATAAATCATATTCTATTGTTATAAAGACCGGTTGAAGACTTTTTGGTCAATTCGTTCGAATATGTGATATTAAAGCGAACTGACATGCTTTGCCCATTAAAAGCCAAAACAAACAAGTAAGCAAAAAAGGTTTGTTTGAGTATATATAGAGAAAAAATATATTTTGCACTTAATCGTTAAAGTAACATGGAGCTGAAAGGTTTGCGTTTATCGCTGCTGACGGTGATCGTAGTAACACACTGTGCTGTGGCACTGCTTGATATTGCAGGTAAGCAAATATTTTAATATTTTAATTTATATGTTATAATATTCAACTTATATGCCAGAACCAAATTCAGAGGGATTGGAATACTTGTTGCAGCAGAAATGTGGTCGGTTTTCATCTTATTTTCTAATCGGAGATAACGAGGTGCATCCAGGTGCCAGACCTTGGATGGCTCAGGTCATGGCAACAACCGAATCTAATAGAGAGATAATTAAATGTACAGGCACACTTATATCTAATCGTAAGTATTAACTGGCTCTTTATTTAAATACAATATTTATATATATTCCTCTGTTATTTTTAGGCTTTGTGTTAACTGCAGCCAATTGTTTTTTGGGTATAAAACCGTAAGAATTTAAAATACATACATTATGATAATATGTTTATATATATATATGTATTATAGAGATACAATACGTTTATCGGAGCACAAAAGATCTACGAAGTTGGACTGCAGATTCGTTAGAGGAAGAAATATGTGTATACAATATGTGGATTATAAAATTGAACAGAAATTTGTACATGAAGAATATCAATTGGAAACTGATAGAGATAGAGATATAGCTCTAGTGAAGTTAGCAAACGATGTGCAGTTCTCTTGTAAGTCTTATAACTTATCCATCAATCTGCAAGCAAAACTAACTCATAGACTTCTTACAGCAAGCATTAGCCCCATTTGTCTGCCGCTGACTGAAACGTTGCAGAATCAAGCAGAGAAGTTAGAGTACTTCTCCATAACTGGCTGGGGCATCCTGGATAATCCCAGAACATCAGACGTCCTAACGGAAACCACTGTTGTCCCTTATAAGCGGGATAATTGTACCAAAGAATTCAACACGCAAATTGATGAAACTCAACTGTGCGCTGGTAACACCAATGTCTGCAATGGTGACTTTGGAGGACCCTTATCGATGGTCGATGTATATATGGGTCGTCAGCGCATTATACAGTTTGGAATTACTAGTTTTGTCTCAAGGGACTGCACTGCAGGACTGCCTGCTCTCTACACAAATGTCGGCAGCTATATACCCTGGATAACCAACATAGTTGGTACATATAAATAAATGCAGTGATCAGTTATACCCACTGCTCGTAACTTAAGTACGGGTATGTAAAGTGCGGGCAACTTGAATGCCTATTAAAAGTTTAGTTAGGTGTAACTTAAACTCGCTGCAAGTTAGTTTGGCATACGAGTAATGTTAATGTTAATGTTAATTTAAAGTTACTTAACTTTTTTACTTTAACTCGCAACTGAGTGAAGAAGTTGGGAACAATTTCAAGTTAGTGATATGTCAGCTAGATAACCCAGTTAGTTGGCATTAAATCTAATATAATTTGGCTGACAGAAGTGTCCTTGTGCCACATGCAAAATAAATATATAGAAACAAAACAAAGAGTGTGGAAGCGAGAAAGAAAGTGGCAGGCAGTGGCAAGGCTGCACAGCAAATGGTGCAATTTAATGCGCCACATGCTGCATAAACCAACCTCTCGTTGTGTGGCATTTTCCGCGATGATTTCTTTTCAGAACAGGTACTTTTCAAATAAAGAAAAGAGGTCTATTGAGTTTGTGAGCAGCATCAACAGCTCAACTCTAGCTGCTCTGGAAGTGGAAGAACTAGCAGCCGCTAAATCTGGTATATAAGTTCGTCTATCCGTTTAAATTATGGCATAACTCGAGGGGTATTTCATATATTCCTACTAAATGTTGCTGCTGAATAAGTATATGGTCTCTTAAGGTCGGCTCACTCGCTTGTTTTACCTTTCCCACCAGTTATTTTTTTCATTATCAAGCCAGGTGGGGGCTACCGAGCAGTGGAGCAAAATTGTGCAGAGTGGAAAGGAGCTTAATTGCAATGAAAGCGCAGTTTCCTCCTGGCAATTTGCAGTGTATACTATATATATGAAATATGCAGCATTATGACCGCAGATCTGAGCCGTGCAGCCTTTTTGAAGCTTCCCGGTGCTGGGCTCTTAATCACATGAACGACACAACGAGCACATAAACTCAATCTGTGCGATGCCAGGTGAGTGATTGCAATTGCAAAAGACGGCCAGGTGGAACACAGCCCCAGGCTCAGGCTCAGTCTCAGATTCATAGCCATTTTGAATGGATAGCAGTGCATTTCGAGGGCATTTTTTATTAAAATAAAATTGCTTGCATATATGATTATTATTATTGCAATTTGCAATGCACTGGCTGAGCTCAGATCGAGTCTATCCAGAGTTTTTCTCCAACTTTAAGCAAAGGCAACAAAGTGTTGCCTACATTTGTAGTCTGTACTGTTGCTGTAGTAGCTGCTGCAAGTTGTCAGCTGGTTAAAAGTTTTGGGCCGGGTTCCTTAGCCAATTAGCTGCATTTCAGTTACAGTTTGCCAAGAGTTGAATGTGTACACTAACGTAATTATAGCCAAGTTAATGGCAAACTTGTCGCTAACAGCCAATTATTTTGCTTTTTAACAAGACATTCGCTTTGGCCAAAGCGATTTCCACTCGAAATTCAATTTAATTTGCATATTATTGTTATGCTTATGAATATTATTGCCAGGGACAATCGAATTTAAAGCAGTGGGAGTGACTGGCATGGAGGAGGGAGTGGGTACAAGTGGAAGAAGAAGGGAACATTGATAATATTTGTGGTACAAGTAGTTTTAGCTGCGCTTTAATTGGAAAAGTTTTTCAATTTTAATTAAAACATTTTACTTAATGCAAAATGCAGTCCACAATTACACACAATGTGCAGCATTCGCACCACAACAGTGAGAACAACAACAGCAACAAAAACAACAAGAACAACAACATTTCAGGCAAAAGCCACAACGAAAGTTTTTCTGGGCCAACAGCAGAAACTGCCAAAAACTAAAGTAAAACTCTCACGATGTCCATCTTGCTCTCACACTCTGCTGTCCCTTATCCTCTGCCTCTCTCTCTCTCCCTCTCTCTCTCTTTCTCACTCACTCTTCTTCTTCTTGCTTGTAATATCAGAGATTTTAATAGCCGCTTCAATTTTGACTACTATTCATTTGCTAGTAGTACATTACTCATACGCCCCCTTTTGCCAATCTGATTTTGTGCCACTTTTGTGGCATTTTGGTCTGGTCAGCAGCACATGATGTTGATGGTGGCCCAGTTTTAGCTCGTGGTCGCAAATGGCGCTTCGGGCTTATACGATTTATACCAAACACAAGACAAATAGTTTCATGTAATTTGCTTGTATGTCAAACGAGTCGCATATGTCAAATGTCAAATGCTTTGCGGATTTTCATCTCTATTTTCTTCGTTTTTTCGCTCTCTCTCTCTCTTTCCCATTCTCCCTTGGTTTTTTCTAGCTGTGTGTTACCAACTCTGGCATTCGCATTTGCAACGCCTTCGACAGCGCCAACGACTGGCGGCAGGCAAAGTTTTTGCAACAATAAATTACTATTACAATGACAATTTTTCCACTCACTCACACACACATACACAACGAGAGTGAAACGAGCATTTTTTATGCTCTGGTAACATTTCCGTTTCCGTTTTCCATTTTGTTTTTAGAGTTGCTTGTTTTAGCTCTGTGCTGACTGACATTTGAGCTGCGCTAAGCATTTAAGTTCGAGTCAAATACGAGTATGTGCAAGATTTGCAGCAGATTACTTGATTAATGATCCCACTTCAACTGCTCCCTCTTCAGTTTCCCTATGCGTTACTTTCTGGTGAAAGCATAAGGCATACAGCTATAGAAATTGTGCAAAAAATGCTAATACTAGAGGTTAAATTTGCATATTTCAGCCGATAATTCCAGAACAAATGAATTTGTGGAATAACTATATAGAAGAGACCAGTACCTACTTTCACTTTACTTAAATAAATGTTAATTTAATTATAATGCCATAAATATGCACAAATATTTATATTCAATTTGCTTAAAGTCTAACAACATTGCAATATTTACAATCATTATTGTATTAGCTTAAGAAAACAGTTGATTGAAACTAACGTTAACTCAAATCCAAAGACATTGAAGCAGTCCGAAATGCCTTTAATGCAAAACAAAAACAAAACTCAACTGTCTGTCTGCCTGTCTGTCTGTTTGTCTATCTGTCCTTCTGTCTGTTTTGGACTGACTAACTGACTGTCTGGGCAGCTGGTTGAATTAACACTTGAAGCCTCGACTTGGCCAACAGCTAAATGAGAGCAAATACGGCAATAGCCGTACTTTTGGGTCCAGACACATCGACTTGCGCTACACTGAGCAAAGAAAATATTTTTCCTAGCACCTCACCTCACCTCACTTCACCCTCTGTGTGCTGTGTCAAAATGTCAAAGCTTAAAGTTGAGCCGAACCAGTTTGGACTTTTTGGATTTGCTTTGCGTTTTAATCAGTCAAAATGTAGCAGCCACAAGTAATTAAGTAGATGTGACTCCTACAGGAGAGGAAAGGGGTTGTATATCTGCTAATTAAATGGATTTTCTTTCGTTTTGTTTCTTGATTTCATTTATTAATTTGCAGTTGTGTAAGCCCTCACTTCCCCCTCACTACCATTTCCCTTTTGATTTAGGACAAAGTCCAAAGAACTTTGCGTCAGCTTTTATTTACGCAAACCGAAACATATTAAAAATTTACGGCTCGTTTACTGCGATTTGTTCAATTAAGTCGATACGTTTCCTGTTCAACCCCCTCCACCCCCTCTCTGTCCCCCCCAAAAAACTTGCTAGCCAAGTTTGCTCCTTTGCCTCGACTCCAACTCCGATTGAGACTTGGTCTCTGCCTGTGGCTCTGGCATTGGGTTTTGGTTTGGGGCTTTCTGCCAGCTCGGTTGCCACTTTTAATTTTCTTCAAGTTTATTTGCCCGCTCTTGCCTGTGATTGCTGCTGCGTCCTTTTGGGTGATGGGGTAGTGCTCCAACCCACCGACACCCGCTTACATCCTTGGCTTGGCTTCTTTTTTAATTTTTATTGAATTGGCTCTTGTTACTGCTTAGACTTTGAGTTGAAATTAAACGAGCGTGGTTTATGCTTGGAGCTTCTCAAGTGCCACTGATTGTGAGACGGAGTGAAATTTAATCAAGTTTCCCACTGTGGCAGCCAAAGGGTTGCACGTGCAACACACAGAGAGACGCCAATGGGAGATGGGTGCACCAGAAACAAAGAAAACAAGTCTCAAGTGCCTGGCCATTGTTAGTGCCAGTCAAAACTTTGCAGGCCACCCACTCTCATTAGACTGCCTATTCTACCACCTACACCACCTATACCACCTGCACCACCCGTTCGTAATTAAAACTCAGGCATATGCCAGATGCTTGAATGCTGTTTCCATGTTTGCATTTGCCAATGCTGTGTCATTAATTAAACAGAATGAAGCCGGACAGCGTTTACAAACTAATTGTGAGTAAAGTGCTTTGAAATTGGCTGACAGTTGCAACAGTTGAATGTTGCATGTTGCATACTGCATGCCGCCTGTGGCATATACACGTATGTCTTACAGTCTTTAATGTCAATAGTGTTGGCTCAAAGCTAATGGATGCTACGACCACGAAATTGCGCGTAACTTGGCACAATATTGACCAATATGGCAAATTGCGTACACGCCACGTTGCACAACAATGGACACAATGCAGCGAAGTGCACTCAGCAAGTCAGCAACATCATCATCATCAACAACTCGACAACAACATAAACACCACAGCGCCATAACAAACAGCGAACTGACTCTTGCAACCGCAGCAACCCCACCGCAAATATGCAAACACAGACTGCAGCGATCCACAGAATTCAGCACTGAGAGTTCGGCAACATATTCCACTACTACATACTATACACACGTCCAACCGCAATACTGAAGCTATGCACATCAACGTAATAATTGTAATAATGCGAATGCCGACACTTACAAACAGCAATAGCAACAACAGCAACAACAACTACTTCCAGTCAATGTTCATGGCAATGCGCCCAAAATATGTAGCATACATATGTGTGTTGTATGTGTGGCAAGAACGTCAACATGGACTCTCGCTAGCCTCTGCGGCTTAAGGTCGCTCAACCTCAAGCTAAGCAAGACATCAGGCAGCAGATAATGTTGCACAGACCAGGATGATGATAAAGATGATAATGTGGATGTTGATGATGATGATGAATAGGAGAATTGAAATTGGTTTGAAGATGTGGAAGATGATGCAGCTACTCGGGCGCAAACTTGAAATGAATTTGCATAAACTTTTAGCACGGACAAAACAGCAACAAAAACACAAGACTTTTGCCTAAGCTTGCCAGCAGCGAGGGTGGCATGAGAGTTAAGTTTACATACTTATATCTATAACTTTATATATGAATGTAACATATTGCCAACTGCTTGAGTAACCCACGCGCATAGCTGACTTTTTGGCAACTGGCAAGATAGCGTAGACTCCTGCTCTACTGTTCCGCCGTCTTCGTAAATTGAAATATGCTCTGCTTTTGCTGCAAAAACATGGTGCTCAGGTGCTCTGGTGCTCAGTTGCCCAGATGGAGCAGCTAAAGCATGAGGCAGAGTTAAAGGTAAAGGCAAGGCAAAGGGCTAACAATGTTCATGGTTTTTGACAAGGGTTAGAACTGTGACTGCCTTCCTTGTCTGCTGATATCTTCACTCTACGCTCTCACGTCTTGTCTCGTCTCGTTTCTTGCTAAAATGACTTTATTTGCAATATGGAAATATTTTTCATTATCCTGTCGCTTGTGCTCGTTCCCGTTCCCACTCCTGCTTCTGCTATTTTGTTTTGGACCTGTACCTGTCTTCATATTCCAGATTCCAAGTGCTGGGCTGCATATGTCAATCGATGTCACTCAGCTGCCAAGCGCTGTTCTCACAGCTCTCTGCATTGCTTGTGGTATATTTTGAGCTTGTCACGACATATTTAATGGCAATATTTTTGATGTACCACGTTAGACACACACATATATATGTGAGTCACTTACTTGCCAATTTTCTAAGACAACGAGAATTGATAGAACCCTCAGACAGAAAGAGGCATATATGTATTTTAAATGCAAATAATATATTTTACTTAAATTTAAAACTTGATTCCAAAGCAATTCAGTTTATGACAAGATTTAATAACATACTTTCTGGCGGTTTAATAATAATTTATTGCAATAAACTCTTTAACGAACACTATTACCAATAGTCTTTAATAACTGCTATGCATATCAGAATGCCTCTATGATTGTTTGCAAAATTGTATCTTCAACTCTGACCATAATCCACATATTGGACTCTTTCAACATTGAATGTTTGCTCAGTGCCATGATGACTTTATCAGAGCATCTGCATTGAAAGAGGGCAAGAGTGCTAAGTACGGAACTGGGCAAGAGGGAAGAGGAACTGTAAAACAGAAATTGACGGATATACATATATGTGTCGAGTGGTGAATAAAGAGAGCGAAAGTTGTAGCACTTGTGCAAACAGTTTGGCATAATGTGCTTTTGTCCGCTGGGTATTGATTAAACAGCCACGTGCCTAATGAAAACGCATAATAAATTAACATAAAAATTTTATATAATTGTTATCGCTTTTTGGTAAAGTACTTTACTGGTAGCAAAAAATACTGAAATGTAAGCACAGCAAATTATTTTTCTATTCATAATCATGGCACTATCTTTTACAGACCATAAAGATAAAAATATTCATAATAATAATTCTGAATAATTTATATAAATAATTTTATTCAATAAAATACATATTTGGTTTTTTCTTTCTGTTCTATTATAGTCTCTAAGGAATATACTGGATTTGTTTTTCGTTTCAAAACAGTTTTAAGTAGCAACAATTCAAAGACTTATATTCTTAAAGTTTGAAGTGTGGCTTGTTGTTTGGGGAATTTGATTAATTTTTTATTTACCAAGAATATTAAATTTAATAGAATCCAGTTCCCAATGGGTTCTTTATTGTTTTGGTAAATAAATGTTTTATCGCTGCATGCAAATGCTGCAAATTGCGATTGCAGTAAGTGTGGATTTAGAGAGACTAGCAAATGATGGGGGTGTACAATTTTATTGTCTGCACTTTTTATGCCAATTGTCAGGCGCGAACAACAATTCTGGGCATTATCCTTTCGACTCGAGACGAAGAAGAGCCGGAGATACAGAGAACTGGAGAAGAAGCTCAAAGTTGGCATCAGAGTCCAGTGATAACACGGCATTTGCTTAAACAAGCATAAATGTGAGTTGCTAAAAAAAACAAATAAAATATTAAAAAAAATAGGAAGAAAAGTTCTCGGCCATTTTAATTTGGCTAAGTAGCGTCAGTGACACTGACATCCAGACGGAGCGAGCGAGAGAGAAAGGGTCGAAATCACAGAAAGAGACGGAGTAGCTAAGAGGTTACAAATGCGGATACCTTTGCCGGGCAAAGGCAGTGAGTAAGAATATAAATATATAAGAAAAAAATACGCTAATTTAATTTTAACTTTGTTGGCAGCTGGACTGTTAGACTACTACCCTTCCAGCCCCATATCACCCCGCTGTCTTTGTCCTTGCCCTTGTCGTCGTGTCTGTTGCCTTATTCCCTTTTGTGTTTGATTCCGTTGTCAGCGTCTTTTTGGCGCTTTATGCTTGTGGCACACTTTTCGCAACGCATTAGCCCAGCTACCCCCAACCAGTCCCCAACCAGCCCTCCTTCCCCACAGCAAACATCAAATTTACCACTTTCTCCCCCAACCCCCTTCAACTTTCCATCTTCCATCTAAGCGCAAAAGGAACTTAACTGAGGCGAAAGAGTAAAAGTAAAATATTTGCCCGGCCATTGCAAGTGAGCAGCGCTGATTGCGGCACTAAAACGAAACGAGTTCTTTTGCAACGATAAGATTCCCCTTACCCTCTCCCTTACCGCTTGCAGCCCTTATCACACCGTTCTTATCCTGGGCTAGTCCCCTTTTTCCGAGTCCGCCACCCGATTTAATCACACTGAAGTTTGTCCATTTGCCGTTGGCCGTTGGCCGTTATTTTTTTCTTAATATGTATCATACCCGAACGGTTAATAAGACACTGCTGGCATACCCGACTAAGTACCAATTCTTTGCCTTAGTTAAAACAAAGTGAGTTTTGCAGGGTATAAGCATTTCGGTGACTATTTAATTCAGTAGCATTCTTACTCCAGTTAAGTCTATCTTATGGGCAAACTTTGTGAGTGGCTTTACGGCAGCAAGCAGCAAGCACCTACGCCTTCAGTAAGTTACGAGTACAATCGACAGCAATTTGCCACAGTCACATACATCCCCATCCAGCAACACAATGCGGCAGGCATCATTGACCAAATTCGTATTCACAAAGCATCCGATAAGCATAACAGTTGTCGTCAAGTCAACGTCGTGCCGCTGGCATTCACCTTACCAAGCAGTTGGTTGCCAGCACTTGGCAGGAGTTGCCACAAAATTGTCAGGAGTTGGAGTTCGGAGCTGAAACAGCAGACTTAGCCCAGCCGTGGCAATAATAGAGTTGGGGGCAGCAACAAATCGTCGCCAGCTGCCAACGACAATAAAACGTTTTACAATGTAACTAAGGCGACGACATGCTGCATGCCGCTTGCCGCTTGCTGCATGCTACATGCCACTTTGTTGAACGTGGCTTCCCAACTCCATGACTGTGTTGAAATCTTCTTGGGCTTCAAATTGAAAGTCCTTCTCATATAGCTATAATGTGCTGCGAATCGCCAACACAACTATGTTGATAATTGTTTATTGCCGAAATGTGCTGAATTCTCCGTAGTTGACTAATCTCAATATTTGGCGATATGGCAGTTTCTATGTGTGTGAATACTTTACTGCTATAAATATTGTAAGCTTCTATGTTTTGCTTTCAGTACGATTTCTCAAATTGAGCAGTAATGTTGCGAATTATTTTCTTGTTCTCGGCTTTGAGTCTAGCCTTTGCTCTTGAGATCGCGCCAGTTGAAAGAGAGGGTATATTATAAACTTTGATTATAGAATATAATTAGCTAAATTTCAGTTCTTTCTATAATCATTTTGTTAAGCGGATGAGATTTGTACAAGGCTGGACGGAAAACCAGGATATTGTGTCCCCTTAGGTAACTGTCCGTATATTATCAATTTATTTGCGAATAGGAAATCTACAGGAGTTGGCTTTACAACAAGTGAAGATAGATACATCAGAAGTTCAATTTGCTCGCCCTTTAAAAAGGTAGAGTTATTTCAATTCAGTTTGCAGCAGTAGTAAATACATTTTAACTCTCTTCATTCAGGGTCATGTATGTTGTGAAAGTGAAGATAAAATATCGCAAGGAATTCAAGAATTGCCGATGAAACAATGTGGAAAGGTTTCAATAGACATGGTGCTCGGAGGCAATGAAGTAATCTTAATGTCTAGACCCTGGATGGCTCTACTTCGATTCAGAAACAATGAAGGCATTGAAGACTTTATGTGCAGCGGGTCGATTATTAGCAAACGTAAGTGAAACCATAAGCCCATGTTATTAACTAAAAACTTATTTCATAATAACATTTTTTTCTTTCATCAGGTTATATATTAACTGCGGCTCACTGCTTCACCGATCAAAAACTGTGAGTATAACCTTAGTTTAAAAGTAATTCAAATCATACTTACTGTGAGAAATGTATTTTTTAACATACAAAGATTATTTGTGCGTTTGGGCGAACACGACTTAGCCACGGAGGAAGATTGCAGATATCTTCATGGCGGCCGAAAATGTACACCTCCAATTCAGGATATTGAAGCTGAAAGAGTATTCATACACGAACACTTCCTAAATGGCTCATTTCATAACGATATTGCTCTAGTTAAGTTAAAAGAAGACGTAAATATAACAGGTAAGTTAAATATTAATATATTTAACAGTTGAAACTTAAATGTTTCAGTTTATCATAGAGAGCAGAAGATCCATTTGTCTGCCGGTTAACAAAACTCTTCAACAGAATGTGGAAAAAATTGAATCATTTACGGTAACTGGATGGGGTCGCACTGAAAGCGGGCAATTATCTAATATTCCAATGGAAGCTAAGGTTATGCAAAAGAACCTTACGAGCTGTCAATCATCTGTTGAAACTCAAATATGTGCTGGTAACTCCAAATTTAATTCCTGCAGTGGTGATTCTGGCGGCCCCTTATGGTTTGCCGGTGCAGTTTTTGAAAAACAGCGCTATGTACAATTTGGAATTGTCAGTGGAGGTTCAGAAGCATGCAATAGCAGCACTCCGGGTATCTATACGAAAGTTGGTAGTTTTATTCCCTGGATTGCCTACAAACTAGCTACCAAGTAGTAGTACCAAACTTATTGAGTGTGAGTCATTATGCAACATAGAATTTGTGTACAACATGATTATATTTTTAAACATTTTTGATAACCTAATGCCTGTTTTACCATTAATAAATACAAGCCCATGTAGAACAGCAAAACATATCTTTTGATTGTTTCCGATTGCTTGTGTTATTGTGGGTAGATGGGACGTGTTACTAAAAAGTATAATACAAACTGTGACGTAAAAATATTAAATATTCGACCTTGTTGCTCTTAGAATTTTTGAGACAGACAGACGCCCATTACTATATAGACTCGGCTTGCCATGCTGATCAATTATATTTATATATCCAACGTCTCCTTTATTGATATTTCTATTATACTTTCATCGAAAGTCACAAATACTTCTCGCCAGTAACCAGTTACTGTAATCGATTAAAATACATGTACTCTCAATTAAAGAGCAAAGAGTGCACTTATATCACTCTCAGCACGAGTACATGAACTTAGAGAATTTCTTGATAATTTCTGCTCCCAAACGCGATCAGCAGTGCCATAAATATGTGGGCATATGAGATTTGGTTTTAGTATGATTTCTCGAGAGCAATCGTCATGTTCTGCGTCGTATTGCTGATTTCTACATTGAGCTTTAGTTTTTCTTACCAGCTCGCTCCTGTTGAGAGGAATGGTACGGTATCGAATGTGTGAATCGGCATATAATTTGTTTCATTTAAGTTATTATTATATACTAATAATATTTAGCTGATACAATTTGTGTAAGAAGTGATGGAAAACCTGGATATTGTGTGAATTTAAGTAACTGCTCGGCTATTTTTAATATATTTGAGCGAAGTCGTGCTGGAACTCCATTTGAACCACATGAAAGGATTTACATCAGAAACTCGAGATGCTCCACCCATAAGAAGGTAGAGTTACTTGATCATTTGTGGCTACAATAATATAAAAGCTTTCACAAATCAGGGCTACGTGTGCTGTGAAAGTAAAGATATAATATCTCGGGGAATAAAAGAATTGAATAAGAAGAATTGCGGTAAATTTTTGAGAAACCTGGTGCTTGGAGGTAAAGAAGTTATCTTAATGTCAAGACCTTGGATGGCTTTGCTAAAAACAAGAAAAGTAGGAATCGAAGACTTTTCATGTGGCGGTACCATTATTAATAAGCGTAAGCGAATCTATAAAGGAAAGTGTTTGAGTATTAACTGATTTGATCTCTACTATCAGGTTTTATATTAACTGCGGCCCATTGCTTTAATAATCAAGAATTGTAAGTACATACTGTTCTTAAAAGATGTTAATGAGAGAATTGTACATATGTTATTATACGAAGATTATCTGTGCGTTTGGGTGAACACAACATAACCTCGGATCAAGATTGTAACCTCATTAGCGGAAGATGGAAATGCGCAGATCAGGTTCAGGATATTGAAGCTGAAAGAGTGTTCATACACGAGCATTACACACAAAACGAAAATAAAAATGATATTGCTCTAGTCAAGCTTAAAACTGACATAGATTTAAGTGCAAGTAAGTTCAGTATACAAAGAATTCACAGTTCAAACTGAAATGTATATTTCTATAACAGATAACGTTAAGCCCATTTGTCTACCGGTTGACGAGTCTTTACGGGAGACTGAAAACGGAAATGCAACATTTTACGTAACTGGCTGGGGTAAATTCAATGAAAACTATCTGTCTACTGTTTTACTAGAAGCAAATGTTACTAGTGTTAGTCGTGTAGTCTGTCAGGTAGCATTTGGTAAAGATATAGACACATCTCAAATATGTGCTAGCCATCCCAAATCGGATTCCTGTCAGGGCGACTCTGGTGGCCCATTGTCATATCCGGCTGTATTGAATAAACGTCAGCGCTTTGTACAGTTCGGCATCATTTCTTTTGGTTCGAGTGAATGCGTTGAAGGGAATCCAGGTGTCTACACTAAAGTAGCCAGTTTTATTCCTTGGATTGCCTATAAAATAGCTAAGTACTCAAAAGTGCAGATTGATGATTTGTTGAATGAACGTATTGAACTCATTTAAAAACATACAATTATGTTACTATGCAGCAAATCCATTTTAAAGACTTGTAAGAAAATGTTATTACAAAAAAATGAAATAAAATAAAAGTAATATGTATGAAAGCATTTATGAATGTTTTGGTTTATTGAGCCCTGTAATCTATATTGTTAATTACGCTTTTGCAGTTGCATAATATGTATATAGTAATAAGAGAGAAAAAGAGTGCAATCTGCTGATAAGGCCTTCAAACACACACAACATTGCTTATAAAATATAAGGAATTGTGAGAAACACGCTTAGTGCGATTTTGCCACTTCTACTGTAATGTACCAAGCTATATTGTTAATCTCTGTTTTGAGCCTGGGTTCAGCTGTCCAGCACGCAGCAACTGTTGTAAGAAATGGTATAGTATATTATGTGAACCATTTGAATTCTCTTATATTACTAAAATAATATTGACTAGCGGATGAGTTGTGTATAAGAGGAGATGGAAAACCAGGATATTGTGTGAATTTAAGTAATTGCTCGGCTATTTTTAATATATTTGAGCGACGTCGTGCTGGAACTCCATTTGAACCACATGAAAGGAATTACATTAGAAACTCCAGATGCTCCACCCATAAGAAGGTAGAGTAACTTGATCATTTGTGGCTACAATACTATAAAAGCTTTCATAAATCAGGGCTACGTGTGCTGTGAAAGTCAAGATATAATATCTGAAGGACTGCAAGAATTGTCAACGAGTAAATGTGGCAGATTTGTAGTAGACAAGGTGTACGGAGGTGATGAAGTTATTTTAATGTCAAGACCCTGGATGGCTCTACTTCGATTTAGAAACATTTTTGGAGCCGAAGAATTTACATGTGGCGGTACCATTATTAACAAACGTAAGTAAAACTACAAACACATGTAATCAACTATTTCATTATAAATTTTTACTACCATCAGGTTTTATATTAACTGCAGCCCATTGCTTTAATAACCAAGAATTGTGAGTATAATCTAAAGCTAAATCTTAAATGAAATCTTAAATTAATGTGCCATTTATATAGATTATTTGTGCGTTTGGGCGAACACGACTTAGCCACGGAGGAAGATTGCAGATATCTTCAAGGCGGCCGAAAATGTGCAGCTCCAGTTCAGGATATGGAGGTGGAAATAGTTTTTATACACGAACAGTACTCAAGACACTCTGCTCATAATGATATTGCATTAGTGAAGCTTAAAAGCGTTATAGATTTATCTGCAGGTAAGTTCAATATGAATACAATTCGCACATTAAATTTAATCAGACTTCTCTTTACCACAGACAGCACTAAGTCCATTTGTTTGCCGGTAGACAAAACTCTTCAAGAAAATGTGGAAACTATGAACAACTTTCGTGTAGCTGGATGGGGTAGGACCGAAGAGGGAGTTGGTTCTAATGTTCCAATTGAAACACTTGTTACTAGAAAAGATCTCGGAGTCTGTCAGCTATCATTTTTTAGGCGAATTGTGTCAACTCAAATATGCGCTGGTGATCGTGGAAGGGATTCCTGTGATGGTGATTCTGGTGGTCCATTGGCATATCCGGATATATTTATGGGAGCCCAGCGTATTGTACAATTTGGAATTGTCAGTTTTGGCTCAGTGAAATGCGGTGATGGCAATCCGGGTGTCTATACTAAAGTTGGCAGCTACATTCCCTGGATTTCCTATAAAATAGCTACCAAATAGTTTATGAATTTAGTTAAACTTTATTAGTATTTACTAAATACAATATACATACCAGTTTTTAAATGCAGTCTGCAATTTCTGAAAGAGCATTGAACTCGTCTCAAGTTTCTAAAAATAGTTTAATTGTTGCAGCAACGCGTCGCAGCGCTTCGAATGTTTAGTTCCGCTGCCGACAGTCTGAAGAAGCCCCAATCTGCCACTTCCTATGAATCTATAAATATCCACAAATGCACCCTATGCTATATTCTAACAGACACGCGACACATCAGCTGGCTCTGGGCTCTGTCTGCTCTCGACATCTGTGCATCCAGATTGGTATTTGGAGAAGTAGTACGCAGACTACCCCAAAAGTCTTTCGGCAGTGCCACGAACAACGTCATGGAGTACAGAAGTGCCCCCATTCTGCCGACCTATGCAGAGTCCTGGTTCGTATAGAATTAATTTAAGTTTTTCAATCTTTTCTATAGCTTAAGTTCCATTTATATAGTGCCACCGAAAATTACTTGAAGAAAGATTCACTCTGTCAGACACTATTCCCCTATAAGACGCTTAGAGAGCCGGATCCAGCTATCATACTGATAACATTAGCCGTGGTAATTGGCTCCTTCTGCCTGCTTAGCGGCTTTTTTCTGCTCTGTGTGGTATCCAAGGCGTGGCAGGACGAAACATCCGAGGCTATACTACTAATGGGTAAGTGTATTATATAGATTTTTTAATAGATCTGCACAATAACTTTAAATACACCAAGGCATTGGCTTCTTTATCACATCGCTATCTTGTGTAACTTGGAAACTAACGAACGCCCAGCGTCTGGCCCAGTTACAGGAGACTATTTCGGTTTAGTCAACTAAATATATGTATTTATTTAAAATTCAATAAAATCTTAGTTTATAAATGATACCTAAATGTATGGAAACTGTACGTTTGCTGTGGGTAAGGGATCAGCACGGCGTGTATTCGCATAATCTACCCTTCTTAGATTTAGCTACCTGGTTAGGGTATCCTACCTGAGCATTGTTAAGATTTGAGCTCAGTTTGAGGAAAACCTTTGAAGCAGCCACTACTATTACTACAAGATGCCACATTTGAAGCAGTTGCTGATGTTTTCCGCCTTGCAAATGTTGCAGCTGCCACATCGGTTTCTAGTAAAAATCTCAAATTTGTGCCATACAACAGATTTTCAACGTTACATGAGGTAAGTTCGACAAATTGCATATGCATTTATAAAAATAGAAAATGATTTGTATATATTTTAATAGATTCATTGAAGGCAACTTAACTCCAGTCTAATTGCTGATTAAACTGTTCAAACCTCATCGATTCTAATTGCAACGGAATTAGACGAAAGTGACGACATTCTGAAATCGACTATCAATGCGGCAACGATTGTAATTTTGCGCAGCAAATTTTGTCTTGTGCTCGACTTAAGAACCAAATCACGTAACTCTCCGATGCCAAAAAATAAAACAAGAAAACAAAAACAAAAGCAAAAAGTTTGTGAGTGAGACGATAACAAATTTGTATGACTGTCAAGCGTTTGACACAGCTTAACTGCTGAGCTGCAGAGCTCACCAAGAGCAAAAGTGAGTTTGCAATTGAGAGACATCATTTGATCAGAACATTGGGTTTTCTCCACAAAATCTCTCTCGCACACTGGGGAAAAACACACACCGACAACACTTTAGAAATAAAAAGTCTTGACCAGTTGTAGCAGTCAGTTAGTTAAATTCACAAGTTTGAATAGTGCACACAGACTCACAGTCTCACTCTCGGTCTCAATCTCTAACAATCTAAATCGATTTTAAATAAAGCTAAATAATCTACAGCGACAATGTTGGCTTGTAAACGCGCCTTTAAGTTGGTTATACGCACAATATCCATGTTCGGCCTATTCATGGTGATGAGCGCCATTTACCAGCAGCACGATGATCCCGGCTCCCACTACTTGCATCCCAGACACACCATGCAATAACATTATATATACCTTTAATTGTATACACTAACTATGCTTAAGTGCTTCGCTTTTAATAATTACGATTTAAGTGTTTATATACATATATGCAAATTCATTTCAATAATAAATTGCAATTGAACAAAAGCTATAAAAAATATTTAAAATACACAAATGATGATAAGCTGCCGCGAAATACAGCTAAGCCAGTGGCTTTTCATAAACACTACGAACATTAAAATCAGGTTTTATTTATTGATTAAACGCCAACATTTTCTATACTACAGATAACACCTTAGACTTCTTGGGGTTTCGCCCGACTGGAAATTCCCAAGCATGCGAGTCGTGTGCAATTTCACCTATATACATTTGTATGCATTATTGAAAAAGTTGATTTCGTTTACATCGATTAATTGTTCAATCAGACATATGAATATAGTATGCTATAAAATTAATTACATTTAAATTGCCAATCAAGTTGTACTTCTCCTGAACGTATCCGCATCTACACTTGAGTTTTGTTGGCGTTCAGCAGCTGTGCTTATTTTTGCAGTAATATTTGGTCTGACCTCTTGACCTGATCCAACCATGGTTAGTTTTGTTGTTCCCACATTTTTGAGCTTCTCTTCGTTAGCCTTTCTTGCCGCCTGTCGACTTCGCATTAGCAGTTTCATATCAATCTATAAATAAATATTTATTAAATTATGATATGGTATTTTAGATATGTGCACATTTTGCTATTACAGGAATGTCTGATTTTAGTGCTAAAGAAATGCCTCTTTTATAGATCATGTGAACGATATGCGGTAATGATTTAAAAAATATTAACAATTGTTTAAACATTTTCGCACATGTTTCCTGTACACATTCAATTGCACTCAGCTGATCACATCAGATATTCAAGAAACGTAAGTATGACGGAGTTCTTTCAACTGTCTCCATAAGAACGTTGACAACTCCCAACTTTCAAGGTTACAGCCCTCGGGCATATATGTACCAGACATGATCCAAATATGTCTCAACACTCAAGTGCTTGCCATTGTTTGTCTTAAATGGGATTTGCATTGGACAAAATCTTTTCTTTTTTTCATTATTTAATTAAAATTAATTTAACACTGTTATTGAGAATCATAAGAAAATATAGGTTTTAAATAAATTTATAAATATCTGAACTACAGATATATAAAGAATATTTTCTATATGCAAAGTTTCAGTGGAAATCAGTGTTGTCGATTCAGCACATTCATAGCATGTCTCGGAAGCAATTATTCAACTTGTTAATTCTGCTTTTTAGCTTTTTTTCTACTCAAAAAATTCTGTCAACACTGATGCGAAGGTTGTAAAACCGACTAAGATTTCAATTTGTAGAAACTGTATATATTCTGTATATAGCTCTGAACTGCTCTAGCACACATTCATAGTTGTTTATATTAATATGCATTCTAGCTTATAAATATGTATTATTTAGGCTTTTAACTAACTCATATTGAGTACATATAGAGGTTGCATTTGACCAGATTTACAAGTCGCTCGCGAAGTGTTGAATCAACATGAAGTCGGTCTTACTATTAGCCTCTGTATTTCTAATCGGAATCAGCACAGCTGAAGGTAAGTTTCTACAAATCAGTGTTGATTAGATATCAGTTAAATCTCATCTTCAATTAGAGCTTAATCAGGATGAATTGCGTACGTTGGAACAACAGGATTGTGGTACCTTTAAAGATAAAGATTTGTCTTTGAATAATAATGAAGTTAATATGGGATCTAGACCTTGGATGGCAATGATCAAAATAAAAATATCAGAAAGAGAAGAGTTTGTTTGTACTGGAACTTTGATCAGTGATCGTAAGTAATTACAATTTGATGTTGTTTATGAATTATTGCTATTGCAATTTAATTCGCAGGCTTTGTTTTAACTGTTGCACACTGCTTTGGGAATAACGACGCGTAAGTTATAAATATTATTCATTTATTTATTTATAATGCGAAGTATTCCTTGTTATCTATAGAAAATTGGTGCGTTTAGGTGGACACAATCGAACGTCCGATGTAAATTCGAAAACTTTACCCACTGTTGAGGATATTGACATTGAAAAAGTTATTGTACACGAAGACTATAGACAACATGCTAATGATATAGCTCTATTGCAGCTCTCTCGAAAAGTCGTTTTTAATGGTGAGCTAATTATTCAGTCATAAATTAATGACGAATGTTAATTCCGAATCTGTTTTATTCAGAACATATAAGGCCCATTTGCTTGCCACTAACTGCTGCACTGCAACAACAAGTGGATTCTCTGGAAAGTGTGCTCCAAACCGGATGGGGTCTAGATAAGGATCGAAACGAAGTTATAACTCTGCGAGAAGAAGAGCTTCAAGGTGTCGATCGTCAAAAATGTGCTGAAAATTTGCTAAAAAAAAATTTGATAAAAGTTGAGCCAAGTCAATTTTGTTCCAATATGAATGGTGTATTGTGCCGCGGCTCATCCGGAAACTCTATAAGCAAACCTGTGGAATTCAAGGGAAAACAACGTTTTGTGCAGTTCGGCATTGTATCTTTAGGAGACTCAGGATGTTCGAAATCCAGCCTAGCAGTCCACACCAATGTCGGCAGCTTCATGCCCTGGATAACCCGTGTACTTGGACAGCCATTGTGAAGCTATGAAGAAATTTAAATGCTTTTTTAAATTAAATTAAAATTTGAAAAATCGGAAATGTATTTTGTTTTTTTGTAAATACTATGTTAAATTCATTAAATTCGGTTTGAGTCTTAGATAAGACTTTGTTTTCCATTTACCTTTTTCGAACATATACTTTTGCCATAAAATTGGGTATGGCAGTCAGTTCCCAAACCAGTGAAATGTTGTAGTTCTGGCAATATTCGCCAGGTGGCGCAATACAAGTACGCGTGGAATTGTCAGAGGGCGCATTTCAACTGTTGCCTCCTAATAGATGTCAACGCAGTTTATTCTTCACATCATTCCTGAATATGGTAGATGGATATCCAGTAACCCATATACAGAACTATTCAAAGCTTTATGGACACTATTTTTAATTTGACATTGAATCTGAAAATTATTATATTAAAAATGGCTGATATACCTATCAATAAAACGAATAACTATAACCGCCGTTTTGAAACGATGTGAGATGATAGAGTGAGTGATAAAGATAATTATGCATTAAGAAGTTTAAAGAAATTGAGTTGTTTAAATTATGATTAACAAATCTAATTAATCGAAATCTTGTGCTGTCAGAAGATGAACGAACGACACTGAGGGGTTCAAAGCAGTACAGAGATAGATAAGACTTGAACTCGAAATCGTTTACACTTTTCGAATATTTCATTTTTAAATATTTATTTATATAAATTATATAGACGCTTGACTATAAATTGAGGCTGCGTTTGGCCAGATTTATTAGTCGTTTGCAAAGTTTTCATTCAGCATGAAGACGGTCTTATATTTGATCTGTGCAGTCCTAATAGGATTTAGCACAGCTGAAGGTAAGTGTTTACTAAACAAAGGTGTATTTACTAATAAGGTTCTATCTTAAACTAGAGATTAATAGAGATGGAATGCGTATATTGGAACAACAAGATTGCGGGGTATTCAAAGAGAATGATTTGTCCTTAAACAATAACCAAGTCAATGTGGGATCTAGACCTTGGATGGCGTTGATCAGAATTAATGATAGCAGACGCGCAACCGAATATTTTGGTTGTACTGGAACTTTAATCAGTGATCGTAAGTTATCTGAGTTGTAAACTGATAATAAGTTTTTCAATTGAAATATAATTCACAGGCTTTGTTTTAACTGTTGCCCACTGCGTTCACGAAAAAGAGGTGTAAGTTATAATATAATATATATATAAGTTATAATATAAAATATATATATATAATATAATATATAGTTATAATTTTTTCTTATGTATTATTTTCATTTGTTGCTTATAATAGGTTATCGGTGCGTTTAGGTGAACACTACCGAAAGCATAAGGTAGTAGAGCCCAGTATTCTGCCCAGCGTTGAGGATATTGACGTTAAAAGAGTTATTGTACACGAAGGGTATAGATCTCGTCAATCCTCAAATGATATTGCTCTATTGCAGCTCTCCCGAAAAGTCGTTTTTAATGGTGAGCTAATTATTCAATTATAAATTAATGACAAATGTTAATTCCGAATCTGTTTTATTTAGAACACATAAGACCCATCTGCTTGCCACTAACTGCAGCACTGCAACAACAAGTGGATTCACTGGAAAGTATGCTCCAAACCGGATGGGGCTTTGACAAGGATCGAGACGATGTGTTTACTTTGCATGAAGAGGAACTTCCATCTGTTGATCATCAAAATTGTTCCCTAGGCTTGCCCAAACCCTTTCAACTTCAACCGAGTCAATTTTGTTCCTACATGAATGGTGTATTGTGCCTTGGTACATCTGGAAATGCTATAAGTAAACCAGTGGAATTCATGGGTAAACAACGTTTTGTGCAGTTCGGCATTGTATCTTTCGGAGCCACAGGCTGTACGAAATCTACTCTATCAGTTCACACTAATGTCGGTAGCTTTATGCCCTGGATAGCCCGAACATTGGAACAGGGAGAATTGTGAAATATAAATACTACTTGATTACATCCTCGAATTATTAGCTCGAATAAAAATTAAATACACTAAAAATATAATAACGCCACACATATATCAAAGACAATGTCTGTTGAGAAATAAGAAATAAATATTTGGCACTTTTGTTTCAATTAGTCAATACACAAACCAGATAAACGTTGTATTTAGTTCCGACACTATTCACTAGATGGCGCACTGCTTTTGCTCGGGTAGTATAGAATATAATTGTTAAAGGGCGCATGAAATAAATTAAATTTAATATATAATAATGTACAAATATTGTAGATTTATTAAGTGACTTTGCAACTATGCGGCTACAGGCTATAAACATTACAAAACAGTCGATTAAAAGTGTATACAATATACAGTATATAATAATATATGAATCCATATCTTAATACTAATTAGCTAAGTCTGAAAATACATACATAACATAGAACTATATACAAAACGAACAAAGGGAATTACGAGTATATGGCAATTGGCAACTGACGATTAGGATTTTCCATTTGCTTTTCCGTCTACTTGTTGAAGTTCTCAATCTGTTGAAGCACCCAGCTGCGTGAAGCTGCCTGGCTGAGATGCGGTGGGCACAGAATAGTGCCTGGATGATGTCCCAGTAGTTCTTGGAGAATGGCCCTTGTGGGTTTTGGAGCTATCTGTGGAGGAGCAACATGACGCTGGGAACTACATCCACCCGTTGGCGGAGGCGGTGGCGGACTGCGGGGTCTCTTGAGTTCATACTCCCCACTGCGTTTCTCATTGTTGTCATCACTGTAAATGGCCGAGTCCCGAAAATCATTCTCCAAACTATCCTCCACATGCTGTTCGTACTCAAAGCTGGATGAGGGATGAGGCAGCTCTGCGGCAGATCTCTTGCGTTGCTGGTCACACATGCTGTCACTGGAGGTGCACGATGATGAGGTCAGGGAGAAGACAGAGTCACGTTGCAGTGATGCCTCCGAGCTGGCAATGATGCTAAAGAGTGTCTTGGGATCTGCATAATCCACATGAGCCATACGCTCACCCACAGCCTCACTGCCCTGGCGATGCAATATGCTCTGTCGGCACATTTCGCTCACATCGGATACTCTACGTTCCGGCGGACGATTACTGCGTCCGAAAGCCATGCTTAGATTATCAATGGATTTGAGAGCACGGGGCAGCAATGAGATCTCCGAGTGGCTAACATTCTCCAGGGTTGCTTTGCTGCCAGGGTTGCTGCCGTTGCTCAGCAGACGCTTCATCAGATTCTTTGGTATGGGACGTGCATAGAGGGCATCTGTCTGGTCAGTATCGCGTTCTGTAGACTCCATGCTTAAATTAATCACAGTCGGTTGACTGTCACGCTTGAGCGTTGACCCAGAGCTTGACTCAGAGCCGGTGCTATCACGCTGCAGCACTGTATCCTCGCCAACACGCTGCAGTACACCCTCCGGGGAGTAGACCAGCGTCACATAGTCCGATTCTGGTCTCGGAGCGGAAGGACGCTTCTCGCGTGGCTTAAAGTATTGCACGGACTTGGCACGCCCAAGTACGGGAGAGAATTTGTAGGGTACATGGACATTGCGGAGTAGAGTCTCATAGATGGGTTCCTCCTGCTCTGCATCCGGGTGCTGCTGCTGCTCAGCCTCCTCCAGGGGAGGCGGAGAACGCGATGGCGGACGAGGAGGCAATGGTGGTGCTTCCTGTGAGGGACTAAGTGGACTTGTTGGCGTACCAGCTTGACTGCTCTCCCGTCGCTGCTTCTGCTGTTTGTTCTTGTTGTAGATGCGCTCAAACTCCTTGTTGTTCTTGAGCAGATCCAGCACAATTTCCGCATCTCGCTTGGATTTCTCTGCCGGTGAGAGTGTGGCAGTTTCCACTTGATCAATGTAATACTGTTGCTCCGACTGTTCGTGAACATCGGGCGTCTCCTGTGCCTCCTCCGCCATCTCGAGATCCTCCGTTGATTCAGTGATCTTTAGGACTGTGCTATCAAACTCACTGAGATCCATATAGAACTTGGAACAGCTCTCCTTGCGGCTAAAGCGCTGCTTCTTGAGCGTCGCAATTCTCTTGGGCATTGTCTTATGATTATACTGCTTGACCTCAAAGAAACCTTTGCCCTTTGTCTTGCGCTCACTTAGATCTGGCTTGCTGCCCCGCAATGAGGCAGCACTATCATCATCCGCTTCCGCTCGCTCATCCAACCCAAAGTCTCCGATGCGTGGCACCGACTTGCTGCGCTCCTTGAGTGCCTTGTAGCTGAACACTGGACTCTGGGACTTGGTACGACTGCGTTGATCCCGCAGAATGCACACACACTGCTCCTGCTGCTGCTGATCTATATTACACTTGCAGTGCTCCTTGCTGGGACTCGCCTTGGCATCGGTAGAGTCCCGTTTGCCACTACGATATCGCACTGCAGCTGCCAATTTCTGTAGCGCTGTATCATCCAGACTATTGTTCCGAGACAGTGGCTTTGTGGGCTTAGCCTGCTGATCCTGCTCTGTCTCCTGCTGTTCCAGCGATTCATTAAAGCTGTCAAATGAACTGGAGTTGCTCACAGTCTTTCGCTTGAACTTGGAATTACGCAGACGTATCTCACTTCTCCGACCGGCGTTTCTGCGCTCCAAATACGTGGGTGTTGAGTTGCTGTTCGAGTGCAGACTCCACTTCCAGGTGCTGCGATCGGGCGTACGATCTGTCCAAAGAGACGAATTTCAATGTTAATATCGGTATAATATATAGTTGGTAAGTTGAAAGCACAAGGCATAATGCAAGCAAATGCTGAATATGATCGAGAGTGCGAACAAACACCAGCAACAAACATTCTAGGCACTACGAAAAGAGAAACTTGATCATCAATTGGACAAAACACATGCAGTTTACATACTGTAACAAGTTCAATGATACTAGCCTAAGGGGCAGAGTTAAGAAAATAATTCTATGGGGTTTATGTGTAAAGTTTTTTTAATTATTCATTCAAAGAATCATGCAAAAATTGTGCATTTTACCGTATTCTATTCTAAAATTCTGCATTAGGCTAGTTTAGTTGAATGATTTAAGGAGATTTGTTGTCGGGTTAGTAGCATAGCAGAGCATAACTGGGCATAGGATAATGTAGGGATTAGAATGAGAGCATGCTGGACACGAACCAGTGAAGCAATAAGCCAATTTATCAAACACAAACCAAAAAAAAAAACAAGCGTTAGAACGGGAAAAATTTGAAAAAACTCAAAATACTTACTAAGACTGCGACCGGAAATTTCTATGCCAGCGCCGTCAAATACCATATAATTTTTACTACATACGATTACGGTTACGATAGCGATTACGATAACGTTTAACGGTTAACAGTTAAGTTGTACTACGTATTATTTTGTTAGCTATTATTAAAATTTTGAAATAGCATGGTTTTTTTTATTTATTTATTTATTTTTGGGGGATCAAGGAAGGAAAAGTGGTAGCGCTTAGTTCAGTCTCTGGTGTAATTTTGTTTTTTAGCCTTAGGAACGCCTTAAAACTAATTAAAGTTTTCTTTTCTTGTTTGGTTTGGGTGGTTTAGTTTTAGAATGCATCACTGGTAGTACTACAACGGTAAACATATAGCAAAAAAAATATAAATATTATATTATAAATACTGAAATGTTAAATAAAGAGCAATTGTTACACAGAAAGGCCAATTAAAATTATACAACTATTAGTTAGTCACACAATAAAACACCGCAACCAATTATAAATAACATATAATATACATACATATATCAACTTTTGATGGCGACCAAAACACATAAAACCATAAAGCGAGAGAGAAAGATCTCATACTTATTATTATGTAGGTACAGTTGTGACCAAAACATGCACGTTTGCAATTAAAATGCCCAAAAGTCAGACACACATAAATCAACTTGCCACTGTGCCACTTGCGTCGCAGATATGGCACGATTTTGGCCCAAAAAAACAACAAAAAAAAATTTTAAAATTGAAAACATTCAAAAGGCTTCACACTGTGCTTATGTGTGATTATGTCACTAGTGTTGCACTCTGGAGCCTGTGAAGCGCTGATGCACTGTCAGAAAAAGGGTTTAAATTTGATGATTTGCTACTAAAGAGAAATATTTATGAGTCCTACAAATTTCATAACGATAGAATAGTAAACTTAGTAGTTATAATCAATTGTACTCAATGCGCTTGCAGTTCCAAGAACAGTGAAGTCATATAGCGCTGTTAGACTGTTAGAGTACAAAAATGAGCTTTTAAAGCTCTAATCTTATTTAATTTTCGTTCAGTGTAGAGTTGTTGAGGCAGAGCCCGCATAGCTATAACTACTACATCATTCATTCCTTTCCAAATTGAAATTGTTATGTGTTTTGATCGTCGCCACCAACAAATAGCAAATAGCAAATGAAACTAAATCAAACAAACAGCGACAAACAGCAACAGCAAATACAACAACAACAACAACAACAACAACAACAACAACAACAACAAGAGTACTACACAGACACACAGACACACTTGGAGTAAGTTAAAGCTATGCAAAGAAAAGCAGCTTGTCACTGTGTCTGCGTCCGCGTGTCCGTACTGCTCTGTGCCTATGACTGACGCTCACCTTCCTCGTTGCCCAGCTGGTAGACAAGTTCCTTGGCCCGCGTGGGTATATCGAGCTCCTCGAGCATAACACCTTTAATGTGCTGCGTCCAAATGCGCTTCTGGTCACGATTTCGCGCAGTCAGTTTGATTTGATTTCGAGGCTCATCAAAGGGTATTACATAGAAGCTGGTCGGCTCTCCAGGCAAATGCTCGCTTAACATCAAGTTCTTTTGCTAAAAAAGAGAGTTGAGATTAGATGCTGATGATAGTTGCTGATGTTTTGTTTTGATGTTTGTTTGGCTTACTGTTATGAGGCTCTTGAACTGCAGACGACCGTCCTCCTTTTGCTTCGTTATGATGAGCATCGTCTCGAAAAGTAGCACCTGACGCGGCTTGCTGTGCTGCTCCATTAAGAGGCCCTCGTGTCGCAGCTCTCGGAGCACGCTGAGATCTGTCAAGTTGGAGATTGTGAATTTCACATTTCTAGGAATGTACAAACGCGTGTACAACACGTACCTGGTCCCATCCAGCCGTCCAGTATGCCGGATAGCTCCTTAACGCGACTCTGTTGCTCCTGCTTCCTCTTCACCTGATCAATATTATGGGCCACCTGACGCATTATGGCATACGCCTCGGCCACCTCCTTGACATCGCAATGCTTACGCAGGCTCTGCAAGCAAAAGGATGTTACATTATTTCAAAAGGATCAACACTGTATGCGTGGATGCCACTTACGTCCAGCAGCAAATGGTACTTGAGTATACGTTGCACCGGTTTCAACAGATACGAGCCAAGGGGCAGGCGATGTTGCAGCAACTTCTGCGTGGAGGCAAGCAGCGAATTCGTGTGCTTCGCCTGCAGTAGTTTGGTCAACAGAGAGATGGCTTCCGGGTAGCTTGTGCTGGAAAAAACAAAAAAAAAAAACAAAAGAAAAGATATAATAAATACACAATGTAATAAAGCTACTGATTTATGGCAACCAAAAAACTGTTGAGCTCTTCATCAGACAGACATGAAGGTAACATACACGAAAATTTGAATTTAAAATCAACTGTAGGAGGAGGACTTCAAAACTGCCATTGAACAAGTCCAAGTCCAAGTACCAGTACCAGTCTGGACTGTGACTCTGGTCTTCATGATATATGCTTAGCTGTCAGTTGGGGCGACAAATCAAACTGCGACCATCAACGTTTCGCAGTTGGCCGCAAATTGACAGCGACAGCAGCGGAGCACAGAGCCAAATGTCAGCTCTTAAATGGAACATGGAACATGGAACTTGGAAGAGTGTGGAGCATGGAGTATGGAGCATGGCGTGCCTGGACTGCCAAAGACGCAATCGCTTTAAAGTTGAGAGCCAAAATCAATGTTCGTGTCCCGCTGCTGGCTAACAGCCTAACAGCAGCTGCAATCGAGATCATTTTTGGTCAGGCCGTTAAACCGTTCTTGGCCAACACATCAGAGATTTGGCAGACACGCCAAAGCAGTTGAGACTTTTTGAGAAAGTTCATTATACAAAAAGAAAACTATTCTTATTCTCATTTCAACTAACAGCAGAATTTTAAGCTACTTTAAAATAGTAAAAACCAATAAAACTTGTAGAAGTGTAGATCTTTAAGAAATTTACTTACCAATAGGTTGTGTACACATCAAAACGTTCACGTAGATTTATAAAACATTTGGCTATTTTTCCCGGTTCCATGCTAGAGTTGATTAGCTGCTGCAATAGCATCGAATTGAATTCGTAAATCTCTTCAATGTTTGCAAAGAGTATTTGCAATTCGTCTAAACGCAGACATGCGCGCTCCTTCCAGTCCAACAAATAGCTAAAAGGCAAATCAATAGACAGACAGAGTAAGAAAAGTCTTTAAATTTAGCAATAATAAGTAATAGAATTTTTTCTGCTTACCCCTTGATCACCTGACCAAGATCCTCAACAAAACTGCGCTCCGAATCGACTATTTCAAGGCAGGCACGTTCTAGTACACTCATCGCAACCGCATGGGATTGGTGATGATGATGATGATGGTCGCCCAACTCATTCTCACTCTCGGCCAGACTCTCGACACTGGCCAGATACGATGTGGCTGTCAGTTTGCCATTCAACAGTTGATCCGACCCGGAGCTAGAGCTGGAGGATGTGGAGCAAATGGAGGAGGATGACAGCGGACGATTGTTGAGACGCGTCAACTCGCTTAAACGGGCCGCAAACTTGGGTTTGATGTCCGTCAGAGTGTCCAGACTCTCGGCTGACAGCTTGTTGGCTTCCTCCAGCTCGGCCAGCTGCTCGGCGGTGGGCAATCGCAGTGGCATGCCACCGCCCAGTGTACTTGCCTTGCCATTGTTGGTCAGACTCTGGCTCTTGAGCTTTGTGCGCGCGTAGGTCTGAAGTGGTGATGTGGAGGCGCTATTAGAACTATTGGAACTGGCGCGAGGTGCCGACACACTGCGTACCAGTGGCTTGCCAACCAACGGCTTGTTAATGGCCTCCACCAGTGGTGCTCCCGTGTGCTGCTCCATGTCGCCCAAATCGAGATCGCTGAGGGTTAATTGCTCAATGTGCTGGGCCACCAGATCAAAGTTGATGGCATCTACAAAGGGTTCGGGACTCAGTGGCTCACTGGCCACCACAAATTCCTTGTGCCGAGGTGGTGGTGTCGGTGGTGCTGCCAGCTTGGCACTCGTCACCGCCAGCTGCTCCATTTCGATCAGTTTAATGCTCTGCTGCGACTCGTAACGTGGCAATTTCAATTTGCCAAAGGGCTGACCCAAATGACCCTCAAAGTGAAAGGGTGTACCGGGAGCCGCTTTATTCGTCGGTGTTTTATCCTCATCCACAATCGTTGCTGCCTTGCGAGAGCCGTACTCGTTGCTAACATCGAATGTGGATACCAAATCACTGCCCGATAACTGCGTTGATAACTTTCCCGTTGTCTTTGAAAGCGGCAGATGTGATAGTTTCAATTTGGATGGTCCTGTTGCTCCTGTTGGAAGCTTGCCATAACGTCCGGGTGTCGGGCTGCGTTGCAGGGGCAGCAACGTTTGTGGCTGCTGCAGTGCTTCAATGTCCACCGCATTCACGGGCTCCGCATCCGAATGTGTGATAATCCGTTGCACATTCGGCGATAGCACACGTATGTTGTTGCCACGCCGCAAGTTAGTGTTGCTGCTGCTGTTGCCACTGCCACTGGAGGCAATGCTTTGACTGCTGCCCAGCTCCTGACGCCGTTTCACCAATCGACTCAGCTGCACGCCATCAGCCTCATCACGCAGACCGGCAACCACCAGTGGTGTCGATGGTGCTGGTGCCACCAAGTGGGTGTTGTTTGCCTCCGAGTCAAGACTGTAGCTGCCCGACAAATTGTCGCTGCTGTTGTTGTTGCTTGTGTTGTTGCTTGTGTTGTTGCTTGTGTTGCTGCTGTTGTTGCTGACGTGGCTGCTGCTGCTGCAGTTGCTGTTGCTGCGCTTAGGTGTGGACTCGCCCGTTGCCGCCGCTTCAGCTTTGTTGCTTGTCGCACCACCAGCACCGCCAACAGTCAAGCTGTTTGTCAGTGTGTCATAGAAGCCCAACAGCGATGGTGCCAACTCTGTGGTGCTACCTGAAAAGATACATGGCCAACAGATTGAGTTATTATACAAGAATGTAGAACAGCAAAATGGGCACGCAGTGCTCACAGAACTCTAAACGTTACAGTGCTAGTCATTTAGATGTTACAATTCCGATTATATAGAAATATTTATTTCTGATTCTTTTAATAATAGACAAATCAAAAGGTCTTTATAGAATATAGTTTATGTAAGTTTTTTATAGCAGACTCAACCGCTTTGTGGGATCTCAATTAAATATGCAAGAATCGTTGATCATGATCTGCATTCCATGAGCTGATTTATGCAATTTGCAGTCTTTTGTTTTAGGGAATGGGATAGATAGAAGAGCAGTCATTATAGCTATTGACGATTGACTGGCATGATCTATAATTTATTTATCAACTCTGGCTGGTTGCTTGCTTGGATTGTGTATTGTGTTACGTGGTGAATAATGTTATTAAACTCGCAGTTGAGTAAGGTATTTTGATTAATTGAACTATTTGTGAGAAATGATGAGCAAAGCGGGGGAATGATCAGCTTGCCACATGCCCCATTGCCTATTGCCCCATGCCAATTGGCAATTGCCTGTTGAATGTTGAGTGCTGAATGGTCAGTTGTTGGTGGCTTTAGTGCTGCTTGGTGTTTGTTGCTGGTGACTGCTGCCATATTGCGTTGGCATATCAATTCACATGTCAGGCCAGCAGGCAGGCAGACAAACAGACATGCAGACAGACAGACTAACAGACTTGCAGGCAACCTACTTATTTATGCAGCAAACTCCAACTGAAACTCAAGACTCAAAACTGAGCCGGCAGGCCAGAGAACGTAGAACATACACATGGTCGCTAACACTGCTATACATCAAGTTGTGCTCCAAGTCTCCACCACTTTGTTGCCTTGACTGATGGCCGCGTTCTTTTGGGCCATGTTTCTGCTCTTATTGTTGTTTCGCTGTTTGCCGTTTGCTGTTTGCATCCTGCGGCTAAACAACTCAATACATCAACTCGCCAGCTTTAACATATTTCATTTTATGCAAGAAAATTATGGCAAATATCTAAAAATTATGTGATCCTGATGCTGATGCTGCAGCCTATCAACGCATCACGATCGTTAGGCAGCCCACAGAGTCAATATACTAACATGGTATCAGAATGTATAGACTATGCATCAAACGTGTGCATAAACAAGATTAACAATGAATAAAAACTAGAGAATAAGTCTAGTATTTCTAGGACAAATTTATTGTTAAGTAAGCTTATTTAAATACTCATTATTTTACTTCATTTCCTAACAATTTGTGCCTTTTAGCACCTTAATGATGCTTAGGAATTTGCAAGTTTTAATTGTGAAAACAAGTTTTTCTCCCTTTTTCTTAAGATTTCTCCACAATATTCTTATTGCCGGTTTTCACATTCTTTTTATTTCGGTCGACCATACGAATAAGTGACTTATATGCGTGTCTAATCCAAAAGCATAATCTTTTAGCACATTTGCCTAACAGCTTTAAGATCTGCCCACAGTTTTGCTACTAACTGAGGTAAAAACTGTGCCGCAAATCAGGCAATTAACTTTAAGACTGAGAACATTGAGAGGCAGCATCGGCTACTGCAGTTGCTGCTGCTGCTGCTGCTGCGGCAACTGGTTTTTGTGGCTATTAAGAATGCAACATCAGCATAGTCTGGCCAGAAGTGGCAGCATCATTGGCATCCTCAACACATCCCCAAATGCACAGTAGCCAACGGGCCGCTTTTTCTTCTAATTGCAAACGGTGTCAATGTGGAGTCGGCGCAAAATGTTGTATATAGTATATGTATAGTAAAATATATTTTGTTGGCCCGACAGTTTTGCAGTCGCCACGAACAACAATTAGTTTTGCTTGCGTGCCACGCCCACTGTCAGCTGAGTGACTGACTGACTGACTGGCTGGCTGGCTGGCTGACTGGAAGACTGACTTAACTAAACTGATAGACTGATGGAACACTCAGTTGGTCTGCTGCTGTCTGCGGCGACAGACTGACGACAAGTCGTAAACATGATTTGTACATTTAATTTTCCATCATTTTGTTGCTTGTTGATTATTTCAAAGTTGCGCATGCGTGGGTAGCAAAAAAAAGCGATTGACGAACCTCTTGCTTGGTGCCGCCACTGAAATCTTCCAGCTGCCTCTCTGACCCACTTTGGTGGCAAGAGAGCTTTGCAGTTTGTTTGCTTAATTGCCGGCCGTGGGACGTGGACATGAATGTGGAAAACAGCTAACAGGTTAGAGTTACAAACATAGTTATGTCTAGGAAATGACCAAAAGACTTAAGTTTTATCATTGTCGAGCGTTTAATTAACAAGCAACGCAGTCACTGGGCGATGTGCAGCTATTAAATACTTGGCGCCCAACGTGACAGTAATCAATACCCAATGCAGTGAACTTTAAAGCGGAATTAGCTAATTAAATAGTCCGTTCATAATGTTTCTCAACCTATTAAAGTTATCTCATTGTAAATTTATACAATTTACGAGAAAAAATTTACTTATGGCGCCCAACGTGTGCCGCAATTTATGTTTAAGCGCGCACAAAAACTATGTAAATGCTACCTTTTCGTGTATATAGCATATATATAGTGCAACTAGAACACAACTAGCAGCTGCTGTACAAACAAGTATTGCGGATTACAGTGATTACTTTAATCAATTTATAGCATAATTTGAGTTGACATTTTTATGGGCGATTCGAGGGACTAAGCCTGGGGCTAAGTCGCTCTGGCAATCAGCCAACGGATCTGGCAGCAATAAAACTAGCTTGCAAATAAGAAGATAAAGAAATATGCAACAAATTTGCATGTCGCTTTGTCGCATTGTCACTGAAAACAATGAAACGCATTTCGTAATTCTGCAATTGGAGTAGCCCAAAAGGCCGGATCACGCTGGGCAATCTACTATAGCTAGCTAGCTAGCCCGAGGGGGACATTGAGACTTGACTGCCAGCTTTTGGTTTCATTTTGCGGACTGGCCGTCACACAAACATGCACATAAGTAAGTCTCCTTGCAGCTCGAATCTTATGACGCTTGCCACATTTTTGTAGCACACTGCGGCCCTTTGTCAGTTGTGTGTGTGTGTGTTGCGGTGCGGTGCGGTGTAGTGTGCTGTGTGTTGTAGTGTGTCGTGTGGCGGCTTCAGGTGTCAGAGTCGATGCTATCGTCCGTCCTGGCCCGTTTAAAGTGCGCAATTTATGGCACAGCTGACACAATTTCATAATGCCCGAGACACCAAGTCTGAGACGGAGATTGAGACTCTGACTGAGACTGAGACTGAGGCTGAGACTTGGAACTGGGTACTGTGAGACGCAGCCGCCGTCGATGGCTGCCAAAAGATTACGCGATGTTAATTTTTTTTTTCTGCGACTAAAAATAGCCATAAGATTTAGCAGTGTTGGCAAAGGTCAGCAGAAGGTGTTGACAAGCTGTAAGCGTAAGTGCTGATTTATAAGTAGTAGCATAACTCGCTTGTATGTTGCATTGAGTTATGTGAATGTGGCAGGGAAAGTCCTGCTCCTCACTGGCCTTCTCCACCCCATTTTTTTTTTTAGCGATTGCAATCGAAGCGTTGACAACTAAATCGATTGCTGCTGCTGTTGTTCCACCTCTCTCTCTCTCTCTGTTGGCCTTTTTCCCCTCTTACAATGTTGACACGCACCTTGGCCAATATCTATGCAACGTTGAGCGTCTCTTGGCCAGCTGCTGATAGCATTATATTAATGCGCTTAGGCGATTTTATATGGTGGCGTCGTCTGGCCAAGACAGACGAACACACAAACACACAATTGATATTTTAATCGGCATTTCATTTTGTCTGCTCGCTGGCGCCAATGGTCGTGTTTAGGGAAATGACCAGTGGCAAGTATTAAGCACCACACAACACCACACGGACGGACTAGCTGTTCCACCACTGCCTGCTTGCTTACCCACACCACTATGATGATTGGATCATTAAAAAGCCATTGCCATACGCAGTTATCAGTGTAAACGTGTGTTAAGCCAAATCAACGCTTTCAACTTGGCCTTTTCGGCACGCATTTTGCAATTGCCATAAAAATTATTCAATGTGTCGCAAAATGCGCTTAAAACACACTCAAACACACACACACATTCATACACACACCCTGTAATTTATACTGATAAGACTGCATAGACAAGTTGCGGCTCTGTTTATAGTGTGTTTAATAAATTGAATGCTGATTATCAAAAAACGCTAACAAGTCTCAGTTTATGTTTTCCCCATTTTTATGACAACACCTGCACTCTTAATTTGGTATTACAACTAAGTAACTGAATCATTATACTTATGTATGTAGATAGATAGATAGATACGTCCACATGCATTACGAAACGGAAGCAAAAGCTATAACCAAATTTATGCACCAATGGACTTGGAGCAGAGGGAAAGACACACACAGTGAGAGAAAGAGAGAGAAAAAGAAAGAGAGAGAGAGGGAGAAAGAGTGCCACCTACTTGGAGTAGCACACACATTTTGTATTTTATATATATAACTTAATTATTTTTTGTATTGCGGATGTAGACAACACCTCAAACTAAACAGAACGGAAGTTAGTCACAAGTCAAATCTACACTGCAAAAAACTGTAGGTATTTTATAAGCAATTGAGATAAGAAGTTTAAAAATGATAGGTATTTCAAGTGGAAACTTTCATGTCGATGTTATGTATTTATTTACGTTCCTTTCTGATAACGCTTGATATCATATAATGTATTTTGCTGAATTTGTAATCTTTATATTTAACATTAGTAATCAGTAAGTTAACAAAAACAAAACGTTAATTAAGAAATTCTTCAAAATTTCCTTTATATAAATATTGAAAACTTAGCATACAAAATTATAGCAAAATATATTTTGCAGTCGCATCATAAGCATTTCAGTTTCTCAGAGATCATCTCCCCCAAAGTGCTAGTGAACTTGCTCAACACACACACACACACACACTACCATATATTATATTTTTAGACAGATCTTAAGATCTTATGGATCACAGGCACATAAATGTATTTGCGCCCCAGAGATGAAAGATGTCCACAATTGGCAACTTTTGCTTTTGGAGCAGCACAAAAAAATAAAGGAAAAAAAAATTGCACAAATAAGTTTTTGCAAATTCCAGCGAAAAGTGAAATCCTTTTAAGTGGCAGCAAACAAAAATCTAGGAAAATGTCCACACTAAGACAGAGTTGAAGCCAGAGCTATAGCCAGAGCCAGAGGCCGAGTTGGAGCTGCAGCACAAAAACCCAATGCAAAGGCGGTACCAAAAAGTTCATAAATCTTGTTCATATTTGCACGTGAACAAACGACAAACTGGCAGACCGACAAAGCTGAACGAATGGACAAACGGACAACGTCCAGTGGAACCAGACGTCCAGACGAAGCCATAAATGTCACGCAGCCGGACCAAGTCAATGTGTTCCAGGCTATGGGAGGCCTTTAGGCCAAACGGGCCTTAAAACTCCTCTTTGCTTGCATATTAGTTTTCCACCATGCTACGTGCTAAATTCCATGGACACAAATCCATTAAGCGTTCCCGGGTCTGCAGAGAGTGCTTAAATCTCATAAAACGTTTGCCAGCCCTGCTCCAGGCAGGCAGTTGCTTCTAAATTAACCCGCCTCCACCTCCAACTTCAACTTCAACTGCAAGTCCAAAAACTCAGCTGCAACAACAGCGTCGAGGAGGCCACTTGAGGCATGCGACACTTGCAGTCACGCAGTGGCAGCGGCAACAACAACAACAACAACAACAGCTGCATTTTGTTGCCGTTGGCTTGCACTTTGCACTTCAGCCCGGAGGAGTCTCGAGTGTTGTCGTCAGAATACGAAAGAACATGTCAGTCTCTCTAGACAAATGAACCACTAACAGTTACCCTATAAAAGAAATCGCTATTTAACATTTTAAAGAACCAATGCGCTTCAAATTTTGGGACTTCGCTGCAGTATTGTGGCACTGGGTAGTGTGAACATAGCATAACTTTGATAATTTGAGCAGTGTGGACATACCATAACTGTGCTTTTGTTACTCTAACAAATTCCTAATCGATTTGTGCATTTAAAAAGCCGTAGACATGCTTTGAGCAGTGTGAACGCAGCATAACAATGGCAAGTCAGGCAGTGTGGACCTACCACAATCATTTACTTGAACGATTTCAGGTTTATATAATGAAACTAAAGACTTTTACAACTAAAGTGATGAGGTTTTTAGCTACAAATGTCTCATTTCACGATAAAAATTGTGGAAACACCCACTGTAGCAGCATAATTTACAGGGTACAACAAGAACTTGTCTGTGTTGCAATGCAGAGTCCGTCGTTGACTTTGACATGACGAACTGAACTGCGTGACTCTGGCATTTGAACGGGAACATAACCGAATACTAGACCCTGCCCCTGAGCCATAAACAGCAAAACAGCAACGGCAACAGCAACAACAATTGCAGCGGCAACAGGAACATCAACAGCAAAATGTGGCAGCAACTGCGTCTGTTCGCCTGATGAATTGCAAACATGCCGAGAAATGCATAAAAGTGTGAAAACTATAGCTAAAAATAGCTACAGAAATATGCGAGAGCAACAAAATAAAAAGAGTCAAGTTAAATGCATGCAACATTTTTGCAAAAGCAACTAATTTCGCTGGCATTTTTGGCCAAATGGCCAATACGCAGACGCCAAGATAGGCTGTTGGCCTTATGCTAATGCCAATGCTGTTGTTTTTGTGTGCGGTGCCAAGTATGGCTAGCAGAGATAGTCAGACATGGCCATGACCAGTTCCAGTTCAAGGGCTTTTTAAGGCTAGCATTTTCGGGTGAAATTTTGCAGGCATGCAACTTGCAACACGCCGCATTGTGCCGTATTTGGTCAAAGTGTTTTTGTTTTTGCTTATTTTTTTGGCGATAGTTGAACGCTGATAAAGACATATATAAAATCCATGGCATTATGTAAGACAGGCACGTTTAATTAGCCGATAAAAGTGGCCAAAAAGTCAACAGCTTTTAGCCGGAAAACAATCGCATTTTGACCTCCGCCCACGCATGCGTCTAATGCAAATGGACGGCTAGACAGCCAGACAGGCAGATCAAGATAGTGACCGAGATTGTTAATCTGTGTGGACATCGTCAATATGTTTCAGCTTGTGGTTGCATTGCGGTTATAGCTTTTTTTTTTTTCGAGACATTCGCTTTTGAAATCAATTTAACCGTATCAAATACGCATCTGGCGGAAAACGAAAGCCACACACACTCAATGAGCAGGAAACGTCTGTCAATGTTTTCCGAACTCCAACTACAGTTTCATTTTCAGATCAGTTTCGAGTATTTTGATTGATTGCCAGGGCTCCAAAAGTGGATCAGCGATTGCATAAGGCGAAATAAACAACAACAAAACCTACAGTGTGTGAGTGTGAGTGAGTGGGTGTGGTAAACTGACACTGAGTCTATATCTAAGACTGATACTGTACTGTGTGTGTACTGCTAACCCAGACTGTCAGTCTGTATGACAGTCCATCATTGCTGCACTTTTGAAGGCCAAAAGTCTAAAGGTGCATTAAACAGACAGACGGACAGACGGACAGATGGACAGACGGACCGTTTGACAATATTGACACTAGCGTCTGCTTCTTGTTAACGGTCTCTCTATCTCTCAGCTATAGCCTTCTGGCTATTTAGCTGCTAATGAGCTTCATAAATAAGCCGCTGGATATCGTTGACTTGACATGGTCAAATTTGCATTGGCAGAGGCCTGTTGACACGAGCCAAGATAGCCAAGAGAGTCAAGATATCTTTGTTAACAAGCTTTATTCTTGCTCGTTACTTAAACTTGACTTTATGACAAGGCAATTCAACAAAAGTGGCTCTTACGAGGGCTTTTTACTGCATACAATTCATTTACTTACTGCTGTTTTATTCAAACTCTTTAAGCTGCCCTCGCCGTAGACATGGCTTTAATTGTTTGCTTAAGCATTTGCAGCTAATCAACAGCAATAATAACATACCTGCAAAGAGAAAGAGTTGAGAGCATAAATTAGTGACTTGTCTACTAAAGTAAAGTTCTCTTGAGTTGCCAACAAATCTTGTGAATTCCCCGTAGAATAGCTGAGAAGAGTCAGGCCTTAAAAACGTACACTTTATAGCCTTATCTTATATACCCCCTATTGATTATGTACCGTATTTAGCAAGGCCGCATGTGGAATGTGGAGCTGCTTTCAATGCCCATAATGGGGCGGCAAATAATAGTGCCATATGATCATCATTGAAGATCATCAAGATGATGCACCAGAGACCACAAACAGTTTCTTGGCCAATGTCAACGTTGCGACTTGGAAAGGCATCAATTGATGGTCAATGCACTGCACACAAAAGTGGTTCAAATGCTTTCAAGATCCTGTATTTGTAGAAATACGAAAGGGTCTATTAGGGTTATCGGAATACGGAAATTGCTTAGGAAGAAGTAGAAAATTCAATGATTTGCATGATAAACTTTGTTGTTTCCTAAAATATTCTAACTATACTTTCTGCTTACATGTTTGGTATAGGTAATATTTATCTTAAACAATATTTGTAAGAATTAGACGACTATATCATAGAGTTACTATAAAAAAAACCTTTGAAATTAAGTGCTTTTGCTGAAGAGCAAACTTTCAGTTGGCAAATTTGATATACTACATTAAGTCCTAGTTAAGTAGCATAGAAAACTTGCACGTTAGGTACGAAAGCAATATCCAGCCAAACTTTCAGTTGTTACATATGCACATAAGTACAGGGTGCTTAAAGTCGGTTCATTCATCTATAGTTTAACTACTAGAGTGCTTTTCCAGTGAAAATATGCCAAAGAGGCAGAGAGTGAGGCAATGCCAAGCCAACAGATCACTTGGATGCCAACTTGGGAACCCAGAGAACGCGTTTTAGAGGCCATCATCCTCGGAACGTCCAAGTGTCTGGCCAGACCACCGGCGTTGCAGCTGCAGGCGGCTTTTGCTAGGCTCGACTTGGCCTGACTTGGCCCGTTTTAGTTCGGTTCAGTTTAGTTTAGTTTAGTTGAGGCTGCTGTAATTGGCAAGTGGAAAAATGTGTGCATGTGCTCAGATGGATAAGGGGGGGTCGGGCTAACCATAAAAAGCAGGTCAGCGACTGGCGGCAGTTGCTGGTTTGCTGTTTGCTGCTGTTTGGGGCGAAAACAATCAAATTATGGCCACATTTATATGCCAGCATCTTTAATTGATGGACAGATCGCCAAGCAATGTTCGCGCATTTGTTGCACAGCACATAAAAGGTGCAACAACGGCGAGCAGACACACACACTGCCCAAAAGGAAATGTAGCATCATAAAATTTCACTGCCAAGTGGCCAAGTAAGAGAGTCCAATAGTCGGCAACAGTCTGTCGGCAGTTAGGCAGCTGTCCATCAGTAATTTACAGCATCAAATAGCCCAGACGACGACCGCCCATATGTTAATGAAGTCGACAGGAGACTACAGTATCGTATCGGATCGGCATTGGACATGGGCATGGACATGGGTAGAGCTCTTCTAGCTAAATGCCCCAATGCGTGATGAAAGACAGGAAAAGAGGCGCACTACAATTTAGCGCTTTAATTTGATGGCAAACAGACGACAAGCAGTCAAGGCACAGGCAAGGTCCAAAAATGCAGCTCTACATTGAGAAAAAATCAAGGGGAAGTCTTGGTTTTCAATAGTTAAACATAAAACTTTTTAAACACTGACGTTTTTAGTACAAATATAAACTAAATAAATGTTTAACTAGCTATTTTTAAAACTTTTCACTTAGCTCAAACCTTTGGAGTTACTAATTGGAATGTGGTCAAGTTTTTTGCTGTGTGTAGTCTAGTAACAAAAAATTAAAGTGCAAATTCTATCAACAGCCATGGATCGGGCGTTAGATCGAGCCTAACACTAGGCAACCAGTTAGCCAAGTTAGCTAGTTAGTCAGCCACGTTGCCAGCCGTTGTTGGCCCAAGCATTTGCTTGCAATTTATTTTAATTACTCGCCTCACACTGCTGCTCCTTCCTCTACTCCCCTTGCTGTTGTTTATGGTATTAGTAGCTGTTGGCCGAAAAACCATGCCGAATGCCTTAACATGAGAAATCAATTTTAGCCAGTAACAACTGTAGTTTTGTTTAGCTGCCAATTGTTTTTTTTTAGCTGTTTTACAGCCAAAAGGGCATTCAACTTTTGGGGCTCAGTGCCCCCTTAAGGGTTTCATTTGAATTGACTTCCGTCAACACAACAAGAGAATGCAATGGCCAGCCAGGGCGAAGGCTCAACATTCTAATTGCAGCATGTTGCAAAGTAAGTGCGGACACTTGCAATTAATATGAATGCAGCAGCAGCAGCAGCAGCAACATGGTGCAAGGCACACCGAGACACACACCAAAAGGAGCCATAAAAGTTGACTTTGGTTGTTGCTCGTGTTGCACGTTGCCAGCACTCTGTGTTGCCTGCTTGCCTGTTGCAAAGCTGCAAGTTGCCTGTTGTCTTGATATTGCCTAAAGGGCTCTAGGCTGGAATGCAGCGTAACGCCAGCAACATTTCACGCTTAATTATAGACGCCGCAGCGCTAGGAATTTTTCATAAAGCCTGATCCCCACTCACACACTCGACTCGACTGTGCCTCTTGTGCTATGGGGCAGGATGCGCGCATTTCCGTCTAATGCCGCATCGAGTTGCAAGCCAGCTTATTTATGTGTGGGCCGTTTGTTTTGTAATTTAATAAGCAAACGCAAAAAAAAGGGGCGAGACAATGTTGCAAGTAACAAATACAACAAAAATAATCATAAGAATAGAAAGGAATATAAGAAAGCTGGTTTATATATAAGCTACCGACTTAAAGATACCTGTTGTTAATAGTCTAAGTGTTAAACTAAATAGCTAAAGTCATTGAAAACTGTGAAACTTACTACGAAACAGGATCAAAATCATATATGATTTACTTCTGCATCTTCCTGTTAACACCTTTACCAGAATTCCATCATACCCTTACTTAACGGGTATACCAAGTAGAAAGAAGAAGAAAGAGCTCATAAAGAAAGAAAATGATTCTAGTCAAGCACATGCAACCGCATTCATGCCACCCACACAAGCGCAAAAAGTCAACTCACACAGATACTTATGCAGCTGAGGCAGGCACACGCGCCGTTGACGCCTCTGTCGTCGTCGACGTCGACGTCGGCGCCAGTCGGTCGGTCGGTCGGTCGAACGTTCTGTTGGAGCGCCACAAAGCCAACAAAATGCTGACTCAGCCGGCGACGATGGTATGCAACAACAGCAACAGCGCCGCATAATTCATATGCAATTAATAATTGGTTGCACATGCGCAGAATGTTGCAGCCCGCAGCATGATGCGCAACTTTGGCGTGCAACAATAGCAAGGCACAAACACACACACACACACAACACACTGAGCGAAAATGTGTTGAAACATAATTTAAATAAAGCACTTTTGCCAGCTATACAAAAGGTTTGCCCCTGGGCTGCATTAAGTATACGCCACATATATTAATCACTTTGCCAGCTTTAAGTTTGTTTCTAGTTGTAGTAAAAAAAAAGCAACTTAAATCAGGAATAAATGTTGACATTAAGCCCGGTCTTGAATACAAAACAATACTTATGCTAATGATGTCAAATTTGTCTGGCTTAAATGCTTGGCGATGTATGTCAAAATGTTGACCTTTGATCAGGTAAACGCGATGCAGAGACTTAAGGCGCAGTTTACTCATAAGTTTTTCTATTGAATTACAGTGGGAATGTCTCAATTTACACACAAATGACAAATGTCTGGCATTGCCACATGTACATGTAAGTGTATGTGTACTCTCTGCTGACCATGTGTGGCATATAAATTGAAATACGCAACACATTCATCATTTTCAATTGACGCCGCGGCGTCACATAATCAGAATTCTGAATTGGAGAAGCCAACAATAAACTCTTTTTTATTGCAACTTCAATGTCAAACGAAGTGGCAAAGAATGACACTCGATGGCAAAGTGTGTAGAGTATAAGTATATGGAAAAGCAACTGCAATTTAATCCTACAAGACTTAATGGATTGATTAAGAACTCTTAACATAGACTGTTTGAATTATTTAATAAAAAAGTGTATGAAGTTTTTTATTAATCCTGCTTACTTTCTTCAGATTTGAATCCAAAAGAAAGCTAAGAACATTTTTTGAAAGCACATGTAAATATGCTTTTAATAGCTAGACAGCGTAATTAACTTTAAAAGCTCTTAAAATTTTGCATGCAAATTTTGCACACTCCACTTTGAAAGCACATTAAGGCTTTTACTAGACAGTTTTCAGTCACAGCTTTACCAAATTTAAAAGCATATAAAAACACAAACTCGCCTTTAACTCAATCATATCATTATTATCTTTAAAAGCACATAAAAGCTTAAACTGCATTTAATCAATCAGAAAGCAATAATCAATTATTTTATAGTCATTTACTGTGATTTCACACCACAGTGCAGACATAAAAGTTCTTTTCTTGCTGCTTGTTTTTTATGTATATACTTTTTAAAGTCAAGTTTAGTGTCAAAGTTGTGTTTTTTATGCCCAATGTCTGGCTTTCTAATTAAATGCCTCTGAGTACAATATTAATTTATGGTAATTTAATACCACATTTTCAGGCGACAATAACAAAAGAAGCAGCGTTATTTCGAATCTGTGGAATGCAGTGGGGCAAATATAACAAATTGCTAGCAATTTGAGGCAACGCATCATTATAATGGTCCCCACAATCTGAATCTGAAGATCTTTCAATAATTTGCGCCAATTAGAAACCATATTCAAAATGTGTTCTTTCGACCTCTACATAAAGCAGCTGCCTTCTTTTTTTTTATGGAGTTTTCGTCTTATTTGCTTTGTGGAGAGGTGGATGGGGAGGAGGAGCAGAAGGGAGGCGATGAGAAACGGTGGGAGGAGGTGTTGCAACACAGCAATAGCATTTGGCCCAATCGAGTGGCAATCGAGTGCATCTAAAAATAGTTCCATATAGGCGCATGCTTGGGGTTCTCTATGGACTGCTCCGTTGATCTTCTCATGCTTCCATCGTTATAGTCTTCTGCGTCTGCTTCTTCTTCTGCTTCTTCTTCTTCTTGCTGTTCTTTTGGTGGATGGCAAAACACGATGTTGAAATTTTGATTGCGACATTCTTTAGCGGCAGCGTGCTGCAAGCTGTACAAATTGAGGCATTGCCAGAATGTCTTACTGAGTGACTAACTGACTGACTGACTGAATGGCTGACTGAATGCTTCATTGGATATTGGGGTATTGCCATTGCTCAGGGTTGCCTCTATTGGTATTGTTGGCTTTAATGCCTTTGCTGTTGCTGTTGCCATTGCCTGTGTTGCCTGTGCTTTTGGCCGTCATTTGATTTATGGCAAATGCTTATGTTGACATGCCGCAAAAGCATTTTCAGCTTAATGATTGCATTCTTGCAGCAATTTCTATTTGGAATACCAGCCCCATGTGGCAACCTATCATCGCCATGTGGCACATACACGCGTACACGTTAGCCAGATATCATAGAACCCAACACATACTTATGTAAATGACCTGGAAAATGTAGACAAACATTTGCTGGGCCCTGCCTTGCCCTGCCTTGGCACGTTGCACAAATTTAATTAAGCTTTTTGGTGCTTTTTGTTTGTTTTTACGTCGTGCCTGCAACATGCAACACGCTAGCGTTAGATTCCTGCGCCGGAATTTAATTGAATTCTGCCCGAAAAAAACTTTAGTTTGCTTATGCAAATCTTATGCAATTAACTGTTGGAAAACTCGTGCATTAGTTTTAACTAAGGCAAACAGATTTCAAACATCAGCTGCATCAGCTGTTTTGCAGCCTGTTATACCTTAAGTTTTAATGTGCTTTACTGCATTTTGTAATAAGTTAAGATTATACAACTTTATGGACTGAAAATGTAACTAGAAAAGTGCTTTAGTTTTGTAAGGCTTTAATGCGCTATAATGCATTTTAATATCTGTAAAGTTATGTATGGTTCATAGAGCATTATGGACTGAAAAAGCGTCTAGAAAGGCGCTTAAATATTTTAATAAATTTATAGTCTTTAATGTGCTTTACTACATCTTGAAATCTGTTACTTACTTAGGCTAGTTTTACCAAACTATGATAAACTTTTAATTATAATTGTGAAGCTTTAATGTGCTTTCATGTATTGATAGTTTTTTGATGTCAAATATTCTTAATTTTATCTAAAAAATAAAATATAACTGTGTAACCGTTACTGCTCATATTGTTATAATATTAATTTAATTTCTTTGATTAAATTTAGCTCTCTAGAAAATTGTTTTCAAGGAATTTCAACTGGTTACGATATCTTGTTTCGGATTTTTTTTTTTTTTTGTATTCGATTTCGCTTTTTTAGTTCTCCTGTGCTATCCTTCACTCTACGGTCTTCTGTCTTCGGTCTGCGGTCTGCTGTCTTCGGTCTTCTGTCTTGCTGTGCTCTATAATCTCCATTAAGCATTTACATTGCTTTGGCCACATGATGCTCATAATTTTCGCTGCGTGCCTCAAATGCGACTGCAATTTTGCAATCATCGAAATGCAATTCGAATGCAATCATTTATCTGACTCGGTTTCTCTGTCTCACTGTCCGTCCGACTGTCTTACGATCAGTCTGCCTCACAGTTGGCACAATTTTTCATCTTTTGGACCGCATCCTGTGGCTGCCACAGCCAAAGCAAATATTGATGCTAGACGCGTATCTCTCTTGGCGCTGGACACAAGACAATCGATTATTTGCCGCCTGGGCGCAAACGTAATCAGACAAATTCAATTTACGGCAATTTGCATGCCGCATCGTTCAGAGTCGACTAGTTGCTAGTTTCCAAGTTGCAAGTTGCCAACAACCAACAACCAGTTACCAGTTTGTTGCCCCTCGTTGCATGAGAAATGACAATGGCTGTGGCTGCTGTCATTCTAATGTGACCAAGGCTGGCTGCCAAGGCTGTGCAAGGCAGCAACAGGCTGCTTTTTTTGCCACAACCACAACAACAACAACAACAACTGCCTCCCCACAACACTCTACACAACTTGCCACATTTTGTGTTGGCTACCGGCGCATGCTTGTTGCACATTTGGCGCCTTATCGCTGCACTCGCATCTGCCCAGTCTTGTGTCCACATCCAGGTACAGCAATAGCAACTGCAACAGCAACAGCAACAGCTACAGGTACAACTATAGTAAGTACAGGTCCAGATCCAGGCTCACCCACTCCAGCAGCAATCGAGACGCAACCTGAGCGCAACTCCGTTGGCTGGCAGGTTGCAGGTTTTCCGCCAGGAAATGAAAAATTGCCAAAAACATGCCACGCTCTGGTCTCCTGTTATCCACACGACACACACACACACACATGTTGCATGTTGCACATAATTGGCGTTTATGCCACGAGCAAACTTTGCAACCTGCAACAACAACTGCTGTTGCTGATGCGTTCGTTGATACGCCCCGTGCCAGTTGTGGCAAATGTTGCCCATTTTTGGGGTGTGTCGCCCCAAGCCAAATGCGCTCACTCACTTAACCTTTGAACTTGCAACATGTTGCTGTTGCCAGTTAACAGTTGCAGCGGCATTGCATTGTTTTGTCGCAGCTAAATAAAACGTGATTAAATTAAATTAACGTTTGCTTCCTAGCCGCCAGCAGCAGCAACAATTTTTTGTGTGTTGTGTGGCATGTGAAATTTAGTCATTAGTTGTTGTTATGGCCTGGCCATTAGCGCACACTTGCCAGCCACGCCCACCAATTCGTGCTGTTGTTGTTGTCGTCAATGTTGCTGTTGCTGTTGTTTGCTGCTTGCAAACTGCATTTAATTTTATTGGCATTGAAAATGCAATGCGAAATAAGATATGGCAAAATGCTCGTAATCAAAAATCAGGCAATCGGAAACTGGTTCACTTATGGAATTGCATTTAGCTTTTTTATTTCTTATATACATATATTTTTGTTTTCTTTATTAATATTACTGTAATCTCTTTAAATTATTAACATTTGTCGCTGTTTGTAAACCAGGAAATGCACTTTAAGGAAATTTCAACAAAATATTACTCAAAAATCTAAAGTTAAATCAATCGAAGTTTAAAAATATGTATATAAAACAAAAGTTTAACAAAGTTTAGATAACACTAATTTCGATAAATCACTAAAAACTAGCTATATATTAGTTTAGTTAACAATTTGTTTAAGTTTTATCAAATACTTCTGGAGTTATGCGATTTCTCGCAAGTATAAAACTGTTTGTAGATCAGTTTGACCCCTCAATCTTTGACTTAATTAATTTCTTATTTATTGACATTAAATCACAGTATCGAGCATATTATTTTGTGCATTTTGGCGGATGTTTATGCCTCTGAGCAAACAAGAGCTAAAACAACAAACAGAAAGCAACAGCAAAAAACAAGAACAACAGCCTAAAGAGAAGCAGAAGATTAACAAGATATCAATTTACTGCACAATATTTGTGCTTTATTTTCACACGCTGACATTGCTTGACGCTTGAGCCGCAGGCAACAGCAGATTTATATATACTATATAGTATATGTTGGAAAATGACTCAACTGAGCTGCATGGCACTGGACTGGACTGAACGCAATCAGTGACCGTTCTGATGCCTTCACAACGCATCCGATTCGTTTCGATCCAATACGATCCGTTCCTAAATGTCTGACAACTCGTTTGCCCCTTTTTTTTTTTTTGGGTTTCGGGGGAGACTTTAGGAAGCTGTCAGACTGCGTCATAATTCTCAGGGAGCTCCAGTTGTGTTTCAGTTTTTTTTTTTAATTTTTTGGGTAACTCCTGTTGTTCTTATTGTGAAACATGTCATAAGGCAGCAATGTGCAAACAGGAAATATGCAAAATGAATACAGCAAATAAATCGGGAATTTTGGGCACAAAATCAGTGTGAAACAGTGTAGAATTTTATAATGCTAGTAGAGAAACTCCAGGAAAATTATTTAATATAGAAATCCTCATAAAAATTTATTATATTTATAACCTTTTTTAGTTATATTTTCCATTTTCAGTGCTAGTAATGTGCTTACATTAAATATAAGTTCTAAAAGCGCACTTGAAAAACTTCCAATGAAATCCATAATTTCAAAACTACATTTTAGAACACATTTTGTATTCATAAGTATGTCATATATTATATATTCCTATAAACATATGTTATGTATAAGTATATGTACATATAATGGGGGCGAACGGAAACCATTGAAAGCCGTAAATTGTTAGCTGTTGTCTGTTGTTAACTGTAAACTTTAAATGAAAACCTTTTTCTGTGTCTATATTTTTTCCAATAACACGTCACATGCGCTTTTCCTTTCCTTTTCCATGAGACGCGTGTCGCGTTTTGGCCAGCGCCAAAAGCCATTAACATAAAAATGAATTTCGCTTTTCTCAACGCGCCATATCGCAGCTACCAAATCGCCTCAATGGCCTGGCCAAATGAAGTTGTAACCGTTGTGCAGTTTCAGCCAAAAAAGAAACAAAAAAAAAGCTGTAACTGCATTTGTTGTTGCTGTTGCAGTTGCTATTGCTGGCGTTACGTGGCCAAAAAGCGAAACGCAATAAATTTCACAAACGCGCGCAACAATTAGAAACGAAGCAAAATAGCAACAAAATGTGAAAAGAATGCTCTAATCGAGTGCATACGCTACACAAATACCCTGCAGTTAGATTGCTATGAAATTTGCAGTATTTAGTGAGACAAAAGTTAGCTAAAACTATGGACAAAAATTAAAACTGTAGCACTGCGATCTACGATTGTAAGGCAAAGTTATCGATTAAGTTTGTGGCTAAAAACAGTGTACAGGGTATTTTGTTAGACAGCCAGCTGCGACAAGTCACCACATTTATGGCTATCGACGATTGGACAGCATCGACATTAAAATCGATTGCCATTGCGTCGGTGGTACACAAAAAATAAAAACCAAAACGATGACGACAACGATTCATTGGACTCGTGCGCAAGCGCGTCGATAATTTCTTGTTATCGGCGTGCCATGATCACGTAAATAATGTTGAGGACTTGAAAAAAGAGCTAAAGGAAAAGGAAAATGCAAAACGAAAATGAAAATCGCTGAAAACACAGTCAATTTTTGTATTGGAATGCGGGGCAAAACTCAAAAAGCAACTCAAGGCAATCGAGCTGAGAAACAATCGATATTGAGTAATGTATTGTAGTACTTGTTCGACTTTAGAGAACAAACATATGAATACAATATCTTTAAAGTCGCTTTATTCAAGGATTGTCTGAAGTGCGGCTAATTAAGATAAATACACAGAAGCTGCAACAAAGAGCTGCAGCTGCTGAAGGGTTAACAGGCAACATTGTTTAACATTGTCATGGAGATGCTGTCATGTCTTGGCAGTTAAAGTTGGCTAAAACGTGCGAGTGCCAACATTTCAGTTAACACCGTTTTCTTTGGCTTAAACCGTAGCAACGGTTGTTAACACGCCAGTTGCAAGTTGCCAGTTGTAAGTTGCCAGTTGCAACTTGCACCTTACCAGGCTACAACAAATTGCAGACGACACAAAAAGGTAACAACAACAACATTTCCTACGAAGACAACGCCTTTGTCAGCTCCTGCGACTACAGCTAGCGCCACCTACATGTCGTTGCCTATAGGCAGATAGGTGGGCAGATAGCATAGCATAACATATACATACATATATGTATATTGAGTGTACCAGGTGTATACTATAGACTGGGTGCTGATTGTGTACTCGTCCACAGATTTTTATCTGTTTGGCATTCTTTGTGGCCAGCCACTGACATTACCACTGCAGCCTACAGCTAGCTGTCTCTGTCTCTGTCCCTGTCTCAGTCTCTTCTTCATCATCAACGTCTTTTCTTCTGCTGTTTCTTCTTCATCGGGCAACGGAAGTCAGTAAACTTTCAGGGTTATTATTATGCCAGGCTTGTGGGCTGTGCACTTCCCTTGACTGTTAACTAAACAGACAGCTGAAGTAAAAATCTCTTCAACTTGGCAACTTGGCAGTTTGGCAGTTTTTAGTAACCAAAAAAACAATACAAAGAATTCTAAACGAAATGAAAGAAATGAGCAACAACGCAAATCTTCACAGCATTTTACAGCTACTATCTACAGTCTACAGTGGTACATTGAACTCTATATACATAGTGGCAATCAAAGCTTCCTTTATATACATACATACATATATGTTTTATCTGACTGCCTTTTGAGCACAATTTGATTTGCAAAATAGTTCAGCAGCAGCAGCAACAACGACTATTGACCCAATTCACAGTGTCAGCAAATAGTCAACGCACGCAGCACATTTTATAGCATATACTATATACATATATATATATATATTTATGACACTGACGCCACCTCAATTAACAGTTATGCATATAAGTTAGATCTGTTAGATCAATACTAATTGGCTTCAAGTACATAATACTATATTGAACTCAATCGATATCCGATAGCAAATTGTATGCTGCGGTGCCTTTTGTAGCACTTAAGCAGTCAAATTTAAGACAATAAACTCTCTGATATTTGATAAGTTATATAGCTATATAGCGCTTTGAGGGAGCTGCCTGTAGTTGTTGTCGTCGTTGTTGTTGATTCTTGATGGGAATTGTGTGCGAAATATTGCGGTTTGTGTGAGTTTATAAATAAATATCAGTAGGTATCTGTCTGTATATTGTATTTGTTTACCTGACCTGCGGTTTAAAGCTCCCCGTACTTGTGCTCAATATCAAATGTCGCATTGTCTCACATCTTCAAATCTTCAACATATTCTTTTCAAGCAGGTGAAAGTTTGTATTGTAGTTTATGTTGCTGCTGATGATGATCTGATTAATTCACTATAAATTCATACCCAAGTTAGTCAGAACCTGAGCTCCACCGAGTTTATTCACATTTGCGTGTCATAAACTACGAACATGTCCAATCATCACAATCAACGATCGTTATGATTCACAATTCGATACGATTGCATTCGCAAATCATTCATTCACTTTATCAGACCGCATGACTCTCCCCACACAGAATTGTGCAAAATGAATTGTAAACTCTTTGTTAAATACTTTTATGACAGTTTATCTGTTTGCATTTTGCATGTTTATGCTTAAGTTGATGTTTATATTTATCGTCTTTTATTATGCTAATTCCTTTTTATTTTTTTTTTTTGGGTTTTCAATTTCAATTGAAGTTTTGTCTAAACAGATTTCAGAGATTTAGTGCAGAGATTGCTGGGAAAAGGGGTGACCGAAAACAACTGGCGAGCAGTGTTTGAAAGATGCGGGCAACTAGAGCATCCAGTGACACATTTATAGTATAGTACAGGGTGCACATTCAATGAGTCAATGACCTCGCCACATTGGCAACATCTGTCTGTGCGTGTGTTTGATTTTTAATTTGTATTATCTACCAACATGTCGCTTGTCATGGCCAAGTGCAATTGTGGCAACATTGTTGCAACATCTGTGGCACTCACCTGTCCGTTACAAAGCCGTAAAGCCAATAAATTCCAGATACCGAGTTTAATGCACGCTAATCCAATAAACTCCAATAAGTGAAAACAGAAATAGTTCAAGTGGAAGTCTGATTATATAGTATATATGTATGTATGTATGTCCAGATGTGTATGTTGGTATGGCAGTAATGCAGTAATTCCAGTGTTTGCCGCTCGTCAGCTGAAACTGATAAGAGCACGCAGTTGACTCGCTTTGGGTTCTGCGCTCTCAACTCTACTCTAGTTTTATGGCATGCAATTATGGTCTTCAGATACACAGATATAAAGTCAGAGACAGAGTCGGAGTCGCCTCTAGTCCACAGAGAGATACAGATACGCGTACAGTTGGTTAATAAATGCATTCAACTTGTTCGCTCAAGTGGAAAATTTATATTTCTTTCATATTTTCGTATTTTGTATTATTTACGATTTAAAGATGAGACATGAGGGTCACATGCGGTAGTGGGGACGAGGGGAAGGGGGCACATGGTACACTCTACACTGTCCACTTAGCTTTGAACTTAACATTTCTTACATTAGTTTTTAGTTTTTTGTGCACTTTTTATTCGTTTCGTTTCGTTATCAGCAATTACAAATGCATTGACCTCGTTTCAGTTTCGGTTTTTGGGTTCGGTTTTTGTGCTCGGCTCACAGTAAACAGTAATTCGTACCGGGGGCTAAAGGGGGCGCGGTCGCAATTGGTGCACAACGGAAGTTATTTCAGCTGCGTGTGTGTGTGTGTAGATTTCTTCAAGCAACAACTAAATACATATTTAAATGCATCACTGCGCACAACAGCAACAACAATAACAATTATGTCGCTGTTTATACAACAAAAATAAAAGTCGTCAATTGCCGTTTGCCGATTTTTCAATTCGTCTCGAGCGACCGTCTGTCTCAATTGTCGACTCGCACCGGTCAACGTGAGACCGAAAACTGACAAAACAAAAAACCTAAACTGAAACCGAAACCGAAACCAAAACTGAATTCAAAAAACCAACAACAACGAATACAACAAAATAAAAACAGTCGTTAAGCGCAGCGCTCAAAAGAGATGCAGAGAGAGCAAGTCAGTGAGAGTGTGACAGCGAGCGTAACCAAAAGAGAGAACACAGCAAAAAGAGAGTATGGTCAGGCAGAGTGCGGAAGAGTACGGGAGAATGCGAGTGCGACTAGTGCATGCGCATGTTGGGGGCGACTGCGCTCATTTCAACTGCCCCTTCAGTTTTTGTCATTTACTGTTTGTTGTATCCCAGGGGTGGACTGCACTGCGTCAGGGTACACAACAGCAGCAGCAGCAATAGAACCTGTTAACCGAATGCAGTCAACCAAAATAGACAAGCGCTCAACGAGAAAGCATTTCTTGGAAACGCAAAAAGAAGACTACACTGCCAAAAATTAGTATGAAATGATTAATATATTTAAATATTTCGAATTATAGTAAAATCTTTATAAAACTATTAAAAAAATACTATAGTCTTATCTTTAAAAGCACAATTTGCGCAGTCTTTTGTCTTTTAAGATAAGCTAAAATATGTTTTTCTATTTTACTCAGTTGTCAGGTGTTGTATGCAGTTGTAATTGCTATAAATAGCTGATAAACTAAGTGTACTTAAGCTATGGAATAAAATTAAAGCATTCAGTTTCACGGAAATTGTTCTTATCTAAATAGTTGTTAGATAAAAATAAGTTCAACTTGGTTAGATAACATTTCGTAAAAAATACTATAGCTTTAACTTCTTCAAAGAGCTTCTTTCCTATACAATAAGGCACTTGTTATTCACAGATGCAAGTGTCTGACAGATGCATATAATATGTTCTTATGTCTGTATGTTGTGCACTCAGTGCTCATTATGAACAATACCTCGCTCCGGCGTCATTAAGTCGGCATTAGGGGTTGCTGCGCTTCTCTTTTTCCCCTCAATTATGTAGGGTAATAGTCGACTTACGTCTGAGCTGTTGATTTACTGCCACAAATTTTCACACTCAAACACCAACGCCGATGCTCAATTGTGGTGAAAGTGCTGTAATAGATTTTCCGATTTCCCATGACTTTAATATGCGCAATCAACTCTAAAATGAGGGTGTCTTTAAGTTCATCAAACTACAAAAAGGGATGCTTTAAGTTCATCAGAAATATTATTATTCATGCATTGTTTTCAACAAACAGCAGCAGCAACAGCTGCCTGCTTGAGTTTATTCAACTTGAACAACAACAAAGCGAACGACTTCAAATGTGTGGCACGTTTCCGATTCACAAAAACTGAACTCAAACGGGGGTGGAGCAGAGAAGAGGACGTTGCAGCTCTACTAAGTTGAGGGATGCTGCAGCATGCGTGAAACAGAAAAGTGTTGCCTGCTTTCGGGCGCACCTTTCATATTAAATTGGCGCACTCGTGCACTGGGCCATGCCCTATTGAGGCGGACGGGGTGGAAGAGTTGGGAGTGTGTTACCACTGTACGTATGGTGGAGGTGCTGTTTTCGGGGTTGTTGTTTCAATTAGCAAGCCATATGTACACATACTTTTGACACGCACGGTGGGTCGCAATCTGTTTAATTGAGGTGTTTAGCATGCTAAATAATTAAAGTGCCCAAAGGCAGTGCATATCACACAGACAAAGGTCACAATAATAAATTAGACACGCGACTGACTGAGTTGAGTGCTTCATAGACAAGTGTGCAGCCATTTTGAATTAAGTACGAGCAAACAGGACATGTTACTTACACCACGTGGAAGATACTTTGTGAAGAATGCCGTCCTTTTTAGCTTAAGGGTTTATACCTGTCTATAGGCTAAAATGATCCAAATCGGATAAATTTATCATATTGGTGTCATAGAAATTATATGTAAAATGGTAAGAAAACTGTTTTTTGCTTTTTAAGCAATCTCTAATATATAAAGTACCAACCTTTCTTTAATATCGTAATACTATATCATATCATATTTTATAGAAATTTTGGAACTCTGGAACTCAGAAACTGTTTTATAGTCCTTTAAAGGTTATCAAATCATTGGCTATCCTGCTTCCTTTCCTGCTTCTTTTTGTACGTTTCCTGTACTTTTGTGAACTCTCTTTTCAATTATGTATATGGCTGCAGCATCTCAACAAAATACCCTGTACTTATGATAAATGTCTTGAAAGCTGTGATTTCTATATGTGTAAACTTGCAGAACTTCAAATTAACTTCGATTCAATATTAATTTGCAATTACCATCAATTTTCAAGTGAATGCTTTCGTCTAACTCTAAAAAAAACTCTAGTAACTTTCCTTGCTCCCAAACATGACGTGACCATAACTAATATCTAGTGAAATATAATATCTAACCCCACATGTGTATGAGTTTATGCCAGACAGGAGTCGCTTGTTTAATGTCCATGTATTGTGTCTGGGCTAATTCAAATAAGACAAAGTGCTGACATTTCGTGTTTAGACCACGTACCCATTAACCATTAGCTTGAACCAGGCTAGAAAACTGCTCCAAATATAAACCCACACACACAGAGAGAGGGAAAACAATGCCAAGCACTATAATTTAGTGGCTCAGTCGGTCAGAAGAATCGAAGAACCGAAGCGAATGCGCAGCTAAAGAAACTAGCATAAAGTAAAAGTGCAATTTTTGGATACGCCGACGAAGCATGTCCAGTAAAACTGAAAACTGAAAATCGCATGCATAAAGTATAATTCCAAATGCAATGCTGAACTGCTACTGTTTGTTTGCACAGCTGCCAGCTGTTTGGCTTGAAATAAGCTAAAGGATGGTAGGAGAGAGAGGGGAGACGCGTTGCCACGCATGCGCTTATGCTTGCGTAACAGTTTGTACCGAAAGTAATGTGACAGGCGTTAAATGTGCAGCAATCGATTTGATTTGCAATCTGCGATGCGAGTTTATGACTTTAATTGAAAAACCGCCGACTGACAAATTAACAATGCGCTGTGGATTGTGGGCGTGGCACACAGTTGCACAGTTACATCAAGTGTCCAACTGGCTGGCTGGGTGGGTGGGTGTATAAGTGTGTGTGTCAGTGTGTGTGTGTGCAATGACAGCTGTAAGGAAGTCAGTCGGTCGCTAATGCAAAATGCGCCCACGCAAAATTATGAAAAATTATGCACAACATGCGGCAAATCGATGGAGAGTCGCGCTCTTTTGGCTTCCTGGCCCAAAAGACAGCTAGACAGACAGACAGACGGTAAGACACAGTAAAAGAGTAAAAGACAGGCCAAACAGCCACAAAAGGCCATTTCACGCCACTAATGAAACAAATTTTTAAGTGGCCACTGAAAACCACAATTTGACTTGACTGTTTTTGCGGAAACATCAGCTACATACAGATGTATGTACATAAGTATCTGTCTGTCTGTCTGGCTGTCTGTTTGTCTTTCGGTCTGTTTTTATTTTTTTATCATTTCGTAAACGTTGCGTCTTCCATGCCGCATTGTTGTATAATGAAACCGTATCCGTTTAGTCCAGTCCAAGCAAATGGTAATGGGATATTTATGCGCTACCTTCGCATTCGCATTGAATTTTTGTCTCTTCGAATTTCTGCTTATGATCAAAAATATGTATAGCTGCTCTGTCTACCTCTCGCTCTCTCTCTCTCTCTTTCTCTCTCTATATATCTTTGTGTGTTTTGCATAAAAACTGTTCACAGCTCTGTAATATAAATCTCATGCTTTACTCGACTTGTCTTTTGTTTTGCTTTGTTTTCCTTTTGGCTCTTAAAAATCATTCATCATATCGCTGCTTTATTTCAAGCCATTTAACCACTTGAACGATCAATACAATTAGCTAAATGCTTGGCAAAATTATGTCTGCGTAAAAATTTCAAAAATTTCAAGTAGTTTTTTGTTTTATATAGCACATGAATCAATTTATATTGCTCTAATTTCGGACCAAGAAAAACCTCTATTATTTTTAACTCAAGTATTCACGCATTCCACTTTTAAGTAGCTTCATTTACCGATTGTAATAAAATTTAACAATATCTTTCACACGCAGGGCTTTTACTTTTGTTTTAAGTACGCTTTGAGTCACTCATTTAATGCGCTTTGAAAGCGGGAAAGAGAGGGAATGAAAACCTTTTAACATTCCTTTTCGTTTCATTGTTGACTTAAGCTACTTTCGTTGTCATTCTTTTGTCGCTGAGCAGCTTCTTTCGCTTTTTAATAAGTTTTTAAGTTAAGAGCCGTCAGCGTCTTAAGGAAAAGTGTTGGCCAAACAGTCAAACTTAAGTGTAGATCTTTAGCTTATTCTTTTTTTTTTGTTTTACAACAAATGTGTCGATAATGTAGACTTTTTTTAACGTTTTAGGTTCTTGTCTGTCGTGTTCTGTTGCTTCTTTTTTTTCTCTCAACTGACAACTTCCACATTAATCACTGTCAGCAGTCGGGATCTGGTCCTGGACCTGACGCTGACTGGGTCCGACTGGGTCTGGGGCCACCTCATCGTCATCCTCGGTTGCTGTTGTTGTTGTTGTTGTCTGCATGTGATTTCATTAATTTCGCATTCCGATGCGCAACGGCGCAAAATTCCATGTAGTCAATTTTGCTGCTCCGTCCCTATCCCTCATCCCCAACGACTCATACAGACTCGACTCATACCGCAGATGAGGAAGTGCAAAGTGTTGCACATATGTGCATTGCACTTTAATTTTTCTTTCTTGTTTTTTTTACGCTTTTTTTATGCAGCGCTTTGATCAATCAATTCAACTGGCGTCGTTTGTCTGTTTCAAGGTTTATTTAGTGCCACAAAACAGACACAGATTCAGCAGATACACATTGGCCCCCTTTGGCTATAAAAAGTATTTTAATTGAATGATCAAAATCGAATGCTCGTTCCGATTGCATAGAGGCACATCCCCGACTGTATAGATTATGTATAGATATACATATATGTATAAATTATTATGATTTCAATTCCAAAGACCAACTGACCCACAAATGCCGCTAAACTCGTCGCAAAAATTGCCAAATTGGGCATCAGGCAGGCGATAATACAACAACAATCGACGTATACACATATAAGCAGCGAGGGTCATCAAAGAAACTGTTAACAATGCAGAGAGTATAAGGAGATTATGATTAGTACAAACAATTTTAATTAACTTTTTACTTCTTTATTTATAAGGAAAATCGATCACATCGGAAAATATAAATCGAAATTAAGTTGTAGTACTAAGTTGTACTACATAAACAGAATTTCAATTTAAATGTGTCGAATTTTTTCAGAAAACTTTATAGTCACTTCTTATGCAAATATAAGTATAAATTTTTATATAATTTTATTAATTATAATATTTTTTAGTCAAATAAATACCTAAATGTATATTAAAGCAGCTACCCAAAATTTTTCAGCCGCTTTCAGAGCTCCAAAACTGTACTCAAAACTTTTTAGTTACTTTTAGATTAAAGAAAATATTTCGAACTGTTCTTAAAACACAATTTAATCATGTATTCAATACATTCAATGTTTATGTTTCCTTTTTGTTACATCTTTTGTATAGAAACTTTTTTATATTCCATTTTTAGTTCAGTCTGCTTAGTACTTATTAAACGCACCTCGCTGGCGCTTATTACTATTTATATAAATATTTGAGAGATTTATTTGGCGACAACGAAGACGACACACGCATCTGCCACACTTGGCTGCCACAGCGACAGCAAATCCAAATTCAAATCGGAAAACCAACTTAAACTGCAGCTTGAATTTTGCTGTTGTTGTTGGTGGTGCACAGCTGCGGATGTCGTCCCCGTCGCCGTCGTCGTCTTGGCCATGTCACCTTGTCGCAAGTTGGCTAAGTCGGTCGCACATGTCGCGGCATGCCATTTTAGGATTTGTGGCTGAAAAGCCAGCAGAGGAGCGAAACTAAAAGCAAAAACAAAAAAACTATGTACTTTTATATAGTACATACATATTTGTAACTGCTGCATTGGGCTGCTTATTTTTGGACAGCGTTCGTTGTCTGTAGAAAGTGCCGCGAGGCAACAACAGCAACAACAGCAAGAGCAACAAATCACAGCCGTTGCTGCAGTTGCGGCTCATTATTTTTATTTTTTTGCATATGGCCATTAGCGTTGACAAGGCAGAACCACAAAGAAGTTGCCACTCGCCACTTGAAAGTGAATGCCAGCTGTTGTCAATTTCCGCATTTAGTTGCAACAACATTGGCGGCAGCTCCTCCAGAATGTCGCTATATCGACCCCGACCCCGACCCCAACTCGCTTTCCTTCCACAGCAACAGCAACAGAAACAGCAAAACAACAACAACAACAGCAGCAGCTGAAAGCCAAATCTGTTTTGTGTTTGTTACACGTTGCGAAAGTAACATAAATGGCCAAGACATGTTGATGCTTGCCGCGGCGCTTTTAATTGACCAACAAATTACATGCTACATGTTTGTCTTTTGGCCAAACCCTGCAATAGATGACAAGCAAAACCAGCGCCGAATGACTAATTGGTCAGCATAATGGTCAACATTCATACTCAAACTCATATACTCAGACTCAAACTCAGTCTTGCAGTCGCAGTTTCCACCTTCGATTCAAGCTCAGTTTCAGTCTCAGTCACAGGCTCAGAGTCGAAGTCGGCGATCGCGTTCAAGCCAGAGGCCTGAGTCAGTTAAGCGGCTGCACAGTGGTTACAACACTACCAAATTAAACACTTTAATATACGCGTTTTGTGCGATCATAAATCGGTAACTAGAACTTGAATAAAGTATTCATTGAGTTTCAAAAAAATATAGAAAAATACATGAAACAGAATTATAATTTTAAAGTTTCTCAGAAAAAGATAGTTTTAACAAAAAATAATTATAGAAATATTATTTTGTTAAATAAGAATTATTTATTTAACAAAAAAAATATATATGTAGAAAAATATATTTCAAAATTATTAAGCAAAATTTTAATATTAAAATGACATTCATTTATTTATTATAATTAAACTTTTTAGCGAGTTTATAGAATTTTACTTTTTAAATTACCAATCCAACTAAAATTCAGACTCTTTTTTACGTAAACTATAAAGTTACTTATTACATTTTATTTTATACAAATGTGCAGTAATAATTTCCAGCCACATTTGGTACCACTGTGCAGCGCTTTTTGGCCAGTCGACTGCTGCAGTTCGTCAAGCCATTCACACACGATTTAGCGCCGCCGTCGCCACGGGAACTCATGTGATGAATTTGCCGCCAAGTCAGCGTCGCGACGCGTCGCGTTGCAGTTGCAAGTTGCCAGTTGCCAGTCTTTGGGTGGTCAAAAGACTTTGGTTGCAACTCTCCTGCGGCTTAAATGCTTCGACAAAAAGTTCGTTTTCGTTTGCATGAAATGACTAAATTATTCATTGCAGGATTTGCAGTTGGAACACAGTCCGGATACCCGTTGGCTTTTTCACTTTCGCTCTTATACGATATGGGAAATATGGGGAATATGCGACTGTGACACACCCAATATAATGTTACAATGTTGTTTGTTGCGCAGAGTTCAGAGCTCAAGTAAACATGTCACAATTAATGCTCAAATCAACGGCGCGTCTCGAGTGCTGCACTCGACACTTGAGTAATGTGGCCAGGCAGACAACTAACCGGGCCCTCATTAGACCTGCCAACGGAGTCTAGTGGCAGTAGTAGTACAATAGTACAATAGTAGTAGTAGATGCCTATTGGGTGCCCATTGTTGTCTGAGAAGGCTGCAACGCCTACAACAAAAGCGAGCTGCTGTTTAATGGCCCCAGCCAGCAATGAAGCTTGAATTCCCGTCTCTCTCTCTCTCTCGCTCTATCTCCCTGTCTCTTTCTGTAGCCAGAAGCACGCGCCAGAGTTGCATTGTTTAGCTCTAGCTCAGACAACTCTAGACTGCGCAGGCGTAGCTTTTATTGTTATTGAAATAAAAGTTTAAATATATAAAATAAATATTATAACAAGTTAAAAACAAAATGAGGCTGCCACTGAGGTCGAGGACGTGCAACTGCATGAAGCAGCTCAAAATAAGCTCAAATACTAACTTTATATACCCTGTAACTGGCAAGTTAAGTATTTATTGCTGTTAAAATTTGTAGAATAGTTTGGGAGCTCTAACATTTTTGTCAGCAAAGTTTTTGTATGAAACTGGCAGGATTTTTTATCAGTACAAAGCCAAATTGCTGTAGCCATGTACGTCTGTCCGTATGAACATTTGCAACACAGATGCTATAAGAGCTAGAGCTACTAAAGTTGATATGTGGGTCTGTTAGCACATGTAGGGAGCATGCATGCCAAATTCCCTGAAGCTAGCTCCTACAAACTCCAAGTTCCTTTATCGATCTATTGTGTACAAGCTTCTCAACTGCCTACTAGCCCCATTCGAGTTAACTACACTTCTACAAATCAGCGAAAGTGTTGCCAGTTCCAAACGCAATTACAAATTGCTTTAGGTATTAACCATAATATCAATAGGTTTTCCTCAATCATCTCACAACTGACCGTTTATGCCACATTTAAGTCGAACAAAATCGCTGGCAGCGAGTTGCGGCACACAACATTAAGGCAGCCCTATAATCAGGCAACAATTTGCCACAGTCACCCACAAAAGTATATGCATAGGCATTGACTTCCTCATTGCCAAAACCAAAAACCGAAAACTATGAAAAGTTAAGATACCAAATCGAAGTTTTTAGCTATTGTACATTGCATAAGCTACAAATAGGAATTGTAAACTGAAAACTGCAACCGTTGAATGTTTCAGCAGCAGTTTATGCAAAAAATTGGATGAGTCGCCATGTGTTTTTGTGTGGCATGGTGGTGGCATGGTTGCACTCTTGCATGTTTGCAACTTATGAATGAAAATGCGAGTCGAGCAATGAGAGGAGATACGAGATACGAATCCACAAATAGAAAAGCATAACTTCATGGCGAATCAAACGAAATGCAATGAAATGAAATAAAAGAGCGGTGTCTTTGAGGGTGGCTGATGGGAGGAAGAAAGGAGGGGAGAGGAGGCAATTGTAGGAGGTAGGTGGAGGCAGGAAGCCCGATCAACGATTGTCTGCGTCAGCGTCAGCGGCTAAAATGAAAGGCCGAATGTAAGGCAAATGATAGACAAGCGACTGTTTGAGCTGACTGCATTTCTTTCCCTGTCTCTATCTGCTGCTCCCTCTGTCTCTCTCTGTCTCTTTCTTTCTTTTTCTGTATATTGCACTATGTGTGTACGCTGCCAACGGAAGCGCAAAAATAGAAAATAATTTTTGAACTTTGGCGGCGGCATTTGACTTATTGCCTACTGATTTGCAGACAAATCAGTATTTCTGCTGCAAGGCAGTGCCACATGTGCCACATGTTGCATGTCCGAAGTTGCGCCAGTGTATGTGGGTGTTGCATATAAATAAATTGTAATTTAGTTTGCCACAGGATGCACATCATGTCTACGACTCCAACTCCAACTCCAACTCTATGTCTGAGTCTCAGTCTGACTATAACTCTGACTAGCGCCAGCTGCACTTTAAAGAGAAAGTGAGTGTTTGTTAAGATTTGACAGGTTCATTTGACAACACACCGCATATATGTATGCAAGTACCTATACACACACACAACACTCACGTTTATAAATGAAATCGAAAGCACTCACAATAAATCTCAATAAATCAGCAATAAGTTGCATTATATTTGTATGCCATTTCAAGCCGTTAAATTTCTAATAAATTACATGCCAAAACAGACAGTGGTTAAGTGAGCATGGAGAGCAGTTTTTTAACCAACAGAAAATTTAACGAAAATGTAGCCTAAATATTAAAAAAGATTTTAGCCAAAGAAGCTGAGACAACCCAGCGACTGAGCACAGAAAAGAAGGGCCAAATTCGAGATCAAGCTCAGCAGTGTTCAGTTCAGTGCTTAAGTACACTGAAAAGCTTATAATGTAAATCAAGTATAAACTTGGACTTTTTTAAATACTAAGTCAGTTCAAATAGCAGCTTAATACGTTTACTTTTTTAAAGCAAAGCTAAGTGACAATGCAGAACTGACTAAGAACTGACAAAGCGTGAAGGAAAGTTATCAACTAATTTAATTACTAGTATTTGCAAGCAATTACTTTGTCAATTTGCTAAGCTAAACTAATACAACTGCAGGTAATTAAGTAAATTGACAAAGCATGAAGTTAATTTCTTGCCTCTTGCTTTTGGCCATCTTCAATTTGGCATTTGACAGTCAGAATCTATGGGCCGAAAGGCGTAACGAGGTCAGTCTCATAAGCGTTGCACATAAATCATGTTATGGGTAAGTGGCCAACGCCTGTTGCAAACTTGGCAGTTAGCAGTTGGCAGTTGCTGGCTGCCACACAGAGTTGCCACAGATTTCCGCCTGGAGGCAGTAGCGTCAACTGCATTTTAACCCAATTAGAGAACAGGTTGGCACCTCCACACACACCACACACGCTACACACACCGCATACACTTGAACGACATTTCACATTTCAATTTGTGTGCCAAATTTGTGGTGCAGTCAGTTTTGAGACTGTGTGTGTTTGTGTATCGGCGCCTGTTTCGACACGATCTGCTTTTTATATTTTTTTCTCTTTGGCGATCTTATCGAGAGCCGCCTGTCAATTGTGTGCAGGGCATCATTAATTTGCTTAGTTTTTATTTATTTTTATTGGCTTATCTATGATTTTTTTTATATACTTTTTTGGCTGTTGGAAAAGCGCATAAAATAGAAACTCATCCGCATGGCTATCAGATCAGCTGTGTGTGTGTGCGAGTGTGTGTGTTTAATTAAGTGCATCGTTTGTGGGCAGCATTTGAATTTGTGCCATAACTCATGGAAAGTCGAAAGTCAGCACCAGCAAGCACCACCGCACCACCAGCTCCACTGTACAAGCTCCATCGATAATGTGTCACATATTAATAAAGAATTCCCACATTTCTTTTCTTCTTCTTTTTTTTTTCATTTGTGCTCATGCTGTTTTTTATGTGCATATTTGTGCCTGCTGGGCATCTCGTCAACAACTGGCGCCACACACACCCGAATACAATATACCCGACACTTGCCTGACCAATTGATGAAAGCCAAATTGCCGACCAATAACGACAATGTTGTTGTCTTCTTCGGTTTTAGTGCACATAATTGGCCAAGTGGGTCACTGTATAGTAACTTACCTGTAAAGAAAATGAAAGAGATAGAGAGAGAGCATGAGTAAGAGATACAAGATACATTGAGAAAAGTAATTAAACGCTTGCCATAAAGATATTAAGCTACATGAATTCGTCTCGAATGGAACATAAAACATCCCAGATGGATGGAAAACCTGTAAGCTAGATTAGTCAAGCATTGCCATTTAAGCCAACTAGATACCCTGTAATTAGTTCTACAACATAAGCTTAGCTTTCTATTAACTATGCCACAGAACGTTCAAATATCTCACTTTCAAATATCCAATTTAACTTCCTATTTGAAATACTTGACGAAATGCTAGCCGCTTAGACGCACCTGCATGCCAGTTTTAGTAGCTCTACCTCTTAGAGTTTTAGCTATTGATACTGAAAGATGAATCGCTACATCGACTCGGCGATTTAAGAAAATTTATATACTTTATAGATTCAAAGCTGCCTCCATATGATTGTTGCTCAAAAAACTTTTCTCACTAACTCTTCACCACAGTTGCTGTGCTTTTTCTGTTGTTGTTTGGAAATTGTTGAAATTATTAGCCATGGATTTCAATAACGAAGTGAACGATATAAAAAGATTAATTGTTGAAAATGCAAAGTACATGAAGACATTGGAAACCTTTGGCGATGAGCTCAAAAAGTACAACGAGGAAATAATGAAGAAGCGCTTAGAATTGGGCGAAAGTCTAATTCGATTGAAGGCTAAACAAAAACAAGTTGATACAAATTTAGCCAAGTCAGCCGCTGTTAGCAATACACTGCAAGAATTTGAGTTGAAGTATGCGAAACTAAAAGAAGCAGACGAAAAGAATCCCATCAATGTCAAGCAGACCGATGAGTACAAAGAGTTTTTAGCTGAAATGAGTAGCCAATTGGATGATAGTGATGCAAATAATGCTGATGACGACGATTTGATAACCTATGATAATGCCTGTTCCATGTATGATCCATGGACAAAAGCGCTGATGCTGCATCCCGTGTGTAACATTTACTGCGGCCATCACTATGATAAGGATTCCGTAAATTCGTTTATCAGCAAGAGCATGAGCGTACGTTGTCCAGTTGTGGGATGTCCCAACAGACGCTATATACAACCGAACCATCTGAAGGATGCTTTGGATTTGCAGCAGAAGATTCAGGAGCACATTGCTCAGCAGGCAGCTGAACAGCAGGCATTATCGTTTGAGGATGATGATTAAGTAACGCTACTTAAATCAATTATGCAATAAACAGAAGTTGACTATATATATTCTCTATGAGTTTTAACATTCCATAGTGTATCAATAATTTTTTATAATTTGAAATCGTGTTTTACCCACCTAGTAACAAAATTCTTGCCTTCCCTTAACTTACTTTGCATATCAATAGATGAAACGCTTAACTATCAATTAAATTTACAAGCAGCAATTAAAATTTGTTGCCTTTTCTCATATTCAAAAGTGTAAATTAACATAATTTCATATGTATATATACTATATAAATATGTATATATACATGCATTTCTTATGCCTTTATTGCCGGTATAAATTCCAAACAATTTTTTTCGGGGTTTCTGAATTTAATTGCTTCATTTGCGCCAGCATTTCCAACTTTTTGTTACATTCCATCTTTCTTTAATAACTTTGGCCACACTTTCAAGTGTGACTGTTCGTGTGTGTGAGATCGTGTGTGTGTTTTGATTACATTTGGGCTATATGCATTCATAAATTATGCATTCGAATGCAAATGCCTCGCGCCAGCTAATTGGTTTATGTAATAAACATTTTTATTTATTTTTCCTTCTTTCTGGGTTGTTGTTGGGATTTCTGTTTTGTTTTTTTGGAGTTGGCGTCGCAGAATAACAATAACAATTTGTTTGTCTGGCCGTAAGCTGTAATGACAACTGCACGACATTGATGAAATGAAAGCATATGCGACTTGCATACGCAAAAATCGTGCACGTTACGCATACGCAACGGTAGACGGAAATGAGAGGGAGAAAGACGAAAGGTTGCATGCAACGCCCTCGTTTTGACTTAATTAGGGTCTTGACTTGCTGTTGTATTCCAGCATTTGGCATACAACTGAGATGAGGCGTGAGTTTTTCTATTAGCAGCGCTAATTACAAATAGTCGAAGTTGGGTGCTTAACAGTTGACTCTGGGTCACACTCATTCACTCGTTAAGCGATTCCCTGATAAGATCTGAGGCTGTGCAAAGTCATTTCTAGTTTTGATGTTTCATGTGTGAGCTGTGTGTTAATTTTGGCATTTGGTTGGCCAAAAGTTTTGTGTATTTGAAAAAAAAACCAAAACAAATCAATTAAATGTTGTGCAAAATTGTGTGTGTTACGTGCACCTTTCCATTCACATTTTAATCTTCCATCATTATTGCTGTTTAGTTTTGATTTCAACTCATTCATCGTCTCCACGAGTATCGTTTCGCTCCAAGTGCTAAATAATTAATTTAATTGCCAAGCGGCGCCAGTGGAATTTCAAGTATGCTCAAGTACATATAGTACATATAAAACGTAGCCCTAAATCAAGAACATTGAGAAACTGAATGGATGTAGTATGAGGAAATGGACTTTAATGACTTTGCTGGCTTTTGTCTGTGTAGTAGAAGCTATTATTTGATTGTTTTTTTTTATTAAAAGATGCCGCAGTCAAGAGCTTTATCTTAGCTATAACTTTTTTAACTCTTTTTAATAGCCTGACATTCCTCATGAACGCACATAAATCATTGACATTTAAACCGCTTGTTCTGCCCCCATTCAAGGGCTCTAGTTTTGTGTGTTTGACAAACCCAAAAGTGTGAAGCTCAAATAGAATTATACAGATATCAGATTTATGTTAACATGTTTTGCTTGTAACAATTCATTAAGTCAAAAACGAATTGATTGAGCATCCCAAATATGTACGATATTTGATATAAACAGAAACTTGGAATAATACATTTTAAACAGACTGAAACTATATAATACTCTAACTTCTTGACTAGCTGGCTGGCCACACAAAGGCCTCTTGGCCAACAAAGTCTTCAAATGGGTTAAGCCACACAGTCAGGCAGACAGACAGACAGACACTCAACAAACCAAGACCAAGACCAAGACTTATATGCTGGCCATTAAAACAGCCAACATGCCACAACGGACTATTAAAGAAAATATAAAAAAAAAAAACAAGAAATAGAGAAGAAAAACCGAAATCTGAGCTTTTGTTGAGGCACCTGACTTAAGAGGCGTTGTCGTCGTACCGCAATAGTAGTGCTCTTTCTGGGGAGGTCATAAAACTGGCAGTGCCACCAAATAAACGAAAAAAATAACTCTACATATGCTAGAGCTGGCAGCAACTATCGATGTTTGACGATGTTTTTTTAACTATCATATATGTAAGTACTCCTTTGCGATGTTATCAATTCAACTAACAAAAGCTTACATTTTGCTTTTCTATATTCCAATTTTTATTACCGTATTATTTAGTTTATAATAAATGATATGTTGTTCTGAAAAGCGTCTTTTGATTGAAGATATCCTGATAAAACATTTCCAACAACTACGATATAATATTCTTCATAACAACGATATGTGTCTGATTTTTCCAGCTCTACTGTGTATATGTTTTTGTGTGCAGCGAGCCAAGAAGCAATTCACCAGCTTAAAAAAGCGAATTTTCAGCCCAGTCGAGTGGGTGTTGCTTGGCCACAAAGAGCTTATCTGGCCAAAAGCATATCCAAACGTGATGGGAGCTAAAGCTATGGCCAAAACTGATGCTGATGTTGAATCTGGCTGGTTGTTGCGACCACGCATGCGCAGCTTTTTTTTTTTGAAGTCTTGGCCTACGTGTTATCACGACCACTTCGTGTGCACGCTGCAGCACTGTGCAAAATGGGGCGTAAATTGAGGAAAAAATTCAAGCCTCTGGCTCTTTCACTTTTCACACACACACAGACATCAACAGAAATATCGTTTCCAGAAATCAAGCAGCTGTGAACTTGGAATGTTGCCTCAAATTACAAACAATAATAATCAGTTTTTGCCACGATGAGTTTTGGCTTGGATTATTGGGCTGTTTGGCTGTTTGGCTTGCTGTAACCTTAGACCATGGAGTTTAGGCCACAAAACAAATCATACGCAACGTTGAACCACTTGAAAACATGTTGTTAAAGTACAAAACAAATTTACCAAAAAAAACTTATTGAAATTACAGCTGAAGGTGAAGGTTGATTCATTGACCCCGTCCAGTTACATATATACAGATATTTGTGAATAGTTTTTGGAGCATTCAGTTTTTTAATTTTCATGTGGCAGTGTCACGGTGCTTTGCCATTTCTGTTTTAATGAGGGTCCAAGTCCAGCGAGGGCTGCCACTGACGTTTGTGTTAATTGTAAAAGCAAACAATACAACTTTGCCGCTGAGGTCAGAGGCCTTTGCTCAATTCATTGGCGCATTCAAGTCGTTCTAATTAATTAGACAACTGGCTGATGAACAAACTTATAGAGTAGAATTTATATGTATAGCCTAAAGCAAGCATATACGTATAGATACGTCTCTGATCAGTCAGACAGTTTGCTGAACAAGGCGACTCTTTGTAATTTGGATTTGATATGCCGCACAGTTTGTGTTGGAAATTAATAAGCAGGCAGCAAACGTCTCTCATGACCATGATGATGATGATGATGCTCAACATGATAATGATGATCACAGTACCATGGAGGCTGGCATTCAATTGTAGAACAAGTCACAGACCAACCGACCGACAGAACGAAAGACCGACCAACTATCTAATGCCGAAGTACAAGGGGCGACTGGCAACAAGTTTCCAGTTTTTCCAATTTTCATGCACTAAACGCAATCAGTGCTCATGATCGGTACATTAGCGTCGTGTGCTGATCACGCACATACATATATAAAATATATTTAAAGCTACACTTTACAAAAAATAAGTTGATTCCACAAAATTTTGTAAAATTTAATTGTGCAACTGAAGTAAAGCTGTTTTTAAAGGACATTTTATGATTTAATAATATGTTTTAATCCATTTTCTTTTAAAAGTTGGTTTTTAAAACATTTATTTTAACAGTGTATAAGCCTAAAGTATACAAGGATGTAAGACACACACACAGTTGACTGATATTTGGCATGGTTCGCAGCTTATGACCAGTTTAAGAGCTGTTTGCTCTGCCAGCCACAACATTTGGCATAAATCTAACAAACGCCTGGCCAGAACCACGATGGAGAGAGATAGTGACAGACTGACTGAGATGGCGACACTTGCACGATTACAGCATCTTGTGGCAGCTGGCAGCAACTGTGGCAAGTGGCAAGTGGCGAGTGGCAAGTGCCCCATGGTCAGCTATGCAAATTTGAGCCTAGTTTTGTGCCCAGTGGCATCAAGTGGTGCAAGTGCATTTCCTATGAAGTCATCAGCGAAACCGTTAGAAATGTCATTACATAAACACAGTTTTTTAATTTAAAAATTATGCAAATACACACATAGACAAACACACACGCTAACAGAGTGCCTCAAGTGGTTCCAAGTGTCAGTATCGTGGGCGTGAGTGATGGGCGTGAAAGCAATATAAACACCAAAAAGACTCTGCCTGCCTCATGCCCCATGCCTCAGCGATGCACAAATCTGCGGGGGCTTCAAGAGTTGCCGCTAAAATGTCGTCGTAACAGGTAAAATGCTTAACAGATCTAATGGGACTCGTTGCCATCACAAATACGGAAAGGTTTTTAGAGACTGCGTTTAATGTAAACAAAATCTGCGACAAAATTTGGTTTTGTAATTGAAGTCTTCTATAAACAAATGTTTTTATATGGAAATATGTAAATAGGTATTCTGAAGATTGAAGGAATCATAAATTGTTTATTAATAAGACTACTAAAAATATTGACAAGAGGTGAGTTTTGATAAACAAACCACTTTCATATCTACTACACTTCCAGGTTCAATTCAATAAAGATTATATGCATTTAAAATAGCTTTACAAATTTATCTGTTTTTTTTTAAAGACTATTAAAGATTTTACAGCTTCTTGCATTAAAGACTACTTAAAAAAATCTAAATAATTTTATTAAATTTTCTACTTATCATTTACTAGTAGTTTTATTAATTTTAAGCAAATGTTTTGCCCACCAGACATGTTTAGAACAATTTTAAAGATAAAACTGCAGCTTTTTATTATCAACAACATTACATAAACTTAAAAATTATGACCAGAGTTGTGATTCTTCTGGTTCTCTCTTGCCGTTTATCTACTTCTCTTTCTTTCTATATCTGTTATCTCTCTCTCTCATTGTTTACGTTTAACGTAGCTCACGTTTTCTACAGATTTCTGCGCTCAATTTGTTGAACTTTTGTGTGCAAAAACAGAAAAAAAAACAGAGAGAGAAAAACCTGTTCAACAAGATCTGTCGGTTAGTGTCTTTCATTTGATTTTATAATTTATTTATATATGGTTCAATCTTTTATCGGTTTTTTGCATATACATACAACAACAAAAACAAGAGCAGAAATTTATAAATATTTCAATTATAACAAAATGCTAAATGCGTGCGTTTTGTTTTTTTATTTATGTTATTCTTTTTTGCGTATATTTTTAAAAAACGAGCTGAAAAAATGACAAAACAGCTGTGTTTGCACATTTTGGATTGTTATTATTATTTTATTGGTGGGTTTAAGCACACAGTACGTATATATAGTATATATATTCATATATGTATGAAGTTTTGATGTATAAAATAGATTTATTGGACAGACTTAAAGCACAAGACAAGAAAAGTCAACAAAAATCATAAGAAGCTGTTGCCATTGCATTTATAATGGAATTTCAAGCTACTCCACTTTGCTTTTATTATTATTATTATTATTTTTTAATTTATGCACTTACATGCATGTATGTAAACGTGTACATGTGTGTGTGTGTAATGTAAGACAAAAAGTCGCTGACATTTGAAGGTTGTTCGTAGCATTTTTATTAAACAATGTGAACACTTGAGGCATATAATTACAAATGTACGTGTATGCGTATACGTAATTATTTAAATAAACCAAAGCTAAAGAACAATGCATTAATCATATGAATTTGTTTTGAATACATTTCAATAATAACTCCATATATTGTGCATTGCGGAAATTAGAAAATTATAATAGAGTACAATAGAATCAAATAGTTTATTGATGATCTTAAAAATCTGAACAAAGAGCTATAGCTATACAGCTTCTGTCTACACTTTCAGCTTTCTTCCACTCGATAACAATAGTTTTATGGCATTTGTGTATTTAACAATTTTATTTGTTTAACATATTGAAGTACTTATATATATTTCCCAACGATGAGAATTTATTATTTACATTAGCGTTGCTTTATTATTTCTCACCCGATGAATAACATCTACACCTACAGTACTTTGCTGCGTTTCAAAGCAAATATAGCATCCACTTTTAATTCAAGTCTTATGCCTGACAGTGCTGGCAAAAGTCAAACAAAAAGCTAGACGAACGAACCTCAATCACAAAGCTAATGGCTCTAGCTCTTAAATTTTTAATATCTATTAATGGACCTTTATTTCTAACTAATACTAGACTCTTGCTATATTTTATGAAAATAGGAACGGACGGAGCTACATATCAAATTTGATGGCTCTAGCTCTTCGAGTTTTAAAATCTATTCGTTTTTCTAAGAAATCTACTAGACCCTTGCGCTTTTCTTAGCTACATGCCCTCAAAACCATTTAATAGAACATCATATTTTTATTTTAATAACTTATTTTATGTATTTATATAATAAGGTATGGCTTTTTTTTTACATTCTTGCAGAATGATACATTCAGTTAAGTATTAACTATTTACGAGAAATATATAAAGCTATAATTTACAATCTACTAACCACATTTTAATAGTTTCTCTTAAGTGTTAATGTAAATATTTATACATACGAATGAAATGCTTAACTTATTTTGTTCAAAAACTATTATGCTGATGAGCAACATTTGCACACAGAGACCAACAAACACATACGGACAGAGCGACACACCTGGTGTGTTTAGAGTGCGAGAGCTTAACGCAATTATGTTTTAAATGGTTAAACAAGTTGGCAACAAAAAACACAGCTGTAAACAGACAACATTCAACACTCACACTTGACCTTCAATGTTGCGCAGTTTTGTTATTATTATTGTTATTGTTTGTTAGTTGCTTAGTTGCTCATTTGTTGTATGGCAATTTGATCGATTTGATGCGCTTCAAAATTTTGCACATTTTTCAAACGCCCAAAAATCAAAAATACAATTCGAAATGAGGTCATCAGCCCACATCCCACTGTAATCCCCAAAACTGCTGACCCCAAAAGCCCAAACGCTTTCGAAATTTGAACTTTGTGTAATTAATCAAATCGAAACGAAAAAAGAAAAATGAAAAACTAGAGCTTAAGTTTCACTCGTGGGGCGAGAACAACGGCCACCCATTGTGTATAAGGGGCAGGGACACGGGACAGGGACAGGAAGAGAAACAAAGTTGCAATCTTGAGCCGATAAATAATCGTTTAACATTAATTTAAATGGTCTCAATAGTGCATTATGTCACGATCGAGTGCAGCAGAGTTGTTCAAATGAAAGCGAAAGTATGTCATGACAGCGCCGTCTCTGTGTAACTGAAGCGTGAAAGATTCTGTATAATGATGATTGTGTTTACGCTGATGACGATGATGATGATGATGATGTTGATAATGCTCAGAAATGAAAAGGCATTGGCATTGTGGTGGCACTTAACGTAACGGTGGCCATGCGTGCGCATGCTGCACACTGGGCACTGCCTCCAATGATTTCAGTGACGATGAAGCGACGACAGCTTTCCAGTCCAGTGGCTCAGTGAAATGGAAAGGCAGTTTGGAGACAGAGAAAAATAACTTTCACTAGAAACTGAAATTCAAAGCCCAAACAACAACAACAACAACAGCAACAGCTGATAACAAAAGCAACAATACAATCAAGCCAGCTGTAATGCTGTCGAACTTCAACTTCAACTTTAACTCGAACTCCAACTCAATTCCAGACTCAGTTTCACGATCTGACTTTAAGTTTTGGGCTCTGTGTGACTCATGCTTTATGTATTTTTTATGTAACAAAAAATATTCTTTAGACAGACAGTTGCCAAGCCTCATCCATGCCTCCCCCCTGCCGACTGTTGCCAAAAACTGTCAGTCAGCAAAGTTCTAAGCTGAGCTTAAGTGCTGCCGCTGCCGCTGCTGCAGCACACCGCCCTCGCACCACTTTTAGGGGTAGGCGTAAACTGTCTAAGCAAATGGCATTTGCCAAGGAAGTTATAAATTTGCTGCCAAATAGAATTGTGTGGCAACAAGCCATAAGAAAGCAAGAACGTGCCACAGGAGGCGGCAGAGAGACGCGGGATGCCGCAAAGCGTTCATTAAAGTCAAAGTCCCCCACAACTTACGACAGCCTGCATATAGAGCTAAATGATCTACTAGAGCATATCCTGTAATATGTTAAACTGCTCAAAACAGTGCTAAAATTTTACTTGACAACCCAAAGAGTATATTAATTTTTAATCTACACAAAAAGACAAATCGATTTTATTTGAATCAACCAATATACCCTTTTTTGTCATGCATTTTATAAGCAGGGTATGCGCTGAGCTGACTGTTGTGGGTTTCATTGAGTAAAAAAAACCTTTTGGGATGTGCGTGCACAATGATCGCTTGCAAGTTTTACGACCTTCTGCAACGCCCACAACAACAAAAGCGTCTAAGTAGTGCGTACACTGCGAGAAATGCAAAGCGATAGTGCGGGCACAATTAGAGAGCAGGAGACAGACACACAGAGAGAGAGAGAGAGAGATGACAACAGATGAAGCAGACAAACGCCGACTCACGGCCCACACAAGTAACGACACGACAACAACACGACACGAAATGAAACGAAACGACTTGAGTCTGACTCTGGAGCACCATTAGTAGGTAGAAGATCACACACACAGGGCTGCTTTGTGTGTGCAATTAGAAGGAAGCTTTGGATGAGGTAATAAATATTTATGCATCAAGTATTCAAGTACTTTCGTCTCTTTTAAGCCGTTAAATTATATGCACATTCAATACACATCCGGAAATGCATCTTTTCCTAATTGTACATAATAAAAAGTGAGGAGTTTAGCAGACTTTTCAATCAGTGATGATAGCTTCACACTAAACCTAAAGCTTAGCTGCAAAAAAGTAGATAACGGGAGTTTTTAGCCCATAGCAAGCTTAAAACTCATTTTTGACCCCACAAGATATACATATTTATGATCAGCACAAACGAGCCGATCTAATTAAGTCAGTTTTGGAAAAAAAAATTTCCAAATTTTTTTTGAAAAAAATGTAAAATTTAGGTAAAAAATAAAGTTCTACATAATTTGGCAATGTAAATGCGGAACAAATATTGGCGTAAAACACAGTTTAAAATGGTATCCCTTTTGAAAATCGGTTCATTTTTGGCAAAGATATCCAAGTTCAAAGTTTCAGGATTGTTTTTTAAAAGTTTAAAACAGGATTTTAACTACCAATCAAGGGTTATTAATAGCTTATTCCTATTTAGTGGCAACTGCTGAATTTACCTATTGTATACAAAATATTATGCAATTTTCTCGAGTGCAAATGTACAATATTTTCAATATATAAAATATCTTATGCGATATTTAATGATTTCTTAAAACTATTTGCTGTCTGCTTTTCTTCAATTTTTATCGTTTTTTCTGTTGTTTCTTTTGTTTTTTTCTTATGGTATGTATGGAAATGAACAATCATAAGTTGACATGGCCAATGAACTCGTCTGATTATGCGTCAATTATCTTGAACTTATACAAATTGAGTTAATTAACTCATTGCTCCACAATTGGGCAGCGGAAATGGGTGAAGCGAAAACTGACCTTTTGATCAAGGGCCTACATATGTATATATACATATAGATTTCAGAATTTCATACTGTATGTATATGCATTAAGAAATATTTCAAGTGTGTTGAGCTCAACAGTTGCGTGACTTATCGACCATTTCTGGCCTTGTCGGCGTTATCAAAACAAAAGAGAAATCTTATCGGGCATAAATAAACATGTATATACATCTATATATATAGATATATGTGTGTGTGGTGTCTGTGCATGTGCCACGACCATCAATATCTATTAGTTATTATATTTCCCGCAACCATAATAGTATAAATAAATAAGAAATTCCAAATAAATGTCACATGAAAACGGAAAGAACAAGTAGAGGAAAGAAAAGGGCACAGGCCACAAGAGAAGAAACGACAAAAAAAAAGGTTGACTTTTCACTTCTCTTTTTTTTCCAGATCACAATCAAACAGAGCAACAATATCAAATGAACTCAAGAGACTCAGTTAGACTCAAAAGACTGAAGACTCCCGTGGTGTCTGCGGTTTGACAGCACTCTGTCCCTTTCGCTCTCACTCTCTCTCTCTCTCTCTCTCTGTCTGTGTTTGTTTGGTTATGAAATGTGAGGAAAAGTGCCAAGCCGGCTTTCGTATTGGACTCTGACTCTGCTGTTGACCTGCCCAGAGGCTGAGCATGCTCAATACTGTCAACGGCACTTGTGTCAACAGTTTGACAAAATAAAAAATTGAAAAAAAAGACACACACACAAAAATATATAGACAAATTTTCTATTTAACTTTCAGTTTAGCTATTGAAGAGGCAAACACTAAGGTTGAGCCAGCGACAGCGACTGAGGCAGTGGTGACATTTGATAGCACAAGCGGTCAAATGTTGACTAAGCGCCTTCCAACAATATCAATTTACTGCCTTCCATAAATATACAAACACAGAGAGGGGCATATACATACATATGTTTGTATGTAAATACTATCTGTTAAATGGGAAGGCTGACAAGTGTCTGAATAAACGTGTTTGATAAGCCACAGATCGGCAGTTGTTGTTGTTATTAACAATATAAGGAGTTATAAACATATTGTTAAAACATAGATGTTCAAAAACATAACATCAAAACATTTTTCGATTTTAAATCGATTTTTTGTTGTTTAAAGTTAGATTTTTTTATTCCTGTAATGAAAATTTATTTTAAAACCGATATTTAAATTTTCGATAAATCAATTTTTGCATTGGTAATTTTTAAACTTCGATTTGTAAATCGATATTCAGTTTGCTGTACTTCACTAATATGTAATGTTATTAGTCATTATTAACATTGCCAATTATAGCACACTGTTAACCGCACACACAGCGTAACATAACAGTGACCTTTGTCAATGCGCTGCTCAGGCGCTGTTATGGCTCTGTTAGGCCTGCTGGGGCTGCCTGGTGCCTGTTATCTAAGCGCGGCCTACTTGCGCGCATAAAGAAAATCAGTCAGAGCAAACAGTAATCATAATAAATTATATAAAGTGTTGTGACTAATGCCCAATTGAATTGCTGTGTGAGTGTGAGAAAGAGGGTGAGCGAGAGGTATGGCATGAGGGACATCGCCCTCAGCCCGGCGGGTGTTTTGATTACAACAACAAAGACAGCACGAGCCCCAATAATGGAACCTGCAACTGGGTCATAATTTGAGACGCCGTACCAAAGATCATTAACATAAATGCCAAATTCCAAGCAGCCCAAGCAAAAAAGAAGCAATAACAACACCAATTGCGAATTGCTTAGCGGCAATCTCTGTGGCACAATCGTAATTTGGGTCAAAATTCACCAACAAAAAAAAAAAAATTATGTATTATCATTAAATTTCATTACAAGCGCAAAACAAAAACAATAACAACAACAGCAACAAAATACGCTGCACGAATCGAGAAAAACGTAAAATGCAAAGCGAAAAATCATGGAACTGGAACCCGTTACAACGAAACGCACTTCACTCTACCAAGTGTACAGTTATAGTGACGACGCCAGACGCCAAAAACCGACTGTGCCACAAAAAACAAAGCCAGGCTCAATGCGTCCGTCCATCTGTCCGACCGTCTGTGTGTCTTAGCCATATTTGGGTACTGACAGTGCGGACAGACAGAGCCGCTGTGTGAAACATGCGAAAATGCGTACGTACGTACGTACGCCTACCTCCCCAGAACCTTGCCACATGCCACACCTGAAGATGACAGCGTGCTCTACGGCGCTGTGTCGCCTCGTGTCACAAAGCTGAGTTGACACGCAGCTACAGTCGCGTTCAAACTTTTAAGAACATTTGCAAGTGTAACATTTCCATAAAATATATTTTATATATAAGAATTTTTATCTATCTATAAATTTAATATTTAATATTTTAAATCTACAATAGAATTGTCTAGCTTTAACTAAATAACAGATTTAATTTTTAAAATGTGAATTTATAGTTCAAATAGTTATATTCTGTACATGGTAAAAATATAATCCACAATTAAATTTGAAATGATGTTTCAATTCAAAATTAAAGCTGTAGATGAAAGATATATAATAGCCCGATTTCTGTAAGGAATACAGATTTGTTATAAAAAAGTTTTTCTTTTCGTCCATACAAAATTTTCAGTGTGCCCAGAACATTCGGGCAAAATGTTGTGTGAATTTGAATAAGTTCTATAGGCACACTGGAGATTTTGTTTGGAACAAACTAAAAGCTGATGTACAACTAATTTCCATATTATGTTTCCTATATTTTAAGCAATTCATTTTAACGTTCTAAAAATGATTATACAAGATTCTGATTCTATTTTTTTTATGAATTTATATGAACTCTAATAAAATTAAGCATTAATTAAACTTATAGAAGCTTTACTTAGTTATAGTTTAATATTTTTTGACACAAATAAAATGTAGTACACCAGTTACAAAATATTTTAACTTCAAAAATTAGAAGTTCTATGGAGTTGAATATTTTGTTGATCAGAGTTTCTTACGACAATAAACATACAAATGTATGCACTTGATTATTTCTCACTGTGTATGCATGCTGCTATTTTATCATACTTAAATCTGTCCGTGCGTGTCACGCTACCATCTCTAGTGCAATACTGCTGAGCTGATTCATTGTCTTTATGATCATAATGCTGCTGATGATGATCATGATGATGAACAGTTGCATGGCTGTGTTTGATTGGTGGCAAGTTCAATGAACTCAACTCAAATCACTTACCAAAAAAGTCCTCCCAGGTGTCTGAATCCGATTCTATGTCCATCTTTTGAATTGTTGCTGCTGCTGCTGGTGTTGCAGTTGCTCCTGTTTGGTTGCTAGTTGCTTGTTGCAACTGCAGTTGATTTATGTGGTTAATGCCTTGTTTGGTATTGTATATTGGTTTTTGTGTATGTGTGAGTTTTGTCCAAATTTAGGCAAAAGATTGCGTGGCTGACACTGTCTGGATTCTTCGCAGCAGTTTGGCAGCCTTTAGATATTGTATCTATGAAGTAGACGGCGACTTGTGCTTAGTCGCGGCGCAAATGACTTCACCCGGCATTGTTCCAAAGAGGCGCATAAAAAAAGCCCCCCCAATCAATGGTTTTATGCCGATAAGATAAGCATATATACATATATATATATATACCACAACGGCACCAACTGTTGTTCAGTTTTCGTATTTAGCCAACAAATGCGAATTATATTTATGGGTCTCTGTTAGTATCTGTATCTGTGTATTTGTATCTTATCTTTTGCCTTTGGCCAGAGCAAATACCCAATAAGTGTTTTTGCAATTTCGTCTCAAGTCGGCAGAGTGCAGTGCAACAGCTGACAGAAGACACAAAAACACATACAAAGCTACACAGCTACAGAGCTACACCATCTCTCTCTCACACACACACTTGTACACTTGTCGCGGCGACTATAAAAAAAGTTAGTTAGATATTTCTCGTGACGCTTTTAAAGCAATTCTCAGAATTTTGCGTATGACTAAACCGGCTGTGAACTTTGTTTGATTCAATCAACTTGAGCTCTTTCTTCGCTCTTCCTCTCTCTCTTTCACTAGCACTTGTTGCTTAATGATAATTAAACAAATTGTAGTTGCACTTAGTTTCACCTTCGCACCGATCCGTTACTTCTTCTTCAATGATGCACGCACGCGCGCTTTTAACGACGCAACGACAACAGCGACAACGAGAACGCCGACGACTACAACTCACCCACACGACGTTTCGGCACGAACTGAGTGCAGCAGCAAGCAACAACCAAACAACAGTGGAGCCAAAATCCTCTCTTTCTCTCGTTCAGCAAACTTTAGCGCATAACAGATTTGAAACTGCATCTTGTCTGTGCTCTACAGCCACAATAGCTAATATATCTTAGCTTGCGCTTATTTAACACTATTTCACTATTAAAAAAACACATATTTAAACATAAAACATTTAAATTAAAACTAACGCCTAATGTGCTGAAAATGTTAACGCAATGTGAGCCGTGTGTGTGGTTAATTTGCACTGATCTTGCGCTGTTAGCTTAGTGCTGCTGTTCTGTTAAATGGCTGTTGTGCTCAAAATGGCAGTGTAATGCTGACACTAACATTTATCGATTAAAACAAAGTGCTGCCCATTACAGTTTTGTCGTTGTGTTTAAAACACGTTTCAACTTATTGCGGCATAAATATTTATAAATACACGCATCTGTATATATACAATTAAACACACATTAATTAAAATCAATGTATATTTATGCATTATTTTTATTCGCACAGCAATTTCTGACAAGATTTCTGTATGAAAACACAACCCAGGCAAAGTAAAGCTCCACTGTAAAAAACGAATGTATTAATTTAAAGTTCTTAAACCAATCAAATTGTACTTACTTAAAATAAAATATATGAGCAAAGTGATTTTCAATGCCTCATCCTTGGCCACGATTTGCCAGATGCACAGTGCAAACGGATATATAATGCAAACTAGACCAATTATGAAAGACCAGAAAACTATTTGCATATTAGCCTAGACAAAAAGAAAGCTAATATGAAATCAAAAAATATTCAAGTCTATAACTTACACGTATAACGCCTATAAGCAGCAACAATTTAGCCAGCAGATATACAGCAAAATATATAAGCACTAAAATAAACCACAGCAGCCAGACCTCCGGATATACTTTTATGATAACCACAGCGAAACCCAAAATTGAGAGAAAAATACCCAGTATGGCAATAAACAGGCAGCCCGTATACAGATGCATGCAACACAAAAAGTTACGCAGACACATTTCGTACAATAAAAAAAAAACCAAAACAAACAAAAACACAATTTGAATTTTGTATAACAGACAGCTTAACGCGCGCTTGCTGTGCCAAAGCGATATATATATCGATAACAACAGCAGCACAGGGTTGCAATCGCGTGCATGGACAGCGAACATAAACAACAACAATCATGGACGAAATGTTGCAACCGCCAGCAGCAAAGAAAGCAAAACACTTGCAAATTGACTTGGATAATAGCATTGGCATTAAAGCGCTGCTCTCCGATGAGTACAAGGAGCAGATAACACTAATCAAAGTGCACAGTTGCCAGCTGGAGAGCAAACAGCAGCTGCAGCAAGTTATACAGGAGCTAACACAGAAGTTGCCACATTTTCAGCACTTGAAGCGTGTTCATGACAGAAACGTGCTAATATGCCCCACCGCCGACATTGTGGACACACTGGAGCAGCATCTGAAGCAGCACAAAATCTCAGAGAATGTGCTGCAGGCCCTCTGCCGCCAAGTGCAGGTGATTGATGTGCCCGCCAAGGGGGCCAAGCTGCGCGTGCAATACGAACAGATGATCAAGTATTGGCCCTGTAAATTCCATCCGGACAAGTATGCTGAATCACTGCAGAATGGCAGTAACTTTACAGTGGCACAACGTGTCTTTCACAAGCGCATGGCACAGCTGTTGCGCAGTCTATCGAGGGACCTGAATGAGGGGCGTCCCACCGCCATCTGTGTGGATCCACGCCAGCAGAGCCTGGTGGCAGCGGCAGGTGAGTGTTGGAGTGGAGTGGCAGGGTAGTTAGTTGGTAACTCAATTGTTGCATTACAGGCAGCTGTGACAACTCCTATGCACCGCATCAGCATTGCGTTATGTGGCTGGTGGATCATGTGGCACGCAGTCAGCAAGGTGGCGCCTGGCCAGCTCCAGTGCAGTTTGTGCAGGACGAACTGAATGCCACCAGAACATTGAGTGGTTTGCCACAGAGCTACTATGATTACCTGCAAGGTCATGAACTCTGCCAAGACTTGCAATACGGCGCCGAGTTGCCCAGACGGGGAGGAGGAGCGGGAGCAGAAGCTGGCACAGTGGATGCCAACACCGCTGATAATCTGGGCAAATACGGACCGTATCTGTGCACTGGCTACGATGTGTATCTGCTGCGCGAACCGTGCCTCATGTGCGCCATGGCGCTGGTGCACAGTCGGGTGCGACGCATCTTCTTTGTGGAACGTTCAGAGAATGGTGCACTAAGCAGCAGTTTTCAGCTGCACGCCGTGAAGGAACTGAATCATCATTATGAAGTTTTTCAATTTACAATTTAATATGCAATACAACAATTAGTTTGATCATTGGCTGCCTCAGAGCAGTGTGTCCATTTTGGGAGCCACCAATGGGATGGGTTTGCCGCTGTTGCTGCTGGTGCTGCTGCTGGCCGTTGTATTTGGCGATCGTGTTGCAATTAGTCCGAGCAGCTGGCAATCGGCTTCCAGTATGGTGATATCCTTGCTGGAGCCCAAGAACTTGGTGGACAGCTCCAAGTCCTTGATGCGCAGTCGAACGCGTGCTCCACGCACATAGTCGCTGCAACAAATCATTGAATTGCAAATGGATTTAGTTGCACTTTTAGCTAAATCTTTGATTGCTTCCTCACTCACCTGCCGTTGCGTGTGGGTCTTGTGCACACACAGTGGAATTTCCAGCCAAAATCTATGTACAGATCATCGCCCACTACATGGAAGATCTTACCACTCACCACCTTGCCCTCAGCGTCGCCCAACTGAAATGTACACAGAGAGAGATTACATAAACCCTTGCCGTGCAGTTGCACTTGCCACTCACATCGATGAACTTGGAGTGACGCAGCATGGAGGCAAAGCTTTGATTGTCCACCGGCAACTGCTCTGGCTCTGCTGCTGCCGTATATCTCTCGAAGGCACGTGCAAATCCTCCAGCTCCACCTTTGCTAGCTGTGCTATCCACTTGCTCCTGCTCTGCATTTGTTGTCTCATTACTGCTGGCGCTCAGTGTGCGCTGTGCAACGCTTAAATGGCGACTCTGTTTATAGGCATTCGCCTGTGTGGCGACTCTGCATAGTTTGTGCAGCAGCGACATGTTTTTAATTCAATATTTAACTAAAACACTTTGGTGTCTCAATTGCAGCTGTTAGCTATCGATTGGCAAAGACGACCATATGTCTACTTGTATATCGTTCTAATCGATAACTGCTTTGCACTACACGCACAGCGTTGCCACTTTGGTTACATTTTACAGTTCAGTATATTGCTGAATTACACTGTATGGAAAGAATTTAAATAGAATTTAGAATTTAAAATAATAGAAATTTAAAATAGTAAAGAAAGAAAGTTTTAAATATTTTTTTAATTTATGTGTTAGAAAATTAGATTTAAGCTTGTTAAGGCTAGTTAAAATCCCTTAAACAAAAAAAGAAGTGGCAACGCTTAGACTGGGGAAATGAAAACAGTTGGGTAAAGTGATTTGCCTAGCAAACGATCGCTAGAAAAAAGACAGGTGCTACACTGTTTCAATAATCCTTTTTATTGAATATTTGAGTGGAATCTACTTGGTTGCTAATTTATAAGCAATCCATTGAATGAAGCTACCGACTCTAGTGTAGACACCGGAAATGCCGACACCGCATTGCGCTGAACCATAACTGACAATTCCAAATTGTACAAAGCGCTGGCGTCCATTTATTACAGCCGGATATGATAAAGGACCACCAGAGTCGCCATCACAGGAGTCCTTATCCACATCACCAGCACATATTTGAGTTTTCGCAAGTTCTTCACCCACTGACACTGACTGACAGACTCCTCTATTCTGCCATCGCACAGTTGTTTCCAGTAGCACATCGGAGCTAGATCTATTCTCAGTTATACCCCATCCTGTTACATAAAAGTTTACCATGTTTTCCACTTTCTGTTGAAGAGTTTCGGTCACCGGCAGACAAATGGGCTTAGTGCTCTCTATATTAAAGATATATATATTAATTAAAGGTGCGAATTGATCGATTGATATTGCACTCACCTGTAAAATTGATGTCGCTCTTAAGCTTAACTAATGCAATATCATTACGAAGAGAGTACATTGAGAACTGTTCGTGTATGAACACTCTTTCGGCCTCAATATCCTGAACTGGAGGAGAGCAAATTTTGCGCCCGTTCTTGTAGGTGCAATCCTGATCCGAGGCTATGTTGTGTTCACCCAATCGCACAAATAACCTTTGTATGTAAAGTGTTGCAGTTCTTAATTACTTACATAGCATATCAAATTATACTTACAGTTGTTGGTAATTAAAGCAATGGGCTGCAGTTAGTATATAACCTATAGGGGTATGAAATAAGCTGAACACTAAGTTAAACACTTTTGTGAGTCTCACTTACGTTTGTTAATAATTGTACCGCCACATGTGAATTCTTCCCTGCCAGAATTGGATCTAAATTTAAGCAGTGCCATCCAGGGTCTTCCTAATAAGCCAACTTCATGACCTCCGATCACTTTGCTTATTGAAAACTTTCCACATTGTTTCGTCGGCAATTCTTGAATTGCTTGTGATATTTTGTCTTCACTTTCACAACATACACGACCCTGAATGAAGAGAGTACATATGTATTTACTACTGCTGCAAACTGAATTGAAATAACTCTACCCTCTTATGGGGCGAGCAAATTGAACTTCTGATGTATCTATCTTCACTTGTTGTTAAGCCAACTCCTGTAGATTTTTTTTTTAATATGTTGACAAGAAACGAACAGTTTCTGAGAGGCACACAATATCCTGGTTTTCCGTCCAGCCTTGTACAAATCTCATCCGCTTAATGAAGATGAATTGAAACTTGACTTATTATAGGATCATAGATAGATGATAGATTTAATGCCATACCTTGCCTTTCAACTGGTGCGAACTGCTGAGTACATACAAGACCCAAAATGGAGATTAAGAAAATAATTCCAAACATTACGGCTGAAGTCGAAAAATTGTACTGAATGCAAACCTCAGATGCCCAATCATATTTATAGCACTGCTGTGGGATATATGTATACATACTCGTATAACATATATAATACATTTGGGAAATAATCAAAGATTAAATAATTAAGATTATTTGAATAACATTCCCAACAACAACATTCGTCTTATTTGAAGTGTTCAAATTAGTAAGCTCTTTACTATAAGTGTACAATAAAAAGCTAATTCCAAGATATATATATATATATATATATATATATATATATAATTTTTATTATTTTAAAAAAGATTTTAATGTGACCTGTGGGTATTTAATCAACATACATATGTATATACCCAGGGGACCAAAGAATTTCTGAATTGGCTAAATGGGGCACTGCAAACACAAAAAGTAAAATTTTATTCAAATTAATCAATTAATAACATTTCACTCATAATTCATATATCTGCTAATTTGATTTTCAATAAACCATTATCAATTTAAGTGCTTAAATCGAGTTATGTTTAAAGTTTTAGAAGTTTGCCAGCAAAGAGCACCACGTTCTCTCTATTTATAATATAGTAAATGAATGGATGATCTGCGTTGAAAACTATGCGACGTTTACTTGAGTAAGGAGTTGCGGTACATCCCGTTACTGTAGAAAATAAAAGGAAAATAAAGCAAACATGATTAAAGTATACATACTGCATTTATATGATTAGTAAAATTATACTTAAACCCTTTCATAAAATAAAATAAATATTTAAAACTAATAAATATTATTAATTAAATAAGCGAATAGCACTCACCGGCGGCAGCCTCAGTGCCCCTCTCATTCACATCAATGAAGGCCTTGTGTATGATCTTCGAAACCTTTAGATTCTCCGGACTCTTAACCATTTTGCTAAAGTTGGCGTTTTTCGAGAACATGTGCTTCATGCCCAACTACAGATAAGAGGGAATAATTATAAGATAAAAGGACTCTTAAATTGTGCTCACCTGCTGAAAGGTCTCGGTAAGCTCCATCTGAAACTCGGACTTGAATTTGGGCAGTGTAACCAACACCTCTCGATCGGGGTCAGCTGACAGCTGCTCCGTGATCTGTGAGAGTGGTGTATTGCGCAGCTTCTTCTCCAACTCGGATATTCCGGTCTTGCTGTTGGGCAGCACTATCAGCATGGAGAGATCAGAATTCTCGTAGGGTAACTCCAGTGCAGCGGCATTCAGATTGGGTAGATCGGCATAACGTAAGTTCTTCTCGAGATTCATCATCGGCACCTCAACGCTATCCGCATCATTCAAATAGAACTTTTCGTTGCGAGTGGCATACTCAGGGAATGGATGCACCCAGTTGCCCTTGAAATGTATGGCATTAACGAGTACCAGTCGGGTTTGGGCATCCAGTACACTGGGTGGAACAAGATCCTTGATCAAGTGGTTTGTGCGCTCTTCCACCCAGGCATTGATTGAACCCGCTGCTTTCACATTCTTGGCAAAATTCACATGCTCCGCAGCCGATAGAAACTGTTTGGTGACCAAGGAACTGAATTCATCCCGCAGTTGATATCCCTTCATTATATAGATCTTGTTGGCAATTCTCAGAATGGTGCTGTTCTCATAAGCGGACAGCACCTGATGGAAACTCTCTGCAATCTGTTTCGGATCGTTTGAAACGAGTCCAAGTCCTTTATCCAGTTGGGCAGCCGTTTCTCCCGAGGCTCCCAGACGTGCCATGGCGGCACAGCTCTGGATGGAGAAGGGAGAGAAGACCACATTCTGATTGGGCTTCGACGCGATCAGTTTGCTGTACATATTAATGGAGAAGGTAGCCAACCGGCGAGAGAATTCGGACACGTTAGTGTTGGCCATGTTGCTGGATTCTGACTGGACTTGGAACTAAGAAAACTTAAGATTTTTCTTTATTTCTTTTTAAATACCACCGCTCTGTGTACTGCTTACACGGCCGTCGCTTTCTCAACTGAAAAGTTGTTCTGATTTCATATTTATGCATTACAAAAAAAACCAAAATCAGTCATAAAGAATGTTATACAGGTACACTAATGATATGTTTATTGTTTTTCAAAAGAATTTTATTATATAGCATGATTTAATTATTTGTAAATGTATATTCTAGGAAACTAAATTAAGGTACTTACCATCTACTATCGATTTGCTATTAAATACTGGAATACTGGATTCATGCTGGTTAAACCTGCTACAGATTTCTTGTTATAATTGAGTTCTACAGGTGAATCATATTGAGGATATACCATCTCTACTTTTTAGGGCTTGATCTAGGCTTTTATTGCTAAAGCATAGAATAGCGACTACATTAGTGTATTATCCTGCTGCTAACATTATGCAGACAAATTCAAAAAACTATATAAGTAGAGTTCAATTTTCCAACAATATCCGATTTACGCATATCCTTAAGGCTTAAAAGAAAGAAAACTTTGGTTTAACAAATTCAATATTTCGTTTATTTATTGATGTTCGGATTAGACTTAACTAAAATGTAAATAGTTATAAGAGATTAAGAAAATAATTCCAAACATTACGGCTGAAGTCGAAAAATTGTACTGATTGCAAACCTCAGATGCCTAATCATATTTAAAGCACTGCTGTGCGATATATGTATACATATAACGTATATAATACATTTGGGAAATAATCACAGATTAAATAATTAAGATTATACAACAATGTAACAAAGTAAGCTCTTTTCTATAAGTGTACAATAAAAAGCTAATTCCAAGAATATATATATATATATATATAATTTTTTATTATTTTAAAAAAGATTTTAATATGACCTGTGGGTCTTTAATCAACATACATACATATGTATCAGAGAACTGCAGCGGTGGCTGTTTTGCGCACACTATGCATACATAAGAAAATTTGTGTTGCGGTGTTACGCGCGCACAAAAAAATGCGATCGCGGTACTAGACGCACATATAACCAATGCGGTACCAAAAGTACGCACAAAAAATTTGTATGTATGTATTTTTTGACACGCGACGAAAGTGTTGCGGTGTTGCAGACACATAAAATCTAGCGATCATGCAAAACCATACACAAAAATTCTTAGGGTTGTTTCTGACCGGTGGTTTTCTGACTAGTAAGAATACGATGCGGTGTTGCTTTACCATAGTAAAAACATGATGGGTGTTGCTTTGCCATAGTAAAAATATGATGGGTGTTGCTTTGCCATAGTAAAAATATGATGCGGTGTTGCTTTGCCATAGTAAGAATTTTACTATGTCTTGCTTTGCCCTGGTGCGCATGTGACTGGGTGTTGCTTTGCCCTAGTGCGCATTTGACTATGTGTGTCAGACACCGCATCATAAAATGCATAAACGCGTTTAGGGCAAAAAACACCGCACCATATTTTTGAGGGTGTTTTTGATACACATGCTGAAAAGTGCATGGTGATTTTAGGGTGTATTTTTTTTTCGGTGCATCGCTGCAGGTCTCTGATATGTATGTACCCAGGGGACCAAAGAAATTCTGAATTGGCTGAATTGGGCACAGCAAACACAGAAAGCAAATTTTTATTCAAATTAATCAATTAATAACATTTCACTCAGAATTAATATATCAACTAAGTTGATTTTCAATAAGCCATTATCAATTTAAATGCTTAAATCGAGTTATTTTTAAAGTTTTAGTAGTTTGCCAGCAAAGAGCACCACGTTCTCTCTATTTATAATATAGTAAATGAATGGATGATCTGCGTTGAAAAATATTGGAGTCGGTCGACGACAGAATAAAATTATGTGACATTCCGTTACTGTAGAAAACAAAAGGAAAATTACATTATATGATTAGAGTAAAATTATACTGAAACCCTTTAATTAAATAAAATAAATATTTAAAACTAATAAATATTATTTATTAAATAAGCGAATAGCACTCACCGGCGGCAGCCTCAGTGCCCCTCTCATTCACATCAATGAAGGCCTTGTGTATGATCTTCGAAACCTTTAGATTCTCCGGACTCTTAACCATTTTGCTAAAGTCAGCTCTATCGGAGAACATGTGCTTCATGCCCAACTACAGATAAGAGGGAATAATGATAAGATAAAAGGACTCTTAAATTGTGCTCACCTGCTGAAAGGTCTCGGTAAGCTCCATCTGAAACTCGGCCTTGAATTTGGGCAGCTTGACCACCACCTCAGTCGAGTGCAGCTGCTCCGTGATCTGTGAGAGTGGTGTACTGCGCAGCTTCTTCTCAAGCTTGGATATTCCGGTCCTGCTGTTGGGCAGCACTATCAGCATGGAGAGATCAGAATTCTCGTAGGGTAACTCCAGTGCAGCGGCATTCAGATTGGGTAGATCGGCATAACGCAAATTCTTTTTCAGATTCATCATTGGCACCTTACCGCTATCCGCATCATTCAAATAGAACTTTTCGTTGCGAGTGGCATATTCAGGGAATGGATGCACCCAGTTGCCCTTGAAGTGTATGGCATTAACAAGTACCAGTCGGGTTTGGGCATCCAGTACACTGGGTGGAACAAGATCCTTGATCAAGTGGTTTGTGCGCTCTTCCACCCAGGCATTGATTGAACCAGCTGCCTCCACATTCTTGGCAAAATTCATATGCTCCGCAGCCGATAGGAACTGTTTGGAGACCAGGGAATTTAATTCATCCCGCAGTTGATATCCATTCATTATATAGATCTTGTTGGCAATCCTCAGAATGGTGCTGTTCTCATAAGCGGACAGCACCTGATGGAAACTCTCTGCAATCTGTTTCGGATCATTCGAAACGAGTCCAAGTCCTTTATCCAGTTGGGCAGCCGTTTCTCCCGCGGCTCCCAGACGTGCCATGGCGGCACAGCTCTGGATGGAGAAGGGAGAGAAGACCACGTTCTGTTTGGGCTTGGACTCAATCAGTTTGCTGTACATATTAATGGAGAAGGTAGCCAACCGGCGAGAGAATTGGATTTTTTTTGACTGGCTATTGGTGTTGTCCATGTTATTGAATTCTGGCTGGACTTGGAATTAAGAAAACTTAAGATTTTTCTTTATTTCTTTTTAAATACCACCGCTCTGTGTACAGTTTACACGGCCGTCGCTTTCTCAACTGAAAATTTGTTCTGATTTTATATTTATGCATCACAAAATAAACCAAAATCTGCCATAAAGAATATTATACAGGTACACTAATGATATGTTTATTGTTTTTCAAAAGAATTTTACTATATAGAATGATTTAATTATTTGTAAATGTATATTCCAGGAAACTAAATTAAGGTACTTACCATCTACTATCGATTTGCTATTAAATACTGGAATACTGGATTAATGCTGGTTAAACCTGCTACAGATTTCTTGTTATAATTGAGTTCTACAGGTGAATCTTATTGAGGATATACCATCTCTACTTTTTAGGGCTTGATCTAAGCTTTTTTACGAGTGTCTCTAAGGTTTAAAAGAAAGTAAACTTTGATTTAATAAATTCAATATTTCGTTTATTTATTGATGTTCGGATTAGACTTAACTAAAATGTAAATAGTTATAATCAACCCATATGCTTTCCGGCAAAGAGCTGAACATTATGCTGCGACTTTATAAAGTAGACAAATGGATGCGTGGCATGGAAACGTTTGTACCGATTCCGCAATATATTAGCCGATACCATCATTATGCGAACAACTGTGGGCAATTCAAAATATTTAGAATAGATTTCGAATATTTTATATAAATTAAATAAAATCCACATGCGTGTTTAGTAAAAAAAAAACAGGTTTAATTAATATTTAAGTAGTTTGCCAGCAAAGAGCATCATGCTCTGGCTATTGATGATATAGTAACTAAATGGATGATCTGCATAGAAACGTATGGGCTCTGGTTGGAACATGGGCATCGAATAAAAACGCATTTCAATTGCTGTATAAATAAGATTACAGAAAAAAAACAAAACATACTCGATTAAAATATCCCCAACGATTAACATCTTTTAAAAAACATGCAAGTAATATTATAAAATAATGATTTATTGTTAAATGCAAAATGTAAAACTTATTAAATTTAAAGACTTTTAATTGTTTTTTATTTAGTTTGCAAAATTTTGCTGTTTGCCTGCAAAAAGCACAGTTCTCTGCTTATTGACTATATAGTAATTAAATGGATGATCTGCATAGAAACGTATGGGATCCGGTTGGAACATGGGCATCGAACATAAAGTCACCATCATTCCTGTAGCAATTAAAGTCAAGAGCAAAACATACACGATTAAAACATACCCCTTGACTTTAAGTGAGTTTATTATTTATGTCTTGGATGAGTACAATTTTAGTTAACCACAAATATATTGCATGCAAATTGCTTTTTGTTAATTAACCACAAATAAATTAATTACAATTATTGCGTTATTGACATTTTTTGCCAGCAAAAATCGCCACATTTTTCCTATTAATAATATAGTAATAAAAGGGACGATCTGCATAGAAACGTATGCGTCTCGGGCGTTTGGGCTTGGGCATCGATAGAGTACCAAACATCACTTCTACAGGAATTAAAGTTAATACAATGAGTGAGTTTAATTGTTAAACATATGTACTTTGATGACTACAACATTAGATAAACACAATTAACCACTGATTAACATACAATTTAATTCAGTTTATTGCCGGCAAAAAGCACAGTACTTTGCTTATTTATAATATAATAAGTAAATGAATGCGTTGCATAGAAATGTATGGGATCCGGTTCGAGCATGGGCAACGAATCTAAACACATGATCATTGCTGTAGAAATTAGAGTCGAAAGCGAGAACAAATACAATTAAAACACATACACAACGATCGTTAATAGATAAGCGATGAGATCTACACAAATACGATTGATAATGCGGTTTAAAATGCCATGTAAAAATTTTAATTAAATAAATAATATCGTAGAGTTGTGTATATTTGAATTTGTTGTAACAGGAATGCAAAGCAGAGGGTATTATTCAGTCAGGTATGCTGGACTGCACTTTTCTTTCTTGTTTTTATAATAATTCCCAAAATGAGTGCCAGCAAAAAGCAGCATGCTCTTTCTATTAATAATATAGTAGTTAAATGGATGCTCCACATAGAAACGTATGGGATCCGGTTCGAATTCGGTATCCAAACATTGCTTTTTTGCGAGTATTGCTGTAGTAATGAGAGTCGAAAGCGAGAACAAATACAATTAAAACACATACACAACGATTGTTAATGGATAAGCGATGAGATCTTTACAAATACGATTGATAATGCGGCTTAAAATGTCATGTGAAAGTTTTAATTAAATAAATAATTACTTAAGAGTTAAACTAACTGGTATTATCCTTTTTCTATACTTTGAAGAAGTATATTAAATTAAATTTCAAACTTGCACTCCATTTTGAAGCATGCATTTCTTATCGTAGAGTGGTGTAAATTTGAATTTGTTGTAACAGGAATGCAAAACAGAGGGTATTATTCGGTCAGGTATGCTGGACTGCACTTTTCTTTCTTGTTTTTATAATTATTTCCCAAAATGAGTGCCAGCAAAAAGCAGCATGCTCTTTCTATTGATAATATAGTAGTTAAATGGATGCTCCACATAGAAAAGTATGGGATCCGGTTCGGATTCGGTATCCGAATCAAAACCCTCGAGTATTGCTGTAGTAATGAGAGTCGAAAACAGAACAGACGTGATTAAAATATACCCATTAATTAAGAGTTAGTTTATTTTATAGAAAAGCCATGACAACAAATTTTGATTAACTCTTTTTTTTTTTAAATAATTAAATAATTGTTTTCCAGAAAAGATCAGCTCATTCTTTTCACTGACTATATAATATAAAAATGGATGATCAACAAAGAAGTCGATGGGATCTGGTGCGATTATGGCCATTTCAAGGAACACAGTCATGGCTATGAAAATGAGAACACAAATGAGGACATAGAACATATAAAGATAATTAGTATATATTGTATGTATTTGAATGGGCATATTGCAATAAATTAAATTGATTAGTTAGTGGGTCTCTTTAAAATGATATAGGAACAAGTAGAACAATATGAATGTTTGTTTGAACAATTAATCCGTAGATAAGCGAATTGGGTATTATATTGACTTTTGAAATTATTGATAAGTTAAGAAAAATATCATAAACCTCTCCATGAGATATATAAATCTAGTGACTAATGCATCAGCTTATTTTTAGAGGAATTTATTTCGCCAATTCTAGAAATTAATGCTGCAGTAACTCTTAAATTCCTAAAATGATACCTCGGGAAAATGTTTCTATACGATAAATATTCAGTTAACATGTCAACAGGACCAGCTGCTTTCGTCCCTAGCGTGCACAGTGGTTGTTTATTAATAAATAAATAAAAATATAGTTATTGTTAAACATTTTTGCTTACTAATTTTATTGTTATAAATAGCTACCCGAGTTGCAAAAGGAATTTCACACATTATTATCTAATTTTGTACAGTTAAAGCTCGTCATGATCACTGACAGCTGCAGTTGCCACATCTAGTTGCACAACGGAGCCAACGAATAATGGTAGACTTTGCTGATGTTGCAGCATATAGATGAATGGATGATCTGCATGGAACTCAATTGGCTCACCGAGCGATACAAGGCTACGTTTCATACGCACCACAGTGGCTACCAAATCAGAGAAGAGCAGACAAAACGAAGACAGATGAGCAATACACAGAATATGAACACCTCAACATGCAACATGTGATCGATGCAAATGAATAAATAACAAGTGAATAACACTCACCGGTGGCAGCAGCAGCCTCAGTGCCCTTCTCATTCACATCAATGAAGGCCTTGTGTATGATCTTCGATACCTTCAGTTCCTCGGGACTGGTTAGCATTTTGCTAAAGTCAGCTCTATCGGAGAACATGTGCGTCATGCCCAACTACAAATAACAAGGATTAATGATAAGATAAAAGGACTCCTAAGCTTTGCTTACCTGCTCAAAGGTCTCGGTAAGTTCCACCTGAAACTCGGCCTTGAATTTGGGCAGCTTGACCTTCACCTCAGTCGAGTACAGCTGCTCCGTGATCTGTGAGAGTGGTGTACTGCGTAGCTTCTCCTCCAACTCGGATATTCCGGTCTTGCTGTTGGGCAGCACTATCAGCATGGAGAGATCAGAGTTCTCGTAGGGTAACTCCAGTGCAGCGGCATTCAGATTGGGTAGATCGGCATAACGTAAGCTCTTCTTCAGATTCATCATCGGCACCTCAACGCTATCCGCATCATTCAAATAGAACTTTTCGTTGCGAGTGGCATACTCCGGGAATGGATGCACCCAGTTGCCCTTGAAGTGTATGGCATTAACGAGTACGAGTCGGGTGTCGGCACCCAGTACACTGGGTGGAACAAGATCCTTGATCAAGTGGTTTGTGCGTCCTTCCACCCAGGCATTGATTGAACCCGCTGCCTCAACATTCTTGGCAAAATTTACATGCTCCGCAGCCGATAGAAACTGTTTGGAGACCAAGGAATTGAATTCATCCCGCAGTTGATATCCATTCATTATATAGATCCTGTTGGCAATCCTCAGAATGGTGCTGTTCTCATAAGCGGACAGCACCTGATGGAAACTCTCTGCAATCTGTTTCGGATCGTTTGAAACGAGTCCAAGTCCTTTATCCAGTTGGGCAGCCGTTTCTCCCGAGGCTCCCAGACGTGCCATGGCGGCACAGCTCTGGATGGAGAAGGGGGAGAAGACCACGTTCTGATTGGGCTTGGACGCAATCAGTTTGCTGTACATATTAATGGAGAAGGTAGCCAACCGGCGAGAGAATTCGGCCACGTCAGTGTTGGCCATGTTGCTGGATTCTGCAGGGATTTGGGAGTTGGAATGGGAGTGGGATTGAAGAGTTGGCTGTAATATCAGCAGCAGCAGCAGAAACGTCGCACAGACTAAAAGAGAAAACATTTGCAATGTTGTGAAATGTGAAATTAGCTTAATGATTTCATTATTTTTATGTAATTGCCCACTGTATATGTATAAGATGAGTCACCTCTTCGAATATTGTGCAGTTTTGGGCGTAGATTAGCCGTCTTGCGTGTAGGTTTAACTCACAAACTACAATGCGAAATATTGTTCCTAAAAAATGACGACACTTTTGTGCTATCTGTTGTTTAAAGCAAATTTGTTTTCAATTTTAATATGTATGTATATTTTGCAATTGCAGCGCTCTCTGTACTGTTTGCATCGGCGTCGTTTGGTAAACTAAAATGTTGTGCTCAGTTCACAGTTGTTTTTCCACACACAAAACTAACTAAGCATATACAAACTTGCACTTGTATTTATATCAACATACACAACAGGTTTTTGCGCTCTCAACCAGTGCTGGCAAAAACCACCAAATGCTGCTCTAGCTGCGATAAAAGTTTAAAATAGCTACATGTAGCAATCAAGTTAATTGTTAAAAGCAGCTGCTTTGCTTAGTTGCTTAGAGATTAATTTGAAATACATATACAAACTACACATAATACCAATAATCATAATTTACTATGATTTAATTATATACATTTTAAAAGTTTGATAAAGCTAGCTACTATAACTTGCCAACACTGTGCACACACAACACTTGCTCTTAATTATCAGCTTGTCTCTTGACAAACTTGCTCTGAGCTTTTGCGCTTACGCTCTCATTCTCTTCGATTGCCTTGCTTGTCGCTCTCTCTGGTTTTGTCATTTCAGTATTGCTTACCGTTTAATTGCAAAAGTCGCTGCATTTCTTCAACTAATTAAGCTTATATCAGTTGAAGGATAATAAATTGTTTAACACAAATAACACAGTTAAATTTATGCAGTCAGTTATACAAGTGCTTGACACTAAAGCGCGATTCAGACTGACTGTCAATTCAAAATTGAAAAAATCACATTTTGTCGTGACAGTCTTGTTATCAGTAATTTTGATAAGAAATAAAGCACCGTTTTGCTTTGAATCTGCGCTTCAATTCGAATAAATATGAAAAATGCTGATAAGAGCATTACTATTTTGGATGATTTTCGAAAACAATTTCGTTTTCATTCAGCTGGTGTTGGCAAGAATTTGTTATAATTAATTTGAAGGTATTTCAACCACTTAATCAACGAAATTTTCATACATTTTAGATTAAACCATATAGTGTTGACATATTATCGGAAAGTTAATACTTAATAAATAAGGGCTTAATATAAACCACCCTATTAATATTTATATTGTCTAGAAGCGGAAATACTTTAGTTGTGAGTGCTTAGTAAGGGTTAGAATACGCCTATAATATATAAAAAGGGTTACAATGTGCCTATAATTTTATTGGCTATAGTGGTTTTCTCTATGGATTCGCTATAATACGCTTGAATAACAGATGACTAATCAATTTATATGGAAATGCTCTAGAGCGCTTATACTAGTTTATAAAAAAATACAATCTATTATATACATATCTAATATATTTTAGCTATTTAAAAAAAAAACACTTTTTAAAATATGTTACCTAGGTTTTCACATAGTTATTATACCCTATTTAGTTTTCAGTTACTGCTTTCGTCACTAGCGTGGATTGCCGTTCACAGTGATATGCATTCATACCTACAGATAATACAAATATCAGCCAGGCGGTCTGCTCTTTGCAATTCTCCCTATCTTATCTTTCGAAATGTTTTTCAAAAATACTATTTGGGCTGATTCACCACGCCAGTTAGTGTGTTCCATAGATTCGGTTAAGACGGTTCAGTTTCCTAAAGTTGTTTTGTTCCTATTCAGGTAACATTAGCCTAATAACTTTCGTTTTAAACGCTTTTATGTTTTAAAATCGAAACCCAATTGGATAATTCTCTAGGAATCATAAATATTCTATACTACTGCTCTCAGTTTTAATGAACAGACCGAGCTAATGTAAACTTGTTCCTTATCAGTTGTCTGTTCAAGTGTTTATGTGACAGAAATAACTCATCGAAAGATATATATATACTATATATTTCTGAATGTGTTTAAAGTAATTCGGAAGAAATAAAATTTAGCACAGTGCTTTGTCATTCTAATATAAAATATAATTACGTTATCTATAGTAAAAAATTGTCCTAGTCATAGATTAATTACGTTTTCTTTTTAATTTTTTTTATAAAAGATATGCAAGAGATAGTCTCTTATCACTATAACGACTTTGATTGCTATAGGCAATAAGACATTAGATAGAAAAGTGGCAAAAAGCAAACTAAAACACTTGATTTATGATATTGAAATAACTGAGCAGTCGATTTGTAGAATCGAAATAAATTCTTCATAATTATTTTATAGAATTCCTGTGCTGTGCTGTGGAAGATGACTGAGATGCAGAAAAGCTGCAATATATTCGCTAGAGATCTGTTTGATGTGATTACTAGAAGGTATGGTAAAGATGGGAATGCTATTGTCTCACCAGTATCGATACAAACGTCCCTGATACATGCCTTTATGGGTGCCGAGGGCGCCACGGCCGAGGAACTGCATCGGGGACTTAAGTTGGAGACCGACGATCGGGAGAAAATTGCCAAAAGTTTTCATAAATTCTGGAAGAAGCACTGTTGTTATGGTGACAGATTGACATTAAAAACCGTGAATCGAATCTTTGTCAATCAAAAGCTGACTTTACAGACCGACTACCAAAAACTGGCTGAGGAATACTTTCTGTTTCGACCGGAAGCATTAAATTTCAACGATCCAGTCGAGGCGACAAACCGAATCAATGACTTGGTAAAAACGGATACGGAGAATAAGATACAGAATCTACTACAACCAGATGCTGTGAATGCAGATACGAGTGCTGTCTTAGTGAATGCCCTGTATTTTAAGGGAAAGTTCGAGAAACCCTTCACACCCGAATCGACAATGTCCGATGATTTCTATGTGGATGAGGTCAATCGTGTTGAGGTTGATATGATGTATCAAGAGGACAAGTTCAAGTATATAGAGTTGCCGGAACTTAATGCCAGAGCCGTTCAGCTGCCCTATGAAAGCTCCAACATAAACCTACTCATCATATTGCCCAACAAGTCAACGGGTCTGTCAGAGCTGGAAGGTAAACTGAAGACTGTCGATTTGGTTGATATAGCAGCTAGAATGTCGCTAGAAGATGTGGAGATAGCATTGCCCAGATTTAGCATGGAATATGATTTGAATCTGAAGGATACACTCCAAGAGGTATTCCAATTCTATAGCTTACACAATTCCATATAATACTTCAATATTGGTTTATTTCAGTTAGGCATATCCAAGCTGTTCGATGATTCAGCCGATCTGAGTCGATTGTTCACAACGCCAATTGGACAAAAGATTTCCGCCGCCAGACATCGGGGCTATATACACGTTAATGAAGCGGGTTCTGAAGCTGCTGCAGTGACCTGTAAGTAATATTTTATATAAACTATAAAGTATGATCGTATAGCAACTTAATCTATTATTTCAGTTATGAAAGTGGTGCCCATGATGTTGAATATGCAAAAGAAAACCTTTAAGGTTGATCATCCCTTTCTGTTCTTCATCTGCAATCCTGAAGCGGTTTTCTTTGCCGGTCGTTTTGTGGAACCTCAGAGAAATCTTACCTCAACACTTTCTCCACACGTCTTGAAATCTATGAGTGAATCCATGAGAGTTGAGTTAAGTCAAATGTCTTCTCGAAAATCAAAATAGACTAATTACAATAATGCCAATCATCATTACCAAGTCTTTATATTTGGGTTTTTTTTTCAAAAATAGGGGACTTTTTTCATTATAAAGATTAATTTTCTTTAATAAAAACATAACTAGTCTTATCACTACCAACTCAAAATGAATAAAATACCTAAAACAAAAAAAGAGCTCAGGGTCTAAAAACTGAAATATGTTCTCCATTTTAAATCTAAATTGGTACTCTTTCGAAATTTTTAATTTCCATTTGCCAAGACAATATACATTTTGTGTATTCCGGATATACACTATGAAAATATTTGGTAAATGTGTCTTTATAAAATGACATCAGCATTAAGAGAGCACCAAAACAGAATAAAATCATAAGAGATGTGTTAAAAGTATAAGAGAGAGAGTAAAAAGGGCGCTGAGTCAATACTCTTTAGTATTTATTATTGTTTAAATTGTTTTGACACAAGGTTCAAGTATTTAATGACAATATTTGGCAGATCAATTGTTGCCGCTTTGGCTGTTTAATAAATAAATATTGTTTAATTGGATTAATTATTTCTTATTTGACAATCTGTTAAAACGGTGACGTAAATGTTAATGAAAATTTTGCTATTGAAAGTTCTGCCCGCATAATAATTCAGCTGATGAATTATCGACACGTTATAGAAAGCATTGCCTACTTTTCGGCTTTGAATTTAGTCAGTTGCGGCATAATAATGTGGTAGAACGTATTGCCTAACTTCAGGCTGAACCATTTTTTACTGTTTTCCAATTACCTCTTCACGCATTAATTTGTATACGAAATTAACTAAGTTTACTTCAGTCAAAACTAAATATATTTTAAATTGATATATCCATTTTTTCTTTACTTAAAATGTCAATTGTCATTTCATTTTATAAAATTTAATTTGGGTAAAATGTTAATTTTTGTTTTTAATATATAATTTTTCGAATTCAGTGAAAACTTGATTTCTACTTAGAACCTAAATTTAAAACTGTTTCGCCCCCTTTAATACAAAATGGATAAGCATAAAATAAGAGTATGAGCTAGTTTTTGTTATAAATTAATTCTACTTTTAAAGTCGACATAAAAGGGGCAAATTAATAGTGATTAATTAATTAATGAAGTAGTTGAAATGAATGCTTATTATGTATGCATAATAGACGCTATATAGAACCTGTACTTAGCATACAAACATTATGCTATAAGTCGAGCACGTAATTTATGTATAACGAAATCGTATAATGTAACGTGATTATAAGCTTAATGAAAACCAGTTGTAGATCGTTTGTTAAGAACAACTACAACAACAGGTAACAGCTTATGGAGTAAGTATCTCAATTCGTATTATGTAGCTAATCAATTTTAATTTTCATTACTTAATATAACACCTAGTTAACGTTTCCCATTGCCCACCTGATCCCCAATGTTAACCTTTGCAGTTAGGTGTACCCATTAAACCTTTAAATTTGTTTCTACTTACGTAGTCAATATGTCTGTCTGGTTTCAATTAATTTACCTAATGAGTTTCAACCAAGCGCGACACTTGACTGTCAATTTGAAAGAACCAAAGTACAGATACCCCCATTTACCTAGTCCCGCTATCTTTCCATACTCCCTTAATTAAACCATCTAAATTTATGCGAGTCCCACAAAATGCTGAACTTTAACTTGAGAACTAATGCGCATTACCCAGTTCTTTTTGAAGACTTTGGCATTACTACTAATTAAATTATATCTCTGAGATATTGGCCTTTTAGTAGCTTTCTAAGACTACTGTGGGCGCACAATCTAACAAGATAGCTATCAATAGAGAAGTATCAACAATTTAGACTATAAATTATTGAAAAAAAATGCCCCCATAATCCCCCTTAATGGTTTATTAGGTTCTGTTTATGCTAAATTTCATAACCTCTCAAAACTTTTCTGTGTACCTTCTGTATGAAGGACCAATTTGCTGTTAAAAAGAACACGCAAAAGACTTCCTGTAACGACACGCCTTGATTGACTGACTGTTGTCTTCAATGATTGACAGCTGTACGCCATTGTGGATGCTGTTGTTGTTGGTATTTGCAAGTGGAAATTCCACAGGTAATCGGCGCCGACTCGTTCATTACTATGCTGCCTGGCGGTAAAAAAAAATTATTCTCTTTTGGATAAAAATAAAAAAAAAAAGCTATTCTAAAAATTGCCAGAAAAGTGGGGGAGCAGCAGGGGAGACAGCAGACAGTGTCCGAGTGGAATATCAATCGCATTGGAACAAACGACGCACGCTTAAAACATAAAAAAAAAACAACAAAAGAGCTTTAATTGGAGTGTTTTGACGGAGGCCCGACCCAAAAGTATGCACACATACATACATAGAGGATGCGAAACTGGTTCGTAAAAGCGCCGCTGGGCTAGGGCAATCGGTGCAAGCGGGACGAATGCAACAAAAAGCTCTATCGAATTCCAAGCATAATCGGTTGCTCTACAGCATTGCAATGCAATGGGGTATATTAAAAAGCTGGTTATGTAGTGGTAAAGCCATAAAGCTGCAACGTAAAAACTAATAAAAACTAGGCTTATAATATTAAAAATCGTTTTAAAACAGAAACTACAAAGTTAACTACATTTTATAAGCAATTATTACGTATACGTTAAACATTTCACAGTTACAGCGCATTTTATGGTCGACTACTCTCAAGTGCAGCTTTTAAACTTGTTTTGTTGTTGTTGTTTTTTTGCATGCTACGCAATCTCAGTCGCCGCAGCCAGCAGCAAGCGCAGCTTTCGTTTTCAAAGCTTTCGGCACATAATAAGTGTACGCATGCATGTGCTTGAAAGCTTTTTCAGCTCAAACGTAGCGACGCCGCGTCGCATTGTCTCTCTGCTGTGCGCACTGTGTTGTTGCTTTTTAACGTCTTTGCGCATTGTTGTTGTTGTTGTTGCTTTTTGACCATAAACTGATACTTTAGCTGTTGGCTTCAACGCACTGCTGCTGCTTGTGCTGCTGCTGCTGTTCGCGTCTCTGCCTACTCTGCTATTTTTGTATTTTTTGTATTTTTATTTTGTACCCATGAAGGTCATACCCAACGCTTGGCATTCAGATTCAAGCTGAGCAGCGCGCTGCGCTTGCGCCGTGTGCTGTAGCGCTTAGCAGGTGCGGCGGACAGCGCAGCGTGTTTAGAGTGGGGGTGTGGTAAGGGGGCGGGAGTGACAGCGCTGCTGTTGTTTTGGCAGTTATGAAACTAGTCCAATGACTCGCTCTGCTGTTGTTGTTGTTGTGCTCTGTGAGCTTTGACGCCTCTTCTTGTAAACATGTAAATGTACAGATGTAACTATGTAAAATGTATGTATTTTGTGGACTACAACTACTACAGTTGGTTTTGCTGAATAAACAGAAAAACAACTTTACGTTGTCCAATGCAATATTCAGCATTGAAGCGACCCCCAAGCACCCAATCCACCAGCCCGTCCCCAAAAAGTGTCTGGCGACCAGTTCTCAAAAATTTCGTCAGCCACTTCTGTACGAGGTGAAACCCAAATTGTTTGTACGCATTTCAAATAATTAATTTACGCATTTAGTTTGGACCATTTTTGCAACATTTGATTACTCAATCAAACTGCTCAAATGGGGTTAAGCCAAAAAGATAATGACCGACTAGTAATATTGTCATCTTTACAAAAATCAGCTGCGTCATGCCTTAATGGACAAAAAAATCTTTGTTGTCATCAGAATGTAGAGAATATCTGTAGTATGCTGCTAAAGCTGTTTACTGCGTAGCTGATATTCTGGTTCTGAGTCGTAAGCTACTACATACATTTACACCTGTACAAATGGAAGTAATGCCCTACATATATTTACGTTTTTCATAAGCGGAAAATATCCTAGTAGTATTTTGCTATGTTGGGTACAAAGTCCAACATCAATACTCTCAATAGTTTATTGGGGGTTTTTTTTTCTTTTTGTTTTTGTTTTGGGAAGTTTTCTGACAGTTCATGCTGAGTTGCGTGTAGAACCGGCCTAGCCGCCAGATTTATATCGAATATCGGTAGCAGGTCCAGTCAAGTGTGTCTGCTGATTCAGTGGATCGGGCTCTGGGAAACCTGCTGACGTCACAGTGGCTGCTCTCGAGTTACTTTTACATAAGATCCCAGCTTTTTTACAACATTTCATGTTAAAACCCTTTGCAGGGGGTGTAATCATTTTATGCAAAAGTATAAAAATACCTACATTAGAGTTTACAGTGCTTGTAAAGCTTTGTGGTATGTGTGCGGTGTAAATTGAAGTCGATAACACACATCTTAAGCGTTTTTTAGAATTAAGTACTGGCATTTTCTACACAATTTGGTAATAACAGCAGTTATAGCTGCTAGTAGGCGACCCAACTGTCTGCTGGGTAACTTGTAGTCGAGCATACACTAACAAGTTAATAATATCCAGTAAAGTAAACGTAAATTACAGTAAACGTAAAGCTAATTAACTACGAGTGCTCAATTAGCGTTTATTTCGCATTGAGTTTGAAAGAGTGAACTTCAGAAATGCGTTCGATATTCCGGCTTAAAGCACTCACAAATAAGATATACGCGATACAAGTATATATATATATATGTATGTTATAGGTATAAAGAAGGAAATATCTGTAGATGTGAAGATACACGTTTTGTTATTGTTATTGTTGTTGTTATGGTTACTGTCGCAGAATGTTCGTGAATGAATATATTGGCATCGCATCGCCGTACACTGATTCCATACGTCGTCTACGTCTACGTTTCCATCTCCATCATGATTTAGCGATTTGTAAGAGCGTGTACATACATCTACTATAAGTTATATATGTATTTTATTTGTGTAGTATTTGTGTAGGTTGCTTTATGTGTGGAATTTCGAGTTTTCGGACTTTGTACTACTCGCTAGCCATGAACCAACGCTTGGCCGCCAACCCATCAGCGCCAGAGACAGAGTTATAGCCAGAGACAGAGATATAGCCAAAGCAAGAGAAGCAACTCAAGTGCCAAGTTTGTATAGTTAACATTATATGTATCTCTCTTTGTTAGATTTCCACTCTCTCTCGATTTCTACTGCTAACCTAGGCGTTAATTATTCAACAATGAACCGATTCTGGGTGGTGGGGGGCGTGTCTCAGTTTGCCAATACTCATGACAGCATAATGCGGAATTCTAATCTCGTTTATGGCCATAGAACCCAAACGTATAAAGTACAGGAACAATCCGTGCTCACCATAACGATCATCAATGATCAATCGATCACTGAATGAAATAACAACAGCTGTGAATTTGGCAAGCAGGAAGAATATATTATAGAAAATATATATTTCCATCACTAAGGCATTGGATCAGTTGGCTAAAAGTCTAACGGAACTAATTAGTTAATAACTACACACTTTATTGAATATCTAAATAGCAGTTATGAGCTGACTCTTTGACACACTTCCGCCCTGTCTGATGTGGGGTTAAAGCTTGGGGTCAAATACAACGGAAGTAAAATCGATATGCAGATATCTTATAATTATTAAAATTTATATGATATTTTATAACTCAGCAGTGAGAAAAACTTTGAAGGGTTATACACATTATATTTTTTACACTTTTAATGTGTTAACACAAATCTTATATTGGTAATGGGTTGTTAATACGTTATGGATATTATTAACTTTTAGCAAGTGCTTTAACAACAAAACAGCTTTCAAAATAAACACTTGTGTTGAATTTGAACAATTTTATGTTGAGTAATAATAAGTTGTTAATGAAAGAAATTAGAGAAATTAATGCATGAAAAGTTTCTAAGGAAACTTTAGATATATTTAAATTATATTATTGCTGAATATGAAATTGCATAATACTATATGTAATAAAAACACAATATACCCAAAATTCTGAATCTATATTTTAATTTCACATGGTAGAACTCTGAAGAAGCATGCTTTCCTCAAGATCTTTTGAGGATATACACGAAAATCTTGATTTTTTTTTTTCATTATTTTTATTTTTTTTTTTTTTTTTACTTTTTTTTTTTTTTTTTTTTTTTTTTGAAATTTTATAATATATTATTTTGAGGGGAGGAGGGGGGGGGGAGGGTTAAGGGGGGGAGGAGGGGGGAGGAGGGAGGAGAAGAGGGGGGGGGGGGGGTAAAATAGTACGATTTTAATAAAGGACATAACTGTAAATAGCTATGTTTAGAGTCGACTTGAATGCCAGAATCTACAAATATATTTTAATATGTCCTAGCTGATTCCTTGAGCCAGCTTAGTCGATATATTTGAGAGGTAAGATTCAAATATTTTGTGCTTAAACGGTCTACTAAATAATTGTGCAGACAAGATATCCAATAGTTAACTCACAGCTTTAGATTAAATTCTATGTCGCTCGTTGTAAGCTAAAAATGTATATGTTTTTGGCCATTATAATGTTTTATCGCATTGTTAACAAGCTTATAAGCTAAAACATTCGCTAAACATTCGCATTCACACGTGATAATATTCATTTCCGAGTGCAGTCTTCTGTTGAAATTCTACAGCTGCAGCTTTGCTGAAGAATTTGCGAACCTTGGCTAAGAGTTAACCTTGAACTGATCGTGTGAGTCCCCCCAAAAGCACTCCCTCACCTCTGCCTGCCTTAGCCACTCTCTCTCTCTCTCTTTTATACTCTTAACAAATTGGGGGCATAACAATTACACACCTTATTCAACTTGTGAGTTTTTGGAGAGCTACTTCAATAGTGCTGAGTCAGCGTGAACTTTCTTCTCTTTTTGGCCAACAGTGTGGAAACAGGTTGAAACTGAATGCCAAGATCTTTATTGTAAACGGATTTTCGTTTTCATTGTACACGCTTGTAAGCTCTCGAAGGGTTATCATTAATCAGTCCATAAGGCTGTAACGCCATTCGAACTGGTTATAGCCATACGTGCTCAAAGGGGGTCAATAAACGGAAATGGAAATAGCTGAAGATATGTCTATGAAATCCAAAAATAATTCTTTCATATGCCGCTTGAAATACCAAAAAAAAAAACACATTAAACATATTTATTGTTATATAATTTCCGGCTTCTTCTGATTTTTCTTTTGGGGGTCTAGAGAAGCTGCCTAACGGTCTGAGATCGAGTCCGATGTTAGCAAATTCAATTTCCGCCTCTTGCTAGAATCACAGTCAACAAAAGATCAAAAAAACAAGTTTGAATACGCACAACAGTATATATTTATATATAAATACTGATAGATAATAGATAAATATGTATAGACGTTTGCATATATTTCTGATAAAAAAGCACAAAACTGTCGCAATTTGCAAATGGCTTTAGCAGCGACCCCGAATCGGACTCTCAGACTGATTCCGATTTCGATACGACCCCGGCCCCTTGTCTATAACATTATGATTAATAACTATAAGGAAAATCTGCCGAGCCGACTGCAGAAGACCATGTACTTAGTCTTCCGCAATATATAAACTTTTATTTAAAGCTTCAAAATCGTAAAATTAAATTTCAAAGTTTTAGAAAAGTTAAAAACTGGATTTTTATTGCTCCTAACTGTCCTCAGCAAGCTTTAAGCTCATTTGCGATCCCATAAACCATATATATAAAAAAATTAAGGCTATTGATGCTATAAAAGGAAGCGGCTTTCTATGCTTTGCTTGCTGACAAACCTAATAGACTCCACTCTGCTTGTACTTAGTGTAAATATCAGTTCTAGTTTGATGATGCGTTTGTTGTTGTGGCTGCTTACACGGAAGCCTTTCAAACAAATTGAGTTTTGTACAAAAGGCGTTAATTGAACATGGCCAGAAGAAGAACTCTTAGCAATAACTATGTCTAGAAGTCTCGTCACTCTTAGCCAAATGGCAATGGCAGCAAGCGCTCGAAACCGTTAAAAAAAAACTGATGAAACCGCTGAAACCACTCAAGTACAGTGGTGTGTGCCTTTTAGTCACGAAACAAGTTCATGGCTTAATTAAATTGCTTGTGATTCTTATATATGCACATCATCAGAGACACATACACAATCGGACTTGTTTATAATGCATACTGATATGGTCTAAAATATTGCACTGTTGGCCATGTCCGACAAACCAAAACTCAAGTGTCAACACAATGGCCCCAGATACACCTACCATATATGTATATATAGTATCGCCTGATCGATAAGTGACTTTGATTAGACGCCTGGCAATAGTCCCGGTTTTGCGTTTGGCGTGGGCGTGGTCTATGTTTAGCCCACTTTAAATAGACTAAGGTGCCACTGAAGTGGCCCATTGTTTGTTTACCATGATTCAGTTCCATATTCCCCGATAACATGGCATACCGCTCTATAATCTATAATAATCATAACTTTCAATAGTGGTTTCTACCGGTTTTTGTAGTTTTCAGGAAATTCTTATCATAGTTTTCGATTGAACGTAAACATTCCTCTATCTGCTGCCTAGATAATGCTTCTTCTTCTTCAGTTTCCGTTTGTGGCAAGTGTGTACAGTGGAGCTACACTAAGAAAAACGTACTTTTATTCTATAGTGTAAATAATTTATGAAGATTAATGAAGCTTACAACAACATTCTCTAGTATTCTTAACAAAGCTTTTAGTTTAGTTAGATAATCAGCTAGTTGTGAAGCTATTAGTTCGAGTCAATAAAGATAAATGCATTTGCTATATACCCTGTAGCCGGAAAAGGTAGGCAATATGCAGCTGTAACTATTTTACAAACTGGCATGTGTTTGTTATACTCAGTAGTTTTAGAGAATTAACTAAAACAAGTGTTGAAATTAGTTTAAATTATAAAACTATTATATAATAGTAATCTGCCAGTCGAGTGCACTCTATTAGCTAGCTCATAAACGCTTTAAATTGCTTTAAAATAGTGTTTTAACTTGTAAAATGCATTTTAAGCACAAATTTCTACATCATTTAAGAAATGTGCGTTTCTCGCTTATTACTAAACATTTTCTCACAGTGTACATACTATACGTACACTTTTCAGCGAAAGTTTCGCCATATTTGAGTTGTGTGAAAATAAACCCTATAGAGTAGCTACATAACAAATCCAAAAAGCAGGTGTTACTTGTAATCTGCTCATGTCAAAGTCCCCGATTATTTATTACCATAATTTCGATTGCTAATAAAAAAATTAATAAATATCGTAATTGACATCATAGGCAATGTTGACTGTAGCTGTAATCAAACAGAACACACACTGTTTATTGATGGTCATTGCCAACAACTGTTTTGACCCACTTGGAATTTGCACCGAACATTCGATCCGATCGGAACGATCAATAATTCTAATTGCTTTTTATCGCAAAAGATATAGACAAGTCGAGGAGGGACTAGAGTGTAAGAGTGTTAAAGATAAAGAGAAATTTCTTTTGTGGGTTTTTTTTGTGTATTTTCTAAATAAAATTTTATTTATGTATAAATAATTCTCATTTCACGTTAACAGTTTGGGTTGAAAGTCTACGCCTCTCTCTCAACGTGGCAGCAAACAACATACAAACATGAGTGTTTATCGGTGTGTGTGTGTGTTGTGTATACATTTATGTACAAAGTGTTTATTGTTGTTGTTGTTAGTTGTAGTTTGTTGCTACTGTCGCTTGGAGATTGGCAATTACAATATGTTTACGGTTTCTTTTTTAGTTTTGATTTGTTTTCGAAATTATATTTCTTGTACTTGAACATTTTGTTGTTTAACACTTTGCATTTGATTACAATTAATTATTTGTTTATACACTTAACTAAACAGCATTATTATTATTTTGTATTGTTGTTGTTGTTGTATTAGAGAAACTATAAACTAATATATAGCATACATACATACAATAATAGACTTGAACAAATGACAAACCAAGGGCAGAATTGAATTTAGGATAACATTAACATTACTTTTTGTATTGACTGTGACTTTCCACCCGTTGGGTCAATCATAATATTATTATACTGAGTATATATATATGTATATCTCTCTCTTTTCAGATGGCTGGGGCCAGGCCACACCCATTTTTCTAACGCACATATCTTTGCTCTCTCAGTGTGTGGAATGCTATTCATCTATTTCAATATTTTGCTTTTTTGCTCTACACATTAGCATAGTATTAATATGTTCACAGTTTTTCCTTTTTCCAATTTTCTATTTGTTTTGTTGTACCCGTCAACCCAAAAAAAATACAAATTACGAATCGAAAAACATAGAACAATTTGTAGTTTTCTCATTTCATTTTTATGTTTGCTTTGTTATCGACTGGCTTAAAGGCAATTAACTAGTTATCGTAATTGTTATCGCTATCGTTATCGCATTATCAGTATATGTATTACCTTTACAAAACCCCCTCATCATGATTACAACCCGCCCATATGCGAAATTATCAAAAATTATACAGTATACTATAGTATAGTATAGTATATAGATTATAAACACATCCAAGTTAGTTTTATATATGCATATAGATAATAGTAGACATAGACATAGAGTTTTAACCCCCCTTCCCCTACCCAGCATATAGGTACGTATATGCACTATATGTAGATTCGCACTAGACGGGTCCAATATCACTTTGGTATCTGGCGGTCAGATAATTAGCCGCCTCTGTCATTTGTTCCAGGCACTGGTACAGACCATTCAAATGTCTCTTGCAACGCTTCGCCAAATCGGTGGCCTTATCACCGCTAGAGCTTTTGGGCTTTTGACAGGCATCGATTATGTCGCTGCCATCACTGCTCTGGGCATTATCGCTCTTATTGCCATCGGACTCGAGTCCCGAATCGATTTCATTCGATGCATCTGAATCCGAATCGCTCATATTGCTCACTGATGTGGTCGACATCATTGAGGCGGTTGAGGTGCGTCTCACATGACCCTTGACCCCTCTGCTGCTGCTGCTGGTGCGCTGTTCCTGTTGTTGTTGCTGCTGCTGCTGCTGCTCCACATCCAGCTCTGTACGCTGCGATTGCGTCTCATTGGCCTCATCTTCCTCTTGATTGCCCGTCCACAGCAAATCGTTCTTCAGGGCATTGAGCATATTGTAGAGATTGAACAGCTCGGAGGCATTGAGAAAATCATGGATATTCTTTGACTGTGCCGCATCACGTTTTCCATGCGCACTCGTGCTCTGTGTCAGCTGATTGGCGGTTGTATCCTTTCCAGTTGCAGGTGGTATTATATCAGTGCTATCACCGATCTAGATAGTACAGAGAAATGAAATCAAAACACAGATAGAATAGCGATAAGATTAGATTTAGACAGTAAATGTTATAGAACAAGGGATTTGCTTGTAAATACAAACGATAAAATCGATTATTTTCACTATTAAACAATCGATAAGAGCTTTAATCAAAGCAATGTAAAGCAAAATTTAAATCTTTAATGTAAAATTTTAAGATAATTTGCGAAAAGTTCAGAAAATAAAGAATTTACTTTTAAAGGCAATCGATAAAATCGATTATTTATATAACGATTAAACCGATTGCTCAAAAATCGATAAGAACTGAAATCAAAGCATTGTAACTCTTCAAAGCATTAAGATAAATCTCATAGATTCAAGAAAATCGCTTTGATCGTTTGTATAATCAGCTCTGGAACTTAAAATCTTAAAGTTCTTTTAACGTACCTGACGATCCATGAGCCTGCATGGCACCAGTATGGTATCATCCATAATGCTGACAGTTTTCACAAATCTCTCCATTACATTGACGATGCTGTCTTTGGAGAATTGCTGCTCATCGTGTCGCGCAATGCGACGCAGGCAGTTCCTGAAAAGATAAGCCATACCAAATGGAATAGAACTTTAGTAACAAAATATTTAAATCAAAGAGTAAAACCAGTTCTTGGACAATAGAGCATTCAAAATTCAAAATTCATCTTCCTCCAAAGTTGAAAACGTGTCGTCGTTAAGTCTGCCAGTTTGTTCTTAAACATTTCCTATAACTTGGTGCTACACAATATATGATAAATACACCCAATTGATTCCGAACTATGCAAATAAGTCTGACGTTTGTCGCTTTGCAAATTTAATTTGTATAAAAATAGAGAAAGACCAACAAAAAAATAGAAGAAAAAAAACCTGTCGGTTGATTTCTATTTCTGAACAGCACACTTGTGTGTGTACGTCCGTTTGTCCGTCCGTCCGTCCGTTTGTCCGTCTGTCCAGTTAGCGTCTTTTGTTTTAGTTTTTTTGCGGCTCAAGCCACGTGTCTGTTAACGCTTTTGAGAAAGTTACACAAGCCACAAGTGGTCTTTCAGTTCCCCATTTCCCCCCACACGCCCCTCTAAAAACAGCACCCCTCTTTTATACAACAGTTTGTCGCCATCAAGTCTCTTGGGTTCATAACTTTATATCAACAGCAATCGTCTGGCGCAGAGTCCAACGTCTGGGTTGCGTCTCTGATAACTGCAACCGTTTCTAGCCAGACGGGTCAGCGGGGAGGGTGTGTGGTTGGTAGGGTGTGCGGGGCAGTAGGAACTCTACTGATTACGACGCAGCGTAGACGTAGGAAGGGGAATACTGTCTGCTGGCCTCGTGATTGTGATCGTAATACGGCATCGCCCTTGTTACAAGAGTTTGGAAGCATTGATCAATTTTGGTTTGAAAGCACTGCGCATATGTACGTACGTACGTACATACGGACTTACGTACGTTTTGTCGCAGCAGAATGTGATAAACCACCCCAACCCAACTAATGTCTAGACATGCTAGAATCTAGAGCTCTCTATTGATAGTTCTTACAAATTTAACACGCGAGTGCCGCGTGCTCTGTCTCCATACCCTCCCTCTCCCTCTCACTCTCTCTTGACATGCAGCCAGTGTGTGATATCGTCAAGTGGCAGACGTGTTCGTACATGTGTCAAGGCTTATTTGCACTGACCATGAGCATACCTTAGTTAAGCGCTATACCCTGTAAACGTTAAAGCTAGCCAGACGCGTGACTGAATTAAAGGCAAAATAAATGGCAACGTCATGAGAAAAGCTTTAGTAGCTTTGAGCACAACACGACGCTGCAATACCCTGTAATTATATACAGTTAATAGAATTGCTAGCTAGCTTCACTGGGTATATATAGATAAATCACTGTAGCAATCATGCAACATTCCAAGCAGCAATTATCTTATCTATGCCACTTCATTAAGTTTAGCATTCCATAGTCTTAGTCATTTGATAGCTTTACAGGGTATACAATAAAAATACTATACAACACAGTTCAGACAGACAAGAATATGCATATTTATAAGCTGGTTTCTCCACTGTCTCTACAGGGTATATATGTACAATGTATTACAAAACCAAATATGCATACAAAATTAAAGCTAATTCAAATTTGGTAACTCCCAAAAGGGCAAAAGATGGGGTTAGATTATATAAGTGCATATTTAAAGGTATATGGAGTAGATCTATAATATATTGTATATTAATTTTAACACTACACCATCAAGTTTTTAGCACATTTTACAGGGTATTTGCGAACACATTTATGCAAAATCAAAACACGCAGTTTTCTTATCAGCAATTAGTAGTTATAGTAGCTATTATCTGTCTCATTCGCACACATTCGTAATTGGCGCCGACAATGAATGAAGTGTTTTGCATTCTAAATAGTAAAAAATCACACGATTATCAATCTTTTTATAGCGAAATGTCGCAGTTGAGTCAGTCATAGAAGAAGAATTTGGACACGCGCCAACAGCAGCAGGGCAGAGGGAGGCAGTGGGGGAGGGGGGGTAGTGGGTTGATATAGTAGGGGTACGAAGTGGTAAAGGCTGCGGCAAATTAAGGTTAATCAACGTTATTGACCTTTTGTGTGAGTGGCGTTGTGGCAAGCAAACTATAATGCCAGCCGGCATCGGTGGCAGCTACAAAGAAGAAGAGGCGCAGACAGTGACAATAGCAGAAACAGGTCAGCGAACACGCCATCTGAAACAGCCAATTGCAAAGCAGCACGAAGCTAACTGTTACGATTATCTATATGTATGTATGTACATAGTATGTATCTCGTCGGGTATCATTCTGTTGTGTTCTCTATTGTTGTTAGTATTTTAATTTCAATTAAGGCGCCAAAAGTCAAAGCTAGCTTTAAGCAGCGGCACACCTGCAAACACCTGACTCTCTGTCTGTGTGAAGTGGGCCAAGCCAGGCACGCGACACACGGGTCCAGAGCTTGGACATGCGCAGCAGCTGTGCGGCATACAACACAGAAATCGGCTGATTTCTGCCTCATACACACCAGTGTGACCAAAAACGGCACAAGAGAGTGGGAGCGCGCGACGAGCTCTTGTTTGCTCTCTCTCTTAAGCAATTATGCGCTCTCTTTATGTGTGTGTGGTGGCGTGATGTTTTGAAAGCTGCATTATGTGCGAGAGCGAGATGCAGGCAGCAAAGCGGTTACTGTACGGAATTGTTAGATAAAGAGACGAGAGACGCTGCGCTGCTGCTGCTGTTGCGGTTGTTGTTGCTGCTAGTCATGTTGCCGTTTGTTGTTGTTGTTGTTAGTTAGTTGGTTGTTTAGCGCAGCAATATTTGCAATGTTGAGCAATACTATCTTTTTTTTTTCTGTCTGTCTGTTTTCTTTTTTTTCTGTTAAACATATGAATTGACCAATATTTTTGTGCATGCATATTTCGCCGACCTCCACACAATGCAATCGATAGACAAGCTGAATCGATATCAACACTAAGCGACAAATTCAAATTCTTTATAAATTTATACATTTGATATGAGTAGTGCACGGGGTCGCCGCAATTTCAAGGCAAAGAGACGCCACTAATATAAAATTCCCAATGGCAAACGAAAAACGTCATCAATATATTATGTACAATGTACCCACGGTGTATGTATGTACATATATATTTATGTGGCTACGTCAATCAGTCAAGTTTAAGTGAATCACAGAATTTCTGATTACTTTTATTTTGTAGTGTTTTTATGGTCTTAAGGGCGTGTGGCTCATAACTAACTATTTGGCACTGTGATAATAGAGGCAGATGAGTAATGCCAGCAGCAACAACAATTGTTATCGATAAATGACATGTTGATTAGAAGCAGTACGATAAAATAAACGAATGATCGAGTAAAGTGGTTAGGGGGAATGCACAGCTATACGTATACGATTTTATTAGTTTAAACAAACACACAACACATGATGCCTGTTTAAATATACACACAAATGTATTTACATGCATATATATGCATGAGCACAAACCAACATACATATATATGTACAGCTATGGTACGATTGTGTCATATTAGGCAGCAAGCAGTGTTGTTGTTGTTGCTTTGCCTTTGCTTTGCTTTTTTTTTCTGTTTCTTCTTTCATGTGTTTTGAATGGCCGTCCGCATCATACGATAAATTTGTTGTATCGCGTTTGTTGTTGTTGCTTTCGGTGCAAACGAAAGAGAAAATGCCGTGTTGGACGTTTTGGCATTGCCAGGGGTGCGGTGCCTGTCTGTGCTCACAAAAAGAGAGCGCAAAGACAGTAAGAGAGTCGTCTGTTGTGTGTGCGTTGTTACTCTTTCCACCTCCTTCATCAATTTAGCAACTGCTTTAAATTGAATTTAAACCGAGTTTAACTAAAGCCACTTGTGCTTGCCCAGCCCAAAACTGGACTCTAACAATTAAGCGACAAATTCAAAGAGAGAGATTCAGCTACAGATTCCACATCGCGCCACTTTTTTCTTTTTTTGTACACTTACCGACTAGTCTCCAGTTTTGTGAGGTCTGAGTATCCGTTCATTGTGCTGTGTTTTGTATTTGTTATGTGGGTTGCTGCTGCTGCTGCTGCTGCTGCTGCTTCTGCTGGCGTCTGCTGCTACCAAAATGGCTTACAGACGTTGACGTATTTTTTTGGGGTTTATAGTTAAAATTGCTGACACCGCAATATTAAATTGAAACAATTTTCTTTTTTTTTTTTTTTTTTTTTGCTTTTATTAACACATACACGCGCACTTTCACTCGGTATTCGTGTGTGTGTGTGCAACTGCCTCTTGCTCTCTCTCTTTCTGTGTAGGTGTATTTCTATTTCTCTTCTGTTTCGAGCCTTCAGCTGATTTTCTCTAGTTTTTTTTTTGTTGCTATTACGAAATCTGCAGACTTTTGTTTACAGTTACTTGGTTGGTTAAACCGATCTGTATTAGGCTGCTGCTGCCGACACGTTTGCTTTTAATTGAACTCGAATGCGTTTTGCGTTGATTTGCAAATGTAGCTGCCGTTTTATGCCAAAAAGAAATACAGCTAATCTCTCTGGGTGTTTTTAGATATGACTCTGACTGATCGGCGGGGGCTGCTGCTGTTGCTGCTCAAATCTATTTGGTGCTTTATTTATATACATATATCAAAAAATTCTAAACAGTTTGCGCAGGCACCGTTGCTGCCACGACGAACGACCGCTACGAACGAGTTTCGATTTCAAAATGACAAGAACGGTGTGCGGTGTGACCGTGTGCACTCGGCGTTGAAATCTATGCAAGTAAATAGCGTATGGTATCGATGCCACGAGTTCGTAAAACGATAAGCACTAGCAATCGATAGCAGAGCGCCTGAGAAATGTGCGGTGTATCGAATAAACGATAACAAAACAAGGCGCCTTGATTTAAATGGGGTAAATAGATATGCCATTTACACAACAATATGAAATGCAGGTTGCAGGTTGAAGTTGCCCAATTGGAAGAAATAACAATAACAAAATATGATTGTTTCCACGTTTGTACAAAATCATTTAGGCCAAACTAAAATGACGGTTTTATTCATTATTTGAAAACAATTACTAATCATTATTAATGCCTTGTGTAAGCAAAGCGTCGACGACCTTAATGACCCGCAGCCGCAGCCTTGGCAGCGATCTCATCCTCCTTGGCGTGCAAAGCGATGAGCTCCTGTTTCTTGGTGGCAATGCGCTCCTCACGGCGCTTGCGTGCCTCACGCACCTTGGTACGCCTGGCCTCGGCCTGGTCAGCGAGCATCTTGCTGCGCTGCTTCTCGGCCTTCTTCTTGTGAATGTACTCCATGAGGACACGCTTGTTCTTGAACACATTACCCTTGCACTTCATGTACAGATCATGGTACAGATGGCGATCAATTTTCTTGCTATCGCGATACTTCTTCAGCAGACGACGCAGCACACGCTGACGTTGCATCCACAGCAGCTTGGTGGGCATACGAGCATTCGCTGTACCCTTACGCTTGCCGAAACCACAGTGGCGACCCTTGCGGCGTGCCTCGGTGTTTTTGCGCACACGGTAGCGGGAATGCACCACGACGGGCTTCTTGATGATCAGACCATCCTTGATCAGTTTGCGTATGTTTTGACCTGGAAATCAAAGTAAGGCAAGACGAGTTTGTGAGTTGTTAGCTAATGTGCGCACAGTGGGACGAGAGTACGCGGCGGGGCATGATATACTTACGCGAGTTTGTGTTGGCGATTTCATTGATTTCATTGGGATCCAACCAAACCTTCTTCTTGCCGCAACGCAGTACAGAGGCTGCGAGCCTCTTTTGGAGCTTTAGAGAACTGTAAATATCAAACGGTTATTAATTAATAAAAAACACAGCGTGCCATGAGTTTCATTGTGTGTATGTGTATGTGTGTGTGTACATGTTCAGGTTATTTCACAATTTTTGCGCTTAAATTGAATTGCACTCATATTTCGCTAGTTTCTCAATTAAATCCAAACACTATTGAACACTTTGCACACATTTAAGCACCACAAATACGCAGTAAACACACAATTTATTAAACAGTCACTATACCTCATGCTGTCGACCCTTGCTCGTCGTGGCTGGGAAAGAAAGAAAAATTTGACAGACGGAAATGACTGCCATTTTTCTGCATGTATACTGACAAAAAGCTCACGGCTATAGCGAGCTAGAGTGTGACCGTTTTTGGCTGTGTAATGTAAATGCAACAGTGCGTCGTTAACAGCGCGCACAGCGCATAACATCGATATGTTGCTGTTATCGATAGCACTGCCTTAAATCAGCTGTTTTGATATAAATATACATATATGTAATCAATTGAGCAGCCAAAATATATAAAAGTGTAATTTATAATTTGTTTTTTGTTAAAATGCAACACACTTTAAGGCGTTGCCTAACCATGGCGAGCGTACCAAAGCTACGCTGCTATGCCACCTTGCCACATGCACCGGAACCGAACAAAAAGCAGGCAAGCAGACAAAATCAACAACTGCCGCGTCTAATGGACTTTCCGGAGATCATCTGGCCATCGGCATTGAATACAATCAAAAACTGGATAACCGTACAGTTCATCATACGTCCATATTTCGATAGCGAATTTCAGATCAAAGATTTCATCTATGGCGCCAAACAGGCGCTGCAGGTAAACTAATAAATATATATATATATATAAGAATTGCTATTAATCCCTTGGGCATTCTTCAATCAGGTGGTTTCCTCGAAGCTCACAGGCGGCGATTTGAGCCAACTGGAGAATCTGGTTAGTGCGGATGCCTTGGCCGAACTCAAGCCGGTCATACAGAAGCTATCGATGACACAGCGTAGACAGTTGGAGATCAATGAGAGCGATATATATCTAACGTTTCCCTATCAGATCGGCATCATGTTCGATGATGCCAATGATAAGCTGCAAAAGCGTTGGGTCGAAATCACAATGGTCTTTCATGTGATGCGTGGTCTGTCGGAAATGCGTGAACGCGGCGAGGAAATACCCTGGAATATGGGGTGAGTGTTTCTAATGAATTAACCTTTTCATTAGCATTGAAAAAGTTATGAAATTTTCTTTCATTAAGCATTAAAAATTACAAATTCCATTAACATTATAACAACTTTATTTTAAAATTAAATTTTATATACTAAAAAACGATAATTAATATATTATATTACAGCACAATGCCCGAGTATCAGGACAAGGTGTTCATCTGCAACTATCGGTTTAAGAAGGAGTTCACGGCGGGCCAACAATCCGACTGGATTATCAATGTGGCCAATCACTTTCGGGCCATTGATCTGATCAACGAATCCAAATAACAAAGAATGTGACAAAAAAAAAAAAGTTGATACAAACCTCTCTTTTTTTTTTTGGAGAATAAAGTTTGAGTTCAAATTGTATATGTATAGGTAATGAGAGACAGAGAAATGCATTTGTTTATTATACATATATATACAAAATATATGTGTGTTGTTATAGATAGATAGTTTTAAATATTTATGTGTGAAATACATTTAGGATGCTAACCATCACTGGCTTAATGACTGCCGTGCTTTGCCCGATAGATGCCCTTGGAGTCGTACTTCTGGAGCAGCTTGTTCCATTCTTCTTTGTTGGTACTACTAAGATGGTTAATCACCTTCCTGGAGTTCTTACGCTGCACCTCCGTACACTTGGAGCAGTCCGATTCGAGGGCATCGGGCAGCAGACGCTTCAGTTCACGGCCCTCGGGAGTGCAGGGACCCGTTTCCAGCAGGCACTTGATGTAATTTTTCAGAATGCGATTATTGTTCAACACCTCATCCACATTGACGTTATCAAACTTGTTGGTGTATGTTTGGGGACCAGCGACTGCCAGACCGGCAAACACACATACTATCAATATGGCCAATGTAGCTTTCATTTTGTCCAAAACTGTAAGCAAAACAAATATATGTTATGTATTATATGATTATAATGAGTAATTGTTAAGTGAGTATATATAAAAGATAGATACTCGAAAGTATCTGTATCTGTAGTAGTATCTGTTTCTGTATCTGTATCTGTATCTTTTTGTGCTATCTGAGCTGATCTCGCTTTTTTTGTTGTTTTGGGTAAGGCGTCATTAAGTCTGGCACTTTCTTGACTTGACAACCAGCTTGTTTTTTTGTACTGTGTGATAAGACACTTTTTGTTTGGCTGAGATTCTCGAGATCGCTAACCATTTCTGGGCTAAGCTCATTTCATGCATTATTAATGACGCTTTGGCATATATGGCATATGCATACTAATTAATGCTTTTTATTGTATTTTGTATATTTTTCTCCTAAAGATTTCACAATTTTGCTACGTTTTGACCACGTCAGTAAGTAGTAATGTGTGTTCAAACTTTAGTTTTGTTGTGCATATGCATATGCAAAAGGCAGTTGTTGACTCCACTTTATGTAAGCCAAAAGTCAAAAACTTGTCGTTTCTTTTGTTGTTACAGCTCTTAGCCGTTAAATTAACGCAATTGAACGTACGTTTACGCAATATTACACAAACAAGCAGTGCAAGGCAGCAAGTCAGCAATGAGCAATGCGCATGCACAACAACGACTTGTAGCAACGAGCTTATGTCTCTCACTCTGTCTCTGTTTCTCTTTTAAAGTCACTTTGCACTTACTTGTTGTTGCTGTTTAAGTTTTGGTCTCTGTGATGTGGTGTGATGCGTACGAAGGCACAGCTTTGTTTGTGAGCTGTTACCTTGCTTAGCCGACTTTTATACTAAGGAGCTTTGCCGACTTACACTCTCGCGTTGCGAGCGAGCGAAGCTTTCGCCTTCGGTTGTTTGTTTTGTTTTTTTTTGGCCACTTGTCAACTATTCAACTTGTCACTTGTCGTTCCGTTCCAAGCCGAACCGTGCCCAGCCGAACCAAACCGAGCCGTTTCATTCCGTTCGTTTGTCGGCCTGGGCCTGGGCAGATCGAGTCAAAGGTCTCAGTGCAGTGCAGTCAGTGTACGCCACAAAAAAAAAGCTATCAAATGAACCGGATTTTAGTTTTCACCCGAAATTTCGGCACTCGTGCCGTGTTGTTGCTGTTGTTGATATCGTTTACATTACGAGTATCGCTTTTGTAGCTTGGACCCGTTCACCGTTCAACCCCGTTGCCTTTCCCCCCCTCTTGGCACAGGTGTTTGTTTAGGTTGTTAGTGGGTTTTTGCGGTGAGACGCAAACGCAAGTATGCCAAAATTCGTAGGAAAAACATTGACGTATTTACCTGAAAATTTAAATACATATAAAAGCGAGACAGAGTGAGAGAGAGAGAGAGAGAGAGGGAGAAGTAGACAGCTAACAGGCTGTTATATGCTCTTTATTATTATTTTTTTATTTCTTTTTTGCTCGTTTTTTTGGTAACACCTATGTTGTAATCGGTTTTTGTGCATTTCCCACTTTTAATTCCCATTCGCTATCATTATCGAGTATCAGCATCAGCATCAGTTTCAGCCTTGCTCTCCAATGAAAACCGAGACCCAAAAGCAGATTACGAAAGCTCTTGAGAGTTGTGGCTTGTGCAGACTGCAAGTCTCGACTTTCGGGGGATTTACGCTCCTAGTTTGTTGATCGGGTTATTCATCGAGATCTCAGTGTTCACAAATCAGAGCTGTTAATTGCCACTTCTTGACTTTACAAATTATGTTCCATAAAATGTCCATATTTATTCGCACTTTAATGACAATGGAGCAAATTTGTCTACTTAACAGACGGTTCAATGGGTCAGTTCTACTTAATAATTAAAACTCAAAAAAAAAAAACAAGCTATTAAACATATAAACTTTAAAAGCACTAACAGCTTTCCTACTCGCGGGGCTAATGAAAGCCAATTAATCATTTTGTGCAACAATGATATAACTTTTATGTTAATTGTTGGCTGCTGATTTATCATCATATTATCCAAAACAGCTCAACCTTTTTTCTGTTTTTTTTTATTTTTTTTTTTTTTTTGGTTATTTTTAATCATTGTTATCTACGCATATTACAACATTTTGCACTAAAGCGTCGCTGTGGTGCTCAAATTAAAGTTTTTCGAAAATTTCTAGAACGTTTTTGAAAACTACCATTTATTTTTCGCTTTGAAATTGAATTTCTAAACACAAAAAATTTCCTTGAAGTGCATGAACCTTCGATAACAATTGTCATTGATGGTCTCTTGGGATTTTCCAATACGTTTAGTATTCCAATCGGTTATAGATTTTACAAACAAATTTATCACAACATTTATGAAAATGTGGTGGGCAATTTTAAACAATTGGCGATCGAACGCTTTATAAGTTTACAGTTACCCCATTCACATATATTATATTAAGTTTCAGAAAACTTAAGGAACTGATCCTAAAGCGGGGGTTTTCCTAGAGAAGGGAAAGAACTGAAAGTGGACAGATAGACATGGGTATAAAGGGAAATACTCACACCATCTCTAAATCAGAGATTAAAAGATCGTAATTAATAAAGAGCACGACAGATAGCGTATGTATATAGTAGTATAGTAAATGAAGGGAGAAGCAGTAACTACCTGCAGGAGAAACGAAGGGTTGCTTGCCTTGAAACGAGATGCGATGACAACTTGTACTAAAAGTTCAGGTTCAGGAAGACGGCGCAAAAATAAAAACCACAACAAAAGCGAAACCAAAAAATAAACAAACCTACAAAAATAAGGAAAAAAAAGCTACAAAAAAATAATAAAACGGGCATAAAAAAGAACCAAACAAAACAAAACCGATTCAATAAACTAAAATAAATCTGGAGACAGATCTTAAGTGAGGCACGAGTACGTGTGCACAGGTTTTCATTGCCAACTGACACACACACGACTGTCGGTCGTGCTGTCACTCTGTCCGACTGTCTGTCTGTCTAGCTGTCTGAACCTTTGTATGTCTGTATTGTTGATGTGTGAGCTTACAGCTAATAATTGTGCACACAATTGATGACCAAATGCCTAGGAATCAAACAAAAAGCCGCGACCTCAAACAAAATCGCAATAAGGTCTGTGAGATTTGGTTGGAGAAGCGAGATAACGAATTGCGGAATGACAGATAAGGTGAAATGAGAGACAAATCTGACGTATGTACATACATATGCTATTATATATTATATATATTTTTAATATTACAAGCTTTGGCTGATCTCTTACACTCACTAAAAACTATAACTATACAACTATAAGGTAACTTCAAAGAAGTTTGTGAAAACTCAAAAGTATCTATAAGATACACAACATTATGGTTTTGCAGGTTTTACAGCATCGTCTGCATCTATCTGAAGCTTTGGATTTGAATTCAAAATCGTCTCCAGCTGCACCACCGGAGCATCACAAATCTTGCGACAGATTCGGTGCCGCAAACGGATCAGTGCATACAGACACCAGAGTGCCAGGAGGAGCTGCAGGGCCATTAGTACGGGTTGCACAATGTGCATATAATTCGCATTGATGCGCATCATGATCAGCACAAAGTTCGGCAGTTGTCCCATTTCCTAGAAGCAAAAGCAAAGTTAGGAAATGGAAGGCAATCGGCAGAGAAATACTTACAAACTCGTACCAAAAGGTGGGCACAACCATGTGGCTAAGCTTTTGCAGCTGACGGCTGTAGCCCTCCATTGAAGGCATCGGGGTATTCGATTGAAAGCGATACTTCTCATTGATGGGTATGCCCAAGGTGGGCTCCAGCAGAATGAAGCCCTCATGCTCCTCGGCATTGGGATTGAGGCCCTCAAAGTGCTCGCTCCAATTGTAGCTGCTGCCATAGAAATGTGGAGCCGAAAATGCAGCAGGAGCATTATCTACAAAGGTGCAAGCAAAGCCATGAACTAGGAGCAACACTTGATAGCTGAGTGGGAACACATACTTATCACACAGTTGGATACATCGAACATGCCCCGGGGCAGCCGTACGCCATTTGTGCTGGCCAAGCAGTCGGGCGCCGTTTCGTTGGGCTGCAGCAGAGTATAACGATAGCCGTTCATACCCTCATGCTCCTGATCCCGCTGATAGTGTAGTGGCAGTATGCGACACGACTCGCTGGCCATAATGTTGAGCGACGTGTCGCGCTGTATGAAGGGCGGAAAGAGGGAATTGTCCAGAGTGCCACGCACATCGATGGGACAACGCTCATCGGTATATCCCCGTTGTCTTATCCGCTGTTCCTCAATCAATGACTCCCCATTGAGTGACTGAATGCGAAAGAAGTTCTCCACGCCGTGTTTGTTGCCAATGTTGACCGTGAAGACCTCATTCTTTTCCTTGAGTGCCTGTATGTAAAGGATGGTAGATGTTGAAGCGATCGCAGACGAGTTCACCACTGCTACTTACATTGAAGAGTGTGCCACAGTTGGTGGCAAGCGGCAGAAATTTGCCAAATGCCTGTAGAGTGGGACGCGTAAATTCCCAGAGGAAATAGTAAACACTGCCCGGCAGAAATAAGGGCTCCCCCAATGACAGCGGATTGAAACCCATCCAGCCAAATGGGATCTGAGCTGCCTTCGCCGAGGAGCCAATCAGCACGCTATTGAATTGGATCACAGTCTTGTTGAGTATGTCCGGAGAGACGCTCTCCTCCGGCAGGAACTTTACGTGTCGATAGCGATGCTTGCGAAAGGTGACACTGTCGTCCGTACGATTGAGTATATCGTTATAGCCCACAATATAGTAGACAATCGGACCGATTTGCTCCAGTCGCACCCTTTTATCGGTTCCATTGAGAAACGCCTCCGCATTGGTAACATTGAATATATAGCTCTTCAGTTTGCCAAACGGAGAGTTTATCCAACTGTCCATTGTGGGCATCGATTCACTAAATTGCACATGTACCTTGGCCAATACATTCTGATAGTTAGTACCCAAGGAGAGGGTAAATAATGTGATGTTCAGCACACAGAACAGCGCTAGAAACACGATCTTGAACCAGAAATAACACTTGGCCATATAATAAGTAAAACGCGGATCGATCACAGATCAGTCAATGCCGAGAGAATCTAAACTGATGCGTCCGCGTTGTTGAGATCACGCGATCCGTTTGATTTCATTAAACTAATCTTTAGCTTTAGTATTTCCATGTTATTCAAAAAAAAAATCGCTGTCTTCTATTGACTTATCTCGAGGTTCCTTGCTCTTGGCTTCTGTTTGAAAACGAAACGAACAAATGTGTATAATAATAAAAGCTAAGCAAAGTAAAAGTTATAAACCGCGGGATGCTGTGACAGCTAAATACCCTGTAAGATGGTCTGAGTACTACTATTTCTAGACTTTAAAAAAGTTACTAAACTATTATGAAATGCAAAGCATATTACAGGAATGTTAAATAATTTTAGTATACGCCGCAAAAATAAACAAATTACCTCAAGTAACTCAGTTATTTGAAGTGCTATTAGCTTAAAAGTGCAGTTTTATTCGTAAAAAGTTTATAAAACATGCATTTATACAGTGAGATAATAAAAATAAGTATAACAATCCTTACTCTATAACAAGTATACTTTTATATGTAAGACAGATGTCTACACAGTTAATCCTTGGAAACCAATTAGTCAACTCTGCACCTACACCGACTATAGAATGCAGACTGCTTGAGTTTAGCTCGTTTTACAGGGTATCAAAATAGCAGAAAGGCTATCAGCATACAGAGGGCACTCACGCTCTGTCGGCTGCGCAACGTTTTCTGATTGCGATAAAGTCAAAACTCTGACCTAAAGCATCGAATTTACGCAAATCGTAATTATAATTTATGCCTATAGATTAGTTTAACGACACTGACTGGGGGGATTTGCACCCAAAGTTTGTACCTGGACACGTCTATTAATACGAATCCGAATACGAATCGCATGTGACAACAGTGCACGACAATTGCAAATAAGTATTTAGTTAATTTGTTGCTATTTCTATGTACAATCGGGAATGTACGGTTCATTGGCTAAGTGAAACCTGCCGAAGATTGTGCAATTCCCAGCGTGAAGTCTTCTAATCACAACCAAAATCCAGCTTATCAGTTGCAGACAGTCGAGTGCTATCAGCAAGGCAAAGAGTCTGTCTGGCACGATCACTGTGAATTGCATTAGTTATATTTATAATGCAGATCCGGTCTGGCATCGAGACCCTGATCGACAGTCATCAATGTTTGTCACATCAGCTTCTAAAAATCGGCAAAGCAAAGATCGGCAGAATTAAAGATTTAATGAATTTATGAAAATATTAATTTCTGTTCCGATTTTATCCTTCTTAAAATCGATAAAACATTTTTGGTGTATTGATATTTTTACATGACTACCTGTCTATACCCTGTTATTTTATACAAAACACTAATAACTTGTGGTACAATTTTCTAAAGTATTCGGCTTTATACCTTTCTGAAGACTATTAATCTCTGGAACTAAAAAACCTAGACCATTTAAATTTGGCAAGTAGAATCCTTTAAATTATCGACAGCAGAATTAACAACAATTTCTCAGGTAATTCTATAAAAATGTAAGCATTTTCTATGGAAAGAAAAGAGAATTCTTTCGTTTAATCTTATAAAATATCAGAGTTTAACGAACGATTATATTTTTGATTCAAATCAGTATACTGAGAGCTTAATGATCTGCAGTGTCAGCTAAATAAATTACAGAATACATCTTAAAGCATTAAAGACAAAGACTTGATTTAAAAAAAAAAAACTCAGCAAAATCAATCTCTCTGGTCGTCAATGTTCATTTCTAAGATACCTCTTATATAGCTTCAACTGTTCAGCACATAGTCACATAGAGATGAATTTATAGCAACGAACGCTAGATGGCGCAATTAATGCCATTCGAGATCTGTGCTTTGTTGAACCACTTGTTCTATAAATTCTATGTATAAAATTAAATTTATGTTAACATTTCAGATAACTTACTGGAGTACAAGCCTCACTTATAGATTATATAAGCAGTTATAGAGTCTAAAGTTAGCTTTATATTTGTAATTTTATCAAAATTTCATGCATGAGAATTATACTGATTTCTGTATATATACAATCGGGTTTCCTGTTGTCGGCATGCCACTTGCTTAACCCCGTTCAAGGGTACATTTCAGACACAAAATAATAAATTATTTATGGTTTGTCATAATGAGCAGTACTTAAAATTGTTTCTAGATTTCTGATTTGTTTTTTGGGTTCCATTTATTGTTACCAAAATGTTGGGACAAAAGAAATTGATCGCTTAGATATATATGTATATAGTATATAGTTTATGGTATTTGGTATATCTAACAAGCGAATATAACATTAAAAGTTCCATAGCTGGAGAATTGATGATGGGAGTAGAATGCGTTTGGGGTTTTTATGTGCCTAATTAAAATAATAGCGTAATTTATTGTACACATTAAAGTCATATACATTGTACAGATATAGTTACGATATACATTAGTTTTACATATACATAGATTATTATTATTGTTATATTATTGATATATTATATTTATATATTATTGATTGATAGATTTTTAGTTCGCCAGTCCATAATTCGTAAATAATCCATTTTATATTGGTCTAATCAAGCACATTCCTATGCGAAAAGGGAACTATATAGCAGGTAGAACTTTTGTGACTTGTTTTTGGAATATCGTACAATTTGTGTTTCATTTTAATTGCTCGTTTTTTTGTGATTTATGTTGAGATTTTGGCCAAGTTTTGTTTTGTTGAGACTTATAGCGATCACGATCGTTGAACAGACTAACAGCTAAAGTTAAGTACTTAATGACGAGTCTCTACCAAACATATACAATATACAATAAGTACATACACTTATATGTAAGTCTTCCCAGCTCCATTTTGTTCTAGATTACAGCGCGCATTCGCATCCTAGCTAAAATTTTGTATTTTATCAAACTAAAAGTGCCCCAAACGGCCCTAAGCAAACAAAAACCCAAGAAGAACCGTTGATCAGCTGTTGTGATCTCAGATCAATATCGTGGATTGCTGGGAGCTGCATCCTTGTTCTGCTTCTTATTCATGTCCACCTGAGCAGTCGCCAGATAGTTGGAACCCTCCAGATGCAGGGTGCTCTGTCTGTGTGAGTTGCGGATCAAGCAGAAGGTGGATAGCACCAACAATGCCACGCCCAAAGCGGTTAAGCCCACAATGAGACCCACACGAATCTTGGGCGGAATCGTTTCAGCGAAACGCATCAGATTCGTGACCTCATCGGGCAGACCATCGATGCCCTCCTCGAACCACAGTATGGGGAAGATGATGTCTGGGAAATTGGCTACCTGTTTGATATCAAACACCTGACTGACCGCCAGATTGATCTGAACACGAGCGCGTACTCTCAGTGTGGTGCCCATTTTCTAAAAAGGGAAATGGAAATTATAATAAATTTATAAAAATTATATATAATTCAGTATCTTACGGGCTGCACATCGAAATAGAACTGATGGTCCTCCTTGTTGGGTGGGGAAATACCCTCCACTTGAGTCCTCAAACTATCATCGGCCAGATAGAAATGTGGGAAACTCATCATAATGGGTGAATCTATATAGTAAACAGTTTAAAAATTAGCAAAACCAATTAAAATCCCCATCAACCGATGTCCTACCGTATTGACAGAGCGATACATTGAAGAGTCCATTCGGGGAGCAGGACGGTTTGCCAGCTGGACAGTAGCACATGTTATCGGGATGACTGTCGACATCGGCGAATACCCAACCGGGTGGTGTGAAACGATAGCCGGGCACCTCGTTGTCGGTCATCACCTCCTTCTCGAACACCAGGGGCAGCAGACGACACAGATCCTTGTCGTAGACCTCCAGAATGCGATCCTTAGTGATGTGGGGTGGGAAAATGGAGCCATCGGTGCCATCGAGACGATTGCAATTATCGGTGGTCCAGTGGGGCAAATGTGTCTTTCCATTGAACTTGTCAATGATGCCATAATGATTGATATCATCGACACCCGTGTAGACCGTCACACGATCCGATGAGGTGCCATTTTTGCCATAGAGCAGACCGAATTCCTCATACGGCAACTTTTGTTCCTTGGGCACCACATCCTTGGCCAGTTTCAGCAGCGGATCCTCATAGCCCCACAGCAATTGGCCCACAGAGACCTGCACAAATGGCTTGATCTTCAGTATGTCCATGATGCTGGCCATGGCCAAGCGAAGGAATCTAAGAGCCAAAGTAGAAGATCAAGTTCAAGTTCAAGTTCAACTGCATAATTGCATGACAATTGCCAACTCACCTGGCTGCATGTTTACTCTGTGACGTGGCACTCAACATGGGAATGTTGGGTACAATAACCACATCGTCTTCGGGTCCAACGGACAGATCTTCGCGGAACCGGTAAATCTTGCGCAGATTGTAGCTCAGCGTACCATTGTCATTCTCCACAATGTTAACCTTTTCCCATGACTCGCTATATGAAAATTACAGCATTTACTTTCAGATCTTGGCAGCAGAAGTGATTGTGGGGGAGGAACTTACCTATAAACATAGGGTCCCACCTCATCCACAATGGCCTTGGACCCATTGCTGAGGAAATCGTCGGCATTTGTCACATTGTACACATACAAACTGATGCGAGGCTCCACTGGCGGTTTGGCCCACCATCCAAAGGTCTTGCTTCCCACACGTAACGCTATCGTCTTATCAACGACCGCATTGATCAGCGCCGTAAATTGGCAGGCAACCAAAACTCCGCCAATTATCAAAATAGCACCAATTGCAATTGTTATCCCTGAAAATTTAAAGCAGAATTTGGATAAATGTTCTACACGGATCTACTTCTAATGCCGATCAATCGATTGTTTGCTCGATTATTACTATAATATCTTTATAGATAAATCGCTGGTTTACTATATATATTCCAGTTTTATCAATTACCAGTTTTAGCGCTTAACTATCAATTACCTTTTTGTATAATTATAAGTTATCTACGTTTATAGCTAATTTAATTACAGTGATCGATAGATCGATAAATGGCTGTTTAGCTTACATAAGCTATTGTATTAGACGGTAGTTTAGAATACTAAATAGCTAACTATTTTGTTCGTTAACTTAAGATAACTTAAATTGTCTGTTCTATACAATATATTATATCCTATCGATTTGGTTTTAGAATTTAACCAATTAATCGATTAATATCTGTAGCAATTTCCGATTGAATCGTTGATGGCTCTTGATCAGTACCTTTTTCCTGACTCAGCAAGAAATTGCTAGATCTATGTGTTACATATTTCAGTTAATATCAAGATCCATCTGTTACCGGATCCATTAAAAAAGTAGTGCATGCTATAGATACCCTATGACTGAACTCTATGAGTCAAACTGCTCGGAAAAACTAATACTAATAGTGCACCCAGAGCACGTTTTCTGTTTGACTGAACTCGGTTAATGGGCCATAGAATCGAAAGTAATTGGGTTCGGTGCTAAAGTCTGAGGGCCAGAGGGGTTAGTTTAGACTGTAAAGCTATCGTAAGCTTTTTTCTCAAGTTTGTGTATTAGATAATATGTGCGAATTTGATCTTTCAACCTTTAGTATGCCACACACACTCTCTCCAACTCTCTGGCAATTAAGTCTATTTATACAATAAATCCATTGAAAACTAGCTGCAATTAGCTATTAATCATCTGATTGAATAAATGCATAAATTAAGGAGCTGTTTTAATTAAAAATTCAAACTGAAAGTTGCAGTGTAATTATAACTACACATCAAATGCCAGTCGAAGCTCATGATAACCCAGTTTCAAGTTCTAATCATTATAATCCTGGCCATGCCACTGAAATTCTCGATTCCCATTGATCTTTGAATTACAATCGCCTGTTTATGAAACCTCAGAACGCAATAAGCACCCAGTACTACTAGCTATTCGATGAATCATACGGGAATGTGTGAAAACAATCGGTGTAAACAATAAAGTGTCTGGAGTTTTGTTTATTAAGACCTTGATAGAGCAACGCAATGTCAGAGGCTTGAAGCTTGGCTTTTTAGTAGTATAGCTATGTGTGTAATGTTAACCGTGGAATCAATTAGAATTCAAAATTGAAATACCAGTAAAACCAGTCATATAGCAAATAGCAGCTAATAGTTTCTGACTAGCCAATTCCAATACAATACAATACGGAAATCTTCTGGATGCCTTTATAAAAACTCACTTTTGTATACATTAAGTGAATAGATTGTGGAATTTCAACTTCCCAACGACTGACTGATGCCTTGTTAAGTTGGCTGCAGCTCGTGGCAGTGCAGCCCTTGTTAAGTTGGCTGCAGCTTATTAACTATGTAAATTATTGTTTTAATGCTACTTACACCATTTGCGTAGATATGTGCTGGACAGTTTAGTGCAGAGTTTGTGTTTGGGTCCGTTCATGTTGTTAACGTGTAAGTCGCCTTCAGGTTCTCAACTAGAATTGTATAAAATAGGCATTATATGTGTATAAGTATCAAGTATATCAACAATAAAAGAAACTTGTTTGCCATATCCATATCCCTGAACTATAGCATCATAAACTGAGCAATTTTAATGCAAAAGTTTTACGTGAAATGTATTCTATATGTTACGATGATCTTGCGTTTGATTGCCGGTCAAAGTTTTAGAATTCTTGCTGTTGTTGTTGTTGTCGTTGGTAATGAACATTATAAACATTTTTATTATAATTATTATGGTTATTGTTATTGTTATAGAGGTCTTTGGTTTATTAATATAGAAAAAAAAACAGAAACAAAGCAAAAGTGAAGCAACGACAAGTTGAAACTTGTTAAGAGAGAAGCGCCAGAGAGACCCCCAAACAAGCCCAAGACACGTTTCTGGGCGTGTTAACCTTGTGTTGTCTCTTCTGCTATTGTTGTTGTTGTCTTTAACCGATTTATAACAGAGCCAAGAATTTAGCAACGCTTTGTTGAAAGACTCTCTTCTGCGTGATACACAATCTTTTTGTTATGCTATTTATTTTTGTGATTTTTTTTTCTTATTGTTTTTGTTAAGAACCTTGTCTAGTCAGCACACACACAATTTTCAAGAGTTATTTTTTAGGCTTTTAAGTAATTAGTCGACTCGAAAGGCAATTACTAATTGCCATTGTTGTTGACAATAAGCCACAACACAAAAGGGCACAGTTTTGAGTCACTCTACTATACTATACTATACTATACTAGAGCTATGTAAACTCGCTTAACCTACGACTTTGACTTAAAACTGAAACTCAAACTCAAACTCCAAGTTCGACTTGAAGTTTATCTATAACAACAACAACAACTACAACTCAACAGAGTTGTGGGTAATTAAAATTTATGCCAAAACATCAGAAATGTTGCTGTGTTAATGGTGAGGCTATGTTTTCGTATGCAATCAAAGCGGCTAACAAAAATTATGTATATTTTATAATTTTTATAAATTTTTGGCAAACACCTTGACCGAGGCCAGGGCTACGCACAGGGCCGTAATTTCGATAAAGCGTGTTGCCTGTTTGCCTGTTAACTGCTTTATTATTGACAATTGCAGGCAAAAAAAAAGGCGCAATAAAAACATTCCAAAAAATATTTAACTCATTCAACTGCCATTTGCAGGCGCCGCACGAAACAATAGACAACAACAACAACAAAAAATACAAATATTTCAAGATTTAATTGTCAATGCGTCAATTGGACAGTTGCTCAAATTGTTCAGTTTGACTAACATGCTATATGTATCGAACTCGCCATTTATGCAATCAGAGTTATACATACATATGTTTATATAGGCCTGTCTCTAAACTGTTATTCAATATCAAGTCAAACTAGCTGCACTAGACGCCCAAAACGCATCTATAGATACACAATGTGTAGCTGTATCTGTAGCTGTAGCTATATCTCTAACTATATCTGTTGCTTTGTTTACGCCAAAGTGCATTGCAATTTGGCTTATAGGCACGTCTGTAGTACGCCTTTTGGTTAAACGCATATCTTCGTGTCGCTCGGTTTGTGTTTATTTGCGGTTAAACATCACTTGACCATGTCACGGAAACCAGCAATAACTTTATGCTTCTCTTTATGCTTTTTTTTCCTCTTGTTTTTCTACACTCTTTTTTTTGGGCATACCCTATAACGAGCAGTTGGCTAAGGGTGGCTTGGCTTGAAACGTTTCGGAGTAAAGTTTTTACAGGGCATTTTAGAGAAAAACTGTTGATTCAAGGGTTCAAAATCGTCTGCTCTTAAACTAACTGGTGATTCCGGGTTCAAATAGGGTATACTTGTCTAAAGTGCGATTTTTGGGTATTTTTACATAAAATCTCGCACTTAAAACAAATATTTTATTAAAATTTATGGCTTATAACTCAGACTCGCTGTTAAGTAGCTAAAACTTTAAGCCAAAACCCAAAAATTAGTCGTAAATTTTGCTGCGAATTGTTTTCAGTCATAACTTTAGGCAGGGCAACTGCTCGTCGTGCATGCTCAGCTAACATTTGATTATTTTGAGCATTGTACTTTGAGCTTAAAAAACTTAAACTCTACGCACACACACACAGACTTAGTTAACTTGTGTATTTGGCAGAGTTTAGTGCGCTCTGAAGGTCGCTGCTACTGCTGCTGCTGCTGCTCAGTTACAGATACAGATACAGCTACAGCCAAAGCTACAGCTACCGAAAATGCTCAATGCACAGCTACAGGTACAGATACAGCAACGGACTCAACAGTTAGTGACGACAAAAGGCCAGTTTAAGCCACGTTTATGTGCACGCGTATTGAATGGTAATTAACTAATAATTATTTATATATACACATACATAAATATATATGTATTTGTCTTTTTCAATTTCGTTTTGTTGATTTTTTGACGACATTCTGGCCATAATCAATGGGTTGCCCATCATTGAGCCGCTTTGTATGGGCCATAAATCAAGCAGCAAATTGCTTTGGCCGTTGAATGCCAAATTGTTTTTTTTTTGTATTTTTGAATCATGCGATTACCAGACTTATTTTGAATCACATATGATTTGCAATTGAATTTTGTGCTTTGGAATCGATTAGAAACTCGGCTTGTAACGTGCTGAAGAGTTGATTGCAACAGCAACCTGTTAGCCAGAGTTATTGGCTGTTTTTATTGTTGTTGTTTTCGATTAGCCTGATCCAACCAGGCGTAACAACATCGATTTCAATGGAACTGCGCCACTGTTTATACAAATTATCTGAGGAAATTCTTGGCGAATGATTACAAAACAGCTTAACAACTGGTACGACCTGTTTTCGCTAAACAAAACTCTGTACACTTTACTTATCTCGATAATGATTACAGTTTCTCAAGCTGTTCATTATCAAGCGAGCAAACATTACCAAGTCTACGTATATATAACTTAAAACAGTTGCTGTTTCCCACAACTCAGACTTGCGCCTCAAACTATGCTATGCATTGTGATGTGCTATATATAGACTATATCCAAACAGCATTCTATGAATTCTACGATCATAATCGGGTCTTTTGTTTCAATATGATCAGAATTTCTGTAAATTGCTGAGTGGGTAGGTATATAGAGTTTATAATTGCAATTAACTTTGCCTGCAACTGTTTAATACTTTTTAATGCATCTTTCACTGTGTATATTTATGCTTGTTTGTTAATTAACAACTGTTTGTCTTGGCGGTCTTGGCGTGAAATTTGCCAGAAATTCACAACTTCAATAGAAATTTACTTTCTACAAATACAGCAAATAAAGTGCTGAGTATGAGTATACTGACGGCGCACACTGTCTTGGAGAATCATTGCACTGAAAGTGGAAAAGTGGCGTTCAATGCTGGAGGCAAGATCCGTCATTGCCATCAGCAGCAGTAGCAGCAGCAAAGCTCGACTCTGCTGCTGTTGCTTCTGCTGCTTCTACTGCTAGTTAACTTGCAGCAGTTGGTGGCGCCGCATAATTTCACTGCGTTTAAGTGTTGCACAAACACAGCAATAACAACAACAGTAGCAACAACAACAACTACTACTACTACTACTACTACCGCTGCCAGTAGCAGCAGCTACTTAGTGTAAACAATTACCCTGACCCAATTTTTAAACCGCATTGCTGCTGACACTGGCCGGGCCAAAAAGTGAGCGACGAGCCAACAGCAACAACAACAACAGCAACAATCAAGCTGTTGACAATTTTTGTTTAATTTAGGTTTTCTGTTATTGTTGTTGTTGTGCTTTTTGTACTGCTTGCCTGCCAAATATTGCGCTGGCAATGCTACACCACTTATGCTATTGTTTTTGTTGCATTTGATAATACGCACAACAACAACAACAACAAAGTGTTGTACATTTTATTTATAATTTAGTTTCTCATGTCTTGGTGACAATTTCAATTCCATCTCGACGGCAGTAGGTCAGTTTTGTTGCGAAAGCAGCACGCAAAAGGAAGATGTTGATGGTCGCAGCAGTGCGATGAGTGGAAAGAGTGTGTGTAAAGAGAGCGGTGCGCGCGAGCTACTTTAGCGGCTGACAAAGCGCGACAATTGTCGTGCGCAACGCACGCAACTTGTAAAATGAATCATTTTAACGGTACATTCACCAAACGCCATGCTCTTTTTTTGAAGGGCTTTTACTAAAAACTAACTCTCTTACGCATGCACACACGGCAGCTTAGGCGCGCACGCTCTCTCTTGCCTCTCTCCTTTTGAACAAAACGGACACTTTAAAGCTCTCTCTGTGTGTTTGCGTGTGTTATGTAGTTTGTGTTATGTGGTCAGCGATTTGGCAGTTCATGTATTTATTTATTTATTTATTTATTTCATTTTATTCCATTTCATTTCATTTTATTTAAAGCGAATGTTATGCGCGCTTCACTTTGATTTTGATGTTTAGCTTTTATTTCGTTTTGAGTGGCTGCTTCTTCGTGGCGTCAACAGCGAAATTTCACTTTTTCCACATAAGTAATCATACAAAATAAAAATAAAAACCTATGCACGTAGTGTATGTTGTACATACATCAAATGCGCTTTTGTATGCATATTAGATGTATATAAGTATGTTACTATATAGTGTACATATGTCTATAGTTAGTTACACATGTATCTTAATGATTTTCCGCTTTGGAGCGCAGTTAAACTCAATAAGCATGTTCAATTTGGTTACATTTGGCTGACTGGCAAGGTCTTGCGCTAGTCTGAGACACACACACACACAATCATACATACATTTACATACATAATACACATACAGCACAATCCGGCTATAACGACACTCAAAGCACCGACGTTATATGCGATACATGACTTTAATTTTCATAAAAATATGTATAGTCTGCGAATTTTGCGGCGCTATAAGCGGAGTCGTTATAACCGTTCATTACTGTATATGTCTTTTTCAATCGTTTGTAGCTTTCTTGGCCATATTATCATGTTGGCCCAACTGAGTTCGCAACTTTTACTGCAGCAAATGGCTTGGAATGCGACTACACTGCACAAAATACACTTGTTGCCTGCGAAACCGAAGCATAAGCAGCAGAAAAAACATAGAAAAAGAGGGAGAAATAGAGAAGAGAGAGCAACGAAAACAACAACAACAACAACAACAGGCTACCGCAGGCATTTCAAAATAGTCAAATTAACACATAGACAACACTCACTCACACACACACACACGTTACGACTTTACACTGATATATGCAATCAAAATTCTTTTGGCTTTTTCAAGTAACGCACCCGGCAACGGCAATACGGCTTCACGGCTATTAACGGCTAAAAGGCAACGACTTGTGAACGCTTGCAAAGCCGCTGAGAAACTGAAGACTTGAAATGCGCGCACACTGAAAAGATGTTTAGCCAGCGCAACAGCAGCGTCTATGGAGTCACTCACCGTCGCTGTCGCTGTTGCCGTCGCTGTTGCAAAAGCTCAAGCGCACAAGCACAAGCTCAGCTTAAGCGACAGACACAAAACAAACCAGACAAACAGGTAAAAAAAAACACAACAACAACAAAAAACGTAAACGGTCAGCGACGTTAAAGCCAAGCGACGTCAATATCGACGTCGCCGTCAGCGACGCTAGCGTCAAAAGCGAGAGTAAGCTTTGGGTGTGCTCAGTGCCAAAGCATGCTCAGCACTCAATATGAATGCTCGCACTCGCAATTTGCACTCGTACTCGCAGTTGTGCTCTCTTACATGGTAAGCAAGGAAGAGTGCAAGCATTAAAGCTTTGGGCTTGGGCTTGGGCTTGGGCTGAGTGAACGCCTTGCAATGCAAGTGATGAAAGCTCTGTTGAATGCTGTTTGCTATGTTGTTGCTGCTGTAGCTTTACTATTGCTAGAGAATGGGTGTATGGGCTGTGTGTGTGTGTGATTGGGTTTGTGTGCGCTGATAAAAACAAGTTTGTTGCTTGCATTGAAGTCTTTCGTTTCGTATCATTTCATTTTATGCTGTCGATTCCAAAACGTGCAACAACAGCAACCACAACTTAAAGCAACAAACATTGTGGCTATGATTTCCACATAGCACAAATGATTATAACCAAAACTAGTAAATGACTCACATTTGTTGTTGTTTTTTGCGAAACTTTTGGCAGACACCAAGAATTTATGCAGCAGACAAATTTTGTTGTTGTTGTTATTACTGTGGTTGTTGTTGTTGACACAAGCCCCTTGCCATTGCGCAAGGTTGTTGGTGCAATATATTTACACATCAGCAGAATCGCAGAATCTTGAAACGATTTGGTTATCTTCGTGTTTACTTAACATAAATATGACAGCTGAAAATGCAAAATCTATGCAAATATATGCATATTTGTGGCAATAACACGCATTTGAATTTGCATTCACCATGAAAACTTGTTGCATTTGCATTGCAGCTGGGCTGCAAATGTTTTTTATAGGAAGTACTCTGTCTATATGTCTATTGCCATAACCGATGAGTAGGAGGAGCTTGAAGTTTGCCAGCTTAAAACTCAAGTGTTTGCTCAACTGAACTTATGCAAATTTCGCAATAATTTCAACATGTTCATAGAAATTGCAGAATTACTTCAGTTTTGCTTATAAACTCTTGCTAATTGGCCAAACCTGATGTCAAGCTGTGTGTTAGCCCTATTACAATACTAGTATATGGCAGTTGCCGGAGACAAACCTTGAACTACATCAATGATAGCCCCAGACATCAGTTAATACTCCCGGTTATAACAACTGTCTAACTTTACAAGTATAACAACTGTTCAAGCAATACACTGAGCAAAAAAAAAGAAGTTATACGTTAAATAACATTGAATAAACTAATAAGAAGAAGTATAAATACATAACATGTTCATAGTTCGTAGCTATAGCAATTTAAAGCTTATAGCTTATAAATCAGGTAGTATAAACTACTTCAGCATTTCTCTCAGTGTAAGGCTAACCGGGTTGCATGCGACCTGTCTGTTTACGACTTTGCTAACTGACGTACAAAATGGCGCATTTGTTTTAATGAACCCATTAATATTAACAAACAAGCTAGAAATACTATAAAACTCTTTACACGAACACATAATACACTTGCAGAGCTATTCTTGAAGGTAAAACAGCATTACATACATCTAAAAGATACTAAAACTATATACGATATTTTAAATAAATTCAAAAAAATGTGTTTTAAAGACTCTACGCAGCTATAAAGTTTAACAAAAGCGTTTAAAATCATAAAAAAATGTCTTCGTTTCGTTAACCTACTAGTGACGAAAGCGTATAAGCAACTCAAAATATTACTGATCACAATTTACTAACAAATTTAAGGCTAAATACATTAAAAAGAAGTCAACGAAGCATTGGAATATTTACTTTAGTGACTAAAGTTTAGTCTCAAGCGTGGACTAACTGCATATGCGTGCTATAAATTAGCAACGTAATTCCCCTATAAGATAACTTCAATTAGATTTAAGTATTCAACTTACGAATTAGAAGGTTGTCAATTTGCATTTCAAATCCGAATCAGTATCAGAAGCATATCCAACAAGATGATTTCTATATAATATATTCACTGGAATTTTGAATTTGTTAAGTGGAGTAAAAATAAAAGTTGAAATAATTTATATACATATGTTTTTAAAGCACTTGGCAGCTATTTTTGGCACTACTTACCTGGCTAACTGGGAGAATTATTCATTCTGAAGCCCCTAGAGAAATGGAGAATTCCATTAGCTTTGTGTGTACCAAATCTACGGTACACTGATAAGCAAACAAGTTGAGCTTGTTAATGGGCATATAGGAAATGAATACTATAGCGATTAGACGCTTAGCAATTGACGTAATTCCCCAAAAGGGCCCCTTCGGGCCACAAACTGTGATAAGAGACGAAAGTGCCACTTTGTCAAAATAGACTCCCAGGTAGAACTACTGCCACACTGTAAAAAACTCTATAGTTATTTACCTAATGTTACTTGCAACTCGTAATCTTTTGATTGATCTGGCAGTTTAATTAAATGGCTAGAAAATTCTTATTAAGTGCATATTTATATATATAAAGTACATTCATAAGCTAAGTCGTCAACTTAATCGCTTCAGTGCTGTGAGCAAAGTTCAAAGAGGCTATCATTTGTTTGGATGTTGTTGGAAAGAGTGCTACGCTGCCAGACTTTAAGCTACCCAGTAGGGTATAGAAAACAAACCGATCAGGCAGAAGGGTTTATTAAAAGCCAGTGCAATGTAACAATATACCCTTTTGTAGTGCAGTTAACAGGGTATCAGTTAAGCACGCACATTGAGTGACAAAATAAATAGCTAGCTTTCAAGCAGTAGGTATAATATACTATATAGTATGCATATAGAATTGCGAGATTATTATAAACTCTTGACTAAACTGATAAATGTAAAATACACTTGAGCAGGGTTCAATAACTCGACACTCTCGCTCTCTCTCTCTCTCTCCTTCTCTTTCTGTCATTTATCAGCTATTTTACAGCTCTAGGGTAGGATGAAAGGCCCCACGGAGTGATTATGAGGCCGTAGCACAGCACGTTTAATATTTGTACGTGTACAATCAGATTATATGTATCTAAATATATATATATACAAATATATATTATGACCAGAACAACGAGGTGTGTATCTATCAGATCATAACTGAGGAAACACTGGGAGACAAAGAGCGTTTTAACAAGGCAACAACACAACCAACTGGGATGAAAAAAATACTGCACCTTCAGTACACAAAGAGAAATTACTGTTAATTACTACTCAAAACTGTGAATCTTGTATGTATCTTGGTTGTAAGTATAGCACTTTACTTACACTCCGATACGCAGTTTCACTTTTAAGCGAAATTCAATTTATAATGCTAATTAACTGAGTAATGCCAGTTCTATAATTATAGTCAACTCTAGTCTTGTATTTTGATTCAAATCTTAGTAGAGAAACTAGATTTAAGCAATGCTTTTAAGTTCAATAGAAGTTCTTTGAAAAGTTATTTATAAAACAGCTGCTTAAGCTATTCCAAATAATTCCATTAAAATTACTATGAATAGTAAAGCAGCTGTATAACACTTGTGTGTATAACACTTAACGATGTAGAACAAATTGGCTGAGCAAAAAGCTACAACAAAGGGTTAAATTGCTATGTACAAACACAGGTAAATAGCAATAACAAAGCCAAAAGTAGACTTAGCTCGACTGTGATAGACCCTGTACTAAAAATTTATATGTTTAACTACACATTTCCATTAACACAAAAAAACACTTGATCTTCTTTAAAGATACAGCTTGCTAGTCTATTTAGTATTCTGATAGATCCGATGGTTAAAAGTATACAAATTTTTAGTATTAGATCCTTTATTGAATAATTTGCTAATAATTTTCGCTGCTATTGGATCGTATATAATTTTTTTAAAGTAAAATTATGCATTTTACATTATTATTATTTTTATTATATATATAATATATTATTATAATTTTTAGCTAATATTACATTATATCTAAAGCACATAATAACAAGTTTCTCATTATATATTTAATTATAAAAAAAAGCTAAATCTATCTAGCATTTATATTATAACAAACTGTATGCATCCCTAAACTCATTCAGTACAGGGTCTAACAAAAATAGTACAACTGTTATACATACACGTGCATCTCTGCTTACACCGTCCCCACTCCCAACAAACTTTCTCGCAGTGCACATCATATTTCGTCTTTGACTACAACCGATGAGGATGCTGATGATGCTGATGATGATGAGAATAAAATAGAGCAACTCTACGTTGACTCGCTGCTAACACTGATGTGATAATAATAATAATGGAACGACGACAACGAAGGCGACGCTGACGTCGACGTCGACTGCGATGCTAAGTAGAGCGGTCGTCGTTAGAGGGAATAATGATGCAGCCAAATGGATTCCTATATACAAGATCTTGTCTTGACTGCGGATGGATCTCTTTGTTTTTGTAGCGATTAAATTTGCACTTTGTGTCTGTTGTTCACATACGAGAGAATAAAAATACGTATTAATATGCACATACAAACATACATACGTACGTACATGCAGTTGCTACGTCAGAAAAAGAAAGACAAGAGTTTTCAATACACGTAAACAACAACAACAACAACAACAAGAGCGAACAGCAATCATAGCTGGAACAACGGTCGAGTCTTTGCCTTATCAACATTTCAATGCAGCTGACGGCGGCAGAACGAGAGCAGAGCAGCAGCAACGACAACAGCAGTAGCAGCAGCAGCAGCAGCAAGGCAGCATTCAGTCGGCAGTGAATGCGTTCTGTGCGTCGCGACGTAGTAATAACTTGTTTCCTGGGCAGAGCGCAACGCGCTGCGTTCCAACTCCAAACGTACCCCAATTTCGTAGAAAACCAACAACAATTGAAACAATAGCCGAATAAACGGAACGAAACGAAACAAAACAAAACGAAAAATCTAATCGTGGTCGAGGCGTACGCATTGCGCAGTAATCGTAAACTTAATCGTATTGATTGTGCGTGGTTGGTCTGTCTTGGCTCTAATCATAATCCGTTTGGCACAGTGGGCCAAAGATAACCAAAACGAATATGTAGCATTGTGTGTGTGTGTTTGTGTGTGTGAGTGTGACGGTCAATTAATTGCTGATTATCAACTGAAGCTAATGGAAAGCTAAGTATAGCGAGTGAGGAAAGCCAACTTCATTGCAAAAGACGACAAAAACTACGAAGTTACAATTTGTAACAAGTCAAATGGAAAACCTGCTCTATAAAGAGAAACAATAACAAGAAAATCAACAACAGCGATCAGCAGGCAGTGAACAGTAAACTGTAAACAGTAAGCAAAGAGAAAGAGAGAGAGAACGGAATAGCGACGAAAACAAAGAATCAAGTGGGAAACAAAGAACACGAGCACAAGGCAACAACAAAAAACACAGCAAGCAAAGACTTGGAGCGCCAATAACAACAACAACAACAACAACAACGAGTGTTCAGCTGCGAGAGCAATCAGACAGCAACAAGTAACGAAATCAGAACACACAACACACACAAGTATCTATTAGCTACTAGAAGCGACCACAACTCCTTTGTACACTGTGTCGCAGTGAAAATAACAATAACAATTCCAAAATGTACAAAAATACCACACAATAAGAAAACAACAACAACAACAAAACACAGCGGCAATAATAAGCAAACAACATTTGAATACGACACACAAATTTTTGTTTTTGTGCGCATTCAGCGACAAATTATTAATTAAGACGCCAAATGTTTGTTTTGCCTCGCGGAAACTGCAGGCCAGAGCGAGACCGTCAAATTTACAGCTGCAAGAACAAGCAGCAAGTGCAAGCAACAGACAGAGAGCGGCGATCGAGTGAGAGTCGAAGATTGGCAGCATCACACAGAGAGAGAGAGAGAGAGTGAGGGCATTTGTTGTTTTCAAGAGAGTAACTGCAATTGACTCGTGCGTGTTTCATTTTCATTCCGTTGCGTTCAACGTAAACAGCTGAGCTGCTCAGCCGACGCCGACGCTGACGTCGACGTCGTAACCGCTGCTGCTTGTGTCTTGATAAGCTTTTCGGTTATTCGGTTTTCAAGTGCATGATAACTTGCCATCAACTCGATCTTTGATTTGCGTCTGTCTCACTCTCTCTCTAAAAATACAAACGGCGCATGCTCGCTGCGAGACTGCTAGAAATTCATCTTCCGCAGTTCGTGTCATTGTGTTATCAGTCAATGACAGGAAAAAGCGCAAGTTGCAAAATTTAGTGCAACGCCAACAAATTTTATAGCAGCCAGACAACAACAGCAAGCAACTGAACTGGAGCAGCGCTAAAAAAGCCCTACAACGTAAGTATCTATGTGTGTGTGTGTGTGTCTCAGAACTGTTTTGTTATTGTTTTCAGTGCAAATGCGCAGCTTGAAATTTGCAGCATGTAAAACATGTACTTGGACCGAACAAGAAGTATTATGGTATTATCGCCTTAATCTATTATTGATAAGCTTATAGGACATGCATATCAGCATGTGTGTGTGTGTTTGTGTGTATCTCTAGTTTAAATTATATTGGAAAATTTATATACATATATGTACATATGTAGGTTTCGTAACAGCGAGCTTTGTCTTATCGGATGCCGTTGACCCGTTCATTATTAACTGAAACTGAAAAAATAAAATACCCCTGTTGCTAAACTATATACTTAATGTTCTATATAATCACTCTGAAAACATTTTCTTTATGAATTGTAGCCTTCTGGGATTTGTATGTGTACTACGTACGTAGTTGCCGCTCTTCTCTTATCAGTTGAATACTTTCTATATACTTATGTATGTATGTATATGCATATATTTAGTATATGTTTAACATTGTTGTTCTCCGATTTGAGCAGCACGCGTAGCTTGTGAAAATATGAAACCCAGTTTAGTTGGTACACATTCTGTTCAACGATCGGCTGGTTAAGAGCTGCTTAAGCGCGACAGATCCAAATACTATATATATACATATATTGTATATACGCTATATAGTAGCTGCAGGTACTACTCAATGGAGCTACTACTTTGTATTAGAATTTCAAAGCTCGTGTCTGAAATACAAATTATTATATATACATAGACAAAGTATAGATTCAATGAACTCGTCGCTTGAAATCGATCAAGTATCAAGATTTGTGATAAGAGACATACCACGTGTACTTGAGAGTTCCTGTAGATAACCCACTAATTATAGACATGACACACGTGGACGATAAAGTTAAAAGTTAATTTTGTGAAGCCAATCCTTTATAATTTCATGCACTTTTTCTATATTTTCCAGTGAAATACTCATCTATACATATATTAATATATAGCTTATAACGAGAGATAATGTCGTCTGCCACTAGCCATGATGTGGCACAGCCACAGCTGCAACATCATCATCATCATGAGGAGGATCACACAGTGCACAACAACAAATCAAAGTCCAACACTTTGAACTCTCAGCGTAATGGAAATACACTGGGAGGCCTTGGATATACGAGTAGCGGCAACAGTCCGGAGAAGCTGACGGTGCTGGACATGATACTGGACTCATTGGGTTTACGTAATCTAACGTCCAAGGATATTGGCGTGCTGATAAGTGAGTACTTTGTCGTAGTGTGTACTGAGTACCCATTTATGTAATATATTTTGACCTTAACAGTGTTGGGCTTTATGTTTCTGCTGTTTGTTATCAGCGTTACGGGATTCTTTATAATGTGGTTTACCCAATACTATAACAATACCATGCTGCAGGTAATTATCCAGAATTTCTAAATACTCGTTACATTGCACTCGTTAATACTTACTCGACGCTCGTTACTTTTCACTCGCTGCTGGCTACTCATCATTCGCTACTGACTACTCGTCACTCGCTACTGATTACTCGTCACTCGCTAATGGCTACTCGTCACTCGCTACTGGCTACTCGTCACTCGCTACTTGCAGAACATAATACCTGCTGAAAATTCGGAGAGAGCCAAGAGTTGGATGAATCCGGATAACGATACGGATACTCTACTCAAGGCCCACATCTTCAACTATACGAATATTGAAGAGTATCTGTACGGCGATGCGGATAAGATACATGTGGAAGATCTGGGACCGCTCACCTATCGAGAGCACACGGTGAAGGACGAGGTGTCCTTTAACAAAAATCACACAGTTACCTTTAGGGTATGTAGATAATACATCTGTACCAACTATAAGCTACATAAACTAACTCTATATCCTGCAGGATCGCAAGTCCTACAAACTGCTGCCGGAGAAGTCGACACTGCGGGAAGATGATGTGGTGATTGTGCCCAATGTACCGTTTCTTTCGGCTGCGGTGCACGTGAAACGTTTCAAATCAGCCAAGCGACTGCTTACCAATACGATAATCAACGCGATGAGGCAGCCGCTCTTTAAGCGCCTGACTGCCCACGAGTATCTGTGGGGCTATCGGGACCCGATCATCAGTCTGGAGTCTCTAGGCAGAGGCAAAACCCACTTTGGACTGCTGAGATCTGTAAGTGTACACCGATACCTTTCCAGATTCTACGATTTACAACTTCTTTTTGCTCTCTAGCGCAATGGCACCAGTGTGGATTCGGTGCAATTGAACACTGGTGAGGATGATCTCACCAAGTTCTCGATCATCACACAGTTCAATGGGAAGCCACAGCTGGATTTCTGGGCCGACGATGAATGCAATCGCATCGATGGCAGTGAACCGACCATGTTCTCGCCCAGCCTGCTGGCAGAACGTAGCACGGTGAATGTCTTTCTGCAGGTGCTGTGCCGCAAGATTCCGTTGAATTTTGAAAAGGAGGAGACCATCTTCAATGACATCGATGTGCTGCGCTATCGCACGCCACTGGATGTCTTTGCTCATCCCTCCGAGAATCCGGCCAATGAGTGCTATTGCAAAAACACCGATCGTTGCCTGCCCAGCGGTGTGATCAATGCCACCAAGTGTTACGATGATTCACCCATCTTTCCCTCGTTTCCCCACTTCTTCTCCGGTGATCCCGTACTGTACCAGAATTTTACGGGCATTAAGCCCGACGCCGATGTGCATCAGACATATGCCGATATTCATCCACGTTTCGGTTTTCCCATTAGCGGTGCTTCCCGTGTGCAAATCAACATAATGGTGGACAAGACGCCGCTGCTCAGAAGTGAGTTCAACAATCTTTTCAGTTAATCATGCTAAATCTATCTCTCTCTCTCTCTCTCTCTCTATCGGACAGATCAAGCGAATCGACTTGAGAACGGCACTATCTTACCCTTGATTTGGATTGAGATAACCGCAGCGGACTTCGATGACGATCTGCTGCACAAGCTCTACATCAGCACATTTGGCCTGGATGCCCTACAGTTGACACTCAAATATGGCACACTGCTGGTGTCGGTGACCATGTTCAGCCTGATCGTCGCCAGCGTTTACTATCTGAACAGCAAGCGGGAGGAGCAGCAGCTGGAGCATAGCAAATCCTCAGCGGAACTCGAGGCGCTCAATGGGGGACCAGGTGCGGGAGCTGGCTCGGGTTTAGCACACAGCAATGTTGTTGTTGTGGTGCAAGTCCATGTGCCACACAGTGTTGTGCAGTCACATCGAGGGGATCAGTAGTGCCATTAGTAATTAGACTTCGGGGGGTTGGGGTTAGGGTTCGGTATGGGTTGCATGACATATGCAACCCATGCTGAGCAAACGCGTTACAGTGCCTTAATGAATGAAAACAGCAGCAAAAAAAAAGAGAGATTTTCGAATTTGTTACAATGTAGCTTAGTATACTATTAGCCTAGAACAAAAAAAAAACAAAACAAAAATACTAAAACTGTAGTGTTGACAACATGTATATATGTATAAATTGTATAGAAATCCAACAAATGTTCAATATATAATAAGTACCTAAAATAAACAGCAATAAATAACATGCAATGTATTTATTCAATTTAAACAGCAAATTTCCGCTAGCGTTTGCTCACTGACAAGAGCTGACGGGCACTAAACGGCTGGCTGTTATCGATAAGCTGGCAGTGCATGGCCACACTGGCGCAGCGTTGCCAACTCAGTCGAGATTTGCCTGCTCGTATATTGAAAACACAATTGTGGGACTTTTTTTTTGTTTTTTAAATTTGTTATAGCAAATATTTATTGTTTCTAAACAAAACGAAATTCGTATATTAGTTGCTTGTTCAACATTTGATTGTTTTATAAACCTTTAGTTATTAAATGCATGTATTTATTAATGTAGTTCGATGATTAAATCGATTGTGTTTATTGCATATTGCGGGAAGGTTGAAAATTTGGTTTGTTGTAAAAGGTTAATACGCGTATTTGTTGTAGTTTTGTTTTTGTTTTCTTTCGTTTTTTTTTTTAATGTACGTATAATTATTATTTTGTTTTCTTTTTTTTGCGTTTTGTTTTTAAGTTTTTAATTAAGTATAATAGTTTATATAAAAAATAACAGAGAAATTATATAAAAGAAACATTAAAATATAATCGTTTATTTTCTTTTTGTTGTTGTTGTTTTTTCTTCTTTCTTTTTGTTGGTTTTCTTTCCTTTTTTATATGGTTTTTTGTTTTGTTTTTGTTTTTTTTTAATAATTAACGCGTCAATTGCCTGAATCCTCGCCATCTAATGATTCATCCTGCACCGATGAGCTGTCGTCGCCGCCACCGCCGCCTCCTCCCCGCTTGGCTGATGGTGTGCCCGTGAGCCGGCTGGAGCTGAGACCCATGCCGCCGGTGCGTCTATAAGAAGAGCAAGAGAATTTTATTATTAATACAAGGGTATGCATAAAGGAGAAAGGGTACAAAAATAAACGTGCAAATCAAACTAGTTCGGAGAGGTAGAGGAAAACAAAACACACAGTCTCTTTAAACAGAGAGACCCACGATTCAGACAAGATATGCACTAAGATTCTATATTGTTGTGGGGAGTTTTGGGGGCAGTTCGAACATAGAAAACACAATTAGATCGCACGGCATGGATGGAATGGTGTATAGTGTACGTATAAATGTTTGTGTGTGCTTTAAAGAGAGCTGGGAATAGCTTTAATATTTCAATCGATGTTTGTTTTATAATATTCATGCTTTTTAATATATTTTTTAAATTTAGAAATATGCCAGTAGCAGTTTATCAAAGGTTTTTACTTTAAATCAATAGAAATATCGACGTTTTCCCAGCTACTAACTAGTACAGCTGTGTAGAGATAATAACATGCTGGATCTTTAACAAAGGTTTTGCATTCTTTGGATAACAGATTGATGATAATGATGATATTGCTGCTTTTGATGGCCACAGCTCTTACAGCCTACCAAATGTAGAAGCGAAGCGAAGCGAAGAGAAACGGATACGGATACGGAAACGGAAACCTAATGCAGACCCTCACAATTCATAATGAGTGCAGCATCCTTTTTGGGCGAATACGCCTTGGCCTTTTCAGTCTCGGCCACCTGTATCGATCTATGGACGATGAAACAACGACAACACATCGAGAAGAAAGAGTCAAAACAGAGAGAAACCCATGAAAAATACGAAATAATACAAAAAAAATCATATGCATAATAAACAAGAGATGTGCTGGTGGCTGTTCCCTTGCTGCTGCTGCTGCTTCTGCCGGCTGCTCCTCGTCCTGTGCTACTTTCTTAGCAAAAAGAGAAAAGTGTTTTTTGCTACTTACCGCAATTTCGTTTTGAGTGAGTTAATCTCACGGTTCATGGCCTCCTGCGATTCGATCATATCCTCGCATTCACGTTGATATTTACGCTTTTGCGTCTTCTCCTTCTGCAGCTCCTCCTCGGTCTCGTCCAGATTGCGCTTGAGCAGCTTGATGCGACTATTCAGCTGTGGTTGGCAACAAGAAACAAGATTAGAGACACTCTCTATATATAAAGAAAATGTTACATACCTTATCCATTTGCTCCTTATGCTGATCAACGTGTCTTCGCTCATCTTCAATGTTCATTGTGAGCTCCTTGATCTTCTTGTCCATTTTGCGATTGGCCTTCTGTTGCAGCAGACGCTCCTTGCCCTCGTTCTCCAGCTGCTCCTCCAGATTGGCAATCTTTGCCTCCAGTGTGGCAATGGTGGCCTTCACCTTGGTGCGCTGTGCCGTCTCAATTTCGGCCAGCTTGGCCTTCAGCTCCTTGTTCTGGCGTTCGAGCAGAGCACGTCCATTCTCATTCTTCTGCGAATTGGACTTCTCGTTGGCCAGCTCTGTGGTGAGCTGTTCAATTTGCAGTTGGGCCTTGCGACTGCGATCGAGCAGCACCTCTGAATTCGATTGCTCCTCCTCGAGCTCCTCCTCTAGCGTGGCAATGCGTGCCTCCAGGCGACGCTTCTCGTCAATCATGAGGGATCCCTTGCTGGCATTGTTGGCTATTTCCTCGGCGAGTTCATCGCGATCTGTTTCGGCCAAGCGACGCGCACGCTCCGAGCTGGCCAAATCCTCGGTTAGCTGTAATACTTCGGCTTCGAGTGCCTTAACCTTGCGATCGGCCTCTTTGCTCAGCGCCTGCAGCTCCTCCTTGGCCGCCTTGGCTTCCTCGGCATCGCGCAACGCATCCTTGACTTGTGCTTGCAGTTTCTTGGCATGCTTGAGGGCATCCTCTTTCACCTTGTTGTGCATCTCCATGGTGGTCTCGATCTCCTTGAGGTCACCCTCCAGTTTCTTCTTGGCTGCCACCGCTGCCGTACGCTGTTTACGCTCCTCATCCAGCTCGGCTTCAAGATCACGCAGCTGCTTGACCAGGCCGCGTCGCTTCTCCTCGGCACCCTCCTCCTTGGCCTGCAGGTCACGTTCGAATTGGGAGCGCAGCGCTTGCATGTTAACCTCCAGACGCAATTTGGCATCCTCGGTTAGCTGCAGATCATCCTCAAGCTCCTCGTTTTGTGCTTTCAGCTCGGCCAGCTGCGATTCCAGTGCACGTTTCGCCTTCTCCAGCTCATGGACATTCTTGTCGGCGGTGCCTTGGCTGTTGGCCAGATCATCCAGTTCGTTTTGCAGCTGCTTGCGCTTCGTTTCCAGATCCTCAATCTTGTCAAAGGCCTCATCTAACTCCCGGGACACAGACAGCACCTTGGTCTCCTTTTCGCGTGCCTCACGCTCGGCCGTGTCACGCTCCTGGGCGATCTGTTCTGATATGGCTTTCTCTTCGGCGAGTATCTTGTCGAAGTTCTTCTGCTTCTTCTCCAATTCGAGCACCTAGAGGGTGAAAGGGATTTGTCAGCAAGGAGTTCGCTCTGTTCCTAAATTGTATTCAAATCTTACCTTCGTGCGTTGCGCCTCCAACTCAATGGTAGCATCCTCCAGCTCCGACTGTATCTTCTTTTTGCTCTTGTCCAGACGATCGTTTTGGGCCATCAGCTCCTTGACCTGCCGCTCCAGCGCTTCAATGTCCTTGTTGAGTCGCTTCTTGCCCTCCTCAAGCTCCTTGGCCAAATCGGCATCCTCCTCGGCCTTCTTCTTGATCTCCTGCATTTGGGCGGTGACTTCGGCCAGTTTGCGTTCAAAGTTACGCTTGGCCTCCTCATCCTCCTCGAGCTGTTCCTGCAGCGCCTCCTTTTCCGATTCGATTTGACGCAACTTGGAGCTGAGTCCCAATTTCTGTCGGGTTTCCTCCTCCAGCAGCTGTTGGGCCTCCGTCAGCTGGGATTCCATATTGCTGGCAGATTTAACCGCCGCCGATGCCTTCAGTTCGGCCTCCTCCAGTTGATTCGTGATGTTCTCTGCCTCCTGCTGCAGTTTTGTGCACTTCTCCTGCAGTTCGGAACGAGCACGTTCAATCTCCGCCAGCTTAACCTGCAGCTCAGCAATTTGGGACTCTGCCTGCTTGCGTCGGCGATCGTTCTCCTGCCTTGAGCTGTTCACACTGCGCAATTCGGTGGCCAAATCCGCATTCTCCGCCTCCAAAGTGCCCTTGGCCTTTTCCAGCACTGACTTGGCCTTGCGCAGATTCTCCAGCTGATCGTTGATGCCATTTAGCTCCTGGGCATGCTTATGTCGCATATCGGCAAGCACACCCTCATGATTGACACCCTCCTCCTCCAGCGACTTCTTGAGCATGGCCAGCTCCTGTTCGCGCTTCGAACGCAATTCCTGTTGGGCTGTAAAAGAGACAATTGAGTGTTATAAAAAGGAATTGGAGGATTCCTGGTACTTCATCAACTTACCAGCTGTGGTGTCCAGCGAATCGAGCAGCTCGTTCTTGAGCGCCTCCAGCTCCTCGCTGAGATCACGACGCAACTTCTCGGCCTTGCTGCGTGCCACCTTCTCGGCTTCGAGATCCTCTTGAATCTCGGCCAGCTGCGACTCGAGTTCGCGTTGAGCCTTCTGTGCGGTGGCTTTTGTCGCGGACTCCTCGTCGATGCGCATCAGGGTCTGGGTGAGTTCCTCCTCGCGTTTGGCCAGCTGTGCTTGCATTTCTTCGACCTGGACACGACGCTCGTTCAGCTGCTCCTTGAGATCGGCCACCTCGGTTTCAATTTTACGCTTGGTGCGATCCGATTCTTGACGCTGCTGCTGATCCTTGTGCATGCGTTCCTCCAGCTCGGCAATGGTCGCCTCATGCTTGGCCTTCAATTTGGCCAGATGCTTGGCCTTCTCCTCCTCCTCGGCTAGGGTTTGGGACAAATCATTGGCACGCTCCTCCAGCAGTTTCTTCTCCTTGAGCAGCTTTTGGTTCTGATCATCGGTTTGGGCCAAATCTTCCTCATGCTTCTTGATCTTGGCATCCAGTTGCACCTTTTCCAGCTGCAGCTTTTGGCGTGCCGCCTCCTCCTCTTCCAGCTGCTCCTCCAGATCCTGTATATGCAATTCCAATTTCTTCTTCTCACCGCCCAAAGCAAGCACACGCTCCTCTTCCTCCTCGATGCGTGTCTCCAGCTCCTGCATCATATCCTCCAGCTCCTGTTTGCGTGCCATTAAGCGGGAACGCGACTCCTCCGCCTCGGCGCACAGCTCAATCTCGGCCTGCAACTGCTCGGCCAGCGTGGTCTTCTCGACCAGCGCCTGCTGATACTTGCGTTCATATTCCTGTGTATTCCTGGCCAGCGTATCGAGCTTCTCGCGCACCTGCTTCAGCTCATCCTCCTTCTGGACAAGCTTCTCCTCCTGCTTGGTGACCTCGAGCAGTGGCTTCACCTTGGTGTACAGACGCCACCACTGCCAGTTGCGTAGCTTCAGATAAGCGGCACAATTGCGCTGAATGATGCGGATGGCGTTGAGCTGCTGCAGACGCTTCTGGTAGTTGCGGCGGGCGAGGAAGCCGCGACAGAAAGCCTGGAAATTGACAATCAGATCGGAGATCTTGAAATCGCGCTCCTCCTCGAGATGTGCCAGCACACCGGCGCGGAAGAAGATCTTCGATTGTCCCACACGATACAGATTGGAGTCCAATTCGAGGGCCTGAATCATTTTCTCGCAGGCCTTTTTGCCATCCATGAATCCCTTGGGTATGACATTGGGTGTGAGCAGTTCGTAGCGTTGCCTGAACTCCTGGAAGGGTATGCGATTGGGGAAGCCCTGGCGACAGATGCGTATACCCTCGAGGACACCGTTGCAACGCAACTGGTCCAGCACCAGGGGCGCGTCGATCTTGCCAGCACGCTTCTCGTGATTCGGTATGATACAGCGCACAAAATTGGGATTCGTGTTGCGCAGCGTGTCCATCAGTTTGGCCAGCTGCTCCTTATACAGATGGGACACGGTGCGGAACATACCCTTGCGCGTGCGCGCACCAAATTGTGTATCGGTTAGCGCCTGCTGTGCCATGCCGACTATTTCCGCATCCTTCCAGATGTTCACGACAAACGGATCCTGCGATGCCTGCAACAGCGACACAATATTCTCATTCAACGGATCCATGTTCTTCATCAGCCACTTGGCAGCCGAATAATCAACACGTCCAGCATAATGGACAATGGCAAAGTCCGCAACGCCACGGAAATCTGTCTTCATGAACTTGGGATGCATTGAATGCGCCGACACCAGTTTATCCACAAAGGTCTTATCGGTGGCCTTGGGGAACCAGCACTCCTCATCCAACAATGCCATAATGCCACCTGGCTTATCAATCAAATCAATGGTCGGCTGCAGATCAAGTCCAAAATCAATGAACTTCCATTCGATGCCCTCACGCTGATACTCCTCCTGCTCCAATATGAACATGGTGTGATTGAACAGCTGTTGCAGCTTCTCGTTTGTATAATTGATGCACAGCTGCTCGAATGAATTCAATTCAAAGATTTCAAAGCCAGCCATATCGAGTATGCCAATGAACGAGGCACCCTGACGCTTTGTGCGATCCAAGGAGCGATTGATGCGATTCACCAGCCACTTGAACATGCGCTCATAGCACGCCTTGCCAATGGCCTCCACAGCGAACTCCACCTGCTCCTTGGTCTGGGCCTTGGTCACAAAATCACGACCCACTTTGATGCGGGGCGTTAGGAAGGCGCGCGTCATATCCGTAACGCTCAGACCCAACAGATGGGCAATCTTCTGGGCCACCGTATTGTCGGGCAGTGTGGCCTGATCGTTATTCCGCTCCTGACGGAACTTCATGCTGCCAAACAGCAGCACAGCGCTCACAATACGGAATATCGAATTGAAATCCTCCGAGGTCATGCCCATAATGTTCATCGATTTAACCGTGGCCTGGAATTCGGCATAGTCATCAACGCCGGGCACAGGGAGTGTGCCATTGGATAGGAATGGATACGATTTGATGTCATCGAGTATGAATTTCTCACGCTGCTCGGGAGATGCACCCGCCAGCAGCTGATAGAAAATGTGGAATGTACGTTCGTCCTTCGCTTGACGAATGGCACGCGACTTCTCCAATAGATACGTCTCAATATTAGCTCCCGATATAAAGCCCGACGCATCAAAGTTAATACGTATGAATTTACCCTGCAAAATACACAAATAATTAATCTTTCATTTCAATATTTACTCTATATTCACTTACGAAACGCGATGAGTTGTCGTTCTTAACCGTTTTGGCATTACCAAAGGCCTCCAGTATGGGATTGGCCTGCAGCAGTTGTTGCTCCAGTTCACCCTGTGAAAAAAACCAACGATTAATCAATTTACTTTATAAAATTTATACAAAATGTTAAGAACGAACGTTACAAAGTCTTCTACAAACACGCATACAAATTAACAAGCTACAGTTAAATACATTTATCTAAGCGGTTTAAAACACAGTTGGCATGCAAAGCTTATACACAAAATATGATCATTATACACATATATGGGACGCCAGACAATTTCCTAGGATAGTGCAAATCGATCGCCTAGATATTGAGTTAAAGAACAAGTAAAAAAGAACTCAGCTGGGAATCGAGAACTTTACAATGAAGTAAAAGAGTTTAGATCGATACTGAGATCTTGAGTTTACAACGATCGTGATAAAGATTTCGATCGTTTAGGAAGTTTATTATAGATAACTATGATAAAATTTGATTTTATTGGAAGAGAAACATATATAAACTCATGTTCATAATCCAAATACAGTTGGGTTCAAGTAAGAGACACAATTTAGTGCTTAACTCTATAGCGATCCTCTCAATTTGAATGTGATCTTTAAACGAGTATCGAGTACTCAAGAAGTAACGAACATTGTCTCTATGTATTCAAATATCTTGGCAATCTTCTACGTGTTATCCACTCGTTTGTGGCTTTACCTCAACCTCGGGCATATCAATAACAACACAATTTGAATCTTGAACAGCAGTAGTTCCCTCCGTGTGGCAACTATTTGACAGTTGCATGATCGTTGTCGTTGAGGTAGTGCCACCGATACCAACACCGTTTATCGATTCGATTGTTGTTGTATTCTTACTGTGCACCACATTACCAAATATATTATTCACATTACACTTGACTTTAATGTACTTATTTGTGTTGACCGAAAAGTTCTGGAATAATGCGAGGATGTGGTTAAGGTTAAGACAATCGATTAATCGATATTAGGTGCGTTAGTTCAATAGGGCAATACATAAACTAATTAAAAAATATAAATAGTTAAACAAATAAGTGATTGGCAAGTCTACTCATGTTGAGAAGTACAGTTTAGTTTAAGGAAACCCTTAACTCGTATAAACTTTGAATGGTATTCCTTTCAAATGGAGCATACTTTACCGCAAATGTTTCTTGATGACTACTCTAAAAAGGCGTAGCGTGAGACGCAAGGCGTGATTTGGTTAGCATTAAATGGGTTAAAAAGGAAGTACATGACACAAATGCGATTAGAATTTTATTTTTAAGAGTTGAGTTAAAAAAAAAAACAAAAGTGATTCAACAGCGTAAGGTTAATAACAATGAATTAAATGAAACGAAGATAGGAACACGAAATTAGAGGACAAGAAATAGCAGTTATAGATTTATAAACTAGCAGATTTATAATACATATGTTTAGTATTATTTTTTAACGATTAATATTTCTGCAAGTTTATAAACTATATTTTTAAACATAAAACAATTTAAAATGCCTTTTTGAGACAAAAGAATATTAAATTAAAAACAGAAATTTGTTTATAGTTATTTTATTTTAGGTTTGAAAAAGTTCTATTGCATACTTACAATGAGCACGGCAGGATTCGGCACCTGTGCGTATACGTGATAATTGGGTTCATTTGGTTGTTGGTTGTGGTTGTGGTGGGTTCGGTGGTTTGTTGGATTGAATTTTTTGGTGGATATCGTGTGGTTGGTTTTTGATTGGCAACATTTTTGTATTTACAAATTAAATTTAAATACATTAACGTTTTTTTTATACAAAAATATACAAATATAGAACCGAAGAAGCATCAACCCATTGTATTGTACAACAACAACAATAGCCGTGTGTGTGTGTTTGTTTGTGTATATAGATTGTGTAGTGTTGTAAAGTGTTACATGAAAATAAAAAAATTATAATTAATAATAGAGATAAAATACTTAATACAATATATATATACTCTATATATAAAGTGATTAACCCATTGTTTATTAAGATAGTATAAAATATAAAGTTGCAGTGTTGTAAAATACACTAAAAAGACAAATAAGAATGCTGTGCTTGCAGTTCTTGGCATACACTTAAGGCACTGTTCAATACATATCATTATTAAATTGAGAAATTCCCGTAGTAGTGCAAGAAATTCAGATAAAGTCTATGTAGTGTTGTAAAATACTCTAAAAAGCTTATAAAGCAATCGCTTGGTGTATAGTTCTTGTGCCGATCAATATATCATTTATAGTCAACTATTTGTGTACTTTTTCTAATCTTTTTCTTTTTTATTTCCATTATTTTCTTTCAGTTTTCGTTTGTCTGATAAGAACAGTCAACATAGTGTCTGATTTGAACTAATTTCTAATCACAATTCAAGTTTCTCACTTACAATTGCAGGTGAATTTCTAGTTAGTTAGTTGTTTCTATTAGTTGTTTTTGTGTGTGTGTTTTTGATGGTGATTCAGTTGGTTGTTGCCTCGACACGATATCAGCTTCTATTTATGGCAAATATAATCATAATTAATAGCAGCAACAAAAACAGTTACAACAACAACAACAACAAGCTTGTTGTTATTGCCTGGTAGCATTCAACAACTGTTTGCACTTCAATTTAAAGCTAAAAAATGCTGCCTTTTAAAGTTTGTTTGCAGCTTATCACGTTTTCTTGTTTTCCATTTTTCTAGCTAGTATCTGTTTTTTTTTTGTTTTTTTTTTTTTTTTTTTTTTTGGCTAGGCCAAATAAACCACTCATATAAGGCAGTAAAACAACATTAACAAGAACAACATAGCCAGCAACGCACAGTAAAATAAAAACACATGTTGTTCTAGCGCTTAGCGCCTTAAAGGAGTCCGTCCAAGACTCAATCTTAGCCTGGCCGTTATGGCCAATTATGGTAGCACACACACAGTGGCTGCTGCAAATTATGAAACATTTGACACACATTTCCCAATGGGAAAAACTCTCAAAATGATCATCATCATCATCAGCAACTGGTTGGCCCTGGGGCCTTAAACATTATTATGCTTCCATTTCCAAAGTGATTTAATTTTCAATTCACTTTAATTTTCAATTGTCGTTAACTTGGGAAGAAGTAGAGAGAAAGGGGGCAGGGGGCCGGGGGGGCAACCCTTTTTCATTGACAAAACGCAATTAAATTTCGTTTTGGTGTTTATTTTATGACTGTAAATAGCAACAGAGACGCTACGCAGCTTGTATACCCTGTAAAATGTAGGCTGAAGTTGTACTGTACTTTTTAGCATAGTTTCACTGTCTCTGTCATACAAATGTATATAGTACATTTGGAATTCATCTAATGTTTGGTTTTTTTTCCTCCCTTTTCTGTTTATCTTTTGTGCATTTGACTGAAGTAATTTGTCAGCAGCCATCAAATAACTTAGGGAACAAAACACACACAAACACACACACTGATTAATGAAGTGTGCGGCTTGTGTGCGTGTGTGTGAGAAAGAGAGAGAGAGAGAGGCATATAGTTAAAGGGGAGATTCAGTTTTGGGGCTGGTAATAAATCTGCTTATATGGATATTACTCGTACTTGTAGCGTGTTGGGGTATACGTGATTTAATGACATTACATCAATGCTAAGTGCAACATTTGTGTGTAGTCTCTTCTCTCTCTGTACCTCTCCCTCCCTCTCTCTTTCTCTCTGTATCTACTCAATTGCATTTGCGGATCACATATCTCGTAATTGTAGACATATGCACATACTACAACAGCTGGTAAAATAAATTTCAATGTGCTGGCAACTGCTAATACCCTCTAATTAGTGTCAAGTCAACACTTTTGTGTGGCATTATAAACTATACTTTATACTTTAACATATACTTTATCTCATCTATAAACTTTTTTTGTGTTTGCTTTATGTTTACAGGGTATTTGAAACACCCACAATGCATGTACTTATTGCGGGCGTACAAAAGCCGCAGCCAATTTGCCGACACATTCACACAATTGTATTTGGATGCCCATTAATATCGTCGTCTGTTTTATCCGAATAACAAACAATAAACAGTAACAACAACAATCGTAATAGTTAAATAAGTGTGTACTATTAATAATAAGCATAACAATTGTAGTGGCTAAAGTATGTGTCATAAATGCGACCAATACGTTTTGAAAAGCTCAACCCACACAGCGTTGCAAAGGTAGTTGGGAATGAAATCGATTTATCGATAAATAATGGGCAAGAATTATATTTATAGATTTTAAGAACTTTAAAATTCATTGTACGTTTGAAAATGTATCGATAAACCTATCGAAAATCGATAAAAGAGCAAAATCTAAAGATCGTTTATATATAGAATGTAAAATTTAAATAATATCGTTGATAAGTTGGAAAATATATCGATTTATTTACCGATAGGCAGTGCTAAAGTATCGATAGATTGATCGATAAATCCTTAACAAGAACAAAGAATGGCAGTTCTGTAGATCGATATATATTAAATGTAATATAAGCAGATAAAGTCTGTGCTTAGATGAACACAATATTGCTTGATTAATCGATAACTAGAATGTCAGATATACAGATCGTACAGATCAATTAAAAGTCTGCACAGCAATGAAATCAATAAAATCCCAATAAAATAAACATGTTGTGGCCCATATAAATCAGTTAAAAGTTATGTTTTAGATAGATGTACTTACCGCACCAGAGCCCTTGGGCTTAGAGGCCGCCACATAGGCCAAAAACTGTATGACCTTCTTGGTATTTTCCGTTTTGCCAGCACCCGATTCGCCAGTACACAAAATCGATTGGTCTTCGCGATCTGTGAAAAAGAAGAATAGCAAGAAGAAGGAAAAAAAGTGATGAGAAGAAGAAGAGCACAAGCTTAAGCAGATGCTTAAGCACATATTAAAGATATGAATAATATTTAAATGGGTCAAAAGCACACACATAAAATGGCTGATAAAGTTGTTTTGTTTTTCCTTTTTTTTGTTTCATTTTTTATTATTTTTTACTTTACGTTTCATTTCTTTTTGTATTTTTTGGTTTTTGTTTAAGCAAAGCTCAGCTTGAAATTTCTGTTGACCCAAATTCAAGTGCGCAGAAATAAGTAAGTAAAAAATAGCAGTAAAGAGTTGATGAACCCAGCAGATACCCTGTGGGCAAACCAAATGCAATGTCAGCTTGTATAAAATGTTGTAGTAGAAAAGCATTTTAATATTTATAAAAATAATAGGTTTTCTTAACTTCTCTCAAAAGCTCGCTGTTTGCATACCGTTTTGCAAATAGTTACAGGGTATCAAAATAAGCCACAAAAAGTGAGCAACGTCAAATTCAATTGAAAATCGTTTAAAAGTGCGCGCATCTCATAGATACATACATACATAAAGAGCGAGATACAATAATAGATAGAAACCTCTGGACTGCGGGCGCCACTAAATGATCCGCTGATAGATCTGACAGTCTATAGACATTATAGACAGATTGCAGTTAGCCCAGTTACACGATACACACACACACACATGCATATTCCACAGTTTAAACCACAAACGCTACAACATATCCATTGGCTTTGGCTTTGGCTTGGCATAGATTTGATTTATTTTATTTTGGTTTACACAAAAAAGTTGTAGATACGAAAATAAAAAAAATATACAGCGAAAAAATTGGCACATAACGACCCCGTACTTATTATGGCTGTCAGTATATAGCCATAGATGGACACTGCATAGATCTCAAATTGTTGTTGATTTCGTTTTGGTTTTTCTCGAGATTTGAAACGTCGTCAAGGCGGCGCGCAAAGCGTACACATTGCATAATGCGTTCCCTCTGCTCCAACCCCACTCCCTTCCCCCAAGAGATCTACAAACTTCCCAAAAAAAAAGACAAAATATATACATATAAAACCCCTCCCAGCTAAACGATCTTTTCAAGCGATTGTCGAGCCAACGATAATAGCAAATAAAAAGAGCTATAAAACAGCAACAACTACAACAACAACAACATCAACTACAACAGTAACAACAACAATTACTACAACTATGCTACGAGTTTATAGCGTAAAAATTGGCGCCACATTTGAAAGCATTTTTAATAGCTTTTATTATACATTATATTATGACATTTATTTCATCTCTTTGTGCTTTCCTTCCCTCCCTCTCATTTCTCATTCTTATTCATCATTTCATTTCTCTGTGTTATCTCTCAATTAAAACAAATTTGGTGAATTTGGAGCAAAAATCGCTGAAGCGTAGCAACAAAAGTTGGAAAAGAGACAAATGCAAACTCATCGGAATATCAATAAATATATATGTATATACGCAAAGATATATATCTGTTGTTGTGGCTAAACTGTAGATAAACTTTGTTGTTTGCTTTACTTTTAATTGTAAACTATATTTGGTTTTCTATGAAAAGATCGTCTATATATTTCCAATTTATGAATTAAAATCGGTTAAATCCTGAAAATCTTCCCCATAAATTTTAAAATATTTTGAAAAGAAATTGTAGAATTATTAATGAGGTCAAAAGCAGTTTAAAGTGCTATTCCGTTCAAAGATAGCTGCAATATTGCCAAAGTTCTCAAGGTTCAAAACTTTAAAAGAGTTAATAACATGACTTCAACAGCGCATAACAAGCTTAAAACTCATTTTCGACCCCATAAAGTATATATATTCTTAGCCTACACAAAATTTCCAATTAATTAGCATAATTTTTGGCAAAAAATTAGAAAAAAAATTTTTTGGAAAAAATTTAAAGGGGTACCCCTTTGGAAATTATGCAAAATTTTTGAAAAAATCAAATTCCAGAAAAGTTTAAAATTTAGATGCAGAATTAATTATGCTCTAAAATACAGTGCAAAATGGTATTCCGCTTGACAATCGATGTATTTTTAGCAAAGATATGATAGTTTAAAGTTTTAGAAATGACGAAAACGGGGCTTCAACCTAACCTAACTGCCCAACTATGAGTTTGAGCATGAAGAAAGTTATATGTATATCGCTTTTGTTATAATTAAAAGCACAATTACTTAATTTATTATATATTTAATTCTTTAGATATAGTATTGAGTATAAATTGTAGAAATCTCCATATATTTATATAGCTAATGAGCAATAAACAGAAATTTAATCTGATTTTGAGCTTATCTGTGTCACTCCCCTGCTCAAACCACACCCACTCTTCCCTTTGCTCCTTAGTTGCAACTGTCAAAGAGCTACAAATACAAATACAGGCAACACGCCTTTAAGGGCGTGTCCCTTGTGTCATAGCCATAAACTTATGACATTGTGCGCATTTTGAGGCTCATTTCAGCTCCGCATTCCACACAACACACGAAAATTGCATATGCCACAAGGCAAAAAAGCAGAAAAAAGTGACCATTGTGAATCTGTAGCTGTATCTGAATTCGAATCCGAATGTGAATGTAAAATGTGGTTTGGTTAGCTGCGTGTTAACATGGGATGGGCTGAGTTCAGTTCAGTTCAGTTCAGCTCTGTTGGGTGGAGCAGCGGGAGGATTAGTGTATCAACTCCCAGCAAGAGTGAGACAGAGCGAAAGAGAGTGCGAGAGAAATAAATCAAAAGCCGCACCCATTAAAGACATTTTCGTTGCTTAAAGTCAAAGTCCAAGTCGTGATACGAAAAAAAAAATACAAAATACAAAATGTGCATAAACAGAAATTGATTAAGCGGCAAATATGGTGACAAAGTGTTTAAATGTTAGCGCAGCCGATATTGCCAGACTGTGAGCTGAATTCTAGGCCCAAATATGGTAATGACACGTATACGCAATATAGCAAGGGGGTAGTTGTGGGGGGACAGGTGCTCTGGACAAGACACAGAGTTTGTGCATATGTTTTTTGTAAAGTTGTGGCTGAGTCATCATCATCATCATCATCATCATCATCGTAATCGTAAGCGTAATCATTAAGCGTAGCCAGAGACCAGACCTTCTCCTACTACTACCATAATAATGCTAATGAAAAACGCAGGCAGAAGGAAACCAGTTTCGGTTTCACAGTTGCCACATTAACTGATTAGAAATATGCGAAACTCCCTTACGGCCACACCCTCTCCCTCCCTCCCTTATGATTCATTTGGTTTTTCAAGTCAGTTGCAATCAGAGAAGCTGACGTCAAGGCCCAAAAATGACAGCATTTGGGCCAAGTTTATATGTTGTGTGTAGTCTGTAATCTGTATCTTATGTTTAAGTTCAGTCACACAGTTCGCGGAAATTCAACACTAGTCAGTTCCCCATATACAAACTGATATCTTATCAAGGTATTTTCGGCTGTGCGTTGTTTGTTTGCCGCTTTCTTTAGCTTTTTTTTTTTGCTGCTCTGGAATTTGTTTCGATAAAAACACAGTACTGCATGAGCAGCTTATGCAGCAGTTATATATATATATCAATATGATATATAGTAAGTATAATGTATGTGTTATCTGTTATCGCAAGGGTAACGCAGTGTACTTACCACCCAACATGTTTCTATAGGCACTGTCCGTTATTGCAAATACATGCGGAGGCACTTCGTGTCGCTTTATGCCCTTATACCGTTCCATTATCTTTTCGGTATAGATGGGCAATTTCTTGTAGGGATTGACCACAACGCAGAAAAGACCGGAATATGTCTGCAAAACAACAATAAAAAGGGATAACATTTAGTTAAGTTAAACTATTAAAATGTATAATTTAAAATATATATATAACAAGTGATGTAAACTGTTAAAGTTTAGAATATATGTATAAAAAATAATAAATCCAAAACTGATCTGCTTATGATGCATGGGAGCATTTTAACTAACGATCAAGTAAAACGAATAAAGCATTTGTTATATCTAAACCATTTTCTTTACCTTTATAATGAATAAAAGTATTTGCATGAAGGACAAAATTCAAAATAATAATTGTATAAAAGCAACTCAATAAAATAATAATAAAAATTCCCAAACTGATCTGCTAATATGAGTAAAAAGCACTTTTATTATATTTAAATAAGTTTCTTTACTTGTCATTATGAATACTTTAAAATATCCATGAAGGACCAAATTTAAAATAGTAATTAAATAAAAATAAACTAATAAAATAGGTGTATATAACATTTTTAAAAGATTTACATACTCCTTTAAAGCAAATAATTTAAGGCAACCAAAAAAAAACTATGTTTTCATAAGTTAATCAATCAATAGGGGGAGTTAACCTATAAAAGTAGCTTTAATGTACATGAATATATGCGTAGGTCATTATAGCTGAAATAAAGTAAACATGGATGCATTGTAGCTTAGATTTTCAAGCCTAGCCAACAGCTGCCTGGCATTTTGGCCAAGTTTGAGCATAAACAAGAGAACAAACAAATAGTTGTAGCTTGTTTTTAGATTGATTTTAAAGTTGTAAAATGAATGCAACCAATTAGGCAGTGACAACTTGTTGGATGCTCACTGGCCTAGTTAATGAATGTTGACCAAACACACAAACACACACACACACGCATAAGCCAAGTCTTAAAAGTTGGGCCGCCATAAACAGCAAACACATGTATCTGTATCTGTAACAGTAACTGTCCAGCAGGCGGTAAAGCCCACATAACTACATATACCTACTACTTAAAACTCTATACATACATATATATATATATCGAGTATATAGCTATACTTAAACTGTACTGCGTGGGCACTAAGTATGCGACTCTTGAACGCTTTTCGTGTAGCATTTTTCAGATATTAAATAAACATAAAATGCGAATTTCGCAGATACAGAAACAAAACCCAAACTCAAATTCAAATTCAAATTCAAATGCTGCCCACACACAAATCAATTTCAACAAAAACACAAAAAAAAAAGAGAAATTGAAAGTTGTGTTAATTGTGAATTTTTGGGGAATTGTAAATTGAGTGCGTTAGAGTTTTATGGGTAAAAATCAAAACTATTTTGAGTTGATATTCGCTTTGTTTGTCTCGTCATTTCACTGATGTGAATCATCAGCAAGCAGCGGAGGGGTAAAGAAATGAAAGGGAACTGGGCTTACTTACATACTATAACTTCATACATATGCCATTAAAAATCACGTCTTGGCAATCAACCAAACAACAACAAAAACAAACAAACAACCTTGTCAGGCAGTCCAAAAATGGCATCTGAAATTTTTGTTGCTCTTTTTGGCAATCGTTTTAGAAGTGACGACCATGACGAACCTCCTCTCTCTCTCACTTAACTCTCTCTTTCTCTGTCTCATCACGCTCTACACTACTCCCCTCTGTTCCTGCTTGCCCTCCTCCCCCCTGTTGCCTCTTCTCTTGCACTGCTGATTCATTTGCCGGTTGCCTTAGGTGATTTATGCTCTTGACTTGATTTCTCGTCGTTCTCTCCATTGAGTCATTGTCCTGTCGGCCTATCGTCTGATAAAATGGCTTGAAACTGCGTTGATTTCAGTTTTCAAATCTTGTAACCGCTGCTGCTATCTTCACTTCCCCTTCCTCTCTTCTTCCGTTCGGCATTTAACGTTTTTACCAAATATGGCAAAAACGTTTCGTTTGAGTGCGAAACGTGGCAAACAGCACAACAACAACAAAATGTTTACGCTCATTATAATAAGTCAATATGAAGCGACATGCTTGATGAAAAGTATGCAAATGTGACAACAATTTAATTAAGCAGCTGATTTATCGCCAAATATATGCTAGAAATCAACAAAAGGTCAGTCCAAATGTTAACAGGCTTTAAATTTAGACTTAAATATGTATATAAGGTCACACTGGCACAGTTGCAATTCGCTACGAAATGCCTAAGAACTCAGTTAATGGTTTCATATACCCCTTGTGCTGAGCTACAGGGTATACACAAGTAATTTATAGCATGTGCTTTGCTGAATGCCCTGCTGCTACTCGCTGAACGTGTCAAGCCTTTCAATTAAGCTCTGCCTTTTGAGCTTTGAGCTGAGCTTTTAAGCACACATTCTTTAAGCTGTCAAAATGCAAGAATTTCGTTATTGTTGTCCAGCTGAGTGTTAGCTAAAAGCAAGCAAAGCAGCAACGTGTTGCAAGCAATTACAATAGTTGCAAAATGCAATATGCAAAATGTCGGCGCGCTTTTCATGTTACGCTACACACCCCCCGCACTTTAGCCATGACACCTACAACGTACATATGTTTGAACGGTACATGGCAAAAAGCTTTCAAGCTGCCAATAATTATAAAGTCGTTTCGTTTCTCTCTCTGTGTGTGTGTTTAACATAATTTATATGCCGCTACGTAGCCACACACAATTCGCATGCATCATAAATAAATAAATATACCTATCAAGTTGGATATATACATACATACATATATATTCTATATTCTATATATCTTTATAATTGCAGCCAAATTTTTGCATTCGCTCGTGGCAAATTGTAAATCTGGCAAAACAAATTAAGTGTCAACAGTTAGAGAGAGAGAGAGAGGGAGAGATGAAGAGCAACAGAGAGAGAGTAGATGCTTTAATGCACATATTAATATGGTTTAAATGCTGCTGCTGCGTTGTCTCTTGTCTGCTTTGTATGCAATTTCAATTAGTGCACATCTCAAAGATAGTTAGACCCGACTGTGATAGGGGTGCGGCTGAAGGGGTAATAGGTAGCGTAATGGGTGCAGTTTTTGGCGTCATTTTGTCGTATGCATTGCTAGTCGCTTTTTATTTTTAGTTGGCAACGCATTGAACACACGACGACAGCTAAAAGCAAACGCCGTTTTGTATTTGAATTATGTCGCATATTTGTTGTTTGTTTGTTTGTTTTTGTTGTTGCTTTGCTGTTTATTCAATTCAATGTGAATTCAGCTGGTCAATTGCATCAAATTGGCTTAAACATAAAGAAGACATCAGCAAATCGAAGAGCGTCACAAGCAATTGGTTTTGTTGTTTTGTGTATTTGGCAAACAAGGTGCATCCAAATTGGACATGACAAGCGGACGCCACTGTGGCTAACTGGGCGGACAATCGGACAACCGGACAACACGTGACGCCCATTCAATTGGACGACAGGCATGTCAAACAAATTGCCAGTCGCCATATTTGTTGCTGAGGTGTTGACATTTGATTTGCATGTACGCAGTTTTTTTGTCGTTATATTTCGGACGTGTATTAATTATGAACAAGCAGCAGCAGTCAGCAGCTGCCACGCAAATTAATTTAATTGAAACTTAAAAATCAAATTAAATGTCAACAAATTACAATAATTATGCTGTTAAATGCAAAAGCAGCCAACGCAAGCAGCAGCAACAACAACAACAACAACAATGTAAGTGCCTACTACGCGCTCTCTTTATCTCTCACGTCAGCAACATTTGAAACAGGTCAAAGCAGTAGCAAAGCGAGAGAGAGAGTGAGCGCGAGAGAGCAAATGAGAGTGCGTGTTGTGCTTGTGTAAGTGTAAATAGCTAAATGCGCAGCAGCAGCAGCAACAACAACGCGTGCGTCGGCGTCGTCGTGTGCGCTGAAGCGTAGCAGCAGCAGCAGCAGCAGCACCAACTCCAACTACAACTACAACTCCAATGTGTATAAACAAATTCAAAGCATTACGCGCCCACATCCAAAACACAACCAAAACGGCAGCCGAAAACAGTTTGCGCATTTAATTAGATTCAACAAGAACAACAACAACAATTGTTGTAAGCAACAGGCACATAAAATATTTATGTATGTAAAAAAAAAAAAAAAAAAAAAAGCGCCGCATAATTTGTAAGCAAGAGGAAGCCGCATAGGTAACAAGCCAAAGCCAAAGCCAAAATCAAAGAGTGCGAAAGAGAGAACACACACACGCACACACAACAATAAAAAAAAAAAGCACCCACAGCCTAGCTTAGCGCTTAAAACAGCAGCTGGCAACATTTGTTTTTTGGTTGCTAGCAACATGTTGCTATACGCTGCTCATTTTATTGGGTTAATGAGCGAGTGTGAGTGAGTGGAAGGGAGAGAGAGATATACATTAAAGCGGCGACGGCTGCTTAATCAATTCCCAATTTGTTGCTCATTTAGTTGTTGGTTATTTATGTGTCAGAATAAATTTCTATTAATTGAAAATGCAATTGAAGTCTTCTTCTCGCTAGCTTTGCAGCAGTTTATTGATTTATATTTAAGCCAAAATTTATGTGCCGTAAACGTGGAATTTTTTGTTGTAGCTTCATTTCAGGCATTAGTTACGTTTTAGGAGACCCTGTACTTAAGAATAGAAGTAGTCGTAGATTCGTACATTCGTTCTTATAGTACTTGAGTGGCTTATCGAAAATTATTTTATATATAAACTTTGTTTATTGAATATGTATCTCGATCTACTATCTGTGTCTTTATAATCTATATAGTATTATTAAAAGCTACACTATAGAAAAGTACTGTCTATTTTGGTCTTGAGTCTTTAGTTAGATATAGATTTCTGGGAATGACATACATTTTCTCAACAAATTTATATATAAGATAGTTCCAAGTAAGTATCTGATTAAGTGTTAATTCATTTCTCTCAAAAAAAAACTGCTAAATTTATAAGATAATTCAATGATTTGACTAAGATACTTTTAGTTTTAAGTTCTCTCATAAGTTTTTAATAACTACAGGGTCTCTACATGTTGACTCCTGCTTTTCTACTCTTTTCCTACAACTTTTTATTTGCTTTTTTCGCCAAATCGTCAAACGTTTTTGGCATAACAATTAGCGGCGGATATGTTAACGTGTTTTAAAGGCAACGCAATCGGGTTAAGACACTGACAAATGCACTGGCAACGTGCGAGGGGCAATTGATGATACGATATTTGTATTTCTATGTGTGTGTGTCAAATATTAGTTTTGCTTTTAAACAACTATCTATATATGTATATTGAAGAAGAAGCAGCAAGGCGACTCCAAATGGTTTCGCTTTTCAACATTGCCACATAACTTTAAAGCCAACCGCAGCGCAAAGTGCGAGGGTTGTTTTAAAAACTGCCCAAACTCTACAACATAATATTGAGCATAGCGTTTAAACAAATTGAGCAACCCTCGCGGCACAATGTTTATACAAAGTTCACGTCATCAGCGTCACATTGCCAACAGCTGTGGCAACTTGCAAGCAAATGGCTTTTTATGTACATTAGATACTATATAGATATAGATATAGATATAGATATGGGGATATGTGTGTTTGTACTTACATAGATCAAGCCAGAGTAGTATCTGTCTTTGATGTTGTGCAAGACGGATGCCTCATTGAGACACGTCAGCTCGGCCATATCCTCGACTTTGTCGAACTTTGGCGGATTCATCTTCTGTATGTCATCGCGTAGTATCATGACCCGCTTGCCGGTCTCGGCCAATTCCACCTCCACCTCGTCGCCATGTTCACGCTTAATACTGGCGGCAACGAAGCCCTGTAAATCGAAAAGAAAAGAAGATTTTTTACCAAATTAATACAAAAGAAATCAGAAAAAAAGAAACCCAATTTATGTTAACTTAAAGTTAGTCACAGCAATTTAGTTGTTACGCCAGCTGTGAGTCAGCAGTCAATTAGCAGCTGCATTAGCATATCGTATATATATCGCATATCGATAAATGCGCAAGCCGAACGAATTACAGTTAAAGCTCCTTCAGCAATAAAAACAATGCAAACGCCTTGTTAGCGCGCACTCTCTCTCTCTCTCTCTCTCTCTTTCTGTGTATCTCCCATGCTTGTTGTTGTTTTTACTGTGCCTTCATTAAGTGTGGGGCCAAGTGCCGCTGTCTGTATATGTGTATGTGTACAAGTGCATCTCTTAACGCAGCAGCGACGCTGCATGAGTCAAGCGCCAAGCGAAAAAGAAACAACAGAAATGCAGAAAAAAAGCAAAACAAAAGAGGAAATGCAGACGATAAAACTGACGCCCGTTCAAGTGCCTTGGCAGACGGCGTCGGCAGCGACAGCGACAGCGCGGCAGCACAAACAGCCAACGGGAAGACACAGCAGCCACAGCCACAGCAACAACAACAAATAACAGTAGCAGATAGACAGACAGACAGAAGCTGTAAGAGCTCCCATTCTGTTATTTCTATCAGGCTGGCAAGTTCAAGGCTCTCTTTAAACACTCTCTTTACCCACACTCCTGCTGCTCTCTTGCTATGTTACACAAATAGTGTTGTTGTATCTATTTTGTTATATGTGTTTCAGTGAGAATTTCAACAATCTTAAACTTTAGCAAATAATCTAATCAAAAACCCAATAAAATTGTTATTATTAGTAAATTGTTTTTGAAATATTTCAAGCTTCATGAACTGCAACCAAGTTTTCGCACTTTTCAATGGAAATTTATGTGGCAGCATAAACAATAACTAGAAAGTTCGCTTCATTAATTCTCCAATTAGAACTCAAGTGCAACTGCAACAACAACAACAACAACAACACTCGGCATACAATTATTTGGATTCCTAATTTCAGTTTTATATTCCCATTAAAAGGGGTGAAAAACACATGCATTAAACCAACTAACAAGAACAACAACAACAACAACAACAATTAGCGAGGGGCAACCTTAAGTTAAGCATGTTGAGGCCACGCCCCAATGCTCAGTTTCCCTATAAACGCTTCACAATATTTTCATTTTCATTTGCATCTTGTTTATCTTATGTGTGCGTGTATCTGTTATCTTTGCGCTTTTCCGGCATTAAAGATAAACAGCAGCAGAGAAAAACCAAGCAAGCATTTCACTTCTACTTCTTTCAAGTAGGCAAAACCATAAATTATTCCAGCTAATTATAAATAATAACTCATTTAGTTAGTTTGAAGAATTGGAAAGATATGATATGAGTGCGAAATGATACTTTAAAGTCATCAAATAGCTTTAAAATTTGTCATACTCAATAATCCACTTCCGATGAAAGATTCAATTTGATTATCATACGTTTTTTTATACCAATTTGATTAAGCATTTGAGAGCATGACGTCATTAACAATAACAACTGTGTTTATTAACCGATTATAGTGAAATTTTTAAAATACGCTATCAAAATATTAAAAAAGTATTGTGTGAGTTTTAAGAGCGGTTACTTTTAAAATACCCAAGTTATTCAGATATTTTTAGCAGGTACAATTGGGCAAAAGAGCTTAGCTTTGTGCCATTTGTAAGTTCTAAAACTTTACTAAACATTGAAAGACTTTTTACTACTATAGCTTCCTTAAAATATATCAGCTTTTAGAATGTTACCATCGAATCTCCACAATTCTTCAATTGTTCAAAAATGTTTTCACAAGAAATGAAAAGAAAAAAAAAACTAAAAGTAAAGATTGCCACTCGACACCAATGAGATCATCAATCAGCTGAATTCCCCTTCGAAGTCTACAAACCAAGCGCCCCCGCCTCATTGCCGCTTTCCCCTCCAATACTTTAGCAATGTTTATAGATGTTATCTACATACACGACACATTCCAGGCAATCAACGAAGCAAAACCAAGCAAAAAACTTTAATAAAAATTAAAAATAAAACTATATCAAAAGATATCGACAATTTTAAACGAAATTCGCAACAATATTGGGTCAAGTAGTGCAGCAAAGTCTCTTGAGTGCTACAATTTTGGATAAAACCACAAGTGCAGAAGCAAGAAGAAGAAGGACATAAAAACCTTGAACTTGTGTATTAAATAAAGTTCGTACATAAATAATACAAGTATTTATTCAGATATTTGCATACCAGGTAATGCCCAAAAGAGAATACATAGTATACAGATATATATTTTTGGCAACTTCTTTTGTTTACTTCATAAATAAATAAATGATTGTGGGTATAAATGTATAAATAAAAGGTTCGTTCGTTCGTTTGTTCGCAGGCAGCATTCCTGTCATGCTCTCTCTGTATCTGTAGCTGTCTTTGTCGCTCGTTTCTGCGGTTGCGGCTGAGTGATCGGTAACGCAGAAGATCTGCCTTGGTTTCAAGCCCTACCTCCCTACCTTCCCCCCTCTCACCCTCCTTCTTACCCACACTGTCTCTCTCTCTGTCTCTTGCTGACCGGCCATAATAATTTGTAAGTTGTTTTTGTTATTTTTTTTTTTTCTTTCTTCTTGTTTCATTTCTTTTAATCGATCAACGCATATGCATACACATATGTATATCGATATACACATACACAAATGCAGAGAGCGGGAGTGAGCGAGAGAGAGTGCGACCGCTAGGTAGGTTCGTTGACCGTAAACCGGACGAGAGACGAAACCGAAAAAAAAAAATATAAAAGCTCGTGGCCAGTTTGTCATTAGCGGTAAAGAAGAGACACATATTTGTAACGGCTAAGCAGCTAAAGAGAGCGCATATGATACAGCGAGAGAGAGAGAGAGAGGGAGAGCTAACAAAGAACCCGCAAAGGTTCAACAGCGTCGTTTCTTTTTTTGTCTGAGTTTCTACTTATCAGCAACAGAGTAAAAGAGAGCGCATAGCGTGGGTGTTGAGAGCGCAGCAGCAGTAAAGAGAGCATTAAGCAACTCCTTAAGAGCAAGCAAAGCTTATCAGCTAAGCATAGCTTGTGTTTGCTTTAAGATCCTACTAATTGGTATACGTATTGCCCATAAGATACAAGTTACTTCAACTTCAAATTCAACAGTGACACCCATTGTTCATTTATTTACATAGATACACGACACACATGAGCAAGTGTGTGTGTGTTATATATTTTTTTAAGATACATATTTTATTTTGTTGTTGTTGTTTATCTTTCTTTTTTTTACATGACGCAAAGTTTAAACAGTTGGCAGCAGCAGCAAAAAAACGAGTGCATAAAATGTGTTGACACAATTCCAAATACCCTTTTTTTGCTGCTGTTGTTCTTGTTGTTGTTGTTGTTGTTGTTGCCAAGAAGCGAGTGTAACTGTAGCAACTGTGCAGCTGTCTACCCCACTGTATGTGTGTTTGTGTGTGTGCTTCTTGGACATTCCAGCGGCGCAACAGTTTGTGCCATATGCAAATTTCTTTACATTATCTGTACGTCTGTCTGTCTGTTTGTCTGTCTGTCTGTCTGTCTGTCTGTCTGTCTGTCTGCTTGACAACTCATGACAATCGTCAGTCGCAGCAAGTCGTGCCGTTTTCTTCTTGTTGCTGTCTTTTTTTCTCCTTCATTTCATTATGTTTCTTCTTTGTTTTGTATCTGTTTTTTTTTTTTTTATTTGTGGCTTTTTTATCTGTGTGCGCTTGAAATTCCTTTTGGGCTAAGCAAATGGCTTTTTTATATTGTTATAAGTAAACGCGTAATTACTAAAAAATGCGACAAGTTGTTGTTGTTGTTGTTGTTGTTACCGTTTCTATTGTTATTATTGCAAATACCCTGTGAAAAAGTGGCGACTGTAAACAACTGGCAAAATAGAAATATACAAGATACTAGATACTTATTTAGAAATTTATTTAAAGTAGTAGCTTGATATCTGCAAAGTATACAGTTTAGTGTTAGATATCATTCAGTGTGCCCATACTATTTGTTCAAATTCAACAGCATATTAGGGGCCCACTAGATAATTTGTATGCAGCTTGAAATCTAAAATTAATCTGTAATCGTTTCAGAAATGGTGCTAATATCTCTAGTTAGTTTGCTTATGCTTTATAATTTTAACATTTAACTATTATTTTCTTGTAATAAATTTCTATATTTTTACATATTTATTATGCTTTCCAGAGTCCTAAAATAAATACATACTCTAAGAAATATAATCTTTAAAATACAGGGTATTTACTAGTCAAGCATGCATAGATCTACTTGCCCTATATGGCTTGATGTTTAGGCTTTTTTAACAATGCGCAGGTTGAATGACTTTCAGTCTACAAAAAATCTTCTATTATAATATAGAAATGGAAGTTTTTGTAAAATTTTGCATAACAATTCAAAGGGCGAAAAAACGTATAACGTTTGTCATCGTTATCGTTATCGCACACACACACACACACACAACTGTATTGTATTGTATTTTAAATACAGATTATACTTGTTTTGTTGCTATCACAAAACTATGCATTTCGCTCGCTCACTAGCCCTCTCTCTCTCTGTCTCTCACTCGCTCTCGCTCTGGCACAGCTGGTTGGCTGACTCAGCCGTGGCATGCAAATTGGAAATTGAGCCATAGTTAACTGTTAACTGAAACAGTCAACAGTCAACAACAAAAACAACAACAATCACAGTTCACTTTGCAAATGAGTTTTACAATAAAATTTTCTGCATACGTTATTGAATGAATGTATTTGTATCTGTATCTACATATACATATATACATATATCTATAGCTATAACTGGGCGTTGTTGTGATTCAAATTTTGAGTGTGCCAAAAACAACAACAACAGTAACAACGTGAATGGTTGTGTGTGATTTCCTCGACGGATGTTTATTTAATTTTATCGCGCGAAATTCAAAGAAGTTGCCTCTTGTTGCATGACTCATTCAGGCGATGAGTGCGCGCAGCCAAAAAGGTGATAACTGCACATAAAGCGAAACAGCGAGCGAAAGCAACAGAAAGAGCGAGAGAGAGAGCGAGCGAGATGGCAATACAAAGTTAGTTAGTCAATGAATTGATTGCTCATCGAACACAAGAACTAGTTCCCTTTTTTTTTTTGGGTTTGTTTGTAAGCGGCTTAAAATATTTTCTATAAAATATACGAGCATGAAATTATGTATGACGAATGCTAAAATACCCTTTAACATTATTACTATTATTTTTACTATTTTGGAGTTGCCAACTGCCTTAAAAAAATAACGCATGAAAACTGGTCAAACTCGCGCCACAAAGCAAAAGAAACAACAACAACAAACAGCAACAACAACGAGAACAACGCCTGCGCAACGCGACAAGGCGACTCTACAGGTTTTTCAGGTCGTTTTGGAGCCAACAACAACAACAACAGCAGCAGCAGCAACGACTTCTGCGCGACCGAGTGAAAGCCATAAAGAGAGATATTAAGAGAGAGAGAGAGAGCCAGAGTGCAAGGAGCATGACAGCGCCCAAATGAGCCACACGAAAGTAAGGAACCAAAAAAAAAAAAAAAAGTAGAATACGAGTACGTAAACAAATGAGCGAATAAGTGGAATGGCATGTGTGGAAGGTATGTGGAAGGTATGTGGAACGCATGTCGTTGTCGTTGTCGCACAGCAGTGTTGATAAATGGCAAATGGGACATAAAATATCCCCCCTTTTCTTGGCATTCAATTCTTGCTCACCTGATTCTCATGGGGCACCCAAACGAGACGCTTCTGTGTCCATTCGGCCTGTGTGGCCGGATCGTTGAATTGATTGCGCTCCACCGAAAGATATTTCAACTCGGGGTCATTGCGATCCACTTCTTCAGACATTTTTGATTTGTTCTTTTTTTTGTTTTATGTTTTTTCTTTATTGCGTTATGATTCGTTTTGGTTTTTCTTTAAAATATTTGCTTAAGTTAGTTGTATTTCATTTTTTTTTTGTTTAACGTTTTGTCGTGGCTGTTGTTTGAAATTGTTGTTGATTTTTTAAAAATACTTTTCTGTTGGTTTGGCGAAAAACAAAAAAACAAAATTCTATTAAATGCACATTAAATTTTTGATACACACTGCAAATGGCAAACGCATTGTAAACAAACAATTTCACACACATAGATACATTTCTCTTCTTTTTTCTTTTTTCGCTTTTTTTTTGCGGCACATTTATATCTTCAAGACGCGTTCGCCGTTTTTTTCCTGCTTTCTGTCATTGCCTGCTCTTTGCTTTTTTGTATTTTATCTAAGAAATGCGGCAACAAAAGGCAGACGGCGAGAACGGCAACAGCAGCGGCAGAGCAGCAGACCCGAGAACATAGTTCCAAAAGGGAACCGACAAGAAACAAATATGGCCATACATTTTCTTAAGCCAGCGGCTGCTCTCGCATTCGCATTCGCGCTCACTCTCAATCTCTCGCTGCTGCTGCTGTTACTCTCTCTTCTCACAGCAGCAGAGCGGCAGCAGCAGACATATTCCAAACATCGTAGATGAGCAGCGACGTCGTCGTTCAGCGGAAAATAGCGTTACGTAGCTGTGTTTGGCAATTAAAGTAACCAGTTTGCATTTTTGAAGCCGCAACATTTGCCTTGATTTTTTCGGTGGTTATGGTTACTCTAATTGCGGAGCAGGTACGTCAGCAAAATGCGGTGGCTGTGTCTGCTGCTGCCGCTGCTGCTGCCGCTGTCGCTATCGCTGCTTCCTTTTTGTGCTGCTTCTTTTGCACACACACACACATACAATCATTCTCATGCACACACACACATAGATAGAGCGCAGTTTTCGTTTCGATTTTGATTTCAATTTTTAAATTTTCGTTTGAATTTGTTATAAAAATTTTCATTGTATTTATATTTATTATGCTCCCGTTTCACAATGTCAGCACTGCATTTTAGCAAATTCAGCGAAATTCGCAATAAATGCACACATTTAAATTTCATTTGTTTCCAACAACAGCGGCGCTGCAGCGACTGTGACTGTGACTGCGACAGAGCGGCGTTCACGGCGTCGTCGTCGTTGTCGGCTGGCCGGCGGCTTTTGGGCGTTGAAATTATTTTACATGCATTTCAAATAATTTTGTTTCTTATGTTTCTTTGCTTTTCGACACTTTCTGTGCTCCGGAATGCACCTGACTGCAGCTCGGTTACAATTGGATTAATTTATGAACGATAACTATGCGCTTTTTATTTGTTGCAAGCGACAGCTGCACTTCTACAACATTTTTTAACACCAACACACACACACACACAGACACTCTTTTGTACCAGAATTTTAAACGCACCCAAAACGCGTCTTTCTCGTTCGCTGCTACCAGCACGAATGTTCGTTTGACACACACTGTTTCGTTGGAGCAGTAGCAGCAGCAGCAGCAGCAGCGATGTTAGCTTAACATTTTGCTAAAGTGTTATTAACAGAGTGCGCTGATATTTTCCAGTACTTCTTTTTGCTAGTTTTAGCTTAATTGTATATTATTATAGTACTGTGGGCCTTGCTGCATTTATATAATTTTAAAAATAAAAATTACTCTGGCAGCTTTTTTGAAAGAATAACAACGTAGCAATATATATTTAAATATTATTTTTATTAAAAGCCAGTGTTGTTAAGTTCAGTCCTGGTAAATACCATTATTGTTACGGCCACTCTAATTTTAGTCCCCATATTAATATCCCAATATTATTTCAGGGCGACCATACTAATGCAGAGTTGCTTACAATCGCTTATCGATTAACAGCTGCCATGCAGTGCTGCAAGTGTTGTGTGTCTCGATTGTGTGTGTTAATCGCGCGTCTGCAACTTGCTGGTCACATCTCTCTCAATAGTAAGACTAATTAAATTTAATACAAGTGCAAGCGCAGCACACATCTGGAACAGTTAAACATACACACTAAAACAACAAGAAACAACAACAACAATAATAGTAAAGTAAATTATTTAAATGTAGTGTTGGCATACGAAAACAGAACCACGCAACGTTGCACGAGTGCGTTGTCTCTGAGAGTGTTGGTGTGTGTGTGTGTGCGTTTATGTGAAGTTTTTTAAGAAGCGTAAAAAGAAAAATTCGTAGGCGTTGGAGCGGGAGTAAAGAAGCAGCAGCAGCATAAAATCGATTCCAACTGCATACATCACATACATATGCACATGTGTATGTGCGTGCATGTCTGTGCGTGCTTGCTGTGTGTCTGTCTGTGTGTGTGTTTATTGCAAATGTAAGAAGAAGAAGCAGCAGCTCACGCGCTCAGTGAACAAAAGCATTTTGTTGTTGTTGTTATTAGAGCTAAAGTGAGTTAAATATATATATATATATATATTATATACTGCTATGCTGCTATTTCGTGACTTTGTGCAAATGCTGCAGACAAACTTAAAATCAGGTATGTAAAATACATAAGTAATAAAGCTAAAGCTAAATCTCGGGAATCCAAACAAAATGCGCGCCCATTATAATACTAATACAAGCGCATATGCGTATGTACGTGTGTGTGTGCCAGTAATTTGTACATAACCTCAATTTCGCTACAATTGATTACGCTAAATGCGAGTGCAAAACTAAATATTATTATTAACTGCAAGTGTTCTTTTGTTTGTTTTTTTTTTATGCATAAATTTAGCAAATTAATAATTACTTGCTTAACGGTGTTTGTTTGCCTTTACTTTGTCTACGTACAAAAACAAAGTGCGTGTGCGTGTGCGTTATGAACGTAGACATTTTTAATTGCTGCTCTTTATAATTTAATTAAAAATATAACAAAATATTGTTTTATAAAAAAATGCCACACAATAAATTACTGTAAAACAGTAAGAGCAACAACAATGACGCATATCATTTACACAAACACACATACGCATCTCTTGCGCTCTCTTACGCTCTTTCGCTCTCTCGCGCTGTCTGCGACTCGCTCACCTTTTATAAAATACCAAGAGAAGAAAATACTTTATTGTCAGCAGTTCAAATTCAAATTCAAATTTTGCTTCCCACCTACTTCGCCTCTTCCGCTCTCTCTCTCTCTCTCTGTGTTATTACACAAAATGTTGTAAAGTTTAAATATAATATATATATAGAGAATATCGCTTCATAGTTTAACAAATTTATTTTTGTATTAAATTAATTTGTGTAGTGTATTTAATTTAATAAGTTCTATGTGATAAGATCTCTGAAAATTTGTTGTAGTCAGTGAGTGGTTTTCTGTGTGTCCAAGCGTCTGGCTTTTATTTTTTGGTTGTGACTTTTTTTGTTCACTTACCCAAAAAGACGTGAAGAAAACTTGAAAAACAAGTTATAGTTACATACGATCGCACTTCATTGCTATATACCCTACAGTTAGGGCGAGTATTGTGGTTTTGTGACAAACTAAGTAACACTGCAATAACTACAGTTGTTTTGTTTCGTGGCTTAAAGAGTGTTTAGGCTTTAGCACAGTTTTGTTAGTAGTCAGACTATATATATATATCCCTATGTAGTTGCTTTTGGGCTTAACAAACTCTGGAGTATAACTAAATAGTAGACAAACAATGATATTACTTTGTATTGCTGTGTTTATTTATTTTAAAAACTTAATAAAATTTCAATCTTTTGATCATTTTCTATATAACAAAATTGTTATCGTTGCTGCAGTTGAATTTAAATACAGTCTGTCAAGAAATACTTTTAGCATTATAGATTTCAGTTACAAAAATAAAGCATAATGTTTAACAAGTTTTCTAAAAGAATTTAAATAATATTATAAACAAAAACTCTTACAAGAATCAACATTACACACTTTAAACAAAAAAGCATATCACAATATAAGTTTTAATAAATTCTAAAAGTCTCAACATGCAAAATAATGCTCTTAGAACTAACTACTTGTTGTAGGCTTTTGCTTAAGTTTTATAAGTATGCCAGAGTTATCTTTTTTATAGCTTAAAATCAAAACAAAATTGTGTAGCATTATTTTTGACAGACACTGTATATTCTTTTTTTGTGCATTGTTATTTCGCTGACTTTGCACGTAATTTAAAGCAATTATATTTTTAAGATATTTGAGACTTGACAAAAGTTGCATTAAAATGCAACACACAGCATTTAGTAGTACATGTAATTAAACAGTTATCGTTGTCTGCTGTTGTTGTTGTTTGTCTGCTGCAGCTGCTACTGTTGTTGTTTTGTTGTTGTTGTTGTTGTAGTATATATTTATATACATATTTATCTTTTGTTTATTGTTGCGCAACAGCAAATGGCGTGGCATTTGCGATTGTGGGGGAGAGCGGAAGAGGCGGCAGACGGTTGAAGAAGGCATCTGAAATTAGTGTATAACAATTAGTATATAAGTAAAAACAACTGAGAATGCAAGCACATACATACGTATACGTCAGGAATACCTGGAAAAGGCAAACAAAGCCACACAAGAGAACTCTCCGTGTCCGCAGAACAACAACAACAACAACTAGGCAGGCAGTGTGCAGCATTTGCAACACACACACACGCACTATTTACACACAAGTGTTGTTGTCCCTTTTTCACTTGTAGTGTAGAGGGGGGAGGCGCCTCTTTGATGAACTTTGAACTTCAGTCGCTTGTCATATACATTTTTGTTGTAGCTGCATTTTTTAGTTTAGTTCACTTGATTTGCATTAGCTTTAGTTATACCCTTTATTTTGCTGTTGTTGCTGCTGTTGTGCTGCTGCATATGCAGCAGTTAATGGTCCATTCTCTCTCATTCCCTCGTTGAACAGTTAATTTCAATGCTCTCCTCCACTGTTACGTTTTCACACACGTTTCGCAATGCAGCGAGAGAGAGCGAGAGCACGAGTAAAAGAAATCGATAATTGCAAGGTTCCCATTTTCACCACCATGAGCGCCACAGCGCACAGCACAGCAAAGCACAGCACACAATATTCGCAAGTATACAGATTTTTATTGAAGCTCCTCTGCCTGCTGCTCGCTGCTGCTGCTACGGTGGCTGCGACTGCGACTGCCATCAGCCCCCATTTAATTGAAACGTTTTCAGTAGCAAGCAGCTCAGTCGCATTCTCATTCTCGCGGCCGATCAAATTCCAACATGTGTTTGACCATTGGCAGATATAGAGAGAGCGGGAGTGAGAGAGAGAGAGAGAGAGAACATTGCAGACCGACGACGACCAATGTGCTCTCTTTCTTCATACATGTCTCCTCTGTGAGATGCCTTTGGCATCGTCGCAACTTGCATTCACATTGTTGTTGTTTTTTTTACCTTGCGCTCAAATTGTCTCTGGTTTGCTGCTTTGCTGCTTTCTATGGTGTCGGTGTCTCTGTCTTTGTGCGTCTTCTCGTTTCCGTTTTGACAGCACAAAAAAAAACTACAAATTCACCACCACCACTTGCAAAGAATATAGACATATAGACATGTGCCTGTGTGTGTGTGCGAGTGAGTCAAGTGTAAGGTAAGGTGAGAGGCAAGGTGTGTATGCCGCTACGCCGCCACAAAGTGTAACCGTGGCAGTGTTGTAGCCAGCTACTCGTCTGTTTGGTTTCTGATTTTCAGTTTTGTCGATTTCATTATGTACTGCCATAACTCTCTCTCTCTCTCTGGCCTCAACTCGTGAGTGTGTATGCGTGAGTGGGTGTTTTTTGTCGCTCTCTCATTGTGCACGCTCTCTTTGTACAGGGTGGCTTGGCTCAATTCGACCACTGAACGAAACACCCTGTTGTTTGGCATCAAGCATCAACAGTCACACACTCACTCAGCTATATATATAACTGCTGTACGTTTTGCACTTACGTAAGCCTTACGTATTTGAATATTTCAATCTATTAGCCATTTTTACACTTTGCTCTATTTCGCTTTGCCTCAAGATAGCACACATTTCAAATGTTTAAGTCTCTGGCGATAATTGAATGTTGTGTGGAATTTAATTCTACTTCCTTTTTGCCCAAGCGACATTTTCTGGCGATGACTGTGACGAGAGTATACAGTGTGTGCTATTTTTTTCTCGCACAAACTATCGTCGAGACTCGGCCGACCGTTTGTTTCCACGAAATGTTTGCTGCTGCTGCTACACAACACAGATTGCAATTTGAACGCACAGCAACAAGACGGCGACTCTCTTCTTACAATCGAATTATATACATACATATATGTATTTACTTTTTTCCCATTTTACTTATTTTTTTTTTATGCTCGAAGAGGCTCGTTGTTGCGCTGCGTTTGCTTTGCTGCGTTGCCATTGCCATTGCCTCCCTGTTTGATATGCTGCTGCTGCTGCTCGCTGCTGCTGTTGGCTGCTGCTTGTTCGTTGTCCGTTTGCCATTGTAGTAGCAATAGCAACAAAACAGATACGAAAATGAAAACGAAAGAATTCCAAAGCAACTCTGCGCGCGCGCATTTACTCTCCTCCATATATCTGCCATCCACCACTTTCTTGTGCCTTGCGTTCGCTCGCTCGCTCGCTCTCTCTCTCTTTTTCTGTCTCTCTGTGTGTGCCTCTCTGTTCGCATTTCGCGCTCTTTTGTTTCTTTGCTCACACACTGGCCCAACGTTTAATCGAAAATGTTTGCGGCGGCGTTAAGACGTACGAAAACGTTTCCTCGCCAAATTTCTGTGAATATCTGTAGAAGAAATTCACAAGGAGGAAAATTATTTAAAAAAAAGTGAAGCGAATTTGTTGAATTAGTTGTGAAAAATTTAGTAAAATCAATCGCGTTGCATTTTGAAAGAAGTTGAAGAAAAAAAAAAAAGAAAAACTGCTCCAATACATATATACATTCAATACAATAACTACATGTAGTATGTAGTTGTACTAAAAAAGAAGAAAAAAAAAAGGTGAAAAAGTTGTACAGTGTGTTTGTGTGTGTGAAATATAAAAATGGTAGTGCAAAATACTGCGTAAAACGTGAAAGTTTTTCAATAACAAGCCACACAACGGTTTATAGTAAATACACATGTGTATATGTATGTGCATACATACAATTTTCATATATACATATAAATAAGTACATATACATATACTATATCTGATGTAAGTTGCATTTCGCGGGGTGAAGAGTTTAAATAAAAAAAATATTACACAAAGCAGTTATATGATAATTTATACCATCTGCTTACTTGATCTGATCGCAGCAGCAGCAAAAAAAAAACTTGTGAAAAATACAACATTTTTAGGTTAGGTCAAAATTTCAATTGGTTTATATACGACGACGACGACGACGGCACACACACACACACAGACACAAATGTATATATGTAAAACATGCACAAACGACATGCATACATATATATACATATACATTCATACGTATAAAGCGCACAGACAAAAAGTCGTCGACGGGCTGCTCACATACACAACAATAAACACGCGTATACACACACACACACAGAGAAGTTTTTAACATTGCTTTTGCTTTGCTGTTGCTGTGAACTGACTGTATTTTTTTTCATTTCAACGTAGTGTCGTCGTTTTATTTTCGTTCGTTCATTCGTTCAGTTCGTCCGTCTCTGTTCTCGGTTCGTGTGTGCGCTTATCTCACATTTGCTTTGATGCGCCATTCGCATGTACGTTTATATATATATATAAATATATATATGTGTATATATATATATATATAAATGGGCTCCCAGAGCACAGAATAACCCGCTGCTGGCTGGCAGCTGGCTTTGGTCAGCGGCTCCAAGAGAGCACAAAGCAAGCGCCAATCGTTTCGCTCTCTCTCTCTCTGTTGCTCTCTTTCGTAGTACATACACATATGTATGTACATCTCTTTCAATGAGAGCAGCATTACCGACTGACTGACGACTTGGTCTATGAGCTATAGAAGCTACCAGTCAGTCTACCTTCTGCTGCTTTGTTCTTGTTTTAATTATTAAATTTTTTTAGTTTATTATAATTATATATGCATGTACGTACATATATCTCTACACAACCATATGTTTTATGTATTTTGCAAAATTTATTAATAGCGTGTGTGTAGAGTAGGAACCCAATTCTTCTCCAAGAGTGAATGTGAATGTGTGTGAATGTGAGTGTAAAGTGAAGTGAAAGATAATAATATATCAACATATCGAAATATATATAAAATTTGCCGACAAAATTTTTGCATATTTCGCGTCGATACATTTTTTAACCTATTCTCTGCAATGTGTACATAGTAAAATAGATAAGATAATAGCCGTGTGCTGTGTGTTGTTGTGTGTGCACGTAATACAGCTACGAAGAATACGAGTATGTATAAAAAAAAATGGAGGGAAAATTTTGCCCACATGTCTCCCTTTCACACACGCAGACACACCGAACACAGAACAACTACAACGAACGCCCCAATTTTGTTCGAAGCTCCGCAACCTCGCTCACCGTGAGCCAGAGAGCAGAGCGAAGAGAGAAGAGAGAGCGACAAATCTATATGTGTAGATGCAAAAAGTATGTGTGTTGTGGCTGTTATGGCGGCCGTGCGCTCCAAAATCAGACAGCAGCAGCAGCAACAGAGCGAGCAATAACAACAAAAGGCCACACACAGTAATCTATAAAGAGAGAGAGAGTGGAAGAGTGGGAGAGCGTGTGACGCGTCAAACGTTTCAACTTGTTTTCGCATTTGGCCATAATACACTTGAAGGATTATTTGCTGCTGCTGCGGAAGGCGCAGCGCAGCACACACTGTCTCTCTCTCTCTCTCTATTCAGAGAGCCCAAATGTGTGGCGTGTGTGTGGGCCCCCGGTACAGTTTTCAAATGCAAATTTCTGTAATTTGTTGTTTACAAATGCACATATTTAATACTCGTACAAACAGACGATACTCAAACGTATATATAGAAGTATATCTAAGCAATTTGATAAAACGATTTAGAGAGAGTGCTGCTTTCTGCTAACATCTCGAGCGCCATGGCCTCCTCCCTCCCTCCCTCTCTAAAACACACGCTCACTCTCTCACACACGCACACTGGTACAATCGCTTCTAAATTCAAGTTATATTTACACTTTTAACGACACGAAAACGCACTCTCTCGGAGGGGGGGAGGGGAGCCAAGCACTAATGTTGCTGCTTTGGATTCTGCTTCGATTTTCGTGTCTTTTTTTCTTGCTGTATTTGTAGTTGTAGTAGCGCCCGCCAAATACTTGTTTATAACGTTTAATAAGATACTCAAGAAAAAATAAATAAATACTTTGTAAGGGGAAGAAGAAAAAAAGTCTCAACTACGGCACAAAACAAATATGCGGCCCTCAATCTCGCCCTCGTCACTGCTCTCTCTCGCGCGCTCTGTGGTGCTTTCTGGCTCTCTTGCATAGTGTGCTGTGCTGCAGCAGAATGACAGTGCGAAGGAAAGCAAGCAAGGAGAGCAGCAACAGAGTCAGAGTCAGCCGCCTAACCAACACAATTACACCACCACTTCTTCTATATACTCTCACTCATTGTTTTGTGTGCTGCTGCTGCTGCTCTCTCTCTCTCTGAGTAAGTTGTGTGTGTAGCTCTCCTCCACCTTTTCGTCTCTTAAACTGCACGAAGCCCCCTGGGTTCGTGGAAGCACTCGCGCAGTTCTATGCAAGTTGACGTCGTTGTCGTCGTCGTCGTCGTTGTGCATGGGTCATAAAAAGCTCTCTTTTCGCTGCCTGCGGCTGGCTGCCCTGTGCCGACAGTTTTGTACTGTACCCGTTAACAAACAACAAAGCGCGCGCGCCCAATTCCGGTTGCGCTTATTTACACACACACACACATGCATATATGATGACTCTCTGATCTGACGCGAGCTCTTCTCTCTCAGCTCAGCCCTCCTCTCAGCAGCAGTAGTCAGTCTGTTTGGCTGCTGCTGCTGCTGTAGTTGTAGTTTTTGTTATTGGCTGTGTGCGGTATATACAAAGAAATAATTTTCTATATAAAACGTATGAGAGAGTATAAATTATAGTTTCTCTCACTCTCAATGTTTGTTCGTGGATGTGTTTAAGAATTTTGTCGTTGAACAAATTAAAAATTTCGTTGGAATGTGTATGAAGAAAAGTAGCAAAAAAAAAAAAAACAAGCAAATGAAATAGAATTAAAGTGTTGCTTCTTCTATCTTCTCTCTTATAAACTAATTCACAACAGCTGATTGTTAATTTTGCACTTGAATTTATTTATTTAATTCACTCACTAATGTAATGTTTGTTTTTGTATCTTTACAGTGACTGCAATATAGAGCGAGAAAGAGAGAGAGAAGCACGAGTGAGACGACGTGGCAGTCAGTGGTGAAGGAAGAAGAAGAAGAAGAAGAAGAAGAAGCTTTAAGTTCTAACGAAATTTTGATAGAATTTCAAGTTGGAATTTGTTGCCTGCCGCTTTAGCGGTACTGGCTATGTTTATATCCAAATGCATAGACAACAAGAACAACAACAACAACAACAAAATCAACAACAACAACAACTACATATGTTGCATACGCAGACGCTGCTGCACTCGAGCTACAGTTATAGTTACCATTTACAGTTACGACCACGACCGTTACTCGCCTACTACATACGCTCTTAGATGAAAAGAGAGAGAGACAACGAAAGAGAGAGAGAATATCTCCCAAAACAACAATAAGTAGAGCACAACACTAAAGGAAAAGAAAAAGTAAATAATAAAACAAAAGAAAAGAGATATTCAAGAAAAAAACAATAAAGTGAAAGAAACAAGAGAAAAGTAGAACTAGAAGAAGAAGAAAAAGAGAGCAGCAAAAATCAACTACTTATCAGCAGCATGATGAAACGCACTCGCATCGATGAAGTCCAATTTGGCACACGTCCCGGCCCCGGACCCGGCGGAGGAGGAGTAGCCGTAGGCGTTGGCGGCACAGTTGTGGGCGTGGGCGGTTCAGTTGTTAATAGCGGCGGCGGCACCACAACCAGTGTGGGTGTGAATACAGCTGGTGGTGTAACGATTGGCACAGTGGTGCCAAATGCGCATAGTGCCACAATAAGTGGCATTGGCTCCATACACCATCGCATACTAACCCCACAACATGGTGGGGCACAAACAATTGCCTATCTGCCATCCACAACGCCAACGGCAACGAATCTAAAGACAACGAGCAGCAGCAGCATTGTCGATAGCGCCACAACGGGCGTCCAAACCAATAACACGGTGGTGTCCGTCGGCGGTGGTGTGGGTGGTGGTGCTAATCCTAATACTGTAGTTGTTTCCACTGGCAGTGCTGGCACCCAAACATTACAGTATACCACATGTAAGTGGAACTAAATCCTGAAATCTGTTGTCCAAATTGTATCTAATTCGGTGTTTTCTTTGTTGCAGCTTATAGCGTTGCATCTATACAGGCGGGTGGCACGCTCAAGGCCACCATGGCGGACAGTGGCGGCAATGTGGTGCCCATACATGTCACAACAGCAGCTGGCGGTGGCGGTGGCTCTCAGACAGTCTCTAGCAGCTGCCAGACGGGCACGTTGCGGCAACGCACAATAAGTGGCACACAAACGAATGCCACAACTGCTGCTGGTGGTGTTGCCACAACAGCACAGCAAACACCCGCACAGCTGGCAGCATTGCAAACACCACCCAATGGACCCGTTGGCAACAGCACACCACCGCAATCAGCGCCACCAGCAAGTGGAGCCGGAGCTGGTGCCAGTGCTGCTGCACCGCGTCTCAAGGTGGAGGATGCACTCAGCTATCTGGATCAGGTTAAATATCAGTATGCGGATCAGCCGCAAATCTACAATAATTTTCTGGACATCATGAAGGAGTTCAAGTCGCACTGCATCGATACGCCCGGAGTGATTGAGCGTGTCTCGACTTTGTTCAAGGGCCACGCGGAGCTTATCTATGGCTTCAATATGTTTCTGCCACCGGGCTATAAAATAGAAATGCAACACGATGCATTGGGCTTCTCGGTGCCAGTGGTATCGATGCCATCGCCACCGGGAGCAGCCAGCAGTACGGGCACAGTGCATATGATTGCTGCTGCCGGTAATAGTCCGTTAACAGGTCATACGGCTATCAAAACGTTAACACAGACAACGGGAGGAGGTGGAGGAGGAGGTGGAGGAGGAGCAGGAGCAGGAACAGTGGGTGGACCAGGTGCCGCCGCTGCTGCGGCTGTGGCACAAATACAAACGGCTGGTGCCGTCAATTTGATGACACACGGAGGAGGTGGTGGTGGTGTCGCCTCACTCACACAGACAACAATACATGCACTGCCACCGGCTGCTCAATCCCCAGGCGGAGTGCATGTAACAAGCAGCTCAACAGCAGCACCAGGAGTAGGAGTGGGAGTGGGAGGCGGAGTAGGAGTCGGTGTCGGCGGTGTCTCTGTCTCGGCGCATAATATGCCACAGAATTACTCGAGGGATCGTGGCGGGGGGGAACAGCGGGCGACCATAACGCCCACAGGAGCTGGTCAAGTGGTGTCTGCAGCAGCGGTGCCAGTGCCAGTGGTGCCGTCGACGGTAACAGGTGGTGCCAGCATTGTTATCGGCGGTGGACCGCCCACACCAAACTCATTGAGTGAACTAAGTCCGCATGCGGCGGGACCAGCTGCTGCTGCTGCTGCACAGCACAACTTGCATCACATCCAGCAGGCACATCAGTCCCTGCTGCTGGGCGAGGCAACGGGACAACAGAATCAGCCCGTGGAGTTTAATCACGCCATAACCTATGTGAATAAGATCAAGGTAATTGAAACAGATTGAAAAACATATATCCAAAGAGTACCAGTTACTAATCCTCCACCTAATCTCTACTCCCCTCTAGAATCGTTTCCAAAGCCAGCCGGCCAAATACAAGAAATTCCTAGAGATTCTGCATGCCTATCAGAAGGAACAGAAGGTGATGAAGGAGGGCAGCGGTGGCGGCGCTGCGGGTGGTGGTGGTGCTGCTGCTGGAGGAGGAGGAGCCGCTGGTATCGGCGGTGGTGGTGCTGTGGGCGGCAGCTTAAATCAGGGTAAAATGCTAACGGAACAGGAGGTATATACGCAGGTGGCTAAGCTCTTTGGCCAGGATGAGGATCTATTACGTGAATTTGGACAATTTCTGCCCGATGCCACCAATCATCAGTCATCGGCTGCCGCTGCTGCTGCCGCACAATACATGTCCAAGTCGGCGTTGCACAACAACGATCAACATCACAACAAGCAGCAGCAGCAGCAACAGCAACAACAACAACAGCAGCAGCGCAATACGACGACAACAACAACAACAGCCACTCTAAGCGGTGGTGCACACATCAGCATGTCAACAGGTTCGGCATCCACCACGAGCAACAGTGGATCACCGCTGCATCTGAGCAGTGGTGCAACCTTATCGCAAATTGAGGCAGGCAACAGTGCGCATGCGCATGCCACCGCCATTGGCAATCTGTCGGCTGTGAATACCAGCGTGAGCATCAAATCATGTGGCGTGCCACAGAATCACATCATCAGCAGCACTGGTGGTGCTACAGCTGCTGGTGGTGGCATCTACGAGAAGGAATATCATGGACTGAGCCAACAACAACAGCAACACCAGCAGTTGCTCTCACATCGTGGCCTGCCACAGCATCATCTAGCAAGTGCTGGTGGTGGTGTGGCAGCAATCAGCGGTGGTGCTGCTGGTGGTTTGCGTGGTGCTGTGCTGGAGCAGCGTAACAATCATCATGCACAGAAATATGTGGCACAACAGCAGCAGCATCAAAGTCTGTCGCAAAAGAAGTCGCCCAGCTATGGTGGCATCAACACAATGCCACATCATCAACAACAACAACAGCAGCAACATCAACAGCACCAGCAACAACAACATTCACATCAGCAGCAGCAACATCATCTCAGCGACAATTCATTGGATCGCAATTCACCGAGCATTGTGAGCTATGTGCTGCCACCGCATTTGCCACAGCAGTTGCATCACCACAATTCCAGCAACAGTCGCAGGCAACAACAACAACAGCAACACCAGCAACACCAACAGCAACAACAACTTGTGGTGGATGAACTCGCGGCCGCTGCACTTGGCGCTGGTGCTGGTGGCGGTGGTGGACCACCGCCTGCGAAACGTCCAAAGCCCTATTGTCGCGACGTTAGCTTCTCGGAGGCGTCGCACAAGTGCAACATGGAGGATGCCGCATTCTTTGACAATGTGCGCAAAGCGTTGCGCAGTCCCGAAGTCTACAACAATTTCTTGCGCTGCTTAACGCTGTTCAATCAGGAGATTATCTCGAAAACGGAACTACTTGGTTTGGTTACACCCTTTCTGGCCAAATTTCCGGATTTGTTGCGTTGGTTCACCAACTTTCTGGGACCACCCATGTCCCAAATGGGTGGTGGCGTTGGCGGTGCTGGTTCCGGTGCTGGTGGCATGATCGATGGCATGCCAATGGCGGCTACACAGCGACAGGGCAGCAATAGCAGCTCACACGATCGGGCGAGCAGTCATCAGAGCACGGATTATGTGCAGGATGTGGATTTGTCGCTCTGCAAGCGCCTCGGTGCCTCCTATTGTGCCCTGCCGCAGTCTTCGGTGCCCAAGAAGTGCAGCGGACGCACTGCGCTCTGTCGTGAGGTGCTGAACGATAAGTGGGTGTCGTTTCCAACGTGGGCCAGTGAGGATTCCACATTTGTGACGTCACGCAAGACGCAATTTGAGGAGACAATCTACAGGTGAGTTTGCTGTCTATTTTATACACTGTGGGGAAGTGGGTGGGGTTGGGGGTATACAGTTTAGCTTGACAGTCTTTATAAAGTATATAAATTCTTGAACAGCTTTGTCCGTCTGTTTCCTATGTGAACTCGTACCAGTTTTTAAGCTTTTTAGATCAAAATTGCTACACATATGTTGATATGTTAAGATCAGTCCACTATATCATATAGTTGTCATAGGATTAATCGGTTGTATACACAATTTTTCTGTCTATTGAACGATTTAAATTAAACTTCTCGTAATAAGCAAGCCAAATATCTACCAGATTGAACTACACTAGTCGGCATATTTATTTTGATAACACTTAAAGTGAAATTATATAAAATTTAAATTTACTTCGAAAGAAGTTTGGTATCAATGGATAGGTCACTTCAATTCCGTTTTAATAATACATAATTCTTCTTAACCCATTGGAATATTTAGTGGAATATTTTCAATTCTTGCAAAGGTCTAATTTTTAAACTTTTCCCCCCGGGCTAAAGCAACAAATGTTTGAATGCAAAAAGATTCTTCAAAAGAATCTATTAGTGATGGAAAAAAATTTTCAAAAATCTCTACGCATGTATTTTTTATGATTTTTTGAAAATTTAACTTCAAGTGTTGTCAAAATAAATATGCCGACTAGTGTATTAGGTATTTCCCAAAGAGGTTGTAGTAATATTAGGAATAATGTACTGGCATGTCTCTTTGCTGGGGTAACAAATCTTTGGCCTGTCAAAGATATATAAGCTAACTTTCCTGTTATTCGTGTTGTGTGTTTGTTTGTTTTTTCTTCCCCCCTTTTGTGTGTCTGTTAACCTATTCTCCTATTTTCCTTCACTTTTGCGTTTCTGTTATCATTTCTATTCTTTGGCTTTCGTTTATATATTTTTATGAATTAACGAATCATCAACAAACCAACAACAACCAAACCAAACGCTCTCTAAACAAAAAAGGAATATTCACAGAACGGAAGACGAGCGCTTTGAACTGGATCTGGTGATTGAGGTGAACAGCGCCACCATACGTGTGCTCGAGAATGTCCAGAAGAAGATGTCACGCATGTCCCCGGAGGAGTTGGCCAAATATCATTTGGATGATCATTTGGGTGGCACCTCTCAGACCATCCATCAGCGTGCCATTCATCGCATTTACGGCGACAAATCCGGCGAAATAATACAAGGCATGAAGAAGAATCCCTCCATTGCAGTGCCCATTGTGCTCAAGCGCTTAAAGGTCAAGGAGGAGGAATGGCGAGATGCTCAAAAGGTTTGTTAACACTTTAAATTTAATATTTTAACCATTTAACTAACAACTTTTGTTTCCTTTACAGAGTTTCAACAAACAGTGGCGCGAACAGAATGAGAAATATTATTTAAAATCGTTGGATCATCAGGCAATCAATTTCAAGCCCAACGATATGAAAGCTTTGCGCTCGAAGAGTCTCTTCAATGAGATTGAGACGCTATACGATGAGCGGCATGATCAGGAGGATGATGCCATGGAAGCGGCGGGGCCGCATCTTATACTCCCCTACAAGGATAAGACCATATTAGACGATGCTGCCAATTTACTCATACATCATGTGAAGCGTCAGACGGGCATACAGAAGCAGGAGAAGCAGAAAATCAAACAGATCATAAGACAATTTGTGCCTGATCTTTTCTTTGCGCCACGTCAACCGCTCAGCGATGATGAACGCGATGACGGTGAGTTCTATAATGCCCATAATACTCTATACTATAATACCCTATAACACACTAAACAACTGCAAAAAAAACACTTTCATCTTCAAACTAAAACGAAACATTTAACTAAAAGTTGTGTGATAAATGCAAATAAATGAATACTAGGGAGTAATATGTATATAATATATTATTAAATTATAATATATAATACTCTCCCTAAGTTTCTGTGGTATTCATGCAGCATTTATTTAATTAAACTTTTGCACTACTTAATAACACTTTAATTAATTAATTAACCATAAAATTTGACAATTGCATCTGTAAATTGTAAGCAATGTTTTTATAAAGTATTTTTTAACTTAGAGATTTGTATTTATTTTTTTCGTTTTCTTTTTTCTTTTTTATTTGTATATTTTTTTTTTGGTTTTTTAAATTGAAATTTTTGCCGTTGCGTTTTTCAATTTGCCATAATTTAACGTTTGTAATTTAACAACTGCATATAATTATGACTAACTCAATATGGGGGACAACTACAACAACAACAACAACAACACCACCGCACAACCAACAACAACAACAACACAATTACACCGACCCAACGAATCCACCGATCACCGATCATACAAAACAACAACCACAACAATCGTTACCATACTCTTCTATAGCCTTTCAATTTTTGACAATAGATGACACCAAAATGGACGTCGATTCGCCGTGTCTTAGTCGTGCGGCTAAAGGCGTTGCCACGCCCACCGAAGGCGCCTCACCGGCGCGTAGCAATGCAAGCAGCAGCAACAGCAGCAGCAGCGTTGCTGGTGGTGGCGCCACAAATGCAAACGCCAGCAGCAGCAGTGGCACAGTTGTGGCAGTCATTAAAAAGGAAACGGAGGAGATTGCTGCTAAAACCACCGCAACAACAACAACAACAGCAACAACCGATGATGCAACACCATCAACATCAACGGCAGCAGCAGCGGTGGCAGCAATTGCAGATGTTAAGGAAAAGACCGAAGCCGATGAGGCAACAACAATAGCTGCAGCAACAACAACAACAACAACAACAGCAGCAGCAACTAAAACCAACAACAACAACAGCAATGTAACAACAACTGTTGCAAGTCCCGCCAGGCGTGCAGAGGATGCAGCAGCAACAACAACAACAACTAGCTCTGGTAGCGGCGATGTTAGTGTTAAGCAGGAGCAAGGAGCTGACTTTGCGAATCCCTCGCAGCTGCCATCGCATGCCCAAGGACAGCGAGAGGTGAGTAGTAAACGAAAGAAGGAATCCCTTCAGTTATATAGATTACTAACTGTATTTTAATCCATATAGAATGAATCGTATTCGCTGTTCTTTGCCAACAACAATTGGTACCTGTTCCTGCGTCTTCATGCCATTCTATGCGATCGTCTGCACGTCATGTACGAGCGGGCACGCCTCCTGGCCATCGAGGAGGAGCGCAGCCGTGTTAATCGGCGCGAGAGTACGGCCACGGCATTGAGACTGAAACCCAAACCAGATGTTCAAGTGGAGGACTATTATCCGACGTTCCTCGATATGCTTAAGAATGTGCTCGACGGCAACATGGACTCGAATACCTTTGAGGACACGATGCGTGAAATGTTTGGCATCTATGCGTATATATCATTTACGCTCGATAAGGTAAGCAGCTGAAACTATAGTCGAGACTAGGCTATAACCAATATAACTATGCTAATCCAACTCAATCTCTCTACCAGGTTGTCTCCAATGCAGTGCGTCAGCTGCAGTATTGCGTCACGGAGCGTGCAGCATTGGACTGCGTGGAGCTCTATGCCGGCGAGCAGAGACGCGGCAGCACTGGCGGCTATTGCCGTGAGGCACACAAGAGCTACGAACGTGAGATGGGATATCAGCGAAAGGCCGAGAGCATACTCAACGAGGAGAACTGCTTCAAAGTGTACATTGTATGTGAAGATTTGGAAACAACTAAAACTGAAACACTCAACTAATCTATTTAAACCACTTGCAGTACAAGATTGATTGTAGAGTCACCATCGAGCTGCTCGATTCGGAGCCCGAGGAAGTGGAGAAGCCGGCTGTGTTGAAGGCGCAAAAGTTTAGCAAATATGTTGAACGTTTGGCAAATCCAGCGTTGGGCGCCGGCGGAGGAGGAGGAGGAGGAGTTGGTGGTGGAGGAGGAGGTGGAGGGAGCAACAACAACAACAACAGCAACGCAACCTCCGGCAATGACAATATGATGGAAACAACGGATATCAAAACGGAGGAAGACGAAGAGAACGCCGAGGTGAGTCTCAAAGTCAATTGATTAAAGAAGAAGAATTTGAAAGAAAGAAAAGCAAAAAAGAATCCAAAAAAAAAAGCGAAAAAAGCGAAAAGAAAGCAACTGCAGCAGCTTTATGTGTGCTTGAAAGAGTGGTTAACCATGTTGTTTGTGTATTCTCTGTTGTGTTTATTTGTTTGTTTGTTTGTTTTGTTGTTCGTTTCTCTGTTTTGTTTACATTCTCACTTTCTCATTTACGAATATGTATTCTTGATTACCGAAAAAAAAGAACGGCATAAGCCAGCTACTACTATTTTTACTTACACACTTATCGATTGCAATCGATAACAGTTTAAATACTTTTTTTTTTGTTTTGCAATATTTTGGAGTTTTAACTCTACACTAAATTGTACATAAAATGTATGTAGCAAAGAATTATTATATATAATGTTTAATAATTTAAATTTGTTTTTTGAAATTGTTGTTGTAAGTCTTTATACATATACTATATGTATATATCTCAAGACCATCGTTACAGTGGTTCCAAACAGTCTGATAAATATTAATTTTCTAATATTTCTAAACATTTGTACATAATTACATGCTTATATTATAAATTTCCTTTTTTTTTTTTTTATTTTTATGTTTAAAATTTTCTTTATTTTTTTGTTGTTGTTTTGTTGCCGTTCTCTCTCTCTAGCGCGCTATCGCACATTTTCTTGTATCTATCTTTCTACAACTTTGTTTTGATCGTTGTTCTCTTTCCTTTCCTTTCCGTTTCGTCTCTCATTTCAACATGCCGCCTACCAATCGCCCACATATCCGTATGCGAAAACAACATTTAAAAAAAAAAATCAAATACAAAAATATATTAAAACAATACAAAAAAAAAAAAAAAAACAAAAACAAAAAGAAAAAAGTTCACTAATTAATGCTTTTTCTGCATTTTCTCATTTTTTCCACTTTATTTTATGTACCAGGTCAATTCCAAGGCTTGAAATAACAAAATAGTTTTGATAATTTCATTGAATAAGAAGAAGAAAAAGTCGTATTGCAAAATGAAATAGTAATAACTGAATTTGTTTTTTGAGATTAACAACAAACAACAACAACAACAAAAACAACAACAATCCAAAACAATAACCCGCAAAAACAATAACTAAAGCAAGAATACAGTTATCATTCATCCACACACCCTCCCACCACCTCCAACTGCACCACCAGATATATATATATATATATATATATATATATATATATATACGTACAAAATCACCCACACACTCACATACTCATACAGCATTTCATCACAAACACACACACACACACTCACATACATAAATAGACAACATTTGAATGTAAAAAGTCAAATTTCCCTCATTTTATATACATAAAACAAGCATTATGTAAATTTTAGCATAAACACACACACAAACAAACACTAAACACTTGCCACATAATACATAAATAATATGCATATGTATAAAATATGTTTAAATAGTAGTTACTTATTAGTATCCAATATAAATAATAGGCACGCATTTATTTCTAATTTCGTTTCGCTTTGCGTTCGTTCGTTCGTTCGTCTTAAAGTCAAGCTATAGTTAAATTACAAAAACAATAACACATGTCCAGCAGCAGAGCAAAAATATGAAAAAGCACAGACAGACAGTTGATGAAGAGAGTGTTAGAGACTGAGAGACTAAGAGAAAAAGAGAGTAAATAAGAAGTGTGTGTGTGTGTGTGAGTGAGTTTGTGATGGCTGCACTCATGGTAGAATAAGTGCAAGGTAGTCACAACAGAGCCGAAGCTTGTTCGTTTAATCGGCAGTGCACGTTGACTTACCGAAGTAAACGGTTGCGTTAAGTTAAGCTTCGTCGTTTTTTTTCTTAACGAAACTAGACTACCTTGTACTTATTCTAGCATGAATGCAGTGTTGTTTGCAGTTTATGTGTGATCGATATATGTTATCGAGAACTGTGTTGGTAACAAAGAGCAATCAAACAACAACAAATAACGTATATATAAATAAAAGCCAACAATGAACAAATGTAAATATTATTGTGTATGTATGTATTGTATTTTTATTATCATATATAGTTTAAGTGTTCAAAGCATAGCAAATTTTGTATAAAGTTGAGAGTTGCGAGTGAGAATAGTGTGGGAGAAAAGTAAAAGAAAGAGCGAAAGAGGTTGAAGTGGGCGTGTTATATATATAATATATGTATATATTTAACAATTTTTACAAACTCACTCTACTTATACATACAAAAAACAAACAAAACAAACAAACAATAAGCAAACAAAAAACCATCAATTGTAAATCCAATTGAAATATATATATACATATATGTATAATTGAAAGTAAAAGTTGCTTTAGGCTCTCAGAGTTCTCTCTTTTGGGTTTTTGTTTCGTTTGGCTTTGGCTTTGGCTTCGGTTTTTGGTTTTTGTTTTTGTGGGCTTAGTGCAGCTCTGGTTGGTGAAACACACATACATACATTCAGGCACATACTATATATGTATATATAGTGTACTATATGCTTTTAAGTTTTCAAGCAAGGTAAGTTATGTGCCTTACATTCCATAGCATACTTATATGCATACGTATTCCGTATTCCGTACTCTGTATTCGTTTTTCGTGTTCATTTCATTTTGTATTTTAACATTTTCTTTTTTTTTCTTTCTTCGTGTGAAAATCGTTTTGTTTGTTGTTGTGTTTTCGTTTTGTATACACGGTTGTATCTGTGGCTTGTGTATCGATAACGATATATTTAGTTTTTGTGTGTGTGTGAGAATGTGACCTGGTACAAAAGAGACGGTCAACTGTTTGCGCTCTCTCTGTGTTTTGCTTTTGGTTTACTCCTTACACTCTTTTAATCATGTATTCGTCTGTCGTCCTATTGTTATTGTTAATATATGTACTACACACACATACACTCACACGCTTAGCTCTAAGCTTTTAAGTACTTAATTTTATGATTGTGAAATTGCATGTTAAATATTGCATTTAACAAATTTTGTTGTTGTTTCGCTGTCTTTGATCAATGAAATAAACTAATCAATTATTTCTCTCTCTCTCTTTCTCTGTCTCTGTCTCGTTCTTGCAGCTGTTGCGTGGGGCACGTAAGGCACGCTTTCTGTTGCGCAACAAGCGTCGATCGCAGCTGCACGAGGAGCAAGTGCGTCAACTTTTTGAACAGAAACGTCACTGCGGTGGCATTGCTGAGGCAACGGCTGCTGCTGCTGCAGCGGCAAGCAATGAGGCCACCATGAATAACAACAATAACAATAACAACAACAACAACAACAGCTGGAACAAACGTGCCCCAGAGAGATTGGGTGCACCCCAAGTGGGTTTGGCCGAGCAGTATGCATTCAATGATCGTGACGAGATCACAACAAATGCCAGCAATGGACGCTGCTTTGTGACCAGCAAGAATCTCAATTTACTCAAATACGATGCAGTGCGTCGTGCCAAGAAGGTGAGTCTCTATTATTTTGAATCCTTATCGAACTGTAGCTAATTAATTTCCCCCCTTTTTGTTGTTGCAGAGTCATTGCCGTGTCACGCAGTTGAAGTACAAGCGATTTCAGGGCTATGTCAACAAGTGGCTGCAACAACATGTCAGCGAACAGTCGCAGCAGCATTGCAGCGATTGGCTGCTGGGCAAGACACCGGAGCAGATCAATGCCAGTGGCTGGGGTGCCACAAGTAAAACCAAATTGTTGCTACAAAAGGATACGACAAAGACGCCGTATCGCATCTACACGCGCTACAAGGTGCAACAACAGACAACGGGCAACATGGCTGTGCCAGCAACAGTTGCTGCTGTCAGCACAGCAGCAGTTGCCAGCAGCAGCAGCAGCAGCACAATGCCAGCAACAGTTGCTGCCACCACAACAGTGCCGGCAGCAGCAGCAGCAACAGCAACAACTATTGTAACAGCAACACACGCGATTGTCAACAGCAGCAGCAGCAACAGCGGTGGCATGTTGAATGCAGACACAACGGCAACAAATGCGCCACAACAGCATTGCAACAGCGCTGCAGCAGCAGCGGCGGCTGCCACAGCCGGTGGCAATGCCGAGAGTGGATTGCAGCAAGTGCGACCCATGGAAAGTTAACCGACAACAACAGCAACAACAACGATTGCTGCCACATGGGCCAAATAAAAGAGGAGGAGGAGAGCATGCAACAGATATCAGATATCATAACTGGATTATACAAATCATTGCGCTGATAACACAAAGCTCTAAATTTCACTTTGTACAAAAGTCATTTAATTTATAATAGTCGTAGTATTTTTTGCTTCTAATTAATTAATTGAGGAGAACTACAACAACAACAACAACAACAACAACTTGAGAGTATATATTTTAGTGTTAGTTTTATTCTGTAAAATGGCAGCGTTTCTAGTTGATAAGTGATTAATGAACACAACACACACAACAGATATAAATATATATATATATATATATATATATATACAAGTATATAGTTATATTAATGCAGGCAGTCGTTTAAAGCCCTTGTGTAAATTAAGTTAATAAGCGAGCGTCTGTTTTAGCCTTTAAGATTTTATGAACACACACACTTTTAATTTTACAAAAACATTTAACGTATTTTTATACAAAACAAAAAACAAAAGCAACCTTGTACAATTCCTTGTGAATACTATTGATTATACGCCTAGTTGATAAGCTTAAGCTAAGTTGTAAAAAATCAAATGAGCTAATTAAAACAAACAAAAAACGTATCAAAAATGAAATTTAAACAAATGTTTTCTTAATTTAAATTAAATTTAAAAAGTGGCTTAAGTGAAAGTAAGTTAAAAAGACAGATTATATATACTTTTCCAGTTAACAAGAGTAATTTGTGCAAGCATAGTATACCCCTACTACAGGGTAATCTACAGTTTTGTTTAAAAGTATACTTTCTAAACTATTTCTTATTGGTTAGTTTACTTTTTATGATGCAGATCCAGCTACTGAAAGTTCTGTTCACTTGGTAGTCCAGCTGGAATATTAAAATTACCAGTTGAATTACCGGGAAAACAGAAATACCATTTCCCATTAAAAAGTCGGTTGATTTTACATATTGATATCAATTTTATTCTTAAAATTCTAGTTTTACATAGTATGTGATTTTACAGTTTTGTTTATATGAAAATATAATATTTTAAATATTGTTATATTTGTGATTTTAACAGCATATGAGTAATATCAAATGTAGTTGGTATAAAGGACATCGACTTGCTTAATTAAACAAAATTTAAGGTTCAAAGATTTAAAACTTAAAAACTAAACAGAAATGTTGTACAGTTACAAAAGTGTTTTTGAAATAGAGCTTGTTATTGTACTGATATTCGAATAATACATATAGTAGCTTTAATATTGTGCAGTTGTCCAGATTATTTGTAGATGAAATCGCGTCTTGTTATAATGCCAGCAATACGATTCTCATTGTTGATGACCAGCATATGGCGCAGACCCAAGGCACGAAAGATGTTGAAGATTTTGGGCACAGAATCATGCTGGAAATTAAAAAAAAAACAGATTTGTATATATAAAAATATATATTATCATAGCAATACTTACCATATTGACGCGTACTGGAGAGGGATTCATGAATATGGATAGATCCACTGAGTAGTTGATTTTTCTGTCCAAGGGACGCACGCTCTAGAAGAAGAGTTAATAACTGAGCATAGTTAGTGGATGGAATGAATAATAGTTACCTTGATGGAGGGATAACGCGGATAGACATCTCGGAATGTTTGAATCGTAGTCTCCGGCAGCCAAAAGCGTTTGTTCTCCACATACAGGGACTTGAGCAGTATTACAATCAGCTGGGAACGCAAGATAATGCCAACGACACGACCCTCGGAGCGACGATCCTGCAAAGAAATTAAGAAATAGATTAGCTACTATTACTACCTCAAGAGTTGAAAGTTCATAACTTACATTCACAACATTATCCACAACTGGGAAACCATTGTGATCGCATTTCTGTAGCATTTCATAGATATAGTGAGCACTATCCACTTGCTTGATGCAGACGACAGGTTTGCTGAGTATTTCATTGGCGGTTAATCCCTTGTACTGTGGCAGTGGCTCCCACGGCAGCATTGGCACATTGTTCACCTCGATGACGGTGTCGTAGATGCCCTCGTTGAAGTAGTCACCCACCCATTTGGCGCTGATCAGTGCAATGATGAGTGGAAAGAAGAACGATGTCTCAATGCCCGTTGTTTCCATTAGGATGACTGACAAACTGATGGTCATGCGCAGCACTCCGCCCAAATTGGCAGCGGCTCCAATGAGTGCATACTTGCCAGGATGTAGAAATTGCTACAAAATGAATTAAAAAGAGAGTTGTGTACACTTATCAAAGTTGGGAAATGAGCGTAACCTACAGCAGTGGGAAACACATAGAAGAGCAGCATAGCCACCAGTCTGCCCCAGGCAGCGCCCACCAGAGCAGTGGGTATAAAGACGCCCAGCGAGACGTTGAGGCCAAAGGTGGCACACGACAGCACATAATACACCAGCGTGAACATCGTAAGCGTTAGAATCTTATGAGAGCCTAGAAAGAGTTGGAAAGGTAAGGTAAGTATAGTAGGTAAGTAAATCAAGATCTGCTCACCTGGTGGATCATGAAACAAGGCGCGCACAGTTGCCTCTGGAGTCTGGAACCAGAGTGCCGCCACCGCATTGTACTCGTTATCCTCGCAATACAACTGCACCGGATGAATCGTTGGATCGTTGCCCAACGGACGACAGTCGTCAATGAAATAGATCATGGTGCAGGCCACTGTAACACCCAATATGGCCACCAATACAGCCTCAAAGACCTTGCCTATTCTCCAGGGTATAAAACGTTTGCGAAACTTGTTAATGCGCATATTCAAAGCATTCCAAGCGGCGCCCAAGAGTCCGCCCGTCACACCGAGCAGCATAAAGAGCGGCAGCTCAAAGTACTCAAAGGTCAGCGGCTGATCGAACTTGCCCAGATTGAAGAGACCCGTAAATGTAAACTCCTGTATGTTGTGATAGGCGGAGAGCACAATGTTGAGCGTAAAGGAGCTGATGATGGAGGCAATCAGTGTGCGCCAGATGAGATTCTGATTCCAGAAACTGGCTGCCTCCTCCAGTGAGAACAACATGCCACCAATGGGTGCGCCGAAGGCAGCCGAAACGCCAGCCGCTGCTCCGCCCAGCACAAAGTCACGCTTCTCGTGATCATCGCGAAAGGCCTTGAAGATGTGAAAGTCCTTGATGAATGTGGTGCTTTTGCCCTGTGAAATGCCAGCTGCGACCACAGCGCCAGCATGTATCATTGGTCCCTCTTTGCCGCCCGCCAAACCGCCCACCACGGAGGTGATGACACCAATTGCCTTCACCGCCAGCGTCTTGATACGCACAATCCGTGGCACCTTGACGCCATTCAGATAGCTCTTCACCTGCGGTATGCCACTGCCGGCGGTAATGGGTTCGATATAAGTGACCATGGTGGCGCCAATGGCCACCGGCACAACGCTGAACAGCAGCCACCAAAGATAAGGCAGCGCCAGATCGCCACCAACCCGATCCGTTAGCGGCACATTGTCATCCACAGCTAAAAAATAAGTTATTAACTTAACTACACAAGTGTTTAGCTCTTAGTTAGCTGCTTACATTTCTTGAGAAACTTGTACTTAATCTCGGACAACTCCTCGATGACAATATCAATGGAGCAGGCAATCAGTGCGGTTATAATGCCAATCAGTATAAAGATAATCCAACGTGTGACGTTAGTGCGCAGCGAGAAGCGATCCCTCAACCGCTGACGCAGCTCATCCTGGAACAGGGTGTTATCGCACACATCATAGTCTAGACTCTACAAAACAATACAAATACTGATTAGATTCTTATCTATAATGATATCATATACTAACAAATACCTCGTATTGTATGTGCTTATTGGCACGTTGGGCTGCCGCAGTACGCGATCGCACATGGAATACGGGTTCGGGATCATCCGTCTGTATTGGCCTTGTGGCACCCTGTATTTAAGTAAAGTTCAATTGCATTAAATTCCAGCTGTTTTGCATGAATCATCCACTTGTACTAGTGCAACAAAGAACTTACGGCGCTTGTAACATCCGGAGCGACCCCATTTGGATCTAATAAAGGCGACACGTCGTTGTTACTATCAAAAGTCCCTCTTTCGAAAACTATTTGACTTTGGTTCTCTGTCGACGTCGTCGTTGCTTCTGGTTCATTATTTGCGTCTGCTGGGGGCGGGAGTTGCTTTTGTTGTTGTTTTTCGATTAGTTCGTCGTCGTCATCGCTGGATGTCGCAGAGTCATTGATATTAATCAATTTGCTTTTGTCATCCATTTTGAAAATAACTATTTACAAACACTTAAATCACACAATAAAACACATAATTATGAATATTTGTTGAAAAGAACAGAATCGCAACTGGTTGTTGCCGCTGTGCAGCGCAAAACGAACTGCTTCTTATCGATACAACAGCGCAAAGTGCATGGCCGATATATCGATAACACTATTCGATTCATTTAAAGGTTTTGTTTTATTTGTAATACAAAAATACCAGAAAAAGTAACATTTGAAAAGTGAGAAGAAAAAAAAACGGTTATTGCGGTGCATCAAAATTGAAATTGGGATTAAGAAACTTAAACTTGGCCATGTCGAAAAGCAAACGTTTGCGTTCAATTTGATTGCGTGTTTGCAGCTCAGCTTTGATGTCGCTCAATGTGTTATCAATGCGCAGCAGTACATCGCGTGGCGCTGCACCATTCACATAAGGAGCCAGTTCCTGTCCCTGGCCAAGGGACAATTCCATTTGTTGACCCGATACATTTTGATCTAGGTCATCACTCTGCATGGATTGACTTCGGCTGAGATCTATAGCTTCCGGCTGCTCTGCCACTGCGGGCTGCTGTTGCTCCGGCTTGATAAGGCGTTGTATGCATACTAGGGCTGGTGGAGCGTCTTTTATGGGCACATCTGCTGATTGCTGCAATTTATAAAATACAAATTTGACATTGTAATTTAAGGAATTTATTAAAACTGTGTATTTACTTACATTGTTCGAATCCTGTAAATTTTGTATATTATTGTTGTTGTCCTGTGCTGCGTTCAGGCAGAGCTTTTCTGAGCTTTGACTATTGTTATCCAACGATGATTCGCACAACGAAACGGACTGTAAAGATTATATAAAAAACTTGCATAATTCATTTCTTTCATTCACTTCATTTTTTTCTCTACTGCAAGAGATACACAAGCAAACACACACATGCACATTCACACATTTTTTGTACGCGATAAGTATGTGTGAACTTATAACGGTGAATTTGCATTGCGATCTCGCTTCCTCACAACACTTGCTAGCCTGCACGTGCGTTAGACAAGCACAACCATATGTATTCGTTGGCAATTCTTACCGTTCGAATGGCCGCTGCTTTCTCTTGTTTGTGATGTTCTTGTTTATGTCGCTGAAATACCGTTTTAATTTTCAACTCGTGCGCAGCTGGATTAAATGTTGGAGACGACGAAGGCGACTGAGGGACAGGGACGGGGACAAGCACAGCAGGCACAGCAGGTCCAGGCACTGGCGATGTTTCTTTCTTGCGACATTTGGCAATGCGTCGATTTTTCGTGATTCTATCACGACGTTCAACCAAAGCTGCCACCTTCATTTCATGCAATTTACCCAGCAAAGATGCATGACGACGCTGTCAAAATTAATTGACATATTAGACAAAAAAAATATATTTATTGATATAATATCATAATTGAAATAGAATCTATTAATTTGCCTACCTTTATGTGCATATGAAAGTTGCCGGTGGAGCGCACACTGCCCCGATAAATGCGATCCGGCGGACAACTGCAGCACTTGACTGTCACATTGTCGCCAATCTGGCTTTCAATGCGATAAAGTTCGCCGTTCAATATGTATGGTACGTGCTGGCGACGTACTGCATCATCGGCTTTCAGTTCAGATTGGTCTTCTTTGATATCCTCGTCGAATTCATCTTGTTTCTCTACTTTGGGCATTGCACAAAATACTCTCTCTTAAATTATTCTACCACCTATTAGCGATCCGTTCAACTGACTGACTAACCGACCTACCGAGTACAGAGCCGATTCGGCTAAACTTTTTCTATTCTAAAGTATGTATGTGTGTGTTCATAAAGTATGTAGTGCATATGTATTTGTGAAAATGGCAATGCAAGAGCAGCCGAAATACGAAATAGATACATACGCGCACATGCATCCGTGAGTACAAATTGACGTTAAAGAGGAATTTGAAACAACAGTTAGAAACCAGTGTTGTGTGCGAGAAGAAATCAATGAAATGAAACATTGACAAGTGTGAAATGAACAAATTAGGGACGCTACAAGTATCGATAATCCTAACAGTGTTTTATTTAATTAAACTTTTTTAAAAAGCAGACTAGCTAATTAATTGCATTAAAATGTTTTAATTTATTATAATATTACTATTTGCGTACTGGCATAATTTTAAGCTACAAACTATATAATTTCAATCGTAATTACTAAAACGTAATTAATTTTTATAATTTCTTATTGTTTTACATATTAAGGACTTTAAAATGATATTGCAATTAAAATAAGAACCCAACTGCGCGGGCTGAGAGCACATTGTCAGTGCTGCCAGACACAGTAAATGAAAACCAAGTACACATAATAAAATCGAATGTTATCGATACTTATACTGTGGTGTAATAGTGCAGCCCTGGTAAGCTCACGTTTTTGTGCTCCAACATAAACAAACAGCGAAATGACTGAAATAAGCTTACCAAATATTTTAATTACCGGTATGTAACTATTTAATCCAAATGCTTAACACCGACTTTATAGTGTTGGCATAAATCAGGTACTCCCGGCGCTGGCAAATCCTATTTGTGCGAACGCTTGGCCGCTCAATTAAAGTTCAATTGGCTGGACTGCTCGAAGATAGCAAAGGAAAATGATTTCATTGAGGAATATGATGAGGAATACGATTGCCCCATACTCGACGAGGACAAGGTGTGCAAATTATTTAATTATTCAAAAAGTTAGCTTAACGTATTGGTTTTGTTTCAGCTAATGGATCATCTGGAACCCCTAATGGCCAAAGGCGGCAACATCGTCGAGTATCATGGCTGTGATTTCTTTCCGGAACGTTGGTTCCAAGCCGTCTTCGTGGTCACCTGCCCCAACAAAGTGCTCTACGACAGACTCAAGGATCGCAACTATAATGAGAAGAAGCTGACGTCCAATATACAATGCGAAATATTCGGCACAATATTGGAAGAGGCGCGTGAGTCATACAAATCGGATATTGTCTACGAATTGTCCGGCGAAACAAAGGCGGATGCCGAGAAGAGTATGAAAACAGTTAAGAACTGGTATAGCATGTGGAAACGCAAGTAAAAATAAGACTGTTTATGAATAAATGTATACAAAAAACTATAAAAAAAAGGGCAGATTTTGTGGAGCAAAACTTTTCACCTTCCCGTTGAGTATTTAAGCATTTTCCGTCTTTAAATTAAACTATAAAAACGTACGAATATTATTAACAGATACTGTACACTAAACGATTCCAATGCTTATGCTTAAAGTTCACTAGTAAGGTGCGTTCTAAATTTATAACGCCACCCAAATTTTTGCTTTATTGCTGTAACTGTACATTTTTCGCGACAACGATGTACTAATGAAATAACTGTTAGGATGCAACAACAATGCACACAAAGTTTGGACTTTGCTCCGATAACGGTACTTTTGCTTTTGCGAGAAATCTATTTTTAGCTTGTCACAAATTTATAATTCCACTTGCTTTAAATGAGTTTTGTGAGTGCAAGCAGAAGGATCTTTATGATTTGGTTGATGTTTTGGACAAATATAATATTAAATAAGCTATATCGAGTGGAAAAAGTTTTACAAAACTTAAAATGAGATAAATAATCGCTTACAAAGGCGAAGGATGCTGTATAAGGGAGATAACCCGTAAGATGGGCAGGAGCCACAGGATAATCCAAAATTTTTTAAGGGATTCAGAATCTTAGGGATCTTATAAGCCCAGAGGAGGGCCATCAATACTTTCCAGCCGATATAAGACAAAAATTATTAATAATTCCAGCAATGCCACACGGAGTTTGCGTGGCCTACAGGGTGTTTTTGACAAAAATGTTAGTCGTACCACCGTTTGGAGGACATTAAAATGTTCCAAATTTATTAAAAATGAAGTAACGAGTTGTGTTCCATCATTAAAAGCTGAACAAAAAATGATCTGAATGAGTTACGAGCGTAGGAACATGAACACCAATAATCGCTGGTCAAATTCATATGGCGTGTATTAGCTCAACTGCTGTTCATGTTCCTACGCTCGTAACTCATTCAGATCATTTTTTGTTCAGCTTTTAATGATGGAACACAACTCGTTACTTCATTTTTAATAAATTTGGAACATTTTAATGTCCTCCAAACGGTGGTACGACTAACATTTTTGTCAAAAACACCCTGTAGGCCACGCAAACTCCGTGTGGCATTGCTGGAATTATTAATAATTTTTGTCTTATATCGGCTGGAAAGTATTGATGGCCCTCCTCTGGGCTTATAAGATCCCTAAGATTCTGAATCCCTTAAAAAATTTTGGATTATCCTGTGGCTCCTGCCCATCTTACGGGTTATCTCCCTTATACAGCATCCTTCGCCTTTGTAAGCGATTATTTATCTCATTTTAAGTTTTGTAAAACTTTTTCCACTCGATATAGCTTATTTAATATTATATTTGTCCAAAACATCAACCAAATCATAAAGATCCTTCTGCTTGCACTCACAAAACTCATTTAAAGCAAGTGGAATTATAAATTTGTGACAAGCTAAAAATAGATTTCTCGCAAAAGCAAAAGTACCGTTATCGGAGCAAAGTCCAAACTTTGTGTGCATTGTTGTTGCATCCTAACAGTTATTTCATTAGTACATCGTTGTCGCGAAAAATGTACAGTTACAGCAATATAGCAAAAATTTGGGTGGCGTTATAAATTTAGAACGCACCTTACTAAACACGTGTCATTTTAAAGCGCAGCGGACCATCCGGAGCGAACATGAAGGTTACGGCGTAGTCCAGTGGCGGATGATTGTACTCCAGTTTGTAGTTGCGCAGCAGCTTCGCTAGGAGTATCTGCATCTCCAGGTCGGCAAATCGGCGACCCAGACACATGCGTGCCCCATAGCCGTAGGGCAGTGAGGCAAACGGATGCAGTTTGCCCGGAGTTCCACCGTGCTGTGGCTTCAGCCAGCGTTCCGGACGGAATGTGGCTGCATCTGTGACATACTCCTCCATGTTGCCGGTGACAATAGTGGGAAAGACTGCCTGCACGCCTTTGGGCACCTGATAGCCACATATTACGGTATCCTCTTGCAGTGTACGTCCGTTGCCAATGACCGTGCTGTACATGCGAAAGACCTCACGGATGAATGCCTTCAAGTGATGCATTTGATCGAGCAGTGGTATTGTTAGAGGCGTATTGGCATCTGGCAGCAGACGCTTCAGCTCTTCATGCACCTTCTGCTGCTCCACGGGCCGCGTGGCCAGTTGGTACAGAATGGAGCAGACAGCCATGGATATCTGGAACGTGAAAAACGTTACTTAAGCTGTACACATACAGAGTCTGGCATTCCTTACCGTGTCTATGCCAACGAGTATCAAGTCCAGTGCCATTATGGTGGCAATCTTCTCATCCTTCTCCGACAGGATCACCTTCTCCAGCAGCGATGGCTCTCCTGCCCGCTGACTGGCATCTTGCGTTCTCAGTCGCTCCGTGGCACTCTGTATGTACTTCATGCATACCCTGCAAGGTGTAAAAATATAGGATTACTATATATGTTAAGCCTGTTTAGTTGTTAATACCTACTCCACAAAGAAGTTCATGTTCTTGACGTAGCGCGTCCAGAGCGGCGTGGGAAAGTAGCGCCAGTAGGGTGCCTTCAGCTCCAAAGTGGCTACATTGCGCAGCGCATACTTGGCGGCATTTATAATCTGCTGTGGCTCCGAATCCGGCGATAGATTGTTCTCCAGACAGCCCAGACGAGCGTCCAGAGCCACACGACCAATGCCTGCAAAAGAATAGAGTGTTTAATACAGTTATTTAATGTTAACGGATCTAGGAGTAACTAGTACTTACACTCCAACGACCATTTGTGTATCTCATTGTCGAAATCCAGAGGCAGTTCCTCATTGGCATCCAGCAGACGCTCACAGCGTTCCAGAAAGTCCTCGGTGATCAGCTCCAAGGGCTGCAGATAGCGTCTAATGGTGGACAACTGCAGCACCGGTTTCTGCACACGCGATCGGAACTGCCGCCATGGCTCCCCATGTCTATAAGAAAGATAAACCATAATTGGACACGCATAACCAAGACAAATTAAATGGTATATATAAAGTAATCAATTAAAAAATGCAATAAAATATCATAATATAGAGTTGCTAACTAAAGATTAACGATTAATCAACGCTAATTAACTTGTTGTCGTTTAAATTTCATGAAATTCGTCATGTCTTGGAACGCTAAGCAAGAGTTATATATATCTACATATAGCGCTGGCATATTAAATATATAAAATTAACAGCTAAATAAACAACGACTTTAGTATACCCTTTATTATATATACCCATAGTATATTTGGGTATTTTATAATATGTTTTCTTCCCTTAATAAAACTAGTTCAAGTTACTTTAAAGCTAGAAGTTGCTATATCTTTAACAATCTATATGCGATTTTAATGAGAGAAAGTGGGAAGAGCGTTAAAATAAACTTGTTAAAACTTAAGAATATAAATGGGTATAAATATAATATTAATTTAAGATAGCTGGGATCTAGATGTTGTCTAATTTATTGAATTCTACCAAGTCTTTAATTATTGTAAATAATTCAGTGCTTTGTAAATCCAAGAGTTATGGCTATAATATTAATGGACGTGATTACCTATTTCCTAATCTTAATTTGCAATTTGATCTTGAATGACTAATTGTTGTTTTATATTAAATAATAAATTTACTCACACGCCCACAACGCCGCCGAGTTCCCCGAAGAAGTCCTTGCGTACAATGCTCTTGTACTTGACCAGGCTGGGCATCGATGGCCGGAAGGGGGTGGGACCCTCACTGCGGTAGCACTGCAAGCAGAAGAAGAAGCAGCAGATTATGTTGTTTACATTTTATTTCTATTACAAGTTGACATTGAAGCAATTTGCGGCAGTTTTGCCAGTTTAACGTCACAAGTTGTAGTTGTTGTTGTAGCCTTCTGCTCTGTGTGCAGTCGTGCGTGTGGCAAGCGTTTAATAGCCACGTTCCGCTGTCTGCATGCAACATTACTACAGATTTTGGCTTGAAGCCTAGTCTGCTTACCTTTTCAATTTCATCGGCATCGTAAATGAAGAGCAAATCGGGTCGTCCTATGAGCCCAGAGAAGCGCACTATACGGCCGTATCTGTCATGCAACAGCGATGAGATTTTAGCCACATCCGATATCGTGTATTGGCCAATTATGGGCATCATGCTGTCAAGGTAAAGCCGTTTAATACATGTCACAAATTGTCAGTCAGTCAAGTTTGGGTTAACAAAAACTAAGTAGTAAAATATTTATAGTTTCCCTTGGTTTTTAGCATAACCAACTGCAACTGTCTAACAGCTGTCTAGACAGCAGTGTTTTTTTTTTTTTTTTGGGCTCTGTACAGATGTCAGCTAGTCAGCTAGCTTGCTGGGCAGAGTACACTCGTTATATTGATGTGGGTTAGGTGCCGTGACGCCATCACAAGTACCATAAAAAACATTCCACAGTTCGCAAATAAAAGTTACGAGCTTAAAGCAAGTAGGTTTTCTACATAAAACATACTATGGAACTGCATACACAATTTTTTAGTGAATTTTTTTTTAATATTTAACAAGTTTTTATTAAAAAAAAAATGCAATTTATATATTTAAAATTTAATTTTTAAAATCACATTAAATAATTGAGCAATTTGTTGTTGTTATCGCTTTTACTATAGAAAAAACACTGCACTGTTGTTGTAATCGCTTTTACTATGAAGAGAGAACACTGCCTTGTTGTTGAAATCCCTTTGGAGAGAGAACACTGGAGAGATCAAGGCATTGTTGTTGTAATTGCATTTACTATGGAGAGTACAATGCATTGTTGTTGTAATCGCATTTACTTGAGAGAGTAAAGAACACTGAGAGAGAACACTGCATTGCTCCTGGCAATGCAAAATACACAAACAATTTTGTGCATTCCGTTTGTCTATCTTATTTCTTTCACTAGGCTTTCGAATACGGCAACAACAATTGCCTACGTTGTTGTTCTTGGGTAGTGTACACTAATGCGAATTTGTTGTTGCTTAGTTCCCGAGCTTACACTTGCAGAAATCTCTTTTATGTTTGAGTTGCCAGCTTCATGTTTAACAATTCGTACGTTTTTTTAGATGCTTCTTTTTTTTAAGTGTTTGCTGCATTGCGTATGTGTATTTAAGTATGTATTGATGGTTGCTTTGCCTTAAGCAGCTTTGAAGCACTCTTGCTTTATACTTGTTGTATTTATTGGAGACACATTCAAATTGCAATGACGAATGCAATTTATTTTTTGCAAATTATTAGACACGCGTAAAACACACACACACTACGATGACATACCTATTTGCATTGTGTGTATAAATAATCAATTGTTTGCATTTGTGTAGCTAAATTTTTCCCATCTGCAGCAAAATTTCACACATTATTGGCGACCTTGAAAATGGCGCTAATTGAACGCTAACGAAGAAGAAGAAGCAGTGAAAGAGTTGTGTAGGAAGAGCGAGACTTGAGTGAGAGAGGGGAGGGAAATAAATAACTGCGATGTATTTATATATGAATGAATGACCGACCAAAGAGGACGCTAACCAAATAAATGCTTTGGTTATGCCACCAACAGAGTTGGCCTATTCGATAGATTGGGTGTAAATTAAGTCAAGTCCACTAAGAATCTGCACAATTTATAATTAATGGTTATAGTTAGATTGTAGTTGTGTGTGGCTGCGGCAGCTGCTGATGCTTTACATCGCTCAATGGGAAACGGAAAAACCCGTTTGGTTATGGTCAGTGAAATGAATGCTTGAAAGCAAAAATTCAACACTCAAACAAGATAATCATCGTCAATGGCCACACATACACTCTTAGACACGCACATACACAATTACAGCGGTAATTGGGTCAAGAGAAGCAAGTGAAACACAGAAGAAATAACTTAACTAAGAGAGAGAGACAGAAAGAAAACAAAGAGAAAAAGTGTTTTCTTTGTGGCGAGTGCAATGCATTCATATTGCATTTTCTATGATACAAAATTTTGATTGTTGCATGCAAAAGTGAAAGCAAGTTTGTCGCCAAAGTCTTTTGTATGGAGTTGTGTACAAACCGCCAAGTGTTGCCCAGTATGGGCAAAGGCTTTGGTCCTGGTATCTCATTGTAGGCCAATGCATTCTGCCACTCGGCAGTGGCATGTATGCGTGCGCCAGCTGCTGCCTCCTGCTCCTGTGCCAGCTCCAGATGTGGACACACTGCTGCTGCTGCCGCTGTTGTTGCTTCTGCAGCAGCTGCCGAGTTGTCACGGCGTTGCAACAACTGTGCGCTTGCAACCTTGGATGCAGTGCGTCTTAGCACTGGTGTAACTGTAGTTGCCGTCGTGTTTTTAATGCGCCAAACGCGCATTGGCAGTTGATTCATTGTGCTGTTTGTTGGCTAAAACGACTTTTAAATTCAAATTAGATTTCACTAGCTTTGAATTTCCAATTGATAAACGGTGACACAAACACACACACAGAGATTTGGGGAATGTGAGAATAGCACCGAATTGTTTTTTGCTCTTTGCTTTTAGGCTTGTCAACTGTCGATTGCCGCTGCTCATTCGACACTCGACACCGACGGCTGCTCGTTGTAAACTGGTTAACTGAAAACTTTAATTTTAAGCTTCGGTTTCTCGGCTTCGGCTTCGGCTTTGGCATCCGTTTTTGGGCTGCCGTCGCTGCTTTCTACACGTAATGAGCATCGACGCGTGAGCTTCGGCTTTCCATTCGTTTGGGTTCGCACTTTCGGGTTTGGGTTGGAACTATGCTTAATAATACTCGCACAACACGTTTCATATCAACACACAAACACTTAAATAATCTATTTTAAATATTAACTTCTACTTCTACTTCTTCCCAAAATTATAGTTAATGCTAAAATTATTGACCTTCATTTGAAACTATTTCAAATAAATAAAACGCATATTCAATACTATAACTAAGCTCTCCCATTAGATCTATTCTTCGACTAGCTATGGAACCGCTTTTATAAATTTGTATATTTGTGTATAATTAATGGTTCTGCTGCATTACCCGATAATCACGTTAGGCGGTTGTCTACGCTTGTGACGAAAGCAGAAGACATCAACATAAACAATAGAATTGCTGTATTAACCGATAATTACAGTGGATTCTGATTCTTTTTTTTATTTGGGTTTTTTGGTTTTTTTTTTTTATATTAGTCTTAATAGTGTTTTCGTCACTAGCTAGATGCCTTGAAAAGGGATTTTTGTATAAAATGAATAATGCTAATGTAACTTTCAATTAAGCCCAAAAATTAATGAGGCGTTTTTAATTATTTACTGATATAACGAGCATTGGAGGAAATTTTTACATAATAAATTCTACTTTAAAATTCATTATACAACATTACTGGATCAGCGATGGAGGTGAAAGCACTTGGGCTTTTAGTTTTGTTATCTACTGTGCTGAAAAGCGGTGATTGTAAATCTGGTTCGAGGTTTACCAATCTCAAATGCGAGTCCTATAACGATAGTTTCGCGAAATTCGAGACCTGCAAGCTAAAAGTGCTAGGAAGGGGCATAATCGGTGCAAACTTATACTGCAAATTGTTCTTTGTACCGATTCACGTAGTATCTGTTAGTGGGTATGTAAAATTTACAGGGTAACATACTAACGTATACTCTCTCCCTCCAGATGAACCTGAGCTTCTGGCGTCGCTACAGTGGTTACAAACCGTTTCTATACAATTCCACCCATGATTTTTGCAAGTTTATGAAGCGATCGAAGACAATGTCGTTCGAGAGACTTGTGGTAGATGCCATTGTGTCCAGTTCCAATCTGAATCACACTTGTCCCTATAATGTGAGTGATCTCTAACTATTATTAAAGAGAGTTTTTCAAGTGTATCTTTTAAATTTCAGCACGATATCATTGTGAATAATCTGGTATTTGATGATTCATTTCTGCAAAAGCTGCCTTTGCCCCAAGGCGATTATAAGATACTACTGCGATTTGCTAGCGATTATGTCTGGCGCCTGCAGGTCGAGATCTTTCTACAGCGGAATGAATAGCATAGTACTTATGTTAATTCTAAACAAAGATTATCTAATCGCCATTTAATTGAAAGAGTTTTCTATTAATGTGCATTTGATACTACTAAAACATTGGCCTCATTAAACAAGTTAATTTTTAAACTGGCGGAACTAAAGACAAGAGTTTTAAATCGATTACCGAATTCATTAATTAACGAACGTAATGAACCTGAAAATCCCCCTACAAGTAAAAAAAAAGAGTTTTTACAATCTTGTTTCATATTTTATTTTTGGCAAATTTCCACATTTGCCTAAATTGTAAATTGTATCAAATAAAACTGTTGTACAAATTTTTCAAGTTCACTTTGTATAATGTTGTGCAATGATTTCTGTTAGAGTTTAGAATATATAAATTGTAGTATTTTTTTTTTGAATTGTTGAGATTATTGTGCATAGCAAGATGATAAAAATTCCATGAAATTCAATTTGTTCAGCTGCCGTACAATAATAAATAGACAAGTATATCAAATAAATAATATAAAACACTTTTAGTCAACGAATTTTGAACAACTCAAAATATCATATAAAAGTTTCGCATATACATATAGTATTAGTTTATATTACTTGTTAAAAGTTAAATGCTTTTCTGGTAGCTTTACGGACATTACTAATCGATTACAGTCTAGATGGTAGACACTTTGACGGGCCTAAGTAGTTAAGAGTTTTCTAACTTAAACAAAAAATGGCACATTTCAAACACAAAACATTATTTCACTTTCACATTACAAGTAGTTATAGATAGGTATATGTTTATATATACTAGAGTTGCACTGAATCGTTCTTTACATGTTTTTGTTGGAACTTGTTTCACAACTCTTAATACACAAGTACTAGAAAAGTCGAATGTTGTTTGATTTGATTTGATTTCGTTTTTAGTTATTATATGTATAAAGTTTTACGATGATACTTAGCTTAGGTTGATGCACTATGTTAAGATGTTTAGTTAAATATGAAATAGTTCAATAGTTCAATTGGAATAAAGTTATCGTATCAAATCCAGAATTTTAGTACAATATAAATAATGCCACTCAGAGAGAGTGGCTGAGAGAGAGAAAGAGACTTTCGGATACTTGGATGATGTATGTTATGTATGCATGGCTTATCTTATTTCTTAAAATGTAATTGTTAAAATTAACTATGCTATGTGCTAACTATAATTAAATAGTTAATTACATATACATATGTAACTATATATAACTATATACTATATATATATATTTATATGGCTTCGTTCGTGTCGCGTATTTCATATTACTATTTACAGTTCTATTCCCACATTTAACTAAATTAATTTCAAATTAATGACAAGTTCTAAAAAAACTTAAAAAAAACCAATCTTATTTCATGCGCTGCCATATTCTAATACTATTGGCCAAGTTGTCATTGAACTAACTTTTTAGCCGTGTTAACACTCGAATTCGTTGGCCGTAATGGCACTTAGATCCTTCATTAGCCCCTCCAGATTGGCCATCTCCTGGTTTAGCTCCTCGGTGGATGTGCTGGGCGCCAGTCTTTGTATCTCATCGGTGGAATGGGCTACAGAGCTACCGCCTTGCAGGCGATTGGGCGTGGCAGCTGAGAACGAGGGCTTCTTGTAGGGCGATTGATTCTGTGGACGTATTGTGACGGCAGGAGCTGAAAAGGAGTATCCAAGATTAGCTTTAAGGTGTATTTTCATTTGAGTAGACCACTTACTGTGCTTGTTGAGGGGCGTGGCAGTGCCTGTGGGCGGCGGACCCGGCACACTGAAACTCTTAAGAGGATGACCGCGTTTAGCGCTCTCAATGGTGGACACAGCGGCACCACTATGGCCACCAGCGGATGGACCAGCTCCCGTGTAGCCAGCATTGCTGCAAGTAGTCGAAAAGCAACAAAAACAATAGTTATAGCCAGGTTATAATGATTTAATACAAAAAAAAGAAGAAATTAACAGTGGATGGTAAACAGATTCATTTGGCTTGTCGGGAAAAGAAGTGCATCATTCGCGACTGTTGAATCTGCTGTGCCCGGCGGGCCAATCTAATGTACGGCTGGCGATCCGACACACTCATGACGCGCCAAGCGTGCGCCGCCAGCTCCGTAACAGTCGCCGATGTGCGCATCGAGTAGACGCCCTTGAATTCATGATTGATTAGAATCTTATCCAGACGAAACTTGTTCAAGAAGTTGAGGAACGGCGACGGCGATGCCATCAACAGCAACTGCTGTTGCACGAATCGCGGCAGCGTTCGCTTGTTCAGCTGGATAACACGCTCAGCGGGTCCCTGCACCAGATCCACCTGCAGGGCGGGATCGATGCGACCCCAACGTGTTCGACTGCACATACTCTGATGGTTTTGTTTTTGTGGGCTTGAATTTCACTCGAATCTTTGCAAAAATGTTGATTAATTTTTTAACGAAAAATTTAGATAAAAACTTGTCGACATTTCAAATGACTGACTGATAAGTTATCGGCAGTTAGAAGTAGTTTAATTCCCTCACCAGAAATTGGCTTCATAGCCGCCATATGGATGCTCTGGCGTCTGTGCCATGGAGTTGTTCTGCTGCTGTGTTAGGCTCTGTTGTGATAAACCCGCCTCCATGGTCATGTGCGAACGATTCTGATGATTGTATTGGGTGCGGGGGTATTGGGGTCGCTCCATGGTCGAGTTCATTGAGGTAGCAGCTGTTTGGGAGTTGAATTAAAAGCAAGTTAGATACAGAATTGAAGGCTAAGACTTTGGAAACTCACTTATGTAGCCTGCCACATAGGAGCGCTTATCCAGCGAGTTGGTTACATGGGAAGGAACCGGTGTATCCACCTCGTACTCGCTGTGGACGACGGAACGGGGCAACGTTAGGGCGCCACTACTCGACGCATTGTCACTGCAAACGGGCGTGGCAGTGTGCAGACTCTTGTCAATGTTCTTAAGTTCCATTTGATCATGATGAATCCATAGATCCGGTGGCTTGGGCACGCCCACATTGTTCTTCTGATAGCTGCCAAAGATTAGAGACAAAAATTAGCTTAAGCAACAGCTGGAAAGTAAATAATTAATACCTCTTCTTGGTGTGATCTGGCGAGGATTGAGGCTTGCGGCGACAGAGCAACAGCAGGCCAATCAATATGAGGAACAAAACCAACACAGTGCCTCCAATAATTATGTACAACAGATTCTGATTGTTGATACCCTTGGCAATGGTGTCCTCCTCCTGCATAATGACGGCAGCGCTGGTGGTGAATGCCACCAAAGCGGAGAAGGGGGCATTGCTGTTGCCCTTGTTGGTCCGTGCCTGCACCTTGAAGTAGTAGGTGGTGTAGGGCTTCAGAGTGGACAACATGAGCATTGTCTCCTCGCCATTGTATGCCTCAATCACCCAATCCCGATCCCGCTTCGTGGTGTCCGTAGTGTAGTACACGTTGTACCCAATAATCTGCCCCACTGTATGCTTTGGTGGCATCCACTTTACAATCACATTGTGTGGATTCAGTTCATCCATGCGAACGTTTAACTCCCGGGGCGGCGTCACCGGTACATTGTGATAGGTGCTGTTTAGCACGGACATTGACCACGCCGACTCCCTGCGACCCTTCACCACCTTCACGGCGAACTCGTACTGTGTGTTGGGACGCAGCTCATTGATCATGCAATTGAGATCGGTGGTGTTATAGTAGCGATATCGATTGGATCCCGTAATGGCGTAGCTGATGGTATAGTGACGATTGTCGGTGACATGTTGATTCTTGTTCAGCATTGTGTCTGTCCAGAAGACGACTATCGAGGAACTGGACATGGTGATGGCTCTCAGACCCACGGGCACCTCAAGCGGCATAGGTGCATCCAAGGGATCCTCCTCCCGTGTCTTGATGTTATCGTAAATCGGTTGACCCTCACCCTTGATGTTGCGGGCCCGCAGGGAGACCACATACTCCGTGCTTGGCTCGAGTCCCTTGAGCACATAGTAACGTTCCGTCTCCTTCAGCTCAAAGACATTCTCATCGGGTATGCCACGTCCCCAGCCGAGCACATAGTTGCGCACCTTGATGTCCGGCTGATGCGGTGGACTCCAGTGGAGACCAATGTTCTTGGCACCCGGCTGTATACTAATCCAGATGGGTTTACCCGGCACCTGTGTCTCATCCAGATCATTTTCCAGCGTATTGGCGCGATACCATTCGGTGAAGGGTCCCGATCCATTCACCGTCATCGCCGCAATCTTCACCTGATACTCCGCATTGCGATCCAATCCGACCAGCTCAAAGTACCGAATGTTGGCCGGTGTGCTCTTCACCTGCGGTGCATCCTTGTACTTGCGATAGCGTATCTTATAGCCAGTTATCTGTCCATTGCGATCCTCCTCATCTGGCGGCTCCCAGTGCACCGAAATCGTCTGTAAACAAAGCGAATTATCCACTGCAGGACTTAAAAGGGAAACAAGCGATACTTACGGTTGAGCTGGTCACCTCCAGCGTCACATTACTGGGTGGTTCCGATGGCGTTGAGGAATAGGTTTTCACCTTCAGCTCTTCGGAGGGATCGCCCATGCCGTTGCGATTGAAGGGCACCACAGTGATCACATAATCCGTATACGGACGCAGATCAGTCAACAGCAGATCCAAGCTCATGCTGTCATTATACACATCTGCTCCACTGTCGTTCTAAGGAATGAATACAAATAGGCAGTTTCCAGTTAGCAGGCGGAGCATATCGGTCTGAAGGATACACTCACCTCCGAGTAGTAGACGCGATACTTGAGGATCTCTCCATTTGTCACTGCGGGTGCACTCCAATGCACATAGATCTCCTTGTGACTGCGAGCATGTGCATCCACATTGCGTGGCGGACCCGAAATGTTAACCTCCGGCTGTGTGCTCACCTCCATCGCTGGCGAGGATTGACCCATGCCAAAGTTGGTGTTGGCCACCACACGGAACTGATAGGTACGTCCCGGCAGCAAGGCTTGTATGCTAACCTGTTGATCCTCATGCGATTGCGTCACAATCTTTTGCTCCCTGTGTAGTAAAGAATCAAGAGTGAGTTAGGATCTCTTTGGATTGGGGACTAGGACTCACCGTTCGCTGTTGTTGACTCGATAATAGACAGTGTAGGAGATCACCTCGTTGGCATTCTGCAGCGGTTCAGTCCAACTCAGCGTGACAAAACGTGGCTTCACAATCTGGGCCAGCAGATTGCGTGGAGCGCTCGGCAGTCGGGCGATGAGGCCACTGCTCAGGGGCTTGGGATCACCACCGGAGTCAGCCTTGTCGACGGCTAAATCTGTTGAGGCAAAATTGGATGTGGGGGGCAATTGTTGCTGTTGTTGTTGTTGGGATTTCTTGTTGATATTTTGCCAGGAGGCCAGTATTTTGTCCCCGTTTCTCTGCTGCTTAGTCTCCTCATCGTCATAGTCATCGTCATCGTCGTCATCGTCGTCCTCGTCCATGTCTTGGCCATTGGCAACGTCATTGTTTGCTACCTTTTGACCCTGTCGACGCAGTGCACTTGCCTCATCCGCTTGTTGCTCAACCGGACGCATGAATTTGCGCAGTATACGCTGTGGTATCTCGGCGGATTTGTCATTTGCATAATTGTCCTCGTCCGGATCCGGGAATCTGCTGCCACCTGCCTTGGTGCGCACTTCACCGGAACCGTAGGGTCGTCGTCGTTGTTTAATGGTCATGTCCGAGGTCTGCAGCGATTTCGTAGTCTGTCCTTGTCCCCTACGTTGTTTGACTTTGGCTTTGGGGAATGGAATATGAATGGATTGGGAGTCGGATTGGGGATGGGGATTGGGTGTGGAAATAATGAGGTTGGAAATGGAATACAAAATGAATAAACAATTGAATAATTCAAATAATAAGTTAAGAAATAATTGTAAACAGTTTAAAAATACAAATTAATATAAAAGATAAATCAATCCGCTTTATTCAGTTAAACAGTATTAAAATAGAATCATGTATAAAAACTTTTAGAAATAACTGTATTCGAGGCAAGCGATTTGAGATAAGAACTTCCCACCTAGCATTTGGGAAGATCATTCTGTAAGAACTGAATTTGGAGAGTCGTTTTTAACTCCCCGGGAAGATTAAAAAATTATTAATCTTATGAGCGATTCAAAAAAACGTCCATAAAAAATGAGTCGCCTTTATGATCAAAATTCGATTAGTTCAAAGCATAACAACAAAATGCACAGCAATCGCCAATTGATCGTACTGGGGATTGAAACGAGATTTCTTTCATTAGAAGACTTAGAAACGAGTCGCGTATGTTTAAAAATATGACTCGAAAGTGATTCGAAACTGATTTAAAAAGGGGGTCGTAGGCGACTCCTCAAAAAGAGTCGCGAGTAGGGTATTTTTTTCTCCCGACGAAGGAGACATTTATGATCGTAAAATGAGCTCATTTATGACTATTTTAATCAGCAAGGGGACTCTAAAACGACTCGAGTATGATCACAAATGTTTGGTGGGTTGAAACACAAAAAGAAAACAAAATGAAACACATACACTTACTATAATATAATATAGATATATACACACACATATAGAAAATATATAGTACAATAGCTGAGGGGGAAAATGATGATAGGATTTGGCGTTTGAATTTTGAATAGTTTTCGTTACTATTATAATATTTTACAGACAGAAGAGTCGCCAATTGAAGCTGGAGAAATACTGGACACCAAGCTAAATATAGAGATAGACTACGCTCTACTTATGTACAGTTACTAAAAGCTCACTCACCTCCTGGCGCCACGACACGTAGTCGAGCGGATGCCTGAACACTTCCAGCTGGATTGGTGCCGACGCACTGGAACATTCCTGCATCGGAGTAGAGGAGTCCATGGATACGCAAATTGTGGCCATTGACGAACTGCATGTACTCATTGGCCGTGATGACATCGCCATTCTTTAGCCAGCGTATGCTGGGCTTCGGCTTGCCATGGATGGAACACTCCAGATTGAGGACATCCTTCTCGGATGCGGTCTTATCTCGCGGTGCCTGGATAAACTTGGGCGGCACTTGCACCTGCACCGTGGCCTGGGCATCCAGAGAGTCCACTATGTTACTGGCTCGACATTGATAATTGCCCGAGTCAATGTCCTCGGCACTGGAGATTTGTAGGGATCCGGTGCCGGTTATAGAGAAACGAGAATCGAGATGATTGAGATCGAGTTCCTCCCCATTCCGTAACCATTTGATCTGAGGCTTGGGCACCCCGTTGGCCACACAGTCCAGGGTGACGGTGTCGCCCTCAGTGACCGTCTTCGGGGAGGGTCCTACCAGGAAGGAGGGTGCCACCGCCTGATCCATGCCTGCCTCGGGCACCTTCTTGATGTTCAGATTCGTCTTGCTGCTCAGCCGAAAGGCGCTGCCCGAGGTGACATTGCACTGATAGGCACCACGATCACTGGCAGCCACCTCGTCAATCTCTAGCGCTCCATTGGGCAGCACCACCATCCGTAGCCGGTCCAGCGGCAGAGGCAAATCATCCTTGTACCACTGCACCGAATGCTTCAATCCTGGCTGCCACACATGATCCCCCACCATGCAACGGAAGTAGGCCGTCTGTCCGGGTAACAGATAAGTCTCGATAAAGTCCTGATTTAGCTCCGGCTGACGTGCAATCGCCACCAGAGCCGGTCGACTGAGCACGCTGCCAATGCCATCGGCACTTAGGAGACACTGATAGGCTCCGGTTAGTCCGCGATTCTCCTCCACGGAACTGATGTACAGCGATCCATTCTTGAGCTGTGTCCTAAACGTGTCACCGACAACGCCCAGATCCTGTCCGTCTGGTCCACGCCAGCGTATGCTTGTGCCAATGGGCGTGGCCTTGCCCTTGCCAGCGGCTTTGCCCGCGCACTGCAACAACACCGAATGTCCTTCGGGCACAACCGAATCCTGCGGCTCCACTGTGAACGTGAGTGCTGCAAATGAGGAAAGCAAGAGGACAAGTGGTTAAGTTAAGTTATTGTTCTCGTCGTCGTTGTCGAGTCGAAGTCACCCCCGAAGCGAAGTTGACCTGTACAGAGCACGCGCATCCACTTGACAGTCGGATGATGAGTCGGGTAGGCAGGCAGCTGCAGTCTGTCAACTTGTAAACATGCCTGAATAATTGAAGCTACGAAAGCACACCCACTACTCTCCCTTGCTCCCTACTTCCTCTTCTCGCTGCCAAGTCTTTTCTGAGGCCAGACAAATATTTGCATTTCCACTTTGGCTCCAGACCTGCCGCTGAATATCCAAACATTCTTTAATGGTAACAGCACAAATCTATTCTATCTTATCCATCCACCTGCTTCGACTTCCCCCAAGTCAGAGCCAAATTGTGGCTCTAAGGTTCATGGCTAAGTCTTAAACAGGGTGATTTAAGGTGCCGCTGGGCTGTTGCCTTCAACCTTTGAGCTGAAGTTCAGATAGGAAACTGAGACAATGTGATATCTGTTGAAACAGCTGTAGGCCAATCTTTAACAGAGATAAGCTCAATCTTTTAAAGGTTTCAAACAACATTAGTTCAAATATACTAAAATAAAAGTTATGCTTTGCAAATAGAGTATTTAATGGATTATATGACATCGAATCCACTTGGGAAACATTAATTAGCAATGCATTTATCTAGCAAAATTCTCATTGCTTGCTGCTGCTTTAATGTTATATATTTGAACAGCATTAATTAGGCATCCACAAGGACTTCAGAGCCTGGTGGTCTTTTCTAATTTGCAAAATTTATCCAGCTGAGCTGAGCAACTGAGCGGAGTGGTAGAAGTGGGGAGTGGGCAGATGGTGTATACAACATTGAGGCAGGTGCAGCAACTTCTTCGGGGGTTCATTTAATGCCCGTCTCTCACACCTACCTACCCTCCTACCCTCAACGCGTCAGCATTCCAGTGTGTTGACCTCAACGAGTTTCAACCTTTGAGTTTGACTTGAGCCAAGTATGCTGGCAATTTGCTTGCTTTTGTTCTGCTTCCGCCACGTTTCAGGCTCTGTTCTCTGCAGTTTACCAAGTTTACGAAGCGTGCCAGAAATCTCTCTCCCTCTCTGTCTGTCTCCCTCTATTTGTGTCGATGCTTCTCGACTTTATTAGGGTAACATATATATACATTTATGTGTAGTATATATACAAGAGCAGTAGCTACTTTGATGGATCTGCAGTTAATGCATTCGGCAACCTGAGACCACATCAATTGCCTTACTCTCTGCTCTTTCAATTTGTATTTCAATATTCATTTTCATTTCTATTCCATTTCAGTCTGGTTAAGTCATGCATTTAAAGTCGCGTCATGCGGTTTTTATAGGTTCTGGCAGCTGCTACACTCTTCAACTCTCTCCTCTAACAGTTAGCAGCGTAGGAGACGTTTTTCGCGACCCATTGACTGTCACATTGCACTTTGCACATTTCAGTGCAGACATGATTTTGTACACTTTAAAAAATTACATTGAATTTTGTCTGACTTGCAAGGGAGAATGTATAATCGATTGCGGATTACTCAAGTTAATTAAATTGTTGCATACTTCTAGGTGCTTGCACTATATTGCTGGTCTGATTTCTGATTTAACCATTTATTACAGCAATTAATAGTTATTATACACAAAGTAAGCTATATCTTAAAGGCTATAGTACGATGATAAAATGCTATCTTCGGAAACTTGAAGTTTTAGTAGATCGCTTAGCTTGAGAGTCTCAATATTCGAGTCGGCCATTTCAAAATGCGTTTCGGAGCATTGCGATGCTCCTGGCTCCTTTAAGGATGCGTTGTCATAGGTACGAGTGCGGTGCAGTAAAGTGGTATTTAAAACTTCAGAGGCCTCAAACGTTTTCCGTGGATTCTGAAAACCCAAAAACACATTTGTGTCCAGGCTAGGGTGTCGACCCAAGGGTGGCTTCATTTTCAAATCATTCACTTTAGATTCTTGTATTTTTATTTTGTTTTTAAGCTCGCCACCCTCCTCGTTCAATTCCATTTCGGATTCAGAGGACTCCTTTGTAGTTTCCTCTTTGGGAAATCTGCCCATATAAGGCCGCTGCAAGAGCTCCGACGGCTGACAATCAAATGACATCATTTCGCTAAAGATGACATCCCGCATAATGTAAAAGTCGCCCAAGACATTCTTGACAAATGTGCGCATTAGTCCAGCGTAGACATCCGGCCATTGGGCAACGGACAGTAGGCACCACAGTTGATACGAATTAACGCCAAGTGGTGCACCTAGCATGGACTTCTGCAGATACTCCAGGCTAGAGAGCAACATGTAATCTCCGCGATGGCTCGCCATTATGTCCGGCTTCTCGCATTGTGGTGGGGTGAAGGGTGCATAACGGCACAACTGGGCGCAACCCCATAGGTAGGGCACTACATTGCGATTGTCAATAATATAATCGTAGTTTTGATTCGATAGACGATAGAATAGAATGAGACGACGCACCAAATCGAGGTAGCGCTGGAAAAGCAGTAGAGCTGCGGCCACAGTATCCTCACCTTCCAAAATGCCAGACTTGAAGAGGCCGCATAAAAAGAATAGGAACATTAACTCATTTCCCGGACCATATTCGTAGTTTTTTAAGCTGCCAAAGGAGCGTGTCAAGTACTGGGCCAATTCATTGATGTGCTTGCAGTGCGGCTTCACTACTTTCTCGAGCTGGGAGAAGAGCTTCTCCTGCACCTTAAGCAACCAGTTGCGGTAGGCTTTATGACATTTAAAGCGTAACGACTGCGCCGAATCCGTTGATACCATTGTGGTCTCTCCCACACAACGCATCAGCCCTTGGCCGACTCCCAAAGGATGATACTTATAGACCAATTGATCCAGCCAACTAAAAATTTTACACAATTTCTTCATTTGCAGTGTGATTACAAAATTGTCTCCTCCCTGTCGGTATCCCTGTATCGCTACGCTTGTGTTATTAATATATGTCAGCAGATCATAGTACGCCTGAGACCGCTTCCAATTACCCAGATCCGCTGCACTGCGTATGCGCTTCGTAAAAATGCGTTGTTCAAAGTACGATGCCTTAAGGGTATCGTCAGTCGGATCAGTTATCTCGTACATAGTTTTAATATTGGTTTGTGATTGAGTTGTGTGTGTTACACGTTTATATTATGTCATTACAATACTGACATTTAAGGAAAGTATAGCTATTCTAGTGGGAAATTGTTTGTGAAATTGAAAAACTTTTCAAGTAGTTCTGTGCATAGAGTATTCCATAGAGTAATTATTCCTGATCAGCATTTACAGTCAAGTCAGCATAGCCCTGTTTATCACACGCAGATCAAGCTTATTTTACTCTACGCTTTACGTTCGTTTTCGTTTTCGCCGACGATCTACGTTTTGCGCTCTTCGTCTTTTTGCCGAATGCCTCATTAAGCTTGTCACCTTCTTTGTATATTGTATGCTTTGCTCTCTTTCTCTTATCGTTTCTCTCCCTCCCTCGATGTCTGTCTGTCTAATTGCAGCTGCATTTTGATTGACATTTGCTCTTTCGAGTCCATTGTTTTGGTATTGTATTTCATCATGCCTCAAAAAATGGGTTCAAATTTCGTGATACCTGCATTTTTGTGGCACTTCTCAATTATGTGCCACGCCCGCATATGCCATGCCAATGGGGCGGAGACCAGCTGCATTTATTTGAATATGATTTTCATTTTCAAAAAGAAAAAAAAAATATGCCAAAATCATAAAAACATAATGGAGCTCTAAATCAAATGAAGACATCGGACACAATCAGAATACGTAAACTCGACGGGGAGCGCAATCAATTAAAATTGTTTTTATTGCTCGAATTGATTTTTATTGTTTCTACATTCTATCTATCTATCTGTAGATATAGAGTCAGACAACCTATTGCTGCGCGTAACATTTTCTGGATACATTTCTAAAGGCAAATTGAGGTTATCTCTCGACTCCCCCTACCATTCTCTCTCTGTCTGGGAAAAGCGCTTCTGAATATATGTCAATTGATTTGAGTGTTCGATTCGCTTCGTGAAAGTCTCTTATCAAAGAAATGCAACTGTCGCCAGTTATATATATAAAAAAGAGTGGAGCAGCACTGTGGAATGGGGTGAAAGGTTATGTGTGGCAACTGCCACAAATTAAATCTGGCATCATTTATTTTCATATGTCTAAAACAAGCAACCAAAAATCAAATGAGCGTTAATTAAATGCTAATTGAAATAATTAATTAAATGCAAAGCGGGATAGACAGACAGGGAGAGAAAGCAGCGTACGATAAGGACACTTTGCTGCTTTCTCTTGCCACACATTGAAGTTGCAATATGGCGAATGTCTCTGGCTCAGCTTTGTAATCAAATTTCGTAAATTTAAGAAGTTTTGGTTAAATTTCGTAATGCTGCCATTAGCAGAATACTTCTCTGACTGCTCTCACTTCCTCTCACTCTACAACCCCCCCGAAGTTACAGTGGGTGTGGCATATGAAAACTTTGTCCAGCTGCAGGAACTAAACTCCTGTTGTCGTTGGAAATTAAATGAAGCAAAAGTTGCTGCTGTTTTTTGCTACAGTTTCTCTGCTGTTGGCCAATATGCCACATGCCTCGTCATGTCAACTGATGAGCTGCCAGTCATCTAGGCTGTCCGCCTGTCTATCTGTCCGTTTGACTGTCTGCCTGGCTTCCTGTGCGACACTAACTAGACATTTGTATGTGTCGAAGTTGTTCTGCAATCCATTTAAGTGCATTTCTCAATAAGCAGTAATATGTGTAGCAGTTTAAAAACTTCAAATACTTCTTCATAATTACATTTAGTTTAGAATTGAGTTACGCAATTTAAAGTCGAAACATTTCTCAAAATATTTAAAAACTGTCGAATTCCTGTTGAATACTTTATGCGGAACAACTTCCCGCAAAAAATTTTGTGTTAATATTTTATGCATTTTTAGTAAACTCTTGTTTGTCCTTTGTTTCAGCGGAAACCGGAAAAAAACTACAGGAAAGAGGAGAGAGAAAGAATTTTGCATTATTTTTATTATGCGCTTACCCCTAACTAACGGTTTTGAACTCTCACCACAGCCTTTGACTAACCCTCTTAACCATTGGCAAATTTAACGGAGTTTTTACTTGCATTTTTTACGCTTGAAAGGACTTGCTATACCCGTTATGCGCAGAGTTGGGGTATATATTGTGTGTTGCTATATATACGACAGCCAGCAGACAAAAGTTATAGCTTTTGGCAGATTTTTTATCATGCTGGCGCCTATAAGTATGCTGTGTTTTTTAACAGTTCAGTTTAAAGTTAAGTCTGCGGGTATTTCGTAGTCAAACACACGATTTACTTGTATTTGCATTCATTGAAGCGTAGAAGTAGGCTGTAAAATTGTATAGCGTACAAAGAGTACCGAATGCAAATCCTCATACACTCCACTCTTTACATTTTCCCACCCATTTGTTGTTGGCAAAGAGAAATGCAAATATTGTGGAAAAAGAAAAAAAAACAATAACTTTAAAAGTTGTGAAGGGATTTACATGCAGAATCAACGAAATGCACAACAGTAAAGTATTTCAGATTTTGGATATCTGGTTACCATTCTGGTATCAGAGACCCCATTAGAGCTGCGAGTCAGCAGAAATTGTTGCAGTAGTATGTGGGCTTCTCTCATATATCATATATATATATATGTATGATAAACTGTCCCACCACTGTCTGCACCACTACTTCAGCTGGGACGAAGGAAGCGTTTAATATTTATTTTAATTAACGAAATAAAAGCATAAATATTTGTACGTTTAAAAAATGATAATGACTTGATGTGGCTTAATTGAGTTGCCAGCAATTCTTTTTCCCTCGGTACCAGTTCCACTTTCAGTTTCCCTTTTTTCTTCTCCCTTTCCCCTCTTCTCCCTCTCTCTCTCTCTGCCTTCTTTTATGGGTTGCGAGTTTTGAGTTTGCTTTAATTACGAGTGCTGAAAGTCGTTTCTTGCTCATTGAATCAAATTAAACAATTAAAATTTCTGTGAGATTTGAGTATAGAAAAAAAAGCTGAGTTGATGAGTTGATTTTTAAATTGTAGCCAAAGAAATTGAATTAAAATATCTTGTTTTGGGATATGGGAGTAAATTTTTGTTTATTATTAAATATGCGATCAACTAAATTGACTTTAATTGTTCGAAAATGTTGCAACTTGAGCAGCAACAAAAGAAGCACTCAAAAGTGCAAGTCACGCACATGAAATGTTAAATTTACATAATCTTTAGATACGGCCAATCGATTCGAATGGAAGTGCCAAACAGAGTGCAGCAGCTGCAGTGAAAGAGGGGAAAAGGGAGAGAAGAGTAGATAAGACTGCAAGCAGCGAGGGCAGTTCATAAGTTAACCAGCTCAGTAAAAGTAAAAAAAGTAAAGACAGTGCTTTAACATTTAAATAAAGCTATTCCTTGCAGACTTTTTAAACTGCTAAATTAAAGTATTAAATACTATCAAAGTGCTAGACGTCATGTTGAATATAGTGAACATGGCTAATGCTTTAAACCATGTCAACGCTGGCTGTGAAAGCAGCGACAACTGCAGTCAGTTTTGGCCAGTTTCTGTTTCAGTTCCAGTTCCAGTTCTTCTCTATGGCCAGCAGCATGAATATTTATGATTTTCCAATGAATTTGCATATTTTACGATCTTTCATTTGCAAGCGATAAAAATAAGCAACAACAACAACAGCAACACGCTAAGCAGATGCCACAGCAGCAGCAGCAGCACAGCAAGAGCCAACAGCTTGATTCCTTGTACATGTCCACATCCACATCCACATCCAGGTTCAGTTTCTGTATCAGGTTTAGATTCAGCTCCACAGCAGCATCCAAACAGACAATATGCTAATTTTTTATGTCAACAGCCGGAGTAAAGAAAAAACAACAACAACAACAACAACTACAAAAAGTAAACGATAAAAAATTAGCAGTTCGTAAGAAAAACGCTGTCAAAACTTTTCATGCAGCTTTGCTTGATTTTCCCCACATTTTGATGGCCAACTGCACGTACTTGTTTTCTTTTAGGCTTAAATCAATTGGCTAATTGCTTGGACTTGTGGACACGCCCCAACGCCAAACTAACGCCCTCGACCTGGCATGGCAAAAACCAATCAAATTTGCATTTGGCCAAAAGAGAAAACTAAAAGAATAGAAAAGAAAATTTGCAAAAATGCACAAAAAATTCGTTTGGTCAACGCAAACACGCAAAAGACGCGCGCAATTAGCCAAAATTGTATGTACGAAAGCCACAGCAACAACAACAACAACAACAACAACAGCAGCAGCAGCAGCAGCAAATATTTAAAGAAGCAGCCAACAAATGTGGCTATCAAGAGGCCAAGATCTACAGAGAGCGAGAGAGAGAGAGAGAGAGCGGGAGGAGGGAGAGAGGTAGCGAGAAAAGGCCATTAGAGCGGGCTAATGGTGGCACCTTTTAAGGCTAAATTGGGCAACCAAAATGCAACAGCAGCAGCAGCAGCAGCAGGGGGGTGGAGTAGAGGGGAAACCATGTGTCGAGTCCAGCTGAAGCCTTCGTCTTATCGCCAGTGAAATTTATGCGCAGCAGCCCAAGACTGCTAAGGGTTAAAATGTGCTGCCAATAAGCCAGGCCCCAAATGCGGGCCAGCAAATCGCTTAAATCGTCTTGGCCCAATCTACATAGACCCAGCAGAGCCCGAGTGCTTCAGACCTTAGTACAGTGTACACAGTGTACTCAATTGCATTTGCATTTCGCATTTCTCGCTAGGGACCAAAGCTCCGCCAATTGGCAAATGCAACTGCAACTTCAGTTGCCTGCTGCCTTGGCTATCGGAAAATGTGCATCGCAACTCTCGCGACCCAGAGCCTTGGGGCAACGAAACGAATAGTGAGTGCCCCAATAGACGGATATAACAACAACTATAGCCAGCTTCAACTGCAACTATAGCTCCAACTCCCACTGCAACTCAAAAACAGCTAGCTATCGATTTTGGCCTGGCTTGTGTTGATATTCCATTTGGTTAGCCAAACGAACACAAAAAGTTGTTGGCGGAAATGTTGCATCGTTAATCCCCACCAATACCCTTAACCCTCTCCTCCTTCACCCCTCACTCCCTACACTGCAACTGTTGTGCGTGTGAATTCGATTCGTTGACTCTCCAAAATGGGCAGCGGTGTGTGAAATGCAGCAAAAGCCAAAGGCAGCTGCGAATGCAAATTGCATTGCCAAGTGCACAGCGGAAAGCAATTGCAGTCTATCTCTTTCCTGCCATCTCTCTCCCTCTCTCTCTCTCTCGAGCTTATTTAATTTAATGGAGAGGGGAAGGGAAGGGGAAGCGTTTTCAAGCATGTGCGTCTGGGCAAACTCAATCGAACTCGCGCAATCACTTAATGAAGTCGATTACTCAATATTATGGAAATGCATTGAAATCTCAACATTATATCGATTATAATAGTTTTGAATAAGTAATAAAGTCTGTAAAGCATTTACAGAATCTGAGCTAAAATGCAATTGAGATGTTAAGAAGAAAACTCTTAACAAATTGAAGTATGATTAGATACTCGAAAGATAGTAAAGTAATTGGATTACAACATAGATACAGGCAGAGAACAATAAAGTGCTGGAAAAAGAAAACAAAAATAGAGTGAAAAAGTGGAATAAATAGATGGAGCATATTAGATGGATAGCCATATAGCTAAAGAGAATATAGATAAAGGAGGGAGGAGATAAAATATATAGATTGATGGGACACTGAGAGTGTAATGGAATGCTCAATAAAAATGTAATGGAAAATGTAAATGAAAACAGAAATACTAGAAAAGTTTAAAGCTAGTTAAGTTAACTGAATAAATCCATCATATATATTAGTATATTACAAATAATTGCACCATATATTATAAGTGCAATTTTTTATACCCTCTGAGGGGTATATTGGGTTTGTCAGAAGTATGTAACAGGCAGAAGGAGGCGTGGCAGACCCCATAAAGTATATATATTCTTGATCAGCATCAACAGCCGAGTCGATATAGCTATGTCCGTCTGTCCGTCTGTCTGTCTGTCTGTCTGTCTGTCCGTCTGTCCGTCTGTCCGTATGAACAAACAGATCTCAGAGATGGTAAGAGCTACAAGTTCGAACTTGGTCAGTATCGATCACATATTTAGTCAGGCAATACAAGAATCTTTTTTTTTTTTGATGCCACGCCCCGTTCGCCCACAATAAGCGAAAAACCAGACATACCTCGGAAAAAATACATGTTTTTGGCGAATATCTCGGTAACTATAATACCTAGGGACACAAATTTTGGCATGCAAGTTGCAAGATGCAATATATAGATAATGCCATCAACATTTTTTGGATGCCACGCCCCCTTTGCCCACAATCGCGTTGAAACTTCGAATGCCTCTGGCTCACTTATTTCTTAACGTATACTTTTGTAACTTGGTGTATAATTAGAGACAAATAATATCGAGCAATCCTGAAAATTGCATCAAAATCGGATTATAATTAAAAAAGTTTGTCATACAAACTTAAATTTTTATCGCAATAGCAGTGCACTGCTTTCGTTTAAGCTGGAGTGTTTATAAGCAGTGCACAAGCAGTGCTTTTGTATTTAAAGCTCACTCAGTGCACTGCTTGTAAGCAGTTCAAAATGAACTCATATAATTGGAAACGAAGCTCAGAGGGTATTACACGGTCGGCATGCCCGACTGTCATTTTCTTTCTTGTTGTAGTTTGCTCTTCAATGTTTGTGAACAGATTTCCGCTTTTGGCCACATTTCAATTAGTACCACAAGTAACATTAAATGCTTTAAAACGCGGCTTTGCTGCTGCCGCAACATGGTTAAGGAAAACGCTTGCTCGACTACAAAATACCTATAACAAAAGTTGCTTAATGTCACTTTAATGTACAGTTAGAAGAACCTTTTATAAACAGCCTCCTTCTAATAGTTATAAAAACGTCACACATTCTTCACACTTGTTACACAACTGACATGACAATGAAACCAATATACCCCAACTAAACAAGTTGACACATTAAAAGCTCCGGATGACAACACCAACGATAACAAATTGCAGACGAGAGTGTGTGTGTGTGAGACAGAGACAGAAAGAAGTGTTATGCTTGGGTGTAGAGATTTTAAGTGAAAAGGCGACAGGATAAACGCAGCCGCATGCGACATCAGGATGCCACAACAGCACAACCTTTAAATCCTATCTACGCCCCCACGCCCACCCCGCCCGCACTCCGTGTGGCACTTACGCTGTCTGTGCTTCACCCGGGCGACACGAAATGCTGCACAAATATAATTATAAACGTCTGCCTACCATTAGACCCCACCACCACCCAGTACCCATTATCCAGATGCCTCTCTTCCTACTCCTCCTACTCCCATGCTGACCCTGATTGTGTCTGGCCTTTCTCCCCCTTATAATGCGAAATTGTCGCATCAAGTGAAAACATGAATGGACATGCACAGCGCACAACAGAGTGTAAAAGTGACCAAAAGGGAAGCCTACGCTTTGTCGTTTCATTTCCCATTTGAGTTGAATTTTGACATTTGCCAGTTGGATTTAAAGTCAACATTCAATCGATTTGATAGCCTCTTTCCTCTTCCTCTTTCCTTCCCCCACCGTTTCTCCTCGTCCCTCTCCCCGTTTCCATTGCAGTCGTAAACCTATTCAAAAGCAGCTGCTTTCAATCAGTTTCGTATTCTCTTTTATAACATTTCAATTATGCTAATTACATGCAGCCATCAAACACCTAATGGCTATTGGCCAGGATTTATGTGCTTGGCCCATACCAACACCAACACCAACACCCACGTCTCTCTCCCCACATCGCCCCCCTTTGCTGCCATTCAATTGTCTAAGTGTCTGTCCTCCTGTCTATTCCTTCACTTTGTCATTGAGCAATTGCGGTTTTCAGCTAATTTATGAGCTTACCAACGCCAATTCCCCGACTCTCCCTCAATTCCCGGACTTTTACTCCCAGCTCTACCTTTCCCACTGCCCCGTATTTTCTTCCTGCGGGTTTTTGTATCCCTCTGCTGTCGTTTGAGTTGGATTTCCGACTGCGCATAAATAAAATACAGCTCTAGTTTTTATATGCTGCACCACCAAAAATGAATGAAAAAGCCAATGGACTTTCGGTGGAGTTTTCCACTGGGAAGTAGGCGCAATTTTGTACAAGGAATGTGCGACTTTAAGATGAAACGAAAATGGATTTACCAGAATTTCACGATAAGTTTAATTAGGTATATTAGCCTTTTTTCGGAGGAAATTTTTTAGAGTTTTTTAATGCCAGTACATCTGATATTTTGTCTGTCGATTCCTAAATTTCGATAGCTATTCAAAGCTCCTAGGGCTCATCTTTCATCTCAGATTACAGCAATAATACAGGGCATCCTGTTGTCGAGAAATGCTTTCCTTAGCTTGCTAGTTTTCCGTAAGGGATTATTTCTAGCACTAGCCGAAAGGATAGCTCTATAGAATGCTTTTATGGGCGTGTATATTGAGCTGAGCCATGAAATTGAGGCAAATGGCGTAAATGAAGTGAGCAGCAGGAGGAGGGAACAGAACAGCAACAGGAGAAGTGGAAACCTTTGTACTCTAACAATGGCAATACAAAGCAAGCTCAAATTACACAAGGAACTGGGAATAAGACAGGACTAAAAAGATAGAGAGAGCGAGAGAGAGAGGGAAAGGGAGCACAGGGAACAGAGCTCAGCTGGAGTTGAAGTTGTCTACGATTGTCATCTATATCTATGGCACATAATTTGAGTAAAACAAATTTTATTATGCACGGCGACAAGTTTATCGCCTAAAAGATACGCAGAGAATTGCGTATAGTTTTTGTGAAAAGCAAAGAGAGACAGAGAGAGAGAGAGAGGGAGGGAGAACAATGTAAGCACAGGAGAAAGACATGCAGATACCCGAGATCCCAATCCCAATCCCAGTCACTAGCACAGTCTCAATCCCAACCCCCATTACCATTCCTATGTGACCAGACAATATAATAAAGCATGCACAATGCGAGATCTTTCGGCATTGTTTGAGGCAAACGGAGCGCCACTCCAGAGAGAGCGAAAGAGAGGAAGAAAGACAGTGAGTGAGACAGACTGTCGACCACATAAATAATGGTGGCTTCAGGCCGAGCACAGACCGAGGCTCTGTTATCATAAGCCAACTGGGCTTGCATACAAATTGGCAAATGGAACGAGCCAAGCTGCAGTTTAACAAGAAATGCGCAAACGACAACGACAAAGATGACATCGAGAGACATAACGCTATAGAGAAAAGAGAGAGAGAGAGAGAGAGCAGAGCAGGACAGACTCAAGAAAGAAGCGCCTTTTTGAGCCACTTAAATAGCTGCTGGCTGTGTAATAAAGCCAAGTCGCCAAGCAGCAGCCAATAAACGCTTGGGCCAAGTTAGCAGATTGGCAGCAGATTCTTTGAGTTACTTCGCTACTTAATTTAAAACATCAACTTGCCTCCGCAATGCGTACGCCAAGTGCCTGATTAAAGTTTTATCAGCCTGCAGCAGGCAGCGCGCATTGGGAGGCGGCAAAGGCACGCCCACTTTGTGCATTGTTGCGTCATTCAAGTTGGCTGCTTGCAACGTGCAACAAAAGGGCAACGGACGGAGTCAAATGGCTAAAAAGTGCTGGGGAGCAGCATCGTTTTACGTTCTTTCAGAATGAGTATGAGTATGTATTATTCATCTTATGTTTTTGTTAACTCGATGAATACAGATTGCATAAGTTGCAACATTCTCAATCTCTTGGATCGTTAATCATCACATCACACACAGCAGAGGCATTGTCAGCATCAGCTTCACTTCTTTAGAAACTTGTTGCTTACAAATCTCTCCTCCTCTGGAGCAGCAGAGGGAGAAAGAAAAACCTTATCCAACATATGCTTCAGTTTCAGTTTCGATTTTCAATCAATGCACAACGTTTTTTGTTCTCTTTTGTTTTCCTCTGGCTCAAGGAAAAACCTCTTTTCTCTGGTGTTAAGCCATTCAAACAGTTTATGACGCGTTTTGTGCTTCAAGAACTGTGCACTGTTCAAAATTATTGCCTTTTGAACTCAAGAAAAGTTGTATAACAAATTGTATATTAGAATTGGGACTTCTTTAAGCAGGTCTTTCAATATAAAATATAATAAAAGTTAAAACCTTCTTTTTTTACAGTGTATGCTGAAGATGAATTGCTTAGAAATTGTGCTTAGATCCGCTTAAGCGAGAGAGCAGAGACAAAAGGTGATAGCTGCTCTATCGACAGCCTGCACAGGATTACCAAGCAACTTGTTGTTCTTAATACCCTGTGCTCAATGATGCGTAAAGGGTATGCTTAACACAACACAAGGTACATTAAGAATCTGTATCTAGATGAGATATGAAATGATAAATGTTGACAACTAAGTTGCCACAATGGAGGTCAGTCTGTGCTCAGGGTTGCTTTACTCTCTCTCTCTCTCTCTCTCTCCAACCACTTAGTTTCATTGTAATCGAAAACCCGTTATTGTTATCGATTACAAACTGCGATAAGATATGACAACATAACTTTTACAATACCACAAACTCGTTTTGGGGCGAGTTCAGAGCCAGAGTCAGAGAATCGGAGTGCAACTGCCGCCATGTTGATGGCTAACTAACTGATAAGCCTTATCGAACTGTGTCGCTGCCACAAGCTGCCACAAGTTATAAATCAATTTGCAGCTGGTAGATTTTCAATGATACCAAGAAACGAAGCAGCAGCAGACTCAACAAAAGGGTCTTAAAAGAGTAAAAGCTGAAAATGACTAAATGCAAAGCAAAAAAACCTCTTAAACTGTAGAGTTTTCCATTGAGGCACATAAGCGGCTTATGTGTGAGTGTGTGTGTGTGTTGCACGATGGTTTAATTAGCAGTTAGCTGAAAGTGTTACTTAGTATGCTGGGGATAGTATACTCTATAAAAAATAATTGATTTAAACGAAGAAAATATCAGAAAATTCAGACTTTACTCAATTGTTTAGCTTGTGTCTAATACTCCCCATGACAGCAAGTCGGCGACATAGGGTATAATCAAAAGAAGGCGACGACGACTGGTCAGTTGAACTTGGCGTCAAAGCGACGCGACAAGCAGCATATCGGACATTGGCATGGCAGTTGGAGTTCGAGTTGGAAGGGGTAGTTAAGGCACGTGCTCTACGAGTGCCACAAATGAGGTGTACTTTTTAGCTGGCTAAAGCATATAAGCTTATAGACGCTTTAGAGAGAGAGAGAGAGAGAGAGAGAGAAAGAGTAGTGAAAGCACTAAACAAAAATGTTCTTCGGTCACGCCGTGTGGCATGCAGCAACCAATTAAGTTTACTCGCTGCGCTCCCGATCAATCATTCAATTACTCGTTCATTGCTGCACTTACTCAATTCGTACGCTGCTCACTCGCTTTAAGGACCTGTGAACACACCTGTAAAGGCTCAAACTATAGACCATATAATTTTCCCTTAATTTGACATTTGTTCAGTGCCCCTCGCGCGTCTACCCTGTCCTACCCTGCCCCCTGTTATCGAAAACTCCTGCTTCCATTTCGGTGGCAGAGTTCAATGTGCTACGTTTAAGCCGACATGTACACTAGTCTCGTATTCTTTCTTTCTTTCTTTCATTCGTTTTGCTGCCCACTGCAAATGACACCGACCACATGCAGTTTGCCGTTTCTTCTGCTTAACTCGTCGCTTTTCCACTTTTCCGCTTTTTCACTTTTCCGCTGCGTCTGTCTGTCTGTCTGTGTGCATTGTCCTTTTGGCATCCTGTGACGCCGCTGCTTACACACAACTTTTGCATTATGAAATTGTAAATGTTGCCATATATATAAATAAAAGCGTCTGCGAGGGAGCCTGGTATGTGATGACTTACACTGTATAACATGTAATTTGGTCTAGAAAATACAGCTTACAATCAGAGACTCAGTTTCTGTTTTGTTAACTTTTATTTTCTTACTATTTTGAATTTCGTTGGCATAACTTATGCAGCACAGTGTAAATTCCTACCAGCATGAGACAAAAGTTTTTGTTCTCCACTAAAACAAAGCGACAACTTTATGTTGCATAGTGTTGAGAGCGAGTAGAAGTAGAAGTAGAATATAAGACAACTGCTTGCGTTGTTATGCTTTGAAACAATAAGCTAAAGAATTTAACATTTCATGGCTTCAACTCATGTTGTCTAGTGTCCGTTTAGAGCTAGCAGTACGGTAAAAAAGGTTTAGAAGAAAATGCTTCACAGATGGCGACCAAATAAAAGTTTTTCTTTCCTCTACTCTCCCTCTTCGACTTCCACTCCCTATCCCCCCTGAAAGCAATTTAACGCGCGACTTTAGTACAGTTTTCTTCTTCTTGTCTTTCGATTTTGATTGCATTCCTCATTGTGGCATGAGGAATTAAATTCTTATCAACGCAGACGACTTCATCTACAGTTATTCTTGCTTCTTTATCTCCCCGCCCTTCTGTGGAGCAAAAACTTATTATATTAAGCGAAAAAGATTTGTCTACATTTATACCCTTATTTATTTGCCTACGCAGTATATTGGTTCTTGAGTTTAATATATCTATAATATAATATCATATAATATATTCATGTATTCTTATAAACTGAAAATTTGTTCCCCAATAGGAAAGGTACTGGGTCAGGTACCAAATATGTGCTAAAGTTATAGCTTGAAAAAGGTCAGTTTTAGGGTGGTTTAGATGAGGGTTCTATGAAATATGTGCTAACTGAATTCAATTATATTGATTTTATTAGGTTTGTTAGTGATCTGATGAGATTTTTTTTAGCAGCCCAATCTCAGTTCACCCCTGAACTCTGAGGGTTACGTTGAATCGGGTTGAGTTCCGAGTCAGGTGATAGGGTGTCTGTAAGCAGGTCGCGTGCCTGCATCAATTGTGTTATAAATAAGGGATGGCATAAGGGTATATGACGTGACAGCTTCTTTAGTTCTTTTGACAAACTATAATTCCCTCATGTTTTATCGATTCTATTCTAAATTCTCCGAAGTTACGCATTAAAAGACAATAAAAAAGCGAGATGTAGAAAATTTTGAGAAATAAAAATCATATATCTATAGAATTAATAGCCAGTTGTTAAACTTTCAAATTGATCTATGCATTTCACAGTTGACTGCGACTGTAGTTTTCCCCACTGTCGCCTCCTCGCTCCTCAACCGATCTCAGCGTTCATTTGATGTTTGGTGCCGTCGTGCCCCAAGTTGCAGGCACTCCACTCCGTCTTGCATATGCCCCGGGTCTTTGGGCTGTGTCAAAGAGCGCGCCAGAAATAATAAATTTATGATTTATCGAAAGCATATGCTTTCTTTAGGCCTCGTTCCCTCTTTCTGTCCTTCTCTCTTGCTTTTTGTCTCGCTTTCTTTCAGGAAGTTCTGTGCATTGCAGTTGCCTAGTTTCGTGTGTAGATTTTGAGTGCCTCATTTACGTAATTTTCAATAGAATTCTAAACCATTTTTCATTATTGTTTCTACTATTACAAATAAACTTTCCAATTGAAAGCACTTTGATTTCAAATGAAGCACATTCTTAACTTAAAGAATGCTTTGAAATCTAAGCAAAAGCTAACTAATACTGTTCCTCGTGCAGACCAAACGAAAACAACTACGAACCTGAAATTTTTAAGCAGCATTATTTAAGATTTAAATCGTTCACAAGTATACTAGAAGCTGTATATTTTTATATAAAACAACTTTCCACTGCACTCCACATATTTTGACTGCATTTCTGTTAGTTCTCTCTCTTTCTCTTAAATGACAGATGACATTGAAAACAAAACATCCCTCGTATTACCCTCGAAATGGCTGAAGAAGACAGATGTTTCTTTCCAAAATTTCTTGCCCTCTTGCAGCTGTTGTTGCAGTATCTCTAGATCTTCTCCATCCCTGGGGAGCTTTAGTCAAATCATAAGTCATGCCACATCGAATACATTTAAATTTATGATCTTTAAGCGCATTTCGATTTCACACATTTGAACACGCAACAAAAAGCGGCAAGCAGCGGCAGTCAAAAGGTTGTCTATCAGTTGCAACTAATTGAAACTAAAACAACAATTGCAACTAAGCAACATACATGTGTGTATAAATGTTATTTAAGAAGACATACACAAACACACACTAACTGTACAGTGAAGACTCTCAAGAAACACTCAGAATAAGTATTAAGAGCGCCTCGGGAGAAGTTCAGTCAAAGATATGCTATATATGTACATAAGGGGAATTATAATTTAACAGCATTAAAACAAATTAAAGCGCCCAAGCGGAAGTTGCCACAAGCTGCTGCAACAACAATGTGTCTGAATGTCTCGAAGAACTGCTACAAAAATAGCTGGAAATATTCAAATTGATTGCAACTTTCTCGACACCAAAACACTGAATTATGCCTAAGGTTAAGTGTCGCTGACAGATTTTGACACATGAGGCAGCAACAGAGAGACAGCTGGCCGTGTGGCAACAATCAATTCAATATTTCATTTCTGTTGCATCATTGTTGTTCAATTTGTACAGCAAATGTGAAAGTAAATGTTTTTAAAGTTTGCCAACTGTAATCAACCGAATTTTAAGTCCTTTACTAATTAACATATGTTTGTTTGTTATTGTTGTTGTTGTTGCTGCTGCTAGTAGTTTGTTGTTGTTTTAAGTCCTTTCTTGTCTACTTGTCGGTGTGTTCACAACACATCTGTTCGGCTCGTTTCGGCTCTGTCTGGTCTAACTTTATGCACAAAACATTGTTGCAACAACTTGGCAACAGAGCTCGTTGCTTGTGCCTTACAAATTAATTACCTACACAGACACATAGAGATAACATTTAGCTATAGAAAGGCGGCATTATTTCTAAACTCCTGCTCTTTCGGCTTCGAGTTACGTGCGGTTCTTTCAAATGGAAACGGTTGTGGCATGCAGAATGAAGAGTGTGTTGTGGGGTATATCGAATTCCGTGACTGCTTTCTTCAATGTAATTCTTTCAATTGAAATTAATGTTCTATGGTTTCATGACGACCACACACACACGCACAACAGTTAACTGTTTGGCTATATTCCATGTTCCCAACGATTCCCATTAAAGTTGCCTAGAAAAGGTTATTTCAACATTGTGGTAATTTATTATAACTATAAACAATTGTTTATATTTAATATAACCATATGTTCCAAATTAGTTAAGATTATCTAACTAAAAAATTTCCTAACGATTCCTCAAATTCCTATAGCTTCCACAAGTCTAGCATACTTTAAACTCTGCTACGTTATCGTCTCACTTAAATCATTTCCTAATGCTCGATTGCAAAATGAAAATGAATGAATGAGAAAATTGTAACTGAATTGAGAAATTGGTTTGGTCAGGAAACACGCTGCTCATTCAACTGACCTCTTCCTGTCTCCATTCCGTACGGACCTTGCTCTTTCCCCCGCATTTCCCCGCTCTTACAATAGGGACACGACCCTTTGGACCGTCGGCTTTGTTGTCCACTCGCAAATTGCGCATTCTTTGGCAAATTTCCTGTTTATGCTCCATAAAGTCCATTGAAGCGTTTAATATTACCAACTTGTCAGACGTCTCCGTTGGCTACGTGGACAGAGTGTGAATGTTTGACAAGTGGATGCATCCACAAACTGGGTGGTATATGCCCAACTATAAAGTTTCCAACTAACATGGGTATTTTAAAGGCTTTTCAACTATTTAATAAAGTTTTATTTCCCTTAAAAAATTATTAATTAAATTAATTACATTCCTGTTTTTTTTTTTGTACGAATATTTTTGAGTCGCCATCATAATTTTGTTATCAGTTTGTGTCGCCACAAAAAAGTGGGCCACGCCCCAGCTTATGGGCAACAGCGCCAGCCTGTCGCGGATTACGCAATTGTAGCAGCTCCCCTCAAACACCCCCCTCCTACCCAGCCTGCTGAAGCACTTGAAGCTGCCACAGTCGCATCCCACGCAGGCAGCTTGCAACGTGCTGCTATGTGGCGCCTACCCACACGTTGCATGCAACGTTAATTGAATTTTCGATCGCAATAACAAAATATATATAAAAAAAACACAAATATTAAAAGCGTCAAAAAGCATAATTTGCGAGCTACATTTGCTGCTGGCTATCGAGAAACGAGTTTTCCCATTTATGCCACCAAAATCCAATAATTTTCCCTCTTTTTTTTCAGAGTGTGTTGCATTCCAACAGCAAATTGTGTTGATTGCACCTGACGTTCGTTTTTAAATGCAACAATTGTGTATCAACAAATTGGCTACTTATGAGGGAATTAAGTATATAAATTATAATTATAAACAACTGACGGTAATTTCTAGTACAGTTTGGAAACAGATTTAATGATATATTCTAAAGGAAATATATTTTGTAAAGATTTCTTATGTAGTAAGACTATTCCACTACGAAATTGCAGCAGTGGAAATTGAAATCAAGAAGTGTTCTCCCTATAAACAATCTAAAAGTTTTATACAGTCGAAATATTTCAGTAGAGTTCTCTTGCATTTCAAATAAACTTCAGTACTATTCACTGCCTTATTCAGCCAAAATATACATTGTAAATATTATGATAATATCTAACTACTACCCGATACTTAACCGATTCGTTATAGTGTTGCTTTCATTTGCTCCGTACAGTGTTGAGCCTTCAACAATTGCCATTAACGTACCTGTAATGAAATAATAAAATAAATCAAATTAAATGTTATACTATAATTATATTAAACATAATTTACGACTAATGTGTTAACATCTAAACTGAATGGTGAGATAAGTAGGCCGAAAGTGAGAGATGGCTAGATAGAACTACCAGATAATGTTTTAATGGTATATTTTCTTCAGAGGTTTTCGAAGCATAAAAGTTTTGAACAAATATATTTTTATTGTAGGCGTGGTTGGGGGGATGGGCAGTAGTATCTGGTATCTTGTATATTAAAGGGGAGTTGGGGGTACACGTAAAATGTGTATGTGTGTACGCAGCCGGTTGGCAACAAATTATGGCTATGAAAAGTGCCATCAAAGCGTTGTAAATCATCTGATTTTGTCATGGGGTATTATTATTTATGGGCGGGATACGGGTTCAACAGCCATACTCTTCACACAAAAGCCATTAAAAACAAAAGGTTTGTCGTGTAGGTGCCAAAACCAAACCCAAAAAAAAATCAGTACCGTTAGGGTCCTTAGCAGGACCTGCTACCAAATGCTAAAAACACAAGTATTTCTGTTTTGAAAGAATGCGCTGCTCGTTGTGTGAATCATTCGAAAAACTGAAAATCATTTGCCATGACTTTTATGTGTCGGCTTCTCCCAGCGTTCGCTGTATTTAATGGCATATGACCCAGACCTCCATTCCTCACTCCCCTGACAACGAGCAAGCAAACTTTTCACTCTCTATCCCCCTGCCTCTAAATGCGCGTCAAAACATTTGTCGTGTTGGGGCAAACCACAACAAGAACAACAACAATAGGAACTTCTGTGTGTATCTATATATATATATATATATAATAAAGTGAGACTGTTGAAAGTCGCATTAGTTGGCATGACAGTGAAAGGGAGAGGGTAAGTGAGAGTGAGACAGGGCAAACGTCTGTTGCAAATCGTAAAAATATTGCTAGCATTCAAGGGCTGAAAGCCTCGCAAAGTTGCGTTGAGTGTGGACCAGCAGCACCAGAACTAGGGCTGGGGCAAACAAACTAACAGCTGAGAGTCTGTCGCCGAGTCTCCCTTCAGCCCTCTGTTGAACTGACAGCGACAGGAGCAGCGCAGCTAAGAGAAAATCAATAAATGCTGAACGAATGAATGAATGAATGCTGTATGAATTATGTGTCTGACTAGTGGCAAGCACACAGCTTAACAGCTTCTTCTTCTTTTTAGATTTCTATTGCAACCCTGTTTTGCTCTCCCCCCCTTTGACTGCTATTTTTGTGTCGCATTAGATTTTTGTACAGTTTGTATTTTGAAATATTTGGAATATTGACAGCCCACACACGCTTCTAAAGTTGCCACTGCCCACAGCGAGTCGCCACACTACTGACCGCAATCGATAGGCGCCCAGTTGCAGTTTTCGGTGGCAACTCTGCGCCAGTTGGTTAACCAAAGCCGTTACAGTCTGTTGCCAAATCAGTGTTAATGCAAAACCACAGAAAGAAAGAGGAGATGAAAGAGCGAAACAGCTAAACAAGTAAATAAAATTCTAATATAGTCGAAACAAAGCTTTGAGTTCTATTTTAACTGCGTAAAAATTACAATATTCCCTTTGCACTATCAAAAAGTAGAGAGAAACCTATTAAACCATAAATCCCCAAAGTTTCGACAACAATCGTTTGAAGCATAATCAAAGCTGAAAGAGAGTACAGAGTTATATGCTATCAACATGATGGATTATATCGATTACAGTTGCAGCAGCAGCAGCAGCTACGTGACTGTTGTATTCGATTGCTAGAAAGGTATTGTAATTTTCCAGTACAGTTATAACAAGGAGTTGAACTCTAACCTCACTAATTTCAAAGCTAACTGCGGGAACGGGAGAGCAACAACTTTCATAAATAGTAAGTAGAAAGCGTGCAAGTATGTAATGCGTTGTGGACGTGGTTAATGTGTCCAGTGGCAGTGGCATGATATCGACTCGCTTGGTCATAAATTGTGAGTGCATATGAGTGTACTCACAGCACATTTATTTATTACAGGGCTCTTTCCACTCTCCCACTCTCCTATTCCCCGACTCCCCATCGGCCTAAAAAGCGGCACGCACAACTCCAAAACACAAAAAATTTTCCAATTTCAAAAAAAAGAAAAATGGAAAAAATAAAACTATAAAATGACCCATGACGTAGCAGCAGAAAGATATCTATAGATCGATGGTCGGAGCTGAGTTATCAAGTTATTTGTTTGAACTCAGATATGAAGGGAATAAATAAGTAAAGAAGTGAAAACTATAGCAATTTGTTAGACTTAAAGTTACCCTGTAAATGGTAGAATTAGTAGGAAACATTTTTAATAGTTTCAAACCAGGTTTACACTAAACTAAACTATAAATAAGTTAAGTATGCAAAGAAGTTTAAAGAATTAAATAGAATTCCAAGCACTCCCTAGCCAAAAACACTACTTCTACAGGGTATTCATAATGTAGCACAACAAAATGCAGTCTTACCAGTTGATAAGGCAATCCATAAAACAAATAGCATAGTTTATTGAACCATCGAAGGGTCACAATAGACAATTAAGTGGGATCTTTTGGGATTGTTGTAGAAACATTAATAAATATAGTAAGTTTTCCATGTAAATTTCTTACTTGACTAAGACTAAACCTAGAGCTCCCCAAATTGTAGTGCTATAGCTATTGGGGATGACTGCTATTTGTATATTTTTGGATGATTATATGGCAAATATTTACAGGTGCGTCGAGCTGTGGACTGAGAGAGACTTTGACTGTCAAGTTAAATATTTGTTATGAAAATATTTACACAAAAGCAACAACTTCAAATGATATTTTTGAGGTGTGTGTGTGGCCCTGAACTTGTTGCAGCTTTGCTATAGATAATAATATCACGCCACAAATGCTGCAAATACTAAACAAAAGTTTGACTTTTGCGCATAAATGAAAACATTTGTTGATCTGCCCGAAGTTTTAATTGAATGCCAAATCCTCTAAGCCTGAGCGGAGGAAAGGGTACAAAGGGTAATCGGTTTTCCATTACTTGAATCTAACAGCACATCAATCACATTTTGGCAGCTGTGAACCTTACACACCTTTTACTTATTCCCCTTTAGTCCCATCCACAGTGCGTAGAGACGTGACTTCCGTTGTGGCAACTTAGATCTGTTTGCCCCTTTTGGCAATAGCCTCGTACAACTAGCTGGCTACTCTCAAACAAACCCAGTTTCCCCCAAGTGGCATACACACGGAAACTGTTCTTGCAACTGCCACACAGCTATATATGTATGTGTCAAACACTTGCTGCAAAAGTTCAAGTGCGTGTGTCTCTCTCTCTCTCTTTGACTTTGACTTCGTCTTCAACTTCAACTTTAGCTTGTTTCCATATCTCTTTCCCATTTCCCTTTAGTGTTTGCTGCTTGTGATGATTCTAACGCGTAATTTCACGCTTGTCAGAGTTACAACTTGTCTCAACATCGGATATATATACAGATATACATATGTATTTGCTAAGTTCTGGCTTTGTCTTTCAACTGACTTTGCGGCTAATCGAATGTAAAGTTTTACCCAATGTCTAAGCTTACGAGTTTGCTCAGTCACAAAAGATATTATTAATATATACTATGCATGTTAAACCAATACGAGTTGTATTTATTTACAGAAAACTATTTAGTATCATCTTTTTTAACTTATTTATTTTTATTTTGTGAGGGATATCGCAAGGTTCCTAGTAGGATCGCTGCTCATAAGCTCAAGCACAGCCAACTTCATGTAGAACATGCAGCTACCTTTAGGTATAAGCAACTCTTACCTTAAAAAGAAGTTGCATTAAAAGTTTTCCTCAAAATCTCCAATCATATTTAATCTACTGTTAAATGTTTTAGATTCTAAAATATATAATTTAGCCTTTTAAGAACATCTTAAGCTGCTATTTTAAACCTTATGCCACTCGAGTATTTAATTACGTATGCACATGCAGCACATAAGGGCATATTAAACAATGAGGTGTTGTACTTGCCTCTAATGGCATGTAGTTGTCATCTAAATAGTTACGGTCTTTGGGTCTCTCGATGCGTCTCAACCTCACAATGACAGAGTGACAGACCCAAGACAAGAGCAATTTGTGTCATTGCCACAGAACGTGAACAAAAAAAAGCCAAGTGCATTCGAGTCTTTGTGTGTGCTACGAATTTGTACTTTACCACCTCATTACAAGATTTGCATATTTGCCAGACAACTAACAACTACAACAGTGGAAGGAAGTCAGAACAATGACAATGTTGGTAGTAAGTCTCGAGACGAGACAATGGGAAATGCAGGCAGACAATACGAACTATGCTGCAAATACTAGATGAGACTACTTAGCATATAAATGACACTTTTAGACTTGAGACTCAATCAATCAATAAATACAAAAGAATTATTCTTTCTCTCTGCTGACGCAGCGGACGTATGAATGAATGATTTAGGGTTTAAATCAAGGTTTAAGCTCTCATAACCTTAGTCAAAACTAAGATAATTTAGCCTGCTAATTGATGCTGCATTCAAATTTAATACTAGAATTTTATACTTTAAACTAAGCTACTCTGCTTTAACTTGTAGTGCAATGTATAAGCAGTTAGTCATTAACACTTTGCTACCAAAAAACACGACCTCACGTCAACAGTCCCAAATAGAAAGTTGGTCCTGAGTCGAAAGGACAAAAACAAGTGCTGACAACGCTTTTGGCTGCAAAGTTACGCAGGTTTTTAGATTCAAATGTTTAAACTGGAAGCCTGACTCTGGTCAAAACAGCGAAGGAGACAGAGATAGAGACAGAGACAGAGACAAGTGTTTATCCGTAGCACATAAAGTGTGGCGTTCTAATGGACCAATTGCTAATGACAAAAACAAAGTCGCATTTTAAGCATTTTATGCAAATGTCAACAGCGACACGCAAATTAGCGCAAGAAATTTTCAAAACTCAGCTCAATTGGAGTCCAACTGCAATCTGCAACTGACAACTCAATTCAGGATGCCACCCGAAAGACATTCAGACAGAGATAAAGCTGAAAAGATGTACGTATATTTTTAAACATAGTTGCAAGATAATTGGCATTAATCAGAAATCGAGCGCGTCATAAACTGTTGAAAATAATCGACATTTTGGCATTGCAATCGCAGCAAAATGCCAAAAGCCAGACACACGGACAAATGGATGGACGGACGGACACACGGACGTTAAGCGAGTTCAACAGCTCAACAACAGATCGCGAACAGACCCGATTACCAGACCAGTTCCCTTTTGGCGTCTGCTCGATCGCACCATGGCTATGATATATGCAGCACTTAGTACCTACTTAAGTTTGCGCGATCGCGAGCTCCGACCGAACAGCATTTGAGATAAGATCAACTGGCAACTGGCAACAAAGATCACTGCCTGTGTGCCCCACACATCTCCCCTTAGCCCCCTAACAGTGGTCGTGCTGCCAGCAAATGCAGATGTGGGGCACAGTGGCACGAGCATCAATGGTATACGATATCAAATACTGTTGCACACTTAACAAAACGAGGCGTTTAAACTGGAGACGACTCCAAGTCAACAAATTCAAAACCAGAGAGACAGTTTTAGCTTCAGTTACTTTTTACAGCTAACTGTTCAATAAAGTATATGCAAGTTATTTGTTAGCTATCTACTGCTTTTCAAAGAAGGACCAAATCTTGTCTCTTTCGTTCTTTTACATAACTATTTGTTCATCTACCTATTTATAGCGCTCCATAGTTAATTTGCTGTTAAACCCTTCCCTTTCCCAAAATAAACTCATTAGCATTACTCTTCCTTTCACTCTAAAAGCTGTTGAAATTTTTGTATACCTCTTTCTATTGAAATTGATCTGTATTATGCTATGGCAAACACCACTGTGCCACAGCGGGGCAGCGGGAGACAAGAACGGTGGCATAGACTTTGTTAAGTGGTATGAAGTACGTGCATTTTGTAGATAATATTAAAATAATAATACCATAAACTGAGCAGTCGAGTCTGAGTCGATCTTTTAAAAGAGTGAACGAGTCTAGAGAGTTGGGATCGCTAGAAACGACGATCTACAGCAGTTGTTGTTGTTGTTTTTTGTCTTGTGCTGCTTGTAACAAATTACTTGGGTTGGTTACAGATAGACACCCCGCGTATCCCCCTGTCTAAAGCCACTCAATTAGACTGGGTCTGGCCAAGGCGAGTTCACGACGTCGTCGTTTGTCGTCGCCGTTGTTGTAAGCGTCGCTCGTTTTTCATGTTCTATTTTGTTTGGTAATTGCAGTCGCTAGTAGATTAAAGCAACAGATACTGATAGACAAAGCTTTATATACAGATACATAGATTGGGGCGGGGGGGATTGAACGATCTACTTAAATGCAGCCCATGGCCAACAACAACAACAGAGAGAGGGGAACTCTTAACCGATAAGCTTCTGATAAGTGTGGCGACTCTGGGACGTGCCTCTAAAATGACCAACTCAATTTGGCTGCCGCATTTTCAATTAATGTTGCCCCAAAGCGGCGACAACAGCAACAACCACAACAACAACAACTACTACTTTTGTTTTATGCCCTCTCAAAATAATTATGAAACGAGTTTCATTTCGCTTTTCAGTCTGACTCATGCCCAAGTGGGAGCAAAGTGGGGAAAGAAGAGAGCTGAAAGCGTAGAAAGGGAGAGCAAACGCTGAACTCAGAAGAGAATAAAGTTTTAATTGAGTTTGCTTTGTGTTTTTTTTTCCTGCCTGCAGTTAAAAAGTATATAGAGTTGCATAGGTTTGTTAAACTCTTTTCAAAGCTAGCTAGTTGAGTGCTGGGTGTCTCACAGTCCAGTGCACTCAACTGCAGCATAGTTATGTCTCTACTAGTAGCTACGATCTGTGATCTTCAGCTGCAAATAGGTGTTGCCTCGACTTCCGTTGCACATAGCCTGTGATTAAGTCTGACTTGTCTGACTCCAGACATAGTTTAAGTCCTAGTCTTGTCAGTTAAGGCTTGCTGCGTGCCATGGTACCACTGTGCAGCAGCTGAGCGTAAAAACTTTAATGAACAAGTTTCTCGCCTCTGTTTGGGTTGCGGTTTTTTCGGTTTTTGTGGTTCATACAGGATTTGTTGGCTTATTAAAAACAGCACGCTTTAAGTGCTATGAAAATGGAAAATAAAAAATAGTTAATAAAGTTAACAGCTAGCAGAGCCATAACTGCCAAGGTTAAGTACAAACTAATGTAGTTAAAGTTGTGATCTTTCCTGATCTGCGTCGTCGTCGTCTTCTGTGACCCTTTTCTTCTTCTTTAGCTACTGTGTGTAGATTTATAGTTGGCTGCTTGTGTGTTAACACTTTTATGGAGTAGACAACAACAACAACAACTGCTGCATTGTTGTGGTGCTAAGCATTTAAAAGGCTTCTCGGCTTCACAGCTTCTCAGTCTCACACTCCTCCTCCTACACACACACTCACTTAGCCTATGCAAATTGGCTGCAACGACCACGCCCACGTTTGCTGCCCCATTGCCAATGCCACAAGTAATTGCAAATGGAAATAAAGTAACGAGCAGCAAAAAGAAGCAGAGAAGAAAAAGTGAATTTTATGGCATTTCCTGCTGTTTGTGGATTGCTTTTTGGACTCTTTTTGCCTTGAGATCTGCACAGAGAGGGACAGAGGGACAGACAGACAGTTGGACAGATCTGACCAGAGTCATGGGTGCGTTGAACTGCAACACGACAACAACAGCATACTTATTGCAGTTACTGTTGTTGTTGTTGCTGTTTTGAATTATTCATGTTGTCTTTTCAAATTGGTTAAGGTGGAACAAAAAGAACTGAGCCCAAATTGCATTTGCAACAGCATCAAACAGAGAGGGAGAATAGTGAGTAAGCGAGCGACAGACAGAGAGAGAGACATGAAATATGTTTTTGTTGTGCTGCATACAACATGCATCATGTTGCTGCCACCTTCTGTTGTGCCCTTGTTGTGCTTGCGGTTAGATCATTAAGCAACAACAAAAAAAAGTAATACAAAACAATAATAAATAATTAAAAACACGGAATGTTACAAATGCAATAAATTGTTGAATTCATGTGCAAATTAAAATTAATTTTGCATGATAATTTAAAGCGGCTAATAACGGCAAATACCGTTAAGCAGCATAACACATGTTAGTCACAGCATACAAAAAAATGTGTGACTCGGTGGAAAGGGATTATAAAAACTGTTGATTGCCAGATGAGATTTGGGAATTTTATTGCAGTAAAAGGGAAAGAATATCTTGCTATATATATTACCAAAGTATTTAGTATATAGTTGTTTTTTATAGTGTATTTAAAGTCTCTGCTTTAAAGGCTTCTAACACATTTCTATAATGTCCATAATTACTTCTCATTTCTTATTCAAGTTCTGCAATCAATTTGAATATTTGATGCAAATTCAATACATTTTGCAATATTCAATACATGCCACATGCCACAGTCCATGGCAGTTGCAACCTTGAACAATGTCAAAGCCACCATCAAGCTAAGCAAACACACACCTGACTTGCTTGAGGTAGTAAGTTATACTATGTACTTTGGGGGCAACAACTCTTCAGTCTGTATTTGTTTGCACTGATTGAAAATTGACAGAATGTTGAGAGAATTCACAGCGAGTTGCAAGTTCCCAATCCCTTAACTACGTTCCCTTTTCCCATTTCCCATTTATCATTTGTGAGTCCTTTCAGCTGCATGCAACAAAGCAGATAATTGTGCCTTTGCTTATTTCCGTTTCAGGAAATAATTTACCCAGCCGTCTTTGAGAATCTTTGAGAGACTGTAATTAGTTAACAGCTGTATGAAACAACAGCAACAGCAACAGAAACCAAAGAAATGACCTCATTCTGGTCACATTCCCAACAACATTTGTGCCCCCAACTACTGCCACATACATATATATTTATGTACATTGTGTACACATTGCGACACTGTGTCTAAATCGGAGACAGAGACAGAGACATAGCCCTAAGGCCAGGCTAAACACCATATGGTAAGTGTTTATGGCTCACAAACTGAGCGCACCCTTAAACACAAAAAAGGGGTGTGAAATTAGAATAACATGTCACTCATCATATTCGGTTGTACGTAATGTCACGTAATGCGGCCAAATATGCTGGGACTAAGGAGTAGAAAGAAACAAAATTCGCACTATATTCGTATGTATATCCTGGTAACATGAGCACGAAACAATTGTCACAGCTCACCGGGGGATTTATGAGCATTAAAAAAGCGAGTATTATTCATATCAAAAGTGTAGCAGAAGCAGAAGCAGAAACAGGAGCTGAAGCAGCGGCAGAACTTTGCTTTTGAACCAGGTTACACCCAGGTTCATTATTTTTATAGTTATTGTTGTTGCTGTATACAGCTGTGTGTGGCACTTAGATTTTTTAATTACTGCCTGGGCATTAATTAAGGCCACTCTGTATGGGGAAAGTCCTTTATAAAGCAAGTCAAAGTTGTGCTTTAAGCTTAAAGTTTATCACAAGACAGTATTAAGTGATTAAAATTTAATAACAGTTAATAATTTAAGTTAAGCTCAGAGGGGCCAAGTGAAGTTAATAGGGAAAGGATACCATCTAGAAAAGTTCTTACTTTGTTTTAAGGTTAAGTTTACTTTAATTTTTGTTACGTACTGAAATTGCGTGTTACACTGAAAGACTGGAGACCTGAAATCAGCGTGTTACGCTGATAAGGCTTTCAACTCTGACCTATATTTGGACAAAACCCACACACGCAATTTGCATATATGTATATGTATTAGAGTAGTATGTACACACATATTTATAAATAATAGCCTAAAAGTTGTTATGATAAAACGCACATGCCAAACGAAGGAAAAGAGATTATCATTATTTTCGGTTTGACTTTTTTTCGGGGATGTTTGGTACCACTGTCTTCTGTCTACTGGCAGTGATAAATTTGAGGCACCCTACTCAGCTCAGCTCAGCTTGATAAGGGGGTGATTCAGTGTTGCCTTGACGGCATTTCCTCTTTGAGCCATGTGAAAAAAGGTCATTTAATTTGTTTGCATTATTTGCGCATTTTGCGTGGATTTTCTTCGGTTTATTTCCATTTTCCGATGAAAAAATGGGAAATTGAAATACGTTAAGTTGGTTTCGTTGTACGCCTGTGGTAGATTAATCAGTTAATGCTTGACAAGTGACACACAGTCGCGATATTTGACCTGTTTTCTAGGTACAATTGAACTACCTGTTCAGCTGAGACACTTGTTGTTGCGAATTCAAGTAAATATTTATGGCCTGTAATTAAGAAACTCTCAAGTTTACAATTTCGGAGTTTTCTGAGTAAACATAAAGTTGAGGATCAGATATCTAGAAGGTTTCGCAGAGTAGAATGCGACATATTTGAGTATTTCGCATATTTTAGGTACTCAAAATGACTCAAACTCATTAGAAAACTGTTGAACAACCAAAAATAAGATAGTGAAATAGTGATATGAACACATTGGCAACGTCCTTGTCTTATCTTTAGCAGAATTATATACAATTTGCGCTATAATTATTATCGGCAACTAATGATAATGGATGACATATACTACCAACATATGGGCAAGGGTCGTATGATTGTATGATTGGCTGAAAGCTGTTTCACATGGGTATGGCAAAATAAATTAAAAACTACTGGGAAAGACCATATAGAAGTGTAATTGGCTGTAGAAGACCGTGTAATTGTACTGAAAATCACACAAACGAATAACCTGTAAACAATATGAGAGTTTATAAAGCTGTTTTAAAAACAATAAGGATTTTCACACTAAGCAATCCATCTTAGAATGATCTTTGCTACGACTATAAGTTATAGCTGTTCTTCTTACCAAATTTAGTCTAATGAGTGTCTTCCCGTGCCCTAAAAGACCCTTCTGCTTCAAGTACAGGGTCTAAAAAAGAACCCCTGCAATTTACGTCAAATCTTTATCGCTTATCAGCAATTGGCGTATTTTGCTGGTAAACTAATTTCGAAATAGTAGTAGTAAAAACCTGCACTATTGCACGTCGGCCAGACAGACTGTCACCTCAATGGTTCTATCAAAATGGCGCTAATTGTAATAACTGTACTTGTGCTTGCTTACCTTGACTGCCATGCGAAACTGTCGCCAGTTGTAAAATTCCAATCGCGATTAAGATCCACATCCACTTCCAGTCGCAAATGCCGTTACATCCTTTGGTTGCCGCCATTGTAAGAGTTTTGTGTTAAATCTGCCGTCGGTTATTTGAATATTAACGAATTTAAATTTGGTTTGTGTCTTGCATTTTGTCGACTTGTGATTCTTCAACACTTTGGTTTCGTTTTCGATTTCGATTTCGTTTTTGTAGTCACTTTTTCGCTGTTACTTTTGCACACACATTCTACACATTCTCCACATTTTATATTCTTTATATTTTTTTTTTCTTTCGCTCACTCCACTTTTGTGTTGTGTATTCGCCGAATTTTAGCTTGTCGCTGTTTTTCACTGGAAACTAGCGGTTAATTGATGAATATGCAGATATACGTGTATTCAATGAACTTGAGTTGTTGATTTTGTTTTGCCGGCTGCAGTAACGAAAACAATAACAAACGCAGCAGCTAAAAATTAACTCAATTTTGTTGTTCTTTTACAATCACAACACTTTTCCCGTAGTGTTGGTGGCGCATCCAACAACAACAACAACACCAACACTTACGAAGAGCACAAGCGCCAGGCACTACCAACAACAACAACAACGACATCAACAAATTGCGTACGCACTAGCGTTATCTCGCTCTAACCAACGTTTCAGTCCTTTGGCCACAGGCAAGCGTCGCGAATTGTAATTTTCTCAATTCATGTTTTTCACTTCATTTCTGAACTAGAGTAGTTGCATTTGTTTAAACTAAATAAATTATTGCATTTTAGTTTAATTTATAGGTTTATTTTAAACGTTTTCTTTTATTAAAACGCGTTTTTGGACAAGAACACAACAGCACGAACACAAAACACGCGTGCGTTCAACCTTACGGCAGCACAGTTGAAAAGAGACTGAATGAAATTGCTCGAAACGGAGCAGAAATGCAGACGACAGAAATGCACACGAGAGAGCGAGAGAGGAATTGTGAAAAAGAGCGCCACAAATTACCCTCAGTCTCAGTGTTGTAAAGAGACACGATGTATCGATACTCACTATCGGCAGCACGATATGCATGTTATCAGCGAAACTGAATATTAATTGTAACGGATAGATGCTTTAACGCATTAATTGCTATTGACGCGTTGCTACTTTTGCTCTTCATTATGCGGCATACTGCATACGGGCTGGCGCCAATTGTGCACTATTTGAATTGACATGACAAATGATAGCAGTTTTAATTAAATAGACTTAATTGATTTATACGTTTGTCAGACACACATTGATTAAATAACAACTTAACCTGTTCAGCTAAAATGTTGACTGATTGAATTAACCACAACTGTCAACTGTGCATAGTTTTTGCATTTATTCATTTATTTGCATATGCCCTTTTGACTTTATTTCTCACTGGCCAAGTCGGCACAACTTGTGTTTTATTCAGATGCATAAAAAGTGCATAACTTTTTATAGATAAAACTTCATATATGCATATTTTTAATTGTAAGCGTCGAGTGTCGCGGTTGCAACTCGTTTGATTGCCACCCCAGTTGCAGGTTGCGGCTAAAAGTTGTTGCCACAAATTTCCATGGCAAAAGAAAAGCACTCAACAAAGTCATTGCTATGCATATAAACATATGAAAAAAAGGTTCAGTTTCTCTTTAATATTAACTTTAAACATTTACAGCCCAAAAGTGGCTGTGAAATGATAAATTTGAAATTAAATGCTCAGTCATTTACACAAATTGCCCCGAAAAGGGCCAGTGGACAGTGGGAGAGAGAGAGAGAAAGATGAAGCATGCTAAAAAAAAACGAAATTACTCTGTGCATTTTGGTCAAAATGTGGATAAGACAGATAGAGGGGGAGAGTGAGAGAGAAAGACTCAACAGCGGACTGCAAAGTGGGTCAAGTAATGTGGATTTATCAAATTGCCAGGCAAAAGATTTACAAGCTCACCGCTAATTGCAGCATTTCAATGACTTTTCCCGGAATGATGCTGGGCTGGATACTGTCATCCCATCAGCCCATTTCATTCCATTCCCATCCGTTCCGCAATTTGAAACCACTAATTTTCATTTTAATTAATGGAGCTGTCGTTGTCTGTTTGTCTGTCTGTTAGTTTGTCATTTGAAATGACAGGCGAAGATGAAGACGAAGAAAGTTACTTTTTAACGTGCTTTAAAACCGCCCACAAATAGCAGGAAACTGAGTACTTAGCGAGAAACTCAGGAACTCAGCACAAACACGCAGCTGAAATTGTGATAATTGAAGCAACTGCGCCAATTGACGGCAACATAACCTTAAAATTTAAACTACTGCTAGAATCTGTACACGAAAAAAATTGGAGCAGTTAATTCGAGTCTTTTTAAACAGTAGTAAAGAATACTCTAAACAAATATATAGATTAGCGGTATGCTAATACGGTCTTATTAATTTAAGAAAATATAATATAGGTTAGTTTATCTATTTAAGTAACATTTAATAATTTTAGAAATATATTTTATAGACAAAAAATTAAATAAAAATTTATTCTAAAATCCTACTAAAATAAATAAACTTTTTTCCTGTTATAAAATTAACAATTATATAAACTATTCTTCAATTAATCACAATTAAAGCGCTAGCTTGAAGCATATTCCAAGTTGGATCATTTTAAAATCTAGTTCTTCTAGCGTTACGAAAAGCTTCTCATGCTTATAATACCCTATGTGAGGTTATACCCAGCCTTTTGATACCTTAATTGCAAGTGACGTCGAAGCAAACCGCAAATTGCGTTGGCTCAACCAAACTGAGATAGACTATGATGAGACAGAGACAGAGTGAGAGAGAGAGAGGGGGAGATACAAAGAGTGAGAGGGACAAACGCAGAGAGAGACGGTAACTCTCAACAAGAGTTAAATTAAGTTAGCGTCGAGACGAGTTGACAGCAATAACAAAATACACGCGTACGCCGTACGTATGTACGTACAGATGTACGTCTGTACATTCGTATGTATAATCTATATGTATGTACATATAATCATATGCAAACGGGCATAAATCAAAATCAACTTGTAAATTTAATATGTCGCCTTGTTTGTGGCGCTTGCCACATGATTTATGCCATTTGGGATATTTGGAATTGGCGAACGAAAACAGAAACCAGATATTGCAAACAGATACGCAGAGGGACTGAGGGGGGAAGTGGCACTTAAAGAGAGAAGGGGGAACACAATGCGCTTAACAGTCGACAGTCGATGCTCACAGTTCCCAAACAAACCAATTGGTAGTAGGCACATCAGATATTTTCCCATTTTTTCCCCAAATAAAAACTTTATTTTCACACATTTAAATTTAATTGGAAGCGTTACCCACTCCCAACAATCCAAAACTATAGCAAACCAAAGCAAAACCTGTGGCCCATATAGCGAAGGAAGGGGATGGAGAAGCAGGAAGGGAGAGGGTATATGGGTTTTCCCCTCTGGACATTGAATAATGACAATTTCTAACACTGGCGACAGTTTGACAGCTTGTGGATCTTTGACTTCGTAGAAAAGTGTGAGAACTTAAGAAACTATTTCACATCGAATAGGAAATACCCTTACAAAAGGTATATAGATTATGATTTTTCAAACATTACTGAAAAGAGTAAAAAAAAATATAAGTCTATAGAACAAATTGTGCTATCTTTTAAAATTGTAATACAAATTCTGGAACGAAAGGGGATAAAAAACCTTAACTGTTGGGAATATCGAAAAAATTTAAATGCAGGCTGTAAGTGGCAAGTTTTAACAATTAAAAACTTAATTCTTTTATTTTTTAAATATTTTTTTAACATTTAATAATAATTGAAAACTAAAAAATGACACAAATAGAGTTCCACAGCTTATTTCAACCACAAACTTTGCGACTGACCAAAGATATATGTATATATATGTTTATTTAAAGGCCTTTAAAAAGTCGCCTACAATGAGTAACTGCCTGCTCTGCAAATTGGGCATACCCGCAGTAAGGGTATTACTATACACATGTCTATCTGGTGTGAAACGAAAGCAAAATTAGGACTTGACTTGCACTTGGACTTGGTTTGCCTGTGTTGGTGTGAGTGTGTGTGTGTGTTGGTGTGTTGCATGCCACATGTCTTGAGTTTTGAGCTAAATAAATGAGTTTGTCAGGCAGCAGCGACATGATTTGATAATTGCTTTTAAATGCAATTCGAAAGTGGCTCAGAAAGTGGCCAAAAACAGGAAATGCTTACCAATTCAAAGAAGCCAACATCTCCATAAATATGCATAAATTATATATATTGTATATGTAGCATAATTATGTTATTTATTTACAGCTCGGCCTCTCTTTATGGCCATGTCTAAAGTATTTTGGCCATTGACATTTGGCTTAATCAGTTAATCGACGCCAGATTTCAGTCAAAATGAGTCACAAACTGCCAGTGTTGACTGTAACTGGGTGGGGTTCTCTGGCCACGCTTACGTAACGCTCGTAACGCTATATTAGACCCCAAAACTGAACCTCAAGCCATGACGCATTGGGATTAAGCCAAGTTTCGCAATCAAAAGAACAAAAGTCTCGAAACTACTTGAATAAGTTTTATGAATGCATTCGAAGCGTTAAATATGGCTATAAAAAGGTCTTAACTCCGCTGCTAAACTATTTTAATTAAACGCCAAAGCAGCAAGTTGTGGGGCGCCACCAGTAGGAGACGACACCGCCACTGCCACCGCCCCCAACTCATCTTTTGGGGTGGATTCTGCCTCGTTCCAATTGGACGCCACTGACAATTTTCCCCTTTTTGCAAATCTGCAGCACTTGTTGTTGCAGCCATGTGCAACGCCGTGGCATGCAGCCCATAAATTAATGCTGCTGCTGCCCCAAATACTCTGCTCTCTTCTTGTCGCATGCCACAAAAATTTACAAGCGACAGCATTTTCCACATGCTTTTTGCAGCATGAATTCTGCACACACATGTCTTGTGTATGAGGCTCATCTTTGCAATGGTTATGGGGCATGCCACATGGGGCAAGCCCCATTGGCAACTGGCGCCCAAAGCGTTGACAGCTCGCCGGATCGGATATCCTTAGCAAATGGTCAAGTTCGTGGCATTGCAATGAAATGAAAAACTCGCGAGGAATTGAAATCTGTCAGCATTCGAGACAGCTGCTCCAAATGGGGCATGAAAAAGGCATGCAGGGAGTGCTGGGTTCAAACAGTCAAAAGGGAGTTCAAGTACAGAATGCAGTGGTAAAACTTACAACAGTGGTAAACAGCTATTCTTTTTGGGAAAAGGGAATTGCAGAGTAGGTTTTACAATATATATAATATAATATAATAATATATATAATCGAGAATAGGTTGAGACTTAAAAGCCAATATGCTAGGTATATAGTTAATGCTAGATACTGAAAATATTTTAGTAAGGGATGTGCTTAAAACATTCCATTAAGATCTGAACTATATAGTTTTAAGTTATTTAATGAATAGTAGATTATCTGGAATATTTCTAAGAAAAAATAGGCAAAAAAAATGGTTTTAAGTTTAGAAAAGCTTATTAAATTAGAGGATTTTTATTGAAATACTTTAGAAAAGGACCAAATTAAGACCAATTTTTATCTAAAAATAACATTTTCCTGCTAGCATTTTAGAAATATTGCGATAAAACGCAATGTAACACATTCTTATCACTAAGCAAAGAGTTTATATGAAGTCAAAGCCTAATTAACTAGACTTAACAACCAAAGCTACAAGAGTGACAAAGAGAGAGAGAGAGAGAGAGGGAGAAGGTGATAAGGTACACAAATGTACTATGTACACACATGAACACCAACGAGATGCTTATGTCCTGTTGCTGTTTTTTTTTGTTGTATAGCGCAATTTTCCACTTCTTGCGCCTGCGAAAGCTTTTTCACATATTCTTTGTGTTTGGGCTGACAGCTTTTCACTTGCTGCTGGAAAATTAATTAAGAGCAGTTTTCTGTACTGTACTTGTTGTTGTTGTTGTTGCTGTTAGGCAGTTGTAGCTGTAGAAGCTAAGCCAATAAATCCTTGTTGGCTGTCACAAAAGCGGAACAGGAGAAGCAGCAGGAAAGTAGGAGATACAGGAGACAGAGACAAAGAGCTAGAGGCCCAGGAACAAGTATTTATCTTTTGGGATGTGAACAAATTAGTGCAGTTGAAATGAAGCCAAGCGACTAATTTAATTACAACTCAATGCTAAATCGCATAAATTTTCACGCTGAAATCATTTTAATGAACTGCCAAGCAACACTGACAGACTGTCTAACTGTCCGTCTGTCTGTCTGTCTCACTGTCTCCCCGTCCGTCTGTTTGCGCACAATTAAAACACAATTCGAAATAGCAACAGACAAAATTGACAAAGAGACAGAACAAAATAATATGTACATAGATAAATGCAGATTGAAAGTTTTGTTGAATGCCAAATTTTGCAATTTGTCCCAAAATTAAATTTTTCGGTTTTGTAAGCAACAAAAGCAACATTTTGGATTTGAGGCAAAATATTGACAGCTGCATGACAGTTTGATTATAAATGGAAATCACACAAATTTTGGGAATTTTCATAGCACTTTTTTCAAATGAAATCGCACATTTTGTGAGTATTTAAAGCGGCCTTTGAGTAGCAAACCAAACAAAACAACGGTCCATAAATCTTGTGCAAATATTTGATGAAGTAAATCAACTGTAAACTGACACTACAAGCAGAAAGAGATAGAGAGAGATAGTGTGTGAGTGAGAGAGTGGGTTAGCTAGTTGAGATAGATTCTTAATAAACTTGGCCAAAGCCACAATGACTGGACATAAATTGTAATATAAATAATAAACAGAAAGTAACTTAAATGCAACTTACCCACAATTGACACCTACATACAAGTATGTATGTGGTACTTGCAACAGCTGTCTGCATGTGTTTGCTTCATCTTAATTAAGCCAAAACGATGCTCAAATTAAACACAATTGTCAGAGTGTGTGTTGCCACATGCCGCATGCCACACAATACACAAGACACACACACAAACACACACATCATAGAGCTGGTCTGGTCATCAATCATCTGAGCGCTGTGTGTGAAACTTTTAGCGCAACGCTTAAACGTGACTTCCGACTTTGGAGAATTGGAGAATTTCAGAGTTGAGTTGAACATGGGTTCAGCAATATTTATTGCAACGATATATTTCCATCTGCACTTGGCCCGTAAAGTGTGAACAAGCGTGGGCCAATACTAACTGCATAGCTATATGCCGGTTTTATGGTCCGTGTAAGCAACGTTAGTTGCATGCCACATAAATCAATAAGTGTGTGTGTGTGCTCATAAATTAAATGCAACCCTTTTTTAGCAACATTTACTGCATTTAAAACAACGCGCGCTGTGTTACAGTTCAGTGTAGCAGTACTGCTGCGTTGTACAACACTAAAACGCAGCGCACACAGCAGTGCTGATATCGATAACTGAACAACATTTATCGGCGACATATACAAAAACTCATACGAAGCGTCAACTGGCAAACGAAGTTAACAAGGCTTAGTTAATAATTAAATATATATAAATAGTAGTTTTAATTTAGCCATGCAACGCGAGCAAATAGCAAAACAATTGCGTGGCACACAAAAAGAGGCTGAAAATGCTGCGTTGACAATAAAAACGCAATTCAATCAAATACGAAAAGGCGGGACAGCAGCAAACAGCGTCGCTTCATCTACGGCGCTAAGATATGAAATTGACATATTGCGACAATTGTGCTGTGCTCTGCAGGATAACTACCATAGATATGCGGACATATACTGTGACATTGCAGCTGCAATGCTGCCACACGTGCAACCCAGCGATGCCAAGCCCGATTACTGGCAGAGCCACTTGACCAGTCTGCAATACATACATCACTCCATCTGTGGCGAGGTAAGTTGCAAATTACATTTAAACCTAATGTGATCTCTTGTTAATTTGTTGTACTTGCAGCAAACATTGGTGGCATGTCAGCGTTTCTATGCGCTGATTAACGCACAAAGCCTGCAACTGCAGTCAAAGACTGACTACAAATACTATCTAAAGATACATTTAAAGCATTTGCATTTCTATAGCCAACAAATGCAGCTGAAATCCTCTGCTGCAGCCAAAGAACAGCTGCTGGCTGCTCTCAAGGGTCTCGGTGTGCTCTTCCAGACCCTGCAACAGCAGCCACTCGACACAAGCTATGCCGAGCTAATGGGTGATCTTAATCAAATACTAAGCAAGCGTAGCAATACATTCCTTAAGCTCATGGGTTCACTGCCCGTAACTCATCTGAATCAGCTGTATGAGCCGCTCTTCAAGCTGCTAACGGAACGAGGAGGCACTAGAGCGGAACTCAACACTCAGCTGCCGGAGTATCTGTGTGCGCTGCTGGCCCTAATCCAAGTGGACAACTTCTCCTGGCCACAACAACAGACGGCAGAGGTGTCTCCACCATTTGCATTGCAGCTGCTGCGCTGCTGTCGTGAATCCTACAAACCGCTGCCATCCCAGAGCTATGTGATGCAGTTGCTCTATTACTACCTAAAGCTGCTCTACACACGTGATGCGGCCCAGTCCGATGAGCTGCAGCGTCTCTACATTGATCTGGCCAAGAAACTAATCAAATTCTTTGAGCAGAAAGCAGCAGCAATTGCCAAGGAGCAGTGGTTCGTGGACTTCTTGTTGGTCTTTCTGCGTCTGCAGAAGCTGCTGCATCAGTTGGAGGGCAAGTTGGCCTGCTTTGAGCAATTCTGGCGGGGATTAGGTGCGGGTGCGGCTGCAGAGAGTGCTGCCGCCTATGCTGCACACTTTGAACTGCTGCAGTGTCTCATTAACATGTCGATGAACATTAGCAGCAGCAGTTCACTCGCGGCACGTTGCACCAACGATGCCAAGTGCCAGAGCTTACGGAAGCACTGCATCTTCACACTCGGCTGCTGTGCGGTGGCTGCCTATAGCAACTGGCAGCCCACAGAGCAGGCAACACTGCAGCAGGTAAGTGTGTGGCATACACCTCTCTATATAATCATCTAACTGATCTCTCTCTTACAGTCCGCTCAGCAGACGCTAGTGGGCATTATCCATTATGCCATAGATGTAGTCTTGGTGACCAAGTGCATGGAGTCCACTAGCCAGGAAGTAGTCTTGTTCATCTGGCATCTGTCCAACATTGTGGCCAAAGTATCGAGTGTGGCACAAATGTCACTGCTGGAAAAGCTGCTCAAACCACTGCAGCAACTGCGTCCGCTGCTGGGTGTCCAAGAGCTGCAGCCACTGCTGCGACGCATCTACAAGGCCAGCTCACACTGTGAGAACTCGGAGCTGGCTGCCCAGATGCAGTGCACCTACATTGCCGCCATTAGCTGTCCCGCTCGACGCTTTGCCCAAATGTGCGTCTATTATCGCACCGCCCAAAGCTGCTCCAGCATAGCCAAGTGCATCTACGAGTTGCATGCCACAAGTCCTCTGTGCAATCCACTGACCACAGCACAGCAGCGTCACCTCTACGACTTGGACATGCTGGCAGTGCTGGGCAACAAGAAGTCACCGCCATTGCTGCAATCCCTGTTGCTCTATCGCCAAACCGACTATCATCTGGTGCTACTGGGTCGTCAGCTGCGCACGGATAGCAAGATGCTTAAGCAGTTGGAGCAGCTGCGCTTGCAACTGCAACGCACTGGCTACAAGCGGCAACTGACACGACTGCAGCAACTGGTGCTGGGACATGCCAGCGTCTCCCGGCTCTATGAATCGCTCGAGGCGCAAAAGACAAAGATACCCATTAAGGACACATCCGAGAAGTGCCTCGAGGAGCTGCTCAGCAAGTATAAACTGCTGGACAACAATATTGCCAGCGAGTTGCCGCTGGTGGAACTTGCCACCTCGGCTATTGCGGCATTTGAGGCATTCTACAAGCAGGTAAGTTGCATTGTCTATACTCCTGATACTCTACTCACTTACCACCTCCTCCTTCCCTCCACAGGCCGATGCCGAACCGCTGAGCAGTGACGAGGCGCTCATCGATTGGGAGGCACTAATGGATGATGTCATTTTGGCAGCCATGTCGCTATCCTCCATGGGCTACACACCACAAGCGGACAAGGCTTGGCTTCTGCTTCTCCGCATCGCTCGTTGGCTGGGCGACAGATTCACCTATCTGCGAGCACTCAGCCATTTCCTATCCCACTACACACAACACTCGCACCTGCAACTGGAGGATGAGGTGCAGCACGCACAGCAGCTGCTGGATGAACTGCATCCCCAACTGCACAATGCTCACTTCTTTAAGCGCCAACACACCACCTTCATGCTGTGCCTTTGCCAGTTGGCTCTCTACTATGCTCGGCTCGGCTGCCTGAGCTTAGCCCAGTTGCTGCTGCTGCAAGTGGAGCAGTTGCGTGGACAGTTCGAGGAACGGGTGGGCAAATGCGACATTGTCCAGTTGACGCTGCAGTCGGTGAGATTTCGCATTTGCTATCAGCAGCAGCAGCAGAGCAGCAGCCTTTTGGCCAGAATGCCAACAGCACTGCAGCAACTGGACACCTTGGCCGATGGTGTGCGTAACTTTGTGGTTATATCATCACTGGATCATGGTGTACTCGTGCTGCTGCTGGCTGATCTCGTGCGTGACAGCACGGAGTGCACGGCCAATCGGCTGAGCGAGCGTCCCAACTTGTCCAGCACTTTGCTGCAGATACTGCTCCAGAGTGGTCTGGTGCTACGCTCCGTTGAGGTGCTTATCGCCTGGTTGTGGACCAATCTGCGCATGGAATGCCTGGACAAGGCGCTCTCCAAGCTGCGACTCATCGAACACTTTCTGTGCATTCAACACTTGTCCGTTTCCCAGCAGCTGAGCAAATCCAGCAGCAGCAGCAGCAGCCAAAGCAGTCTGCTTGCCACATCTCCCATGGATGCACAATCGAAGCATATGAGCGAACTAGTGGGCAAGATGCTCTCCATGCAGCTGGAGCAGGCGGAGCCCATACGAAAGCAGCAACAGCAGCAGCAGCAGCTGGCAGTTGCCTCTCCTCGCTTGGTAAGTAGCAACTCACATCTTTCCATCATTCCACTCACCATCACCCCTTTACCTCTTGCAGCAAATGCAGTCGCCTGGTGGGCATAGCTTGAAGCTGCAACGTTATCTGCAGGTGGCACATCCAGCAATGCGTGACTCCATTCAGCTGCAGTGCATCCACTTCATTGTGGGCTGTCTGCATGCGCGTTTGTACTTTCTGAATCGGGAGCACGAACAGCTGGATGATTTCTATGCCATGGCCAATGATTGGTTGCTGGAGCATGTGGAGCATAGCAAAGCCTTGGGCCATATGCTGCTCGTGCTGCAAATGTATCAGGCCAACTATTTGCGAGCCAAGCAAAAGTATAAACAGGCCATTAAGATCACCGGATCCGCCTTGAAGTTGGCCCAGAACGAGCAGCTGCAGCAACGTGTCGATGTCAACTATCGCTACAATTTGTTGCTGCAACTGCGCACCGCACAGCTAGAGTTGCTGCCACCGAAAGTAGCAAGAACTGTGCAGCTGCAACAGCCACGTCGTGCTCTCAAGTTTAACATATCGCCCGAGGAGAAGCCCAAGTCCAAAGCCAGCAAGAAGACGACGCCAAGTTTCAAGATTTATACGGAGCATGCCAGTCCCAGTTCACTGAGTGAGAACAGCAGTCCCGAGGAGCAAACTAAGCGCATCAATCTCAATTCCTGTCAGCTTATTGAGATTATTGATTTGAGCGATGAGGATCCCACACCGCAACCCATACCACCGCAGCCCACTCCAGCTGCACGTACGCTGAAAGTTGCCAAATCCTTGCCACGCAGCACCAGAACACGTGCCCAGAAACAGTGGGAGTCACCGCTAGTGACGCTGGGTTTGCCAGCAGCAACAGCAGCCAGCAGTCGCAGTCTGGAGACACCCACGACAAGAACGCGCACAAGAAGACAGCAGCAAGCGGCGGTGGAGGAGCAGCCAGTGACGACAATTGCCAGTCGTCGTCGCCAAAGGAACTGATTATAACTTAGTTTAGTTAAATATTTCATTACTTATCATTATTAATTGTGTGTGTTTTTTTATACAATAAATGTTCAGTTTGGACACGAAGATGCACTGCGTCTCTTCACTGGCAACACAGAGCTCTGGCAGTTGTCCTGGCTCCAGTAGCCATGCTGCGGCACTTCACCATGATAGTAGACGCCCAGTCCGGATTTGCAGCCGTTGGCGAACTCACCCACATAACGATTGCCATTGGCTGTTAAGGAAGCTACTCGAGTCAGCTGGGAAACAGGCAGATTGGAAGCGTTTCTCAGACTCACCCGCATAGAGCACACCTCTGCCGTGCATGGCATCCTTGTGCCACTCGCCCACATAGATGCGTCCATCCGCATGCCACTGTATGCCGCGTCCCTGTCGCCCATTCTCCCGCCACTGACCATAGTAAACGGAGCCATCCGCATAGTACTGCTTGCCCTCGCCCGAGCGTTGATCCTCGCACCACTGTCCCACATAGATACGCTCCTCTTGTCCACTGGCAGCACTCTTTCGACGCAGTGTACCATAGCCATGTCGCTGTCCCTGGCGCCAGTGTCCCTCGTAGATGAGACCGCGTCCAGTTGCCTTGACGCCATAGCCATGATGTTGGCCATGTCGCCATTTGCCCTCGTAGTGGCCACCGCCCAACGCATAACGAAGGCATCGAACGCCACTCGCACAGTTCGACATGTTGTCCTCAACTGAGGAATGGGAACACGACATTGTCGCGCTTGTCTGGCATGTCGCCTGTCATCTGCCATATGTCCTGGTGCCAGTCACTATGCTAAGAAGAGGGGAGGGTTGGGGGGGACAGTTACAGCTTTTCTAATCAAGCTGCTAACATGTCTTGTCTTGGGTTAACCCTGCTGCCAAATGGAGGCCAATGCCTGACACGCAACCCTAACGAGTTCTAGTTCCAAATACAGTAGCTTGTAAGGGGGAGAGGGGCAGGGGGGTTAAGGAATAAAGTGGTACAAGTTTAGTTTTTGATAGCTTATAGTCTAACAAAATAAAACCATTGCTTTAATGAAGTATATATAAATTATAGCGAGATATCGCTTACAAATAATCGTCTCTACCAATAAATATATATACTATATATGAAAGGACACGATCCACGCACTCAAATGGATCCATTATACAGCACATACTACATCTTCATTATATATCGTCTAGTTTATAAAGTAGTACAAAAAAGTATGTGTATATAACATATGTATAATATTGTATATATATATAGATATATAATAATAATTATATTGCCTTATGTGTATCACAATTTACATTCGCTACAAAAAAAATTCACAATCTGAATATCGCGTTTTGTAGTCCAAAAAGATGAACGGCCACTGAACTAACATAACATGTCTTTTATATTTTACGTAGGATTCACGGTAGGAAGTACTACAATTGGTTCGGGGCTAGGAAGAGTGGTTTGAGTGGGTAACGGTAATGGGGGCTATACAATATCACCGGAAGCACCATAATTGAATCCATTATGACGACTATTATTGTGCACCTCGAGATGATCCTGTTCCATTTGCTCCTTGAGCATCTCCAGCTCTCGTATACCCGATACGGTCACCTCGTACTTGTGCGTCACCAGCGAGCGATAAAAGTGCACGGCAAAGGCAAGAAATATGATCATAACGGGTATCAGTACCACAACTGCCGACCAGGCAGCCGTTGTGCTCAGATCATAGAACTTCACCCAGCACAGTATCGCAATCTCCACGAGAAACAGTATAAGTCCCAGCAGCGTAGAGAATGCCCATGCCGTCTCAATGTACCAATGCAGACGCTCGTGCGGCGATTCATGGACCAAGGCCACGCTGTGCAGATTGCAGACCGTCTCAATGTTGGGCAGAATACAGGTGCTTATCATTAGGGCCAACATGTGCACCGCCACCAGCAATGTGGTGCAGATGGCAAAGGCCACCAGCATGCCCGGTGGCACAAGTGTCTCCTTATCCAGCTGCACCTCCACCATGGCCACCTGTTCAAAGAGATAAAACAAATGGAATTAGTGTGGGATTCAAAAAGATTGGGAGAATTACTTATCATTTCAAGAATGTAAATCTTTAATAATCTTAAAAAATTATACATTTCAGAACTAATTAAACAATTTATAACAATTTGTCTTAATTAATTGTTTAGTTTCAAATGGAAATTCTTCAAAAATTATCCCTTTGAAGCATACTAGTTATGTTATTTTTTATTTCTGCTAGTTTCACATAGTTAGTGAGCAACCCATGCATTCATTTTGCATTGTATTATGTGCTTTAATTTAATTATTATTAGCCAATGCTTGAATCGGGCCTTTTTGGCAAACATTTCCGTCGGCGGCGGCACGAGAATAAAACATATTCGAAATATGTATATTCATGCATATATTTATTTATGCCATTATCCTCGCCTGTTTGCCCTCTACACGATTTCGTTATGCCGCCGTCTTTGGCATGCCAGCAATTATGTGACAATTTGCATGGTAGCGACTAGGGAATACCCTCTGCATAATGTTGTAATGTAATATTTTCGTATAATAGTTTAGAACTATCAAGACTGGCTAATACGATTTGAGCATTAAGCAAAAATAGTTACGGAAAATAGATGCGAGATTCAAAAACCGAGTACAGATTAGTTTTAGATTTGATTTACATATCATTCATACAGAAAATATGCAATGTGCCCGTGTTATTTGTACAATTTTTGTGGGCATACTGGATATTTTTTTGCATGAATGAAATTTAAAACAAATCTGCATACGATATATAAAAATATGTATATATCGGATATACATATTAGAATCTGTATATATCGTATACTATAAAAGCTTTCTATATGTTTTCTTTAAGTTGTAATATAATAAATAATTAAATTTTTACTCAAAAAGCTACAAACAGTATGTCTACTTCAATGATTTACAGGGTATTATTAGGGATAATTAGCTGGTATTCAACTAAGTTCTTTTGTCTAAACAATCTTACAGCAATATTTTTAGTACAGCTTAGCTCAAATGAACTAGTTCCATTTACTTACCATAGCAAAACCGGAGAGCAGAGCTGAAGTCTTGCTGGAGGCCTTCAGTTTGGCACGACTGAGCTGAAGCTTTCGCCATGAGAGATAGGTGGGCGAATGCAGATCCTCGCCAGACTGCGACATGCTGCTCCTGGTGATGGTGCGACGAGGCTGAAAACGAGAGAATTGATGCTGTTGGTAGGTACGCAACTTAATTGGGCATGCACTGTATTGAGTGGTGGACTGTACTATGGAAGGTGCTGGCGCTGATAGTGGCCCCAACCCTGACACTGTCCCTGCTGTCCCTGACCCTGGAATTGGGGGTGGCGAATGCGGCGACGACAACGACAACGATTGCGCTTGCTGCTGCGCGTTGAAGCGTTTCGAGCTCGCGTGCGGCGAATTCGAATTTAAATTGCTGTAGTTTAAATATCGCGACGAACCGACAACGCTGCTGCTCGCTCCCGAGTGGGCGTAACGACTGAGGCTGTGCTGCTGTTGGTTTAGTCTGTATGGCCGATACGAATACGAATCGTAGAGCATGTGATCGCCATGCCCAGAAGCACTAGTGGCAGCGGCAGCGGCAGTGGCAGCAGCATTTGCAGTTGCCGCCGCAGTGTATGCATCCACACTGGCCGCCAACTTAGCAGTGGCATGCAGCGCACTTGCCAACCCATAACGCCTACAGGCCGCTGGCGGCAGCAACGGACGGCTAGTTGTTGGCTGCTGTTGTGGCTGTGACAGTGGCAGTGACAATGGCAACGCTTGAGAGACTTTACTCTCCTGCTCTTCATCTCTTTCCCTGTTGGATATCGGTGTGTCTAATGTCTCGCTGCTCTCAGTTCGCTCCGTGGACGTGGGTGCACTGCCATCGAATGAGCTTTGCTGCTGGTGGCTGGTGAGCAGCAGACTGCTGTGACTGAGATTTGTGCGGGCATAGCGTAGATTTGAGTACATGTTGCTGCTGGCCATTAGACTCGACGGCAACAATTGCTCTCTTTCTATTTTACCGCTCTCTTCCAGTTGTTGCTCTTCTTGTTGCGACAGCTTTTGGCGTCGCGGCGGTTTAAGCGGTGCTTCAGAGCAAGTGGAACGCATGTGCAGTTGTTGTACGTAGTTTTGTAGTAACCAACTCTCTTAGAAACTTCCTCTCTCTCTCTTTCGTCGTCTATGCGTGCATTCTGCACATTTTTTAAACGTTTGTTTCTATTTGTTTGGAATTTTAATGTTTTTTCTGTGTCGACAAGTAAATAAAACTATCACTTTAATTTCCGTCTGTGCGTTGTTAAGAAAGCGCTCCAGAACTTTACAATTCCTTTGCTCTGTGTCACATGTAGCTTTTTGGCACTGAGCGCAGACTTCAAGCGGCGCTCTCTGAGTACGAAAAGCTCACTTCACTTGCCAGACAGACAAACTTTCTTGCGCTCTCTTTACTGCTGATAGCGTTGTAGAGCTTTAACTTTGCAATTTCAATTCGATCTTATTAATAATTTGTTTACTTGCTATTTATTAGCTTTCTATACAATTGAACAGCAATTGAACGAACACACACACATACACACTGGTAATTTTGCAATTTAATTGGGGAAATTGTTTGGCGTCTTTGCTTGTTAGCGCTTTTAATCTTTATTCTCTTTTGCGTGTGGTTATTCGGCAGTGTGTGTTGTCTAGCGTATTTAAATATTTACTTTTTATTTATAAACATTTTATAGCATATAAAAATGTAACATGAATGTGTCAATAAAACGCACACACACACACACACTTTAGCACATATTGAAATATTCGTTTTGGTTTTGTATTTTTTTAGTGTACGTGTTATAATCGTTTTGTCAAACCGATAACCGATGACTGCGAGCTGCGTTTATGGAGACGCGTTTTAGGCGCACTTAGCTTATACACATACATATCGTTTATCGCTAATCGTTTATTGTCCGTTTTCAGCTGCAGCTCAATAAAAATAGCCATTAATCACGATCACGGGGACAAGTTCACGGCAACGGGAACAGCAACAGCAACAACGACGACGAAAGACAAATAAATTAGTTTTCATTCAAATTGAATTGCAGTTGTATTGCAGTTCGGCTCTGTTCGACACATTTAATTTATTTCGCACTGCAACAAGTTTGCTTTGTGTTTTTCTATTTGCTTTCCTTGCCAGAACCGTTGCGTTTGTCAGATGCGCTCTCTCACGCGCACTCTCTTCTCGCGCACTCTCTTTGACTGTGTGTCTCTTCTTCGTTGTGCTTGGGTCCGTCTCTCAGTGCTCCTTGGCAGGCAAGCAGTATACGTGTAGCCGGTTGCTGTTGTTGTTGCTGCTGGGTGTGTTTTTATGGGTGGTGGTGGTGGGAAAGAAACGCGACCACGTCTAGTTAACGACTAACTGATACGACGTTGACGATGACAGCGACGACGGCGACTGCGACGATGCCGTGTGTTTTTGTGACTGATGCGGCGACGTTGGCGTTGGTTGCTGAACTGTCGACGGCGACGACGTCGGCGCGCGCTCTACACAAATTCGACAATCAATTTGGCGACGACGACGATGGCGACGATGAAACAACAACAACTACAATATAACAATAGAAAAATCGAATTACAAATGCCATTTGAATTAAAAACCCGAATAGAAAAGAACTGAAAAACGAAAAACGGAAAGCGGAAAACAATTCAAATTAAAAGCGTAAGAAAGAGATGGGTGGGACAGAGTGACAGACTCGTATGTTACACTCTTTTTTAACAGAGCATCTCACTCTAACTCTCACCCACTCACACTTATCACACTCGATCTCGCTCTCTCTCTCTCTCGCTGCTGTCGAGATCAATCAGTACCTGTATGTCGGGGGGCATTTGAAATGTCTGTCTGCCCGATCGATGTTCATTAATGGGGAAATAAAACGATACAAATTGTTAACACTTGGCATATTTGTCGTACATTTGTATATAACCCTGAACTGTGATTTGTGCATACACTGATTGCTAATTCAATTCGATATTTGTATGACAAAACTGGTGACCACAGTGACCCAATCAATTAATGAGAGTCGGGGGAGGGATAGAGAGAGGAAGAAGGACCGAAAGCTTGCACAATTGGCCATTACATAGTGTATCCAATTGACATGATCGTACAGATTGTTATACACCATTACGCTGCCCTCTAAGCAGCTCCTAGTCATGCCCACCGCCAGGCCATAGAGGACACCATCACAGTAGAGCGGACTTCCTGTATCGCCATTGCAGAGTACGCCATGTTCGTTGATGCTGGCCAGGCACAGATTGAAGGGACACTCATCGCGGCTCAAGCCAAACGCATCCAGGCAGCTCTGATAGGGCACCGCATGTACGTACAACACCATCAGCTCATCGGCAAAAGGACCGTCCTAAAGGGGGTTTGCAAGATGAACACTATGCCTATCAAAACGTTCCCCTTTTACACCCACTCACCAAGTAGAAGCGACCCCAGCCGAGTGTATAACACTTGGTGATCTCATTCAGCGGTTCTCTGGGCAACTGCATCCTTTTCGGATAGGTACGTCCACTCCAAACAGGACGACTTACCTTCAGTAAGGCAATGTCATGATTACACGTCCTTTTGTATTTCGAGTGCACCAGAATTCTGGACAAATGCATAATGTTGCGATGATCGGGACGTTGCATACGATACATGGTGCCCACCACAATGCTAATGCTATTCCTCTCCACAACTCGAAACAATGAACTCTTCGAGGACAACGTCACACAGTGGGCGGCAGTCAGAATCCAACGGGATGTGATAATTGCACCACTACAAAAATGATTATCACCCCAGTGTTGTACGTAGGAGAGTGTACGTATAGATACAGTGCACCATCTATTTAAATCATCGAGTTGCTTCAAGGTAAAGTTAACCAGTGCAAGTCCAGAGGTTAAACGGGAAGAGTTAATCACTCGCTCCTTGAGATCTTCGTGACACGAAGCACAATGAAATCGTTGTCCCAGCAGTAGTAACACATAGAGAAACAGTCGACTGTCTATCGTAGTGCTTGGGAAAATGTGAAAAGCTGTCATTCTGGTACTTAAATAAAGTCATTCCATATGAAATACAATCGTAATGCCTGCTGAGAGCATGAATAATCAGTGAAAAGTCACTTAAAAAGGGTAGGAAAGTGGAGAAACTCCAAGTATTATAGTTGGGAATAAAACTAATTCATTGAAACTTAACAAATTTTTAGATCTGTCCTACCCAAAAAGCGAAACCGCAGTGTACTTACATAAGTATATCAACAAAAATTTTACATTGTAAGCTGCTTACTTAAACTATTCCAGCTTTATGCGCAGTCACTGTAGTTTATAAATGAGCTCAAGTTGTGGTTAACCCCACGAAGTCGTAGCTTTATCAAAAACTCGACCTATTTATGCGCGTCCACAAAGTGTTGATAGGTTTCTTCAAGTGTATTTTAAGTAAAGTTACGCAGAACTGAACGACATTCGCTACGCAGTGCTCGCAATTCAAAATAGACAGATACATATACAGTGTCTTAAGTACGTATTTTGACAAATGCAAATCTTAACGTATTAATACTTTTAAAAATATGTAGTTAAAAGAATTATTTATTATATTTTTAATTCCAGAAAACAATAAAGTCAAAAACTAGGCGAGCCGGCTGTAAAAGACCATGTACTTCATATTAGCTATGGAATATAAGTGTTATAAAAGTTTTTCATACTAAAAATTCTATGCTTCGGTGATTTATGTCAACTATACTATATAGTTGTACGATTCTTAACAATTTTTACTATAAATGATGTAGTTATTTTTAATTTTGCTTTGATTTTTGTATATCTAGGTACTCTTGCCTCACTACGAAACTAAAATACCCTTGTTGTTTTGTTTTAAATAAACAGGGTCTCATAAAAAGCACGAGCCAAATTGAATTTTAAGGGCCGGGAGGGGTGTGATTTTATGCCTTACGCCAAAAAAATGAAACATATGTATTTTGAATAAAAAAATAAACGAGCTTCATGCTGTCTGACGTCATGGACAAGATCGATTGTATTTGACAAAAAAATAAAAACAAAACGCAGGTATTATTTAGCACTACACAAAAAGAGAGAGAGAGAGAGAGAGAGAGAGAGCGGGAGACACATGTGGGATCTGGTTCCACTTGAAATGGAGGCCAAGTTTAGCGCGAAGCTTTTGCTTTAGCTGCCCGTGAAACGTACAAAAAAAACGCGACGAATTCGCTTCGTTTGCTGTTTTAAACTTTCCACAAACAAAAATCATTATATATATATTCAATATTTGATGAGCAAGTGGTTGTGGAGATGATGGAGATGAAGTGAGTTAGAGCGAGAAGGGAGTGAGTGAGTAAAAACTATAAATATGATTAAACAAAAAAAATAGAAAACACTCACCTTGGACAGATTCTGATTGGAAGTGTTGGGCAGCTGGGAAGCCGAATTGCTGAAGCTGGAACGCTTGAAGGCGAAGGCACTGTTACTATTACCACCGTTATGACTGCTAACAGAGCTGCTGCCAAAGTTGCTGCTGCTGTTGTTGTTGTTGTTATTGTTGTGGTTATAACTGCAATTGTTGTGATATGGATGGAAATGTAGTTGATGCTGGTGCTGCTGATGATGCTGATGGCCAGTGGCTATTGTTGTGGCAGCGGCAACTGCGGCGGCAACAACGTGCTGAAAATGTTGTGCGGTAGCAGCTGACGTGGTAATATCACTGCCAATTGGCTGTACAAATGTGCTCAAGTTCAAATTGCCGGCTGATTGACGTAGCGGTTGTTGTTGTTGCTGTTGCTGCTGCTGCTGCTGTTGTTGTTGTGGTTTTATTGTTGGCGTCGTTTGATTGGAGGAAGACGTTGCGTCTAGGCCAGCATCGGCAGAGCTTGCTGTTGTCCACACAGACATCTTGAGCTTTGCAGCGTCTTCAAATTCCTTAAGAGAGGCCCCATTTTGTACGTATTGCAATTTAAAGGCAGCAAAAGGAAACAACAAATACACACACACACGCGAACACAAAACGAAAGAGAGGCGCGACACAACCAAAATAAAAAAGAGAGTTTAATTTAGTACGATTAGGGAAACAGCAGGTAAATTAAAATTAAAAACGTCTGCACTGTATATAATTTACATATTTATAACTAAACAATATATATATTGTTTTGCTTCTAGCGTTTATTTATATATATTAAGTACATGCGCTCTGCGTGCAATGCGCAACAGTGAAACAACAAAATCAGACTAAACACAGACGCGCTTATCGATAGACGACGACGCCAATTACAGCAGCCGCGTCGCTCTGCTCAATTGAGCTGCTAATAACTCAAAAGAGCTAACAGTGCGCAGCTATGTTAGCAGCGCAAGCGTTGGCAACGCGACACAATATTGCGCGCGTCAATTCAAATGCATGAATTAGTTAAATCCAGCCGAAAAAACAACAGCTTTTAATTAAGTTTAAGCGCTTAAACAAATTGATAATAAAATAAAACGAAAACAGCTGCATATTAGTGGCTGACATTAGGCCCATTAATCAAACGCCCACGAGTTGTGAGCTAATTAAATTATATATATATTTTGAATGCAAATTAATGAAATGCATTCATTCTGTTTGACATACATTTACATACATTTCTTGTTGTTGTTGTTGTTGTTGTTCCGCTACGCTTTAGCAGTTTTTGCTTTTGTTTTTGTGTATATACAAGTATTTTTATAATTTTTCGGTTTCGCTCGCTTCCGGCGTGGGCGTATTGTCAAAATAAAAAAAGTATAAATAAATTGAAGAGAATACAAATAAATACTGTATTTAAATAAATGTGTGTGGTGTGTGTCGGCTGCATGCAACGTGCGCCTTGAACTTGCCAGCTAAGCAGCAACTTGCCACAAGTTGAAAGAAAACGGCAACACAAGAAGCAAGGAAAATAAAGCAAAGAAAGAAAGAAAGAAAGCAAAAAACAGAGAGCTGTGTACCTGAGAGATACGTATCCGAGAGATACTCTATATTTATAGATATACGGTTGCATGTAAATCAGTCCATATGTAAATCTCTCTTTCAGCTATAGTTTTTCATCGAAGTCTGCTTTCTGCCTTGTGAATTAATTTGGCAAATACTAGATACAGCTACAGCTCTATAGCTATATCTGTAGCTATATAGATACAGATACAGCTATAGCTACGGCTACAGTTAGTGCCTGGGCAGAGTTTGTGTCATGTGCTTCTTTTATTTATTTAGTTTTATTTTCCATACCCAAAAAAAAGTTCAAAAGGGTCGCATGTGTTAGCGCTAAAAAGCTAAATAGCTGTTAAAAGCAGCTCGACAGCTGTTATAGCTAGAAAATTAAACTACTTTACTGCCTACCACGCGCCATTTGCCCATAAATTGGCTAACAGTGGGCGCTACATTAACATTTCTCGGTAACTAATATAATTATATATAACAAAAGCTCTATAAAGCTCTGGAAATTCGTATACTGTTATAAAAAATTTAGCTTGATTCCTGAATGAATATAGGATTAGTTTTAGTGTGTGGACATATTTTGTCAGAATTTGAACAAATTTTCTGGTCACACTGAAAATTTATTTATAAATGACTACAAAACATATCTGAACCTAGTCCTGTATTCGTTTCAGCATAATATTTAGAATACTTTGACTCAAAATTAAATATTCTGGTCTAAAAAAAGCTTTGCAATTACTTAAAAATAAAGAACACATCTGGTTTTTAAGTTCACTCGAAGTAAAAACAAAATTTTATTATATTACGCAAAAGTTCTTATTTTTGTAAGACCATAAATCTTTAATTATTATCAGAAATTTATGCCTTTATTTATAAACCAAAAAGTTGTAATTGTGTAAGACAAAAATAAACATAAAGAAAAAACCCCCTTAACGAGTTTATCAGTTTAGGGACGAAAGCGTTAACTCAAAACCCAACAATTCAGCTGCTGCTTTCGTCCCTAACGTGTACTGCTCAGTGACATTTCCTTTATTTTAAAGAGTGCTCTACACTAAGGGTATCTGAAAGGCGAGTTAACTCTCGTAGCGCTTTCTTATTGGTTTTCAGAAGGTTTTTTCTGTTTGTTGCCTAATGGTTTTTCTGGGTGGTTTCCAAATTGACTGCGCCACCTTTGAAGGTGTTGCAAACAAACATACAGACATACGTACGTACGGACGAACGGACATACGTACGTACGTATGTATGTCTGTGTGTACTTACAGTAATTTCTTATCAGACTATCAGCAACTGTGACTGTGACACTTTGTTTACTTTTGATTTTTTCAGTTTTATTTTTTTCTGTTTGCAAATAGAAATTGTGTGGCAAAAAGTCACACATAAGTTCAAATAGGTTTTCTGCGGCATTTCAATTTCATCCGGCAAGATCGTGTTCAAGATTGTGGACCAGGAACTACTGCGTTCTGAAGCTGAAGCAGCAGGCCAAATGAAAAACCCAAACCCCATTCCCACTTGGACAATTAATGTCAATTGAAATCAATAGACAGTCCAAAGACGTAACTAAACAAATATTGTAAGCCCTCTAAAAATGTACAATTCGTGAACTACGTTTACTATTATTTTTAGTTATTTGTGGGGGAGAAGTGTAGAAGAGGAAGCATACAAATACGCCAAGTCATAGAGGTAATAATAAACCAGAGTTCTCAGAAATATATACATATGTATATATATAAATTCAAATTCGATAACAAAACAACAACAGTAAACTTATACATATGTATGTCTAGATATCGCCCAACAACAATTTAAAAGCCCTTGAAAAGTCATACATTCATACATTTATGCATATATGTATTTACATATTTATATACTCGGTATCTTAAAGTTTGCAATTGAATTTGTTTGTTCTGTTTCTGTTTCTGTTTTTTTTTTTGCTCTGCTTCTTTACTTTACTTTGTTATTGACGTTCTCTGCTACGGGCTTATGACAAAAGCTTCTAAATTTAACACACATTTTGTATATGGCTCTAAAACTAAAGCAAACAATATAAAAAAGCTAATCAATAAACATGTTTTTACCAAATAAATGAAGTTTTTAAAGCTAGCAGTCAGCTAACAGTGCCGAGCACTGTTAACAGTTGGCAGTGCTAATTGCTGTAACATTTAAGAGCGCAGAGCCTCACAGTTGTTATACGCTCGCTGTTAAGAGCTTTCCAAGGCGACACTGTTATTACCAGTTTGATCCTATTGCTAAAGGAACCAAATGTTGTTCGCTGTTAACACTTGTGCACAGCTGTTGTACCAGCACTGTTAACTGTTATATAAGTACCATTTCCCTATAATAAAACGTAAAAACTTGTTTTGCTTTGTAAATTGTGTGCTTTTTTTCTTTAATGTTAAAGTCTTAAGTGTAAATGTATAATATATACTAGTAAAAATGGTTAAACAATCGGTAGGTAGTGTAATACATTGCTAAGTACGCGGCAAAACATATATAATATAACTAACAGTAAATGGACAAGATACGACAATCACAAGACAATTATCCACTGCGAAGGGGGAATTTCCCCGCTCCATACCTAACATACAATTAAAACTTAATATACGTTTACAATTCAGTTAAAAGATACATGTGTATAAGATTAATATTTCAATCACAAGCCAATCAGTTAAATATACGCCACAAAATGGGGAATCCCCTGTGATGGACTTAACGTATCGTATGCTCAATAGTTCCCATGGAATTTTTACGCTGATTGTTGACCTCGAAGCGTTGCATGATCTTGGCCACAATGGTGGACGGCGGCTGATCCGAACTGGAGGTGAGTCCCCGATAGCCGAGCGCACTCGAGTCCGCCAGAGAACTCGCCAGCTGTAGACGCTTCACAAAGGCCTCCGTGTCGATGCCCTGCACCTTGGAGGGTTTGAGGAAGCGTCGGGGTATGCGGGATAACATGTCGTCGGTGCCGACGGGACCAAAGCCCAGATTAATGAGTATTGCCTCCGGATCCGGTTTGCGTGACTCCAGCAGACTGTCCACACTCGAATAGCGACTCGAGTCCGAGTGCATGGAAATGGAGCTGTCCCGAAGTAGTAGACTGCTGAAGCGATGCTGCCGCACCGCCTGTGGACTCATCTCCAGCTCCGGGGCCGTGCTGTTCGAGTCAAAGGATTCCTCGTGACGCAGACAGCGACGCAAGTGCTTTTGTGGCATCTGTTGGCGTTTCATATCCACATCCACATCCGCCTCCTCCTCCAGATCCGCAGCATAGGCGCAATCGCAGTCGGCATCGGTTGCTTCCAGGGTCAAAACGAGGTCGGGATCCACATCGTCGTCGTCGGCAATAACAGATTGTTGGCGTTGCAGTTTGCGGCGTTTGCGCAACGGTTTCGTAGGCGCAAAGTGTTGTGGCAAGTTGTGTTGGCTGCAACGCTGTGGCAAGTTGTCGCTGCTGCTGCTGGCAAGTGTGGGTAAATTTTGTGGCAATTGCTGTTGCAGTTGTGCAACACATTGTCGGGCAACAAAGTTGCTGCAGCTATGCGAACGTTCCATGTTTCGAGTTGATTGTTGTTGTTGTTGTTGTGTGTTAACTTGGTCAAGTCACGGCTACTTGGCTTACACTTGGTTAGCTGGTTAGTGGCTTTTGCTCATATTTGGCCAGAGAGAGCGAGAGCAAAGGCCGACACGCTTCCGAGTTTGAGATCAGGTTCAGCTGCCAATGATGACGAAACAGCAATCTGGTCTTAACCGATCTGACCTGGCCCTGAGCGTATCTTCTCTCTCCGTCTTTGCCGCTCTCTCGCTCTCGCTCTCGCTCTACACTTGTTGTTATTATTGTTTCAATTTTATTTTGGTGCCAGCAACAATTTCAGTTATTTTGTTGTTTGTTTTGGACACACACAACGACACACAACAAAAACGTGTTTCACGCCGTTTCCACCTTTTTTTTTCAAGTCGCTTTTTTAGTCGTGTTTTTTTTTTGTTTCTGCTGTTTGCTTTGCTTTGCTTCTATTGAACGTTAATCAGACCAGAAGCACTTCTGACCCCGGATTGTTTTTGTTTTTGTTATATGTCTGTCTGTCTGTATAGGAATTCGTGTGTATGTTGATTGAAGTTGATTGTTTTGCAGGCTTTGCACAGCTTTATTGATTTTACTATATTTATTTTTGCATTAAGTACACAAAATTAATTTACAAAAAAAAAAACTCCTGCATTCATTCTCTCTCTCTCTCTCTCTTTCTGACTTTCTTCTTTTGCTGCAGCCACGATCAAAAGCTGAACCGCTCGACGCAAAGTGATCTTCAAAACTGAAATCACGAAACGAAAAAAGCGAACAACCAACCGCAAAGCAAAGCAAGGCAAAAGCGAAACGAAAGCCGCAGCCAAAGCTCGCGCCTAACAGACAAAGGCAGCGAGAGAGCATGTGAGCAAGAGAGAGAGTATGCGTGCTTAAAGAGAGTGCGCTGGTGTAGACTTATTGTGCTCTCTGGCTCTACACGCGCACAGTAAGTGAGTAAGTTGAATATTGAAATTACTTTGCGGGGCATTTAACAATTTGCTGAAGCACACGACGCCAATCTATAAAACTTTTGATTAAAAGCGTTTTGCGGTTAACGTCGTTGTGTGCCACTTGCTGCACACATAGGCGCCGTCTATAAAAGGGGGCGGGGTGTGTGTGTGTAACTTTTAAGCAGTGTTTTATTTTAACAGCTGTGATAAGATCTAACCCCTTCTTCCCCACAGCGCCGTCTCTCCGGTGTCTGCTGCCTAAGCGCTTTTAATATTATTTGCACGTCTTTTAATGTGTTTGCATTGTGCTCAAATTTGGTTTATTTGCTGTCATTTAAATAAACATCATAATTTCTAATTGGCTACACGATTTGGGGAATTTTACTTAGTTTATGGGAATCCATAAAGTGACGGAACTTAAGGATTGGGCAACAGTGCTAAGATGTAGACTGACGAACAAGTTCCACAGTGCCAGTGCCAAAAGCTTTTAGCACAGCTGATCGCATGAGAAGCTTTAAGTTACACTGCAAGTTAAGCAGGGTGACTATTGTATGCTCTACAAAACTTAACTAGTTGAAAGTTGTTTGATAGAATCATAATACCTAGCGAAAGAGTATAGAACTAATTTGAGAGTGGCGTGTTCTGACCAATCAGCAGCATGAGCAAGTAATCAAGCTTAGTCAGAGCTGCCTCGACAGCGAAATACGCTGCGACTGTAATTTTAAGCGAAATATGCAACTTTTTACTCCAACTTTTTTGCACAAGCCCATTACACTCTCTAGTTGTTTATGTATAATTATCGAAATGAAAAACGAAAACGAAAATGAAAACAAACACAAAAACAAGATCAACACAAAACGAACCGAACCGAACGATATTGTTTAAACTGCAAAGTTTAAAGGTCTTGTTAACAGTTCGTAAACGCAAAATGTTGCAAGACATCATTTTCAGTTGCAGGCAGTTGTTGTTGTTGGGTTCGTTGGCAGTTGATATTGATTACATTGAGAAATGTGTGCCAAGATAAAAGCCCCAAAGTCAATTTACACAAGTCTTCCAGAATTGTCTTTGGTGTCTTTTTGCCATGTGAAGAAGCCATATAAACAATGTACATAAATATGTATGTAACATATGTATGCATAACTTTGCTTAACTCTCACAACTCAATTAACAGTCGGTTATTTGATTGATATATTTGTAACTTTAACTCTAAATAATGCCATAATCAAGTTGAGTAATTAATTGAATCCGCAACATTTGCAAATTTTGAATTGCGTAATCAAAATTAATATTTAAATAGAAACTAACTAACTAACTAACTACAATTTATCTTTATAATTGAGAGTTATGTAAACAGACAGTGACCGTGATCGTGACTGTGACTGCGACTATGATTGGAGCTGCTACTGAGAATCGGGAAGTTCCAATGCTGGAAAAGGTTAACAACTGGAATCGAAACTGGAATGTCGGTTTCCTCCAGCTCGCATTCAAACTTTGTTTTTCTCCGTAGTAACAAATGTATCTGATAGTTGCATCCATCTCTGTATATTACGTTAGTTGTAATTACAAATGCTGATAAATCATGAATATATGTATGTACAATCACACAGATTAGCAATTAATGTTAAATAAATAAAATTATTGTTGCAATTTTTGTTCACATTCAATTATTGTGAAAATTACGAAAGAGAGACATGTTGCGACACGATGCGACATGCACGAGATGGTAGTCGCAGTATCAGTGCCACTAAAATAACAGTTATTAGAGCTGGAACTGGAAAAATCTTTATTTGCATCCCCATTGAAAAATGAGTCAGTCGCGTGCTGTTTTGGAGCCTAGAGAGAGCCTAGAAAATCGCTATTAACTATTCGAAAATCTCGCATTTCCCTGGAATCAGAGATCCATAGTGTTTGATTATGAAACTCTTTTAATTGTCACTAATTGGATTTTCAATTAATACTACTAAGACAATAAATAAATAGTATTTGAAAGTTATCGTCACAGGGTGTTCCAATAATAATGATACTTTATGATACCCAAGGTTAGGCAAGGTAATGTTTCATGTCTGTATGTCTTCTAGTTTCGTCTGTGCGATGAACAGTCAGAGCTCATAAGGAGTTTAATATGTATATTATAGTAACTAACAATTATAATATTTCCTTATAATGAAAATAATTAAATGTTTTTATAAAGAGCATTTTCTTAAATTATGAGAATTGAGGATTATTAGTTCTTTAAAATTTTTTCTAAATTTTTCTAAATTTTAGAATTGAAATTTTGGCATTAGAGAAAAATAAAAAAAAAACAAATTTTACTTGTAATTTTTAAAGTTGGAGATTAATAGCTTTAAAATTTTTTGTCTTACACAATAAAAACTTTTTGGTTTATATAATAATATTACTAATTATAAAGAAAACTATAAAAATATTTTAAGACTTACATATGTATATGAGGTCTAAAAAAAAGTAAGCCCCTTGGATTTAATATTATAAAATTTTAGATTCACCTAAAATGATCCTGAAAACAAGAAGTGTTCTATATTTTTAAGAACTTTACGTACTCTACACACTATTTAGACCAGAAATTTACTCTTATAACACTTTTTTGTGCAGTGTACACATATAATAAACTAAATATACATATTTATAAACAAAAGTAAAGTTACTAAAATTTACTCTTACCTGATGTTGTTGTAGTTTTTATTTTTGTTTTGAATCCTTCACTTCGTTTCGTTTCGCTTCGTTTTGATTAGTTTCGTTTAGTTTTGTTGTTCGATCAATTAGTTGACATTTGTTTTTGGTTAACCGTTAATAATTTATCGATTTGAGACAGTTTGTATAACGGTTCAACGTATGCAACAACTGCTGTCGCTTTCCAACGCATTCCACAGCTTGAAGGTGCAACGAGTGTGTGTGTGTGTGAGTGTGGATGGAAGGGGAAGGTGGCGAGACAAGGACAGCGACAGTTACAGCAACGGTTAAACAGAGAGACCAGACCGTGTGCAATTGATTAACTCACAACCGGCGCGAAAGACTCGCTGAAGAGAACTGAGAAGTGGAAATGCTGTTTTGGCTTTTCTTGGCATGAAAAATGTTAACGGTTGTTTATAGATGAGTCTTGCTTGCTCATAATTGTAATCAGTTCTATCAGCAGCGCGCTGCTGACATTAGAGATCATCTGAAATCTTATCTTAACAATGGCCACAACACACAGTCACTCAGACAATCTGTCACAAAAAATCAGGCCTTTAGAACACAACTCAACACGACAGAACAGAACAGAACAGAACGGAGCAGCGGCGACAACAGTTGTGTGTACTTAGAATTGTTTAAGTGCCAACAGGCATAAAATTATTTACGTTTTCACGTATAGTTTCCGTTTTATTTTTGTATACTTAAATGTGCATAACTAACTGTAACATACTAAGTCTGTTTGCGGCGACACAACCAAAAAGAGAAACTAAAATCAGTAAACACACACGAAACAGACATGTTCGAAGTCAGAGAGGTAGAGAGAGAGCGGGAAAGAGAACAACAACAAGTCACAAGTGCAACGAGATTGCAAGCATACAACACTGTTAAGCCTAACAGTGTGGGCGACCTGTTGTTCACTTTCTCCATTTAACAGACGTATGCTAATTGGTTGGGCAATGCTGTTGGCTAACAGGGGCTGTGTATGACACGCACTCGTTGTGGCTGCAAGCGAACATGTTTGACGCTGTTAAGCCCAAACAGCATGCTGTTAAGCTTTTAACATTAACCGAATTGAAATGCATAAGTTTATTTACTTTTTGTTCTTTATTTAAAATTTTGTGTATTCATTATAATAATATTGTACAATTTGTTTTAGAAAAAATTCTCTTGTTCTCAGTTTCAGTTAACTTTTTACTATTTTGCGCGGAATCGTTTCCAACAGGTAACAAAAAATAAATTATTGGCTTTTCATATATATATGCATATGTTTATATATGTGTTTGTTTTGTTTGTTTGTGTTTTTTGCATAAATGTATTATAGAAAGAGCATAAAACTTATCAACTAACACTAAACATAAAGATTTATAACATTTCGGCAAGATATTCGATTCTCTTATCTTTTTTGTTCCTCTTCTGTATTCTCTTCTTCCTCTTCTTCATCTTCTTCTCATTTATAATAAGTATTTTTTATATTTTATGTTTATATTTATATATATATGTATATATGTTTTTTAGACTATAACTAAAAACAAATTGTGATGTACAACACCGAAAAGATGATACATTTTTGTAAAGAATTGTTGCTTACAAATGTAAGTAGTTGGGGGATAGGGGAGGGGAGGGGCGGGAGAGTGGGGTTTATGTTTATAAACAATTTATAATATGTAATAATAATTATTGAGCATTTGAACCTTATATACTGTTCAAGATTGGAGCAGTTGTTGCGGAGTATTTGTGGAAAAGCGCCGTTAACTTTAAGATTTAAATTTTCGCAGCTTTTCCAAAGTTGAATTGTTAAATTGTAAGTGATTAAAACAATTGTTAATTAAATTAAGTAAGCTGTTAATTATGGCAAACAAAGATTGTAAACGCACAAATGTCATATATGTATATATTATTTTAAACTATCATTATATATATATATATATATGCATGATATACACACATACTATTATTAACTTTTCAAACTAACTCTTCCTCAACGTATTGTTCTTCTTGCTTCTTGCTTTTCTTTTAGTTTTTTTTAGTTTTGTATCAACCATTTTCATTTTGTTGATTATTTTGTAGAATTTTTTTTGTTTTACAACAAATGCACACAATTGTTTATATCATTTTTTGTTCTTATGTTTTTGTTTACTTTTAACTTAACTTGAGCTTAAGTACGATTTGTATCAACATGTTTTTATTGCAGAGCGACTTAATTAACTAAAATTAAAATTTAAATGTAATTATTTTAAAGAGTTTCGGTTTTTTGTTTTTGTTTTTTGTGTGTTTTTTTCAAGCATTTCCATAACATTTTATATATTTTTTGTTTATAATTTTATTTTAATTTCATTTTCTCATTTTGTTCTAGGCAAATTTGGAAGCCAACATTTGACAGTAATTAATTAATTAATGCGTTAATTAATTTGTGTTCTTTCTTTTTAGCAGAGATCCTAGATATTTCAACATTATTTATTATATATATCTATATGTATATAAAATATATATATGTATATAGCATATATATAGTCAAGTGCGTAGAACAAACAATTTGTCATTTTCATTGTCTTTTTTTTTTTGTAGTATGCATATATTTAACAATTTTATAAAAGTTGACTTAAGACGAGTACAATTTTGTTACTAAGATATAAAATATAGCGAATATAGTTAAGTTTAAAGTGGGACAATTGGACCTATGGTCTAAAAAAGAGGCGAGGGGGGCGTAGAGCAGGAAAGCAAACTTATGTTTTTACTGGACAGATATATTTTGCACTCTTTTTTTTCTAATTTACTTTTTAAGATACATACATATACATATATATATATATTTAGATATTTAGTTATATAACTATTTGATCTGTTGATAATTTCACTTGAAATTGGAATTTATGTTTCGTTAAAGAATTGTTGTAATCTCATTGTTACTAAAAAATAGCTAAACAGACGCGAATAAAAAAATAAACAAAATATCATGCATATATATGCTGGGTATATGTATTTTATAACATCGCTGCTGGTTTCGATTCAATGCGATATATATATAGATATATAGATATATTTTTATAATCATATTACGCTTTTGCTAAAACTAACTTATGCTTTATATTGTATGTTATGTATGTATATAAAAAATGGCTTATTGAAACAACTTGTTTTTGTTTTTTTGTATAGCAAAATTGTGTCCACATTTTTTGTGTGTTGTTTGAGTGTGTGTTTGGGGGGTGTGTTGGGGGTGTGTGTAGATTTGTGAGAGGCAACAACTACTGATTGGCCAGCTCCGTGAGCGTTACATCGTACAGATCATCCTCAATTTGTTGCACCTCCAGCAAGAAAATGTCCTCGTTGCAGTAAAAGGATATCATATCATCATCAATTTTCGCCGTAATCCTGCAATAGATCAAATCAAAATACACATAAGTATAATGCCAAAAAGAGCAAGAGCGAGACAGAAAGAGAGAGAAGAGAGAGCGAGTTTGTTCGTCGGTACAGTAGGTGCGTTTCCTTATAGAGATATATATAGAGAGAGATCATGCCATATGCCAGCGGTTAGTTTAATATCATCTATCTTAACTACCAGATATGAACGTGTGATAAACTGTAGTTTTTTTCTTTTCTTTCATTTTTAATATGATGGTGTTTTGGTAGTGCGATTTGGTGATTGTTGTACTGTTGTTGTAGTGTCGTGTAGTGCACAGTGTTGTCTAGTGTGTTCGTGTAGTGTTGCGTAGCACTTTTGGATATAGAGCCGTTTTTTTCCTTACTTACCCCTTCTTATTTGTGCGATAAATGTTATTTATGCTCGTTGTTGAGATTTTGTATTTGTTTTCAATCTGCAATTGAGAAACGAGAGAAATATGATGTTTTGTCTGTTGTGTTTTGCACGAGTAGCGAGTAACGAGTAAAGAGTGGCGAGTAACGAGAGATAGACAGACAGAGAGAGTGGTTCAAATACTAACTGGAAAACTAAAATATTTCTCTTATAACTCTTGTTGTGTATATTTTGTGATTTTGTTCATTTGAGTTTTTTGAAAACTAGTTCTTTTTTTTTTTGTATTAGCCAATTTGAAGTTCGTTCGTAATGCTGTCGCCCAACTCTATATGTGCCACATAATTGCATTGTGTGTTAAGTGTAGTTAAATATGATAATATATCCATATGCATAGATATATGTATATATATATTATATATAAGTTGGTTGGATCAGCTACTGATGTGTTTTTGGTTTTGGATGAAGGTTTTACAATGGTTACGTCGCTTCAATTAGTTTCAATACAAAATACAATATATATGTAATACTATCACTCAATTTGGTACTTCAAGACTGCAAACCTTGATCATCAGCATTTAGTCAGATAGTTTTCGGTTTATAATCCAATCGGAACTGTTGTAGATTTGCAGACTTGCTTGTTATCTTTTTATTTTTATTGGTTTTAATACATATGAATTACGATTGATATGGAGTTTGGTTTTAAAAATGCTTTTAGTTTTGGTATTATGACCTCATATTATCTTTTTTTAGGATTTGCACATTTTGGATTGTGAATTTGCAACTGATTTGTAGTATTATTTCTTGAAAATTTATTGACCAATTAGACCAAAATGAACAAAATTACAGACGTTATTAGAGCATATTTTGTTTTTTATTTTTTAGGGGGAGTTTTAGAGTGAGTTTTTGGTATTTTGTGGATGTAGGGGGGTAGGTAGGTGGGGAACACATGCTAGGGGTAAATCTTTTGCCACTGCTGATACTTCGTATGTATATTCTTACCGCATTCAGCAGACCAATTGTGGTGGGCGGCACCACATGCAGGGGCGTGTAGACCTCTTCGTTCTCCTGCCGCACGTACAGCATGACACGCTCCGTGGTTGGTGGCGTCATACGTCCCCGCTTCATTGGTGGCCCAAATTCGGACATCGGTGTGCTGGTTAACATACTCTGATCCAATATATGATCCTTCTTGTCACTGAAAAAAAAGTAATGTTAATTTCAAACTTCTAGTTGCCGAGGCACTCCAACAGCGGTGTGGTATGTGTGTGGATCACGATTTTTACTCACGTCTGCATGTCGGGCGGAAAGTGATTGTGAAACTTGAGCGTGGGCGTGGCAACCTTTTGGCCGTGCAACAAGAATGGAGAGGCGCCTTTCAGTTCCGGCGAGTCAGTCTCGTGGCCGTAGAAGCTCTGTGGGGCATTGCAAGCAATTGAGTGTTGTTGTTCTTGTTCTTGTAGTTGTTGTTGTTGGTGTTGCTGTTGTTGTGGCATGCAACCAACAATTGTTGTTGTTGTTACCTTCTCCATATCCTCGGCGGGCGAGAAAAGCACCGGCGGCTTGGCCATATCCTGCATGCCATAGAACTCGGACCGATCCGTCACCGGATGATATAGCTCATCCAACTTCTTGCGTCCAGTTGCCGTCATCTTGCGCTTTGCCGCACGTCTCTCCTCATCGCGTGTCTTCCGCTCCGCACCCTGGTTTAGAGAGTGAGATAATAAAGTTATGTTAAAGTTGGCTAAGCAAGAGGGTATTAGGCATAAAGAGTTTAAGTCGCGAGTTTAGCGACCCAGTGGGACCACTGTACTATACAGTCTAGCACAGTGGGCTCAGTCAAGCTACCTGATCACATATCTACAGTTTATTTACTGTAGTTTCTTGAGGAAATTCATGCTGCAAAGTAAGCTAAGGTTTCCCAAGTTCACCCCTGAAAGTGTTACTGCTTAATTCAGCTGTGTAGTATAGAGAAATTGAGATATTCTGTTGTAAAATCAATTTTAAACGATGTAGGAAAGTTGGAAAGTCTTGTGTTTACTTGAAATAATTAATAATTAATTTAAATATGGCTGAAATACTAGAATTTTCCTAAACCAAGTCTGGAAAACTAGATTTTCTGTAAAAATATCCAAATTAACAGCATGCTAATACAAATTTCCATGCTTTAAAGCTAATTTTGACGTTTACAAAACCTTTTTAAGCATAATTTCTTAAATTAAGAAATATAGAAATATATTTAATTCATTTTTAAAGCTTTTCAGCTAAATTTCAGCAGTCTAAATTTATGTTTTCAGTGTACTTTAAAGCAGTGAAGACTCGAGACTTGAGACTCAGGGATTAAGCCTTCCGCCAAATAAGTAAAAAGTGCGACTGGGCGACGCCAGGTGGCGTCTGGTGACTCGCTGTGGTGTAATTAGCAATCAATCAAAATGCATGGGATGCACACAATTCGGTTATTGCAGCAGCCGCAGTTGCAGTTGGCAGCAGCAGCAATTCGTTGTTGTTGTTTTTTTGCTGTGTGTTTTTTATTAATTAAATTCGTGTATCGCGGTGCAAGTGGCATAAGCCAGCATGTTGGCTTGCCTGCCTTCCTGCTTGCCTGCCACAGCCTGTGGCAGCCAACACTCAACTGTTGCAACCAAAAAAGTAAGAGAAATAAAAAACAAAACACGTTTTTGTTTGCTTGCCACCAACGCTGCTGCTTGCAACTTAGCACCGTTAGGGTCAGCGCCCAAAAAGCAAGAGATTTTGTGTGAGAGAGAGGGAGATAGAGAGAGCGAGCGAGAGCGAGAGATTTGTTATTATAAAATAGTTAGGAGATGCCGCATAAATATGCATACATCATAAATAATACGGCGGCGGCGCCCCAAACCAACTGCCACAGCAAAGCAAAAGCAAAAGCAATGTTGCAGTTGCAGTTTCAGTTGTGTTGCAGTTGCAAGCTCTTGGCTATGGTTGCCCACCTGACCAGCTGCCCAGTTGCAGCTTGATTGCCTCTGAGTGAGTGAGTGGCACACACACACACACACATATATATATATATATATATACTATATACTGATGATTGCTGGTTTGCGTGTAAACAGATTCTGCAGTTGCCGCTGCACTTTGCATTTGTAATTAAAAATCAAGCAATTGAGGCGCAGGAAGTGATATATTTCCCCCCCTCCCCAAAACAGCCCCCCTTGCAGCCGCTCCTGCGTCTCCTTGGCTTTGCTTTGCATTAGGTGGCAACGCCGCCAAGCAGCTGCAGCTTCTCAACGCTGCGCTTAAAGTTATGCAAGTCGCAGTATGTTTAAAGCTTAATTTACCCCACCCCCTGGCACACTGCTTCTTCTACTCCCTCTTGTGCCCCTCTCTTGCGCTGTTCCTTTTGCCATCATCCTTGCTTGCTTGTTGCTCTCGCTTCGCTTATCACAACTACAAATTTTGTTGTTGCCTAGAGCATTTGCTGTACATCACATCTTTTGCTCCCCCCTCTCTGTCACTCCCTCTCTCTCTCTCTTTTCCTCTCTTCTTTGTACGAGTGTGTGTGAGTTTGTCTGCATGTAAATAACTGTATTTTATTACATACTTTTATTTTATCTTGGCAAAAATATCGCCAAAGTTGCGCACAGACAGCGAGCGACTCGCATCGAATCGAATCGACGCCAATCGCGGTCAATGCACGTCGACGTCGACGTTGACGTTAACGTTAACGTCGCCGCTTTGCAGTTGGCAGTCGCAATCGCTGTCAGCGTCGCCTGCTGCTCTTCATCTGCAGCTCCATCTTTGCTGCTGCTGCTGCTTCTTCTCTTGCACTCGCTCTCGCTCTTGCTCTCCTACTTCTTCATCTTCTGCTTGTTAATCGAGCAACTGTTTGTTTGTATGCGAATGTGTGTGAGGGAGGGAGAGGGATGCATGCACAGTGCACGTACATTTGACGCTGCGATAGCCACATCGATTACTAAGCGCAATTTTCGATATGCCAATTTGGTATGTTTTTTTAGCTATTTATTTTTGTAGTTTTCAGTTTTGCCGATAAATTCCAACTGCGTAGATCCCCCATAGACATTAACTTTCTCCACGCTGTTAACGGTTATGAAAAGGAAACACCCAAAATGCATGCTCCTCTGAGAATTCTTAAGGCAATGAAATCTACAAAGTTCTTGACTGTTTCAAAACTTAAAATTTGATGGGTATCATTTATAGTTACTTGGAAATTTCTAAATCTAATAACGAAAGTCTTAAAAGCCCGATTGTTATTGAAATGATTGTAGATTATTTTTAGATTAGTTTAAGATTTGGTCTATACAAAATATCTAGTTCACAGTCTAAAAGTAAACTATACACGTTTCGGGTAACGGGCTAATACATTTTTCTGGGTAAATATTGTATCTACAAGTCTTGAGTCCTATTGAACTCAGCTCAGCGAAGAGCTAGAGCTATGAAATTTGGTATGCACACAGAAAAGTTCTAGATTGTTGCTTATGTTATCAAATTAAGATGTTAATACCTCAGTCTTAGCACTAAAATGTAAAAATTAAGCTTAAAAACTTGCTAAGGCACAACATAGCTATTGGCAGCTAGCTAATCTACATATTTTTGGAAGTAATCATACCTAAATCAAGGATTTCAGAATTCTATCATGAATTTTGACTTTAGCTCGGAGTCGTGTACTCTTTTTAGCAGATTTAAATTTACTCAGATACTAAAACCTTAGCAGCGATATTGGAGTATAACTCTTTAAAGCAGAATCGAAAATAAATTTACTGCAGGACGAATTACTTATTATAGGTATACACTTGAAAAGACAATCGAATGGAATTTTGAAAACGTTTTTTAAATGAGAAATTTCAAAACAATCAAAAAAAAAGGTGGCAAAATGCGGTAATTGCAACTGCAGTGAAATCCCAGAAAGGAAACTGACACAGAGAAAACGTAGAAGTGGGGGGCGATATGTGAGTTAAATAAAAGTAGGAGGAGTCAATTGGTATATAGCCATAAAATAAGCTGGTACCGCGAAATTTAATTGATACATTTACCGATAAACACACGCCCGAGAGAGTCTTCGGCAAATGGCTGCCTTAAGGGGCCAAAACGAAGGGAAACCGAAGCTGAGTGTAGTGTTGTGCAGTGCAGGAAAGTGTAGTTGAAACAGTTAAAAACTGAGGACCATGTACAGACACACGTCCCTGTGTCCGTGTGTCCGTTCGAATGGAGAAGCGCAAAAGTGTAATGATATGAGAAAATTAAATTGGAAATCCACGAAATGATTTATTAATAAAGCACATCAAGCGCAAAAATAAAAAAAAAACAAAAAAAAGAAACCAAAAAAAAAGAAGCAGTTGGGAAAAAGTGAAGGGTTCGGGTTTGAAACGGTTCGCATAAAGCATAAAAAACAAGAGGAAGAGACCAAGGCGAAACGATGCTGAAAACGAGGGCAATGGGCACAAGGCAAACGAAAGGATGGATGCCTGATGATGCCGGGGAATCAGTGTCCACTGGCAGCAGCAGAGGGAGGAGTAGGGAGTAGGTAGGGGAGGGACAGCAGGGAATTGGAGACAGAGCTGGATCGCTGACTTTGTCCATTTACTTTTGTACGCGTTACGCTTTCCACCTGAGCACCTGAGTTGAGTTGGACTTGATGTAGGGACAAAGTCATGCAACACACACACACTGAGGCACGCATACATGCAACAGGCAGCAGGCAACAGGCAGTTGCCCCCAATTCGATAAAAGCAGTCGCAGTCAGCGACAAGTGGCAACAACAGCAACATGATGTTGCCTCAAGTCACGTCTTGAGCGTCTTTTAGTTAGCTTGCTTCTTCTCAACTCATTCAACCTGTTGCACGTGGCAGCTGTGTGTGCTCTGCACTGTGCGTAATTATGTGTATGCTCCCGCTCTCTCTCTGTCGGTCGGTCGTATGTGGTAGCAACTAGCTAGTGCTGCTGCTGCTGCAGCACGTTGCAACATTGTGAAATTGAAATCACTTACCTTATCGCAGAAGACCTTTATCTGACAGTAGCCCCGATGGAAGACCGTCGCATCTCGCGGATCCTCGAACGTATCGATTTGTACGTGCAACGGCAGACCCTGCAACATGCCACAACATGGCAACAGACAAGAAAGAAAGAAACAAAAAGCAAATATTATAATGAAATCATAATCATTGTGGCCAACTAGTAAATGTGTTATGTATGTTAAGTCTCAACTACGCATGCCATTTTAGTCAGGCTTCACTGTGCCTCACTCTGACTGCCACAATTTGCAGTCTGTGTTTCTGTCAATGAAATATCAACTTAATGGTACGCATTACAACATACAAAGGATGCAACAACTTGCTTGTGTATACATCTTGTATGTCTGTCTGTCTCTCCGTCTGTCTGTCCGTCTGTCTCTGTCTATATGTATCTTTTGCTGCCTACGTAAAGTTTGTCAGAGCCAGTAAGAACTGTAGCGAAACTGTAGCAAACATCGCCTGTAGCTAGAGGCTGTTGGTTGCTGCCCCTCGATTCGTTCGTTTTTATGAGGTTGGTTGGCCTTGCCACACGGGTATTATGACTATGTGATTAAGTGTGTAACACGGTTAGATCCTAGGGGTAACGCCCCCTTGAGCAGACCCGGCAATTTGTAGGCACAGGTGCAACAATTTTCATCTCTGATGCGAAACCTACACGAAATTATGTATATTTGCTAGCGATCTGGCAACACCAGCAGCCCTGCATTGGGCTTATTAAGTTGGCTGCGCTGCTGTATTGACTTTAAATTAAGTTTATTTGAAGATTTCTATTTAATTTCTTTAAAATTGTATAGTAAACTGTTTGCAATTGCTTAACTTTAGCTAAATAAATGTCTTTATATACGCAGTTAGTTGCTGGGGCGTGTTAAGTTGGCTGCGCTCAAGTACTTGGGGCGTGTTAAGTTGGCTGCGCCTAAGTAATGTGACCACTAATAGCTTTATTTGAAATTTGTTAGCTTTCTAATTGATACTATATTTCATTTTAATGGCATTTCATTGATTAGATTTCAATGGCATAAGTAAATGTCTTAATATTTCCTACATGAAAAGTTAATAAATCTGTATAAAGTTCACTTTATTGCTTTCTTCATAGTGAAATCTAACTTTTAAGCGCTTTCTCAACTTGAGCTGATTAATATATTCTAATTATTTAAGTTAATTGAAAGTTGAACTCACCTTGACGCCTTTTTGACTGCTGAAATCCGTGCTGAGACACTGTACGGCAATGTTGATCTATGGGCGGGAGAAAAAAGAGTGAGAAAATTAATAGATATGTTAGTAAGTATGTGTGTAAGAGTTTAGCGACAAATGTAAAGCAATTAATGGAAAAATCAAATGCTTAATAAATGAATTGAAATGCTTGACTCAAAAAAAAAAGAAATTAAAGCGACAACAAAAAGTGCAAATTGACAGACGATTGAAGACGGCGAACTGCTTCAATTTCAACATGGACTGTGTGGGGACAGCGATGTCCACGCCGACAGCGACGTCGACTGCGGCTGTTATTAGAAGCAATTGTTTTCTCTCTATTAAGTCGATGTCCTCTTTATGCCCACGACAGTTTAAAACATTCCAACACACGCACGCATGTTAAGAGAGTAACACAGAGGGTTGGGGTACAACAACAGTTGGATATGGCAATGGCAATGCCAATGGAAGCTGAAGACAATAACAAGGCAATGCACAGAGGACCAAAGAGAGATTGGTACAGAGTGAGAGAGAGAGAGCGCGCGCGTGTAAGAGTGAGTTGGGCAGTGGGAAGTGGGGAATTGGTTTGACTTTTGCAAAGGCAATGCGACGCAACGCATTCAATTCATTTTTTTTTTTGCTGTGCTTTGCTTTGCTTTGTGCGCTCTCTCTCTTCGCTGCTTCCCTCGCTGCTGCTTTTTGTTTTCGACTTCGATTCAGTTGCTCAGCGACAGACTTGCAGTCGCACAGTGTGTGTGTGTGTTTAAAGGCATTTTAAGCATGTCCAAGCCAGATGCGACGAGCCAAAGACAAACAACAACAACAAAAAGAGTAGAAAATCCATCAACGCAAAAATACCAAAGGAAACAATCTTAATGGTAAAAGTGCAATGCAGTCGCCGTCAACGTCAACGTCAGCAGCGCAGTTGCAGTTGTTGTTGTTGTTGTTGCTTGGACTTGGAGCAGTATTTAATGTGAATAATTAGCGGGCGCGTACCATATAAGAGGAGACACAGCAGACTAAGGCGGTGGCTGCTGTGGCACGGTGGCAGCAAGGAGCTGCTACGGGGGCATGTGGCACGGCAGTGTGTGGCAAGCACCTGCGTGTCAGTGCGTACGAAAGTTTCATATATACATACATATATATAAATATATATATATCTCTGTATTTTTTTTTTTTTTTTGCGGCCGCCACCGCTGGGAAAGGCAATAACAGATGCGTGCGGCAGCCAAAGAGAGAGGGTGCAAGGGGTGGGACTTGGGGCAGGTGGGCAGATAGTGCAACTGCCTAACGGCATAAAACGAAATCGACATTATGCGAACGTCTGCAGCGTCTGCAACGGCAATGTGCAACGTGCAACGTGCAACAAACGACAGGCGACAGCCGACAGTCGACTCTCTCTCAATGTCTCTGGCGATTTTTATAGATTTGTGTATTTTTTTTTGGATTAAAATCTCAGCGCGTAAACAATTTGTAAATAAAAAGCGCGTATCAAAATGCAGTCAAGATTGCGCTTATGGCCAGCCAACCAATTGGCCAAAACAAGCAGACAGACGAGCAGACGGGCAGACGGACAGACAGACGAGCAGACAGCCTGTTAGCCAATTTAATAACTGCTTACCAATTTGACACAAGTCACTGAACTTGCCAAGTTGACAAAAACGAGCAGAAAAATGTATTTGTAAAATGAAAATTAATGTTCAAATCAGTGCAATTGCAATTACAGATTGCATATACCCTGTAAAAAGGCAGCAAAGTGTGTGGGGGCAGCAGCACAGCTATAAATCTACACTTAAACAACAGTTAAGAGCTGCTAAAACTGCGTTAGGGTATCTTAAAGTCTGTGCTCTTACGATTTGAACGCTTTTCAAAAAGAAAGTTACATTAAGCTAGCTTTAATTTGAGTTAAAGCGAGCATTATGATAAAAATAACTACAAAATAGTTATGAAAAATCAACTGAAATACATTTTTGATAGATTTTATTGTCATCAAGTCATATTTTACCCAATATTTTTACTCTACTATATTTTATAGTCTAAATTTATATGCAAATAAGTGTAAGCTTACTAAAAACTCATTTTACTGGGTATTTGACAGTCATGCTCTACGCTTTACACATACATTGCCTTGTCTAAACTAGCTAGAAGCTTTTTAAAACATTTTACAGGGTATTTTACAGTCGTACTGCATGCTTTGCGCATATTTTGTCTATTGCAATTTGATATTTGCCGTCGCTAAAGCAAATGCAATTGTTTTTGTTGGGCGGAGCTTTTATCTAAGCGCAACTTTTGCATCTGTAAAAGCCTGTCGAGTGGTTAGAGGGCAGTGGGGAGAGCGGGAGAGAGGCTTACAGTGGTTACAGCGGCGGGGCGTATACGTAATCCGACGGCGCTTGCTCGCTTCAATGCTCGATAGAATTGCAAATATTTGAGGCGATTAAAATTGCTGATAATTGCTAAATTAAACGCGCTGGGAGCTCAGACTAGTGGCTGTATTAGCCAACAGTATAAACGTCATAAAATCTACACACACACATAGATACACACACACACACATGGATAGCAAATTGTCGAGGCAGGTGATTAAAACCAAGTGTCATAAATAAATAAATGCATAAATTATTCTTTTGAATACGAAACCAAGCAACAACAGCAACAACAAAGCTGAAGCTGAAGCTCAAAAAACGAAACGAGACAGCAGGCAAAGCAGTTGTGCAAGCGAGATGGCTATAGAGGCGAATGGCGACGAGACGCGCGTTGAATAATTTGCGTTGTACTTGCAATTGAAAATAAATCACAAATTAATTCTTGCACATACACACTCACACATGCGATAGACAGATAGAGAGAGAGGGAGTGGAGGGGGTCACTCATTTGCCGTCTCGTTTTCATTTTGTTTACACTTTTTGTATATTTCTTTTTAAATTAAGGCGGCGCACCAAACAAACAAAATGGCGACTGACTACATACACTTGTCGCAACGAGCAGGAGCTCTAGACTGAGAGAGAGAGAGAGGAGAACGGTGTGAATCGCATTAGAACTTAGAACTTACCTTGGCAGAGCTTTCAAGTGGATTCCAATAGACGGCAATGGCATTGTGCGACACTTCCTCAATGCAGCCAACGAGACCAACCGAGTTCTTGGTGTCTGCAAATATGGAAACAAAAACAAAACACACAAGTGCGTAAGAGAGTAATCAAAAGAGAGCGCGCAGTGCGGTGTGAGCGAATTGAATTGCATTTTACAGTGTTGTGAATCGCAATGTGTTATGTTGTTGTGTTGTTGCGTTGCGTTGCGCTGCGCTGCGTTTGTATTTAACAATTAAAGAAAACTTCTGTGACAAGTGCCTAATGAGTTATGCCCTGATGGGGCAAACAGCGCAACAGGATGCAACAACAGGTGCAACACACTGACAGAGCGAATGGATAGAGGGAAAGAGAGGCAGTGAGAGAGAGGCAGTCAGATTATCTGCAATCAAACAAACCCGAACTCGAACGCATTGCGCGTTTATCAATGTCATAACTCTGTTCAGAGTCCAAGTCCGAATCGGAGTCTAGTTACCTCTCCCCCCGCAATGCTTCAAAACACACCAGCGATCAACCTTTTCGCTCAATAAAAACCAACAATTTACGGCTAGAAATCTTATACAATGGCCACTGTACACACACACACACAAACAACATATATATATGTATGTATGTACAGTGGGACAGTTGGAGACTCGCTGCTGGAGTTCGTTGGGTTTTACGCACCTGCATCCAAGATTCTTTGCTTTACGGAATGCTGACGACTGTGCCAGAATTGCCAGGCCTTTATCTCATCTTCGGGACTCTTCTCCTCGCGAAACATTAACATGATCACACTCTGTGAAAGAAATCAGAAAAAGAAAATGCCTTTTAATTAGTCTGTGTTTTAACTCAATCAAAATGTTGTATTCTCTGCATAAACAATTTAGCTTTAATATATAAGAGAAAACAGGTTTATATTATATGTTATTAGTTAATGTTGGTTACTAAAATGTTACTAAAAATTGACGTTTAAGACTTTAAGGGGTAAGTTAAGTTAAGTTTTGACAAAGTTATGAGAGTTCAAAATTTCCGAAAAATGCAAAATTTTAAATTTTTTGGAAAAAATTAAATTTAAGATAATGAACTAAATTTAAATGCAGCAAGAATTGGGTTACTAAATAATGAAAAAGTTGATATGCCGCTTCAAAATCGGTTTAGTTTTGACAAAGTTATAAGAGTTCAAAATTTTCGAAAAAACGTCAAGGGGTAGGTATGCAAAATTTTCAATTTTTTTGGAAAAAATTAAAATTTAAAAAATGAACTAAATTTAAATGCAGCAAGCATTGGCATTATAAATTATGAATAAATTGATTTGCCGCTTAAAAATCGAACAAGATTTGACGAAATTATGAGCGTATAAAGGGTAGCCCAAAGTCTATGTAGCTCTGTTGTCTCTGCCAGCTCTTGACATATACGAGTTGTGACATTTGTTGCCAGTCTGCTGCCCTACTCGCACCCTACAAAGTCAAAAGGATTAGACGCTGGCGCACAAAAGGACGAATTCGATTTAGCAGAAAAATATCTAGCACATTTGTCCTGCCAAAAAAAAGATACTGCTGGTGATCTGTCTGTCTGAATCTGAATGTCTTTACGTGTCTTCCCGGCGACTTTTCCCAGAGCATTTGCATTTTCTGTGCATTATTTATACATAAATTTTCAAAGATTTTGAATAATTATGGTGATAGGGAAGCGCAGAGATACAGATACAGAGTTACTAGATACAATCCCGTGTCGGTAAGTTCTTGAAATTGCAACCCTTTGTTTTGAAAAACCCTTACCTTACACTACCCCCTACCCCTTACCCCCTACCCCATCTCCTTTGGTTTCGCAACGCTCTAGCTGATTACTTGGCATAAATATTTTTGTGTATTTTGTGCGCCTTTTTTTCTGGGTTCTTCTGCGATATAAAATTCTATGATAGACTTTCGTAAATATTCATGGGCTAATCAGCTCGTAAATTATACTCGTTGTCTAACAATTTTTGTCAGTTTTTCACCGTTACTCTCGATTTCTCTCTCTGTCTCTACAGCTGGGAAATGGATATGCAAATTGCTTTTGCTTTGATTTTTCTTCAATTTACTTCGAGGTTCTTAAGTTTTTCGTCTACTTCATAGTTTAACCCATTATGAAGGGACGTGGCTGTTGAGAAAGGGGTGAGAGGGTTAAACAAATAAACTCGTAAATTAATTTTGACACTTTTTTTTGTAACGTCTAGCGCCAAAAAATATTGCTGTTTTATGGTAATACGAGATCATAATACAGTAAAGGTCTGTCAGTACAGTTGGCAACTCTGCCAGCAAAGATTTTCAATATTAAATGTCTTCAAACTGCATTTTACTATGAAATTTATAACTTTTACGTTTGAAAGACATTTCATAGGCTGGCAAAGCAAGTATTAGGGTTGCCTAGAGCTGCTGGGTTGCCTGGGCAACGTTAATTTGGCAACATTTGTTTTAATTTAGCTAAGTTTTAGTTGATTAAAAACAAGTTAGTTTTAATCTTGAACAATTTTTAGGGTTGCCTTGCATAGCAGGGTTGCCTAGGCGCATTTTAATTAGAGTTGCCTAAAGCCAAAGTGACAGTTTCTGGGAACAAGAGATCTTTAAGATACTATTTCATGCTTATCTCAAGTTTCTAGTCTTTCATTTCATTATCTTTTGGAAATCTTTAGGATCTTTTTACGACTGTTATTTGCTTTGTTATCAAGTTGGTTCTATAATTTGTCACCAGTTTTTTTTTTTTTCATTTGTAGCATATATATGCAAATTGGCAACTGTATGTTATAGCAGGAAAGGAGAGAACCCCAAGAAATAAGAGCTCTTAACTCAATTGTTGTTTACTTAGTCCACGGTTGGCACTTTCAGATTTCAATTTCTATTGCTTTTTCCACTTCCCATTTCAACAGTTACTTTGAACCGAATCTGGATCTCAACGGATTGAGTTGAGTTGAGTTTTGAACATTCAACATAATTTGCATTTGCATATCATCCAGTAGCTAAGAATCAGTCAGAAGACGTCATTTAAGCTTATCTGATTGATGATGTTGATGTGTATTGTTCTCTCAATGTCCTGATCCTCAGACCAAAATTTCGAAACGGAAAGTCCTGAACAAACATAGGCATTGCTGAAAGGCAACACAATTTGCATTGAGCGTCATATTCAAATTCTCATAAAGCCGCCCTAGAGTATCATTTATCATTTATCATCGGGCGTCAGGATATGCAAAGGAATGTTTTTCTTTACGGCAAAAGGATTGAAGACACAGGATATGTCTGTAGATGTAGCGGTAGTTGTTGTAGTTGTAGCGGTTGTTGTTGTTGTAGTTGTTGTGTAATTGAGCAAAGGGTGCCGAGTGCCGAGCGCTGACAAACTTGATTAGCGCTCAGGCAGACAGACGGACAAACTGCTCGAGGCATTGACAAATAGATGCGTTGAGGGCTTTTCAGGGATACTATAACACACATACATACCCTCAGGCTACCCCTCCAACCCTCTATATAACCAATAGTGTTGATGGAAACACAAATATGTAGTTTTAGCTCTAGATAGACTGATAGATAGACATATTGATTGATATCGTTCGTACCTTAACTGTTGTATTCTTGATTGGCTTTTCCGCATCGTGCACATACTCCAAGGTGATGCCATAGAACTGCCCCTTATTGATGTAGGTGATGCGATCGTCCTCACGTCGCTGGGACGAGCTAATGGGGCTCTCCAGATTATAGCGAAAGCCCACATTTGTGAAGCTAAAAGTAATACGTATAAAGACACAAGATATCGATTTTGTTATAGTTTTGCTATATAAATGTTTAAATTGAGTTTATTTTGGCATTTTTTCTACCAAAACTAAAACTTACATTTTTGGTATTTGAATTTTATCAGCATCGTTTTGACGGCCGAAATCGTGCCAGGGCCTCGAGCGTGTGGAACCATTTGTGCTGGTATCCACCAGCGATGTGGTTGGACTATTCTGGCTGCCGTGCACCACTGTGCGCTGCTGGATGCTGTTCACCGAGACGGGTATGCTGCCATTGGCATCGATTAGGGTGCCCGGCTGGCAGAGTTCCGTATAGTCGAAGGACTGCAAGATGTTGGGTTTTTGAAAAATGTGAGTATAAATTGTATAAAGATGATGTATTTAAAATTAAACGCTTTAATGGACATGTTACACGCAACTCGTTACTCGTTACTCGCTGTTAGGCAATTGTTTGGTAAGTAGTACTAAGTTTAGGCACACTTTACGCATAAAACACACTACTCGTTACTCGTTACTTTTTACTCGCTACTCGTTACTTTTTACTCGCTACTCGTTGCGTGTTACACGCTTGTTGACAAATCGTTTGGTCAGTTGTACTAAGTTTAGACACACTTCACACACACTACTCGCTACTCGTTACTCGCTACTCGTTAGAAAACTCTGCTTAATTTTACTAAAACTTTTGGTTTGTTGTATTGCTGTTGTTGTGTATACCTGCTGTATGTGATTCTGATCCCGCGGTGTTATGGCATCTGTGCCAATGCCCGAATCGGGACTCGGCAGATCCACCGTTAGACCCGCTGCTGTTATGGCCTTGGCATACAATGGCGTACCACCGTTTTTACCCGATTGTTCCTGCTGCTGCTGCTGTTGTTGGTGATGTTGTTGTTGCTGTTGCTGATGTTGCTGCTGCTGCTGCTGTTGTTGTTGCTGGTGTGCATTGCTGCTGGTTAGCACTGTAGTGGTTGTTGGCCCATTGCTGCTAAAACGTGCCTCATACAACGTGCCGCCAACGGGTTGAGCCTGCGTCGCTGCCGAAACCGAGACATCTTCGCCGTAGAGACTACGTGCAGCGGATCCGGCGGGCACATAACCGCCCTGGCCATCGGGCGCAAAGTATTCGCGATAATAGGGCTCCGTTATGAAGGTGGTGGTGGGCGGGGGACCGGGCGGCAGTCGGGTAGCCGTATACATGCCATAGCTATCGGTTGTGATATACGGACCCGGACTGGGACTCTGCGCCTGCAGCGAGCTCTGCTGTGCTGTGGCGCCACTGCTGCTCTGGTGTGAGGTCTGTTGTTTGTTGAGGATGTTTCGTGATCAGTCTCGCTCTCACTCTAGTGCCGTCTTACTCTCTCTCTCTCTCACTCACCTGTAGATAAATCTGTGTGCCGCCCGTGGTAGCATACATTGCTAGAACTGCTGTGGAACTGGCGGGACTAGTTGCAGTTGCAGTGGCAGTGGCAGTGTCTAGTGTTGCTGCTTCCGCTGCTGCTGCGGCTGCTGCTTCTGTTGTGGCAGCTGCTGTATAAACGCTTAATTCTGCCTCACTTCTGGTGGCATCCACGCGCGATATCTGTGAAATTTCGGTTGTTTTTGTTTGTTGTTTGTTGAAGTTGGACTTGAACTTAAAGCTAAAGTAACTCTTAAAGCTGTCAGACAATTGGTTCAGCCTATTACATTGATTGATCTGCACACACACACACAAACAACATATATATATATAGGCAACTATAACAATAACAACAATAACATTAAGCACGTGTATTTATTAATTGTCGTTTGTTGATTGATGATGGATTTTTGTACGCGGAAGGTCAGAAACATATCTAACTGACCAGGTTGACAAAAGAGTGCGTCGCTCTGTCTCACTGTACCCCTCTCTGTCTGTCTGTCTTTCCCGCTCTTAAGTCTGCGTTCTTTAACGCCGCTCTTAGCTGATTCATAAGCCAAGACAAGCGGGCCAATAAGTACAGTTTATAAAAAAAATATACACACGCTATAAAAAAACAAATGTATATAAAAACAGTCGTCGAGTGGAAAGAAACCAATTAAAATGCTGTGTATATATATACTATATACTATATAGTATATGGTATATAATTATATACATATATATGTCTCTATATATTTGTTATGTATGTGCATATGTTAATTAGCATTTGCTGCCTTTTTTTATACATTTTTATTGATCGCACCAAAATGTCAAACGTTTTTCGACTCTTGTTTTTTTTTTTGATATTTTTTTTTCTCTTCGCGCTAAATGAGGTAATACGCCAAAGAGATACAGATACAGCTACAGCTACAGCTGAAGATACAGATACAGCTACAGCTATAAGCTTTAAGCTACAAACTACCAATCTACATTCATATCGACTTAAATGCCACGCCCTGTTTTTGTTTTTGTGCCATAGAAAATTAACATTTCGTTGATGACTTTTTCACGCGTCGAACGGCAAAGAAAGTGAAATTTTCAGCGCAGACGTCATAGATCGAATCGGATCGGATCGACTGCTCTATAGCTATGTTATATGCTATATATAGTTCATGTCCATTTGCTGCAAACAGTTCTGCATTAGCAAATAGATATATATGTATATATGTATATATGTATATACATTTTGTCATTTAAAGCTAAGCTCAACAAGTTTGACAAAAAAAAAAAAGAAGCTGCATAAATAACAAAATTATAATTTCAGACTGTCCAATTGTTATTTATACAATATAAACTGTTGTATAATTTAACACAAACTTATTGTTGTTGTTGTATTGTAGCTATATGTTTTAAATATTTTTTGTTGTCTGCTCTTTTTTTCTTCTTTATTTTTTGTGGGGTTTTGTCTCAAATCGCCCCAAAGATTCTAGCTGCGAGCTAATTAAATTTGTTCATAAAAATCAATTTGCATTTGTATTTTTTTAGGTTTTTTTTTTTTTTGGTTTTCAGTTTTCAACGTGCAACGTCAGAAAAGGCCTTGGCTAGTGAGTCTCTAAGCCAACGATCGACAGTTTTTAATTTTTTTTTTGTGCGTGTCGCGTTTGAATCTTTAGGAATCGTTAGCATATAGTATGCCATATATAAGTATACCAAAGTGTAGCTACAGTAAACTATAGAGCTATTGACGCTAGAATTATGCTAAGCGTTTTACCATCTCGCTCTCTCTCTCTCTCTGTCTTTCTAATAGACATAGACGCTTAGACTTGCTGTCTTTGTCTCTGGCACATATTTATGTATGAGGAAGAAATAAAAAATTTAAATAAAGCCAATTAACTATTTTAATGCCTTTGGATGATAAAAAGTGAAACTTTTTTCTTCATCTGTTTGTTGCTGTTGTTGTTGCTGCTGTATTTTGTCTAGTTTTGAGATATTCTGTTTTTAGCTGGCATTTTTATGCATATCGTTAATTCTCGGAAATAAACCAAGGCAAGGCAATAATCTAACACATAAGAACGCATGAATATAACTAAATTATTATTTTAGTATATATATTTCTATTTCGTTCTTTAATAGTTTTGTTTTTCAAGTGTTTGGTTCTTCACTTTAGGCACTTTTAAAGCTTCAGTTTAGCTTTAATGAGCCGCTTTGCTTTGTTATCGATAACGGATCTACTTACAACTCTGTCGTCTAAGTTGCTTTTAGCTAAATTAGTTAAACTGATTAGATTAGCAGAGGTTTTTAATGAAGTTCTATGGTTTAAAAAAGAGTTTGCTATGCTGGACATTGCATTTATGGCTATAAAACTATATTACATAGAGTTGTAAGACTTTGAAGTTGCAGAAGTGCACGCTAGTGACGAAAGCATTAGTGATATATCTAAAATACATAGTAATATGAGTGTTAAAACAATGCAACGATCTATTTAGTTAGAAAATCCTAAGCTTTTGAGAAAGAAAAGATATATCTTCCTATATTACTTTAGGAGGCAGTGCACGCTAGTGACGAAAGCATAAGTTTAATATTGTAAATACATAGTAATACGTTAGAGACATGCTTAAGCTTTTCATAAATACAAGTTAATTAAGTAAAAATAATTACTTATATTACTATGGGCGGTAGTCCACGCTAGAGACGACAGCAAAACTAGTGTTCTGGCCTGCTAGCTACTAGCTAGCATATATTTTCAAGACAATCAACATAAGGATCGGCTGTTTTAGGTAGATATTGATCGAAAGTCCAAAATAATATTGATTTTTTTCTTATTAAATTAATTTTGTGAGTTGGATATGCGCTTTCGTCACTAGATAGTTACGCTGTTAAGTTAAATATTCTGCTGTTTAGCTAAGAAAATGCTAAAAAGTCAACCAAAAATTTTTCTGCTCTCAGCTTAAACATTTTTACAGCTTCCACAAAAAGTTATATAGCCTGTTATTGGAACAATTTGCAAGAGTATTCCCAGCAGGCAACTTATGACTGCTGTTAACTAACATACACTTCTTTGCTGTGTGTTTGCTTAATGATTCAACTTTCCGGTCTCAAATTGCAACAAATTGCAATATCAATTTTTCATTTGTCATATGGAATTTGAAATTGAATTTAAAATTCTGTGCCATAAATTAGTTAAGCAATTTGTTATGTACATATAGATGTACATATATATGTTGCGGAACCTTTAGACTTTATATATATATATACAAAACTTTTATATATAATAAATATGCATTTATTAGTTATGGCTATGTCGGCGCGTGAAATGCAAATGAGTGCAAGACAAATACAAATATTACACATGTATAATTAACTGTCAATGCGAGAAAAACGTATTTATAATATGAGCGTACAATAAATTAGAGTGCAATGCAAATTGCAGATTAATAGAAATAAACAACAATAACAACAACAACACAAACCACAACAACAAGAGGCGACAGCTTGAAAACAAGGCAATTAAATTGAACTACAAAAAAATTTGCTCAATGAATTTTTCTATATATTTTACGGTCCACACATACACTGACGCACATTTGTAGCCCACACTCTCATCTGCAAATCGCCAGCAACAACAACAGCAACAACAACAACTGTTATAATGTCGCTGCTGCTGCTATGTGCTGCCTGCTGTTGTTGGGTTCTCGCGCGCCAAACAAAAGACTTGTGCTCAAACTTGTTCGTTGTGTGTGGGTGTCGAAAGGCAACGCGTTGCGACTGAACGAAACCCAACTGAACTGAACTCAACTGAAAGCTCTGCTCAGCTGTGGCCACTGCGCACGCCCACACACACTTTGTTGTTGTTGTTGCTTGTTGTTATTATTATGTATTTTTGTCTTTGCGCATGTTCGTTCAATTTGTGTAAGCTCTTGTTGTAGTTGTTGTTGTTGTTGTTTGGCTTATGTTGTGTGTTGTTGTTGTTTTTCTTTGCTTTGGCTTTTGCTTTGATTTTTGATTGTGATTTGATTTTTGGGCGCGCGTTTGCATTTTGTTTGCAGGTGTTTATTAGCTGCATTTTTTGTTGTTGTTGTTGTTGTTGTTGCTGTTGCTGTTGTGACAGTTATTGTTGTTGCTGTTATTTGTTGCATTAGCTAACTGGCAACAACTGGGCAACTGGGCGCCCACATTCCAATCAAGCGGCACTATATCATATATCGCATATCAAACATAATATGCAAATTTTGCCAGCATATCAAATTCAGGCACAACACTCACACACACACACGCACACACATGCTCGCACTTACATGGGTATGACAGGGGTTGTGGGGGGAGGTATATAAAGTGGGTGGCACTTTAGGTTATTGGCACTGATCACACTGAACTGAACACTGCACAACACTGTTTAACACGATTACGATTACTTTACTCGTTCTTGTTAATTATGTTTATTGTAGCTTTTGTTAATTATTATTATTTTAATTGTTGTTGTTGTTGTCGCGTCGCGTTACAAGATTTACGCGCAGGAATCATACCCGACGATTGCGACTGCTCAGAAATCAGACGAATCGCAAAACGATCCTACTCCGACAGCGTGATACGACTGACTGAGCGATTCACGTATGACAACAGCGGCGGCGACGACGGCGGCGCTACCTGAACACACATACAGAGAGAGAGACAGCCTTACACGCAGCAGCATACCGACAGACGTCAGCGCAGCGTCGGCCAGTTGGACCAGCACACACACACACACGCATATCAGTTCAAAATGGTTGGAATCTCTGTGTGTGTCTGTCTCTCTGTCTGTCTGTCGCATATTCTGACATGAGCAGCGAGACCGGACAGGGCGTTACAAGCGTCAACGTCGCAACGTCGTCGCGACGCGTCGCTGCCGCTGCCGCTCGACAATGTTCGGCCGCGACGGCATTAAAAAATAGTTTTCATTGATTCGCAACCGATTCGATGATCGAAGGAAGAACGTGGTGGTGTAGCAGTCGTAGTATTGGTAGTAAACAGTGCGCCGGAAGTGCGCACTTAACTTTTGTCGCCTTTGCGATTATTGCACAAACGTATGCATGTCTATGCATGCATGTGCTTGCTGTTTGCCGCGCAATTTCCCAGCATTTCTTGTTGTCTATTTTAATTATAGTTTTATTTGGTTGGTTTTTGCATGTGCATTGATAAAAAAAGCAACACACACACAGCAGCAGCAGCAGGCATCGAACAACATGCAACATGCAACTCGAACCGACAGGCGAGCGCGCAAGTGAGCAAGCGAGCCAGCTGTATGCGCCAGCGCAGTGTGTGCGAGCGAGCGCAATATACAAATCACACAAGGCACACGCATACTCACACGAACACATGCTCAAACTTACGATGTCTGTCGCGCGACAGCGGCAGAGAGACGACGACGACGCGACACGATCGTGTATAACAACAAGTTGAGTGTATAACAGTTTCGAATGCAAACTGCTGCGGCTGTTGTTGTTGTTGTTTTTGCTTTGCTTTGCTGCCTGCCTGCCTGTTTGCCTGCTGAGCAGTTATTGTTGTTGTTGTCTCATTGCTTTTGCGTCAATAGAACGACAACGACAGCGACAACGACGACGATACCGACGCTGATTCGTATTGGCTGCAGCCACTAATACTCATTGCTCACACTCACACACGCAGTTGACAGACCAATTGCAGGTCTTAGAGAAGCAGCGACGACGACAAACAACAGCAACAACAACAACAAAGTAACCGCAGCGCATGTTAATTAAGCAGAGACACTGAAAATAGAGCGCAGGATGTGCTCTCTCTCTATCTATCTGAAAGCTGCGCAGTCGCTGCGCTGCCCATAAATGTGAATGGGGCAAATTTTGTGATTTGTAGTTGTTGTAATTGTAATTTCATAGTTGTATTTGTATATGTACAGAGCCTAAGTAAATTGCCTAAGACGAGTACACACGACTGCTGCTAATTTCTAGTTGGATTCTGCTGGCGTGTGTCCATTAAAGCGTTTAAATATATATGTTAGCAAAAGCTTTTGTAGCAAAGAAAGAGCTTTTTGTTGTTGTTGTATTGTGTTACTTACCTTTTGCGTTATCACCGTGCCACCGCCGTTAGCTGCACTAACAATGCTGCCGCCATTCTTGGGATCCTTGCTCAAGTCTTCGGGTTCTCGTTTGATGCTCAGCAGCTGCTGCTGCTGCTGTTGTTGTTGTTGCTGTTGCACGACAGCGGAGACTACACTCCCCACACCCGCTGTGGTGATGGTAACAATGTCGTTTGGATGTTGTTGTTGTTGTTGCTGATGCTGTTGTTGTTGTTGCTGATGTTGCTGCTGTTGCTGCTGTTGTTGCTGCTGCTGCTGATTTGAAATTGTTGTTGTGGAGACAACGCCGGTTGTGGCCGCCGACGATGAGGGGTGTGAACCAAGCAGAAAGCCTTGAATTTCATTTTGCGATAGGCCAGAGACATCGATAGGTGTGGTCTGACCATTTAGTTTGCCGCCGTTGCTGCCATTGCTGCAACAACAACAAGAGACAGAGAGAGAGAGAGAAAGAGTTAGTTAGTTAGTTGGTTTAAAAAGAAAGAAAAAAAAACAATCAAGTTAACTTAATTACTAACTAACGCCCACAACAAAACAGCTAAATGCATCCCCAGCACTAACTGTTAAATTCCAATCAGAATCAGCATATCTGTAGCTGTAGCTGTAGCTCTAGCTGTTTGCTATATCTGTTTATGCCAATCAGCTAAAATAAAAAAAATAAAAAAACTGACAATCAAGAGCGTAAAATATGCAGCAAATTGCAAATTTTCAATAGTTAATCCGTTGCCTGCGCCTAATTTGCCAACAACACAGCAACTACACCTGTAGCTGCAGCTGTAGTTGTTGCTGTTGCTGTATTTGTTGCTGTTGTTGTAGTTGTTGTTGTTGTTGTTGTAGCTGGACCTGTTAGCAACTGGCCAATCGACTCAAACATACATACGCACACACAGCCGAATAGGAGCAACAACTGAAACCAAACCAGATTCCAGCTGCAATCTACCAACACTGCGGCCGAAACAGTTGCCAGCAACAACAACAACAACAACAACAACAGCAACAACAACATTAACGGCAATAAAAAACAATAAAAACAAATTGCATTCAATGAAAATAAGACGCAAGTGAAACGAAATCTTCTGCCGTTTCTTCTGCTGCTGCTTCTTCTTCTTCTTTTGCTCTTTAAACTTCTCTTTTCAGATCTCTTAAAGCATAATGAAAAAGACAAACATTTCAAAAGTGATTCAACGCCAGTTAATCGCATATATGTATATCGATAAACACACTTCTTCATCTGCTTCTTCTTCGTATTTGCTTTTGGTATTTCCCCCCTTTAACAACAACAATAACAATAATAACCACTTTCAAGGTCACAAGTACAACAAGTGGCACCACCAAATTTGGCTGAAATCTTTTGAGTCATGTCTTAAAGCGTATCAAAAAGGCATAAATTAAGAATTCAGCGAATGAATTTTATACATTTTTTATACATTTATATGTTTACCGAAAACGTACTGCTTCTGACGTCAAAGATTACGCATAAGTCTAATTATAAGCATTAAAGTTATTAAAAGCGCCAAATATGCTATATAGTACCACGATATTTTAGCAACTAGCATTAAAATGTTCTATATCTGTATCAAAGTATATAGTGTTTGTGTAAAATGCATTTTAGAATGACATTTCCTCAAATGAGTGAATCAAAACTCAACAAAAAATCCAAAAGCTTTTCTGTATTTGTTTCAGAAATTGCTCTGTAATATCATTATATTCTTGCATCCTATGATTTATCCTTAATATTTATAATATTATCACTAATATCGGCATGAAATTGTGATATTTATTTATAAATAGCTTTTACATATCAACACCCCAAATTCGCTTTTAAGCACTTTGAAACAAAATTTTCTGCAGATTTGAAATCTAAAGAGCATATCCTTAAACATTTTTATATTGAGCTTATTATTGTTTTTCAATATAAAATTATATTATATACTGTATTAAAAGGTCCATAATTTAAAGAAAATCTTTTTGAAAATCATTAAAAAAGAAATCTGATTTTTTAAAAGACATAAGAATTAAATCTCTCTGCTTGATACGAAAGATGCTGTTTATTTCTACAAGACACTACTGCAAAATTCTTAAAACTAAAAGGTATGTATTATAAAGCTGGCATATAGTAACATATTCTATAAAATTTGCATTGAAAGCAAGTGTATTAAATCTTCTGTATGCCTATATAGAATTCAACTGCTTCAATTATATATACATACATATTATAATAAATAAAACTAATTTAATCTTTTTAATGTTTTTTAGAGCTATAAGTATGCAAATTTATATAAAAAATTATTTGTGTACTTGGTTTATACTTAGTTTTGTAGCCTTATTTGAATTTAATTTAAGTAACTCTTAGCAACTCTGAGATCTGTTCCTTCTTACAGACAGACAGACGCACAAACGGACGAACGGACGTGCGCACAGGCGGACTTCTCTATATCAACGCAGCTTGTGCAACTGATCGAGAATATATATGCTTTAGCTCCTGCTGCTGCCTGTTACATAATTTTGACAAACTTCGTAAACACTTGGCCGTGGATATAATAAAAGTTATATGAATTTTAATTATAGTATCGTGACTTTAGTGCCGCATAAAAGCTATAGTCTATAAGTGTAGCTAACTTTATGGTATGCCAGCATAAAGATTGTTATTATTATTATGGTATTTTTTTGTTTTTTTTTGGAAAACGGAACCAAAGAAATAATAAATGAGAACAAATGTCGCAATTTCTTCATCGAGCAGCTGCCGTTTTTTTAGCTTTTTTATTTGCTGATTGCGAGATACATTTGTATCTGCTAGAAGCAGATATGTGTGTGTATCTGTGTGTGTAGATTGGGTAACTACATACACCACATAAGTGTAATTGTGTATAGGTGTGTGTATATAGATTGCCTGTAGCTTTCAAAGCGCCCGTCGTGCCCGATTTCACCCGAATTTCGCGCCATGTCCACAACTTAATGTGGACATCGCACTTGAATTTTGCCTTTTTTTTTAACCATCTTTTTAGATTCGGACATGGAACATGAAACATTTGTGCTTTTTTTTTATGTTCTGCAGAACATTTTCGCTATTAAAAAACATTTTTCGTAATGCGATATGTGTGCTCAGTCTGTCTCTTTCTGTCTTTTTAGGGTCAGTTTGTGTAAATCACGTAGAACAAAAACATTTATTAGATTTACACACACATGCACACTTAAAAACTGTCTTTTAATTGTGTTTCTAAGCCAAGTGCTTAGCCAAAACCAAAGACGACCTTTTCCATGCCCCCTTAGCGGTGCCACACACTGTACTGCCACTAACTGCCTCCCGTTACAGTTTCGACAGCCGCAAACTGAACTTGGCCTCAACCACAACAACAACAGCAGAACAACAACAACTAAAAAGCAGTCTAAATAACAAAAAAAAACTTATAAATAAAGCCAAAAAAACACACACGAAAACAAGAAGTTGAGAGCCACTTGTTGTGCATCAACGAGACATGTATACCCTAACATTTTGTAGAAGTTCTAGAAAGCTGAAGACTTTTTGTTTAGTAACGTTTAGGTATAACTTTAAATATATGTTTAATGCATATAGCTTGATTCCCAAAACGATTTCAGATTAGTTTTAGGTTCGTTTTATATTTAATTCACTCAGAATAGCTAGTTATATTTGAGTTTATTTTAATTTAAGAAAATTTCATGGGCACACTAAATATTTGGCACTGGTGTATTCTAAAACAAATCCAGAACTAATCTGTATTCGTTTTCGAATTCGGGCTATTACCACTAACCATACAATGGTTAGTGCTATTACGTATTGAACCTATATTTTGATTACTATATCTTGTTCTTAGCAAACTGTTTCATATGCTCCATTAAAACGAAAACTTTTTTCTTAATTTAATCAAAGCTTATCTGTACTCTTGTCAGAAATCGGGTTAATATAGTACAGAAATCAAATAAATATCATAGCTGTTATATAAAGCAAGGTCTTGATAGTATCTATACTATTTATACTACCATGGAGAATATTATATAATATGAGAAAACTTAAGAAGTATTTTGATTATTAACTGACTAAAACTGAAAATGATATGAATAAAATATAAATAAAGTTAAAATTAACGACTATTCAAGATTTCAGAGGAGTAGCACTTAATACCTTTTCAATTTTAGTTACTTAGAGTGTTACCTAAAGCTTATAAAAACCAACGAGCCCAGTTGCTTAGGGTATTATGAAAACAGAACGGCACTGTCAAAGCGAAAAGCCGAACAACCGAAAGACGACAACGACGACGACGATAGTGTGGAAAAGCGGCACAAAAGTTGTATTTCATAACATGATTTTTCGGAAGCGTCGCGCAGCAGTGTTGCCACCGTCACCGCCTGCTGCCACAAGCTGCAAACATACAAACGTGCCACCGCAGATTTCCACGAAGTGCAAAAGGAAGACACAACCCAATTTTAGTTACCAAATAGGCGTTAAGACGAGGTCAAAACGTTACGGGAGGTATGACAGCTAGATTGGTAGGTTGGGAGGAAAGTGCTGCCTCCACTTACCCACTTACCTCCACTGCTGCAGATGATGAGGCTGTGCGTGCTCCTGCTCCCCTCCTGCTGCTGCTGCTGCTGCTGATCGTTTCTGTAGTAGCTATAAACCGCATAGATTGGCGCTGCAGTCTCCGCTGTAGGTGCAGCAGGCAGCAGCAGAGGAGCAGACGTTGGAGCTGTTGTAGGCAGGCCTGCAGCAGTTTGTGGCAGGTGCTGCAAGACGTCCTTGGTTGTCTCATAGTAATGATGATGATGCTGCTGATCATGATGAAGTAGCGCTGGTGTCTGCTCTGCTTCCAGGCTGTAGCGACTGATGAGTGGTTAAAGCGGGGGAGGGGGGTGTAAGGGTAAAGTTCAGCAAAGGCAAGCGAAAGGGGGAACAGCAGTGGAAGACGTTCATGTGCGTGCATTTTGCCAGTCGAGCGATGCCCATTAACATTTATTTACATAACAAATTTGGCCACTAGCCCACTGTGCGTGTCTGTATCTGTGTGTGTGTGTCACTGTAACTTTAGCGGCAGCTTTAAAGCTTTTAAAGCGGCTCCAATCGACGATCGGCAAATTGATTCGTTATTAGCGTTATTAGCGCCATTAGACGAACTTCCCAAAATAAAAAAATAAAGAAAACAAAAAACAATAAAACTAAAAAAACTAAATAAAACAGAAAAGCAAAAACAGCGCAGAGCCGTCCACATTTTTGTTAACACTTTAGCGGTCTAACGATCGAGCCGTGCAGGAACCGTTCAGGAGCCGTTCTTGTTGGCACTGCAAGTGGTCCGTTAATTACACATTTCCCAGGGTATTGTAAGCTTTTACAGCTATTAAGTGCATGTATTGTGCTCTCTCTCTCTCTTCACTGAGCCTGTGATTAGCAACAAAAGCGCACTTCATTAGCAAAAAACGGCCGTTCCCCAGGAGGGGGGTAATAACAGTTAACTTGCCGAAAAGGTAATGCAACAAGTAGCGCAATTTTCGGCTGTTTGCGAAAAAAACAAAAACAATTGCAACATTTGAGCAACCCTTAAGAGTGTTGGCAACCCTGTGGATTTAGTTTTTGTTTTTTTTTTCAACATTTTGACACATGCAGCGCATTAACACCTTGCCACAAGGCGAGCAAAAGTCCGACAGGAAGAAGGCCGTACTTTTGTGGTATGTGGAAAGCCTGGGAAGTGGCAAAGTCCTAAGACTGCCGCTACTGCTGCTGCTGCGGGGCAAGTGCTGCCCGACAGTACAGTTATAAATCGTCGTAAAAAACCGGTTATCGGCGATAGTAGCGCAGCTGCCACTGGACTTAGGGAGAGAGATACGGACGGTCCCGAAGCAGCGAAGACCGTTAGATCATAATTGATATCTGCGGCTCGGGGCGCAAAAAGACGAAATGACAATAAGAAAAATAAGTTGTGTAGCTCGGACAGCGTCCAATGCTATAAGGACGATGAGGAAGGACCCTTCTTTGTGTAGAGCTATAAGATATGGATGGGCAGGCCGTATACAAAGATCTGATTTGCATAATGCTTTCAGCTAGCAAAGCATTACGCAAAAGGATTCAATCGGGATGCGTCTGCAGTTTTTCACATGCTTCGGGCCAAGGACTAAAGCACTGAAGCACTGAAGGCATCTGGACCGGGGCAATGTCTTAGCATTTGATACGGTCGAATGACGTTCTTAGGGGCTCAATTGTTGTTTGTCATTGTTTCTCAACGTTGGACATCGCACCTCATTCAAGTCCGCGTATGCGTGTCCGTGTCCGGCCCATAGGACACTCTCGGATAGCAAACAACCCCTTTTCGATTCTGTGGGCAGTGGGTTAATTTGCATAAATACTGGTATCTGACAAAGGTATCAAGGTAACCAGGTAACATCCCAACAGTGTCTCAACCCCCCGTCTAGAGACGAAAGCTGCGGATGCTATTAATAAAAACACAGAGATAGAATGAGACAGAGAGAGAGAGTGAGAGAGAGCGAGCGACCAAAACACATTCGTAATCAGCAATCCTTTTTGGGTTTGTTGTCCATAACACCCTTTGCCCAACAGCGCTCCTCTCCGCTCCGCTCCTCACCACCCCTTGCCTCCCCGTAACTCACTGCATGCTCATCACTGCGAGATCATTTCTACAGCCAAGCTAACAATAACAACGGCGATTCGAGGTCCATTAATTTGTCCACAATGCACACAGCGCGCATCCTTTTTGACCAGCCCGCAGTCGCTGTCGCTGTCGACGTCGTGAGAAACATTTGCGCCTGCGTCTGATTGGAAAGCGGCACAGCTGCTATGTATGTACATACATACATACAATATATTCCATTTGGGAAAACGGCGCAACGGTGTTATTTTTGTGTGCGTTTTGTGGCATTTACATGCTCATTTTTTATGCAAATGGATTTCTGTAATATATATATCCACGGCGAGAAAGAGTAAAGACGGAGTTGAAGATGGAGACTACCCAAAAAAATAAATATGTACAACTGTCGAAACGCTTGAGCCAAAAGCAAAAGCGAAGCCGCCAGCGTTTTTGGAGTTTTTTTTTTTTTTTTCTTTATATTGTTTTTTTTTTTCGGGCGTGGGGGCTATAAATTTCTCATTCGTATCGCATTAATTACTACAATATTATCAGCAGCAAACAGCAGAAAATGAAACAAACAAAAAAAAAACAAAAAAACATAAAAACGAAACAACAACAACAAATAACAGCAGCGAGGCTGCGCGACAGCGAACGCATAGCGCAGCGGCCATATTGAAAAAATGCAGAGATCAAGTGAAGTGACAGACGCAGAGCGAGAGCGAGAGGGATAGAGATAGCAAGACAGCGAGACAGCGGTGTAAGCGCAGCAAAGCTTTGCAGCTTAAAAGCTTTGTTACGCTGCGTTACACACAAACACACACAGACGACAGCAAGAGAGAGTAAGAGAGCGCAGCAGAGCTGCCTTTATGGTGGGTGGCTGTGGGTTGCATTGGCTTCAATTGGATTCCATGTGGATGCTAGCACACACTTGAACGCCATCCACTCGGTGCATCGCATGCATGCATCTACTACTACTATTTGCTACTACTACCGTGACTCAGTTATCCAGTCTGTATAGGATATGGCATAGCTGCTTGTTGCATCCTGCATCATGTGCTCCAGTTAAACCGTTATCGCAACCGTTATCGTTATACCGCTAGAGCTGCAATTATTACTGTTAAGTATGTTACAAATTGTGCTGCTGTCGTTGTCGCCCGTTTGAAATTGTAATTGAAGCACATTTCGTTGATGTGATGCGTTGTTTTTTTTGTTTTGTTGACGAGCTTTTACTTGACTCGCTTTTGTTGTTGTTGTTGTTGGTTTTTTACGGTATACGAGTCGAAACAACGTTGTTGAGTTAAGCTCGGGCACTGATACGAATTCAGTTGAATTGAAAGAAGTCGGCAAAGAATAAAAATATATATATAAACTTGATGCTGTTGTCGACCTTGTGGCTTTTCGATATCAACTGAAAACCACTTTAAGCGTTCGATAAACTTGTAGCGCCAATTCACAGTGTATATAATACAACACACATGTGGATGTCGAGATGTAGAGTATATGGAGGAGAGCAGAGAGACAGCAACAACAACAACAACGCATAACAACGACTGACGACAAACGACAGTCGAAAGCGTACGACGTTGAATTGTGTTAACATGTTTCTTTCTTGTCTCGCTCAGCATCGTTGTTGTTGTTGTTTGTTGCTGTTGCTGCAGGTAGACTGCGCAGGTGAACAGGTTTGTTTTTGTATCAAAATGTCCAAACGCTGTTGCACCTTTAATATTAATAATAATAATAATAAAAATGAAACGAGAGAAAAAAAAGCAAAGCAAAACAAAACAAAACAACAAAAAAACAGCGGTCAGTGCTGCACAACGAAGCACAGTTGCCCTAACAAACGATCGTTAAAAGAAACGGCTGAAAGCACAAAAGCTTTAAAGCTCTGACAATAACAATACGCTTAGGATTCTTCATTAGACTCAAGATTTCTTACTAAGAGTTCAAGCCTACTAAAATAAAGCTTTAAAGCTTTATTTAAACCAAAAGCTTAGTTGCATTTATTGAACTTTTGTTTATCTATCAACAAAAAGCAACCTACGATCGTTATAAGAAACGTCTGAAAGCACAAAAGCTTTAAAGCTTCGACAATAATATTAAGCTTAGGATTCTTCATTACACTTAAGATATCTTAACATGAGTTTAAGTTTAAATTTATACAAAAAATAAAGCTTTAAAGCTTTGTTAACCCAAAAGCTTAGTAAACTTTTGTTTAACTTGCAACAAAAAGCTCAATTCACTTGCTGCAAACGAGCTGACAAAGTTTCTCATGTAGCTAATGTGCTCGAAACTTTGATATTCACATCGAAATGCTCCATTTCCGACGCATATATAATTGTTTTTTTAAGTGTATGTGTGTGTGAAAAGGTGACACTAATAAACCCACTGAAATATTGTCAATCGGGGTAGTTAGAGGGAACAAAAGTGGGCAAGGTTCGATGCAAAACAATTGAACCGACAACAACAAGTAATGAAATAGTACTCCTAACTAACGGTTTTCAGCCATAATTTTAGACAGTCACTGTTTACATTTGTGAACACTTATGGAACAAGCAACAAAAGGTGTCAACAATCTGCTGACCAGCACTGTACAGACATATAAACGCAGACTCATACGGTGTTGTCTGGTTTTTTTTATCGTGACTAAAATGTCATATTAAAATAAAATAAAAATTGAATAAAAATGGGGGGGAAATAACAACAACAACAGCAACAACACGAAATACCAAGCAAAAATATGTTTTGCAGCTCGGAAATTTAATATGATCACCAAAGTGAAAGTAACTAAATAAATGAGGTGTGCCTCAGCCTGACAGTATATATCTCTGTCTCTGTCTCTGCCTGTATCTGTGTATCTGTATCTGTATGTGTATGCGTGACCGCGAACGCCCCACAAGGAAGGCTATCATGAAGGGCATCCTTATATATGGAAATTTTCATAAAATGCAATTCATTTTAAACACAGTTTTCTGTGGTTTCCGCATGATAAATTTAAAATACACTCTGCTACATGGTTTGAGGTAGATGTAGTAGACAGAGAAATACACATAAACTTATATAAAAGGTCATATTTAAATTTATAGAACGATTCCTAAAATGTATACAGTTTAGTTTTGGATTTCAGTTTGATTTCATGCCTAGAAAATTTACAGTGTGCTCATAACATTCGGGCAAATTTTGTCTGAATTTTAAAAAATTCTATAGGCGCATGAAATTAAGAACTAATGCCAAACTAATCTGTATTTATATCAGGAAAAGTTCTGTTAACCTTATATTTTTTTAGTAAGCTTTGAAAATTTCAAAAATTTGAAAATTAAGAATTTTAGCGCTTAAATATAAAATATTTGTAAAATTTTTGCTTATATTGCAAAACTTTGCATCTAGCTTTCGATATTCAATATTTTTATTAAAAGATATCTTCAAATTGATTCCTTAAATAGCATTCAACAAAAGTTCTACATAAAATATCTTTCCATTAACTATTAAAGCCTCTAACTAAAGATTTTAAAATGGGCATTCAAAAAGTATTTCAAACATTTTTGGTAAGAAACTGAAAACTTTTGCTTTCTACATAGTTATACATTAAAACTTCTGAAATATCTCGTATTTGCCAGCTACCTAAGACATTTCAAAAGTCCTATATAAAGCAAGCTTTCACTTAATTTAATTATTCTGCAACTGGTGAGCTTTAATAAAAAAAATCTGATAAAAATTCGCTAAAAATCCGTTAAAAAATTAGCAAATGATGGATATTAAGATATATTCCCACATTTGAGAATTGCACAATGCGATTTCAAATGAAAATGCATAAACCGTAAAGTCGTTTTATGGCGCCTAAGCAATAAATGTATATGTATGAATGCCCCATACATATGTGTGTGTGTAAATGAACATTGCAATGCACTTAACCGAATAATGTGGGCAATAAACGGTTATAAAAAAAAAAACAAAAACAAAAAAAAAACGTCGTCGCTTTAGGCGGGCAACGAACGTTGAAGCTTTTGTCATAATGCCTTGACATTTCATCAAAAGCTCTGCGAAAGCTCTGCGCAGTCAAGTCAAACTGAGTGGGGCACACTGTGCCAAAGCTTTGAACTTGCTGGACAGTGTAGTTGTTTGTAGTTGCTTTCAGTGTAAGCAGCTTAAGGGATAAGGGCGAGATGTGGTGACAGGCACTTGGGAAAGGATGTTTTAAAGTCAACCTTAAAAACAAGCGACGACAACAACAGCAAAATGAAAGGTTTACAAAGATGGACAGTTGATACATGCAACATGCTACTGAAAGTGAGTGGAAGTAGTCGATCGACAGCTACCCTGTAATCTTTAAAAAAGAACTAATATAATAAATTCTATTTAAAGCAAAAAAAAACTTGAAATTTTGCAATAATTTTAATAATTACAGGGTATTATGACTATTTTTAAGGTAGCAACTACATAATTTTAAGCGTGTTATACTTTAATACATGTTTAAAACGTAATGTAGAGTATTTTGAGAGGTAATATAACATTTTTATAACAAAATATGCCAATTACAGGGTATCTAATAGTAGCAAACTAGCTTAATCGAACAGCTTTTCAACTAAATGACTACATGCAAGTTTTTTAGTATATTTAATTATTGTCTAATATGCCCAATCTTGCTTTAAAACAATTACAGGGTATCTTTGCATCAAAAAACAAACAATTTGATAGGATTTCAACTAACAACACTGCTGCAAAGTTGTCTAGCATCATTTGTTACAAGCCATTATGCCCATTTCAGTTCACTGCCAATTACAGGGTATCAAAATTAGAAAAAAAAGACAATAGCGCAGAAGTGTCGCAAAACGAAGAAGTTGCAGGCTGCAGCTGTGGCTGACATTGAAGCTGATGCCTCAACCAATATATCAAACATGGCAAAAAGCAACTGTACTGTGCAACATGCAACACGCAAAGCCAAACGGCAAACGGGGGCAAGGGGCGGCAGCAGCGTCAATGGTCAATGTGGCACGTTTGTTTAGAGCTTGCAACCGCGCAGAGTCGCAACTAACCAAAATGCCATCATCATCGTTCTTGGCTGCTTTAGCGTTCTGCCACATCTGCTGCTGCCGCTGCTGCTGCTGTCTTCTTGCGGCTCTCGAGAGCGCGTTGGTCAAACAGCATGCCACACGTCAGTGGCAGCGTCCAGGATGTCCGCGGCGTCCCTGGTGTCCACAGCATCCATGGCACATCCAATCCAAGAGGCGTTCGAGGCGCGTTCAAGGCGTCCGTCCATATGCGGAAACGCAATTTTGTCGTTATTTATGGACCTTGGCATGGTGCATGCAACATGCAGCATGAAGCTCTGGCCAATGTGTCTTTTGCTGCCTCCGCTATAACAGGATGGCCATCGATGTTGCAGCATTAGAAGCATTTGCTGCCCCATCCCACTGCCCACTGCCCACTGTCCGCTGTCCACTGCGCAGCGTTTGCTGTGGCATGCAGATTCAGCTGACGATGACTTAGTTGGTGGTGTCTGTTGTTGCTGTTGTTGCAACTAGCGGCTTGCAACTGGCAGCACCTTGCTCGAGGTGCCTTGCCACAACGTTGCCTTGCCGCATTGGCGTCGTAACGGTTCTCTATTAGATTAATTTATATTCAAATTTTTATTACTTGCGCATACCAAAAGTTGCACGATGATGACGACGATGATGATGATCATCATTATGATGCTGATGATGGCGGCTGCTCCAAAATGAATTGCAACAAGAGGCGTCTCGATGTGAGGCTGTGGCACATCCGTGTGGAGGCTGCAACTGAAACTTGCAATACACACACGTAGAGAGTGCAAAGGAGATGGAGAATGGAGGAGATGGAGGAGCTGCAGTTGGAGACTCTCTTTTGGCTGTGTATTATTAGCCTGCTTCTCGCCTACTTGCAGATTCGATGCACGCCAAATGCCAGAGTTGTGGTATTTGTTGCTGTTGCTGTTGTTGCAATAACGTATAGTAGAAACAGTTACAACGGAAGCTGTCATTCCCCTGGGAGAATGGCGAATGGAGAATGGAGAACGAAGACTGCAGAATGGCGACTGAGGATTGCCAAGGCGATTGCTCTTGGCCCACGAAACTGTTGCTGTTGTTGTTGCTGTTGCTGTTGTTGCTGTGTCTCTTGGCTGTTGCTCTTGTTAGTGCTTCTAGCCTATCGCAAATAATTAACAGTAAAAGCAAAAAAAAAATAGAAAACGTTCAACGATTAATTCCAAATGCATGAGAAATGCAAATGACCAAACATTTTAGCCAAAAGGACGCGTCCACAACTGTTAACCAGGCCAATGGAGATGTTCGAACGATACGACGACAACTCCACTCTACACTGGGCAACAGCAGACAACACACAGCACACAGCAGACGGCAGATATGCGACAATTAGCCAAGATCGACGATAAGATGTAGACTTGGTCCAAAGCAGAAGAAGAAGAGGTAGAAGAAGAAGCCTTTACAGCGATTCTTCTAGATGCCACAATAGTTACTTAACTGCCGCATCGTAAGCAATCGTATACCACATAGAGATAAGCAACACTAAAGTTACTTTATCACATCCTGTGCATTTCTTATTGCAGCACACGCTAGTGACGAAAGTTGTAGAATCGTAAGCAAACGACTATACTTAGTAATGCTTTCAATTTTAGCTTAACGAAATATACATAAGCACATGATTAGAAATTTAAAAATGTATTTTAAGCTATATAGACATTTTCTATTGTCCCATCAAGCTAGTGACGAAAGTTGAAGAATCGTAAGCGAACGTCTATAGTATTGTTTACAATTCAATTCAATTCAATTCAAGCTTAATGAAATATACATAAGTATATGATTAGAAATTTACAATGTGTTTTAAGCTATATAGACTTTTGCTATTGCCCCATCAAGCTAGTGACGAAAGTTGTAGAACCGTAAGCAAACGATTACTTTATATAGTTTATCAAAAACTAGTCTAATCGACTAGTTAATTTGTGTGGATTAATTATATATATACCTTGTGTGGTCTAAAATAAGTTCTAAGCTAGTTATAAGAAGTTAGGTTGGTTTAAAATCACATTATCATCTCTTCTATAACTTTTAACTACGATATCTTTGCCAAAAATTAAGCGTTTGGAGAGTGGAATAGCATTTTACACTGTATTTTATCCAATTATTAATTCTGCATACAAATTTAAAAATGTTCCAAAAATAATTTTATTCTTCAAAAATTTTTCATAAATACCCCTTGACGTTTTTACGAAAATTAAGAACTCTCTATGTTTATGGGCCATTAAAATTTTGTTATTCTCTTTTTTAAAACTTTTAATAATGATAACTTTGTCAAAACCTCGTGACATTTTTCGAAATACAATAATACAACCGATTTTTCAGCTTATCCGAAGTTTGTATATATAAACAGAGGTATATCTAAACTACCTATTTCATGATGTAATTCTATAATATATCAAAGCTATATTAAAGATTTCCTGACCATACAATAACATGGCGCTAGTTAGCATATATATCATTCCCAATTTTATTAATACCCCACCCAGTAGTTCCCCTTAGTAAAAATTGTGCTTGACTACTCACCCCTGTAGATGCTCTTCGACGTCGGCCACAATGTAGACTGGCTGTCCGGTGGCACTGGTGGTGGTGGCATACGGCAGACCCGCTTGGACGACAACCTGACCGTCAGAGACAAGACTACTGATATCGCCGCCGGAATAGATCTCGAGACCCTTTTGGTCACTGGTGGAGTAAATAACGGTCTTGCTGCCATCGTTGTAGATCAAATCGATGTGCTTGTCCGGCTGATAGAGTTCCGGATCTAGTTTCTGTGGCACGGCCGTTAAATGTGGCAATTGTTTGACATTGACATTGACACCATTCGGATCGGTGGTGGTATAAATGATGGAACCACCGCCCGCTGCAGCAGCGGCAGCCGCATGTTTCTTGTGATCCTCATAGATCTCAGCCTCGGTTTTGATCACATTATCGTTGCCATAGTGCAGCACCGAGGCGTCCAGGGGCAGCGGTGAGGTCTGATAGACACCCACACCCTGGTGCTCGTTGTTCAGCTTGTTCTGTGCCTGATTGTACATGGCGGTGGCGACCGCATTATCATTGGGCATCAGCTTGGACGGATCGCTGACAATGCGTGTGAGTATGTGCTCACCAGCCTCGTTTCTGGACAATATATGATGCTCTCCATTGATGATCTCCCGCGAGATAATCTGCTGCTGCTCGCCATTGGGACCGACTACTCTGATGATTTGATTCTCATCGAATTCGATCTTGGCCAGCGGTTGATGCTCCTGTTGTTGCGTCTGTTGTTGTTGTTGTTGTTGCTGCGGTGCTGCCGACAAATGCTGTGTGCTCATTTGTGCCGCAATGCGTGCATCGATCACCTCATCGTGTCCGCCATTTGAGCCCGATCCGCCACCATTGCTGTTATTACCACCGTTTCCGCCTCCACCTCCACCACCACCGCCACCGCCGCCGTTGTTATCCTCCATAACCACTTTGGGTGTCTCGTAGATGAACACCGCCTCCTTGTCGTAGAGTTTCGATGAATCCGTATGCAAATCCAATACATTCACATTCGTCATCGTCGCCAACTCCGGCTGTGGACTGTCCGGCGAGCGGTGCATTGTGGTTAGCAGCGGTATACCGTTCTGACCCAGCGGTGAACTGTTGCTACTCGCCACAATATTGGCGCCCTGCTGTATGGGTGAGAGGGAGGCGTCACTTAAATGCCCACCCACTCCTCCCACTCCGCCGATGCCCACCACACCGACACCAACGCCCAGGCGATGGGTGTGCGTATGCGAGTGTTGTTGGTGTGTGTGCAGCGTGTGTGTGTTGCTGTTGTTGTTGTCCGTGCTGATTGTGTCCGTGTCCGTGCTGCGTATGGGCGTGCGGATGTGTGTGCGTGTGCGTATGGGCGTGGCCGGACAGCGATAGATCGTTGGAGGTTATGACGCTCGTTGTCGCGGTGGATGTGGACATGTTATGTAATTTTTACAGTTAACAGTTTTCCCAACCAAAATTGGGAAATCGCTGCTTGAAGAGAGGGGAATGAGTGAGTGAGTGTGAGGCGGCTAATTGGCCCAAGGCATTCGTAAAAGCTTCTTTACGGTTATAGTTGCAATTACGGTACTTTGACTCCTTGTTGCTGGCAAGCTTTTGTTGATTGTTGATTGTTGTTGTTGTTTGTTATGAGTATATACACATTATAAATATCACTATCACGTTTTGAATGAAGGCACTTGTTGTTGTTGTTGTTATTGTAGATTGTAGCTTGTAGATTTGTAGATTTGTAGTTGTTATTTTGTTATCGTTGTTATCGTTTCAATATTGCATTCGTATGGCACTAAGGAACTTGTAGCCCCTGTGTTGTTGTTGTTGTTGTTCATGTTGTTGTTGCTGTCGTTGTAATTAGCTGAAATGAAAACAAGTTTTATTTAAATTGATTAATACGTTTTTAATTACATTCATATTTCACTAATCTAACCGTTAAACGTTCTTCGCTATCTGCGATCAATTCAACAGTTTACAACTGTTACTTAAAGTCAAATCAAAACAAAGTCAGGGATGCAGTAAAACAACAAGCAGCTTAAAGTACTCGAGCTTTTGGTCAAGTGCACTTAGAGCTCTATTGCCTGCTGTGAAAGTCAAAAAACAATTATTAAGCTATTTATAATTCGCTCAAATTGTTAATTGGCTTAATATTATGTGTTTTATATGCAGCTTGTCAAAGAAAAGTTTATTACAGCATGCTTTGAATTAAAGAAATATTAGAAGCTTTCTTATTTAAAAGCATTGAATGTGAAAAAATATTTTCTTAAACGAAGCTTTCAGAAGATAACTTACTTACAGTATGATTTAAAGTTTAATTTTAAATTACAATCTATTAAAGGAAAGAAATAATAGAAGTTTTATAGTAAAAACTTTATCGAAATTAAAAGATTTGATTAAAAAATTTAAGAATCATGAAAACGAAGACTGAAAAGTCTTTAAAGCTGTCTGCACAAACTTCAAAACGATCAAATGCAGCAGCAGCACAGTGGGAGCTTTGCGAAAAGCTTTGCTGCTGTTGCTGTCTCCTGGCAAAAAGGCAGCTCAAATCTCTTAAAAGCTTGCTATGAAAACAGCAGTAATTCAAATTGCAATTTCACACTCTACTCTCTTTGTCTCTCTGTTTCACTCCCTTTCTTTGCCCACTCTCCCCCTTCGTCTCACTGCACAACAGCTGAGTCGTGCCTCCAAAACAAAAGATAAACGAAATGTGGAACGCGGAACATGGAACGAGTTCAAACGTCAGCGGTCGGTCGTCTCTCCCCACAAATGAGCCGACGACGAGTTGATGAGCCAATGAGTTACAGTTGTTGTTGTTGCTCTTGTTTGTTGTTGAGTTGAACGATTTGCAAGCACACAAACAAAACGGAACAAACATGCAAACAAACATAAACAAAACAAAACAAAAACCGAAACACACACAGAGAGAGAGAAAGAGAGGAAGCAACAGGCGAAACGAGGCGGTACAAGACAGACGGTTAGACGCACACAGCGAGGAAACGTGGAGCGAGGGAGGAGGAAACAGTGGAGAGTAGAAAGAGAGAGGGAGATGGCAGGGGAGGGGCAAACAACAAAAGCTGGCACACGTGCCCGTCGAACTAGTTTGACTCCTTCGCAAATGTCAAACGTGTAACTGCATAACTCATCACATCAACAACAACAGGTGGAAAGAAGCGTCGGCAGCAACAGCAACAGCAGCAGAAGCAGCAGCGTCAGCTGTGTGAGCAGCGCTGCCAACGTCGCTGTGCCTTATTTGTGTTTTGTGGCCGCTGCTCTTTGTTTGCTATTTGCTGTTTGCCGTTTTTCGTTTTGCTGCTTTTGTTTGTTTGTATTTTGTTTACGAAAATGCGATTTGATTGGGAAGCGCATTTGTAAATAATTTCCCTTGTAAATAATTTCCCTCCTTCCACACGCACACACACGTGCCACTAAATGCAATCCACAAAGCGATTGATCCATCGATCAGCTGGAATAGTTTTCAATTTCAGTTTCAATTTCAATTATCCAGTTTGGCAGAGGGAGAGGCAGAGGAAGAGGGAGAGGCAGAGGGAGCGGGAGAGAGAGCACAAACAAAACATGTTTACAACTGTTTCGAGGGATTTTTGTTAAATGAACCGAAACAAACAACAGACAAGAAGTGGCAACAACTTGTTGTTGTTGTTGCTGTTGTTGTTTCTCTTTTTTTTAGAACAGGTACCGGTAGTCAGTTGATTGTTGGTCCGGTACCAGGCCCAAACAACAACAACGAGTCCGCCAATCCTTGACCTAATCCAGAAGTTGCTGTTGCTCTTACTGACGATGCTGACTTTCTGGTTCTCCAGCTAACTCGATCTGCCCCCGAACCAGGTTCACATTCAGGTGGCACGTCCAGTTGCCAGTTATTGTTTGATAAACCGCCACCAAAAACAGTTGTTGCTGTTGTTGCTGTTGTTGTTTGCTACCCGTCGCAAAGTTCATGAGAGGCTGAGAGTCAAGTCTCTGTGTGTTGTTGTGTGGGGATGTGGATAAACTTGTTTTCTGCTCTTTTTTGTTGTAGTTGTTGTTGTTTTTGTGAGTGAACCGGCTCGAGTTCGAGTAGTGTCAGCTCTGAAGCTCTGAGTCTACCGTTCCGTCTGCCCACCAACACCACTGGCCCCTACTTCCCTGCTTCCCACTCCTGCTCCTCCGGCTGGTTCCGTTAGTAGGTGAGGTCAGTGTCATGTGGTGTGCTTATAGACTAGTTTGTTTCTTTCTTCTTCTTCTTATTTTTTTTGGCACACACAATGCACACACACCGCACTCTGGCAGTAGGGGGGACAAAAGGGGCGTGGCAGCGTTTGGCTTTGGTACTTGGCCAAAAACCGGTCAATCAATGATGATGAGCGGCTTTTTCAAGCGGCACGTGGTCCGTTAACAGATTCTTAATGCGATTAGCAAATAGTAGTAAGTATTGTAGTAAACACCGCATTGGCGAATGTGTGTTTTGTTGTTGTTTTTTTTTGTCTTTTTTGCTTAGAAAGTATTTTTTTTGCTGTCGCGCAATTAGAAAACAATTAAAATGATATCAGCACTTTTGAGCCAATTTGAAGCGATAACAATCGAATTGGGGTCAAGAACTAAAACAGGTTACAACAAAGTGCTAAAGGGGAAGTAAACGATCTGATCTGAAAGTAACCCTGGGGCTCCATATGATCAATGGAGTATTTTCACAGAGCTTTATCTGTGCAAAAGCTCAGTTGCTCAGACGCCAAAGCTGCAAGCTTAGAGTATTGTTATAAGGAGCTTAGCAAGAGCTTAAGATCAATAGATACATACATATATAGATTTACTGATGCAGTAGTTTTTAGTTATTGTAAATAGGCTAAAAAGGGAGTAGCTCGACAGTTGTAGATAGATCCTATTTCCACTATCAAATTCTTTAGTTAATCTGATCTGCGTGCATTATGTAGAAATTTTGTGATTCTAGATCTTGTAGTAACTTAGATTTAGTTACTCAATTGGCTAGCAAGTATTACCCCTTAGTTTAATTCAAATCTTATTTTCTTAAAATCTTCGTAAAACTCATTGGTATATATTATTTTAGTAGACTTGTACAACTAAAATACTCACATTAAAAGTTAGACAGCTTCGGTTAGATAGCTCGACAGTGAAATACTCAGTGTTCAAGCTCTGAAATTGTAGCTAGGCATTTTTGAAAAAGCTCAGCATAAAGATACATTAAAAAATTGAGATACAATTAACTATATCTTTATAAGACAGTAGAACACACCAAAAACTAAGCATTTCTTAAATCTTTGATATATCAAATTAAAATTGAAATACGAAAAACATTTCAAAGAGTTTTATGAGACAAAGCTGCCAACAAACGCTTAATGCTTTGTATAAATTTAGAGATTTTACACTTTTCTACTATTTTAAATTAATAACTCTAAAGAAAACACATAAAATTAAACATTACTTGTATTTTTGGTCTACTCAATTGAAACAATCATCTAAAAAAACATTTTAATGAGCTTTTATGCATTAAAGCTTGCAACAAAAGCTTAAAGCTTGGTGTACTTTAAAGATTATGCATTTAATTAAATTGCTTTGTGCGATTAAAAGAAATTTAGATATTAGAGTGCTATATACTATATACTATATAACGACATAACATATGATATATATGTATATGTATATATTAAGCTGTATTTCGACTCTTCTTTCGCACTCTTTATTTGTTCGAATGATCTTGGAAACTTAAGCATTATGGCTGAGTTTTTCCGAATCAGGGCTAAGAACAAACGAAATAATCAATTCAAAGCAATACCATTTGAAATCCCCATCAAGATTTGACATAATTAAACCCAACAAAAAAAGTCATTTGATAGAATTGATATCTACACACACACGCACACATGAATACATATGTATGTAAGCACCCTGGACAGCAGCGTTAGTCGTATAGAAATAAGAAAAAACAAGAACAAAATACAAAAAAAAAGAAATGTACAAACCTAACCCTAAAGCCATCGGTCAAAGCCGGGCATCAATAACAACAACAACAGTAACAACAACAACAACTACAACACATAAAGTCAAAACCCAAAGATCGAAGCAGAGATGAAGAGACGCAGGCGGAGAGGGAGTCAGAGACACAGACACTGAGAGCCAAGAAGGTAAGGAGGAAGCGCAGAAAGAAACGAACGAAAAGAAAAGAAAAACAATAAACGTTAACACGAACACGAAAATAAAATAACTCTCTCACGACGTAAAGCCCCCCTGCTCACTCCTCTTGCCCCACAGTGCCCCTACCAACTACACTCCCTCTACCGCTGCCTCCCCCGCCCGCCCGCTGCTCATTCTCCTTTGGCGCGTTGTCTTTTGTGTGTGGGTTAAGTGTGCCTCAACTGTGTGAGAGAGTGAGAGAGAGGGAGAGAGAGGGAGAGAGAGAGGCACATGTGAGTGCCATTGTATGCATGCTTGTGTGTGTGTGTGTGTGTGCTGCGTAGTGGCTAACGCAAGACGACGGCAACGGCAACGGCGACGGCAACGCTGTTGTTCATTTTACTGTACCATAATCGCAGCCCCAAATTGATCGCCATCATCAATGTGCGGGAACCACTAACAACAAAAAACGTATAAAGAATAATACATAATACAAAATAAAAGAGCAGCAGCAGCAGCAACAACAACAGCAGCATTAAAGCCAAAGTCAACGAAGTCGAAGCCAAAACGATACAAGAAACCACGAGAAAACGTAATCAAAGAGAAAAAAAAAACACTAACTCATACACATACACAATGGCAACATCGATTTTCGAACAAGCCAACTGCGACGCTAGCAGCGCGCAGCACAAAGAGAGCAACAGCAGCAGTGGTAGCAGCAGCAGCGACAGCGGCAGCGTCGCTCACTTCGTGCATACAAGAGATAACACCTTTTGATCCCTTTTCGCTCTCGCAGCACTTGCGCTCTCTCTGCGCTGTCAGGCTCAAGCGCACTCTCTTTGCGCACACACACTCGCTCGCTCGCTCTGGCGCTCTCTGCTGTCCGCGCTGCCTCTCTGTCGCACACACTCGCTCTCTAACAAAGTAAGTGGCTGCTGCGCACAGTGTTGCTGTTGTTGTTGTTGTTGCTGCTGTTAGCTATTACCATTGCGGCTGCGACGCACAGTGGTTCATTCAGCTTAAACACGAGCAAAGCACGAGCTGCGTTTTAAGCATTTTAAATTAACACGTAACATTTCTAAAGATATTTGCATGCTGCAACTTAGTAAATAAATTTAATAATTTTTAATTTATATCACAAGTTGTAAGTGTTAGAGTGCAGTTATTTAAAAACTATTTTATAAAAATAAAATCTAAATTAGACAGCTTGTAGGAATTATGTGCAACTGAACCACTGTGCGACGTCTGCGCAACAGTTACAGGGTGCTTTATATTTTTGGCTTTTATTGATGTCGTTGTTCGTTGTTGTTGCTGCTGCTGCTGTTGTTTTAAGCCTGGCTTAGAGCGCATGCATTTTATGCATTTATAATTACTTTTGTGTTGTAGCTGTGTTGTTGGTACTTACTTATATATATATGTATTTATTTTGTGTGCAGGTTGCCAGGTAAAAACGTATGTATTGCTGCATGGATATATTGGCACTACAATTGCTAAGGATTGCGCTCTCTCTCTTTCGCTCTCGTTCCCGCTCTCTTTCTCGCTCTCGTTGGCTATGGCACACTATCACTAGGAGGCTAGAGGCTGGCTGCTCACAACGTAAGCGCTTACGTTAAACGTTAAACGTTAAAGCTAAAGTTTTAACGTAAGCGTTTGGCGTTAAGTTGGCTGCTGTTGCTGGTGGGTGCACCTTTCGCCACTTTTTATGCTGCTGCTGTTGCTGCTGCTGCGCGGCTGCTGCTGCTGCTGCTTTGGCCTGACTGCGGGCGCTGTGCTTTGGGGCTTTTTTGCTTGAGCTTCTAATGTGCGACTCCTTGGCCTGTTTGGAGTTGAGCTCGCGTTGTTGTTGTTGTTGTTGTTGCTGTTGTTGTTGCTGTTGCTGGCGGTTGGCTGTGCATTTTGTATGCACACAGAGACACACAGACAGACATGTACTCGCTGCCTCTCTCTCACTCGCACTCACACTCACAGACAAACATTAACATTTGATTTGCGTATTTTGCATAAAACTTTTTAATTGCCACGACGAACAACACGACGACGAAACGCGGCTGCGTAGCAAGCGGGGGCGTTGTGGTGGGGCGTGGCGCGTTTCATTTGCGTCTCTTTGCTGTAGTTGTTGTTGCTTTTGCACTTTAACAGTTAACAGTTTAAACATTTTTCATTGTGCTGCGCGCCTTTTTTTTTCTTGCTCTGTTGTTTGTTATAATTTTTTTTTTTGCAGTGTATTGTTAACTTTTAGGCGCTTTTTGCGCGTTTTTGCTTTTGTTTTCTGCTTTTCGCTTTTGCGCTTTTCGCTGTTGTTATTAATCACTATTTTTATTTTGAATTTAATTTCTCAGCTTTGATGGCGTCTCGCTTTGGCTCACACAGACACATGTACGCTCACGCACACACACGGGCAGCGCAACGACGACGACGACGACACACACACATACACAGCTCTCACACACGCGAAACGAACGCAAACGAATTCTTTTTTTTTCCCCCGTTTTGTTTCGTTTTTCTTTACTTTTTTCGTTTCGTTTCGTTTCGTTTCGTTTTGGTATTTTATATGAATTTACTCTATATATATTTCGATTTTGTTGTACACTTTGTTGTTATCCATTTTTGTTGTTGCAGAGTTAACAATTTTTAATTTCGAATTCAGTTTAATTAATTTGGCTTTGTTTTTAGTTGTTGTTGTTGCTTGTATGTGGAAAAAAAGAGCCAAGAGCAAAGAAAAATGTGTGTAACTCGTCGCCTGCACGGAAAGGTACGAAAAACTTGTCGCGGCTGAACGTTGAGCTCGGCTATAATGCCCGAAAGAGTCAATTGGAGATTGTTCAACTGTTGAATGTGGCTGTGTTGCTGCTGTTGCTGCTGTTGCTGTTGTTGCCGCTGCCAACGTCGCAGTTGCTCTGCTGCTGCTGCTAGTCTCTCTCTGCTGCTGCTGCTGCTGCTGTATGAGTGTGTGTGTGTGAGCAAGGTGCTGTGTGTGCCGCTGCTTTACAGGTGAGTGTGAGTGTGTGTGAGAGAGCGAGCTCGATTATTATTGCTTTTTATGGTTTCATCTCTTTCGTAACTGATATTGAGCGAACACAAAACGCTGGCGTCGCTGTTGCTGCAGACGCTGGCAGCACAGCGCAGCACAGAGCGAAACTCAAATTCATCGAATCGATGATGATGATGGTGTCTCTACACTGGCAACACAGACACGCACACAGGTAGCTGTTGCCTCGCTTCTGTCCGTCCGTCCGTCTGTCCTGCTGTCTGTTTGTGTGTGCGTGCACCTGCATAACTCTAGTGCGCAGCAGCAGCAGCAGTGGCTGTGGCAGTGGCAGCAGTAGCAGCCAGAGTTTCTCGTAGCCAGCGTTTTCTGTGCATACTAAACAAAAGACTTAGGCAACGAACTCTCTCGAAATTGGTGCAAAACTTGACTAGAGCAAATAAACAAACCGCTTGCAGGCTTTGGGCCTTACTTACCGCAGCTGCGCTCAACCGTCCCTGGCTTTTTTTTGCACTTTTGTAGCTTTCATGTTCATTTTGTGGCGTGTGTGCATTCATTTTCGAACTTTCAAACATTCGAACTCGCTGTCGCTGTCGCGTCGTCGTCTGGCATTTTTGTATTATATTTTTTGTTGTTGTTTTGCTTGTTGCTGCCGCTGCTGACGTCGACGGTGGCAGCGTTTTGGCTTACAGCGCGCATTGTGAAAGTGGTAGTGCAGTTGGACATCAGGTAGAGGCAGACGCAGAGAGACACAGAGAGAGAGAGAGAGCGCAAAACTCACACACGCAGGCCAAGAGTCAAACACACACACACACATATATATGTATATATAAACGTAAAATAGTTATGCATGTAGCACAAATGAATGCCATGTAGCCGTCGGCACAGACTCCGACGCCGCCTTACGACAGCAGCAAGCGACGGCGACGGCAGCGGCAACGGCAGCAAAATCAACGCTTTGTCGACTGTTTGCTCAGTGTGTGCTTTTTGCCGTGTTTTCTGCCAGGCCGCATACAGGGTGCTCCAGCTGCAATGCAATGCTTAGTAACTATTTGTATGTACATTAGAGGTGCTGAACTATCGATGGCACTATCGACACTATCGATGGCATGGCTCTATAGAGACAAGCAAAAATATAATAATATGTTGCTTTTCCTTTAAACGGATTTTTGGCTTATAAAGAAATATTTGAAGCATTATTTCAAATAAAGAATTTAAATTAAAAAAAATTCTGAAACTTGTTATATATTCCATAAGATACTCTTGTATCCATGAGATACTTTTGTGTTCATGAGATAGTTTTATATGAGATTAATAATTTCCATAAGATAATATTTATATATTAATTTAATGACAACTATGATCAGTCGACACAACCACACAAAATGATTTAAATTAATAATTTAATATTTAAAATAATAAAGCTATAACACAAAATAAAATAATATGAAAATTGTTAGTAAAAATTTTAATTTAAACTGTGAAAAAAGAAAAATAAAAATTTAAAGGTGCAACATTCGTTGAATAATGATTGGGGAAAACCTAGAAAAATAATGAAGCCTTTCTTTATGTCAGTTATATTTTCTTGTTTTCTGTTTATTGTTGCAATATATTAAATTTGTTTTAAACTAAATGTATGCTTAATTTAAACATTTCTTTTATTTTTTTTTTATTCATTTTTGAAAGTTTTTTTTTGGTTTGTTTGTATGCTTTTCTTTGTTTTTTTTTTTTTGGTTTTTAAATTTGTTTATAATAAATTTATTTGTTCTTTTTGTAACTGGTCGAAACTTTTCACTAATACTTTGCTCTGTTTTTTTTTTTTTGCGATTACATTTACATTAATGTATGCAAAGATGTTTGTATGTATTACATATACAAATACATGTGTCAAGAGTGTGTCTGTGTGTGTGTGTACCTAGAAATTTAAATACAATATTTAATATTTTGTTAGATTTACTTAAATATTTCTTGTGTTTGGTTTTTGATTTTTTGTTTTGTTGTTTAACGTTTAATTAATCGGCAAAGTAGAAAACTTAAATAAAACATATACATATATTTATATGTATTTAGTAGTAAACCAAATAACAAACAATTTGTTAATTGTTTGCATTTTGTTTATGTTTATGTTTATGTTGTTGTTCATTGTTGTAGCCTAAAATTAAGTTAACAAACCATGGAAAATGACAATTGTTTCTTTTTGTTTTGGTTTGCGAACACGATAACTCGTTTTAATCGGTAATGGCCTATCGTTATCGATATTCGTTAGCTATAATGCAAGAGCTTTTTTTTTGTCGAATTTTCAATTCCAAGTAGCAGCCTGAGTGACAATAAATTCAATAATGATCTTGGGATATTTTGCAATAATGGGTATTACTACAGTTTTTTTTTTTTGTTCTTTGCTTGGTACTTTTTGGGAGGCACTGTGCTTAGTGCAAAAAACCATTAAACTGAAGCTATGGTAACTATATATAATGGGGGGGGGATGCAAGTAAAGAGTTTGAGTTGGAGACTTTCAAAGACGCTCGAAAGCTGAAGCTTTTCTCTTCTTTTTGCTTGTTTCTGCCGCTGACTACTGAAACCGTGCCTGACTTTGCTGCAAGTTGGTCACACTTCTATCTCACTCTCTACTAGTATGTGTTTGTGTGTGTGTGTTAAGTACATATGCATTAAAACTAGGCACACCAACTAGCTAATCGCTACTAAATAACATTTTCCCGCTGATTTAACTGATTTTTATAGCGCTTTTCAATACATATTTCGAAATTTATAGCCAAATATTTTAAATGAAATTTACGCATTTAAATTGTTGTTGTGGCTGTAAAACTCTGTTAAAACTCATGTTAACTTTTGCCTATGTTTTTTAAGTCAAGTTTAAAATATTTCTAATTAATTTTAAGCTTTACACTTTTATGCTGCGTTCACACTGTCTGCTTAGCTGCAGCATAACTGCTACCTAAGTACAGAGCTGTTAAAAAAAGCATTCGAATATAAATTGGAAATGGTTTCAATGGTTTTAAAACCATTTCCATTTTATATTCGAATGCTTTTTTTAACAGCTCTGCCTAAGTGTGAACGCAGCATAACTCTAGTTTATTTCCCCCCGCTCTCTCTCTCTCTTTCTCTCTAAGGGTATTTCATAGTCGGCTTTGCCGTTCTAGTTTCTGTAGCGTCTAGCTCTTTGTTGTTTCTATTGTTTTTAATACTGTTCGAATGCAGAAAAAAGTGTGTGAAGTCATGGGTGGGTATGAGCTAGATGAGGGGGAAACTATGTATGTGGGGGGGTGCTCTTTGTTTTTGTTTGTGTGTCTGTGTGTGTGTGCGAATAGTAAACGCAACTGCTTAGTATGTGATACATATATACATATATATATATATATATATATAGTATATAGTGTATATATGTGATATATCTCTTGCGGAGTTGGCAGTGATATTGCGAAACATTTTCCATTTGTTATCGAAATCAAATACTTAGTAAGTTTGGTACGCATTTTTTCCGTTAATTTATCGATATCGATTATAAGAACATTTCCGTTTGACATTATTATGGTGTAAATGATTTAAGTTTTTACTTTTTTGTTGTTGAAACAAATGTACATTAAATATATATAAGTATGTTATAAGTATGTTGTATGTATGTTTTCTTGTCTAGCGTTAAATACTCTATATAAACATTCGACACAATATATAAATCGAATGCAGTTTTTGTTTTCCATCGCATTCGTCTCTAGATTGCTAAATTTTTTGTATTATTCAATTTATTCATTATTATTGTTGGTTTGTTTTTTTGTATTTGTATTTACAGAATGCTTCGATGTCGCTATCCATATATATATAGTATATATATATATTCATAATGTATTTGTATGATCTAAAACGTTTTCAAAACTAATTAAGTTACATACAAGTACAAGTATAAATGTAATTAATACGTTTAAAAATGTTTTGCTTAAATTTCTTTTCAGTTTTTTTTTGTTTGTTTTTTTTTTGTATTTTTTTCTTAGTTTTGTTTTTGGAAAAAGTATTTGCGTTTTGAAAGTTTCTTTTTTTTTTTTAGCTTTCATTCAATTTGATTAATACGTCTTAGAGTAACAAATTATTACAGTGTATGCTAATTGTTTCGCTTTGGTTTTTTGTTGTTTTTGTTCTAGGAGGATACACTTAATACAATATAAACTTTCGATCTGCCTAGAAATGCTGTTCTCTGTATCAGTTTTTGTATTAAAATTCCATCTTCAAATCGGCAAAAGCTTCTCGTACTTTTCTCTTTCTTTCTCTTTTTTTTAACAACTAATTTTTTATATAAATTTCCTAGTTTTGTTTTGGTTTGTTAACGACTAGAACATTGTAAAGAAGGAATCGGTTTCACATAATGCATATAAATATATCGTCTAAATTGGTTGTATCCTCTGCTGGTTTCTCTTACTACCGTTAGCTGACGCTTTGAATTCATGTTTAAGTTTTTTTCTTTGGTTTTGTTTCTTAGTTTTTTTTTTTGGTACTGCACACGCCAAATGGAATTGATCTATTCAGTTAGTATGACATATTGCTTAATTAAGTGCAGCTAACGGCTAGCGAGGACAACCATTCAATACTTAAAAGTAAAACAAGAGAAAAACAACAACAAAGTATAACCGAAAAAATGAACTAAAAACTAAAAATGAAAATAGTCAACACAGCACATTACATCATCATCATCATATAAACATAACATAAGTAAGTATAGCATAACATCTAGGTAGGGCTCTCCGCAGTGGAGCCGGCATTCGAATTGTCTTGCATTTGAGCGAGTGTCTTGAACTTTTGCGAGTTTAGGAATCTGTCAACATAACAATCACTATTAGTTATCACTTTCACTTCTTATCTTTAGGTCTACTTCTCTATATATCTTTTTACTCACCTGGGATATGAGTCTCTGTGCATCAGCGTATAGATCTGAATTTGAGCTTCGTCAAAGGTGTGAGTCGTCGGCTCGATCATGTTGCGATTAACAATTTCGCGCACTCGTGAGTCCAGCGATACTTCGCGCGGCGATAGTATCGATATATAATCCTCATATATCAGACGCGCCTTCTCCTCCACCACCTCGGCACTGTTCTCCTTCTTCAGATCCTCGCAGGCTAGCCAAAACAATATGTTCTCCTCGCTAAATTCACTACGCAGAAAGTCACGAAACACTTTGCGACCATCTGTTTAAAGAACGATATACGATTAATTATCGAAATATAAAATATATAGCTCGTTACTTACTCGAGTTTTTCATTAGTTTATCAAAGCTTTTACCCCAACTACGTATTTCCTCTAAAGTGGGTCTGTAAATTACAAAAATATTGTATTAGTAATGCTATAGTTAGTAAGTTATTAAGTGGGGAAACTTACTGATCGCCATCTAGGAAATCGGCGCTAACGAGATCACGTTTGGTGGGCGCATTTTCATCGGCATTCTTAATGGCAAGACTGTGAATAGATAATAGACAAGAGAATAGCTTGATATTTTTGAAAATAGAACCCTATTTCGATAGACTAAACACTCCTAACTTATTATCTACCAAAGATAAATGCTTTTAATTTCCATAATTAAATTTATTTATTCCTAAAATCCTATATATCGGATCATAGAGTTTATGTTTTGCGAATTTGGTTCACCCTAAACTGTCCACACGTTATCAAGAAATAGATTCGACAGCGTAGTATCAGGTAGAGCTCATCAAAGTGCCTTATCAGTTTGCCAATACCATACGCAAGTATGCGTGTGCATGGATTGTGAATTAAATGTACTCGGCTGATTAAATGTATGGGGCATGGCCCACAACAACAACTAAGCATACAAAGGCGCGGGAGAATGATTGACCCAAACCAAACCCCAACACACACACATAATCAAGGGCAGCTTTTATTTTCATTCACGAAAAACTTGTAACATTTTTCGCAGCAGCAAAATTTGATGTGATTTCAAAATGCCCAAATAATTTCAAGAGCTTTTTGTGCTTGTCTAAATTGGCGCTCTCCAAATTGTGAATGAAACATGTTGTTAGAATTAGACAGACACAGAGAGAGAGAGCCAGCGAAAGAGAGCAAAGGAGAGCGTGTGCGTGAGCGCAAGTGCGGTAGCTAAAAAGAGAGCTTTTACTATTCGTCTAGCACACAGTGTTGCCAGCTGTTAACAAATATATATATGCAGGCAACGCCACTCTCGCTGCGTGGGTGCACATGTACTATGCGTGTGCGTGTGTGTGTGTTAGTGAGTGGTGCCCAGGAACTGTTACTTACCACTTAGCCCTGTTGTTGTGGTTAAATATCCCGCGGTGCAGCAGCACACGGCAATGAAATAGAAATTGCAGTTAGTTAGTGGAAATTGTAAGCTAACGGTAACGGTAAAAACACTGCTTACCAGGAGCAGGAACAACAACAGCACCAACAAAAACAACATGGCTTCTGTGACTGGGATCGCTGTAACGGTGCATTTGATTCCTGCAGCACATTCGATGTCGCGCTGCCGCTAACCGGTAGCGTTGTACCCGAGCTTGTGCCACTGATTCCGCCACCATCACCACGACCACCGCCTCCACTGACAACGCCTCCACCTCCACCACCGCTGGCAGCTGCTGAGCTTAAGCCGCTGACAGCGCCTATGCTATCACCGTTGCCATTCCCGTTATTCGTCGTCATGCCGCGCAAGCGACAGCCGCTGGGCAGCTCGGAAACGGTACAGGACATGCTGCAATTAGAATTAAGTCAAAACACACACACACACACACACACCTAGATAATTTGTCCACTTACCTGCCCTTTGAAAGATTAAGTTGGCGTTGGCGTCGCTGCCACAGCTGCTGCGGCTGCTGCTGTTGCTGCCAGGCCGCCCACTGCCACTGACCTACCTACCTACTGTTGTCCGTTAGTTCGGTTCTTGTGTGCTTTCGCGTAGTTCGTTCGTTTGTGCTTCGTGTTCCTTCCTTCGCTCGCTCGTTCGTTCGTTCGGTCTGTCGTCTGTCGTCCGTCCGTTTCGTTCTGCCTCTCCCACTCTCAGCTCAGCTCACACTCCCACACAGAGCACTTAGCAGCTACTGGTAGGGTAGGCGCGTTGGCGTTGTGTGCTCTCCCCCCTTTTTCGGCGCGCTCCACACAGCAGAGAGGGAGAGAGTGAGTGAGAGAGAGCGAGCGAGCGAGTGAGTGAGCGAGTTTGTGTGAGTGAGAGTGAGAGCGTATTTACGTATTTATGTTTTTGCTAATAACTTTTTATCGAGTGCTTTTTCCTTTGCCTTTGACTTTGTTTGTATTTGTGCTTTTGCTTTGCTTCCTTGTTTTTGTTGTTGTTGCTCTTGCTCTTGCTGTTGTTCTTTGCTGTTTCTCGTCTAATTCTAATATTTTTGTATTTGTAGTTTTTACATGCATGTGCAGAGAATGTAGTATTTGCGCTGCTTTTAGGTCTCTGCTGCTTCTATTTCTTTGCGTCGAACTTTGATTTTGTAGCTGTTCCACAACACATAAGATTTGATCAGGGAAAAGAGAACACAAATGAAAATGATTAAATTATTTAATTATTATTATTGTATTAGATTTTGTTATGTTTTGTTTTATTTTTTTTATTTGTTGGGTTTTGCTCCTGCTGTTGCGATTAGTACGCGACATGTCCGATAGGCGCGCTCTTGATTTCACTGTCACTGTGCGTGGGCAGGTGGCACACAGAGGGGAAGGAAGACGAAGAAGAAACGAGATAAAGGAAGAGAACTGCGATGTTTGCCATTTATTGTTGTGGTACTTTAGCATTTACACATTTTGGTTTCGTACTTTTTACAGCGCAAATTAGTTTGTAATGAGAAAGAGGAAGAGTAGCAGGCGATTCGATTCGATTGATTCTATTAGGAAGCAGCGAACATAGAACAGATAACTGTTTCTAGGTTGGTGTGCGCGCGCCAGTGTTGTGAAATTTGATTTGATTTCAGCAGCTGGAGATGCTTGCTGTGCTTGCTGTTTGTTCTTGTTGTTGCTGTTGTTGTTGTAAATTTGTGTTTTGTATTTCTTGTGCTAGTCATTACACACACTAACACTAACACACTCACAAGCACTTTAATGGCGTTGGCGAGGTCGCGAGGTCGCATGACCGTTATTTGCTGCTTTTCTTTTTCTATTTTGTTTTTGTTTTATTATTTTTTATTGCTATTTTTTTAGTTTTGAGGGCTGATGGGGCGTATGCATGATCTGCTGCTTGTTATTTCCATTTGTTTGTTTTTTTTTTGTTTTTGTTTTGTGGCAGCATCAGTTGCTGCAATTGTTGTGTTTTTGTTGCAGCAGCAGCAGCAGCCGTTACATTTGCTAAAATATATATCGAACATTTTTCAGTTGTGTGGGCTTCCGCTCACACACACACCAACACTAACACATGCCAGCACTTTGATTTCGTTCTTCTCTATGAATTTTAGGAGCACAACGAATATATACAAATTTTTGTTTTTTTTTTTTTTTTTTTTTTGCCTGCCATCACTAAAAATATGTGTAGGTAATTTTTACTTTTTGCTCTAAATGATTTTGCTTTGATTCAATTTCTATACAGAGCAAGAGCGAGAGAGAGAGAGAGAGAGAGCGTGAGGCAGAGAGGAATAGTCCGAAATTCTGAACAATGTGTGCCGGTGTGTGTGTGTGAGTGAGAGCAATGGTAGGAGAATAGAGCAGTGGATGGATGGAGGATGAGGGGTTGGTTGGTTGAGCAGTGCAATTTAACTAGACTTTCGTTAGATTTCATCAATTTCTTTTTCGTTGATTACTTTCGTTGACTTTCGTGTGTGTTGTTTTCATATATTTCAATATTCACATTTTGAGAAGAAAAAAAAACACTTGCCATATTTTTTGGGACTCTGCCTTTACCACATTATTGCCATTTCATTTTCACTGCTGCTGCGCTTTTTTCTATACGCGTGTGTGTGATTTGGTTTTCTTTTTTATTTTTTTCGTGTATAGATGTACATATGTGTGTGTGTGTGTGTGCGCGCTCTGATAGCCAAAACCCAAAATCCTCGACGACAACGACCGACAACCGAGAATCGACGACGACCGATGACAACGACAACGACAACGGCACGAGCACAAGTGCTAACGTTTCTCTTTGCATGGGCAAAGGCTGGCTGGCGACTGAATGCTGATTGAAGGAAAAGCTCCCCAAATAGCTGAACAGCGAACCGATTCCGATTCCGATTAGATTCCTGCTGCACGACGACATGTGCGCTAATGCGAGTGCTTCGCAAAAGAGAGAGCGAGCAAAAGCTCTCTCACGCTTTGGAGCTTTTGTTATGAACTGGGGAATAAATATGCCTACTGCGCCCCCTCGCTGCTCACATGCCTGCTGCCCCTGGGGAGTAGCTGTTCGGCAGGTTGGCAAGCCTGTCAGGATAACCAGGGCTGCAATTCTTCATATTTGTAAAATTCAATAAGATACACATTGTTTACTAATCGCAAGTTGCATACAAATGTTTGCTTAAGACTATATGCCACAAGTGGCACTATTTAAATTTATGTATATAGTCGGATGGTACAATCGGCGCCTGTGGAGAAGACCCAGGGCTGCACCGGATGCCAATTGACGTCCAAAACGCCAAACTCTTCGCGTTTCTCGTGCGTCTGCAACTTCTTGAGCGGCACAATCAATGGATTCTGCAGCAAATCACTGGAAAATTAAAGAAAATAGTAGGATTTAGTAATGTTACCAACAGAAGACCAGGGAGACCAGGGTAATATTTACTTATAGACCATGCCATGGGATACTATGACCGCCTGATCATCGCTGCCCGAGGCAAACAGTGGATAACGCAAATGGAAGGCAACACTGCGCACCGCATTGCGATGCAGACGCATTGTTTGATACGGTTTAGTGGACAAATCCAGATCGAACCAAAGCATCTTTTTGTCATAGGTGGACACCAGCAAATTGTCGCCCTTGGGATGTATGGACATGCCCGATATCCACTTGGAATTGGTCAATAGTTTCTTGATCAGCTCCTGCTTCACCAGATCATAGATGCGTATGTTGTGTTGGGTCTATTAAAATGAGGAAAACATGATTACCAAGAGTAGAGAGTTGAGTTATTTAAAGAACTTACGGCCACAAAGAAGCATGGCTTCACGGGATGGAAGAGCACGCATTGAATGAGACCCTTGCTCTTCGAGAAGGGTATCTGGGAGCGACGCTTGGATAGCTGATGAATCAATGCCGAACGATTGGCGCCCTCTGGCATTACGGTGGCCAGATAATCACCGCGTCCATGCCAAGTCACCTGACGTATGGGCTTGAAATGCGAGATGACCACACGTACACCCTTCTCCTGTTCCTCAGCCTCTGCCGTGGACCATTGCACAGCCGTCTTGATGCGTTCGTTCTCAATGATATCGGAGCTGGGCGATTCGGCGAGTAGATCATCGGTTTTCTTAATAATCAGCTTGTCGCCCACCTTGGGATTAATCAGCAGCAGACGGCTGCCAGTGGCCACCGCAATGATGCTGAGCTTAGCATTTGGACACCAGGCAACGCAACGCACCACATCATCTGTTTCAATTGTGCGTATGCAACGACCAGTGGCAATTTCCCAGACTACAAAATACAATAGTTAGCTTAAAAGGATTACTTCCAAATGATCTCCAAGTACTTACTCTTGACTGTCTTGTCATCGGAGCCGGAGACCATGTACTCGCCCTTGGGCTCCACGCTAACGGAGCGCACCAGATCCGAGTGGCCGCGATAGACGAGACTCTCCACGGTGGGGAATGGCTGCAGGTCGCGTGGTGAAGGCAATTTCGGTATCAGATACTCGGCATCAATGTTCAACTTGACACGCTTGGCACGCGGACACAAGTACAGATCCAGGCAGCGTAGGAAACGTTCACGCAGATAGCGGGAGTAGGCGGGCACCTCTCGCAGTGATTTGAATTTCTGTGGCATAAAGTGCAGCTTACGCTTGTGCGGCTCATCCTTGAGTTTAAGCCACTGTTTGGTCTCCTTCTCGTCAAAGAGATATTCAGGTGGCGGATTGTAGGATTCGGCGTGGCCGGGCAGATCACGTTTGGGCGCCGAGACGGGATCATGTATGCGACGCATGTGCTCGCGACTGGTGTCTGTTTCCCACAACATGTAGAATTTGGGACCACGTTTCGCTTGCTTTTCACGTTCCACCTCCTCGGTGGTCTTCATCCAGCCCATTTTGAGGGCATGCACCATGCGAGATACCTTCTTCTTTTCGGATACGGACGGCAGGAACGAACGCTTGTGATCCGGCACATTCTTTATGGGCATTTTCTCCACCTCCGAGGTGAACCATTCCACCCAGGGCTCATACTCATTGTGTTCTGGGTTGGGTATACGCGCCGAGTTGACGCGTTTGATAAGCGCTATGTCCTCGTCGGTGAGCAGCACTTCCTGTCCCGTTTGTGGATCCTTGACGGTACGCCAGAAGTTTGGATCTTCAATCTTGCGCAAGAAATCATCGATTTGATCGCCCTTTGGCGGTTTCACAATCTTCTTGGCATCCCAGTCGTAGCCAATGTGTTTGTACTCATCATACCAATGCATGGGTATGTTTCCAACCGTATTTCTTATGTCCTCCTCATCCGATGTGTCTGAATCCTCGTACTCTACCTTTGAGGGATCACGCTTGGGAACTAATGGAGCTACCACATTTTTCGATTCCTCCTTATTACTGCTGGATTTGGAAGCTTTGCTACTACTCGGCTTATCCTCATTGTCACTACTTTCACTAGCATCATCCTCATCCTCATCATCATCATCGCTTTCGGATTCCCCGTCGTCTTCTTCTTCATCTTCAACATCTTCGTCTTCTGCAGACCCCTCCTCATTGTTCCCTTTTATGCCCAAATAATTGCCTTCTTCATCACTCTCAAACTCAAGATCATCACTGCCATCGGATTGGTATTCCTGATCTATTCCCTCATCGTCAGTTGCGTCCTCATCCGGGTCTTTCACAGCTTGCAGCAAATCCTTGTGGAAAAAAAACACAAACATTAATTTCAACGCTCTGCTTTTACATACCCATTTAATGGCTTACTTCCTCCTCTTCATGGTCTGACTGTTCGGATAATTCAGCCGGCTCATTTGTGGGCTTTGTTTTGCGTTTAGTTGCCTGTTTTTTAGTCATTTTTATTAAAAAACAAAACGAATGAGCGCGGCGCACGTGTTGCGGCACAAAACTTCGATTGCAATAAAAACATATCGATAACAATATTTGTTGATATTTTGTGTGACTGTCAACAACATGCGCATTTTGCGTTTTGATCGCCAAGATGCGTTCGACTCTTTATTTTTTACTTATGAAGTGTGTGTGTGTGGAGCACTACACCTTTTGGGTTTACTATTAGTAATCACTCTATGTTTACTAATAAGTATTAAATTAAATACTCTGTTATTAATTTAATTTGTGAGATATGGTAATATTGCCTTTACCGAGTTTAGTGTTGGAAAACACCAAGCACTTGGATGATTCATGTGCACTTGTTCATTTTGTTGTGATGCAGTAGCTCATAAGTTTTGCTCACTAGTATGAGAATTTTAAGTTCAGTATGCTGCAAAAATTAAAAAGCTTAAACTTAAGCTTAAATAGAGAACTTATCTATAATGTAAAAAATAAAGGAATATATTTATTTCATACACAAATATTATTATTAAATCAATTTAAAATATTTCTGCAAATGTAATTAACTTGAAAGCTCATGAGAAAGTTTAGTGGCTCATATGAACCGTTCATTTAAACTTACTCGGAGTGAAACGGCACAACTGTAAAGAACACGTTCACTTGTTCTTTTTTCGTCAGAGGATGAGTGTTAAAATTGAATAAGTTTGTCACAATAAAATGTGAAAAAAGTGCTAAATACTGGCACATATCCTCTAAAACCGGAAGCAATTGCAAGCCAATATATTGCATCATCTGAACACACAATTTCTGAAAACAGCGAGCTCCATCGATTTGGAGCAATTTTAAATAAAATTTTGAAAAAATGGCTGCACCGCGACGTCTGCGCAAGGAACTCGTCGATTTGCAGGAAAGTAGTTTAAAATCATTTCGTGACATCAAGGCCGACGATGATAACCTGCTGCGCTGGACTGGCCTAATACTGCCCGACAATCCGCCGTACAACAAGGGGGCGTTCCGCATCGAAATCAACTTTCCGGCAGAGTATCCCTTCAAGCCACCAAAGATTAGTTTCAAAACAAAAATCTATCATCCCAATATCGATGAAAAGGGACAAGTCTGCTTGCCTATCATCAGCACCGAGAACTGGAAGCCTGCCACCCGTACCGACCAAGTGGTGCAGGCACTAATAGCGCTAATTAACGACCCAGAACCGGAGCATCCACTGCGTGCCGAACTGGCCGAGGAGTTCCTCAAGGACAAGAAGAAGTTTGTGAAGAACGCTGAGGATTACACCAGGAAACACAGCGAAAAGCGTCCAGCTGATTAGTTTGTCAACTAAAACAAACAACAGCTGAGCTCCCCACACTACTACTACTACACCTCTTCCCACTTCCTCCTGCTCCTTCACAAAATTATGATGAAATTTGCGTAGAAAATGAAGCTGAAAGAAATTTTGTATAAACTCCGAGAAATAATTATATAGTAGAAATTAATTTGCATTAATTGTTTTTAAATACGAAAAAAAAATACATATGTAAACAAAAATCGAGAAATTGATCATGGATCATTTATGCAAGATGAAATAATATACTTCTATATATACAAACTTAATTAACACTTTATGCCATCATCCAGCGTTTCAGTCTCTTTAATCTCATCCGTCTGAGCAGCATTCAGGCTCATCATACGAGTGGGAAACGAATCCTCGCCCAGCATGCGACGATAGCACTCCACCAGCACGCTGTTGTTGTAGAGCATTAAGGCATTGCTAAATGGATTCTTATGCAGCTGCTGCACTGGCAGCACACTGTGCAGGGCATGCCCCTCCAGCTCCTCTTCCTCCTCCTGCTGCTCCAGAAGCACTTGCTGCAGTTGCTCCAGCTGCTGAGCCTGCTGCAGATTGCCAGTTAGTGTAATCGTCTGTTGGTTGGGAGTATTGTTAAACTCCGACTGCTCAAAGCAGAGTTCCATGAGACACAGCAGCACAGACACCGCATAGTGGCTAAGGAACAAAAAGTTATGGAATACAACTTGCTCCGGTTTCAGTTGCAGCAGTGACTCAATTAGCAGCACAAAGAAATCACGTTGAACCTTGTGAAACGATGACTCATCCTCGGTGCTAGATGGAGCATAGTTCAATGTTTTCAAGTGTTCGCCATTCTTCGAGAGCAGCACACACTTGGCTGCCGTCTGCCAGAGCGGATCCAGCTCAAAGGTGTCCAGTATCCGTGAACGCAGCAGCAACATTGGCTCTGAGGCAAACAGACTACTCTGCAGGATGTGCACTTCGGCGCCTCGAGAGATTTGTAGCTTAAGCGATGTATCAAGTGTACGTACGTGCTTGTAGCTTCGTACTCCAGTTGGACACTTCTCCAGCTGATTGAATTCACGTCGCAGGCAGTAGATTTGCTTTAGAAGATCACCCTGTCGCAGATGCTCTCGCTCCGTGTAGGAGCCACCATAGACGGGCACCGTGAAACCCAATGCCTTGTTGATATCCTGCTGCTTAACCACACACAACTCCTCAGCCAAAGGTCGGACCTTGTAGCGATTGTAGTACATGGCGGAGACGACACCACGCAGCTGATGCAGATGACGCACATAGTAGCGATCCTTGGACTCGTACGCATAGATGCTGCTCTCGATGGCATCCACCTGCAGCTTCAAATAGAGTCGACAAGCGATTTCGTGTTGCAGCAGAAAATCATTGGGTATTTGGGATTTGGCAAACAGAGGCATCACCAAGGCATCCTTGGGTTGTGCCAGCTTGGCCTGCAGCGCTTCTATAATACGTGACAGACCTGGTGTCTGCTTCTGATAGTCCAGACAGATGACATACACTTCGGAATTGCCACGTTTCGAGGTCGCTGGCTTGTAGATGTGCACACGCTGGAAGATGCAGTTCAGCATGTACATCAAACAGACGCTACACGCCTCGAACAGTGTAAACATTTTGATTACGAAATTGCCACCAGCAGCGAGAATCTTCAGGGCACTAACTACTTCAGCAAAGAACAGACGGACGACAATCTCCTCCTGGCAATCGGGCTGGGCAGAGCAATCGATGGAACCATCGGCTGTAATGAGCTGAACGCCATTTGGGAATTGCTCAGCACAGCGTTGCGACATGTGTTCAATGTTCTGCATGCTCAGCAGATTCCCGGTCAAGTCCCGATGAAAGAGCCAATTGTTTAGAGTGTGGAAGATGAAGCGATCATCCGTAATCATCTCATTGAGTGCGTTGCCCTCATAGTAAGGATTCAGCGTAGTTGAACGCCACTGCCACTTGATCTGTTGGGCAAGTTAAAGGAGTACTTAACTGAACTGCACATTAGGATTCAACTATACTCACCTCACTTGGCTGATGCACTGAGTGCAAATAGTGATTCAAGGCTGCGATGAAGGCACCGGGTGCCTCGCACAAATGCAGACTGTTTAGCACCGGTTGTGGAACCAAGGGAAAGCGTTGCAGACACTCGAAGAGCTTGCACCAAGCCACCTGCAACTCATTCCATTAACACTTTTCCTTTAGATTAAAACTCCAACTTACCGTGACGAACTCCGCTTTGGTTTCGTTCTTGAGCCGCCAGGAAATCTCGCCGGATGGATCCCGTCGATTTGTATGCGTACTCCACTCCTGCACGCCATAGTTATTGAGTTTACTCTTCACCGCATTCAGTTGCTCCTTGAGCTGCTGCAGCGACTCAAACTGATAGAATTCACTGAAAAGCGGTTCCTCCTCCTGTGGCAGCAACCAGACACCGTCTTTTTGGCTAGGTTTTTGGTATTGAAACTTCTTTTCGAATAGCTGCTCAACTTCATCTCTGATGCTTAGTTTGGGACGCATGCTTAATTTATTTAGCAAGCTCTAATTTTCAATTAATTTTTTTGCAATTTGCCAATTTTTGTTGTTTATTTCTAATAACAGCGTGCCGATAACAGTACTAAGCCTAAGCAAACGTTCAACAGGTGGCGCTAAGCAACTATGTAGACTTTTGGTTTCATTGTTAAAATTATTGGCTGCTTAATTAAAACATGTGATTAGTTAAAGGTTAATTGCCTGCAGACATGTAATCTGCGTAAGCCTATTTTACTCTGTTTTATAAGACAAATTCTAATTGCTAAAGGGTATTTAAATCTAACAGCCAAACTTAAACTGTTTACCATATATCGATAAGTGTTATCGTCTTTTTTGCAACTCTTGGCAAAACCAAATTGCAAGCGCCATTTTTAAAACTGTGCGGCTTTTTGTACACTGAAAACAAATTGCGTAAAATAAATAAGCAAATTATAAATTTTAAAACAGAAATAGTTTAAAATCGTCAGCGGTCTTAAACTTTTTAATAACTAACTTCAAGTTTTAAATATATATAAAATAATGTAGTTTATATGCATACATCATTGCTTTAAATAAAATAAAATTAATGTATGTACTTTTCTATTGTAGTTGTAGCTATGAATTTTAAATAAAACTAAAATTACAAAAATTAAATATATTAAAAGTCTCAGAAGTAGTTTTTTTAGAACCTACTTTTAATTTTTATGTATAATTCAATCATTTGAACAGCTTTCCAAAACTAATCCTTTTTATATTTTTGTTTCCTTGACAGAATTTTGTCTTTTTATTTCCGTTAAAATTTCTTAGAAAGTCTTACGTTTCTGTAACTTGAAATAAAAATGAGGAAAGATAGCTTTCCTGTCGGCTTATCGAAATATGTGCTTCAAATATGAAATTGATAATTAAAATAAATTTCATTATTGCTGCAGTTGGGAGTCAAGTAAAACGGTATGCGCGTAAAAGGAAACCATTAAAAAAAAAAACTAATATAATAGAAATAAGTTAGAAAGAGATATGCACATATGTATTATGAAACAATCGGACGAACGTTAAAACATTTATGGCCAAATCGATGACTCGAGCTATGCATATTAAGCTGCACATTAAGTCACAGTTTTGGAATCGTATGCGACATCAAGCGGAAATAGATAATATCGAAAATATTGTGAAGGAGAGCGGGGAGGAATACAAGTAACGGTACTTTCGTACAGCTTAACCCACATAATATAATATTATTAATAAAGACTCGTACTCAAAAATAGTTGCTTCAAAAACTCTTCGAATCAATCGTGATGATGTCTTAAACATCGGAATTCAAATTATTTTTTTTTTTGTTTCTTTCTATCTTTTCGTTTCGACTATATGGTCACTAAATCGGTGCGTGAGTTGGCGACTTTATAGCTAACGAAATGAAATGTGAAACAAGCGACGTGCAATGTGTGTATATGAATATAAATATTCAAATTATTACACAAACTCGTATTCGTACTGGGATACAGATTCAGCTTCGGATTGGATTTGTGTTTGGGATTCGAATCCCAAAGCGTTGCATTTGTGAAGTGAAATGTTCTTGGGCTCTTGGGATCGAAGAGTTCACAGCGCTCTTAGCGCTCTCTCATTCTATAGCGCGGCACGATCGCACATAAGTCTGGCTTTATATATGTACGTATGTATTGTATTTAAGTGTAAGTTATATACTCATATCTGTGTAGAAGAAGCTCTCGGCACGTGACTCTTTTTATAATAATCCACCATCAATACACAATGTGTATCGTAAATACACTGTAAAAAATTCAGGTTTTCATTAAGAAATGGTGTCAAAATTGTTTGTTTTTTATGCTAAACAAATTTAAAATAAAATAAAATAAAATATGGCTATTAAAACTTATTTTAAAAATTTGTTTCTTTATTGGAATTTGATTGATAGATTCAATTTAATATTTTAGTAACATTTTACTACCAAAATGATCAGTAACTGTTACCTTAACCGTGGTTTCTTAATTCAAAACATATATTCTACAAAAATACAAGCTAAAATCAAGTATACCTTTCTTTTTTTTCGGTGTAGCGCTATGTAATGTATCCACTGAATTACCATCCTCAAGTCGAGCCGACAGAACCGTTTGTCTGCGCTGTCTTCTATGTGGTTCTTCTGCTGCTTCTTCTTCTTCTACTGCTTGGGTCTTTTAGTACATTGTCTGTAAAATGGAGTTCTACTGAAATCAGGTGGCTCTTTCAGCGCCTACAAAGCGGAAATAGCCGTGCCGGGATTTGAAGACTGGCTCTGTGTGGCGGCAAATTCCAATACGCTGATGATGATTGTGGTTTTGGACTCGGACGTGGATGTGGACGTGGATGTGGCCACGGCTTTGTTTGTTGGCAACTAAATTTTTATTTAATTTCATATTTCTTTAGTCCACAAAAGGGAGTTCATTAATATGCTGATCAGGCGCCATTGCGCTAAAAACGCTCAGCGTCAGCGTCGACGGCGGCGGCAGCGGCGGCGGCTACCTGCCAGTGGCAGTCAGTACAGTATATACACCCCCACTTTGCGTGTGTGTGTGTTTGGTGGCAACGGGTATCAATCCCCGTTTTAGACAACATTTTATTGTTGAATTGTTAAACTTTTTGTCGTCTGAGCTGCACATCACTTACACACACGTACACACAGAGCGTCACGTAAATTGAAACTTCTTCAATTGTCGCTTTTGGGCTTCTAACCGTCGTCGTCGCCGTTGTCGCTGTTGCTGCCGCCGTCGCCGTTGCCGTTGACGCTATTTGCTCAGTTTTAGTCTGGGTCCGAGGTGTGGTGCTAAGCTCGACTCAGGGCTTCAAAATCAGTTGCCAATTAGTCTTCATCGTTGACGGATTACAATTGCCTTTGACTCACAAAAAAAAAAAAAAAAAAAAGAAACTAAAAATCCAACTTGTTAAGTGCCACTCAGAAAACACAACAAGCATTTCATTGATAAAACCAAACAGCAAAAAAAAAAACAATAACAATATTTGTATTTGTGTGTACATTTTTTTGTTGGAATTTTTAAAGTGTTTCCACTTCTGTTTATTTGGACGGTTCGCATCTATTGGTAAATTGGCAAGATGTCGGCATAGCTGATGTTTGAAAACGAATTTTATATAGCGCTATGCTGCATCTAGTCAGTTATTCAATGGAACAATCAACATTTAAAAATAATTCAAATACTTGGAGTAAATTATACAACAGTCCCATAGTTGCCGGTATTATATAAATATTTTATGTTATTATTAAAATTTTAGTTTCTTTTGCAGTCTTAAATAGCCCAAACAGCCAATGACAGTGGAATATATTTGGCAGCAGTCGGATATCGAAGTAAAACTATCAAACTTATTAATGCCTTATGATTATTGCATTACTTACCAATATATACAATGGATTTATAATAAATTTATGCTTGTTACACATATTAATATATATAATTTTAATTAAAAAATAGACCCATTTTTTGTATTATAATTATGTTTAAGTGTTATGCGAACTTTTAATAAATAAAAGACTTCCTTTTCCAACAAAAAAGTCAAATTGCTTTCATTATTTTGAGACAAACTTTGCAGCTAACGAAGTGCCGTCCAAAAAAGAGTTGGCAGCACGCATTTTGAACTTGCGTCAAATTCAGTGCAAGGTTTTGCAACACTCTTATTGGCAGCCCACAGAATTGGCAAGCAATCGGTGCAGAGTTGCATGCCGATAAGCCTTGTTGCTGGCAGAAAGTAAACAAAAGTAGCGAAATAAAACCCAAGTCAAACTGGATAATCTAATTATTAGCATTTAATAAGTAATGGACAGCCAAGTAAGTTTAATAACGCAGCAGTGGAGAGTACGCAATGTAGTAATCAGTGTAACTGACAAGGCGCTCGAAGCAATATATCGCTTCACACACAAATTGGCTGCGAACATTTTGTTATCTGAAAGTGGCTTTGTGATAAATCTTATGTTTACTCACAATTGTAGTACATACGTATAAAGGTGGGAGTAACAAATAGGTACTAGGTATAAAGCGCGAGTTGTCAATGACGTAATGAGCACGTCTAATTTCAGCTATCTGATAATATACTTTATATTTGTGAATTCTTAAGAAGGGGGCGTTGGTGTGATTTTTTTTTCAGGCACCAATTGATGATCTTTTATTGGACATTGTGGACAATGCTTGGCGCATGGAAGTATTGCCCTTCGACCAGATATTAGTACCAATTGAAAAGCTGCCCGATCCCGAAGCCGACGGGGGTGATTCACACCTGACACTAAGCGAACAGGTGAGTGCGATACGGAAGATAACAAATTTTAAATGAGATACACTAGTATGACCAATCGATTCTAGGAACAAAAGTGGACGGATTTGGCGCTTGGCTCCTTGGCACCGGATGCGGCTTTAATCGATCAACTCAATATTACAGCAATCTAACCAAGAACGTGCAGCTCACGTGCAAGCACGTTCCCAACGTTGTTGGTGCCACAAGTTCTATTAATAATACCGCAACATGAGCAGCACTAGCAGCAGCAGCAGCAGCAACAACACCACCAGCAGTAGCAACAGCAACAGCAGCAGCAGCAACTATAATAATAACAACACCAACAGTGCAGTGCATCAACATCTGCACTCACCCAGCAAACTAACTGAATTCGCACGCAACTTTGAGGATAAACCAGATTCTTTATTTGGTCGTGTCGTCAACAAAATCCAAAATGTTTACAATCAAAGCTACAACACCGTCAATGATATGTCCAGTGGCAACAACAGCATACAGGTGGGCAAGTCCATGTTCTATGCGGACAAGCGAATGCCCAACGCTGAGGCAATCACTGAAGATGCGGTGGCCAGTGAGAGTTCAACCGCCAGTCCAAGCACTGTGCGTCCACAGCCACCAAACACACTGAAGCTCTCGAGTCACACCACCATTGCCGAAGAATCCGAAGCCAATGAGCGCATCGATGAGTTTCCCACTGAAGCGAATCTGAATCAAGGCCGCAGCGTGTCCAATGTGCTCAAGCACATTAACAACATTGTGGCCTCCAAGAATAACAACGTATGTGCAGCTGTTTATTAGTTAAATTATTTTTAAATTAATATATACACTTTTATATAGGACTTGCGCAACTATAAGGAGACGGATCTGCAGCGTTGGTGGATGCCCGATTCCAAGGCCAAGGAATGCTATGATTGTGCACAAAAGTTCTCCACGTTTCGTCGCAAGCATCACTGTCGTCTCTGCGGTCAGATCTTCTGCTCCAAATGCTGCAATCAAGTTGTACCCGGCAGCATAATACGCTGCGAGGGTGACCTCAAGGTGTGCAATTATTGTTCCAAAATTGTGCTCACCTCACTCAAATCCTCGGACTCTAGCATGGGTGAAGATCTGCAGGCACTGCAGCAGCATCTAAGCAGCAAGCTAGAGGTGCAGGAAAGCGCATCCAACACAAACTACTCTGCCCAGAAGCAGCTGGTGCAATTGTCACGCAAATCCTCGTTGGGTTATCAGGAGGAACGATTCAGTTCACAGCACAATTACACAACGCTATCGTTGCGAGATCGCAAACACATCCTGCAGCAATCGAATTCATTGATCACGCTGCACGAGGAGATGCAACGCGAGTTGCCGGCACAAAACTGTGGCCAGCTGCTCATCGAGTTTCTCAACAAGAACAACAAGTCGGCTAATGAGGTGCAAGCGGTGGCTATACTGAATGCCATGCTGGCAGCTGGTTTCATTGAACCGATTGTGCCAGATGCTGAGCAGATTGAGTTCGATGCCACGCTACACTACAGATTCGCGGAGCTATCACGTCCAGTGACAACGCCAAGTGAGCTGCGGGGGGATTTGAGCAGCACTGAGCACTCGAATCCAATGAGTCCACAATTTGATACGAGCACAACGGAATCGCATCCGCCCAAGACAATGGACGTATCGCAGAGCTTTCAATCGGCACAGAAACTGGAGCTGGAGAGTGACATGTGCTTCACAACGGTATCGACCAAACTGCTGGAATCGTACTGTGATCACGAGGAGCAACTGCTCGCCCAACTACTGCGAGCCAATCATTTGGATGGACAGTGGGGCAAGGTGCTACAGACACTCTGCAGCACGGCAGCCAATCATTTCAAGCCCGAGTATTGCACCAATGATCTCATGGACATACGCAACTATGTTAACTTCAAGAAGGTGCCCGGTGGCAAGCCCAAGGAGTCCAAGATTGTGCATGGTGTGGCGTTCTCTAAGAACGTGGCCCACAAGGACATGGCCACACATGTCGCCTTTCCACGCATCCTCCTGCTGCAGTGTCCCATTGTCTATGAGCGCATCGAGGGGAAGTTTGTGACCATCGAGACGGTGCTGCTGCAGGAACGGGAATATCTGAGCAATGTCTGTAAACGCATCATGAACTTTAAGCCAAATGTTGTGTTGGTTCACAAGAATGTCGCTGGCATTGCCCAGAAAATGTTGCGTGATGAGGGCGTCACCTTAGTCCTGGACGTTAAGCTGTCGGTGATGGAGCGACTGGCTCGCACCCTGCAATGTGACATTGTTAGCTCCATTGAATCGAATATAACAATGCCCAAATTGGGCTACTGCAATGACTTCTACGTTAGCAGCTATACGTGCGGCAAGACGCTCATGTTCTTCGAGAAACTCAACAGTCCACGTGGCTACACTTGCCTCTTGCGCGGTGGCAGCAATGCGGAACTGACGCGGGCCAAGAAGGTGGCACTGGCACTGCTCTTTGCCCGCTACAATTGGCGTCTGGAGATGTCATTTCTAATGAATGAATTTGCCCAGCCGCTGGCACCCAAGCCATCCATCTTCGACTCCAAGGAGCCCAGTCCCACCGAGCAGCTGGAGGATGTGGTGGAGGAGACGCAGCTGCGTGCCAAGCGGCCACTTTGTGAGCGCAAATCGGAGGATAAGTTTATGGCTGCCATTAGTGAAAATGTCTCCGACTTTACGGATCCGCTACGCTCCTCCCAGGCAGATGCTTCGGCCAACTCACCCACTAATCTTCCCGTGCAGGCTTTGGCCGTGGAGATGCGCTACGATAATCGCTTCCGCAATGCATTGAGCTCCACTTTGTTGTCGGTCAGTCCGTATCTTACATTTCCACTGCCCTATTTGGAAACGGAACAGGGACGCAATTGCAAGCTGCGCAAATTGTTTCCCGCTGAACTCTTCTTCTCCAAGCTGTGGTCAACGACACCTGGCGGCGCCGCCGCCTTGGAGCGTCCCGAGAGCATTGATACGGATGCGGGCAAGAGCAGCAACGAGCAACTGGGCAACAAGGAGAATGATCAACAGTTGCTGCCAGCACATGATTTCGTCAAAATGAAGATCACCAGCGCCGTCACCAGTCGGGACATACAAACCAAGCTAGCAGAGTTTCGTTCCTTTGGCGGACGCTTGGCCAAGGGAAAGGCGCCAAGTGAGTAGGCAGCAACTTGGTATTGATAATCCCTTTCCTAACCCCTCTCCCCTTGCAGTGCTGAAACCGAAGAAGGCGTGTGAGGCAATACAGCGACCCCAGAAGGTCACCGAAGAGCAGCTGTACAAGGATGCACTGGATCCACAGAATCATCAGCGTTTGCCTGTGCTCTTCTGCAGCTTCCATTACAATCCCAAGGGCGTCTCATCGTTCTGCAAGCTGCCCATGCTGCTGGACATGAAGTTCTATGGCCAGCACGACATTATGCTGGAACAGTTCCTCCAACGCTATTGCTGTCTCTTCAACTCGATGTGCCCGTCGTGCAGTTTGCCCATGTTTGGCCATGTGCGTCGCTATGTCCATGGTTTGGGCTGTGTGCATGTGTATCTCACCGAAGATCTGACACGCTCTGATCCCACACGCATCTACTTCACCTCCTGGTGCAGTGTTTGTAGTGCCACAACGCCCACGGTGCCGCTGTCGGCGGATGCTCGCTGCCTGTCGCTGGCCAAGTATCTGGAGATGCGCTTCCATGGTCATGCCTACAGGCGTCGTCCACTCACTGAGTCCATGCCGGAGCAGAGTGCTCCCTGTGAGCATTCACTGCATGGTGATTATGTGCATCACTTTAGCTTCCGTGGTGTGGGCGCCAAGTTCCAGTATACGCCGGTGGAGGTCTGGGAAACGGAGTTGCCGTCGGCGACATTGCAATTGGAATTGCCCAAACCATTCGTTGGCATACAGGTGCAGGAGGAAATCAAGAGCTTCTCGATACGTGGCCATGAGGTGTACACGAGGATTCACGAGCGGATTGCGGATCTGGCATCGGAGGAGGAGAACTCACCGCTAGTATCGCGTCTGAAGGCGACACTCACCCAGGATCAGTTTGTGTTCAAGCAGAAGGTGGAAATTGTCCATACGCTGCTCACGGAGCAGCAGGTCAACTCGTATGACATCAAGGATGCCCTGGTGATGGCCAAACGCACGCTGGCCGAGAGCATTGAGCTCTGGGCACCGCGTCTGCACGAGATTGAGCAACGCACGCAGAAGCATGCGAAGCAATCGCATCCCATTGATGCGGGCACCATTTGCACAGAGGAACTGCGTCCGGAACAGCTCGAACAGCAGGAGCTGGCCAAGTCCAAGGCGGACGGCAGCAGCAGCAGCACCAACAGCACCACCACCACCACAGAGTGTGCAGGCGATGATGCAGCCAAGGGTAACGAGGAACTCACTGTGGATCAAATGCTGGCCTCAACGGGGGGAATGTTAACTCGGACAAGAAGTCCATCAAGTCCCGGCTGATGACGCTGCGACAGACGACAGCGAGTAGTCAACCCACTACGCTGCAATCGCCCTTCTCGGCACAGGAGCATCTGACGCTGCCACTGGGCAGCATACCCATCAATGTGCTGGAAAGTGATCTTAGCTCTGTGATTGCCTATGGACTCACTTCCGTCGAGTATCAACGCTCGATTGCAGCACTCAATGCCGAGGAGGCGACATTGAATGGCGCCGACTCCAGCTGTAGTCCGCTGCCGAAGCACAAGCAGCAGCAGTTGGATGCTAGCGATGCTGAGGAGGCGTCTGCAACAACCGAGTCCGAGGAGCGTAGCAAGACTAAGGGCCTACCCAGCGCACACGTCTCCTTGGCCTTTGGCAGTGGTCAGTTCCAGTGCATCATTTACTTTGCACGCGAATTTGATGCCATGCGCGCCAAGTGCCTGAGTCCAGCCAAGCTGGACAGATTGCTCTATCGCCGGCTGGAGAAGAGTAAGATGCGCGAAGAGCTGAGAATCTCACAGAATCGCAATGTTTCTGAAATAGAGCTGGTGCGCAAGCCAAGTGATCTGGGCAACACGCACCACGAGCTGGAGCAACCTGACGTGGAGGAGGAGGCACGAATTGCTCTGGCGCGCAGCTTGTGCCGCAGCGTGCAGTGGGAGGCACGTGGTGGCAAGTCCGGTTCACGTTTCTGCAAAACGTTGGGTAAGTCTCAGTAGTTGAGCAGTTGCAGCACCTATTTTAACCCATTTCCAATCTACAGATGATCGCTTTGTGCTCAAGGAGCTGGATAGGAAGGAAATGAGTCTATTCGAGCAATTTGCTCCAGAATATTTCGATTACATTGCCAAGTGTCAGCAGCAGGAGCAGCATCCCTCACTGTTGGCCAAAATCTTTGGCGTCTTCAAAGTCACCATTAAGAAGAAAGAGTAAGTAAATTGGAGAGCACACTGCCGCTAGAACGAACACCAAGCTAATCCTCTGCTGCTTTAACAGCAATAGTGTGGAAAAAACCTTTTTGGTCATGGAGAATCTCTTCTACGGCTACAACATATCCAATAAGTTTGATCTAAAAGGCTCCGAGCGCAATCGTCATGTGGATCCAACTAATCAGAATGGAGAAATTGTGCTGCTCGATGAGAATCTGGTGGAGAGTAAGTGGAGACTAGAGAGACAGCTCGGTAGACTGTTAATAATGATTGTTGCTTTAGTGTCCTGGTCGAATCCTTTGTATGTGCTCTCACATAGTAAAACAGTGCTGCGTGATGCCATACAGCGAGATGCCTCGTTTCTGGAGCGGAATGGTGTAATGGACTACTCGCTGCTGGTGGGGCAGGACAACAAACGCAAGTTGCTAGTGTTGGGCATTATAGGTAAGCTATATAACAGTTATATATACACATATATATTATAGCTATGTCCTTTATGTCCAGATTACATACGCACCTTTACGCTGGACAAAAAGTTCGAGTCGATCATAAAGCAGACGGGTTTACTTGGTGGCGGCATTGGCAAATTGCCCACTGTGGTGGCGCCACAGCTGTACAAGCAACGCTTTGTGGAGGCCATGGATCGTTATTTCTATACGGCTCCAGATCGCTGGGAGGGATTATCAAAGATTTGAACCTGTTGCACAAACACTTAATTCTACAAACAGTTTCTTAACAATAGTTAATAAAGTAGCTAACAATAGAAATCGTTATAGTTAAAAGCAGCACTAACAATGAGCAGCGCACTTCCGGTCCAGTCCAGCAAATTGATTGAACCTTGACCCAGTTGTGCGTGCCGGAAACAGTTGGCCAAGCAGCAGGACAATTGAAAGCAATCAAGGAGTAGGAAGAGAGCACATGGAGTAGTAGGAGGACAGTAGAAGCAGCAGCATTGGATTTTGCGTGTCAGCTGTGCGGAAATTATTATGCTGATTGAGAATGGGCTGCGAATGTGGCTGCATTAAAGGATGCATGTGTTGCATGGAAGGAAGGAAGGGTATAGTGTGTGCCACACCCACACACCTGCCACCTGCCACCACCCACTCTTCCACTCTGCCACACCTTTGTGCCTATTTCAGCTGTTTTTGATTGTGTCAGAAGTTTGTGTGAAAGCGGCATGAAATGGAAAGTGCTTTTGCAAGTGACACCTCCAACTCTATGCGCGCACAGTCAGGGCCAGTCACATATACACACTCTACACTCAACACTCTACACTCGCTCACTACTACTCACTGCTGCTCCATTGAAGTCTGTGTGTGGCGTGTGAAATTGTTTTGCTTCAGTTTGGATTTACGATCTGAGCGGTCAAGTTGTTGTTTGCGCTTGTACGACGTACGTACGGCACGTGACTGCTGCTGCTACTGCTGCCGCCATGGACAATGGCCAACATAGCTACATGCTGCCACGCCCAGCTGCCCACACAGTTGGCTAATCTTCTTTAGGTGTTAAAAGTGCTAGAACGAAAGAAAAGCAAAGGAAATGAATATCGTTGATTGGAAATTCAGCGATGGGTAAGCAAAGACAAGTTGTGTCCAGTGTGCGCAGTAGGACGGACAGCTGGAATCCTTGACCTTGAAAACAGTGCTAACATAATGGCGCATTCATGTACATGTTCTGACATCACGTATACGCCCCGTGTGGCGTGACATGCAAATCGGCAAAACAGTGCAACAAATAACAACGCTAAATGTCGCCTGGGAAAATCTGTATAATTATGTGTAGCGGTATATAACATATGTATATATATAGTACAGAGAGTAGAGTAGAGTACTGTGCAGTTGTTTATCGTTTGTGGCTGTAATTGCCAATTGATTAGCATATTTAAATGCGATTGCGTTACGCCTGACCGTCAAATACCAACATACTACGACTTCTACTGCTGCTTGGAGTAACTAAAAATATAACTTAACCCCAAGCAAGCCGGGGACAGCTGACCAAAGGTCATTTTAGCACAAGCAGCTAAAAGAAGGAAACAATTTAAAGTACAGCAAAGTGATTAATTATGCTTGACAAGCCGAACATTAAATACTCTAAAAGAGGTGCAAAAGAAAGCAATTTAATTGGTGGAGTAATTAATTACGTTAAGCAAGACATACGCTGTCTACTCCAAATGGAGTGCTAAAGAAATCCATTTAAATTACAGCTGTAATTAATTATGCTAAGCAACCCGCACTCTGAATACTCTAAGCTAGTTAATGTCTAAGGAACTCGCTAGTCTTCTGGGCATTCCATGCTATCAACTAAATTCAATTAAGGCTAACTAACTTATATAAAAGAGCACCAGTCTGTTATGCTACGTTCACACTGTGTCACGTTCACACTGTCCAAGTGCTTCGAAAACCAATAGATACCCTACAAATTGCAAATTACTAATGGCTTTAGTTACACTACACACTCAGACTGTAAGTTTATGACCACATTTTGTGATAAAGTGTGAACGTATCATAATATTTTTTTAGAGTGTATCTAGAGTTCGGTCTTTAAAGTGTATAATTCTATCAGTTTGGCTTTCATTTATTACCTTGAGGTGGGCGTTTGAATTGGGTCAACCTTTTGGCACTGTTGCCATTAAAACTTGAGCTCGACATGATTTGGGCGCCTTTTCCACTCGATTTCGCATTTGGCTCTTTCCCCCCTTTTGGGCAGGCCATTGGGTCTGCCAGTGTGCCCCTCTCGGTTTCCGTTACTTTATATTTTGAGGTACAGTCACGCACGAAATTATATTTACAGCTGCAACAGACAATAGACAATCGAAAAGTGACGTTGAGTGCACGATTTTTGAATTACTCGTCATCCACACAGGTAACAAGTCTGACAGCAAACTCTTCAAATACCCACTGGGTATTACCCAGTAAAGAAAGTGATTGGCGTGAGTGGGTGAAATACATAGCTTGGGGGTAACCTTATAAATAACACTAAATGGTAGCGTTGATTAGATTAGAAAGACTTTTTTAGGTGGGTTCCTTTAGATTTGGTGAGTCTAAGTCAGGTCTTACTTAAACTATGATTTATGTTGTAGAAAGATTGAAAATACTTGAAATACGAAATACTTGAAATTTGCATTTTCATAAGGCAACTGAAAATGTTGTGTAATGAATCCAATGTATAATTAAATCTTTAAAAAACAATTTTTAACTTAATGTACAATTATTCATATAAATTTCGACTTATCGCCAAAAAAGATATAGGACTTCCTTTTTCGTGTACCAAATCTGTGATTCCTGCTTTAAGAAGAACCCACTTTGGCTTAGCTTGAACTAATTTCTTAATCTACTAAAAGCTAACCTTTAGCTTAAATGCAGTTTTACGTATGTATGTGTTGTGGTAGAATCTGCATTTGGCATTTAAACACGAACACTTACGACCCAGTTAAGATTGATTGCCTGACACAACAGGAAGTTCAGAAATAACTGCAGAAGCCAACTTTTTCGACCATTAAATATGCTAATTTGCCGGCCAATAAAAATAAAAAAACCCCCCTAATTCTCAACCCCAAAGCAGAGTGCAACAGGTGCTCTAAACAGGCAATGCATTTTCCACATTTTTCCCATAACTTGCATGCCAGCCAGCAGGAGGCTCTATATCATTTATGAGTGAAAGCTAGGACCAAGTTAATGATTGTAACTGCAATTAGCCACGTTTAATAGTTGGCTGCAATAGCATTTTTAACGAGTCCTTGACAGCAGCAGGAAGCAACAGAGAGAGAGAGAGATGGAGACGGAGAGAGAGAGAGAGAGAGAGAGAGGGAGACGGAGAGAGAGAGCGAGAGAGAGAGAGGGAGACGGAGAGAGTGGCAGAGCGGGATAGCGATAAATGAAAACTACTCAATCGATTTTGCATTGCAGCTGCAACCAATTTCAATTCCATTCCAAATAAATAATTTTCCAATTTATTGCAATTTTCTTGATTGTTTACACTAGTGTTTGTGTGTATCTGTGTGTGTGTTCCTAGCAACAGATGTGGGTGGGAGTGGGAGGGGAGTGTGGGGGTGTGTGGGTTTGTTGTGTGCGTGCTGACACGCTATGAAAAATGCCTATACTGCCCTATAGTTTAGCTTCTTGGCTAGAGACTAGAGCTAGCTTCAGTATTAGCCATAAGGCGCCATTTATTTGCTATCATCCAACCCTATACCCTGTACTTAGCCAAGCCCACAATAGGTTATATAAGCATTAAATTTAAATTTTTAAAAATATTTTTAATAACTTTTTCAAAACTTAAACCATGTAAACTAGTGCAAGATATTAAAATTAAATTTAAAATATAATTTTAAATTTTTAAATTATTTTTATATTGTAACTTTAATATTAAATATGTCGACTGATCATAGTCTGACATTAAATAGATAAATAATAAATAAATAAATATTGTCTCTAGAAAACTCAGCTCAACAGCCCAACCACAGGGTAACTTTCAAGCACAGCATACCCGAAATCTCTCTCCCTCTTTCTACTTCTCTCTCCCCCTTTCTCTTACCCTCCGTCTGTAGCACATTTTTCGCCATTATTAGCAGCGATTTGATTCCTGTTATTTGGTGCCAATGGCAACGTTGCTCAGTTGCAAGCACCGTAGCCAAGGACTCTATAGGGAATCGCGGCAGCCAGAAGTCCGACTAACACAATAGTTCTATCGTCCCTTTGTTATTTTGTTATACACACAGTGCCGAGGCGGACTTCAGCTGGAATCGTGCGTTTTCGGAACCGGATCTAACATCTAGCCAAAAGGGTCACAAGGATCGGTTTTGCATCAAGCATCCGCATGAGTATATCACTGTCGATGATTTAAAGTTCTTCCGGCGACGACAACCGCTGCCGTTGCATACGCAGAGCAACGTCTGCCTGTCCAATAGCCAGCTGCCTCTGGTGTCCTTTGGCTCACTCAAATCCGAGTATCAGAAGCGTTACGGCCAGCAATCTCCAGTCCAATCCCGTCCCCGTTCACTGCTGCGACGTGCGACCTCGCTGCGTCTGGAGGGCTTGATGCATCTGCTGTCGGAGCATCACGAGAAATATCACTGGTATACGGCCGAGGAACTGCAGTTGTAAGTTCAGATACAGTTCTCCATCCATTAGCAAGTAATCCCTTTCCAATCCACGTTCCAGTTCACGTAATTATCCTGTGCGTTATCCGGAGAACTTGCAGCTGGGCGGCAAAGAGAACAGTGGAGAGTCAGAGATGAAGAACTCATCGTATCTAACGTATCCCATGGTGGATGCCGATGCTCAAATACTGCCACGTCAGATGTTTCGCGAGGAGAAGGAGGAGCAGAAGCCCAACAAGCTGGCCAGTGACAAGTTCAAGCGGGATGTGGCTGCCCAGGAGCAGCAACGCTGTCATCTACAGATGCGTGCCGAGGGCACACACTACGAGGCCTCTCCATCCGAATACAAGCGGCAGTTTGTGGAGCAGTTTCCCGCCGAGAAGGCGCACTCCATACCACAGATGAGCAGCATTAAGATGCAGGGGGATTTCGTTACGGTGCCAGAGTACCAGGATAGCTTCAAGATGTATGCCAACTACTCGAAGAGTGCTCCGATCAAGAAGCACGACAATCTACGCATCTCTGGTGCCGAGCAGGAGAACACGGCGGAGCTAACCGGCGGAGATATGCCCGAATATCGTGATAAGTTCAATGTCCCACCCAAGCACATGGCCAAAGAGAAGCTACTGAAGACCGACGATCATCTGCGACCCCGTGGCGAATTCACCAAGGAGGTGCCCGAGTATTATGAGAGCTTCCGTGATCCCCAAATCACCGAGATGCCCGAGCGGGGTAAGGTGCGTGAACCGTATCTACGTCTGCGCGGCAAGATCGAATTTAATCCCGAATATCGCAACAATTATTTGGACTTTCCACGCTCCCGTCCAGTGGTGCGCAAACCGGTCTCCTCCTTTCGTTTGCCCACCACCACCAACACTAGCACCGCCAACACCACCACCACAACCACATCTAGTTCTCGCCAGGAACAGGAGCTGCCAGCTGCCAACTGTATGACTTCCACAGAGCTAACTGCCACACCCGAATATCGACGTGCTCAGTACAACTATCAGCTGAGGGAGCGGGAACGGGAGCGTCCACGTCAACTAACTTCTCCAGTCCAGGCCCCACCAGGTGGCAATCTTCGCAAGAGTTCCGATTCCTCTCTAGAAGCCGGTCAGCTGCAGTCGCAGGCCAAACGACGTCCATCACGCCAGCGTCAATTGAAGGAACCAACACCTTCAATGCCACCCAGCTTCGAGGATGTGTCCACTGGTGGTGGTGGTGGCGTAAAGAAACCCGCCAGATATGGACGACGCGCTTCCGTTTTGCAAAATGCAGTAAATTGCCGCGACAAGTCCTCAATTATCGAGGGGAATCCCAAGTATGCTCTTGGCTGTCGGCGGGATAAACAGAATGCGGAGAATCAACAACAGCCGGGCTCCTTTGTGGTCCTCGATGAGCCCTGTAAGCCCAGCAATTGGATGAAGAAGTCCTGGTACGATTCTTAGTTAAATCTTAGTTCACTCCCAAACTCCACTTTAATAAATAGTTTACAAACAAAACTTCTATCGATTCTCTGAGAGGGAACGGAGGGAGTGCCACTATTGATTGACCCCTATTTTTTTCTGGGGTCACGCTTTAATTAGCTCAAGTTTTACTTGTGTTAAAGACTTTTGAAGGGTATTTTAACAAGTTTAATTAGCTAAAATATCCACTAACTTTATTTTCGATTATTTGTATTGAAATCAATGAAATCTTCATATTCGACCCCATAAAGTATATATATTCTTAACCTACACAAAATTTCCAATCAATTGGAATGGTTTTTGGGAAAAAAATGAAAAAACAATTTTTTTTGAAAAAATGTCAAGGGGTACCCCTTTGAAAATTTTGGCAAATTTTGAAAAAAATCAAATTTTATAAAATCTTGATTTTTATATGCAAAACTAATTGTGTGATAAAATATTGTGTGAAATGGTATTTTGTTTGGCATTGTATTTTTGACAAAGTTATCGCTGTTTAAAGTTTAAGAAAATGTGCTTACGGCACTTAAACCGAACTAATTTAATTCTAAACTATAAATTTCATGGATTCCTTGGAAGAACTACTTTATAAATGATTTTAAAAATAAATCCTAAGAAGACTGTAGTATATCAGTTACACCAAAAAAAGAATTGATTTGTTTAGCAATAGCTGCATTTTTGGCAAACATATTTTAGTTTAAAGTTTAAGAAAAGGTGTTTACGGCACTTAAACCTAACTAATTCAATTCTAACCTATGAATTTCATGGCTTTCTTGGAAGAATTGCTTTATAAATGATTTTAAAAATAAATGCTAAGAACACTTTAGTATATCAGTTACCCCAAAATAGAACTGGATATACTATTTCAAAACCTATTTCAAAAACTTTGATCTTACCAAACTTTCAACACTGTTCTGCTCTGCTCAAACACTGTGCAACACTGTTAAGTGGTCATAAGTAAACATAAACAAAACCTCGGGGTTTCTCTTAGGCCTCTAAAAATTCGCGTCGTTTATCTAATCATTGCCCTACACACCCATTGATAAGACCACCGAGTGGAAGAGAGTAGCGCTTACTCATAGATACAATCGATTTGTGTATTTTCACGAATTTCGCCAGAGGAACATGTCCAGAGTCGGAGCTTGAGTGAAACTAAATTTGGAAAATGGTTGCAACTGAGGTGGGACATGCGGCCGATCCGCCCGCCCATATAATGGGCTATACGATAAGGAGTCACACACGGATCTATGTGTCCTACATAATACCAAGCTGTCTGGGTATGTTGGTGTTTATGGCGCAGACAGCTACCGATTTGGCCTTGAGCTATCAGTATTTCCGGCAGCATGAGGTGGGCTATGGAGTGGGTACAGTGGTATTGGTGCTAATACCACCGCTACTCACATTTCTGCTGGTGCTATGCTCCAGGGAGCAGCGTTGCAATGCTTGCTGTGGGAAGCGCAGCAAGTGGGCCAGTGGCTGTCTGGGATTAGTGCAGCTGTTGCTATTCCCCTTTGCGGTGCTCTACAGGTAAGTTCAAGGAATTAGCCAGAGCACTCTGATTGCTTTAGCCCCCTTTCCGTAGATTTGTCATGCGTTTCTTTTGGTCCATTGAGGCACTGTTCCATGGGGATGACGATGTGGAGCGCATGAAGTGCCTGGCGAAGGCCACACAAACGTCCAGCATTGAGTTGTACCTGCTGATCCAAGCCTATGGACAGGCGGCACCACAGATTATACTTCAGATGAATCACATGCTACGCCAGGACATCTTTCGCAACTACGAGACAAGTGGGTTGGAAGCTTTAGGAGATCTTTAAGTAGAGATTAACGGTTGGACTCCCTTTATTCTTTACAGCTGCCTTGCAGGCCATGTGCCTGGTCTTTGCTGCCATTGATCTGGCCGGGATTACGACCAGTTATCACCGCATCGAGAGTCAGCGTCGAGTGGGTAGACATTATCCCTGGGCCACACCGCAGCAGGTGGAGGCGCATCGTTGCCAGTTGGAGCAGAATCAGCGTCTGTGCTGCGAGGCGGAGCAGAGGAAACGTGAATCGGAGCGCACTCTGGCCACCAGTTTCCCCCAATCCGATAAGATCATGGAGAACTTCCATGCCAGGCTGGGCAACAGTGACAACATAGGCACCCATGAGCTGCACATAAGTGGCGTGGATGAGGTGGACAACGATGCAATGGAGACACTGGAAACAAGAGCACTACTCCACTCCTCCAACGGATCACCCGTTGGCAATGCCACTGATGATGATAAGATACATCACAATGCCAGACCCAAACTGCTGTTGTATCGCGAGGAAATGTTCAATCTGGATCGCATCGATGTGCTCGATACGGTGCCAGAGACACCAGCACCACCGCCACCGCCTGTCTCCGCACCGCCAGCGTTGCCCGTGCTCCGTTTGCCCACCGAGAACAGTCCACCCGAAGCACCAGATCTGCGACGCACTGCGTCAGATGGGGAGCACAGACGCAGTAGGCGGGGAACACGCCCACTTTCCCAACTGGAGACGTTCAAGGACATGTTGCTGGTCAATGCACAGCTGTACATCAAGGAGCATGTGCCGAGGCCACCCAAGTTGCTCATAGGACGTGTGGATGAGGAGGAACCCGACGGCGATCGCACCCCATTGGTGACATCCCCAACGAGCTTGAAGGGCACACCTCTTACACCCAAGGATGTGGTGGATTTCTACTTTCCGCGACCCACTCGGATTGTGAATGGCATACAGCAGGATGACTTTGCCGGCAGAACCGTTGCCTTCTTTGGCTGGATTGCCTTCATCATTATGCGCATGCTCTCCCTGGCCACCTTCTGTGTCTTCTATCCCCGCGCCTTCTTCATTGTCGTGGGTGTCCATTACCTGCTCATGCTGGCCGCCTTGGCGCTGGAGACGCGTTGTCGAGGCGGCTGGAGTCGTCGGTTGTTTTACCTACTGCTTGGCTACATCTACATCTTTGTGCTGCTGGAGTTTCGGGTGTGCTTCAAGAGCATTCGACTCTGGTATGGTTGGTACTTGCTGCTCATTTTGGCCGAGAATGCAACCATGTCAGGCATTTGGTATGCCAATGAGGAGCTCGACTCCTGGTGGTTTGGCTTTATCTGGGAGTGGATTGTCTACAGTGGCATTCTCTTTCTGGCCACCATTGTGGTCTATTACTGCATACTCCGGCCCAAGGATGTTTCTCTAATTGTTGAGGACGAGCCAGCCGCCCAGACGGGGGACCAGGCACAGCAGTCTCAGTCGGCTGCCTAGCAATGTCTAGACTGGTTGCCAGGCAGGAACTTCACTGTTTGTTTAGCCGGAAATGCAGGCCCCTTTTTATAGTCTAAGTATTTATATTAAGTAAATTATTGTTATTTTGTTAACTGATAACTTAAATGAATATATAGTTATATTTATATTTATATATATATTTTTGACATTCATTTAGAGCTAATATTCTTTATATTTTACAGTGAGTGTCAAACTTTTAGCGAAGTAATCTAGAATTATCGGCATTAAATTTTTAAATTTCAAATTATTCCGCGCCTTAACTCTCGTTAGTTGGCTGTGCGAAGTGTGACCAGCTGCTTGTAGCGTGCGATGCAACCATGCTATAACCGGCATTTTTCAACACTGCTAACTGTCTGTCAGTTTTATACGCAAGTCATTTTGGCATCAAAGTCATTCCGGCATTTGGAAATTTGTTTATTGTTCATTTTAGAAGTGTCGCAAAGTAAGTAATTTGTTAATAAATTAATGGAAATATCTATTAAACTTTGAGCTATGGAATTATAGGAAAGTACAGTTATGTTTATGACACGCTCTGAATACGATCGCGGTGTAAACACCTTCTCACCCGAGGGCCGCCTCTTCCAGGTAGAGTATGCAATTGAAGCCATCAAATTGGGCTCCACAGCCATTGGAATATGCACCAACGATAGTAAGTTCGACTAAATACTGCAGTGAAATATAGATATTAATGTTGTATTTGCTTGTTCCATAGGCGTTGTTTTGGCCGTAGAGAAACGCATCACATCACCCCTGATGGTGCCCAAGACGGTGGAGAAGATTGTCAAAGTGGATGAGCACATTGGCTGTGCCACCTCTGGACTGATGGCCGATGCACGTACACTGATTGAACGTGCTCGTGTCGAGTGCCAGAATCATTGGTTTGTCTACAATGAGACCATGACTGTGGAATCGTGTGCTCAGGCCGTGTCCACATTGGCCATACAGTTTGGTGACAGCGGTGACAGTGATGGTGCTTCGGCCATGAGTCGTCCCTTTGGTGTGGCCATACTCTTTGCCGGCTTCGAGAGTGGCAAGCCCCAGTTATGGCACATGGATCCCTCGGGCACCTACATACGCTACAGTGCCAAGGCCATTGGTTCAGGCAGTGAGGGCGCCCAACAGACTTTGCAGGAGAAATTTACGCCCGAGATGAATGTGAATGATGCCATTGATTTGTGCCTCAACACACTCAAACAGGTCATGGAGGAGAAGCTAAATGAAACTAATGTGGAGCTTATGACCATGACCATGGACAAAAAAGAGTTCACCATGCTCACCGAGGAGGAGGTGAAGAAACGGATTGAGGATCTGGCGTAAATTTGGCACTACAAAAACACATTTTTGATAACACTACTAAAATATATAATATGTGAATAAAGGGATTATAAATCGATCTGCTTAGAAGGTAAAACTAACGAGTTTTTAAATCAAAAAGGAAAAGTTAGGGCAGTTTAAGGAAATTGAGGGAAATGCAATTATCAAATAATCCAACGTTAAAGATCATTAAAAGCAGAGCTGTTAAAAAAAGCATTCGAATATATATTTTATGTTCGAATGCTTTTTTTAACAGCTCTGATTAAAATGGCCGCCAAACCCACCGGAACATCCTCCACAGATTATTGGGGTCATATCAAATCCAGTAGAGCTATTGGAAAGTCCCAAAGGGGTGGGAAAGTAAAAAAACAAATTTAGTTCATAAGTTTGTATTAAAATCAGAGCTGTTAAAAAAAGCATTCGAAAATATATTTTATATTCGAATGCTTTTTTTTAACAGCTCTGATTAAAAGAAAATTCAACAACTTTGGTTTAGTTTTATATACAGTTGAGTTTATTAATAATATATGTATATACTGATTTCATTTACTTTTGTGCATACACACTAAAAACACATTTCTTCGAGTCCCCCTCGTTTGGGTGTGAGTGTACTTATTACATCAACTGTTTGTTGAGCAAATCAAACAGCTTCGATTAACTTGGTTAATCGCATTACAAAGGCAAATCATAAAGAATTTTTTTTGTTTGTTCACTACAATTAATTAATTAATGTTTTCATTTACTTATTTCGATGCACAGACTTGATCTAAGTTTTCCAAAAAATAATGTGTTTTGTTTTCGAAGAGTTTTTTTTATATATATCAAAAAATTTTACCTAGAACCAAAAACATCGCGTAATTTGCAAATTAAGGCGCATATGCATATAAATCTATATTTAATATAATAATAATAATAAGTATAATATATATATGTGATAAGATATGCAGGATAATTTGGGTGAGTATAAAAGGAGCTGCTAAAGGATGGCAAAGGGAGGATGCTTTAAAAATGCTGCTTTAGGGGGAGGAGGGGGAAGACAAAGACAAAATCGAAACTGAACAATATATTGTATATATATATACTATATATATATATATTCCCTATAACAATACGAGTATATAATATATAATATAGAGCATTCACAATCGGTTTACATCACACCAAATTAATTTGGATGTTCGCTGCCACTGGGACTGCTGCTATTGGTGTTGTTGGTGTTGTTATTATTGTTGGTGTTGCCGCCGCTGCTGCTAGTGCTGCTGCTGTTGTTGTTGCGCAACATGAGCCTCGAGAGACTCGTATTTGGTTCGCTAAGCGAATAGATTTCGGCCTCAAAAACCGGCGGACATTCCATATTTGGATAATCCGGTGTGGCGGCTTTTGAGTCCACCGAATTGGTGTTGGTTACTTTTGGTGTTGCTGCTGCTGCCGCTGATGTTGCTTCAGCTGCCACATCCTCACGTACAGCAGCAACTACTGGTGCTACTGCTGCTATTGCTGCTGCTGCTGCCGTTGGCGGTGGCGGCGCTTGTGGCAATGGCGGCTGCAGCGCCTCAGATGCACATAGATTGGTGTTGGATACTGTGGCAGCAACAGCAGGAGCAGCAGCAGCAGCAGCACTACGATAGCTACGCTGACTGTGCTGTGTGGGAAAGATGACCTGCGAGAAGATTTCCTGATCACATTCCGACTCCAAGTCAGCACTGCTGCTGGGCAGTTGATGCTGCAACTGTTGCTGCTGTTGCTGCTGCTGCTGCTGCTGAGCATGATGATGATGATGATGATGCAGTCCAAAGAGCGTGCGATGAAACAGCGGTGAGCCAATGAACCGATTCTCCTTGGAGGGACGTGTGGGCGTACCACCACCAGCAGCAGTTGCTGCTGCTGCCGACGTTGCTGATGTTGTTGATGATATGGAGAGTTTGGCAAAGTTGGGAATTGGTGCCGAATTCTTGCGATGCGCATCATATTTGGTGCCCACAATTTTATCCCGCAAATCCTGATTGTATGTTTGGCTCTTCTTAATGTTGCTGCTGCTGGCGCTGGACATGTTGCTGCTGCCGACGCCACCGCTGCTGCTGTTGCTGCTGTTGCCCGCCAAATTGCTGGCGTCGAGTGCATGATTCGATTTGGATTTCTTGTTCAACGGCAGCGTCATTGTCATCGGGGTAAAGGGAAAGCGTCGATCGCTGCTGCTGCTGGAGGATTTGCTTTTGCTCTTCTTGTTGCTGCCGGAGCTGGAGCTGGAGTTGGGTACGCTGTTAGCTTCAGCGGGTTCGTGACTCTGCTTCTTGCTGCTCTTGTGCAGAAAACTGGGAAAATGCTGTGAGCGCAGAAAACTCTTGTTGCGTGTGCTCTGCTGCTGCTGCTGCTGTTGCTTCTCCAGCTGCTGCTGTTTCTCCAGCTGCTGCTGTTGCTGCTGCTGCAGCAATTGTCTCTCATACTCATTGCAACTGGACTGACGGGAGACACTGGCGGCGCTGCTGCTATGGTGATTGTTGTTGCTGCTGCTGCTGCTGCTGGGTTCATCGCCAAAGATGAGCTCGTAACCAAAGTCACGCAGCTTCTGTCCCTCCTTGGTGCGTGTACGCTTGATGCTCTCATCATCCGGCTTAAAACTGAACTCATAATCGGGTGTCTTGGGCAAACTCAAGCTTTGTATCTTGGCCGGCTTCTCCACAGTGCCGCCCCCCGCTGCTGCTGCTGCTGCTGTTGCTGCTGCTATTGTGCTGCTGCTGCTGCTGGCTGCACTGCTGCCTCCTCCTGCTGCTGCTCCCGCTCCCGCTCCCGCTCCCGCTCCCGATGTGGTCTGCTGACTAGCATTGCTATCGGTGCGCATGTGCTGTCGATTGTGCTTCTCAATGCCCAGATGCACACGATTGTTGTACATCTCCTGTGATTCCTCCAGCTGTTTGCGCAACATCAAATCCTTCAGTGTCATATAGCCCTGTATATTGTTGGGCTGATGATGTGCATCCAAATTGCCATCGCCTCCCGCCTTTTTGGTCATAAACGATGTCTTCGAGTGCGAATGATGGTATTCAAAGACCTCCAGATTGGGATTCGAGGCATGCAGATAGTGATACGGCACCTTCTTCAAACTGGACTTGCTGCTGGGACTCTGACTTTGACTGGGACTCTGACTCTGGCTGGGACTGGGACTCGGCGTGGGCGTGGCACTGGGCGTGGGCGTGGGCGTTGGACTGCGACTGTTGCTCTCCTCAAAGCTCGGTTGCTGCTGCTGCAACGAGCTGAGCGTTGGTGCCGGCGAATTCGGTGGTCCGAGACTAAAGGAGGCGCTGCTCACCACCGAACTGCGACTGGAGCTGCGTGAGAGCTTGCGCTGCAGCTGCTCCTGCACCTTTTGTTGGGTGGAGCTGTTGCTTATCGTTAGTGTCGGCGTCGGTGGCTGTGCGGGATCATGATAGCCGGGTGTATTGGCGCCAATCTGTATGCCACAACTGCCGCCGGGCACTTTACGAAACGTTTGAAAGTTAGCCGTGGGCACGGGTATATCGCTGGAACTGGATTTGGTTGTGTTGCTCTTAAAAGTGCCCATGGTGAACTTGCGCAGGGAATCAAAGTAGCCGCGATCATGCTTCAGGCTGCAGCTGCCGCTGCTCAGATTGCTGCTGCTGGTGGGCGTCTGGTTATTAGCGGACAGTGTAGCAATCACATCCTTTGACGCTTGCGGTGATGGTGTGCATAGATTTGTATTGATCAAAGCATCGTTCTCCTCCTCGCCCGAACTTTCGTTCTCCGAATACAAATCCTTGCTGCTGCATCTGTCCCCGCTCACCGCTGGCAACTTCAACGAGGCGAGACGCAGAAACTCCACCCACTGATTGAGTGCATCCAAGGATTCGGCAGCAAAATAGAAACTCTTGGCCGTATGATAGACCTTAAAGGCATGTGGCTTCGAGTGCACCTCCTTGGCCAGCGAGACCGTGAAACCGGGCAGAAAGATCACCAGACTGGCGCTGCTGCTCTGCTTGCTGCGAAAACCGTAGAGGATTGTGTCCAGCATTACGAAATAGATGCGTGCCCAGTAGGTGACGCCGCGCAGATTCTTGGTGCGTCTATACAGATGACCCTGTATGTCACCAGTTCCCAACAGCTTTAGATTCGTATTCCGTCGCTTGGCCATCAAACTGTGCTTCTTCTTCAGCGTTAAAGTGCGTGTTTTGCTGGGAGTGAGCAGCTCACTAATCTCCTGCTGCTGCACTGGCTCCACTGTGGCCTGTGCCTGTGCCTGCTGTTGCGGTTGCATGCTCGCCGGCTTGGGCGGTGGCGGTGGCACCACAGGCGGCGTCAGCTCACGCTGCTTGCGTGGACGCGGTGGCGGTGCCGGTGGCGTCACCAGCAGAAACTCTTTGCGCGGCTCAATGGCCGGTGGCGGTGTATCGGACTCTTCCTCGCCAGAATTGTCATACGCCGGTGTGCTGTGACTCTTGTCCAGGCGTCCACGTCGATTCAACTGCTGCAACTGCAGCTGCTGCTGCTGCTGTTGTATGAGTGATGCATTGATGGCCTCCGCCAGCGGCGGCGTTTCACGCGTGGCCTGCTCCATGGCCTGCAGTAGCTGCGCTGTGCTGGCACAGCTGCGCAACGTCTCCAGGGCATCCTCATCGCCCTCGTCGGCAAAGGGTATGGGCTCAAAGGTCTCCAGTATGGTGTTCTCCACATTGCAGGTGAACTTTTCGTTTTTCACCACATAATCCTCCACCTTCATGTTGGCATCGAAGCGCACCACTTTGCTAACACCGGGCTTGTAGCGTTGGAGCAGTTGAAGCTGCTGCTCCGACTCCAGACCCGCCTCCGTTAGTTGCTTCAGCTTCTTGGACTCATTCTGCAATCTTCTGGCCGCATCCGCACCCTCGCTGGCTGCCAAACCGATGCAGGTGGTGGGTCTGGGTGCAATCTCCAATCCATAGCCAAAGGATATGGATTTGTCACGTATGCTGGGCGAACCGGGATCACAGATGGCAGCCTGACCTGGCTTACGTTCATGCCACGAGGGTATGACCAAATGTGGATGCTTCAGGCTCAAGAACTCATCGCCACAGATGGTGTGGCGTCGCTGCAGCAGTGCACGTGGCTTGGGATAATACAGACGCATCTCCCGACTCGCCGACTTGGCATCTGTGGGTGTGGGTGTATCACTGCAACTGGAATCCGAATCGGAGCCAGCCTGTGCCAATTTGAGCTCCTCTACTCCAGCGGCTACCTCGTGCTCCTTGTGCTCCTGCAGCTGTGCGCCTTTCGCCTTGTTATCGTCATCCTCATTGATCTGCGTCTTGGTGGCCGTCTCCAGCGTTAGAAACGCGGGACGTGGACTCGGACTGGGCAAATTGTCGGCCCAACGGTTGGTCATATTCCTCTTCTTGCTGGGCAAACGATATGGCTGCATATATATCTGTCCATACATCTTGGTATGCTTGGGACGCTTCTTCACCGTCAGCACCACGTCCGGCAGAGCTTCGCGCAGATGATGCAACACGGTTTTCCGCTGCCAGCCCACCACAGTCTGATAGTTGATCTGTACGATTTCATCGCCATCCTCAATCTTGCCGGAATTGTGGGCGGGTGAATTGTATTTGATGTCCGTAACACGATGTATTCCATTGTAACTGGACTCAATGTTAAAGCCCAGATCCGATTCACGTTTCTTTAGCGTCACCAGATTCAACGATGCCGGCTGCAACACCATTGGATCTGATATGTCCTGTATGATGAAATTGGCCAGACGCTCCAACCGCTCCGCTGTGGCCTTTATCTGGGCCACTGGCCGTTCGGCAAAGCGATCGCGATGCGCAATCGTGGCCAACTCCAGGCCACAGCGTAGCACATTGCCACAATATTCACGGTACATGTCCTGGTTGCGAAACGGCGAACGCTCCAGATTTCCAATCAACGGCTTCAACGTCGCTATCGTTCGCGTTATATCGTGTAACGTTCTAGTGTCGATTTTGGTGCTATCCGCATGATTCTTGGCCAGCTCACGATGCAAATTGCGGGCTGCAGTGCCCACATGCAGTGCCATAAACTGCAGATTATCATTCTTCAGATGATAGTGCTGGAATTTGAAATGGAAATCATTAGTAAATGTATAATAGAGCAGCTCTTGCAGTCACTACTTACAAAATTACGCAGATTCTCGACGGCCTCAAGGACAATCTCCTGATGCCCAATTGCCTGCATGCCCAAATTCTCCAACTCATATGGCCGTATATTGAGCAGGGCTCGTCCGCCGATTTCGTGTTTTGAAAATTCGTACACATAGCCTTTCATGGACTCGTCGAGACCTGTTTTTATTTGCACATAAGTTAAATAGAAAACAACGAAACGATTATTTCACTTGAAAGTAAAGTGTGTTGTTGTTGTTGTTGTTGCTGTTGCTGCTGGGTGGCTGCTGCTGCACTTTTCCTTGACCTGTTAAGCGAGAAGAGTGTCACTGTAAATTTGATTACCTCGGATCCAGTCTGTAACTTGGTCGGGCGTCCATTCTGCTATATTTATATAGGCCATACTAATTGAAATAAGCACCAACTAAGCACGCATCTACTCCATTTTCAATTTTGTACACAACATAAACAATTGATTAAAATAAAAAGTTTTTGTTCGGACCAGGGCTAGCAATAACAAACTTATCTGATACTGTTCATTCTTTGGCTCATGAACTAAAATGAGTCATTTTATTGGCATTCAGTCATTAAGCAGTTCATGAACATGTAACAAGTGAGTTTGCTTAGTTCACAAACTGGCTCAGAGATCATTTATGCAATTATTAAATTATTTGAGTACACATAGGTGCTGGCGTTTTTAATTTAAATATAGTTCGTTATAGACAAATGCAGCTAGCAATATACTAATAATGTTAGCCATAACATTTGTCGTTTAACAACATACCATAACATTCTGTTATGAGCTAACAGACAAGCAACAGTTTCGTTCACAGTTGTTGGCTCGTTTTTCGAGACTGGTTCAATTGAACTGTTTGTTATCGAAATAAAACAACTCTACCAAACAGCTGACTTGTTAACAGATTCTGATATATTTTGCATTTGCTATAAACCCCGAAAGCCAATAATAAATACGCCTGGACTTTATTTGCCCCATATATATTTATTTAAGTACTTTACATAAATTACATACATGTTGCAGCAATGTTTAATTCAGCATTGCATTCATACAATAACATGGCTGTCGCGCACGTTTAAAACGCTGCCTTCACACAAATAAGTGTGTACTATATACACTACATATGTGTATATATATTTTAGTCATTTGCGGAGAGAGAGGCACGTCAGAGTAATCACCGCGTGGTTGGTTCATTTTAGCACATTCACATTGCAGTTGCAACAGCACACAATAAACTGGGCAAAAAATGTCTGTAACCCAGACAAAACAAATTAAGTTTTATAATCCAGCGAGTTCAGCCAGTTCCGACAGGTAACATAAATTATGATTATGATATGGTGATAATAGTGAAGCGTGAAAATTCACCTACCTAAAACTCATTCATCAACCTAAGGAGCCTAAAAAGTTGAGCACGCAATAGAATCGTATATACACACGTGTATATATAATCACATGTCTATATACACACATTGGATGTTTACATAAATATATTTATATATATATATATATATATATATATATATACTGACATGTGTACATAATTAGGCGTGCAATATATGTAGCGTGGTTCTCTTGGATACCCAATATGCTTACTTTTTTTATCAGTTTTATGTATGTACTTGTACTGAATTTCTGTCACTATTGAAATTCGATGTCAACGTTGTGACGCTGCAGCAGCAACAGCAGAAGAAAGAAGAAAATGTTTTCATTTCGTACAGAGAGACAAACACAGTTATAACGCAACGCAGCAGCAGCAGCAGAACAATAACAACAACAACAACATAACATAACAGCCTGCCTGCCTGCTCTGCTCTACCTTTCGGCTGTACCTTCGTCGTCGTCGACGCCAAACTCGCTGCTGCAGTCGACGTCGTCGTTGTCTCCGTCGCCGTCAGCGTCGCCAGTTGCTTTTAACCTTAGCTCTGCCAATCGAAAAAGACACTGAAAAATAGACAGCAGGCGATTGCGATTTCTTTACACACACAATTTTAGTCACTCGCCAACGCGGCTGCAGCACGTTTGCTTTTTTTTTTATTTTGACCGTTACCGGTATAACAACAACAACAACAATTGCATACATACATATACATATACATTGATATCGAGCAAAGATTTAAACAACGCAATAATCACAATAAAAAATTAAATAAAGACGACGACGACGCTGCTCAGTAGCGACGCACATTTTCGGTTCGGTGTATAAATTTGTGTGTGTGTGTGCGTGTGTGTGGGAGGAGTGTGTGCTTTTTATTTGTTTTTTGCCAGTGTGCGTGTGAGTGTGTTCGAGTGATTGACCCATTTCGCTGTTAAGTTCTCAAACATACATACATATACATACGCATACGTCGACTTTTGGCATTGCTCGCTCACTGCGTCTAAAATGAGCAGCATCACGTTTTTATGCAGCAAAGCAGCGAGCAATAACAACAACAACAACAGCAAAACTAACAGCAAAGATGTGCCAACTAAAACAAAGGCAGTCGCAGCCGCCGTCGCAGTATTTCCAACAGCCGCATTACTAACAACAACAACAACAACTGCAGCAGCAGCAGCAACGCTTCAGCAGCAACAACAACAACAACAGCAAGCACAGCTAGGACTGCGGCGCAACATTGAATTGAAGTTTAATTCAGCAGCCAAAACGACAAACGGTCACAGTCACATGTAATTCATTGCATTTTAATTCACGTTTTTTATTTAAAACACACACACACATGCATATTGCTTGTTGTAAATTTATTTGTTATAAATTGTTTTTGCATTTTCTACTTCACACTGTGTCTGTCTGTTTATATGTGTGTGTACAAGCACTAATTGTTTTGTTGTTGTTACTTTGAGTATATTTTGTTGTTGTTTCTGTGTTTAATTAACGTTCTTTTTTTTATATCGTTTATCGTGTCGAGTCGCTGCCGACGACTATCAGTCCGCTGTCGGGTTGGCATCGCGCATCGCAAATAAAAAACAGCGGCAGCGCGTCATCAAATGCTGCTGCTGCTGTTTTTTTTCTTCTTTTTCTTTTTTTTTTTTTTTTTGTTATTTTTGTATATTTTGTTGTTGTATTTCAATATGGCTGCGATCAAGCCACGTCTCTGCTTCCTTTACCATCTTTCCCTTCTCTCTCTGCTCTCACTTTGCAATTTCGCTTTGCATTTCTTTCTCTTTCTCTCCCTCTACTCATTCTACTTCTGTTTTTGGGTCCTGCGAGCCTACCAACCTGTTGCTCGTAACACGTGGCATCACCGCATTTCCAACTCTCCACACTCTACACTATTTTCACTGTTCATTAGCATAAATGTAACACATTTATTTATTTGTTCATATGTTTGTATGTACATAGGCACATGCCTAAGTAAACTCATGTTTGTTCAACTATAAATAACATGAATTTGCTTCAAGCAGCAGCAGCCAAAGTAAATGCGAATATCCATGGACTGAAATACTGTGGAATTCTTAAAAATGTACATAGTATGTATGTGTGTGTGCAGCCTAGATGAGTGCAACGAACGGCAATTTATTAGGCTAGCGTCAAATTGTCTAAAGACGTCATGCATACATGCATGTGTGTAAAGGGCGGTACGCTGTTTATATTTTTGTCATAACTAAATTTAAAACAGTGTTGTCTAACTTATTCTTAATACCTGTTTCCATTTCACACGTATTAATTTATTTAGATAAATGCGATAAAATGTGTTTAGAGATTATACGCTATTAACTTTGGGGCTTTTTTTTCTATTTGTGCATGAAGTCATGTATATTTACATACGCAAGTACATGCAAAACGATGGGTATACAAGTCTATAAAAACACTGTCTAGTCGCTTTTATTTGCAGTAAATAAATAAACATAGAAATTCGGTAACGCATCATAAATTGCTGTTTACAAAAAAGATCTGAGGCATTTGCCTAGCTTCTCATTTGAGAAATTGCACACACAGCTAAATACTGGGAATTCAATAATTTGTGAGGGCAGAGGGAATTTTATTGGTTTCATATGATCTGTTAATTTCAAATAGTTTCAGTTAAATTGGATACTTTGTTTCATAGAACATGCGGAAATGAAATGTAAAATTCACATAAATAAATTGCATGTGCTTAAAAATATATACTAATAAAATGTCAGAAATCTGTGACACTGATGCGCATAAGTAATGGGAAATTTCAATGAATGCACCATAGCTCTATAGCTATCTCACTCACACGCACACATACCTAGGTAGCCGGCATACAGTACATTTGCAAAAAGTATCTATGTATGAATATGTACAATACACCTATATTTCTTGTATATTTATTTCCCTTAGTCGCGTGCCAAACGAATCTTATCAGACTTTAAAGTGTAGGGAGAGGGAAATGCTAGTGGTGAAGGGGGGGGTATTGTATTATATTTATTACCTGTGTTTTTATAACACACACTTGATACAAGTATTTTATATTTATATGTGTGTATATTAAATGGACATTTCACAATGTGTATAAATATTTCCCTTTTTTTAATTGTACTCTTTAAATAACTATTAAAAAAAATGTTCCACTTTACAGTGATGATCGCTCCGATGTAACCGAACCACTGTACGTTGATCCCTATGCGGAGCAGAGCAGCAATGCTGCCGGCAGCGAACTTAACTGTTGTCCGGCATCGCCCACAACGGTGCCGGCGAAATCAATGCTGGAGTCACCGATGCGTCGATCGGGACGACGACAGAGAACCACGTCAATTGGTAACCAGACGACCACTGCCAATCCGTCCGAATGCATAATCAGATCAAATAATCGCACCATATATACGGCTGGCCGTCCACCATGGTACAACTGTGCCGGGCAGCAGGTGGAGCCATTTGTCATTGGCATTTGCGGTGGCAGTGCCTCTGGCAAGACCACCGTGGCGGAGAAGATCATCGAGAGTCTAGACGTGCCCTGGGTGACGCTGCTCTCCATGGACTGTTTCTACAAGGTAAATCATATGTTAGTTACCAGAGCTGTTAAAACCATTAAAACCATTTCCATTTTATATTCGAATGCTTTTTTAACAGCTCTGTTAGTTACTTAAATTTTTAAACAGATTCCAACCATTTTCTTTTGCTTGTAGATTCTAAATGAGAAGCAACATGAACAGGCCATCATCAATGAGTATAACTTTGATCATCCGGATGCATTTGACATTGATCTGTTGGTCGATGTGCTGACCAAGCTGAAGGAGGGACGCAAAGTGGAGGTGCCAGTATATAATTTTGTGACACACGGTCGGGAAAGTCAGACGGTAAGAGAGTTAAAGAGTTAGTCTTCTTACCCTACTAACCCCCTTTACCCCCTTTCACTTAGAAAACCATGTACGGCGCCAATGTCATCATATTTGAAGGCATATTGACTTTCCACAGTCCCGAGGTGCTAAAGCTGCTGGACATGAAGATATTCGTAGACACAGATCCCGATATACGTCTGGCCAGAAGACTTAAACGGTTAGCAGTTGGAAACTGTAACTGTAACAAAAATAGTAAACTAACTATTTAATTTCTTTCAGTGATATCTCACAACGTGGACGGGACTTAAAGGGTGTACTGAAGCAGTATCTGAATATGGTGAAGCCTTCGTATGCCAACTATATAGCACCCACCATGGCACATGCCGACATTATAGTGCCACGTGGCGGGGAGAACAAGGTGGCAATAGCGCTAATCGTGCAACATGTACACACACAACTGCAATTAGTAAGAGATAGTATGAAATTCCTTGTTTCTAGTTTCTTATAGCTAATCCTCTCTTGTTTTTGATTGCAGCGCGGCTTTAAGCTACGTGAAACATTGGCCAATTCCTACAAGGATCAACCGATGCCAGATTCGCTGCATTTACTGCATCCAACGCCGCAGATAAAAGGACTGCACACATTCATACGCTGCAAGAATACGTCGAGGGATGAGTTCATCTTCTATTCGAAGCGTTTAATACGACTTGTTATTGAGTACGCCCTCAGCTTGTTCCCCTTCAAGGCAACGTGTGTGGAGACGCCACAGGGTGTCCTATATGCGGGCAAGCGTATGGAGTCACGCAAGATATGCGGTGTGTCCATACTGCGTGCCGGGGAGACCATGGAGCAGGCTGTCTGTGATGTCTGCAAGGACATACGCATTGGCAAGATACTGATCCAAACAAATCTGAAGACTGGCGAGCCGGAGCTTTACTATTTGCGGCTGCCCAAAGACATAAAAGACTATAAAGTGATTCTGATGGATGCCACGGTGGCAACCGGTGCCGCTGCCATGATGGCCATACGTGTCCTCCTCGATCACGATGTGCCCGAACAGAATATCATTCTAGCCTCGCTGCTGATGGCCGAGATTGGTGTCCATTCGATTGCCTATGCCTTTCCCAAGGTATAATATACATATTAAAAACCTCTATTATAAATTAATCAATTTCCTATGCTTATTTTTGACAGGTTAAAATTGTTACTTCCGCTCTGGATCCGGAGATCAACAGCAAGTTTTATGTTATACCCGGCATTGGTAACTTTGGTGATCGCTACTTTGGCACTGAGCCCTCCGAAGACTACTAGAGGATTGGGCTCTATGGACGTAGATCAACAGCTAAAAAAGTTTCTTAAGTAATATTCCTAGGCTAAACAAAATGAAATCGTTACTTAAATTATCAATTCAGAAAACAATGGCGAGACATTTTATTTTTTATTAACCATTAAGAGTTAAGAATCCCGACAAGGAAGAGCAATGAGTAAATGCTTTCATGAGCAGTTGAAATTTTGAATTAGCCGCGATGTTGAGGCTGCATTTTTCGATTAATTATCGAAACTGCCAACTTGTCTGAAATATATTGTGCGGTAGCCCTGACGCTATGTGCGCGATGCTGCCATGACAAATGCTGAGGTGCAGAGAATTGTATTTAACACGAGCTGAAAACCATTCGATTTTTAGTTCAAAAGATAATAAGAGACAGTACCGCATTGCGTGTGAGTGATTAATAGACCAAGTAGAACTGATCTTAACCAACGATGAGTTCTGTAATCTGAGCTCACCAGTGGGTTGAGAACAGTTTTTGTTGTGGGAACAACTTTAAAGTTCTTGTCGAATTTTTCAACACTGTTTAGCAAATGGCAGCGCTGTTGAAAATTAAATTTAAAAACGGTAGCAGTTGCGCATTTAAATATTTTCTTTATTGTTTTGGTAGCTTATGGATGATATTGTCCATTATCAATATCGCTGTGCTCAGACTGAGCAGCCAGCGCCAAACGTTGTGCCTCCTGCTGTGCCCCAATAGCCGCATGCTCAGCTGCGATGCGCTCAAATGCGTTCAAATGTTTTTGCGTTGCATGTATGACAGCAGCGCTGCCGCGGGGAGGTGCAGCAACTGGCTGCAATTAAATATACAAGCGAAGAGAATTTACACAATGAGTATTGCTCTGCAAATTGTGTAAATCGTACTTACCACTTGGCCTGGTATGTGATTGGCGTGTTCTTGCGCAATGCGATTGTAGGCAGCCAAATGCTTGCGCTTGGCAGCTTGAACGGCAGCGCTGTCTTCCAGCTGATGACTCAGCTGCGGATGGAAGCCATGCTCATCGGCAATGTATTGCACGGTGCGCACTTCGTTCTTGGGATCCACATAGGAGAAGGCACCGCGAATGACGCCCGAACCATCGGATACCTCTGTATGCTGGCGATCCACATGACCAGGTGCACGACCTGCCTGATAGCTGAACACATACGGCTTGGCCGGAGCATGTGGCTCCGGTGTGGTGCTCAAGTGCAGATGCGACACGTCCGCCTGACTGACACCCAGCAATGCACAAGCGACGACCTTATTGCAGTAATAAACCGGAAATTTTATAGACAATTCGTTTTCTAGTGTCCCTGACTCTTACCAAGAAAATGTTTAACTGCTTCATGTTGCTGTCTCGTTGAACTGTGATGGGAAACTGAAACTGCTGGCAAACAAAATACTCAGTCGCAATAGCTGAAAACCAAAAGAACAAGAAACTGGTATTGCTCAGGGAGCTTTAACTTTTCAGATTCGCCGAATCGAAGCTTTGGAGCAAACTTGTTTTATTCGATTTTGCATTCATAAACATGACTATTAAACATTCAGCTTGAATTTTGTACACTTGTTTTTCGCAATAATACTAATCGCACTTAAATATCTAATAAATACAATCTTGAAATTGACATGTGAACCTTTAAGTGCGCATATAAATTTGCATATTAAATACCCTGTAAAATTAAATATACAAAGCAGTAGGCTTTATATTTTAAGATTAAAATAAACATACTTTGAGTTTCATAAACATTTATTTTGTAGTTCTTAATAAGCTTGTTTTGAATTAGTTGGTGAGGGTATTTACAAGTTGTAGAATAAATTTCAATAGTCTTACTGTCTTACTCTATTAACATTAGTTTTAAATAGGAAATTGCCTTCATATTGCTTTATGCAAAATTAAATAGCAATAATATATATATTTGTATATAGTTAAAGCTAGGCTAGAGTACCTAGCATCTGTGTTAGCCAGCCTCCGTAGGCAGTTACATAGGTGTAGACGCCCGGATACTGAGCGTTGGCACAGCCCAAGCCCCAGGACACAATGCCGAGTAGCTTAAAGCGTCCGGCCACCTTGGTGATGAGTGGACCACCGGAATCGCCCATGCAACTGTCACGATCACCCAATCCGGACTTGCTGCCGGCACAGAACATTGTGGCCGTAACGGTGCCGGCACCAAAATAGTTCTGCGTACAGCGCTGACGATCCAGCTGGACAACCGTGGTGTAATGTAGACGTGGTGCTGTGGCCACCTGCTGCACGGTTGTGGAACCCCAACCGCTGACAAACAGTGTCGCCTGGGCGCTGACAAAATCCAGCGGTGTCGCCCATGCAATGGGCTGTATACTGCCACCATAGACGAGAGACTTTTGCAGCAGTATCAAGGCGATGTCATTGTTCATGTGCGTAGGAGCATTGAATTGTGGATGGGGTATGATGCGACGTGCACGTATATAGCTGCCACCACTGGACCACAATGTAGAGCCGGCACGTATGGCATAATTTTGTGGCTCATCGGCATATACCACACAGTGGGCGGCAGTCAGAATAATGTTGGGTGCAATGATGGTGCCACCACAGATGTGACGAGTGCCCAGCTGCAGGGAGACCTGGTGCGGAAAGTGTGTGATGTTTGTTTCCCAGCCGCCCACAATGCGACCGTCCTGTGGGCCTGGACTGCTGCTGCTCATTGATGGTAGTATAGCATCCTGTCCAGCGTTGGCGTTGGTAACTCCCAGCAAGGCGGTTAGCAAGAGTAGAATGTGATACAGCATGTTTTTTAGGTTGCGCTTCTTGTTCAACGAATAAAACATCTTTCCGCTACAAGCAACTTTTATAGCTAAACGTAGGGCTCTATATATATCTCTCTCGGGGCTTATCGCACACTTTTGTTTGCTAGCCCAAGTCGAGACATAGTCAAGGGCCACTCGCTGTGTTTGGCCGCCATCGAGTTTGCCGGGATTAACCTTAGCGAAGGTTATGGCTAGGTATTTATGAATATATATGAGTGGGTAGCTGGGCGTATAAGTGTATGTGTGTTGAAATCATAGTGCTGTTTATCTAATGTCTAGGTTTCTGCTCTTCCAATCATCTTTCCATAGCCGTCACCTGCTCCTTGAGGTAATCCAAATGATTAACGCTGTCTTGCATCACATCATACTGATAACCGACATGCTGCAGTATAAGCGTCATTTTCTGCAGATTCTGATTACTGTAGTCGGACACCACATCGACTTGTGTGAAATTCTTCAAGGTTTGATGCATGACCTGCACAATTCAATACAAAATTAACATATTATATATATATATAAGATTGTATGTTTTCCTACCTCATTTGTTTTGGAGCCCCGCACCACTTGCCTGGCCACAGATCCCAAATTGTTGACATTAACGCCTACGCGGGCACACAAACGTTTCTTGGAATCATCGAATAAATGACGTGCACTGGAACTAGATGCGGATGCCATTTTATTATAAATATATTAAAATTTTTACTATTTTCAGCGTAAACAAAGCAAGAGGCCAAGGTGAATTCAGAGTAGCAGCGAGTTGTGTAGCATTCAGCTTTTTGGCAGTTATCAAACGGTGTGACCAGACCATTAAGCTACAACTGCTGTTTATCAACACTGATTTTATAAATTTATTTGAATTTTAAGATTTTGTGTATTTATTTTGAGCTCATAGTTAATATCACATTAATTTTAACCAATAGCATATCTATGTCTACGTCTGAAACAATGATTTACGTTTGGTTTGACTCCTTGGCAGCGATTATTCCATGCAACCCAGGCGCTGAATCCTTGCTGCCTCCTTATATACTTGGCACAGGCAATGGAATATCTAATATCATCGCTGAGCAGCAATCGGCACGGTAAACGGCACAAATCCGTAGAGGGTCTTCCATCTGCTGGCTTGCACCAGTAACGATCATTGATTTGAAACAATCCCCAGTCCACGGAACCATCCACATTCGAGGGATTTATCGCCTTTGTGTTGAATGAGCTCTCACCCTCGACGAGACACATCCAATCTGAGAGCTCGTTATAGGGCACACCATAGCGATAAAGTCGTCGCGCCAAACTACATTTGCCCACCTGGCGGCAGCTAATCGTCCTCAGACTTAAGACGATCAACAAGGGCAGCACTAGGCAAATCCGCAATGCTTTTGCCATCTTCTACAATTGTGGACTGTTCGAAGTGTTGAGCCGCACTTTTATATAGCCCCATTTGGTCTGTCCATTCTAAGTAGCTCAGCACAGTCTAATATTGTTCTTGAACAACTCTCAAGTGGCTCATCACTTGAGCATAAATTAAGTACACTGGTTAACAAACATTCGGTCAAGACCAAGTCAGTTCAATGAGTGTGTGGACTATGCTGTGTTTACACTGTGTCACACTGTGACTCTGTGATCAGTGTAAACTCAGCGTTGCAGTTGGCAGCACCTTAAGTGCAATTCGAATTTATCGATAACAAAAATTAACTGTATTTAAGTGCTAGCAGTGTATAAATATTAAAAATACAGAAATCAAATTCAAATTAGCTTTTAACACTTTTTAAACAAGCTCAAAACTGTGTTTATCTGTGTTATTTAACTGGCCATTCAATATACACAAGATATATGGAGTGGGAAAAGTTCGACATTTATTCACAATGTAGAATGATGAACGAACTTATTCCACTCCACACCACACCACACATCAGTTTCACTTTCAAAAGCCGCCTCAGAATCTGTGCATAATTCAATTGTATTGTTAAAAAAGTGCCATAGAGACGCCTCTTGAAAGTTGTCGGCGCCGCGTGCGTTCCCAAAATGGCGATCGACACTTGTCGATCGAAATAAAACAATCAGAAATGTCATTCAACTTGGAATCAAGTTGTTGTCTTTCCTTTTTAATTGTACCTTATGCTATTTGCATTACAAAATTGTATAAAAACGTGTGTGCAAAACAATACAAAAAGAGTGAGTAAAAACTAGTAAACCTTTGGTATCTCCTCCAGCTGTGGCGAGGCGGGCAACGATTCAATGGGTTGATCTGCTGCTGCCTGCTGCTGATCTCTGGGCAATTGATAGCCACTTTTGGGCAAGTACTGGCGCTTTCTCGATACGGGATGCAGAATAATGTGAGCCACACATGTGCAGATGGCGGCAATGGCAAAGTACTTGAAGCTTTCACGACCGCCCAGGCGTTTAAACATGATGCCACCGATGAGAGAGCCAATGGAGAAGCCCAGACCATCGTCCATGCCGGCCATAAGGCCCTGAACGGTGGCCGAGGTGCCCGGTGGTGCAACAGCCGAGGCATAGGCTACAATGCAGGTGTAGCACAGAGCATAAGTAACGCCCTGAAAGAAGAGTTCCACTCCAATCAGATACCAAGGATTGGGTATCCAAGAAATAAGCGACAAGCGCACCGCATAGAAGAAGAAGCACATGGTCATGCAGTGGACATAGCCCAGTTTCTTAATAATCTTTCCGCTGTAGAAGAAGAAGGGCACCTCCCCGGCCAAACACTCGGCAGCAACTACCAGACCCTCGATTAGTTTGATGTCCTGCATGAAGCCCGTTTGTTCGGCCACTTGCTCCAGATGCCAGAACATAAAGTATATGATGAAGGAGTCAATAATGCCCGCAATTGTGGCAAACACAAGGAACGTGAAAATCGGTGGCTGACGCACAAGTTGCCACACATCCTTCCAAATGGACTCGGAGCCGCCTAGTTTGGGTAATTTCATCTTGGATACACTGAACAAATCCAGCACACTAAACACACACATTATAATTAATGCAGGTGTAAAGCTCTTCACCGCATCCGATGTCCAGAGATTGACCACAACGCCAGCCAAGAGAGCAGTGCTACCAAATCCAATGGTACCCCAGACCCGCTGGGCTCCATACTTGCTCTCCTCCGCCTCGCCAAGCATATCGAAGCAGCAGGCATCCGATATGGAGTTCGTCACATTAAAGCCAATCGTTCCAATGAACAAGAAGCATACGAAAAGCCAGAATTTGGCACTGCCATAGATGCAACTATCGATGTGATCCAAGCGACACAGGGCTGAGCTGTTGCTCCAGGATATGGACTGCGTAAGTTGTGTCAGGCAAATATAATAGCTTTCATTTCCATGCCACAGGTTTGAGCTTAAATTCAATTCCTTCACAGATTGCGGCGCCAGCAACAATGTTTGAAACGTGAAATTCTGTTGACTGCATTCTGCCTGATGCGTTGCCTGGCAATAGGCAGCGGATGCATACAACTCATCCGGACAATGCGGTGGCTCCTCTGTCAACTGCACTGACCACAAGGAGCTGCTCTCCTCCAGCTCTATGGCATGCTGTTCACTGGGCAGAAAGTAGAAGCCACAATAGGCCAATGTCATGATCACAATCAATGACATAAAGATGAATTTGCGCAGATTCTAAAAGGGAGCAAACAAAACATTATATATAAATTCTCCGCATAAGCTATTAAGCGTATTCAACTTACCGCAAAGTAATCAGCTAGAAAACCCACTAGTGGTTTTGCCTGCACATAGAGAATGGGCAATACGGCCGTTATATAGCCCATAATATCCGGTGGAATGCCAATCTGTTTACCTATCACCGACAATTGCGGCAATATTGGACCCATTGCTGCAAAAGGATAATAATAAGAATTCAAATTAAATACTAAGCTCACACCTGTGAGCCTCCTAGTAGAGGCCAAGCTAGAGCGGCTAGAGCTGCTTAGAGTGTCCGTTTGTTAAATTTCTCTTTTAGGCACGCCTCTCTGAGCGGTCGTTCAATTTGAATTTGCTACTTGTCAACTGTTTCTGTTGGCCTGGTATCCTAGCCGAAATATCGGCTAGTTTTGTGAGCATACACATGCATACACCCTCCTACTTGTTCCCAATGAAAAAAAAATGCATTTAATTTCATGATTTAATGATTTTTATTCTTAAAATCCTATACTTATATCGTAACATTGTGTACTAACTGATATGTTCTGTTCTGCAGAGGTATCTTAGCTGTATATAACTACGAAATGATATAATATTTAAAACCTATATTTATAAGTATTACTATTTCTATATACACTTTAATTCCTATCGATATGCCTAATTGTTTATTCTTTCTATTTATAGTCTATTTTATGCTATGGAAAATATGTAATTATAGTATGAATCTCCTAAAGCCTTGAAATATTTAGTAGTAGTTTAGTAGCTCCTACCATAGACTTAGAAGTTAACATATAGTAAAACTAATGCAATTTGATAATTTTTAAAGACTTAAAGGTTTACAAGCTTAGAGTTTTAGTGGATGAAGAATTACTTACCCGCCATAAAGAAGAAGAAATGCGCTTTAATTGGCAGCAGGCGTTTGTTAAGTCGCGCCATTGTCTCTGATGTTTTCTATATTTATATATATAGAGAATAGAGTGTGTATAATTTGTATAAACAGAATATCACAGTTGATTAACTCCAGTCATTGACGATCTATTCTTTACTCTGCTGGACTGATAAGAAGAATATTGTTATTACAGCGATCCATCGGTGTTTGTCTACAGCTCGATTCTGAGTCTAAAATGGTAAAAATAATGAGAAACTTATGTTTAATATGCGTTGCTAAGAGTTTAAATCTTATCAAACACTCTGCTTAATTGAGCATAAAATCTAGTGCGATAATACATAATGTACACAAACATATCTTGAGTATGTCTGTAATAATAATAGTAAAACAAAGCGGTACTATCATTACCCCCATAAAGACGTGCCGTTCTTATCTGGCCTATTAATATTGAGGTGTTATTATTTTGGCTGGCGGAATAGTACTACGAACCTGTATTTATTGCTGTCTGCGGTTTATATTTATAGCTAAAATAGAGAACACTAGTTATATATGTATAATCTCATTTGAAATGTTGATAAAACAATGTTGAAATAGAGTTGAATTCATTAGAATTAATTGAATTAATAATTTCACACACTTAAATTATTAACAATAATCAATTCACAATCAGTTTAGCGATTATTCACTGTACTACAATTGTCATGTTTTGGGAATTTCTTAAACCAATTGATTTAAATCAACTTAATAATCATTACATCTCAACAAGCAACTACAGTTAATGTACATATAAAGTGTATATATATATCTAAACCGGTTTGTATCTGTGCAAACTTGACACAGATTAATTAAAAACCAAAAATGAATTAGCTGAAAAAAAGCTAAAATTAAAATTTTTAAAATAAAAGTAAAAAATAAAACAAATTTTGCGGGAATAACCGAGTATAAACAAATTGTATATACGAAAACCATTAATCACAATTGAAAGAGCCAATGCCCAAATTAAATATGGCGAAATATAGTTAAATAACAAATTGTAAATAACACGGAAGCCCTAAAAAGTTGGAATACCTTGTAATTAAAGTCAGGAACCTATACAACTGAATACAATGGCACAATTTTAACCACTGAATATATACGATATATAATTAAGTTGAGCTTGAGATTTTTGTTAGAGAATCACGCGAAGAATCTCAGTTGAGCGAGAGAGACAGAGAGAGAGAGAGAGAGATAGACTGGAGATCAAGTTGTAGGCGTTACGACGCTACAAAAGGAAAGCCGTGACTGATTGGAAGACTGCTACAACTCATTTCTATAGTCCAACTGTCTACAATCTACGGGCGGTTGCTGATAAGCTTCGCAGAATGATGATGATAACGAACGTACGCGCAATACAAGCTAAATTAGTTAATATCGATACGACTTGATTACCGATTAAAGACAGCTAGACAAACTGAAAATTCAAATATGATATATCCAAACTAAGGGTAACTAAGGTAATTCCCCCGCGACGCACCTTACACTGATTCTGATCAATCAATCAAAACCTGAAATTTCCAAAGTCTCTGTTGACTCATCAGCTGTGCGCAGTGCGTGTAGGGAGGAGGGAACCTTATAGAACGGGTTTCCACCACAACACTACGGCAGTACGTACACTATACGTACGTAGTCGACGACGTAAGCTGCATCGGAGGCTGTCGAACAGTCGCCGCTGTTCGTCCGTCGCGTGTGGTCGATTAAGCGTTTCTCCGCAAACATATATGCTATATATACTATATATATACATATATGCATTAAGATTAATATAAAGCGAAATTGGTAGGCGTTATTGTTGTTGTTTACTCGCGAGCAGCTGATAGAGCTTGGATTAATTAACCCAAAATTACAATTTTAAAAACTGCCTTAAATAATATTCGAAAAACAAAGTGCAATTTGTAGAAAGTGTACATATTTAATTGTCTCAATTTTGAATAATTATACAATAATGCAGTCGTCGTCGGCATTCTACTTTATATGGTCGTTTGCCCTGCTCTTATCAGCAGCATCAACTTCGGATGCCCTAGAACCGCCCGATGATGGCAAATGTAAGTTCAAAGTTGACATAACAAGACCGAGAGAGATGTGCAACTCGAGTGTTTATTTATTTTAAATAAATACAGATTTGAACCGAGTGCAGTGCTTAACTACATACACTGATAATTAACAAAATATAGCAGAACAATGTTAAAAGTTAAATATTATTAAATAAACTTAAAAACAAAAGGGATAAAATTTATTCACTCAAAACCAAAAACCAGCTACCAATGCCTTCCGACAAAATTATATAAGAAAAGTTAATTTTAATTGAAAGCAAAAAAATGCTAATTTAAAAAGCAAAAAAAAAGCGAAACAATGACTTAGTTATTGGCTTACCAAAAGCCGTTATCAAAACCAGCTGACCTTCAAGCGGAAGAAATAAAATATGAGACAAAACAAGAAATACAATGGCGAATAATGCACACCGAAGCGGAAATACGCTTTCCACAAGTTAAACTCAAGACCAAAACTGAGCACAGCTAAAGCATACAAAAGCAGATGATACTATTTTAAATGTTATAGCATAAGTAAACTTTAAAGCAAATAATAGTCTCAGATTGCATGCAGTCCGCAAACTATAAATTTAAATATTATGCATGCATATTTGATTGCAGCTAAAATGACAATTTTATAAGCTACTCAATTAATTTTTTATGAACATACTCGTATTTACAAGCTGTCAGCCTGAAGAAAAGAGTGATGCCTCTTCTGTAGACAGCCGAAAAACCAGTCTGTGAAAACGACGGACTCGTAATAAAGTTTTGAGTGTCAGTAAAAACTGCAAATGCGACGACCTTGAATGTTTGTGCCAGTGGCCAAAATCTGGAATTGGGATTTACCCCTAGCCCGCTTTACTTGGCAACTATCAACAGTGTTGTCGGCTAAAAATAGCTAAATTAATTGCAAATTAAATTTAAAAGCTCTGCAAGCAGCTCACTTTCAAACACTTTTAAGCTAACGATACAAATTTCATAAATTAAATTTTTAGCTTATAGTATCTTACAGAATCTTAGCTAGCTTTTGTTAGATCCAAGTGTATGCGCCAACACTGACTCTAAATTAGCGTTTACCTGTGAATTCTGCGTAATCGTTATGATATCAGAGATTCCCAGTGACGACAATAAACTGAAAACACTGCGTTTAAAACCGGTTGCGCATGCTCAAATATCAAAGGGGGGAATTTTGAAATCAAGAATCTGTCGCTTTCTGAAAACTGCACGCAATAAACAAATAATTCACACAAGTCGGGCTAGATACAAATCAAGGGGATTAACAGCTATTAAGTTAATACTTCAATAACTTGAATTTTATTTTGTGACTTTCATTTCAGTACGTGTTTGTGTTGTCGAATCACGTGGAACGTATCGCAAGGCGCCCAAGTTTTGTCCATTGCTGGAGGCGACCAGTAACATTGAATGCGTCATTGGTGTGGATAGTTTGGACTGCGTGCGTCGCATCCACAAGGGCACTGCACACTTTGGTGTGCTCACATCGGAGGATTTGATTGCAGCCCGTTGGGCAAGTGTGGAGATTTTGGTGGCCAGTGAGCTGCGCTCCCACGAATCCAATTTTGAGTATGAAATTGTTGCCGTTGTGGACAACAATGCCGGTATACATACAGTGAATGATCTGCATGGTGCCAAGTTATGTCATCCTGGCTATGGTTTGGATAATCACTGGACCGAAGTGTTGGCCAATGTAAGTTTGAAGAGAGTTCCATTCTCCAAAAATACTTATAACACACTTCTTTTCTTGCAGTACTTTGAGTCCACCTTGGTCGCCAAGACTTGCAATCCAGAGCTGACTTTAACCGAGGATCGCATTGCGGCCTCGGCCAAGTTCTTTGGGCCAAGCTGCAAGGCAGGCCCCTGGGTGCCAGATTCCAAGCAGGATCGTATACTGAAGGATCGTTATCCATCGCTGTGTGCTATGTGCTATGATCCCTACAGTTGTGATGATTCCGACAAGCACTGGGGCCGTCGAGGCACACTCTACTGTCTGACAAGTGGCGGCGGCAGCGTCTCCTGGGCACGTTTAGATGATGTGCGCAGTCACTTTGGTGTGAGTAGCATTAAGTTAGCTCAGCAATGGCCATAAGCTAAAGGTTTACTTCAATACAGTTAGAGGGTCTGGCCGCTCAGGATGATCCAACGAAGTACAGCTACCTCTGTCCAGATGGTCACTTGCAGCCCATCAATGTTACGCATCCCTGCATTTGGATATCAAAGCCTTGGCCTGTGGTCGCTGCTCGTCGCTCACATGCCGCTCAGGTGCAGCGTCTGGTGACTGGACTGACACACGATGAGCCACAGAGCTGGCAGAATGCATTGCTTAGTCTGCTGGAGACATATCATGTGTTCACATGGCCCATGGACAATGTCATACCCATTAATGATTATCTAGACCAGGCCATTGGCTTCCAGTCAGCCTACAGCTTTCCCGAATGCAATCCGCCACGCTCCATTGTCGTCTGCACAACGTCCATAATCGAGCACATCAAATGCTCCTGGTTGCAGGAGGCATCGCAGGTGTATGGCGTTGAACCAAACATTCAATGCATTCGCACATCCAGCCTGGAGAATTGTATGGATGATATCAAGTACAAGAGCGCCGATGTAATGCTGGTGGATCAAGAGAAGCGTGTGATGGCGCAACGGGACTACGGTTTGAGGCCGCTGCTCTATGAGTATGCAGAGAGCATGCATAATCGTTATACGACCATAGCGGTGGTGCACAAGCACGGAAAGTACAGCAACTTCTGGGATTTAAAGGGAGCTCGCGCCTGCTTACCCAGCTACGAGGGAGCAGCACATCTTGCCGTGCTAGAAACCATAGCTAATGTAACTGGCCACAGGCATTCGCTGAATGCATTCTTCCATCGCGACTCTTGTCTGTGGCATCCAGAGCACGGTCGACAGTGTCCGCTGCATTATAGTGGAGATGAAGGCGCCTTGCGCTGCCTAGCCGAGGGCGGCGACGTAGCTTTTATGAGCTCGCAGATCTACAAGAAATATGTGAGCGGTAATCTAACATCCGATTGGGTAAAGCGTGGCCAGCCACAGTCTTACCAAGTTCTGTGTCCCTACGGTGGAATTGAAAGGCACACAAGGTTCGAGTATTGCTATCTGCACTGGACATCACGTGGACACTTGATGACCCACAATTTGTCGGATGCGAGACGCCATGAAATCTACAATTCCCTGCGCGACATGGATCATTTGTTTGGCAAAAGCTACAAAAGCGAAGTGCGCCCCTTCTCACTGTTTGGTGTCTTTGACAAGCGCACTGATATTCTGTTCCACGACAACACAGATGCTTTGTACGGTCTGCGGGAGCTGCAGCGGGATGATGCCAAACGCAACATGGAGGCCATCTATGACCGTTACGTTTCCCAGTATTACGTTGTTAAGGGCGAAGAAGATACAAACAGCGGTGCACAGTTGGGAAGCAGCAGTTGTAGTTATATTGTTTTGTTGTTGGCTGCTGCTAGCGCTTTGACGCTGCAGCGGCGTTTATTATTTTAGTCATGCACAAGTGCCGCCAATGAAATTTAATTAATTGTGATATTACTTTAAATGTGCACAGAAATAATGCTAAATTAGTATGCTAAGAAATCCCTTAAAGCAAAACACAAAAGTGACTAGTGCTCGAAAACGATGCAAGCGAAGTCAGTATGCTGCTCTATGACCAAGCAAAAAGTCAGCTGTGCATTTTGTTTTTGTTGCTATGCTACATGTAGGTTGCTATGTGAACGATAAAAATTTGTCACAACGAATTGTCCTTTTTGCAATAAATAGAATATACAATTAAAATTGATTAAACATACGTGGTATTAACCACAATTTACAATTTTTTTTCTTCGCGAACCGAACAGATTTTAAGAGCTGAAAATGTCAAAGAATACAACGCGAACGACGAGCAAAACAAACGTAAGAACTAATACTCACACAGCTGTAAGCACTTCAATAACAAGAACCACATGCACTTGTGCACAATTGATTTGGTTTTTAATTTTGCAGCATTTATATTTGCACACGGAAAACACAGGCACTTAATAATCTACGCTGTTTGCAGTTGCCACTTTCGCTTGCCACTTTCAATTGAACGTAAATGTAGCTATAATCGGTATTCTTACATACACTACACTCACATACACTGTAAACGCACTCATATTCGTGAAATACTTGTTAATTTGAATTCATTAAGAGCGCAACACTGAACTGAGAACCGATCGCCTATTCAAAGAGAGAGCGAGAGAGCATCATAATTGATTTTGTGCTGCTAGCAGTGTTGTAAAATGTTAAATGCAATAAAAACAGCTGACAGCAATGGCGGCATGTAACGTTATTTCAAATGCAAATCTTATTTATAGCCTATTAAAAAAACAGAAGCTCAACCACGTAAAGCAATCAAATCACCTGCAACAAGTCAAGCCACAACCACATCAACAAGAAGCAGCAAGCTAAAAGTCAAGCAACAGGACAGTACGGAAAGCGAACAAAGTCTAAAGAAAACCACAAAGGTTGCAATCAAAGGCACAACAACAACAACAACAACAACGTCAGCAAGTAGCAGTAAAAAGTCGCCACCGTTGCACACCAGCAAAAACAAACACAAGGAGCGTGAGCTTGTGGCTAGCAGTAAAAGAACAACCCCATCGCCCAAACAACCAACTGTGAGTAAAGCCAAGCCCAATGCAGTTCTGGACACGTATCACAGTGTGACTGTGTCGTCGCCACCGTCCAAGCGCAAACTGCAGTCCAAACATGCAACAGCAGCTGTTGCAGTTCCACGGCACGAGGAGCAGGAGAAACCGGCACAGCTACGGGCGCGCACACTATCACGCACACTGCAACCCGAGGAGATTGTGGTGCTTAAACGGGACTCGGCCAAGCAGCGCAGTGAATTGGAAGTGCAGCAGCAGCAGCAAGTCAAGGAGTTGCAACCGCCTGTGGCATTCGAGGTGAACTTTGAGACCCAAGCCAAGAAGTCCACGCCAACTGTCGCAACGGAATCAGATAATTACTCTGATGACTTTGAATCCTACGAGTCGGATTTCGAGACAGATGCCAGCACGCCGGAGGAGGAGGAAGCTGATGTGGAAAGCGACGAACCGGAGGAAGTAGAGCCGAGAAGTGTGGAGCCAACTGTAATAGAGGATGATGATGATGAGGAAGACTCGGAGCCCACACAAAATCCCATTACAGTAATACAACGCGACAAGGATTTGGATAGAAAACTGGATTCTGGACACTATGACATGAATCTAGGACGACGACCTACGACAAAGCCGTACGATAGCTTTGATACCAACAGCATGGCCAACTCGGAGCAACTGGACTCGGGCATTAGTAGCTATGGCATTGCAGCTCCCGCACCACAGGAACTATCCCAATCCTCTTCGGATGTGCATTATGGCGGCTATGTGGACTTTGTAGCACGTCCCGTGGTGACGCGACGTGGCCAGGAGCTGATGCGTAAGCTGCGTTTCGATCAATTGGACTATCAGCTGTTCGAAATGAAGCCACTGAGCTATGAGGGTTACATGCAAAGCTATGGCAAGCTCAACACCTGCCAGCTGGCAACCCAAACGCATACCCAGCACATGGACATGGAGTGTCAGACTCTGGAGCAGCACACACGCACCAGTTGGACACAGCATCCACCGCACTATGCTGCTGGCCAGTTGGCCCTCAACTGTAGCGGCGATGCAGGCAACGATGCCAACAGTCGTTCACTGCAGTCCGAAGATGATGCATTTGCCTGCAGTTTGGCTCGCCTGGAGCAGCTGCGTCTCACAGAGCAGCAGCGTGCGCAGCAGCAGCAACGACAGCGTTTAAGCAAACCCAATGATTTGGAGCGCTTGGAGAAGTTTCTGCACAAGGCCTCCCTGCTGCTGGGCAAGGTCCTAAATGCCAATGGAGCACAACAACAGCGTTTAACACGTCAAATGCCGATGCTGCAGACGGGACGCCTTGATGCATTGCGTGTGCGTCGCATCTTTGGCAGCACTGGACAGCTGCAGTTGGTGGTTACGGTGCACGAGTGCACACCAGCCGCCAGCGATGTGTATCGTGATGATTTTGCCAATCTATTGATGGTCTGGTCTCTGACGGATCCCAGCAAACCGCTGCGACTGCTCTCCAGTTGGGCGGAAGTGTGTCGCGTTTGCTTTTGCAGCGAGGCACCGGACATCATTGTGGCTGGACTGCGTGATGGCAGTGTGGCCATGTGGGATCTGCGGGAGACGCACAGCTACTGCTCCAAGCTGGACGGCAATTTAACGCATTTTGCGGCCACACAGTCTGTGCTGCCCGCTGCCAACGCTGGCTTGGATCTGGGTGCCGTTGTGGATATGCGCAGCTTTCGACCAGCTCCCAAAACAGCTGGCATGGGTTTGGGCAGCAGTCTGGCCTTGCCACACAAGGATATACAGGTAAGTAGACCCACTTCAATTGTTACTTCTCTTCATTCATCCACTTTCTCAGTACGCATCGCTTAATGATTCGGGATTGCTAACAATTTGGACTCTTGTGGAGAATGAACGTGGCTGCAGTGCATCCATTTCCAACGAATATTGCTCACCCTGGGCTAGAGTGAAGCTGCTGCAGGCCGCCAGCTGCAATCTGCGTGATTACTTGGAGAATCGCTTGCTGAAGCGGCAGCAGAGTGGCTATGAGAAGACCAAGTCCCTCTTCCAGGGGAACGTCTACAGCGACGAATTGCTGCGTGAACTAAACGAGACACAGACACTGACGACACTGGCTCTGGCGGATCAGGGGCTGCAGGGATTACGCTTCAGTGGCATCGATGCGGGCAGCGAACTCATCTATGTCTGCACCAATCGGAACTTTGTCCTGTGCTGCACACGTAGCCTCAAACCGGAACGTTTCACTCGCATCGGTCTGCACGAGAGTCGCTTTCTATTCCCCACCGCGTTGTGTGTTCTAGCCAATGAGCATTTTGTGGCCGTCGGCTTGTCGAATGGCTCGGTTATGGTACTCAACTGCAGCCAAAGGCAACGCCAACGTCTGGTACGACCCACTACGGCTCTGCCACAAGCACAACAACAGCATCTTGAACCTGATCCAGATATAGGCAAATCGTGTGCGATACAAAACATTATTCTAAACGAGCGACGCTTTGAGCAACAGCAGAATCTGGACAGCAGCAGCAGCTACGATGCCAGGCCCAACACTGCCCTCCAGCTGCTCCAACAACCGCGCCGTTCCTACGAGTTGCGTGCCTTTGATCAGCAGTTACTCCTAAGCGGCTGCTCAATGCGTCAGCATCTGATTCAGGCTCTGGTGCAATCCAGCGATGGCTGGAAACTCTTTGCCCTCTCCAACGGCACTGTGCGCAGCTACGATTTTCATTTGGATCGAGAAGTACCAGAATTGGGCTCAAATATCACAGATATTGCTGCCGCTTGCAGCTCCGTAACGGCTCAACAATTACTGGTACTCGAGGCGGGCGGACAAGTGCAGATGCACTCGCTCAACTTGTAGTTTTGTTAATACTCTCACACACATTTTGTTATCATTATCATTTAAATAAACATTTAAACAAGCAATAAAGCAACATATTTGTTAGCTGCATAAACATGTGGACTTAATTTTTATGAAAACTGGAAAAGTTAGGAAAGTTTTTTGAAAAAATTCAAGAAATTCTTGATTTTCAAAGCCTAAAACCAATTTGCGATCCCATAAAGCATTATATATATATTTGTAACCTACGCAAACTGCTTAATCGATTTAAATAGTTTTTTAAGAACAAAAATTTTTAAAAATTTCAAGGGGTATGTATGGAAAAATTTGGGATAAAATTAAATTCCAGAAAAGTTTGAATTTTAGATGCAAAATGAATTATGGGCTAAAATAGAGTTCAAAATATAATACCGTTCCAAAATTGATTCATTTTTGACAAAGTTATAACAGTTCAAAGTTTTCGAAAAGGCAAAATTCTTTAAATTTTTTTGAAAAAATTTCAAGGGGTAGGTATGGAAAATTTTGGAAAAAAATTAAATTCTAGAAAAGTTTGAATTTTAGATGCAAAATGAATTATGGGCTAAAATAGAGTTCAAAATATAATACCGTTTCGAAATTGCTTCATTTTTGACAAAGTTATGATAGTTTAAAGTCTTGGAAAAGGCAAAATCCTAAATTTCTGATTAATTAGTTTTTAAAATTACTTGATTTTATTGACATTTATAAAGTAATTGTTATAAATTTTCTTACATTAACATAAATCACAAAACTAGAAAACGATTCACAATTGCACTTCTATTTATATGCTATATACGTAGAACTTATATACACACACGATACGATAACTAGCGACGGCTTTAGACTAGACTATGCCACTTGCCTAGCCACACCGAGCATGCCACTGGTTGTGGCACCCAACAGTTGCCTCACCGCCTGCAATTCATCCCGTAGGGCAAGCACCTGAGCCCTCAATATGGAGTTCTCCTGTTCGAGCAGCGCGGCACGAAATGCAATGCGATCCTCTCTGATTTTTCTCGCATCCCTGGACTTTTTGGCTGCCTCATTGTTGCGCTTACGTCGCTCATAGTATTTGGCATCCTTCTGGGCATCGGGTATGGGTCGCTTCTCGCCACGGGAGCGTCGATGCAGAAAACCCGGACCAAACATGCCCACACGATTCAGCTCCATCAGTGGAAATTCTGTGAGACTCTGAAGGGCATGATTCGGCGGTGCAATATACTCAAAGGCAGGTAGTGTGGCATTGGAGGCTTTGGTGGCCAGCAGATTGGGTATTGCTCCAAATCCGGGAAGTGGCAGGCGCAAATTGTGGCCATAGACCGGCTCCAGTTCAATCTCCAGTTCACTGTGCAGGGAAAGAGTTTCGGTCACATCCACTATAGGTGACTTGGCAGGTGAATACATTTCGATTAAGGGGAAACACAGATTACTCTCACTGGCCCAATATTGGGGATTACTAAATATTGGGAGCTCCGTTCGCGTCAACTGTCGTATTGTCTCTGAACGTATGTATTCCTGGCCAGAATGAAGCTTACCAAACACCAAACTGTCTGCGGGGTAATTATAGACATACTAGACACAGACTAGACCCACACCCAAACCCAAACCCAACCCCAAATATTCAGTTGAATGTAAATCTAAACCATAACGCCACAGGCCGCCTCCTGTTTGATTCAACCAATCACGCAATGTTGACGGTAATTATTCGTCAAATACATGACACTTTTCCATGTTGAATGACATTTATTTTGCTGCACAGTTATAAGGGTTTCATATAACTGGTTAGCTTGATTAGCCAACCCACTGTAGCTCCCAACTCCCAATCTCTGGACTGGCTAGTAAGTAAACTTTAGAAAGAAACGTTTGATACCCTTGCCAAAAGATTTCTACAAATCTTTGCTATGGCAGCTATATGATATAGTAGTTTATTAAACTGATGAATAGTAAAATATATAGTATACAAGTTCTGAAAGTTTCGTAGCTTTATCTTACTGCTAAGTAGATCACAGGATCAATACTTGCTCATCCTATTTTAAAGAAAATTTTGACTTATTTCCTTGAAAAAATAACCTTTCTAAGTCTCCGCTGTAAACGCTGACTTAGGATATATTTTTAGATATTTAGAACATACTAACTTAATCTCCTATCAAAATTATAATACCCACTGAAAGGGTATACAAATCTGTTGACCACATGTCAATGACGCGTTTCTGATTTTCGTGTACGTGTAGGGGTGTTGCCCGACATGGATACACGGCTCAGACAGGGTTATATGAGTTGGCCAACTATTATGCAGCATGGTCCGTTATAGGGGCTGAAAACTTTTACCACAACAGCCAATGAGAATGACCGAATATGGACAAGCTTGTGGGCGGTTTACCCTACACTTGACGTCAAAAGAGGTTTAAAGAGGTTTACCGAAATCCGAACCATAAAGGAATTTTTGATTGCGCTTGTAATCAAGGGAGACATTTTGTAGATAAAATGTTGAGATTATAAATAAATAATAGCATTGCTATAATGAACGATTATACGAAAGTCGTAAATGTTAACGAATCGATATGAATATATGCTTTGAAATTATCTAAATACTAATTATAATACAATATAATGTTTTAAATTCAAGTTCTGCTATATAGTCTTCTTAAACAATGATCTTAATTTTAAAATATTAAAAAAAATGATTCAGAAATCATAGTAATCTTTAAAGAAAACAATAATATGCAAGTTATAAATAGTAGTTAATGGGTATTACTCAGTAAGAAACACCAAGTCATGAAAGCTATCAATCAATAGCTGGAGTTCGCTAAACTTTAGGCATAATAATGCCAACTAGCTAACCTAACCTGACAAGGTGAATAGCTTAAAGAAGACATATAGCTGGGTTTGTTATAAGGGGGCCTAATAAGTTAAGGGGTATAAACTTTTAAAAACTGCACAGTCAGCCGTCAATTTAGCTAATCTAACTTATAAAGTCATCAGCAGAACTCTAGTAGTACTGTCTAACTAACATACTACTCATATGAGCATGACAGCATAGAATAACCAAATGTATTATATCGTTTATCGTTTTGGGTAACGTAACCCCAAAAAACATTATACCACATGTCATTCGTGTCGTCTTCAACCCGTTCGCGTTCGCTTTGAGAAAGTGTCACCTGTTTGGGCAATATATATACACAAACATATATATATACGTATTCAAATTGCCAGTTTGGACGACCCACGACCCTAATAGCCGGAAGTTAACGACAACAGACGGTGGCATCCTAACAATATTTCATAATGTATGCGCTAATTTATTATCTGTTGGCAAAAGTTCTACCAAACTATTTAACCATTTGACTGTTTACGCTTTTTTAGAGGGGGGTATTCAAAGGGGAGTATTACAAAGGTAGTAGTTGCTTAAAGACCGAAAGGATTGCATGTCAGTTGGTCTATAATAAAAGCGGGTAAGTATTGCTAAGTATTAATTCTAGAGAGCAAAGATAAAGCAGATTCGATTATATAAATCTCTAAGCATTATACGATATATATGATGCTAGACAAACTGTTGAAGAATCATATACGATACTGTATTTAAAATGTTTCGACAGTCTATTTATTAACCCCAAGGCGCTACTTATTTGTCCACTTACGACACTCCCAGGAGCGTGACCCTCAACCCAAGAGCTAATGCATTGGGTGGCCTATTTGGGTTAGATCTATTTATGTATTAGGCAAATTACCAGGTAATATAAAAAGTAACAAGTAAACACGCGGCTGTTATAGATGCTAGGCTGACAGATACCCAGTATAAAAGGAGGTGAAACTTTATGCTTGTCTAGGGTATATATAGTATATGTTGCTTAAACTTATGCTAGACTGTCAGATACCCAATATAAATTTGATAAAGCAAATTTTGTTGGGGTTTTCGCTCTTAAACTGAAAATTTATAAAGAAATTTTGGACTTAGTTAAAAGAAAAGTATCAAATTATGTGCGTTTTAGAAAAAGTATCAAAAAAGGGTCCTTCATGCCATCAAAGAAGTTACCACCTTGCTATAAGACCCCTTTGCTCTCTAAGTACCGAGCATTAAATTGTTACAATATTTGTACTGCTTCGACTGATAATTGAAGAGCAAACCGAATACACACACCGCTGGACAAACTGTTAATGACACCTTTAATTGGCTGACATTAGTGCTGAAAGGGAAGTGGTAGAAGACACCCCTAGTGTCTTTACTGAACCGCTTAGACGGTTAGCTTAGCAGGCTTTGTTTTAGTTGTTGGCCTAAATCAAAGCAACATACAATAAAAACATTCAAATAACTAAAACAACACGTAAAACTAAGCTTACAAAATAGAAATTGTATAAAATACTATATATATAGAAAATTTCTTACCATCATAATCTACATCATGTGTGACGAGAGTCCCATTAGCGACTGTGAACCGACTACGTTGATGATGCATCCGAATGCCTATCACATTCACTTGCCATTGTATATAATGGATATGGTGCGCATATTTCAGGATCATCCCAAGTATGTTAATGGCATAAAGGAGCAGCATATTGTAGAGATGCTTGAAAAGGAGTAAGGAGCAAAGTTATATTATTTAGTAACTGCTTATATTCAATCTTTTTACTGTAGATCCTTTGCCTGTGGCGATTTGGAGGCTCAGGTAAAGACAGCAGTTATGGATCTGTCGGCCAAGGGGTTTATACGCTATATTAACAATGGCTATCGCACATTGGGACCAATTGCCAAATTGGCCAATGCTCGCAATGTGCGACACTTTTGCGCCACCTGGCAGCGCATTGCCGAACTACAGAAGGTCAACTCGGACTTTCTCGATGGCAACAATCTGATGAGCAATCAACGTCCCAAATGCAACAGGCGTAGCTCCAATTGTTAGGGTACTCCCAAGTCTAGCAGCCCCATCCCTTTCTTTTTACATTTGTTTTTAAATTTTTATGTTTATTTGTTGTGTTTTAAGCGTTAATGGCAACACAAAACATTAGAAGACTGCAACAAAACACAGAATACTATCTCGAAATTTTGTAACCACTTTTATTATTTCAAAATTATTGTCAATAAAGGCCAAGCATGTAATGATTAGAGGTTCTACTTTGGGAAAACCATTGTTAGAGGGTGGCTCATCATCATTATGTGGGCACATAAATTATATTTTTATGTTCTCTTGCAACATATGTCAGGGGTCTCTCCTCATCCTTTTAACACTTAACCCTGTGTTTAATTCCTACATAATTATCATCTAGGGTGGCCACAGCAGGTGTTCATAATACAGATTTTTTCATGGAACTTTTAGATGAGTAAGCAGGACTTGAGACTGCTTTCGTCACTAGAGTGTTTAGAGTTCTAAGAGTTTGTTTTGTATAAAATAAAAACAATAGATTTAATAAAAAGCTTAGGCATAGTTATTTAAAATTTTTTATTTTAAGAAACTAATAGTTTGGATAAAAGGTTATTTTCGTTAGACAAGTTATACCAAATTTATGCTTCAGTATTTTAATATTTATATTGATTCTGTAATTATAGGTTTTGATTTTAAGTATGTAAACTTGCAGTTACTGTTTTTACAATAGAGCCGCACTCGAAGAAATATATGTATGTACATTTTCGTAAATTTCTGATGACCCAAGTTCATCCAGTGTACAGCACCCAGTACCCACTATTCAATACCCTTTTGTTTTTGTGCATTTAAATTGTCAACACCAGGACAGTGACAGCGACAGTGGCAGCGGCGTATTGTCATTTACGTGCAACGAGGTCCTTCTCTTGCCTGTCGCCTCGTATGCGATATGTGAATCAGGCACGCATGTGATCCTTGGCAGGTGTTATTTATTGCCTTTCTAATCGTTGCGGCATAATCTATTAGCACCCGCTGCGACGAACCTCACCGAACTTTTGAACCCGAACTCTAACCCCAAAAAATCTGAGCCAGTGCTTTTGCACATTAGGGGCAATTAGTGTTATTATTATTTTATTGTTTTAGTTTTCAAGTTTTATGACAATAATTTTCTGTTTTTTTTTTTAGCTAATAATTGTAATTGGTTGGGCGAACATTAATCAATGTACTGTGGGTGACAAAATTCAACTGCAAAGAAACTGTAATTTATTTTTAAAAAAATAACAAAAGTGTATTATTCATTTATTTATAACAAATCAAGTTGGCTGCAGTTTTAGATTTATTTGTACATTTTTAATATAAGAACTTAAAAAAACAAGTGTTTTCACATTGAAATTTGCTTCTGCTGCTGTTCTTCAAGAACTGATAACATTCAAAACTTGTTTTTAGATAACAGTTACATCAATTGATCAAGTGTTTTTCAGAAAGAAGAACATTACAATAACAGTGATGGCAACAACAACCAAGCCAACAATCGTAACGATAAGCCGTCGCCTGTTCTGATGGGAATCGGCCATTCTATATCTTGTATGCTTGATCTGTTTGTACTAAGTATTTAAAAACGAATTCAAATATAATGCAAATGCTACTATATATGTATATTTATATATTTTTGGAGCAGTTATCAAACTAAAAAGCACTTGTAAACTTCTTTCTTCTTGTTTGTATAAATCTTTTACATTGTACGTATAATTTAAACCGTATAAAAATAAAACTTGAAATTTTGTTTTCGCCAATCGCATAAAAGCAAATGGAATCTTCTTTTTTTTGTTTTTTGTCTAAAACTCAAGCTTCCAATCTAGATACCAGAGAAGTCCAAATCCTGTCAGTAAGAAAATTAGCAGACCCACAATCATGATAATGATAAATTGTTTATCCATTCTTGAAATTTCCGGCATTATGCTGCTGTTTCTTAATTAACCGCTTTATACTCGACAACAATAATAACAAAATTTTCTTAAACTATAAATTCTATAAAAATAATATTTTGAAGCGTTAAGCAAATACAACTGCAGATCTAAAAATAAAACTATGAAAATTTGTGGGTTTGAAATGTGTTTAAAAAATAAAACAAAAATTAACAGGTAGGGCTGTCATAATTCATCAACAAAGAAAATAAACTAAAGAAATGTCCGGCTTTTAAAGGATCCATCCGATAAGTCCAATTTGTTAACTATCCGTCATTCCGTGTTGCACTCTTAAACTCTATAAATAAAATTGTTAAAAAGTATAATTATGAAATACAACTAAAATGCTACTACAGCTTGATTAGACTACATCGACTACTGTTCCATTGCATCATAATAAACCATTGTTGGCTCTACGTACCCATATTCAAACATTTGATTCAAAATATCTGCACAACTATCACAACTCATAAACTTGATGCAATATTCATCTTGGATGCGATTAAGCGACACATCGAATTCGTTATTGAGTAACCGACTCTTGACAAACTCCAAACACTCGATGGTTTCTCTCGGAGATTTCAATTGTCTCGATTGCAAGCCAAGAATGCTGCAACGTATGGCACGAAACGGTTTCAAGCTTCTGACATTATTGCACTGAGCCAGCGATTGGATGCTAACCGTTTCCGTATTGCCATAGTCCACAAAGAAGATGGTAAAGATGCCATCGTTCTCTTCAGTGACCTGGGCACGATAGTAGTAGCCATCGTTGTAGAGCGCCAACACCATGTCCAACGGACGTGGATCATGTTCAAACTTGCGCTCCGTTTCGGGCACATCATTTCGACTCCAAACAAGCGGTGCTGAGTCATCCACAAGCTGTGCATACAGCTGCATGGGTGATATGATGTATGTGACCAGAATGCGTACAATGCTATCCACTTCTCCAATCGCATTCGATTCAAAGCAAGTCTCGGGCAATGCTTCAACCAACTCCCTATCCTTGGTAGCGCCATGTGGCGCAAAAGGCTGATGCAACTGCCGGCAGCTGGAACCTATGAATATTTGATGTTAGTAAAATGATTAAATAGAATCATGGGACTTAATGTCATGCCTTTAAAGCAGCCACCTGTCGTAGGATCGTAGTGCCGGCAAAGGCGCTTGTCATCCGTGGGACAAAAGCCTAGCACCGCTTTGACCGCATCACTTGTGCTGGACTCTACGTGCTCTAGCATTGCCATGTCCGATTCGCACAACTTTACAGATTGCTGCTCTTGTTGCTTCTGCTCCAACTGCTCTGTATCCTGCTGCTTATCATCCTCCAAAAGCTCCGCCTTCAAGTTCGTCTGCTCTGCATCCTGCTGCTCCTCATCCTTTGGCTCCAACTGCTGTTCATCATCCTCCAAAAGCTCCGCTAGCAAATCGATACCATCATTGTCCACTATACGCAGTCGCACTTCCTTAAAGGCAAACTCTCTCATATTGTTCACATTCCGATTGTTTATATAACATCTGATGGCTTCGGCCGGTAAAGCAGCAATCTCCTCTGGTAGTCCATAAATCACATCATCGTCATTTAGATGAATCTGTTCGCCCCAATCCGGTAAATATGCATCGTAGCCGCCGCCCTCGCTGGGTGCATTGATCAGCACACGTAGCGTCATCTTATCCTGGTCATTGTATACGGCAAAGATTTTACCAAAATCAGGCAATTGATGCAGTTTCTCCATTGCCATTTGACCCTCTAGTACATGCTTTAACGGCGTCGATTCCTCACCCCATTTGGCAACGAAAATGCAATTCTCTAATATATTAATATGCATCACAACGACCTCCATAATGCTGCCGACGTCAAATTTCGTCATGTTTTTCAACAATAGATCGTAGACCTCATTGCTTGATAATTGCTTGCCTCCCTTGGGTGATTTCGATTGCTCAGCTGAATTTTCAGTGATTTCGAGCACTGGCACTGGCTCCGGGGTTGACGTTGACTTTGGCGTAGATGCTATGCTGGATTGTTCCGTCTTCAGCTCCATTAACTGAAGCACATTCATTGTGCGCGGTTGTGGCTCCTTGTTCCTCTGGGAGGGTGAAGGCTGTACGTCCACTTCGCCCACCACAATCCCATCGAGGTTCGTGTTAATTTCTAAATTATTCTCTAGCTTTAGCTGCAGTAATTCAGGCTTATTGTCTGTTTTGACCACCTTTAAATTGCTGACTGCTGCGTTAAGATTAATATGCAAATTCAATTTGATTATCTGCTCATTCACTTTTGTAACTCTGCTTAATAAGCCATTGTGAACAGAAATTATATGGGCGTCAGCAGCATTAGCGTCAGCAACTCGAGGCCAATTCTCCGTGAGTGACATATGAACGGAGTCTACGGAACTTTTAAAATCGTTTAGGTTTCTTTTGACTTTTTCTAGATTATACTCGAATAGCGTTAAAACCGCATTAAGATCATCCAAAAAGTCCATTTTATTTAACATTGTGTTTGAGCTTTCATCGATGTCGTAGAATTTTCAAAGAACTGAAACAGATACCGGCAAAAGTTTTATGCAGTTGGCAGTGCTGTTCTATGGTGTTACATTGATAATCGATACATTAATCGAAAGCACAGGTGTAATGTTGTAATGATAAGCGCAAGCAGTTATTTTTAAAATTTAGTATTTCTTTTACGAATTTCTTAAATAAAAAAATAAGGTTACTATTCTGATGTGAATTTGTATATCTACAATATAAATAATTAATTTATATAGTTAAAATAATTCATTGGTTCCCATGAGCTAATTCAAAATGAAACTGTACAACACTTCTGCTGTGCACATTTTGTGCGTTGTTAACACTAAACCATTTGCCGCATAAAAACGCGCTTCGCACCATTTGTTTTTGTTTTGCCGAAGAATTTGGAATAAATCGTTTGATTAAAATGATTGACGATACTGTGCCACAATTTGTAAGAGTGTTTTTTTAGCTATTCTCAATAATACCACATTGATTAATGATTTCACTTGCAGGAACTGGGCGATGCACTGGCAATGCGATGCGGCAACACACTTACCGCCAGCTTTGTGCCCGGCAGCTCTAAGATAGCAATGAACGCTTTTCGGCCCATAAAATGGAGCAGTCCCGATACTCCAAGCGATACGGCTGGCGAGGATCCAGTGCTGATTTATATGGCCCAGGAGACGACGCTATACACAGAGCCACTGTTGCGTAGCTTGCTGGCGGAGGCAAGCACAACATTTGAGACGCTACAAACGCTGAGTCGGGGACCAAGTGGAGTGAAAAAGACCGCAGAGTATATAAAAATATCGCGTACATATCGCAGCATAATACGTTGCTGCCTGGAAAAATTGGAACATGCCAAGAAGATGCCAGAGGTACAGGAGGATGAGTTGAAGGAAGAACGCCATGCCGAGGCAATTGTGACCTTCTATGCCATCGAGTGCTTGTGGCATCTCTTCGAGATACTATACATGCAGCAGCAGCACAATCAGATGGTTGTGCCACAGCTGCTCGAATGGACCCGCTTCCATTATCCACACACCGAAGATCGGGCAACCGATTTACTATTAATGGCAGAAGAGGCCAGCGAATGCGACAGCTACTGGGACACTTTGAAAAAGCTGATTATGCTCGGCCAGCTGGATGTGACACGGGCCATACTCTCGCAGCATCGCAAAGCCAACCAGGCTGCCTTTCAAGCCGCCGAAGCCATACTGAAAGCGATGCCCATCTATCAGGATGGTTATGCATTGCAAAAGTTCTGCTCCCAGTGGGAGTACTGGCATGTGGATTTGGAACGCAAGCTGTCCTCACATGTATTTGCCGCCGAACCAGAGCTTGAAACACTTATGCAACTTGTCACCGGCAGCAATGAGCATTGGGATGCCGAGCTGAAAAGTTCACAGGACTGGTATGAGTATCTGCCTGGCTATCTGCTGTACACGCGTCCAACCTGCAAGCCCTTTGAGCTGCGCATAGCCGTCACCAATTGGCTGAACCGCTGGGCCAAGCTGCGTCCCAACTGGCAGATGACACAATTGAGTCGCATGGTAATGCAACTAATGGAACACGATGTTAAAATCTTCATCTACGAGGCACAGAAGCTAAACGACAGCCACTGGTTTGCCACACATCTCATTGATCTTATCCATCATGCCGGCTACCTCAAATCCTACTTCGAGCAGCACAATGTGTAGGTTTATCTGATTAGTTTAGATTTCATCACTTATTATTCCCTCCCTCTCTCTCTCCACAGTGATTTGCCTGCTCTGCGGCACTCAATGATTTTTGAGTATGGCAGCTACTTGATGACCTCCCACAATCTCTGGCAGCTAGGCATTGATTATCTCGATTGCTGTGAACATGAGGGCATAGCTGCTATTGAACTGCTCCTGCCACGCATTCCACTAAGAAATGAACGTCAGGCCTTTAAAATCATAGCGCTGGCCAAGAAGCGTGGACTGTTAAACGTGGAGCAGGATATCTGCAAGGTGCTATCGAAACGTGCCTACAATGATCAACGCTATGGCAGTGCTCTGGAGTGGGCCATACGCTCCAAGGATGTGCTGTTAGTCACAGCCATAGCTGACTTTATACTAAAGGTAATTGGTAGCTCAAGAAGATCAGATCAAAATAATATTTTAATCTATATCCATACAGCACTATTCGCATACAGGCATTATGCTATGCCAGGATGTTATCACTAGCATTGGTGCACGCATGTTTGTCTCACCACGTTTGGTTTTCCTATCCAAATACTATGAATTCTATGAGTTTTATCGCCAGCGTGATTTTCTGTCCGGCGCCGAGCTGCTCATCAATCTACTGGCATCCAAAATAACGCCAGATTAGTAAGTTGACGAAAGCATTTCGAGTTGAAGTAATTAAAATTAAACTAAATCGTACTTTTAGCTTTTGGCCATCGCTTTTGATTGATGCTTTGCCGCTGCTGGAGTCTGAGGATCCCAAAATTTTCTCCAAGGAAACGATTGCCATACTGCAGCATCTGGAAATGGAGCTGGTGCCGTTGATAGAGCGCAATAAACGGAATACTGCCAAATTTACAAATGTAACTAAACAACATGCAGTCCAAACGTAAAGAATTACCAGTTAACAATTTATTTAATCTTGCAGCAAACTTCCAAGACCGTCTTCAAGGACTATCGCGTGGAGAATGTCGAGGAGATTTTGGATTTGATGCGTCTGGCTTGTGCCCGCAATCTGGCGAGAGCCTTGATCATTGAGAATACAGCGCCCACAACATAGGATCTGGAAATCAGTTTTATGTTTCATAGTGTAATTTATTGTGTGTATTTACGCATTTTTCTCCAATACAATCCGTAATCGCATTGTCTGATTTTTAAACTTGTTGATTTTTTGTTTTTGTGCCTCTTTGTCTGCTATATCGTTTATATATATTATTATATATTTATATGATTTATTATTTATTGTTTATTGTAAGTACCAACAACTCGCTACTTGACTGGATCTCAGCTGCCCGTATATATAATTTTTGTGACTAAAAGTTACTTTTTTTTTTTTTTGTTTAGCTTAATGCAACACAAATCGAAGCAATTTTAGTTTGTATCTTTACAAAATCGTTAACTGGCAAGGCAAACAAACAGAATAAACAGAATCAAGTACTTAAGTCACATATAAATTTAAAAACTTAAACGAAATTATAAAACTAAAATGTACTATAATTAAATACAAGTGTAATGTAATGTATGTATATCTGGATTACATATATTTATATGTTTGTAGCTGCACAAAGTTTATTATGGTTGCATGCACCTAAGAACTAACAAACAACGCACAGAGCACAATGGAGTAGTACAATAAGTAGTAGATACTATATATATATATATATATATATAGGGATATATATCGTTTCTATCATTATGAGAATCGCACGGCCTTGTACAAATGTTTTTTTTTATTTGTTGCTTTCATTCCCTCTAAACACTACACACGGAACTACGGCGGATGGGGGGAAAAGCACAATAATTGAATAACTCTAAAACAAAACACACATTAAAATATATGAGGCAGAACTTTAAAAGTTATTTTAAACGCCTTAAACTCAGTAGGGTGCAGAGGGGTAGGGGTAGGGGGCAGGAATACAAAGGGAAATGCTTTTTGACTGTCTGAGTTTTGGCATAATCAAGTTTGGTAGGAAACTTAAGCAAGATTCCTCTCAATTCGTTTTTACGGCCAATTAGAATATGTGGAGCTATATTCGATTTTGAGTATTTGTCGCATTTGCTATATCTGCTACCATATGGTATATAATACGCATACTATATATATGTTGTATAAATCGAAGGGTTGTCTGTCTAAAGGATTTCTTCTTCTAATTGTGTTTCGCCGTTGTAGTTGCAGTCGCTGCTGCCGCTGCACTCGTTGAGGATGCGGTTGTTGTTGTTGTGGCGGTGGCAGCCACAGCAGCGGTTGCTGCCGCCGCTGCCGCTGCAATGGCTGTGGCAGCTGCACTGCCGCTGGTTATGGAGCCGAGTCGAGACAAGGATGGCTCCCGTTTGGGTGGTACTATTGGCTTGGTCGGTATGGGTGGCGGTGCACCGCGTGCCCCGGCCGGTGGCACGGTAACTGGTGGCACAGCAATCGGCACTGGGTGCGGATGTGGATGCGGCAGTGTGACGGTCTGATCCAAAGCAGCTGCCGCCGCCAATGCTGCATACTTGCCACCCGGTGCCCGTTGTATGGTCGCTGTGGGCTGCATTTTGGCCGGCGATGGAGCTGTGGCAACAATAACGGCCGACACAGCTGCCACCGGCTGTTGGACACCAGCGGCGGCGGCATCAGTTGTTGTGCTTGCTACGGCACTGCTCATGCCGCTGCTGCTGCTGCTGCTATTGTGAGATAAAGGAGCTGCTGACGGTGCACTGGCCGTGCCCGTTGGAGCGGTGGCAACACTCCGTATATTCTGGCCGGGCACTATGGAGCGTGCTATGCCAGTTTGGGGTCCGGAAACCGGCATGCTGCTCACTGTGGCGGTTGGTTGCACTATCTTCGCAATGTTGGCCATGGGCGGGGCACATGCATCCTCTGCGAGAGAGAGAGAGAAAGAAAGGAGTGTTAAACGAATTGATTAATGCAAAATGCTTAATAACAAATAAAAGATATAGCAAATCTACTTAGTGTCGGTCAGTAAATGAGTCAGTGAGGACTACGAGCAGAGCTGTTAAAAAATGCATTCGAATATAAAATGGAAATGGTTTTAATGGTTTTAAAACCATTTCCATTTTATATTCGAATGCTTTTTTTAACAGCTCTGACAACAAGCTGTCTTTAGAAAAATTTAAAGGACAAATCAACAGATTAAACTCTAAGCTAAGTTGCTGGCGTGTTCCTAAGACTAACTGATGGTCTATGTGGTGTGTGCTTAAGGTGCTTTCGTCACAAGTAGTAAGCAGTAGAATACAGTTAAGAAGAGTAGTAACAAAAATCACCTTTTGCTAACAAAATATTTCATCTTTGAGAAATCCAAAAAATTAAATAAAAATAGAAAACTCAAAATTAATAGAGATTCAAAAACAAAGTGTGTGGCAACTGGAGTTGGAAATGGAGAATAGCCAAATCAACTTACCACTAAACTGACGCGCTTTGGTGGCAGCTGCCACTGCTGCGGCAGTGGAGCCAGTGGCCACCGCTTGTTGTTGCTGCTGCTGTTGCTGCTGCTTCTTTAGAGCCTCGTGCTCGCCACGCAAAGCATTGAGCTCCAGCTCCAGCTCCTTGACACTATATAGCAAACAAAAAGTGAAACGATTATACAGATGTAAGAGTAGGGAAGGAATTAATAGTCAACACACCGCAGCTCTTCCTTGGCCAATTTGGCCATTAAAGCTTTACGCTCCAATTCCATGGACTGCGTTTGCTTCTCCAGTTCCTCCTCCATGCGTAGCGACTTTTTGCTCTCCTCCTCTAAGCCCTCGGCTATGGTATCTGAGCGCTGCTTTTCCTCGGCCAGTATTTGAGCTAGATCCTCGGAACGTTTGCCTGACAAAAGAGAGAGATGGAGAGAGATCAGTTTCAGTTGGGTTACCTTCCTGGTATGGCAACTTACCCTCCTCTATATACTTCATTAGAATCTTTTTACGCTCTGCGATAAGCAGCAACACAATTTGCTTCTGCCGATTGCGCTCGTACTCTAGTGTTTCCTGCAGCTTCTTGAGATCCTTCTCCATGCTGGCGACCTGCGCATGCTCCGCTTCGAGTTGCTGTCGCAGCTTGGTGCGTTCCATTTCGAGGCCATAGGTTATATCATCACCCTGTGCCGTATCGTGCTCATGCTTACGCCTCTCCTCCTCCAGCTGCTGCAGCATCCGCTGATTGTTCTCCAGCGATTCGGTTAGAATGTTCACCATTCGGACATGGGTGCCGCGTTGCTTGCTAACCATTTGATACTGTTGCTCCATCTGCTGCTCAATGATCTGGCGCACCTCCATCTCAGCCTGAGCGGCCTGTGTGGAAGACTCCCGCGATATTAGATTGCCATTTAGGGCGATCTTGTCACGAAATAGCGATGCATACGGATCATTTGGTTGCACTCGCTTCGTTCGCAGCTGTGTTATTAGTTGTTTGACGCGCTCATTGCGTAGCGCTGCAATGCAGACATCGCGTGCCTGCAGCTCACCCTCCAGATAGTACAGCATCTTCACCAGCTCACTGTGTGGCAGCTCCATGCGTCCGTTTCCCACTGGCTGCTGCTGCTGTTGTTGTTGTTGTTGGAGCTTTTGGCCTGCGCCGGGTTTCATGGTTTGAAATTCATGTGTGGCACTGATGCCGTCAGCGCTGCAAGCAGCAGTTGTTGCCGATGCCGTCGACGTTGCGTCCAGCTCTTGCTCGACTCCGGCTGCATTATTACTGGAGATTTGCTCCATTATCCTGGCGTGTCTCTTTAAAGCATACAACAAATCACTGTTAATGCTTATTTATACTGTACACCTAATTATTGCACTTTTAGCTACTTTATTGCGCTATTTAAATAACATTTTAATAGCCGTAATTTGCTTAAAAACGCTTAATTCTATGCCATCAAATTCTTTGTTGCCGTGAAAAATTGGGTACTTTTTGTTCGAGATGGCAAACACAAAACATCGCCAAGTATCGAAAGTTACTCAACGATAAGTGCGCAAAGCAAACGCACAAATAGCTCATCAGTATATTTACTCCACACTTAACGAAACCCACAACTCCACACGCAAGAACTTGACGAAACTTTTGAATTTTAAACAGCAAATTTTGATTTATTTTGGCGGTTAAATAATAAATGTACATTATTTTCGAAAAACAAATGGTTTACCAGTATTGTAGGCCAAAGAATTGCGTATGCGCTTGCCCACCAAGCGATCGGCCAGCGGTATTAGCGCCGGTTTGCGCACATAAATGCCAGCTGCCTGCGGCGTCCAAATACGCCAAACACTTTCCGCGTTATCGTCCAACTGGAGTCCAATCCAGCCGGCGGAGCTAAGAGTTATATCACAATTTAGTTGCCTTTCAGCAGGTTTTGTGCTGCTGCTATTACTGCTGTGCACCACAATGTCTTGTTTGAGGCACTGTAAGCCTGGCCAGCGCTGCAAACGCGTCTCATCCCCGCCAGCCGTGGGCACAGCTAGCAGTGGTGTGCCCAGATAGCTTCTATAAACCTGCTCTGCTTGCGTTGTATCTGTGATTAGCACTGGCAGCGTATCCACCGCAAAGACAAACACTTTCACCCAATCACTGCTGCAGTGCAGCAAATCCACGCGTGCCAAACCACCCAAAAATAGCGACATATTTGTGGACAGACGCAGCGCACGTGGCTGCAACATTTTGTGGGGTTGCATCAGTAGCAACTCCTCGGTGGTCAGTAGTGGCGTTATCTGATCCGGCTGCATTACGCCGGGTGTATCGTAGACCCATTTTGCCTTACGATACTCCTCCCTCCGTTCGTTGAGCGTTGTTATGGGCTGTGTGCCCGTTGACATGGCAAAGGCATCATCCACATCTGTGCGCTGCTCGAAAGTTCTGCCCACATGTCCAATAAGTTGCGCTGCCGTAGTCATTCCCGTCTCCTTGGCCTGATCCCGACGCAGCTGCTCCAGCGCTGCACGCTGTGCTCGCTCCGAGAAGAGGCGCTTAAAACGCTGATAGACACGCACATCGGAGGGCCGATAGATGGGAAACTTGAGCATTTGTAGCGTTGTGCCTGGCCAGGCACATGTCGTGGCCTTGCGAACTAGTTCAGTGGCTTCAGGACGGCAGTAATCCGAGTTGAGCAGTATGTTGAACAGTGTGCTCTTGCCCACATTGGTACAGCCCAGCAAGTAGACATCGCCTTTGTATTGCCACTGCTTGTGCAGCTGGGTGATCAGCTCCTCAATGCCGTAACCCGTCTTGGCGGATATCAGACTGACATTCTTAATGTTTAGGGCATCGAAGCCGCCGTGCTGGATGAACTGTTCCTTGAGGCAATGCTTGATGTGGTTAAGATAGCCGTTGGAGTCCCGAGGCAGCAGATCCACCTTGTTGCCCACCAGAAATACGGGTCGCTTCGAACCCAGCACTTGCTGCATGCCTGGCCAAATGGAACTGGGCACGTCCAGCAGATCCACAATGATTACAGCTAGCGCAAACTTATCCTGAATGCGGGATATGGTTTCCACATACGCCGACGGCGGCACCTCCACATCCAGTGCTATGTTGTAGTGCTGCAGGAAGTGACAACGCTGGCACGTGATCGTCTGCAGTTCCCGCTCCGTGCGTCCCTTTTTAACAAATACCAATTGTTATGTAAATAGTAATAAAATATAATAAACATGTGAAATACCTTGAAGATTTCACTGGGTATGTAGCCGGGCATGGCACTGCTGGCGCAATGCAGATGTGCCCCACAGCCGTTGCAAGGCACCGTTGATGGTGGCACCTGTGCATCCGGTGTTCCCTGCTTGGAGTCAATAAGACCAACGGATTCATCATCGCCGCCCTCATAGAACTCATAGTCCTCCATCCAATTACTGGGATATGCAGCTGGTTTTGGTTTGGTCTTGCTCTCAATCTCCAGCAATACATCTAGCGGGGGAAACACAATGGAATTTCTTTCACGAATCTTGCCGTGCGGCATGCAATTGTACTCGAGAAAGGAGCTGTAGTGCACATGGTCGTAGTTAGTGTAGCGTTGACGTGCCGCCTCCCAGGCCCGTTGGCGGAAACTCGGATTTTCATTTGCTGTCGTGTTTTGTAGTCTTTTGCATTGATAAAACAAATTTCCATTCAATCTTCTTGTGAGGCACGATATTTTTAACATTTTTGGTGGACTAGCAGCAGCATACGAACACAGTCTGATTGCTATGACACTGCGGCAAGCGAAAAACAGTGCTGTTAAATATTCAAACAGATGGCGTTGGTGTTGGGCAACGTGACGATAAAAGCAAAAAACACTCGTCAGAAAAGAGAAAAAAGAAAGCAGCAAAGCAAGCATTAGCGAAAGCAGAGCGTGTACAGAAGGTGAGTGAGTGCGTGCTAAAAAAGCGTGTATGTATTCAATTCAAACCAAAGAAAATACATGGAAAAACGTGGACAAAGCATATACAAAATGCACTTGCAATAATCATTATTCAATTCCACAATGTACGCATTGGTAAAAGTGCAGAGTACAAGCCAAATTGTGATTAGGAAAGTGTAGAAGAAAAAAAAAGAGACACAAGTGTATGTGAGCGCGTGTGTCTGTGTCTGTGTGTGTGTGTGCGCTCGTCGTGTATATGAAACAAAGTAAAACGAAGCGCGACCTAATTTTAAACTGTATATTACAATAAAGTTCGCATAAATAAATACAAATATGCAATAGAAATAAACGACAAACAACGTGCGGCAGGCCGACGAAAATTACCAATGCAAAGAAAATCCGAACATTTGTTGTTGTGGCATGCCACGAAGAGTTGCCGCCGCCGCCACCGCCGTCGTCGCTGTTGTCGTTCCTTTCCCGTTGCCTTTGCGTTCGCCGCCATTGTCTAGGCAGCAGCAGCAGAGCCGCAGCAGCAGCAGCAGCAACGACTCTCGCACATTTCTTCTATGAATTTTGAGTAGTTCGTTGTCGTTCCTTCGCTCTTTCTTGTTGTTGTGAGCGCCATGTTGAGTAATACACGACAACAACAACAATATACATTTGCGAGAGCGGCACATCAATTTTTTGTGAGTGTTGCAACTTTCATTCGAACTCAACTCGTTTCAAATGTTGTTGTTGTTGCTCTTTGTTGTTTGCTCTCATGCGCTCTCCCTCTAAAGAGCTCTGCTAGAGCTTCGGCACTCATTTTTCTTCTCTGTTGTTGTCTTTCCTCAAACTAAAAAACTGGTATTTTCTTAATGCAGACATAAACATACCTACATACATACAATCTCTACACACGAATGCAATTGTGGGTGTTTGAAAGAACAAGGCACTAAAAATAAAAAAATTAAAAATCAATAATCAAGCAATAGTAATGTGAAATTAGACAATTTCAACATCACTTAACAACTCTTTTCTTATTGCCTTTTAACTAGTGCAAGTGAGATAGTAGCATTTTGTAAAAACACACGCACACCAATGCAATTAAAATTTCCAGCAAATGTCTGCTCGTCGCTGTCGTCGTTGTTGTTGTTGTTTTTGTTGCTGTAATGTAATTGCGAAATCATAACGGCAGTTGAAAGTTGAGAGCCAAGAGTAAGAGTGTGTATTGTGCATTTGTGCTTGTGAGTGCGATATAAACGTTTGCATGTGTTCGTTTGTTTGTGTGATCCGTTGCTGTAAAGTTTAATGCTTAGACGAAGTTTGTACTCGCTACTCTCTGTGTCTGCCAGCATTTCCTTAGGGCCGCCCACACATACAGCCGGCGGCGCAAGTGTAGCGCATATGGTATCGTCACCGTGCTGGTTCCAACGGCTGTCGTCGCAACCGCACAACACATGTTGTCTGCACAGTGGAGCAAATACTTAAGTTAGTTGTGTGGAGAAAGTGTGAAATAAAATCAAAAGCTTAAAGTTAATTAATTATTACAAGTGTTTGAGACTAGATTTTGCTTGTTAGTACACAAGTTTAAAATAATTAATTAAATTTAAACAAATTTGTGTAACTCAAGACACTGTCGATGTTTCTCGAAAAAACTATCGTCTACTATCGATGATGGTGCCACCACTTCTAGTACACACTGTGCGCGCGTCAGCAACTTAAAATTCAAATAAGCACAACGCAAATGACTAAAATGCAGAAATTGCCTTGAAAAGTGAAAGGCATTCGCATTCAATGTGAGCGCACAAAAGCGAGTAGCAGTATTAGTCAGAGAGTCAGTCTCAGCTTCAGCCTCAGTCTTTGATATTTTGTTTAACCTTTGTCGCTCTTTTTTCTCTGCCAGCAGCAGCAGCAGCTTTGCCCATTTGACATTTTCCAACACCAGTCAACACTTTATACATTCCATGCCCGACCGCCGTTGCATATTGCGGCTGCGCAAAGCACTTTTTATTTCTCTGCATTTTGCAATTGTATAGAATGTTTTAGGCTGTGAGTCGATGTCGATGTCGGTTGTGCAACGGTTAATACTCTGCCAGCGATAGCGTCAGCGCAGCAGCAGCAGGCAGCAGCGACTCTTTCGCAATTTGCAAGTTTTTGCGCTCTCACGACGTTCGCACTCCAAAAAGCGCGGCTTTGTGCTTTTTTTTTTTTGTTTTGTAATTTTTTACACACAACAAAAACATTTCGCCAAGTTTGTGCTTATTTCGTTTTACTGTGTCACGTTTTCGGTTTTTAATTTATTTTCCACTATTTAATTTCTTTTATTTTGCAGATAACAACAATTTAAAATAAAGTTTAAAGAGCATTTCTCAACTGGACAATTTGTTTTGGCCGCGCATCTAAATTACTTTTCTGCCTATAGAAACCAGAGCACACAGTGAGCGCGCGTTTGTCTTAAAACGCTCTCTCCCAGCCCAAAAAAAAAAACAAAAAGAACCAAAAACAAAAGAAGGGAAAATCAGCTGAAGAACAGACTTTAAAGCTTCTACATGATGTCGTCGGACCAACAGTTCTTTCTAAAATGGAACGATTTTCAAACAAATATGGTCACCTCGTTCCGTCACTTGCGTGATGAGAAAAGTTTCACAGACGTAAGTACTATATAAAGATCAGTGCTTAGAAACCAACTCTATAAGAAACACAAAATGTGTAGCTACCTGAATAACTGACCATCATACAGTTTTTTTTTTCCTCTTTTTGCTTTGACCTTTGTGTTGTGAGTTGGTCGTAGGTTTTAAGCCGTGTTGATTTGGAGAGGGTTCATATGTAATATAACACATTTTGGTAATGATTTCCATTCTGTTTTTCTACAGGTAACACTCGCTTGCGAAGGCCAAACCTGCAAAGCACACAAAATGGTGCTCTCCGCTTGCAGTCCCTACTTTAAAGCGCTACTGGAGGTAAGTTTTTTTTTTAACAAATACTCATGCAACAATTGTTAACTTTGTTTCTTATTGTTTTATAGGAGAATCCCTCAAAGCATCCCATCATCATACTGAAAGATGTGTCCTACATTCACCTGCAGGCAATACTGGAGTTTATGTACGCCGGCGAAGTGAATGTATCGCAAGAACAGTTGCCGGCATTTCTCAAAACCGCCGATAGACTTAAAGTGAAAGGTCTGGCAGAGACACCTAGTTCTATAAAGCGGGAGGGTTGATGGTAATCACAAAGAAAAAACAAAATAAACAAAAATAATAATGAAACACCCAACAAAATAATACTAATAAAACACATAACACACACACACAAACACAAACACAACTATAAGAAACTTATGTATGCAAGCAAGAAAACAAAAAACAAAAACAAAACGAAACAAATAACAAAATTCCAATATAAAAAACGACATTTGAGGAGAAACTCAACACTCATCACTCAACACACTACACAACACTCAACAAATTCATATGCAGACAAAAGCTAAAATATATACGAGAGTTCAAAAGCAGCAAATGTAACGATTACGATTTTACGATTACCCCACATCCCCCCCCTCCCAACGGACACTTTAGACACAAACAACAAAACAATTGCAATATTTATGGAAAAACTAAAAAACTGTCGTTGATCCCTTGATTTTTGAACACTTACTTGATTTGTATCGTATTTTTAATTTCATCATAAAATAGTTTGTAGCATATTATTATAATAAATAAAATAAAATAAAATAAAACAAAAAACAAATACACACAACAACTACAACAACAACAAACACACTGTATAAAGGGCAAGAAAAAAAGAATTATATATAACAAACCCAAACAAACATAATAAACAAAGCACTTTTGTAAAGTAATTAAAAAGAGAGTTCATAAACGAAAATAAAAATACATAGAAATCTAATGATATACATAATAATGATATAGTGTGAAACGTTACAAGCAAAAAAAGGAATACAACCGCAAAATAACCGCGAAAAACCAACAAAAAAACACACATTCAGTTAGTTTTTAAGTCACTAACTAAACACACACACACCAACACACACTCAGAGACAACAGAACTACAAAAGATTTAAATAATTACAACTGAGAAAACTGAAATTTTTAAGTACTTTCAAGTTTCAACTGTTTTGAAATATATATATTTCAATTTTCATCCAACATAAACACAATAAAAAAAAATAAAGCAGATTTTCATGTGAAGCTATCAATTCTACTTAGTTTTTTAAAGATAGTGATGAAAATTCAAAATAAAAATTAAAAAAAAAAAAACAAAAAACGAATGAAAGGAGCAAGAAAAACGATACTTGAATATTATTACATAAAAGTAAAATATTTATATGTATGTATATGTATACATGTGAGCATAGATTTAAATAATTACGATATAAAAATAAACAGAATAATTCCAAAAAAAAAAAACATATATATGTTTCTATATGATGTATATCGATCGTGTACTTTTGTGATTTTATTGTTAATAGACTGAAATTCAATTTCAGATTTCATATATGTATATTTCGAAATTGTGCTAATATTTTTTTATTTGATTTGCAGCAGAAGTGAACTTTATAATATTGCAATTTCGTTAGCATTTTTTTCTTGTTGTTTTTAAAAAAAGTTTAGTTTAAACTTATATGTGTATATTAAGCTAAGTGAGTGTATATATATATCTGTATATACATATATCGATTTAATTGTTAAAACAATACGAATTGCGCGTATTCAGTTCGAAGGGATCGGTGCGCATCTTTTCCTGATTCACTTCCACGTAGCGTGCCACATCCGCAACGAGATTGGGTCGCTGCTCGGGATTTGGAGCACATGGTGACCAGATTTTAATATCATGATCGATGCCACTGGTGGCTAGCATACAGATACTTGGGTGGGGTTGAACGCAGTTCACAATGGCACTGTCCGCCCGATAGACAGCACGAATTTTGGCCGTATCACCATCCCAGATGTAAAAGTTGCCATCATCGGAGCCAGCGACAATGAATTCACCATTGACACCCAAATAGTTGGCCTCCTTGATGTCCGTGGTGATGTTGCAGTGTCCCACATAGCGTTGCTTGTAATCCTTGGATCGCTGCCGCAACGCATACTCATCCTCGGTCAGTCGCAAATAGCTTAAGCCGCTGCCGTCCATTAGCACACGCTCCCCGTCCGTGGGCTGCGACAACTCATGAGGTTGGTGCTCCTGTTGGTGCTCCTGCTGCTGCTGTTGCTGTCGTCGATTCTCTCGTATATCCTTGTGCAGCATAAGCACACCATGATTGTTGGCAAAGCTAGGAAACCGTTGTATCAGCTCCTGCAGACACTTGTCCGCCTCCAGCGGCCGATGCAGTTCGAGCAGCGCACGCGCCAAACGAAAATGTGCCTTCACATAGGTTGGATCCAGGCGCAAGGCCTCGTGGCAATCCCGCAGTGCCGCATAGATATCACCAAACCAACCGCGACGCATTAAAGCTGTGGCACGATTCAAGTAGAGCACCTCACCCTTTGGATACTCGGCCAAGGCAGCAGAGTATTCATCCACAGCTGCCAGCAGTTTGCCATTCTCCAGATGCTCATTGCCCAGCTTCTTGTGCTGCTCAATGCTGCTGGGCAGCGCACGACGTTTCTGCTCCTTTCTGTAGGCCTTTACGGACGCCGACTTGGCTGCTTGGCTGGTTTCCTCCGTTTCCGTTTCCGCATCCACCTCCATGGGCGGCGATGGCGCTGCTGTATACTCAGGCAGTTCATAGAATATAGGCGTTGTGGCATTGTTAAGATCATAGCGATAGATATGTTCACAGCCCATATTGACCAGTAGCTCCGTGGCATTATATTCATTAAAGGTGAGATACGTGACAGTGCGAGATTCATGCACAATATTGCGACTAAGGTTCTTCACAATCTGTCCCGGCGCGTAGTAGGCCACACAGCTGCTAGCTGCAAAACGGAGAGAGAGAGAGAGAGAGATTAGGCTGAGGATTAGCAGAGTTAATAGGAATTCTTACTTTCGTCGGGCAGCATGCGGCGATCAAAGATGCGCGCATAGGGATCGTTGGCACCCACGGCCAGATATTCAGTACGCCGCGGATTGATGGCCAAGCACTTGGCCTCCGTGGTGGCTTCCACCTGACTGCTGAGGCTTAAGAGTCTAACACCACCACTACCACTACCCGATTGCTGCTCCTCGGCGCTGCGACACTGATGTGGCTCTCGCATATCCAGTTGGAGTATGCTGCCATCCTCGCCGGCGGACCAGAAGATGTGCGGTGAGTCTGGTGCTGTGGCCAAGCGTTTCGCACGCATCGTATGACAATTGCAGGTAAAGAGCGTTTCGTTGCCATGATTAATATCATAGACATAGATGAACTTATCCGCGCCACAGGTGGCCACAATGCTATTGTTGTGCCGTGGCAGAAACTTAACCGAGAATATGTTGCCCAAGTGCTTGGTGTGAATCGTTTGGATGCGACGCTTGCGAAATGGATCCCATATAATCACTTTGTAATCATCGGAACCGGAGGCGAGCAGCAGACCATCGTTGGTCCACTCTAAACAATTGACGCAACCCTCGTGACCTTGAAGCAGTGTCTCCTGCTCCAAACGATCCACGTATGCCGGTGAGGCCTGCAGGCGGCGTCGCAGCTGAGCATCGGCAGCGCAGCCGAATTGTTGACGCTGCCAGTGCAGCGAGCTGGCATTCAATGGCGTCCGCTGCTCGCCGCTTTCGTGGCGTTGATAACGCGAACTCGAATACTTGGTGCGCGCTTGGAGCAGCAGTTCATCGTTCGACATTATCTGCGAAGTGGTAAAGCGGCCAATTGGATTATGAAACGTGCACAATTTGTAGTGTTACATATTTTGTTATTGCTTTACATTTGCCTTTACTGTTCCGTTCCGTTCCGTTCCGTACGGTTCGCCTACAATTGCCCCGTTAGTTTCACCCAACACACTCGCTCGCTCGCCTGCTGTGTTGTGTGTTGTATTTTTATGTGTGTTTTCTTTTTGGTCTTGTTCGTTTATCTTGCTTTAAATTTTGTTTCGCTCTGCGTGGCCCATACACGTCGCAATCAGGTGTGCAATTCGCATTGCTACTGTATGGTTTCTCTGCTCTGCATCTTTAGATACGTTCAACATTTTCAGTGGCAGTGCGAATTAATTTTAATCGTGATACGTAAATCATACACAATACCAACAAACAAGAACAAAAGCAACAACAATTTGGCACACCGTTTTGAAGGCGCCGTGTGGGAGCTGCATTAGAGATGGCCCATCGGTCTGCTTGCCAGCCCCAAAATATCGATAAGTATTTAGTACGAAAATGTCACAAAAAGCATACATTTACTTGTTGTTTGTTAAACAATTGTCGAAATTGTCTGCTGGCAGCAAACAATCACCGGTTTTTAGCCACCGACTAAGCCACACAAGCACTTCGATTGACAGCACTTGCTTAATCGATAGCATTTCGATATGCTGAAGACTGTGTAGGCGCATCGCTAATAATAATCAATAAACAGTGCAATTTGGGACAGCAATATAGCAATTTGGTTTTTTGTTCACGAATTAAAGGTGCATAAATTGTAGGCAAAGTGTGTGTTTTGCTAGCAGCGTCGGTGAGTGAAAAACATGTCCAACGAAAAAGTGGACGAGTGTGAAAAGCAACAGAAAGTGGAGCAGGCAAAACAGACGACAACAAACAGTGAATCGTCACCGCCGCCGCCTCCGGACGATGATGATGATGATTCCGAATCAGATGAGTATCAATCGGCGGGCGAGGGTGATAATGATGACGATGACGATAACAATACAACAGCAGCAGCAGTACCACCTAAAGAGAGAATAACAACAACACCTGCTGCAGCAGCAGCAGCAGCTGCACCTAAAACAACAACAACAGAACCTGCCCCATTGCCAGATGATTGCGTTGAGTATCCAATGCATCGCAGCGTATTTGAGAATGATATACGAACGTTGCAGCGTCGCCTGCTGTTACGCACTGCCGCCACGGAACTGGCAACAAGGGATAGGCATGGCAATACACCGTTACATTTGGCCGTTATGCTGGGCCGCCATTGCTGTGTGCGTTTGTTGTTGGCCCACAATGCACCCGTAAAGGTGAAGAACAACGATGGCTGGTCACCGCTAGCGGAGGCCATTAGTTATGGCCACCGCCAGACGATAACCCAATTGCTGCGCATGCTGAAGCTGCAGTCACGCGAACACATGGAGAGTCGACGCGAACGTTTGGTGGATGCACTGCGTCAGATGCAGGACTTTTATATGGAGTTCAAGTGGGATTTTCAATCGTGGCTGCCGTTGGTCTCACGCATTCTGCCCTCGGACATCTGTCGGCTGTACAAATGTGGCGCCTCGCTGCGTCTGGACACCACACTGGTGGACTTTAATGATATGCGCTGGGATCGTGGTGATATCTCGTTTCTGTTTCGCGGTGAGGCGCCACCAAATGAGTCACTGGTGCTGCTGGACAATGAACAGCAGTGCTATCAGCGTTTGCGCTACGAGGAGTCCGACATGGAGGATGAGGTGGATGTGCTTATGTCCACCGATATACTGGCCACCCAAATGTCCACCAAGACCATACAGTTTGCGCGTGCCCAACGCGGCTGGCTATTTAGGGCGAATCGCAAGGAACTAATTGGCGGACAGTATCAGTGTGAGGTGTATACCATACAGGGATTAGTGCTGAAGCAGCGCAAGCGACGCGAGCATCTGTCCCATGAGGATTTGCAAAAGAATCGCGCAATTGTCGAGACAATCACCAAAGGGAGTAGTGGAGGCGGAGGAGGAGGCGCGGGCGGTATACAGTTGGATGCTGCTGCCACCACACCAACTGGCAGCAATCTAACGTTGCCGGAACTGCCGCGTCGCAGTTCGCTGCAGCCGCCAGCAGCCACCACTGTGACCTGGTCGGAGTATCTGGAGGCACCCGTGGGCAAATGTCCACAATTGGGACGCACTCCGGTGCACAAGCAGTCCAATAAGACGCTACGTGCCACGGTTGCCATGAGTGCAGACTTTCCACTGAGTGTGGACATGCTGCTGGATGTGCTGGAAGTGGTGGCACCTCTCAAGCATATCAACAAATTACGGGAGTTTGTTACACTTAAATTGCCAACGGGTTTTCCCGTTAAAATTGAAATACCCGTATTGCATACGGTTACGGCCAAGGTGACATTTCAAAAGTTTGAATTTCGGGATAATATACCGGCGAAACTGTTTGAGATACCCTCGCACTATTGGGAGGATGTGCGACGTTTCCAGGACTTATGACCTAGCGATGAATCATCGTCATCCTCCACATCCACAGCTGCCAATACGCCCAGCAGTGGTGCCGCTAAGCAGATCGATTTGAATCGCAACAGCAACGGCAGCAGCAGCAGCAATCGTTCCTCCCTCAAGGACTTTGATTAAGTCCCCCCCACCTCCCACTTGCCACTTCACTACCCCGCTCTTGCTTCCGCATACCAAAATTATCAATCTTCTGAAATTATCAACGTGTCCCAAAACTGTTTCCTGTGTTGTCCATTAAAAAAAAAACAGAAAAGAAAAGAAAAAACATAAACAAATTGCAACGCTCGCTAAATTGCAATTTTCGAGCATAAAGTTTAAATTTGTTATGGACACGAGTGTAAAATTAGCTAAAGTTTAAGTAAGAAACAAAACAAATTCCAAGCGGCATTAACTGTATTTGCATATGAATTGTATTGTATTTTAGAAAAGAGAAACATTCATAAATTAATTGATGTATGTATTTATTGTTGCTGTACTTATATACAAAGCATATGCTTAGTTTTAGTTAAATCATCTAATCTAAACATGATTCACTTTTCCATTATCTCTGGTCCGATGATTGGTACGTTGATTCAGTTTTGGTCAACACAGTTTGCACTTAACTAAAAATATATACACTACACTACACTACACTACACTACACTGTACTAACTGCTAAATCAAAATGTAGCCTATGCAATAATCTGTTGTTGATTCTTATCGGTTTGTCTTTAATTTGTACATTTTTATTTTTATTAGACACAACAAAGTTGTACGCAATTGTAAATTAATTTTAAAGTATTTAGTGCAATTTTTTTAATAATTGTTTATTAGCTAAACTAAAAACACACACATATTGGCTGTATTTGAAAAAAAAAAACAAAAGAATTTTAATTCAACATGCCACTTGTATGCTCTTTTATTTTTGTGTACTGTACTGTATCGTATCTTAGTCTAAATAAACCATATATCATTTGTCACAAAACAAAAACAAAAAACAAGCAAAAGTAAGGAAAGAGTATATGAACAAGTTTACTTAGTAATATAGCTATTGTTTAAGTTATTTATATACGCATAACGATAAACAAAACGTCCGTAAACCGTTTCCTAAGCAATTTCCACAAAACAAAAAAAGTATTTTACAAGATGATCACAAAAATAAAACAAATAAAAAACTAAAGAAAGTTAAACAAATTAAATTGTAAACAATTAGTGATTGCAATTTGTATTCAGCATTTATGTTCATTGTGTACTTTTAAGCTGCATTTATTTATGTTCATTTATTTGGTTCACTAACTAAAATAATTATATTTCATTGCTTAACAAGCAAATGTGCACAATATCAATATATATATATATTATTACTTATTAGTAAGAAATAACTTGATGTAAACACACAACTAAACAGCAAAACCATAATAAAAACCAATGGAAACCCAATATAATAACACACAGAAGAACACAATCAATGTCAATAGTTATATATACATATATATTTATACATACCTGTAAACTGTAAAATGAGATCAAAAGTAATAAAACGGTTTTGTCTAAATCAGTCAATTGTTCTCATTTAAATAATGCGCTCAACTGGTGTTGCACAACACTGCTAGATTTGTAGTGGCCAATTTTAATGCGTATCGATACTATGTAGTTATCGATTATCTTGCTAGTTGTCATTGTGCCGATTATTAGGTTCCAGCTAACTAGTTCGTTCCGATGAACTAGTTCCGCGCATAGACACACACAACGTTCCGTACACACATATATTTACTTTAATTTACATTTGCACTAAGAACTCATCAATAAAAAAAAGGACACCAATATGATTGTTTCACGACTGGCAAATCCACTGAACGTAGCACTGCAGCAATTTGCACGACACTCGGCACGTAGTGAAATCAAAGTACACAGTCGCCAAATGTCTGGCGTACATTATCGCAGCGGTGCGCTGAAACCAAAACCAGGCGAGATGCCCTTCGGCCTGTTTGCCATACTGTGTGCCGTCATCCCTGGTCTGTTTGTGGGCGCCACCATTAGCAAGAATGTAGCCAACTTCTTGGAGGAGAACGATTTGTTTGTGCCTTCCGACGACGATGACGATGAAGACTAAACTCTACGCAACTAGAAATTGGAGAACGGGAAGTGTAGACTTCACTAGTCATACGACAATGTGGATGAGTGTGTGTGCGCTCGCTCATTGCTGCTATAAACCAACAACAACAACAAATCAAAGCCAAAATGTTTATTTCAATAACCTTTGCATATTGTTCAACACTACTTAAACTTTAAGATTCTAGCAAATTATTTATTTCGCCTTAAGCTCTACACGAATATTTATTGAAATTCTCTCATTCTCATTAATTGATGTTTTTGTCAAGTTTGTTTTTAATAATGAAATATGTTATAGCATTAAATAAAGTTGATTAAAATGATTCCCTTCCTTGTTATATAATGGCAGCTGAAAACTGAACAATACATGTGTACAATTATTATATACAATATAAAAATAGCTATAAAATATCATACACTACATATATAAAATATGCGACAGTTTCTGCGGGTTTGAACGATATATCCATAATAATAGCCCATTAGCACTAATTATCCCCTCGATACCTGAAAAAGAGTAAAATGCAAAACAATTCTTTCTGGTTTCTTTTTGCCGAAGTGGAAATTTATTAATGAAATTTATCTTTTGGGGGCGGGTGTACAAATTGTTACTGTTCCTTTGCTGCTTTTTTTTTATGACATTTTGACTGCTGTGTGCAAACAAATAAGTTGAATCATTTTAATTGTTTTGCTCAAAAGCGGCGCTTACTAATATATATATACTTATATTTTGTATATATAGATTTGTCACGATTTTGAACAAATACATTTTCAATCAATCATATATATGTTATTCGTGTTTATCGGTGTGTGTAAGTGTGCAAAATATTACAAAAAAAAATTTATAGATTTTATATTCCAAATCGGATTTTGGTTTATGGGTTTGAAATATCGTTTTGCAGCCGTTTGCGTTATATGTATATATATATTTATATAGAAATGTTTTTCTTTTGTATTTTGCAATTTTTTTTTTTTTCAATTATTATTTGCTTTCCTTTTGTTTAATAAAAAAATATGAAGTTTTTGTTTTCAGTGCATGCTGCATGCTTGTTTTTTCTTATCCATTTTATGTTTATCGCTTTAATTTAATTTACTTTTCATTTCTTTTTTTAATCTTTTATGGTGTAAAAACATCCTCTAATCTTCTTCTTCATCTAAAAAAGAAAACGAACAAACGTCTGAACGCAAATAATAACAAATAACTTGGCGTTCTTCATTCAACGCTCGCTTCTCTGCACGTTTTGCATTCATTTTTTTTTTTAAACTTGTTTTCAATTCATTTTATTTTTATTCTGTTGATAATAAACATAAAAAAGTCTGCGGCATTCTCTCGCATTTCCTTATTCCTCTCTTCCTCTCCCCACTATTGAAATTCTTTTCACACGATTTGTTGTTGGTTTTTCGCGCCTTGGCGCTTTTCATGTTTTCTTGTATTTTTCATATATGTTTTGTTGTTGGTTTTTAATATATATATACATATATATATATTCATTTTTTTTTTACTTATTTTTACATAGATTTTGCAATTTTTTTGTAAGATTTTTTACGATTTTTTGTTTGTTTTAATATTTGTTTTTTAAAATTGTATTTTTCTCTCAACATATTGATTTCTGTTGGTTTTTTTTTTTTCAAAGTAGCAAAAACTTGACTCTCATATTCTTGCGGTATTTTTCTTGTTGGTTTGTTTTTCTGTTATTTTTTTTCATCTCTGCTCTACAATTCTCGGTTTTTTTCTTTTACATTTTTTCGTTTTTATTTATTTTAACATTTTTGCAATTTTTTTGTGTTGTTTTTTTCTTTCTTTTCATCGTTTTTTGTTTAAAAGTGATCTTGAACTTTTTTCATTTCTTGAAATTACAGAAATAATATTACATTTGGGACTTTCAATAGATGTTTTCTAAGATGATGGTTTTTTGAAAGATTTAAAAACATAATAATAATATAATAAAGTGTACGAAAAAGTATTTAAAGTGTTGTTGTTCTTTGGATGTAACAATAAACTTGCGAAACTCGCCGACTTTCACAACAATTTCAATTACTATTAACATAAAATTTTGCCTGTCGTCTTCTCATCTTTACGCATTATTCTTTTTTTCTTTAGCTTTTCGTTTCTTTTTTGCATTAATTGTTATTATTTTTTATTCTGCATTTTGTTTGCATGTACAAAATAAACAAATATTTCAGTATAGGCAAAAAAAAAAAATTTCGATATATAATATTAGATATATATATATATATATACATATATCTGTTCATATAAATATGTTTATAAAATGTTTTTGTGTATGCGTGTTTTACATATTTTCATTTTCATTTTCATTTTGTGTGTTTGTTTTTTAGTTTTTTGGTTGTTTGACAGACTCAAAAGTATAAAAAAAATCTACATATTTTCTGTTTTTGTATATATCAAAAACTTTTGCATCTGCTGTTATATATATGTATATATATAAAAGTAAAGAAAAAGAGAAATGCGTTCGAAATTAAATGATTGAAATTGCTTGTGTGTTGCGCTTTTTGCTTCATTTCCATAACTTGTGATAAATTGTAGAAATATAGTCGGCTAGGATAGATAGCACTCTTCCTGGAGTTCTTCGGAGTTAACAATTCTTCATATTTGCCTCCTCTCAAGTTTGTTGTTCATCTCTCTCTGTGTGTTGTTATGTTCTTCTTCTTCTGTTTTTTCGCTGCGTTTTTTCTTTGCTTGAGAGCATTACAAAAAGTAAGCGAATTATTTCAGTTTTCTGTTTTGTAAAATTGAAAGTGAATGAGGGAAAAAAAAAATCTGCAATAAAATGGAAAATTTGTAAGTAAAACTACAGACATATACAGATATATACCAACTTATAGATAGTTAGGGTAGGATAGTTTTGGTAAACTTACATTTTTGGGTGTCGAGTGATTTATAAAAATTTTTCATCCGCTTTGCTTTGTTGATTGATTGATTGGTTGGTTCGAGCTTTTAGTTGGCCGGCTCGGCGCGGTGGACCTGGAGTACAGCAACTGCCTCCTCCACCTTGGCCTTGAGGGCATCCTTGTCCTCCAGCATGTGCAAGAGCTCAGAGTTTTCAATTTCCAGCAACATGCCAGTGATTTTGCCAGCCAGTGTCGAGTGCATGCGCTCAATCAAAGGATAGAGACGTTCACCCAGCAGCTGCTTCTGTTCCTGTGGATTGGCATTGGCCAGCAGCGAGGCAATAAGCTTCTCCTGGTCTGTAAGAGAGAGGAGTGTGTTTGTGAGTTGGGGGAACATCAATTGAGCCATGTTTTAGTACTTACTTTTGCCTTGCAGCTGTTGTGGCATGGGCTGTGCCTGTTGCATTGGCTGCACGGGTGGATTACGCATGTTGGCGTTGTATTTGTAGTTGGCAGTGCGTTGAGCACCGCCAGGAATCTGTGCGCCAGCGATTTGCATATTGGGAGCAGCCACCGACTGCTGTCCGGTAATGGCACGAGCTCCCGAGCTGCGCATATTGTTGGCTGCAGCGGCGGCAGCAGCAGCATGTGTGCCCTGCACCTGCTGGGTCTGACCACCACGAGCACCGGCCGCCGACTGACGGAACTGGGCGGGCACAGCACCGGCTGCACCCTGGAAGCCACCGGCAGCGGCTGATGCAGCACCGGGCTGCACGCTTGGCACAGCGGCTGGGGCACGCACCTGTTGGGCCCAGCGTGGTGTGTTGCGCATCTGTGTCGTCATTTGGGGTCCATAGAAACGCTGATTGGCTGGAATGGTGGGCACAAAGAAACTGCCGGGTGTATTGGGCTGGAACATCGGTCCCAGCTGCTGCATACGCATGCCACTCATGTGACGCAAGAACTGTGATGTCAGATGAGCCTGGCGCTCCTCCTTGCGTTGGGCCAATGCCACATACAAAGGTTTGCTGCCAACGACACGGCCGTTCAGCTCTGTGACGGCACAAGTAGCCTCATTGGGCGAAATAAAGCAGACGAAACCAAAGCCCTTGGAGCGTCCCTCCTCGTCGGTCATGACCTTAGCGGAGGTAATGGTGCCGTACATGGAGAACTCTTTGCGTAGGCGATCATCATCAATGGAATCATCCAGATTCTTGACATACAAATTGACGCCATACACAGACTCGTGACGCTTCTTCTTAAGCTCCTCAAATTTACGTTTCAGTTCCTGTTGGCGTTCGGCCTTCTTCTGGGCACGTGCCACATACAAATTTTTGCCTTCGGCCATTTCCTTGCCATTGAGTGCTTGAACGGCCGCTTCAGCAGCCTCTGTGGTCTCAAAGGCCACAAAACCGAAGCCCTTGCTCTTGCCATCATCCTTGGACATGACCTGGAGAAGAGTAAGCAATAAATTAATACAAAATCGGTTCCAAAACTAAATTGTGTTTTTAAAAACTCACTTTGTAGCTGGTAATTGTGCCATATGGCTCAAAGAATTCCTTGAGCTTCTTATCATCAAATTCTTCGGTAAAGTTCTTAACGTAGACATTTGTGAAGAGTTTTGCCTTCTCGCCCAGCTCCTTCTCGCGCTCCTTGCGTGGAATGAATTTGCCCACGTAGACCTTCTTGCCGTTGAGCAACATGCCGCTGACTTTGTCGATGGAGGTGTTTGCTGCCTCCTCTGTTTCAAAATGCACAAATCCATAGCCCTTGGAGTTGCCCTTCTCATCGGTGGCCACTTTGCAGCTCAAAATGTTGCCAAACGCAGAGAATGTATCGTAAATGGCCTTATTATCGATGGCCTTATCCAAGTTCTTGATGAACACATTGCCAACGCCGGAGCGACGGAGTGAGGGATCGCGTTGCGACCACATTATGCGAATCGGCTTATTACGAACTAAATCAAAATTCATTGTATCCAGAGCACGCTCAGCTGTTCAAAAAATAACACAAAAGAGAGAGAGGAATATTCAATCGTTAATAAACTGTCGCACAAGTGTTGGTTAACGTGACAAAGGGGAAATTTGCAAACTAGAGATCTCCCTATGGCCCAGTGCTGACAAACTGTGGCATATTTGTGACTCTTCTACTTCTGCGCTGGACATTTAACTGCACAAAAGGCGGCAACCCTAGCACATGGTAAGTCAAGTCTGCTGTGTTCATCACAACATTATTCTGGCAACTTTGAATCTTAATCAGCTCAAAATGAAACAATTTGACCAATCAATGGGTAGAAGTTGCCTAATAAAACTAATCAAAATATGCATATTTAATTAATTGTAACGCTTCTACTTCTGTAAATGATATTTATAATCATTTACATGGTAAGTTGCGTTGATTAATTTGGCAACTTTGAATCTTAATCAGCTCAAAATTAAACAATTTGACCAATCAATGGGTAGAAGTTGCCTAAAATTAAACAATTAATTTAGTTATTGATGAAATGTAACGCTTCTACTTCTGTAAATGTCATCTTTAAATTACAATTACATGGTAAGTTACGTTTTTTAATCTAGCAACAATGAATCTTAGTCGGCTCAAAAAGGTTATAATAATTTGACCAACCAATGGGTAGAAGTTGCACATATAAAATGTAAATAAATTTCAACATAACCTATAAAAAAAAAAAAACACAATAATTTACAGTTCAGCAAACTTTGAGGAATGCAATGGACAATGAATGACTACGCTTTCACACACAGCCGGGTCCGTGCGTTAATTCAATAAAAACTCAAATGTAAACGACCTTTTCGTAATCTACAACAACAACAAAAGTTGAAAGACGCGTAGTAGTTTTTTTAATTTACTGCCAGCGGTGAAAGTTGAAGTTTGTTTTCGCTTTTTGGCAAAAGAAAAGAGAGGGGGAGAGAGAGAGAGACTGAGAAATGTGGCTTAAATGGTGGGGTGTCTCTTTTTTATTGTGTTGACTTTGGCATGCCAAGAATTTACACGTGCTAATGAATGATCACCGAGGATGGCCTTGCATTAAAAAGTGAAAGCAAAACAACAAAGAGAAAATACAAGTTATTTCTTGTTTTTGTATATAAACTAGCTATACAAGATGATGCCACGAATACACGACACACGCAAGCACGTATGTATGTACATAAATTAAATGTTTAGGTATTAAAATATTCTTAAAATCTGATCTAACCTATAAATAGATAATAAAGCAAGTTTTGCTTTCAAATGTTTTAAAAGGCGCGCGCACAAACGAACGAGCATAAACAATAAACACATGTTTACGGACACTGTGTGTGCGAGAGAGAGAGAGAGAGAACCACTTGGATACAATGATGCAAGCGTAACTAAACGGAGGCAGCGGTTATGGGGCGTGGCATATGCGATAAGCTGTTTTTGTGAAATGAAATATTATAGCACAATTGCAATTTCTATAGAAAATTCCAGTTCTTTTGGATGAGTAGAGTGGCAGCAGGCAGGCAGGCAACAAGCCAATCAGTCAGCTAGCCAGCTGTTTGCTTTTTTTTTCTTCTCATTATTCTCCAGTTCCTTTTGTACGCTCTTCCTCTTTCGCTCTCTCAAACTGGAATGGCTACTCGCTCAGAGAGCGTAGCTTGCATGTGTGTGTGAGTGTTTGCAGTGCAAAAAAATTGTACACGTGTTTTCGTTGCTGCTGCTGCTTCTTCTTCTGAATGCTGCCCCCCCCGCACAATTCCATGGGGAATTTTATATATATGCTATATATATTGCATTATAACGATCATTACTCACCATCGGCTGGCTGCTGGAAATTGACGTAGGCATAACCCAATGAGCGACGGGTCACAACGTCACGACAGACACGAATAGATAGAACTGGGCCAGCAGTGGAGAACTTCTCAAAAAGGTTCGCTTCATTGATGTCCTGGTGCAAATCACCCACGTATAATGAAGCCATTTTTGGTGATTAGGTCCTCCTAAAAAAATAATAGTAATAGTATAATTAGTTTGTGTACGTGTTAAAAGCAAATTCAAAACTAGCCATATCTCTGCTCCTCTCTCTCTCTCTCTTTCTCTCGCAGCTAATCGTAATATAAAAAGATTTTGAAGAAAAAAAAAAGCGGCGTGGTTTTTGCTTTTAGATCTTCTGCTGTTGAATGTGTGTGTGATATGTGTGCGTGTTTTTGTGTCTGTGTGGCAATACTGACGCATGTGACAGTTAGACGGGCGGTCGATTGGTCGACATGGCAACACTGCGCGGCGGCACAGGCATGTGCTTTGTTGTTGCTGTCTTTCCTTCTTTCACACACACACAAATAACCAAAACTCATGTTGGAAAATTTCCCACATGCGCACACTTAATAATTACATGCATGTTTGCTGCCCAGCACCCGAAATCATTAAATTATTTAAATTTGAATATGATATCTCTTAAGTAATGCAAGCCACACACACAGTTCAAATTGCAATTCATACAATGGGGCTGGGTCTTTGTTCGATTTCTTTAGCAATTTAACTGCGCTCTTTTTGGACGTCAGCTTACGTCGTCGCCATCTTGCGTGGCACACGAAACACATTTCACAAGAAAACTACGAAATCTGGCTGCTGGCTGTTTTGTATGCTGTTAAGCTCGTACTTACGTTTTCAACACTTGCTCGAATTTTTTGCTACTTTTTTACAATTTTTTTTTTTTGGTTACTTTTTATATTTTTAATTTTTTTTTTATTTTTTTAAGATTTTTTTTCTTCACAAAAAATATGTGATAAGTCGTGTGCTAAGCGAAACCACGACCGCTCACTTAAACGGACTCTACTCGACTCGCCGAGTTTTGCTCTCGCCCCTTTGACGAGGGCCGAAAATAAATCGTAGACTCGTTGCTTTTACTCGTTTGACAGTATTATGATTATCCAACACTGTACACAAGCAATGTCAGTGTTGACTGACTTGCAATTTATTTAAATATGAATTAACCTTGCATTTTAAATGATAATTTTGCTATTTTCTACAAATTATAAAATTTTTAGTCCCCTGATCTACATATAAATGGCAATGGTTATGCAGCTACTGGCTGCAATATGAAGAACCTAAAGTCACTTGGCAACTCTGTTGAAAAAACGTCAAAAACACATGATTTAAATACTTTTAGAGCCTTTACTTTAAATATTCTTTAAGAAATTGTATAAATTGTATATGTAATGAAATAAGTAATCAATGAAACAATCAAAATAATGTAAATCTAGCTTGCGATCTTGCTTTATGGAGTAATCCCAGAAAATATATGCAAATTAAGCTGATTTTGTCATGGTATTCCCCGTAAAAAAACTTACCGATTCCGGCAATAAAACGCTAATAGCTTTTTGACCACACAGCACTTTGCCTATGACACACAACTAATACGTCACTTGTATAAATGTACTGTTATAAGATTATTAATCTTTTTTTTAGGTTTTTTAAATGTTTGTTTTTTTACGAAATAAACAACACTCAAACGAACGAAACAAAAGACGGCATTGAATTAGTATATTTCTTTTTTTTTTAATTTTTTCGGCTAATAAACCTATTTTTTTTTAATATTTCAGTGTGTCTTCTAATGAGGTTGCAGGCAGACTGACAACGAGCTGTGCTGCAATGTCATTATTTTCAATGGCTGCGTCGCTTACTTTGATTCGATAGATTTGGCTATCGTTATACTCGGTTCGCAATCAAATTTAGAAGCGTCAAAACTGTAAACTAGATATTAATTATTTTTATTTTTTTTACTTAACATTTATGTATTTATTTAAAAGTTTATTTTACACATTTAGATTAATGCTTAATAATGTTTTGTGTTTGTGTTTTTCTCGTATGAATTTTAATTGATGAAGATGTTTGAGATTTTCTTTTTGCGTTCAACTCGTTTTTGATTTTGTGTGGATTTTTTTTGTGTGTAATACTAAAATTAAATTGTATTTATTCAATATTGAATTATGCCTAATTTATGGGTAAATTGTATTATCCCTACAATGATTTGCTTAATTTGTGTTTTTCTTTTTAGTATACCTCGAATATTTTTTGTATGCAGAACATGATTTGTGTGTGTTTTTCTTACAAGAAAATTTTACATATACATATATTTTTCGAAAATACATATATAGTTATGTGTATGATAATAGTTAAATTATAATATATATATATTGTATGTTATGTGTATGGTTTGGGAAACTGAACTGAAACTTATATGGAAATCCAATTATGCATATTTCTATATATGCGCTTAATACGCTACAATTACAGTTTGTTCAGCAATCAATTTAAACAATATAAATTTTTAAATCTTGTAATACTTTCAAGTGCCAAAAATCTTGCATGATTGATTTATGATACTATATATGCTTTTTATGTATTGTATATGTTACTTAATTCAACAATTAACTGCCATTGCACAATTAAAACCTGTAATCAGTTGCATATATATATAAATATATATTTTACTTTTTGCTATTTTGGCAGTGGCTCCTTTTCTTTCAAAACGTTTAACAAAACAAAATTTGGGCCTAACACAAAAAAGTGGCAGCAAACTTTTAAGCTTAAACAATAAAATGCATAATAAAAAATGTAAAGAATAATGAATAAAAAGAGAAATCATAAGTTAAAATAAAAAGAACAAAATCAAAAAGCTGAAACAAGTGTGTGTGCCAAATGTTTAGTTTCCATTTTCATTTGCAATTACATTTCCGTTTCCGTTTCCATTAGCAGTTGCATTTCCATTTCCATTTCCATTTCCATTTGCAGTTACATTTCCATTTCCATTTCCATTGCCAGCTGCATCGCTGCCCCATTCCACTAGATACTGCACATGTCCATTGCCCATGCGCCGCTTGGCTCGTATGGCAAATGATTCACCAGCATCTATGCGATTCATGGCGCCACCAAAATATTTATTCACCGACTGCTTTAAATCCAACATGGAGTGTGCATTTCCGTTTCCGCCGCCACTGCTGCCACCGCTGCTGCTAACATTTGTGGCCGTCGAGCTTGTGGAATTGCGTCGACTGTTGCTGCCCGGCGAATTGCCGCGTGATTTCTGCGGTCGCTGGCGCAGCAGCCGACCATGTGTTGGCGCCGGCGCTAACTTCTCTGTTGGCGGTGGCGGCGGTGGCTGCAAATCTTTGGCATACAATGGAAAATAGTGGCTGGGTATGGGATTTATAGTTGTGGTATTGATTACCTGTTAAAAATGGGAAACTCTTAATATAAAATCGATTACACTAAAGTGATTAAAGACACTTCACCTCAATGGCTGTGGTCAGTCGTCTGGTGCGACGTCTGCGCACCTCCTGATTTGGCCCAATGGTAATATCTTTGGCACTCAGTCTTCGCTTAATGGTACGCACCATGCGTGGCTGCTGCGCAGCTGCCTTACTCAGCTCCTTAACATTCTTTAGCTTAAATATGCTATTTATAATGCCAGCAACGCCAACTGAAGCAGCAGCAGCTGCAGCAGCAGAGTTGCCTCCTCCATGTCTGTGCTGTTGTGTGGCTTTCTTGGGCGTGGCCATTAGAAAGGGATTGTTGCGTCCGAGAAAGTTTGCTGGCGGTGGTATGATGAGATCCAAGGAGCTGGTGCCACGGCTGCTGCTTGAATTCTCATCGGAGGAGAGATCACAGTTCTGGCGACTGCTGCTGTCATAGCAACGTTTCGACAAGCGGAATGCTTTACGTTTACGGCTGTTGCTGTTGCCAGTGCCATTTCCATTTCCATTGAGATTAGGTGGTGCTGCGGGTGCTAGCAATTTTCCCGTATCCCCATCGTTGGCATTATCATCGGCCAGATCGGGTGTGCGTTGTTGCATTAACTCTACAGTTGTTGGCAGTGTTGTTTGCTTTTTGGCCATATCAATTATCTGTTTAATGGGTATTTCATCTTCCTCGCTGGTATCTGCTTCCGCCTCCGCCTCCACATCCGCCAGCTCATCCTCGTCTGTGTGAAACTCGTAGACATCTTTAGTGGACAGCTTCTCCACCTTCTCTTTCTCCTCCTCCTTGGGCATTAGCAGCAAACGAAATTTATCCACCAGCAGCTCATCACTGAGCACCTCATGCGGTTGCAAAAATACACGTGGCGTCAACGGTGGACCACTGTGCCTCAGTGCATAATAAGCCGGAGCACGTTTAAATTCACGTCCACATACAAAACGATCGGAATATTCTTTCAGTGTATGCTTAATGCGTTCCATTAGCGCCGTTTCGGGCAGTTGACGCCACTCCTCACAAATGGGCAAATGATGACGCTGCTCCAAAATAAATGGCCATATGTCCTTCAACAGATGATGATACTTTTGATGCTGATGCTTGCGCAGATTGTACAACGTAATGTGCAACATGTCAACCCAATCAATTTGCAAACGTCGCACAAACTCAACGCCATCATTGCACACCGTGCAACAAAAGACAAAGAAGCTGCAAGCAAGCAAAAGTTTCATTTAATTACCGTTGCTATTTGTGGCATGAAAACATTTGACTTACATGTCGCCACGCAAGAGTTTGCTTTTAAAGTTTTGCATGCAGTGTGTGTGAAACCAGTTGCGGCACTTGCAACACTGCAACATATTGTGATCAAATTTACCCGCCTTGCCGCAATAACAATAAATTTGCTCCTCATTCACGCGATGCTTTTCATCCCAGCTAAGTTTGTCCGCCTGCAACAGAAACAAGAGTTTAATAAAAAGCTAATCTAGCTATAAAATCGCCAAACTTACATGATACGGCAGCTGGCGGCATATACCCGGCGGTTTATTACCCCCCTCGCCTTGTGGCCGCAACAGCAGCGCTGGCTGCACTTTCATGGGCTTGGCGCAACGCTTGCAACACCAAACATTTGGCGCTATCTCAGTGGTGCAACCACGATGATAACCACGACCACAACGCTCACAAATCTCCACCACATCATGTTGTTGCGTACGCTTGCAGGCCACACACATGGGACCAGTTGACATGGTGTTGGAGCCGCCATTAGCACCATTCCCAGCAGCACCACCACCACCGCCACCGCCGCTGCTGTTGCTGTTGTTGTTGCTGTTGTCATTGCCCAGTTTACGTAGCTTTGCCGGCTCCGACCACTGCTCCGATTTGTCACCAAAGCGCACGAGATACTGCTCTCCGGATTGTGCTATTATGGTGCCCAAATAGAGGCGTCCATCGTTGCACTTGATGAAGACATCCTCTTGGAGTGCAAAGCTAACTGTTGGAGGAGGTGGAGGTGCTGTTGGAGTGGGTAGGATGCGGGACTGGGACTCGGACTCTTTACAGCTGGCGGTGGTGTGGGCGGAGTGGGTGGTGCCACCACCACTGCTGCTGCTGCTGCTGCTTCTTCAAAGCTCTGCGTGACGCTTGTAAAGCTCTGCTTCAACTGTGTCGCAACACAATTCTCGCTCTCCGGCGACTTTAATGGAGAGCTCAGCGTCTCCGGCGTAGTTGGCGGTGTGTGCGGTGTTGTTGTTGTCGAATCTGGCTCATCAATAACAATAACAGCAGCAGCTCTATTTGAGATGCAACTGCTGTTGCTGTTACTGTTGCTATTACTGTTGCTGCTGCTGCAGCTGCTGCTGCTGCTATCAGCTGTGCTGCTATCGATGAGCGGCATTAGCGCCGCTTTGTGCTGTATAGCGGGTATTATGGGCGAGGGCTGGCAGAGATTTGGTTCCGTATAATGATTGTTAATGCAAATATTGATGCGATCCAGCACCACAGTGGAGGAGGGCGTGGCAGTTGATCCACCAACACTCACATTGCTGCTAACCGGCACCAGCGGTGGTGGCTGCAACTTGGGCGCCGTGTAGTATGCCCCAACGGCAACGGGTGCATATAGCTCAGCAGCAGCAGCTGCAGCAGCAGCGGCAGAACTGACTGCTGCTGTTGTTGTGGATGTGGGTGGGGCATACAACTGATTAACTGTTAGCTGTTCAGTTGTTTTATTTAAACTATAAACATTCGGCGCTGTGCTTATGATACGTATATTGTTAATGTTTTTCGCCTTGTATGGACTCGACTGTGTTGCAAGTTGCTGCTGCTGCTGTGTTGCATAGTTGTTGGTAATTTGTATGCTGCTGGGATGCACTCCAGTAGCTCCAGTAGCCGCTGCTGCTGCTGTTGTTGCATTTGTTGTATAGTAACGCTTTGGTGGGGCAGCAATTACTGGCGGTAACCCGCCGCCAGCAGCGTTTGTGGCCAAATTGGTTGGCCCCATTATTTGATACGTAAGCCATTGTTGGGCATTTGGCGTTGCCATCGCTGTGGGTTGCGTTAAATAACTGTATGTTGTGGTTGGTGCACCGTGCACAGTGCCAGCAAATTGCTGTGCCACCGCATTGTTGTTATTGTTGTTATTGTTGTTGTGCTCAAGCGATGGTGGTTGCAAGTGAAAATGGTTGTTCATCATTTGGAATTATGTTTATTGTGCAAAAGTTGCTTGTTGTGCGCAGTCTTTTCTAAAAACACAAAAAAAAAAATAACGAAGTAAGCAAATTTAATTAATTTTCTGGCGCCTTTTTCCCAGCAATTTGTTGCTTCACACACACACATGTCAAACTTCTACACGTACAGCAGTAGACGAAAAGAGAGCACCGAAAACCGTTTTGCGCGAGCCCTTTTGTATTCTACTTCTTACCTACCTACGTACATACATACGTGCATGTATTTTTTTTTCTCACACAACGAGCAACGATTTCAATCGTGCTTTTACTTACATTTTAGTGTGTTTCAACACATGTATTAAATTAGCATAACATTAAATTACATTCGTTTATTAGTTTCAAGCACTTTTTCGGCATACTTTAGCATTATAACAAGCAAAAATGCTCTAAACATATCACTTGATTCGGCAATTATAAGTGTCAGCCATTTTTCAGCACATATGCAGTGTTAGCGAATGGGCTGTGTTAACTTCTTAGTGTTGGTTAGCGTTGCTTAATACACGGCCCTTTTACACATATGTGCACAGCAACTAATAAAATTATATCTTATAATTTGGCATGAAAATCACACTTAAATAACAATAAATATACATTAATACTAATTTACTTGACGAGTTTGTAAACAATTCAAATTATGGTATCGTTGTATCGCGCCAGAATGTACTAGCGAGTACTCGATACTTTAACAAAGTATATAAATATCAGCAGCGTTGTTTTCGATAGGTTTTACTCGACTCGACTTTGAGACCGATAGCGATAGACAGTGTGAAGGAAGAAGAGAAAATATTTTATTCGTGAAGTTCAACAATTACGCTGCGCATTAAATACCTGGAAAAAACATATAAAAACTTAATATTTGTGCAAAGTGATAGTTCAAGTTAAACAAAACAAAGTGTTACTCAATTAAAACATATTTTATTCGTGTGCTTAGTGCGTTTTAAAAGCAAGAAAACAGCTGTAAAGTGTTACGGTAGGTAGCAAACACCCACACACACACACACAGAAACGTTTAATTGTATGATGACTTTGTGCGTACGTACTGTGCATGAAAATTAATTTTCTTTACTTGAACATTTTGTTTTCAGTTATAAACGTTGCTTTACATGTCCAAGACGCGAGCAAGCTTAAAAGCCGTGCAATTAAAGCACGAATCAACCGAAGAAGAAGAGGACGACGAGGATCAGCAGCAGCAGCAGCAGCAACGATCACGTCGCAACATGCATACTACGGCTGGTGAACAAGGTACGGGCAGCGGAGTGCCCGCATTTTTGGCAAAACTCTGGCGACTAGTCGATGATCCGGATACAAATAATTTGATTTGCTGGAGCAAGGTAGGTTTTTGGCCGCCATATTGTTTATTTACATTGTACGTATTTTATGACATGGTGGTAGAATTAACAAGGTAACATGGCAACAATAACAAGACGCAGGTTGTTGTTGTTTTTCATGCACATTGACTGACTTTCACTACGTCATCGTTATGTCTGCACGTTTCTTTTGTGTTGTTATTGCTTGCTGTGCTGACTGGCACGTATGCACTCGGTGGGGATGCTCTCTCGTCATTGTTTTTGTTGTTGTTGTTTACATTTACATAGCGAGAGAGAGAGAAAGAGTGCGTACGTGCGTGCCCTCCATTTGTCGAATGCATCTCTGTAAAAAAACAAAAATTTTCCATTTGATATTTTGCAGCCCTGTCTGTAGTCCGTCTGTTTTTTTTTTTTTTTGAGTATTCTGTTTTGGTTTTCGTCAGTCACTTTATTTGTTGTTGTTGTTGTTTACCACTTCCATGTTTCACACGCTGCCTACAAATTTGTGGCTTTATACGTAATTAGATAATTACATTTGTAGCGAGCACTCTTATCAGAATCAATTCTTGTGGCATTTGAATGGAGTGTAATACAAATATGTTTATCTTATGAGTTGATAGAATAAACACAGCCATATGTATTTATTTTTAATTTGCTTTTCAAATGAAACACTATTTATTTTAAAATTGTACTTTTCAGGATGGTCGCAGTTTTATTATACAAAATCAGGCGCAGTTTGCACGTGAATTGTTGCCGCTTAATTACAAGCACAACAATATGGCTAGCTTTATACGCCAGTTAAACATGTGTAAGTTGTTTAATACATATATTGATTAATTATGTAAATATTTATAAATACCTCTCTTCTGTGTTTTTCAGACGGTTTCCATAAGATCACCTCTATTGAGAACGGCGGTCTACGTTTCGATCGCGATGAGATTGAGTTCTCGCATCCGTGCTTCAAGCGCAATTATCCGTATTTGTTGGATCACATCAAGCGCAAGATATCGAATACCAAGACAGTGGATGAGAAGAGCGTATTGAAGCAGGAGACAGTGTCCAAGGTTCTCAGTGATGTGAAGGCAATGCGTGGACGTCAGGATAACTTGGATTCACGTTTCTCTGTCATGAAGCAAGAGAATGAGGCACTGTGGCGTGAGATTGCCTCGTTGCGGCAAAAACATGCAAAGCAGCAACAAATTGTTAACAAACTCATACAGTTTCTAATATCGATTGTGCAACCGTCTCGCAATATGTCCGGTGTGAAGCGTCACATGCAATTGATGATTAACGATACGCCGGAAAACGCCTGTCAACGTCAGCGTAATGCCAGTGAATCGGAAAGTGAGAGCGGTCCGGTTATACATGAGCTGAGCGAGGAGCTGCTGGATGAGGTCATGAATCCAAACAGTCACTATGATGCTGAATGTGTTTCCCCCTTGGCTGTGGAGAGACCACGTTCCAATATCAGCATAAGCAGTTCACAAAACTATGATTATTCGAATCAGAGTGCTGAAGATTTTATAACCGATCAGCTTTTAACTGGCGGAGGTGGTGCAGCAGCCGCAACAGCAGCAGCAACAACAACAGCTGCCACCAATAACAACAATGCAGCACGCTCGCCGGGTGGACAGCAGGTGCTTTATACGGTTACCGAGGCACCCGACATGTTGCCCAGTCCTAACAACAGTCCCTATGGCGGTGATGAGCAGTTAAATGTGCTTACCACACCAATGGTGCGTCAACAAGAGGCACGCAACCGTCAGCTGCTTAAGGAGCGGAACAAGCAGCGTCGTCGCTTGGCCGACATTGCTGGACAGGTGCCCGTCGATGTGGAATTGTCACCAAAAACACAACGCACACGTGGTGGCCAGGCCAAGGAACCGGCGCAGTTAATGCCGCAACCGTTGCTAGTTAAAACAGAACCAGCTGGCAGTTTAATGGAACAACCAGAAACAACCAACAATGCAGAGCTCTATAATGTCAACTTCATTAGCAACGATATGCCCACAAATATATTTGAAGTAAGTATCTAATTGTGTTACTAAAAAGAAGTTTAACTAATTCACTAACTAATTACAGGACGATTCACTGCTCTCCAGTGGCAACAGTGGGGAACAACAAGGCAACACTGTGGATCAACAGCAGCAGCAATTTGAACTCTCAACGTTGAACAATGGCAAGTTTGCCAATATGCCCAATATTACATTTGAAACAACAACAACAACATTGGCTGGAAACAATGAAAGTGGCTTGGTAAGCGACGCCAATTTAGCATCCACATCCAAGGCAGCAGCAGCTGTTAAGGAAATTGCAGATGAAAATCAGCAGCAACAGCAACAGCAACAACAGCAACCAATGATTGTAGCCAAATATACGGGCGATAATAATAATAGCACAACACACGATACACGGTTGGTTCAGCAGCCCCCCTTGACGAATAAAAGTGATTTACCAATTACTTGTTGCAGTGAGGACGTTAATGGCCACTTGGATAATATGCAAGATGAGCTGGAATCGCTTAAAGATCTGCTACGTGGCGAGGGTGTATCCATTGATCAGAACATGCTAATGGGCGTAAGTAATTCCGTTATTAAAAACTGTAGTTGTCCGCGTGTCCGCATTTCTTATAAATATTAAAATACTATTTTATTCTATGTGCACAAATCTGCAGGCTGTCAGCAGGATGACTGCTATGCAGCTAACCGACGAGGAGCTGCTATTAAAGGTTAATAATTAAAGCAGCCAGTGCATTTTGAATACTCAAATGTTGCCACAATACCAAGTAATTTCATTTTAAATAATTAAATTTTATTACCTTTTTTAATTGCAGCTCTTTAACGATTCAGATGTCTTGGATAACTATGGTCTGTCATTTTTAAATGATAACATGGGCGGCGATAAGAAAGGTTAGTCAGTCCACAGCTCCTATATATAAACTTGTAGTTTAATGTAATGTTTTCTAAACACGATTGCAGCCAACAGCGGTGCGGAATTAATGGCCTATCAGCCCAATATGTATGATCTCTCGGATATACTGGATACGGAGGATAACCAGAAGCAAGATGGACAAAATGGACGTCAATTGCAGACACAAAGTTCGGTTTTAAATACGCCGCAACGTGAATCGTAGATAAATTTAGTTTTATAGTGGAGTATTTGTGTAGTTATATGTTAGAAGCAGCAGCAGCAGCAGCTCAGACAACAACTTATTCTGTACGTTTGTTAATTACCAATTTTAATAATATATACATACATATATTTAGTTAGTTTATACTTTTGGATTTTTCACAGACACATATTAATCTAAATGTTAAGTTTTATAGTTGCGCTTGTAAAAAAAAAAAAACAAAAAACAAATTAACACATGACTATACATACATACATATATATATTTATTAATCCTATTATGCGTTATGCTATATAAAATATATATATATAATACATATATAGACCACTATAGTAATTAACTGTACAACATGATGGATTTTCATTTTGAGTAGATTTTATACAAAAGCTAGACCTTTTTACTTTGAATTAATTAACATGCAATTTACTATTTTATGGGATGGATCAACGATAATAATTAATAATGTGCTAATTATAATCAAAGTATCAATTACAAAATACCTTAAATACAACTAATAATTGTGCGAAATAAAGCCCGTTTGAGCTGCAAACCATAAAAGCTATAGTTTCTTTTATATGGAAATGGAAAACTCTTTTCTTTAGTGGGTGTTTATATTCATTTTTTATTTTGTTGATACAACTGAATAGATATGGACACATACTACATTATCGTAATAATATATATGTACTATATATTTAAAAAAAAAAAAAGAAATAGAAGAAAAACGATAAAAAAAAATACTTAAATAATTACAAAACTTTAAGCTTAGCCTAAATAGCGTCTTAGAAAAATTCGGTAAATTTGCAAATATATGTATATAATTGTAGAATTGTAAAAATTAAATTAGATTAAATTGTGCTTAGATCTGATCAAGAGATTCATGAGGCTTATGCCTCATCCTTGTACTTGGCGTCCTTCAATATGCTGGCAAACTCAAATTTGACACGTTCCCGCTCCGATCGGGGCATGCTACGCAGCGTGTCCACCAGAGACAGACAGTAGAGTTCAATGGGATCATTGATGGGCGTTAAGGTTGGCAATGGAGCTGCCATTGCCTTTCGTTTCGCTGCATTTGCCATGATATCGCTAACGGGTGCCGAGCGTCGTGTGATCGCTGATTTAAAGATGGGCTCAATGGTCACCTCGCCATTGGATAGCGATGTGTTATTGCTATGCGATGTATTTTGGTTATCCTGCTGCTGCTGCTGCTCCTGATTATGATGGTGATGATGATGATGTTGGTGGTATGGCGGCGATGACGCCTCATCGCCGTTGCCCATAACCACCATGGGTGTGAGTAGTGGTGAGGAGGCCGGGGAACTAACTTGTGTATTGTTGTGGCTGTTATTGCTGCTATTGCCGTTGCCATTGCCGTTGCCATTGACTGCAGCTAATGATAAGGATTGCTGCTGTTGTTGTTGTTGCTGCTGCTGCTGGTGTTGTATGGTTATATCGCATTTTGGCTCCTCCATTACCATTAGTTCGGGTACAATTTCATTATCGCTGTGTCCAGCATCGACATGCGCCGAATCATCTTCGCTATCGTTATCATCCAGCTCAATGATGTCATAGCTATCCGATGCATCGATACGCAAATGCTCTGGATCGGGATATAAGAAACTGTTGCTATCATTGTCGCTGCTGTTACCGCCACCGCCCACCACCACCACCACCTCCGCCATTATTGGATGTAGAATTGGATTGTGTGACATAGGACTGTGCCTTCTTCACATTGTACGTTTGTGCGGTGTTCTGTAGAAATGACAAATCCTCGGTGAAGCGTCGCTTGCGCACATTCGGATTCACTTGACCCGTTTCCAGAGCCTTGATCTCTTGCAGATAATTGTAGCGTATGTTTTTCCATTTCGTTTGCAGGAAACGTGCTAAAAAAAGAAACCAATGAGTTAGTATAGTAGTGGGAGAAGTATAGTATGTAACTTACATGATGCGCCCAGCTCATTCGCAATCCGATCCCATATGTCCACCCTAACGGGATTGCGCCGATAGTGTGGATGGCTCACATCATAGATGGCAGGATTGGCGCGTACCAGTTTTATAAGCCGATCGTCTGTGTATGTCATTTTGTGTTTGTGAAAAATCGTTAAAAAAAATCTGCGTCACAGCTTAATTCACTTTCTGCGTTCTTCGTTTTTGCCTGCCAGTAAGAACAACAACAACAACACAAACAACAACAGCAGCAGCAACCCTTAGAGTGTCTTCTCTCTCTCTGTTTAGGGGAGAAGACTCTACTACACTCTTGTGCCTGTGCTTAATGCCGAGGGGGTTGATTCTGCACTTTTCAATTTCTGTATTGTTGTTTTCTACACACACAAAACGAACTTACTTACCAAACTCTGGACCCGTTGTCTCACGTTCCGCATAATATCGTTGCATTTTCTTTGATTTTGATTTTGTTATGATTTTCCTTTTCGAAGTAATCGCGACTGATTTGTTTTACCGTTTCAGTTATTTGAGCCGAGCGACAGCAGCAGCCGTTTGTTGTATTTTGAATTGGAATATCGAACAGAGCGCACGTTCTTTGCATTAGATGTAATAACTCTCTTCAAATGCGCATCAATATCAAAGTTTGGTTTTATTTTTATTTAGAAATTGTTAAAAACACCGTTGCGTGCGCGACGTCTTCTGTCTCTCTGTTTTTTTCCGTTTTGTTTTACGCGCTCTGCGCACGCTCATTTGGCACGGTGCTGCCAACTTGTTTGCTTGTCGGCCAAAACTGCCAACCCAAAATAAATTGACAGTATTTAAATCCTTTTTTTAGTATTTAGTATATGCAGAGATTCAGGAGCGAAATTCAAAGCACAACAGTAGCGTAGCCATAGAGGGAATAAAAAAGGCGAGGTAATCCTATAATATCATAAATAAAAATAGTTATTAAAATATATTTGTTGTTTAATTACGTCTAGCAAGCTTAACTTGAATATTATTTTTAACACCCAGTGTAATACCACTGTGTAAAACAAGTTCTTTGGGATCAAAGATTGGCATAATTTTAAATTGCTTAATAATATAAGTCAGTAGCGTTTTGATCTCAAGCATGGCGTACTTTTGACCTATTAAAAGAAATAATACGTTAGTTTAAAAGTTTGATAGGACTATAAGATAATGTCATACCTATACAATTACGCTGACCGGCACTGAATGGAACATAGCAATAAGTGCCACGGTTTTCGTAATTCCCTGGCTGAAAGCGTTCAGGATTGAAGACATCGGGTTCGTCCCAATATTTGGGATTGTGATGCAAATCAACAATATTCATTATAATCTGAGTTCCAACAGGTAAGATGAGGCCATTCGGTAATTCGGTTTCATTTAGCGTCTGACGTCCTATAACAGGCACTGGAGGATACATGCGAATCGCTTCCTTTATAAAGCTATCCATATATTTAAGCTTAGACAACTGATTGGGGTCCAGTGTGCTAAGATCATCTATAAAAATTACAATTTATTTAGGATTACTCAAATGGGACAGAACTTAAATATAGTTAGGCGGATAACTCACCTTCTATATTATCCATTATCTCCTGATAGCAACGCTCCTGTAAATCCGCATGCAGCGACAAACTCATGAGGGTCATAGTGAGGGCGATTGATGTGGTATCGAAGCCTCCAAACATCAAAGTGTCAACCTCCTCACAAATACCATTATGATCTATAAGACCGTCCTTTTCCGCACATATGAGCGTATCCAACATTGCAAAGCGCTGCTTTTTATTAACGTAACTGAATAAAATATATACATACTATATTTTTTAGATTTTGTATAGGATATAATATGCTGACTTACATGTCGTCGTCTGGCAATTGATCTAGACGTCTATGCTGCAGTTCCTCTTCTAAAATAATGCGACGTTTCGCAATAATTTCACTGGAGAATTCATGCATTACATTTAAATATGGCGCATCCTTGCTGGCCGCAAATAGTTTATACATTGTATCATGGTATATTAATGGATTGCTTAAACGTTTGATAAATAACTTTTCAATCATTTTCATGCTTTCGCGATAGCGATCACCCTTCTCAGTCATATCATCCAGCTTAATGCCCATAGCAGTCTCTATAAAGCAATAAAAAATACATATAGTATTGACAATTAAGTTGTAATCAATTGAGTTAATTTGTGCTCACCACAAATGCTATTAAGTGTAAATTTTGGTATAAGTTCGTTGAGGGAAATTATACTTTCCGGCTGATTTTCAAACTGCTTGACAAACTTTTCACTTTCCGTTCTAATTAAAAGTAGAAATAATTAAAAGTAGAAACGATTTAATATTGATTTTGTAAGGAGTACTAACTAAAAAGCTTAAAAACTCACCTGAAAACTTCCTGAAATTGGTTTAAAATGTTAAAATGGAATGTGGGTGTTATCATTTTACGTCGCAAATGCCACTTCTCACCTACAAATAATTACATACATATTATTTATTACTAAAATAAGCCCCATTTCAAATTGAATTACCTCTGGAGGTTAATAAACCAGTTCGTAGAGCCGGTTTCATATATTCATAGCCCAATCCCTTATGTTATCAGTTTCGAACTGTTCATTACGTATTCAATTATCTCCGAAGTGATGACTGTGTAGATGGGTACCCCCAAACTATATAATAAATAATCGCCGCCCATTTCTTTAGCCAATTTTCGACCAAACGCATAAACACCAGCTGTTCCGAGAGAGTGAGAATGAGAGCGATCGAGAGAGAGAGAGAGAGAGAGAGAGTCGTTAAGTCATTCCAACATCACGATAAAGATTTCTTACCATCGTCTAATCCAATCAAATCAAAACAGTTGGCAAAGATTGTGCGTCCCTTGGGTATGGGCACAATACTCTCTACAGGTCTGCCATCTTTGGTGCGTACTCGCCGGGAAAAGAACGCCAATATGTAATACTCTTCATTGATCTTATACAGCCAGTGCATAAGAACGCAACCAGCAATAAAAAGAGCACAACCGACAATCATTTCGAAGAACTTAACTCCTCCGATTCCAGAAAGAGACTGAACCAAACAGACGGACAAGTGTTTGTTTTATACTGGAAAAGTTAGTTGTTGTGCTCAGCGCGCTCAAATCAGTGATGTGCAGTGTAACTGATTAATAGCCATTTTTTAAATCAAATTTTAAATAGTAAAATAATACAACTCTTGAATTAAATTAAATATAAAGAATAAAAAGTAATAATGGTTAATTAATAATAACACAACTCTTTTAAAATATATGCTACTGTAAAATAGAGCAGTTAATTCGTGGCGTTATAGCTAACGTCAACACTGATTATACTAGTTTAGCTGAACTGTATAATTGATTGCTCACCGACTCACTCTTATACTTTCCATTTAATCTGATCTTATACTACAGAAATCTGCAAATTGAGCATGACGGGGCAGTTTATACCCTGGTCCGTTAAATTTTGTTTAATAACCATTACTGTGTAAAAAATGTTATATAGGAATGTTTTGTGATAAATGCGATAGATATATGTAAAGATATAACTATTTAAATTTTAAATTTTTGGTAGTTTTTATATGGTGTGTTATTTGGAGAACACATTTAAACTGCATTTTACTGGGTATCTGTTAGTGTAATACTCAAAGTTATAGCATACAGACAACAAACTTCAAGACATATTCGAATGTGTATTTATGATAATTTAATTCTAATATTTTGATGATGTAATACATTTTTGGTGTTATTATTTTTAAATAAAATAAAAAATTTAGTTAATATCAAGACGAAATAAATTAAAGGGGTGTGAAATCTTTAATATTATTCATTTCATATTCATATCAGTTTGTATGCTAGTAAGAACATAAACAAATGATGAAATCAAATAATAAAACTAAATTGACTTGATGTATATTGATTTTTAATTGCATACAATAGAAAAGCAAAACATAAAGCTGAAATAGTAAAAAAAGCTTATTACATTTGCTTAATTTTTATTTTTTTGCATTATGTCAATTGTGGCGGTAAATTTAATTCAAATTGTAGTATAAGAGTTATTATCATTAAAAACTCCATGCAGTATTTTAGTATTTGCTATGCGGCAATTTTGTGTTTAGCATTTCTGTGATTTGCGCATGCGGTCACACTCAGATACCGCTGCTTAAATAACAATCAATGAGTTGTTTAAAAATCTTGCTTAATTTCTTCAAATTATGCATCATAATTAATTGTGTACACACAGAAATTTATTCTGGACGCCAGGACGTCGGTGTCAGCAAGACGAAGGCGAGGGGCGTGGCCATAACATAATACACACACGCACACAGAGACTGTGAACGAAGCATTTGTTTAGCGCGCTTTGAAAAAAGAAGCGGCACGTGCTTGTTTAGTTGCTCCACAAAAAATTTGCAGCAAAATATGAATGACGAGCGTTATGGAAGATTTGGAGCACTCATTGGCGTTGCATACGTGAGCAGCACCCACTGCCGTTTTCTAGTAAGCAAAAAAAAAAAAATACAAATATCGCACACACACACACATACACATATGCATGCTGACTCAATTTCTATTTCCAATAGATTTATTCAACGAAAAATGCCGAAGTGCTGGCGTATCACGAACTCAAACTACGACAGATTGTGCACAATGCCGGTTGGCTGGAATACGATCCAGCTGAGATATGGAAACATATGCAGGAGTGCATAGAGGTGCGTAGAACTACTCAGCGCAACGATTATATCATCTTTGTCTAACCCCCCCATACCACCCCACCCCCTTGTCTACATACAACTCCATAGACTGCATATAAAAATCTAGTGATATTGGAAATCAGTCCGCATGACATCATCGCTGTGGGCATTGTCAATCAACGGGGCACCACTGTGCTCTGGAACAAACAGACAGGTCAAGCTCTGCACAATGCCATTGGTTGGTCCGATTGCCGCTCTACGGCTATACTAAAGTCACTGCTGCACAATGTCAAACGTAATGTGAATTATGTGCGTTATCGCAGCGGTTTGCCACTAAGCAGCTGTTTTAGTGCTTTAAAGATCAAGTGGCTAGTGGAGAATGTGCCGGCGGTATCCAAGGCCATTGAGGATGAACAGTGCTTATTTGGCACACTGGATTCCTGGTTGCTGTGGGTAAGCATAGAGAGAGAAAAAGTCCCTGTAACTCTTTAATAACTGCTTTCCTTTTCTTTGTTGCAGCATCTAACTGGTGGCACCGATGTGGGTGTACACTCCACAGACGTGACCAATGCCCATTACACATCACTGATGAATGTGACCACACAGCAGTGGGATTCGAAGCTGTGTAAATTCTTTAAACTGCCATTGAGCATACTGCCACGCATACGTTCCAATTCAGAGATATTTGGCTACATTGTGGAGGGTCCACTGCAAGGAGTACCGATTGCGGGCATGATTGGTGAACAGCCGTCGGCTCTATTGGGTCAGCTGTGCATCAAGGCCGGGCAGAATGTTTGCACACTGGACGACAGCTGCTTTGTGCTGCTCAATACGGCACAACAAAGAATTGAGTCGGATAATGGTCTGATAACTGGAATAGCGCACAAACTGGGACCCACTGCCGATACGCATTTTACGCTGGAGGGTGCCATCTCAAATGCTGGCTCCACTGTCAGCTGGCTGCGTCAGGGATTGCGCATTAATACGGAAATCAATTCCAATGATAATGTAGTAGAGTCTTTGAATACGTTTATCGGTGAGAATTCAATGATCTCCTCATCGTGCTCCTCGAGCATGCTAAATGCAGAGTGTGGTCTGGCGGCCAAGCGCTCCGAGATCACCTTTGTGCCCGCCTTCCATGGCCTGTATGCACCCTATTGGCGCTACGATGCACGTGGCATCCTATTGGGACTGACCAGCCAGACGACAGCGGAGAACATTACACAGGCAGCGTATGAGGCAACGGGTTTCCAGATCTACGAGGTGCTGCAAGCCTTTAAGCGGGACACACCCAACTGGGATCCGGCGTGTATGCAGCCTGTGCTGACATTCGGTGGGGAGTATTCTGAGAACAGTCATCTGGTGCAGTTTATAGCTGATATTATTGGTTGGATGCTGGAACGTCCACAGACTACATCACCAGCTGGCCTAGGAGCTATGATAGCTGCAGGCGTAACCATGCGAGTGGTCTCATTATCCTATGCCACACGCATGTATGCACCACCCACAGATGTCTTCTCGCCCACAACAACACAAAATCGTAAGTATTTCAATTCCTTTAAATACTCCGGAGTACAAACGTTTCTATTTGCAGGTCGTGAGCTGCTTTATCGACGCTGGGATTACGCGGTGAAGAAGTGTCTGCAGTGGAACAACTATGAGACTTATGAAGCGGATGTGGAGCTCTTTTCTCAACGAGAACGCGATCCCAATCTACACATACGCCGGTCCATACCGGGCAGTGTATTCCTCACCACATCCTTTGGCTTGCTACTGCTGGCCAGTTACTTCAAGAACAATAGCTTGACTTAGGATTAGGCATGCTTTTATTGTTACCGTTAAGCCCAAACAAATTATGAAATCTAGTCACAAACAAATAGCTTAAATTGAGCATTCAAAATTTATTGTTTAGTTTAGCATGTAATTGTGTTAATTGCAAAATTCCTTATTGATTATTTCACCATAGAATTGAACAAAGAAAAGGTTTTGTGATTCAGTATATAAAAGCTATATACACTATACTATATACAGATATACTCAGAGCGTTATAAATTGATGTTTCTTGCAAATTTAGTTGTTAATTTAGGTTTCTATAATTAATTCATTTAAACCAAAAGACAATTGTTAAAGCTGTGCATAAATATGATATGAAACTAGGCAAATGTAGCAACAACTTTCCAAAGGATTAAACAAAATTAATTGTATATGTGAAAACTGTTAAATTTATATAGTGTTGTGTCTTAGGGAAAACCCTAAAAGGATTCGGAGTGTGTGGATTGCGTGACGAGGCTTATGTGCCAATTCATTCAAGTGGAGCTGAGTGACTAAAGAAGCTGCTGCTGCTGCTGCTGCACAAGTGGACACTGTTTGTTTAGCTACGTGTGCTGTCGGTTTGTGGCAATTCATTTGCCAGTTAATTAGCTGGCTGGAGTCAGAGCACCTGCATCACTGCCGGGCACATTGAATGCAACTTAAGTTATTGCGCTTATTGTTGACACGCGAATTGTTGCCAAGACTTGTCAGCCCGGGGGGGAACTGTTAGCTGGAGTTGGAGTAAGCAGCAGCAGCAGCAGCTGTGCTCATGCATAGCCAAGCAAACCCACAGGCAATGTGCGCTCTTGAACGCAACGCAGTCCACAAATCGGAGACACGGAGACATCCTCCTCCATCCAAGCTGTTGTCTCTGCAGCACTGCAGCACGTCATCGTCCGGCCACATAGTAGCATTGGAATCGGAGTACGGGTATTGGAGCCGGGGAGTTGGAGTCGAGCCACTCTTTCAAATGAGTTTTTATGCGCGAGCGTTTGCCAGCTGCGCTACATGGAAAGCTCTAGGGTCCATAGATACTACAACAGTGCTGGAGTATATAAAGTAATCAGTTTCAATATAGAGCTTATATTGTTTACAATATTATATATATTCTACCAAAATTATTGTTACTTAATCGATATATTATTATGACTTGGATTTGGATTATGACTACCAAAGCAGGTATGTTAGCTGCTAGATGGTAGCGTCTTCAGGGAGTCGTCTTAAAGTCCGTAAATCTCAGCACAACACATTCCGGCGACGTTGGCAAATTGGTTTGCATTTGAAGACAAAAACGACAACGGAGTCGACGATGCGCAGTAAAATGTGAAATTTGTGCAAACATTGAGACAGCCCCTCCTATCCGCCTATCCTCCACTGCTCCTTCTCCGTCCACCATCCTCCAGAAGCTCTCAAACGCATCGAATGGCACATGGGCGTGCTAGGATGTGGGCAGGAGGCGTGGCACAAGACGCAAGCAAGTAAACTTTGCACGTAGTCAATTTAAATAAATTAACACGCTGTTGTGTGAGTGTGTGTGTGTATATGTATATGTATATGAATACTATATAGTATATGTTTATGTAGGGAAATGAAAATGGAGACTGAGTAATGCAACTTATCGAGCAAGAATGCCACAACACTATGGAGTGTGGAGTATTATAATACTACAGTAGTCTTCATAACAATTTTAACAAAATAGTAACTTTGTTTGTTACAGATTTAAAAAAAATATATACATGTTAAAACAAACCTTAAATATGTATATATTTTTAGATATGGTTTTTTTTTTTTTAATGTTGAAAAGAAAAAATAAAATATAATACAATAAAGAATATGTATTTTTGACGATAATAATATATACATATTTTCTAGTAAAGCACCTTATATAATTCGTTATACTGTATATTTATATGTTTATAGAATTTTTTTGTATAATATTTAAATTTCTATAGATTATATAATTATATCTAAAGTTATAAATTAAGTTAATTTGTATTTAAATTACTAAAATGTTTTTGTATAATTTATTTTTCCTGTCTAATTTACTTTAATATCCTCTATTTTACAGCTCTCCTTGTTAAGTGCAAAATTAATTGAGTTTCAATTGTGTGCAGTGTCAAAATAGTTATGACAATTACTGTACAGTGCCAGCCAAAGCTTCCCACTGTGCTGCAATGGAATAAAATTTGACATGACGAAATCGTTGAAAAGAAAAAAAAAATACAACGAAAAAGAGAATTGAAGTTGCCAGCGCACAATGGTATAGTGGGTATCAATGACCGGGTGGGTTTATGGGGTGTTATGAGGGTTTAGAATTTGCCACAGCGGTGCTGTGTTGCTGTGCGATATAGCGATACTGCCACTGCGGTGTGCCCCGTGTGCACTGTGCAACATGCCAAAATATAAAAAGGGGGAGTGGCGGTGCGGTGAGGCGTTAGCAGCACACGCATAAATCTTCAAGTTTATGGCATCAATAAATGTCGGAGCGAAATAATGATTTCGTCAAGTTGCCATTGTGCATTGCGGCAACAGCGAATAACCCTCGCTGCTAGTATTGCCCCCTTTTTCGTTGTATTGCATGCAACTGGATGCGGCAGAAGGGGGTGACTTCGTTTTGTCAGCTGCTCATAATGTATATAGCTATAAGCACAATAGGGTATCCTGTGACTTTAAATTGTACGAAGCTCAAGTACTCTCTCCTGTAACAGAAACAGTTTGAATTAAAACGTACGATTGCCACTAGTTATGTTAACTAACAGTAGCAGTAGCAGTGGCGAAATGTTAACAATAACAGCAAGTATTTTGCTGTTGTAGCAGCAGCAGTTTGAATTAACACGATCGTGTTATGTATAATAATCTGTTAACTAACAGTAGCAGTTACAGCAGAAGTGGGGTAATAGATAACAGAAAGATAACAGCAAAGAGATTACAAATAAAAGCGCTGTAAATAAATGTTTTAGAATGGAAATAATTATAAATTAATTTTAAAATATTCCATTTTAATTTGATCACATTTTTATTTAAAAAAAATTTAATTAGAAACCAGAATATTTTCTCATTAATTATGTAAAATTTTGACTAAGTCTGCCAAGTCTTTTTACTCCCGTATCCTCTCCGTATTTCTCTCTCTCTCTCTCTCTGGCTGTCTTTCCTCCTCTCTCTTATTGACTGAACTTCAATTTGCTTTATATTTGCTTTTTATGTTCATTGTTTTTAAGATCTATTGTAGTTGAAAAGTTTCTTCAGTGCAGAAAACTAAAAACAACCGTAAAAATTCTATTTAAAAGTATAGCAACTGCTATCAAAATTGTGGGCGTTATGGGCACGCCCACAGCCACAGAAAAGCTACGGGCACATTGAGAGCGTACAATTTATTTATTCACTTGGAATTTTATGGCAAACTCATCTGCATATACGACGCTCAATACGAAGAAGAAGAGAAAGCAGCGCCTAAAGAAGAAGCAGAAGCTAAAGCAGCAGGGGTTGAAGGGGTTCAAGGGAAAAGCCGAAGCTTATCAATTGCCCGGGCACACAAGTTTTTACGCACTTTTTACGAGCCGCCCTCGCATGGCAGTCCGCCATAAAAATGTCGTAAATTCGCCGAGCGAAAGTTTTTCCAAGCATGAAAGCCTGACGACAACAACAACAAGGACGAAAAGGACGACAAGGCGAGAGGGGGTCTAACTGAACTTGGGCTCAGTCTTGGCTCAGTGGCTCGACTCATAAAACTGGCGGCATCGTAAAAACCTTAATTAATTTTCTAATCAACATTTTTGCTGCATGTAAATCGGCTGCTTATGAGTATGTTGTGCGTATGTGTATGTGTACATACATGTATGTGTAAATGTAGCATAATTTTAGGCTCTCTTTACATTTGTTGTTGTTGTTGTTGTAGTTGCTTGGTCTTCAGCTCCATTAGTTCGCAGTTGCCTAAGCCGTCGCTATATGTCAAAATAACGGCAATCGTAATGCTCGTAATGCGTAAGCACTCCCAACCCTCTATTTAGCCCAGATATACCCCACTATATAGCCGGGAAGTACCTACTACTACTTGTAACATTGGCGCCATCGATTTCCAACGTTAAAACTGCCTCTAAGAAGTTTTCCAACACACTTTTTAGCTTCTAACTTGACAGCTGACAGTGTCGCTTATCTATAAAAGTTTGTAAGTTTGTGGTAAAAGTAAGAAAAGTGTGCAATAAATCATTTATGTTAATCAGATATTTAAAATAAAATATTAGTTAAATTTAAAAGTCGTAAAATTTATTAATTTAGACCATTTAAATGAATTGAATTTTTTAAATGTTATAGAAATGTTAGACTTACTTTCGACATGCTCTCTTCAATTAGTTCAAGTTTTTTTGTCTGCTGTCTACTGAAATTTGTGTTGAAATTGCAAATATTACGTATACGACAGCTTGGCTGCTGGGGGGCCAATTAGCAGCACAATATTCATTTTGTGCAGCGCTGCAAATTAATTTAAATATTTAAAGACTTTAATTATTTTTAACTACACAGTGCTGAAGTCGCAACACAGTCCAAACAGTTCGCACAGTCTGCGGACAGGCGGACATCTGGACATGCCATGCATATGGATGGATGGGACACATGGGCCACACGGACGATATGGCAACATGGCAACATGCGACAACAGTCAAACAGCCAAGCGTAAACTTAACTGACAAGTGGAGACTTAACTTCCCTAACAAATTGCATTCCAATTGCACGTCGCACGTTCTGACTTCGTTCTCTGCCAGCAGATTCCAGCAGGCATAAACAAACACACATATGTATATATACACTTGTATAACCACACGGTTGACGCCATTGCTGTTAATTTAAATTGCTTTAAAAAAGCTGCAAAGACTAGCAAAGCTTCAACAGTAAAGAGACTCGTTCTGCAGTTATCCTGTAACTTAACAGTTTTCTTAACATGCTTGTATTACTCTTTACATTACTGTTAACTGCTTTGCTGGTATTGGACTGTTAAGTGATCAGTGATCAGATATACACTCTCTGTTATTTTTTCAAAGTGGGATAAGCAATTTAATCATGATATGACATTTAGACTCAAAAACTTTACCTCAGCTGTTAATAGACTCTACTTTGCATTTAACGGGGTATTGAAATGGTAACAGGAGCAGCTCCTACGGCGCTCTTGAGTCACATACACGGCCATGCCATGCACGAAATAATCCTAAAGGGTGTGAAAAATATGAATGCAGCCATGAGAATGTTTTGCCTGAGATGGGGAATACTGAAGACGCGATGCTGTTGTGCCACATACAGCAAACGAAGAGAAGAGCAACATACAAAAAAAAGCAAGAAATAATAAACGAGCACACACACTGAAAAGAAAACAAAATTATGTATTATGCAACTTGGAAAGTCGAGACTTGCAAACATATACAATACATACACAGGGATGCTTTCTCAGTTTGCCATCTCAGTTGCAGTTTTCTGTGTTGCAGTGGCCCTACAAATGGCTTGAAGCCTGGGAGTTTTCAGCCAACACTTGACGCGGTTAGTGGCGGGGGATTCCCCACTGCGTCTACATCTTGCATAAATAACTTAAATGATTTTGGCAGCTGCATTTGGCTTTCAATTAAACCAAGACTTGGCATCTCAGAGTAATTGCTATGCAAATACAAAACAATTAGAGAAAACTTCATTGAGTTCTTGAACTTCTTAAGTAAACCACCAAATTTTAGCAAATAAAGGGTGAAAACAAAGCAAATCAGACTCGAATTCTATATTATAATTAGATAATTCACAAATATTTAATTATGTTGTATTTTAAGTGGTTAATACCACTTCATTTTAAACAAAAAGTGTAATTTCACTTAGCCTATTTTAACAGTTCGCTGCTATTTATAGCACAGCTAACAGCTAAACATTGATGTTAACTAACATAAGCCTGGAGTAAGCCGCTGTGCAGTGCTGTTAAAATGGCACTTTTATAGTATTTTCTAATAATTTGTTAATATTTCACTATATTTTGTGCTTGAAAAAAAAAATACCAATAGAATAGTTAAGCATTTAGATGCTCTAAAGCTTTAAGACGTCTTCCCACTGTCGATTAAGACAGCCGTCATAAATATTTTATTGATAATATTGTTAGCGACAACTTTTTGACAATACTTGAGTGCGGGCGTGGAGCCAAACCCTTTAGCCCCAGGGCGATAAACCCCAACTTGTGGCGGCAACTTTATTAAAATTCAGTACGACAACTTCGACGCGGCATGCTACAAACCAAAAAACGAAGCAAAATGCCAAGAAATTGTATTACCAAAAAAATATTTGATAGGAAACGAGGAGATAACAGTGAATGGGAATGGAGAATATAGGGAGGAGAGCAGACTAAAACACATGTGACACTGTCGCCTAGAAGAAAATCGATATGAGATTGAATTGGAAAGGCAGGCAAATGAAGATTTGCTTTAGTGTGTAGTATGTGTAGTAGGTGCTTAAGGAGTCAGAGGAGTCTCTCTCTCTGTCTTGAGGCTCTACAAGCTCGACTCTTCGTCGCATTGCGGTTCAATTCAATGATTTGTGGCCTGCCTGTGGGTTGCGTCTTAATTTATCAACATTTTGCCGAGCTCACTGAGCAAGACAATCTCTGCTATTAATGGTCGTCATGCGGTGGTACATGCGGTGCCACAGTGGTGCGGTGCTGCGCTTCTATCCCAAGGATTGCTTAGCATGAGGCAAGAGCTGGCTAAAAGTTTTTAAAATAGTTTGAAGCAAAAGTTTTTGGCCAAAATAATTTGTATGCTGCAGCAAACTAACATGAAAAGTTTGCACAATTTTCTATTTTACCCATTTCCATTTCTTTAGTTTCCTTTTCTTTATTTTATTACTTTATTTTTTAGAAACTAGTTAGTTTGTTGTTGTCCTTTTACTTAGTCTGGTTGCTGCGGGTGTTAACTTGTTAAGGCACAAATTAGCCATGTACTTTAGTTGCTTTCTTTGCCAGTTAGCAATCAACGTTGTACTCGTTTATATAGGCAAAAAAAAAGCAAAATGCGCGTGAAATAAACTAAATTTAAATTCAGAGTGAATAAGGATCTTAAATTATGAACAAATTGGTATTCCGTTTTAAAATCGGTTATTTAATTTTTCTTTCAACTGTAGACAGCGTGCTTTGTGAGGACAACACACATGTGACCTGTGACCCTTGCACTCTGCTGTCCACACAGCTGCATGCTACTCATTCTGCAGCGTCTAGTCCTTCGTGATGGATTGTCCACTACATATAAGGTATGTATGTAGATATCTGAGTAGTTTGCTATAGTATTCTAGTCACAGCAAACGTTGCACATTTCTTTTGACATGACTTTTTTACTCTACTTTTTTCTCTTTTTGGGCAATTGCCATTGAAAAGATGGTGGAGCAACTCCTTTGGTCCTTTTGGTACTGGCACAATGGTCCTGTCGTGTCAGTTGGTATGCGAATGTGTTGACATAGCGCTAAATTTTTCAGTTACTTTTGTGTTTGCCCTCTCACCCCTGTCCATCCCCCTGTGAAGCTAAGTGTGTGTGCTTAAAGTTTTACGGGCTTTGGGCCAAAAAGGACTCGGGAACCGTTAAAAGGAACGCTATTGTGTCAATGGGTGTCAAACTGGAAGAACGAATTTTCTGCAAAATCGACATTATAAATAATGTATGGGACAACTTGGCTTGTCCTCTGTGTGCTTCTCTAATTTACCTCCAGTCTGAACAAATATACATAGAATTAAAGCTATCACGTGATATATGTGCATTTAAGTAAGATTTTCATGGGAGTATGGTAAGATTTATATGGCTAACAAGCTAATTATTTTATTATTATACTTTAAGAAGGGTCTAAATTTAGTGTATTTTAGCTTACTCAATTTTAAACTCAAATAGCTGCTATTAAACCTGGTTTAAAGTGGTCTTTTATATATGCTATTTTCTGTTATATATTATTATACCAGTTAACAAAATATATATTCAATAAGGCTTACTACATTCAAATCTGCGTAAATATTTAGTATAATTTATGCACATTTAGGACATTTCCTTTTCGCCTCTTCGACACTCTTTACGCGATTCTCAATAAATGAACTGACGAGATTTTCGTCTTAATAGCCTACAGAAAGATTTTATCGCCAGCCACGTTTGAAACAACAACTTTTCTTATTCATTTTCATTTAGTTTACCTCAATTTGGTAACAAGAGTTTCTCTGTCTCCCTCTCTCTCTTTTTCAAGGATCCAGGATCCTGCTTTGCTCCTGCTGCCACTTTTGGCTTTATTCCTTCGAGGTTCTGGCAATTGAACCCAACGCTTGAATGTTTTTTTAAATATCTCAACTTCTCGCACCACAAAGCAACCTCATTTAGCGCTAATTTCACAATGCTACCAATCTCTTAGCATAACAAGCCAAGGCTAATGTCACACTTACCGTTATTGCCAGCAAAAGAGCTGGCTAAGAAGCTAAGAAATACACACAAATACATACCGTAAGTGAGCCAATAAAGCCAAACTTCACCTGTACACATTTTCTAAACGCCACAATCTGCCCAAATTCCCCAAAGTTAACCCGAACCCTTTTTAGATTTTTTAACCATCTACTAGCTTCTGTTTTTTTTTTTAGCTTGATTTTTTTGGTGAACCGTAAGAGCATCAGTCGCAAATCCCCCAATGAACCTCGGCGTTAACTCCATTGAAGCGTTCAGTTTTCCAAACTCCAAAATCAACTGCACTTGGCGGTTAGGGGGGTGTGTGACGGGAGAGAGAAAGAAAGTCGGCTTTCACCGCTACTTTCCGCTTTCCCACTCATCAGTCTTTTTATGGCCAACACGAAAGCTAAAACTTTTGCCGTGGGAGTCATTCCTTCCCAGAGTCTCCGAGTCTCTGGCGTCGCTCGTAAAATTTTATGCGTTCTTTGCGCCCGTCCTGCCGTCTGCCCGTCCGTCCTCCCGCCCGTTTCAAAATGAAAATTGTTACTCCACGAGCTTCAAGCTCTGAAAGTTCAGAATGGAAACAGGACCAGAACCAAAACCCATTCAAGTCAACTCGAGTGGCGACGAGGACGACAACAACATTGGCGCTGACGATGACGATGATGTCGCCTGCCAGACGTGGCACCCATTGAGGGTAGCACTGTGCTGTTGTTCTTCTAGCAAGTGCCCATAAAAGGGTATTATGATTTTGTGCTCAAGTATGTAACAGGCATCAAAACATATCTGCGAAGCTATAAAGTAGCTAAATTGTATTACTAATATCTCTAACTTACTCTAGCCCACAAGAGCTAAAGCCTCTAAAATTAAAATGAAGTTTCTACACAGCTAGAAGTTCTTCAAGTCCTTTAAGTTTTGGTTACAAACGTATATTAAGTACGTGTCTTAAAAATTTCATAACAATCGCTTAATAAATTACTAAGATATTTAAGTTACAAATCAAACAAATATGTTTTCTGGCCTTACAATGAAATAACATACCTTTTTATGCATATTAGGGTATTTATTAGTCGTGCTACCCTAAAGGGCGAGTACTTACTTGTTTTGTGTTTGGTTTTTATGACTTTGGGGGTATTTATTTCACTTGAAACGCTACGTATAGTAGAATGAACGACTCTTGCTGGCTTCTGGCTGATGTTTCATTTCTGTCCCAGCTATCTCTATCTCTCTCGCTCGTTATCTAACTGTCTCGCTTGGTTGGCTGTGCGTTAATGAGTCAACACAAAGGCTCAGCTGTTTGGTTAATGCATGTCCTGTACGTACATATAACGTATTCCGTACGTACGTATCCCTTTTCGACGGGGTGGCTCCCAATGTCTTTGCCTTTGTCTGCAGTCGCTCAAGTCGTGGCTGTTTGTCTAAATAACCGGCGGTTAAAAAATCTTTGCCAGCTTTAAAGCCATTTACTTTAATCACACCTGTCTGCGTCGCCTGTCGCCCTCTCTTACTATTTCTCAGCAGCTATCGCTGTCTCTGTCTGTGCCCTATCTCATCCTGACATGCCATAATTTTCATTGTCAGCCATTAGCTGTGCCACGCGGCGTAAATGCAAACTGAAAACTGTCAAGCGTATTTCAAAGTTTACCCTCATTTAACGCTAATTAGTTTTTTTTTTTTTTGATATATATATTGTATTATTCTTTTTTGCTTAAATTTCATTGACCTTTTCACCGCTGGCTTGGATATCCTTGTCAGCAGTCTACTTGTCACTTTAACTAATAGAAACACACAAGTTGTGTGATCATCAAAATATATGTGTACATATACTGAACCGTTTGAATTTTTACATATCAAAACATTTGATAAGTGCACTTAATTTTATTATTAATATTCACTCAAACGAAAATCAAAATGGCTACGATGATCGCTGCTTCTGCAAACTGCAAACACAGTGTGACCGCAGTTGGCTAATTGCACTAATACCAGTAATTAGCAAATACTAATTTATCGACAGTATTTAATAACTATCGAGCGGGGTATTTGAAAATAAATTGAAGCTTTTAGAAAATAAATTTATGCTAAGAAATAATCAGATAACTAAAAGACTTTTAGAGCATTTTTGAGTAATATATTTAATATTTCAGCGCACTAAGTAAATAATTGAATTTATCTTTATATATGCAGAGCCAAGATCAGCAGAAAATTGTCAGCAAAAAAGTGTGCTTAAAATTAAGCTGGCATAAACTTGAAATAAGCATAAAGTGGCATCAACCTCAATGCTGTGGCAACGTTGGGTCAAATACGTGAGTCTCTCTAACCATTTTGGGGTGTCAATGAAGACGTCGAAATATTAAAATATATAAGTATATGTATATTCCCTTACTTTATACTTTTGAGCGCCGACTCACGCAAGTTGAAACTAATTTAATTAAATTTATACGCTCAAAAGGCTTTGGCAGTGCAGGCACGTGGCAGACAGACAGACATTACTGTGGTACAGTGAACACCCCTGCACTGTTGATACTTTTGAAAGTCTTTAGTTGATCAAAAATATGCCAGTGAATGAAATAATTAAATTAAGTGTCTCGCAAACGCGTGTTGGATTTTCCAGTAATTTTATTTTTTCCAAAAAAATAAACTTGAGTTTCGAAGTATGCAAATAATTGCAGTTCAGTTGCAGTGTGCTTAAAGTATATTTGGCTTTAAATGAAAGCAGCTGCTCATTTATGTTTTGTGGCCTAAAAACACACAATTCACAACTTTGTCCCACTAATTGTGCTGAAAGTTCTCAAAATGAGAATGCCATAAAAATGGGGCCAAGCTACCCTATCAAATGAGCTATGTAGAAGAGTAGAGTAGTATAAATATGTATTTTGGTCGGATGTTAGGGGTAAATTATGCACCACTGACAGAAATATGATTATGTGAAGGAGTCTCGGTAACAAATGAGTCTGCGATGTGCTTCAATTATGTGCCAGGAAGTCAGAGTCGAGTCAGAGCCAGAGTCAGGCAAAACTTTTGCCCTACTGATGAATGCGAAAATATGTGTGTATATGTACATATATATGTTTTTTGGGGACTATATAATGAGGCTGTTGTTGCAAGTTGAAGTTGCCTTGCGGCAAATTTCTGTTGTTTGCCTGTTGTTTGTTGCCATCAATTTGGTGGCTTTTGTTGTTTTGAGTTTTGCAGTCAATTGCCAGCGCACTTAGAACAAAAACGAACTTAATTTTGCGAGTAATTTATTTGCCAAAAAATAACAAAACATTTGCCGTTTGTTGTGCATAAATTTGCACGCGGCGTATGCGTAATATGCTGTGTGTCAGGTAAAGGGCATATAATATAAAGTGGCCTAGGTCAACAGAGGGCATAATACATACGAATATGCGGCGTATGAGTAATGCACATTTTACGCTTCAATTGGCAAAACCATTTTCCCATTTGCTATTTACGTATTTTTCCCATTTTCCCCACTCATATGTTATTAATAAATTGAAATGTAAATGTAGAAAAACTTTATACAACCATATGTATGTATATATATATTAAGCTTAGGCTTTTGTTGCTGCAGCTGCCGCAACAACAAAAAAAAACACACAGAAATTTATGTTTGTGTTGCAAACAAATATTGCGCATACGCCATGTGCGGCCGACTGACTTAATGTATTTTTCAGCACTCCCACAATTTTTTGATACTTTTTTTTTGGGCATCAGCCATGCAAAACATTTGACAAACCATTGCACACACATCATATGAACGTTGAATTTTAGCAAACATTCATCATTGATTTATTCATAGGCATTCACAGGATATGCATATCCATATCCATCTGCATGTTTTAATTTATTTTCATCAGCTAAATACAGAATTTCTTTGCTGGGCATAGTTTTTGATTTATTATGCAGTTATTTGTTGGTTCCCGCTCCTACTAATTGCTCATAAATATCGAACTGTGCACCTGAATGTGGCCTATGTGCAAATTAAAATCCCTGTTAAGCCAAGCGAGCGATGAATAACTTGGATTCCATGCATTACACTATCATAAGTTGGGCTATAATGCCAAATACAAAAGGTTTGGTCAGAGTTAGGCCTATTTGTTACTTACCCATGTTTGAAAAAGCTGAATTTTATATAGAAAATTAAAAAAATAGCTGTAGAAAGTGCATCGAGTTGCCAAAACTTGCTAAAGTTAAAATATGCAACGAAATAAAATATGCTGCATACTTTTAGGTCGACATGTGCGGTATAAAAAGTAGAGTTGATTGTCGAAATGTGAAAACACTGCCTCAAAGCATAACATTTCTATTCTGACTAGCAAATTTGTAAGGGTATTTTCAATTCGTTCAGCTAAGCAGCTCTTAGGCATAGGAACTTTTCGCAGGAACTGTTCAATCAGCCAGGCATTTGAAATTCATGACAGAAAATGCGTACGTGCCAGGAAATGCTAAACAGTCTAAATACACTGCCAGAAAACTGACGCAGCTGCTTACAATTGCCAAAAAAAAAAATAGGAAAGGAAAGGAAAAGAAAAAGAAAAGCTAAAATTAAGGCTGAAAAAATGCCAGCTCATTGTGTAGAGTATTGCTGTTGTTGTTGTTGTTAATTCAAATGCAAATATAGGCTGGTAAAGTTTTCGCACGAGGAAACTTTTTTGGCAACGTAGGCACCGTTACGTTTTGTTGGGATAGTCAACTTCCGGGTCAACTTTAAGTCGCAATAAGCTTAGGCAACTTTACGGTTTATGGCCAGACCTAAAACCTACAAAAAAAAAGAAAGAAAACAAAAAACCAGAGCTCAATCCGCCATTCAATAGGCGCTCATTTTTCAAATCAAGTGAAGTGTGTGAAAGTGGGTGTGTGTGAGGGAGCTAGCAAATGGGCTGTCCCACTCACACCCACAGCTGGCAGCCGTCAACAAATTTGCCACGCCAAATGAAATGTCTATAAAAAGTAGTTACACAGCATAACAAGACCGGAATCCGAGCCCAAGGGTTTTATTTGCATTTCAGCTTTGGCTTTTCATTTTATTTTATTTTTTTTGGCGTTTTTTTGTAGTGGAGTGGAAATAAGTTTGAATTTGGATTTGGGTTTCATTTGATTTTCTTGAACTTTATTTATTTCGTGTTTATTATATTCATTTAAATGTTTTGTAAACATGCATCAAAGCTTAAACGGCTAGTTATAAATTTGTTAAGAATTTACGGTAATCCTATATTATGTACTATATATACTATATATGTGTGTAGAGAAATGCTGTATGCATGGTTTTTGGCTTAAAGTATGTAGCTAAAATGTATTTGCAATTTAAAATACTCGTTGTGATTAATTTAATTATAAATATGCAAGATGTATATTGTATGTTTATGTGTAATATTTATAATAAAATGTAGCTTAAAATTAATTATATGTATGTATGTATATTTATTTATTTATGTTGGGGTAGTTGAAAATTGTTCTCAATTCTACACCCAAATGCCATAATGGACTACGATTATAAATGCTTCAACTGGTTTTAAATGCAATTTCTGTTTGTGGCAGTTGTTTTTGTATGTACATTTTGGCTGTCACCACGCAAATACTTTAGTTAAGATATCAATGCTTAAAACGCTAATATACAATTCACATATATATGTATAAGTATGGATTTAAGTCTAGAATTTAAGATACGCAATGTTGAACATGCGTCTGGCATTTTAAAATTAAACTCAGTACAATGCAGATTACACTTACGATTCGAAAAAATACTACTTACTACAATATAATGAATAAAATACTACAAATTATATTTGGCGTAGTTGGCAAATCTGTTGCTTTTCAACGTTTACCAACACTAATTCAGTCAACGATCTGGCAGCGCCAGTGCTGCCCTATTTATCAGCACTCTGCATAGCCTTGCTCAGCGCAGCACCCAATTGGCTGAAAGATGGACGTTCTTTGGGATTGGTCAGCCAGCAGGTGAGCTAAAGAGAAGAAGAAGAAGCAAGAAATAGTATGCAGAAATTAATTAACTGTCATTTGCCAGCAGGAGCAGCAGCAGCAGCAGCAGCAGCAGAAGAGTGTCTGTTATGCTCACCAAAATCTCCTTGAGGCTCGCTGGTGTGCCCTCGGCTACGGACCATTCCAGGGTATTGGCCAGTGCCTGTTGCACCACCTGCTCGTTGCTTAGTTCCTCGTGGGGCAGCTTGGTGGCCTGATTGAATAGCTCCCACACCACCACACCAAAGGCAAAGATGTCGCTCTTGGTGGTATACTCATCCTCCTGTATGCACTCTGGTGCCAACCAACGTACCGGCAGCAACGTATTCCGATGCTTGTGATATTCACGGCTGTATTTATCCTTGCACAGTGCCGGATAGGCGACTTTCACAATGAACTCACTGGAGATGACGCAGTTGCGAGTGGCCAGGTCTCTGTTTTGATTGGACAATTGGAATGGGGTAATGGATTTATTAATGTTTCCGCCTTCAAGCTAGATAAATTCTTGATTTATGCTGTATTTTAAGCCTTTTTAAAGCTAAAATTAAAAGAAAACAAGCTGTATATATGTTAATTACCAATTGCTAACTATTTCCAGCAAGCAAATCAGAAATGTACCAAATTAGGTGTGCAAAATGTAGCCATGCTTAGCTACTTAACAGAGCAGCGTTGCCATTTAGCATACTGCAATGCAGCTTAACATAGCACTGTTAAACGAAGCATGTACGCTAAATTTCTGTTACTGTTTTTTCGGTCTTACCTGTGGGTGAAGCGAGCGCGATAAATAGCATCCATGCCACGTGCTATCTGATAAGCGACAGCAAGCATTTGACTGGTGGTCAGGGCTGGCGGTGAGGATGTGGCGGTGGCTGTGTTCACTTTGCCGGCGGTGGCCAGTAGAAACTGCTTGAGATCTCCCCAGTCGGTGTACTCCAGCACCATGTAGTGTGGATCCTTGTCGCGGCAGAGGCCAAACAGACGCACCACACCCTTGTGCGAGATGGCGCGCAGCAGATCCAATTGGCGTCTGAACTCCTGGCACGCCTGCTCATCCTTAACCTTGTTGAGAGCCTTGACGAGCACTAGTTGATCTGGTTGTGCTTCCGATTGCTCCTGCTGTTGCGGCTGTTCCTCTTCCTTGATTTCCTCAATATCGTCCATGGAGGTCTTGGAGCGTCGCTTCTCATTCAGGGTGCTCAATGTGGTGCTGCCACTGCCGCTGGCGCCGCTGCCATTCTCGCTGTTGCTGTGCTGCTTTTCCGCATCCGCATCCGAAGCCGTGGACGACACCAGAGATGCCTTCAGTTTGCCCACAAAGACATCGCCAAACTCACCGCGTCCTATTTGTATGAGCTCAGTGAGGCCGGAACGTGGCAGAGCCAGTTGCTCATAGATGTGAGTGGACTTCTTGGATGCCCGCGACTGTTGACTGCAGGCGGTGTCATCTGATTTCTGTGCATCTCCTCCAGCCGCACCAGCACGTCCTTTGCTGTGTCCATTGCGCTGCTTGGACAGACACGGCTCCTGTTCGTTGTTTTTGCCCGATCCCTCTGTCTGATCCCCGCCCGCCTCCTTGTTGCTCAACTCATTGAGACGCGCCTTGCGTGCCTGGCGTCGGTAGCGACACCAGAGCATCAGACCCACCACCAGCACTATATAGGCCAGGGCAACGGTCATGGTGATGAGCACAGCGCGTGTCACGAGAAAACCATCGCCAGCCGATTCCTCAGTGATTAAGCCATCGCCACTGGCACGAACCAGCAGTCGCACCTCCTCCCGCTTCAACCCAGCACTGTTGCCAATTGTGCAGGCATATTTACCCTCATCCTCCGCCTGGACATTCCGGATAATGAGTGTGCCGTTCTCCAGTATACTGAAACGCTGTCGATCCGTATTGTTCTCCGTCAAATACTGCAAGTCCTTGTCCCACTGTATCGTCGGCTTGGGATCTCCAATTGCCTGACAGTGCATCACTGCCACGCCCTGTTCGGTTGTCTCAATGGGTCCCACTGGGGCCACACTGAATTTGGGTGCCACCACCACATTGATGGAGACGGTGGCATTAATCCGGCCCTGGCTATTGCTGGCCAGACACGTGTAGTTGCCTCGATGCTCCGCACTGACGTTCTTGAATGTTAAAGTTCCATTGATGTCATCCACATTTTCGGGCAGTGTATCATTCGCCGCATCCTGTACGAGAGAAACGAAAAGAGATAGCATTCGGACTATTACAAACCAATTTCAAAATCCTGTTCGACGTGTTTTCATCTAAAATGCAAAAACCAAAAACAACTTCGAAGTTGGAAATGGCGGGAAGGGGGTTTGGTTCGACCAAGGGACATACACATGCGCTTGTTTTTAGACCGAAAGCCAAATGAAAAAACCTTTGGGGGTTTTGTATACTCTTTTTTTGGGTAGTGCTCGGACAGTTGTTCCGGCAAATGGACAAACAGTTGTCAAAATTGGTTGGCCCTCACAAACAGCTGCAAACAAAGGACTTTTAGCTGGATATTAGAAGGGGGTGCCAGGGGGTATTCAGGGTGGCAACAAAAGCTGTATGTTAGCCATAGCTGCACTCAATAGAGTTTTGCATATGAAATGCTTGCTGAAAAGAAAAGTTTACTTAGCAACGCGTTGCGTTTTTTTCAATTTTCCAGTTTAACAGATAGCTGAGTATAGCTTGAAAAAACTATATAAAAAGCTTGTCTACATTTAAAAGAATATTTCAGTAAACTTAATAAACAGTTGAATTGAGTTTACTTGTTAACCAGCTGCATTCTACCTACAAATGTTAACATTTAAAATAGAGATTACAGTGCTGCACTTAATCTCTGTTAACAATTAAAATTAACATTTGGTGTAACATATGAAGGCCCCAGCTGGCAGCTGCTAACATTGCCATCACTGCACAGTTAACAGTGTCAAACTTAGCTTTTACAGACATGTGTTAGAGCAGTAGTTGTCTCACTCTAGCACATGAGATCAGAGGGATAGATCAAGCTCGAGGTAGCAAGTGAATGCTGCAGTAAATTGGTATGTTGAAATACATAAAATATAGCTTACTGCTATATAAATATTTGTATTATAAATGTGTATGCTTACCCGCAACCATTGCACCTGGGGTGTTGGTGTACCCTGTGCCTTGCAGTGCAGCTTGCTGACACTGCCCAGCTCAAAGTTCTTGGACGTTGGCTGTGGCATAAACTTGAGCTGCTCAATGACCTCCAGGGTGCCGGGTGCCGAATTCACTGAAGCGTGTCCCTCCAATTGCAATTGGCACATATATTGACCGGCATCGCTGGCAATGATGCTGTTAAAGCTGAGAGTGCCGTTCTGTTTGTGGACCACCAGACGACCGTCTTCGCGTAGCAGTGCATCCTTGTTAAAGTCCAGTGACTGACCAGGTATAAGAGCGCCACCCAATTCCACATGCCGCATCACTTTGCCATCCTTGCGCCAGCGAAGTTGCACGCGTTGATTCTGCAGTTCGGCTGGCAGTTCGTATAGACAGCTGAGAGCAGCCGGATCACCCTCTTTGATGATTAGTCGAGAACTGGGACCTTGTACAATGCGCAGACCTTCTGGGGATGCTGGCAAGGATTGGGATTGATCCATGCCACCGGCACCGCCACGCTTGCCACGGCACAAGAACACCTGCTTGCCCCAGGAGTCGGGTAGCTTTTGGTTCTTACGCAATCTGGGCAGACATTTGGTATTACTATTGCTCTGATGCTGATACACGTAGCCCTGTTTGCTCATCACTCGTGCCGCCGCATTCGAGGCAGTGCATCGATAGTAACCATTGTCCGCACTGCTCGGTTGTCGCACTATCAGTCGATGCTGCTGCAACTCCACGTTCTGCCAGCTGCTCAGCTTGGCGCTATCCCGATACCATTCAATGCGCAGCGGTTCATCCCCAGAGGCGCCGTCCACATGGCACTTGAGAAGCAGTTCGTTCCGATTGCTACCCAGCAGCTGTACGCTTGCCGAATCCAGATCTGCAAGACGGGGGAAATATAAGAGGTTAAATCTAAAACTAATCTGTGTTCGTTTCAGGAATCGAAGAATCAAGTTTTTGTGTAATGAAGAATCTTCATAATCTAAATCCATAAATATGCAAAATAAATATTCGCCAGTTACATTTAGGCTTTAATGCATTTCTTAGCTCTCAATTCTGTTTATTGTGTGGCTTCAGTGTGAATTTGCTTTTTGTTCTCAGTTTTATTTTTTCTTTTCTTCATTTTTGCCGCTGCATTAAGTGCATTTCATAGTCAGAGCTCGATGAAGAAAAGGAAAGGAAAAAAACACGACGCTGCAATCTTTGTCTTTATCGCTGCCTGGCAGCCCATTTAAGGCGCAGAGGAAGCATAAATTGAACTGTCAGTCAGTGTTTTTTTTATAGGAATAGGAGTACAGGCGGAGGAGGAGGAGGAGGAGGGGGAACTGGTTCCCTCACTTTGGATTTATGTAAATGCTTCCTCGCGCATTTCGCATACGAGTATGTGAAAAAAAGAGCCAACTTTTTCTTATGCTTTACTACATATTTTTCCCTCTCTCTCTCTCTTTTACACTGTACTTTGTCTAGAACCTAAGGGATAACTGCTAGGGGGCCAGGTGGGGAAAGATGTTGAATGTTTTAGGTGAAACGGTACTTGGCAACAATTGCAGCATGAGAAATCAGTTTGTGGCAGAAACATAAGCATAAAACAGCAGAATGCTTTAGGTTGCAATCATTTTTAAAAGAGGGGCAAGAGGGGCGTGACTGGGCAGGCAGCACTAAAACGAAATTTTGCTGAAATCTAGATAAATGTGGAGATTAAATACTTTATAAGCTAGCCAAGCTAAGAAAAACACAAGTAACACAAGTGAATTATAGCAACTAAGTACAAAAAAAAACAGATAATAAAGTTAGTCTATAATGATAAGTTTTAGTTTAACTAGATAGTTTCTGCGTATAATCCAAGCTCTATGGTCTATGACTATGATGATGTTCAGATGTTTATTACGTATACTTTATTTACTAATTTATCTAAGCTTTTTATAACTATCTATTATAAAAAGCTTAGATAAATTAGCAAATAAAGTATACGTAATGAACAGCTGTTCAAAGAATTATGTATACTAAAAGATTTATGTAAAAATTAGTATAAGAATCTAAACTAAGCCATAGTAAACATAAACCTAAAGTTGATTACGGCCGTCAAGTATCTATCCGCTGCTTTTATATATATAACTGAAATTGAGTCAAGTTAACTGTTAACTGAGATAGCAGTAACTGCTGCATGTAACTGACTTGCAACTGTTGAATACGAAACTGTTAAAGGTTTTTGTTGTTGTTTCACACACAGCTGTGTGGACTTGATCTGCTTAGCTACTGTTTGGTTATCCATTAGATACTATGCTTTGTTTTTTTTTTTTTTGGTATTTGATATTTGGTGCCATGATGATGATGGCTCGGTGCTGTCTAAGTGCCAATTAGTTCACTCTACTGTCATTTTGGCCGTAACATATACACAAAGTTGCTGCTGCCACAGGCAAGTCAAAGTATCTGTCAGTACGTCCTCGTGCCTAAACACACAGAGAGAGAGAGAGAGAGAGAGAGAGAGAGAGAGAGAGAGAGAGAGAGAGAGAGGGAGGGAGAGAGTGTGTGAGTGAGTGGGGAAACAAACACGGATACATAAAGCAAATACAAAAACAAATACATTTCAAACTTTTGACACTTCCTCGACACAGCAGACACTCTGCTGTTTATTGAGTTGTTGCTGTCGCTTCAAGTTCTTCTGCTGCTTCTACTTCTTGTTGTTGTTTCTTCTTTTTTTTTTTTTTTGTATGCCACCAAATAAGTATCTACAAATATTTAGAGGCATTTCTAGCTGCCTGCTGCCTGACTGACTGAGACAAACAGACAGAGTCAAAGCCCAAACAAGATTTATGTGCATATGTAAATTTTCCAACGCGCCCAACAAACCACAGGCAACACAACACAACAAGGCCCAAGACCCCAAGACACGGACTCGATACCCGTACCCGGACACACAGACCATGAGCTGGGAAACTGGAACCGTTGGCAAACAGTCAGCTAGACCAAGTGAACTGTCCATAAAACCTAATACTACACGTACATCTAAACAGCGGGGGGAGAGTTAGATAGATAAAATATCTATGTTCTCCATGTATCAAAAATTATGACACAATCATAATTCTCAACAAGAAGTTGGAGTAGCATAGAAGCAAATGCATAAATTTATGTTTATATTAAAAATTTAATTCGAGTTTAAAGTTTTTGTATACATATATTAAACACAAATTGTTAAGTTGCTTAAATACAACAAATTAATATAGATTTGGTATCAATTGTTAGTGCTTAGTTAAATAAAATTGTTTAATAATGTATGTTATATTATAATAAATTAAACAATAAATGGGGATTCCCCAAGTTCAAATTTTATATCAGCAAAATTAAGTGCAAATTTTATAACACTCATAAATTGATTAGTAACGCTTTATCGCTTTGCGATTATAAGGAAATATATATATATTATAAACTTGAAATTCAATGTTCTAAACATATTTGTACATATGTTATAAGTACATTCTAAATACATACGTATATATAAAATATGTTGCTTTACTCCAAAGTACATAAGTAGTTATAAAATCTTGCCTTTTCTCTGTGCAGCTGCGACCTCAATGTGTCTGCTTAACTGTAACTTGAAGAAGTAGATGAAGACTGACTGACTGACTGCCTAGTCGCTAATTAAGAGGCGTCTCATTAGTTTGATGTATGCAACGTGGGGCAACAACAAAAGCAGACACGGGCACTTCTCTTAACACCTACAATACAACTACCTACAAAAATTTGTGGTGGGTGGAGCTGGAAGGGAAAAGAAAAGGCAGGGAAAGGAAGGCAAACATTATTCACACGTTGCATGCAACATTGGGCTGCACGAGGTAAACATACAAGGCAACACAAACAAAATACATACATACGAGTATATGTATAAATTTATTTAACTTTTGCAGACCAAAACTGAAACTTGGATGTTGGAATATTTTGGGAGCTGACAGAGCATAAACCACGCTGCTGTAAACAATTGCCATGGAATTGGGAACTGGAAACCCATTAAACAAAACAACAACAAAACGAAGAAAGCTAAATAGAAGAACAAAACGAGGAACGCTAAGTAAACAAAGTGGAAGTAAATGTCGAAAGGGGCAGCAGAGCCAACTAAATTATAGATATCGCAACTGACAGTCGCGTCTGTCCAGGGTATGTATATCAATGGGTACTATCAATGACACCTTAAGCCCTTTTTCTGGCCTTCGAAAGTGTGCCGTCTCAGTCTTGTACTTATCATAGAATGCAAGTTTCTGATTAGATAACAGCTGCACTCTAATCATATATTTTTCTGTATTCCTTTAATCGCATTTCATTTCAATTCTTTCATCACCATTTTATTGACTTTTATGAAAATATAATTAATTGATAATCAAAAGTTGATTAATGCCCAGTAGAGGGTGAGGTTTTTGTTTTCCCCGTAACGGAATCCATAGAAATTCTCCAAGTTTCCCCCAAGTTTTAGAGCTGCACTTTTGCAGCTTTTCTTGACCCATTTGCATGCTTCAAATCGAAGAATGAAGTATTCTTCCATGTAATTCAATTAGCTTCGATTATATACGTATGTATATAGTATGCATATCGGACAAACCAAAAATGTTTATCTTGAAATAAGAAACGCTTTTGTTTACACAGTTTTGAATGATCAGCAATTGTTTTCAAACGAAAAATAATCAAACTTTTTGCAAATGTTGCGAATTGCTAAAGATCTTCATAAAGTAACAAGAACTCAGGATTGTGGGGTGGGGAATAATGTGAGGATAAAGTTAGATAGAGATATAATGTTAGAAAAATAATAATACAATTATTACAAATTACATTTATTTATTGTGTCCAACAATTATGGCACCAAAATGTTTAACAAAATACGTGTAAATTAGCAATTCAATTTGCGAGTAAAAAACGAATATATAAGTAGGAAAAATAACTAACTGCTTTATAAATGTAATCAGAATCAGTTAGTGGGTTCAGTGGTAGTGGGTAGTATCGATCGATAATTATAATTAATTCAATGAATTATCATTCGCTGCATTTGATACTGCATATCGTCAGAAGAATCGCTGTCATTGTCGCTCTCCTCATGCCTGTCTTCGTCCTTCTCATGTGCCTTGCTGAAGTCATCCCTCAGGTTACTCTCGTTGTACAGCAGATTGCCATGATCAGCGCACTGTTGGATAATGAATTTAAAGTCCTTGTTCTCGCGCAGAGTGATCGGATTACCGATCAATATCAACAAGGACTTGGCACGCGACAGCATTACGTTCACACGTCGCGGATTGGACAGGAACACGGTGCTCTTAAAGGAGCTGACCATAGATGCAATAATAATGGTCTTCTCACCGCCCTGGTAGCTCTCCACGCTGCCCACCTTGATACCGGTTAGTCTTCTGGCACGTAGCATTTTTTTTAGCAGCTTGCACTGAGCCAAATAGGGGGACACAATGCCAATGTCCTCCTGGCCCACATCCTGCTCCTTAAGCAACGACATTAGATACCAGCAAAGCACGTCGGCTTCCCGCTTATTGAAGCTACTGGATGAGTGAGTCTCACGTGCGGTTTCTCCATGCGTTGCCTGAAAGAGGATCGGGAATTTGCCATTGGGCAGCACCTTCCAATGCTCAGCTTGGCTGACCTGCGAGAGTGGAGCCAGCGGTATTAGTTCGCCGTCGTAATACAGCTTGTTGTAGATATTCACGATATCTGGATGAGATCTATAGTTACGTCGCAGTCGCGTCTGCAGTGTCTGATCATAGTTTCCCTTGGCGTCCACCTTATACAGTGTGTTGAGCAGCAGACGATCCATCAGGGAGCTACCCAGACCTAGAGATGCAGCCCGATCGTTCTTGATCACCGGTCCCAGCTGCTTGTGATCGCCAGAGAGTATGACATGACACGGATTTCTCATTACGCCCACCATACCTAGCAGAGTTTCCGGTTCTATCGAAGCTGCCGCCTCGTCAATGAAAACGTGAGTGAACTGTGCACAATTCAGAATATTCACCACGCCCATTGTGCACAGTGTAGTCACAATAATTCCATACTGCGATAGTTTAGTTCTTCTCAAACCTTCGCCTCGCCCCTTGCAATAGTTCGAGTATTTCAAGATACTCGGATGGAGGGTCTTTCGGGCTTTTGTAAATCGCGTGAACGGTATTAAACGGATCATAACATTTGCCTTGTCTGCAGCCAAATAGTTCTGGAATCGGGCATTGGTCTCAATACACCTTATAATCCTTAAGGCAACAGTATCGCAGGCGGAATTTGAACCGGCTGTGACAAGAATTCTAGTATTTCCCCTCATATACAGTTGCAGAATTGCCTCCACAATGGTGGTAGTTTTACCAGTGCCTAAATTTAATAAAAAGTGCTCAGTATTGTTGGAGATTTCAAATACTTTGCTCACTTCTTACCCGGTGGTCCAAACACTATATAGGGTGCCTGGGGATTAGGTCCAGCTACGATCTGTCTCACGGCCTGATATTGCTCAGGGTTCGAGGCAATCGAGTTGTTGCATAGAGCCAAGTTAAGTTTATTGGCCACAGCTACTTGCGGCTGAAGCGGTTGTGGTATCGGAAACAGATACCGACGAAGTTCAGGTTTATTGGCCAGTATAGCCAATGCATTATACATCAGACGAACGGGTATACGTGGGGCACAAAAGTAAACATCAAACAGCTTCTCCAACAAATCTTCCCGTCCATTGAACAAAACACGATCGCGTTTAACTCTCAAAATCGTTTCAACAAGATCACCAGTAATTGAATCGTTCAACAAGAGTGACTTCGGCTGAGTGGAATCAGCTTTTGCATCAGTTTTGGACACCAAGATGATTTGATCAATGTGCGATGTCAGCAGACTTTCACTGTTCTTGGTTTTCTCACCGAACTTAACAAAATACTGCTTCTTCTTCTTGCTCCTGCCCACGTGCACGCCAAACTGAGTGAGATCAGCATACAGCTGCATTGTGGATATATCATCAATGCTTAGCAGCGTCTTGAGAACCGCACAGTAATTGTCAAAGTTCAATTGGTTGCTATTCAAATACGAGCGAATTTGCGGTACAATTGCAGTCAGACTTTTATCACTAAAATTGGATTCCACGGCTTGAAGCCAACTTTTAGTGGGCCTGAACTCTGGTAGGGAATTCATTTTACAGTTTACTTTGCTTCACTTTAATCTTTTCTGTACTTCTCTTGCCGAGCAGTTTTGCCGAACTGAAAATTCGCTCAACGGAATCGCTGCTTTACACCCGATGATCGCTTCGGTACTAAATTTTGCATGGGATTCACAAAATTCAAAAAACTCGCACACACTCACAAAGCCAACCACAATAATCGAATGAATCAGCGCTATGTTATCTCTGCACAGTGATTCGAATATAGAGTTCATTATTTTCTTTGTTTAATCTCGTATTCTGTCACATTCAACGAGCTGTGGACCATTGTGCAACAGCGCACTAAACACATACATGCGCATGCAGATTATTTATACTCGTTTGTGCCAGAGCGAGACAACACTGCGCTCACTGCTTTGGAGCTCTCTTTCCTAACTGAATTGCAACGCTGCGCAAATTGATTAACAAGTGGACAAAAGCTTTTTGCTATGCGACATAAACTACATATAAACACTGTTTTTACTGCTTTAGCGCTGTCTTGTTCTCTCTCACGTTTGATCGCTTTAGCTGAATTTGCAAGCTTTTTGTTATGCCACTAATACAATTCCACAGTTGCAATCGATTCTTTCACGATCGCTTCCTAGAAATTGTGAGTTCCCCAAAAAACACTCAGTTCTAATGTGATCGTGGACTGAAAATAAGTGTCAATTGTGCCCGCATTCTTCTATTTGCAATTTCAACTAATTTTGTTTGCTAAAATGGAGTATCTATCAAACTATGAGCCCACTTCAAAAATGTTGGATGCCTTAAAGTCCAATTTTAGCGACGTAAGCCTGAGAGCAGCTGATGAAAGCTTTGGTTTATATCTGAAATCACGCGAACTTAATATTGACAATGTATGCCAAGTGCTTAGGGTGCTGCTTAATGTTGAGGACATTTGCGCCTTGCAGCCTTATTCAAAAATTATTCAGTATAACGTACACGTAAATAAAAAAGGTACAAATTGTTACACATTACATCCAAACAAAACGGATTTCAACGTCAAAGATGTCTTGACAGCCAACATGGATGAAATAGTATTGATACCTAGAAAGTTACTTGATGGTCCAAAATTAGAGGGCATTTTGGCATTGATGCCACATTCAAGTGAACAATTACCATGTGGTCGTCCAAATCACCGCCATGTTGCTGAGATCACAAAAGTAACTAACATCGAAGTTACTTTTCAATTTAAAATACTTGAGGACAGGAATGCTAAGAATTGTAAAACACTTAACACTGAAATTAAATACGATGTTGTCTTCCGCCCGCCACGTTTTCCCGTTCGTCTGATGTTTAATGCATTGGCTATACTGGCCAATAAACCTGAACTTCGTCGGTATCTGTTTCCAATGCCACAACCGTATCAGCCGCAATAAGCTGTGGCCAGTAAACTTAACTTGGCTCTTTACAACAACTCAATTGCCTCGAATCCTGAGCAATATCAGACAGTGAGACAGATCGTAGCTGGACCTAATTCTCAGGCTCCTTATATAGTGTTTGGACCACCGGGTAAGAAGTGAGCATAATACTTAAAATCTCCAACAATACTGATCAGTTTTAATATCTAGGCACTGGAAAAACTACCACCATTGTGGAGGCAATTATGCAACTGTATAAGTTGGGAAATAATCGCATTCTTGTCACAGCCGGATCCAATTCCGCCTGCGATACTATTGCCGTAAAACTACGTGAGAGTCTTAAATTTCTGCCTGAGATGCGGCTCAGGCGCTTTTATTCGACTTCCTATAGTAATAAAAAGAAGCCCGCTCTTTTGAGCAAACACTCCATCTGTGTAACAAACAAGGAGCTTAGCGAGGGTCGCCTATGCGAATTTAGGATCGTTGTTGCCACACTGTGCAGCGCAGGGCGCATATACATTTGCTCCCCAAACGATCGATTCAATTACATTATCATTGATGAGGCGGCCGCATCTACTGAGGCCGAAGCTTTCATGGGCATACTCTTTAAAACATCCAATTCGTGTCATGTCATACTCTCTGGCGATCACAAGCAGCTAGGACCAGTGATTAAGAGCGGTCGAGCTGCTTCTCTGGGTTTGGGTAAATCCCTTATGGATCGTCTGCTGCTCAACAAGCTGTACAAGGTGGACTCTAAGGGAAACTATGATCAGACACTGCAGTCGCGGCTACGACGAAACTATAGATCTCATCCAATGATTGTGGAAATCTACAACAAGTTGTACTATAACGGGGAACTAATACCGCTGGCGCCGCTCGACCAGGTCAGCCAAGCTGAGCATTGGAACGTGCTGCATAATGGAAAGTTTCCGATCCTCTTCCAGGAGGTGATGGGAGAAACCGAGCGTGAAGCTCACTCTACCAGTAGCTTTAACGAACTAGAGGCAAAAGTGGTCTGTTGGATGGTGTTGAAACTGCTCTGTGATGGACTCGGCAATGGTGTCAAGGTGAAACAAGAGGATATTGGCATAGTCACACCATATCTGGCTCAATGCAAGCTGCTGAATCGCATACTTGAGGAGAGAAATCAGAAAAGGGTAGAGGTGGGTAGCGTGGAAAGTTACCAGGGTCGTGAAAAGACTATCATTATTGCATCCATGGTCAGTTCGTATAAGAAAGCACATTTCCTATCCAATCCGCGCCGAATGAACGTGATGCTGTCACGTGCCAAGTCCCTAATGATATTGATCGGTAATCCGATCACACTGAGCGAGAACAAGGACTTTAAATTCATTATCCAACAGTGCACTTTGAAAGGAAACTATTTAAATCAAGAGTATGTCATAATTGACATGGCAAAGAACTTGCAGAAGAAATCTGCTGAATATAAGATAATATTCGAATCGGAAAAATTGAAAGATATTGAAAAAATCACGTACAATAGCACTGATGCTGTGGAGCGTTTAACCTCACAATTTGAAGACTTGGAGCCATATAATAAAGTTGAATGCCCCATAAAATTGAATGCCCCAACCTTACAATCTAAATACCGTAGTCAATATGTTAATAATCGCTACACCCAACAATCTAATTACTATACACAATATAATAGTCCTCGGTTCAATCCACAACCTGAAGAAAAGGGACTATGTAACATATTGTAATCTAATTTTGCAAAAAACTCGTAAAATACTATATATAATAGCTTTGTAATCTAAGATTTTGTTTTTTTTTTGTTTTGATACTGTCAAATCGAACACTTGTAATGAAGCACTGAGTAAAAGTGTAGAAAAGCATATACATATAATAAAATATTTATTTGCTTATTTTGGTCTTTTTTTTTATTTTGCAATTACTTGATGCCATTGTTTTGGCCAGCAATTTGAACGGTAAATTTATGGCATCAACTGGCCATTTGCGAACAAACTTAAGCCCTCTGCTCAGTGTGAGTGCTATCTATGTGGTTAGATCTTTAATTAAAGTTAGCTACCATCTAATGTATGTACGTACCGCCCTTAAACCATTACACATGACCACTTCCCCACCTACTCGTACAGTTTTCAAATTAAAACGTTAAACATTCGATTATCGCACATTGGTCTGGTTTCTATACCAAATAGTAGATTGTTTGAAAAACTTTTCGCTGCTAATGATCAACTCATGTAACTGGAAGCCAATGTCAGAAATTAAGTAAATAGACCAGCGGGAGAGAGGAGTGAGATGAAAAGAGAGCACAGTGGAATCGCCATTGTAGCTGATTTATAGCTAGATTCTGTTAGTTTTATAATAGAAAATACTCAAATATGTATTTTGTAACTTGTTATAATATCCTGTTTAGCATTTCTAGAAATTTATTTATTTAGCCAGCTATTTTTTTAGCTACTAAAATTTGGCAACACTGAAAGTGAGAAATGTAGCACAAGAGTTTTTAAAGCTATATATACTTATTTAAAAATTTAAAAAAGATTTTTATGTGATTATTATATATACTTTAAGTACCATATTTAATTTAGCTTAGCCGTGTCTCTTGTTTTGGACAATCTAGCTATTTTTGCTACAGAAATTTGGCAACACTGACGCGCCAAAAAGCTGACTACAGTTTCTGTCTGCATTGCTTTAATGTTCTCTGCCGTTTCTTTGCTTGGGCTCGTAAAATTTTATGCGTTTTTCCGGCATTCACATAATGAAAATTATCCGCTTGCTCCCCGAAATACTTACATACAGTATATATATATACATATATATATATATGTATAAGTATAACTGTTGAAAAACCCAAGTTGCCAACTGCAGTCAACTTGAACTTGTGTAGCAACAGAAACAGCAATGAGCACAAGAGTCAGTATACTATATGTGTGGGGGTGTTTGGTCGCCGAGGGTTGATTTGTGCTGAACAACCTCTCGTCCCCTTTAGTGCTGTGGCTGTCGTGTCTTTGCATTTTGTTTGGTTTTTATGACTTTGCCTGGCTTTGTTCTGCTGCTGTTTTGCTGTTTTGTTGCTATTGCCATTTCTCATTTTATGTTTATGTTTCGTGTTAATGTTGCATTTCATTTCCATGTACAATTTCAGCCCTGTACTCTTATTTTGTTGCCACTTTTTTTATTTTTGGTATCCAACATCGTCTGCATGCTCAGCTGTTGGTCCCCTTTTATACCATATATATCCTTGGGTTATCCTTGTCAGTCCAGGAGTCCAACAACCCCTTTTACACCGTCAGTCCGTCTGTTTGTCTGTCTGTCAGTCTGTCTCTGACTGTTCTGCCAGTTGTCTGGCTCTCGTCTGGTCTCTGTTTCTATTTCAAATTCTTCTGTTACTCGTACTTCTTCATACTCCAACTGTTTGCTTTTTACCCGTTTCAATGTCTGCTTGAATCTGTGTAGACATCAGTTATTTGTAGCTAGACTGCATCTCTGGCTGGAATTTATGCAACGAACAACGACAATGCATTGCCCTTTGATTGACAACAACAACAAAAAAACAACTAATTTATTGAGCAACTCTATAATTTTATTGTTTATTTATTACGGTTTTAAAAGCAATGTAAACAATTTCAATTCAATGGATTCGCTTTCATAAGTTTCTTCAATTAGAATAAGAAATGTCTGACATAATTAAATAAATATCATATTTAATAAAAATTCTTCAAAGTACTGATGCAATATTTCTCAAATTTCGATAAACAATTTTGTTTCCTTATATCGCTTGTCTGTTAACTAACCGTTTAGTGTTATTTTGCTGCAGCTGCTGTTAAATAGCTGCTAACCGCTAGCGATCTGCTGTTAAATAGCCGCTAACCGCATATGCTTTGCTGTTAACAAACGCTGCGCTGCTATTAACATGCGCTGCTCTGTTCTTAAACCGCTGTTAGCCACTGCTGTTAATCTATAGTTTTATAAGCTTTTATTAAATGATTTCGTTTGTTTGGCGAATTTTTAAACTTTGTCGCGTACAGTTTGGTGGCGCCACACCACTTCTGTGGCATCGACAAGACTTCCCCTCTGTCCAGCCATTAAGCCACTTAGCAAGCTATCAACAACGTGCTGCCTGCCAGCAGCAATTAAAATCAACTCCCAAAAACTACAAATTAATTAGTTAATTAATTAGGTAAAACACTTGAGTGCAGCACAGTAAATTGCTATAAATAGGATAAACAGGGAAAGGGGCGGGGTTGGTAGGTGTTGGTCTTGGTCTTTGGTGAGGGAAACGCTTCTTTTGATGATGTTCAGCGACTTTGATCAGCTGCCACACGGTGCTGACAGCCAGTTGAAGCACGAGGCAACAACAACGGGACTAAGGGACTCTGACTGAGACTTCATCAACTACAACTACAACACATGCAACACAGATTGTGCATAAAATTTCCACTCGCTTTGTTTACATGTGTGACTAAGGGAACGTGCAACCTCAAGCATATATGTAGAAAGGCCAAGGGGGTTCAAGGGGCTGGTTGCGGTGGAATGGTGGAGTCGGGTGTTGGGAGTTTGTTAGGTGCATCGACTGTTTGTTAAATTTATGCATTTTTCTGCTTAAAGGCAATGCAACTAAATGAACATCAATCACATGACGCCGACGATTCTGATGAGTAGCAAGCAACACGGAAAATAACAAGAAAAACAAGCTGCATACAGCACGCCGAACAATAAATACCCTACACAAACGAATTTAATTGGTTTCGGCAGCTATACATATATACTATCGTACCTAGCGTATACCATAAACACATAGAGTGTAAAACTGTTTGAGGCAAGCAATTTCTTAAAAGACAGCTATTTACATAGATGCAGCTGAACAGCTTTCGTATCTAGCGTGCGCTGTCGTTTATAGTAACACAAAAAGATATTTGTTCTGTGTACTACTCTTAAAATGTTTTAAAACAATCTTAAAACTTAGCAAAGCTTTTGTATAAATAATTATTGCCACATCGGTTCAAGTGCTTGAACTGTATAAGAATTTATATATATATAGTATGCTACGTAACACATTTGGCAACCTTATTATAATACTCTTTTTGCTAAAGTATAATAAATGTTGCACTTGCTACTTGGTTGCCTGGAACTTCTTTAAACTCCCTGCATCTATAACTTTCTCTGTCTTTCGTTCATGCAACACTGCATCGGGTGTGCATTGCAGTGCACTTCCTGTGCATAGGAACATTGCAACACATTGGAGCACAGGAAGGTGTGCTGTGCGTGACGCATATACATCAAAAGTTTTAGGTTTTTATCTTTCAACAGTGTTGTATATACACATAGTTCTTGGTTTTTATGCCTCGTCTCTTTCAGAGTTGCCATAATCATCATGGGCAACACTTTAGACTTGGCTATAATCATATGAATTACTGGACTATCTAGAGTTAAGTGTACTATATATAGTTGTAGTAGTACTTACATATTACGCTCAATTTAGCTGGAGGCGACTCCTGCCTGGCGCCGCTGGCCACACTGGTTGCAATGCACACAAAGTCACCGGCATCGTCGCGTTGCACCGACTCGATATGCAAATTGCCACCGATTTGTTGCACGCGTTTGTCATACACAATTCGCTGACCTGCAATGGAAGTTGATTGTTTCTCTCACTTACATTCTCCTTCTCTCTCTCTCTCTCTCTCTCTTTGTCTGTCTACTGCTAGACTTCTTTTGCCACTTACCATTATGCAACCAGTCGTAATGCAAATCGCCTGGGGTTCCCCTTGCCTCACAGCCAAAGTCAATGGCATCGTTCTCAATGATGGCCTGCCTCTGGCCCGGTTGTATGCAACGTGCTGTGCTGCTGCTGTCAGCTGTAGCTGTAGCTGTAAATGCAAATGAAATACGATTTATTATCATATAATGCCGGATATATACGTCAACATACATGCACATATAATTATTACTTATACATAAGCTAAGTGAATTTTTCACTTCTTCTGCTGCCAATCATTATAACTTATATAATCAAGCATTATTTATATAATACTTGTGTTATATAACACATTTCCCTTCTTTAAATTATTTTTAAAACTTCTGTCAAACTTAACAATTGTCATATATCATATATAATATACAGAAGTCAAGTCCCCCTGAGGGGCTCAGCATTTTCATTGGCAGCTGCAAGCGATTTCCCCAGAGACGCGACGTCCTCAGTAATTTAATATAATTAACAAAAATTGCATTTACCCTAATTGCGTTTAATTAAAGTGGTTTTTAGCGAATTAAATGCGCTTAATCAGCTCAAATTACAGTGTTTAAGCCAAATGCAATTTTGTTAAGCGGCAAAAGGCAACGAAAACAAAAAAAAAACATATAAAAACCATCAAATTACATAGCATAAAGACAGGCGCGTTTGCGTGTTCACAAAACATAATACAACAAAAAAAAAATAAATAAAAATATGTATAAATATTTTACACACATGAACAGAAATATGTACAACTTTACTGCAACGAAGACTCAATACTCTTCGTTAGGGAGACTTCTTGCTAAAATAGCTCGAGTTTTTAGCTTAACTTTGTATTATATTTATTTACTTGAGTTTAATATTAAAATTAAAATTAAATGTCAAATCTAATCTTATTAAATAATAATTGTGATTCAAGAAAAATTTCCAAGTAAGAGTATAAAAGCATGATTGAAACTATAACAGCTTTTGGCACTGCTGAATTCAGTCAATATAATTAAAAGCCAGGACATAAAAAACAACAGAGAAAGAATGTGAAATATCGAATTATTTAAATGCAATCATTGAGCTGCAAATGCAATTTATGGCAAATATTATTTATCTGTTTGGATTAGTGCGAAAATGCATAAAAAATGAATCAATGAATTGATTGAAAGCAGCAGAAAATTAATAGAAAAAGCTGGAGTCGGAAGAAAGTACTGTAAAAAAACGTGTATTTATGATAGTATAAACTTTAAGCATAAAACTTTCATATATTAAAATAAGTATATTTTATATGTTTAATTGATTAATTAATTATTTAATTTTCTTCAAACAAGAAAACTAAAAGCAAATCATTTGAAATCGCATAAAAATCGTTTACTTAAACGATGCGCAATGTTAGCTGCAATTCTCATTCATTGCTTTTGGATTATTTCTTTTTTTTTTTGCCATTTTGTGGTTAAAGAACATAAAGATTAACATTAAGCCAATTGCTATTAGGCGCCAGCTATACATGCTCTCGCAAAATTTAGTGGCTTAACCACAAGGAGCCAAAGACTAAGGCCAAGTTAAAAGCCAACTTTGGCAAAGCAATTCAGAAACGATTATTTTTGATTGTGCGAGGTGTGCAGCTACAACAGACAGGCAGAGAGTGAAAGAGAGAGAGAGAGAGATGGGGGGATAGAGCAAGAAAGATATATAGGAAGAGCTGCAGGGAGCCACAACTACAAAATGGGCAACATTACATTTTGGCACTAATTGAAGCAATTTGAGAAAACACCTCGAAAAAAGGCAAACTATAGTTAAAGGCGTGCCACAACACGGAATCAATAAGCAGGCCAAAAGCAAAATAAAAAAAAAAAACATAAAGGTACAATAGAAACAGCAACAACAACTGCAACTCATTTCTTGTTGTTGTTGTTGTTGTTGTCCAATCATATGCCAGTCACATAGTCAGCGACGTGTTATGATACAACACACATACACACAAACAACATTGGAGCCACAAAGTCAACCACAAAGGCTTTGAGGCACACGATGTGGCAGGCAACGTAGGTAGGAACGTTGGTAAAGACAGACGGACACTCAGACTAAAACAGTTTGTGGGGCAGTCAGGCGCTACAGTCTCCCCTTATATTTGAGGCGACTTCAAGCAAGCTGAATCGATTTAATTTGCTGCAGTCTCCACTCTTCACTCTCCACTCTTCACTCTACAATCTCCACTCTTCACTCTACAGTCTCCAATTCTTCAGTTGCCACTCGGAAAGTCAGTCAGTTTTGCAGAGCGTCGATTAAGGAACAAGATGGGGAATGTAAGCTAAGGCATGAGTAGACGATGAAGTGATACACTATCTTTAAGCTGTATAACTAACTACTTATAGCAAATAATATTACACGCTTAAGATGTGCTTTTGATTGAAATAGTTGAAGAAACAAAATGGTTTCATACTTTAAACTGTTTTATTACATAAAATAGCTAACCGATTTAAACAACATCTGATCAGTATATAGATAATACTGCCATATATATACACTGTTAGTTTGCTGCAGATATGCTGAGTACTTCTCGAGTTATGCTATTTTGGAATCGAAAAATTTTTAGTAGAACAAATAGAGATTTGAATGAACTTTCAGCTAGTTTGCTAAGCAGTTTGATATCTTTAGCACATACACCTGCTGGAAACTGTTACACACTTGTCAAACAAATTAAAGGATTCATTGTAAGGGCATACCAAAAAACAAAAAAAATGCAAACTCGCCAAGGTTCGATACGGTTTATTTGGTCTTGATTACGCTGACGTAGGCAAAAAAGCGAAGTCTGTGTGTTAATGTACTGAAATGAGATGTGGCAAGCTGAACAGCGGGTTGTCCGGCTCCAAAACGTATACACGTATACGTCTGCGTGTCCGTCTGTGTGTCCGTCGGCGTGTCCGTCTTCGTGTCTGTCTGTGATAATTAGTTCGTTTGTTTGCGCTACGTTCGAGTGCCCAAAAATACCGAGTCAGCGAGTCATCAAGAAGTCGATTGAGAGTCTGAATCTGAATCTGAAACAGAATTGGCAACGGAATGGGAATTGGAATGGTTGACCAACTGCTGAGAGACCAACTGCCACAAATTGTGTGGGGCACACACAGACACAGATACATTTGTCGATTAAGCGCAATGAATGCGAAAATATCGCTGTAATAATCAGGAGTCCAACGGCGGTCAACAACATGTGTGTGTGTGCTTGCTACATGTGGCACAGTCAGCACTTGAACTTGCCCCCTTGGGTGGCGTTTGATTTGCTTTTCCAGGCCAACAAGAAAAACAACAGCAACAACAACAACATTGTATTGTAGTTGAGCCAAGAGAAAAATCTCAACTGTCACTCAAGAATTTCTGGCATTTTCCGAAGTCAAACACAGTGGAAAACTGCAAGTCAACATGGGAAAGGCATTCGAACAACAAACAGAGTGCGACAGAGAGAGAGAGAGAGAGAGAGAGAGAGAGAACAATAAAATGAATGTGCATGACAATTACCCGTCAAAAGTTTGATCAAGGGTTCTACAACTGGGCAAAAAATAACTACAGAGTCCGGAAAGAAAATAACTGAAGCAATAAGGAAGAGAAACTGAAGTGTTGTCTATGTGAGCGTTACTTTTTTGTACTAGGGAATTTAGCGGTAGTACCAGTGTCAGTCATAATTTGACAGAATTTTCTGAATCATGAATTTCTATTGGGATTCATTTTTGGGATAGGAAATAACAATGTATATATCTTTTGCTTATATCTTATATATTAGCTAACTAAAATTTAAAACAAAATACAAAGAAAACAGCAATAAAATACCAAAAAAAGGCTTTTTAATAGTTTTAAACCATATTTTCTGTTAATATTTGGAATATTACTATATCATATATATTATAATAGAGTTGATTTTGATTAAAATTGAGCTACATATTAGAAAGTATGTTATAACTAAGGTGTATTAATGTAGATAACGTCTTCCTTTTTGGTGAGTTCCTTCCCATCTTGACTATAACTCTTCCCAAGCTGTATTTAAATATATTTCTGACTTGTAACATGCCAATAGCAAGCTTAAAACTCATTTCCGATCCCATTAGGTATATATATTTATAATCAGCATAAACTGACTGATCGATTCTAATAATTTTTGTAGGAAAAATAAATTTAAAATTATTTTGAAAAAATGTCAAGGGGTAGGTATGGAAAACTTTTGAAAAAAATTAAGTTCAGTATATTTTAAATTTAAATGCAGAATTGATAATAGTATAAAATACAGTTTTAAATGCTATTCCGTTTGAAAATCGGTTAATTTTTGGCAAAGATATCACATTTCAAAGTTTGGGAAAAGGTTATAAAAGCAAATAGCTAATCTCTCTTTTAGTTAATAATGTTTCCATGGCAAATATTTGTTTTAAAGCCACTTTGAAGCTAGCTAAACCAGCTTTAATCTATTTTATATATAATTTTCATGTTATTCGCATATTTTATTTAAGCACTTTTAATGAGTTCTACGTTAGACCCAAGCAGCAATCAGCGAGGGGGAGGTACGTATTCCGGTACTCTGGTACTCTGAGAGTCTAGAGTCTAGAGATTTGCAATACACGTCTAATTCATACAATTATGGAGTGCTCTACATGAACTTTAAGTTGGTGCTACAAAAAGGGGCAAGTTTTTATGAGAGAGTTGCATATTCATATGGCAGTGCTTGGCAGTGTTGCCTGCCTGCCTCATGGGCTCTTGCCACAGCTGCCTCTCTCATTCTTCTCTCCCTGAGTGTGTATGTGTGTGTGTGTGTGGCATGCCTGGCATGGCATGTTGCATGCAGCATTTTGCATGCTTGAATAACAAATTATGACTGCCACACAAAGACTCTCAAAACACACACACAGACACAGATGGAGATGGAGACAGGAAGAGGGACAGCGGCAGGGACAGAAACAGACTGCCTTATTATTTGCCATACAAATAAATGGACGTTGAACGTAGCACAGATTTGAAATATGCTTCATGCCACAGCTACAGGCAACAACAACTGCCAGCCACTGCCATTGCAACTCCAACTCCAACTCCTACTCCGATTCCGATTCCTACTCCGATTCTGATTCTGTTCTCTGGTTGCCTTTTGTCTGCGGCTGTTTGCCTTTGTGCTACTTAACAGTCAGCAGTTTTCTGCGTGTCCTGTCACTCACATAGTTTTACATACATAATTGTGTGTCCCTTTTGTCTTGCTGTGCTGCTGCTGCCACTACCGATTTCGCGCTGTGTAAACTACATTTGATTAGCTGAAATTTCGGCATCTCTGCTTTGCTCACATTATCTGCTCATCTTTTCGCTCGCGCACTTCAAGTGCCAATGGCGATCCCCGCTATTAATTCCCTACATTTCTTTTGCCTGCTCTCTTAAAGTGGACGAATGTGTGAGTGCCTGTGTGTTTTTTTGTGCTCATTGTTTGCTTCTCTTTTTCGTTGTTGTTTGCCTAACGACTTTATTTTGAACTTGACCGTCGTATCCTTATGCTCATAATTTCTCTCTCACTCTCCCGCTGTTTAGCTGGCATTAGTTTTGCTTACTCTGTGGTCTATCTCCCAGCCCCTTTACCCCCCGCCTTGCTGCTGCTGTTCTGCCACCCTAGTAGTAGTTGCCTCATAATTGAGTCATTTTGCGCGCCGTTTGCTTTGAAATTCAATTGCAGACAATGAATCCAACTCAACGCTTGGATTTGCAACCTGAGCTCTTTCTCTCCCTCTCTCTCTCACACTCTATGTAGCTGTGTGTGGTTTCTTTTGGCCTCTTTCATTTCACAGTAGCCCTTAATCTTCAAAGAGAAGCCAGCTACTTAGCCAAAGTACAAGCATACCAAAAAAAAAAAAAAAAAAAAAAAACAAAATAAAGGAGTCAACTAATTATGGCTTAAATGTAAGACAAACACAAACTGAAGTGCAGAAAAACTGCTATTCAAACATTTACTATAGAATTCGTTTAGAGAAATTTACATATTTACTACACTGTTAAAAAGGGGATGGTACTACTTTTTGCAGTTTGAAAAACTTGACTAGAGTAATTTATGCTAAAATAGCTGTTAAATGGCTAAGAAAATGCAGAATATATTAACTAAATTGAAATTTCTAGCTTTCTTTCATACGGACAGACGGACGGACCTGGCTATATCGACTCGGCATTTGATATATTGATTGAGTTTTGGCTAAATTTCTAAAGCTCTAAAGTTAAAATCTTAATTCAGCTACAAATACTGCAGCCATTTAATAGACTATAGAACTATATAACTATTTTGTTAAAGTGTACGTTTGTATGTATGCTATTCACTTACCCAATACAGCCAGCAATAGAGTGAGCATGAAAAGTCTATGCACATGCATATTGCTATCCATAGTTGAGAGTTAGTTATCAGCCAATTGAAGTCGAGTGTGTAGTGCTGCCAAGTATCTCAAATCTGGCTTATGGGCCAATTAGTGGCCAACACGACACGACACGGCACGACGACACAGATATATATATATACACTCACTTATGCTGCTGATAAACTGATAGATATGTACGTACTACGTATGTATTCGTAGAACTGTTTGGGAACTGTTGGCAGTAAGTGCAACCACTCGAAAATGCACTCCACTCAATGCATGTGTAAATATTCAATATTTGGATGCCCAGACAGAGACAGAGAGACAGTGAGACACACGGACACAGTGACACGGAGTCAGAGGCAGACAACAATTCCAGTTGATGACTGTTGACTGCCTTTTTTAACGCTTCGATGGGGGGTTTGCGGAGGGGCTTGAGGGGGCTTTTGTATTTACTATAGACACTCAAATTAAATTGGTATTTACATAGTTGGAACGCATGAAATGCATTTATCACGAAAAAGGCTAAAAAACAACAAAAAACAAACTAAAAGAGATACGAAGACGATTCACGGCACTTGCTGTTTGTTATTGTTGTTGTAGTTGTTGTTGTTGTTGTTGTTGTTTTATGTTTTGTGGTTGCGTTTTTTATCAGCGTCTAGATTGACAAGCGACAAGCGGCAGCAGCAGCAGTTTCAGGCTGTCATCAAATTGTAATGGCATCGACACCGAGACATGGAGACACTGAGACACCGACAAAGCTATCTAGATACACAAAATGCAATGCACAAGACGTGGCCAGATACACGGCTCTGACTCGGTGCGAGTATATTTGTTTGTGTGTGTTTACAGGGTGCAGTTCAATTACCCAGACTCTGTGAACAGTTGTGAGCCTCAGCAAATCAACTTAATTTGTATCCCAAAGATACAAATACATATACGATATATATGCATTCTGCGGCATCCTTGCTTAGCTGGATGTTGCCAAAAATACAAGCGTATTTCGTACCGAACCGGCTTTTATTATTGCTGTTATTGGTGGGTGTTTTTTGTATTTTGTATTTTCGTACCACTTTTTATTTTATTTATCTGTTGTTTGGGGTCGCTTCATATCAGATACACACGCACGCACGCACGCGTATATACCAAAAACAATGTGCTTGTTGGGAGAACCGACAGCGTTCGACGTCTGTTTATTACTGAAGACAATCGGCAGTTGGAGTTGTGTGTGGAACCGGCTTTTAATGTTGCCTTGCCCTTCGGTGCCAAACAATACTGGGTATGGCTCTCACGCCAGGCGGCATGCACGCGCCACTCGCTCTTGCTCTCGCTCTCTTGCTTTCTGTACTCAACTCCTGCTGATATGCTTGCGCCAGTATTATTACACTGGCGGCGAGAGCTCGTGTGAACAGTGTTGCCGTGCGTCGGCATAGAAATACTGGCAACTACGCCGAGCGCGCGCTTTTTAAAAACGAAATGAAGCCATGCAAATGGCTAGCTTAATATATTTGTTTAATTGCAGATTTAATTTAATTTTAATTTTTAGTACAGCTTAGCACAAAATCGACTTTAAAGTCTTATTTAAATGCACAAAATCATAAATTAAAGTCAGCAGCATTTTAGTGGACAAATGAAGTTATCAGTTGTCAATAATCAACGCCTGCCACTTGCCACTTGCCACATTCAATTGACTCAAACTCAAACAATAATGCGACTTAATGACCACAAGATAGAGAGAGAGAGAGAGAAAGACACAATTTGACGATGATTACAGTGTGACTGAGTGCAAAGTGATGAGTGGAGCGGAGCAGCAGGGATGGAATATTGGGGGGAAGGGTTCTGCTTCAGCTTTTGCTTTTGGTAGTTTCGGTAGATTTGGTAGCTTGCTGTTTTTACGAGCGGCAACACTGCAAGAAGCTTCCCGTCTAAGACACTAAACGACTGTTGACTACTGTGCGTGGTCTGGCCGATTAAATATATACATATAGTATATATATGTATATATATATGTGTGTATCGGTGTGTTTTTCATTTTATAGTTTTCCGGCTTTTTTTACGAGCGCCTTTCAACCCCCAAACTGTGGCAGTGAGGCGGCGGTGAGCGGCAAAGGAACCCAAAACAATTGCAACAGATCCTTTTCGACTGACACCCAAAAGTCATAAAAATGCCGTTGCCATTTGTATATATATATATGTATGTAACTACAGTTACGCATAGAGGGGTGGTCTTACTGATTAACAGCCCTGTGTCCCTCAGTTCCCTGTTCCCAGTTCCCTGTCTCTGTCTCTGTGGTTATCACAGACCATCCAAAAATGTTATCCATTCATGCGCTCTTTCATTCCATTCCATAGTATTATATATGGACAAGCGACAGTTATTGATGTCATAAAGTTGAAGATTTATGCTCGCCTCTGCCTATTGCGCTTACAAATGCTATATCCATCTATATATATATACTACATACATATATACAACAGATTCTATTGTTTGCATAAGCATGTTATAGGGCGGGAACGATCGACCCGTAACACGTCAAATGTTGCGTTAATAATTTGATAGACAAACGCCAAACTTTAATGTGGGAATTTATAGAGTATTTCGGTTTTAAAGTTTAAAAAATTTAAGTAAAATTTAAAAAAGATTTGTATAGCATTTATTTGAGTAAAAAAAAAAACAAAGTAGTCTTTTTAAAATTTGTAATGAAACTTTGAAAGAAATGTGTTTTATATAAAGTATAGACTGTTTAGATATGTTTTTTATGTTATAAAGAGAATAAACTGTTTAGATATTAATAACACATAAACATAAGGCTACTTTTAAGTCTACTTAGAGTAATCTTCAAGCTTATCAATTATTAAGCGAAGAAACTTTGCCAAATTCTGATTAATTCATTCCAAAATTCTTTAATAAATATAAATATGCTTTAATAAAAAAATATTGTAAAAATTCAATATATGATGAAAAAAAATATATATTTTACTATAGTAATGCCTATATTTTTAAAAATATTTTAATAATAATTTTATAAAAATGATTTTAAAACTTATTTTATAAAAGAACTTGCAAAACTTTGCAGTAGATTTATATATTTAAATACCTAATCCTAATTTACCAAATAAAAGGTCACTAAAACTACAAAAATATTATTATTTTTGTTACTTTCTTTTTTGTTATAGTTTGCTTATCTATATATGTATATGATAAATATCCGTATGTATATAGTACTTAAGCTATACAAATATTGCTTAAACTGGTATATGTGGTACTTAGTTTAGTGTTAGTTAACTAAACACTAGTTTATTGTTAGAATGCTTACCTTAACTCAACGCCTCGTATAATTTTATGTAGCCAAATTCCATGCAATACCAAAGCCAAAAGAACTTTATGTTATGCATAGTAAATGTATATATAGTGTATATATAGTAGCTAGATCTTCTTCTATTGCAAGCAAACATCAAACATTTCGAAAGGCATTAAAATAAATTTTAGTAATGCGGCCTTTTCGGAGGTAGACTAAACAAAATAAACATTTAGACTAACTTTGAAGGTGTTCTCAGTGTTCAGTGCTCGGTGTTCAGTGTTGCCAGTGTTTCTGATGCATTTCGGATCTCTTCTCTGCACTTGCTATAAACAAATGGGGCACAAATTAAGGAGCTAAAAAGGGAGTAGCGGTGGAGTAGAAGCAACGCGGAAGGGCAGAGACCTGTACAACGAGTTTTAATGCCAAACATCATCGATGTGCTGTGGATTGTGGATCTGGATATGGATGTGGATGTGGATCTGAATGTGGATGTCGATGACGTCGCTATAGTCGCTGTAGATCAAAGGAATTATGTGTGGGGAAGGGGCAAAACTGCGGCTGCAGCTCTGCTCTGTAAATGGAGGGGGTTAGTGGGGAGAGTTGGGGGTTGGGGTTGGGGTTGGTTAATAGGGGGAATTCGGTACGTTGGTGTTTTGGGTCGTTTAATTGCACTTGCCGCTTTTTTGTTGTTGCCTGCGCATGTGTAGTTGCCTTTGATGTGCCTGTTGGGCTCTGGACTCCAAACTCCGCTACACTCGCAGGCATTTGTTTATGTGCGCTATAAAAAACCATAAAATATGCATAAAACGCATAGGCAAAAAAAAACTATATAGCGTCAGGCAATTGCGATTGAAGTTGAACAGCAGCAGCAGCAGCGGTTGAAATGCAAATGAAAATGGAAATCGAAATGGAAATGGTAAGTAAAGAAAATGAAGCGATTAAGTGCAGAGACTTGGCTGTAATTGTAATTGCAGAAAAATGTCATCACTGTGGCTACAGCGAATTCCGTAGGTAGTCAGCCAGAGATTGCACAAAGTTGTAGTTATGAATTGATAGTTAAAGGACTTAAGTTAGAGTAGAAATTGGGAGTAGATTAGAGTGATAGTGTAGTAGGCCAGATTGTTAGGATAGTTAGGTCTTAGTTATGTCTTAAAAAAGCCAAAAAATTATAGATCTAAAGCAGTTATCGTTCGGAATAAGCGTTGATCAAGTTTGTATAAGTAAGTAAGCATGGCATATTCACGCTAGAGATGAAAGCAGTTTGCTAAACAAGTAATCACTGTGCACAGCAGTTCACGCTAGTGACGAAAGCAGAAGCCAATAACATAAGAGCACAGCAGTTTGCTGATCTGCCAGCTACTATTGTGCATTTGTATATCACGGTGAACCGCAGTCCACGCTAGTGACGAAAGCAACAACGTTTTTTTAGTTAGATACAATAAGATATAATTTATATCTTACTTTTATGTATTTCAGAGAAATCTTAATATAATAATTTAAACGCTAATAGCTTATTTAGTTTATTTTAATTTAAAGGCAGTCGAAAAATAGTTTTAGAAAATAATTTTTAGCTTATAAAATTGATAATATGGAAGTGCTACAACTTTAATAAAAAATGTTGCGGTTGTGTAAAAAAAAATAAAATAAAAAGCTGCTTAATTTTATGTTATGTTTTAGCTGCTTATTCATGAAAACAAATTTTACTAGCTAAATTTAAAAATACTTTTTAGCTATTTTTATTTAAATTTCTATTTCGACATGCCGCATTTGGTTGAAATAAAATATTTAAATGAGGTAAAAATTAAATTTTTTTTTAAAAGCAAAATCTAATAAAATAATTCAACAATTTATATTATTTATTCATTAGTAAAGTGTAATAATTTTCTATAGAGTAATATACACAGTAGTGCCAAATTGACGACCTCTTCAATTAGTGCTGTTGGGATTGGGTATGGAACAGTGCCTGCCATAAGAATTGCCACAGTCTTTGCATTCCAGTTTATTTAGTGTCTTAAATATGCATTTGCTTTGCTGCTGTAAGTTTATGGAATTCTTCAATGGGGAGGGGGAAGTGCAAGGGGAAGGGGAGTACCCATAATTTGTGTTGGCTTTCTTCTTCTTCTGTTAAATGTTCCATGGTTGATTTTCCTTATTTTCTTGAGCGTTTCCAGCGTGCCACTCGTCAGTTGGCAGCTTTCATTGCTTTGCCATAAAAAAGAGGCACATAAAAAACAGTTTTGAGCAGTTTTGCTGAGCTGTGTGCATGTTTGTGCCTGTTGGTGCCTGTTTTTGTGCTTTATGTGCACACCGTACGGTAGTAAAACACAAGAACTTTATGATCGCAATTGCCCCAACTCCAAATTCCCGAACAATTCCCGATTCTGTCTGCATTAAAAAGAGGAATTTTTCGATTGCACTATAAAATCGGGGCGGCTCTATGAGAGCTATAAAATATTTATTCTACTATAAAATAACTGTACATGAATATAAATATATATAGATATATGTATATACAAAGAGAGACATACAGACAAACATACAATTACTATATACAAAAATACAAATAGATATTATTTTAAGGGCATTTGACGCTTAACAAACTTGGATTAACATATATATAAATATATATATATATATAGTACAAGGAGTGTGGAGATCATTGAAAGGAGCAGCCAGCCTGGCTAGAGTCTGTTTGCCAGCCTAGACAATGTCATCGGCCACCTGGGACTCCTGCTCCAGTATGGTGCTCTCCCGCAGCTTGCTCTTGAGATTCTTGCTGGAATTGGCCTCGGTGAGGCAGGGTTCATGCTCGGCATCCCCATCGCCCTCACCACCATCGCCATCTCCCTCCACAGCCGGATGGTGGGTGCCATCCTCCAGCTGCACCTTGCCCATGTGGCGACGATAGCGATACCAGAGCTTCAATCCCAACACCAGCACAAAGTACAAAAATGCCAGACAGATGATAACAATGATGATGCGTGTTATAATTGAATTCGAGGCGGATTTGTTGCTTCTGACCACCAGGAGCACCTCCTCCCGCTTCAGACCCGCACTGCTGCCAATGGTGCAGCCATAGCGACCCTCATCCTCTGGCTGCACATTGTGTATCTCCAGTGTGCCATTCGCCAGCATGTGAAAGCGTGTCGCATCCGTATTGTTCTCATTCAAATACTCCAAATCCTTGTCCCATTGTATCGTTGGCTTGGGCTCCCCCGTCGCCTGGCAGTGCATCACAGCCACCTCACCCTCCGGCACTTCGGCGGGCATTACGGGCGGCACTGTAAACCTGGGTGCAATCACCACATTGATGGACACGGTGGCACTAATCTGACCCTGTGTATTACTCGCCAAGCAGGTGTACTGACCCCGCTGCTCATTGGAGACGCCGCGAAACACCAGGGTGCCATTGTGATCCGTCACGTTAGCCGGCAAAGGCAATTGGGTTTCCTGCAATTAGAGATTTGGTCAGGGGAAGATCAGAGAAGGAGTTCAGTGGACTGTTGTCTCTCTAATCCCGCTTACCCGCATCCATTTGACCTGTGGCACTGGTGTTCCTTGCGCCTTGCAGTGCACCTTGCTCACACTGCCCAATTCCAGATTCTTGGACGTCGGTTGTGGCATAAACTTCAACTGTTCGATGACCCGCAATGTGCCGATATTGGAGCTAATCACGGACTGGCCATCGATTAGCAATTCGCATTGGTATTGACCCGCATCGCTGGCCAAAATGCTGGAGAAGTGCAGTGAACCGGTCTCCTGATTGAGTGTTAATCTCGCATCCTCTCGCACCATAGTCTCCAGCTGTGGTTCACTGGTGGTGCTGCTCCTCTGGCCCAGCTCCACTTGGCGCAGTGTCTTCTGATCCTTGCGCCAACGTAGTGTGACACTTTTGCTCTGTCGATGCACTGCGTCCAAGTGATAGGCGCAGGGTAATTGTAGTGGACTCTGCTCCTTTACTGTTACCTCCGGTTTGGGTCCCTCCAAAATGCTCACTTCCGTTGTGGGCATGGGAGTGGCTAGAGAGGGGGAGAAAGAGAAGGAGAGGGAGATAGAGTTTACTCACGGAGTGACTCATCAGTATGTATGTTGACCTTACCGCGCACTGAGCAAAAACAACAACTGTGCCAGAGGCAGAGAATCAGCGCACAGCTCAAAAGCCGCTTCACGCTAATCTGTGACTTCATCATCATTTTCATCGTCATTATCATCATCATCATCATGGCGCAACTTGAAGAATTTGTTTGATCACTCGATCTCTTTTGCGCTCTTGTTTTCGGTTTCGTTTTGCTCTTCGTCTCCTTTTGCTTTATTTATTTATCTTTCGTTGCGTTTCGTTTTGCCGACTTGTAAACCGGTGTCTGTTTGCCTGTTGGTTTCGTATTCGTATTCGAATTCGTTTTCGTCTTTTACTTTTATTTCATTTAATTTTCCGCAGCGTCTTTTCGGTTAATGTTTATTTTTAATGTTACGCACACGCGTCACGCTTAATTATCCTGGTGCATGGTCCGTTAGCGTAATTTCCGTTAGCACAAGGGATTGATTACCGTTTTCAGCTGCACAACCGCACGCGTTCGCATTCGGCACTGAACTGAACTCGCCGAAGCGACGAGCTAATTTAAGGCTGGCAGGCTGACTGAGAGAGAGCGCAACGCACAGCCTACAACAGTTGGCGCATGCGTCCTGTGCGCTGTACCCAGTATTTACCAGTATTTGCTACCAAACGCATGCAACCCTGCCAGCTGCTGCACTTTTTGTACACAGTACTATACACTACGAAATTTAAAGACCAAATAACGTAAAGCATTAAAATTTTGAGTTATTGTGTTATTTAGAACAATTTATAATTTATAACTTAAGTTTTACTCTACAAATTCTTCTTATTTAATATTAGCCTCGAAATTAAAACAAATTTCTGGTCCTTTATAATATATAATGTGATTTTTTGATTTATAGCCAAACTTTTCAGACAAAAAAATTCGTTTACAACCAACTTTTTGTGATATATATATATATTGAATTGAACTTACTGCTAACTCTAAACTATTTAACTACAAAATTTAAATTTGGCTTTTGTTAATTCAGTACTTTAAACAAAGATCTTCTAGGGATTCTAGATTCTTCTTCTAAAATTGAGGTATATTTGATACGCGATTATATTGAGTTTGTCGTTTGGCAACTCGGAAGGGACAACGTGTCATCATCTTGTAGACAATACCGCCGCAGAGCACAAAGAGACCCCAGAAGAGATAGGAGAAGAGCAAAATAAAGCGATTCGGCTGCCACAGCACTGTATAGCTCATATTGTGATCCTCTAAAGATTAGAAATAGAAACATTATAACGTCTAAATTGCTTAAAAATTCCCACTACTTACCTAGCACTGCATAACCCATGCCAATTTTGGATTTACCCATGCGATAGGAGCAGGTGGGCACCATTATCTCCAGATAACTGTGATCCTCTGTCTTCAACGCTTTCAGATCAAAGTGTCTAACGGCATTCTCATAGAAATTGATGACCTTTGTGGATGGATATATGAATATGCGTGATTCGTGCCAATGTCCCGAGAAGATGATATGTGGATCCAAGTCACTAATGATGGCCCTCAGCAGGGGACCACCGCCGATGAGAAGCGGAGCATGTGAGATTCCAATACGCAGACGTTCGGCATTATGCTCCTTATCCGGATTCGTAAAATCCAAGAGCATGCGATTAATCTTAAAGAAACGCAAACGATTGTCATAATCAAAGAAATCTTCGCTCATGAATTCATTTTCGAAACGTCGCTGATTCGAATTGGAAATATAATCGCCATTATCGCCGCCAATATCGTTATCACCAGGCACATGGATGCGCTGAAAGTAGGCAGAGATCATGCGAAACTATATATTATAAAGATTAGAAAAACAGCAAGCCGACTGCGTTAGACCCTGTACTACTACTACTACTACAACTAATACTTTCTATACGGAGTTAGTAAAGTTTGCACACTTTTCAAGTACAGGGTCTAAACATATTTGTATACATACTTTTGAGAACCGCTTGTTTTGAAAGATGCGCTTGAAGCGCTTCACATATTGCTTGTACTCCTGAGCGGTAGCTATGTTACCCTCATCCAGTAAATCACCCAGAAAAACTATAATATGCGGTTGGGTAAAAGATATGGCGCGCTCAAACGATTTCTGCAGATATCTATCCGAATCGTAGCGGGCCAGAGCACTATGCGCTGAACGATCATAGGAGTTGCCCAAAATTTGCGGATCTGCTATGAGCAACAGACGCGTGCAGTTCTCTAAAAGTGAAATAGAGTTATTTCTATATTAGATATTGCTAGCTATAAACTTACCCTGTTGGCAATCTATGGAGTGCCAGCTGGATTGAGCTATATAATAAATAAGTACTTCGTTGAAGAACATGAGCAAAAGTGTGAGCACAATAAAGCCACGGCACACCAATCTGTAAATGAGAAAAACAAGCTGCAAAATTTAACTAGTTTTCAGTTTTATAGCAAGAGTTCTTACCTATTTACAACGCGTAATGAAGCCATAATTTTATAGCAAGTGTTTGGCTTCCTTACATTGCTTGTTTAATTATGCTATAATTGCAATACAAAAGTTAATCAAGTTTTTAATGAATACTGCTACTGCCACATGCCACAGAGTGCTACTATTTTGAGTTGCCCTCTTGGGTTGAGCTTGCTAATTAAATTAAAGCACACAATACAAGTGCTATGACTGTTATTGGGCACAGACAGACAGACAGACAAGTAGGCAACAACACTTACCACCGCAATTTTTGTTTACTTCTTTTTTGCTGCTTGCAAAAAGATTGTTGTTAGCCATGCGCGCCGGTTGTTTACCGCTGCAAACGGTTGTCATGGATTGCAGATTTGAATTTAAAACTTCTGTTAGAAACTGTAACGTATTAAAACAAGATAAAGCAAAATGTTTTCTATTTACAATAGCGATAAAGCAAGCCAGCTGTTATTCAGTCCGTACACACACCCAAGCGCATGCAGCTAGAACCCTGCACGTTAACATTATATGGGAATGTTATTAACAGAGCGCACTTCCAACCAGAATTCAGTTGGCGCCAATTGCAGCGTTTAACATGACAATAACAGCATTGCAAAGCATAATGCTGCCATATCAGCTGTTAGCGAGCTAAAACAAGCTACAACAATAAGAACACTTGCACAATTTTTGAATGCACCAGGCAGCATGCTAAAAATTTTAGCTTTTTATGTTCTTAAATGTAAAAGCTAAACTTTATTTATAGCTCTGCTGCATATTGCGCAAAGTATGCAATGTTAACGCAAAATGGAGTACAGTGCAAATTTGAGCGTTGCCCCATCATGCATATATTCCCAACGTCTGGCCACGTTCTGCGGCAGAGTAATGGCGTGCCACTTTGCACAAAAAATGCGCTGTTAAAAAATTTTCTTGCTGACAACAAACGCGCTTTTATTACCAACGCTCAGCATTAAGTTATTAAAAATGACAACGTAGTTGTGTATTAAAAATATTTATGTGCTGTAATTGTTGTTAAACCTGTGCGTATTGGCTAACAAAGTGCGGCCGCTGTTAAAAGAATTTGCAATTTTTTTTTTTTACCGCTGTCAACTGCACTCCGATTGTGAAAAGTAAGACCAGCTCTAGAAAAAAAATTTGCAGCTGCCAAATAATTCTAATTTGCATAAAACTTGTGCGAAATTCAGCGCCAACATTGACATGTTGGCAAACAAATTGATAATGTTGCATATGCAAATTAAAAATTGGCATAAAACAAACTATTTTCGAGTCTCAAGTTGTGCGTGTTTCGTCGTGTTTGTGGGTGTCGGTATCAGTATGCGTGTGAGTGTGCGGTGAGGCTTGGCAATGCCGCCGCCCGCCCGCTGTAATCGTTGATTTGGCAATGCTGCCACACTGCCTTGGCGCTGTTATATGTGTTTTTTTTTTTTTATTTAATGAACTTGAGGGTCGTAGTTGTTGTTGTTGTTGGTTTTGGTTTGAACTTAAGTAATATGTTTAAGATTGTTTACCTTTACAGTTGGATTGCAACTAGCATAGAGAGAGTGAAAGAGTGAGAGCCATTGACAGCTGCTGCTCCCTACACAATGTCGGACATTGTTTATCCCAACGGTTGTAGACCGTTGGTTGAGGATCTGGGCACCGATGAGCTTATACGCCGTTTGAAGGTAAATATCACGCATCGTGTGTTAACGTAGCCCTAGCGTTTAACCGTTTAACCGTTTCACTTCAATTTACAGACACTGGCCAATGTGCTGCAGACGATGGATCAGGATGACAATCTGCATCAGCAGTATATACCTCTGGCATTGCACCTGCTCGACGATTTCTTTATGCAGCATCAGTCGCGTGATGTACAGCTGCTGATAGCGTGCTGCATAGCGGATGTGTTGCGTGTGTATGCACCCGAAGCACCGTACAAGGAGCAGGACCAAATCAAAGCAATATTCAAATTTTTTATCAAGCAACTGCATGGCTTAAAGGATCCACGGGATCCTTCCTTCAAGCGCTACTTCTACTTGCTGGAAAACTTGGCCTTTGTCAAGTCTTTCAATATGTGCTTCGAGCTGGAAGATTGTCAGGAAATATTCTACGAACTCTTTAGCACCGTTTTCAAGATCATCAAGTGAGTGTTGAACACTGAATACTAATAGATATATATGCTATAATAAACTCCAATTACAGCGATCAGCATAGCGTTAAAGTGAAGAACTTTTTTTTGGATATTTTGAGTCCATTGATAACCGAGGCAGATAATTTATCGGTTGAACTTTTGGATCTGATACTGATCAACATTGTGGAACCCAATAAGTCAGCTAATAAATATGCACACGAGCTAACGAAGCAGCTGTTGGACAAAACTGGTGATGCCTTCGAGACAACCATCAAATTGGTAGCTTATAAGCTTAAATAGTATTTTTGAACTTTATATATTAACTTAACTTTTATGTTTAGTTCTTTAATCGTTCATTGGTCATGGACAGACCAAATTCGAAGCTATCGATAACGAGCAAAATCTATGATATCATCTATGAGCTTAATCAAATCAATAGTGATCTGTTGGTTTCCGTACTGCCGCAGTTGGAGAATAAACTGCTATCCACCGACGATGCCGAGCGACTGAGTAAAGTATTCGATAAAGTCTTAAAGGATTTACTTATAATATATTCCCATTTATAGGAGCCACCACTCTGTTAGCACGCATGTTCTCCGAGAAGGACTCGCAGCTGTCCAAAAAGTATCCGTCGTTGCTGCGCACGTTTTTCGGTCGCTTCTGTGACATTACCGAACCCGTGCGTGTGAAATGCGTACAATCCTCGATGCATTTTCTGCTAAATCATCCGCATCTGCAAGCCGAAATCACTGAGAAGCTGCGCATGCGTCATCACGATCTGGATGAACTGGTGCGCTATGAAGTCGTCATGGCCATTGTGGAGACGGCCAAGCGTAACTTTGAGATTGTTGTCAAGTCACCGGAACTGTTGGAAATTGTACGTGAACGTACGATGGACAAAAAGTATAAAATACGTCGCGATGCTATGAATGGTTTGGGCTACATTTATAAACGCGCCATTTGTGAGCCAAATGATTTGAGTGCAGAGGTGAAGCAACAGGTGGATTGGATTAAAAACAAGATAATGCATGGCTACTACAAAGTGTGTCTGGAGGATAAACTGATGGTGGAACGTTTGCTCATTACATGCTTGGTGCCGTACAAACTGGCACCAGAGGAGCGCATGAAGATGCTATATCATCTGCTGGCCGATTTGGATACAAATGCCACCAAGGCGTTTGTGGAGCTGCAAAAGAATCAAATGAAATCTCGGCATACGGTCAGTGATTGGATAAAACTGCATCACTCCAAGGAGTTTACGCCACGTGTGCTCAGCCAACTAGCTGCCAAACAAAATAACATTGCCAAGTAAATAATCCCTTTGGAAACTTTAAACTTTATATCACTAAATATGTTTAAATTGTAGATTGCTGCCGGAACCATTGAAAGCCAGTGAGTTTATCACTCAGTTCAGTCAGCATCTGCGCAAAGATGCACAACTCTTGCGCCTGATTAACATTGTGCTAAAACGAGATGTGAGTTGTCGCGAGTGTGCGGATAATATGAGCATGCTGCTCAAGAAATTGGGTGCACATGTTATGACGAATCTGTACTACAACACGGTCAAAATGCTGGTGGAACGTGTCGCCTCTGTTATGGTGGACAAGGAATCAATTGGCGTGCTCATTGGGTAGCTTATACAAAACACTAAACAAAGTAAACCAATTTTATATATATATTCCTTCACAGTTTAATTGAGCAATGCATTCAGGGCGATGAAATCTGCAATGAGATTGGCATATCACCACATGAAGCTGGCGAACGTGGCCTCAAATTGTTAAGCGTGAGTGCGGGAATATATTTTAGCTGTTCAACTATTTATATATTATGTATTTATAGATGTTATCTTATGTATTTTCGGCCCATTTCTTTACGGATACCTCACTGCGTCGCCTGATTGCACTGCTGAGCTATGAACATGAATATGTTGCACCTTTGGTGTTGAAAACGCTAACACATTTGGGACGCTATCAGCCGATTGATGAGGCCAATCCGACTATATTAAACGAACTAGCACCCATTTGCAAGGATTTTGCCTTGTTGGGCACACCCAAGCAGGCAAAACATGCCGTAAGATGCATCTTTGTCAACAGTCAATTGTCATCGACGGCTACAACGGATGGTGGTAGTGGCAGTGCATCGACCACAACACAAACAGTGCATCCCATTTTTAATGAAATCATTGAAGAATTGCGTCTCAAATTGGCACCAAATTGTGAATATCAACGTACGAAAATTGTGACCTTGGGCCATATTGCATACAATATGCCGCAGGCATTTTTAACGCCCGTTAAGAACATGATTGCACGGCGTATTGTCAAAGAGTTGCTCATCCAAGAGGTGCCTGCGCAGCGTGAACATGAATTGCCCGAAAGTGATTGGTGTGAACAGGATGAACTGCCGCCGGATACACTGTGTAAACTGGATGCCCTGAAGACCATGGCACGCTGGCTGCTCGGTCTGCGCTCCGATGAGCATGCGGCACAGAAAACCTTTCGTATGCTCGCGGCATTTGTCAATCAGCGTGGTGATCTCTTGGCCCAGAATCGTTTATGCGCTGCCGAGAAGTCTTGGCTGCGTCTAGGAGCCGCCTGTGCCATGCTCAAGGTGTGCGAACAGAAGGGCGTTGGTGATCAATACAGCGCCGAGCAGTATTTGCAGCTCTCACAGCTGATGGTGAGTAATAGCTACACTAACTTCTCAATACACTACCTTTTAATAAACCTCTTTGCTTCTCAATTGCAGGAAGATCCTGTGCTGGAGGTGCGTGAGATCTTTGCGCGTAAGTTGCACAAGGGCTTGGGTCGTAGTCTGCCACGGAATTGTCTGCCGCTGGACTTTATGGGCTTCTATGTGCTCAGCGGCATGGAGACCAATAGAAAGTGAGTCAACATTGTTAACTATTAAGCTCTATATTTAAGTATTTTGTTGTTTTGCATAGATTGCAGGATCAGATACGCCACTATATGGAAGCGGATGTAAATAAACGACGGGAATATCTCAAAACTGTGGCTATGACCTGTAAGATCTAACCGAGAACTTAGACAAGCAATCGTATAACTTATGTGTTTATTACAGCGCCTGATAGCTCAACGGAGTCACAATCGTTGCATATATTACCTGATTACATGCTGGCATTTGCCATCGCCGTGTTGGTGCACAATCCCAGCTATACGAATCACGAGGATTATGTGCAGCTGCGCAAGATGGAAAAGTGTTTACGTTTCATACTCGAACCATTGATGGCTAAACGGGAATCGTTTGTCTATAGCTTCTACAAACAGCTGCTGCAGCTGATCAAGCATCGCGAGTGCAGCCAAAGCACCGAAAAGGATAGAAGGCAAAATAACTATGTAGGTGTAGCACTTATGCTAACTAAAGTAATCAGTTTGTAACAAGTGTTGCTCTCTCTTTGTTTAGAAAATGTGGGCGCTCTGTGATCTCGCCATGCACATTATCGATGCCAAAGTTGGCCAATGTGATGGCAATTCGAGCGCATTCTCAATGCCACTGGCGCTGCCTGAAATGTACTACAAACTGCCTGCCGTTGCAAATTTTCAAAATAATGAAATCTATATACCACTGGATGTCTACACACTTGGCGGCAGCGTCAAAGGCAGCAGCAGCACCAAAGTGTCTTCTGCCTCAACGTCGCATGCCACTGCGGCTGCTGCCAAACGGAATGTCGAGTTGGCCATTATGGATGATGATAATTCACAGGTATGATTTGTAAATTGATAGTGTTAGATAGTTGATTATCATTATCATTGATTGTTTGTTTGTTTGCAGGAGAACAATCTGTTTGATAATATACGTGCGGCAGACACAACGGAGCCAATGGCAAAGAGGACGCGCGGTGGTGCAGCAACAACGGCACCCAAATCGTAGAGAAGGAAGGAAGCAACGAGGAGCAGCGCATACTTGTTAGTTTAGTATTAGTTTAGGCCCTAAGTTAACTAAATATGTAAGACTACTGCGACTAAAAACACTCAACATACCCAAAAACACAATGGAAGAAACAGAACCAGACCAATATGTGGCAAAATATTACGAATTGTGCTGCGAGCGTCGTTTTATTTTGTTATATTTTTTAGTTATGCAGAAAACAAAACAACAAATAATTGAGAACGTCTAGTAGTTTTAAACCTATAATTTACTATTTTTATTCTATTATATATATTTTAAATTGTGTCGTGTTTTGTATTACAATTCCTTTTTTTTGGCTTTTTTGTTTCATTGTGCGCCTTTAACGCTATTTATAAAACAAAACAAAAAAACAACAATATTTTTTAGATATGTAACACAAATGTATCGAATAAATTAAATGAATGAATTAGAATGCAAATTAGTTGAAGTATATGAGTCGCGACAGATAAAGTAACAGAGCCTTATTAAGAGAATTAATATTAACTTTTCTATGAACGCAGTTAAAATTTAGTTAATATATAAATATATATGTATGATTAAACGTAATACATTATATATATACATATACACAGACATACATATTCATTAAACAAAAAATACAGACAACAAAAAATGCATTGAAAATGCATATTAAAAGCGATTAAATGAAAAATGTTAAATAAAAATAACATTCAAATATTGACAACAATATTGTACATTTCATATTTAATTATTATTACTGTTTTTCAAATACAAATAATTATTTAAAAATAAGTTATTACAATAAAACTTGTCTATAAGCGAAAATGCATTCAAATTTTGTTACAAAGCGCGCGCGCGCTCTAAACATTGAGAGCTATGGTAACACTGCAACTGCAGAGAGTTGCCACTATGCGCACGCAGCTTGGCAACGCTCTAGCCAACTGCATTCGTTGAGCGAGTGGGGGTGCGTCTAGTGTGTGTGTGTGTATGCGTTTTTTTATTGTGCTGTTCCGTGTTTTTTTTCTTGTTGTACAAAAAACTAATTGGAAATGAATGAAAAGTGATAACAATTGGTTTATAGCACTCACTTGATTAAAAGACCACAAAAAGTTGAAGCTAAACATACAAACAAAATGCAATCGTTACCTGTAACACAAATAATCGACTGTGACGTCACAGCAGAGTCGGCTAACGTCGACGTCGACGTCGAAACGTACGCTAGCCCGAGCGCAGTCGCTGCTATCAGTTGGAAAACAAACGCGCAGCCGAACGGGCAACAGCAACGGCGCATCTACACCTCCACTCCCAAGCAGAAAGGCAAATTTAAAAAGCAACAACAATTGCAAGAGCGCAACGACGCCATTGGTTTTTGTCGCTTAGCCAAAGCAACAACAAAACTAAACATTTACGTGGGTGGTGGCGGCAAGGGTCAGGGGTTAAACGTTGATGTGCGTCTAAAAGCGCTACTACTATTATTTGGCATTGTAATTATTTGCTACCGCTTCGTCAGTTTAACAAGTGAGTAAGAGAATACTGTATGTATATATGTACATGCACAGTTTACATATATTTAAATTAAGTGCTGCACTTCAAGGCTGCACTTGTGACGTCTGTTATTGTTAGTGTTTATAAATAGACATGTATTGACTTGTTTGGGCAATGGCAAATGTATGATCTCATAGTGCGCTCTCTTTGAACTTTGCATGCGCCAAGCATCTAAATAAAAACCCATCAACAAATGGACATTTGCGCATTTGGTTTTAGCCCAACACAAAAAAAAGGTTAACAATTTGCCCCAAAGCTAACAAAATTTGACTAATTTTTGGCTTTTGTTTGCATACAAACAAACCTAGAACTTGGTGGCTACAAGTAGTGTGTATATATGAGAGAAAGAGAGAGAGAGTTTGCAAACATGTCAAGTTCTCATTTGAGCTGCGAGTGACTTAACGGTATTTTGCACTCAGCTAAGTCACGCGACCTGTAGAGGGCTACAGTGCTTAGCATAGATTATATACAGCACACCAGTGTTGCCAACTACTTTTAAATTACTAAACGAATTTGTATTGCAATTAAATTCAATTTAAATTACAATGAAATATATATAGCTTAAAAAAATTATTAAATTTATAGATAAAATGCTGCTTACCATGTTTGATATTTCACTTTTTAAGTTGTTTAAAAATAACATTTTTTATACAAAATTAGACTAAATTTTAAACACTCCCGTACACAATACACATAAAAACAGCTATAAATATACATACAAGGTCTTTAGTAAATGTAAAAATATTTTACAATATTTATATAAACAGTGCTACACATGTTGTACCACTGTGCCATATTTAGGTGGGTGTGCAAACTGGTCGTTTGAAGAGTTTTCCTCAAATAGCAAAAAAATAAACTAAAACAAAAAGACGAGTTTCTTGTTAGCTTGATATCAGTTGAGTTGACCTTGTGGCATAGAAAACAAGCGACTAATAATCAATAATTGTTTATTACAGTGCCCTTTATCAGTGGCAATAGTGTGGAACAGTTCAGCAGCTATGTGCAGGCACAGCTGAACGCCACCATGGATTGGTCCAAGGAGCACCAACTGCGCTCCAAGCTGAGTCCACTGCTGTGTGGCTTTCTTGTGGCATCCTTCTGCTACGGAATGGTTTACATGGACAGCTATGAGCCAGGTGTTATTCCACCAACACCATTTTCCACATCACAGCGTTCCAAGCAAAGGTAATTAGCAAATTTCTTATTAACAAAATATATTTATTTTAGCCTATTTTTGTTTATGACTCTTTGCAGTAAACGTCAGTTGAACACATTGCAACTAAACTACTTGGTAGCCATAGCATCGGGAGTTATGGTAGCTCTCTTGATGTATATAGAATTTTAAGCACACATACCAATTATTTAATCAACAGTATTAGTATTAACAAACAAAAACAGTCCAGTTTAATTAAGTGTAAACACTATCAACTAATTAGTTAATTTATTTATTTGTAATTGTGCAAAAGCTCTTAAATTTAAAATGAATTTATTGCCCAACAGCTGCAGAAGCTAAACTCAGAATATTTAGAGGCAACATCTAAAGTTACTAACCGTTAATTGTAGGTAAACAAATTAGCTTAAATTACGTATACGTATTAATTACTTACTAACTAACTTATTTATGCAAATTGTGTAAAAACTATGTGAAAAGTACAAAAGTGAAAGAGTAAAAAGCTAAAACTATTTATGCATTGTGTTTTGCATTAAAATATATGAAGTTAGATTCTCAACACGCTCGAAATTCTGTTGCCAATCGGCAGTGCTTACCTGTTCCACGCTAAAGGTCTTCAAGCGATTCTCACCAGCAAATCGGCCCACAACATGTACATAACAACCTGTAAGTAAGACACTAAGTATTTATTTAGTAGTTGTGTATTAGTAGCATTGCTTGCCATTATTCAAATAATTCAAATCGTCCTCAAAATCATAGAAAATACTCTGCAGAATTGGACCTTTATCATCGTTACGCAGTAATAGGGTATGCTCGCCTCGCTTGCCCACAATAATGCGCATTAGTTTACCTGTTGCATATAAAATATATTTGAATTCTTCCCTTTGCTATTCTCTACCTACCGTATACATTCCAAATCACATTCAAATCTGGCTGCCTTCTATGCATTTTAATGCAAAAATCTACACGTCCAATTAAGCTGATTTGCCGACGAGCAGCTTTGGACATTGGTGTAGTTGGCAACTCCGCAGCCGATGTCTCAGTTTTTACAGTTACCTTTGCTGCAATTGACTTTGCTTTTTCTTTGGCGGCCGGCAGACGGAAAAGTTGTGCTTTTAATGGTTCTTCCACAAATCCAGAAAATATTAGTTTATTATCCTTTTGGCACAAACTTAATTTGGTTTGCTTCAACTGACTGCCGGTTTTGCGTAAAAGTCCTGAAGCGGTTTCAAAACTTCGATTTGCTATAAGCTCGGTCTTTAGCTTAAGCTGCGCATTGTTAGCCAAACTGTTGCTTCTATTTGCTAATTAATAAAATTTATTAAGTAGTATAGCAATTAAATTAAATTAATTTGCTTACCTTTGCTCGTGAACATTTTTGCAACGGCTTAAAGACAGTTACGCTTAAAATCAAAATGGCACTGTTGACTAGGGTGACCGTTCGCCGTTCCAATTTTTGGTATTTGTCGTTTCTGTCAATTGTGCGGTCACACTGTCTTCATTTATCGATATTTGCCGATAGAGCGACACTCCACGCGAGTTTATTTTCATTTTAATGCATTAAAATTTTGTATATAGAAATACAGTTTAAATTTACTGAAAAACAACTGAAACTGCAACAATGAGTACGATACTGGAGAAAATTGCGGCCATTGAGTCGGAGGTAACCCGCAAAGTGTTATTATTAAATATGCCAATCAGAAAACTAACCTGTCTCTTGGTAATATACAGTGGTTCACAGCTTATTTCAACCAGCACTTTAAAAAAAGTTGGTTGGGCTATAAAATCTAAACTATGGGTGATATCCAAAAAATTTAAACGCAGGCTGTTAGTTTGATGTTTAAACTAATACAAAATTTCTTCATTTATTTTTTATGTATTTGTTCAATATTTAATAATGCTTAAAAACTAAAAAATGAGATCAAAGAAGCTCCACAGCTTATTTCAACCACAAACTTTGCAGCTGATCAAAGATCCGTTATTTTGCAATGCAACGGTAGATTTTTCTTCTATGCTTTATTCACTATTTTCGGAGTATTATGAAATAAATTTGTGCTGAATTTTGAGAGCTCAATTTTCATAAAAGTGAATTTATCAAAATGGGACCACGCACAACTATTGAGCAGCGAGAACTTGTTCTCAAACACTATAAAAATGGCCATTCCCGAAGAAAAATTGCTGAGATGGTTGATTTAAGTGATTCTACAGTTCAAAGCATCATTTATAGATTTGTCCGTAAAAATAGAACCCACGACAAGGGGAGAAATGCTCCAAACAACATTTTTAATTCCACGGACGAGCGCTATATTGTGCGAAAAATCCGGGATAACCCAAGGCTATCGGCTCGACAAGTGGCCAACGAAGTTAAGGAGGAGTTGGACAAGTCATGCCACCCAGAAACTATTCGCCGTGTGCTTCGGGAACATGACTTTAATGGCAGAGTACCACGCAATAAGCCTTTTATAAGTGAGAAAAACAAGAAGTGTCGCCTAAAATTTGCCCAGGAGCACTTGCACAAGGACATTGGATTCTGGAACACAGTCTTATTTTGTGACGAGTCCAAATTTAATTTATTTGGGTCGGATGGGCCCTCATATGTGTGGCGTAAGCCTAATACAGAGCTTGACGCAAAAAACTTGAAGGCTACGGTAAAGCATGGCGGAGGCAACGTTATGGTTTGGGCCTGTATGTCAGCAGCCGGCGTTGGCAACTTGGAGTTCATCGAGACAACGATGGATAAAGGCAAATATCTGGATATTTTGAAGTCCAATTTAATTCAAAGTGCTCAGAAACTGGGCATAAAGGAGGACTTCAGATTTTACCAAGATAATGACCCGAAACACACTGCGGGAATTGTGCAGACTTGGCTGATCTGGAAATGTCCGCACGTCATGAAACCGCCAGCACAGTCCCCAGAATTAAATGTAATCGAAAATCTGTGGGCGATTTTAGAAAAAAACATTCGAAAACACAAAATATCAAACAAGTCGGACTTAAAAGCTGCATTGATTGAGGAATGGGAAAAAATTACTCCAGAAGTGACCAAAAAGTTGGTGGAATCTATCCCAAAAAGATTTAAATTGGTAGTTAATCAAAAGGGTGGTCACACCAAGTATTAATTTTTTTTTATTTTAGCGTTAATATGTTATAATACCACCACTTATAAAGTGGTTGAAATAAGCTGTGGAGCTTCTTTGATCTCATTTTTTAGTTTTTAAGCATTATTAAATATTGAACAAATATATAAAAAATAAATGAAGAAATTTTGTATTAGTTTAAACATCAAACTAACAGCCTGCGTTTAAATTTTTTGGATATCACCCATAGTTTAGATTTTATAGCCCAACAAACTTTTGTTAAGGTGCTGGTTGAAATAAGCTGTGAACCACTGTATATATGTACATATGTATGTAGATGGCACGCACGCAAAAGAATAAGGCAACGTCGGCTCATTTGGGTCTGCTGAAAGCCAAGTTAGCGAAGCTGCGACGCGAACTCATCTCGCCCAAGGGTGGCGGCGGTGGCACTGGAGAGGGTAAGTTAACTTTATTAATAGAGTGCCAAACAGATTGTTAACTATACACATTTTAGCTGGCTTTGAGGTGGCCAAGACTGGAGATGCCCGGGTGGGATTTGTTGGGTTTCCATCGGTCGGCAAATCAACGTTACTATCGAATTTGGCCGGCGTCTACTCGGAGGTGGCGGCCTATGAGTTCACAACGCTCACCACTGTGCCCGGTTGTATTAAGTACAAGGGCGCCAAGATACAGCTGCTCGATTTGCCGGGTATCATTGAGGGTGCCAAAGATGGCAAGGGTCGTGGTCGTCAAGTGATTGCTGTGGCGCGTACCTGTAATCTTATCTTCATGGTGCTGGATTGCCTCAAGCCGCTGGGACATAAAAAGCTGTTGGAACATGAATTGGAGGGCTTTGGCATTCGTCTGAATAAGAAGCCACCAAATATCTATTACAAGCGTAAGGATAAGGGTGGCATCAATCTCAACAGCATGGTAGCCCAATCGGAATTGGACGCAGATCTGGTTAAGACCATTCTGTCGGAATACAAGATACATAATGCGGATATAACGCTGCGCTATGATGCGACTAGTGACGATTTGATTGATGTCATTGAAGGCAATCGCATTTATATACCCTGCATCTATTTGTTGAACAAGATTGATCAGATATCCATTGAGGAACTGGACGTCATCTATAAGATTCCTCATTGTGTACCCATATCTGCGCATCATCACTGGAATTTTGACGATCTGCTGGAACTGATGTGGGAATACTTGAGACTAGTGCGAATCTATACCAAGCCCAAAGGACAACTGCCCGACTACAGCTCTCCGGTTGTGCTCCACAATGAACGCACCAGCATCGAGGACTTTTGTAACAAACTGCATCGCTCCATCGCTAAAGAATTTAAATAGTAAGTAGAAGTATTCCTTTAAAGTTTTTGTTATTAATTTCCTTTCTTCTTTAGCGCGTTGGTTTGGGGCTCTTCGGTAAAGCATCAGCCGCAAAAAGTTGGCATTGAGCATATACTTAACGATGAAGATGTTGTGCAAATTGTGAAAAAGGTCTAAGACCTTTCAATACTTGATATTCTTTGGTTTTACATTGTGTTTTGCATTGCATTTTTTTTCTGGAAATAAAAACTGACTGTTTACCAGCGTTGCCACCTGGACTTAATGCGTTTTTCAAATTGTGCGCGCAGCAAGCCTACAAATGAATCGATATGCTGTATCAGTAAGCACTATCGATAGCTAATTTTAATATGTGCTGCGATGCTAGTGCAGCTTTTTATTTTACATTTGGCAAACATTTTTTGTTATTAAGATAGCTATGTACATAACTAGTAGCATAGCGGCTACAAGATTTCAAATTATGAAATTTTTTAAATTTTGCGCGCAGCTTGCTTACAAATAAATCGATATTTTTGAACTGCGTATAACTATCGTTGGTGCATTCTTATACTTGCCGCGACTAAATACCACCACTAACCGCACGTTGTTATTATTATTTTATTTGCATCAGCCTTTTATTAAATGGTAGAGCTAAAAAAGAGCGATGCGAGTGCAGAAGTCAAAGGGTGGGAGCCCGGAGATAGCAAGGAGTGGTCCAAGCCCATTAAACCGCTGCAGGAGAAATGGAAACTGGTGCCGGCCTTTCTGCAGGTGAAGGGTTTGGTGAAGCAGCACATAGATTCATTCAATCACTTCATCAATGTGGACATCAAGAAGATTGTGCGCGCCAATGAGATTGTGACCAGTGGAGCTGATCCCCTCTTCTATCTAAAGTATTTGGATGTGCGGGTGGGCAAACCGGACATTGACGATGGCTTTAACATAACCAAAGCGACAACGCCGCACGAGTGTCGACTGCGAGATACCACGTACTCTGCCCCCATAAGCGTGGACATTGAATACACACGAGGCACACAGCGCATTAAGCGTAATAATCTGTTGATTGGACGCATGCCACTCATGCTGCGTTGCTCCAACTGTGTGCTCACTGGAAAATCAGAGTTTGAATTGTCCAAACTCAATGAGTGTCCATTGGATCCGGGTGGTTATTTTGTGGTGCGTGGCCAGGAGAAGGTCATACTTATACAGGAGCAGCTGTCGTGGAACAAAATGCTCACCGAGGACTTCAATGGCGTGGTGCAGTGCCAGGTTACCTCGTCCACACACGAAAAGAAATCACGTACGCTGGTGCTGAGCAAGCATGGCAAATACTATTTGAAGCACAACTCCATGACCGATGACATACCCATTGTGGTGATCTTCAAGGCACTGGGTGTGGTCTCCGACCAGGAGATTATGGCACACATTGGCCTCGATGCGCGCTCACAGAATCGCTTTGGTGCCTCACTGCTGGAGGCATTCAATCTCAAGGTGTTCACCCAGCAGCGAGCTCTGGACTATATGGGTGAGTATGGAGTAAAGATATATAGTTTGCGGGATTGGTAATTAACCTGTGCTGCTTTTAGGCTCCAAGCTGGTGGTGAAGCGCTTTCAGAGTGCCACCAACAAGACGCCCTCCGAGGAGGCACGTGAGCTGCTCCTCACCACCATTTTGGCACACGTGCCCGTGGACAACTTTAACTTTCAGATGAAGGCGATCTATGTGTCGCTAATGGTGCGTCGTGTTATGGCCGCCGAGTTGGATAAAACGCTCTTCGATGATCGTGATTATTATGGCAACAAGCGCTTGGAACTGGCAGGATCACTCATATCGCTAATGTTTGAGGATCTGTTCAAGCGCATGAACTGGGAACTCAAGATGATTGCGGACAAGAACATACCCAAGGTGAAGGCGGCACAGTTCGATGTGGTGAAGCATATGAGAGCGGCGCAGATTACAGTGGGATTGGAGTCGGCCATAAGCTCTGGCAACTGGACCATTAAACGCTTCAAAATGGAACGTGCTGGCGTGACTCAGGTGCTCTCCCGTCTCAGCTATATATCAGCGCTGGGCATGATGACGCGCGTCAATTCGCAGTTTGAGAAGACACGTAAGGTGTCCGGTCCGCGTTCGCTGCAGCCAAGTCAGTGGGGCATGCTGTGTCCCTCGGATACGCCCGAGGGTGAGGCTTGCGGTCTGGTCAAGAATCTGGCGCTAATGACACACATTACCACCGAGGTGGATGAACGGCCGGTGATGACACTGGCCTACAATGCCGGTGTGGAGGATATACGTGAGGTCAGCGGTAATCCCATCAATAATCCTCATGTCTTTCTCGTTTTTATCAATGGCAATGTGCTTGGCTTGACCATCAATCAGCGGCATCTGGTGCGCAACTTGAGATACATGCGGAGAAAGGGTCGCATGGGCAGCTTCGTCTCCATACACACCTCGTACACGCAGCGCTGCATCTTTATACACACGGACGGTGGGCGTTTGTGTCGCCCGTATATTATAGTGGATAAATCGAAACCACGTGTGCTGCAGCAACATTTGGATGAACTGCAGCGTGGCATACGCAAGTTTGAGGATTTTCTGCACGACGGTTTGATTGAGTATCTGGATGTGAACGAGGAGAACGATTCGTTTATTGCCTGGAACGAGGAGCACATTGAGCCGCACACCACACACCTGGAAATTGAACCCTTTACGCTGTTGGGTGTCTGTGCCGGACTCGTGCCGTATCCGCATCACAACCAGAGTCCCCGTAATACCTATCAATGTGCTATGGGCAAGCAGGCCATGGGCATGATTGGCTACAATCAGAAGAATCGCATCGATTCGCTAATGTACAATCTGGTTTATCCACAAGCACCGATGGTCAAGTCTCGCACCATTGAGTTGACCAACTTTGATAAGCTGCCCGCCGGACAGAATGCCACAGTGGCTGTGATGAGCTACTCCGGCTATGATATTGAGGATGCCTTGATTCTCAACAAAGCCTCCATTGATCGAGGCTATGGACGGTGTCTGGTCTATAAGAATTCCAAGTGTACCGTGAAGCGTTATGCGAATCAAACTTTCGATAGGATCATGGGACCGGTTAAGGATGCGCTGACCAACAAGGTGATCTTTAAGCATGATGTACTGGACACTGATGGCATTGTGGCACCCGGTGAACAGGTGCAGAACAAGCAGATTATGATTAACAAGGAAATGCCAGCAGTTACCTCCATCAATCCACTGGAGGGTGAGTCTGAAAATCGTTTACAAAAACTATGTTTCCAGATTTTATAGCTTATGTTTTGCAGGTCAGGCGCAGGTGCCGTATACGGCGGTGCCCATTAGCTACAAGGGACCGGAGCCCAGCTACATTGAGCGTGTCATGGTGTCGGCCAATGCGGAGGAGGATTTCCTCATCAAGATTCTGTTGCGTCAGACACGCATACCAGAGATTGGGGACAAGTTTAGCTCACGGCATGGACAAAAGGGTGTTACGGGTCTAATTGTCGAGCAAGAGGATATGCCTTTTAATGATTATGGCATTTGCCCCGACATGATTATGAATCCCCATGGCTTCCCCTCCCGCATGACGGTGGGCAAGGTACTGGAGCTGCTGGGCGGCAAGGCTGGCGTTTTGGAAGGCAAATTTCATTATGGCACCGCCTTCGGTGGCTCCAAGGCCGTTGATGTGCAGGCGGAGCTGGTGCGTCATGGCTTCAACTACATGGGCAAGGACTTCTTCTACTCGGGCATTACGGGAGCACCGCTCGAGGCGTACATTTACTCCGGACCGGTGTACTATCAGAAGCTGAAGCATATGGTGCAGGACAAGATGCATGCTCGAGCACGTGGCCCCAAGGCGGTGCTCACTCGCCAACCCACCCAGGGTCGCAGTCGAGAGGGTGGACTGCGTCTGGGTGAAATGGAACGGGATTGCCTTATCTCGTACGGTGCCAGCATGCTGATAATGGAACGACTGATGATATCATCGGATGCCTTTGAGGTGGACGTCTGTCGCACCTGTGGCCGATTGGCCTACTGCTCGTGGTGCCACTTCTGTCAGTCTTCGGCGCATGTCTCCAAGATATCCATGCCGTATGCCTGTAAACTGCTCTTCCAGGAGCTGACCAGCATGAATGTGGTGCCCAAGCTTATACTTGAGAATTACTAATACTAAATGGACCTATGCTATATACATTTATGGAAACGCATTGAATAAAGTTTGTGTTTATGTTAATACTTGTCCAAGTTCAACGTGCCACGCCCCACTTGTGTTGGGCCTCCAACATTTGTGTTTTCAAATTAACATATTCATAAGTTGGTAGACCAATGTCAAAAGCTGTTAGTTAACAGCGCGCTGTTTGCAGAGTTCTGTAAATGTTAGCTGACTTAGCTCTGTTAAGCTGTCCAGCATTAAATTGAATCTTTAAGCGGCTTAAGCTTTTTCTTTCTAGTTTAATTGCAGTTTGGGCTTATCTAATTGATGATTAAGCTTGTTTTCGCGTGGACGCTCTTTTATTGTAGCAAACATTTGCATAGGATTAGTGTGTGTAATGGTAAAAGGCCCAACATTTAAATTCAAAGCGAAACTGACTAATTACAGGGTATTATGGTGTAAGCACACTCAGACCTGTTGATGGACACAATTAGTCTAGCAAAATAAACACAGCGCAGAGTTCTTTGAAAGGAGGTCGAGGTTTATGTGTGTGTTTTGTTTACCTTAAGAGAAAGGAAAAAAAATAGAAAACTTGCACCTTAACTTTGAGTGCTTGTTGCGACTTTGAGGCTATAAATGTATGGCCAGGTTTGTTGGCTTAGTGGGTCAATGCACTGGCCCCGCACGTGACTCGACTGCTGGCAACTTGCAACATGCAACACCGCTACCCATTAAATGTCCTTGTTTGTCATTTCAAGTTGGCTGAGCTCAAAAATAGTCAACGTCATCGTCAGCAACATGCCACACCGCTAAGGGTTTGTGTGTGGGGCAAGTGCCATGGGGCAGACAATACGACGATAAGACTGTGCAACCAACTGAACACCTTCCGGACTGGCATTTGTGCCTTTTGGCTGTTTGTAAAAAAGTTTACACTGACTTTTAACCCAAGCTGCAATATATGTATATGCAAGCATTTACCACTTGGCTACTTATGTAACTCCTTGTCGGGCTTTACTTAAATCTCATATTAATGAACATTAACTCTGTTTGCCACAAATTGTTAGGCACCTGTGTCACACTTAACAGTGCTATGTTAATGTGGCTGTAAGAAGAGAGCTCAAATTGCTAGTTAACGTTTATGATGCTCTTTGTCAAGCTTTACGTACTGCTCTCTCGAGTGTTATTAACAGTGCTGAGAGAGCGCTGCCTATGCTGTTAGCTTTAAAGTTATGTGCATTAAATTGTTTTAGGCAGCAAGAAACTGTATATTAAACAAGTATTTAAATTGAAATATAGTTTTAAATAATATTATTTATCCCAATTAACATTAGCTGGTGTAATGCATATTTCGCGCCTTTAACGTCATACAGCTTTGTTTGCTCTCTTTTGGGTGCTGCTGCCACACTGACTATAAAAGCCATTGTCGGAGTTAAAGAGAGTTCAGTTGAAACCGGCGCTCGCTCGCGATTTTTGCAACTGCAAATAAAGCTCACGCTGTGCTTGAATTCTAAATGGAAAGCTGGACAGCAAACATTTTAAGTGCAATTTGTACAAAGAAATGATTGTGACAAAGTGCGCTTCGTTTTGTGTGTGAGAAATTGTGCATAATTCAATGTTTATTTCGAAAAAAGGCTAAAAAAAACCAATGCTGCAGTGCTAGTAACTGTTTTAACATACACATTTAACAAATTACCAATTGTTGAAACTTAAGCAAAATGCCAAATGCTACGGAAATGACAACAAATTCAACTGATGCCAAAAAGCCATTCAAAGTAAGTTCGAATTTGTTTAACTTGTATTCAGTTTAAGGCTAATAAACTGAAATGCAATGCCATGCCCTTTTTTGGGCGTTGTGTGTCGCAGTTGTTGTTGTTGTTGTTGCTGCTGTTGTTGGTGATAACCGCGTGCTGTGTTTCGCATTTGCGCTATTTAAAAATGCTCATATTAAAACTGGGTGAACTTAAAGTTGCAGAGAGCAAGGCCAAAGAGCGCAAGCAAGAGAACGCGAGAGCGAGAGAACATGAGAGCGTAAAAGCTCTAGTGCTGCTGCCTGCGCACTGTTAATTTGTTTCGTTTTGTTTATTTGCGAGAGCAACGCAACAACAGTGGGGATTAAAAGTGCTCTGTAATGTATTTGACTTTGCAAACACAAAATGCTATTAGCACTTGACATGAATTCTGTTGGATTTGTTTTTACTTGGCAATTTTGTTTGTCTTTGGCATTTGTTTGTTTGTTTTTAGCCTACACATTGCCTACTAATTTGTTTATCCGCTGATACAAATACTATAGATATATTTATTATATATCTTTAATGAAGCGACTCTGACAGTTTTGTAATAGTATTTACGGGGTGTGTCTGTTCAGTTTAAAGGAATCCATTAAAATGTCGCTGCTTATTATAGTAATTAATTCAAAATGTTTTCATACGTACTTGGGCATAAATCGGCTTAAAAGCTGTCAAAACACGCAGACAGCCATGAAATGCTATTAAAAAAGTACATGAGAACGAAAAAAAGAAGAAGAAAAGTTCTTTTTCAGCTGACATGTTTGTGTAATTAGCAAGTGCCACGCCCACTAGCCTGATTTTACGGACAGACCGCAACGGCATTAATAATATATTAAACAATTTACATAATTTGATGTCATAGTTCAAAGAACAATTTTAACTTGACACCTAATTTCCCTTGAGGCTCTCAAATCTGCGTTCTAGGCCTATCAAATATTTAGTATTCGACTTGTGGCTAAAACACCCGCTATTCTACCCCTCCCTTTCGCTCTCTCTTTAAGCATCAGGTTGCAGTCTGAGGCACAAGCACGTAGCTCGAGGCAACATTATGACAGCCACACCAAAGAGCTGGCAGGATACGTGTTTCGTGTTGAGTGTCCTTTTGGTACCTCTAGCTCCTTAGTCTACTGCTTATGATATGATTGGCCAGTTTGCTAAGTGGACAGCTGGTTAAGCTTAGATTCTTCATATAATATATTGTAGGCGGTTGCTATGCGCACGTTCTGTCTCTACCAATCTATATAACTCTATGCGCTGTATAACTGGGCATACTGTCAGTTAAACAGGCTAAAATTAGACTTTAAATTCTTATGTCTACACATATAAGTAACCTACACATCAATTCTACTGCCTCTAGCTCTTAACATCTCTGTATTTGCTGCTTAACATACGACTTGCTTGCTGTTGAAAACTTTTTAAGCCCCCAACTCACTTTCAGATTTTACTGCATTATGCTTTTCATAGCCAAAACTGATTGAATTAACCTTACTTTGTACCTACATTGAGCTTTTAAATTCGTTACACAAAATCGGTTTATCTATTTACATCGAAAAGCTGGAGGCACTTTTATCAGAGATTCATTAAAACTTTTTGTCAGCGACAATAGCATCAAAAACTAAATGAAAATGGGTGTTTTTTAGGGTTGTGGGGAATTTGGAAAACCCGAAAAGTATGCTACAAATATTTTGTGCATTTAAAACCACAATTCAAACTGTGAGTAAGTAATTTTAATAAAAGTAATGAAAAGCATTTAATTTAAATAAAATAAAAGCGCAAACAGTAAAGTGTATTAAATTGAGCGTTATCAACTTAAAGATACTCTGCGTTGTTAAATTTATATTTAATTGCTGACATGCTTGATCTAACTTTTGGAAAATCTTTTGTGAAAACACTTTTCTTAATGCATTTTTGATAGAGTAAATAAAGCGTATTATATTGCTGTCTGATGCTGAGCTGTGCTTCAATAGTTTGCCACAAGTTTTGATTGTTGCCAAAGTATTTTTGTTGTTGCTGTTGGCTTCATATGATTAATTTTTGGCGCAAGTTTTGTGCAAGAGCAGCAAAAAGCCAAAAAGTTCTACGTTTCTTTTTTTCTTGCTGCTTTTCAAGGCAATTTATTAGCGAATGAAGCAAGGAGAAAAAAGTCTTGAAAGTCCTTTTGAATTTAACTGCATGTTTTCACTTGAGACTGAGCCTGAGGCTGAGGTGGAGTGAAGTCTTCTTTTTATCCTGTAGCTTTTGAGGGTAATTGTAATAAAAATGTTGTAATGCAAACTTAACTTCAATTTCATTTTGCACGTCTTGCTCTATTATTTATGAAGCAGCCGGGCAAATTCTTACAGCTCAAGTGATAAATTTCAGTGTAAAGTGAAGTCGTGCGGCTTTTGCTGGTGCCATTTACCGTTTGCCTTTGATGTTGCCACTGCAACTTGCTGCTGCTGCTGCTGCATCTCTCCGCACTCTTTTGGCCAAGTCTAATTTATGTTCGCTTTAACCTTAACGCTCAGTCGCCATTTAGCATAGCATGCAAGTTTAATAGAGCAGGAAACAGGACATGTATATATGTATGTACATATATGTATATGTAGAATTTAGTATGTAGTATGTCCTTGTTGTCAGCATTTCTGGCATGCACTTAAAAGAATGCAGCATTAAATTGCTGACAGGCATAACTCGTGAGGAAGTACGACAAATATTTGTGCGGCAGACAGATGAGTGCATGTCAAACTGTGCTCAAGTTTTCTGCGCCTCTAAAGCGAAGAAGTTTACCTAAAAATATATAAATATACACATATAAACAAGTGCAGCTGATATTCCAGCAAACACTTTCACAACCATTTCGCTTGAGTTGGGGTAACTGATTTATGTCACAATAATATATTAAACACATACAGTTATGTCATTTATTTATTTATTTAGTAGTTAATCTTTTGTCATAAATCTCAATTAGAGCAGCTCACACAATCGACTGTTGACTGCTAGATAATATGACGTATGCGCAATATTTATTTTACCTGTTCAACTTTCTTTCATTGCTGTTATTTGCTTAGTGATTTGTTGTTGTGTCTGCGTGTGAGTGTCTCGAGGGCATAATTACTTGGTATTTGGCTTATAAATTACCCGAAAAATCGACTAGACTGATATTGAATAATGTGTTTTCTATGGGCAGTTTTCGTTAAGTGTTTGATACTCGTAAATCAACTGTTGCATGCTGGGGAAAACTCATTTACATTAAAGTTGCAGTTTAATAACATGTATCGAGCTGTTAACTAAGCTGTTAACATTACCTGTTAACAGCTAGAACTAGCGCGACTTTGCTGTTAACATTAGCTTCACTAATAACAGTGTAGCTATCGAATTAACAGCGTTAGCCAGTTGTCTCGCTTTAACTCACGCAAAGAGAAGGCAAGATCAAGTGTGAGAACAAGAGAACAGCAACTGTGTGTCATAATTGAAATGACCGCTTTGAATATCCATTTTCATTTGCCACTTACACACATTTACATATTATATTTACATAACGAAACCCTTCTCAATAAAGGTGCAGAGTATTAAATGGCTTTATGCGCCTAATGAGGGGCTCAATTTGCCAACACATTTGCATTGACATATTTGCCTACATTATACGCAGCCACTAGTCCGCTCTGAAAGGTCAGTCCTTCAGTTCGTCAGGTCCTTTAATCATGGCAGCCTAATCCTAGCAGTTATCCATCCATATTGTGCGAACAGTTATTGTGCCAACTTTCGGTAGACAGACAACAAAACATGGCCAATGTCAATGCTAGAGCCTATAGATAATTTCAGCAGTTGCTGAGCTGTGAGTGTGTGCATGTGTAAATCGGTGTCTGTGTGTGTATTACACCCACTTGGTAGCCAAAATTTAGCATTTGCCTACTTTGAGGCTGTTAATGATTTCACGTATCGTTCTCAACTGCGTAGCAACTGCGTCTAAGCGCAGATAACACAGACACACACACACACATACACATGTAACTGTACATACACTCAAACAAAAACATGTTCATCTGCACGCGCGGCCTAATGCCAAGTTGATTAAGCCAAAAGCAAAAACCCAAAAATAAAAAAGCAAAGTTTTTGGTAGAAAATTAAATACTCTAGCAGGTATAAAAAATTTATAAATTAATGCAAATAAATAAAAAATATAAATAATTAAAATAATAAATATTTAAAATATAACTTAATATAAATAAATACAAGTAATGTATATAAATATTAATTATTATGAACAAATTTATGTATTTCCCAAGGTAAAATCTTATAAAACTTATTGAATCTGCTTATACAACAAAAATATGTATGTACCTATAGTTAGGGTATTTAATGAATGAAGTGGGCAGCAAACTCAGAGCAAAGCTAAACTTTTCTGTTTGCTTGTTTCCTTTTTTCGTTTTTTTTTGGTTTTTGGGTGCTGTGCTGTGTACGAGTGTCCGTTCGTCCGGCTTAAATATTTCATATATTTGGGATGCCTAGCACTGAGGCTGTTTGGTATTAATTTATTATTCACTCAATGTGTATTGCCAGGCATATGCACTGTGTGCCTCTGTAACTGTAAACGTGTAACGGTTTGTTGTACCTTCTTGTTTACTGTTTTGTTTTTCCTTTTTGCCATTTTCCCCAACTGTGCAGGTCAAGGACGTGACGCGGAACATTAAAAAAGCCGTCTGCGCTGGGAGTCTGGAGGAAATACGCGCCAAGGTGGCCGAGAAATTTGATAAATGCGAGGAACAACCAACGATCCATTTGGATTCCGATGGCACCGAGATCGATGATGAGGAATATTTTCGCACCCTGGACGAAAACACCGAACTGGTAGCTGTATTTCCCGGCGAGCATTGGATTGATGTGAGTGAAGAATCAGAATACCCTGTAGTTAAGTGAAGTAGTGGATTATTTCTTAATTTTTATGGACTTACCTTATTATTTCCCCATCTCATATTAAACCTTTAGTATTTAGCTAGTATCTCACAGTCGAGCCCACTCGTGTATCGTTAATTTACTACTTTTTTAAATGAATTTAATTACTTTTACGAGCAAAACGCGTCGCTTGTAATAATAATTCAATTATTGTCCCAACAAAAACATCACGTATACGACATGGATATAAAGTAAAGAAATATTTTTGTATATTTATGTTTAATTTGGTTTATAGCCAACCCACTACGTGACAATAACCACACCAAATGGAACTGCCAATGGCAGCATTGCTGGCAATCCGGAGAATTCAGATACTACGGATGCCAATAGCTCGGAAACGGCACGGATTCGTCAATTAGTCGGACAGTTGCAGAACAATTTGTGCAATGTTTCGGTAATGAATGATGCTGATTTGGATTCATTATCGAATATGGATCCCAATTCATTGGTGGATATAACGGGCAAGGAGTTTATGGAGCAGCTAAAGGATGCGGGCAGGTGAGAAGGGATAAGATAAATGCAGTTAAGTGGAAGGGGTTGGGGTACATAAACAAACAGACGAACAATAGCTTGCTTATACTTCATAAGCTAGAGGGAGACAACTAGTTAAGCTAGCTAATATGTCTGTTAACAGCATAGTGATGGCAATGTTATGTACAGTGTGTGCACTGTTAAAGTTTTACAGAGTAAATGTACAGCATGAACGTTTGGAAAACTGCTCTAATTACTCTTTAAATTTTTTGTGTATTACTTTAGACCGCTGTGTGCCAAGCGAAATGCCGAGGATCGTTTGAATCTATTGAAGCTGCTGAAGGCTGGCGCCATCTTCTGTTCGGAACGTTATCCGGAGGATGCTGAGGCCATTGATCGCGAGATTGGACGTCAGCTGAATGAGGCGGAGAGCGGTCAGGTGAATGCAACGGCTGCAAGTAATACACGCACCATTGAGGTGGTGCAGTGCGACAATCAAAATACCACCATTACCATCACTGTGGCAGAGGCAGTGAGCTGCAGCAACAACGAAGCTGCCACAGCTGCTGCAAATGAGGCAAACGCCAATGCCAATGCCAATGCAAATGGCAATGGTAATGGCAATGGTGACATCTGACTGCCCATTTTGGGCAGCCTTAGATGAAGCCTGCCAAACTAAGGATCGATAGGCGATGGCAATTTTATCAAATGAAGTTTCACAACAACCAAATAAAATACAAAATACACAAACCGAAGAAATCAGTCCTGCAACATTGGGTTAACATGCAACGTATTTGTAGCAAATAAAATAATAATTATAATAATAAAAAATAATACCACAACAGTTTAGAAGCGAAAACGTAAACGAGATGTGTAGCGAGTGCTTCGTAGAATTTAAGAGCAAATGAAAGTTAACGAAATATTACACGTATTAGCATTAACAATAGAAGACATACTTGAAGAATTCTATTATAAATTGTAATGTTTTAATCGAGATTATGGAATTGGAATTGAGAACACATCCGATTGTCAGTTAGAAAATGCTATTAAATGTCAATAAAATGGAAAGAAAACAAAAACTTTCGTAGTTACAATTTGCTGACTGTTTTTGTCAAGGCACCTGAATAAAATATATATAAAAATAAAATCAAAATAAAACATATACAATATCATTAATGAATAAAGCAAAAAAAAAGAAAAACAAAAAAACACATCAGGTTCATTTTAATTGCATTAGTTAAAGGTTTTAAATTATTGTTCAAATTACCAAGTAGTGAAAAAATATAAATTTTAAATAGTTAGAATTAAATAATTGAGAGCTATTGAATTTCCAAAATGAAAACCAACACACAATTGCATAATATAAAGAATTTTGTTTTGTTTTGCATTTAAATTGAAAAGCTGAGTTAATGATAATTAGGTTAGTATGATAATGATGAACGATGAGACGCACATACAAATTGTTTTTGGACTAATGCCATTTCAAATGTCATTTGTTAAAGCCAATTGAGACTGACTGTAATTATGTGTAATAATTAATTTGATGAGTGTGCGATTATTATACTACAATACAATATACAATATGTATGTATGTACTACTACTTGAATGATTGTGCTTAGATTGTACTCGAAACTGGTTTGAAATTGCTTCAAGTGAATCCCCCACAAATTATGTATAATGTATAATGTAGCCAAATAAAAAACGTGAAGAATTTAACTTAGTGAAGAAAACAGCAACAACAACAAGAACAACAAAACATTTAAACAATAAATGCAAATCAAGAGCAAAACAAAGGCAATTATTAAAACAAAATACTCTTATACTCAACTTATACAGAACTACATATATATAGTGAACATGCCCATAGAGTATAAATAAGCAATAAATATTACAAAATCAAACAAAAGTTATTAATTTAGTAGTAACTGCAACAATATACATACATACACAACTAAAAAAAGGAAAACATAAATAAATGCATATTAACAGCAAACAAACAAAACCAAAACAAAGGAGTAAATGATTTACAGGTTGTCTTCATAGAGAGTGAGTCCTAAGAGAGAGAGAGCGTGAGTGAGCAAAGAGCAAAGTGCAAGCAGCAAAGCGAAGAGAGCGAACGAGTGAGCTTTGAAGAGCGTACGTGCTGTGTTGTGCTGTGCTGTGCAGTAACTTTGTCTTGCAATTGCCGCAGTTAATTGCATTAAACGCGCATAGCAGCTAGCAGTGACGTCACACGGCTTGCTGTGACGTGAGCAAATTGGGGGCCAGGTCGCAGTTAGGCCATGCCGCATGCCACTTGCCACTTGCCACTGTCCCACTAACACAGTTCAAAACGTAGGCAGGCAGGCAGGCAGGCGGACTGGCAGTCAGCTGGGCTCGATGCAGCCCGTAACTGACCTAAATCCATGACGACAACGCCAGCCAGACTCACTCGCTCTCTCTCTCTTTCTCTCTCTCTCGCTGTCTGCCTGGTGGGCGTGGTCGGTGGGCGCTTGCTGCGACATTCAAATGTTTTCAAATTCGATTTGTAACATTCTAAAACATGCTCAAATTAACCCAAAGTTCTGCTCCTTTGACCTGTGACCCTTTAACCGTTTTCTTTTTTCACGTATTTAATTTCCCCTCATTATAATTGTTGGCGGTTACATGTCCTTGACATGTCGCATTTGTTAGAATTTATTTACTTCTTTCTTTGTATTTTATTTGCTAAAAAACAATTGCTTTGATGTGCGGCAACGTTTTCATTAAAAAACACCCACGTTTTTCCATACCAAAGCGGTGGAGAGGGTTGCAAAGGGGTGTGGGAGAGTGTGCGTGGGGGGGCAGAAGTTCAGTTCCTTTTTGCATTTTACCCTCTAAGAAATTGACGCCCAAACAGAAATATAATTTGGCTTAACTTTTACGGCCGAAAAGTCCTTTGAAGTGCGTTAAAGCGAGACTGCGACAATTTGGCCCACAAAAAAATATTAGAATCCATTTTCAAGTGCTGCACAGTGACGCAAAATAGCTTATAAATGGAAATAACAGTATCACTGTTGGGAGTGTAAAATAAAATAGTTTTTTCTTTAGATAACTTATAGAATATAGAATGAAAAACGCCTGAACATTTTTTTAAAAATAATTGTAAGGGTATGGAAAAATTTCCAAAATTTTGAAAAAAATCAAAATCTAGAAAAGTTTTAATCTTCAGAATTAATTATACGATAATATTGTAAAATGGTATTTAATTTTTAACAATGATATCGTTTCGAGTCTCAAGTTTTAGATAAGGTTATAATAGGACTACAATCTAACATATATATTTTAAGCTTAGGTTTTTTAACTTGATACCACTGTGCGTAGCATGCTGCTGGCATTGCTTTTCTCGATAAGCAAATTGTAAATTTGTAGACGAAGTAAGTAAATCGAGGTCCTTGGACAGACAGACAGACCGACAGAAGGAAGTGGGGGCCAACAAAATAACTGAGTAAATGTCAAATGTCTGGCAGCTGTATGGGCGGCAACAGCAGCGGGTGGGCGTGGTCGTGTAAACAACATATACGTATATACATACATACAAACACATATCGCATGAGGCTGCGAGGCAAGCACATAATTTTCTACAATTTGGCTGTAAACTTTTTTTATATTTAGTATTATTTCCCAAAATATATGTAAAAAGCCAACGGGAAGCTTGTGTTACCCCCACATATGTAAGAGGGTGGATGTGTCTCGCATTGCACAGAAACAACAAGTTTTTTGTAATAGATGCCGCAATGGGCATTGCTAATACGCCCCGTGGCACAAGTGTACACATACAAACGTACATGTGTACATATGTGAATCAAGCAGACGCGGTGGCAATGCGACACTCAGATGTGGCGTTGGGCGGTTGTGGCAGTGGGCGTGACCATAATTGTGCAGTTTATGCCGCAGGCGGCAAAAACAACAAGCGCTTAGATTGCCTCATTTGCCGCCGTAACTGTATGAGTGTGAGTGGTGTATATATGGGAGTGAGTGGCTGTGTGTGCCGTGTCAGAGGCCGTGTGCTCCGCTCGTTGTCTGTGTCTATGTTTGTGTTTATATTTGTATTTGTTTTTGTGTTTGTATTTGTGTTTGTCCGCCGTGCTGATTTGTTTTGGCAGCCAAAGTCATTAGCTGCTGCCACAGGGTCCATAACGGCGCATATGCTATGTTCACCTCTCTTTCTATCTCTTTCACTTCATCTTTGCTGCCTACGCCTAGAACAGTGGGCTGAAACTCGCGTTGCTTCGTTCGATTAAACGATCCTTGCGTTCGGCTTTGTGAGAGCGAACAATGAGCTAAACAAATGAACAAGCTGTTCAATAAGATCAGTCGCTGTGCAGCGTTCATTGGGAAGAGAGCTGACAGCGCATGATCTTACTACTATACTGTGTAAGCAGGGCTAATCGTGTGAAGGACACTGTAGCAGACACAGTGGTGGCCGATAAACATTTACACACAAATATGGAATTATACTGCTGTTGATTGTGTGCGCAAATGAAAATAACAGCCACATTGACCTTTAGGCGAAGCGCCTTGTTATCCCAGTTGGAGTTCGAAACAGTGGGCAGTCGAGTCCTTCAACACAAAACACAAAACACAACATGCAACATGCCACGTTGCCTGATTGACCAGCAAAGTAATGTGGTCAGTGGCCAACCACAATTTACACACAGCTCAAACTGAAGGACGTGTAGCCAAAAGTTTTTGTACAAAAATGCAATTTATTTAATGCCAATTTGAAATAAACATGCTAAAGATTTATAGCAAATATATTTTAATAATAAAATCTTATAAATATGTTGGCAATTGTTTAATATACTGCGGTTTAAAATTCATAGCATACTTTTGTGAGCTGAAATAAATTCAATTTGTGCTGCGGTCACAACTGAGTTTGATGATGATAAATGAAGTGTGGAAAAATAAGCAAATGATTAGCTCCAGGTGTTGGCTAACCAGCAGCTATGATTGATTTGTTTATGTGCTATATTATATACAATACTTTATAAGACATGCAATTAGTCAAATTAGACATTTAACAATTCAAAATACATATTGGCATTTTTGCTTGTGAACTCAAATGAGAATTAATTACGCGATTACGAGCAAATTTAATTGCATTTTACGGCACAACAATTTTGGGCCAAACAATTGGAACAAGGCACAACCAAAAAAAAAAAAAAATGCTTTAAATTATTTGAATGTCGGAGCTAAAATATTTTCATTTAATTAAATTGTTTGGCTTTTATTTTGGGTATGCTGTTTTTATTTAAATACCACAGAATGCTGCTGCAGTGGCAGCAACATCACAAATATTTGATTTAGCCTTTCAGATGGCGTTGACTACACGATTCACGATTTGTTTTAGTTTCGGCTTGCAGTTTCTATTGGAGTTTTCATGCTCATGTCCAGTTTTGTTTGCCTAACAAGTTCCGAATGTCAAAGTTGATGATCGGCAGAGTGTATAGTATAGTATAGTAGTACAGTGTATAGTGTGCTGTTGGCAAGTGTCCAGAAAAAAAAGAAAAACAACATTTCGCCATAGTGAAAACAATTAATCATTGCCACATGCGTTGTGTGTGTGTTTGGTGACCTTTTTGGGTTGTGTTTGGGCTCTATGTTATGGTTTTACACCAGTGATGTGAACACTCACACCAACAAAACAGTGCACAAGTATGCTGTACACTGCGAAAAACTTAAAACTTTGAAACAAGCGAAGCACCGATAATGTGCAGTAAAGAGTCTTCCCATTGATCTTATTTCTCTGCTTGCTCACTTTGTTTTTCTGCTAAATCGCCTAAAATTTGGAATTTTGGGCATCACTGTTTTGCACATATGTGTCTGTGTAGACTTTCAGCTGCTAGCGACGACATGCGAGTTAATTAATCTATCTACCCCTTCGCCAATGCCTGTCAAACTACAGACGATGAAGGTCATGCACCATAATTAAACATGACTGCTGCTGTTGCTGTTCTTGCCTCACCTTGAGGCAACCGGCTGGCGTAACGCATAAATTTCAATTTGTTATGCTGACCCTTATGCCTTTACCCATTTGCCTACGCCCCTCACTTATTGTATTGCATTGAAATGCAGACGTGGCATATGCAAAAGTTTTCGCGCCTCATTTCAATGCACAATTAGCGAGGTTGGCACATAAATTATTGCACTGTTTGATTGCCGCAAGGAAATGAACACGGAAATTATTACACTCGCAGATATTATATATATGTGTGTGTGTTTATATGTGTGTTTGTAATATACGTTATATGCAAATTGTGCTGACGTCTGGTCAACTGCAGCGTAATGCTGAAATATGCAATATTCATAGCATGCTTTTAGGCGCGCGTTGTTTGCCAAGGACAAACGCTGATAGGCAATTGGAGATGCTCAAGTGATATTCAGCATAGTACTAGCATTAACAGCAGCAGAGGGTGAACAGTTAACGTTAACAGCAATAAAGAGGGAGATATCAGTTGCTTACAGTTAATGTTGCTGTGCTTTAAGTCCACCAATAAGATAAAAGAACTGCTTTACCATAAATTTACCCTAAATTCTATCGCACCCAAATCAAATAATGCTTGCATTTGGTTGTCAGTGCAAAACTTTCTATTGGTTTTTCGGTAACAACTTCAATTGATATTTGATGCAATAAAGTTTCCAAAGTTTGCGTGATTTTTGTGGCAGTCACGTCGACATCTCTGCGTTTCAATCTGTTTGCAAATCGCTTTGCGAAAATTTCGTGCAACTTCCGAGCTGCGTGCATTCTGTTGCATTGACAGACTGACAATTACTGCTGGCGTATACGCAATGTTATTTTATGTTACTGCTATTGTTGTTGTTGTTTGCTGATGTTGTTATGGTGCAGGCTTAACTTGATAATAAATGTGCATGTAAATTTGTTATTTTCAACGATTCACAAAGTTAAATTTAGTGCAATTTTATGCAAAATATGCATATGTTCTGAGAATTTCATGAATTTAAATTCAATATCCGTTTATTGTCTGTTGTGTGTCTGTGTGTGGTGTCAGGGAATCGAAGGCGTTGTGTAAATGTCACGTTCAGTTATAAATGGCCATAAATCAGCGCTTTTGTCTGTGCCTCTATGCACCTTTGTTCAGCAAATTTCTTGAAATTTTAATTATATGTACGTACGTTAAGAGCAGAACCTTATTATGCTACTTAAATGAGTTTTATTTTATTTTAGTTTCATTATTTTTTTTTTTGTTGTCTACTGGGCTGACAACTGCTGCATGCATTGGCCAGCAGGCTGCCAACTTTATTTTATTGCATTTATAAACTTTGCCCTTACACAAAGTGCAGTGCCAAAAGTTCAAGTCAAGTGTATTATATACGTATGTATATTTATATTAATACTGTTTGAGGTCTGTTGCTAAGTGCAACAATTTAGCAGGCGTTGCCATGAATTTTATTCAACAAAGCAAACTAGAATAAAAAAAATTGAAAACTTTATCGTTTCGCAGTTGGGTAAGCGAACATTCAGGGGGAAAAACAGGTGTGTAGCGGTCCAGTGTCATTTCAACTTTGTCTGCCAGCAAGCAGAAGTAATAGCAACACCTTAACATTCGCTTAACATGCGCCTAACAGTCGCTTAACAGCGCACGCTCTTCGAAGCTCAGTTGTGCGCTGTGCTTTTGCGCTTTTGTGTTTTGCTTTTGGTTTTTGTGTTTGCAAAAAAGCGGTAAAGTCTGGCAGCCAACTGTTTAAATACAGCACGCACAGTTGTCTCACAATTTATTCCAAGTTCGGCCGGCTTGAGCTGCAATTGGCGGATGCGGAGGCGGCAGCCACGCCTCACACACAAACATCAACAGACAACAAAGAAACGTATATATATTCAACAGAAAAACCAAAGAAAATTCTTTTAAAAATAAGTGCATTTCATTAAGCTAAAGTGATAGTTTCAAAGAGAAATTTAGTTGGTGTTTGAATAACAAAAGTTAGTTTAAATAAATTTAAATTAAAAAATAAAGTAAAGTGTTTTATGTTTCTAAATTAAATTGAAATTAAAACATTTTCAAATATGAAAATGAAATTGAGTGCTTAAAACTTTTAAATAAGTTGTAAAAAGTTGAATTTTAATTTAAAACAATTAAAAAAGAAATGTTTTAATATGAACAATTTCTAAAATATTAAAACTAAATTTAAATTGAAGTGAAATTTATATAACTTAAAAAGAATTTTTCATAATAAACTGTTCAATTAAATACAAATTTAGCTAATAAAATATAATAACAAAAAAAATAATTACATTATTTACAATCAATCAGAATTGTACATTATTTAAATAAAAGAAGGGTTTATGCTTTACAAGTTATTAACAAAATTCTATGCTCAAATAAAAACCAGATTAAGCTTCGTTAAATTATTGCGAAGAAGGAACTTATTTTTATAATAATGAAGATTGTCAGTTCTATGTTTAAACTTTCTTGTTAATTTGCATTAACTAAAGTTGTTTAAAGCTTTCTCTTGTATTGGCCAAACAGCTAAAATTAAAAGGAAATCATAGCATATTATGAAAATTTGTACAACACAGAAACAAGCACAGCAGCGACCAAAACTAGCAACAAGTATACGTACTAAACATTTCAATTAAAATTTAAATACGTTTTACTTGTACGTTTTACTATTGTAGTTTCTGCAGAGCTGGCAGACAGACGGGAAATACTCGTAAATATACACACTAACACACACACAAACATATATTAATAAAAAATGAGTGAAACGAAAGCAGTGAAAAACAACAACAGCTGATGTGAGTGAATTGACGTCTTTGTCTAAAGCACGGATTCAGCTAGCTGCAACCATGTCAAAAACAGCAACAACAACGCGAACACCACGGCAAAGAACACTGATGCGTACGGCGGAAATGGACGCTGATACCGATAATGCGGATACGGATGTTGATGGCGATGCCGAAGATGGCGATGGCGTTGGTGATGTTGATTCTGATTTTCATGCTGATGGTGATGTTAATGCAGCTGCTGTTGCTGCTGCTGCTGCTGTTGCTGTTGCAGAAGCTGACGTTGATGCCGATGCGGATGATGCGGCGGACAGCATAACATTGGAGCTGGCCTTGTCGCCCAACACGCCCACACCACCGCCCACCTTGCCAGATGAGGATCTAGCTGAAATCGACAACAGCAAACCGTTTAAGGTGCGTTCAAATTTAAGTTTGCCATTTAGGGACTACTTTTAGCCCATTGTTAACTGATTTGCCAAGTTTTTCAGGGAAGAGCAAGTACACTTCAAATTTCTAGGTATTTTATACACTTCTAGAGAGTTCTATGTACTTTTTTTGAAGGTTGTTTGAAAAACTTATCTATTTATTGAGCTATCTTAACCAAACTTACATAATAGACATTTAGTTATGTTTTCTAACTTGAAATACAATTTCATGGAAGTCTTACTACTATATCATATAGCCAACAACTACTTTGTAGGGTATTAAATGTTTGACGTGCAAAATATAACATTTTCTTGCTTGTTTTCTTTGCTGTTTGAACTTCAAGTGGCAGAACAGATTCTGAGAATTGGGTTGAAAGTGTTGAACTTTGTATAATACACCCTTGTCCTTGTTTTGCTTTGCTGTTGTAGCCCAGTTAATCAACTCTGTTAAGTTTCCCAACTCGTGCAACACTCAGCCAGCCATTCATTGAAATGCCTTTTTGTCTGGGCTGGTTTTTGAGTACACTTTGCCATTGGAGTAATCACACACCAGAGACCAAATGATAGTGGTGGTGGTGTAGTGGGTGCAGATTCAAAAGTTATGCAACAGATTGCAAAATTGAATTAATAGAATACGTATACGTATCAAAGGATTCGTCAGAAAATTGAATAATCTAATTAATTGCACATTTCAAAGGACATACTCACATGAGCTGCTCTCATTTGTAATGGTATGTGTGGGTTTAATTTTTGGCTAGTCTACTTAATGGAAAGCAAGCCAACAATTGAAACTAATTAAAGGTGTAGGAACAGCGGAGGAGAGGAGCTATGTGGCAGGATGGCGCACAAATCCTCGTTTTTCATCTGTGGTTGCCACAGCCAAATGAAGCGCAACTAAACTGCCGCTGTCTGTGGCGCGTTGTTGCCGATAACGATGTGTCTGCCACTTCGTTCTGCGTCACCAAACACGGAAGCACAGCGACTCCTGACTGTCTCTCTCTCTCTCTCTCTCTCTCTCTCTCTGTATCCTTAATCGATTTATTGTGTGCAGGAAACGCTAAAAGGCGTCTTAACAATATCAACTGTCGCAGACAAATCGTTTACCGCACACAAAACTTTCAAACTGACTGTAAATTTCGGTTCCCAACAATAACATTAATTGACAGTTTAGAACTTTAGTTCTCGATTGTTTTTAGGATGCAGGAAATGTTGTGTGCTGTGTTCTGTTTTTGGATAACTTCATTTCATATTCTTCAGTTTGTTTTGACAGTTGCTGTGGTCCACGTAGCGTATGCTTAATTTATGTGGCACCCATCTAATTAATAAGCATGTTAATTATTCAGACATGAGCCATTGTTAGCTAACGTCTGCCTTGATGCCTATCTGACAGGTTGTCTGTCTTCATAACAGCCATGTACCATGTACCATGTACCACTTTTCCAACAATTGTAATTAATTAAATGAGCCACAGAATTGTGACTCACTGTCTGTCCGTGTGTATGCGTGTGTGTACGTGCTAGATAAACTGACGGAAATGTTGATAAATGATAATGGATGAGCGTACTCAACTATTGAGTTTTCTTATTATAAAAATGTTTAGAAATTACAATTTTACTAACAGCGATAAGTAAAGATCTCACATCGGCTATAAAAATATATTACACCTCTTTTTGTAGAGCAGCTGACACGAGGGTACAATAAGAAATTTATTTAGGTTTTCTTTGTCTTGTGTGTAAAATGTCAATAGAAACTTTGCTGTGATGAAAAGAGACACAAGCAACAGAAATTTCACAAAGTTCTCAACTTTCAGCTGGGTTTAAAACGTCAGCTAAACAGAAACCTAAGAGAAATGTGAAAATTTAATTTACGAGTAAACATGATCTCTGTTTTTGTTGCAAGCAATTGTTGCCTTTAAATCTTGCCCCAAATTTGCAACTTAAATGGAATCCAGTTGTTTGCTATCACTCAATTTCTATTAGGCATAACATAAGTCTGCAAGTTGAGTTACTAATCTCAAAGCAGTTGTTAGTCTCTCAGCTCTCAGTTTAATAGCTCGTTAGGTGATCGTAAAGAGGAAGAAAAATGAAAAATCAGAATGAACGGCACCACAATTTTGTATTGCTGTCTGTGTGGCACTTTATACAAATGCGACATGGAAAACGCATTTGCCTTGCCATATACCACATACACACACACATTTATAGGTGAGGACAGTTGACTCAAACCGGAAAAAAATAAAAATGGAAAATGGTAATGGAAAAGAAAAACAGTAAACGAAGCAGCTTCCAAATCCCTGAGCAAATGAATGTCATGCAAAAGAAAAAGCTGCTTGCCAGAGAGGACAGGGGAAAGGGGAGTGTTAAGGCAGGTAGTCGGGATTTAAGTTGCCAACAGCAATGAGAATAGCAGCCAAAGGCATGCCCACACACGCACAAGCATACACACAGCCTTACACACATTGCGTATACGCAACGTTGCGCATTAAAACAAATAAACGAGCATTATTTATGTCCAAGCAAGCGTGCAACTTGACTAGGACACTCCATGGGGCAGCATTAAGTAGCAAACATGGTTTGTGGGCGACTCGACTATTTGCTAATAAGTAATATGCGTCTAAATGTGGCGACAGACATGTAAATTAACGCTCTAACTCACAACGCTCCTCAGACCTACGAGACTCTTGCCACAGCCCTTGTATTCCTCTCCTGGAATGGCTGTAGAATGTTTAATGCACTGGCAAAACTATTTCAATGATTTGATTTACCCCTAACAATAAATTCTGGCATTTTCATGACAAATCGTGGCAAATTAGTGCCATCATAACGTGTAACTATGCTAACTCTGTAAACTCTGCTCAGTTTTCAATGGAAACAATTGGAAATAAAGCTGATTGCTTGCACGGGACATAGCAGATTGCGATTACCAAGAAATTACTTTCAAAATAAGCTGCTTTTTGAATACAAATTTCTATTTATCGCAGTGATTTAGTCTGCTGTTGTCCACTGTACGAGTTGTGCTGTCGTCTGTAATAACTTCACTTGCGTTGACAATAGTTGAGATACTTCTATCCAGATAGGCAGATACGCATCTGTATTGAAGTTGCTGTCACTCGACGAGTCAGCCAGAGAGCAAGACAGAGATAGAGAGAGAGATAGAGACAGAAACAGAGTGAAAGCAAGCAAGAGAGAACGCACGCGTGTCATTATCTATGCATGGTTGCATTGCAATCTGTCTATCTGCCCATTGTCCTTGCCGTGCTCTTTGCTATTTGCTATGCTGGTCCAGGTTCAGGTCCTGCCTGTGTGCCCGTCTGCCTGTGTCCTGTGTACATGTCCTGTGAATTTGCCATACCAATATCGATGCGTGAGCAGCAGGAATGCTGTAGTTCAATCTGGCAATCTGGCAAACAAGGCAACTTGAATGGCTTAAAGTATTTGCCAGTAAATTTGTCAGGGTCGGCATGAGAACTACAAAGTGCTCTCAATTGACACTAAACAGCAGAGTAAACAGTTAACCGAAAGAGAATCAAAACAACAACACTTTATGCATGATTTACACTGGGACAGAACAGTACAAGAAGTTCTTCTATGGGAAATAAGATCTGCTACCGATCTATCACTTCCCCTAATGGTCTTGTTTTTTCGGTGTTGAGCAGTTAAATGTCAAATATAACCAAGTGCTTTGCTGAAAACTAATACACTGCATTAAAGACTCTGTATATCAAGCTTAACTGAATGCCAAGCAGAATGTAAAACATAGTTTAGCCAGAAGAAAACAACTGCAAATTGTGTTGAAGCAATATGAGCACACACAGAGAACGAGAGAGAGAGAGAGAGAGAGAATAAAGGGAGTTGTACAAAAGGTTGCGAACACGCAGCCAAAACAAAAGTCAAGAAACGCATAAAGCGCAAACAAAGCCACAGGCCATTGGCATATGCCAGCCGGTCTCCCAGTTTTACCCATTTTCTCCCAGTTAACCATTTTCCTCGTCTGGCAGTCTGGCAGCTTCACAGTTAGCCAACAAAGTCAATGCTTGGCCTTAACGGCGTTCATTCAAACAATTTGCCGAATACTGCTTGAAGTTAGCAATTTGGTGCGAACTAACTTCTGGAACACATCTCGTGGGGGCAAAACGTAGTTGGAAGTCAGTTTCTGTTCAGTTCGAGTTGAGGCCATGCCAAATGTAAATATAAGTTTAATGGCCAACACGCAGTCAAGTGGCCAAGTAGCCAGAGACTCAATGACTGAAAAGGCAGCGTCTATAGAAATTCGCATAAAATGCTTGATAAATTTTCATTGTTGTCGTTGCCGTTGTCGGAGCAGTTGATGGATATTCCAGTCGATATATAATTGGTTTGGATCAATGATTGATATGTTTGTTAGCATATAAAGCAGACAACAGCAACTCAAAAGGCATCAAAGGATGTGGCGGCTTTTAGGCTTTTAATGCAATGATAATTTCATTGTCACGCCCAGACAAAGTGTCTGTCTGGCTGACTGTCTGATTAAGTGTTGCTAATGGTGTTAATGATAATGATGATGATAAGCAGTTCGATCAAAAGTTGTCTCATTTATCACTTGTGTACAACATGACGTATGCTCAACATTAATAAGCAACATCAATAAGTAAAAAGGCACCAAAAAAAAAAAAAAAGAACTAAAGACAGCAAACAATTTGGCAGGTTTATTTAGGTTTAGCTCACCATTTCCTTACCTTTTTTTTTATTTGCTGAATGCTCCTTGGTCCGAGTCCTTTTCACTGTTTTTCTTCCTTTTTTGACCCAGTTGCCAGCCAGCTGTCCTTTTCTAACCCTCCCACAAGCAGTATGCTTTAAATATTTAAGCAGACCTCTCTGCTCTTTGAAGTATGAGCAGCGTATTCTGGTCCGGCATCCTGAAACATAATACGCTTGATACCTGAACGCCAGGACACGCTAAACTTGGTTCGTTTCAAGGCTATATTGTTATGGCAAATAATAAATTGATTAGTTGTTTGCCCTTATGATGGTTTCTTGCCCCTATTTGGGCATTTTTATTGTTTTTATTGGCAGCTTACTGCAAGGTGGCAGCTCTCAGACAGCTTCAGGCCTATTTGAAATTAAGACAAACATCATTTTGGCCCTTTGTTTGCTTTGTTGCCATTGTTGTCTCGCGTCTGCAACAAAAACAGCGACATTTCCATAAAGGTGAAAGGAAACGACAGCTTAAACGGTAGCAAACAGTTGTCTGACCCTGAAAAGAGCTAGACGCTGGGGAAAGTACGGTGAAAGAAACGGTATGAGTAACTTTTTCCAGTTAGCTGCAAATAATTAGATTAAAGCGGTTGAATTATTGTTCGAATTAACTAAGTTAAAGCGGGAAACTTTTTAGTTTCTCTTTCGTTAAAAAATAGGGAGTGCAAGTTGACTGTTAAAGACCCTGTATATTAAATGAGTGCTTAATTGTGATAAGTTTTTGCTAAAGATATCTCGGCTGTTTCATAATGAATTAATAAGCTCTTTAAAAGTGTAAGGGGTAATATCATAATGAAATCTGTGAGCTAAACCTTTCCACTGTAAACGACCAATTCAAATATACAAATTAAGTTTCCTTACCTCTGCCTTAGATCTCATGTGCTAGAGTGAGATAACAACATATTGGCTATGTAGTTATGGCACTGTTAACAGCATTAAAACGAAACGGTTAACAGCATAGCAGAGAGGTATTGCTATTGGTCTGCTACTCCACACTCATTCACCTATAGTTGTATATGAAGTTTTTTATTTGTTTTTGCTGTAAAACTCAATTGTTCGTGTGGTGTGAGAAGTAATTAATATGCCAACTTGCCCGCAGGTCAAGGACATTACAAGAAACATACGCAAGGCTGTTGTGGCCACAACACTGGCCGAGTTGAGGCTCAAGGTGTCCGTGAAGTTTCAACGTGTACAGCCGGCCATACATTTGGACTGCGATGGTACGGAAATTGATGATGAGGAATACTTTTCCACACTGGAGGCAAATGCCGAATTGATTGCTGTCTTTCCTGGGGAACAATGGCGGGATGTAAGTACTGCTCGTTGCAACTATCAATGCGTAACTGTACAGCATTTCTTTTGCTTTGCAGCCAAGCGATTATAATGCCAATTTGCGTCGCACTTCATTGGATGCTCAGCGTTTGCGTAAATTGGTGGGAAAACTACAACAGAATTTGCTTAACGATGCCGATTTGGATAAACTATCGAATATGGATCCCAATTCGTTGGCCGATATTACAGGACGTGAGCTAAAGGACAGTGACTACTGTCTGCAGAGTGAGGCGGCACGACGATCCACGGAATTGTCCTGTTAGAGTTTAACAGTTATGCACTTCCTTTTGGTTCAGAACAGAAAAACACACAACACTTTTGAAAAGAAATCCTACCTAATACTCGTACTTATATGGGATATATATATATATAGTATATATAGAGCACAGTGAAACGTCGCTTATGATAGATTTGTAAGGCATTTGTAAGAGTTTTGTATGACAAGCTGAAACTGACAAGAGAGAATTCAGTTTCGGGTATTTTTGGAGCATGTTTTGATAGCAACTACGGCAGGCGACACTTTATATATAGCATATACTATATACTATACATAGGTGTATATCTCTGTAGAGCACCTCCAAATCAAATAGAATTTTAGCCTCATATTTTTTGAAACTTATAGAACACAATCCTCGAATAGTAAGTAGACCCAAACTGATGTCTGCTTCTAGACGCTAGAGCTACTAACTGTTCCTAGACCAATTTGCCATATAAGGACCAAAGTCCAAATACCTAGTATTCCACAGTCTACACTAATCCATAGACTATAAACCCAATTTACTAAGCTGCTTAAAGAAACAACCAGAGTTGCCGCATCTCCAAATCGATTATCGATTTTTATTGCACACATTTTGGATTATCGATCACAGATAGTTTTGGTTAATAGGGAGCAAAAATTCAATGCAATTCTCGTAAATCAATTAAATAAAACAACGTTAAATGCAAAACTGTATAAATTAAAAACCAAAAAAAAAAAAAACTATAATTAAAATAAGTTTACTATATGAATGTGCCACATCATTGTTCAACAAAAACCTATGTGTACTCGAACGTACTTAGTTATGTATTGTATTTATGTGTATAATAAAATCTATTGCACTTTGTTTAGCAATTAAATGTATGAATGGAATATAAAATGGGAAAATGGGAAAAGTCAAATCTAAATACAATTTACGATTACAATACACAATACACAAGTTCTAGTGTTCTATCTATTGTGTGCACAAAATACAAAAACACAAAACAAACAAATTGAAATTACCACACAAATCGATCGAAGTCGAATTGAAATTTGTAACTCGCCAGCGCAGAGATAAATGTACGAAAACTTTTTGCATTGTCTGTAAGTTCAACAATAAAATGAGATTAAATGTGCTTGCAATGTATCCTTTGATTCTATTGTGGAGGATGTGGTTGTTGTTGTTGTTATTGCTATGTTGATGACGATATATTGATAAAATATTTAAGTGGTAGTTTATATGGGGCTTACGGGGTAATTGAAAAGTTTAACAATTTTTAAAACAAAAATGTCTTTGTTCGTAGCATGCCAATAGCAGTGCCTCTACTACTCTGTTAACATAAGTGTCGACATATGTTAACAGTGTTATATCTAGCAATAACAGTCTGGTGCTAGAAAATTACCCTAGAGAGTTGTCTCTCTCTAATACATGAAGCTGAAAGAAGGAATCTCGTTTTCCGTAATAGAACTGCTTCGGATCCAATTTTCAGCCTTGAATTACTTATCTTTTATCTATTTCCTTCTTAAATTGTTCAACTATTTGGTAATTAGCCAAAAGCTTTATTTAAATAGCATTTGAATGCAAAATAAATCACAGCAGCGAGTATAATGCTGGCATTAGTTGCACAGTTGTGGATTTTTACTTACCCTTTCAATTTCCTTATGCAAAATTCTCAAGGATTTTGTCCTTCTTCTGGTAGGGTAAGTTCTATAGCAGCTGCTTCTTGTATATTTGCATATTCGCTCTGGAAATTCGCTTAACTTTTGCATAAACAAAAGCTGTGCATAAAGAAGATACTTGCAGTTTGAATTTAACCTGAGTTCTGGATTCTGTTTTTGGTCATTCTGGTCGAAATTAATTGCATCTGTTGACCATTTAAGCGTTTAATGGATTTTGTAATGCGTATGCAAAATGACAAATGTCATGGGTCAACATTGGCAGACAGAATCAAATGATAATTACACGACCTTTTGTTCTAAATATGTGCTGACTAACAATCTATCGTGCCACTAATTAAGTTCCTGCTATCATCCGACAGTTCATTCGTCCACTTGTCCGGCTTTAGGTGCCATTTTAATTATTCAAAGTGCCTGGATACAGCATGAATGCTCCTGCACAAGCATGCACAGACAGACAGACAGCTTTGTGCAAATTGAATGCTGTTTTAAGCTTGACTCCAATGACATTGGATACACAATATTAGTTATTTGGTAAACACTGAGTACACACAGGCTCAGTATCATTTGATGGACTTCTCCAAATATCTTTTGCTAAGATTATGGCAAATGAAATCGTGAAAATACATCTTGTTTATTGATGTTTTTCGCTTTTCACGGCGAGTGAAAGTTAAGCGTTGCATGCTAAAATCGCTAGAATATTTTGCAAAGTGGCCTCAGGGTCTTAATGTGTGTGTGTGTGCCACATAAAACAAAAATAAAAGTATAAAAACCTGTGTATTTGCTTGGGGAGAAACTATGAGCAGAATACCCAGCGCGGACGTCAAAAATTTTATAAATGGAGTACAACTGAACAAAAAAAAATAACAAAAAATAGTTCAATATGTAAAAATTTCAATTTATTGGTTGGTTGGCTCTTCTTATATATTATTTATAGGCTTTACTTATTTCTGTATACATGGAGTGGCATAAGTTTTATTTATTTATTTTATATAGCGAACCGCTAAGTATTATCTTAATCTCTCTTTGTACAACAGAGAAATCTATGTTATGACACTGTTAACAGTGATAGCAATGTTAACAATATATGTGGTTCGTGGCTGCCAATAATTTATTTATATTTAATAAAATAAAATGATAAAGTGTGAATAATCTAAAGTATTTGCAATGCTTCAGTGTTAAGTTGAGTAGGTAAATTCTATAAATAAAATATAAATGCAATAAATGTTAAATATTTAATATTTAATCTAAAGCATAGCTTACATTTTTGCCACAATTTCCGCAAAACCAAACCGACCGCAACTATTTAGATAATGCTTGAATAAATATGTGAATGGAAGCCATCAAAACTGACGGACGCACTTATCTTAACGCTTGACCCGAGCCCCTATAAGTATGCAACACAAAAATGTCACAAATTTTCAGACAAACTTTCACACACACAACTAGGTGATGTGGTAAAAAAATGGGACAATGAATTTGGATTTACATATATGTATGTGTGCATATTGAAAACGTAGAAAAATATTTGTTCATTTGTTGAATTGGGTGCAGAAAAAGGTACAGTTTGCATATATGTATGACAGTTGTGTGTGTAAATCAATGGTCAGTTATCGCTATCGAGCATCGACCTTGCCTAAGGGTTATATTGTACGAATTCAGTGGTCTATTTTTAGCTAACCAGCTCAGTGTTTTCCCACTTTTGTTGCTGCTGTACTCGAGCAGGCAAAGTTGGGACGTGCAACTGCTGCCAACTGACAACTGCTAAGTGGCATGTGGCATGTGGCAAACTGCGGGTCTGTCTGGCTGCGGTTTTGCATTAACAACTATGAGAGATTTATGCAAAAGTTATGCGCTTCTTAGTATGTAGTATCTTTTAGCTGGGAGTTTTATACGACTAGGACTACGACTGCGACCACGCCCAGTGGGGGGAGTATTGTGCCTCACCTGAGCGCTGCTGCTGCGATTGTCCTTGGCAGTTGTTGCAGCTGTTGTGCTGCAAGGGAATCAAAGGTATTAAAAATTTATTGAATTTATTTTTATTTTTATTTTCGTTTTCGTTGTTATGCGACTTTGGTCTAAGTATTTCGCATTGAGTTGCACTTAAGCTTACGCTGCCAGAGTTGCCACAGGTGTAAAGTGAATGCGACTGCAACTTGCTAACGGCGAATGTGTGGCATTGTGGCTTTGTGGGCGTGGCTAATGCGTCTGGCTTATATCGAGTGACAACTGGGCGAGAGTTGCAGCATTGTGCTTGCCACACAGCACAGCAATCAGCAATTGACAATTGCCACAGTGTTGAAAAGAAACCAGAGGTTCTAATGTTACTTACTTCTAGCTAAAAATGTATCTATGTATGTGTGTTTGTGTGTGTGTAGTGCGTTTGCTTCAAGTACTTAAAAGTATATAAGCTTTAAGTTAAGCACCTTATAACTTATAGTTTCGTCTTATTTCAATTTGTACTAGCTAAGCTTTAATTTCAGTGCCTTGGCTCTTACCGTTTCTGCTGTGCGATGATTATGACAGTAAGTATAAATAGTCGTACATATATACATTACTGTTACACATCATTTGATTACCTACTTTAATTAAATTTCCAAGTATTAGTTTATTTGTTTGCTCAATTGAATTTAAATACATCATTAAAATGATAATGAAAAAAACGGATGCTTTGTGGGCTAATTGAATATTCCATTAATATAATTAATTACGCATGTTTCCGTTTCATGTTATCATTGGTTTTTTATTTATCGTTCATTTTTTTTTGGTATTTTTGATAGAATAATGAATAAGTTTTACAATTCGCGCTAGAAAATTAAAAATATGCACAAGAAAAGAAGCAAACAAGACTGAAACAACATCATTATACTGACGCACAATATATCCGTCAAAAAAGAGAGAGAGAGAATAGAAGAAGGAAACAGATACAGGAAGGAAAACAAACAATAAAGAAAATGAAACAGAATCTGTGATAAACACAAGACAAACGCTAAATGCTCAATGACGGACAACTTTTCTGCTTTGCTTTGCTGTAGTTTAAATGCGAACAGAGGGAGGCGAAGTATAGAGAATAAACAAAAACAAGCAGAGCGTGCAATAGAGGGAAAGGGGGCGAAAAGACTTAATAGACAAATTTCTTTTGCTCGCCATAGATCGACTCGTACAGTGAGGGTGGCAAGTGTTCGGCCAAAAAGATTTGCAGCTTCTCGGTGGCCGTAACTGGCGTATAGCGGGCCATGGGGAAAGTCCTGGTTACGGCATCGATGAGCACTCGCAACGTGGGCTGAATATCAGCAGCCTAAGTGGAAGGGAGAAGAAGTAATGAAAATGGGTGGAAAACAATGGAAAAGCACGAAGCTCATTACCTGGCGCGAGTATTTCTCCACGGATGTCATGGCCGCCTCATAGTAGTCCTCGCCATAGGTTTTCTTTTGCTCCGAGGACAGTTGATTCCACATTTGTTTGGCCTGTAAGCAGCGTAGATAGAGAAGAGTTTTAATGGGCCTCTGCAACTATTTTAGTGCATCATTCTCAGGCATCGCATTATCGTAAAAAATACTGGCACAAGACAAGACCACAGGCCACATGCCACATGCTACATGCCACATACAACAGCAAGTAAATTGGCTATGCTGCTGCTGCACTCTGTCTCTCTCTCTCCCCCGCCTTTTGTGGTTGCTATTGTAGTTGTTCAATGCCTTTTAGCAGCTATTGTGCAACAGTGCTCACCTGGTCGCGCAACTCGGTCTCATTTAGCCAGCCATTGCCTGGTGCAAACTCGCCAGCTGCCACAACGGACACATCGACGCCACGTGTGCGCATCTCCTGACGCAGACAGGCAGCAAAGCAATCCACAGCCGCCTGTGTGGCACACTGTATGCCACGCACTGGAGACGGCACGCGATTCAGTCCCGAGGTCAGGAACACCACACGTCCATGGGCACGACGCACCAGCGGCAAAAAGATTTGAGTCAAACGAGCGGCACCTACAAAAAAGTATCAAAAATTTCAAGTTTTCAAGATTAAAAAAAAGTTGAAAGATATTCGATGATTCGCTAATCGATGTAAAACTAATCAAAGTTTCTAAGAAGACGTATTCCTAAGAACTGTTCCCAGTTTGGGTTCGTATCACCAATTCTCAGACTTTGAACTACGATAACTTTGCCAAAACTTCTTCGATTTCCAAGCGGAAAACAGTTTTCGACTGTATTTAACACTACAAAAAAAATCTACAATTCAATTTAAAATCGTTAGAAAATTTCATTTTTTTTTAATTTTCCATATTTACCCCTTTACATGTTTTCAAAAAACGAAAAAAAAATTTTTTTTTCCAAATCGTTTGAAAAACTATTCTGATTGATTGGTTAGTTTGTGTAGGTTACAAATATTTAAACTTTATGCGGTCTAAAATGGGTTTTAAGCCTGAACGGGACGAGACGGATGGACACACGGCCAAAGAGTTTCAGCCTTTTGCACAGTGGCGCCATCACTTACCGAGTAGATTGAGATCCAAACTTTTGCGCAGCACTGCGAATGGTATCCACTCCAGTTCACCGAGGGCAATCCAATGGGCGCAATGCACCAAAGCCCAGAGGCCTTCGGCACCATGGGGCAGATGTTGGGAAACATAACGTGCTGCTTCCAAAAGCTGTTAATGGATAAGCATATTGATTGGTTTTAGTCAAGGATATAGAGCTTTCGGATAAAAGCTTGTGCTGGTGAGCTTTTCAGTGGACTAACTTACGCTTGTCTCGGAGGTAACGTCGAGGTGCAACAGCTTCATGCGTCCCGATGTCTCCTCCTTGAGTATCTTGGCCTCGTCCGAATCATCGAGGGGTGTGTTGAAGCCCGCATAGACCGTAAAGCCCAGATCATCCAATTTCTTGGCCAGATACCAGGCCAGTGGCGAGTCGCATCCGGTGATTAACACACCCTTGCCCGGTGCAGACACCTGTATAACGGGTCAACGCATTGCAAATGTCAATTAGCAAAGGTTTATTCAACTTCAACATTAACGTTTCGCTTGATATGACCCTTTCTGAGATTTCGAATCCATTAATTTTCAATAACCTCCAATGTCAATTATGGTATCTATGTATATATTAAGTATATATAAAAGTATATATGTGGGTGCTATCTTCAATTAGAGTTTGGTTTTAATTTCGTGAATTACGCGAGTGCGTCACTTGAGATGTTTGACCTTTTGACATCGCAACAAAATGTTTAACTTTATTTCGATTAATTTGAGTTTCTTAGTTTCATTTGAAAAAAGTCTGTTAAAGTGTACTTTACATTAAATTTATACATGTAGAATAAGCAATAACTGATTTATAGAACAAGTTTAAGTACAGGTATATCTAACTTTATAAGAGCTAGAGTCTCTTAATTTATCGCCCCTATTCGTTTTCAATGTTATAACTCAAGAACTATTTGACCTATACCAACGAAACTCACGTATTATGTGAATGATATTGTTTTCTATATTTAGTGCAAGTTTAATTAAAATCGTACTAATGTATCATATACCTAAACGATCTAGTTTTATCGTTTGTCATGTTATCTTCTGATAGTAGAGTAGCAAACATTTCCATGTAATGTAAATGTCTAGTAAACTTGCAGACTCTAATAGCTGTATGATTGATTGGCTACCATTTGTTATTATTGCTTGATAATAATAAACTAGTAAAGTCTATTAATAGCACACACATTTTGTAATATAAGTCTATCCAATTTTAGATTGAGTTTAAGTTTTCTGAGTGGTATGAAAAGTAGTTTCGCTTTCTAGCGACAATATTTTCATTGTTGCCTTCATTTCTAGCTCTGACCGACTGGCAACAGTGTTACAAACACAAACACACACAAGCACCCACACTACTATAACAATAGAAGAGAGTGATAGAGAGAGGGAGATAGAGAGAGGAAATACGTATGCACTGACACTTCCGCTTTAGCCACACGAACATGGTGCCTGACACGTTGTTTGTATCTGTGTCTCTCTATCTCTCTCTCTCTCTCTCTATCTCTCTCTCGCTCTATGTGTGTTTGTTTGTGTGTGTAGGCGTTTTATAGCGTCTGTGTGTGTGCGTGTGTTGTTTAGTGTAGGTGTGTATCGGATGCTTGGCACAAAAGACAACCGCAGTTTGTCCAAGTCAAGTCAGATATAAAAGACAGCTGAACAGACGAACGGACAGACAGACAGACGGACAGACGGACAGACAGACAAACGGACAAACAGAGAGGAATAGAGTGAGAGAGAGAGACACTGTGGCACATTGTAATGTGGCAGTAGAGCTGGCAGTTTGTCTATAGTGGCCGTGTCATAATTCATCATGCCATTAGCCACATATATATGGAGGAGCATAGTAATAGTTTGTCACAGTATTGGTTACGGCTCAAGTGTGCGTCTCTAGTGCGTCAATTGTGGCCAAAAGCAACGAGAGACAGAGACAGAGAAACTGAGGCGGCAGCTTGACTCATTGTTCGAGCTATTAAACGGTTATAAAGTGCTCGTAAAATACTTAAAAAAATTATCAGAGGGTGAGCAAAAGTTGAGTGTAGCATTGTCTGCGCTGTATTACTATTATTATCAGTATTATTATTAGTATTATTATTGTTGTTGTTGCTGTTGTTGTTGTCTGTTGTCTGCTGTTGTTGACAGCCATTAAGACTGACCGACATTTTATTGGTGGCAATAAGTGTTTCTTGGCTTAACAAATCTGTTGGCATTAATATAAAAATATATATGTATGTACAGAAGCTTCGATTTTCAGTTCAAAGTATTGCCCTTATTCACCCTATCCCCTATCCCTTCCCCTTCTGCCTTCCTGCAAGTGTCAGCTGTTTTCTAAGTTTCGGCTGCAATCAACGTGAAGTTTTTTTTAGCTGCTGTTTGCTGTTGTTACTGCTTTTTATGTGACTTTATATATTTTTGTGCCATAAACTTTTGCTCAACTTTAGCTGCTTACTCTCTTACTCTCGCTCTATCCCAGTGCCACCACAAATTTATAGCGGTTTTGTGAAATTACTTTAAAGTTTTTGCCCCAAAGTAAGACAAGTAAACCAAACAAGTAAAGCAAGCAAACAGTGAACAGCAAAAACGCATCGGCATCGCAATTAAAATCGAACAAAAAGGCAAATGCAACAAAATATTTAGAGTCAATTAAAGCAACTCCAAGGCAAAACCCAAAAGCACACAGCAAAGAAGAAAAACCCCTTTGCAGAATGAAATAAAATTGAGAAAAGTTATTTTAAATGTCGGCGCATTGAGTTTCAGTCAAGGTTCCACAAGTAAATGCTGTGGAAATCTATCACGTTTCACATCAAAATGCATTTTCATTGACTTTTCGCTGGCTGCTTAAAAACTTGAAAGCTTGAAAACTTATGGAAAATCCCACTAAACTTTTGCAGCGAAAATATTTTCAAAATTATTCTAAATTCAACTTTAAATGCAGCTACAAAATCAAATATATTATTGGTTAAGTGAGTAAGTTTAAGTATTTATTAGACACAAAAGTATGTATAAGTATCTTAAAGATACAGAAGAGTCCAAAAGATGAAAGAATTTAATAGATGCCCAGTTAAAATACTTAATTTTGTTTTCCAAAATCGTATTACTTAATTAATACTTAAGTTACTCTACTTCTCTAATGGAAGTCCTCACTCTTTCTTTATTCCCTATTAGTAAGTGTTTATTATTCCCATCATTTAATGGTTTTTGAAATATTTCAGCATATAAATTTCAAAGTTTAAATGTTTTCAACTATTATAGAGCTGTAAACTTTAATTTAATTACAAATCTGATATGGAAACAGATTAAACTATAAACTGTTACAGCTTCTGTTGGCTTGTCCCTCGTCAACAGTGAATTGTAGGCCTCTGAGCTCTATGGTTTTCAGCTGTCGCCAATTGTCACCTGATCAACACTCTGTTTTCTGCATCCTGCTCTCCCCTTATCCACTGCCTTTGCCTGCCAGCGCCGAAAAGTGTCACTTGTGCCACTTTAACTGCTTTGCCTGTGTGGCAAAGAGTGAAAGTGGAGGCGACACAAAAGCGGCGCATGCAAAAGTTAAAAACTTGCACCAAAGTGCAGTTTGCTACGTGCAAGGCATAAAGAAAACGAGTGAGAGAGAGCGAGAGAGAGAGGGAGTGAGATAGAGCGCACCCAGCGGGAAAGCAACACCCACACATGGCTGCAGGCGGTGGCAGGTGGCTAGGTGGCAGTTCACGTCGTGTCGTGTCTGCGGTTGCACGTAGCTGCTGCTTTTTATAAATGTTTTGCCAAAAATAGACCCGCACAGCGAGTTGCATGCACCAAAAATAGCCAACTATAGCGGCAGGTGTGGCAATTGCTTTTTCGATGCCATGTCAATCAACTCCGATGCATTTAACAGAGTTGTTGTTTGTGGCAAGTAGCAGTAGCCGCGTTGCAATTGTTAAACGGAAGCCGCATGAAGGGCGCGATTGCACGTGCAACGAGTGCAACGCATTTAAATGCATCCGTTATTGCATTTTAATTGCATATAGAATACAATTTACGATTTACGAGCACTCCGAGTGCATCAGGTGCAACTATCTGCAACTCTGCCACATTAAAGCGGCGCACTTTTAGCCAAAAGGCTGATAAATGTGCCAAAGGCACGCGATGCGCTTTGGGCCTTGAAACCCGCGAGACTGGCCAGTGTTGTTAGAATTTACAGCGAAAAATTGCTTAAAATTGCTAAATGTTATTAAAGAAATAAATGTTATAAAATATTTGTTAAATACTTTATGAATTAAGTTTAATATATAATCATTCACTGCGTAAAACAAATTTATATAGAATTCGTTTTAGTTGTTTAAGCATTTCAGCTTCAACGCTTTTATAAATCTAGCTATAAATCAGCTAAAAAGAGCAACACTGGCGTGCAACGTGGGCGTCTGTTTCATTAAATTTGGCTTACACGTAGCGTATACTTAACATTTTCATAAAATGCATTATGTTTCCTTAACGTGCGAACTGCAACAAGTTAGCAACAATTTAATGAAATCAAATTGCAACCAAATGGCTTACCGCCTCCCACTTTTGTTGGGGGCGTGTCCCAGCGTCTGCTGTGCATAAACGTAGCAAAATGCTCTTGAGAGAGTGAGGGATAAACTGTCTGAGAGTAGATGTGCTAAACGATATGTGTGTGGAAAGTGTAAACAACATGCAGAAGTAACCTCATGGCATCTCAGCCCCAGTTGGAGACCATCAATTTATGACTTGTTGAGGGCGTAATCCCTAGTCCGAAGTTCTGTCTATTCAGGTCAACTATTGTTTTATGCTTTGTAAATATAATATTTAACGTATAGACAAAGGAAAGTTCTCTGAATTACCTGAGAACTGCTTAAATGCTAAGACAACAGAAGTTTTTAAAATACTTTATTTAATAGAAATTCCTGTCGTTCAAAGGTCAAGAACTTTTAACAAAGAAAATAAACAGAAAACAATGTAGAAATGCAGCAAGAAGTTTAAAGTGAGTAGAGTAAAAGGAGTCACATTTGTGATACCCTGCATCAAGGGCAGTAGAGTGTATATAAGACTAATGAGCTTTTGAATAAATAGTCTTGCTATATAAAACTCCCTAGTATATTGGACTATCATCATTAAATTTAACCTTTTTTATCAAATCGGAGTACTACATTATATTTAGAGACACGTTATACCTATCCTCTGTCAGTCTATCTAATCTTTCGTTCTGCTTTTATCTGAGCATTGTTTTATCAACATATTTTATTCTTTTCACTGCTTGCAACACTCTGCCGCAACAACAAAGAAGAAGCAGAAGAAGACACGCTTGACCGCCTGAACTGTGCCCCAAACCATAAATCTACATAAAGAGTGAAATGCGTGTGGAACATTCGGGCGAAAAGTTAGAAGTGAAAAATGGCAAACAAACCGCATACAAATTGTACGCACTGTGCGTTGTGCGAACTGGCGAACAAGGCGACGAAATGTGGCTAAGAAACAAAGCGCTTAAAGGGCAACCCAACAAACAGTAACAACTACAACAACAACAAACAACTGAAAATGAAATGAAATACAAAAAAAAAAAAATGTATAAATTTAAGGGAGACACGCGTACGCGTACGCATGCACGCATATTAAATCAGTTGCCAAAAATAGAAGCAAAAGACCAAAAAATAAAAAGAGAAACCATAAAAAAATGACAACATTTTCATTTATTTTTCTTTTTTTGGGAGCTGCTGTTTAAGTATTTGAGTTAAAGAAGTAAAAAAGTGAAGAAAGTAGAAAGACAAAGATATATGTATGTGTGTACAGAATAAAGGAAGCGAACGGCAAAAGTCATTGAACGTATTAAGCTGTAATAAATTAATTAACTGGAAAGTTAAAAACCATTTCTGTGTTTTACAACACACGCACACACCTCGAAGGAGCAAAGCGTGTCGCGGATCGTTCGGCAACTTCACGCCACTCACACACACACATACATACACAGACTGGCATACAGGGCGCATTAAAGGCTTTTCGCATTGCGCATACGACGCATAAGCCTAAGCAGCGAAACAGGCAACAATTTGCAGCTCAACGCCAACTGCTGTGCGGCAGACACAACACGCAAAGCTCTGACTTTTGTGGCAAGCAGTCAGCCAACCATCCAGCCAGCCAGTCAGTCAGTCAATCAATTTTTACATGCCACACAAAACTTTCATATTTCAACAAAGGTTTAATATAAATTTATGTGCTTTCTCTCTCTATTTTCTGTTTGCTTTGCACGGTTGCCTGGCTACAAATGGTGCCCCTGGTAATTGTGTTAATTAATATTTAGCGCGTTATCTAGTACTATCTATATAGCTACTTGATACCACAACTGCTCTTATGAGGCAAGACCAAAATTGACTTTTGAAGCGGTTAATTATACAGCATCTTGGATTCTTTTTCATTCAAGTTTAGTCAAGTGTTTTAGCTAACTAATTGCACATAAATCTTGAGAAAGTTTAACATCTTTATGTTAACTTTATAAATTGTGGCACATTTCTACTTCTAAAGCTCCACACTTTAAACATAAAGTAAGGATAAGGAATAGTAATGTGTAACAATGCTGAAAGTAGCTACTTGAAGTTAAAACAATATTAATTTTGTTTTAGCTAAAGAGCTGAAGAGATAGAGAGAGAGATGGAGAATCTGCTGACTGCAAATGTCAAATGAGCAGTGCAGTTGCTGCTGTGTTCGTTTGTCAGTTTGTTTTGTGGTGGCTATTGTTATTGGCTTTAGTTTTAGATTTGAATTTGCTAGCAACACATGTGTGACCCATGACCTTTGTTCTGGCTGTGGCTACGATTCTATCAAGTGCAAATGATGTTTAATTAAACTGAAATGCAGCGCCAACAGAACATAACAAAGATGGCAACCAAATACAGAAAACACAACACAAAACACAAACAAACACATAGTCGGCATGAGGTAGAAGCGATTGAATTCTAAGAAAATGTTCCATTTCTGAGTGTGAGTGTGTGTGTGTGTGTGTGCCCTTCGTTTGAGCCATTGTCAGGCTGGGCACGCCAATGCCATTTTGCCTTTAACTCACTCTCCAGAGAGTGTTAGTGTGTGAAGCAACAGGCCACGCGCGACACCATAAAAACGTAGCTGAAAACAGCTCTGGAGAGAGCAAGCGACAACAACTGGGCATACTGGGAAATGGAAAATGGAAAAACTGGGCAAAGGAAAAACAAAAAAACGCAACGCAACGCAACTTTGCACATAATGACATTTTATGATGTGCACATGTGTGTAAAGTTTCATGGAACGCAACATGAACTGGCCGCGTTTTATGCAGCCTTCAGCTGTTCTGCGCCATTGTTGCATGCCGCCGGCCCCTTCCCCTTCCCCGTACCCTCTCGTGTCGCCTCAGGAGACTCGCAGCAACATGAAGAAGAAATGGCACAGTCTACACAGTCTAATTGACATTGGAGCCACAGCAGCTAGCTGCCTGCAACTTTCATGTACTCGCTGCAGCAGCTTTTTTGTGTTTTTTTTTTTTTTTTTTGTCTTTTGCGCGGAAATCAGCGTAAAAATTTGTCAACGTTTTAGTTTTTATGATGCTGTAAATGCGACAAAGTAAAACCGGAAGTAAAAAACATGCAAAAAGGTAGACTACTTAGCTACTGAGCTGTTTTTCAGAGGAAGGGAAGTTTAGTGTCTGGCAGGAATTTCACTAAATTTGTTTTTCGGTGAAAGGGATTATGTTAAAAGAGCGGTTTATGCACTTTAAATATACATTATATTTACATTTATAGTTTCAAAGCCGATTTGCTTGCATTTTTAAGAGTTATATTGTGTTTAAAACATTTTACTAGAGCTAGTTTTCCCTTGATAAATCTTGATCTTTGCCTTCCGATGTTAAGTGCTAGAGCGAGACAACTACTTGAGCAAAACACCTTCTAAAGCAGCACTGTTGAGTCTATGGCACTGACTAAGGCACTGTTAATAACATAGTGGATGCAGTGTTAGCTGCACAGTATTAACAGTGATAATTACAAACTACTACAACTGAGCTTTAACATACTTAAACCTAGTACATATATTAAATAACTCAAACAGTTTGATATTAATATTAAATATATAGTCTTTTCAAATTCTTTTAAAACAATTTGTGTACTTAATATTGAAGAAACTCTTGAGACAAAAGCAGCAAAAACAATTTAAAAACCTTTATGCTGTATGTACATAAGTATTGCTGTCTAACAATGTCGTACTTTAGTTTAAGTTGCAATGCATCAATTGAAAAGTTTTTGCGTACACAAAGTATACAGATATCTAGCGGGAAATGTCAGTTAGCTACTCGAGTGGTTGCCATTACAGCGTTTGCTGGGAGCTGGCAACTTTCAACTGAGAGCTAAAAGCGCCGAGCGAGTAACAAACTCCACACAAGTTGAAACAAGGATGCTCTTGGTGTGTGTGTGTATGAAGCAGGTAACTTTGTCTATGACAGTTGTGCAAACTAGCGTGTCGCTTGTTGTGAAGGCAAAGGGGATAGGCGATAATGGATGGCGGCTGGTTGGTAGGGGTGTGTACAGCAAAGTTCAAAGGGCACACACACGCCCTCGTGTCAGCGCTAAGAATGGCAAAGAGAATTCAAGATGCCGCAGCCAATTACATTTTAATACATCAGCAAAGTACACTCTCAAATATGCAAACAAACCAAAGAGGGACAGAGAGAGAGAGAGAGGGATAGACATGAAAGGGGCATAGTGAGCGTGTTGTGCAACAGCTCATTAATGGCGCTTACATGAAGCCATTAATTCAATTATTTACACTGTTGACAGCGACACACACGGCGTATAAGTAATGTGGAATTCCCGGAAATTCCCGCAACTAAGAGCTAGAGCTATAAAGGATACAACGGACACAACTGCCAACTGATGAGCGTCGCGTAATTATGCCAGTTACGTTAACTGTAATTTGCACTGCAACTGTAGCTGTAACTATAACTCTAGCGGTAAAGCTAACACATACGGACAAAGGGACGAACGGACAGCTGGATAAAAAGGATAACGAATGTTGGCCGTATGCACTGTCCGCCAGGGGGCATACAACGCATTTATGAGCATTTCATTAGCTGTGCATTTACATTTCATTGCACACAATTTGTGTTGCATGTGGCAGTGAGGCGTGTCAACAGTTGCCAAAATACACGCGGGTGTACGAGTGTGTTTAGGAGTGTGTAATTTAATTTGACAAGCCTGACATAAAAATGAAATGCACAACGTGATGTGCAAAACAATCAAATGGCTGACTGACAACAGTTCAATGTCGCGTCGAGAACACAAAGGATAAAAAAAAGGATAAGACACAAGGCAATGGCAACTACGCGGGTTGTGGCAAGAAGGTAGCAGATATTTGGCATTGGGAATTTGGAAAACGTAACGCCCAAAAACAAATAGCAAGACATGCCAAAAACGCGTTTACCAAACACATATATACATGTACATATATATTTATTTATATAAAAACCCGTTAAGGGTTAACATTTGTCGTTGTCAAAGTCCTTCAGCTGCTGTTGCTGCCATTTCTTCTTTGTTTTCATCTAATCAAAGACAAGGACATTGCTGTATTCTGTGCATAGCCGATTTTCGCTTTCAGTTACTTTTGCCGTCTTGTGGTGGGCGTAATGCACGCCCATCGCTGAAGTGTAAACTGATTATGTAGTTGTTGTCAAGTGCCCAAAAATAGACTAAATTATTGGGAAATGGGAACAGGAATAAAGGGGAAGTGGGAGGGTGTGAGTAAGTAGCTTAGCAATGAAACGTTTACACTGGTTGCCACTCAACATGCTGTTAACATTAACATTAGTCTTCGCTTAACATGGCACTGTTAAGCTAGCTAAGTATTGTTCCCACATTAAGTAGTTGTCCCGCTCTAACAAACGCACTTGCAGAATTAGGAAAAGAATTCAAATGTCACTGCCTGTACACCGACTGCTTAAAGTGACTGTTACTAGTTATAAAACGGCGATGCTGCTACGCCTTCTTAGCTAGCAATTCATCTCACTCTCTCTGTGTGCCATTTTTCATCTAAAATTAAAGCAAAAAGGCCAAAGGTCGCATGCGTGGCAAGTCCTGACGCATTTTGATTAGCCTTTAACAGCGAGTCCTTGCCGATTTATGACATGAAAATGCTGTCAATGCCAGAGCTCACACAATTGTTTAAGCTGCCTGACATTTGTTTAACCAATATATATATTATAATAATAATGCACTGCTCTTTTTATGCTTATTTAAAGAAATAAGCTGAGGTCATACATTGCGTATACGCAATGTGGCAGTTAAAGCTTCTCTGGCAGCAGAGCCAACAGGAAAGGAGAGAATGAACGCTGGGTGCTGTTAATTATCCTGTTGGCCAAGCTGCTTATTACGTTAATGTCTGGTTGCATATCGCGCATGCAAGCGAGCAGCCGGCAATTGCCAGGACAATGCCAGAACAAGCACGGACACGTCCAGCTGTCTTATCAATGCAAAATGTTGCCTACGTGCAGCAGCGCCAGGACCAGAACCAGCAGCAGCATCAGCACCAGCACCAGGGCCAGGGCCAAAGCCAGGACTATAAAATGCGAGTCAGGACTTGTAATTGCCAGACAGTGGCAGTTCCAGTGCCAAGCAATGAGAGAATGTGTCTGTCCGTCTGCGTCTGTCTGTCCGTGTCTGTGTGCGTTGGAATGCTTATTATCCTGCTGCCAGTTAAGCTAATTAAAGTGCACGCAAATTTGAATTATCTGACGCCTTCTGTGGCCACTTTGGGCGCCATCGATATTTCAAGCCAAATGGCCAGCAAATGAAGATATATCCACAGCATTATCTACGCCGATTTGCAAAGAAATGAATTTCACTTCTTCACACACGCACACACAAATGGTACAAGCGGTGCGTGTGTATACATTTATTAGACGCACTGTGCCAAACTAACTTGAAGTAAAATAAATTGCGCATACGCAATGTGGCAATTTATGCGGTTGACTTGAACGCTAATTCAACTTTAGTATCGCAAATTGCATGTGAAGATAAAAGCGAAAATCAGAATGAAGAATAAAGATGTGAAATGAAATCACTTTCATTATGTCAAATCTGCGAATCAAGTGAAATGGCTGAGAACAAAAGTGATATCTGCTTGTTCGCACCTAATGAACTGTGTGTGGAACGATGAGACACAGAACCGAAAGCAAAGCATTAATTAAGCAACTGCTACAGATTTATACCCATTAAAAGCTCAAGACAATAAACTGTCAACAACTGTAGCAAATCTGTATTTATGAAAATTTCTTCAGAGCTTTGTGCTAAGACTTCATTTCATTTTATTTCATTTCATTTCAACTTTTGCTACTTACTATTATCATGTTACAAAACTCTTTGCTTGCATATTTATCCTTGTGGTTTTGTAAACTTGAAATTTGTATTCATTACCCAAGCATTCCGACGTCTTATGTCTTTGCTTAGCTGCTGCTTATGATTTGTTTTCCTTTTGATTTTCATTTTCTCCTTTTTGTGTAGTTCTAAAATGTCAACAGAGTGTTGGTTAAAGTGAAGAAAATGGCCAAAACCCTTAGCCAAAGAATGTTGTTCAGTTATTTGTCGTCACAGCGGGCTGTAAGTCTAGTCCTTTTTCCTGTTCTTGTCCCCTTGTGCTTTGGCTATTTTTAGTACAAGTGATTTGTTTTGCCTACTATTTCTGCTTGTCCTTTAGCCGTTATCCGTTATCCTTTTTTGCCTGTGCGCTTTGTTATTTTTGCGGTTTGGCACCAGAAACATGCAAATTTTTTCATGTAGGCTCAACTACAATTCTATTCCAAACTCCAGCTAGACAGGACTTAGAGTTATGATCCACCCGAAAACTGTAACCAAACCCCAACGTCTGTGCTCTGTTTGGGGTCTAGTTCTGATTGCGGTTTGCCAGTCGACTGCCGACAGACGACAGACGACAGACGGTGGCGTTAAAAGGATTACAATGTCTGTATTGAACTTGTGGCATATTTTAGTGTCGAGTTAAGTATCCACACACAAAATTGCAAACCGCAGCATTTCATCATGTGTGTGAGAATACGCTGTTAAGTTTAACAGCGCTAACTCTGTTAACATTTCTAGAAGCTGTTACTTACCTTGACAAAGTGATAGAAGAGCACAGCTCCAACGGTGGATAGGGCAAACCAGACGAAGACGGCAAATGTTGAGATATGCGATATATTGAGTGCATGCAGCAGATGCGAACTGATTATAGCTGCTGCCTGGCAGAATAGAAACGGCATAAATAATCTCTCGAATATATCCCATGGAATCTCTGCCGATTTCTGTGGCAGCGCCGAAATCGAACCGCGTCGCAATGAAGCGCGTCGCGAGGCACGCCGCTGTACAAAAAGATAAAGATAGAAACGATTAGTAAAAGATACAGATACGAATACATGTATACACAGATGTATATTTTCAGCTGTAATTAACTATAATTAATGAAGCACAAGAGTGTTTGCTGACAGCAGTCTAGTTAGTGTATAGTGAGTATGGTTTGGTCCATTATAAGTGCCAAATAATTGAATAATTCATTTCGACACATTTGCCAAAATATTTAAACAAGTATGTGTATATTTTCTATGATGTCAGCGAACAGTGGAAACATTTACGGCTAATTGTGTTGTTTAATCAATTGCAAATTGCTTTCGCGGTATTTTTCTCTGCACATTATAAAATCAATTGTTTTGCGCACTTTTCTTTCTGCTTTCAGATGCCATAAATATTGGGATTCTATTTAAATAATTTGCATATCTTTTTGTTTGTTTGTTTTCATTTACAATTCATGTTTTTGCGGTTGATTTTTGCATGTTCAGTGCGGGATTTGTATTGTTTATGCTGCGGATTAGTGACATATATATAGACAATTATAGTTGCATTTATTTATTTATATACATAGTATGTATTTTTAATGATTATCGTAAATTCCTCTGGCCACATGGCTAGACATGAAAATTTCAATTCATTTTGGCAGCAAACGTCACTAACAGCCATCTGCGGTCGTTTATCGATAGTTAAATCATTAATCTACTCTGAGTAGACAGCAGGCATTTTTTGGCATTTGTTTTCTTAGAGGAAATTTACTTAATCATAATTTATAAAATGACAGTGTATTATCTTTTAAGTACTAAACTACTATTTTTAAGTTATTTGCTTCTAATTGGAACAGAATTTAATAAAAATTTGATTAGTGAAAACCGCATGTACCTCTAACTATGCCACAAATTGGCATTTGACATGACCCCAACAACACATTGACATTGACATATAGCAATTACACCTGACATACGTGGACGCAACGATATATATGTGTGTGTGTGTGTATGTGTGCTACATGAAGTCAGGAAAGGAGTCCCAATGAAAGCACAAATCTTGCCTCTTCTCTATCCACTCTCCCCCTCTGCCGTAGCCAATAAATCAAGGACTGTGTGAAATAATCAAATGGTGGCATCTGCATAAATACAGCCAATTGATTTATTTGCACGAAAATAAACCAATTTTGTCTCCCCCTTTTACTCCCCTCTATTGGAAAATTGTAAAATGTTTTAGCTATTTTTACACTAGCTCGAAATAAATTGAAAGGAAATCGACGATTTGTTGTTGCCACTTGAATTTGAGCCAATTTGATTTAGAATTTGCGTCGACGTCGTCGTCTTCGTCATCGTCATCGATGTACTTGCGTTCTGACCTTGTCACCAATTTGACCGCATTTATGATCTATTATGATACCATCCAATAATCTAGCTAACAGTCTAACAATCCACACATAATCTGGCTGCTTTGCTCGCTGCGGTTGCGAAATCTGAACAAATATACAAATATGTATTTCTGTTCTTTTCGAAATGTATCTCTGGAAACATTTCAAAACTTTTTGGTGAGTAAATGTTTGACGATTTATATGCTTGATTTGTCTGCTCAGCTGCCAAGAAAATTGCTCAAAAATTTAATTTTGGAATAGTCTACTATAAATCAGTTTGGTTTGTGTCGCCGGGCAGCAGCATTATTAACATTATTATTATTATTAATAAGCCAGAGACATGGAAATATTTTTAGAACAACAGCATTTTTTGCGTAGGTTTTTCTAACTTATATTGAATACTACAACATACATGTTTTGGAATAGAAAATTCTGGCAAATTGTATTTGGATGAAACGCATTTAGCGGTCTGCAAAAAGTGTCTCGACAAAGCAATACTAATAGATCGAGTAGTTTTGCTATATTTATTATGTGTGTGCACTTGCATTGCACTTGTCTATTTGGCTAATAGCTGTTGACCCACTTGGATCGTCGCCATTAAGTGAATTTTTGTAATTAATTCTGTGGCACGTTGAACCGCGTCACACTTCCTTATGACGTTTAATGGACGGGAGGGCGCAAGGGGCGTGGCTAACTAAAATGGGTTAAACTAACTGCACTGCTGACTTGGCTTGTTTGCCTGCCATTTGACCATAAATATGACAATTTGGCTAAAGTAAACAAACCGCTAAAAAGGCTACATTACTTTTACAGCTACCACAGCTACTCTTATACTTTAACTCTAACTCTTATACGCTTGACTTACCATATTGTTATCGAAGACCTGCATCGCTGCGGAATATGTTATTACGATCTTATGGTTACGATATTATGGAAACTGTACGAGATTCCGCGCACTCACTTTCACCGCGCCGCTTATTATATAAGTAGATGGAGAACTCTACTATATATACTATATATGTATGCTACTTATTTTAAGAATATTTCAAAATATATTTCTTCTTTTTGAAATTGAAAAGTCGTCGGTTTGTTTGCGCGTTGGTTTCGGTTCGAAACACGACGTGGCACTAAGCTAAGAGCAGCAGCCGGTTGAATGCTGCCTGCAGCTGTGCCGTACGCGTCGACGTCGCCGCTGGCAGCGCTGTCAACGTCGACTGTGGCGTCGACGTCAGCATCTGTTGTATTTCAAAATGCTGCAACGTACGTACGGACATACGTACGCGCACCGAAATTTGTCGTTTTGATTTTTTAAAAATATATCTTAAATATGTATGTGGAGAGAAATGCGTACATAACATACAGTTACAGATACAGATGCAGATCAAGATACAGATACAGATACAGCTACAGAAATACCCATTTCAATATATACTTTGTGTGTAAATGAATTTATTTAAATTTTGTGTGCGCCGCTTGATTATTATTATTATTATTTTTGCATTCGATATTTTTCCACAATTTTTGTGCATAAGCAAATAACTTAGTGTGTATCTGTAGATACATTTGGACTTGAATCTTTGTATACTTAGGATGCTGCTGTCCCTCCGCCCCCTGCACCTTTCAAATGTTAAATTTGAATATTGCTTTCAAAAACCCGTGTACATTAAATACAACAAAAAACCGTACATTAATATTTATGAGCCGAGCATTGAGAGTAGAGAAGTTGCTATTGACCCCCAAACCGATTTGCTCGAAGGTTCAGCCGAGGTTTTCCTTTTCTTCCTCTTCTGCTCGGGCGTTTTCCCCGGCTCCCTTACTTTTGTTGTTGACATTTTTTTTTTTAAATTTTACATTTTGTTATTGTTCATTTGCAAATGGCATTTGTGTTTGCATACATATGTATGTATTATATAGTGCAACTAAAGTCCATTTCGCTATTTTCATTTTCATTACTCGTGTGTTTTTACTTGAATGAAATTTTTGTACTTTAATTGAAATTGATCTGGAAAACATTTAAATTTTAAAGAGCAAATTTGGGGAGCTAAAACCAATGTGGTTGCTATTTTGTAATTGTTCTGATTGTGCTTCGAAATTCATTTTGTATCTGATAGACACTTTTGTATTTTAGAGATTTATTTGAATCTTAAAGATAGGTTTGTATCTTATAGATACAATTGTGTCTTACAGATACATTTATATGTTAAAGACACATTTGTATCTAAAAGATACATTTCTATCTTACAGAGTCATTTATGTATTAAAGATACATTTGTATATTAAAGATACATTTGTATCTTCAAGATACATTTGTATATTAAAGATACATTTGTATCTTCAAGGTACATTGTTCTGCGACTAAAACTTCCCCAAATATATTAAAGTTAACTGAAAATTAAAACTATAAAGAAAAGAATTGAACTGCAAGCGTATTAAATATTCGGTTCTTTATTTGAAATATCATTTATTTTATGAACTACGAGTTTCGTATAAATTAAACGCTATAAAGAAAAGATTTCCACATATTTTAAGTAGATATATGAATCTATATGCATATTTTTATTCAATTTGTATATATATATATATATGTATATATGGTATATGTATGCTTTATGCATATTGAAACAGTTGTTTGTTAAATTTTCTGTTTGTTTTTTTCGTGAGATTTTGAACTCGTTCTCTGTCAACGTTGCCAAATGAACAACAATGTTATTTTTTATGTGAATGTTGTTTGTTTGTTGTTTTTTTGTACCGTGTGTGTGTCTGATGCATTTTAAAATAGCTCAGCTAATGGTTGGAATGTTGTTGTTGTTGTTTTTGGAAAGCGTTTTCACTGCTGCGACACTTGAAAATTTGTAGAAATGATTTATGGTTTTGCATTCGGTGCCAAAAGCATATTAAAACTGTTACAAACTAGGCGTAGAGCCATCAATCAGCGGCAAACAAACATTAATTGTTAATAGTATTGTTAATAACAACTAGCACACATGTCAGACTAAGTTTTCCTGCCACCCCTTTCCCCACTAAATTCCATGTGAAACGATGGCGCCCAAAAAGAAATACAAGAATGTTGATTGGGGCGATGACGAGCATTTCTCCAAGGATCGCAGCATATTCTACATCGAACACAGCACCGAGTGTCCCATCTTTCAGGTGAAGGCCGACGAGTGTCTGACCTTCTTCCAGCAGCGCATTCCCGAACGTGAGTTCCAACTGGTACGCAACAAGAACGGCAAACAGGTGCCTCGAGACGGAGCCTTTGAGGTCTTTGTCGCCCAGAATGCTCGCACCTCCGAGCACAATCTGTGGTCGGGCATCGCACGAGGTCCTCCGAGGCGCGATAAGTTTCCCAACTTTGAGGATCTAGTTTCGGATGTGCATCGTGTGCTGAAGAAGTTCTATGCGGACAAAACGTTGAATGTCGACGATGATAAAGACGATTACTAACTGCTTTATATACCATATATAACGGCTACATCTGAAATTGATTGCTTGGAACAATGGCACAGCATTTAGTCGCCAGCATTTTTGTTATATTTTTGGCATTTTTATAGTCATCATATTTGCATAACAATGTGATAAGAAAGCAAAGCTAATGCCTCTCATTGTCATACACACACACATCAGCTCACACCAGTTGGGGAAAAGTTTTCAAAATATAACCACACACACACATCTCCCACTCCCCACTCACACACACCCACACTCTCACACACAAGTTAACTGATTAACAGACACAATTGCTTGACGCCTTGGCAGCAACCACACACTCTTTCCATACCCTCTAAAAAAACAGACTAACAAGGGTATATTTGACTTGTGTGCTAATCTGAGGCTTGTAAATACTCATGATCATCACAAGACGAGTCTTTATAGCAGTATTGCTCTTTCCGTTTTAGTTTTTCCATACAGGGTATGGCACTGTCGTGACACTCTGGTGTCTGCATAGAATGTGTTGCCATTGTTGTTACCTGACAGGTGCCATCCTGACGCCGCCTTTTGACAGCTCTAAACGCTAAATTCAATAAAGATAATTAACACATACACTAACGCCTACACACAACATGCATACACATACAAACGTATATATATAAATATATATAAATATATTTAAATAAAAAGAATTTGAATAAGTGTGCCGCATTGTCGTCCCATTGTCTGGTAACGCATTGAAAATTTGCCGTCAGTTTTGTAATCCTCCGTCAATTTGTGCTACTATCTTTCTCTCTCTCTCCCTCTCTCTCTTTCTATCTCTTACCCTCTCACTCAATGTAAAGCAAATGCAATTTCAATGCAACAAATTGTATTTCACAGTTACAGCAACAACAAAACTATTTGATTTGATAACCGAAATGACAAACAAACCTAATAAAAACAAGTTGAAGAAAAAAAAAATACCAAAGCCAAATTGTTTCCAAATAAATTCGAAAATTGCAGCACACGCGCCAACAAAAAAAGGGGAGAAAAATTCTAAAGAAAATTAACCAAAACGAATTGCAAAGTTATAGTTAAAAGTGCACTATGTGATACCCTTTAAGAAACATTAAAAATATACTTAAAAAGTTTTACAAGTTTTCATTTATTTAGACTTTCTCAACAAGGGTACATGCTTAATAGCTAGAAAGCGAGAAAAAGTCTGAATTCCACACAGAATAAAGCTAAAATGGCAACACTGCTGGTCAGTCTGTTCATAATATTTGCATTGTTGGCCGCCAGAGGGCGTTATGTAAATGCCAGCAAGCCATAAAAATCCAAACCAAATTACAATGTTGCAACACGAATAACAAGGAGCAGAGCTCAGCTGCCACTGCCACAAGTTGCATGCAGCATAGCATACAAAACAGAGATACCGAAAGTGAAAGGGAGAACGAGAGAGAGAGAGAGATAGAGAGAGGAAATGACAGTTTGCACCACTGGGTTTTTTGGTTGTCATTTGAACAATAACATTTTTGCAGCAAAACTCGCATGGAACCTAAAATTGACATTGCATTCATTGAGTGCCCCAAAAGGCAAAAATAACTAAAACTGAAACTGCAACTAAAACCATAAAGAGCAGCAAAAACAACTACAACAACAACAACAACTAACTAACTATGTTAGTTACACATGAGTAACATGAGTAAGTGTTGAGTGTCCCATAGCAGTTGCACTTGTTGCTGTTGTTGTTTGTGGTGTCAGTTGCCGGATCAACATGCAAATTAGCAGGCAGCTGGCAGCTGGCATTTTGACTGATTGCCAGAACAGACTGTCAGATTGTCAGACTGCCAGACGAACAGACTGTCAGTTGCCAGTTGTCAGTTGCCAGTGCTATAATTTTGGTCAAAAACAATGTGGAATTTTGCTAGCAAAAGTTTTGCATAGAGTTGTTCACATTGTCAGGCTCCATATAAGCTGATAAATCAAAGCAGTAATAACAAAATAATGCAAAGGAGAGCTTTCACGACTGCAATATACCCTATGAAGTTGCAGAAAACTTATAAAAGGCTAGCAAACTGGCCATTTAGGTTTGCTACTTTAATATCACTCTACTTAAAATGCCGTACTTTTGCACAGCCTCATTTTACTTGCGGTACAGGGTATACAAATGCAAAACATATATTGCAATCAGCACGAAGTCTCAACAGAACGAAGAGCGTCGCACATCATTAATATTAATAAAGGCTCGAAATAAAAGTGGCAGCGATGCTGGCCAAAAATAACAACGCTTCGCATATTTTCAGTCAGCGAAAGTAAATGAGCAACAACAACGGATGCTTTTTCTTGTTGTAGTTGTTGTTGTGGTTTGCTGCCACAAATTGAGATACTTGGATGTTTGGTTGGTCGGTTGGAAGACGCAAAAAGGCAAAAGAGGCCAATGATTTCCACACATTTTCATTTAATGCGGCTGCCGCACAAAGAGATGTCAACATTCTGCTGCCCACAGCTGGCAATTTATATTTGTATCTTATAGATACTTTAATGATGCCAACGCATAAACAAATCAGAACAACAACAACAGCAGCAGCATTTTTATGCATACATTTCTTTTGTTGTCCACACATTTATTTTATTAACTTTATTAATTTGTATTCAAAGCATATAGTACTAAACTCTGCTCTCCCCCCTCACCCCTTAATTTTGCAAGTGTGTCAACTGTGTGGCGTCTGCATGTGTCAACTGTCACACACACACACATACGCACAAACGAAGGCTAAATTTGTGCAGCGCGTACACAAGGATGTTGCAGGATTCCGTGCCAAAAGCAGCAACCAAAACTTGGTACAGCACTTTAATGGAAACAGACCGCAACATTTTGCATTAGTGCATTTCCAGCACTGCGAATTTATTTTCTAACATCGATTCGGGTCGGGTTAGCGGTATACAATTCGAGGGCGTTCGTTTCTAGTTATTCCTGCCAAGAAATAAGTTTTCTGACAATTTCCACAGACAACTTAAATGAAATTGTGCAAAGCAGTTTGAGAATTGCAGTTTTTCTATATAGCTTTCAATTTTAAACTAGTAATTGAATTTACTTTAACTAAAACATAATTCATTTTGTTTGTAGATTAAGCATAGCCAAGCGTACAGTAATTTTAGCATTGCACAAAGCTCAGTTTAACATTAATACGATCACCTTGTCGCACTCAAATGATTTTATGCTCCTCTCACACGTGCCTTCTTAGATGCTCGCTTTATTCCAGTTACTAATTAGTTTTGCTTGCGTTAGAGTGAGTGCGATATTGTACACATATGCATTCTCTAAGTCCCGTTTGATCGCACGCTCACGCGGCCTTGTTTTTAAACATTGAACGATTTCTATTGGCTGCATTATCGACACCACGTATAACAGAGATCTGGCAACTGTTATAGTTTCTGCACAGAACTAAAGTTTGCCTGGCATACCAGCGAACTAACAGCTGTTAGCGAGCTCTGCAAATGATTGGGAAAGAAAAGTGATAACCGACTTTGGACTGCTAATAACTAGCTTGATACATATTTTAGACCCCATAAAGTGTATATTTTTATAATCTACAAAAAATTTGAAAATGACTGGCATTCTTTTTCAGAAAAAATTTAAAAATAAAAATTTTTTCAAAAAATGTAAATGGATATGTAAGAAAAATGTTGCAAAAAAAAATAAATTTAAAAAAAATGTATAACTTAAATTGCAAATTTAAATTATTGAATCAAAAACATTTTAAAATGCAAATCCGTTTGGCAATGGCTGCAATTTTGAACCTAGTTAGCGTCGTACAAAGTTATTAAAAAGGTGATAAAGGGATTGCAGCTATGCCTATCGCACATGTTGGCTCTGTAATATGTGTAGGACAAATTGCACCAGATTTAAAGGGCACTTTATCTAGGAAAGTGTGCAATGCGTGGGTGGCACACGAGTGCAAAGGTCAGCTGCTGCCATTTTAGACGCTGTGGCATTTGTTTCCACGTGTCGTTGCAAAGCAGGTGAAGGAATTTGAATTTGGGTCTCTGCAAGCGTTTAAAGCGTTTTTCGATTGCCCTTTGTTGGCAGTATGTATGATCAACAGGCATACAGATTGCTTTTTTCGCACTCAAATTGTAAAGAAAAGGTCAAAGGTGTGGGTTTTCAGGCAATATAATGGAATGGCATGGAATGGGTGTGAAACTGTTATCAATAGGCGGCAGAACTTTAGTGTGCCGTAAAAAAAAGGTATAAAACTGACGCCTCAGTCCACAGCTGACAAGGATTTCCCGGTAAAAATACGTCAGCTATTGGATAAATAGTGAAACGTCAATAAACCACAACAATAACAAAAAAGACAGGCAATTAAACAGTGAATAAAATATATGTACGAGCCTGCAGTTCGTGTATACTCCGGGGTACACAAGGCGTATGAGTTATGTGTGGACTGAAAGACACACCCACAAAACCCACGCACACATGTACAAGCTGGTCTCTCTGTCTTTTCGCTTGAAATTAGCTTTTTTTTTTGGCCAGCACTAATTAAAATTTATGATACCTGTTTATTTGCAGAATAAGTTGTATGAACCCGAATTCCCAAAGAACCCAGTCTTTAGCTCGAATTGTTGTTGTGTTCCACGTGGAGTCATTAAATGTCCGTTTTCTGAGAAACCATGCCCATAAAGAACAGTTCTCCTCTAATAGTATTCATGTCATAATTACAAACAGTGTACTCTACTACATGTAGTTGAAACAATCAGTCTGAAATACTTTTATATCTTACATTTGGTTTCATTTTATTTATGACCGTAAAGCGTATATTAGAATTTTACATTTTTCCAATGGCAATTAAGCACAAAATAAGAAAGGAAAAAAAAATACTTACGTTTATGCAAATTTTCTGAAAAGTAAAGAAAAATCTCATTTGCATTTTACGGCTGCCGCCAATCATCACTTAAAAGCGAAAATTGTGGGCTATAAATAAAGACTTGCTCGTAAATATATGTAGATATGCGTGTGTGTGTGTGTGGCCCAGTAAATGCTGTAAGAACGGATATTTCCTTTCATCCACTTCCACACACTTGCCTCCACCTAGCTGCATACATCATGTTGGCCAAGCGACAAAATCAAATAAACCGATCAATTTTATACTGACTGAGGCTTCGTTTTATTTAATTTTACATATATATTTCGTTATATATATATATAAGTATATAATCTCATAAATTAGTTTTGTTTGTTTTGAATGTGTATATATGTATATGTATATATATTTTTGTTTGTTTGTAATACATTTTTGCATATTCGAACATATAATTTCAATTTCAATTATTTATTAATCGGGTATGCTCAACTCGAATGCAGCTGTTCCTGTTGTTCAGTATAAGTTATATGTATGCATATAGTAGGCAGACATAATACATTTGCTAGAACTCGCAATGGGGTTTGTTTGTCTGTCCGTTTTACATATATATATATATTTAGTATATCATACATTTATAACCATAATAATTTACAAGTTAAATGACTTAGAAATTAATAGTAGGATTTCCTCTGTGGATTACCATACATTATCATTACATAAAACATTATAATTAAAGTTAAAAACGTTTCTCATTCATTTTGCTTTTGGGTTTTTGTTTGAGTTGTTGTTGTTGTTTGCCTGTTTATAGTTTTTATTTAATTCAACTTATTTTCTGTGCCATTTCATTCAATTACTTTACTCTATGTACGATTCGCATAACTTCTTGGCTTATTTACATAGCTTTTCTTTCAAGTACAAGTACAAGTATATATTTTGTGTTTTTGTATTTACAGAGCATTGACCCTTGGCCAATTAGCTGCATCAAATGAAGGATTTCGTCGAGTTAAGAGACAGCAAATCAAAACTGTAAACCAAAATATTCAACTCCTTTTAATTGGTATATAAATATGCATAACTTGCTCATATATATATAATTGTAAGTATATTTTTATTTTTAAGGGGTAATTTAATTTAATTGCTATACAAGTACAGTTACTTTTAATTTAAATACAATATAATATTCGAATACATTTCATTTTGCTTTGGTTTGTGCAATTTTAAAAATTGTGCAAAAATACAATAGTCAAAAATTTGTTGGTGCATACTTTTAGGCGGTGCATTTAAATCACAACATTTACATTATAAGTGCATTTTTCTTTGAGTGTGCGTGTGCGTTTGGGTGTCTGTGAGTGTGCGTAAGTGTGTATTGGTATTGGTATTGGTGCATAGGTTCTAGTTTTCTACTCTAAGTAGTTCAAATCGAACGTGACTAAACCGCATAGCATTTGAAGTAATATGTTCTGCTCAAAAGTTTCAGTTTCAGGACGGATTGCTTTCAAGCTGCATGTTGTGTATGAGACAGGATCAGTGTAGCTTAAAGAATTCTGTTTACTTTTCATCTATATATTATATATATATGTTTGTTTGTTTGTTTCTTTGCTGTTGTGTAGTTCCCTTTTGACTTCTTGTGGGGGGGAGTTTTCATTCAACTCATTTGTATACTCATAGTTTGTTTACTCGCACTACGATTCTTTTGCTTTAAGGTACTTGTGACTACTTATATGTTATAGCTCGAAAATATTTTGATTCTTTTAAGAATTGTCTGGGCTTTCAGCTGGGCCAGCAGTCCAAAGTTTGCCCTCTGTGTTCACTTTTGCATAGTTATAGTTTCGATTTCAACTAAACTGTGAGAGGTGCTGATGGAAGACATTTCTGCATGAACAAACTTTGAACCTACACATTGCAAAAGCCCTAATAATGGTATAAATTAGCTGTTGATTTTTGTTTTACATAGTTTTGTTTTTTGTGCTAAATTGTGCAATTCGTGCAATGCTAAACATAAAATAAATTAATTAAATAAAGGGTTTCGTTTTGTTCACTAATTAGGCGCTAATACAAATTTAAAACGTTTTTTTGTTTCATTTGTTTTTTTTACACAATTATTTTTTTGTATTTGTTGTTGTAGGTAAGTGCAATTGTGGTGCATATACATATATGTATATATATATATATATATATAAATTTTGGTAAAAATTGTTTTTACGTTTCGTATTTAATTATCACATAAATGTGCAGCAGTGCAAATTGTTAACGCTAATTGTTGGAGTTGAAAATAATTTATTAATAATAGTGTGTGTGTGCAATTGCAATATTAATGAATTTCATAAATACTGAATATGTGCAATTAACGCAGCCATTTTATAAATATTAAATATAATTTATGGTTTTTTAATTGTATTTAATGCCAACTTCAATCTTTCTTTTATATGAATGTAGGAATCTTGTTTGGCAAACATTTTAAACATTTAACAAGTGCGTGCAACTACGGGTAAGTGTCTATGTGTGTGTGTGTGTGTGTGTGTGTATGTGTGTGCTTGTGTATAGTGCAACAACTTTCATGGCACGCTCAACAACATAATTATTTTCTAATGAACTCGTTCAACTACGAGTCAAGCGAATTATTCAAATTAAAATGTTTTCAAACTAAAACTCGCATGCAAATTAAATAAAAACAAAACTAAGTAATTTTCATGACTGCCACAGTGTCTCAAATTAGTAAATGTTCATGTTCATGTGCATTCATTCACAACACACTCATGTCGTTCATTTGCAGTGCCTCAACTCGCAAACTCGCAACTCGCAGCTCGCAAAACTGTGCCGACCTCCTCCATCTGGGTCAGTCGTCATCATCATCGTCATCTGCAACCATGAAGCAGGCAAGCGCGTGTCAAGCAGTTGCAACTATTTTCAGTGTACTCAACTTTAACAAAATGATGCCACAAATTCACTTAGCAATTGTTGTTTAATATGTCAAGGAAATTGATTAAATAAACCAAAAGCTAAAAGACTTAATGTTATGGGTTGAACAACTGCAGAGACTTAAAACCATATCACTACTCTGTTGTTAATACTAACACCATTGCTCTGTTAACATTGTCAGCATTAGCCTAACTGCACACTTTGTCTCGCTTTCGCTCATACATTTTAGCGCATTAACATTGCACACGCTACTCTGTTAACTTTGCTAGCACTGCTAGCTAGCAGAGATCTAGTGTGATCTCGCTCTGGCCAAGGAGTCGCAATATAGAAGCGGTGTAGAGACTGACAAAATGGCTGCTTAAATTAGCTAAAGTGCAATTTTGCTCACATAAATCGTTTTATTTGAATAGAACTCTCAAAGTTTTTTATATTTTTTCTTGTTTGACAGAGAACCACAATTAATTTCAGCAATTTGCATGCAAAACAATTTGATTAAGATGGAAATTATTGTTATTTTTCTTGATATATATTCTTTTGGTAGCATTTGAGTTGGTCTCATATCGATGGCGGCTTCAATTGTGCAGCGTGTTTGAAATAAAAGTGGCATTGAATTGCATCAGTGGCTCTGGTTGTGTGCATTGAGTGTTGCTTTTTTTGCTTTTTGTTTGTGGTGCTGTGAAAATTGGTTTGACATTGATTTTCCCTTTTGTTTTATTTTTTTGGGAAGTGAGGAAGTGAATGAAAAAAGCAGCCGCGAATCAATGACACACAACACCTGATACCCATTAAAGGCCACTTTTTCATAGAGCCGCCAAATAGCGATACGATATACGATAACAGATTGATCTACAGCGGGATTTTATTGACTACTTGATATGCATGCAGCCTCCAAATGCCAAAATCAAATGTGGTTCCGATTCCGGCTAACTGCGAAACTTTTCAACAATACTTGGCTTGTTCACACACACTTATGGCCTAAAAAAAGCTGGTTTTGGTTGACATCTAAACACAATGACTATATATTTTATGCAAATATTAATAAACATTTAATTAAAGCAGCTCAAGTGCTCAGCAAAATTGTATTTGTAACTACGAGCGCGATATGAGCTGGAGTTTTTATCATTTAAATGTTTATGTTGTTGTAATATTGATAATACGCTTTTAATTTGTTTACATTCAGTTAGTAAATAACATTTAGACGATTATTATTATATTAAATGTGTATTATATTCAAAAATATTCTGATTTTCATTTCCATTTCCATATCTTTGATCCATTTTCAATTGCATTTCCAGCTGCTTCGCTGTGGCAGCTTCAAAAAATTTGACAACGCTCCAAAAATCCATCTGCTTCCAGTGTCTAACTTAAGACATTTCCTTCCTATCATATCGTTTGATTAAAATATATATTGTATGTTAATTACGTTGCACTAATAATCTATGCATATTCATATTCATATTTATATTTTTATTTATATTTATTTAGCTGCTAATATTTGATGAAGAAACTCGTTTTAAACCAGCATTGTTGAAAAGTTTGTGAGCAGACGTTGGAAAATTTTAACTCAGAGTTAGTTGGAAAAGAATTTCTAGAACACTTACTAACAAAGTTGCTAACTTGGCTTTGAGTTTTGGATTGCACTTTAGCTGTTTCACAAATTATGTTCAACCCACAAAAGTAGAAGATAGCAAACTTAAGTAGCACTCAAGACATTTGACCCAAAGTCTTAAATAGAAGTATATAAAGCATAGTTTATCAAATATATGTATATAAGTTGGGGTAGTATGTTGTAATGTGAACTTACTGTAGCTACAGTCTTACCATGTGCTCTGTGTGTGTTTATCTGTGTGTGTGTGGCAAGAAGAAGAGACTTTTCAGAACTGCAAAGTCGAAAAAAAGAAACATAAATAACTAAAGAAGTTTTGGTGTAGAATGAAATCAGAAATGCATACTTGGTTTTGTTTTCAGTGTATATTAAGTTGTGTATTTGTTTTTCTTCATCTTCATGTATAGTTTTTTGTTTGTTTTTGTTGTTGTTGTTGTTGTTTTTGTATTATAATAGTATTCGTATATATAATTTAAGATTAGTTTTAATAAGTAAACAGTAAATTATAATGCAATTATAATTATACTAAAAGTATGGCCACAAAAAATGCGCACATTACTCATCATTATCATTCACTTTTGTTCTTATATAGTAAACAAAGGAAATAACAGATAGAGAGAGTGGGAGAGATAGAGAGACAGACAGAGATACTGGGAGAGACAGATTGAGTTAAATAGAGACGCAGGCAAAAACTTATGTACAGCAAAAATACAAATACAAATTGAAATACAAATTACATAGCGACTTAAATGAAAATGTAAATTCAACTTTTTGTTTTGTTTTTCTTTGTTTTTTGTTTAAAAATTGTGCGAATGGCAATTGCAATTTGGCCATTTGCAACATTCATACTTGTATAATAGTTAAATCTTAATTGTTTTCTTTCTTTTTTTTTGGTTTTCATTTGTGTTTTTCTTTTTTCAATATACAAATACAAATAAATACAAGTAGTGTTATTCAACTTTGTTTCATTTACCATTAATTTCGCTTCATTGCATATTGACTGAACTGGTTTTTGTATGAGTGTCTTGAATACCCAGCGGAAAGTGAGGTCAGTAGGTGGCAAAGTGAGTACAAGTCAGCGAATGATTCAAGGGAAAATCTGAATTGTTCCCTGGCTCATTTGATATTCTGAATTACCCAACAGTAACGTCAGAAAGCAGTTCACACTTTGCCTGACTATGCAGAGTTCTGAATTGCCCACTGCCATGGTAAGTGACGGTTTCAGAGCAAACTGACGTTTCATTACGGACTTCGCTCTTTTCTACTGACATTTCGAATGGGAGATTTTAGAACATAGTCGTACAGTTTTGGTTACTGATAACTGTACAAGTATTACAAGCTTCCATTTGCCACTGGGTACGTTTATATATACATATATATGTATACATGTATGTGTGTGTGTGTGTGTGTTTTTTTGTATTTAAACATTTAACAATAAATTGTTGTCATATTCTTTTTGTTTTTGTTTCGCTAGTTTTTCGCATTGTTTACTTTGGTTTTTTTCTCTCTACGCTTATTTCATAAGTATTTTTTATGGTGTTTATTTTAAATAAATTAAATACAAGTTTTAAAATTGCATACAAACAATTGAACAAAATTTGAATCGACTTTGTTTTGTTATTGATATTTAGTTAGGGATAATATAATAATATTTATATATACAAATTTTTACACACAAATCCGATACAAAAGAGAGAGCATTGTTAAAACAATAAAGTACTTAACTTGAATCAATTAACTTATGTGTATTTACATTAATGCACATCAAACTAAACTAAACTAAACTAAAGTTTCATTATTTGCAAATTTAGCTACTTTTCATTTTCTCTATTTTTGTTTTTAGGTTTTTTTTTATATTGTTATAAAAGTTTTGAGATTTCCATTTCCATTTGTTTTCGTTTTCGTTTTTTTTGTATTTTGTTTTGTGTTGCAGTTTAAAAAGTTGGTATTTATTTGGTATCTTTTGGTTATAGAAAAATAGGCCAAAAATAGATGTATATGTATATTTTTTCATATCATATCATTTCATTTCATTTCGTTCTACTCAATTCTCATTCAAAAATGTCATTAAAATTTCCATCTGTCGCTTTGCATTTGGTTTACATTGATTTGTTTTCGGGTGTTGTTTTTTATCGGGTGCGCTTTTGTTTTTTTTTTATATATGTTTGTATGTATGTATGGAGTATTAGTATTTCATTTGATTCGATTTAATTTTTATTATCGTCTGTTTGTATTTTTGTTTATTTGTGCATAATGTTTTGCAAGGCTAACATGCATGTACATACATATACATATACATATACATATATTTGTATTTATTGTATTGTAGTTTATTTGCTCATAGTTTTTGTTTTGTTTTTGGTTTTTTTTTATACATATCATCTTGATAGTACAGCAACATTTATGTCGAGTTATAGAAATCGTTTAGGTTATTATTATGTTTATCATATTTTATATTTAAAGGTGGGTTATTTTGCAGTTATTTATAGAAAATGAAATCAATGAAAAACTGAATTGAAAACGTTAAATGAAAATCTAAATTTCTTTTGGAATTTTCACAGCTCAAGCCCGGGTATTCATTAGTCGTGTATATTGCAATTCTCAGGGCATACGTCAGGGCTGCGTACAAAACTAATTCACAAATCTTTTGTTAAATTTGTTTATAATTACTTGCTTTTTATACATACTGTGTATAAGATATGAAATTTTATTGCTCGCAATTTCATATGTTATTTCATTAAAAACATAAAACACGAAAACTGAGAAAGAGGGACAGAGAAAGAGAAAGAAAGAGAGAGAGGGAGGCGAAAGTCAAAGCATTTTGTATTATGGTTTAAAAACACAACCGTTTCCACACATTTAACATTTTCCATTTTGACTTGAATTCTGTTTTTAAAAAATTTGCTTGATTGTTTTTTCATTGATTGTTTGTTTGGAACTTCATATATGCTTTAGTATAATAATTGTTAGTATATATAGAAAAGATCTGCCAAAGACTTTTTTGTATTTAGTTTACTTTAAGCACAGTCAACGGTTGTATTTTTGCTTTTAAATGAAATCAAATCAAATATCTTTGAGTATTAGCATAGCACTGTTATGCTGTTAACATTGCCGCCATTGGACTGTTAACAGTGCCATGTGCAAGAGAGTTGTCTCACTCTAACACAGGAGATGAGAGCGAGTGATCTAGCTGATGAAATTAATGCAGTGAAGAGAACTTTTAAGTTTTTCTTATGAAATTATTAAATAAAGCCGTTCACAGTATTTGAAATGATGAACAAAGTTTAAGGAATACATTTAATTTTGATTGTAATTTAAGAATATTTATATTTATTGTTTTATTTTGCTTTGTAGCTTTTTACTTAATTTGTTTCTTAGCATTTTTTACAGGCCTTTAACTAAAAGTTTATAAGTAATTTATATATTTTTGTATAAGTTTACGTTATATATATATATTTATAAGTCCATTGTTAGTTAAATATACTTGATTTAAATAAATTTTCTTAACTACAAATAGCTGCCATTTCCATGAGAACTGTTTCATATATGAATCAAACAAAATGGTGAATAACGAAAAACGAATACGAAAATAATGAATATAAATCAATTAACACAATTGCAGTCAATAAAATAAATGATCAAAAATGATTGCTATACAGTGTATCGTATATATAGTACATACAGATGAAAAGTTAGCCTCAATTAGCAAATGATAAACGATTTGTTGAAATCAAGTTTGATTAATTTACACATAAGTATGTACAAAAAAGTATGTAAATTAGAGCTTGCCACAAATGGTGGCAAATACATACAATCAAATGCATAATTGCTTAAGTATATTTAGAGATATATATATATATATATATTTATATATGTATATTGAATAAATGATAAACCTCAACTATCAATCATAATAAGTATAATCAAGTCAAGTCTTTTTGTTATGTAAATGTTATATACCTTCATTGTATTAGTTTTTCTTACTTTTTTTTTGTAAATTTTCTTCGGTTTATGTTTATGTATTTTGTATATATATATTTTGTTTTATTTATGTTTTTGTTTGGTTTTAAATATCATTCATACATTCGTAGTTATCATCAATAGCATTATCATTTTTATGATAAGCAGTTGTTCGTTATCAGTTATCAGTGGCATTGGCATTCGCATTCGTATTATCAGCATTATCATTGCAATAAAACCTATGTCCATTTTTTTTGTTTTAATTGTATATTTATTTGTTATATGTATATATTTACTATATATATATATGTATATATATAATTAATATCTGCTTTTTTCCATATCATTTCTTTAGATTTCCGTTTTTCATTTTTCATTTATCATTTTCAAGTTGTATATGTATATATAATTCATCTGACCATTATTCTCGCGCATTATCTTTTATTTTTTTGTTCTTTTGATTTACTTTAGTGTTATTCATTTGGTTTTTTGTTTTAACATTTAAACTTTAATACACGTATATTTAAATAATGTACACGAAATATATATGTTAATACATATACATACACACATAAACTCATACATATACAATTACATTTTTATATATTTATATATGTATGTGTGTTTGTGTATGCGTATATATATATTTTTAATATATTTTGTGCATGCATTACACTGTCTTTAATATATATACTAAAAATAGTTCAGGCCCGTTAAACAATAAATAAAAACATTAGGGGGGGAGCAGGAGCAGCGGGGTTTGTTTTGCTTAATTTCCGAAATGTTAACGCCATTTTTGAATTGTGTTTTTTTGTTTTAAACCTTTTTTTTGCATTTTAGCACTATTAGTAATTAATGAATAGTGAGTTTTTTAAAACCAAATCATACCTTTTGTTGTTGTTGCTTTTAACTTTAATTTATCAATTGGCAATACTTGCGTTTTTCAATCAATACTTTACTTTTAAGGAGTTTTTCTTTTAACGGCTGGCTTGGTTTGTCTCTGTGTGTGTAGGTGTGTGTGTTTGCGTGTGTGTGTGTGTGTGCCTGGCCTTCTTTAAACTTAATAGGTTGAATCATTTTTATATATATTTATATATGTAGAGCGTAAAACTAATTGTAATTAATGTTTAACGTGGGTTTTCTAGGTGTGTTTTTTGTATCGAGTCTGTTAGTGTGTCTGTATGTATGTTTGTGTGTGTGTGTGTGTGTGCTCACTGTTTTATGGACTTAACGCCCCCGCGCCCAGCGTAATAACGCATCCGCTAACACGTCCAGATGAGCTTTCGTCTGCAATTAAAATAACGCATAAAGTGATGCATAAAATTTCGCATTCATTTCAAGTGCATAATAAAAAAAAAGAAGTTATGATGTTTTGCATTCATTACTTACCGTCTTGTAGAACATGCAGGATCTTCTGTCCTCATCCTCACCCTCCGGGCAATCGATGAAGCCATCGCATAGCACATGATCGTCTATGCAGCGATAGCGTCCCTGCAGATCCGGTGTGGGGCAAGCGAATCGCTCCATGCCATCCATGGCGGTGGGACATTCTGAAAGACAGAAAGAGAGAGAGAAAGAGAGAGTCAGAGAATGAAAACATGTTGCACAGTTAGTTAAAATAGTTTGTTATCCATAACTATGCCCTAGCCTGCCTGTACAGGTAAAAACTTTCCACATAAATCGTTCAACTTGCGTTGCAAAACTTTTCGGCGCACGCTAATGTCCGCCATGATTTGCGTCTAAATGTTGCAACGACACCCGCATAAAAGTATGCTATGGCAGTCAACCTCAACTCCAACCCTTCACCCCTTCCACCCCCTGACATGCTATGCTTCCTGTGCCCCACGCAGTATAAACGACATTGTCGCTGTCGATGTTGGCGCTTAGCGGCATACGCCGTTATAAATAGTTGCACGTTTGCTACTTTACTGCTTTCAGTGCTGGCAGGATACCCGCTGTCTGCCTTGCAACAACAACAACAACAACAGCAACAATCATAACAACAACAATAGCAACAAGAAAAAGTAAAAGAACTTTATTTTTGTGGCATTTTGCGATGCTTTTTTCTTTCTGCAAACAAATACATAAAAATAAATCACTTGTAGGACATGTTGGCGCCTCCGGTTTAGTTTCAGCCATTCTGATACACACACACACTCACACTCACACGTAGATACACACACGCATACAACTATAGAGCTATACATCTGCAGCAACACACATGCATTGATATTTTGCTGCCATTGTTATTGTTGCTCCGGGTTACATGTTTGCGTATTGAGATTTGTTCAAGTTGCCCGTATAGGTTTACCCACCACTTCCTCTCTCCCTCTCTCTCTCTCTCACACTATCTATCTGTCTCATTCATGCGCTCTGCTCCTCTTCATCGCTTCCACTTGCAGTCGCATTTTTTTGTCGAACTTTCTAGCGCTATTTTTATATTGCGAACAGCAAAACGCAGAAATTTCAGTTGCACTTTTTATCCGCACACGTTGTTTATTCTTTTCGTTTGTTTCACATTTACTATTTTTATTTGCACGAAATGAAATTCATTCATTTCAGCTCAACACTTTTTTGTGCTACCTAATATGTGTTGCAAACAGCACGTTTATTAGATAAGCATAGGCAATATCACTATCACGCTATTAGCAGTAACATTACTATGCTGTTAACATTGCCTTCGCTGGTTTTTTAAGTGCTGGAGTAAAAATAATGTAAAAAATTATAATGAAAAATAAATAAATAAATATTTGTTGTTTACAGCATTTTATTTGTAATTATTATGCAACTGTTGCAATTAAATTACACAAATATTTGTTAAATTTAAATAAGTAAACAATTGAAATTGTAAAATAAATTCAATTTGCCGACTACTCACTCAACTGTCCAATGTTATTAATGAGTTTCTCATTATCTGCATCTGCCGCCGTCTCACATTCTATTGTTTCGTTGCCATAATTGTCTGTACTCGCATACACACTTGGGTGCAAATCACACTGAAATACGATACGCACCTAACGTACGCTGTCAGTTGCAAGTTGCAGTTGGAAATATTCTGCTGCGTTGGCAAATTTCATTCATCAGCAGAAAAGTAGGCAACACTTTTTTCATACCTAACCCTAAGCACATGACAGCTGGTGGTAGTTTCATTAATGCAGCTTTTCACAAGTGTCTGTCACACACACATACAGTGAAACCAAATAAAGTAAACTAAGTGGCTGCCCTTCAACACTTGTCAGTCACAAGTGTCGAGTTCTTTTCGAGTTGTCAGCGCTCTTGAAGCAAATGCGACAACTTCCATTTTGCTAACGTATACGTAACATAAGATATATCTACTAAATCACCTTGTAAGAAATAAAAACAGGTGCATAAGCAATGCACGCAACTTGACACTCAATTGTTGAGACAAAACACATACACTGAGAGAAAATGGCAAGAACTAATTAACTCAAATTATGCAAGTTTTGCAGAAGTACAAGTTACTGAATCAAGTAATAGTAAATTCTGAGTTTAGCCATGTAAATTGTATTACGAAAACAATATGTTCATGAGTTTTTCTCGCTGTGTGTAATGTACGCGCAATGCTTAACCCTTTTGCAGGCACTTCCGAGTTGTCGTTTGCTGTTTTTTCTGTTGTTGTTGTTGCTGTTATTAAGCTTGTCTGCCAAATGAAGTCTGCACTGTGAAATCAATTGATGCCGTGCAAAAAAAAAGGGAAAATGCGACTTGGAATGCCTCGTTAGGCACATTGTGCAGAGAGACTCCTGGCGTGCCAAAGAGTCATTTGCATTTTGAAGAGCCCCAAACGATAATAGTGATGATGACGTTCGTGATGATGATGACAATGGGAATGTGAATGATGAGAGTGTCGCCGCCAACAGCGACGCCGATTGCCATTTATCAATGCGCTTCGCGGTTGCTGCCAGCGCATTTAATTGCGTCAATGGATACTTGGGCACGTTTGGGTATATCAATAGCCACGCCCACGCAACCCATCAGTCCACCAGCCCACCAGCCCACCTTTGCAAGCTAACCACGCCCCTTAAGGCACTGGCTTACGAGTCGTTTATATTTATGCTGATTTAACATGTCGCCTCGTTGATTGCTGCACGCATTTATGCATAAGTTTAAGCGCATTGCGCATACGCAACGTTGACCCAAAACAATTTTTGTGTATGTCAGCCATTAGTTTTATGGGTTTCATTTTAGTGTGTGCGTGTGTGTGTGTACACAACCATTATTACTTACAGTTTGTATTGTTTTTGCTGTCGTTGTTGTTGCTGTTGTGTCATTTACATTGCAGTCAACTCAACGCAACTCAACTCAATGTAAAGTCATGCCGAGTAGTTGTTGTTGTCAACCCACATTTTGTACTTTGAACTTAATTTCACACACAAATAACTTGCATGCACTCACACACACACACACAAACACACACAAGGACAAGCCATAGAGAGAGAGAGAGAGAGAGAGAGGGAGGGAAAATGAGCTTGTGTGCGTGTGGGTGTACGTGTACAAGTTGCAACTTGTAACATAGCTGAATTTTTGGTTGCTACTCGCTGCTGTTGTTGCTGTTGTTATTGTTATCGCTGTTATTGTTAGTATTGGCGCTCTTCACCTCCCTTCTCCTACAATTTGCCTTGCCATTTTTTTGTTGTGCTTCCTTTTGGGCCAAGCGAGGCTATTGAACTTTAAATTGATTTTTGCGCTTGTTTGTTGCCTCGCTACTCTCTCTCGCTCTCTCTCTCTCTGTCTCTCGCTCTCTCTCTTTCTCGCTCTTTTGGCTGCTCACTCCCACGTCTTACTTCGTTATCGTTAGTGCAATAAATCGAAATAAACTTGCACAACTTATTTTATTATAGCTTTATTTGTAAGCTTCCATTGCAACATCAATTCAACTGCATTTTCTTGCCAACTTGCAGCACCTGCAGTTAGGCAATTTTAGACCATTTAATTGGCTTGGCATTAAAGAACTAATTAAGAATTTAATGTAAAATGTAATCAAGTATAAACAAGTATTACACATGTATAGCAAGCCAATAGAAATTTAACTACGATTTCATTGGCTTTAACATTAACAGAGTGTTAACAGTAGCAGCACATTACCACCATTTAACGCGTGATCCACAATAGCGAGTTGTCTCGCTCTAACTCCATAGGCTCATACAGAGCTGTAAAGCGTGATCTCGCTCTGGCAAGAATTACAGTAACGAGCTGTCTCGTTTTAACCAATGAGAAGATCTCCTCCTGGCCAGTTAATAACAAGACTTTTATTTATACATCCTAAATTTTTTAAGATTTTTACTAGACTTTTTTGGAATTTACTTTATTCTATACCAAATCAAAATCCTTTTCGACATACCTTTTTGAATTCGTCAAATATTCTTCTTTTGTTTCGTAAGCAAGCTTGATTTCAAGCCAATTATAATACCATCAATAAATGCAAGCATTGATGCAATGCTGCTGCCAGCTTATGCAAATTTTGCAAGTTTTTGACAGATTTGGCAAAAGCAATTTGTATGAATCAGTTTGTGTAGGAGATTTGTATGCAAATCACGTATTTGAATCGTAGAGAGGATAACTTACAGCAGACCATAAGACACAACTGTACCAAGCTGCGACATCCTGTTAGTATGGCACATAAGCCAGGACATAAGCTTCAAATAGTCAACGCATGTTGACACTAAGACACTCAGCAGCAGCAAATATAGCAACAGACAGGACAAATAAACAACAACAACAACAAGAACAAGAACAGTTCAAGTGTCAAAAAATCAAAAGCATAAAAAGGATTTGGCTGTTGCCAAGTCGCAGCTGAGTCAAAAGTTGCAAAGTGTGTGTTTGTGCGAGTGTATCTGTGTGTGTTTCTATTTTTGTCGACACTGTGAGGCTGCGAGTGCGAACAAGAGCCAGACATGGCGTATACGTAATGCAAGCAGCTCCTGTGAATGAGAGTTTGCCACAAAAATAAGTCGAAAATGTTGTAACAAAGTTCGAGAGAGAAAACCATTTTGCCTGCCACTTCCACTGCCATTCCTCCCACTCCATCCTTACTTCTACTCCTACTCCAATTCCCCAAAAAGCAAAAGCCAAACGCCAAACGCCAAATCCAAAGCTGAAACGCCTGTTGTCTCGTCGGTATGGCGCCTCTAAAATGCTGCCAACAATAATAACAAAACCCACGAAACGAGAGCGAGAGAGCAATGCAATGCAAACACACACATGCATACATACAAACATACATATATACAAATGCATTTCTCTGTATGTGTGAGTGTGTGTGTGAGGGCGTCGTCGTCGTCTGCAGCAGGAAGCTAAAGGAAGCGCCAGCAAAAGGAAACAGCGCGCAACGATTTTGCAGCAATAAATTGATAGTTTTATGTGGTGCACATAAACAGGCAGCAGAACTAGGAAAACCCGACCTGAAACTACTCTGTAAACAGCTGATTTTGAGGAAATTTACAGCATCTTTTAGAAATACATGCGAAAGTAAGCGTAAATATTTATCCCAATTTATCTGAAATGTTGCGATACCTACGCATCAATAGCTCTGCCAGAGCATACTTCTAACAAATTGCTTGTACTCACGGCACAGGGTATAATAAGAACAACCAAAGATACTGCTTAACGAGATGTTCAGCTGCTTGTGGCTCGTGGCTAGTCGGGACATTAAACTTGCGTCTTAAAGTACAAAGGCAGCGGAAGGGGCAGAAGAAAAGGAGACGGAAGTAGAGTAGGTGTACCCGCACAAAACACCCACACGGCGTTTCTCATGCATATTTCAGCCGTAAATAGCACAAATGGGCAAAAGAAAAATGCATAAAAACAAAAGCATGAGCAAATTTATAAATGACAACTGCAAAATTGATGGCCTCTCATTTTGCCATTACCCTTTCGAGTAAAATCCCATACCCAATCCCAATTCTCAGAGCCCCCTCCATTGCTGCTACTACACTCCAGCATTTGCCGTTCTGACAAATTTCACTTTTGCGAGCCCAAAAACCAATTTTACAATGACACATTCAGTGTGCTTTGTGTCCAGAGTCCTGTGTCAAAAATGTCTAAATTCAATTTATGCTTCTTTATGTTTCCCTTTTGCCTTTTGGACAAATTGAGGATACGTTGTTGGTTAGCTGTCATAATATTGTTGGCCCATTGAAGAACATTGAGCAGCAGCAGCAGCAGCAGAAGCGTGTATTCTTCTGTTGTTGGGGGCCATTTCTAATGAGGTTTTGATTAAATTTCACGCTCAAAAGTATGCAATGAAAACTGTTGTGCGTATTATTTCAGGAATACCTGACATTTTCGAAAATTATTAGCACATTGCGTATGTGTGTGTGTGTGTGTGAACTCAGGTGTGTATGCTAGATTTTTGCTTCAATTATCTTAGCATATTTTCAATCCTCCCACACACAATCCTGGCACACTCAGCAACATACGATTTAATGGAATATTTTTTATGCCTTTTAGCTGAATTTCATTATCCACATATATTTCTCTTGTTATACTCGTATACCCTATGCAGCAATGGGTATATTAGCAGCAGCAAAACTCACACCTTATATATGTGTGCAGGGTATGCAGTGTTGAAGCTTTGGCAACTCTGTTATTTGTATGTATGTCTTGAATTTCTGCGCTTGACTTCCAACGCTTAATATACGTGCTCAGCAACAGATACAAATTAGCCGCTAGGTGGCGTATGTGTGTGTGTGTGTATGTTTTCTCTGTTTTCTGTGTGTTGGCGATCGCTGCAAGGCAACATTTGTTTGTTCAGCTATACGTATATTAACGCTCTATGCATACATAGATAGAAAGATATGTACTCAACGCCCACTTTGCATTTATTGTAATTGAATAAGCTTGAATTTTTATGCTTGACTTTCTCCCAACAACACACTCTCACATACCAACATACCACACACTGCCTGCAAGCTAATTGTGGACTCAATTTGTGCATATTTCGGTGTTGCCGCAAACGAAACACGCTCCTTTTCAAGAGCCTATGCTCAACATGGGAAACCTTTTAGTTCATGTATCTTTAAAAGCCGCAACAACATCAAAAACCAGTGTCCATTAGCTAGTGGAAAATGCTAATTGATTGTGGGCTTTTCCGTTGGCTTTTTAAAATGCAAATGCTCTACAAAAGCACTATTAAATCTATATACTTTTCAGTTATGAGCAAGAAATATGTGAGTGTTTATTAGCAGATGGCGGAAACAATTGCTTCGTAAATAGAATAATTTTGTAAACAATTCTTTCATAAATAATGTAAACTTTATTCATCCATAGATAATATAAAAACTAATTTCGTTTAAAATAGCTTAAATACCTTTTAAAAGCTGTAAAATGCTCAGTAAACTTTTGTGGAAAATGATGTGTGATAAATTCCAATATTTGTATGTAGTATTAAGCATCCTTTTACCTGGCCAAAGTCAAATTTGCAGTTTCAGCATTAATAGACCAATTTCCGAGAGCAAAGTTATGGCCACACACACTTACACAGAAACACCCACACTGAAGAGGAAGTAGGCCAAAAGGCTTGTTCGCTGTCTTTTAGAGAATATCACTTAATATGCAAATTGGGGGCTGTCCACTTGCTGCTGAAGCGCACGCACGAACACATGCCAAGAGCATTTTGCATTTCATAATACACATTTCGAAAGCTTGTTAACATGTGTGTCTGCATTGAGGTTAAATTGCTGGCCACACAGCTTTTCATGGGTTTAGTCATTCATAGTTTTATAGACCAACTTGTTACGTTTATGGACTGACAAGCGCCAAGTTCTTATGTTTTTTTCCATTATGATCAAATAGACCGCAAATTGCTGAGGCCAAATTTAACGCTGATAAGTAAAAAACTAAAATCCAAATGTAATTAGCATCCATTTAAGGCCAAGACAATTGTTCGCTCAACTAGACAAGTATACGCCCTGTGGGTTTCGTTTGCTTGAGCAAATTAATTAACATATTGTGTAGATATATTGAATTCCAATTAAGTTATTATCGCTGTGTGACTCAAAATCAAAAATAACAACTCTGTGATTAAATTAAGATTGGCCAAAAAGAAAAGGGATCAATTTGTGGCTAACCTCTCTGGCTTTCAACAGTTCACAATTTAGTCAATGAAATGCCAATACATATATACATATATATATATATATATATATATATGTATTTTAATTAGTTGCCAACATTTGCTGCTTTAAATACACACCCACAAGCACACACACACGCACACCTAGCAGGTTTTAAGGCGCGGCCTGGGCTCGACAGTGCTCCACACACATGTGTGTACATATATGTTTATATGCATATGTTTGTATATATATATATATATATATATATATATATAAGTGGCCATAAGACAAAGCATAACAATGGCAAAGGCAGAGCAGCAAGGACAAAATGGCCAAATATAGCAACAAACAAAACGAGGCAAATAAAGAAGCAACAAACCATCAACAGTTTGATATGCCTCGTCTGTTCGCAGACACACACAATCACACACACATACACACATTCACACACATACACACACACATATACAGTGAGACTTGGAAAATGATGGAGCCACTGTGAAACTTTTGGGAATTGCTGCTTACACATTTGTAATCTTGTCTTGTGCCAGGCCCCATCTTACAGCTACCACACGCTCTTCCTCTCTCTCTTTCTCTCTCTCTATTTGTCTCTCTCTCATAGCTTGTAGAGGGTGAGGGGCTACTTCAGCTGCTTTTTGGGTGTGCCCCTTGACGGGCATATTCTATTTTTAGCACGGCATATAAACCAAAGAGAAAATGCTCCTTACGTTTTCCCAGTTTGCTGTTTTTCTTGCTTTTCTTTCCATTCTTTTTTTTCCGTGCTCTGCGAGTGTAATAAAAACTCATATTTTTGTTTCATTTTCTTTTCGCTTATTTTCTGCTACGTTTTTCCCGTTTTCTACTGCTTTTGCGGGCCAAATTAAATGATTTTGTTAACGCGTGTTGCTTTTGGTTTTTGCATTTTTTTGGCTTTTGTCCTCTGTGTCCTGCGAGCAATCAATCGATTGGTATGCACAAATCTTTTGGCAGCAAGTTCCAACTTCTTAATTGGCAATTAAAAAGCGTTAAAAGCGCTTTACATTTCAAATGAAAACCCATTAAAAAGTTTTGCGCCGGTCGCCACGAAAAGTGATTGACCTTAGAAAGCAGAGAAGCAATTTATACAAATATTAGTGGCAGAGTGTCTTCTGTTTGCATCTCAATTATTTACAAAATTATACATTAAAGTTAGTGAAATGCACTTGAAAATTCTTTCTAATATTTAAATGAAATTTAAATTGCTGCCACAATTTAGACACACATATATACATATATATACACAGTATTTTATAATGTGCTTCCTCCTGCCACAGTGCCACATGCCTGGGGCGACGTGTTGCTGCCAAGCTGCAAGTCAGTTGCTTCCTCTTCTCCCTTCCCTCTTCCAACAGCTTGTAGTTGTTATTGTTATTGTTGTTGCTTGTTGTTTTTGTGTTGTTCATTTTCTTTTCTGTTTTTTATATATATATAAATTAATGATGTGCTGTGGGAAAACGTTTATAATCTTCGCAAAGTAAATTTTCCAGTAAATTTTGCTCGTCTGTCTGTCGCTCATTTCGTGACAATTGCAAATTGTACATCTAATTAATCTAATTGCTCGTTTAAAGGTCACAAGCATGTCTCTGCCACAAAATTGAATTTAATGTGCAACGTTTTTCATCTCAATTTTCTAAAAAAGTCTGTTGCTACAAATTGTCGTGTACTAGTTTTTCACATACCAACATGTGTATGCGGTAAACCGAGAAAAAAAGCCAGTGTAAGACGCAGAACAATGGCTGTCAGCAGCAGTGGGAGCGAGGGGTCAAGGGGTCAAGGGGCAAGTTGGAACACAACGGCAAACAAAAGTGCGAACGATTATTATTTGGGTTTGACGTCAAAGCCTTAAACGCCAATTACAAGACACACACACACACATGTAGAACGCCATTTTAGCTGCTACGTGACTGGCACACACACACTCACCTACCAAGCAACTCACACATACAATTGACACACTAAAATTTTAATGTAGCATACTTTCAGGCCGCAGACTGCAAATGACAACAAAGCGCAAAGCTAAACTGCGTCTCAGACTCACTCTCTCTCTCTCCCAGTGTTTCAGTCTCTTTTCTTTTGCATTTGCTGTGACTTTTAGTGTCTGTTTTGCTGTGACCTCGTCCACCTGAACCTTTGAGCCTTTGGCACATTGGTATAAACTCGCATTAAAAACGATCACAATTACTTCTAGCTTATAGCAAGCCAATAGAAATACCACTGCTATGTTGCTAACATTGCCCTGACTATGTTATTTACAGTGCCGTAGCTTAAGTAGATGTCTCGCTCTAACCTATATGAAATCTTAGCAAGCAGTATCGTGTGTCTATACAAAATGGCCGTGCTTAAATTTTGTAAATACTTTAACCACTGTGCAGTCGAAAGCCACACCACTCAATGCCACAATACATTTTTATGTGTTTACCTGTTTGCGCAGGCAGCGCACGCAGCGACAGTTAAGCACAGAGAGAGAGAGTAGGAGAGTGTGGGAGAAAGAGAGAGACTTACTTTCCAAATGTTTTTATCAAGCGCTTGACCCACGTACAACAGTTGGCAGTCAGAAGTTCGAGCAGAGAACTCTATGAGGTGCCAGATTCTATATGTATTTATATGCTGAGCTGTCGCAAACATTTGTTTGTGCCGACCCCAAGCCCGAACCTTGGCTATAAATGGAGATGGGTATCAACTGCTGGGTATGCTCCACTAATTTTGGGAACGTCTGAACGTCACCTCAACTGTCACATGTTTGTGGTCCCAGAGATTTTCCACTGGGACTACTAGCAGGCACAGGCACAAATTCTGCACAAATGTCATGCTCTGGCAGTGACTTTTCCGTTTTCCACGTTTGCCAGTTCAAGTTCCCTTCTGCCTTGAGCTTATTTTTCTAATTATTTTCATTTTTATCGCCTGAAATTCGAACCGCAATAAAACTGGCGCTACATTTTATGCGCTTAATTATTATTTCTCTTTGTTTCTCGTTCGCTCGTTTAACTGAAATGTGAGTCTTAACTTGTGTCTTGGCATTAGCTGGCTGTTTAGCAACCAATGTGGGCTAAGAGTGCTAGCCCACTGGACTATATAACCCATATAATTAATTAAATATTAGGTCAACCCTAAGCTTTAAGTTAGAATACAATCCGTTTCCACTATTTAACTTTCTAGCTCTGTAGCTCAATGTTTATTTACTCGCTGTATCCACTTAATGCACCTCAAATTAACATTTAAATATAGCAGGTTAACTGCATTTCAACGGCTTGAATAAATAAATAAACTTGCCAACTTTTTGTGCTGCACATCAGCTAAAAATACAATAAGCAAAAAAAGCAGAAAACCTGTCAAAGGCTAGTTTGCATTTAAATTACATTTTATGCATATACATAACAAAAAAAAATAATATAAGAGAAGGAAAAGAGCGGAAAACGGGGAATAATGGCTAAAACTCAACAAAGAACAAGGCGACAACGACAAAAGTTCCATTAAAAATTGTTAACAAAACAAAAAAAAAAAATGTGAAGGTCTTCGTCGCACAATCAAATTAACTTGCCATTGTTGCATTTATTTTAATTTCAACAACAGCTAAAAATAGTGTCAAACATGCACACAATACACATACTCAAACACACACACCGCACACCCAACACATTCACATTGTTTATAATTGGCGGTGTGTAAAAATAAAGCACCGAGCTTATTTTTGTGTGCGGCAAAAAACCGAAAAAAGGCAGCCAAAGGCGTCGTCGCATTTGCATGTAAATCGCGTTTAAGCCGCGACAATACACACTCACACACACACATTGACTGGGAAATACAGTTAGAAAAGGCTGTTGCTCGACTGTTGCCGGAATTCTCACATACATTACCAGCTAAACCAGCTTTGCGGTGGCACAGGTGACTGTCGAAACTGAAAGATGTGGTCGGTGTATAACCAGGAATGGAGTGAGCCGGTAGCAGGTAGCTGGCAGTTATTGCGTGCTATGTGCAGATTAAAATGCGACAAAGCAACACAACAACAACAGTAAACATTTTTAAATAAAGGCAACCTCGGTTTGACCAACTTTTCAATATTCTAAAAGTATTTCCAATATGAAAAACAATTGTTTTATAGATACCAAAATTTCACAAATATATTATCGATACGCCTATCATACCCGCTAATAGAACGCTTTACTGCAGGGTACCAAAAACAAGAAAGAAATGTAACAGACGGGCATGCACGACCGTATAATACTCACTGACTGTCAGGTATTCGACAAAATTTGTCTGTCTAGTTTTTTCCTTTTCTTTCTAATAAACTTAATATACCCTTGGTAGCGGGCACAAAAAAGGCCAAACACACAAAAGTCGAAAAGCGTCAAAAGCGCAGATTTGTATAGCATGCACACACATACCCATACACAAACACACACACATACGAACAGTGGGGCAGCAATTAAGTCACGGCAAATATGCGCGACGGAAATGTGGAAGAAACAAGAAACCAACAAAAACAACAAAAAAAAAAAAGGTAAAAACAAAGCGCAAGCACATTTTTGGTATGCTATGTTTTTTCTTTACTTTTAATTTACTTTAGATATACCCTTTTGCCAAAGGGTATTGCCATTTTAACAGCCTTTCTCTCTAATACACTAATGGCTATCTTTAAAAACTACAATTTACAAATTTGTCAGCATTTAAAGGAGCTGAATTTGTTGCTCGAAATATCTCAGTTGTTATTAAAGTTAATCTTACATATTTTTTGTTAGATAATACATAAAAAAATTACAAATTAAGTACTTAAAATAGTTTTGCACTTGTTTAAGAACAGTTTTTTTAAATAAAGTAACTTTTTTATACTTTATGCTACAGTTTTCAGAGCATTGAATGCTTGTAAGTCTAAGATTGTATGAGAAACTTTGTTATTTCTTGAGTTATCCCAAGAAACAATTACAAACTATGTATTTAAAGTATTTTTACCTATTATTACATACTTTTACTGAAATCGGTAAGCTATATCATATAGAATATACCTTTACAGCTAACCCTACAGCTACTCTATAGAGTATCGAATGTTTGTTGTGCCTCAGTTAACCTCTTCTACTCGCTTTACTTTTTATGTTCTAGTTGTTTTTTTTTTTTTTTAAGCTTAGCCAAGCTCAAATTTTTCTGTCTGCGTCATGTGGCACTCATTTGTGTTTTGCGGGGCAGCACAGCGCAGTACCGTTAGTCTGCAGCGTGTTTTAAACGCCTCCGTTAAACAATGGCGAAATGAAAATGAAGGCAAAGCCAGCGACGTTGTCGTCATTTCCGCTTAATATGTATGTATGTGTGTGTGTGAGTGTGTGTTTGTTTGAGGGTGTGTACATGTGTTGTTGTGCCACTGTTAGCAACACTTACTTGCCACATTGCCACGCGCGTTACTTTTCTTTGCTGTTTCATTTTTCCTCCTTTTTTTTTCTATTTTTTGGGTGGTGTTTTTCACAATTTCAGTCAGCACCTGTTGAGGTGGCCAACGAGGCTAAATTTGTGGCTGAAACGTTGGGCTTTTTCAATTATATTTAGCCCGTTTCTAATTAAGCGCAGACCCAACTAATTGATGTTTTTTGTTTTGGTATTTTTGCTTAGTAATGCTGAACTGAAAAGGTGTTGGCCAGTTTCGCTTTGATTGCATTGTCAGTCAATATAGAATTACAAATTATATATTCTGTATAGCTACCAAATTGCTCTAAGTTTACTTTAATTGTATTTTGCACACTTGTCATTGACCTACATTAATCCATTGTTAAAAGCAAGAAAACCAAAAACACATTCTACTTGGCTGAGTAAATGAGATTCGTAGGAATCAATTACACAAAATGCCATGCAATCCGCTTAGTGTAGCTTTCTCTCTCTTTCTCTCTCTCTCTCTTCCTCCTTCTCTTTCTACTTTTTTCCTTCTACCTCTATTTCGCTAACTGCTTTTTAAGCTGGCTACCGGTTGGCAATCGCAGGTAAAAAGCTTGTCTAATCACTGCTGATAAGTTAAGCGTTTTAGTTGCAGACTGAAAAAGCGCAGCAAAGCTTAAATTACGTGCAGCAAAAAATGACAACATGTGGCAGGGAAAATCCACAGGAAACACTGCTGGACACTTGACGATTAAATGCATAATTGCAGCAATAGGAATACATTAAACTCGACTGAAAAATACCCTATATTCAAAACTACATTGTGTACATTTAACTATAGAAAACATTATCAACCACTTCCTAATTCAATACTTCTTCTGTATAAAATTCAAGTGTCTGCTATTTATAGCACTGCAATTACTTGATTTCCAGTGTATAAATCTTGTAAAGCTCATCCAATTTGCTAATTGCCGAGCTCTTACCACTGTGCAGTCGTGTGTTAAACTGAAGAGACGTTGTTTTCTTTTTGGATTAGGGAGGAGGTACGAAAGCCACAAATTGTTATTAATTTCACACTCAGTCAATTGGCAATTGGGCTAAAGCTAAAGCTAGAGCTAGAGCCTAGCCTTTTGGGAGGCCCAATTTCGTATCGAGTCGAATGCTATCGAATCGAGTGTCTGTAACCGCCTCTAATCGGCTCAAGGCCGTTTTGTACAAACGTATACTTGTCCACTTGTCCGCTTGTTTGCCGTGCCCGCTCTCTGACGTCAGCAAGCTCTTTATACACCATAGCATATATGTGTAGGCGTGTGTGTGTGTGTGTGTTTGTGTGTGGTGGCATGCCACTTCAGGCGCAGAAAACGCAATCAAGCGGTAAAAAGTGCGAGTCGCGTCGCCTAGGCAAATATTGGCCAAGATATTGCGTCACAGGAGCACGAAAATTAACAGAAATTATTAAGTTAAGTACTTGCCACAATCTAAAAGAAGGTGTTTCAATTTAATAAACTAGCAATAAGTACTTATAAGCATGGGGAATAGCTTAAATTTAGCTACAAGGAAATGCAGAAACTCTTAGAGGTTAAACTCTTGTGCTCCAAACAGATACAAGCATGTGATCTTGTTGAGTACTGAAATGTTACTGTTTGTTAACATAGTTATGTTAATGTAAAAAGAAACGTATAACAGAAATGAAAATATGCATATACAACAGAAACTATCACGAGCAGAACTCTAAAGCGTTCTTAGATTATATTTTGGAATTAAAGTATTTAGATAATGTAAGCTATGATGTCTTAGAACAATTTAAATACCTCTTTCACAATTTTAAGAAAATTAAACTATAATAACTGCACACAAAACCGGAGAACTCTAAAGTCTGGTAGTATTTAGGCTTTGTTCATGGACAACTCTCTAAATACAGGGTATTTAGCTAGTCTTAAACCTACTTATGTTTAGTTCTCTGTTGAATGTCGATTGCTCTGGAGGGCAACGATATGATTTGAACTGAAGCAGCTGCTAATTCAATTTGCGCATGCGACATTTTCTCGCAGTGCTACTACTTACTACTACTAGTATTTCCAAAGTGAAGAAAATAATTACAGAAGACGCATAGAGAGACACGCCCACAAAAAAAGTAAAAAAAAAAAACAACGAAAAGAAAAGCAAACATGAAAATGAAAATGAAAAGGGAGGCCCGACTCAAGTTGGCGTTTTATTTATAACTTTAATGGCTATAATTTTAAGTCCCGCCGTTGATTTAATGATGATTATCGTGGCGCGCCAACTTGGTCTCCACTTTGTGGTCATTTGCGTCAGTGACGATGATGATGATGATGGTGAACCCACTCTCTCTCTCTCTCTCTTACTCTCTCACTCTTGCTCGCTGTATTAGCGCAATCAATGTCGTTCAATAATTTAAATTAGTTAGCAAAAGGGGAAAAGGCAGAGAATCCCTTTATGACTATTTATATGAAATGTATTTCGTTTTGTGTTTTATATTTTTGGACTTTGGCTTTTGCATTTTAAATGTGTCTGTGTGTCGGTGTGTGTGTGTGAGTTAAGCGCACATTAGTTGAATTTCCCGTGGTAAACATTTGCCAGTTACGTGTCGGGGAAGCAGCAGCAGCCGGAGCCGGAGCCGCACTTGGAAAACTACTTTTCGCAATTGTTTTCCTGGCAACCAAAAAATATCACGTTTGCTTTTGTTTTTCGCCGTGCTTTGTGCTTTGTGCTTATCTTGCCAAAAACATACAGCAAAACAAGCGACCCTTTGCACACACACACACACACTAACACACAGGTGGTGGGCTAACTGGACATAAACATGTGCAAATCAACATAAATTTCGTGTTCTGTTGCCAGGATTCAGGAAGAAGTGGAAACAGCAGCAGAAGCAGGGGTAGCATCAGAAGCTGGAGCATTAGTTTCTTGGTATGAGAATCACAGTGATGTGTTTGTTTGTTTACTTTGAAGTTTTTGCGCATTACGTGGGAACTAGAACATGGATGCAGCCACAGGACACAGCAGTCCCGAGTAACGAGTCCCAAGTCCTGCGACCTGCGTCCTGCCTGCTCTCGGACTGCGTAATGCTGTCAACATGTTTTGAACATATCACTTTTACATATGAAAATTATTTATAACTTTTGACGTTTTGAGTTGTTTTTCAACGCGCACGAGGCAACAGCAAAAACAACAACAACAACGACAAAGAGGATAAAGAAAACTGTAATAGATTTCCAGTGAACTGCACATGAAAATTGTGGTTAGAGTTCAATGAAAAACAATTGAAACAACATTAGGAATTTTAAGGCAAAGTAATGCCAGAGAAATGTATTTTCAACAGTGCTCGTTTTGTATCCAGTTAAAAGGAAGAAGCAAAAGCAGAAAAACAGATTAATTTAGCACCGAAAAAAAAGGACACAGCAAAGGAAGTGCTAAAGCATGCAAAGGAAATGAGTTGGGAAATGGAAAATGCGAAAGAACCAAAAGCGCAAATAACAAAAGATAAAAGTGAGAATTTACGTGAAACAAAGAAAGCAAATAAGATAAGTTCAGTTGAGCACAAACAACCAATAGATACCCAGTAAGGCTTTGACTGCTTCTATCATACCGCTAACTTCCACTTGCTCTACCCCGCTCTAACTTACTGTAACTTTGTTGTTTGCGAGTCGTTCTTTATGAAACTTACAGTAATGTTAAACAACACTATTATTTAGACAACTGTTAAGGTATGGAGCTCTTATCCCTAGAAACATGAGCTAAAATAAGCATGAAACCAAGTAAACTAAGGCTACCAGCGCATTTATTTAGTACTCTTAGCAAATTTGGTCCTTCTTTCTCTCAACAACGCTAAGTTCGTTTAGTTAGTAATATTTCTCTTTAATATTTTCACAAAATAACTCTTACACACTTTTATCAAACTGGTTATACCCGCGATAACGAGTATTGAACAAAAAAAAGGTAACAACTAACAATCGTTCAAGGATAACTTTGCCTGTGGCAACTACCTTTCTTACATAGCCATCACGTGCCAACCACCGACCCTTTGCGTCTGTCTTCAAGGTGTCCTCTTACCGTCCTCCTGCTGTCCTCCATCCTCACTTCAAGCTGCTTGGGCTTGGCACATTATTAATATTATTTTTGGCTGGTCGCTTGGCAGGCACGTAGATCTCAATGCGCGCTGACTTTTCATTAGCAGCAAGTCTAACGCCTTCTACTTAACATATATACATATATATCTACCTATCATATATATGTAGATGGTATATACGTATAAATAAGCCAACATATTTTGAAATACGTACGGACACGGAAAAAGTTTCATTAAAAATGTTGTACTGTAATTTACCTGAGGCCGAGCGCAAAACTTTTGCCCAGGCCGTGTCTAAAAATAGCCAGAGAGAGCCGAGCAGGCCAGCGATAGTGCAAGACAGAGAGAGAGGGAGATAGCGACGGTGAGTCTGGACCAACTGTTGTTACTTGGCTTTAACTTTTAAGCCAACTTTATGCGTTTGACAATAAAACTTTTGCTTTTTTATATGCCACAATACTCTGCGCTATGCCATGCAGCTTTACTTCTTCTTCTTTTACTTCTCTTCCTTCGCTGATTATATGGTATTTATGTTATGGCGCAGTTTTTATTGTTAAATATGGCTCTGGCTTTTATAGTAGTACTCTATGCTATGAAAAGTTTTGATTAGACTACGGCTTTGCCGTTTTGGGCTACTTAGTTACTTAATTTCCTAGCGATAATATTCAAAAGCCAAAGTAGCTGCCGCTTTTTTTTGTTGAATGCTCTAGCTCCCCTTCATAAGGATACAAGGACTCGAAGGTAGACAAAACACGGGAAGTTGCAACTGCAACAGCGAGGAGAGACAGACAGAGCCGGAGAGTGAGGGGGAGAGCCTGCGGACTGTCAAATGACACAATGTGAAGACGGTTTGGGGAGTCTGGTGTCTGCTTGGCGGATTGTCTGTTCGAGCGACCCTCGTTGACAGTTCGCAGACGGCAGGCACTTAAGTACCAAAGAGTGCGCACCTTTGGCAATATTAATAGCAAAGCAAAACAAGTAGGGAAACTGCAAAACGAGCGCACTCGATCGAGATATACCCAGTGACAGTAGAATTTAATGTACGGCAGTGTACTCATTTACTTTACTATTAAGATTTCTTGTTGTCCAATCTATTGCACCCACTGCACTGGGTATAAAACGCAGGCAAAATGTACAGCAACCCCTTCACCTTTCCTTAAACTTCATCCCTACACCCCTTTGCAGAAAGCCATGCGAGTGCATTCACTGCCTGACTAAGTTCCATTGGAGCCCCTTGTATTTTTTTAGGGGGCTTTTTTAGATGAAGACGAGTAAACGTTAAAGGGGTGACTGCACAAGCCTCAAACGAGTGGAAAAGCTTAAACGTTGCCAGTGCCAAAGGCGTTAGTAAGTCTTTGTCTTCAAATTGAACAATATTTTGTGAAAATTTCCGATTCACTTCATTGCCAGAATACGCAATTCGAACTCTGACCTTAGGCTGATTTTCACTGCCTTGACATATTCCACAAAACAAACTCAAGCGTAGCGTAAATGAAAACAATGCTAGGATACTGAAACAGTCCAGACAGTCGGTGTATATAGTGATTTCAAAGAAAAGATAAACTTTATAAAGAGGAATAAAGCTATGAAACTCTAGTAAACATATAGAAAAAGAATTAGTTATATGGAATTGAAAGATTATAATAAATTTAGAAAACTAAAATAGTATTATATTGCGTGAAATCATCGTTACTGACCGATAGTTAGCCGTGACTAAGTGACTCATCGCTGAATGCCGCGACCAGCGATTTACGGTCACGTTCTGTTTCATTCACAGACCTTTGTGATGGTAAGACAGACGGTCCGGGCCACAACAGAATTGGAGGCATTCATTCATGAACAAATGAGCGAGGCCTTTTGTCATTCTGAAACTGGCGGCCAGTGTTTGCATTGTTGTCATTTCCATACCCATTTGGCCATTTCCACATTTACCATTTCCCTGGCTCAAGTGTTTTGGCCTTAGTCGTTTTTTTTTCTTCCTTTTTATTTAGTTTATTTTTCTTTTTTTTATGCGAAAACAATTTCAATTGAGGGCAGCAGTGCTGTTTAATCCAATTGTTGTTTAACTTAAAAGTGATTTGGAAATTTGTAAGGACATACGGACATTTGGACACACGGACACTCGTACATTGGCACATTCGCCAGGTCATCATCAATTATTTGGCAAATGTTGCGTAAATTAAATTATGTAAGCAACTCCATTTCAGTGACCTCATTACGTGTGACTGTCGACGCGTACAGTGCTGCTAGTAAGTCTGCGTACGCATAATTTAATGCCCCTTGGCGCATACACTGAGAGAAAGCAGCAGGTAATTTGTTTTCTCTGTTTTTTCTGAGCTTCCAATTGATAAGGACATGTTTTTCTACTGTTTTCTCTCTGTGTACTGCGTGCAGGTGAAAGACCGCGCTTGCTTTCTCCATGCCAACCATTTGGTTGCGTATTGCGTATTCATTTTCCTGCCATTTCTAAGTTCCATATTCATTTCCACCTACCTATTTTCCACCCATCTCCACTTTCAGTCGCATAGATGATGGTGCATATCTTTAGGCGCAAATAGCAACTAGCTAAAGCTAGTGATAAGTTGCTATGTCCGTTTGTCCTTACGTCCGTCAGTCCGTCCGTGCTGTCTGCTTGACAGACTATTACCGTTTGCTGTAGTACCTGACAACCGGAATATTCCGGACTGTACTGTTTATTTGCCTTGAAACATAGAGACTTAAGCACATTGCTCACGGCTGCTTTTAAAGCTATGAAAATATTATTGCTTTTAATGAGAACTGAATGTTTGACATTTAAAGACATTGTAATTAAAAAATGGAATCAAATTTCATTTGTTTCACCTTCATTTGATTGAAATCGAAGCTGAATTTATAATTGCAAAAATGAACATTCTTAAATGTTCCTAAAAAAATATTTTGTTCTTTAACATACCCATCAAATGCCGCAAAGATTTATGAATTCAACTCACCTGTAAAGAAAGCAAAAGAAGTGAAAATACCAATCAGTTGCTGAACATTATAAATGGCATAATAACGTATTTAGGGAATAAACAAAGTAACAAAAAAATAAATGAAGAAATAGGTTGATGGGCCAATTGACAGTTAAGGTCATTTGGGGACAGCTGCTGCTGGCATATTAATGCTAAAACAAAGCACATGTTAGGTAAATCTATTATATAGTATATACATATATGTTTAAGCCCTGTCGAGATCCGTCGGCAGCTGCGCAGCCACATAAATCTTATTTAATTGCAAAACCAGCTGTCAATTTCAACTAAAGAAACAGAGGACAATGACAACGACAACAAAATCAACCGCTGACATTTGTGTACCTTGACATTTATTTGCCAGCCACACCACGGTGCACAGTGTGCCCAATGCTAGCATGATAGCGGACTAGGACAATGTGGTAACGGTTTTTGGTTTTGCTACATTTCCAATTGGATTTATTTAAGCTGAAATGTTTCATTTGCCAAGTAAGTGCTGCATATGTACGACTAGTTAATACTCTTGCTATAGATTCTCTGTGTTTATTTCAAGTAATTGCAATTACAGGGTGTTTGATTCGATTGCCAGTGCAACAAGAGCACCGCAATTGCTCAAAAGGTCAATTTAATTTGTACGCTTCGTTGATAGCTTGGCCTGATTGGAAGCACTCTGGCGTATGCGTAATTTTGTCTTTTCTTTTTATTTTCTTCTCACTTTATTTTGGCTTTGTTACTCTGCATTAGCCAGATATGTAACTGCGCCAAAGCAGCTGTCAGTTCCTCCCCCCACCATTTACCACCCACACCGCACTCTGCCCTTGTGTGTGTTGGATATACGTATTGTGTTTATTTAGGCACCTCAACGCTTTGCTGCCTGGTTTGCTTGACTGGTTAGGTGTGGCCCTCTGCTGTTTACTCAAGGGCTGCGGCTTGTTTCTGTGCCAGGCAACAAGTGTTGTGTTGGCAAAGTCGGCCAAGAAAACATTTTAGATATATTCGTATTTGGTCTCGCTCTCTCTCTTCTCAAGTGGTTAACCAAGGCATTAGCCATATGCAGCTGAGTGTACTTGTTGAACTACAGGATTTAACTTGAGTTTTTTAGCCAGGAAAATATCTTTTCTTATACATCCATTAAAATTCAAACAATTGATCAGCCGATGATTGATTGAAAGTTGTCCAATTGCCAACAGGCCAAGTTAGCATAACGAATACATTCTCTATGGTAATTTATGGCTAAGCTAAAGTTGAGAATAATTTTGCAGGTGCTTGATAAATGAATAAATAGCTCAAGAGAAAGTGCGAAAGTTTCTTGCGCATTATGCAAATATGTAAATTGCGTTTGGAATTAAAATGTTGCATACTTTTGTGCGCTGTGTCAAAACCAACCAGCAGGAAAACTGTTATAATTATTGCTACTAAGAACTGAGCCGAGCTGCTGGTTACACTTCGTGCATTCGACGAGTCGTGCACTCGGCTGAAGCGGAAAAGAAGATGAAACAACCGAAATAAGATCAGTCGCTGTGCTGCGTTCAATGAGTAGAGAGCTTATAGCGCAAAAAGTTTGTTAATTTCACTTTACTACTAAATTTTCTGAACCAAAAGGTCAAAAGTATGAAAAGCACAACCGAATGCATGTTCTACGTTCAAAAGTTCTCAGCTCTCCGATGCAAGTTGGCTGGTAAATTATGCATGCAGCTAGGCGCATGTTAGCCTCATTATGCACGGAAGGAAGCGCATAAGTAGTAGTAGTAGATGTAGAAATAGTAGTAGGTAGAAGGTAGTAATATTCCCGTACAAAAACTCAACCCACTTGGGCAACTCTGCCAGACGGGCACTTCAATGCACTTTGCATTTTAGTTTCTATGCTGACAAGCTGAAGTAGGCTTTAGTTTTCTTTTCCTTTTCATCTCTCTCTTTCTCTTTCTCGCTCTCTGCTGTCAGCTTTTATGGGCTATAATTTGCATTAGCATGGCTCTGCACTCAGTCACAGTGCCAGCTAAAAGTACACACACACACACACATACCCACTATGTTTGCCTGCTCCAGTTTTGACTTCCGCCCATCGACATTGAGCAGCAAAATAACTCCATACTGTATAAATACATATACATATAAGTATATACATCTAGTATATCGAATTTAACAATATCTATGATTTTTATTGCGTTTGATTTTCATAGCATATGACGCACAACGCCTTTCTCCCATTTCCCATGCTCACACAAAAAAAAAAGAGAATAAGAAAAAGTAATGGAAATGGGGGAACAAAAAAACGAGCAGTCCAAAAAGCAAACCTTATGCGCACTTGAGCCTTGTCAGCGCCTAGATTTTTATCCACGAAACTGCTTTTTTTTCGCTTTTATTTTATTTTTGGGGCTAACCAATAAATATATTTCTTGTAGATACTCAGGCTTTCATTTAGATTCCTTTTTTTTATGTAACCAGCGACAGGTTCAAGGACAAGCAATTTGAATTTGCGTTGCTAAAACGCATACGCTTTGCTATATTTTCTTTGATTTTTAATTTGATATTATTGGAATATTTATTAAATTTGCCAGTTAAATGCTTGTAGTTGCAATTGCTTTATACTGCAGACAGACTCTCGATTCGTTTTTCTATATTTATTAGGTTTTAAAACAAAGAGCCACTATTTTTATAGCCGAATTGATTAATAAAAGCGTAAATAATCAAAAATAATAGTGAGCATAAATTTGTTTTCTATACATTTATTGACCAAATGACGAACTTACTAGATTGGTCTTTGGGTTTTTTGGTCTGTATGTTCAATAATGACGCATGGACAGACAGAAAGATGGATGGACGGACAGACGTACGCCTACGCAAAAACTTATTCATATTCCGGTTCCTGTTCTTGTTGTTTATTTATTTGTTGTTTACTCTAGTTGTAAATGTTGCTGTTGTTGTCATTTAGTGTGGTGTGTGTGTATCGTGACACGTGTGTGTTTTATATGATACGTGATAAAAATGAAGCATATAATAAGTACGTGAACAGTGGGCAAATCAATTAAATCACCGAGCACAAATATGCAAATAAATGTTGTATTTAATTAAATTGAACCATAAGCCACGTTTTGGAATGACACGCTATTGTCCAATTACAATTAATGGCCAAGCAAAGATCGTGAAAGTAATTTGGAAATGGCTTTTTGCTTTACCAAGAAATTTGTGCTGTGCTTAATTGTGATTAACCGCAAGTTAATAACATAGACAACACAACGATATAATAATGGCTTCATTAAGTTAAATGAATTTTTAGGAAAGTAACTAAAAATAGTAGTTGATTAAAATAGAATTCAAGTTCTTAAAGAGTTGACACTAGGCCTATGTCCAACATAAATTTGAATGTTAAGCTTTTTGGGACTTTAACTATTTGCAATCTCAAACTGCCCCTGAGCTCAAAATGTCACTCTAAGTCAGTCCCAAATGTTTTAAGCCAAATTAGAAGTGGCCCAAATTCTGTAGATGTGTGTGTGTGTGTGTGTGCTGGAAACAAGTCATTTATCAGGCCATAAGTCAGAGCAGTTTACAGCTTACTTTGCATGCCAATTACCATGGGAGGTGCACACTGAAACACACACACACAGAAAACACCCTTCAGCCAATAAATAACCCATTATTTATGTGTATATTTTGCAAAGAGTCGCTAAAATATATGCAAAATTCATGCTACTTAGCTAATTTTACGCGCACTTTGAGCTAAAACAAAGCTATAGCTAGCAACAGCAACAGCAACAACAAGCAGAATGTAGGAAGCCAAGTAGTAGGAGAGCAGTGTAGCAGCAGTGGGAGTGAAAGGGAGATGACTGGTCCATGATGAAGTGACTTGAACTCAGTCAAGTAGCAGTAGTAGCACTCTCTCTCGTTCTCTCTCCCTGTGCTTGTAGCCCACGCTCTTGCTGGCTGTTTGCTGTTATTGTTGCTATCTCTGTCTGCAAAGGCAGTTCATTCATAAATTCCGCGTCAGCTCACAACTCATTAGGCACGACTACCAGCACACACAGCAAAAAAAAAAACACATGAGCGTATATATAAAAGTATGCTATGTTTTTTTTTGCTGCTACCTCGCATTGCATCATCTTTGAGGTGGCAGTCTCGTTACTTGTGTGGATCTCTCTTTGCTAAATATATCATAAGCAAAAGTCCTTGACGCTTCATTGACTAAAAAAACTCACACACACACACATAAGAGAGAGAGTGATGTGCTTACTCATACACACACTCGTTCTGAATTACTCAGCTCTACATTTATTTGCGCAGAGTTTGCGAATGACTAAGAGCAATATATATACTATATACACACATCTAGTCCATATAATGTCTCTGTAGCTTTGTACTTGTACGATTGTCTCGTTCTCTCTCTCTCACTCTCTCTCGCTCAGTGCCTCCATTTCTCAAACTAATTGAAAGTTCATCAGCAGCCTTTGCTCATTTATATGCATTAAACATTTGTTTATCAACTTTTCGCAATCCTTTAACCACAACCCCAAAACCCCATCAAAATCCCAGTCTCGCACATTAAAAGCAAAACTAACACACACGTACATATAACAAGCTCATCTGCCACTTTTAGTATATATACTTAGTATATATCATTCTAGTTTCCTAGACGCTTTTGCTGCTGTGACGCAAGCGTTGACCGAAAAAAAAAAGAAAAAAACGAAAAGAATGCATAAATTTGGTCTGACTTTGGCTGCTGCTGTCGTCAAACTGGCTGAATGGCACACCAACACGCACACCAACACACTCACACAAACACGAACACTCACTCACTCAATTGGCCTGCTCAATGGCTCTTTCTCTCTCTCCCTCCCCCGTTCATCCCCCACTGCCATTCTGCTTTCGTCTTTGTGTTTACGCTAATGTAAATATTTTCTCTCAGCTTCGTCGCCATAATTATATATGCAAGCGGCCGGGCGCCTCTGTATGTGTGCGTGTGTGTGTGAGACGAGTGTGCTTTAAAATCTCTCTCTCAGTTGGATGCTGCCATTTTGATGATGTCATTGTTTATTGATTTGTACTTGCATGTATGCAAAAAACCAACCAATTGTCGCTATGTCTGTCTATCTATTTGCCTGTGGTGTGTGTTTGTGTGTGTTTCAGCCTAATTTCGGCACGCTGTTTATTTTTGAGCCAAAAAGGCTAATTTGCTGTCCGACTAGCAACAAACAGTACAAAGCAAACAAACAAATTGTTTAAAATACAAATTATTTAATTTAAAGCTAGTATGATACAGTGTAGAGCTGCGAAAATACCCTGTAATTTAATAGAAAAATATAACTAGCCAAATGGCTTTAAAGAAGAATCTAAAACTTTTCAATTAATTTTTAGAAAAACATAAACAGAAAAAAATATGTCAAATTTTGAAAATTATTTTAGAGATTGAATAATTTTTGCTTGTAAATTAAAAAAATCATGAATAAACAAATGAGAAAATTAAAAATCTTAATGAAAATCATGAATAAACAAATGAGTAAATTAAAAATCATAATTTATTTATAGTACTAAAACTAAATACACTCCCATAAAACTGTCCGAAAATATATTAAAATATATACATATATTTTAAAGAAATTTCTATACTTTAACCAGTAAAAGTTAATGCACAAAAAGTATCTCAAATTATCTTTTAATATTCAAAATTTATCTTTAACTAATGTAGCGTATTCAATAGTCGCTCAAATCGCATTGAATTCGTTCGTTTCGCTTCACTTGTTCATTAACAAATTTGAACGCCTGTCGCGTAGCATCCTGTCATACACACACACACACTCACACATGAGTACACATTCACAAACACACACCCGTTGTGGGCGTGTGACGTGGGCGCTGCCGTCGCTTACAGTTCATTTGCTTGCGCCCAAAAAACACAAAAAAAATTTGCAAACGCCTCGCATTTGCTTATGCAAATTGAGTTGCGGCTAATTAGCTGAAACTGCCGCAAAGCAAAAACACGTCCTGAGGCTCACCAGCCAACCAGGACTCGGAAAGGACACAGATAACAACAACAACAACAACAACAACAGCCATGAACGGTCGCAAAATGAGCAGTCTGTCAATTTGTGTGTGTGTGTGTGTGCGTGTTGGTGCTCTTTTTTCAACGACCTTGTCGGAAAATAAAAGAAACAACTCCATGATGTCCTCAACTACTGATGTGTCCTTTTTTTTGGGGTCATGGTTTCCCCAAGGAAGTTATTATAGACAAACAGTGTGCCACATTGGAAATTGAAAAGCTAAACAAAAGCTGATTAAAGTTGGCATGAGCATAAAACTAATTTAAGTTATTTTGGTTACACCGAATATCTAGTTTAAATATAACATATTTATGGTAAGTTAAGATGGCTTTAAACAAAAGTCTAATCTCGATCTTAGTGCTTATTTCGCCTGAACATTTTTCAATCTCTTTGGAGTTTGAGAGCGAGTCAAGCGTATCAAAATCCCCGACTTTGCATATCAATGTTCGATTATTGAGACATTTTACTAGACGCACACACCCACACACACACACACACATACACACACACATACACCCATACATCCTTACAATCATATACACTTACTTAGCTATACTTAGAAGCCAAAGTCCTGCAAGCAGCAGACAGCCTGTCGTCGATATCCCGGATAGCTGGTTTGGAATTTAACCACAGACAGCGCGACTGCAGCCGCCCACACACATAAAAGGATACCGCTGACGTCTCTCACACATACAGATACATACACACTGAGTGAGGGAGAGAGAGAGAGAGAGAGGGATCCAATAACGTTCCAACTAATTTGCGTAATATTTAACAGACAATGGAAAGGCGCGTCTCACAAAAGGGAAAAGTACGAGTACGCGAACGGACGAACGGATGGACAGACAGACGGACGGACGGACGGACGGACGGACGGACGTACGGACGTACGGACACTCGAAGTTCTTACTCGAATTACAAATTAAATCAACAAAAGTGAAAACCAAAGGCGTGCGCACACACACACACACACAGACAGACGCATACACGCACAGCAAGGACATGTCAAACTGCGGCTATATAAATGAGTGTGTTGTGTCTGTGTCCTGTCCGGCGGTGACGGTAGCGGTGGCACCCCCTGGGGTGTTGTTACTAAATTAGTGGGAAAAACACACGTCGCACACAGCACAAGCATCATCAATTGTGTGTGTGTGTGTGTGCGAGTGTGTATAAGTGGTGTAATGATATAAAAACGCGACCATCAAATAAATGCCGCTCCGTTTTCCATGGAAAAAAGGATAATGCGACAATGAGGAAGCTGTCTTTGCTGCAAGCAATTTCCCACATAACATACACTGTTCAAAAAAAAATTAATTAAAATGCAGAAAACTAAGATTCAAGTACGAAATGGCTTGTTGATTAGCAAGCCAAAAGCGTAGCAGCAACAAGCACTGTTAGCATTAACAGCACTACAGTCTGTTAACATTACATTGCATTACTACTTTGCTTTGGCTAGTTGTCTCGCTTTAGCAGATGCGAACAAATGCGGGATCAGGTAAGCAAAAGGACAGTGTTCTTTAATTGTTAATTGCAGTATTACAACAATATTTTGTAACAGTGCACACACATTGGTCATTGAGCGCAGGACACACGCAGGACACTTACTGGTGGACTCCTGCAGCTTGAGTTCACACCGCAAGGACAGGCGTCAGACGTTGCTATTGTTGTTGTTGCTGTTGCTGTTGCTGTTGCTGTCGGGAACACTTCCCGCCAGGCAAATGACGCGCTACAGTAGCCAACATGCCACATGTCCCACTGTAAGTGTGCATGAGTATGTGCATGTGTGTGTGTGTGATCAATTTCAATGTAAACACTTGAAATAACAGTTGTAATTTTCCCAACTAGTGCAAAGTGTGAAACAACAAAGCGATGACAGTTGATGACGTTATTGCGTTGTCAATAGAGCACAAAGAATACTATATAAAATATATATATATTCAAATATTATACAGAATTTTGTATATATATATTTGGTACTTGTCAAGGTTTTACTCGACTCCAAATACAAAATGCGTATATAAAAGAAAATTCCACAATAAAATGCTTCAGTGAAAAGTATAATAAAAGACGTAAAAGAAGAAGCAGCAGTATAGAATGAATTACACAAACACATGCGCATTAAATAAAATTTCATTGATTGTCTTATTGAATTTGTTTTGTTGTTTTGCTCTAACTCTAACAAAAGCTGCATTTCCATTTCCATTTTCAATTCCATTTTCATTTTCATTTTCGATTTTGATTTTGATTTTCCACCCGCAACTCAATCAAATGGCATTTAAATAAAGTTTACATTTATTTGCATTGATTTAATTAGGACAGAAAGGTGTCTGTCGATATCCACAGGCATAATAACAGTTCAATTAAATGTAATTGCCTAATATTGAGCACAATATCGAACAATGCATATAGCAGGAACACTATATAATTGAACAGAATATTTGATAATGTTTTAGGTTTATAAATAGAAGAAATTGTTACTGCTTTAAAAGCATAATTTCTTACTAAAATTGAGATTTTGATAACACAAAATTTGTATCATAGTCCCGTCCGTTTGTCCGTATGACCGTCTGCATTAAATCCTTCCTATCTTATTAATTTATAATCTAATGAATTTATTGCCTCAACGCTTTGCTGCAGTATTCATATTCAATCACTGATATTAAAACCTTTTGCTATAAAGTTTAATTTAATTTAATGCTTAGCCGAATTAATCTTGATTACAAACTCAATCAAACGAACAGTTTAATAATTACAAAAACTTGTACAAGTTTTTTAGGGCTATAAATTTCAGAACACTATAGCAAACATCAAAGTGCTGCAATTAAGTTTGAATTCCTCTTAATAATAGCACTTAAATGGCTTATTTGGAGTTACAGCAAGTTGAATAACCCTTTTAAGAAATGCATAAGCGATGCGATAAACTTTTAAGCGAAACACTTTTCAAATTCATTAAAAAAACATCATTACGCCCACCGATAAGTGTAAAATTTTCGAAAATTTGTGCTCATTTTCCGCGCTTTCTTATACGTAGTCTGTCTCTCTTTCTCTCTCTCTTTAACTGTTTCTCTGAGAAAGTGGCATTTAGCTCATGGCCATAAAAATTATGTCACGAAACTTGAAAGTGATAATTAAAAATTAAAATTGATTAGATGGCAAAGGCGCATACGAAGTTGGTCATTTGGAGTTAGCCAAGTTACAAAAGAACCGTAACAGTAGCAGCGGTAGCAGTTAACTTGGCTAACATTCTGTATTCATGGCGACCATCAAAACTTGTTAAAAAGTAATTTAACAAAGGCAGAAAATTGCCATTAACCATAACTGACTTTTAGCCATGGCTCTTAAAGTTAGCAGACCAAAGAAAAGTCCACGCTAAAACTCAACTCAACTGAAATTGGCTCACAGACATTGCGACTAATTTGCTAAATGCAATTGGCCAAAAAGTTTGCCCATTCCACAGAGTTCTGGCAAATTATACAGAGGCAACATTTCTCACAATAGTTATTTCCCCCATTTCTATTTCCGGAGAAGCGAACTTTGTCCGCTTTTTTTACGTTTGTGTGTGTGTTGACAAATGATTCAGTGACAATCTATTAAATGATGGCTAATTGTTGATTGATGACCAGCAAGGCAATTTCTGGCTCTAAAAGGATTAAATTCCAATGGGACGCCAACGCAAAACTAACTGCAAAATTTGTTGCCAAAAAAAACAAGAACAATCGTCTAAAGACTTTGAGCTATGAATTATGCAAACGCCAGACAGTTTCGTGGGTCATTCAGATATCCACATACATATATATATATATAGTTTATATACTACATACTACTTGTAATCGTACTTGTGCTGAACGGAAAAGCAAAGAACAAAACAGAAACAAAACAATGTTGGTACAAAAATAGAGCACAAATGGAGCGATTAGTATCTACTTACCCCTCAGGGGGTTAAACTGGGTGGGCTTGACCCAAGCACACACACAACACACACATACAGTATATATACCTACATATACTCTATATACAGTCCAAAAATAGTAATAACTGTATCAGGAAAATTTGTAAACACGCCAGTCTTAAGTGAGGAAAAAGACAAACTGAAGTACATGAATGTATCATAGATAAATATGTCTTTGGTTTTGTGGTGTTCATTCCATATGAATATCATTAGTATATGTATAAACTTATGGCTACTTTATAGATTAGTTTTCTTTTCCTTTTCCCTTTCCCTTTCCCTTTTCCTTATCTTGTAGGCAAAAGTATTAAAAGAAACGTTACTATTTATCACACACAATTAGCTTGTATAGCAGGCTTATAAATAGTAATAAAAGTTTGAGTCCATAAATAATTATTACGTTGTTTTCTTTGGTGTTTTTTAAACGCATGACATACTTTAAAGTTAGTATCAATTTTGAAGTGACAAACTATAACCACCTTTGTTATCTTTTTGACACCGTTTCAATAGTTGCAGCGCATCGGTTATCAATGCATTTCAATTGAAATTCAATAATTTCAAGCTTTGTGGAAAACTGTTTTGTTTTATGGCATCAACTTACAACAGCTTCCATTGAAATCCTTTTTGAAACTGTTGCAAATTTGATATATATCAAATTTGGTTTTTAAAATCATTTCAAACCCATAATTAAACACTTTTTACTACACGTCGATGGCGTAATAAGTTTGTTAAATTGGGAGGGATTCGGGATCCTTAAAGTACATATATTCTTGATTAGCAAAAAAGTACAAAGCGATGTCTGTCTGTCCGTATGAACCAAAAGATCTGAGAGATGTTAAGAGCTAGAAACAAAAGTATTTTGCCAAATAGCTAAAAATATTTGCACACTGTACAATATAGTTTTCATTTTTTGAAGTTCCGCCCTCTTTTATATTTAAATATTTCGCAATATTAAGAAGTAAATCTAATCGTATACTCTTAAAACTTGACAAAAGCTTATTAAATAATACTGTTAAACGATTCTGAGAATTCCATCATGATCGGTTGATAAACAACGAAGCAATTCACAAAGGAATATATAGCAATTGTAAAACTCACCGATTTGTGGCACATCGTATTGCCGCTGGCCGCGCGGCGTACGCAGCATCAGTTGGCTGGCAATGCTGTGGGACACTTGCGGTGACGCATAGTGAGAGCCACCGAGAGAGCCACCACCGCCAGTGGCAGAGCTGCCCGAACGCTTATGATTGGGCTGCATTAACTGCTGTTCGGTTTCCTTCTTAATCAGTTTCTGTTGCTCCGTTGCTCCTGATCCTGCTCCTACTCCTGTTCCTGTTCCGCCTCCAACAGCTCCCTTGGCTGTTTCATGTGTTTGCTTTTGCTGATCTTGTCCGTTGTCATTCTGATTGGACTTTTCATTCAGTTTGAGCGCAGTGGAGCTGCCGGAACGCGTTGCGGTCTTTAGATGCTTGCTGGCGGTTGCTTCGGAGTTGGCCAAAGCCAGTTTGCCGCGTTGCTGTTTGAAGTGTTGGCCAAATATGTTGCGCTGCAGATTAGCCTGGGGTTTCTGGCCCTGTGAACGCTTGCGAGCCCACTTCTGTTGCATGCGTATGTTGTAGTTGCTGCTGGGCGCATGTGACTTGGTATTGGGATTGGATTTAGCAGGAGCATCTTGATGCGGCCCAAACAACTGCTGTAGGGTTTCGGGAGCGTTGTGCTCCAGCTGTTCGAGCTGTTCTAGCGTGCGATAGGGGTTCTCGGGCAGTTCATCCTCCAGACCCTGATACTGATAGGCATCCAGTTCGCGCAGCAGCTCCTCTTCGCCCAGTGGCCCATCCTCGGGATTCGGTTCCAGTTCGGAGAAGTCATCGAAATCCCCAAAGCCATGCATGGGCTCATAGAGCGTTTCCGTTTCCAGTTCACGCTCCGTCGGCTGTACAACACGGCCGTAATCGTATTTGACCGGACGGCGTCCGAACTCGCGCAGCTCCTCGTAATCCTCGTCGGCGGCCAGCGGAGGCGGCGGTTGCTTTTGGACGCTGCCAAACATAAAGCCACGCGCCGCCTGCTGCAGCAGCGCCGGATAATCACCCACATCCAGATCCTCGCTGGGCTGCATTTGTATGCGGCCCGCAATGATGGGACGCCCATGGTGGCCGGCGGGCGCCACGGGACTCTCGGCCGTCTGCTTGGCCAGACCGAGCAGCATTAGACGCTCCCGTTCCAGTTGCGCCATGTCTGCGATTTCCTTGTTCAGGCGTCCAGTGGTCGCCTCAAAGGCAGCCGCTGCCGCTGAACGATGCGCGTCCATGCGGTGTCCACCGCCAGGTGGCGCTCCTCCGCCGCCCGCATGCTGATGCTGTTGCTGCTGTTGTTGTTGTTGCTGCTGCTGCTGCTGCTGTTGCCAGGCGGCGGCAGCGGCATTAGCGGCAGCTGCAGCTTTGTCCGCCGAATTGGACGCTGCAGCTGCAGCGTTCGTCTGCTTCTCGCCATTGTTGCTCAAGTGCAGCGCATAGAGGCTGCCATTGATGAGCAGCACACAGACCAAGGTCTGAGCTAGCGAAAAGAACATTTTCGATTTGTTGCTTTGACGCACTTTATCAATTAAACGGCTTATGATGGCGACTTTCAAGCGGATTGCTCGTGGGTGTGTGAGTGAGAGAAGGACAGATGCCTGCGATCCGATCAGAGGTGCGAGCGAGCACAATAGTATGTTGTATTCACTTGTTTTGCTTTGTTTTGTTTGGTTTTCTAGCGCTTGTAAGTCTTCAATGTCTGCATGCTACACGCTGCTCAACACTGTGTGCTGTTGGCCTTAGGCATTGCACAACACTGACAACGTTCTAGTTAGCGCGCTAAGCTCTCGTTCTCTCTCCACTTCACTCTTTCCACTCACTCTCTCTCTCTCTCTCTTACTATCTCTTCACTGGTGTGTGTACGTGAAGTTGCCTATAGACAAAATCAATAATCAATTGTCTACTTTCAGGCTGAAGTGTCGCTGTTGCTGTATTGTTGTTTGTTGAACTTTGTTGGCCTTTGTTGAGGGAGTTCTGCCTTTAGACCCGTTAGACAGGCAGCTAGACACACGCACACACTAGTTGCTGCACACTATATAGACACAAATATATATAGATTAGCATGCATGTATGTTTTATGAAATCTCTGCGCCGTCGGCACTCTGTTACTATCTCTATCTCTGTTACACACTTCTTCACACTTGCTGGCACGGAAGTCACTTTGCGGCTGCCGTTAGCAGTTAGAATCTTTCTTCACTGACCGCTTGCTGTGTTTATAGCTTCCCGTTAGATTCTTCTGCTGGGTTTGCCAAATTGAGATGCTTTAATGCTTCTTATTTATGACTTGAGATATATGTTGTTATGTATATTCAACGCACGGCACTTGGGTTACGTTCTTTTCTTTTTACTTATAGATTTTTATTTTGTTTTTTTTTTGTAACTGTTTTGCGGTGTTAGTAAAAATGCAAAGAAAACATTTGTGTATAATTTGTATATATTATAGTTATAACAATACTTATTTCTTGTTATATTTTTGTTGTTAATAATATTTGTATATATTTTTTTTATTTTGTTTTTTTTTTTTTTTAAAGGAACTTGTTAGCACTTTTTTGCTTAGATCTCTCAGCTGCGGCACTTTTGTTTTAGTTTTACTTTTAGTTTTGCTTTTGCTATGTATTATTATGCATTTAGATTTGTTTCTCAATTTTCCGAAAATTTTTTTTTGAAGAAATCTCTTTGAGGCTTTTCTTGAATGACTTTGATGTGGAAGTGGCGAAATTAATTAGTAAGCTTTCACTTTAAAAACTCATAAAATATTTTTAATTCACACGAATTTCACTTGATTGCTTGTGGTTGTTGTTGTTATATTTCTTAATATTTTTTTTTTGTTTAAGTTGTTATTATAAATCTTTGAATGTTGTGTGTGTTTTTTTGTGTGTATGTTTTTGTGTGTGGAGTCTTATTTTTGATGTGAAAAGTTTTTCTAGTGTGTCTCTTTTCAGTGTTCCGCACGTTTGAACCGACGAGCAAGGACTCGTCGTATCGTCTCAGCAGGTTTTCCCTGTTTGTCTGCCTTTTGCTTGGCCGTTTGACGCGGTCGCTGCTGCTGCTGCTCTGTTGTCGCTGCCGTCACAAGCTGCGACTGCGACGTCGACGTTAATGCTGCTCTCCTCAAGGCGTTTCGTATTTCAACTTCATGGCCTGCCCCTACATATATTTGTATATGTGTGTGTGTGTGTCGTTTCTAGTCGTTGTCGTCGTGAGAGTTTCGTTGTGCATTCGTTTTGGGCAATGCTGCTCTGCTCGTTGCTCTTCTTGTTGTTGTTATTGTCGCCCGTGCCTCGAATTTCACTTGTCCTGGCTGCTGCGTCTGCCTCTGCTGCTGCTACTGCTACTGCTACTGCTCCTGTCTGTTGCTGCTGCTGCTGCTACTGCTTCCTGTGCGTAACTCAGTCGACGGGCAAACGAGCACGAAACGACATTTGCGTTTGTTCGCTCAATACTGAGCACACCGCACGCTCAACCACTTGTTTTCAAGCCAAAGCTGAAGCTAAAGCAGAAGCTGTAGCCGATTACGAAGCCGAAACACCAAACGAAATAGGAGCCGAAGTCTAAAAACGATGCGACTCGAGGCGACGAAGCGTTGCGTTGCCTTGCTGCGTCATGTGTAGAGTTTTGCCAAGCGAGAGAGATAGAGAGAGAGAGAGAACGTTTGTGAGAGCACCAACGTTTGCGAGCGTAACTAGTATATGCATATTAGGCTCTCTTTCGCAGCTCCGACTACTATTATGCCGGCATCTCCCATATGATTTTTCTTGCTGCTCTCATTGAGAGGGGCAAACGAATTCGTTCGAATTTTCGCACATGACTGCTGCCTAATGGTAATAGGATTTTCCTATTAGCAGCAGCAAGTTGATTGCTTCATCTTACGTTAATCCTATTGTTCCCAGTATACACACGTGTGTGTAAATACGACTAATTGATTCATTTAAATTTATGTAGCGTATAAACCCGTAATAAAGCTTTCTTTACTATATGAATAGTTTGATAAATAATGTAGGCTAACTGAGTTTCAGCTAAAAATCTTAAATCCAGATAGTGCAATGTATAATCTACTAATCTAGTTATACAAGTAGTTACCCCTTTTATTGGGATAAGCCCCTTTTTCGAATCCATTGAGTTCGAATCGCACATTGATGACGCCCACACACAATTTGTTGTTGTGAGTGTTGTAGTAACCACAGCAGTCCCTATATTAAACACTGAGCGCACATGAATTGCAGCCACTATTTGAGAATTCCGAATGAAAACGAATCGCATGCCATGAATGAAGGAGAATTACGGTTATACGTTATACGTTACACTTATACTATATAGTGCAACACTTATACTATGCAAAAGATCATCGTCATCGTCTGCTGCTGTCGCTGCTGCTGCTGCTCAAGTTGTTGTTATTGCTACTGAATCTCTTGCTGCTGTGCATGTCTGTATGTATGTGTGAGTGCCTGTGGAGGCTTGGAGCGGGGAATAGCTTTCGGCTCTCTCTCTCTCGAGCTCTCTCTATTCGCTGTTGTCGTCACGATGTCTGCGGCTTTTACGTTTTACGAGTTAGCCGAACAAATTGTAATAGAGTTTTATGCCAGATGAAGTTCAGCTACACACAGAGAAAAATACTGAAGAATTTTGGCACTTTTTGAAACTGATAACTCACTAAATTAAATTGCAAAGATCTTAAATATAGATCTTAAATATATCTTGCGATAGCTTAATATCAATATGCTTAAATTACGTACATTTTGAACCTGAATAACTCTTTTGTACTAAAAATTTGATAAATAAATAATTCATTTAATGGGCTATAATAAACATATATAAAAAACTAGTCAAAACTATATATGCTAATACACTACTAGCATTTCCATGCTCTTAACCAAATAAAAAGCCGGCTTTAATACACAATTTGTTGCACAAAAGTCTACACAGCGCCTGAAAAGTCTACACACATAGCATGCTTGAGCAGCAAACAGCTGAGTGTACTGAGTGAACTGAGCAGCGTTTCTGTCTCCCATTCCCAGTATTAGTTTGTGTCTTCAGCTCATAAACTGTCCTACCACAAGCCAAATGCAAGGTAGCCAGTCAAGGCAGTCAAGGAGTGGTGGGGGAAGAAGGGAAGGGAGAAGGCAACAACAGATGATTCGGCTTTGAGTCGGCGCAGTAAAACGCAAACCGATGACAGCCACAGCAGCGACTACGTCAACAACAAAAAATTAAAAGAAGAAAAAAAAAAGCAAAACTAGAAAATCGAAGTTACGAGTTTCATTGAGCAAACAGCGCTCCATAGTTGGGGAAAGCGTCAAGTGTACGGCATGTAGACATTACCGACTGACTGGCGACAGCGACAGCAACCACGAGAACGACAACGACAGCGACAACGACGACGACGACTTTTGTGCTCTTTCAATGAGCGACGACGATGACAGCGACGAGCAAGCGCCGCAGCCGCACGATGATGACGCCTACGCAGATTTGTGACGTAAGCACGAGCACGATGAACGGTCACGATGTTCTGCTTGTGTGTGTGTGTGTGTCTGTGCTGCATGCTTCCATTGTCTTTGGCTTTGACACCTTGACTGTCCACTCATTTCAACTTTTGGGCTCGTCGCAAGTACAGCACAAAAAATGGCAAATTTCCATAGAATTGAGATTTGTTTCTTATATTTCCCAAATTTGTCTGCATCTTATGCAGGAAAAATTAGATAGTTTTTTTCTAGCGAGATCTTCTATAAAATCCAAATTAGATATAGTAATTATTAATCAGTATACATATAAGCTGATTTACTTAACGAAAAACACGAGATCACTATAGCTATGCTCATTTCTCCTCGTGTAATAAAGCGAGAAGGGAATTATATATCAACATTTAATTTAATTTAATTATTTATTTAATTTTTAATTTTGCATAATTTTGTTATCTAAGCATCACAATATAGTTGCTCAGAATATTATTTTAAGGGCATACAAATTTGCCAAATATAACTTGATACTGATTTTCATTTTAAATGCATAACTTTCTAGCTTAAAGCATCTGTGTAGCTTAAAATAGAAATTAAAACAAAATAGTACTAAAATAATAATGCGTTAAGTGACTTTTATTAATAATAGAAGTGCCAGAGGAAGTCCGTTGCGACCCGAGAGCGTATAAAATTTAAATAATTGCTTTAGCGCTGATAAGTATGCTACAGTTTTTCTCTCATTTCCCATTGTTTGAGTTGGACAATTTTAGACGGGCAGATATCAAGTTGTTTGTCCATTATAAAACGTGTCTTAACTATTTATGCTCAAGTTGGCACTTGATGGCAACTTTACGGACTTCCGTCACGAGTGCCTTTTGCCATTGAAAAAATGGTCTGGTCTGGGAGTTCTTGGGAAGCAAGAAAGTTGGAAAATTGGGATGACTGTGTGGCAGGGTGTAGCAGGGAAGTTATCCGCTTTTCTCACTTTGCTGTTGCAGCTGTCGTTGACATTGAATTCTGTAGGATGGCAGCTAAAAATAGGCAAACAGCCGAGATATTTTTTTTTTATATATGTATACATATGTATATACATATTATTATTATTCTGTTGCTGTTTCCCGTTTGTCGTGTTCTTGGGTAGCTTGGTGTGTTTTTGCTTTTGCTATTTGACTTCAGCTACAGCCAAACAGGAAATTGCATAAAATGTACGAAGATGTTGCCAAGATGCCAACGAGTCGAGTCGTTGATTAAAAATTGAACAGCAACAAATAAATAAATACTACACTGTACAACATGGTCCAGTTGGAAAATCTGTTTGCCAACGGCAACGCCGCACAAATAAAATCAAACTTCAAGGGTCACTTCCGCTTCAAATAGCAAATCGGGTTGCTATCTACGTCTGCTTCTACCACTTCTACTACTGAGCCTCATTCAGACTCTGAGACACACAAAAAATGTGCCTCGAAATGAAACAGTCGCCTCAACTCAACGCAACGCATCTCAACTCAACAGAACTCGAGTCGAATAATTTTCTTAAATTAGTTTCCGGCAAAAATGTCCTCTCGCTCTCTTCACGCCGCTTGTTTTTGCCGCGCTCAACTGGAAGTATTGACATTTCTGATTTTGCCCAGAGTCCTTCAGGCACAGTCCCATCCAGCCGTCCTACCAGCCACACCTACAAGCAACCCACACCTCCGTCTAAGCTAACTACTTACACTACACCACGCCCTGCTTGGCATTGAAGTGTGCTCGTTTTTCCCCAAAATCATTTGCGATGCTGGCAACGCCGTTTACCACTCAAGCGAGCCTCCCGAATCGTCCCGGAACACCACTGAAACCCGTCGGAGCTTCTGTAGCTCCTGAAGTGGCCATTGAAAGCGGCTTGAAAATTGTCGATAAGGCGCTGAAGGATAAATATCAATGCATTAGTGCGGCAATAATCTGATTGATCAAATTTTTTATCGTCATTTTGTATACACTCATCGACAGAAAATGAATTAATCTAATAAACTTTTTGGGTTAGTAAATTAGCATTTATAACTTTAGACTATAGCAAATACTTTTCTGTATAATATTTGATATTTCTAAGAACTCATTACGTAAATAGGCATCAAATGAATATCAATACGCATACAAGTAATTACGCCCACTTACTTAGACCTAAATGGCATATGTACACTGATAAAAAAAGGAGTTATAATATGTTTTTAAATCAACCTATGCTTTTGGCGAATATCTCAGTAACTAGAAAACGTTCTTACAATGGGAACATGTGTATATTTAGATAATTTAATATATTAAAAATTCCAAGCCACATGTCTTAAGTGAGCAAATTCTATATACTTGAATTGTTAACCAGTTATTTTCTCTCAGTGCATCCCCCGCATCTTTGGAGCCCCCTTTGTAACACCTACGGTTATTGCTACCTTATTTGCAGGTGCTTTGACTTGCCGTTCACTTGAGTTAATTGGAAATTATTGCGATGTTTGTCGAATGTGTTAGAGCCAAACTCATTGTCGTCGTCATGGCTCTGTGACCGGCCCCAAAAATTAATTAAAGTTTATTAATGGAGTGGAAGGAGAGGGTTGAATTTAAATTGAACGAAATGTGCTATTTGATTTTGATTGATCGCAACGTCATCGCTGACATTAGCAGAGGGCATTTTGTGTTGTGTAACCAATTAACATTTTAACCAGCAATTACCTGACAGATTTGTGCAAATCAATTCCAAGATAAACCATCTAGCCAGCCCATAACATTGCGACCCAAGCGATAAAGAAAGCTGGTTACAAAAAAAATTATAGCATAGTTAACTGTGACCACAACAAATGTCATTTTGATTACTCGCACGCGCCGTGAGCTCAGTCTGTTTATTGATTTGCTTCCCGCTTTTGTCCTTTTCTAATATTCCTATTTGTTGATTTACCCATTATGGTAAAAATACCGCCGCCATGGTGGTCTCCCAGCAGCGAAATCTCCAAAACTATTCACATATCAAATACCTTAGTATACCCAGCCTACTCGATTATTCGTTGCAATCGCACATTGGGCCTAAATACACACTTTGTCACATACCCACGTTGGGCGCCGTTGTTTCAACGATTTATTAGGATATTTTTGTTATTTTCCATTTAGTAAATTTTTTCTCACGTTTATTTAGTACTTTAATATAGCAAATAATGTATATAAAAATTATTAAATTAAAAATAACTAGTTTACCTTGGGCGCCAATTATTAGATTTATAAATTTAAACCCGTATATTAATAGATTATTATGTTTTAGCTATTTTAGCTGGTAATATATATAAAAATGCATCAAATAATATTAACTAAAACATAACTAGAACACTATCTTTGCACTGATATTGATTAGTATAACTGCGTTGACCTATATGTACATATTAATATGTGTACAAAAGTGTACGACCAACAATTGTTTAGTATGTCTTACATGGTCGTCATTAGCTGTACGAAGTACTTGACATGCAGTTAATATACATAGAATACTATATGTGTATCTCATAAACTATGACAGCGTCATCGTTAGTTAATGTCGTCATCGTTAGGCTATTTAAATCAAATGTTTGTATGTCTATATGTATATTTTTAAGGTCGTTGAGAAATGGGGAATATATTGGTTTTATTCAGTTACTGGCAAGTTCAAAGCACCAACTACGACTGCTACCACTAAAAAAAATAAAGAAAGAAAGCGGCGAAATAGAGACAGTTCATGGTCATGTGACATATGCCATATAAGCATTCGATTGTGGCCCTAACTGCACTCACCAGCTGATTTATAGCCAGACCCAAAGCCTGAAGCACTTGGCACTCAAAAAACTTTGCCTTCACATTGAATTTTTCGTTTTTATACCCTCTAAAGGGTATATTGGGTTTTTGAAAACTATGTAACAGGCAGAAGAAGGCGTTATGCTAGGAACTTTTTTGGAATTTGACTTTTTTTCAAAATTTTGCCAATTTTTCCATACCTACCCCTTGACCTTTTTTTTTTTAATTTTATCTCTAAAAACTATTCTTATCGAATGAAAATTTTGTGAGGGTACGAAAATATATAATTTATGGAGTCGGATCTTAAGATTTCACCAATTTTTATGCATATAATTAGAAAGTGAGGGTATTTCACGGTTCTCGACTGAATTTGTTTCTTGATTTTGATTTTGGGGCAGAACAAGAGTTTGCTGTGCGCGTAACAGTTGACATTGAAAATAGTATTAAAATATATACCATACCATACTGTAGTATATATGGAGAACCGTTTATTTTTAGCTGGTGCGTTGAAGTGGGAAATCCTCAATGGCGTACGACGCACCAAAATAACAATTAAATGAAGCTGGGAGTAAAAAACTTACCGAAAAGTCTTATGAATTATTTATAAATAAGTACAATAGACTCGAGTTTTTGTTTATATATATAGCATGACGCTCATAAACGTATTTGTAGCTTTGTTTAACTGCTTAACTCTTATAATAGATTAAAAATAGTATTAGATTAGTGAAGTTATTGCATTGCGCTGTATTATAAAAAAAGTATACTAAAACGCTAAGCTTAATAGTTTAAATTTGGTTTAAAATTGTTTACCCATTTTAAAAGCCAAAAATATTAAATTTATTTGAAGTAAAACGCAGTTGCGAAACTAGAAAGTGAATGAGGTTAACGGGGTTTAAGTTTGCAGCCTGTAATCAAGTTCAAGGCACACATTAAAAATGCCAAAATGTTGCTAACCCTCTGAGAAGTGTGTGTGTGTCTATGTGTGTGTGTGTGCTGCTGAGTGTCTCTGCAGTTGGCGCTTAATCGAATCACAGCTGCTGCAACTGCTGCTGCTACAAGGACAATGCTGAGGCTGCGCTTTATGCAAATCCTGTGGTCATTGTGGCGCAGTGTTTGTTTTAAGTAATGCAAAGTGAGTGAGGCATACAAATGCGAAAACGAGAAGCCTCAACTCGCTGTCTTTCTTTCTCCCGCTCTACTGCTCTCTCCCTCTCTCTCTTTCTAACACAGTCTGCCTGCAGTTGTTTGCGTTCGCTTTTGTCTGGCACTTAAGCACGATGAGCAATGGAATTGTAACTGTTACATTTCATTATTGTTCATTATTATAACAGTTACTTCTTGTTGTCGTTGTTGTTGTTGTGCTTTTTTGTTTGCTTTTTGGCCGAGCAACGATGACGTTGATGAGTTTTATATTCATTTCTAGCTGCCAGTTTGTTTGTTTATTTGTTTGCCCGCTTGATTTGCTGTTGATGACGTTCATCATACTCTCAAACTTTTCTTTCTTTCTTCTTGTGGAGAGGGAGCTTAAAAAGTTTTTTCTTAACTTATTTTTTTATATATCTATATGGTTGTCATGCCGTCGACAGCAACTTTTCTTTTTGTTGTGTCATAATCTTGTTTTTTGTTTTTTTTTTTACGTTTTGTCGAGCACTAAAAGAGCCTACAAAAGCTCTGCGTGAAACTAGGCTCAATGCCGTGGGTGTTGAAAACTTTTCGCTTGCTTTTAAGTTATTTTGCGAGCGTTTAACAACTTTTGCAATAGTCCAGCGTCTAGTCATTTACTCATCAAGCCTATGATGTCACGCTACTTGGCATTAACTATAAACTCACCGGACACGGGACTAAAAACAAATTAGCATATTACAGTGACACACGCCTACAATGGACACTGACAACGACATAGACAGCGACAACTTCATAAATTACGCCCACGACGACGACGACGACGTCGACGAAGACCCTTTGCCATTCAAATCAATGGGCAAAAACTAAAGCAATTACTGCAACAACTACATAAATGCTAAACAACGACAACGACAACACAAGCAATGACAACAACAGCAACAGCAACAACAACAATGATCGAGCAAACAACCGACAACATAATTCAATTTGAGCAAAGAGCTGTCACCCCAAAAAGTAGGCAACGCTTTTTGTTATGCTCTTTCTAAAGGTAAACTTGTCATTGAGTTTGTAACGTTTATAAAGGTTTAAAGGCTTGTCAGACCGCATATATATTCTTGATCAGCTAAAGCAGCTGTGTTAAGCAAAATAGTTTGTTAGGCTTGCTTATTTACCGAAATCGGCTCACTATATCATATATTTCTAATAGAAACGATGGCAGCGTAATGTCTACGGAACTCTGTAAGTGTATCAAAGCTTTGGTCTTTCTTTTTCGCTTTACCATTTTTTTATTTTTTTGCAACTAATCACATAGATCATTATAAGTAAATGTTTGAGTGCTACGTGGGCGTGGGCTTGCCAATGTCCATATCCGTATTCGAGTTCGTGTTGGGCGTTGTTTGAGTTTTCAAAGAGCATCGATGGACAAAACCCCACAGAAAACGATAACTTAATAATGTACGAGTGAGTGCAGACAGACGACAAGTCAAGGCATTCAAGTATCCGAAACTTGGACCTACATCACCTGTATATAATTTAATTTGCTATTTATGTATATAAAAACATATGGCAGCATATTTTCAAATAGCCACAAAATGAATATAAATCGTTAAGAAAATTGTTTATTTCAGCAGAAATTTTGTAGATGCATACAGAATGGGACGGTAACAGGAGAGCAGAGTGACGCAAAAGATCTGAAAGCAGTTGTTGTGTAGAGAGACTTCTCGATCTGCAATATGTTATTTGGTTAAATCTTTTAAGCAAAAAACTTTGAAATAATTCTATTTAAATTAATTTAATAAAATGGAATTGGTTGCTTGAATTTAACAAGAATTTATTTAAAAAAATAAAATACATTTAAAAAAAAAACATTTAAGCCTTAAATGACTGTTAGCAAATGATTTAAATCAAATAACTCAGCACATATTTTGTGATTTCAAGCTAAACTCACATTGGCATTTGCTTAACTCATGGAAGAGTTTTTGGCACACAAATTTATTAAATATTTATGTACGAGTGTGTTGTGTGGTATATTATGTGTATTTGTGCGTGTGTGGCTTATTGCCTGACTGTTGACATTGTCCTGACGGTATATTTATCGCATTTATTTACTTAACTTCTCAGACGCTTCAATTGTCCCATTCTTTGCCATTCTGGTTTGCAATCTAATCCATTGCTCAATTTTCTGGTCAAATATTTGCAGAGCTTCGGATACGTAACACTTGCCTAAAAATAGCAACAACAGTAGCAGCAGCACAGCAGCACAACAGTCAAATAATTTATTTATAGACATTTTACATTTGGCAACTTGTTTGTTTTTAAACACAAAATCTAAGTATAAGCCCGCTATCAGTGTTTTTGGCTAATTGACAAGTTGAAGCTCGACTGACAGGCGATTTAATTAAAGCAAACTATGTGCTCGAGTGCTTTCGACATTGTTCTAATCCCGTTCATTATAATTGGCCATGTTTATCACATACACAACCGACACACACACACACAAACTGCAGCAAAGCTTGGCCAAAATTTGCAGAGCTACACAGCAGGACACTGGGCACAAAGCTGTTAAATACGAGTCGCTTAACAGCAACTAATTGACAAAGCCTGTATGGCAATGTGTGTGTATGTGTGTTTGTGTGGCTTTCTTTGAGCCACTAACAAAGAGCTACGTATGCTTAACGCTTAAATTATCTGTAAATTAACTAATTCAGCTCCAAAAGCCACACTAAAGACCAAATTCTGCCCTACTAATTGTCTCTTTCTCTTTCGCCTCTCTCATCTTAAGTGCGCATCTTAACCACCTCTCTTGTCTATGTGCCAGTTTCAGCTTCTAACATTATTATTAATTACAAGCAAACCACAAACACACACAAGCAAACACCAGCAGAGTTCACACCAGAGGAGAGAGAGAGAGATATTAGTTACAGCAGATCGTGCACCTTTTCAGCTGTTAACAGCTCTAAAATATGTTATGTTCCTCTGCTGCGTTCACTGTTAAGTATGCTCTCTTTATAGCTGCTAATAATCTGCTAACAGCTCTAAAATATGTTATGTTCCTCCGCTGCGTTCACTGTTAAGTATGCTCTCTTAACAGTTAACGCAGCAGAGTAACATAACATATTTTAGAACGGTTGTTAACAGACTGTTAGCAACTGAAAAGGTTTAAGGTGTTTTAGCGCTGTAAAAGGAGGTGGTGTAGGTGTGTGTGTTGGTCAACCGCTAAGTGTGTGCCGAAATGTTTTCAAAGTTTTATGGCGGTTTGTCATAATTTTTGCAAACACGTTTCGGCCATAAAACCGGCTAACATAGACCAGGCACAATAATGTGCGTTGCCCAAAAAAAAAAAAAAAACAAAAAGCTTTTATGTATTTTTGTGCAGATAGCCAAGTAGATGATTCATTGATATTAATGTGGTGAAATGTAAATTATACTATTTATTATAATTACTATTATAGTTTAGCTTGTAAATAGATATAAACATTTGGTCTGTGTAGTTAGAAAGGTTAAAGCCAATATTTTAAATGAAATTTAATTTTAGCTCGTTAATAAATATATATAGAATTTTTCTAGCACATATTTCGCTTTCCCAGTTAGCATAATCGCCGCTCCCACATGTTTCATAAGCTACGAATGCAACTTGAGGCAACATCTGCTGCTCTGTCAGGTTAAATAACATTATGTTATTGCCATACCTAAAAATCTATCTCAAGTAAACAAATGCAGCTGCTTGATTACCGAAGTTAGCATAATCACACAGCTACTATATAAGTTCAGATGTAACTTGGAGGCACCACCTGTAGACCAGCTATAACATTTGTCAGATATAGATAATCTGTGTAACTGATTACTGGTACATAGCATATTCTGGTAACCCAAAGTTACTTCAGTTGTCTAATCGCAAGCGCTGTCAACTGCAGCATTGCAATTTTTTTTTTTTGTGGTATTACGAATGTCTGTAATCGGCAGATTGGGGTTGGGATTGGCAAAAAAGGGGGCGTGGTTATCGCTTTGGCAATTTAAATATTATTTACGGCCAAAATGGTGGACACAAATAGCGCGCATAAATATATAATGAGCAGAGAAATGTGCTTTAAATGAAATTTATTTTATTTATCAACTACATCATAAATAAGCCAACACCCGCGCCATGTGGCGACGACGACGACGACGTCTGGCTTTTCATAAAATATATATGTATGTATATGTATATATATTCTATATCTACATGTATAAAATAATGCTTTTGGCAAACTCGACAAATTTCCATTTGTAATACAAAACGTTTCGGGGGCGTTTATGCCAGTCAATGGAAGAAAAAAACTGAAAAAAACTGAAGAAAACTTCAATAAGTGCATGTGAATAGAAAGTCACAGACAGTCAGACAGTCAAGACAGTCGGAAAGTCAGATAGTCAGTGAATCGGTGCATACGAGGCGTATGTGTAATATTTCTTTAGGCCACAAGCCGCGACCTTTTGTGTGTTGCGAGTTTTGAGTGCAATAACTGCAAATTCAATTGATTGAAAAGCAATTTGTTCGCTTTTCCAGCGACAGTGGGCAAAATTGCACCCGCCCTCTGAACATCCACAAGACATATGTGGGCATGTGGGCGGCAGCAGCCACGCCCACGCCACAATACGCTGGGCGCACTAAACCATAAATTATGATGACAATAAAAGCGCATATCTAACTATTGTGAATTGCTTTGCACACACACACAGACACACACACAAACATATACAATTGCAATTGCAAACTGGCCTTTTGTAATAGCTTGCCACCCCGCTGTGTGGCACGCCTGTCCCGTTACCCGTCGCCCGTTTCCCGTTACCGCCCGCTGCTGTCATGCTGACATTTTATGCAACATTCGATGGCAAGGGTTCGCACACATTATATAGCTTTTATTGACAGTCGCATGTGGCCAAAGTCTAGAGTCTAAAGTTTAGAGGTGCATAAGCCACGATTCTACCGTATTCAAAACGATATCGGGCCACAATTGTAATCGCCTGTTATGTCAGCCGTGTAGCAAAAGTCTTTAAACCAGTCAGTCTGCTTAATTTAACATTTAAAACTGTGTTTTACAGTTTGGACTAGTGTTATAATTGAATAAAAATTTTTCTTAAAGCATAAATATATTTTCAAATACTAACAATTGAAAATTGAATTTAAAATGCGAAATAAATAAAATTTAATCAGTTTCACAAAGGCATTTTACATTCACAGCTAATGAATACACCATAATTATCTTCCATATTGAATAAATTTCATTGACCAATCACGTGACAGCTCAAATCTTCTGAGAGCGAGATCTCACTTTAGCGCTCTCACTCTCTGGATACCTTGATTTCAACTCATAAGCTAGAGTGAGACAACTACTTCAGCAGTTTAATTTGTATTACATAACTGTAAATGCTTCTCTTCGCAGTTAAATGTTAACAGCATAGTGATGACACTGTTATTACCATGCTTATGTTATTGACATTGTTTTGTAATTAACTGACAATGCTTAACCAAAAACAAAAGTAATTTTATCTTTTGCCAAATAGCGCCGAAAACTTTAATCAGTTAACGTGAATAGAGAAAATATGATGCTTACGTCTGTGTTTATGACGCACAATGCTCACAATCATGGCCAATAAACACAGTTGACTAAACATGCCAATACAAATTACGTTCAAAATCCCAAATACGCAATTCAAATTTGGAAATGCGCGAATCAAATGATGCGGCATCTGATATTCAACGATTTTCCCACGCACTGCAATTAATGTTGGCCAATCTGAAAAATCTGAGACATTCTCATGCGCTTAACTGGGCGCTCATTGTGAAGGCCAAACACGTGCTGAAAAAACTTTGAAAACTAGTTAAACTAGGCGTACCGATAGCCGCAGACCCGGTAGTTATTGTGCAATATATGAAACACACTTAATAAAATCGGCGTTTCATCTAAATTCCAAAATTATATAGTTATAAAACTGTTAAGAAATTTTGCCTATATCTAGTAAATATTGGATAATGTATGAAATAACTTAAGCACTTCAATTTAAAGTTGCTTATAATAGACGTAAGTCTAAAAGAAAGTTAAATTGCTTATTATTTTTTTGCAACTACAGGGTCTGAAAAAAAAGAAAGCACAACAGAATACTCTACGAACTTGTATTATTATTCCAAAGACAACAAGGATGTTAAAAGAATGAAACTAAAAATAGTTTTGCCAGTCTAGTAATATTTTTGCCAACATAAATTTCACACTCGCATAAATTCCATTAAGCAAAATCAGCGACGTGCGACGCCCAGCAGCAGCAGCAGTAGCAGCGGCAGCGGCAGCTCTGCTTACAACTTCTACACACAGAGCATGAGTGAGAGGGGCAGAGAAAGAGGGTGGGGATGGGAATGGGTGAGAAAAGCGGGAAAAGCGTTTGCCTTGACAGGACATCGCGCCCACGCGCGCGCTCTCATAAAATTTCCAGTTTTGAAAGTGGAGACGCTGCGTCAACTGTTTCTGCTGCTTGTGCCTCTGTTGCTACTGCTGCTACTGCTGTCATAAAATGAAACTTAATGGCACACACACAGATCAAGATAGACTAGCATAGTATGTGTTGGGTCGTAGTATTTTACAATAAATATGTATGTGTTCGGGATATGAAAGCAAAATAGACAAAGCGCAAAACGCAAAACGCAGAACGCAAAACACAAAACGCCCACGCGTGCAATCAGCTTCTGCTGCTGCCAAGTACAAAAAAGCCAAAAGAAAACTAACAAAAAACTACAAACGATATGAACTGACATATACTAGATAGACACACCAACACTGAGCCCTTTTGTCTGTGTGTGTGTTTGGCGTTCTCAATGAATGATTTTTGAAGCAGTCACAAGCCAGCAATGAGTATGGCATGACCAACACCATAGTCTAGTTTGTGGTCATTGTCGCGTAGGCGTTTGCCGCCAAAAATGCTGGCGGCATTTGCTTTTTGCTGTTATTTTTGCATTGGCTTTTGCCTTTGTTGCCCCATTCTGAACTCATTGGCTCGCATTGTTCCATTGAGAGAGAGAGACTCGATTGCGGCAAGTTTGCAATTTTATTACTGCTGCCGCACACACATTTGCATTGCTACAAGCGCTTGTTTGCCACAATTTGTAAGGGGATGGATGCAGTATGGAAGGGGTGTGGGCGTGGGCGTGAGTGGCAGCAGAGCAACATGGGGCACGTCGTCTACAAAAACCATGATGTCAGCTTATTATTGCTGCCTCCATTCCAATTCGATAGCATTCGATTTGCTTCGATCAGCCAATGGCAATTTTGCCATAGCTCTTTTTGCCAGTCCTGCATTATGTGCGTGGGAAATATTGACGCACAATTATCCACTAGTCTGCCATAAATAATATTTACTAGCATATAAATAACTTCATATTTTTGAAAAACCCAAAATGCAAACATATACTTGGAATTTAGCAAATAGGCTAAATTAAAAGAGCTTATAAAACATTGCATATAAAATGCTAATTAATATGTTAATGTTTAACCAGAAAAGTATATTTGTATATAGTAAATATTGCATTTAAAGCTGCTTTCAACTAATGACATTACAGGCCTAATCAAAGTTTACAGAGAATTATACGGTATAAGCTAGTAAAAACAGTTTTTTAGCTAAAGAAATTGCTGCATTCAATAAAAACAGTTTCTAAAATTATTTACAATTTTTTTTTAAATGAACTTTTGTATGTTCAAATGCTACTCGAGTGGTTTGTAGCTGCTGCAATACAATTTCTAAATAAAAAGCTGAAAAAAAAAGTTAGCAGCTTTGACTACAACAGTTAGTTCGATTTGAAGTTAGCTGTTAGTTGCTAATTGCTTGTAAGCTAAAAAAAGATACTCCAAAACTCAAAGAGCGCCTCAAGGTATGCAACACATTTTTTTAGCACATTTATCGTGTGCAAGCTTTTTTGCTGACTGTACTCAAAAATGTTGCTGTGCGCTTGTTTTGGACAGCAGCCAAAAGCCAGCGTGGCAAGTGTGTAAGTGTGTCGCCATTGTCAACGAACGTCTTTGCCATTTGGCCCACACACTTGCACACACACACACACACAGAGATATGCAGACGTGGCTTGACTTCCGTTTGTGCGCGCGGAAGTCGTCGCCATCTTGCATTGGTCATTCAGCGCCCACTCGCACCAAGAAACCAACACACACATACAGCATCGAGGCAGAAATTATGGCAGCATTTGCCACAAATCGTGCGTGTAAAGTGATGTCATTGCTACCGACCGCATGCGTCAGCGTTTTTGCCCATTACGTGTGTGATGCAATAGTTGTGCATCTTAACACTACAATTGTATCTGTATCTGTAGCTGCAACTGTAACTGTATCTGTATCTGTATCTCGAACTGCATCGATTTGTACGCACACGTACATATATGCAAATTTGTTGCCTTATTTTTAGTATCTTCTGCTGCTATTTCGGTAGCTGCAAGCTGTGTAGATTTGTTTGGCTGCATTTCAGCAGCTTACAAACTGATGTCATCACACAACATGTTAATATTTGACAATTTAGCGGCAGCTTAGCAAATCATTTTACCAAACGTTTCCCTCTGCATATTTCATATGCCAAAAATAAAAGAAGAAAGCATAAAAGCCGCTGCTGGAGCAGCACAGCTGTGCTACAGGTGAGGCGCAGTTGAGTTGGAGAGTCTGTGGCTCTGAGAGTCTGAGCGAGCGGCGAGAGGGCAACAACCGCCGCTTGCTGTTTTCATTTCATAAAATTGAGCACTTTATGCGACTTGTCATGAATATTTCAAGTACTCAAAACGGCGACGTCTTCTTATTTCTTGCTTTATATCGCTTTTCGTTACTTTTAAGCACTTGCATTTCAGTTGTTCACGACTTTACTAAATACCCTTTACGTTTAAGGTTATACATAAGCCTACAAAAGCTGACATACTATTTAGGAAATTCATATAATTTTGTTTATATTCCCTGCTTAACAAATTTTTTTTAATGAACACTTTTATTTTTTTTAAAGCGTATTATAATGTCGGTTTTCTTCATAATTTTTTTGTATTCAATATTTTTTTTCTTTATGTTTTGTGGCATTTTTATGCTGCTGCTCAGTCAACAACATGTTGTGGCTTATTCGCCTTAGACTTGTTATTGTATTGCTGTTATATTTACCGTTAGCCTAGTTATTTATATTGCCATTGAAAACATTTTACATAATTAATACAAACAGTTACATTTCTCAAGATTTTCGCTCAATTGAAGCCACAAAAAAGTTTTTCTTTAAGCAAAAGAAATGAAAATAAAGATTTTTGTAAACAATTATTTTGCTAAGAATATTTTCTCAAAATTTATTTAATGGCAAAGCTAACTCAAGTGTTACTGTCCCTTAAAATATTTAATCAGAATGTAATCAATTTGCTGAGTGGTCCATTTGTGATTGCATATATGTATAGCGTATACGTATTATTATTTTAGTTGAATTAAAAAACTGTATATGATATTTATTTAAAATAAATTTATACGCTTTTAATTGTGTGTAATTTTTATTTTTCTTACTGACTGACAAAGCAAGCTATTTTACCTATCAAAATAATAAAAATCATCAACATCGCCACAACGGAAGAGCGTGAAAACAATAAACTGAACAATTTCAGTCTATATTATATTATATATTGAAATAGTATGGATAGTGAAAACGAAACCGTCACCAACAGTGAAACAGAAACCGTCACCAGCAGTGAATTGGGACACAAATTGAACACTTGGTCAGAGTTTATGTACATTAAGCGTGTATCGCTCGTTGACAAGTTACGCCCCAAGACTGACGACGGGCAGCCCGAAAAGAGCACAGCCGATCAACCAGTTCGACTGCAAATGCAACCCAAAGATCTGCAAACGATTGCCCAGAGTTTACTCAAGGGTGAGGGGCTGGACACAATTGTTTTGGTAAAGAATCGCAGTTTTGCCTGCAACGGACTCATTTTAAGCACATATTCCAAATACTTTATGAATCAACGGGGACAAAGTGAAATTGATTTACGTCATTTGCCATTGACAGTGCGAATCTTTGATTACATATACAAATGGATGCTAAAATTAGTTAAAAACATAGAACTAGAGAATCTGATGTTGATTATAAGAGCCGCTTATAAGCTTGAGATTCCTGCACTGCTGCAATCATGTTTCACTCTACTCGATGGGGAGCGATTCAGGGAGATAGCAGCCTTTGATATTATTTATCGAATGCGTGAGTTTGAGGATCTTAGCCATATCAATGAGGCCTTGTCAGCACGTATCTCTACTAGTGCTCTTCTCATTTTCTGCAGCGAACAGTTTCTGGACTTGAGCATTATACAGTTATGTCAGCTTTTAAAGTCCAGTTTTCTGGCCGTTAACTCCGAAGTTGAGGTGGGTGTGGGTACTTTATACTCTAATAGATTCAAATTCCCTGTTTTTTTAACTCCTTTGTTAAGGTTTTGTATGCTGCTCTGCACTGGCTAATCCAGGATTGGCCAGAGCGTAGAAGTCATGTGCTGGAAGTGCTAAAGTGCATACGTTTTGCATATCTACCGCCCATATTACTCTGCCATCTGAATGAAACAGAACTGGAAAACTTTGGACCCTTTGTATGTGTGCTGAAAGAGTTTCAAAATTTCCAGGAGTTCCGACAGCTGATTGAAGATGGCATCTTCTACAGCACCTTAGTCATCACTCAAACTGATGATAATAGTGTATCGGAACAGTCCACTTATAACTGCCAAAATATATTGATACCGCGTCGTTGGATGAAGGACTCACGTTGCGAGTATCATTGTCCAGTTACCCAACATTGTCCCAATATGCGTAATGTAACCTATGATAATTTCGCTGCATATGCGAAAATACTCAAAGGCAGTAATTTAAATTATGAAAGCTTTTTTATCTTTCCTGTGGATGGTGAGCTCTCGATCAAAACAGACAAAATTAATATCAGTACGAAAGAAGCGAAGCAAGAAGCTGAAAATCTGACAACTATTGAAGCTCGTGAATGTGTGGAGCCAAATAACTGTAACTCGATCATAACGGAAACTGGTTTTACGAATTTCAAGCCCTCAAAACTTTGGGACAAATGGGAGAACATTTTTTTTAATTAAGATTGTAAATTTTATACAATTTATTATATAACATAAATTTAGAAGCGGAATTGTGTTTGCAACGCCTTTTAGAAATTGTATACGGTATCTATTTATTTTAAGATCTAAAATTCCGCGTGCGGCTGCTTTGAAGCATGAACACTGCTTGACTTAACACAGCACAACATAACACCGACGCCAACATCAACACCAACACCGCATAGCATACATTTCACAGTTCACATTGCCTAAGTAACTTTTGTACTCGTTTATCAAAAAAAAAACGTAAAGAAAACAGCAAAGGTAAACGCTTTAAATTTTCCATTAGGCTGAACAGCATTTTCAGCACACGTGGGTGTGTTTTTCTTTTTTCCTGTGTTGGCACATCATACATATTGGCAACTGGTGGCGTATGCGCAATATTTTAGGTAAATAACATGCGTTGAGTTTTGGCGCCTAAGTGCGGGCCTGCTAGCATGCATAAAAACATAAAAAACAAATGTATTCAGCACTTTGTTTATTGGCCAAAAAAGAAAAATAGGAAAAGGTTGACACCAGGCCATTGCTAGTTAACTGGCTAACTTGGTACCACATGGCGTATGCGTAATATCCCACACTTGTCAAACTCAATTAACAAGACAGCAATCAATACAGAAACTTGTGAAACTTTCTGCAGCTAAAAGTTGATATCATTGTTAGAGTTTTAATTGACTGTTAGACATAAGGCAAAAAAAAAAGTCAAACTGAATCCAAAAGTCAACCAAAAGACAGTGCTTAAAGCTTAAAGCTTAATCAAAGCTAAGTAAACGTTGGAAATAAACACCGAGCAGAGCTCAAGTCTAGTTGCGGATTTGAAAATCTCTTTTGATAACGTTTCAGCGATAAATGAAAGCAAAAATTAATGGCCAGAAGATTTGCCAGAGCACAGCGACTGCACTCTGCACATAACCTTTTTTTTATGTGTCTTTATTTAAGACCGATTTTATGTGCGCATCGCCTAAAAGTATGCTACGCTAACCATCACATTTTCTTCTCTTTTCTGCTATTTTTTCTCTTTTTTTCAGCGCTTTTCCCAGCGTGCTATCCTTCATGTCGAGACCTTTATTTCCACATTTCGCTGCACACTTTTCGGAGTGCTAAACGCGTCTGTGCACTAATTAAATTTGCGTACGCCTAGCCTGGATGATATGCTGCTTTACATGCACATGCGAGGGTTGCTTAGCAAGTAATCATCATTTAATAATAAAAAATGCTTACCAATTAATGCCATTAATTTAGTTTGGAGAGCATTAGAATTGTAACGTATTTTTTGACAACAAATACTAAGGCGATGGTTGTGCATTAAGCTTTTAAAAAAAAATGTTATCGATAAGTTCGATTAATTTAATTTAAACTGCAGTTTGGCTGTTTTTCGATACAAATTTTTATGTATAATTAAACAAAATTATAAAGATCAATGTATTTAACAAAAAACTGTCATAAAATTTCATAGCACTGCTAAGCAAATTAATCGAATTTATCGATAAACTTAAGCTCTTCGTTAAACTTGTTATTTATCACTAAATCGCTTATTTGCCGGATAACTTATTAGACCACCTACGCCCGAAAAATGTCAGCGCTTGACATAAGAGGGTGTAGCATACTTTTTGGCGGCACTGTATGGCCATAAATCAACGATACTGCCGCCAGCCGCTGTTAAATCAAAGCACAAAACCAAACTGACATGCATTACATATTTATATATCAGTGCTCCGGTTAGCAAGTCAACTGCACACGCCACACTCACACACAAGGACGCTCACACACACACACACACACACATACACATATCAAAAGATTGCTGGCCTCGAAGATGTATGGGGAAACATTTAGAAATCTTGTATATCGCACGACTGCTTTATTATTGCAACTTTTTTATGAGTTTTAATGCGGCTTTAAAATGTCATAAATGTTAAAACAAATATGTTGATAAATGCTAAAAAGGTACAAAGTATATGCATGTATGAGAAAGGTGAGCAGCGACACACAATGGCAAAATGGATTAACAGCAACGCCCTCCATCAATGAAGTGGGCGTGCCACGTGGCATTTCCTCTTAGCCTGAAAGCCCTAACCGACACGCATTGATGCACATCATCAATTTTTAACGAGCTACTTTTACGTGACCCCAGCACAAGACCCCCCTTAAAGCGCACCCGTGACGTCATCGGCTGCCTATCTATCATATGTACATATATTAGATCTCATATAATAATATATCCATGCATGCGCTGAGGTTTAACACCCATAACATTCGAGTGCCATTTGCAAAAATACATCAAAGAACGCGTTCCAAGTGTGTGTGTGTGCATAAGAGAGCGAGAGAGAGAGAGAGGAGATACTAATATTCTAATATTATAGCAAAATGGCTGATTGTAAAGAAATTATCACTAATAGCTGGCAAAGCTTTAAACTCTTATACTATTTAGTACGTATACGGTAAACGCTTGCGCCAGAGCGAGATCACACTAGCTACCGCGACATGTGCTCATAAGACAAAGCGAGACAGCGCGATGATCATAAGTGAAACGGGACTTTAAGCTCGTGATGGCAATTTTAGCAGCGTGCTCATGTTAAAATTAACAGAGTAGTTAAGCTATGGCTGATGCGCTGTTAAACTTTTAATAACATTTGACAATGTTAGCAGAGTATTCATTTTAATGTTAACAGAGAAACAAAGTTGTGGCTGCTGCGATGTTAAACTTTTAATTGCATATACAAAACTTATTTAATTATTTATTTGTATTCATAGCTAGAAATATTTATGGTTCTCTTTAAACTTGATATTTGCTGCAGTTTAACCATAAATACTTCTATAGAACAATGGCTGGGCTTTGTAGGTGAAACAGCTGTAAATGTTGCAGTTGTTGGCTAAACGGCTTTATAAACATAAATTTTAATGCAACGCCAAGAGCCGTGGCATGTTGCCTTGTTGCACGGTTGCTTGGCTGTTCTTGGTTGCTCGGTCGCTGGCCGCATTGTTGTTTTTTTACCTTGCCGTCGCATATGTAAATGACTTGTAAATGTGTTGGAAAGAGCAAGAGCACAACATCAACGGCAGCTGAGTTAACCGTGGCAACTAAGGTAAATATCCCTAGCTATTAGAGGCAGCCATTTCAACGGTTCACTCTAAACCCACACACAAACACACACACACACAGAGAGAAAGGTGAAAAGTTACATTTTCTGGCAGGCACTGTAGAAACTTTTCAACTTCAGAGATCACAAAAACTCAAGTTTTAAGTTTGCTTTCCATTTTTTTGCCCTGCTCTGTTCTTTTCTTTGTGTTAATTTTGAAAGCTAACCTTTTGGCCAGCTCTTTAGATTAGCAACTGGCTGAAAGTGCGTCAAATGCGTTAATTAAGTGACAGACCCATGCGGCGTATGCTTAACGCGTGTGTAGGTGCATTTGCAGAGTCCTTCACAGCTCCTTTATCATAAATAAAAGATGTGTAAAGCAAATGAAAGAGACAGCAAATGGAAATGCAAAAGAAAATGAAAATGAAAATTAATATGAAAACTGGGCGGCTTTGTGTAGTAAACTTTTCCAATTTTCGCATTACAATAGCCACACAAAGAGCAAAAATACAGATATACAAAAATATATATGTATTATATGTTTTTTTTTTTTTTAGCATGGGCACAAATTCATTTGAAACGACGCAGTTTTGTCGAGTATCTTGTGCAGCAAATTGAAAATTTCTTCTCTTTTTTTTATACATAAGTTTGTGTGTAGCTGCTTAAGTCCTAAAGTCCTGTATATACATATATTGTGTCAACCATGCATAAAGCATATCCAATAAATTTTCATTTGTGTAACCAACACAAGCCCAAAGAGGAGGCACGCAACCTGAGGAGGCAGGCCAAAGGAAAGCAAGTTGATTGAATTGACACATCCTTCGGAGGAAAAATTTCCTCCTTCCACGACACTTTGTACGTCCCCGTCAATTCAAGAAAATATAATGTACGAAAAAAAGGAAAACTACTCACATATACGGCGGCTTCGGCGGCGTCTCTTCGTTTTCTTGCCATACTCACAACACACACACACATCCATCCGCTCACCTTTCATATTTATGCTTGTTATGGGCAACCTGCAAAATTGAATGAAAATATGTTATAATCGAGCTGCACAACTTTTATATGCCCAGTGAATTTATTATTCTTATTAAAATATAATACAGTAATATACTGTAGCAGGCCTATAGAAATACCGCTGTTATTCTGCTAACATTGCCATCACTACATTGTTTAACAGTGCTTTCACAGAGCTATGTTAAAAAGCTAGGCCAAGTAGTTGTCTCGCTCTACCACAAGAGATGAGAAAGCAAACGATTATAAAGCAAACTTTCTGTGTTTTAATAAAATATAGAAAAAATTTAAGAAACGTGTTATAATGAAATTTTATGTAGCCAGCTTAAGTAGTCTCTAGGCTTTAGGTACTCACAGAAATATTACCTATCGTCAAAAACTACCAAACTGAGCTACGAAAAAATAAACTGTTGATAAAGCAAACGCAAAAAAAAAATGGCAATATAAAAAAATTATAATTCACTTTAACTGCGCATTTGTGAAGTTTCTTCTTTTTTTTTTTTTGCATTTATTTGTTAATAATTTCATTTATGCGCAAAAGCGGCGCAAACTTAAAAATGCGTAAAAGGCGTCCAAATTTTATTACACGCTGACATTTAAAAAACAGCCGCCGGTTCTCGCCCCTAAAAAGCAGACAACAGTTTGTTTTTTCGCCATTTTTTATTATTATTTTTCTTTGGCGTTGCCTTTGCCTTTCATATTTTGTTTCCCCTTGCCAAGTTGCCCCAAAGCGTTGACTTTGCTGAATGCTACCCAAAAAAAAATAAAAATAAAATTAAGCAGTTGACTATGTATTTTGAAGGCTTAGTTTGGTAGAGTGGAATAAAAAAGAAGAGAAATAACCTGTTGCTCTTTTGTGGTTCAATTGCAATCCCCAAAGCGAACAACAGCGAACGCTGCTGCTGCCACCAACAGCAAATTTGTTGCAAGACCAAGTCTTTCCCGGTATTTCTCTGGGGTGCCCTTCACTCAATTGCCTCACGTTTTTTTTTAATTTTTTTTTTTTTCGGTAGGGGTACACTTTCTTGTTGCCCATTAATTTTATCAAAGTGTCGCGGTCATATCAAATGGTTTTCAGCATGCGAGGCGACATCAACGTCACGGAACTCTGTGCCACACACACAGCAACGTGAAAGGTCAACGTTGAGTATGAGCTGTCTGCACTTTAAAGAAAACCTCTGCATGGTTTTGCCACCAGCAAAGCTGCTGTGGCACGTGGGCGCACACAGCCACACACTACAGGGGGGGAAGTGAGAAAAACAGAATTTGGTCTTGAGACTCTCTTTCTCTCTGTTTTTCGTTGTTGCAACTAAGCTGCCACTTGCCAGCTAATGCACTTAAAGTAAGGATAAACATGTGCACTGCTTGCCACACCAACGAAGCTTGCCACACACGTTGTCACACTCACTTACCACTGATAATGATAGCAAAGTATCCAAAAGAAACTAGTAGATAAGGCCACTGTAGAGCGCTGGGATTGTTCGAAGACCCTGTACTTAGTCCAAGAAATGCAGGTACAATAATCTATTGAAAATTCTAGGATTTTCACCTAGTATTTGGCAGCTATGTGCTATAGTTGCTAACGAAAGTTGATTAGACAATATTTAACTAAAGATATCTTAAAAATTTCTCTTGCTATGCGATTTTTATAACTTTAGACACACTTAGATGCCAAATTTAGTGGCTCTAGCTCTTATACACTCTGAGATCTAGCTGTACATACAGACAGACGTACAGTTTTGGATGCCTACTGATGCCTGATATGAAAATTGCTTCTTTGAAACACTTAAAATATGCATTTAATTGATATTTAAATGTGAAGTAGCTATACGTACTTCCGATATCTACTAATGTTAATTCTACAAGATCGCATTTTATTCCACTAACTTAACAGACTCTTCTACTTATTTTTGGTGTACTAGGTCCCAAAAAAAATAACCATTCGACATAGAATTCAATTGGGTGAATTGAAATCACTCAAACAGCATTTGCAATTGAATTCAGTGTTAAATATTTATATGGCAAATAACATTTTCATAAGACATTTGCGTTAGGAAATCAAGCAAAATGAAAGGAAAACAGTGCAAAAGCAATTAATGGTAAATGCCGAACGCTTAACAAATCAAAAAGCAATTAATTTTGATTAATTTTTCGTCGAGTTGAAAACTATTTAATGGGGCTGGCTAATGAAATGATATGCGTGTACTTAAGAATGGTTTGTTTACTGGCTTATTTACCGACAGGATTTAGTTGTCAGTTGTCGAAAAGATTCATTTATCAAGTGGCACTTCATTTGTGCCGCCTCCCCAAAAACAATTTACAACAGCTTGCTTCATGCCACACACGTTCCCAAAAGTCTTCAGCTGCCATGGTATGTTTTTAGCTATGCTGTTTATGCCTTACAGGATACAACGAGAGAGAGGGAGGAGGCAGAGGGTTGGGGGGAAGGGTGCAAACAGGACACACAAAGGCAAAGGCTACCTGTGCGACATTGTTGCAATTGCATTACAAGTGACTGGTTGACTGACTTTGACAGCAGCAACAGTAGCAACAGTAGCAGTAACAGCAACAGGACTATAAATAAGATACGACCGTGTATATGTGTGTGTGTGACTGAATGAGAATGCAAAAAACTGTGTCACGCCTTTATTTGCTGTTACAACAGACCAAAGACAACGACAAGCTGTTTCTGCCATTGTTGTTATTGCAGCTGAAGTGCCTGTTATTATTGTTGTAGCTTTTGTTGCCACGTTCATAAAAGTGTCGCACTATCTACTGTAAGTTTTGTACGTATGTGTTTGTACTTGTTTTGCTTCCTGTTGCACACTCAACTCTTACCTGAACATTTCCGCTTCCTTTCATTTCATATTCCGCAAACATTTCACTATTTTGAAGTCAGATGACCTTTTTCTTCACAATTTCAACACTTCACAACTAAAAATGGCGCGACACACTAAAAAAAAAGCGAACCTCACTAAAGCTATAGTGTGACCGCAGTCCGCTGTAGGCTACAATACCAAAATTTTACAGCGCGCTGTTAAGTAACAGAGATGATCTGTAAGTTAACCCCGCACAGTTGAAGCTTTTAAAATATATTTGCTCCGCTTATGCCATTTAATATATGTAATCGGTATGCAGCTGCAAATGTTGCAATCCGTAAGAAATATCATAACGTTGCGATTATGGGGTTGAGATTGAATGTAAGCTGCATAAACATTTATTTGTGGATTGTACAATCAAGTAACTGTCAATTGCAGTTGTGAAAATGCGAATCGAGTTGTTCGAAACTGGGCTAAAGTAGCACAGCATTGCATTAATAAATGTAGCAAAGCATTCATAACTGTCGGGCTATCGATATTTGTCTAATCAGTCATCGTTGTGATAAGCATTTACCTAATTTGCACAACAAAGCAAAATATCCAATTTAAGTAATCGTTTAGTGTTGAATTTCCCATTATTAGGTGGGATGCTGTTGTCTTTTGTTCTCTGTGAGATTTAATGGCCATTAAAATGTGTTTCCTTTTGCAGTTTGCTGGCAAAAAGAAACAAAAGCGCGACGGGTATAGAATATGTACATTGAACTATAATTGCAGCCGCCTCCAGCGGGATTTCAAAGGAAAAGGAAATTGCTTGCCGCTGTACTGTTCACAGCATCAGCATCAGTTACGGTTCTATTTTTAGACGGGCCATTGCCTGCAGCACAAGGAATTGTAAAAGTTCAACGAACACCTGCGTGTAGTTCTACGTATTTTGAGCACAACTTATTTTTGTACTTGGCTTAAATTTAAATAAATCTTAAGTTAGCATATTTCAGATTCAAATAACTATGATCGCGCGCGCATTATGTGCTTTCGATAAATGCTCTCGATAACAACTGAGCAATTGCTTCAGTGTGGTTTTTTTTTTTGGTATTTTAGCATTTTGTTATTCACTGCCCACAGTCACCTGCAATCAGCTGATTTGAAATTTAGTTATTGGACGGACGTGTCTTTGTTTTGATCAATAAGCAACAAGTGGGTAAGTAGAGAAACCCACGTAATTGTAGTAAGCTAATATTATTTCAAAATTAAAGTAGGCTTTTATTTATGTTTTCAGTACATACACATAAAGACAAAATGGCACAAGTAAATTGCAACGATTGGCGCGATTCTTCGTTTCTGACGGTCATCTACGACTATACGGTTAAGAATACCGGAATGCCCACGGATATGGGCACTCTGATTGCATACATACTGTTAATGGTGGCCACCTGGTATGTGTTCACTTGGACCGTACGTTTCCTGCTGTCGCTGGTGTGGCCAGTGATCATTGTGGTGTGCGCATTGTTCCTGTTCCGCTTTCTGCTCACATTCCGGCACGACGATTTGTTGGATATGTTGCTAAACGCCCTAAACCTAATATCGGATGTAGTGCTGACGTTAGTAGAGAAGACCCTGGATTTTCTCGTGACCCTACTGAAATAGCAAATGGCTAAATCTGCATATTATATACAGTCTAAACTAAATTCATACTCATTTTTGTACATACATTTTTAACGCAGCCTAAATTTTTTGTTATTTTTTAAATTTATATATTTTGGAACAAAAAAAAATGTTTTTTTAAATATGGTATTTTTATGTGGCGGTCAGTTTTAAAGGCAATTGGGCCAAGCTGGTCACACTGGCAGCCCGGCAAATTGAGTTGCTTATATAGAGCAACAACAAAAGTGTCATACGAAATTATAAGCAACAACAAATAATTGTATTGAATTGAATATTACAAAACTACATTTAGATACAGGTAATTGGTAGTGCATTAAAGTATTGCAAAGGCTTGTATAAATCTATTTTTCTTGGCTTTCAACAAAATTGTAGCCTATGCAGCGCATGTGAATAATAAAGCACTTATTTTTAGCTTTTCTTGTGGTGCCTTGAAAACCACATTGACAATTCTCACAACTGTTGGACAAACTGTTGAAGGAAACAGCAGCAATTAGTGTACGTATTTATTAACTAATTAAGTACATTTTTAGCTAATTGAATTAGTTTTTAGTAGCCTTAAAAATGCCCATAATACGCTTGGAATCGGCCGATAAGGAAATCTTTGATACCGACATTGAGATAGCCAAATGTTCGGAAACAATTAAAACGGCCCTCGAAGATTTGGGCGATGAGAGCGATAACAGTATTTTACCGCTACCCAATGTCAATTCAGCCATTTTGCGTAAGGTGCTCCACTGGGCCACCTACCACGCCCAGGACGATCCGCAGGAGGCGCAGGAGGATGAGAACAAGGAGAAACGCACCGACGACATCTCATCGTGGGATGCCGACTTCCTCAAAGTCGACCAGGGCACATTATTCGAACTTATACTGGCGGCCAATTATCTGAACATACAGGGTCTATTGGATGTCACCTGCAAGACGTGCGCGAACATGATCAAAGGCAAGTCGCTGCAGGATATACGAGAGACATTCGCAATTGCCAACGATTTCTCACCCGCCGAGGAGGAGAAGGTGCGCAAGGAGAACGAATGGTGTGAGGAGAAATCGTAAATTAGTTTCTCTCGCTTATTTCATCATAATTATTGAACATGCATTGTGTGTGTGGTACAAATACACGTATCTATTTAAAAGTGTACCCTAATAATAACGTGTAGCATTTTTTTGGGTACATTCAATGTTTGGGTAGCTAGCTGTTGCAGTCCACAGATGGCGCTTGCGTTAGCGTCAATCAACTGTTGATACCGCGTGACTACTAGTATTTTTCGCTTACGTATTTGCTTTAAGTATTTTGGGTTGAGCATACATACGGTCACATTGTGCACGAATTCGCCAAAAATAAAAAACCTCAACTGAACTACTGAAATTTCGCTCAGCATTGAGGCATAACAAACTAGATTTGCCAAAAAATCTAAACGAAATTCTCTGTGAAATTGCATATTAACGGTCAACACAAGCGCTACTAAACAGTGGTTAGCCACGTTTACGCAAATACACAAGTATATTGCGTTGGTGAAAAAACAGGCGGTGGTAGAGGCGGCAACAGCAGCGACGTCTGCGGCAATAGCGGCGGCGACGCAACACACGCGACTTGCAAGCGAAAAAAAAAACACGGCGAGGAGGACGAAGACGACAACGGCGAAGGCGACGGCGACAACTGCACCAAATAGCTGCTGTGTGTGTACACGAACGTGCGTGTTTGTGCATGTCTAAACGTGTTGCGTGTATATGTATGTGTATGTACAACTCGAGGATACATTGAATAACAATAACAAAAAGGAAAGAAACAAGTAAAATACAATTTAACAATGGATGTATACGACGTTAGCGATGATTTGATTAAAAAACTAAACGATTGGAAACTTATTGGCATCATATCCGGCAAATTCAATGAGCTCAAAGAGAACTACTCCAAGGTGAATTTCGTTGAGCACGCGCTCATCGATTTCAAATACATGGAGAAGATATTCCTCAATGTTACGCTGCGGGAGAACAAATGCAACAAGCGAAGCGTTGAGTTTCGCATGCTGGGCAACGAGCAGTTCTCGCTAAAGAACAGGAAATACTTTCAGGTAGGTCATAAAGGGGGGAGTAGCTTAAAAGGTACCTATTATTAATCCAACTAAAACTATTTAACAGGCCCTCGAGCTGTACAACAAGAGCATTTGCTATGCGGAACCAAATTCGGAGCATTTGTCCATTGGTTATGCCAATCGTTCGGCCGTATTCTTCGAATGGAAGCGCTATCGCGAGTGTCTGGCCAACATTGAGCTGGCACGCAAGGCAAACTATCCGGAACGTTTGCGGCATAAGCTGGATAAGCGGGAACGCGATTGCCAGCAGCTGGTGCAGCAACAGGCACCGGACATAGTGCCGTATGATTTTAAGCTAAGCTTTGAGCCGCACACTCAGGTGCCGTATATTGCCAACTGTTTGGAGCTGCGTGAAACACCCGACGAGGGTCGGTTTATAGTGACCACAAAGGATCTGATTGTTGGCGATGTGATTGCCGTGGAGCAACCGTTCTGTTGCTCTCTGCTGCCGCCCATGCGCTATATACGTTGTGCAACATGCAAACAGGAGCGCTTCCTAACGCTCATACCCTGCGACAATTGCTGCTCCGTGATGTTCTGCTCGGAGGAATGCAAGGAGCAGGCAAACTCAACGTTTCACAAGTACGAATGCCCCATCATTGATCTATTGCATCGCATGTTTAATAAAATCCATGCAATTGCATTGCGCACCACGCTGAGTGCGTTGAATCTGTATGGCAGCATTGAGGAACTGATGGCATACTGTGAACAGTCGAGTAATCAGCAGAAGTGTGTCTTTGATTTGGATTTTACGCAACTGACGCCCCAGGAGCACTATAGGGCCATACATGGTCTGGTGACGAATCAACAGCTGCGTTCCGTATCGGATCTATTTCAGCGTTCCGTTGTTTGTGCCGTACTCAAGCATTTCATCATTGAGTATACGCCGTTGAAGGATTATCTGGGCGGTGAGGATGGACGGAACTTTTTTACGGATCTGCTGTTTAGACATTTGCAGACATCACCATCGAATATGCATGGCATTGATCTCGTCGAGCAGGTGAACGAGACCAAGGACGATCAGACGCACTCCTCCGGCGCCTATGCCTTCCTCTCGCTCCTCAATCATTCGTGTGCTCCAAACACGCTGCGCATCTACGACGGCACCAAGGCCTATCTCTTTGTGCTGCGTCCCATTAAAGCGGGTGAATCACTCTACGATAACTATGGGTAAGTTTTGAAGATTGGTTAACTATTCCCAACTTTGGACATAATTTATTTCTATTTCCCTTTAGCGCCCACTTTGCTGTCTTTAGCAAGAAGGAGCGACAGGAGCGTTTGTCCATGCAGTATCGCTTCAATTGCAAGTGCGAGGCCTGCGAACTGGATCATCCCAAGTATAATGGTATGCCGCATAAGGCAACGGTGCCGCTGGTCAATGATGACACGGATATGAAAATGTTGGGCGCCTACAATTATGAATTTGCCACCAGCAATTATCAGAAGTATTGTGATTTTCTAACCGAATACGGTTCGGCCTATCCCTGTGCGCAGATCAGTTCAGCCGAGGAATGCCTCAAAATGGCGCTGCATATTATGATGGATGCGGTGCCGCTAAAGGCAAAAATGTAAATTTTTGTTTTTTGTCTACAAGACACAAAGCAAATTGACGCACGAACGCACGCACTGAACTGCCTCGCAAAATCTGACATGAATGATATGATATATATACATATATATACCCGCCATCCCACCATCAGCAGCACTACCACCCCTACTCCCCCTCCCTACTCCACACTCTCTGCGACGAACTCTAAACACATATTTTGGACGATTAAAAAAAAGAAGCAGTAATTAAATCCAATTGTAATTTTTGTTGCCATAAGTTGATGAGATGAGAACTTGATCCATTTTCTGGCAGCTGCAGCAGTTGTTGAAATTCATTTCTTTTTGGCATTAGTTTATTACACATAACTATTATTATTATTATGATTATGATTATGATTAATTATTATTTGTTTGTGTGCTCGCAACACTTTTTAAACTAAAAAAAAAAAACAAATATTTAACTAAGTCGCAAGCTCAAAATTTTTGTAATATTGTTTTTGGATCACCAATGTCTTCGAGAAAACTGCAAGAAAAACAAAACACAAAAAACAGAAAACTAACAAAACAAAAGAATGAAAAGATGATCAAGATGAAAAAAAAGAAAAGAAAACAAAAACAAAGAAAAAGAAAAACACGTTTTTTGTAATTATTTTACAAACAAATACAATATTTTCTAATTATGCATTACATTTTTTGATTTCAATTGATTTTCAATGCATTTTGCTATACAATTCCAGCAACTGCTGATTGAGCACTTGTCCATTGCCACTGGCTGCTCCTTGGGGATGCCCCTCCGTCGCCGTCAGCAGCTGCACAAATTCACAGCCCGAGGCACCAGTGGGCGTAGATGACGTGGCCCCTACGTTTCCTACGCTCCTATTGCTATCCAGCTCCGAGAAGAGTGTGTGGGAGAAGGTCTGTTCGAATTGCTTCTGAAATTGTCCCGCATCCATGGGCTGCAGATCCTCAGCAGACGGCGGATTAATGCTAAGCTGTGCCGCCAACTGATCCATGCGATTGTGTTCCTTCTGTCGCCGCTGCTGCTGCTCGGACATTTCGGTGCTCTTAATGTAAATATTATCGCCAGCTGCCTTGGCATACTGCAGATAATGTGGCTGATCCAGAGCATTGATAAAACTGCCATCCATGGCCTGGAAACCCAGCCGAATGAGCAGTGAAATCTTGGTATTGAAGCATTGCAGCCAGGACTTGTTGGTGCGATAAATGGACAACTGCTGCTCCTCACCGCACGAGTTCCAAAAGTCCAACAATGTGTTCTTACTGAAATCAATGAGCATATGCCGCTTGGCATCCGGATAGAGACGATTGATGCCATCGAGATGACGGAATGTGATGTCCAGCATATTGTGCTGATGGCAGGAGACAAACAATTGCCATTTGTACATCATGGTCATCAGATTCCACAGCTTCTCCATGGACGTTTCGTCCAGACGCATCAGTGAGCAGGTGGCAATGTCATTCAGCATAAACTTGCAGTGCTCCGCGGTCAGCAGCTGAGCATTATTGTGCACAGATCCATTGATTAGGGATTCCAGAAACTTGGGCTCCAACAGCACCGATGTCACATCGTGTATAACTACAAGAAGGGGTTAGAGCTAGACTGTGAGCATGCTGATTCATGCATTCACCCTGCACAGACTTGTCCTGATCTATTTGCTGGGCCTTCAATCGCTGGTCAATCACGTACAGCGCCTCACAGCCCAGATTGACCAATATGAAGACATTGGCACGCGGATTTGCAGCTCGTGGTGTTGTCATTGCTAACCGTAACCGTTTGTAACCGCTTGCAACCGCTTTTAACCGTTTTGCTACTGCTACCGTCGAATGTTAAATGTAAACTAAACGGGGCAGCCCATTTATGCCCAGGAACAGCCATAAGAAAACCCAGCACGCGACCCACGACTAATTCACACATACATTTATTTTATTGGATTTTTCGTTTCCCGTGTATTAAGTTAAGCGGTGGGGTTCAACTCGACTGTGTCCTGTGCTGACGGCGACGCCGACGACGTCAAGCATTGTTTGACTGCTTTATGAGAGCCCCGGTAACGTCTTTTAGCACCACAAGAAGTGCAAACAAAAAATTGAACCCCTACGGCTATAATACCCATTGAATTGTGCTACGTGCTGAAATTCTTATTAAACAATTTTGCTTTACAGCACTCTTTTAAATTAACAGTTCTGTAGCTGGCAGCTTAACATAACTGTTGCACTCCTTTCACAGAACTGTTGATGTCGCTTAGCAGAATTCCTTTTACAGCACTGTTGATCACCAATTACAGCTCTAACGAATGTTAGAAATTACTCTAACATAACTGCAGATCTTTGCTAGCTTAACATTTCACACAAAGCTTTACCAAACATTCAAATAAATTAAAGTATCCAACTGCATGATAAAGCGAATCTACCCCAGTAGATACAGGTACTGCCATAACGTCCTTAATAATTATGGCAGCCGTATATAGGGGATGTATAGGGTGAAGTAGTAAACTGGAGTGAGATTTTCACCTGAAGTTTTTCTTTGCCGTCTGTCTGTTATTGATTTGTGTGTTTACTTTGCAAAACAGAAAGTCAATTGCGGTTGTTTGCTGATGTTCTTCTTGTCTTTATTATTATAGGCTCTTAAAAAAGTTTAGAAATATCATGGAAAATATAACAGCAGGTCGCTCAAAGTGTAAGTAAAGTAAAAAAAAATCAGAAGGTCAAACTAAGTATGGGAAATTATGCAGTGGTCACTGCATTTAAAAAGTCCATAAAAAGAAACCACCCTGCAAGCACGCAAAGTCTGCGTTGCAACGGAAAAGGAAGAGGAAATTGGAAGTTGCGTGATTACCCACACATTACCGTTAGTTGCAACAATAGCAACATGACTTTGAAAGTGGAGTTGCTGGGCAAACTGGAGTTTGAAATTAGTGATGACAATGCAATACGCTAATACTTAAAAACTATTTCTAGTTTTATAAAGTTAAACAGTAATAACATAAAAAATACTTTAAAAATATATGCAGGTAATATTGAATATATTTAATTGTATTTAATAGATTATTTTAAATCATGCCGATATTTTGCGCCCAGCAGCAGTATCGATAACTTTGCAAAAACAAAACGCAGTTTTACAGCACTGTCGGCTGTAAACAGCTGTTTCTCCAATTACCGGCGCAATAACAAATAAAATTTGTCTGAAATTTGTGTTGTTTAGAAAATTAAATATAAATTATAGAAAATGTTGCGTAAAACATTAAATAGTTGGACTAACCCATCGCTAATGTGCCGTCAAATGTCCATTTTGGCCAGATCGCTGAAGTATACCGAGCACGGAGAGCCCCAGGATGTGCTGAAGCTGGTGGAGGAAACGCTGGCAGAGCCGAAGGATAAGCAGGTGCTGGTTAAAATACTAGCAGCACCTATTAATCCCGCTGACATTAATACCATACAGGGTAGCGTCACACTTCAGCTTATTCCTGTCTAGTTCTCTTATGTAAACAATACTGATTTTCCAGGCAAATATCCAGTGAAACCCAAATTTCCGGCAGTTGGTGGCAATGAGTTTGTTGGTCAAGTAGTTTGTGTGGGCGAGAAGGTCAAGTGCTTGGAGCCCGGAGCACATGTGGTGCCGCTGACCACTGGCCTGGGCACCTGGACCACACACGCTGTCTACAACGAGGATCAACTGTTGGCCATTTCCAAGAAAGTGGGCTTAGCAGAGGCGGCAACAATTACGGTGAATCCCTGTACGGCATATCGCATGCTCAAGGACTTTACCAAACTATCACCAGGCGATACGGTCATACAGAACGGTGCCAACAGCGCTGTCGGCCAAGCGGTGCATCAACTCTGCCGTGCTTGGGGCATCAATAGCGTGGGCATTGTACGCAATCGTCCAGAGATTGCGGAGCTAAAGCAAATGCTGGAATGCCTGGGAGCCAGCGCGGTGCTAACCGAAGAAGAAATGCGCACTTGTGACATCTTCAAGTCCGGCAAATTGAAGCGTCCCAAGTTAGCGTTCAATTGCGTCGGCGGCAAGAGTGCCACAGAAGTGTCTCGGCATCTGGACAATGGTGGCGTTATGGTAACCTACGGTGGCATGTCACGTGAGCCAGTTACAGTGGCCACCGGTCCACTTATCTTCAAGGACATTGCATTTCGTGGCTTCTGGATGACACGCTGGTCCAAGGAGAACTACAATACCGTCGAACGTTCCGAGATGTTCAAGGAAATCTGCGAGCTGATGGAGCAGGGCAAATTTGTGGCACCCACCCACGAGATGGTGCCACTGGAGCAGTATCGGGAGGCAGCTGCAGCAGCTCTAAACTTCAAAGGCTTCACCGGCAAGAAATTCATACTGGACATGAGTGCTTCTAAAGCTTAAATGTTGTGATATAAATTGATTTAAAAAAATATAAATTGTTTAGACATTTTATTTAATTTGTTTAAAATGTTTAGGACATTTCAATCTCGTTCGCTTGGTACTTGAGCTGTAGGGTCATGGCAGTGGGCGAGGTGGCATCTGTGATGGTCAGCAGCTGTCCATCCTGCAGACAAAGCTCTCCCAGAGATTGGGTGAGGTTCTTCCGGGTGGCCTCCTCAATGCTCTTCACACTGGCCATATATAAAGTGCGTTGCTTGCCATCGGCCATGACGGTGGTCAACGCTGGACTCTTGAGTTGGAAACGTGCCGATTCGCATAGTTCCTTAATGACATCCTCTAGCGTTGTGGTATTGGGATTCTCAATGTTTAGCAATTGCGGGGTATTGCTGCAGGCGAGACAACTCTCTGACTTTTCGGCCTCATAGGTGTAGGTGTAAATGCCATCGAGATCATTAAAGTTCAAATAGTTGGACATGCTGTCATAGCAGCTGGTGGCCAACTTAAACACCTCCAAAGCACAGGCAGCAGCTATCACCGCATTTGTGCTGGCCACCGCCGGTATAATGTGCTTGATGACACCCTGAACCAGGCGATAGGTGATGCCGCCAATGTTAAACTGATTGGCACGTTCCTGGGCACGCTCATAGATCCAGCCAATGTGCTGCGGATCATCACCGTCCAGGGGCACACCGAATGGATTCTCCTTATCCCATTGGATGAGCTTCACATACTCGATGCAGTGTTCGGGGAGACGCGGTGTGTTTGCAATTGTGCACAGCGGATAATTGACTTGGGGTGGAAACAGATCCAAGGTGCATTCAATGCAGGCCGTAAAGCCAGGCAGTATAACACGAGCATTCCCCTTGAATCCCTCGGTGCCGCCATCAATCATGGGTATAATCGAGGACACATCAATGGTATTATCCTCCTCGTAGCGCAGCATGGACAACAGCATGCCATTTATCCAACGGCGTGCCACTATCGAGTCCAGGCCACAGACTATGATATGAAATTGCTGGTAGAATGACTCGTCAAAGTCCTGTATCTTGGCAAAGTGTGGCGTCACCTTACAGCTGGGCACACGATTGTTGATAAAGCGGGCGGCGCACTCCGCCTTGGATGCACCAATGTCGGTGCGCCGAAACAGGAACTGACGATTCAGATTGGACAGCTCAATGGTGTCCATATCAATCACATGCAAATCACCGAAACCCATCAGTGCCAAATCTTTGAGTAGCTCACAGCCCAATCCGCCGGCACCGATGATCAGCACTTTGCTTTTGGTCTGCAGGAATTCTAGATTGTCAGACGACGGCGTAAAGTCATCTTTGCAGAACAGACCCTCACGTTCCAGCACATTGCGTAGTCCATTCCAGCGTTTGCTTTGCAACGCTATCAATGGATTAGAAGGTGAGGCAGCCGACATTATAATAAATAAAACTAATGCTGAACCTTCGGTTGCAAATGGAATGCGGGAGAACTATCGATGACTCAGTCGATATATATTATGAATCGAACGCGCCTTTAAACAATCGATAGCTAAACAATGATAATATATGCATTCAATTGTTATTAATTATTAACTTGAAGTCTTTTTACTTTAAAATTAGTTTATTTTAATTTAAAAATTATAACTTTGTTTTAATCCAAATAATCGATAGCATGTACTAAATACGTTTTACAACACTGTCGATTGCCCACGTGCAGCAGCAGCCGCTCTTGTGTTTTTTAGAACGCGATTTGTTTTATTTATTTATTATGTATTTTAAAACAGAACTTGAAGACAGCAAAGATGTGAGTGAACTTCAACAGCTTAAACATAAACTTCTCTAACCCACTACATGTACTTGCAGTTCAACATTACACGCACGACATTCGAAAAGGGCAAAGAAAAAAATGTCTCAGGCTTCCAGCAGACCACAAAAAATTGCAAAAAGCAATTCCTGGAAGAAACCGAACAGGTTGAGATACGCAAAGATCTGTTTGACAGCGAATGTGCAGCGGAACTGGAAGAGTTTGATCTGGCCATGCACGATGCCTGGGTGGTGCAGTGTCCCAAGGGAATGGACCTTAGTGCCTTGACCAGTAAACGCATCAAAATGCCCGGACGCCGTTATGTGGATAATCTGCAAGTGCGAACCACACATTATGCAGAGCCCCTAACCCAGTCCATTGGCTATGTAAATGCCAGGGGAAAGTATACACTGAGTCAGATGCCACTGACTGGCCATATGATCGTCAGCAAGCGTTTGAATATGGAGAAACCAAGCGGAGATGAGGAAACCGATGCATTCCCCAAACAAAGTAAGCCACAAAAGTTCCGACTGCCAGTGCGACATCCGTTCTTTGGACGCAACTTCAAGGAAAGCATCGAGTTGAACAAGAAGACAACGAAAAAGCTGCGACATGCGGAAAAGAAGAGTGCCGAGGCTACAATCAATTTGCGCTCCACATCAAATTATTATAGCATACGCAGCAAAATGTTGGCTAACACACAGACCCTAGAGGAGAAGGAGCACGATGTTAGGCAATCCGTCTTAACGGGCGTCTTTCCCAAGTTCATGGAAGACAACGCGCATCCAGACTACGTGGATCTGACAGCCGCTGATGAAGAGGACGAGGACACCGCCTTCTTCATCAAGCAGAGCAAAAGTAAAGCCAACGGCACGGATGTTGAGGATGCCACAGAATCCGCCAAAAAGAAAAAGAAACGTAAAACTGAGGAGAAGGAAACGAAAAGCAGCAAAAAGCTGAAATCGGCTTAATTATAGACATTTAAACCAAACTGTTTTTTTAGCTATGTATAATCAATGAATATACAATTAAATAGATATTTTACAAAATACTGCTGCCGTTCAAATCTTTTACAGGAATACCACTATTAATTAAATATCATCGTATATCGTACCAAAAGAAATATACGATATCCAAAAATCGATAACAAGCATATGCAACCCTTGTGCCTATCGCACATATCTAGATACAAATTTGAAACAACGGCACTCGGCAAGAAAAAAACTCGCGTCCCTTACAGCGTGCTTCCTCTTTGCGATCCTTATTGTTGTAAATAAGATAAAATTGTAAGGAATTGAGGCAATTTGTGTGTGCGGAAATAAAATTAAAATAAATTAAACAATATTGCTCAAGTGTTTTCCATCAAAGTGTGGGAATAACAAATTGGCGCGAACTCAAACACAAAATGACGCTCTCTGTGTTGGCGTCATTCGACGATCTGCGACGCTGCATGCAAGTGTTGAACGAAGGCACCGCCGAGGAGGGTGAGTTGAGGAAGCAACTGAAAGTATTTCGGTTTTTTTTTAATTAAATACTTTTTGTGTGCATAGAATTCCTGCGCTTCTTGCGTTTGTTTGAGCAATACCATGAGAAATGCAATGGGTATGCAACACAAAATGCGCGCCTGCAAACTGAACTGGACAAATCGCTGGCCAAGATGGGCGACCTTGAGGGCAAATTGTATCACGCACGTCGCATCATCGACACCGAGATCAAGGCCAGACGTCAGGCTGAGCACGAACGTGACGCCATGGAGAGCAAGATTATGGCTGTGGCCGATTTGTTGCGACACGAACGCAATTTAAACAACGAGACGCGAGATAAGCTGGCGTTTCTCCACACACTTCCCAGTGCATCCACACGCAAGCGGAAGTCTCTCAATACACTACATGAGGATAAATCATATGGGGACATTAACTCAACTGGCTCGCTGCTATCTGATTTGTCCATCACACACTCTGAAGACGATTTTCTTGATGTGCGACGCTCCAGGTCGTGGCGTGAGCATCGTCCCTCATTGCCCAAGAACCAGGTGCCGTGCGTGGGCACAAAACGCTCGCGTTTGAGCTCAGGTCTTAATACAAGTAATGTGGGTACACCAACTGCACCAAATACTCGTCGTTCGGGTCAGGGCATTGGTGTGGATCATCACACATTGGATGTGGGTGCTGGTGCGGGTGGACTCGGCGCAGAGCGCTTTTGTGCCACCACCAAAGTGACAATACCACAGGATGGACAGGGTGTCATACGTGCCGAGTCCACCATTGAATCGCTGCCGGCGCTGCTGGCCCACGAGCGCATCATTGCCGAAGCACAGAAGTCCTCGACGCCTCGTCGTTCGGGTGGCACCGCACCACCACCACTGACACCACTCAATGCCATGGCAACGGCGGCTTCATCGCCGGCTCAGAACCGTCCACTGATGCGCAAGCACAGCTTTAGCCAGAAGACGTTTTTGCGTGGCGACAACTGTGTGCAGTGCCAGAAGCGGTAAGTAAACCATGATATCTACCTCTAAACAGTTCATTATAACCATGTACTCCTTGCAGCATTCGATTTGGCGCTGTGGGTCTGCGTTGTCGCGACTGTCCGGTGCGTTGTCACATCGATTGTCGCCAGCTGCTCACTGTCAGCTGTGTGCCGCAGTCGGGCACACCCACCGCCAAAACGGTGATGGGTTATTTGAGTGACTTTGCGCCCACAATTACACCCATGATACCAGCACTGATTGTGCACTGTGTGAATGAGATTGAGGCACGTGGTCTTACCGAAGTGGGTCTATATCGCATGTCGTCCTCAGAGCGTGAATACAAGGCACTCAAGGAGCAGTTCTTGCGCGGCAAGGCAACTCCACACTTGGGCAACACGGATGTCTATGTGCTCTGCTGTTGCGTCAAGGATTTCTTGCGCACATTACGTGAACCACTGATACCCACCAGCCAGTGGAAGGACTTTGCCAATGCTGTACAAAATCCGGACAATAAACTGGCAGAGCAGTCGCTCTACAGAGCTGTGGAACAGCTGCCTACTGCCAATCGGGATACTTTAGCTTTTCTTATATTGCATTTCCAACGCATTGCCGATTGTCCAGTGGTATTGATGCCACTTGAGAATATATCCTTAATCTTTGGTCCCACAATTGTGGGCTACTCATCGCCAGATCCGGATCAGCATGCTCTGTACACCGAAGTGTTTACGCAAAAGCAAGTAATGAAGGCCTTGTTGGATCTGCCCGGCTCCTTCTGGCAGCAATATCTGGCGTTAGAGCAGTCGCCACCGCTGGCACCACCTGGCAGTGCCGTCAAGCGTGTTCCCAGCAGCAGCAGGGATCTATTTTCGCTATATGGTAAATCATATATACTTAAATATATAATAATGTAACTTTAATAAAAAATTTTCATTTCTATTTAGCTACTCCACTTAAGGGCACCATGAAGAAGCGTAAATTTTATGCCACTCCGCCGATGTCTGCGCACAAAAAGTAGCTGCATTGCGTCCGTCCGTCCCAATAGACAGTATTTTATGCATCGCGGGCGTATTTACTTAAACCATTATCGAGTATTTCAATTTTTTCTTTTGTTGCACCATATGAAAGTGTTAAATTTAGTAAGCTACTGCTGACATGTAATTATTAATCCTTACCCAAACATTATTTAAGCTGCTGGACATTTAAAAATATTGATATAATTTGTATAATTACTTTCTACCAGCTATATATCACAATTACTAACCGAACTATACTGAATTATGCATTAAACAAGTTTTTGGATACACTTCAATGAGTTTGAATTTAATTTGAATATAAACAGCTTGTTTGCGTGTATCGATAGTGTGGGTTGCAATGCATCGACCAATTCAAGTATCGATAACTCTTGTTTTGCATCAACCGGCTTCTAAGCATCAGTGATCGGTTTTTTCCACTACTTCTGCTCCAGCGTTCTCTCTGATCGGTAGGTAAAAATTGTCGTGTGTCTTTGCAGCAACTACTTATTATCTAATAATTGATAAATAATCTTGATAAACAGGTGTTAAATATGGCCAACATTGCTAAACTGTTTACTGTGCGTGCACAAAATTTGCTGCAGGCTGCCGCCCGTCAGCCTCAGGTGGCCACCCGTTTCAGCAGCACCTGTAAGTAATCAAGGCGCCATTTTGATCAAAGTCCAATTAAAGTAGCATATATTATTAATTTTTATTCAAATTATTTGAAGCTATTTAAAAAGCTAGTGCAATTTTATGTTTTACATTTGTGTAGTTATTCTATATTCTATTGTGGTCTGACAAAAAGTATAGAATCTCTTACGTAAGTTCTGTGTGATATCAACTCGCTTGCTGTCTCTTTTACTCTGCAGCTGGCAACTGGGAATTCATTAAGACCGAAGTGACTGGAGAGAAAAAAAATGTCGCTGTTATCACACTGAATCGCCCCAAGGCATTGAATGCCCTTTGCAATGGCCTGATGAAGGAATTGTCCACTGCCCTGAAGGATTTTGGCAAGGATAAGACCATTGCCGCCATTGTGCTCACTGGCAGTGAGAAGGCATTTGCCGCTGGCGCAGATATCAAGGAGATGGCACCCAACACATACTCGCAGTGCATTCAGGGCAACTTCCTGAACGATTGGACTGAGGTGGCACGCACCCAGAAGCCCATCATTGCGGCTGTGAATGGTTATGCTCTCGGCGGTGGCTGTGAGTTGGCCATGATGTGCGACATCATCTATGCTGGAGAGAAGGCCAAGTTTGGTCAGCCAGAGATTGCATTGGGCACCATTCCCGGAGCCGGTGGCACCCAGCGTCTGACCCGCGTCGTTGGCAAGTCCAAGGCCATGGAAATGTGCCTCACCGGCAACATGATCAATGCCCAAGAGGCCGAAAAGGTTGGCTTGGTCAGCAAGGTCATTCCAGCCGATCAACTGGTCGGTGAAGCTGTCAAACTGGGTGAGAAGATTGGCACCCACTCCAATTTGATTGTGCAGCTGTGCAAGGAGTCTGTGAACACCGCTTATGAGACCACACTCCAGGAGGGTCTCAAGTTCGAGCGTCGCACTTTCCATGCTACCTTCTCTACTGTAAGTTTATTGATTTAGCTTCCTACACTATGACACTAATGACCTTTGCACTTTTTCAGGCTGATCGCAAGGAGGGCATGCAAGCCTTTGTGGAGAAGCGCCCAGCCAACTTCACCAATGAATAAACCCAATCCAAATCCACGAGCATTTAACCAGTTCGCAGCCAGCATTGCATTTATAATTTCTATCCCTGTTATTTGTACGCAAATAAAACCCGTTAAATAATCTGTAATTCTGCAGTTTTGTTGCTAAGCTTAAGTGAAATGTGTGCAAGAGAGCGGCGAAGACCAATTGGGTGCGCTCAGCGCTGTGGAAGCTAAGAGAGTAAGCTTGTATGACGACGGAGCGCGCTGCATTTAAAATACACAGTATGCGTGAGAGAGCCAGAGCAACAGATCCACAGTGGAAGCTGAGTTTGTATGAAAACATAGCAACCCTAAGGCGACAAGCTCAGTTGCTCTCGCACAGTTGGCGAGTGCATTTGTCGGAAAGACGGACAAATGCAGTTTAATGTGGTTCGGCAGTTAAAGTTTTTTGAATAATAACTGTATGTTTAAATATTTTTTTTATTACATTTTTTATATGTGTGTATTTACTTTACTTCTTTTTTTTATAAGCAATTAACAAAGTGTTATTAGACAATAAATATTATTATAGTCTGAAAGAATCGCTAGAATTCAGTTGTCAAGTCCTTACAATACGACAGTTGGCGCCCAAAGTGTCTTTCAGACTCCAAAACATACCCCACGGTTGGTTATACAATTTTTGAACTAAACTACCCTAAAGCTTATATTAGGTAACAATATGTATAGCTGTCAGTTGATCTATGAACATATTGGGTCATAGGTTAACTGACAACAATCACTTTAACAGCATGTTTTATAGTTTTGATTGAATTTTTCAGAACTTGGCTTTATATAGCGTTTGAGCGGCGTATCGGGTTTTCTGTTTTCCAAATCGAACATACAACAGGCACTACAGATATCCTGATCTTCAGAATCGAATTCAATTACAGGTATTTCTTTTGGTTTCTTTAAACAATAGCGACGAATTACAAACGGCTTAGAACTTGACAAGTCTTCGGGCATTTGCAAAATTTCGAGCCTGGTTGGAAATTTAATACGTTTTTTCCTTTCTAGCTTCGGCTTTAAAGAAGTAGGTGTCTTAAATTCATGCATTATAGCCTCTTTGACAAAATCACGTTGTGGCTTTTTAAATTTAATTTCTCTTATTTGTACATTTTTCATTATTTCATCTATTTTGGCCTGGGTAGCTTTACGCTTCTCAAGCAACCTATTCCATTGCGACTTTTTCCAATCGGCCTCTGCCGTATTATCGAATGAATCGTACGTACTTTCAGAAGACAGTATTGAATTCACACGTTTCAGAGATTGTGATGCTTGAATTGCTTTCAGGGCCGTCAAATCTTCTTCGGTGGGTGCTGCAGACAATTTTTTTGTGGTTCGCTTTGGTACCTCTTGAATGTTCTTTTTATCCATTAAATATTTTTCCAATTTAGTTTTAAATGAACTTAAGCTTCTTGATCCTACACGCAATTCACTCATATCCAAGCCCTCGTAGTTAATTGGTGATACAACTGAAATTGTAAATGAGGGTTCAGGGTGTTCAGGTAACTGAGGTAATCCAATTTGAGCCCTTTTAATTGGCCTTTGGTTGCTCTTTGATTGTGTCGATGATATACTGTCGATGCTTTTCACTGACATCGTAGATATTCGACTTGACCTGTTAGATCTGCGGCGTTTCTGTGTTAATGCCTTTCTAGTATCATCTTTCAGATAATACTTTTTCATCCAATCCGTTAAGCTAGCATCAGATGACCTTGAGTTGTCATCATCATTAGTTCGTTGGGTATTTGTTTTCGTGATATAATAGTTTACAGTCTGATCAATTTCTGAACCTCTATTCTTGTACTGATTTTTCTTCCTAGCTTTTAATTTTGCTTTTTTGGATTCCGTAGGAAACATATGCATGCTCTTAGTTAAAAAGTGTCCTTCAGACTTCTTGTCCTTCAATAAAACTTCCAATGGTTCGGTAAATCTTAGGTCAGTTTCGTCACTATCTTTCTCGGGCTCAGTGGGCATATACAACTCATCCGGCTTGTTTAGATCATTCGGCTTAGTCGGCTCATTAGGCTTATTTGACTCATTATATGCTGGTATAGCGATTTTTGATCCTGTAGCTAGTTGTGGGGGTCCTATAACTCTGATCTCCACGTCCTTACTTATTATTTTCTCTAGGCTCAGTATTTTAGCATTTTCACTGTCGTCGATCTTTTCACTTTCTCTTTTTATATTTTTCCCCTTCCTTTTAGATCTCTTTGCTGCTGTACTTTTAAACAATTTTGTTATCTTCTGTCCTATAGGAATGAGTATCATGGGATGACTTTTTGCTAGAGGTCTGAATTTCTCTGACACGATGCTCAAATTGGATCGTTTAGGAATACGATGCTCTTTGGGCATTTTCATTAGAGTATACGTTCCTAGTAGTGTACTATATTTTATAAACACGTTTGAAGATTTTTTCTTGGGTGTACGATCTTGTGCTGTATGTTTTTTCGATTCATATGAGAATAAATTGAGAAGTTGTCGTTCTTCTTGTAATTTTTTCAATTGTTTATTTCTACGAATTGAAAATTGCATGCCCGATGAGGATATTTTGATTTTTTGGGGTTCTATCGGACCACGATCTCTAAATCCATGTTTCTTCATCATGTGCATTTTTAATATATTCCTCTGAATATTCTTAGACCTTTCGTCCTTGTTATTTAAAAGGGAATACGGTGGACCTTTAGAGCTTTGTATATGATTCATTTTGTTTTTACAACATCCATAAACACTTTGCAAATAATTTAAGCTAGAGGTTGTCCATTACTCGATTTCCATAAGAGTTGATTTTAATTTGTTTGCCTAAGTAGACGCTCCCCAATTATTTATCTATTTCACTTTTAAATTTTGTAACGTATTTTCCAACTTTTGACAAAAAACTTATGGGCAACTCTGTTGATGCAAACGATATGTACGCGTAGCTTTGCTAAACGATAGTTAATATCGCCTATCGATTAAGCTCGCGTATACACACACACAGACGCTTTTCAAATTAGTTTCAAAGTATACGGTACCGTTGCACACATTTCACTGTTAGTCCTGCGCGTTGGCCATTGTGCGAGAAAAAGTAAAAGTGAATATCAGGCCCTTGAAATTTGTGTGAAAAAATTCATTAATAATGCATGATTAATACACAATAATATCATCCATTGTGCGCGAAACTTTCGTTTGTTGTTGTTTTAAATCAACGTTCAGCAGTTTTTGTGCGCACGACTTTCGCATTGCCCAGGAATAGAATCGGTTTTGCAATTTGGTGGCTGGTGTGCTGTAATCTATAATTGTCATAGCACAAATACAGACGCATACGCACAGCTCGTGGTTGTATACTTATACCAACAAAGGCTAAGTCCAAGTCGCCCCCGCATTGCCCTTGAGCTGGCGTTGTAAGAACACATTCGATTTTTCACAACAAGACGTGAAAAAGGCGAGAAGAAAAAAAAAAAAGTTGTACATACAAAAACATTCATATATATAGAACTACTACTGACCACAACGACTGACGCACGCCGTGCATTGAATATACAAATATACAAATAAAAATAACAGCAAATATTATTGCACATCGTATATCGATTGGAAGGCAAAGGCACTAAGCTAAGCATCGAAAATGGATGTATTCAATCAAATACTCAACATCAATGCTGGCGGCGCTTATGGCGGAGGCAAGGCTGGTGGCGCCTTTGATCCCCTCACGTTTGCCATGAAACCTCAGGTTGTCATACGCGCCCTCTGCTGGGTAAGTGCGATAACAAACAAACAAACACAAACTCACACAATACTCAGCCCTCTACAGGACATTTTTATAAACTAAACTATTTATAACAATATTTATATAGCAACTATTTAATAAATTAACTAATAGTTTAACCCTCGTATACATATACATATATTTAATATGCAGAGCTGTTAAAAAAAGCATTCGCAACCATTTCCTTTTAATATTCGAATGCTTTTTTTAACAGCTCTGTTAATATGTGATTTCATGCGAAAGCAATCCTCGCTTAGGGATAGCACTTAGATTTACAGCTGTATGGTTAATATTAAAATTCTCACGACAATAAAACTTTGAACTAAAGGCCATAAAGCGTTAGCCAAGAGACCATTTGTAATGGCCCACATGTGCGTCATTGCCGTCGAGTAGACGCCAGAATTAACATGACTTTGCTTTTCATTTACATTTAATGGCACTTCTTCTTCAGCTGCTGTTGACGGTGCACAAACAAACAGACAAACAAACAGACAAACAAACCAACAACAAACACTGGGCATGATAGTGCCAACAGTGCCACTGTTCCGTAGCAGTTGAGTTGAGTTGTCCAAGTTAATTCAAGGACCTGCTTTTTTTGTTATTGCACTTTGGCATTGCCTATCCCCAGGCGCAACTCGGGCGTTTACTAAACTTGGCCTTCGTTTGAAATTGGGTCACAAACCCAAATACGCTATAAATACAACAGACTTGTATGTGTGTGTGCGAGTGTGAGTTTATAGGTGTACTTGAACTTCTGGTTTGTTGCACCTGATGTTTAAAAATCAATAAGATACACATTTATATACATACAATATTTACTATTTACAATAGGCAAATTAACACTACTGTCAACAAAAGCATTTTACATAATGTATGTGTTTTTTTTTTTTTAATAAAAAGAAAACAAAATAGCTTATTTCAATGCAAATATTGTACCAGAGTTGCCAGATTTTGAAAAGCTAAAGTGTCGTGATGGTTGCAAAAATAGCTAAAAATTGTTAAACAATGTTGTAAAATCCTTTAAAAAAAATATATGTATTATATAATTCTTTATAAAAATACTTGAAGAAAATTATAAAACTCGTTAAAAAAAATTTGGCACTTCTAAAAAATAATATACATTTTAGATTGCAATGAAAAGTGTTAAACCAATTTGTCAAATTAAGTAAAATAAAAGTGGAAACTCTTCTAAAAACTGGCATGTTAAAGATTAAATTCAAAATAAACCTAAAAATACGTTTCCTTTATCAAAAACATGTATATTTCTAAGAATATTATTAAAATCACTATCAAAAGTTATAAAATTATTACAAAATAAGTTGAAACTCGTCTACAAAGATTAAAGTTTATATTATATAAAGTTAAAATTTACCTTATTAAGCCAGAAAATATTATTTTTGAAGCACAATTTGTCTAAATAATTAAAGTAAGCTTTAGAAATTTAATAGAAAGATGAATTGTTGAGAAGATATAAACAGTTTAAGCGGCAGATTTCAAATTGCTAAGATTTCTATCTAATATTAGCTTAATTTCCCACTATTATCCTATTTTAGTAATATTTTTAGCATTCAATTGCAAACTCTAGCTATAAATTGGCTAAAATTGTCACACTGCTCAGCGCTATCGCCTAACTAAAGTATTAATATGTATATTTAAGTAAGTAAATACTTTGCTTTGTCCCATTAACATTAACATGACTAACTGTTAATATATATATTTGTGATGCATAACTTTGATTTGCAGTTGCTTGGGGAATTTCCTAAATTTTCTACAGTAACTGCTAAAAAAAAGCTTTTAGATTTATATAATATACAGTATTTTTTGTTTGTTTTAATGATTTCAGCTATTTTCAATTGTGGTCTTTGGCTGCATATCCTCGGAGGGTTGGATAGAAAAGGATGGCAAGGAGTATTGTCTATATAATAACGATGGCATGGCTTGTAAATATGGCAACATGGTTGGCGTTTTTGGCTTTCTAGCCTCGATGGGATTCATTGGTGGCGAATTTCTGTTTGAGCGCATGTCATCGGTGAAGAGCAGAAAACGTTACGTCATGGCGGACATGGCATTCTCGGGTAAGAAGATTAACCTTTATATTTTCTAAATTATATAAAGCTTACGCTGCACTCTTTTTATTTTGTTTAGCTCTTTGGGCGTTTATGTACTTTGTGGCATTCCTCTATTTGTGGTCGCAATGGAGCTCAGCTCCCATGCCGCCATTTGGCATTGGTGCCGGCAGCATGAAGACAGCCATTGTGTTCTGTTTCTTCAACATCTTTAGCTGGGTTAGTAGTAGTAGTAGTAAATTAAGCAGTTAACCAGGCTAACATTAGTCAACTAATGTCCACATTAACAGGCTCTTTGTGCATTTATGGCTTATAAACGCTTCTTGATTGGCGCCGGCGATGAGTTCACCTCGGCCTTTGAGACTGATCCGGCCAATGTGGTGCATCAGCAGGCATATAGCTACTCCATGGATAACGACAATGAGCAATATAGCGCCTCACCATTTGGCCAGCCACAGCAGGGTAAGTTTTCCCTTTGAATGCTAGTCGAAATCATTAAATAATTTTTGTTATCTGTTTCTTTGCAGGCATGGAGCAACAGTCTGGCATGGAGTATCAACAACCCACCTATTAAGCGCATTTGTTAGCCTTGTTAGTGCGGGGCAAAGTTGTACTCCTTCTCTCCTCCGTTGTCGACACACACTTTTATTGGTAGTGCAAAACTGGCAAAAAAAATTAACAAGCAACAAACTTTACACCAACTATTTACAAAACAAAAACTATAGTACACATATGTTGGCTTAACTTAATACACCGATGTCTCAAACAACAACAACAACAACAATGCCATGCATTTGCTTCAGCAAAGTAAAAGGAAATGAGTTTAGGATAGCTGCAAAACCAAAAGAAATGTAACAGCTTAGTTTAAAAAAGCCCTATCCTTATACAGTATATAATATAATATTAATGATAATAATTGATAAGATAGCCCCCTAAGTTCCGTGTGCAGTTTTTTGTAGTGAAAATTTGTTGCAATACGTTTACGAAATATATATATATATTATATATAATATACGGCAAAATACTATATATGATTATGCTTTAAACGTTGTTAGTTATTTAGTGTATGTACTATTTGATTCATTTACTCTTTGTGCAAGGCCCTGGCCCTTGAAAAAACTTGGCTTGCTTATTACAATGGACAATAGCTTGACGAAAAGCAAAGCATGAATGTTTTTTAGACAAATTTACACACCGCCGGTACAGTTAAAGAAAAAACAAATATGATATAAATACAATACATATATAGTAATTGAACCCACACTAGTTAACTAGCAGATATCATCAATACAACTGCTCAAAACATATCCGTTATACAACAGTTTTCTTTAACATTATACTCTCTTCTGATCTCTAAACTTATAAATACAAAAAAAAACAGTTCTTTGTAGTGCCCGAAATCTACAGGAACCGTGGCCAGGGTCGCTTAAAACTTAGCGCATTCATATACCATAACATATATGAACAATATGAAAATTCTACGCCAAATTGTAAATTCTAAACTTGTTAAATAGAATTGTGTGAAAAGCTCATCCAAAAAAAAAGTATTTACAAATAGAATTTTGAAATGAATTTGTTGTCTCGGGGCAATTGTAAAAACTTGAAAACTTGATGCGATTTAATTTTTAATGTTTTTTCTTATCAGTATTAAAATGCAAAAGACAAATTTGTTTCACATTTAGTATTAGTTATTAATATTGTTATTAATTAGCTTCGTTTGAATTTTAACTACAATAATTTATAGTTACCTTTTGCCCCCAGACAATTGTTGAACCATATATATAATAATATATATTATATATGTATATGGAATGTATAGTAAAAATAAAATGAAAACAATATTCTTGCTATACAATTTGCAAAAATTAACCAATATCAATGAATGTAAACATATTTAATGAATACTATAAACATATTTGTTTGTTTAGTGCAGCATAAAAAAAAAGAAAAGATATTTGTTAAATAAATCATATATACATTTATTTGTGTATTGTATATGAACATCTTATATAAGCCCCGATATATTTATATACATATGTTGTACGTTCAAGAGGCTCAAGTCTGTTCCAGTTGAAATTCGCTATAAAGACTATTGATCTCAATTTCAAACGGAATCAAAGATTGGCACAGACTTGCAAATAAAAGAAAAAAAGAGTAATTTAACAAGACGAAGAATTCTTGCTGCTCTAAAGAAAAGCCAAAACCAAAGAACAGAATACATTTTTGCAGTAAATTTATATATAAATTATTCATGTAGAAGTCGTGAGCGTTAAATAATTAAATACAATTTATGCATTCAATGGACACACAAACACACACACAAAAGACGACAAACAAATAATATTCATAAATAATTAAGCGGTACAACAAAAGGGCATCCTGAAGTCGAAGCTAAATTAGAATTGTACTTGTTTAACATAGAAAGAAATAAAATAAATACCATTGAACAATAATGTAATAAAACCAATCCCAACTAAAACAAAGAAAAACATTCAATAAATTATAACACATATTTTTAAAAACCAAAAACAGTGGACTTTGATATACTTTTTCATACTACTTTTTTAAAGATTCGTTTCAGATATTATAGTAGTTCCATTATATATTCCAATCGCCACCCCATTCCAATCTAAGCACACACAGTTTTGATACTTTGTATTTTCTTTTATTGTATATAAAAAACATAATATATTGTGTTTTTCAAATACAAATTTATATAATGTATATATACGAAAATAATTATATAGTATATATATATTGTTAGTTTGATGATGTTGTTGTTTTCAAAACATATTTAAAAAGCTTTGCTCAAAAGTGTACAACAAGTCTGATTCAAAAGGCCAAACAGTTTATATCAATTCTTTTAAGACAATTTAGACTACACACGTTTTTGCTGCCAACGAATGATATATAGTATATGTATATATATCGTATATGGATACATATAAGTACAAATTAGCTGTTACGTGTGTAGTCTTCTTCTTCTTCGTTTTTTTGGAAAGTATTTTCTACATTCTTTTATTATTTTGATTTTTGATTATTTTTGTTTTCATTTGTTTGTGCAACACTCTCTATACTAAAAAATACATTTCATAGATTTACTAAGCTTCCACTATGATAAAGCCTTAAATGGTACGATAGATAATGCTTTGTTGTTCTTTAGTTAGTTTCACATAATACAGTGGGTGTATAAATGTATCAAACATTGTATATATGTATATAGTATTATTTTTGTTTTGTTTTTTGTTCTACATCAATAATATGGATATGATTTTATATAAAAATAATTGATTTTGTGTTTAGTAGCATTTTTAGCGTTTAGGTTTTGTATCAGGAAATTATCAACATTATCAATTTTTGTTATTGATTTATTTAATGTCGCTATATGGAATATATATATATATATATTATTTATGTATGTAAGTATATATTAAATCAAAAACTTATTTTCACCCTCAGCTAACCACTTGGTAAAGCAAATGCAGCTTTAATAAGTAGGTTTTGTTATTTTTAAATAAGGCTAAATATATATATTAACATAGACACTGCCAATTCAATTGGACAATGGCGCAGCGAAACAAACACAATTATATATAAAGTTTTGTGTCTCTCCCGGGACAACAGAATATAGAACGAACTTCGGAAAGAACCCTAGAAAATCTCATTGTCTCTCGTCGCATGAGGAAGCAGCTCTACGTAACCACAGCAATACAAGTCCACAGCATCATCTCCTCCTCCAGAAATCAGATGGCTTCAAGTAAATGTCGCTAAAAGAAATACAATACAAATTGTTAGTAAGTTTTAGTTCAAAACAAGTGTCTTTTGTTTAAATTACTTAGTTTTTCACACTTTTCGTCTGCTCCTGTTGCTCCCTTTCCGGCTCCTTTGCCAGCTCCTTTTCCTTGTCCACTTTGTATTTCTTAACGGCCGCTATCAGTGCTTCTGGTAGCTTATAAGAGCCCGCTAGCAATTGCAGCTCTTGATCAATATTATCTTTGCTGCCCAGCGATTCTATAAAATCACTTTTCATCTCTGCCGGCAGATCCGGCAATTCCACATTACTCTCGCTTGTGGTTGTGGTTGTGGGGGGCAAAGGCGTTGGCGTCGGTGTCGGTGTCAGAGATGTTATGGAAATGGCATCAATATCGTCTTCAAATTCTGCATCAGCCGCTCGCAGAATGGTCAGGATATCGGTTGGAGTTTCCTGCATAAAACAAAAAATAATAAATTAATCACAACATATATCAAAATAATATACGATTTGAAAACAAAAACAACAGGAAGCTCGTTTGGGCAATTTAAATTTTTATGATGTCAAAGACTAGAGCTTCTTCAAGTCCACAAAAGGCGCTACACAAACGGAAGCAGTTTATTGTTAAGTCAAAAAAATATAAACATTTAATTACTGTAGTATTTAAATTAGGCTGTAAAGTACATTTTATGTTTGTACGCTAGCAGATTATTGCTCTGTAACGCAGTTCAAGTTTGTTTCATGCTTTGAATGTCAAACACAACAAAGTTTTCTTTACTAAAAAAAATTAGAACATCTTCTAATATGAATTCGTGCTCTTAAGGTGTAGCCTCGCATTGAATCAGTGAGTCAGTTAGACGCTCTTAAATATTTCAGTTTCATTTAGCAATTGTTCATTTCAGTTATTATTAATTGTTAACAATAAATATAATTTGTTTACAACGTTGCATCGTATACATTGCGCTGACGTATGTAAAAACTACTTGTTGTCTGTTTACGTTGGCCAATTATAGTTTTACAATGAATATACAATACAAGAAGGCGTGTTGTTTACACACATATTTTTCGGACTGTGTATTATGCATGTTTACATGGAGTATGAATAAAATGGGTCAGGATTCAAATTACCTTAAGTGCATCAACTCGCTGACGTTCATGCATTGCACTCAAAAGCTCACGTAAATGTTGATTCTCTTTGCGCAAACGCTCTCGCTCCACATCGCGTTCATTGATTTTGGGCTACAAGAAATAATGGAAATTATAATTAATTAAATTGTTATATGAATTTAAGGGTGTGTAGTTTATATTGGACACCCACCAAAAGCAGCGAAATTTGCTCATTGAGGACATTAACAATGCCGCTAAGAGCATGACATGGTACGCTTGGCTCCAGAGAGCTGGCATGCTGTATTCGATTGAGTCCACATGGCTGAGATGACGATGCTGTTGCTGTCGCTGTTGAACCCACAACTTTTTCCTTGGCCACAACTGTTGCTAATGGCAGCAATGCCACCGTCTGTGTGGAGTTGTCAATCATGGATAAAGTGGTGTGTGCCTGATTAAGTGCAGCCTGCAATTGTTAAGTTAAGTAAGTTATTTGAATTAAGTATTTGATTTGCAAAATACTTACCAATGTATCGTACACATCATTGATTTCAATGTGATCACTTTTCTCTGCTGTGTCAGCTCCATTCTGTGTCTGCTTCTGACTCTGGGTCTGAGCCTGTGCCTGATTCTGTGCCTGATTCTGTGTCTGATCATCTGCCTCAACGTTTGTCGTCTCGTTGAGCTTTGTCAATGTTTTTGGCTCAGTTTCGGCTGCAGTTTCCTCCTTTGGTATGGTCTCAACCTCTGGCATCTTTGTGGGTTCGCTCTTAAGCAGCTCATCGGCGGATTCCTCGGGAATGCTATCGACACTAATGGTGCTCTGTCGTTTGCTTGCTTGCTCCGTCACCACCATTGAGTTGCTTGCTGCTGGTGTGAATGGTGCCAGTGGGGCTGCTGCTGCTCCTGTCACAGCAACATCTGTTGACTTTGTTGGTATTGCAGGCAAGCGCAGCTCATCAATCTCACAATATCCATCATCATCCTCATGTATGGCAACTTCTAGCTCCTCAATTTCTGCAGCTTTCTGCTTCTGAATCTTCTTCAGTTGTGGCGTTCGGTGTTGACCCTGTGCCTGCTGTTTGTTTGGCGGCGGCAGCGGTGGTGGTGGGGAAGATCGTGTCGCTGCTGAACGCTGTTGACGAACGGCAGCAGCGGAACGATCCTTTTCATGGCAATGATCACACACCGCTGTCGACACGGCTGAGATTTCGCGTTCCGGTGAGACGTGCATGTAATCGTTTAAGATCTTTGTCAATATTCGCACTTGATCGTAGGCAGCCAAGGCAATATCAGCGCTGTCTTTGGGTGCTTCGGGCATCATTGCAATATCGACAATCTCATTGAAATGCTCCACTGGCAAGCGAAAGATATCACATATTATTCTCTGTTTCTCAATCAGACCGTCGCGTATGGAGGCGTCCAGACGGCGCAATCTCTCGCCCGGCGTCAACACCGGTTCCGCCGTATGGGCCGGACTAATGCTGATCTGTATGGCCGTTGGCTCCACCAGCGGCGATTGCATCAACAATGTTCGCGTATTATTTGAGTTGTTGGAACACACAATGCTGGCGCTGTCTCGCTTCGATTGACCACCAACCAGACCATATGTCGTTCCACCGCCACGTTCCTCACCAACTGAATCACGCACATTTCCAGCAGCTGCTGTGGCATCTTGTTTACTACTACTACTGTTGCTGCCGCTACTGCTGCTGCTTGCCTCTCGCGCCGACTGTGTGTGCCGCAAGACAACTGGATTTGTGTCCTGTCCCGCATTTGGATAGTTATTGTTCGGCTCACCGCAGCTGCGTGTGGACATTGTGCGACTAACTGAAGCCACAGCCGCATCATTTTGGCTAAGACGTCGCTTCGAGGTTATGTTGTAATAGCCAGAATTATCACTCTCGCGTCGCAGGCCAACCTCACAGTTATTGCTGGCAATTGGTGCTGGTGTCACCACCGCAATTGGCAGCATTGGCGCCAACGGAGTTGTGGTCACCGTTGCCGTCACACCCGCCGGCTGAGTACGATCCGGTGTTGGATCCACTGTTTCCTTATGGTGCGCTTGCGGCAATGTGGCCATAATTGGATCATCCACCGAGGCATCCTGACTATTGGCATTCTTCGCGCGTGGCTTATACTGTTGGGCCGCAGCGTCAGAAATGTGTTTAAACCATCTGTAAAACAAATGATTTTAGTTAGTATATAGTATATATATATATATTTAGTTTATAGACCCAATTTGCTATAGAATAATTTAAATTCTTATCATTATTATTTAGTGTGGGGGGCATTCATGCAAGGTTTACGAGTTTTACGTGACAATAACGACATTTTGTGAATACCCTTATTATGCATTTTGACATAATAATTACATTTTCAATGGAAACAATGAGTAATACTTAAAAATACATATCATACATTGTTCTACAATGTACTTAAATTTACATATACACTATTTTGTTTGCCTGAAGAAAAAAGAAAAATCTCAAGTTCAGATCTTTTGCTTATATAGTATAGTAAACTTAACATATATATAAACTATAGAAATTTCACCTGGATACCAACGAAGATCGTCGACTAGTCGGTTTTGGTATAACATTCGGTTCACTGCCGCCAATGTTAAAGATCTCATTGAAACTGCCACGACGACGTTTATGTTTCGATTTGCTTAGATCTTGTAAAGAACTCGGATTCTGTTTGGTCGTTAGCAACGATAGGCCGCCATTACAAAGACTCTTACGGCGAAAGCCACTAAACAGGTCGTCTGGCGAGAGGAAACTCATCTCTACAAAGCTAATCGAATATTATACTGTAATGGATTGAGTTTGCTTTATCTATATAGATATAGATATATGTATATTTGCTAAGATAGTTGTTTGCTACTCTCTAGCTGGTTGTATGTAACTTGAGTTGCCTCATTGTGGCACATTACAAAGGTTTAGTTAAACTGCTAAATGTATCTTTTTGTATATGCATATAATATGGAGTGTAATTAATGTATTGTAAGACTATTGTATAAATTGTGATAAAGGGCTTGTTTGTATAACCAGTGTAATACAATACAATACAATATATATATATATATACATATATAGTACACTGACAAAAATAAAAACATGTGTTTATTGTTTCTCTTTTTCGATGGTTAAATTTATAATGAGCACTTTAATGAAAATAGAAACTGTGTTGATGTAACACATATATAGATATATATATAAAATTTTGGCAAAATTGACCAACAAGGAAATGGATATGCCATTAAGCTTCATTTATTTTAAATATATATATATATATTGATTTATGTACAATAAGGTCAAGTAAAACCAAAAATTTTGCCAAACAAAACTATATGAACAACTATTTCTTTAACAAATATATATTATATATATATATAGTATAAGGCGCAACTGTAAAATGAAAATTGGTTTTCCGCGCTTCGAGTTTGTGTCGGGGGCACACAAAAAAAAACACACGCACACGCGTTGAAAACTATACGCAAACTGAGAAGCAGCGAAAACAGCGACGCGAACAAAAGTTAGCAGAATCTCAACACAACAACAACAAATATCGCACATCCATATAGCAGAGACCCCCATTATAGACGATGCGCGACACGTTTGGAAAAGCTCTCGCTTCCTCCGACATCCGACAGGCGGTCTGCGGTTAGCATCTACCCATACATTCGCACACACACATCTGCTTGATGACACCGTAATACTTCGGCTTTTACGCGATTTTCACTGAGGTCATGTTCGAGAGAGAAAGATTGAGAGTGTGTGAGCGTGAGAGTGCGAGAGAGAGATGAAGCGCAAGAGAGCACAATGCAAACAATGGCAACAACGGGGAACAAAATAAACAACAAAAACTCGCTGAATGTTGTGACGCATACCGTAATACCCTAACCGACTGTCAAAAGTATAAACAAGCTGCTGGACTTAGCTATATGGCTAGTACCCTCAAGTAAGCATAGACCCAATGATCTATAAACTAAGTTTTCCTTTAAAAGCTGTTGTGTATACTAAGTCTTGTAGTCGCTATATATTATTCAATAGTAGTATGCTTATAATCCTAAACTGATCAAACAGCTGCAATTTCCTAATCATTTCCAATTCTTAAAGTAATAAACAATTTTATCGACTTTTTAATAGTTTAAAATAATGTGAATCCTATTTAATGTCTTTTCTTTATATGACATTTCACAAACCTACAGCAATTTATTTATAAACAAACTATTTATAAACAATTTCAAATAGCCATAAAATTTACTTTATAAACTGTTTAAAAAAACTAAAATTCATTGCCTATTGCAAAGCTCATCAGACTTCTACTTTATCCCAATATTTGTCAAGAGTACAAGCGTCTATAAAAATGTTGTTATTATTATTTTTGGAATACAACATTTTTTATAATACTAATTTGATTTATTTTACCGCTAGGCAGACGCATAACAATTTATGCGACGACATTCGAATATTTGTACATATTATGTACATATATGCTGTTTTCTCCTTTTTGGGCGTTTTTAAATTAGCTTTCAATAAATTTGTATGCCGACAGCAAGTAGTTTTGCCATAAGAGCGCTTTGAAAATAAATGCGTAATTTTGTGTAGTGTATAATGAAACTAAAAACAAAGTGCATTCAGAAGGATGATGGCATCTGACGGACTGACTGACTGTCTGTCTGTTCGTTCAAGTTAAGGCATTGAATTTTATTTTCAACGAGGTGGGATTGAACAGTAATCGGTAATGGGACTTTGTATGCCAAGAGCCTTGTAATGTCAAAATTAATTATATTTGTGAAAAGTTGATAAGAAATTGCATGCTATAAATTTTGTAGCATTTTGTGGAGTATACAATATATATATTTATGTGAATTAGCTGCTAATAAGCTATTTGTATAGCTAAATTCCCTACTGTTTAAAATTATACCTATGTGCTTATAAAAAGCCACATGATTTACATTTATCCCCATCGAGTACTGAAACACAATTCAGTGGGCACTGCGAGTGCAGTCTGTCGTCTTCAATGTCTGTCTATATATGCATTGTCTAAAGTGTAAATACAATAAATATATCTTAATCTATACTATATACATATACACTGTAGACGATTGAATGAACTTTTGGAACTTTTACCCTGGCCAAATTGGCTGTACATGCATATAAATATACACATATTTTATTCGATTATATAGAATATGGAAAAAGAAACTTACGTTTTACACTCAGAGCTGCTTGGGGCACGCAGCTCAAGCATTTGTGAGGTCTTTGTCTTGATTAGAAAGAACGAGTTCTTATCGGCGGCTTCCTGTCTCACCAAAGTCTCCGAATCGATGCTCATAATGGGGCTGACTGGCTTATTGGTCATGGCTAGCGGCATATGCAGATTCTTCAATAAATACTTATCGTCCTGTGTAAAAACAAAACCAAAAGTTAATAATACCAGTAATCTAAAATGTAAATTAATTTCTGTTATTACCTGTTTTGTTAGCAAAACAATCATGTTTTCAAAGAGCAATCCGTGAAGCTGTATGCTTGGATTCTTTTTCATTGTTAAGTTGCCGTCGTGCACTAAACGATGTTGTGTTAGATCAAGTTTCTTGAATTCCTCCTTATCATACGACGACTTGTCCAATTTCCGCTGTATGTTTTGTAATCTAAAATGTGAATTCAATTGTTAAATGCCTATTTGTTAATAGTTTTCCAAATGTAACTTACTTGTGAGCATCCTCGGCCGTCTTAACAGCTTTGTTAACCTCCACGAGTATCTTCTTGGACGACTCGAGAGCACGCTGTATGGCCTCTGCTTCCGTTGTGTTCTCAGGTAGCACCCGTAGCGTTACCTTGTACAAATTCTCAAACAACAAGGGATATTTGGTCAGACGCTGTAATACCGTGGGCAATAAATCCTTAAGCTCTAATCGACGGCAAGCCTTGTGCGATTCGGATTTCCTTAGCAATTTCTGTAGCTGCTCGTCCTTGTGACGCTTCTCTTTGAGACCCTCCAATGCAATCTGCTGTCGTGCACAAAACTGAGCCGCATGCTCACACAAAACCTCACCAGACTGTCCATCGAACATTTCCGACAGCAAGTCTCCCATATGTTGTACAACATGATTATGTTCGATGCGACGTTGTTTCAGCTTCTGCTCAAAGACGCCGTGCAGCTCACGCAATGATAACAAAGCGGGTGGAAATAATAGAAATAGATGCTCATGGGGCAACAGGCCACTGTCGTAAAGCGGCAAGAAGAACAGACGATCCAGCAATCTGAGTGTACGCACATGATTACGTTCCGTTTGATAGATCTCTGCAAAAAAAATGAGACAAAATTAGTCATAAATTCAAATACTATACGAAATAATTTATACAGCCTTACCATTGATAATTTCCTGACGTTTCTTTTCGGCATCGGTTAGAGCGGCGAGTATCTCAACCTTAACAACAGAACTCCAATCTGTCTCATTCAAGTCATCCTCATCATCGCTCTCAAAATGAAATTGGCGTTGCAGCATTGGCTGTCCAGAATTCCAGAAACTGGTATTACTAGCACTACTGCTGCTGCCACCAACGCTGCCCTGAAACGAATCCTGTTGACTGTGCAAATTTGCATTCTGCTGGATTATCAGGTGAGGATGCTGATGAAGATGTTGCGTTGATGCATTGGCTATGGCGTGTGCTGCAATGTGTGCTCCAACACCTCCTCCACCCGCAACCTGTTCCATTGAGATGCTTGGACTAAAGGATCCATCTCCGGACGAGAGACTAGAATTTGAACTGCCCGTATCATTGGAATTTGTGAGGCCCAAATCGGTTTGATCATCGCTATGGAAATGGAAACAAAAAACAAATACGGTTTATAGTGTTTTTTGTAATATAATTGCTTTTTGAACATGATGTTTAGACCAATTGGCAATCAATACACAGCTGGGAATTTCAAGTTTTTACAGCCGTTTTAGTGCAACGGAAAGTTCTAGAAACTTTTAACAGTAACAAACCCACTCACTTATCATAACTACGTGCAAGTATCTCTTTGCAACTCTTACTACGCGTATATTGAGCCTTGCTTTTCATTATTTATATATATTCGTTTGCATAAAATTCTTGTAATTAATTGATCAGCAGCAATTGCAGCACCGTTCTGGCCGAGTTTGGAGCGCATACTGCCACTTAGCCACTTAGTATATATACAATAGAGCTTGGGTGCAGCCGCCAGTCGTCAATATGTCTAACGCATATATTGTTGATATAAAGCCAAGGGACTGCCGGTAAGATAATATCAAGATATAGCAAAGCCCAACTCCTCCTACCCATACGCTTCCTCATCAGCCATCAGCAGACGGAAATATACCAGTTGTTGTACTGAAATTATAGTTATTGTCCTACATTATGCCCGTCGTGTCAGTCTCAAGTCCATGACCCACTACTACGACTAAGAGGTTAGCTAATTTAATTGATATCATTGCGGGTGGCTCATTGTCCATAGTGCTGTTAACTTTCAAGCCATTCACAAATGGATTAAATTTAAAATTTCCATAGCTTAACTAATTTATATAGAACTTTGAAATGTTTCAAGGTTAATTCTAGGGGAATCGATATTGCAAAAGGCTAAAGGTTGAATGTAAAACTTTATATTTCCTAGGGGTTTTATTAACAATACTTTTGGTCCTTCTTAAGTCATTCCAGTTTGGGCTAACTTTACTCATCATTTAATTACAATACGACTTCTAAATTCCCTTAAAAACAACTCTATTACATATAATTCAATCTACAACTGCTACTAGTCTATTTTAGCTATATATTTTAGCTCTACTTACGTATTGCGCGATGATAAACTCGGATCGGAGGTTTTACGGCGACTATTGCGATTTCGTTTGTTCGACAAACGTTCCTTATACGACTCCGAGCGATTCACAGAGACTGGAGCACTTTTGTGTTGGGGATGAAAGCTGTAAAGCATGGCAATAAATGTTTATTACCCAGTTGTTAAACATATATGAAACTTTACGACTTACCTTTCCCGGCGTAAATCCTTGCTCTCAACCGAATCGGGCGTATTCAAATCGCTAATCGCTGTTAAACCACCAGTTCCACCAGTCAGACAGCCAGCTAATGTTCCAGATCCCGCGCTTGCTGTAAGATCTGGAAAGCCACCGCTGGCACCACCACCACCACCACCACCACAAGCACTATCCGCATTTGTGTTGTTTACGGCGGGAAATGAATTGTGCAAATCGCTGCTATTGAGCAGAGATGTATTGCAGGATGCATTGCCGTTAGATCGAAGCGATACGTTAACATCTGGCCTGCGATCCGAGGGTTGGCGTACAATTGACGAAGCATGTACACGATCTGTAAGAAGAAAAGAATAGATAAATCAATAAGAAAGTACGATCAGTGAACTAGTGTGCATGTGTGTGACGAGGGGAAGCGTAAGTACAAAACAACAAAGAATTTTGTATTGTGGATTTACTAATAAAGGTAATTTCGACCTGCTCACCACCACAATGCTGTGTATAGGTCTCAGCCTTTTCATCAGATCCACAATCTGTTAACGTGATCTTGTGTTTCTTCTTTATCTTGGCCGCAACTCTTGATGGAAATGATATTTTGCTAGACTTTGACACTTTGGGGCTCTCGAAACCCTTGGGCACTTTCGTTGGACTACCAACAATATCGGGACTATCAACTAAATCACCATCGTGACTCGCTTTCTTAACCAGTTTCACCTTCCTATCGGCCTTGGCAGCATCAGAATCTTTTGGTAGATCTGCCAATGCTTGTATTACGGGTAAATTAACTGATGAACCCGTGTCCGATATTGACTTCCGTCGAATAAACGCAAAGTCATCGGTTCGTAGTAATTTTTTATTGCTCTTTATGAACTTGACAATCGTTTGCAGATTGATCGTATGCTTGGGTTCATGTTCAATAAATGATGCTTTATCTTTTGATTTATTTCGCTTTAGTTGTATAATGGTCTCACAATCATCGGAATCGTCATCGGATCCTACAACACCTGTTTTGATGGCACGCCCCTTGGGTGGGATTACTTTGAGACCCACAGACTTGGCATCGCATACTTTACTCTTGGATGAGCTCTTCTCGATTCGATTATGTTTATATTTGGGATCGGTAACTAAAATACGTGATTTACTAGCTGAACGTATGACTTTCTCTTTATTGATACGAACATTAGCATTATCATCGCTTGAATCATCGCTATCATCATCACTATCTGCATTATTTTTATAGGTTTTCATTTTGTTCAACTTTCGTTTGCTGTTTTAAGCTTAGTTTAAATACTTGATAATATAATAATTGTGGTCGAATTATATAGTATTAACTGACGTCATTATCTGTTTGCTTTAAAATAGTTCGGCTTGTTGTTGTTGTTATAGTTGTTGTTCATAAATCACGTTCTTCTATTGCATTATATTAAATAATATAATAGGCGATTTGGTTCGTCGTAATTATCTATAAATCCTGAAATTTTCAGAACATTCGGATAACAAATATATATATATGTGTATACAGTATTTAAAACATTATTGAGCTAATGTCTGTAGCGTATAGTTTTGATTTGAGGTTTGTACTTGTCTGTATGTTTATCTGTCTACATGTGAGTTTTGTTGTGTATATTTTGTACTTGGTGTACGAATAATTCGATGGACAAATATAAAAATAGCATTATGTGTGTGTGTAAAAATGCAAAAAAGTATTTAAAAACATTTTACGTTGCTGTGTTTATTTCGTTTTCATGAAATGAGGTCGTTTTGGCCTGTATAAACACCACATTTGAATTCATCAATTCAATTTATGAACATTTTGATTAGCTAATAATAGAAATTAGCTAGATATTTGAACTTTGAATTGATTGGTTAAATGTAATAACTGTTAACTGTTGAATAGTGGTGGTAAGCAGCATTGAAGAAGATGCTCTTTTTGTATATACAAATTGATAAGATAAGATAACACAATGTCACCATTCCTTTTATTTTTTTTTGAAACTATATCAATTGTAATTGATGAGTTAATGCAGACAAATATTCGACTGCGAATTTTAGCGAATTTGGCGACACGAAAACATAATTTATGTAGACCATCAACTATGTATATAAATAAACATTCAGCAAAACAAAACTGTAAACAAATATACATATACAATGTTTTTTTACACACTCTTTAATTTCTTTCAGTGGAACTGCATTTAGTCACTCTTCAAATACGTTTTACTGTCATATTTATTTCCATTCATTTCTCTCATTATTTGCTTTCACACGCCTTTCCATCTATAACTGTTCTTAGTCACTAGACACAAATTTTACAGCAATAACATATTATTGGGTGTACGGCTATACTGTGTGTGAGTATCCAATATTTTTTTTGTCATAGCATTATAATCTTGTTAAAATTTCGATCGCTGTTGTAGATTGCAAATCATCAATTATAGTACACATTATATTATTATTTGCTCGCTGATAGAAAAAATTACACAATCGTTAAGAATAAATTTTTGTGTGCTTCATCGAGCGACCGAAAGCACAATACTAAAGCTAAAATGTAAAATCAAATAGAAAAGCTTTAAAATTTGTTGTTTTCTTTTTGAGCCAACAGACAAACGATCACCAGCAGAGGAAGAAGAAGAAGAAGCAGTGGAGGTGGAGGAGGCGGAAGCAGCGCAAATAACAAACTTGTAAAGTATTGGTTTGTGACAAAGCTTTTGTCGAAACAAAATTGACGCAAGCTTTTGGAAAAAGCTTCGCACACATGTCGATAAACTGTAATTGCTGGCTGCTATTTATACCCTGTAAGCAGCAAAACAATTAAAGATCGTTTGCATAGATCAATTGTGTACAATTTAGTACACCAAAAAGTTCTTGTACTTTATAAAAATGTTTAAAAATAAGTAATAGTTTTTATAATTTAACTTTACTAAATTTTGTGTATCACAATTACATTAACAACTAGTATTTTTTACATCAAACTATTGAAAACTCAACCTTGAACTCTTTTTCTAGACCTTGTACTTAAAAAAAAAAGTGTTAGGGTCAATGCAGTTTGTTAAAAAATATTGGTGTAAAACAATCAGCAGATGTCTTCGATCGTCTAAAGATATATACTATATTCCAAGTTGAAATAGCCATATTCGTTTGTTTGCTCGCTGTTAGAGCTAGAGCTACCGAATTTGGCATGTACGCGCGTCTACACAACAAATTTCCAAGTTTGCTTTAGATTTGTAAAGTAGTACAGGGTCTTTTACAGTTGAATCACCCAACAGTTGCCCTTTCTACTAGTTTTTTATGGTGCCCAAGGGTTGAATGTGGTCTGACAACTTGGCTCCTTGGAAATTTTTCGCTTACGTCATAAAAGTTAACCATAAGTATGAGCTCAATGCCAACCAACCGAGCAGACGGCAGGACAAATAATTTTATCTAAACTACTTGAACGTCAGACGTCTGTGCAATTAGAGCTGTATACGTATGCACATGTGTGTGTTGTTTAAAATTATTAAATTAAAAGTTATAGAAAAAAATGAAATACATTTCAATTGTGTTATGTATTTCAAGACGACTGAACGAACGAACACAACTAACGAATTAATCAATGAATTTCAATTCGCTTATCACTCACCTTGACCTCCCCATGAAAATAGACGTTTAATGCTGGAATTGCGACGCACCGCGGGCGTTACTAATACATGTTTGCTATCCATTTGCTAAACTTGACACGCGGAAACACTTTTTTAAGCTAACATTTTCGCATTACACTGCTTTTTTTTTGTTGTTAGTTAACTTGAACTCAACATGAAATGCAATCAAACATTTCAAGTTTGTTTTTTGAAATGTTATATATCAAATACACTTTGTTGCTTCACAAAACTGGTATTTTGAAGGAGTTTTCAACAATAGACGCGAGTTTTTTTTGTTTTTCTTTTTAGATACATTAATGAAATTTCAGTATTATACACATAGTACGTATACAGATGTTTGTAGATAGAGTAAACACATTGGAAATATTTCAATAGCAAAGTATACACAATCTATATATACATACATACAACTTTTAGCACACATGATCAGAGGTACTGCAGTCTAAAATACGAAACATTTTGATTTCAATTGTTCTACGTTGCCTCAAAAGCAAAATATATAATTCTGATTCACCGACAAACCAAAAATGTGTTTTTATCTTTTCATTTTTAAAATAAACAAAGACCACTATAGCAATAAATGTAAGAAGAAATCCAAAGTTTTATCTGAAATGCTTACAATATATATAGTATACTATATAGAAGGCTACAATTTATATAAATTAAAGTAATAACTGAGCTTATCGTCTGTAAAGCTTTGACAACTGAATTTAAAAAGGTTTCAAAATGATTTTCAAAAGAAATTTACTTTATGTTAAGACTTTTCAAGTATTTGTATAAAGATAATGGATATGCCTGTTGCGTAGCAATTAATCTTCTTATTGTTATTTATGTAGAAACTGTTGTTTGTTGTGTTCTACTCTAACTCAAACTTTCCTGGGCATTTGTTTACAAGTCGAAGACAAGTGAACAACAAATCGTGTAGCATTTGCAATTAAAATTTTAAACAATATATGTATATTTCCCTAATAAATTTTGGTATTTTTCTTTCATTTTCGTTGATTTTTGCTGCCATCTGCATTTAGAGTTCCGTTAGCGTTTCATTTATAAACAGGCAAACACAGTACATGTGTGGCATGTAAATATGTACATGGCTATATACTGAAGAGTATGTCTGTACGTATGTCTGTATGTATTCACATTTAAGATAAACAGAACTTGACTTTTGCTTTTATCGTGTTTACCCCCCAAAAATTCATTGTCAGTCTTTATTTATTTTCATATATGTACACACAATTTTTAAGAATCGACACATTTACAACACTTTTTCTTATGTGCATCCAATCAATCAAGGCAATCGGAGGGGAGGGGGTTTTATTTGCTTAACTTTGCACACACTATAGCATAAGTATTTGTGAATGAAATAATTTTTTTCGACGTCGTTTATTATTATTATTATTTGTATTTGCAACATAAAATTGGCGATAGAAACACGACCGCTCATAACAAGAACTGAAAACGGAATGAGAGAAATACTCCCGATATCTGTAGTACGACATGGAAACCACAAAAATCGGAGATCGCCTAAGTTTAAACAAATTGGCCTTTCGCAGTGTTGTTGTTATTTTTTGCTGTTCGCTCTGTTCATTTTCCGCTTTTCATTTTACCGATCGTTTAATATGTTCAATTGTTTTTAAAAAAACAATAAAGAGAGCTAGAGCAATGCATATGCTCGACTAGCTAATACCCTCTACGCACACATACACAGCATACTGTACTGCTTATCTTTATGGCTTACAAGCTTATCAATTTGTAAATTTATAGTTTCAATAAATTTCAAGACACCGCATATACCCTGCTCAGCGATTTCAATGGGTATATTCAATATATTTATTGTTCAACTTACCACTGCTCATATCTGCATCCAAATCCTCATCCTGACGAGCACGCTTTTCATCTAAAATACGTTTTACATTAATTAAAAAGTAATTTAAAATTTCGTAGTCTTTGGAAACTCACTTGCTATAAAGTCACTTGTTCGAGGCCTGATCTTATCCATGAATTTACTAATCTTATTGTCGTTGTGCGGATGTCGTTTGGCCTGAGGCAGTGGACCGGGACAACTTTCGTCTAAAACTTTCGAGCATGGACGGTGAATATTCAATTTACAGTCTATAATAAAAATGGTAAAGAAAATAATCAATGAATCTTGTTAGTTAATATATATATAAATGGTACTATATTTAGTTTGCATGTTTTAATATCATGTTTACGTACCTGTGCAGTGATAACCCTGGGGGCTTACACCCCATATAATCGTTTGACAATGATTACAATGCGTCACTTCGTAGTATTGACGTAATACTAATGGATGACCCCGTACAATCATCTAATCAAATTAAACATAAGCATTAGAAAGACAAAAATTACATGTAAACAATACAAATTGTGATGATTTTTAATACTAGTATAACTTATGCAAACTCTCCAGGGTATATAAAAGTACTGACAAACAGGCAGCTAATTAGATCGCATCGATTACAAACAATAATTGCTGATAAATTGCATAGTTATTGATAATAATCTGATACTACAAATACTTTTACTACTGCTTTAACAAGAAAAGATAGAGAGCAGACTACTTATTGCCCAGATAATGCAGTTATAACTGCATTATATCATCACAATTTAAGTATGACAAACGAACCTTTCGATTTTTGCCCATTAGACGAGATTTGAAACTCTTTTCGCGACTAACAAAATGATGCACACGATCCACAATGCTATTGGGATGTGAACGTGTTGCAAATATGCGATGGATGACCGTCGATAGAGCTGAACATAATGCCAGTTTCCGGGCATCTTCCAGTGGCAAATCCTTCTCAACTTCATCACTAGAAAAGTTTAATAAAATAACACAATTAGAAATTTTGTTTAGACATAAAAGTATATTAAGCAAAACTTACATTAAACCCTGCAGATTGGGCATTAGATACTTGTCCACGATCTGTTCCCGCTGCTTGTCGCCCTTGGCCTCCGCTAACTTATCGTCAGCTGGACCATAGATGGTGCCCAAGCCGGCAGTGCGTTTCTGTTGGAATTCTCTTAGTTGCTCACTGATCAGATCCCTGGCACGTTTGCGACTACGTAGAAAGACTGTACGCAATATTTCCACCTTATCGAATTCCAATTGCAGCACATTGTCCACTTCGCGGGCCAAGGACTCGTCCTGGCGATACCAGGACAACGGAGCACGCGGCACCAGGAAAGTTGAGTGTATTTCATAGGCCCATTTGCGCATATCCTTGGAGGTGCCCTCTTTGTACAGCTCGGTGATTAGGTAAAATAATAATGGAGCTGGCTCCGAATTCGATAGGACGTAGTTGAGGAAAACGGCTAGGAAAACAACGTTCTCGGTTTCAAGCAGACGTGTCAAATTATTGAATGGTCCATTTTCATCAATAAACGGCTCCTCCTGATCCGACGAGGTCTCGTCTTCCATGGAAATAATCTCCTTTTGTGTGTCTGTGGATTGAGCCGCCTGAATGCGACTGGAATGTAGATTCTGTTGTGACGGCGATGTGGCACTTGCCATTGGTGTGAAGTGATGTGATTCTATAAAGATGCCACTACTCGCTACAGCGGCACTATTCTCGTTGGGATCCTCAGGTACAGGCATTGGTGAGCTGGTTAAATAAGGCGGCGGTGGTGTACCCGGTGGCGTTATCTCACTATCCTTCTCCACAATCTCCCAAGAGCCCGAAGTGGTTTTCACCAAACGATCTGCAAGGCGAATTATTCAAACTTTAGTTCTCTATCAAATGAGATGGAAATGATTGCTACTTACCCGGATGCCTGGGATGCATGTTGTCCGGCGAGGAACCAACCCGTCTATGCTTCATTTGAGTCAGTTGTGGTGTTTGGCCTAAAACCTAAAGAAAATGCAATTGAAAAGTAATGAAAACTGGTTTCCAAATCAAATTGATAACGCACACACAATTTATAACGCATAGTAATATATATTTTAAATAATATAACGTGCAATATTTATACATACATATATATTGGATAATATTTATTGATTATCCGATCATACTTATATTTTGAATTTGTGCCATTTCTATATGTGTATTTATATACTACTTTAAAAAAGGGGAAAAGGGGAAACTGATGGAAAATTGAAGGTGTAAATATGTTAATGTGTCACTTAAGCAAAAAAAAAGGTGGTTAGTTATTTGTGTATAGTACATAACATATAATATATTTAGTCAATAAAAGTGTAGATATCCAGACCATTTCCTCGAAACGAATTTAGATTACAGTTTTTTCACCCTTTTCTGCCATCATAAAATGTGTAAACACAAAAGTGCATTCCCAAACCATACATAGTATATATAGCTAACCGAAGAGTGCATACTCTTTAATTACTTTAGTTTATTTTGAATGCTTGCCAAAATTTTTAAAAATTAACGCGCAATTTCTATTAATTGCCGCTAAACTATTCATCTTGCTATTTATAACCATATCTATATAATCGGTTTTAAATTGGAAATTTAAACAAATCAATGTGACTGACAAGACAGACAGACAGATAGACAGAGCGACCGATCGACAAATGTGTAGGGTCTAGAGCATCAAAGTTGTTTTGGCGAATCGAGTATATTTGCTTAAGCTTATTGCCCATTTCCTGGATACAAGGAACATACGTATGGCAATCCCAGAATTATTAACCCACATGTTTGCCATTGCGGCAATTTAATTAATTGACTTGTATATAATCTGTAAACAAGAACTGTAGTATTTGTGATTGCTTTAAGAATCTATTAAAAACCAGAATGGAAAGTACAAAAGAGTACACTCGATAGCAATATGCGCTGTGGCTATATAAAATGGTTTAAACTGAACAACTTTAGAGCTTCTTGCTCTTGATTATAACTACTTAACAGACGAACATGTCTTTATCAGTCTGGATCAATCATATATATATAATCTTTTTGCTATCAAAGGTGGCTGCTGCTGTTGGTTCTACCCTTGGTAAAGCGTTGCGCAGTTAATAAATTTGATTTCTACTTGTAAAACACATAAATGATATATACAATGATAATTGAAGCAGTGGAGAATTATAAACAGGGGGAAACAATAAAGAAAATGCCATATGTATACAGAGAGTAAAGAATAAAGAGTGCTAAAGTGCAGAGAGAGAGAGAGAGAGAGACGATGAATGAAGTAAGTTAAGCAATGGTATGGTTATTAGTTAGTCTAGATAAGTAATGGTAATTTCTATTAATTTACTTTTAGTTAATGTTATACATATGTATGTAGTGAGAGAACTTTGATTACTTACTGCAGTACCGCCGTGTTGTTGTTGTTGTTGTTGCTGTTGCTGCTGATGATGTTGCTGCTGCTGTTGTTGTTGCTGTTGCTGTTGTTGATGCTGTTGCAATTGCTTGACAATGTTTGGCCGTTGCGATAGCGGAAAAGCAGCCTTCATATTATCACTCTGCACGGCCGTACAGGTGGAAACAAGCGGATAATTGTAAACAGTACCTAGAGAATTTGGTTGCTGTTGCTGTGTACGTGCACCGCTATTTAGATTCAGATTCTGGCAGCTACCACGATTAATCTCCTCGGACAACATGCCCGGCTGACGTGGCGGCAATGGCGGTGGCACACAATCACCATCAACCACACTACCACCAGCACCACCACCACCTCCAGCAGTGGCACTACAATTTCCGGCCATATCAACAACAGTTGTGGTGCCAGCAACAATTGTGCCAGCACCAGCACCACCACCAGCGACACCACATGCCGTTTCCATTTGTAAAAACATCTGTGTTGTCATTTTTGGATCAGATAAAGCTTTGGTCTTGACCTTGGAACGCTTTGTCTTGGCATTACTACCTCCACTACTTCCATTGTTATTGCTGCTGCTGACATTGGCGGTTGTTGTCTCATTGCTCTTTGCTTGCGGTGAATTGCGCTGTGGACTGCCCGCACGATCCAGATCGGAAATGGGTGCAAATAAATGCATATTGCTGGCATTACCAAAGTCCAGAGTTAACTGGCGATTGCCGGTGGTGGGATTCCGTTGGGGCAACGGTGGCGGTATATCCTCCTCGATCAGACTCTTGGTGAGGGAGAATTTATTCTTGGACTTGGAGCCCGAATTACTTTTCAGTGTATCCTTCAGACGCTGCTGCTGCTGTTGATACACCAATTGCTGTGTGGAACGCTGTGAATTGGGTGTCTGATGCTGATGCTGATGCAGTGACTGCGACATGGATTGAAATGCCGAGTCTGGTGTGCGTTGGGAGAGCAACAGATCCGTGGTATTGTTCAATGGCGATGTTATCAAGTCCTTATCAATCTTATTCTTGCGCGTGCCTAGCGACAGGGACGATAGTGAGCGTGGCAATAGCGATAAAAATGCGGGTGATGAATGCTGTTGTGTTTGGGGTGTGCTAGCCTGGTGCTGGTGTTGGTGTTGTAGGTGGAGGTGGTGGTGTTGTTGATGATTATTGTTGTTGTGGTTCGGGTTCATGTTCATGTTCATGTTCGTGTTGTTGTTGTGTAGAGAATGATGATGAGATTTAAAGGAGGACGCTGACAAATTTAAAATTTGATTGCGCATTTGCACTTCGCTAGTTTTGTCGCCGGCAGCGGCAGCTGCTGCTTGATATTTATTAGTCGGTGTATCCTAAATGCAATTGCAATACACATTTATTTTTATATTTACTTATTGATTCTATTGTTTTTTTTTTTAGTTTAATCGTTCGCATAGCATATACAATATATATACTTACATATGTATATACACGTCTCTACAGTCTCTATATATAATATAATTTATCCTACACTTTGCTAACTTTAACTGCTGTTGTTTAGTTAGTTATTATTAGTTATTTTTAATTTTGGTTAAAAATTTAGTGTTTTTAATTGGTTTGCATAATGAATTAAAAAGCCAACGTAAATCGGATTCTTTTTTGAGAACTTTTCGGGTTTTTTAACTAGCATAGATATATATATGAATACACACATACTTTCGTCACTAGCGTGGACAGTGAGTATGAGAATGTAAGCAAGTAGGACACATAAACAATGTTGTGCAAAAAAAATAAACAAAACAAAACAAAGATTCCTTATGGAATTTCGTTATAGAAAATGTAGACACATGCGTAGATCGACATTGAAAATTATACATATATATATATATTTATATATATTATATATAATAATTATATATGTATATTGTATGTATATAGATAGGTATGTACAGTGTTGTGATACGAACGCAAACAAGACGAATTAGACACAACCTTTTGTTGGCCAAAATTGCACTCACCTCAGCTCCCACCTGACGCAATTGTTCACGCAATCTGCGTATATTTGCCTCCGATAGTTTATAGCCGGGATTATCCGTGTCGCCTTTGAGACGCTCGAGATTCAACTTTTCCTCCTCCAACATCTTTTGCAGAGTTTGTATTTTATATGTCTCCATCTCTCTGCGTTTTATGCTCTATAAATATATACAAAATAAATTAATATTTTCTTTAAATAGTTGTCATATTTCATTGTTACTTACGTCTACCGGTTGTGGACCCGTTATCGAAGCCGTTCGATCCCGTCCAGAGAGTATCGGAGTGGTTGGCACAATGCCCACAGATGTCGGTCGTGTCATCTTGTGACTTCGCTTTATGTACAGCTCAACAATTGTGGATGCTATTCGGTAAATGTCAGAAAAAAAAACATATATACTTAAATTAGTTTTTAAAATTCTTTAAATGGCTTTAATAACTCTACTAAAATTTGCCGTAGCCTCTGGCGCTTTATATCTATCCAAAGAGTGGGGATTTTGGGAATTTGAAGAGCACCAAGAAGTCTATAGTAATAAAATTGAGCAGTTGAAAACGAAGCTAATCTTTTTCGGCAGCAACGAAGATGATAAGAAGAAACCTCCATGCGACTGTGAACCAACATGGAGCACTGAATTGAAATCCGCTATGGGTAAGACGCTTAATAGCCTGCAGAAGATACCCAGTCATTGGCGACGTTTTGGCCAAATCTTGCAGGATAACATCAAGAGTTTCTTTAGCAGCAGTACTGGAGATGATAAGTAGGCGGCGTTACAGAGAGTACTAAATGCCACATAAAACTTATTTTGCATATACAAATTTGGAAGGAATTACACATAATATTTCGTACACTCGATATAAAATTATTGGCAAACAGCCCAAATGGTTGCTTGGCTGGTCACAAAAATAGCCATTGTAGCTGGATCAGTTTGGCTGACAAAGCACATTGGTGTCTGGGATGAACCCAATAGGACGACATTAATCTACGAAGATGTCAAATGTGAGCTCAAGCCCTACGCAGAGAATCTAAAGAAACGCTTTTGTGAAATCAGTGAGGAGTCAACGAAGCCATGGCGTGAATCATGGATCGATGCTTGGAACATTGCAATCAAGTGTAGCTTTATCGAGCTCAGTCGTGTCCCACAATACTGTACTCGCTTCACCGAAGATCTACAAAAGAGTTTCAATAATCTGATCAATGGAGATGGAAATGGCCAAATTGTTGAGCCAACAAAAGTAGGCGATTGATAGTGTTTCAAGCAATTCAAATTCATAAACCAAATACACCGAGAAAACACACAAAATGTATTGAAAATCGAAATTCTAGTTCATTACATAATAAAATAGTTCAGGTTTAAGTAGCGTGTATCGTTATGGCATATAAATTTCTAACACGTTTGGGTCTATTCACAAGCGCTATCGTTGGCACCACTCACATGGGTGTATGGTCTGAAGCCAGCAGCGAAAAAGAAGCAGACACCAATAATAAAACACTACCCATCTATGAAATGTGTTCTATGGCCCAACAGGACTATAGACATGCCATAGAGAAAGGTTTATACTTCTCACATCGTCTGCCCGACTGGAAGAAACAATTTCTTACACAAACCCTGGACATTATAAATGATAATATGCTGCTGCCGGAAAGTCCCACGGATAAGCTACTGCAACGCTCAAAGGATAAAGAAAAGGCTGCTGGAAGTGCTATGCAGAGGAGTGCTCGTTATGGGAAATTGGCTTTAATCGATGGCCCAAAGCCGCCAATGATCAAAGATGACATCACTTGTCGCAAACGTGTTGATGCGTAGAAAATAATAATACTACGATTTCTACTGTCAAAATTTCCAGCACTTTTCTTACTACACAATCAAAATTGAAACAATATTTTACTTTTTATTTTCATTTCCATTTTTTAAGAATTCCTTGGACAATGATAATTGACTTGATTTTGCGTGCTGGAGCCGTTGTTGCCGTTATTGTGGCCACCAATCGTTTGGGCATTTGGGACTCATCGGATGACACGGTTAGGTTCTATAACGAATCAACGGATCGTGCCCGTCCGCATGCCCAAAATCTTTGTCAATATCTAAACATACATGTACCCGATTTGCCGCCAGAGCGTGAGAAGAGCTATCTGGGCATCTATTACTACAATCACACGGTGCAGACAATCTTTAGCTTTCTAACCATGTGTCCCACCTACGTGGGCATGGCCCTCGAAAAGGTACCGGCCGTAGTGGCCGAGTACGGCAGTCGCGCACGCGAGGCATACAACGAGTATCAAAGGAAACGTGCCATCGAAAAGGAGAGAATGGATAGAAAAGTAATGATTGATGACAAGACACTGGTAATGCCATTGAAACCAGATACTAAACCAGAGTCTGACTGTGAATGCGATGACTTTACGGAGCAAAATACACGGGAACTTGTGCCCAAGGAAGCACCCAAGTCACCCTACAGCGAACACTACTGTGGCAAGTGTCCGGCGAAGAAACCACTGCCGGAAACCAAGTGCAAGTGTCCCAAATGTGATCGTAGGCAGGCAGAGGGTTGGTTCGACAACAAACCCAGATGCCCCAAACGGGATCCATGCCTCAGAGAATACAATGAAGCCACAACAACGACAACTCCGGCGACTCCACGCAAATGTGGTTACAAAAGAACACGCATCGTTTATACCAAAGGCTCTCAAGCGGAATTCATGGAAAGGAAACCAGCAAACTAAAACATAAATATATATATACAAACCTTTGATCAAATTAACAACTGTCGGATGTTTCTCCAGCCGCACTTCTTGTCCATTAACCTACAAGGAAATTAATAAAAAATTAATAAACAGGCAGCTTTAACAAATTGATATCTCTATTATATCTATTATTACCTTTAAAATCATATCATTGGCAACCAAACCAGCTACTTGCGCTGCTCCACCGGGCTTTACGCTTTCCACAAAAACCGGATTGTCACCGGAGACCTGTAAATGATAAACGAACGCACAAACGGCAATATTTATGACTCAGTCTATATAATGATGACGATAATGATGATGATGATGATGTTGATGACAACTTTTTAAATATAGATTTAGAAGTATGCAGTATGCTGAGCTGAGCTATTATCTCTTGACTTCAATGCAAATATTCGAGGCTAAAATCAAAGCATGCGTCAGGCAGCAAGTTTATGATCTAATGGAGCGTTGTAGATCGTATGATAGTTTATATATATTATAATGTAAATGCTACCAATGTGGATTATATAGTCGCTAGTTAGATAGTTAGCTACACAGTGCGGAAGCTTTGATGCTTCCTACTACTTTAACTTTATTTCTTATAAACAGATGAGTTTTCTGAAGTTAATAGTCTCAGTTATAAAGGAGTTTTTACTATTTAATAGATTTCAAGCTCCTAATAGTAACTTCGTGCTTCCTTTAAGCATGAATTTCTAGAAACACAAGTTCCTGAGCCTTTTTTTCGCTCTGTGTAGATATTATATTTAAGGGCAACGATAATAAGTAAAAAGCTATAAAATGCTATAGGTAATATAGCAAAAGTCTATAAAATAAATGTGTATTTCATAAAAACTTAATTATTTTAATTAACATACATTTTAGATAACGATTTTCTACTAAAAACTGCCTATAAATATAAAATGATAGCTATAAAAATAGAACTAGCTGAACTCTTTAATGCCGAACTGTATAAAACGTAAGTAGAACTATAAAATCCTTTTTAAACTATTCAACTAACCCAATCTATTTACATTTACAGGGTATTCTTTTGTCATCTGACGTACCTTCATGCCATAGCCGTTTTCATCCTTACGCACAGTTAATGATAAATACTGAAAATTTTTTGGTGATGCTGGATTCGTTGGAGTCGTCGGTGTTGTCACTTGGGGAATGGGACTTATTTGTATTGTGGGTCGTCGCTGGTGACCCGATGCACCTGGAGTTGTTGTTGCCTCCATAGTGTTGTTGTTGTTGTTGCTGCCATCGGCATCGCTGATTGACGCTTTAGTGCTGCTGCTGCTGTTGTTATTGTTGTTGTTGTGAGTGGTGGGTGTGGTGCAGGCATTGAGTGGTGCTGTGGCCACTGGAGTAGCTCGTGCACCGCCATCCGTATCCGCACCATTCATATGTTTCGCCTTCTTTTTGTTCTGCTGCTGATAACTGGTTGGCAGTGGAGGCGTCTGTGGTGGCACGTTGTTGTTGGTGTTGCTGTTGTTATTGCTGTGGCTACTGTGGTTGCCACTAAAGCTGCTGGCCAATGAGCTAAGGCTGCTTGCCAAGGACGGGGATCTTGGTATTTTCGATTTGTTAGCCTTTTGCTTTTGTTTGTTCTTTGAATTCTTTACAGATTTCTGCTTTGGTGGTGGCAACTCTGGCGGCAAATCCACAGTGTTAGTTGCTGCTGCTCCTGCTGCTGTTGTTGTTGGGCTAGCAACATCAGCTGCTGCTGCTGTGTTGTCAGTGTTGCCACCAGTCTTGACGCTTGTTGTTGTTGCTGCTGTTGTTGTTGTCGGATTGTTTGATTCCTCTGGTAACTCCTGAACTTCATCGTACTCATGATCATCGGTACCAAAATCAATCAATCTGTAAATTAAAAGCAAGTAAATTATGTAATATAATAAGTTGGTAATATTACTTAAAGGGTGGTTCAGTCAGTGCTGCCAGTTTAGCTTTTTTATAGCTAAATTTCGAAAACTTAGAAAATTTGTTTTTAATTTTATATATTGACTTTAAAATAGTGGCATCTGTTACTTTGCATAGCAATATTTCAAAAAGATTTTATACATATAGAAAAAAACTTTAATTAAAGCAAAAAATTATTATATTTTTTTTAAAACAAGTTTAAACAATATTTTGTTACTAAATTGAAAGTTTTTCATATATATTTATGTTTTATTTTCATTTCAAAAGCATTAAAAGCTTATGTCTAGCTAGTTTCTTTGGTAAATGAGCTCTTTAACATAGAAATATTTCAAAAAGATTTTATTTAAATACAAATTTTTTTAAAATCAGACCAAATATTTGAGTTTTTTTTCCAAATAAAACAAGTTAAAAACACATTTCTTAATTAAATTGTGAGTCTTTTATCTATATTCAAGCATTATTTTTAATCAAAAAAACTTTAAAGCTATTTCTAGCTATTTTAAGCCATGCAATACTGGCAACACAGTCCTAGCGGACATTTACATATGATTTAAGTAGCATAAAGTCTATATACACTCTATATATATTAAATCTTTAGTTACAATAGCTTAGTTCTTGGTACTACTTTCTAGCTACCCCTAATATGCCATATAGAAACCTGCATAACAATGACGTCTGTGCTTGTTTGGCAATTATAGGTTCCCCTTTTTATAAAAGTCAAATAATCGTAATTTCATGCAGATACATAATGCAGACTAATCCGTGCTATGTGTGTGGGAAATAAGGCTATGTCTAGTTGTAGCTAAACTGGTGAATTGTCTAGACGATGCAGATAGAAAGCTATGTATGTATATAGCTAGGTAGAGCCTACGAATCAAACAAATCATGTCTATATAACAAGTGCCATGGCCAAAGCCAAATGCGAGATCAACTCACCAAACAACAACAACTATAACAACAACAACAACAAAAAGCGACCACTGTTTGACCTTTTTTAATTGAGCGCAAATTAAATTAGCCATAAAATAGATACAATTTAATTTCAGTACGTTCTTTGTTGCATAAATTGATTGTAGTACAAACTGAATTCATATATAGTACACACCCACAAAACTACACACACACACTCGTATCTAGCTATAGTACTATATACTTACGCTATATCTATGAATATCTGAATACTCGCTAAATAAATAAAAACATTTGATGACACTATCGTCGCTATACTATACATCATTTGTTTTTATTACGATAGTCCAAATGTACAAGATGAAGTAATCTAGCAAAAATCAAGAAAGATAAGTTCAAACGAGCACACCCGACCGTTTAATACCCCCAGTCACATTTTATTTCGGATTATTTGCATAAATATTGATGAAATCTTCCAAATAGACTCTATAAAATATATTTATTCTATACCTATACAAAATATACCCAATATACCCTTGAGTATATATAAAAAATTAGCAGAGACTACATTATATTAATTAATAATTTGATAGTTAATTACAGTGAACAAAACATAAATTATTAAAAACAAATTTCACATATGTTAAACGATTTATAGGACATGCATAGACTACTTGTGCTCACTGATCATCGCGTAATACAAACGTAAAGAGATACGACTCTAAAATGTATACACCAATTACTTTAACGTGCAATTAGACAAACTTTAGCGATAAATATAACATATAACAGTCTATACGTGTTTCATAATTCTATGTCTTTATTAGCAAACCTTTAAAAGGGCACGTAACATCGTCTAAAACTATAAAATAGGATATAGCAATAGCAATTAGTTTAGCAAGCAATTCGCATAAAGTCTCTTTAACTATTCATTAATTTTAAAACATATAATTTCTATTCATTATCTGTTTTACTGCATTAGATGTAATTTAAAAGATATAGCAAATAAATTTAGCTGACACATTCAATACTTTCTATTCTATACTTTTGTTTACATATGACAGGCATATGTCTGTCTGGCTATCTTAACTGGAAGAAATACATGCAGTCATGCATAATTCCAAGGAAACGAAACATGCATTCAAAACATAACAAGAAACATCTTTAAAGAAAAAAGATGTGAACTATACGTAACCAAAAAAAAAAATTCCCATTCTCCACACAAACTATGCTAATTAATTCTTCAGTTCAGTTGTTAAGTATTGTTTTTTAAAATAGAAACCCCTTTATTTATGGATTGCACATAACACTTACCGTTTTTTGATTGATGGGTCATCCATAGAGTACTTTTGTGAGGGTGTTTTATGTGACGATTAAACAGAAATTAAATCCAAAATGCAAATATGTAGCTACAAATTGCAATCCGTTATCAAATAATGATAATTTATTTAGTTCAATGAGTATTTAAGGCGCAATTTTTAAGAAAAATCATATCCGAAATGTATACGAAGGCACTGAACTTGTCTAAAAACACAAATACATAAACATATATATTTTTGGAGATCGTAAAAAGTTTGGTTTTAGTTTAAAAATTCATTTGAAACACGTTCCATTCCTTAGCTTGTTTTGTTAGGCAACTTTTTTTGGTTTTGCGTATTGCTATTAGAGTGTCTTTGTTTTCGTTTAGTGTATTAATCATAGTTTTAATTCTTTTTAGAGTCTTTGTTTTCTTTTGAGTGTATTAATCATAGTTTTAATTCATTTTTTTTATTTAACTGAAAAGCCATTGAATGTATCAGAGAAGCGGCGCTCTCACAGTCTAACTGACATGATAAAACTGCTGCCCTCAACGAGGGGAAATTCGCATTTTGTGCAACAAAATAATCAGCACACAGAGAGACTCACAGACAGACAGACAGTCGTGCAATCATACTCTCGCTCTCCTTTAAGCTCTAGAAAGCGCGCTCTCTTCTGCTGCTCTCTCGCTCTCCTTTAAGCTCTAGAAAGCGCGCTCTCTTCTCTGCTGCTCTCTCGCTCTCGCTCTCACTCTCCTAAAACTTCCGCTAAATTCGCGCTCGCGTTGTTGTTGTTGTTGTTTTATATATATTGACTAGTTTTACTTAGCACAGAACAAAATACATTTTTTTTGGGGAGGCGTGTCGCGCGGCAGGAACTGGTTTTAACCGAAATATTAACGTAGCCCAGCCGATGATTTAAGAAATACAAAAGTGAGAGAGAGGCAGAGAAAGAGAGAGAGAGAGAGTCTGTGATATTACAAACATACTTATATTGTACACATATATATATATATATATATATATATATATATATATGTGGGGCATTATCAATGCACTCGTTGATTAAATGCATTCATTGCTGCTTATTTTTATATACATTGAAAACTGAAAACTTTCAATTTAAAATGCAAGACGCATCATTTACAATTCTAACGAAATAAGAAGAAAACATTTCTTCAATTTTGTAATACACATTTTTTTTGTACGGCAAATTTTTAATTGAATAAGTTGCACACACATGCACATATCTACGGGGTGTGAATGTGCATATACATACATACAAAAAAAACAACAACAACTCTACTTTTATATGCAAGAATGCGAACGTGATCATAGAATTGAATATTTTTGTTAATTATGACACTTAAAACCACAAATACACAAGTAACAAAAATAAAAACAACACAAAAATATTCAACAAAATCTGCATAGTTAAAACATCCAACAAGTGGCGGCGGCAGCGGCAGCGGCAGCCATATTGTTTTGCTCTGTTGTGTGTTGTTGCTGCTGCTGCTGCTGCTGCGCTGCTCTGCTCTGCTGCTGCTGCTGGATACAGCAGAGGTGCGGGCGTGACGAATATTTTGGCACGGGGCGACGGGGCATTGCAAACACACACACAAGCCATAAAATAGCAACACATTTGTTTTTACTTGTTTTAACATTTTTACATTTGTTTTGTATTAGTAAAGATACACACAAAACTGCGTTAGTCACAAACATTTTTTTGTGATTTCGATAGTTGTTAAACACACACACACACACACATATGCAACTCAAATTGTGTCACGAAACACAATAAGGAACAGTAGAAAAAAAAATATACAAATAATAAGCACGACCCGAAAGCACCTCTGGTTGGATCATCACACACACACTCACCAAGTAAATATATACATGCATATGTATATATATATATATATATATTTATTTCATATGTATATGTTTTTTTGTGTTTGTTCATATGCTATGTGTGTGTATGTATATATACACGCAAACTCACACTCACACTCGCGCACTTGACTGTTGCCTTTTTCTTTTACAGGGCTCGACGACAATTGAATAGCTAGTAGCGCACTGCGCATCATTCTATTTACGCGTTGTGTGTACTGGCGCACCTATCTATCACATGTAAATTGTTATTAACACATCTCTTCATTGTTTAATCATATGTTTAACAATACTTTTATCATTTTTCCATTGCTTAAAAGCTGAAAAATCTTATTTTTACTTTTTTTTTTTTTTGTATCGCACACACACCGAACGCAGTAAATGTTAGAGTTGTACCGTTTCGTTCAGAACACGTTCAGATGAACGAACGAGCCAGCAATGTTAATTGGTTCAGCTGTTATCGAAATTATGGTCTGTTATTTATGGTCTGACTGTCTATCGCTAAAGCCGCGTTTAACAGTATCGAAACGGAACTACAAATTTGCAACATCTGTTAAATTGAACCAGAATAGATGATGTCATGCACGTAAACAAACAATATTAATAGGCAACAAACAGCTATTAAGCAGCTATCAATTAAAATATATGTTATGAAGTTATTTTTGTTCAATACTAACAACTTGAACGTACTGTTGTCAAAAACTTATTGCGAAATGTATTAAGCAGCTGTTAATATTGGTACGACCAGAAATGTATATCGATTTGTATTCCAAATGCAACACAGGTGTTGCAGGCATGTCGATATTAAAACTATATTATTAAACTATCCTATCAGTGTTTTTTGCATTATTAATAAATTCACAAATCGTATGCTCAAGGCAGAAAACTAAATTTGAATTTTACTAAGCATTCTTTTTTTGCGTAAAATTCATACTATTCAGTTGATTTGTAGTATTTTTTAAGTGTTGGTGTTTACCAACACTTTTTTGGAGATGGCGCCAATAGAAGTCTTTTAAATTTAAAAGAAAACACACAACACTATAAAAGTAAAAAATATATATTTTAATTTAGTAAATATAACGTCATGAATTTGTTAACATCCTCTATATATATGTACATTTATATATGTTGTATAAAAACTTAAAACCTATTGCACGATAGAAGAAAAAAAGGAAGGTACTTATGTGTTTGAGTTGACACAAAATAGCATTAATATCACTAAGTAATACAATAGCAATACCAAAATGGATAATTGTGTTAAACCCATTTTTTGTGGTGTGCGTCCATATTTGACGCACTTGTGATGTCAAATCTGATGCGACTGTCTACTGGCCGGTAAAATATCGCCAGCACCAACGACATCCACACCATCGTCATCATTATCGTTATCGTTAACGTCCTTGTTATCGTCTACCAAATGCTCTTGTTGCGGTTGAACAACAATAGGCATTTGCTGTGTGTGTTCAAATTGACATGACTCAGCCGGTTTATGGTCAAGAATCTTGAGATGATAGAATACACCCTCATCGTCTATAACATAGAATTGGGTGAAATCGGCACTTGTATAGAAATGTCGTGCCTCATTGCCAACGAATTTAATGCACGACAATAACTCGGGTAACTTCTGATGGCCACGTTTATCGGTCCATAGATCAGCTCTATGCCGCGACACCTGAACATGATTGCATGGTGCAGGACATGGTGGCTCGTCGGGGGACTGAGATGTCAGCGGCGGCGGTTCCATGCGTGCCGCATCCACCATATCGCCACGCCCCCCGGTCAGCAGCCGCTGGTCCAAGTTAAAGCTTCGCATGCTGCGAGATCGTGGAGTCTCCTGATTGTTACGTATATGCTTCATGTTCCAGAAACACAATTGCTCCGCACAACTGACCAATATCTGTTTGCAGGCCGAGAAACGCAGCTGCATTGAGTTGCAGGTCTCGTGGCCCCCTTTGATGGTGTAAATCTGTTGCAATTGCCGATTCTCAAAACTATAAAGCTGCAAGTAAACAATTGGCAATTATAATATTTACAAGTTATGCTATATAATATGTATTTGTTACCTCTATGTTGCCATTCTTAAAGCCCAGTGCTATTAGCTGACCATCATTTGTGGCAGCCAATTGATTAACTGAATCCTTAATGTTCACCTCACAGATCGATTCGAATTCCAGTTTGTTGCCAACAACAGTCATTTTATGAACCTGTTAAAAAGCATAAAAGTTTTAGCTATAATTTATGTAATAAGTTAGCAAACTTTTTGGTACTCACTTCCAGCGTGCTATTGCCGGTGGCCAAATAAAGCTGATTTGCCTTAAGATCGAAGGCATTAATTTTGTCAAAGTTATGTTTATATTCCATATATTTATCAAAAGTCTGGGGGGGGGGGGGGCAAAAGTAAAATAAGAAATGTTATTAAATAAAGTAAATTAGTTGAATTATTTGATTTGGACTTACGTAAACTCTGCAGTCGATAAAGAGCAGCATAAACTCCTCATAGACAGCTCGAGCGTATTTGGTATAGTCGCCAAAAGTTAGGATGTGTTCAAATGTGTTCAGGCAGTAGATATAAGTGGCACTTTCGGATGATGCCAGCAGTTTGGGTTGCTTGGATTGTATCACCTTAAGATATTTTATGGCTTGATTTACATTTGCAATCAGTTTGTTGTTATCGCTAACGTTGACAATTTGCCCATTATTGTAGCCGGCATAGATGGTGCCATTATCAATGGCAGACAGTGTGGTAATATATGTGCCGCACTCACTGTGCAGTGTATCAATTGTTGACCAATTTGCCACACTCTCTCTACGAGCTGCGGCGCTGCTGTTGCATGATCCTCCCAGTATCGGTTGGATTTGATAGATACGGGCACGTGAATCAACGACATATAGCGTTCCATCGTTGGACATTTCTAGTAGCGTACGCAGATAGACATTTGGCTCTAAAGCGGAACGGCCCTCCGTACAGCGATCCTTGGCGTGATTATCATCACTCTCATTCTCCTGATGCAGCCAGGTGATAACATTCGGTGCGCTGCTCCGCAAAGTGTGTACGTGTAGATAATGCTTAAATTGTGCACCGCAAAGCACATAATATTTCAATATGGGATGATTCAGATCGTAGACATCCAAACAGACAATGCGATCACTGAAATTACTGCGAAGCGGACAATGCGGATAGCGCAAATCATAGACAACGAGTCCCTGGAGAGTGCCAATGATTAGATAACGTCCATCGCTAGACAATTTGCCACACGTTATGTCAGCGGGTAGCTTATCGGAGAGTGGCAATCGTTCTGGTTCCCCCAGAGATAGCACCGTATCGTGTTTGCATCTCAGCTGCCAGATGCTACGCTCATAGATGATCAGCATTATGGTATACTGTACCCCGTTGTCCAATCTTTCGCTATAGGTTTCCATGGCCAGTGCTTTCTCCTTTGGCGGTGCACGCTCGTCTCTGGTGATATCCGAACTACTTTGTAGATCCCAAAGTGTCAACTTGTTTTGGTCCGACCAGACGACATAGAAACGATTCCGGAGCTTGGCAAATTGCCGTATACATGTCTGTTTCGTGTGCAATGTCGGTGTTTTGGATTTCACAAACTTTTGCTCCTCATCATCCCATTTGAATATACAAATATCACCATTATCGAATGCCACATGCAGCTCTATGGCATAACCATCATTGGTACCTTTTCGCACATTTTCATCGATATAGAATGCTTTTATGGAACGATTACCAATCGAGCTGTTCACCTGCTGTTCAAAGCGTAGCCATTCCAAGTCCTTGGATACCTGCGAACTTCTTGACGGACGCACCGACGTCCGACGTGGCATCGTACGCAGCGACCAAAGTTTCAAACTTCCTTTTTCATGCAGCGTTAACAATTGCATTTGATTGTTAAACACACGCATTCTGCATATATCTCCGGCATCATGCAAATAAGTGCGATTGCCAACCATTGAAGCATCTGCAATCGCTAGCTGCTGGGAACCCAGTGCCATCAAGCAATAGTCATCGTCCAGATAGTTGACATGTCGCACCTCATGATTCGTATTGATGATTTCACGATGCTGATGAAAGCGGCCGCTGAAATTGAAATTAAACTGTTGATATATCTATTTTATGCCTTATATATTTTACTTACTGATCTGTAAACCAAACGAAATCGGGAAAACGCTCAACTTGCCGCAGTGCCTCCTCATAAACGGGTCCTTCCTTGGACATTAAAGCGATTTGCAATAGACTCGAATACTGTGAACTTATCAACTTCTCTTCGGCTTTAGTCAGAAATATGAGCAGATCATTTACTAGATTCACATAATGGTTTTCATTGTCTGTGAATTAAACCAAAAAAGGAATTAAATATTTTAAAGTTAAAAGACTTTGATGACTTAGATTTACCATCAATTTGTTGCCTGTAGAACTTAAGAATGTGCAAAGTGTGCAGAATTGAACCACGAGCATTCCAATCCGTCTTGTCGTTACGTATCTTTTGCTCCAGAAATCGAAAATCCAAAAAGATCATGCGAAACAGATTTACGCGTTCCACTTTATCACTAAGTTTGCTCAAATGGTGTCCAATGTGGCTATAAAAATAACAGTCTAAATGCTCCAAAGTCATGTCGTTGCTTTCGCCAAACAGTTGAGGTATGCTAAAAGCAAATAAAAGATATATTTAGTTATATATTGTTAATACTAAAATATCTAGTGACGAAAGTAGACACGTATAACAAATAGGTTATTAAATTGTTGTATAATGGTTTTGGTAAAAGGTTTTTCTAGCAATTCTTATACTAGAAAGTTAAATATGCGCTTTCGTCACTAGGTAGATAACTCGCAAAGGCGGTTTCTTAGACAATTTAGATATATATTTAGTGATTTATTGGCATTATTATTGTATAATGTGTTCGGTATAAGGTTTTTCTAGCAATTCACATGCTAGAAAGTTAAATATACACTTTCGTCACTAGGTAGATAACTCGCAAAGGCGGTTTCTTAGACAATTTCACTCACTTGTAGGCATCCACAATCTTCTTGCTGAGCACAGCTTCGTTTGGAATGAAGACATTAAACTCGGAATAGATGCTGGGCAGTGATATTGTATCATCCGAATGTCTTTCCACCAGCGAATACCTGTGGAAACGATTAACAACATTCACCGGATCGTCATCAGGTGTCCAAACTAGACGTAAAAGCTGTAAAGTAAATATAATAATTAATAACAATTACAGTTTCATATCAATTATGTAGTTACTTTGATTGGTATATACGCCGATTCGGGAAATATAAAGAGAATCTCAAACAATTCCTTGTCCGCTGGTTGCAGCACTTTCAACGAGTTTCGTATGATGGTGGTCAGCTTGTTATAGTTAATGCTGTAATAAATATATAATATATTATATTTAATATTTTTTAGATTTTGGTTAATTAATTTACTTACCTTTTCCAATTATCCAATGTGCAGAGACCATCGCGTATGTTCTTCGCAATGATGCTCAATAGAAGTGGATTTGCGGTTTCCACATTCGCCAGTTGTCGTAGGGATTCGGGGGTTTCTAGCGGTAAATATTTGGCAAATAGAGACTCTGTCTCCGAGGCAGTGAGTACATCTGGCAGTGTAATATGTTTCGTAGTCTGCGGCGACAGATAATCGATGACACTCTTGTGCCGTGTGGTTAAGAGTATTTTACAGCCCAAATTGAAGGTATCCCAGGTTTCTTTGTTCTGCACATTGCGTAGGACAAGTAGACAATTCTTATAGGGCTTATCCTTCAGTAGGTGTCTCAGTTCCGTTTTAATTCGCTCAATCTGTCCGGCCACACTTTGATCGAAATTCAAACGCAAATTTGGTGCAATTTGATAGAGAAACGATTGTAGCATTTCCAATTGATTCTCCGGTGAACGACAGTCGCGTACGTTTAGCCAGAATATCTTAAAGTCCATTTTGCGCTGAATATCGTAGGAGGAGCAGACGTCCAGAACCAGCCACTGCTTTCCCGATCCCAGCACACCACCGACAGCCACATTTCTAGCCGGTCTCAGCTCTAGCAGCGCCTTACGCAGCTCCAAATGGGGCTCAATCCTTGGCACATTGTATTTGGTAAACTTCTGGTTATCATTATACAAACGATCCTTTTCCCTGATGTAATCCTCAGTGTACGAACTGGGTTTAATCCACTCCTTGCGTATGGCAGACATTAGATAGCCATAGTGACGGCTATCTTCGACAAATTTGGTCACTTTATCCGGAGATTGTTCGTGCAGTTTCCAGAAAAGTATATAGATTTGATATAGGGGCGGTGATTTGATAATATCATCGACTTCCTTCTTGGTAAATATCGAACGTAGTGTGTCCTCAACATCTCGGCAATCAAAGTCCTTGAGAAAGTCTATCAGAAACACTTGTATGATATCCCGATAGCTATATTTTAGCTCTATGCCATTAGAACTGTTCATTTTGAAGAGTGACTAATCTGAAATATAATAAATAAATAATCATAGATACCAAGAAATTTTGTATATATATAAAAAAAAACTAAACACTAATAAGAAAATTTAAAAAGAATCGAGTTTTGTGTTAGAATTTTGACCGCATAAATAATTTTTATGTATTTTTTGCAAAAAAATCCCACTATTTAAAATAGCACACAGTTTGTGATAAAGTTTTAGTCGCCGATTATGAGTGTCTTATACATAAAACAAGTGTTTATAAGTTATTTACATAATAAAATAAACGGTTGCTTAATAAAAATTATATATTTAACCGATTATTTAACATCTTTGTCTTAATTAACTGCTAAAACATCAAAGTTTGCTATGCTAAACTGACTTTTAAGCTGTCTGCCGCTTAGACGCATCTACAAGCTAAAACTGGTAGCTCTAGCTCTTACATGGCTCCTTATTTGTGATATTTGTCTCACAAAAAACTCGCATTGGTTTTTGTTGATATGACGAATTTAACGATATATCCATAATATAAGGAAAAGTCAGTCAAGATGTGTTCTTCGCCAAACCAAATCTGACATACGGGGTCATATAAAATAACAATCGAACAAAGATTAGATTGTAATACAAGCACAACAACAACAACACTTTACAATGCATTAGTCACGATCCAAAAAAAAAACAAAAACTCAAACTCAAACACACAGAGAAGAGTTTCGACTCAAAAGGCGCTCTTTACTTGGAGATAACTCAATTCTTGTCCCGTATGCATTGTCTAGTGACAGTGAAATGCATGCATGTGTGTGTGTGTGAGAGAGGACTTCCGTCCCTTTTCGCCGCACCTTATTTACTTTGTGGTTTTGTTAGAACTTTATATGTACCTAATATTTGTATACTACGAGTATGCTAATTTGAGCGAGTTCAATGAACTTGCACATTCTTTGCATATATTAGAAGCTCAAACATGTGTGTAATACTCGCGCACTTTAAATGCTCTCTAACTGCTATTTTTATTTTGTTTATATATTATACTCACAATTTTTATTTATTTTTTTTCAATACGCTGTTGCAACACAACAGAATTATTTGAAATGTATTGTTCAAGAACACAGGAACAACAACAACAACAACAACATGCACTGCATTATTGCACAGGGACACGCACGCACACACATACACACATGCAATTCTATATGCACTACGTGTATTTATTGCACTTTATTTACTTATTACATATATACTTTTGTTTTTCTTTTTTATTACACCACTCCTTTTATACTACATTAATTTTATACTCTGTTCTAGCTTTATGCGCGTGTGACTAGTGTTTATTGCAATATTCGCACAGTTTGTTGTTTGTATATTTTTCAGCAGTGTGACCATGCACGTAAACCAACGATTTTTGCGAACAAATAAAAATACCAACAACTTGTTAAATTGTACTAATTTATACATGCACCGTTCAAATGTTTCTTTTTTATATAAACGATTAATCGAACATGATTTGACAAAAATAAATGCGCATAATCGCTAACAGCGATGTGCAATTATATGCCATCGATAAAATTTCTGCAAATGCACTAGTATTTTTATTACCACTGTTATCAGCACACACTAGTATTTTAAGTCCCACTATTATTAGTATTTTAAGCCACAAGAGAGAGAGAGCCTCCAGTATTTAAAGATTTTTCGCAAACCAAACTATCGATAGATTTGCCTTATCACCTCTGTTGCGTTTGCTGTCGCGGTGAAAACAAGTCAATCGCAATTTATTATAACAAATTTCTCGAAAGGTAAAAAAGCTCAAGTGCTTAGTATTATAAGCCAAAAATATTAACTATATCAAGACATCCATAAACAGAAATATTTGCAATTGCAAGTACATAAAGGCATCACTCGTTATTAATCCATAATATACATTTGTATACTTTGAACGCACGGCCAAAAAGGAAAAGAAAGTTGAATTGGGCTGCCAAAAGGTGACGACGCAAGCAAGACGAAAAGAGAGAGAAAAAAAATAGCATCGACGTATACGTAAAATTATTGAACGACAATTAAGGTAGGCGGCAGTGAAAATATAATATTATTGTACAACAAAAACAAAAAAAAAAAGCAATACATTTAATATAATTTGTAACTGAAACGAGATTTGTGTGAAAAAATAGTAATATATATATATATAAATATAAAAAGAAAAAAATTAATTTCGAAACGAGGGAAACAAAATGTCGTCCGCTGCATTGGATGAATTTGCGAGTCTCGACGTAACCGCAATGGAACATGAATGTGATTTGCATTTTTAATTGCTTGCTAATCTGTGTGCTGTGTGTGTTTCAATTGAAATTACAAATATCTTTTTTTCTTCTTTTTTTTGGTTTCTTTCTTTTGTTAGTTTTTGAGTCCGCCGACGCCGCTATGTCATGCCGTGCACCCTTCGAACCCGAGGATGAATACAAGCAATTGCGCCGACCGAATGCTGGACCCGGTGGCAATGGTGCTGCTGTTCCACAACTGCAGCCCCAAATGGATCAGGCAGCAGCAGCTCATGCATATCATGATTTTGTTGGTGTCGGTTACGCACAGGGTGTTGCTGCAGGTGGCTATGCAGCTGCTGCTGGCGTTCCAGCTGTTAACTATGCAGCTGCCGTACAGCAGGTGGCGCCACCGCCAGGCGATTTGTCAAACAGATTTGGCATTGGAATGCCGCCATCAAAGCTATCGGTGGCCGCCAATGTGTTTGTACCCAAGATACCCAATGATAATGGGCAGCATCAGCAGCAGCAGCAGCAGCAATATCATCAGCCAACACCATACGCACAACATCATCAACAGCAGCAGCATCAGACACGTTTCATGAACGGCTACAAGCAACAGCAGCAGCAGCATCAACATCAACATCAGCAAAACTATAACAATCATCATCATCAGCAGCCACATCAGAATCAGCAATTTAACCATGAGATTCAGCAGTTATCGAATTCAGTGAATGCACGTCTGTATTTAGGCAACAAGACGCCACACAATGGTGCTGTGGGCAACTACTATCAGCAGCAGCAGCAGCAGGTACAACACCAACAACAACAACACAACCAACATCAGCACACACAACAAACGAAATTTCAACGTCATGCGCATTTAAATAATTCATTCCAACAAATTGCACAACAGCCGCAACAACAACAGCAGCAGCAGCATCAGCAGCAATACTATCAGCAGCAGCAGCAGCAACATCATCAGCAGCAGCAGCATCACCACCACCATCAGCAGCAGCACCAGCAGCAGCAGCAGCATTCACAGGCATCCACATCATCGGCTGCAGCATCGAATTCATCAGCATCGTCTCATCCCGACATGGAGACAATTGCTTTAGAATATCTTGATACTGTTATACATTGCCTTAATCAGGTAAGTTAAACTATACTTTAATTAACTTTATAATTGATATATATATTTGATATCTATAGAATCCCGGACAATTTGATACAATTGCATCACGTTTCCTAACCATTTTCGATGGCATGGAGAGCAATAACTATGTGCTATCGATAGCCATGGAGGATATCTTTGAGAAATCCATTGAGCAACCCAATTTTCGTTATATGGGCGCCAAATTGTATAATCTATTGCATATGCTGAACTTAAAGCCAGATTCATTGTTCCACACCTTGTTGAAGTGCAAGCTAGAATATCATCAATCGGAGGTAACCAAGTATATGCAAACGATTGAGAATCAGCAAAAGGTGCGAGAGACTGCACTGTTTCTCGCCGAACTCTATATGCAGCTGCGTGGCGATGATGATTCGCGCATCCAATTGATTGCTGTGAATATTGTGTATTCGCTGCAGAAGCTACTCGCCAGCGAAAGTGCCGAGAATGTCCGTTGCATTTGCCAGACTTTGAAACTGGCCGGTTATGATCTGAGTGCCGATTGTCAGTCGGATATGCAGTTAATAATTGCCGCACTTCAAGCAATTGAGGCCAAGCAGCCGGGCAAATATGCTATGGCGGCCAATGTGATTGCATTGCAGCAGAATAATTGGGGACGCAAGGTATTGAATGCTCTGGGTGGAGATGATGGTGATGTGGCCAAGCCACCGGAGCCACCACGTCTAAGTGATGAGCCCGTTTTCTATGGCCCCGATGGACGTGAATTAACTGCGGAGGAAACTGATTTCTTGGCCAATGAGGATGATGATAATGGCAGTGATGGCGATGATTACGATGGCAGAGATAATGATTTGGACCTCGACCCAGAAATGGATGAAGAGACTGAGCGGGCATACAAGGACTTTTGCAAGCAGGGCAAACAGTTGCAGCAACAACAACAGCAACAACAACAGCAGCAGCAGGCAAACAAAAAGTCTTAGATATTTGTTGTTGTTGTAAACTATAGCATATGTGTGTTGTGTGTGTGTAAGATAACCCCTGCTATGTGTGTGCGCTCTCTCTCTCTCTCTCTCTACTCCCTCTCGCTCTTACACACACGCATACCAATTGATAAAAGAGAATGTCTGACAAATTCTTAGTTGTGTAGTTTTGCGCAATATTTCCAAAATACCCTTTCTTTTTTTTGTAATACTCTTCTAAAGTCATTTGATTTTTGTGTTTTTTTTTTTTTTAAATATTATTGATTAATTCATGTTACAATTACTTGTGATATAACGGCATCTATGCTTCACTTATATATTTATATGTAAAACAAAAACAAAAAAAAGAAAAACATATTTATTTAGTTGTCAAAAAACCAGCTCTCAAGCATATTTTAACAAGTTTCCTTGCGAATTTTAAAAAAATATATATATAGAAATTTCGAATTATTTGTTCCAAAAACATTAATCTATCTGATAGATAAGCTGCCACATTGAGTGAGAGAGAGAGAGAGAGAGAGCGAGATACTCACTCAAACCCACACACACACATAGTATTCGCGCACACACACACACAGACATCCATACATATGTAGATTCATAAAACTGCAACACATTCAATTTACAAAAAAACAAAAACAAAACGAAAAAAAAATGCATTCTCTCCTGATCATATAAATCTTAAAACAAGAAAAGAAAAACAACAGCCACGCTTAATTTTTTAATTAATTGTAATTAATATTAAACGAAACGATTTAAATATATATATTAATAAACCAATGAATTACGATTGCGTTCAAAATACACAAAAAAAAAAAAAATAAAATAAATTAAATGCATTTACCTCGTCACTACTGTTTCTTTGCTCCATCCACTGCAGACAAAATGACTCATTTGCAATTGGCGCTCAATCGATTTTGCTTGTCCGAACTATCGATAGCCAGCGATACATATCGCAGCATTTTTGCGTCTTATGTTATGTGCTCCGCTTTGCGCGTTCGTTGCGCTTCTTTTGCGTTGTTCTGTTTTGGGATCCAAGAAGTACAAAGTCAAATTAATATTAAAATGCTTTTATTATGTGGGAAAACAGTGTCGAATGTGTAATAAATGATACAAGTTGTAGTTTTGGAATATGCGCCAACGAAATGCTACGCGTAGTATACAATTTGGCTTCAAACTGTGCGCGTGATGTCATATTGCTGAAATTTATATATATATAAAATATGTATGTGTGTGTGTATGTGCAGACTTAAATATATAAACTTTGCGTATAAATAATACAATAACAAACAAAATAAATGAGTGATTATGTGCGTCGGTTGTGAGAGAAGCTGCAAATATGAAAATTAGTGCAGTTTGCATGTTTCATTGAAGAAGAATGTAGTGGAAAAGACAACAAACTGACATATAAAGGTCATATAATGGATATATATATATGCTTACATACATACATTTGCGTAAATATACAGACAGATAGACAGACAGACAGACAGACGTACATATGTGCGTATGTATATTTTAGTTCTATAAAAGCACGAGAAGACATTTTAGTGATGTGCGAGTGATTTTTGCAAACAAAGCCGACGGCAAAGTTGATCGATGGCATACATACATACATATATGATTGAGTATCTCTGCTAGTAATTGTTTGTATAGTATTTGAAATGACAACAAATTTAAACAACGTGTGGGCATAAATAAATAAAAAATATGTTTGTATATTTATTACAATACACATTCATATAGCTAAATGAAAATGTATGTGTGCAGCTTTATTCATTATCAATCAACCCTAATTTACCGGTTGACTACAACTACAATTGCGTATCAATAGAGAAATTTGTCAAAAAAAAAAACGAAGAAAAAAAATATAAAAAATTAATAACAATTGTAAAAAAAGTAAACAAAAGCAAGATTTAATAACAAATACAATTTACATATATTTCAGAACAACTAAAACAACAACAACAACAGCTTTAACAGTTAGACAAATATTTCAGTTGTCGTGTGATTTAAAAATTTACAGTAGAATTTAAGGATATTTATGAACCAGACAGACCAACGCAACAGAAAAAATAATCAACGAAAGAGAGAGAGAGAGAGTTCCAGTGCCTTAAAACAACAACAACAACAACTATCGAAGCCTTGAGTGACGCTTGTGGGCAAGGGCAACACATCGTTAGCTAGCGGGTATGGGGAGTGTGTGGAAGCGTTTGCAGCGTGTTAACAAACGTGCCGCAAAGTTTCAATTCACCGTCTCCTATCATGACCTACGACTGGAGACAACCGCCAAGTGGTAAGTGCAACTCTACTCTCCCACCCCAACTTCCGTTTCCGTTTCTGCCTCTGCTTCTGCTTCTGCTTTCGCCTTCGAACTCAGCATACGATTTGCATAAAACAATGCATGATTTATGCTTTTGTTTTACCCGCATTTTTGTCATTTCCTCTTTTTGGAACACAACCGCTTTTCCATATACTGTGATTAAAGTATTTTTAAAATTATTATCAATTTAATATATATGTACTAAGTACTATGTACTTGTAAGCAGATATTTAAAGAAACCCTATTAGTCATTAAAACTTATAATAAGTACAATATAACAGTGCTGACTGCAGCTTTGGAGCTTTTATAGCTAGATTTATGCACAAAAAAGGCTAGAATTGGCTAAACCAAAAGTTAGCAATTACTCAACACTGTTAGCTCAAAGATAGTAACCCAAATAAACAGTTTTGAAACTAAATAAGAGGCAAGCTGCTCCAAGTCTTTATATATCTGATGATTTATATAGTTCAAATAGCAAATTTTACTACAAAGCTGGATTTCTAGCTAATAGCATTGTTTTAATAGCTATATTTTTAAAAAACTGCAATCACTAACTCTAAACCGCAAGCTATAAAAACATATTACTCAAAATCTTTATATACATTTTTCTTCTGAATTAATTTATATAGTTTAATCCGCAGATTTCACTACTTTTAAGATTTAACTACTTCACATAGCTAGATTTTTAGCTGTAATAGCTAAACTTGCTATATATATTTAACGAGAACTGTCAGCACTAATTATAAACCGCAAATCTGAACAGAGTGATATGCATATGATGACAGTTAAATCCATGAATGTTTGAAATGGTTTCGTGCCTAGCGTAGACTGCTGCTGACCACAGTGATTAGTAATTTCAAACCGTACTCAATATACCCAACGTTTCGCAACACTATATATTCCATTGTGTTTCTCAAAATAGGTATATAAGTATAGAAATACTTATGTCTGAGTATAACATTATAAGTACTTTCTGTTTTCGTCTTTAGCATCTTTGTCTTTTATCTCTTAATGGGTTTTTTTCTTGCCTATATGTACATATAAGTATTTGCCACTTAAATACAAGTGGACGACAAAGACTTATATAAGTAAATAAGTGTATATATAGTATATGCACATAGTATATAAATAATTAAGTTCGTTGAAAACAAAATTTTTTGGGCAAGTCGCAAATTCAAGATAAAAACCAAAATATTCGAAAAATTTGGTTTGTTTTTGTTTTCGTTGTCTTTATAGTTCTGCTAGAAATATAAACCTAAATATATATTGAGGTCTATATATAAACTATACGCTTTGTTTTTGCACAGTACAAAATGCGAATGTTTTAAAAAAATACATTTGTAAGGGACTTGCAAACTATTGATTTTAAAAAGACTTTGGATTTATATAGTAGAAATCGTTAGTTATAAGCAAATTTGATTTATTACTTTTTTTATACATTATACTAACTTTATATTATTTATTTTCTGTTTAGGCGCCCCTCAAATCTATCTGTTGTATGGACGAGACGTTCGAGACGTGTGGCTAGCTCACCGTTACCATGGGAACCCGATATGATGAACCCATTGGTGGGCAATATAACATGGCCAGTGCCCGATAATCATTCGATATCGGTGACATTATTCAAGGATCCCCGCACTCACGAACTTGAAGATAAAGACTGGACATTTGTAATCGAAGATGTAAGTAATTTTATAAACAAATCGTATAGTAACTATGCTAATACTATATATTCTATATTCTATTGCAGATTTCATTATTGGGTAAAAAGCGAGTTTTGGCCAATGCTAATATCAATATGCGTAAATATGCGAGTATTGAATCGACGCAGCAGAGTTTCAAATTGAATCTGAAGCCGGTTTCTCGGAAAATAACATCCGCTGATTTGGAATTGACAATCAGTTGTGTTTTCTTGCGTGAGGGAAAGGCAACGTAAGCTAAGATCGAATTACTATATAAGTACTATAACTATAGTAAAGCTCTATTCTTCATATTTTTAGCGATGAAGATATGCAGAGCATTGTCTCATGGATGTCGGTCAATAACTGTGATGTAGCACCACTGGATGATCTGGAGGATATACCAGATTTGGAGAATTCAGGCGATATATCCGATAATTTGTATGATTTTACGCAGCAGTTGGAACAGCTGACAACCAGTTTAAATGGTTGCATCGATGTGCCAACGCCAATGAGTGGTAGGTTCAAAAAAAAACTATATAATCTCAATGTTTAAATACTATAGTTTATGTATATTAGTCTTAGCTGTAATAAAAACATTGAAAACTGTAGTAGAAACCTTTCAAAACCCATAACAAATTAAATATAGTTATGTAAAAATTATTAAAGTAAAACATTTATAGCATAGAAGTAATTTGTATTTGTTAAAACTGATGTATCTTATAGTATAATGCTAGGTGCACACTAAGTCACGGCTTATAGTGACTCAGTGTGAACGCAGCATAATTTTAAATATGTATTTGTAACTGTAGCAATTAAGACTCTATCGTATTTTTAATTTTTCTAACAAAAACTTTCACTAAAAACATGATTTTTTTTTTTTATCAATTCTCTTTCCACACACACCAACACACACTCACACACACATGTATGTAACTATCTATTGATGTTGTGTTGATGTTGTTGATGTTGTTACTGTTGCTATAGTTCCTTCATTATCCGAAGATCCAACTCCATTGGCCGAGTCGTATAATCATTTACATTTTGAACTAGAAGCGGATGCTGCTGCTGAAAGCAAAGCGAATAAGCAAAAAGATTCAGATGATTCACTGAAAACACCCAATGCCAGTGCTAATCCCGAGCCAATTGCTGTGCTCAGTACACCACCAACCAAAGTAACAGTCAAAGACGATAATGATGATGATAAACTCCCCACACTGAAGCCGAACAACTATGAGAGATTCCATGAAGTACTCACCTCAACGCCCGTGGAACAACCAAAAGTAACGGACAACAAGATCAAGAAGAATACGTCTAGTAGTCGAGCACTTGACTTTGGCAACAAGGATGCCACAACTGGTGGCAATGATTCGACAACAAAATCATATGCGGAACAGTCAACAGCCGTATTGAGCGCCACACTACCCACCATCAACATCAACACCACCAGCACCACCACCACCCCGAAGACAATCGAGAACTCGAAGGAAGCGGTAGCTGTCGCTGTAACTGTAGCTGTAGCGGAGCCATCGAAATCCATTAAGAACTCAAATGTTGTAACAAGCACTGCCAAGCGATCGGAGCTGCAACCGTTGGACTTGAAGAAGAGCTATGAGACGACACCGTTGCTGCCTGCCGTTAACAACCAAATGATGACAACGAATAAAACAACAACAACAACTGCAACATCAACAACAACAACCACAATGATGGCCAACAATAATATAGCCACAACAAATAGTAGCTTAAAGCCGGTGGAGAAAATAATGCTTAAGGATAATACACCCGGACAGGATCTGCTCGAGTGGTGCAAAGAGGTAACCAAAGATTATCCAAATGTTAAGGTTACAAACCTTACAACTAGCTGGCGCAATGGCATGGCCTTTTGTGCCATCATACATCACTTTATGCCACACTTGATGTAAGTATATCATAGACTAATCATAGACTATAGCTAATCGATAATGCTTTCCAGCGACATGTCCAAGCTGAGTGCACATGATGTTGTGGGAAATTGTCGCATTGCCTTTGATGCAGCGGAAACATTGGGCATACCACGTGTTATAGAGCCAAGGGATATGAATCTATTGACGGTGCCCGATAAGCTAGCAGTCATGACTTATCTGCATCAATTGCGTGCTCATTTCACTGGCAAACAGCTGCAAATCGAACAAATTGGTAGGTTACTTATTTAACCATAAAACACACTTTACTAACTTTGTACACTCCCAATTTATAGGTCAAACATCGGATGAATCTAGCTATGTGATTGGCAATTACAAGTCGGACAATTTATCACAGAATCTGGTGAATTTCTCGCACCTAAAGACAACGCTATTGCATCAGAATTCACTGGACGATGATATTATCAATAATCAGCAATTGTCACCCACTAGTAAAAAGGACGTGAAGAACATTATCTTAAACAGTTCAAAGAACATTATAGGCAAAGTGCTCTCCCCCACCAAGGAGAAGAACAACAGCATCAATGCCAAATTGTCACCCACAAACGATGTGGTTAGCGGTGGCGGTGGTGATACGCCCGAGGAGTTGCAGAAATTCGTTGGAAAGGAACCATTATCACCCACAGCGCTGGATGCCAATGCAACGAATGTGAGCAGAAATATATTTTTGAAATATTTTATAGTAGTTTTTTATTATTAGTTATTTTTTGGCTTTGTTATTACGTTGAGTTGTTTTTGTATATTTTTTATTGCGCCTGCTTTGGCTACGGCTTTGGCTGCTGCTTTTCTTTTTTTTTGTTTTCTTATGATTTTACACAGCGAATTATAACGCGACACAAAGAAATGAGCGAAAAAGCCAAACTGATGATGGAAAAAATCAAAAATTCCAAATCAAATGAGCGCAACGATGCGAACGATGTAAGTAAAGTTGTATATAAAGCTGTGCTTGAGCTGCATTCAGAGACGCACTAAACTATATATAGTTGAATAATTTAAACTAATATTTATTGCAAATATTTTAATAGGAGGAGCGACAGCAACGTTTGCGGGAACAGGCACGCCGTCTGATATCGGAGACACGCAATAAAACCACTGGCACTGACAGTCCCACGAGTCCCACAAAGCTCAAGAGATTCAATTATACGCCGGAACGCACCATTTCACCCATACACAATGGCAGTGGCAGTGTGGAGATTGATGTTTCCAGCAAGAAGTCAGCTACCAGTTGGGATAACAACAAAGTTGAGCAACCGACAAGTCCTAGTCATAGTCCATTGCAATCTTTCAATGCTGTCATGGACAGAATATCACCAAAGCACGAGAAGAGAGTGAGTTTTCCAAATTACAGACAATTCTATAGATACTCATCGTTCTCCTTGTTTTGTAGAACGATCGTCTCACCTACATTGAATCGGAGCTGGAGGCTTTGGAGCGGGAGCAGGAGGCTATTGATCAGAAGGCGAGCAGTCTGGAGGCCAAATTGCGTGCTGTTATGGGCGGCAATCCAAGTAATAATTCAAGGGGTACAAATCCTTTCCTTAGGCTAATACGCAATAGCATTGGTGGTGGTGATGTTATACGCATTAAGCTACTCGACTCTGATGACGAAAGTCTATTTGGTAGTGGTATAAGTGATGACGACGATGATGATGATGATCAGGATGAGAATGAGCATGGGAATGAAAGTGATACATACAGCAATTCCAGCAATGAGATGCCACAAATCTGTGAAGATCGTGTTATTGAACTGCAGCCGAGATCAAGATCAAGACAACAGGAACAACAACAGCGGCAGCAACAAAGACCTCGTGCGTTATCATGTTTTGTAAACTCTTCTTCGAATGATAACTGTGCCTTATTGAGGCCAACATATCAGCAACATCAGCTACAGCTACAACAACAACATAATCATCATCATCATCGTCATCGTCATGGTCGTCATCCGCATCATGTGCATCATGTGGATTCTCTAGATCATAGCAATTTGCTGGTTAACTCCACTGCTGCAGCAACTGACACAAATCGACGACGACGACAATCCTACTGTGATAATCTGCCAGCTTATGCTGTTGTTGATGATGATGATGACGATGATAATGCACTGGTTATGGCATCCTCGGGTCAGGTGGCATCCGCTCGTCGCCATCGAATTGTTGGCCATAAGCAGCGTGGCAGCGGCAGCAGCCATCACCATCGACATCGCCGTTCACATGGCTACTGTGGTAAAGTCGTGGCCTCGTTTCGTTTTTGTGTTAAGGCCCACAAATAACGTTGTTAACTGCTTTTGCCAAAAATGCCAAATGCGCAAAGAGCACGATACAGCTTTACAAAGCCTGCTGCCCGCCTGCAACTCTCTTGCATTCTATGTGTTGTTGTTCGTTTTTAATTAAGCTTTTAACTCAACTATTTACCGCTTTTAAACTAGAGTTAAAGTCTTGAACTTAACCAAAAACAAAAATGTATTTTAACCACATATAACTAGCAAAAATTATCACTAAACCTCAAAAGTCAGCGCTCTACGACAACGAGAATAGTATAGCAAAAACTGTTTCTTATATTACAAATACCATTAGATTGTAATAGAGTATACCATATCGTATATCTTTATTTATATATATATTTGTATTTGCTTTTTCACAGAAACGGAGGAAACTGAGGAACAGCTGCTTTCCCAATGGTTTACGCTGGTCAACAAGAAAAATGCGCTGCTCCGGCGCCAGATGCAGTTGAATATTCTGTAAGTAATACCAAAAATTAGTAAACTTAAGGAGTAGTAGACGGTTAAATACCCTATAGCATTACATATAAATAAGAGCCATTACTTAATTTGAAAGTTTAACTTGAGATATCGCAGAAAACAATATAGTTTTTGCCTACTAAAATTTCGTTTTTTAAGCATATTTGATTTATATTAACTATATATTCTTGTAGTACATGTAACTATATAACTTTTATAATATATATATCCTTCTTTCTGGCAGTGAACAAGAAAAGGATCTGGAGCGCAAGTATACCATGTTAAATCAGGAGCTGCGAGCAGCACAGTCCGTTGAGGATTGGCGCAAAACAGAGGTGCAGCGTGAAAAGGAGCGTCTGCTGCTGGAGGAGTTGGTGACCATTGTGGACAAACGAGATCAACTGGTGCAACGTTTGCATAATCAGGAAATAGCGTAAGATATTCATAAAGTATATAAATATTACTAGCATAAACTAATTCTATCTTTAATTATTAAATAGCATTGAGGACGATCATGAAATAGCGCGAGAATTGGAGCAAGTGGACATTAGTGGCGTCAAGGAGAAGTGTGTTATACAATAGGCACATAAATCAGGCTGACTGGAGATAATACCTATATATACATATATATATATTGATAAGTAGAAATGGCGCTGCAAATAGAACCGAAAAGTTCTATCAAGAAAACTCGCTTGCAGACTGAAAGCAAATGGGTATGGAAAAAAAGAAAAACAAATGCAACAGACAAGTTTGTTATATTGAAATTAACAAATTTTTATAACAAAGAAATGCATATAATATATATATGGAAAAAACAACAACAACAACAATTAAAGACGTCCGATAGTAAACTAAGCAAATTTCAAATTTCATTCAATTCGAGAAATCATTGTTGAACTAAAGCAAACAAAAAAGATAAAAAAGAAAAACAAAAGTTATTGTCGTGTAAATTTTGAAAAACAAAAACCACACTCTGTAATTATGGAAATTATTGTTTTGTGCCATTGCCTGTTTTGATTCCTATTCCAATTGCCTAAACATTTTAGTTTCCAAACAAAAAAAAAAAAACATATAGACGCAACCCAATTGTAGTAAATTAAATTTATGCATAGTATTTTTAATTTTATTTTAGCTTATTTATGTGTTAAGCACTAAACGAAAACGCTTCATCCCTAAGAATAATTGTAAAAGAACAACATACATTTTGTACAGAACTGGTCTTATTTAGTTTTTTACCCTTAATCTTATTTGACTATTTAATGGTGGTTTACTTACAATTAAATATACTTATATTTATATTTATGTATTGTATATGTTACAATTGTCGTACAATTTGGCGATATGTAAGTCAATGCTTCAAACCGAATGAACCTTTCAATAATGCAATTTGATATGTATTGCAAATAAATATGCGTTAATTGCGTAAAATAATATATACACCAAAAACATCAAGAAATTGTTTGTAATTTGAAATTCAAATGGATAAACTTAACATGACTGTTAACATTTTGGATCTGGGCGGGCGATTGCTGCTGTTTTCAAAATATCGATAGTTATCGTGTTTGTTATACATCGTTAAGTTTAGTAATTTGTGTGTTGCGTACAGATGGTCACACTGCATTCGTAGCGACGTCGGAACGCATGTCAGCAGATTTGTTACGAGCACAAAAGTTAAATTATTAATTGTACTGAAATTGTCATGTGCATATAGAACACGTATTTAATTTGTATACGTGCAGACATATTTATTAACTGGCCGAGTCGCGCGAGTGTTTAGTGTCAAGTGAGATTTGAAATACAAATTTTTGGCCTATGAGCAAGAAAAATTGCGACGAACGGCACAAACACAGCAACACAACACACAATCGTACCATATAAACGAACATACACGTATGTACATTTATGCACGCGAGTGAAAATTGCAAAGCCAAGTGACAAGTGGAAAGCAGCAGCAGCAGCAGCGCAGCGCGTATGTGTATGCGTTTGCATGTGTGTGTGAGAGAGTGTGTTAAAAAGTTTAAATAATTACGATAAAATACTCACACACACACACAGAGACCGACAGACAGACAGACAGACGGTCAGTCACTGTCTAAAAGTTATTACACACTCACACGTTTGCCGCCCGCTTCTACAGAAACAAAATGCCGCTACTTGCCTATAAGGAAAGCCACATTCTCAGCCCACAGCAGCTGCGCAAGCTTAGCGAACACAAATACTCATGCTTTAGCGCCAGTTTGCTGGATCCTTTGCTGCAGCCCTGGTGGAATTGGTTGGTCGCCCAAACGCCGCTCTGGCTGGCACCCAATCTAATCACAATTGTCGGCCTAATACTCAACATTGTGACAACGTTGATATTAATTTGGTAAGTTTAAAATGCAGTTAAAATGTACCTGTAAATGTATTTGGTATTAAATTTCAAACAAACGCGTGATTTTCTATGATCCCTGGTTATGGCGTGATTTATAGTTTACAATACTTCCGCAAGGAAAGACCGCTATGCAGTGCAGTGTTGCCGTATTGGCTTATTTTAAGCTAGATTTAGCTTATTTTTCAGCTTTTGTTTTTAATTTTTAGCTTATTCTAGCTTATTTTTTTCCTCAATCTAGCTTATGGTGCCTCTCAAAATCTGGCAACACTGATGCAGTGTAAAGTATATATAGTTGATAATAAAGTGTGAAAGTGTTCTTAATGAGCGTGTTTGTCTATATTTAAGACATACTTACGTACAAAAAAAAAGTGTGCAATTTGAGCTTAAACCGCACAACAACAACAAAAAGTAGCCTAGTTTTTTTTTGCTACTTTCTTGAGGCCGTTGTATATATGTATGTGTGTGTAAAAAGTAGCGGTATATTTTTTGGCACATTGGTTATGGTTCAGTATTTTTCTGTAGAAAAATAATGTGTGTACAGTAATGAAATAGAACACTTGCCTGTTTGCTTCTTACACTTAAATAGGGGTACTACGTAAATATGCCAGTTATTGAGAAATCAGTGTGCTAATGAAACTTTTATATAATTATAAATGGAAATTTTATCGTATGTAACATATGTATGTTGTATAATAATTCTAAAGTAACGCAATGTCAGTTGTCCGCAGTAGATTATGCTATTAAATATTTAAATAAGTTAGTCGGTTGTTGTTTTAAGTACATTACGTTGCGTTACGGTACCAATCAGGCCATACTATATTCAAGTACACACATAGTTTGTAGTTTCATAATTGCGTATCGCGTCATATAATAACAAAACAGGGAAAGAAGAAATGTTCACGGCGGGGTGTCTCTGATAAGATAATGAATGGAACGTCGCGCAACGCTAGTTATTACTAATAATTTCCAATATTTATATACATATATATATATATATGTATAATTTATATTCATTTAGATTATTTCGGTAATGCTACAGATAACATATAGATAACTCACATTGTACTGATTTCTTTAATGTTAGTTCTGAGATTTAATTGCTAGTTGGAAAACTGATACAGTTTACTACATGTATTTTCTAAATTTGTTGGATTTTCTGTGCTCTCTCACATGCCACACGCATACAACATATACAGGCACATGTACCTTTATAAAGCTCAATTTAATTAACCCCCACGGTGTAGAACTTTTGCAATATTGTATGCGATTGTTCATTGCTTTGATTGAATTAGGTACAAATTTACATTTTTAATTGATTTCCATTATGTAAATGAACAATATGGCAAAATGACAATCGTGTGATTTAAAGTGTATCAATGACACTAGTTAAATATATGTTAAAACGATATAAATGGCAAAATGTAATATTTTTCATGTTCGTTTATATATGGGAATAGCCTGATGGAACACAACGATTATATAAAACCGTTTTAACAAGTCCCAAGCTATTTTATATGTATATTTAACACTTACTTTCGCATAAATCACTTTTTACACCCTTTGGCTCTGTCACTTTACGAAAATTAATGCTAATTTCTAAGAGGCTTCAAAATTTACAGCAAAATTTGCATCTTAACTGTGATTTGTAGCTATAAACAAATAAAACTTAAACTGCAGACAGTAAATAGATACTTAAAGCAATAGAAAAGATTGTATATAATACAGATGTTTGCTGTAATAAGAAAATTTTAAAAAATAACTGTGATAAATATATGCCAGTACTTGTGTATTTATTTGCAAATTTATGTGCTACATTTTGCTACTAAAACGAAACAAAACTAACTGAGCAATAAACTTTCTTGTCACAATTACCATATTTATTTGCGACCTTTGACAATGTGCAGCAAACAGAGCAATTGCTGCCCACTGTGCAAATGTGCGATGCTTGGAATCGCGTTATGTATATGTGTATGTGTACTTTAGACCCCTAGCTACACATGGGCTTTACTTAGTAGTAGAAAAGACTCTTACTCTTGTTCCACTGTTAGTCTAATTTGGGTTACTACTGATAAGCTGCTGTCTAGCGATTTAAATTCAATTTCAAGCTAACAATATATTCATCACGCGTTGTTTTTAGCTTATCACTGACACTGACGTTGTCGTCACAAAGCAAAGTATCATCAAATAGACGAAAAGCGAAAAACAAATGTCAAAAAATAACCTAAAGAATAGCTATAAAAAAAAAACTATAGCTGAAACCTTGAACTCTCTAGATTTGAATGCATTGCAATGCTACGGATACTGCGTTTACGTTCTAAAATAATATATATAGCACGATATAGTATATGACAAGTTTTACGCTAATTTGATATAATTATATTATATTATATGCATAGTAAAAAGTTGTTTGCTTGACAAAGAAATTAGCTTCGAATATTTTCAGACTTTAGACCACAGTAGTTGCTAAATTAATATACTTTCGTGTACATATAACATATATTAACTAGCTTTATTTGTTTATATTTTGCAGCTATAGTCCGAATGGCATTGAGGCACCTCCACGTTGGACCTGTTTTCTGTGTGCACTCGGTCTGTTCGTTTACCAGAGTCTAGACTCAATTGATGGCAAACAGGCGAGACGTACGAACACCTCATCGCCATTGGGGGAACTATTCGATCATGGCTGTGACTCGATATCAACCATATTTGTGGCACTATCGGCCTGCATATCTTGCCAATTGGGTCACTATCCCAACTGGCTGTTCTTTCAGGTAAGTAACATACTATATAATGCTATATACTATCGATGCTAATACCTATACCTTTTCTATATATATAGTGTTTCTGTGCCATTGCGCTGTTCTATTGCGCCCATTGGCAGACCTATGTATCGGGTACGATGCGTTTTGGACGCATTGATGTGACTGAGGCGCAGTTTTCCATTATAGCCATACATCTGGTATCGACTGTTCTGGGTCCTGAGATCTGGTTGAGCAAGGTAAGCGTTCGTTTAGCTAGTTTTAGATGCTAGAAATACTTAATATACCACATGTATTGATTTCAGAAGTTATGCGCGTTATCGTTTCTTATTATTTTCAATTAAGTTTATGCTAAACTAGTCTTGAGTTTCTAAATTCGTTTGTAGGTTTAAGTTAGCAATGTTATTGACAGCTGCTGAGTTCTATGTTCTAAGTAATTGGTAGTTGCTAATGACATATATATTTAACTATATTATATATATTCCTAATTGAGAGACTACAAACTGTTGCTAATAATAATCATATACAATTTGGTTCCATTGAGCTAGTTTCTTAAACTGTGTTTGCATTATAATTTTGCGTTAAATAGCATGAGATATATATATCAAATATCACAGTATTTCCAGTTTTATATAAAGCTAACTATATTCTCATAAATCATCAATCAGAAGTAGGCAGCAAATGCAAACATTTTACACATTTAATTGAATACAAATCGAAAATATCATATTGCAGCTAGCTCGAAGCAGAACCAAATCAGCATTTAAACTCTACATTATATAGTTTATATATATCTGTACATATATATATTTAGGCAATAACTGCTAAACACATTGTAATCGTCTTTATAATACCTTTTACTTATTTTATGTTACACATTCGAAATGCGTGCCACACTGCCACACAAACAAACAACATACAAATGCAATACAAAATGCCTAATCTTCTACTACTAAACAAAACAACAATAAACTATAAACAATTTTAAACAAATACACAAATACAAAAACACACGTACACAGATTGGCATTGGGAATATTGAGCTTTGGGCTGTTCCAGCTTTAACGACCATTGTCTGTGGCGTGCTCTCCCTAACCTATGTATTTTCCGTCGTTGTGGCCGGTGGTGTTGGCAAAAATGGCTCCACAGTTGCTGTAAGTCCTAAACACACACATAGACACACACCCACTTACAAAAACAAAAACAACAACAACACCTTTATACAATTATACTAAATACTCGTAGCACAACTGAAATGTTCAGAAGGTTATAGAAAATTAGATAATTAACAGTGGGGAATATCGCTATAATAAAATGGTTAGGGTTAGGAATACTTCTAATAAGGAATACTAATATATGTTACTAATTTTAGGAAGTACCTCAAATAATACTATACCCTATAGTAAATACTGATTCTATTCCTATCAAAATAAAGTTCTTAAATATTGTATCCTCTACTTCTGTAGTAGTATACCTTTAAAAAGTTGTTACTTCTATTGAAAATAAAATTTAAAAAAATTATTTCTATTAAAAAATGCCTCTAAAAAGTATAACTGTTATTAAGAAAAACTTTTGTCAAGGAATGCTATCATAAAAAAAATATTTCAATTATGAAATGCCTCAATACTCTTTACAAACTCCAGAGAAAATATTGCTTTTGAAGAACCTGTATAAATTTCTATACTGCTCTGCTATTTAGTATTATCTCTATAACCCTAATTTAAATACCTTACATTTCAAAAAGTAAACGTCTTGAAAAATATCCCAAGTAAGGAGTGTTCCAATCAAAAATACTAACTTCAAGAAATCGCTTCTGAAAGGAAATACTAGTATTAAGATAACTTTTCCTAAGGAATGCAAAACTTGCACAAAAATTTCCATTATAAGGTTAATAGATATAGATATATATCAATATAATATATATATATAATATTGTTATATGCCATAATATAATATTATTATATTTTATTAGCGATATTCCTCCAAAAAACTTACCTTCTTAGCATTTAATTCTGTGCTTCGCGAATTTCGAACTTACACACACACAACAAAAACTGTTTTGGCTCTAGACGTGAAAAAGATTAAGTTAAAGGAAACTGAAAAATATATATATATATCAAAACTATATAATATACATTAAAATTCCGAATGCAGCTGTTTTGTAGGGTGCGTGGCGTGTTGTCAGGTCCTTCTAATTCTAATTCTAAATCCCAATCAAATCAATCCCAATTGCTTGCCCTAACCTGCCTTAACTACATCTCTATATATATATATATAACTATATATTATCTTGTATCGTTATTGTTGTTGTTCCTCTCTGGCTTTTCTATAGGCTGCTGCTTCTTCGCCATGTGATTTAACACATAACAACATACTCTACTATTCTTATTCCTAATTTTCTATAAGTGTTGAACTTGTTCTGTTCTTGGCATGCTTTTTAATCAATTAAAAAAATATATATATTTGCTTACTGGCCAAATTCTAAATTCTATTCCATAAGAGCTCTAAGCTTTTGAGCTGTAAAATTCGATGCAATATACTTTATGGTTAAACTCTAAATTATTTCTAGAATTTATGTCTGTTCTTTATCTATGTATGTGTATGTATATGTATATGTTTATGCCCAAGTTAAAATACTTTTTAAGCATTTATAACTTTTGGTTTTGGGGTTTGTAAATATTGAGTTATTATGTATTGTTATTAGACATAGCTTTTAAGTCAGATTTTTAAATTTTAAATACCACTATACCCATTAATATCGTTATAAAGATCATTTTTACTTCATGAAAGTCTGAAATTATCATTTTTACTATGAATATTAACGAAAGATCATTTGAAATCGATAGCAAAGTGTGGGTACCTGGTATCTTCTTGTCGAGCATACTCGACCAGTGAATTCTTTTATATTTGTGAACATTGTTAGCTTCTAGATAGTTTATAAATCCTAAGATAGAAATTAGTTTCGATAAATATGCAATTATCGATAGCACAACGAATTAATCGACTTGTTATCGAGCTCTTAAGTCGATTGTTTCGTTGTAATTTAGTTCTCATATGTGTCTCTATTCTATTTAATGAAATTTTTCGTAACAAATTGTTTTGTTCTGTTTATTGTTATTATTATTATTGTTTTTTTTCGTTTTGTTTTGTGCTCTCTCTTCCCCCCTCTTTCTCTCTCTCTCTCTCTCATTTTACAATAGATACCAATCGTGGGCGTTTCATGGAATTATACAATATTAGTATTTATTACCTTGGGTTATGCCTTGAATATAATCAATTTTCTAAAAATGTTTATTGAAGGCGGCAGTGGCAAAAACGGCTCATCAGTTGCTGTAAGCATTGCTATTCCAAAATTTTAGAAACCAAAAATGTAAACCATTTGATGACTTACAAATTACTAATCGTACTACTAAAAAATACATATTGTTGGTTTGACTAATTATAGTTGGTAACTATTTAACATTATTTGACACTGGGTCTCTCTAACCAAAAACATTAAAACTGCTGGGTTTCACGGGTTTCTATAACTTTTGATTGGGTTTCTTTGCGGACTTACGGGATTTGGTTTAACATTTGCATTCACTTTTGCTGGGTAGCATGAGTATTTGGTTAATAATACGACAATTTCACATAAAACATCATTCGAAACATTAACTTTTAGAGTTGGTAAAATTAAGTAGCTTGTTTTTAGGAGTACTTTCTTATATGGTACTGTAGTTATAATAGTTTATACTTGTCTACAGATATTATACATTTTTATGTTCCTTTTGTAAAGCTATCTAAAAAACTTCTGAAATGAATTTATTTATTAATTTCTATTGCATCTTTCTATAGCTCTTTTTTTTTATATATATATATCAAAATCCAAAATTAATGTCTAATTGTTTTTTCTTTCCTTAAAACACACAAACTGAATAACAAAAAAATACATATTCAAAAAATTCGAAAAAAAAAATCCCAAAAACAAATTCGCAAATTTCAAAATAGGTGCCATATCTTGATTGTGAAACACGTTCTTTGCCATTGTATTTGGCCAGTGGAATTGATGTGAGCTTAATAATACGCTACTCAAAATCCATTTTAAGAGATGGCTGTGGCAAAAATGGATCAACAGTTGCCGTAAGATATTGATATTGAATTGATTTGACTATATGCTATACTATATATATTTATATATGGCACAACACAACCGAGACATGCGAATTTAGTTAGAGAAACAAGTATTTTATAGAACTTATTGCTTTAGGTACTTATCTATCTATCTATTTGCTATATGTAATTGTCTATACTCATATATCATATATATTATAGTACCCATAGTCTGCAGAATCTATTGTCTGTTTAGCTACAAGGATGTTTGAACTTTGGTTTGGCCAAAGTAGCTCCAATTCACTCTAATCTTCATTTGTTAATGCCAACTGTATTTGTTAAATGTAAATGTAATATACTATGTCTAATATATGTATTTCTATGTTGCTCTTAAGTGTTTGTTATTGTTAAATCATTTGGTGTTTGAACAATTGTCTTGCTACTTCAACTACTACTACTAAAAAAAATACTACTAAACTTTCTATAAACTAATTTCTAACTTGGCTAACACAAAACGATCTGCACACACACTACACACACACCCATACATACAAAGCAATTAGCGCTAAACAATGTAAATGTAATTAAAAACCAAAAAAAACAAGCCAAAAGAATTTTTGTTTTTTTTCCAGCTGTGAATTTGCAAAATGTGTTGTGCTGTGAGCTAGTGTTTCTAAACAACTGCACAGCATAGTAAAGCTCACACATGTTGCAAGCTCACAGCAGCAAGACACACTTTTAAAATGAATTGCAACTAATCTATATATTTTTGTATATAAAGGGAACTAGTGTGCTATCGCCTAGCATACCCTTAACGCTGGTGGTGCTGCCGGCACTGATAATCGCACAGAAATCGCCGGAGAACATATTCACGGAGCATGCGTCCGTTTATATACTGGCCTTTGGCATGGTTGCCGCCAAGATAACCAACAAGTTGGTGGTAAGTTTACATAGTAATACTTCTCTTTTGAAATGTTAATAACATATATTTACTGCTCTTTCAGATAGCGCACATGACCAAGGCGGAGATGGAGTATCTGGACTGGTCGCTATTGGGTCCGGCACTGTTGTTCCTGAATCAGTACTTTAATTGTATTATGCCAGAGATTTGGTTGCTCTGGTTCGCACTCGCCTGGGGCACACAGGATCTGTTGCGCTATTGTGCCCAGGTGTGTCTGGAGATATGTCAGCATCTGCGCATTGATCTGTTTAGAATACCCTATAATCCAAAGGGTAGCACCGTTGCCAGCAGCACCAACACCCACACCACCATCACATCCGCATCGGTGGGCAGCCAGAGTAGCTTTGCAACCGATAAAAATGGTGGTGCCACGCACCGCAAGTCCAAGAGCAAAGCACACTAGACAGCCGGATGTGTTGTTGTTGTGAGACGCACGCACGCGCAACGGTTTCATCATATAATTTAACATTAATTTTTCGTTTTTACACAAACACTATTAACGGCAAACATTTTTAGAAAACAACTAAAACAAAATCGCAAAAAAACTCAACCCAACAAAATTTACCGTCTAAATGTTATAGAAGAAACAAAAAAACAAAAAACATACATCTAAAGTAAACAAATGTTAGCATAATTAATTTACAAAAAAAATGTTGTTATAACCATTAAAAAAACAAAAACTAAGAACTGGAGGCATACCCGATATATCAATTATGTATATAAAATATATTTTATATAATTGTGTAAAAATTGTAAACATACAATACAATAACAAATTCAAATGTAATGTAATTGTAGTCTGCAGTATTTTTTACTGTGCTAAATTTAATTTAGTGCAAACACACACACACACGAATCGAAAAAAAACATTAACAACATTAACAAATGCCAAAAAAACCAAACAAGACAAAATTAACAAAACCCACTTGAATTTTGTTGGTGTGCAGCAGCAGCAGCAGCAGAGAAACAGCTCAATTCGCGATTAAGTGCAAGTTTACTGATTAACTTTAATCCGAGTGTATGTGTAGTCCAAGTCAAAGCAAAACAACAACTACTATAAACTATTGAATTAACTTGGTTAAAACCTTACTCTCTGTTTCATTATTTAGTTTTTATGGAGCGTTCGCCTGAATCGAAATGATCTATTTATATGTCATTTAAATATAAATCCAACTACTAGATATCTATATGTTAAAACTAATGCTAATTGAAAAGAATTATAGAATGTATTAGTACAATACGGCTATAATACATTTGTACCTCTAGACATTCTTTAATGGTGACTCATTTCAAAAAGCATATAACTATATATATATATATTTAAATTATTTGTTTATTTTCATTGATTTCGACTTTAAGCAAGTTTCAAGTTTCATTTTGTTTGCCTACCTTCGAAAGACATTAAATCTGTTGAATGTTGAACCTATGTTCTTAATGATATACCTATATACGATGCATAAAATAGTAGAATAAAATGAATAAAAACCAATTAAATACAAAACATAATATCTATACACAAAAATTCTATTATTTAGAAACATTTAGACCTACAAAAAGTTTTAGTCATAAAAATTGGCACACGAAAACATGGAAATTATATTTTTGTACATTTACAGATCAATTGGAAACTTAACTTTAAACAAATTGTGTTAAAACAGTGGATTAATTAAAATAGAAGTGTCAACTACTTAAAAGTCTAGCGAAATGTTCGTTAATTAGTTGGTACCATAAGTTCTGCAGAAATATGCCACAAGTGCCATGTCACGAACCTCAAGGGTTACTCTTCCACGATATTTGGTCAGCAGATAGGCATCCTCGAAACGTTGTGTGAGATACATTTCAGATGAGGTCTGCAAGGCCTCCAGTGCACCCACGGTTATCCTGAAATGCCGATATGGTATGCTCGTTCATTAGTTCACGCACCAGACGCGAAAAGGGTAGACGTGGTATCATGAATTCGTTACTCGCCTGCAAACGGATAATTTCCCGCTGCATCTTTATGACGCGATGTTCTGGTTTCCGTTGCTTGCGTCGTGCGGCAGCTGTGGCTGCTGGACGCTGCTGCTGCTGCTGCTGTTGTGACGGCGGCGGTGCTTTTGGTTGTTTTACTAAGTTGCTTTTGGCAACTTTCTGCTGAGTCGCGGAATTGGATGCTCGTCGTTTTGGTGACTCTGCCACCGGTGCGGTGTACTCTGCATCATCATCATCATCATCTTCGTCGTCGTTAGAGTCCATTTCCTGTTGACGATTCCTTTGAGACTTTTGTTCAGTAGCACGCCGTCTTGGCGAAATGGCTGGTGGCTGATTCTCTGTATCGTCATCACTGTAGGACGAGTCCGCTTGACGCTGTACAGTCTTTTGGGATTTGTTCATTGTAGAGCTTGGCAAGCGTCTGGGCGTCGTCAGGCGACTACTCGTAAAATCCAAGCCATAATCGGTTTCATCTTCATGAGCTTCATCTGTGGGGCTTGAAGCTGGCTTGGATTTGAGTTTTGTTGCTTTGCCTTTGGCTTTGTTTGGTGACCTTGCAGTACGTGGACGCATTTGTAGTTATTTAAATTTAATTCAACACAGTAAACTGTTTGCTGCGACCGTTTACAAAAATCAACCGCGCGTTTTTTTAATGCCCAGCGTTGTTCAGTGTTAATAAACGTTTTTTTTTTAACTAAAATACCAGCCCAATAGCAGAGTGTGGCCAGTCATTATGAGCATGAGCGACAGAAAGTTCATTAATGCATATTAAATTTTGCTTATAGCTTACAGCAAACAGTTAAATAAATATGTTAAAGTTATGCTGCACATTTTAAATCTGTTAATGCGTAGTACTTTAAGTTAATTAACTACATCATCACCAAATTCAAACTAACCACTGTTTTGCAACACTCTATTGTAAACGTTTAGTATTTTTAGCACTATAAAAATGCATTACGTCTAATTGGACGTGTGTGTGCGACATTTGTTTATTTATTTATTAATATTAAGTGGCAAACACATCGAATATGTCCGAAGAAAGCAGTAACGGCAAGGAGTACACCTTGGAGGCCGACTCCGAGCTACGTTTCGAAATAGAACAAAAAGACGCTAAAGTTCTAGTCACGGTATGTTTTGCTTGCATCAATTTATGAGCTATAAATCTGTAACCTTTAATTTTTTGTAGTTGCTTAGTGGCTTTGCTGAACTTTTTGGCACCGAATTGGTTAAGAAAAAGAAATATGAGTTTGGTGTGGGTGCCAAGGTGGCAATATTTACCTACCAGGGCTGCGTGCTGCATGTCTCAGGCAAAATGGACGTATGCTACACGTCCAAAGAGACGCCAATGGTGCAGTATGTAAATTGTCATGCAGCCCTGGAGCAGTTTCGCAACGAGGCGGAGGAAAGAGACAAACGCGGTCCCGTCGTCATGGTTGTGGGTCCGATGGATGTGGGAAAGAGCACACTTTGTCGCATTCTGTTGAACTATGCAGTGCGCGTGGGCAGGCGACCACTGTACGCCGATCTCGATGTTGGCCAGGGTGCAATTTCGATATCTGGCAACATTGCCACCATACTAATTGAACGACCCGCCAGCATTGAGGAGGGATTCGCAAAGACGGCTCCGCTGGTGTATCACTTTGGCCACAAGAGTCCCAGCGGCAATAGTGTGCTCTACAATGCAGTCGTCTCCAAAATGGCCGAAGTCACACTGCAATCAATGGACGCCAACAAGCGCAGTAAGTAAACAGCAGTTATTATAAATACAAATCAAATTTTAATTTAATTTATAATCATTTAGCTAAAAGCTCTGGTATCATTGTCAACACCTGCGGCTGGGTCAAGGGCTCGGGTTACGAGCACTTGTTGCATTCGGCACGTGCCTATCGTGCTCGTGCCATCTTCGTGCTGGATCAGGAGCGTCTATACAATGATTTGCTGCGTGATGTGCCGTCCAATGTTCATGTAGTGCTGCTGCCCAAGAGCGGCGGTGTTGTGGAGCGCACCAAGGGACTGCGTCACGAGTCGCGAGAGCAACGCATCAAGGAATATTTCTATGGCAATCCCCGTACGCCATTTTATCCGTTTTCGTTTGAGGTTAAGTTTCAAGATCTACGTCTGTTCAAAATTGGCGCGCCACCGTTGCCAGACTCTTGCATGCCTATCGGCATGAAGGCGGAAGATAATAAAAAGAAGGTAGTGGCCGTAACGCCCACACAAGCACTCCTGCATCACATTCTCACACTGAGTTTTGCCGAATCCCCAGATGATGATGTCATTGGCACTAATATTGCTGGATTCTGCTGTGTGTAAGTATCACATGCTCTCATTTTAAAACTCTCTTGCCTTAATAAATGTTAATTTACTTCTAGCACCGATGTGGACATGGAACGACAGTCGGTTATGCTGTTATCGCCGCAGCCGCGACCGCTGCCGCCCAATGCGCTGCTCCTGTGGTCAGAATTGCAATTTATGGACAATCATACATAGCTTTGAACTATTTAAGACTGCATATTCAATTCATGTACAAAGAATCAAATAAAATATAAATTAATAAGTAATTTAAAATGGATGTTTAATTTAAAGTATATAAATACTGCTGACAGTCGCACTTTGAATACTAGCGCCTTAATATAATGCCTATCGATAAACTAATACTGTAGCTATCGGCAGTGAGTTGCCCCTCACATACAACCCTGCCATTCGCTGTTGAATAACAGTTTGAAAAATGTTAACTTCTTTGCCGCTGTAATGCAAGCTGAATTGCTGAATCCACATTCAGTTAGATTAGTATCGAGTAGCATCGGGCATGGACTAGAAGCATCACACAAGTTTTAATTAAGTAAAATTGTACAAATAAATAGCAATAAATGGCTATTGAGACGCATTAATGCTCTAAACGAACAGTGTTTTGTAGTGCTCAATATTTAATCAATCACAACACGCGCAATCTATTCAATTGATTGAAAATCGTCGTATCTCGTGTTGTGTCGGTCAAAGTGTACAAAAAAAAAAAAAAACAAGAAAACCAAAACGAGTGGAGTGTGTAATATTTACACATTGTATATCTCTCGATATTTGTGACGTATGGTGCGGGGACGACGGACGTGTAGCCGTGTAGCTAAATTTATGGCGTGCTAAAAGACAAGCACAAAACGCCTGCCATGGATTTGTTTTGGATTTTTGATGCATTTGCCAGTCACATAAGTGTACACACAACGATGGTCAAGCTGTGCTGACATTTGCCGGCTTGTTGCGCTAATAATTAAATCGCAGTCTCCCCCAAAAAATACAACAACAACAAGCAGTGCTTCTATTTAGTGTTACAGTGACGCAATTGCTTATCGCGTGCCCGTGTGCCAATTACAACAACAGCAGCAGCATGAAGAATGAGACAGCAACGTAAAGAGACTCTCTTACTCTTTTGCAGCGCACACAAACAACAAAACGGAATACCTGCATTTTAAATTTTCTGTTGCAACGTCTTCGTGTGCGTGCGTGTGTGTGTGTGTGTGTTATGTTTTTATGGTAAACATTTGTGTGCTTAGCAAATGATCAGCAACAAAAGAACGACAATAATAATTTACAACAAATTTCGTTCATTCCCAATGTCTACGTCTCATTTGGGGCTTTGAGCCGGCGGCGCTTGTAAAATGGTTCGTCGTGGGCCATGCACAAGTCATCCACATACTAATAATATTAAGCTCAAACAATTGTGCCAAATTACAACAACAACAACAACAAATACTTATCGTGTAAATAATCGCAATCGTGTCTATCGACATGTTAGCTATGTGATAAGCTTTCTACTCATCATTTGCTCATGCATCTCAAGCAGTTGGCAGTATAAAAATGGTAAGCAAACAAAAATTAATCGATATACAATTGATGCTGCCTGCCTTTTGATTAATTCCCGTAATGAAATTGTTGTGGGGGAGTAAAGCACAAGTTCATTAACACTTGTAATGTACAAGCATACATACAAATAACATACGATTTACAGCAGCAGCAGCGGCAGCAGCAGCAGCAGAAGCGCCAGCAGCAGCAGAAGAAGAGCAACAAGCAGCGAAAGACATTACAGTGTTCCCCTTTAGGCTCTCTCTCTCTCGCTCGCCCCTTCGCTCTCTTAGCGCTCTGCCGCGCTCTGTGTATACATTGCGTAGGTGTTGTAATTGTGGTTTCTGTTGCATTTTTTCGCCTCTTTTGCTCTTGTTTCTCTTTCGCTCGCTCTCAATGCACTTCGCTAAGCGGCTTTGGCCTGACAATTACTACTACTATTACCTACTACTACTGCTACTAGAATATACTACTTATTTTGACTGTAGTGCTCCACTTCACTTGATTGCACATAATTTAAAAGGCAAAACCAAAGCCAACGCTAATGAGCTGAAAAGCATGTACAAAAAAAATATGCAAGTTAGAGCAAAAAAGCTAGGCTGGCTACAAAATACCCTATAATACACAAAGCCCATAAATGAGCTTAGAATAATTTTTGTAGTGTTGTAAAACAATTTAAAGCTTACAAAATACACTGTACATATCAATTGTAAGCCTCGTTATAATGGTATACCCTATAAATAGCTTATTGAATTACAGGGTATACCAAGTTACGCATTAATAATGAAGTAATTCAGCCGTTGTGCTCTTCTACTGCCACTGGTCAAGAGGAAGTAGTTCATTTTAGAACATTCATAACTGCACTTTAAATATGCTCAAAGCATTAAAACTCAACCATTTTTTTTTTTATTTTTTAACCCTTTGGCTGTTCTTCTTTTATGCTTTATGATTTAGTTAAGCATGCACAAAGCGCCAAAGACTTTGTCAAGTACGCGGAAATGATAAGCAATCAACTGGCAACAAAATTATGCAGATAATTTCAATTAAAACTAAGTAGACTATAGAAATTGTCAAGCAAAAAAGTTAAAAAGCTAAAAACAGTTCTAAAGTGCACGACAGAGCGTTGCCAGACTTTAGCACTGGCCAGTTAAGTTGGCTGCAGCTGATTTAATACTGTAATTAAACTAAAGATTTTGTGTAGTATTCGAATTATAAGCTATTACAGCACTTATTTATTAAAATAATAATAGTAATCTGCAGTTAAGTATGATCTAATTATTGCTGCTATACAATGCTGGTAACAAGAAGCTTTATATAGTTATTTTCTTGAAGCTTGGTAACACTGTCCGCTCTTAAACTTGTAAATAAGCTAAATAAAAACATTTAAGTAAACATTTTAAAGAGTTTAAACGCCAATTTAGTAAACAAGAACATTTAGCTCAATTTAATAGCTTTAATTGCTATATTTAGCAATTGTAAGCCATATCAGCGGTATGTTAACCCTTTTTTATTGATAACAATTATTAACTTTTAAATGGGAGAGCCTTAAGCAGGTGGACAGCTTTAAATTTAAGGCTTTAAAACCATGTCTGTCAGCAGCTATTTATTTTTTAATATAATTTGCATATTTGTAGGCGCGCAGGCAACTCTGTTTAACTCCCCATGTACGTAAATTAGTATGCGTATGTGTATGTGAAACTGTGTGTGTGTGGAGGCCGTTGGCGTTGGCCAACTAACGAATTAAGCGCAGCATGCACGAACCAAAAACAAAAAAACAACAAGACCTTTTTAAGGTTTTTTTTGCTTTAGCCAGGTTTCCATTGCTAACAAGCTGCATACAAATACACACACACACACACATACATAAATACGCACATGTGTGTGAGTGTGTGTGTGTCTACTACATACTGCGTTGCGTCTCTGGCCCCTTCAAGTTGCTAATAGTGGTTTTTGTTGTCTTTTTAGCCACTACTTAAAATGTCTGTGCATTGCCTGCCTTGCCGCCTACCTGCTCCTCTCTGTTTCTCCCTCTGTCTCTCCCTCTGCCTCTGTCAGCGTTCAGCCTTCCGTCCTTCCTTGCAGCCTTATTTTTCTGCTAGTGTTGCCAAACTAGCTAGTTTTAAAACAATTAAATTACCCAAAAATAGCAAAATAAAATAACAAATTAATAAAACTACTCGTATAATGGAGTTCACTTTTGAATACTTTTAGTTTTATCTTTAATTTAATTTACGTAACAATGCAATTCAAAGTTTAAAATTATTACAGTAAGAACAATTAAGCTTGTTTCATTATAAATTTATAAAATTGAGATAATGCTAGCTTAGAATGCTTTAAAACATTCCAATGTAGACTATAGTATCTAGAATTACTTAGTTACATTCTTATGTAGATTAAAATATCTACAATTGCTTCGTTAGCTAAAAGAATTTGAAGCCATTAGCTTAAAAAATCAACAAAGAAGATTTGAATTTAACATTGGCATGTGTATGGGAGCATTCGTTAAGCTAAAACTTAGTTAATAACTAAAATTTCTCCCTGTATTTTGATTAAAATTATTATATTTGAATTGTTTTTTGTGAAAGCATATCTGAAAATAGTTAGCTTAGTACGTACTAACTTCTTAACTAAGTTTTCTAGCTTTTCTCTCTAACAAATTCCTAATAACTTCTTAATAAAGTTTTCTAGCTTACCTCTCTAACAAATTCTTAAATGTAGCTATCAATCAGCCAAAATGACAACACTGGCAGCTATGTCTGTCCCTGTCCCCCCCGCTGTAGGCTGTCCTCTGTTGCGGACCACGGCGTCGACATATAAACATGCACATCGTTAAGAGAGTGCAGAGAGCGGAGAGGTGAGAGAGGTGAGAGAGAGAGAGAGACGACCCTTTTTAGCCCAGTCTGCATCTTCGTCTTCGTCTCCGGTGACTTGTTTGGAGTCGGTCACCCTAGAGCTAACAAACAGCACAGAGAGTGAGTGAGTGAGATAGATAGACTCATACGCATAGTGAGGAATCTGTTTTTGGGTCTCTTGTTGGTTGTTGTTGTTGTTGCTGTTCTTGTTGTTATTTTGCCTTTTTCACTGTTCTTTGTTCTGTAGTAATTGCTCTGATGGCCAAGTTCTTTGTTTTGCTTCGATTTACAGACACATACCTATACCAATATATATATGTTTGTATATATTTTTAAAGCCATTCGATGCTTCAAACTTTTCACTTTATTGTGTGTTTACTGTGCTTCTCGCTGTGTGTAGCACGATCGGTTTTAAGTTCTGCTTTTTTTTTCTTGCCCTTTTTTCTTACCCCTTGGCGTAGTCTCAATTTTCATTTCAGTTCAGTTTCTGCTTAATTTGGTAGTTGGTTTTTTTTTTTTGAATGCTCTCTCCTGCATATCCAATTTAACTTTTGAGCTTTAACAACAACATATGTTGTGTTGTGCGTTGCTGTTGCCGATTGTTGTTGTTTGTATAATTTTCAACCTGTTGTGCATACTAATTTTTGTAGAGATCTCCAATGGAGTGCGGACTACGTACTCCGTAAAGTTCCAGGTTCCATTTTGGGTATGGCGACTATTTAATTCTGTATAACTCTTTAAATTTGTTAAAAACTGGCAACGTTCGTTTTTTTTTCAATCAGTTTATGCAGCGCTTAAGATAGCCCAAAGGATGTTTTTGCTGTGCTTTGCTTTCATGTCTTGATTGCAGGCGAAAATAGCAATAAAAAAATGAGAAAAATTGCAGAGATAAAGGCTTTTTTTTCATGTCAAAGGGAAAAGACTTGCAAAGCGATAACAACAACAACAGCAGCAACAACAACAACAGCAGACAATAACAATATACTTAAACGTCAAACATACAAAAACAAACACACAGCTATAACAACAACAAGAAGCAATAACAGCAACAACAGCAACAACAACAGCAACAACAAACGGCTGCACAAACAAATCATTGATGCGCTTTGCGCTTAAAGCGAATGTGTTTCTTTGAGTGTACGTGTATATCTATCAATGGCTCTATTTGTAAAGCACACGCACACATCTGCTAACCAGGGCTGCAGCAGCAGCAAATGCAGCATATCATTCCCAATTAATGTGTTGATATACAAATCGCCTTTTGTTTATAATTTATCTCTCAAATTACGCACAACAACAAGTTAGTTGGCAACGCGGCGCTTTGATGCGCTGCACAAATGCTAATTAATGTTAGACAGAGAGAGATAAGGGAGTGAGGGAGATAGGGATATAGAGAGAGAGAGATAGAGAGAGCGTAGCATAGGTAAAAGAACTTACCGCAATGTGCATTATTATGGCAACATTTGCTTACGTTTTACAAACTGTTGTGCTTCACTTCCGGCACAAGCAAACACATGTATGTTTATATGTGTGTGTGTCTGCTTATATAATGTCATTAACCCTGATGACCATTGACAGCTTAATTATGTCATTATTATTAGCATAAATGTGTAATATCTACGCAATTAACTTGATGACACTTAACACGCTTGTCACATCAACTTAATGCCTAATTATATAAAAGAAGTGATGATAAGTTGTACTAGCTATATGTATATATATCTAGTAAGACATGTATATATATCTATAACTGTAGCAAACAATGGAAAGCTTCCAAAAGCCACGTTCTCGCTACTCCAAAGGGAAGCACTCGCATTCCATTCGGAATAGTCTTAACTTATCTCAATAAACAAATTTTTAAAACCTTCCAAAAGCCAGATTCTCAGGTTCTTTAAAGTTTAATCCTCAAACTTCTCGGGATAGTCTCAACTCATCTACCCAAACCTTTAAAAAGACTACAAATTATCGTTAAAGTTCACTAAGATAATCTCTAGAAACTCATATTTTAAAATATCTTCAACAGGTGTTGACATCAATAGCTAACCATAGCAGTTTATCATTGTTATTATCATATATAGTAACTTATATGTTAATTATTATATGCGTTACGAATGACTTGAAAGCATAAGCTTTCAAACAAAAACCCAAAAGTTTACAACAAGAACAAAAAAGCAAACATAATTATTATAGAAGATTACGAGCAAACTTATCGACAGCTAAAGGAAAGAGAGAGAAAGAGAGAGAGAGAGAGAGAGAGCGAGACAGACAACGATAAGATCCAATGGGCTGCCCAATGTGCTGCCCGAAAAGTTTTCAGTTGAATTTGGCTCTTAACAAGGCCTATACAAGGTGTCAGGTAAAAGGCAAAGCTAAAGAAGCAACAACTTAAATCGTTTGCTTTAACTTTGTTCTTTCAGACTTTTTGTTGTTTGTTTGTTTGTTTTGCTGTACTCTACCTGAGTTTGAGATTTCCAACGGGGCTAGCGCATTAATTTCTGACAAAAGGTGCCCAAAAACAAGCCAAGATACCACAACAATATGTTACCTACAAGACGATATTTATTTGAATTTTATACCTTGTCTGTGTGTGTGTGTGTTAACAAGATGAAAACGATATTTAAACCAAACACGAAAACTCGAAAAAAAACCCACAATAACTGTTGTCTATTGTAATACACTAAAGAGCAAAAAAAAAAAAACCCCACAAGAATTTGTTTCAACGAAAAATGCGAATTTATTTCATATTTTATTTGCATGTGAAAAGCATGTGTAGCTATAATTTATATGCTATATTTATGGCATATATGGTAAATAGCTAGACCGTAAAGCCAAGCCAATAACAAACACATTTGCGAGTGTTTACTGTACGTCAAGTATTATCCAGTTTCAAGCATAAGTTCACTATTGTTATGCTAAATAAATTGACAATAAATAACGCTATCAACTTGGTTTTATTGTCAGCTTTCCTGAAGCTCTGTTTTTTGGTTAAAACTTTAGCATTAAGTAAAGCAATCAGTTGTTAAGTATGTAATTAATGGAGAGTTATATAAAACAAAAATTTACAAGCAATATTCAGTTTAAACTTCGTAACTTTTGTTGCAACTTGTTTTTCCTATTATATTTAACCACACTATAATCTTTCGACAGTTTGCTATAATAATAATAAAAAAAAAGCCAAGACGCATCCCTATATCATTTTGCTGTCATAGTAACAGACTGCATACACAATATACAATATATATAACGATGTATCTTGAGCAGCCTTTAAATAATTATTTTTGCCTCTTTTGTTTTATTATTATTGTTTGGCTCTTCGACGGACCCGCATTGAGTGTGTTGCCTCCAACTAATACATTAAGTCAGTGAAGAAGAAGTTGTAGTAGTAGTGGTAGGTACAGGTGAGCCAGTTGATGAGGCAAGGAGTAACAGGAGTGAGCAGGGAAAAGGAGCAAAGGGGCAAGCACTGTGCAGAGCCAGCAATCTTGATGGGGCAACAGTTTATGGCAGAAACGAAACAGAACGTTACGATATATGTATATGGGATGAGAGGAGGAGGAGAGGTAGCGGGGATGAAACGCGAAAACGAAGTGGAAACATACATATATTGCCACAAAATTAACCAGGCAAACATTTGACAGCACTACAGTCGGCATACGCTAAGGCAAACTGCAAGAATCTGAAGAGTTTGTAGAAAAAAGGTAGGTAGTAGTAGGTAAAGCTACTTAGACTTAAGAAAAGATAGAAGTGTGCGAAATAAATTTATATAAAAGAAGTATACAAATAAACTATATAGAGAATTAAACAATAATGAAGTATTTTTGGATATTGTAAAGAAATGATATATTAAAGAAATAGAAAACACAAAACTTTATTATATGCATGTGTAAAAGTTATTTGATGACTATATTGCTGGAGTTTGTAGGCAATTTAGCTAATTTATAGCTAGATTTATTAATTCTATAGTTTGCTAAGAAGTCTATATGATAAATTTAAAATACAATCAGCTAGAAATCTAGCTATTTGCAAAGATAAATAATGAAAGTTAACGCTGCGAGCCATTATTGTATGAAATATATTTAAAAAAGATTTCAGAATTGAATTAAATGCAAAGATAGCAACGCTAATAACAAACATATTTCCAAAAGATTTTAGAAACAAACTAAATATAAAGAGTTCGAACAGTAAGATATTCATTAATAGTAAACTGTTGTTGGTCTTAACATAAAATACATTTTAAAAACTGTTTCACAGTTCAATAAAGTTTCTTTACGCTGCTTTTGAACATTAGCTTCAAGCTAAAAGTGCTAATTAAATAAATTTGTTATCTATAGCCTATTTTGTATATATTTTTAGTTCTTATTAGGTAACAATCTAGCTATTTTAGACAGCTGTTCGTTTTAGCGAGCAACCACTGTAGTGGCATAAACTACAGCAACAGCAGCATAAAAATATTAACACAATATTTTGCACGCGAATGGCAAAACGAAGCACAGTTCGTTGCAACTTGTGATGCTGCTGCCCCAACTACTGGCTGTTGATGCTGCTGCTGTTGCTGTTGCTGTTGTTGCTGCTGCAAGTTGTGGCCAACCCACATCGTTATCATAATATGAATTGTGGTGGTGCCTAGGCCTGGCCATGGTTCAAACTAGTTGCCAGTTGTTGTAGTAAATGTGATTGTATGTGTGTGTGTGTGTGTGGGGGCGGAGTGCAGATGCCTCATGCTGATGCCTGCTGTTGCTGTGGCATGAGGCACAACTGGAGCCTCGTTAGGTGCATGTGCTTCGCTGGCTGCCCTACTCTGAGGGAGAAGAAGATGGAGGAGGAGAAGGAGGCGGAGTAGAAAGTGTAGGAAGGAGTAGGAGGCACAGAATTTGCCCCTTGCTGCTGTTGTTGCTGCTGCTGCTGCTCTAGACACAAGAACTCTTTTATTGCTGACTTGGCTGGTGGCAGTTGGCTCTGTGGCAGTGTTTGCATTTTGCATTTTCCATTTCCATTGCTTGTCACGTATTTGCTTAAAGTATTTAATTAGAATTGCGCTTTAAAGCAGCAGCAGCAATGCCGAAGTTCTCACAGGGTATCTGCTAGTCGGCATATGCCGTGTGTTAAACCTTGAAGCTTCGCTCTCCCCCGAAGCGTAAACGAGAAGCTGAGTTTTGGCAAAGTCTTTGTGAACGTGCAAATTGCATGCTGTGCCAGTTAATAGCATTTCGAAGAGGTCTGAGTAGGAAGTAGGCAGTGGAGATGGAGATTGAGCTGAAGCTGGTGGAGAAGGAGGGGTGGTAGAAAGGAGAAAAGCAGCATGTTGCTGCTAACGAGTTGAGTCCACACACACTTCGTGAATGCCTGCTTGCCACAAACACGAGTAAAAGGGCAGACAGATGGGGAGAGGGGGTCGAGGGGCGTAACTCAAGATTAGATCAACACATTGAGACTCTTCAGACTGTACACAAAATACAAGCAGACATGCGGACACACAGACAGACGGACAGAAAGACATACGTACGAATGTACATATATAATATTTAAATGCTATTCCGTTGCCATCATGCAAATGGAAATGTCATCGACTTGCTAAAGATTCTGTGCTGTCTTCTCTGCTTCTGCTTCTGCTTCCTTGCTTACCAATTCTACATTTATCATTGTAATATAATTTTAAACATATTAAATAAAACATGAAGCGTTCAAAAGAGGCAAAGTAAAAAAAAAACAACAACAATGGCAATGAAAACATAACAACAGAATCCTGACCATATTCCGAACATTCTTCCTCTCTCTCCACCTCTCTCTCTCTCTCTCTCTCTCGTTCTCTTTCTTTCTTGCTGCTTTGCCCCTTTTGGGCAAAATTGCCTTTTTCCACTTTGGTTGTTGCTGTTGTTGTTTTCCAGCTGCAATTTTTTCGTGAAGTTTGCATTGTTGATGATGTTTGCATGATAAGAGGGCATCGTCAGGCTCTGAAGCTTCATTGGCAGCATGGACTTTGTAATACCCTGTATTTATAACTATGTTTAATATGTTGTTTAGAGTGCAGCAAAGTAGCTCGTAAAGCATAATTTTAGTTGAATAAGCGTTGGCTTCTTAAATGTAGCCGCTAAGTATCGATAGACCTCAAACAATGCTATCGATAGGCCGCAAACAATGCTATCGATAGACAATAGTGATGTAAATGAAAATCAAATTAAATATATATTTTTAAATTGGTATTAAATGTTCGCCAACTCAAAATTTCATATGTCGATTAATCGAAAAATTGTACACAAATTAATCGATTTTTTATTTGAAACTTTGAATGGATATTTTTTTATATCATTATTAATAACTGGAACCATGCTTCGATTTATCGAAAGTTAATCGATTTATTATTATTGTATATTAATATATCTGTGTGTTAGATGTGAGGCTAATAGCTCACTTAGATATTATCTATAGTATTACTTAAAATCAACAAAATTCGATTTATTTGTGGCGAAAAAATCGATGTCTTTTTACTAATCAGTATCGATTGCTATTTTAACCTACACACATTCACACTCAAGTATCCATTAAACTGCAAACTGCATTTTTAGCTGAGGAATGCGTTTTAATTTTGTCTTATCTCAATTTGATAGTTAACTATTTGTGGTAGCATTTATTGCTTAATTTGGTAGCCAAGTTAATGTTATGAGCCATGTTCTGTTGGCTTGTTAACACAGCCCATAAAGATGTTGATGTAGTGTGGATGCTTTTGAGGCCAGAGAACGAGACCAGAAGTCGGTTGTCAGCTTTATCGGACTCGGCCGCCTCTTCCATGTTGATGTTTTGAACCTTTTTAAATGTTAATGCAGACCTTGGTAGACTATGTTATATATATATATAGTGAGCTTCATACAATGTTTTGTTGTGATGCCTTGTGATGCATTTTAAACGCATTTTGTGCGATTGCTTTTTGACTGCTGATGAGGGATCCAGAAACAAGTAAATGGACAGCCAGGAAAACTGCAGACCTGAAGACACAACTGCCTATATAAATATATGTATATACAAACTTTACTTTCAAATTGAATAAGAAACTTTTTTAATGTAAAAATTATAACAGCAAAGAAAATTATTAAATGTGTAGCTCAGAAAAGCAAAAAAATTCAACACGACAAATGCAAATAAAAAGAAAAGGAAATAAGTTTGCCAAGAAGTTTGCTTTGTAATTAAAAAGTTTTGCTTCAAAAGACCAACGTAAGATAAAAAGTTTTTCATAAAAAAATAGCATAAAATATGCTGTAAAAACTTTACTGCACTTAAAGTTATGCACAAAATGTGCAATGAGAAATGTTGTTAACTGTTGTTAGATAATAAGTTTTTGTTGGTGTGGTTTTTTTGTCTTATGGCAACTTTAAAGTTAACTTTAAAGTACTCTAGCAGCTGGTTTGTTTTTTTTTTTTTTTTTTTTAAATAGGTTTTCAGGGGGTGTAGTTTTTCTGCCATTTTGTCTTTCAATCCGTCCAGCAAATAGAACAACAACAGGGGCTTAAATAATGGAAATTGCAGAAACGTTGGCACAACGTTGGCAGAGACAGAACTTGTTGACTAGTTGGGTAAAATTGCAGGGGGAGAACGGTGAATAGAGATGCACGAATTTTGAGTGGCTAAAATAGCTAGATTGATTTAATGAGAAGGCTGCTAAAAATACATAGCTAGCGGGTTTTAGATTGGGAATGAGTTGTAGTTTACTAAACTTGGAACAGAAAATGTTATGAATACAGATTAGTTTTAAATTACTTAATTTAGAATACAAATTATCAGTGTGCCCTTAACATTCGGTCAAATTTTGTCAGATTTTTAGCAAGTTTTATTGACACTCTTGTTATTTTCTATGATTAAAATTTGAAACTAAATTAAAACTAATCTTTATTTGATGTTGAAATCTGTCTTAATTCTATTAAAGATTAATTTATTCCATATATTTGTTTGAATATATATAAAAATGCATTTATTTTTAGCCGACAAATAGCTAAATTTATAGAAAATAATATTTTACAACAGTTGTTAGCTGTTGGTATTATAAAAGAGCTTAAATTAGCTAAAATAAGGGACAGCAGTCACTTTTCAACTGTCTAGAAAGTATTTTGAGTGAAAGCTAGCTACAAATTAGCTTAAGTGTCAACACTGCACGGGGTGAAGGCTTCCCGCTTCACAGAGGACCCGCTGTCCTTGCTGTCCGACTGTCTGCTATGACGCTTGCTTGCTGGTTGCCTATTTAGCTAGCCAAGCTCTCAACACATTTAAATAGCTCAGAAGTTCCGTTGCAACTAGCGCAGAGCCGGAGACAGCAAGCACTCGTCTATTTAGGAGGCAAACTCTCAACTCTAGCTCTCAACCCAGTATACAGTATTCAGTACCCACCAGTACCCTGTACCCAGTACCCAGTACCCCAGCTGCCTGCTCTTAATATCCAACTGCAAACTACAGTTCTAGTTGCAGCTGCATAATGCAACCACTCAGCGAAACTGGAGTGGTTTGTAGAGTGGGCGTGTTGTACAGTAGGGGGGAGGGGGCATGGCTATACCGGGACAGCATCAGGACAGGACCATGCTATAATGTTCATATAAAGTTTTCAGTTTTTTTTTGTTATTTTTATACCTCAGCATTTTCCGTTGCAGCCATTTAGCATTTAAAACAATGTTGTTGCTGTTGTTGTTGTTACTGGTGTTCCGGTTGCTGCCACCAACAACTGTTAGCTGATCTGAATTAAGCCACAAAAACCTGAAGATCCGTTGCCAATTGCCAGCAGCCACAACATCCGTCAAGCATGTCTCAACTTGCCACTTGCCACACCTCCAACTTGTTCAATTTATAATTGTTGCACACAGTGAGGCAACTTTTAAACCTGTCAGCAGTTAATCAATTTTTTAAGAATTTTCAAACTTTTAAATTTTTATGCAAAATAAATGTATTAAAGCTTTAAAAAAAATAAAGTTGTTTAACATTTCAGTAGCTAGTTTTTCCATTTGAAATTATTGAATGCAAACACAGCTCGTGTAGCTTTTATTACAACTTAAAATATATAAAAAAAAAAACCCATTGCCATATAAGTTTGTAAGCTCGAGAGTTTGTAAAATTCATAAACAATTAAATCACTTGCAGCTGCAACGCCCACTTGAAAGTACCCAGTACAGTGCCACCTACAATGGTTTGAACCCACAACAACCAGTTAAACCAGTGGTGCGTAGTTGTAATTTGCATGTTGTTAACCACCACCAGCACCTCCACCACCACCATCACCGCCACTCGACAGTTGAGTTATTTGTTATTTGCTCAGAGGAACGAAGGTGTGCAGAATTTAATATTAAGTTGAGATCTCGCTTTGGGTATCGGCTATAGGGAAAATTGTAATTGGTTTTTATGGTTACTAGGCAAGACATGAGATCACACACCCAAAACTTGATTGAGTACCTAATTGGGTAACACTGAGAGACACGCCGACATTTAATAGGAGGGGATTACAACGACATGGAAGAGCAGAAAAGGTGTGTGAAAGCTATAATAACTGATGATTTGAGTTTAGATGGATCTATATACGAAATACGAACTTATAGAGTTTATATTATGATAAAATTAAAAGCAGAATGGAATGAGTGAAGAATCTCTGAGTTGGCAAGAGCTAGAGCTATGAACTTTGGTAGGTAGGTAACTTAAGGGTACTGGCAGAGCTAGTTAATTTTAATATCTTAATATTATGCCTCTTACGCCCACTAAGCATAAACATCACAACATAATACCCTCTGCATGGGCATAACAATTAGCAACTCAATTTTAACATATACAATATGAATATATTATCTTAAAAGTTAACAGAGAAAGTCTATATAATCAGATATATCAATCGAAGACTAATTCGTTTTTCTTATTTCCATTTTTTCCAGTACATGGACCAATTTCATCCTCACTGGTGGCCACATCGCCGTCTGGACAGTTTATCAATACGCCAGCGACGTTGTTGTTCACCACGCGACATGACATTCAAGTGGCCAACATAACGAAGCCAACGGGAGGACCACAGATCGATGTGATTGTCAAGGATTTGGCCGAGGCAATGGCCATTGATTTCTATTATGCCAAGAACTTGGTTTGTTGGACAGATTGTGGTCGGGAAATCATAGAATGTGCACAGACGAATACAACACTGCCCTTGGCAAAGGCACCCAAACAAACTGTGATATCGTCGGGATTGGATAAACCGGAGGGATTGGCTATTGATTGGTATACGGACAAGATCTATTGGACGGATGGCGAGAAGAATCGCATTGAGGTGGCCACACTCAATGGACGGTATCAGAAAGTGCTCTTCTGGACGGAACTGGATCAGCCGCGTGCCATTGCCGTGGTGCCGGCGAAGCGTCTGCTCATCTGGACGGATTGGGGCGAGTATCCGAAGATTGAGCGTGCCAGCATGGATGGTGATCCATTGACACGCATGACACTGGTCAAGGATAACGTGTTTTGGCCCAATGGCTTGGCTGTGGATCTGGAGAGTGAGCTAATCTATTGGACGGATGGCAAGTTGCGTTTCATTGATGTCATGAAATTGGATGGCAGCAATCGTCGGACTATAGTCAACAATCTGAAGTATCCGTTCAGTTTGACGTATTTCAATAATCGTTTGTACTGGACAGATTGGCTGCGAGGATCACTGAATGCCCTGGACTTGCAGACAAAGGAGCTGAAGGAACTAATCGATACGCCCAAGGCACCGAATTCGGTGCGTGCCTGGTCACCATCGCTGCAGCCGTACGAGGATAATCCGTGTAGTAGGAACAACGGCAATTGTTCCCATCTCTGTCTGCTGGCCACAAACGATCAGGGCTATAGCTGTGCCTGTCCCACGGGCGTAAAGCTGCTCTCTCCCAATACCTGCGCCAATGGTTCCCAGGAGATGCTCTTCATTGTTCAGCGTACGCAGATCAGCAAGATATCCCTCGATTCACCCGACTATACGATATTCCCACTGCCATTGGGCAAGGTCAAGTATGCCATTGCCATTGATTATGATCCTGTGAATGAGCACATCTATTGGTCCGATGTGGAGGCCTACACCATTCGACGTGCCCATGCGGATGGCACGGGTATCACGGACTTTGTCACCTCGGAGGTGCGACATCCGGATGGTTTGGCTCTCGATTGGTTGGCTCGCAATTTGTATTGGACGGATACGGTTACGGATCGCATTGAGGTGTGTCGCCTGGACGGTTCCGCTCGCAAAGTGCTCATCTACGAGCATCTGGAGGAGCCGCGTGCTATTGCAGTGGCCCCCTCACTGGGCTGGATGTTCTGGAGCGATTGGAACGAACGTAAACCGAAGGTGGAACGTGCCTCCCTCGACGGTTCGGAACGGGTTGTCCTAGTCTCGGAGAATCTGGGTTGGCCCAATGGCATTGCCTTGGACATTGAGCACAAGACGATCTACTGGTGTGACGGCAAGACGGATAAGATCGAGGTGGCCAACATGGATGGCTCCGATAGACGTGTGGTGATCAGTGAGAATCTCAAGCATCTGTTTGGCTTGAGCATCCTGGACGATTATCTCTACTGGACGGATTGGCAGCGACGTTCCATTGATCGTGCCCATAAGATCACGGGAAATAATCGCATTGTGGTCGTTGATCAGTATCCCGATCTTATGGGTTTAAAGGTCACGAGGTTACGTGAGGTTAGGGGCAAGAATGCTTGTGCGGATCGCAATGGCGGTTGCTCCCATCTCTGCCTGAATCGTCCGCGGGATTATGTCTGTCGTTGTGCCATTGACTACGAGCTGTCCAACGATAAGCGCACCTGTGTGGTGCCCGATGCCTTTCTGCTCTTCTCTAGGCAGGAGCACATTGGTCGCATCTCCATTGAGTACAACGAGGGCAATCACAATGATGAGCGTATACCCTTCAAGGATGTCCGGGATGCTCATGCCGTGGACGTTTCGGTGTCGGAGCGTCGCATCTATTGGACGGATCAGAAGAGCAAGTGCATCTTTCGGGCCTTCCTCAATGGTTCGTATGTGCAGCGCATTGTGGACTCGGGTTTGATTGGTCCCGATGGCATTGCCGTCGATTGGCTGGGACACAACATCTACTGGTCGGATGCGGAGGCCCGACGCATCGAGGTCTCCCGTCTCGATGGCAGCAGCCGTCGTGTTCTGCTCTGGAAGGGCGTGGAGGAGCCACGTTCGTTGGTGCTGGAGCCACGACGTGGCTACATGTACTGGACGGAGTCACCTTCGGATTCCATACGTCGTGCCGCCATGGATGGCAGTGAGCTGCAAACGATTATTGCCAGTGCTAATCATGCCGCGGGCTTGACCTTTGACCAGGACACCAGACGCATCTACTGGGCCACCCAATCGCGTCCCACAAAGATCGAATGCGCTGACTGGGATGGCAAGCGGCGACAGGTGTTGGTCAGCAGTGATATCGATGAACCCTATGCTGTGTCCCTGTATCAGGACTATGTGTATTGGAGCGACTGGAATACCGGAGACATTGAACGTATCCACAAGGCTACCGGACAGAATCGTAGTCTCGTCCACTCGGGCATGACGTACATCACATCGCTGCTGGTGTTCAACGACAAGCGACAGACGGGCACCAATCCCTGCAAGCTCAACAACGGCGGCTGCTCCCATCTGTGTCTCGCTCAGCCCAGTAGGCGTGGCATGACCTGTGCCTGTCCCACCCACTACCAGCTGGCCAAGGACGGTGTGTCCTGCATTCCGCCGCGCAACTACATCATTTTCAGTCAGCGCAACAGTTTTGGTCGCCTGCTGCCCAATGCCACCGATTGTCCCAACATTCCGCTGCCCGTATCCGGCAAGAATATACGTGCCGTTGACTATGATCCGATTACACATCATATCTATTGGGTAAGTTAGATAGAGCTGTAGTTAATCGATAGTTTAATCTTGTCTAATTCCATTTTCTACTTGCAGATTGAAGGACGTAGTCATAGCATCAAAAGATCACTGGCCAACGGCACCAAGACCAGTGTGCTGGTGAACAGTGGACAACCGTTTGACATAGCCATTGACATCATTGGTCGCCTGCTCTTCTGGACATGTTCCTATTCCAACAGCATTAATGTCACCAAGTAAGTAATGAAGATTCCTAAACGATTGCTTGTTACTTATCTTAATTCTAAACTCTTGTTTAATAGTTTTCTGGGTGAATCGATTGGCGTTATAGACACTGGAGACTCGGAGAAGCCGCGTCACATTGCCGTGCATGCAATGAAGCGTCTGTTGTTCTGGTCAGATGTGGGCAGCCATCAGGCGATCATACGGGCACGTGTCGATGGCAACGAGCGCATGGAGTTGGCCTACAAGCTGGAGGGTGTCACCACGCTAGCGTTGGATCAGCAATCGGATATGATTTACTATGCGCATGGCAAACGCATCGATGCCATGGACATTAATGGCAAAAATGTGTAAGTAATGTTGTGCTTTAAAGTCTCTTTATTTATATTAATCCTTTGGTTTTCTATTCACAGCAAAACTCTGGTATCTATGCACATCTCACAGGTGATAAACATAGCTGCCTTGGGTGGATTTGTCTATTGGCTGGACGACAAGACGGGCGTGGAGCGTGTCACGGTGACGGGCGAACGACGCTCGGCGGAACTGCAAAGATTACCGCAGATCACAGACATACGTGCTGTGTGGACGCCGGATGCAAAGCTCTTTAGGAATCACACCTGTCAGCACAGTCGCACCAAGTGTTCGCATATTTGTGTTGCCTCTGGCGATGGTTTAACACATTCACGTGACATTTGCTCGTGTCCCAAGCATCTGATGCTGCTGGAGGATAAGGAGAATTGTGGTGCACTGCCCGCCTGTGGGCCAGATCATTTCACTTGTGCAGCGCCAGTGGCGGGTAATAGTGAGATGAATAAGGATTGCATACCAGCATCGTGGCGCTGTGACGGCCAAAAGGATTGTCCCGACAAATCCGATGAGGTGGGCTGCCCCTCCTGTCGAGCGGATCAGTTTAGCTGTCAGTCTGGCGAATGCATTGATAAATCACTTGTCTGTGACGGCACCACCAACTGTGCCAATGGACACGACGAGGCCGATTGCTGCAAACGACCCGGCGAGTTTCAGTGCCCCACCAGCAAGGTAAGTTTGTAGGGGAAAGACATGTAGACTTCCATATACTAATCTTTCTCTATTGTCAGCTCTGCATCTCGACTGCTCTGCTGTGTGATGGCTGGGAGAATTGCGCTGATGGCGGTGACGAATCCATCGACATTTGCCAGCAACGCAGCATGGCGCCAGCGTCGGATAAACGTGCATTTATGATTCTAATCGGTGCCACCATGATCATCATCTTTTCCATTGTCTACTTGCTGCAATATTGTCGCACACGCATTGGCAAAAGTCGCACCGAACCCAAAGATGATCAGGCCTCGGATCCGCTGTCGCCATCCACGTTGAGCAAATCGCAGCGTGTCTCCAAAATTGCCTCTGTGGCGGATGCTGTGCGCATGTCAACACTGAATTCACGGAACAGCATGAACTCCTATGATCGCAATCATATAACCGGTGCATCGAGTTCCACAACAAATGGCAGCAGCATGGTGGCCTATCCCATTAATCCACCGCCATCGCCAGCAACGCGTTCGCGTCGTCCCTATCGCCACTATAAGATTATCAATCAACCGCCACCACCGACTCCCTGCTCTACGGACATTTGCGATGAATCCGATTCGAATTATACGAGTAAATCGAATAGCAATAATAGTAATGGTGGCGCCACCAAGTTGTCATCCAGTTCGGCAGCTGCCTGCTTGCAATACGGCTATGACAGTGAACCGTATCCGCCGCCGCCAACGCCACGTTCGCATTATCATAGCGATGCGCGTATAGTGCCGGAATCCTCATGTCCGCCATCGCCATCCTCGCGCAGCTCCACATACTTCTCCCCACTGCCGCCGCCACCGTCGCCGGTGCAGTCGCCAAGTCGCGGGTTTACGTAACATTCGGAATTTCATATGTAAAAGGCCAAATGAGAGTATTTGTACATATGTTTTTATCTTATTTAGTTAGTTTAGCCATAGCCAGCGAAATGTTTAGGCGTGTGTAAATAGCTTAGCTAATTAATAATTTGATATAAAGTATATATATTTATATACTTATATAAATGTATTTCGATCTCGTTAAGTTTCATTTGCCGGACGAAATTAAACAAACTGAAAAACAAGAAAAGTTCGTCAACAAAATAGACTGCATTTCTTAAAATATTTCTATGAAACTAAAGCAAACGAATTAAATAATTATACACCAGCAAAAAAAACAGAAAAGTAAAGAATCATGTAACTAAAGTAATTAAAGCAAATTTAACTTTTACTTATTCCGCGTGCCAAATTTTGCAAAAAACATACAAAAATAGTAAAGTAAAGTTTATAAATTGAACCATACACCATACAAACACATTGTTTATTAGACTTATTTTCGATTTATAAGTGTAAATAGCCAATTTATTAGTATTATTAAGCAATATTGACGAAACATATGCAGCAGCTATTTTAAATGTAATTGTTATAAACACCAAAAAGTGCCTCAGTAATATTGTGTGTGTTTATTTATATTTTATTTTTATTTTTATTTTACATTTTTTTGTGTATTGTTTATTGTTTTAGAACGATCTTCCAACAAATATATATAAACATATATAGTATATATACAGTAAAGTGTAATCAGTATATAATTTTTGCAATATTTAAACAATATTTATAGTTAAACATAGTTAATATAATTGTAATTAAACAAAAAGCAAATTTAAGCATTATTTTTCCAATACATAAAAAGTGCAGTATTTTGTAACATATATATATATATATCTAAGGAATAAGTGTTTTATTGTTAACCAGTGAACCCAGAGTGCACAGTGAAGCAAAGCGTATTTGTATCGCTGTTCTGTAAATGTAATTAGTGTCCTAATCATCTAAGATCTTCAATCAGTTCCATTTGTAATACAGGCAGCTATCAAGCCTGTACTGGAAGTCAGTTGTCTGTCAGCATTGAAAGCGTCACATTACGTCGGATTACGGTTTTGCGGACTACCATTCAATGCCCATCAACAGTTGGCATCGCAGATTGCTGCACAGATTATTGCTATTCGGCTGTTATTACTCCATTTTTATTGGCACTCTAAGCAGCGTGGTGGACTATCGCAGGCAGTGCATCATTGTGCGGCCATGGTTTACCATTTGTGCTTACATCAGCAACTTTATTGTGTTGGCCAGCACACCAATGCTGGCCCAACTGGTGACCATGTGGGAGTCAAGCTTTAAGCAGAATCTAATAATGCTGTACTGTGACCGTTGGACCAATCTGACACGTCTGCTCCTCATGGTATTCATAATTGTATGCCGGCGAAAAAGGGAACGTATCTTTCTCAAGCTATCCGCATGGATCTTTGAGCTGGACAAGCGTTATGTGCGTTGCCGATTGCCCAGAACAGCAGCAACAGATCGTAGATTGAATATCATACATATTACCAAGTTTGGAACCATGCTAATGCAATCAGTTTTTGTACTCGTCTCGGGATTGTATTTTGCCGAGGAGCTTTGTTGGCGTACAGTGGCTCAAGTGATATATGTGAGCACCGTGCTCAACGTGATACACAGCACATTCTTTCAGTATTTCACCGTAATGATGCGACTGCTCTGCCGCTTTGAGCATCTCAATCTACAGCTGGAATCACTGTATCATTGCCTGAGTCGTCGAGAGATTCTGTGTCTTTTACGATTGCGGGATGGCATGAATCCGCAGCAGCAGCTGAGTCTGTTTACCATATCGGATCTGCAATCGCTGGCCCATGAGCATTATCAGCTGACAACTTTAACCCGATATCTGTCCGTATATCTCAAGTTTGTCACATTGGGTGTACTGCTGTGGAATCTGCTGCAGAATGTTGTCTATGGCGTGTATATATTCTTTCTAATGGATAGTAAGGAACATCGTGAGTCGAGAAACTGTTTTGCCATTGCAGTGATAACACTGCTATATGCTCTGTTATATCTGGACCTATATCTGTTCTACTGGAGCTGTGAGTCCATTACTGCCGCCTATGGACGCACCTCACGCCTACTGCAGTGGTTCAACAATCTGAGTTTGTCCCAAGGACTTACACAGCAGCTGGAGACATTTGCTCTACAGTTGGCCACAAAGCCACTGTATATTGGTGCCAGTGGTCTCTACACTCTCAGCCATGCCAGTTTCTTAGCCCTGTGTGTTTATATACAACGTACTATCTTAATCCTACTACAATTTGAGTTTGAACGTAGATTGAGGCTACTGCGTGAGCAACTGGATGCAAATTGGGTCGATGAGTTGAGGGAATTTATTGAGGATTACGATTACGATGCGGTGGAGTAAACAATCAGCTTAATCAGGTCTTTATTTGCCAAATATTGTGTGTGTTTATTGTTTATTGTGCTTACTTAAAGTAAAACTTAAGCATTAATAATTTATAAGCGCATTCATACAGTGTTTCTACTACTTAAATGTTGTCATAGTCTTCGTCTAATTCAAATAGCGATTCAGTTATTGATGGTGCTGCTGGTGCCGTTGTGGCCTTTGGAATGATTGGAGTTTTGCTCTTGCCACCAATGCTGCAGTTGACAGTTGCAGTTGCAATTTTAGAGATTAGATTACTGGTAGTATTACCAGCGATGCTACTATTATTATCGCCATAACAGATGCGTGTGGGTTTGGGTGTTGGCGCTGTTGCTGACCCGACTCCTACTCCTACTCCGGCTGCTACAATATTGGTTAGATCAATGTTTATAACCGGCGCTGCAATGTCAAAGTTGAATGTCTCATTGCCAGTGTTGCAGCCACCATCAGCATCTGCTGTTGTTGTTGTTGTTGTTGTTTTGGGCATTTGTACATTGCTATAATCGATCTTAACTATAGGCTTGCTCAGCACATCGAAGCTGCAGATTGCTGCAGGTATGGCAGTTTCATGATTATGTCTACTACTATTGTAGTTATTGTTGTTGGGCGGTCTGCCGCGTGGAGTATAGGCAGGCGTGGATTCGGAGCGTGCTAGCTTCGCTGGCAAATGTCCAGTATGTTGCTGTTGCTGCAACTGTGCCAGAGCAGCTGCCGTCTGCATGATAACAGACGTTGTGGTGGATGCTGGTGGTGGTGGTGCTGCTGCTGCTGCTGCTGGTGGTGGTGGATTGTGTGGACGCTTGAGAGCCGCACCGTTTAAGCTTACGGATCGTCCATAGGCTGTGTGGCCATTGGGCAGACCACGTATGGATGTGGACGGCAGGCTTAAATCATAGGGAGTATCGGAATCTGGATATTGCTCCTCCGAGCTGGGCGCATCGTCGTCATTGTAATTGCAGGCAGCTTCCTCGGCCACACTGATGTCTGGTATGTTGCGTACCAGTTCCTTTAGGAAATCGAATCTCTGCTCGGACATGATGCACTGCTTCATATGGGATGGCGAAAGTGTTTTGGCATTGCGTGAATTCGTAATGCGCAACGTCTTTGTCAGCAGGGACTCCACGAAGAGCTCCAAAGTCCGAGAGATTATGACGGGCACAGCCTGGGCGACCTTGCCAATTTCCTCATCACTCTGCATGATCTTCTTGATGCGTCCCTGTTAAACGAAATAACAACCATCAGTGTGTGTTCTTCTAATACAGCCAATCATTGCGCTTATAGCAGGCACAAGCAAGCATAATCAAAACTGATAAAAACCCACACGCACAACATTCAAAGTGTCGAAATGGGGAATGGTGTTGTTGTTGTAAACGTTCTGTGTACATTTCACTTACCGCCGGAAAGCGTGCATTGTACTTTTTCTTTTTCGATGGCATAACTACTGTATGCAATGAAATAGCAAAGTGAAGGCAATATTACTCAAACAAGTTTGTCGAATCCAATTTATAACTCGCTTGTTTTTTTTTTACACAAGAACAGTTCCTAATAGTTCGTTTTGTGTGAATGGCAAACATTCGCATAGAAATTCACCCCGATAGTTTGCTGTTATATATACTACTATAATTATATATTTCGAATATATCGTGTATGCCATGACATTTTTCTCAATAGCATGGTTAATTAAATAATATGCTTTTTATTTGTTTTATATTAAATAAAAGCATTTAAATTAAATGTCATAACAGTGTGGCAACGCCGTGTGATATGTCAAGCGTGTCATAATTTTAACAATGTGGCATCGCTGAGTATGTCAAATTTGACGACCCGCACACAAATTTTTTACCGAATCGTAACAAAATATTAATGACTACGTTATAATTCACTGTAGTTACTTTATTGTGCAATAAATGTCTGATACTCGTAAAGATCCCTGTAAGTCTTACGCCTGCCGCATACAAGCTTGTTTGAGTGGTAAGTAGATTGACAAACAACATACACATCTTATGCAATATGAGTAACCACATACAATAAAATAAATAAATAAATATAAATTTATTTATGTACAGAAAATAATTACCAGGAGGATAAATGTGCTCTGGTTCTTGAGCAGATGCGTCAGTGTTGCTTGAAGTGGCACAAAGAATCAATTTGCTGCAGTGGCATTGATTTGAAGAAAACATATTTAAAAAACGCCGACACCGAACAAACTGACGGATCCAAGAAGCAGGTATGCATATTTCAGCGGTTTTATAGCTAGAAATGCAAACCTTTTCCTTTGTAGCAGTAACAGCAGTAATGACAACACCAGCACCTCAATACAAGCCGCCTAAGGAACTGCAAGATTTAATCGAGCGAAACAAGCCACAAAACAATTTACGAAAGCGTACTGCTGTACTACCGAAACGCTCTTGGATAAAGCGTAACCCACGACTTTTCCAAATATCATTTATAACCGGTTCACTGCTGATATTCTTCTCCAAGCCGCTGTACGACGCCTTCATAGCCGATCCATTGCCCCTAAAAGGACCAGCTGTGCCGCCCCACAAACGCTAAGCGGTATGGAATCTGTGCGGAAAGCCAACACTCGACTACGTAACTATCCCATATTGTTGGCCAAGTGTTCGGAGCAGGCATCGCTATATGCAGCTTGTGTCTCCAGGGATCTCAACGTACAGCATAACATCTGCGAGGCTGAGTTTAAGCAATTCCTAAGCTGTATACGTAAAAGCGCCGCTGAATTAAAGACCAAATTATAATTCTATTACCACGATGAAGAAACCACTTAATCCAAAGATGAATTACTTACGTACGGGCTATCAACATCTATTGCACATGAGTTTTCCGGCTCATCTTGTAGTATCAGCTCTATTGCGCTTTATTCTCATTTGCTATGCCCAGATACACGATGCTAAATCTGCTGTACCGTATACCGACATCGATTACAAAGTGGTTACGGATGGTGCACGCTTAATTGTGGCCGGAGAAACACCATTTGCACGACACACCTACCGCTACAGTCCGATTATGGCCTACATACACATACCGAACCTGCTTCTGCATCCCGCATTTGGCAAAGTCGTTTATGGCTTGTGTGATCTACTGATTGGCGGACTTATTTATGCACTTGTGCGGCAGTGTAAGGAGCGCGAATCAATGGCACGTGCCTCTGCCTGCTTTTGGCTCTACAATCCACTGACGGCTGTGATCTCGACACGTGGTAGTGGCGATAGTTTCACCAGTCTATTTGTCATCTCCAGCATCTATCTGCTCATTAAGTCGGAGTCTCAGAAGTCCAATTGCCTAACTGTATTCTGTGCGGGCTTAGCTCACGGACTGGTGATACATTTGCGTCTCTATCCGATGTTTTTCAGCCTGGCTTACTATTTGTGCCTGTCCGGTGGTTTAATACGCACACCACGTGAACTTCTTCACCGTATACTGCTGCCCAATCGACAGCAGTTATGCCTAGTGCTGGGCACAGTATTGGCTCTGATCGCATTCACCGGCAGTTTCTATAAACTTTATGGCTGGAAATATCTGTATGAAGCCTACTTCTATCACTTTGTGCGCAAGGATGTGCGACACAATTTCTCGCTACATTTCCTGATGCAATATCTTAATAATACGGCTGAGGATTCCACAGTGCTAACCAAATTCCTTGTGATGGCTCCACAGTTGTTACTGATAGTCTATCTTAGTCTGAGTTTTGCACAGTTTCGGCAAAGTTTACCATTTTGTGCGTTTTGTTTGGCGTTTGTAACTGTGAGTTATAACTCGGTGGTTACCTCGCAGTACTTTGTCTGGTATTTGGCAATATTACCGCTGTGCCTGACCCACTTTAGATCCATGTCCTTGGGTCGCTGTGTATTTCTCTTGGCTCTTTGGTTCTGCGGTCAAGGATTGTGGCTTCTGCCTGCATATCTGCTGGAGTTTAAGACTTGGCACACTTTCAACTGGATCGGTTTGCAGAGCGCAGTGTTTTTCACAATCAATAGTTATATTTTAGCCCAGCTAATAAAAAACTTTAGAATAACCCATAAGAAATGTTTGTAAAATAAAAAAAAAACGTTGAACTAGTTTGTATATTTATTAGCTTTTATTTAGTTTTATAAATTTTATATAATTAAATAGCTTTAAATGTTGTGCATCTCTTAAGCTGTGCAGTTTCTGTGACATTGTCCACTCATCAGTCTCGGATATGGGAGTGATCAGAACATTACCATCTTTATTCCATGTGTATTCCGTGAAATGCTTTACAGCACTGCGGTGCAGGGATTCGGGACAGAAAGTGTAAACTGTTACATTATTAAAAGGCTTAATATCGGGATTATTCTTGTATAACAACTCTGTGGAATTATAATCTTTGCCTATTGTTCTTTCACGTGTGTAAAACATATGATACATTCGAACGTTGGCTTTAATGTTTTTTAAACACAAAACACCCAAGTACTTGTTTTCGAATTCAACAGGTTTTGAAGGTTGTTCTGTTTTCAGTAATATTTTGCTTAAAATTGTTGGAAATTCATGTCTCTGGAATTGGGGAACAGCTTGTTCTGCAGCCGAAATTTGTTTATGTTTACGATGGTGTCTAGTAGTGCGACGTCCAGATATATTTAGTACTGGTGGTAATTCGGTAGTTTCCATTGTATCCATGAAGTTATCCACTTGTTGTTAAGCTAAACTAATTTTACTAACTGTAGTGCGTTCCTGTGTGAATCAAGTCTATATAAAAACAATTGTGAAATTATCAAAACAATAACAATCACGAAAGCTCATTTCGAATTTACTTCAAAGCTTGCAAATAAACTTAGTCACTGATTCACGTTCATTTCGTTCGCATTTCAAAGTGCGGTGAAATGTTAACAGTTCGGAACGAGCGCAAAGCTCAGTTCACTGATTCACGTTCACCTTACAGTGGTAAAATTGTGAAATGTTACCGTGCCAAATTTTTAAATAATAAATAGTAGCTTCGTCTGGCAAAAAAAAAAAAAACATTAAGAAAAATTTTATTAAAGTAGATTTTATCTTTAATTTAAATTTCAGCTTTTGTTAACATTCAAGAATTTTATATAATTGATCAAAGTTTTTTGGAAAGGTTCGTCCTCTCCGCGTAGTTCATGTATTGTAGCAGACATGGATTGCTCATTGGTTTCAGATGCAGGAGTTACTAAAATATTTCCTTTGCTATTCCATTTATACATTGAAAAATATATTCTAAGTTTTCGGTGCAAGAACTCAGGCCAAATGGATTCAACTTTAAAATTATACACAAGCTGTATATCAGAATTATTCGAATATACAGAGTACGTTTTATAATAGTCATTATACCAGCTGTTTTCATTAGTATAATACATATGATAGATGCGTATATTTTTTCTAACATTTTTCAAACAAAAAACTCCCAGATATTTGGGCACTAAGTCAGTTAAATTTGAAGGAGTTTCCGACTTTAATAGTATATTGCTTAATATCATTGGAAACTCTTTTTTATTGAATTTGGGTAAAGATTTCACTACTGCAGATCTTTGTTGATTTCTGTTGACGCAGGCTCTTGTCGTACGCCATCCAGAAATATTGAGCACAGGCGGCGTAGTGCTTGAATTGTTATCGGATTCAATATTTTGCTGCATTTTCTATAGTGCTCACAATATCTTTTACTTTCCACTGAACCGTTCTTTTGCCTAGCTGAAATTTATAACTAAAGCTAATTGTGAAATAACAATAAACATAAAGCTGGCGGAACAGTAACATTCAGAAAAGCTTCTTACTGACTCACTTCAAGTTTACATCAGACTGTAGTTTTCTAGTTCATCTAGTTCGTGCTTTACAGTGATAAAATGCTAACTGAACCGTCAGAGTTGCCAATTTTAAAATGAACCAACAGAAAGCAGGTATTTATATACAAATACTTGAATTTATTTTAACTTTTAGTATTTTTTAAGAAATATATATAATTAAACAGTTTTTGTAAACATTCGCTTGGAATAGATATTTTACTAAGCGTATCCGACATCATGTCTTCATCAGTCTTATCTGCAGGTGTCTCTAGAACGTTTCCATATTTATTCCATTTATACATGCTAAAATGTTTGATGACTTTTTGGTGAACTTCCTCGGGGCACATTGTATACTGTGTTACATGCGTTAAAATTTTTATATGAGGCTTATTCTTATACAAAAGTTTCACTTTCTCAATGTCTTTATCAGAGGTCTCTTCAATGGTATAAAACATATGGTACATGCGTACATTTGTTTTTGTATTCAGTAAACACAGAGCGATCAAACATCTTCGTTTCCATTCGGAGGGTTTATTTATTGTATTTCTAGGGGAACTTGTATTTAATAGTATTTCACTTAAAATTGTAGGAAACTCTCTCATGTTGAATTTTGTTCCCGCTTTTGGCCCAAGCGTACTTTGATTTTCATTGTTGATTCCATCGCTCGCCGTATTCCATTTGGAAATGTTAAGCACAGACGGCATACTTGTTGAATTTGTATCGATTTGATTATTTTGCTGCATTTTGTAATCTGTGGCCTCTTCTAGTGTTTACTATGTATTTCTGTATGTGCTGAACTGTCTTTTGCTTTGAACTGAACTGTGCTTATGTTTAGTTAAAATATATACCTTAAGCTAGTTGTGAAATAATAACAAACATAAAGCTTTCAAAACAATAACATTCGGAAAAGCTTTTCGACTCATTTTAAAGTTCACAAACAAACTGTGCTTGTCGTTCATTAGTTCGCTTTTTGCACTGCAGAGGAAAATAAATTCTTTGTTAGGAATGAGTATTTATATAAATGTATTTAAATTTATTTTAACTTTCAGTTGTTTTTAAGAATTTTACATAATTAGCCAATTTTAGATAATCCTGGCTTTCTTTGGTTAGTTGAATAAGGGTTTTTCTCATTGTGTCTTCATCAGTCTCCGTTGCAGGTGTCTCTAAAAAAATATTTCCGTCTTTACTCCATTTAAGCATCCTAAAATGTGTGGCAACTCTTTTGTACAATGATTCGGGGTAAAATGTAAAATGTAACAGACTATACATAATTTTTATAAAAGGCTTTTTCTCATAGGAAGACAGCAGTTCATGATATTCCTTGCAATAGTAGCTGTTATCAGTGGTACAAAACATATGATACATTCGAAGATTTGTTTTTGTATTTTTCAGACACAAAACTCCTAAGAAACTGCGTTGCCATTCGGTGTATTTTGCATGACAAGGAGAGCTTGATCTTAATAGTGTTTTTCTTAAATATGTAGGAAACTCTCTCACATTGAATTCTGGTTGCGATTTTGATGCAGTCGTATTTTGATTTTTATTGTTAATTCCGTCACTCGATGTAATCCAATCGGATATATTAACCACATACGGCGTAGTTGTTGAATTTGTAACAATTTGATTATTTTGCTGCATTTTGTAATCTGTGGCCTCTTTTAGTGCTTACAATGTATTTCACTGTGTGCTGAGCTGACTTTTGCTTTGAACTGATCTGTGTTTACGTCTGGTTAAATTATATAACTCCAGCTAGTTGTGAAATAATGACAAACATAAAGCTTGCAAAACAATAACATTCAGAAAAGCTTCTTTCTGACTTTAAAGTTCACAAACAAAACGTGATTTTCGTTCGTTCATTGGTTCGCGTTTTGCAGTGCTGTTACGTGTCTGTTATGTGCTGTTATCTGTATGTTATGCTAACAGTAGAGAGGGAGAGGCGCCAAATTTAAAATTCCTTGTTATGAAAACCGAAACCATAAAAATAGTGTGCTAGTAAGAAATTTCACTAGTAGGTATAAGGTGCGTTTAACGTGAAATCAGATTTATAGCTGCTTTTTATTTTCCCCAACACTTTCTGATCTGCTATTCACTCAGCAGTAAAACGCTTACAATGGAATCTGAAATTTAGGTTGATATTTGCATCACTTATGATGCCATAAGATTATAGTTTTTGTATAAATTTAAACTGTGCATGTCTTAAAACTGTTTAAAAATGCTCCATGCTATTTAATAAGATTCTAGTGTGGATTTTCAATAGTTTTATTAGATAAATCAGTTTTTGCTTAAACTATGTTCTTACATTTCTTTTCATTTGAATCATTTGTAATGCTTGTCTGAATCTTATTTCATGTTTCAACCTTGTTAACCGTTCTTTAATGTTATTATTTCAGGTGTTTGATCTCCTGTGTTTTTTTTATTCTTGGTTTTTTGTTTTTTATTGTTACGGTTACGTTTGATAAGATTGATTAGGTTTGAAATTGCAACTTGTTGTGATTATGTTGATTAGGTTTAATGCAAAAACGTTTCGTGTCCAGTTAGTTGCCCATTTAAATTGTGAAACATAAACATTTCTGACATTGTTGCAGTTGTTGTTAGTTAATTTTATATATAAAAAATATTGTTTTTGTTTTGCTTTTCGATTTAATTACTGATATTGGCAACTTTCATATTTGTATGTATGTATATATATAATGTTTAAAATGTGCAACTATTCGTCAGTGAGAAATGATGACAAAAAACGCTTAGGCAAAGCAAAAGCATTATAAAATATTATATAGTATGTAGTATGTATGTATGTAATTAATTAATTAATTATAGCACAATGTAGTTAGCAAGGAAATCTTAATGTTTTGTTTTTTGTTTTTGTTACGAATGTTTATTCAATTGTTTTTTGTGTTGGTCATGGCTTGTCAAGAAACAATTCAATTACATTTCATAAGCACAAAATCTTAAATATATATCTTCTATATATATGTATATATATATATATGCATTTAAATGAGGAAACAAATTTCACATAATTTAGTTACAAGAGCATCGAAATGTACGTACATGTGCAACTGAGGCAAAATTTGCGCTTAATATCGATTCATTAATATTTATTTTATATTTATTATATTATAGTAAGTATAATAATGATAATAATTATTTTAAATGTCTTCGCTTTGAGACATTTAGGCAAAACTTTTTTTTTCATAGTGAATTTGTTTAAGCTGTAGTTTTTCTTTTTTTTTATGTTGATCTTTTTAAATTATTGGTAATTTGTTTTAATATATATTTATATATATATATTTAATTATCATAAATTCCTCTCTCTCTCTCTATATATATATATCTCTCTCACGCACCAACACATACACACAAACACACACACACACGCACGCACACAAACAAAATAAACAGAGTTGTGTACAAATATTTCGAAGCACAAGACAATTACATTTGATGGAACTTAAAATATATAAAATATATATATATTTATATCAAAAATCGTTCAGTTACAATAATAATAATAATTATAATATATATTATGTATATAGTGTGTGCCATTCCTTATGTATATATAAGAAAGTGCAGTTGTCAGTTGATCTGTTTAGTTAGTTTATATATATTATATATTTACTTCTTTACTTCTTCCTCTATTTTTATTACAATTTAGAATATTCTGTCCAAACTGTTTGTCAAAAAAACGTAAAAAATGCAATTGGCTATATGCTTACAGTGTATACGATATCAAATATGACATATATTTATATATATATATAAAATCTATATATATATATACATATATATACATGTCATTCATATTATAAATGTTGAACAGTACTTGAGATTTGTGTGTTTTTTAGCTGCTCAGTTAGTGTTTGTGGTTTGTTGCTTTTGTGTTATAGTTTAATATATGCTTTTTTTTTTGTTTATGTTTTTTATTTCATGTCTATGTGTGTGTTTGTGCGTGTGTGTGTGTCTGTCAAGTGGTGGTTGGCGGAGGCGTTGGCGGGGATGTATCTTATTATGAATGATATGGCGTCACGTAGGTTGCTGGGAAAATGCCTTTTCTATTGCCAATTTCACCATTCCACCAATTCTCATCAGAGCGGTCTGTAACGGTGATGACATCACCGCGTCTAAAGTCCAATTCCCCAGATTCCTGTGGCACAAAATCGTATAGCGCCTGCACAAGCATCTATAGTAGAAGTAGAAGTACAAAATGATTAGTTTCAACATACATTTATGTACAGCTAGTATTTTTGGCAACACACATTTTGTTTATGTGCAAAACAGTATTTATGTCATAGGCATTAAATAGACCATAGACCATGTGCGTTGCATGCCAAGCATACGTAGCTATGTGCCAGTGTCTCCTAGAGCTGGGAAAAACATTGAAAAGTAGAGAACTGATCGGTAGAGCAAAGACATGATGTTATTAACAATCAGTTGATTTAGTTAATGTCTTTTTACAGGCCTTAACTTTTGATCTTTTAACAAAGACTGCAGGTTATCAATAGCATATTAATTATAATTAGACTACACTACTTAATATAGTGTTTTGCCTTGCTAAACATCAAATACTTTGTTCTCCTGTTATATCTAACTTTGCTTTTCCAGCTCTAGATTTAACAAACTGCCATTTTTAATGCCTTAAACATAATACATTAGCTATATATAAGTTTTATTTATACCTCTTCAGGTATCATATCACGCAATTTGACCTCCTGTGATCGCGACACGCTCGCCGTTCGATGATATTCGACCAGTTCGTTGAGGGAATTGAACTTGACAACCCACAGGAAGAATTTGCTTTGTGCATCGCGCAGAACTTTAAAATGTTGCACGCCATCGGGACATCTGTTTAAAATAATGTTTATATAAGTTAACATTGTTATGTTCTGTTAATTGTGCTTTATGTTTGCATACTTGACGGATAAGGAGAAATCGCCGGGACTTGATTCGCTGATGCGTATTAAAAAGGCGCCTTCGTGTTTATTCGATAGCAGCTTTTCAGCATCGGCTCGTGTGATGCGTCCGTAGTACCAACTAAATAATGTATAAGAAATTTTAGTAAGTTTATTATATAAATTAACAGAGTTTAAAACTTACTCGTGATTCTTCATTTCTATATAATTGCTGGGTATGAGGCCTTCCTTGCCATCCAGTTCGGCGCGATACCAATTTGAATCGTCTTCCATATTTAATATCTTTAAGTAAAAATGTATATAGTTCATGTTAAAGTATATATGACATATATATAGCTTATAGGGATTAGTAGCGTTTCTGAGTCATGGCTTATGAATTTGCAAACTGAACAAAAGTTTTTTGGGAATTCACACATTTCATGGCATAGGTGCGGTGAGTCAGAATTCAATGCCAGTCATTTATACTCGCTAACCAATGCATAACACAGATACAAATATATACATACAAATATGTACTATTTGATTGTCTTTCAATTGTTTATGATTTTTGGTTTTTGTCGAATTTTCTAGAGATTTCAGTAAACAGTTTCTCTCAGTTGTTTGTCCATTTAACCCAAACTGTGTCAGGGTGCAATCAACAAGAACGACGCACAAAAACCAAGAGACACTACAACAACATGTAAGACAGTGTCTGGCAATGCGTATGCTGTCTCAGCAGATACCCTGTAAATTGTGTTAAATAGCACTTGGCATGGGAAAGTTCTCTAGAATTCGCGTGTTCTAGTTGAGCATAACCTTTCAGCTTATGTATTAGGGTATATGTACAAAGAAGATAAATGGGTAAAGCTACAAATATGCGAGTATATGTATCTGTATATTTGTTGACACAACATGCGCCGTTTTAAAAGTAAACAAATAAATATATACATATATATGTTATGTGTATGATAAGAAATGGTTCCGAGTATTCAACCATTTGTTGATTACATATATACACTTTGAGTGCCCGACTTGAAGTGAATTCCCATATATATTTAATAGCTAAATTTTCACAATGCATTTATTCAATAAATGTTTTTTGAAAAATTGTCGTCGTAACAATTGGTTGATTGGCACAGTTTCTAATTCTCTTCGATAAAGTTTTTATGGAATTCCAATTGCTTGGCATGTAATCATAAATAATTGTTGCAACAAATTCCAAATTTCTAAAAAATTTATGAACAATTGCTTTAAACAAATGCCACAATTTAACAAATACGTATAATATGAATAGCTTAGTTAGTTTGAAAAGTTATGCACAAATAACTCAGCCGTAAATAGCAGGGGTAAAAAAAAAAAAATATCATGATAATAAATTTTCTAGGCGGGTTTTCAGCCTTTATAAAAAAAACAAAAAGCAATTACGTTTTGCCAGCCAGCAACTCTGTTGTTATTGTTATTGTCAAATATTTTAGCTTAGCTAACTGGAAATAGTAATTAGCATAGTTCTATAGCACAAAATTGCCAGTCGGATCGGATCGTATAGTATATATATTGCAAACGTATATTTTTGTTTATTTTTAGAGACACGTTTTTATTCAATCCAAACGTCACCTCGGAAATGTTTTATAACGAAAGATTTGTGTATATTGTATGTACTTTTCAATCTACTATATACAGACATATATCTATCTATTCTGTATATCTATATTTTGTCCAAGTTTTCTATTGATCCATACGACGTCAGAAACAACAAAATTATCACGTAATATTTGCAGGAATTTTCGTTCTGGGAGTAAATATTTATATATAGTTTTGCGATTATGTGAATTTCAAGTAAAATTGTAAACAAAATACTTTGGCATTGCTATAATAATGCAAACAAATTATGATATGATCTTGATTTATGTGATTTTAATTTCTAATATTTTTTTTTTATTGATGCGTTTAGAACCGGTTTGATTAATCCGTTAAATCGCTTTCACTGTGTGCCAGTTATAAAGCAACAAATGATTCTGGGTTAATACATTCTATAGATAATACAAATTTGAATGAATTTTGGGTGTATTGTTGTATTTCTTTTTCCCCATTTTTTTTTAACCGGCATTTCGATTTCAACTGATTCACACAATCCAAAATGTTGTGTTCACCCACATTCCTATCTGCAAGGCATATACATATGTACATCTATATACTTTTATTATCTGTGCTTCCAAATAAAGATATGAACAGAGCGTGACTATGTGGAAAGAGAATGGGGGGGAGAAGCAGAGAGGGAGCGCATATATCTATGACTAAGCGTGCCTCTCTCTCTCTCTCCTACTACCGCTCTCAATGTCCCTCTGTGTGTTTGCTCTTCTCCCTATTTCGCTTCGTTTTGTTATTGATAACCGGAATTAGCTGCACGCAAGTTAAATGAACTTCCAAGCGTGCTTTGGCTGCGGTTTATACAGCTACACAGCTATCAGCTGGTGCTGATAAGCGGGCAGCGACTCTAAAAGACACTCGTATGTATGTAAATTGCATATTATGATCTGGAAACTAACCTTTGACAGCAGCAGCTGCTGTCTGATAGCGCCCAACTTCAAGTCAATGGTGAACAACAGAACTTTCAAGTGTGACCCTGCCAGACAAAAGCACAAAAAAACCTGCCCCGCTGAGTGACTAACCTACGACAAGAGCGCAGCGCATAGAAGACAGCAAGAACAACAACAACAACAACAAAAAAGGCAGCGACAGAAACTGAGGCAGAGCTCTGGGTACCACCTGACAACAGAGAAAACCTGAAAATTCGCTAGCCAAAACAAAGAGATTCAATGGCTTTAAGGGCCGCCTGGAATGGCAAAGCAACCAGGGTTGGGGGCGAACGAGGGCAGCAGCAAAGAACAAAAAAAAAAAAACCAGACTTGCCAGCTAGTTAAGATTTTCGGTCCTTTGGCACTCGCTGTCCGCTCTGTCTCTCTGTATCCAGCTGTGAAAGCTATGTATACACAGAGTATACCTCGGAGTATACCCAGTTTATGTGCAACTTAAAAGTGCGATTTACAGATAATCACGCTTTGCGTTTACACGGCTTTAGTTACACCAGACTTGTGTGTTGCACATAATCCCCTATAATGTTTTTTTTTTTGTCGGGCAGCAGTAAACACCTTTGAACTGCTTAAGAATAGCAGCAGCAGCAGCAACAAAAACAACAATGTTGTCTGTGCACATTTGCAAACTAATACATTACAAAACTAAGTTGCTATGTGGGTTAAAAGGCGGGCAACAACAACAACAGCAACAACAACAACAATAGCACTGCTCACAAATTATGCATGCAGCTAAAATATATGTATGAGCGAGCGCAGGACTCGCTGCTGTTAATTGCAGCAGCAGCAGCAGTTGCTGTTCGTATATACATTTATGCATATGTATGTCTTCTATGCTATTTGCATAGGCATTTCCATTTTCCATTTTCCATTTTACTTACCTTTAGAATTTGAGTTTTACGAAAACTGAGTTCATCATCAGCCGTCGCTGAGAAATCATGTTTGGCAATTGCTTCCATTTTGAAATTTGAATTTGTTGATCCTCGCCTCGAACTTATTTATTGTTTGTCGTTTTAGTTTTGGTTTATTTTTTTTTTTTTTTGTGATTTTATTTAAATTTATCAGCCTTGTTGCTCACGCACGCACGCACATACATGTATATATATATTTATATATATATTATTCACATACATACATATATGCAATTTGTTTTTTTCTTTTTTGTTATTTGCTCCCTTTGCCTGTTCTATAGTAGAAAAAAATGTACAAAAGTTCACGTACGTTTAGTATTTGCATTTAGCAAAAATCGGCACAAATTATAAATCTTAGTATTATATAAACAATAAATCATATGGATTGCACGTCTTTAAATAAGTACAATATTTTTCCCTAATTTTTTTTTTTTGTGAAGCTACAGGCAGCGAGAAAAAGTGATTAAAAATACACCGACGACGACGACGATGACGATGACGGGGCCCCGCAGCCAGGCCAGCAACAGAAACAAACGCGCAGTGGTGGTAGCGGCACTCACGGCGAAGCAACTGCGAATGACAGACAGACACTCCGTATGTGTGTGTGTGTGTGTGCGTGAAAATGAGAGGAATCGAGCTTGCCGAGCGTTGCCAGCAGCATGTATTATACCGACAACCGATAACAATTCTATGTGAAATATATAAATATATATTTATTTTGTTAAACGAGTTTTAAACAATTCATGTATTATCTCTAAAAATGTATACATTCACTTGCACAACTTTGCATTAATTAATATTAATGTTAACCATGTACATAACAATGCAAGGCAGGGCGTGTAGTTACTGCTGGCAATGCTGCAGTGCTCAGAGCTGACGTTGTTGTTTATTTTTTAACCCCATTAGTTACACACACACACCCGCACAAACTATTATCCGATACATATACAAATTCGGCGAATTTTAGTTATTCAAAATGTTAGTTCTTCCGCATGTGACTTTTTTATATTATTTATATGGCAATTATTTATTTTATTTTTATGATTTTTTTACACTATTACACTTAAAAGTTTTCTTTATTCTACCTTTTTAAACATTTATGAAATATATATAGAATATATATTTATGTGTGTGCGGTCACACTAAATTTCGATATGTAAAAATATCGCTATAATTTCGCGGTAATCGAATAGCTCCAATCGATTTCAAAGCTATGCTGTATCGCTGGTTTCACGGCGCTGTTAATGGCAGTAGTCAACAGGGTGGCAGCTCGCGAATTCAAATTTTATTTGCATGCTGTACTTCGAACAGAGCATATAATAATAAATTTATGCCGAACGTAATAAATTTTCGCAATCGAAACGCATAAGAAAAATCAGTTAATTCCATTTAAATGCTACCGAGATGCATGGACAGCAACAGTTTTGAAATATCGTACAAAGATATCACTGTTAATTAACAGTTCTAAGAAATATCAAAATTAGTCGCTGTACAACCGTGTGTATGGGCTATAAAAAACAACTCTGGTAACCCTCCTCATCCGACCAACATGCAGCAGTTGTGATAAAAATTGAATTTAAATTGAATTTTGAATACTTTGCAGAAAAAGTATTTGAAGGTAAACGTTGAAAGTGTTTGAGTGACTGCAACTCAAGGCCAAGTGAATAGTGAATTAATAATTCAATAATTGTGTGTGAAATAATGCGCTGTGATTGCACGTTGATTACCTTGCATCGTAACTGCTCGTCGTACACCCAGGAAAAGCAGCCATAAGATTTTTCTTTTTGTTTTGAGTTGTGCGCGCACAGTATCATAACAAACACATTGAAAACCACCTCCAACGGACGCAGAGCAACTGCCACAGCACAGCCACATAATGGATACCAGTGTTAGCTCCGAAATCGGTAAGTTCGCCTCTGCACTGACTAAGTAATTTTATTTTAAATTGAATTTTCAACCTTTGCGGCCACAGTCAACGCGTGTACGTCAGTCAGTTGGTGGGGCTGGCGGTTTACATACATACATACTTTCGGTCGTTCGTCAGTGTATGTATGTAAATTGCTGGCGCGCAAATTCTTGCAAACAAATATGCGGCACTATGCGCGGCTTTTTAAAGAAAATTGCGGGTTTTGGGGTACACGTGTGATTGGAAAAACTGATTTACCTTATAAACTAGATATGTGTGTAATTACTTGAGTCGCAATTGCAAATTTTAGCTTAATTATAGTATTAGTTTGCCGTTTTAACAATATGGGATCATCTCAAAATCAGTCTGGCAAGTCTGCGTAAAGTTTGCGACGTGTGTGTGTGTGTGTGTTTGTGATACACAAGTACAGTCTGTGGGGGGGAGTTGCAACTATTGTGGCTATTTTATACAAATTTTGCTGCAACTAATTGTTACTTTTTAAACCAGTAGTTTTAAAACGCAATGTTTGTATGTTAAAAATAAGTAAAGACATATCTATATTGATTAAAAAAGTGTTCATTAACAATTTGCGTGAATAATGTAAACAAGCTTGCCACTTTATAGAATTGTGATACAAACGTATATACATATAACATTGTAGAAGTGGCAACGCTAGCAATGGCAACGCCATTCATCACTCGATCTGGCAGGGCCGACGGCAGCACATTTTGAGGTTTACGCAATTTTCGTCGATTTCCTCAAAGTAATCAATTTAATTTGTAATTACTGTGCAATTCCATAGAAAATTGTGAGTAAAAGTTTTCCACGCACTGCAATTAGTGTCTTATTATAACAGTTGATGTAATTTGCATTAAATAGGCCATCAAAATGATGTCACAAGCATTTGCCGCAGCTGCCGTCTGTCGGAACGGAGTTGCACTGCGCTGTAGCCGGCGTGCACTGAGTACAGCTCGATTGCTACGTAATACGGCTACACGCAGCCGTTTGGCCACCAGTGCTGCCTTGACCAAGTCCTGGCAACCCGTCAGCTGTTTGCCTGCCACAACTGGAAACATGCAACAGTATGTACGCTCGTATGCCAACGAGAAGAAGGTGTTTGAACGCACAAAGCCTCACTGTAATGTCGGCACCATTGGCCATGTGGATCACGGCAAAACCACACTGACGGCAGCCATTACAAAAGTGCTGGCAGACAAGAAGCTGGCGGAGAGCAAAAAGTACAATGAAATTGATAATGCACCTGAGGAGAAGGCGCGTGGTATTACCATTAATGTGGCTCACGTTGAGTATCAGACAGAGAGCCGTCATTACGGACACACCGATTGTCCCGGTCATGCCGATTATATCAAGAACATGATTACGGGCACCGCCCAAATGGATGGTGCGATTTTGGTGGTGGCTGCCACAGACGGTGCCATGCCCCAGACCCGGGAGCATATGCTGTTGGCCAAGCAGATTGGCATCGATCATATTGTGGTGTTCATCAACAAGGTCGATGCTGCCGATCAGGAGATGGTGGATCTGGTCGAAATGGAGATACGTGAACTGCTCACCGAAATGGGTTATGATGGCGACAAGATTCCAGTCGTAAAGGGTTCCGCGCTGTGCGCTTTGGAGGACAAGAATCCAGAAATCGGTTCAGAGGCTATATTGAAATTGCTGCAAGAGGTTGATAGCTTCATTCCCACACCTGTGCGTGAGTTGGACAAACCATTCCTGTTGCCCGTGGAGAATGTGTATTCGATTCCTGGACGTGGTACTGTCGTCACCGGTCGTCTGGAGCGTGGTGTGGTCAAGAAGGGCATGGAATGCGAGTTTGTTGGCTACAACAAGGTGTTGAAGTCCACCGTAACGGGTGTTGAGATGTTCCATCAGATCCTGGAGGAGGCTCAGGCCGGTGATCAGTTGGGCGCCTTGGTGCGTGGCGTTAAACGTGATGACATCAAGCGTGGCATGGTCATGTGCAAGCCGGGCAGCGTCAAGGCATTGGATCAGATAGAGGCTCAAGTTTACATTCTGTCAAAGGAGGAGGGTGGCCGTACCAAGCCATTCATGTCGTTCATTCAACTCCAGATGTTCTCGCGTACTTGGGATTGTGCGGTACAAGTGCAAATACCCGACAAAGAGATGGTCATGCCCGGCGAGGATACTAAATTGATACTGCGTCTGATTCGTCCCATGGTCCTAGAACAGGGACAGCGTTTCACGCTACGTGATGGCAACTTAACACTTGGCACTGGCGTCGTTACCAATATTATGACCGGACTGACAGAGAGTCAGCGCTTGGAGCTGACGGAGGGCAAGAAGGCGCGTGAGAAGAAGGTCGCCGCCAAAAAGTAAAGATCTTCTATTTCGGCATCATCCTGTTTTACCAGTCAGTCATAAATAAATCTACTTACATATATAGTTTAATCATTTTGTAATTCATATTGTTAATATCAGTTTTTCAATGCGTTTAATATTTTGTAAGCCTTAAAAAACAAAATTAAACATAAAATTAAAAGAAACCACCTCCAACAAGTGTTGTTCAAATAATTTTGAGCACGCGCTCACGTGCTATCGATAATGTTGTAGCAGTTGCAGTGCTGCTATGATTATCGCCTAGTGTTTTAATTAAATATCGATACTTTGCTCTAACATGGCCTGTTGTACAGAAACCGTGTTGGTAAATGCCATGCTTATATCGCTTCACAGCTGATGCTGGTCATGATTGAAGTTTTTGAAATTGAATTGAAAAAAGTTGATTGCTCTCAAAGATGTTTGCTTATCGCGAGTTGAAGCAATCGGGTATACACAATTTTAATAGTTTGTACAAATTATAATGATTTTAATGTTTTGTTTTTCGATTAACAGATGAATTAGATGATACTACGCCTTTGCCTGAGCTCACCTTATATGATTTACTGGATCCGCCAACAACGTCCAAAGAGCAGCAGTTGAGTTCAGCTGATAATGATAATGACGAAGATGATGATGAGGACGATGGCGGCAATGTGGATTTAGATGATGACGACTTCGAGGGCGAAGAATTCTTGTCAAACTCACCAAACGACTCGTTGAATACACCAAGACCCAAAAAGCCGCCAATTGTGCGTATTTTGGAGAATAAACGTATAACTGGACCAGCGCCCATTGGGACGGCATTAAAAAACATGCTCGAAGGGCCATTTCGAATAGTAACCACGCCCACAAAGACTACTACTCAGCAGACCACCACAGACATTAAGATTCTGAACAAAGTGCAGACGCAGCCCTTGAAAACTTTTGGTAGTACTCCAGTCAAAATTGGCAGCACGACCATAGCCACACCATCGGGTTCCTCCGCTCTATCGACTACAGCCAAGAATATCGGCGGAGTGACAATGACGCAAATAAAAACCACGGATGGTAAATTACTCTTCCTTCACAAGTCTGTGCCTGTGGCGGGTGGAGCTGTCCAAAAGATGGCAGTGTCGAGCCCGTCCTCCTCCGCCTCCACTTCCTCGTCCCGTCTAGTAGCCCAATCTTCGCCGGCAACAAGTGGCACTGGTATACGACAAACAATACTTCCCAAAGGCGTGACCATAACTGGTGCAGGATTGATCAAGAGTGGAGGAACGTCTAGTTCTCAAATTGCCGTCAGGGGCTTGACTACCATCGGACCAACAAAGGCAATCAATCAAGCTGCAGCAGCTGCAGCAGCAACAGCTCCTGCAAAATCAACAGCTGTAGCAAATAAAATGCCAATTAAAGTAGTGCGCACAGCAGATGGCAAACTGATCAAACTGAATCAGTCTGGCTCTCCGGTGCTGCTAAATGCCAAGCCAACAACGGTTGCTGCCGTTAAAGCAGCAACAACAACTGCTTTGAACAACAGCGGTAGCAGTGGCAGTGGCAGTGGCAGTAGCAGTAATGTGGTGTTAAACAAGCCAACAGCTCAGGTTATCATCAAGGGTCCACTTAAGCAGCTACCAGCTGGTGCCTCTATTAGACCTGTGGTCAGCAGCAGCAGCAGCAGCAGCACTACTACAACAGCAGCAACAGCAACTGCAACGACTGCAACAACAACAACTGCCTCGTTGCCAGCGGGCAAATTGTTGGTGCAAAGCTCAACGGGCAAACAAATTGTGGTTGCCAGTAAAAATATCATCAAATTATCACCGAAGCCTGGCCAGACTTCAACTACAGCTGCTGCAACACCTTCTCCAGTTGCAACAACTGCAACTGCCTCGCCCAGTGGTTTGCATGCCATACAATTGCCGGGCAAGAGTGGAGTGCAGTATGTGCGTGTATTGCCCAACAACAACAACAATCAGAACAGCAGCAGCAGCAGCAGCACAGCTACAACAAAGGTGACTACAAGCACCACAACCAGTCCACAGAAGGTGCCACTTGGACGGCCACGCACCAGCAGCAGCAACAACAACAACAACAGCAGCAGCGCAACTGGAACTGTGGACAGCACAAAGAAAATTGTAATGAGAACTACGGTTGCTTTATCCGGTGGCAGCATTGTGCCACTGCCATCAATGCAGACATTTGTGCCCAGGGTGAGTAGTAAACATTTTGAAAAGGAAATTCCCCAAGCATTTTAATAACATCTTCAAATACTTGCAGCGTGCAACAGGTGCAGCCAGCGGCACACTAAAGACGACGATTGGCAAGAGCAGCAGCAGCAGCAACAGCGGTGGTAGTAACTTGAGCAGCGCGGATGCAGCACGCAAACATCGCTTGTCGGATCTCAATGTGCAAATCAAGCAGCTGACAAATGATAGCGGCAGCAGCAGCAGTGGCACTGGTGGTGATGCCAGCGCTGGTGGACCGGAGGCAAAGAAGGCACGCTATGTTATATCCATGCCGCATTCAACGACAACAACAACGCCAGCCTCACAGCAGCAGCAGCAGATGCAAAAGCTGGCGGCGACAGCACGGCCAGCAGGAGCAACAGTGCAGCGTGTTGCGGTGCAGGGCGCCAGCAGCAGCAGTGGCAGTGGCAGTGGAAGTAACAGTGCCGTTAATATCACTCGCAAGGTTTATAATCTGGTCACCAAAAGTGATGCCAATGGCGTCAAGTATATGATTTGCAACAGGGGGGTGAGGGAAAGCCACGCACCGTGTTTAATACAACGATGCGACGTGGCTATACGCTGGCGGACACAAAGCAGCGTCGTCCCACCACACTGACACCGCAACAGTTGCGTTTCAAGCAAATGAAATTGCAGCAGCAGCGACAGATGCTGGCGCAGGCGCAGGCCAAGCTGCGACAACAGCAGCAGCAGCAGCAACAGAAGCAATCGCAGCAATCGCAATCGCAACAATCAAAGCCACAGCAACAACAACAGTCGCCATCCACCACACAAGGCAATAAAGCAGCAGTGCCTGGCAAGCCATTGTTTGATATATTGAAGCCACCGCCAGCACCGGCACCAGCGCCGCCAGCAGCTGCCACAGCAATTGATGCATTGGGCGGTTCCAGACGCAAGCACTGCAATTGCAGTAAATCGCAATGTTTGAAGCTCTACTGCGATTGCTTTGCCAATGGGGAGTTCTGTCAGGACTGCACCTGCAAGGATTGCTTCAACAATCTGGACTATGAGGTCAAGCGAGAGCGGGCCATACGCAGCTGCCTTGAGCGCAATCCCAGCGCCTTTAAGTAAGTCTTTAGCAAACTACAAGTATCATATTATATTAAACTAAATTTTCTTCATCTCTTGTAGACCCAAAATTACGGCGCCCAATTCTGGGGATATGCGTTTGCACAACAAAGGCTGCAACTGCAAAAGATCAGGATGTTTGAAGAACTACTGCGAGTGCTACGAAGCCAAGATACCCTGTTCTGCCATGTGTAAATGCGTTGGTAAGTTTAAAACCCAATTAAAACTTGTAACAATTAAATTAAAAGAGTTCTATATCATTTAGGTTGTCGCAATGTGGAGGATCGTCCCGATGTCGATATGGATTCGATGGACACTTTGGTGGATGTGAAGCTGCATGCGAATAAAATGAGAGAGCTGAACGGAACACTTCCGCAGGACAATCGCTCCAATGCTTATCTAACCAACGATGTTATTGAAGCGACCATAATGTGCATGATATCCCGTATTGTTATGCACGAGAAACAGAATATGCCCATTGAGGATACGGAGCGTGTTGTTATGGAGGAGTTGGGCGAAAGTTTAAACCAAATTATAACATTTGCCAAGGAAAAGAACGATACAACAATACAAACGGACGATCCCAAGACGACGGCCTAAAAACAACAAATGGAAAACAACAAACAAAACAAACAAACAAAGAATTGCGCTTGAAAATTATATTTATATTCAATCAATGATGTTTAATTTCTACACCCAATTATCATGATGATGATTATGATGATGATGTTGCACATATGTATATTAGCTGATAAGTGTAAAGCGATCTGTTTAATTTTTTCCATATCTTTTTTGAAATTAGGCTTTCTAAAAGTTGACCTTAAAGTAAAGTATAAAGTGCAAATAAATTAAAAACAAACACAAAATTAAAACAATTTATCAACTGACTGTAGCAAAGATTTAAGATCAACTTAAAACGTGGACAACAAGCAGCAATCAAATCTAGCTATTTAAAGCTAGTAGTTTGATTGTTTTTGGAAGTGCAGAGTCCCAATTTTATCGCTTATAATGAATGTAAATAAATTAAAATTTAATAAAGCGTACGTGTTAACACAATTGTGTAGTTTTTCTAACAAATTTTTTGGAGTTCGAAAGAAAATGCCATTTGAATTTTGTTTTCGAGTCTAGCTTGTTTATTCACCAACAACTTCAGTTACATATTTTGTGTGTTTGTATGTTTTAGTTTTTTCCAGTGTTTGAGTATTTGTTATGTTTTCAAGTTTAAACTTAACGCAGTTTTCTGATTGTTTTGTATACATACATATATATATAGTAAGTAAGTGGTATTAGCTTAGTTAGTTGATTACAATTAGGTGTAGTATGTTTAAGTATATATTTTAGAAGTATAAGCAATTGTCAAGTGACAACTAAGTTATTGATTAGCAATATACGAGTATAGTGTAAGTAATTTCTGATAAATATTATTTGTATATTCTAGATTTGCTCTTGATCATCGAATATTTTTTGCATTCTTTCCAAATAACTCAGCCTGTTACATGAAATGGCATGACATGATTAGAATTTTGTATTAATATACTTATTTATATATTTTTATATAGTTAAATATATTTTAAACTAAAATGCTCGCGCTAAATACACATATATTTATTTTTGCGGTTTTCAATACTTGAGAGAGAGTATGTGTGTGCGGTTATTATGATTAGATATAGTTATAGTTATAAATATATATATACGCTTCAATACTGTGCACAAAACCTGATTCCAAGTTTTAGTTACATATATGTAAGTTGTTATAATTTGGATTATAGTTTGTTTGTTTGTTTGACCCCATACCAGCTTTTTTTTTTTTAAACAGTTTGGTAATGCAATATTTAAGTTAACATTTAACGACATTTAAGTTGTATATAGTTAATATATATATGTATATTTACTAGGTATACGTATATGTATGTATAAGCTATATTGTCTAATTCACACGTACTATATATAGTATACATTTATAAATCGATTTCTCTAGAAAATCGTTTAATAATTTTCGCATATAGAAAGTATAATTTTTGAATACTTTTTGAAATTTCTGCTGTTTTTTTCTTTTTACCCTGCACTATGCTTTTGTACTACATACATTTTTATTTGTTATTAGAAATTTAGAATACAAACATATATATATATATATAGTATGTATATATATTTGCTGTAATGCGCATGATTGAATTTTGCAATTCTTTAAGAAGCCTGCTAAATTATACTATGCTTGAATGATTTGTATTATTATTATATATATTTTTATTTTAGTAATGTAGTAGCACAATAAAACAACAATGGCAATCAGCAAGTTTTTTCAGCTCAACGTATGTACAGTTTATAGTATTTATATATTTTTTTAGTTTCGTTATAACCTCATTGTATACCTGCGATTGATTATTTAACTATTGTTTAACTAATCTAATACAATTTCTAATGCGCTCAAAAATGTTGTTCGTGTGTGCCCAATAGATGGCGTTGTATTCCAATATAAAATTGGGGATTTTACGTAGCTCAGGTCTACAACGCTTTGAATAACTTGCAGCCATTCAAGTCACTCGCGTCAATATCCCAATGATCCAAGCGATCTTTAAACTAAATTTAATTTTGTATTTATATTTAACAGTTTGTGAGCGCATTATAGTTTAAATTTTGCATAAATATGTATATAGTTGAGTATTTGCAGTACACTTGGTACATTTGCACTTATGCGTATGTTAGTTCCCTTATTGCGTCAGATAACTTGTGTTTTTAGCGTCCTGTTCCGATTTACACTTTCGCCCGAATTTCAACGCAAGCGAATTCGCGCGAAAGTGAAATTCAGAACATGACTGCTATTATTATTATTACTGGCTAAATTTAGTTTTCGATTAACATTCAACATTTATACAATCAACAAATTTTCTAATACATATTTATCGTTTTTTTTTTTTTTTTTTGTAAATTGATTTACTTAAAGAAGGTTTCGGTTCTGAATAAACCAAATTATTGCACAACTATTGTAGCCGTATTGCCGTTAGAGATTTAATGTGTGCCCCAGAAACCGGAATCGTAAGATAAATAACCGACTATTGGGCTCTGAGGTGTAACAAAGTCGTCGTTGATCAAATTTTCGTTTTGGAAATTGTAAGCTTCATATATATTTTTTTTTGGAAAACAAAAAGCTCTTTAGATGATTTCAGCGCCATATTCTGTAACCACTTTGGCCCCCAAGTACTTGAGAAGCACCAAATTTGTAGCACAAAATGAGTCGTGGATTCTGTGAGTAAACAATTATCTGGCTAAACCGGAACTATATTTGTTGTGAATGAATTTAGTCTCAAGGCCTTCTCGTTTGTCACACAGATACGCCCTGCATTTATACACGTCGCCAGGCTACGGATATCTTTCACAACGATCCATTTAAAACGCAGTCGTATAACTTTCATTATGCCGAAAGACCCGTCTATCCGGTGCAACATTATCAGCGTGCAACGCCGCCGCAAACGGCACCTACCACTACCTACTACTATAATACCCGATTCCATAGGAATCAGGAAACAACGCCAACGAGTTCGTTTGTCGAAACCAGGCGTCGTCAGTTTCTGCAGACCTTCAAGAGCACTCCCACTCCCGCGGGAAGAGAGATGAGCACGGCTAAATTAGCTAGTAATCCGCCACTGCTGCGCACTTGCTGCAATCGGGAGGATTACAAGGACATGCGTCGTGGCCAGAGTGTCACCACCATAAAGCAGAGCAGCTGCTCGCCACGCACGGAGCCCAAGAGAGCCTCCGTAAGCAGTTTTATCTGCAGACAACCAGCTGGGAATCAATCGCAATCCCAAAGCAGCTTCAAGTTCCCACCAAGACGCAGTGCCAGCAGCTGCAGTGGCTGTGCCATCAACATCAACATAAGAGCTATGGACTCCCAGCAGGAAATGGACAAGAGTCTCAGCATTAAAATTGAAACGGACTCCTGTCTGCACAACAACAACACGGACAAAGTGAAGGAGACCCCAAAGACTACGGTTCGATGCAGCGGCAGCTCGGAAAGCTTTGTGATCGACAAGCGACTGTCGAAGTTTAGTCTGAAGCGTAGCTACGAAGAGGACACACTGAAGGCTAAGCGCTTGCTGGCACAGTTGGAGCGTGAGCGTGTGGAGAAGCTGCATCAGCAGGAACTGCAGCAGCAGCGGGAGCGTGCACGGCAGCGTGAAAGGGAACGCGAGCGTTTGAGGGAGATGGAGAGACAGCGCGATCGCGAACGTTTACGCGAACTGGAAGCGCAGCGCGAGAAACAAAGGCTGCGGCAGTTGGAGCGCGAGGCACAGCGGAAACGAGAGTTTGAGCGGCGCTGCGAGGAGCAGCTGCGTCGGGAGAGACAGCAACGCATGCCGTTGCGTGCCATGTCCATGCCCACATCGATTGCGACACCGGCGCCTGTCACCACCATGACCTCCCATCTGTACAGACCGGCATCCAGCGATCGATTGCCGGGCATGGCGCCTTGCTACGTGCACCAGAATGCCGTCAAGCCAAAACCTCAAGCATCCCAAGTGCACGCGCAGTCTGGCAACGCCGCGGCTGCGACAAGTGTTGCCAACTGCTGCACCGCAGTCGCCGTCCGTTCAACGCAGCTTGGAGCCTCGCAGTTCTGGCACGTCAAACTTTAATGCCAATGTGCCGGCAACAAGGGGCAGCAACACCAGCATGCGGCAAGTGCCTGCAACAAGAGGCAGCAACACCAGCATGCGACAAGTGTCTGCCATGCGGTTAAACGAAAGCAAGTTGCTCAATCTACATGTGAACGGTGTGCCTGTTAGCTCCAATCTGCGGATAAACAATTTGCCCATACGGATAACCACATCGCAGCCAGTGGACGAGCATTTGCAGTTCTCCGTTAATCGTGTGAGAGTTGGCAATGCGGCAGCATCACCACGGAATGGAACACAAAACCGGAATTGCAGTCGTAACAACAGCAGAACCGTATTGCAGGAATCTACTACAATACCCTACAATGTCAACATTAATGTCTATGCGGATAATCCGTCAAAGTCGCGTTTGTAAAATGGCGGCTTGGGGCTGGCACAATGTCAAATTAACTAGTTCGTGAACCATTGGCTAGTTACATTGATGCTGTGCCAGCCCTGGTCGTGCTTTTATAAGCTATCGGTTGAGTGCGTGAGTGATATTTGGGCCTAAGCTATCGTAAGTTTAATCTAAATCATTTGCGTAAACCGTTTTATAATTATAATTTGTACATATACGAAAAATGGCTAGTAAAAAATTTAATATTTTAAAAATTGAATACGATTAGTTTTGGAATTCACATTAAACCGCTGCAATGACTGGCCTATCAATTTAGTATATTGCAATTTCCTTCCATTCTGGGAGTAAGATTTGTTATATTTTGAGCTTAAAAGCTCTGTACAGGTCCAAAGACCTTGTGTTCTTTGTTTTTCACAAGTATTTTACAAAGTCGTAAATTATAAATGGTTATAAAACCCCAAGTTGCTAGAGTTTTGAGCTATATTTGGCTAAAATAAAATAATTTTTATATTTCTCATTTAAGTAACGGCTTGAAACTTTTTTCAAACATAATATATCATCTAGCAAATTTTATCTAGGTGTTCTGTAGTTCTGCAGTTCTGCTTTAGGAAAAGTTTCCTTATTCTGCTAATACTGTTTCTGATTTTACTTAGTTTTTTTCTTCTTTTTTTTTTTAGCAAACATTAAACAATTATAACAATTTTCTTGAGTTCATATGATATTATTGATATTTTTGGTTGAATTTTTCTTTGTTCTTCGCGTTTTTTTTTTTTAGATTTTTGGTCATTTTCAAATGACATTGCTTAGAAATTTGTTTATCGTTTTTCTAGTTTTTCAAATTTATTCGTCGTCATCGTAGTTCTGATAGGTCACATAACGTACCTGTGAGCGATCGCGTCCATGTATTAAAGACTGTAAAATTTTAAAATATTTGTTAGTTTTTTAGAAATATTATTCAAATATTACATAGTGCAAAATGAGTAGCAAATTTATATATTTAATTAAACAATAATAATCAAAAGTATTACAACTGATAAACTAATAATATACAAGGGTGAAAGTATTTTAAAAATAAAATTAAATTAAACATATATATATATTTTAAGGTATATACATTGTAGGCAAAGTAAGATTTAAACAAAGGTAAATTAAAATTACAACTAAAATAAAGTCTGGGGTGAAAAATCAATCATATTCTGGAGCACTCAAAGCCCTCGTTCGTCTTGCCCCCCTCCAATGCAGTGTCCTGCATTATGGCCGGACAGAATGCCATTGTGTGAGCAAGCGAATTATTGGCAGCAGCTTCTTGGGCAGCAGCTTCTGCAGCTTCTCTCGCCATACGCACCTTTTTCTCATCACTGGTGGGTGGATTCTTCAGCATGATCAGCAGTGGAGCATAGAGGAAGCAAAGAATGGCAATGCCAAACAACATCCACTCAAAGCCAATAGTCTTTACCAGAGATCCGGATAAAGCTGGTCCCACCGCAAAGCCCACACAGAATGCCACGTCGCCCAGAGCATAGACACTGCCATATACCGCCGAGTGACGTATGTCCACCAGATAACCCAGCTCCGGCATCATGGAGGAGTCAACCATGCCAATGGCAAAGCCCAAACCAGCATTGGGTATAATCAGATGTGTGATTGAGGTGGCCATGGGTATCTAGAAAAGGAATTATTCATAAATCTTCATATAAAACATTTAGATAAGACACCTACGAAGATCAAGCAGGCGCCAATGATAACCAATCCCAGACAGGCGGCAAACCAGCGTCCAATCTTGTGTCCCAGCGGTCCAAACAGATTTGTGCCAATCAAATAGCTAATGGAAGCTGGCAAAAATGCCACGCCCTGTTCCCAACGTGTAGCGCCCATATTGTCCACCATCCAGAGTGGCAGTGAGGGTTCCAGCATGGCAATACCCATATTGGCAAATGTTATGGCACCAGCAGCTATCAGTATATACGGATCACTGATCAGACTCTTCAGCGACGGTGGCTCCTCGGTTTCGGCCTTCTGTATAGACGGTTGCAACATGAAGAGCTGCAGCAGACCATCGCCCAATGCCAGTGCAGCGAGGATTAAAAACGGTGCGGATTTGCCAACAAACTCATACATAACACCACCAAATGGTGGACCTATGAGCACGCCCAGCGCCAAACCACCTAGAGCTATGCCCATGGCATTACCACGTTCCTTGTCGTCGGTAAACCGATCCGCCAGCATGCCCATGCCCGAAACGGAGGAGCAGGACGAACCGATGCCCTGCAGGGCACGTGCTACAAACAGTACCAAATAGGAGCGACCAAAGGCAAAGACTAGAGAGGGAGGGGGAGTTATAAGAATTTTAATGTGTGTTAATTATTGGGTATAAACCAAATATTACTTATCGTGGACAGGAACATTATGACGAAGCCGGCAAACATGGGTATGCTATAGCCAATGCTGTAAGTTATGGTAAAAAGTGATAAGTTTATATAGAACAAAAGTCTTATGAATGTATATGCTACTTACCGATGCGTTAGTGGTCCCACAATCGGGTTAACCAGCAGCTGCACAATCGCCTTGGAGGCAAAGAGCAGACCCACCTCAACCGTTTCACCCACCAGTTCATTGTGCCGTTCCTCCAGTTCGCGGTAATACGTATAGTTGTCTGCGGGGGAAGTAAGACAGAGAAATGGAACAGCTTAACACCTTGGTTGTTCGCAATTATGCTGCGACTACTACTTACCTTCTAGCGAAAAGGTGTCCTCGATCGGTGCCGCCACGGCATTCTCGTTCTCCTTGTTGCACGGACAGGGTGACTGTGTGGGCGGTGGCGGTGTGTGCAGGGTGAGCGGTGTGCGGGGAAAGCTGTCAAGTGGGGCATCCGGATGTCGTATGTCGTACAAGAACTCGGGTATGATGGGTACTATGAAAAAGAGAGCCCAAGACTAATGGTTTTGTAATTGAGTTGCAACAAAGAAGTAACGCTACAATTAGCCTAACGGCCCCAACTAGTTAGTTGCTGCTGCAAAAGCAATTTTCTACAGGCGCCCCTGCTTAATTGCGTTACCGACCCACAAAACTCAAAAATGCTTATAACGGCACAAGTAGAGTTGCAAAACAGCAGCAGCAGATTGCCAGACCTAATTGAGTTGTTCGGCCTTGCCAGCACAACAAAAAACAACAACGGCTGGCAACACATATTTCCGCATTGCTTCATACTGCAGTTGTTGTTGTTGTTGCTTTATAATTGCTGCCGGCGCGTTGTTGTTACTGTTGTTGTTTGCCCAAAGTCACCTACATAACCTCACCAGCCCACAACATACATATTCTACTGGGCCCATCGCTGCAGTTTAAAAATTCAATTTGTTTATTGCATGCTTTGGCTCTGTTTATATTTATTATCAACACCCGACTACTCCAGGTAATGTTACTACACTGAGTCCTACATACATATATGCTCCTTTTGCTACTATAATTGCATTTTCCAGGTATTGTGTGGCCTATTGCTGCCCAGCTGCTACCATCCGCTCTCCACATTCACTCCACTCACTCTTTTCTCTCACACTCATGTGTGGCTGCCATGTTTCAATTGCGTTTTGCAGTTGAACAAGTGTTGAGCGATTGTTGATCCATCGTGTTTGGTGTTGTTTTGAAGTGTTGTTGGCATAATGTGTGGCTTTTGAGCTAGACAGTTGTGTGGTTGGCATAATAACAACACTTCCTACAGGCTACTAACTAGCGGGTAACTCTTATACGATTATACTTCATAGAATATGTTGTAGAAGTTAAATTTTTTTAAGAATTGAAATGAAATAAGTTTATAATTAGCTTTTATTTTGCTGAAATCGCACCATAAAACTTGTTTATTAATTGTGATATAAAGGATTTTGATTATTTATATTCATTTTGCATAATTCATGCCATAAAATTAGTATAACATATGTATAATAAAATGGGTCCTTTAACTTATGCTAATACATGTACTACATCACTAAATTATAATGCTAAATTGAGACCCAGTTAGAATGCTTTTGCCAGCATATCGTGCCAGCTCGTGCCTTCGATTATTTTTGGCATGAAAATTCGGTGACAATGAATTTTTATACTGAATCATACATGAGTTTTCTTTGGCCCCAACATATTTACATGCATATGTACATACATATTGTAAATGTATGTCGGTCATGTAGCTTGTCATGCCATTTTGTGGTGATTACAATAAATAATGGAGCCACTAAGTGGTAACCGCCTTAAACTTACAAATAGCAAAAATAAAACATACACGCAGCTTTACTTGCAGCACAAATTGTTCTACTTGTGACTAATAGTTAATAAAGGTGTTTGATTAGTGGGTGCATTTCGCTACTGAAAGTTCTGTTCACTTGGTAGTCCAGCAGGAATATTCAAATTACCTGCTGAATTATCGAGCAAACAGAAATAAACAGTACGCATCAACAGTACGCCAGAGAAGAAAATTAGGAAAATTATCAGTTGAACTAACAGGCAAACAGAAACGAGCAGCAAGCAGCTGAATTTAATCTAGGCGCTACTTTCAGCAGCCAATCAAATGCAAGCAACTGCATACACTCTCTTGATTCGCGCACGTGCTTAGACAGTCTCTCCAAGCAGAGGACGATCTTGCACGTTTAGGCGCGCTCTTCTTAAGAGCGGCCTTGCTCTCTTGGGCGAGCGAACCTCTCTGAGCGGTCGTTCAAATTGAATTTGTGACCTACTGAGATTTCTGTTCACCTGGTATCCCAGCCAGGATTTCGACTGTTTTAGTGAGCTGCGCGTAATAGCAGCAGCAGTCTAGATTTTTGGTTAAAACTTTACCATGGTTTCGCCTACACGTTGATCAGTGAGTCAGTAAATGAGGACAAAGAGTTTTTATATATGTATATGATATGTAGATTAAGATAATAACAATGTGTACTTATTGAAATATCGTGGTTCTTTTAATAGGGTCTACCACTTAAAATGCAACGCCGTTTAATGCCGTAAAGAAAGTTATTCCACGTAATAATCGCTGTTCCCCCATTGTCAACTATCGTGTAACTCATTAAACTGTCTCCGAGCATTTGACATACAAAAAATCGAAAAGCACGTGCAGCTGACAAAACTGTTAATGGAGCCGACCCAAGTCAACTTGTGGGGTCTATGTGGACATAGATGCATGGAAACATGGATTTGTTTGGGGTTTTGGGTTTGGGTTGCATTTCGCGTGTCGAAGACACTTAAACCACAAGTTAGGGCATAAAATGTTAGCGGCCAGTGATGAACAATCGGGCAAAACAAGCAGTCACGATCAGCTTGGAAACAGTGACTGTTGGAAAACAATATTTGCATTTTGATTAAAGAGTTGGGAATAGTCATTAAATTTGTTGTTTAAAAAATTAATATTTTGTCAATTATAAATGTAATTCTAAGAAACCGACAACTACGATTAAGAATTGAATGGAAGCTGCTTTTCTTAATTGTTCCAAAATTTCAATAGAACATTTCTATTACAATTTCTTGAAACTCTCTTCTCAAATTTTAGAAACTTTCTACTAAAATTTTTAGTAAATTTCTTCCAAAAATTTCTACAATATACCTTTCAATATTTCTAGAATATTTATACTTAAATTTGTGAATAATTTTTAGAAAATTTTTACTAAATTTTTCGATAAATATTATAGATTTAATTTAGAGAAAACGAATTTTAATTTTAGTTTTTAGTTTTAGAATTTTAATATAAATTAAGTCTTTTTTGCTGAAATATCTCAATTAATCAAATATTTAATGGGAAAAAAACATTAATCACTACTCCCAGGTCTGCTTCAAAATATCCATTTCAAATACTATATGTTTGAAATTTTTTTAAAAAACAACTATAATTATGACGCTAGAGGTTGATTGCTGTATGCAAACTAATTATTCTAGTTGAACTGCATTTCTAATTTAAGAAAAATCTCAGTTAACCCCACATTAGATTGTGGAATCTAGTGACTTTCGTCACATCACTGGTGACAAAAAAAACTGTGTATTTTGCGGCGTCGCGTCATTGTCGTGGTTGTCAGGGAAAACAGCGATGGCAGTGAGGCAGCAACCGGCAGTGCGAGCAGACGGAGTTACGAGAAGCATAGCGATGAGGACAACGTTGACACCGTGATAATCGAAATCTCCTTGGATTTGTTATTTTAATTAATGCAAGTGGGTGAAACTGGAGGCAACGAGGCGCCAAATGCGACATCCGGTGCGTTCCATTTGGGAGTCGGCCAGTCGACCGCTGTTCGTGCGCTCCGTTTGGCTGGAGAGGATCGGGGTGACGGGCAGCCACGGACGCAGCCGACGCCGTCGACACTTTATACTCGATTATGAGCCACGTGAACGCCAACGCTGGATTCAGTGCCAACGGCAGAGTGCAAGGCGAGCTGGTGAGTAGAGCGTTCTGGAAACTACATCCATTTCTAACAAGGATTACAATTCCCTTGTTGTAGGCATCAATCAGCACAACGACTCCTGTGAGTCGCAGGACACAGTAGCGGGACTCGAGGATTGCTGTGACTACACTTCGGATGAGTATCTGCTGCTGGATGCCACCAAACTGACGCTGCAGCGTCAACAGCAGGTGGGCCAGGCCCAAGGCGCCATGGCCAACAGAATGCACAACTGCAGCGGACGGCAGAGCAGTCGTCATGCCAAGCGCCGCGCCTGGCTGCTGAGCAGCGGCAAGAGCTATCAGCTGGATCATCCCAGTGACTATCACTCGCAATCGAGACGCAGCTCGCTGCAGGATACACCAGCACCAAGTGTACTCGCTGCCAATCCGGAGGAACGACTGGCGGAGCGTGTGCTCAACTGGCTGGACTTGGCGGGACGAGCGGACATTGTCAAGGCAGCAGCGGCAGTGCCACCGATACCCGCTCCTCTGCTGCCCCGCAGCAGTCAGCAGCGTAGCAATCGACAGCGTGGTCTGAGTCTCAAGCGGATTTCCACAGCTGCTGCAGCGGCACAGCGCGTGCAGGCGCCCCGCAAGTCTGCCCAGAAGCCACCAGCTTCACTATCCTCGCCTGCGGTTAACTATCGCTCGAATTCCTCCAATGCCAAGCCCATTACCATAATCTTCGACAAGGAGGGCGTGCCCGTTCGCCTCAATCGCCCGGCGCGCAACATTGATCTCTGTGCGCTGAGCAACAGTGCCAGCACAACTCGTCGCTTGGCCGGACACTTGGCCTCGGCCCGGCTATACAATGGTCACGCTGCCACGCCCACACCAGAGGAGACACGCACACCGCCCACGAGCAGTCGAGGATTGAATCCAAACCAATTGGACAGCCGCAAGCAGTTGCACATCTTCATGCCGAGTCTGCCCAAAAAGGGTTTACTCCTCTCGGCCGCCACACCCAACTCCGAAGATGTTCTCAGCGCCAGTTTAAGTGATTTGTGCTTTTAGGCAACCAAATTTATAAATTACATATAAATATATATGTTATATGATATTTAACATTTCCAAAATTCCATTTACTTTTTACTTTAAGTGCAAATTATTATGTGTAGTAATTAAAATTCGAAAAACCTTTTCAAAACGTGCATAAAAATAAGTGTTTCTATTAAGATGTTGCATGAAAAGTTAGAGTACAGTTGTGTAAAATGTTATATACTGAATCTCTTTGTAGTTATCAGACTATTTGAAAGAATCAATCTGACAAACCCAGTATACTACTTCGAACGTTGTAGTATAAAAATGTATCAAAGTCTTGGCCAAGTGATTCTTTGATAAAATGTGGCAACAAGTAATATTTTGAATTTCGTAAACTTTAGAGTGATAAGCTCTTTGTCTTCTCTTGCTGATCATTGCGCAGTAAAAATGCTAAGGCTTACGGAATTGTCATTTTACATTAGATCAGTACTCATTAGCTTGTTTGCAAGACTAAGTTATTTAGTTAGCTTAAATCGAGCCTCTGATTTTCAATATTTTTAAGCATTTCTTTAAGCAACCGTTTATATTATTTTAGTGCATTCGCTACTGGAAGTTCTGTTTACTTAGTAGTCCAGCTGGAATTTTGAAATTGCCAGCTGAAATATTGGGCAAACAGAAATTAACAGTAAGCCACAACATAAGCCTAAAATTAGACTAAATAAGTTTTATGATAGTTAAAGAAATTCGAAAGCTTTAAAGCTTAAATCTAGTGCTCATCGTGGTCAACATTCAAACTCGTATATCTAATAGATTGAGCTGTACGGTGATTTAGCTCTAGGGAAGTAAAACCAGCTAGTAACTAGTTGCCTATATTGACTTCAATTGTATATCCATAACTATTCCAATATCCCCGTCATATCCGTTACAAAAATCAATCCATTAATAACTTTTAACTGCAGTCTTTGGGGAAAATCTAATCAGATTCGCTCAACATTTATATATAGTTTGCAATTGGCTTGTTTATTAACATTTTACTACGTTCCAAGTCGGTGTTCAGTTATAATGTCTGAAGCAGGAGCATTGCTAATCGACTCCTATATAATATTAACATTTCCGTTGCGCCTTTGTGGACTTTTTCCCTTTACGTACGATGTAAAGCTTAGAAAATTTATCATTTCCTGGAAACTATTGACTTCAACTGTGCTACAAGTTTTGCTCTATATATATGTGAATACCTCATATATGCTGAGGGATTGGCGGAACTATGCTCAGCCTGTGGCCAGTCGTTCATCGCTGGCTGTGATTGGAAATCTGCTGCTACGGCTGCTGGGAGTTATGTCCACTTTGGTGGGTAGTGCTTATATATAAGGAAAGAAAGTCCTTTCAAAACTCGCTTTTCAGATGGTACTTTTGCCCGTTTTATTCGGCAGTCGTCGCATAGTTGGTAATGTTAATCGGCTATTGCGACTTGTGGAGGATTTTGTAGAATTGGGCATAGACACGCATCGTCTATATCGACAGATGCGTTATCTTATATCAGTCACTTGTGTATTGGTTATATTGTGGATCATTCTTAACTGCTGGCATGCTGTGCACTTCTATGAACTGCTCACTGGTAAAAAGGCTACCCTATCTTACTATCTGGTCGTAGCACTCTCCGACTATTATAGACTAATGTTTATGTCCTTTCTGCGCCTTCAACTTGCTATATTGTACTTACTATCTGAGCAGATTAATGATATGATGTTCAAGTTGATCAAAATGGAACGTCTGCATTACGATCGACGCTGTAGAACCGGAAAAGTTTTAATAGCTTTCTAAGTGGAGTAAAAACAAAGCGATTTTATCTGAGCAGAAATGGGGTTTTTGGCACTTCAATTGCTCCTAAAAAGCTCATATACAATTTGCGACCCTATAAGCCATATATATTTATAACCTACACAAACTGCTTAATCAATTGGAATAGTTTTTGGTATAGGATAAATTGAAATTGAAATTGATAATTAAAAGGGGTAGGTATGCAAAATTTTTCAAAAAATTGAAATTCTAGAAAATTTTAAGATTTATTTGCAGAATTAATAATAAGGCTAAATACAATTTAACATGCTATTCCGCTCGAAAATCGGTTCAATTTTCACCAAGTTATCGTAGTTTAAAGTTTTAGAAAAGCTATAAGCGGGTCTAAAAAGCCCCTGGCCAGCTTATATTCAAATTGCGACCCCATAAAGTATATATACTTATAACCTATAACAAACTGGCTTATCAACTAGGATAGTTTTAAGAAAAATAAGCATTAAGAAGAGATACTGATGCCGTTTTACTGTTAATCGATTTATCGAACGTATTATGAATGAATCGACGTGTTACTTATCAATAACAATTAATTATGTATAGCTCCGCTTAAGTAATTCTCACTTTATCTGTGACATATTTTAATGATGACACGTAAACAGGCATAAATCAATTATTGACATTGCCAATGTGTCCATATATATCGTTGTAATCATGCCCTTCCCTCCCCTCTCCATCCACTGGCAACTGTTGCCGAACTGGGAGGAACAGAGAGGAAGAGAGAGAGAGAGAGACAGAGAGCGGTAGTGAGAGACAGAGAGAGATAACTTTGACTCAAGCGTCATGCAAGGTCTTTGGCGGCAGTTTGCCACACACACGGATATAACATCGACGTTTTTAGCCAACGCGTATTATTTCAATGCAATTGATGGAGAAACGGTTCGGAGGAGAACCGTTTAATGAATCTGCCATGACAGCGACAAAGACAACAACACAGTGACAGAAATACATCGAGGACGAGTCTGAAAAACAAAAAACAAACAAAAAACCAAACAAAAAAAAAAGAGGCGCATGTTGTTGTGACCTTTGACGTCGGCTATGCCATCACCATGGACTCCGGCCGGAATCGTTGGATGGTTGGTGTGGAGCGCTAATAACAACGTTATAAATGCCACGGAAAACTTTTTGGCCAAAAAGCCGAAGACGAAAGCCAAGAGCCAAGAGCTAAAAAGGATACCAAAAAGACAAAAGGCACGCTCGCAATTACGACGCAGCTGGAAAAACTTTTGCCTGACATTTGGAGTTTTCTCTTTAGGAAAATGCGCAACAATAGGTAAATTATACTTGAAAAACAAACAGACAGACAGAGACAGAGACAGCATAGGACAGACAAAGACAGAGCTAGACAGACAGTTAGCTGTATAGACAGACAGACAGTTAAATGCCTGACGTGACTTATTCGCGTTTCTGACGCGCACGCGGCAAGTTGCAAGTTCCAAGTTCCTCTCGAGCTACCGCAAATCCGTAACCGAATCCGATTCCGATTTCACAAATCCTTAACAAGCATAGTTTTTTGTTGTTGTTGTTGTTGTTGTTTTCTTGTACGTATACTTAATTTTCCGGCAATTAGTACGAAGCGCAAAGCAAATGTCAACTGATGAAGATTCGTTGGGCAGTCCCCTAAAGCCGGCCACGCCCACATCCGCTGTAGCGGAAAGTGAACGGGAGCGTGGGGAACGTGTGCGGGAACGTGGCAAGACCGGACGCAATGCGGCCGATCTGCTGCGTCAGCAGCATAGCTTCGAGGCGCGCTATAGCAGCATTATCCAGAAGCAAATCTGGGAGACAACCATCAATAAGGATGTGATGGAACGTCAGCTGAATGCATATTTTCCCTTTGCACGCAGTGCATCCCTCAACAAGGACGGTTCCGTTGGATTCTACTTGAAACCCAATCAGGAGACAACTGACTCGGCGTTAAAGAGCCGTTCCTTGAGCACTACGCCGACGAAACAACGCACAGCAGCATGTCTGGAGAAACTGGAAACTTTGGACATAGCCGAAAAGCAGGAGTAGCCATGAAAAGCTAAGAAGGTTAACAGATAAGCCTTGTAAAGTTTTCAAAGTATCAAATTTGATCCAATCAGAACTTTCAAAACGCCTACGCTTTCTTTCTCAGAATGACAATCCTTTTAGTTTCATACTGAAAAGTTAGTTTAAGTAAGGAAATTTCAACAATTTGCTTCTATGAAAACTATTACGAAATCTTCCCAGCGCTTTAAGCTTAAAATAAATTATATACAGCACTTTATTCTTATAAGAAACTTTGCTTGCAAAGAAACGCGTTGTTCAATATTGCTTTAAAAGACGCCCCTATAATTATGCTATAAAATTAATACAAAAGTGAGATTCGCTGTAAGAACTTGCAAACATATTTTGTATATACAAATGTCATTTCTATTTATATTTAACTAAACTTATTTTATAAAAATCAATAAATATATATATTTACTTTATACTATACATATTTGGCATATTTTAGTTGTGTAGTTTTTTTTTCTGTTTACTTATGCAACAGAGGAGCTCAAAGATAAAACCTAATGTCGTACATAAATCACGTAAGTTATCTTTGCCATTTTTCATGGGTTGGCAGCTTAATCAAATTTATGAGCATTTTATGCTCATTGCCAGAGATCAAATGTAATAAGCATGTATTATAGTATTTCGTATTTCTTGCAATTTTCACTTCAACACCTTTAACGGTGAAACGAAAGCACTTAAGTGGAAATGCCTCAAGTCAAACGCTAAAAGCATATTTACAGTAACCCTCGGCTAACCCAACCCAACACTTCTATCCATCTTCACCCTCCCCCTTCTCCTCTCTCCCTTTCTTCCCTTCGCACAAATCAGTGCTCAGTGCTCATTCCTCACTCACAGTCGAAACGGAAACTACATAGAGAGCAAAGCGCAGAAAAAAAAGCTTTGTAGCTGAAACGGTTTTCGCCTTTGGTTTGTTCTCGCTCTCCTTCTCTCTCTCCTTCTTCTTCTATTATTCTTTTCGGTTGTGTGGAGTGAGTCTTGAGCTAATAGTTTGACTCTTTGTGCGCTGCTTGAGCATTTCTCTGCTTACGCTTTGACTTTTACTTCCGTATCTATCAACAAGTTGCTCGAGTACCGTTTGCGCATCGTTATTTGTCTTCGGCCGAACTTCGGCTTCCTTTGTACCCCTTCCAACCGCGCACACACTCTCCAACTTGTTGATAGAAATTCGTGAACATTTAAAGCAGGCAAAAAAAAGAACTTCAATGGCATTTTTTTTTGCTTTTTGGGGAGTTGTCAGGCGCAGCAAACATTGGCCAGACTGGAGTACAATTGTGGTCCGGCCACAAACCACTTGATGTCCATGTGTTTGTCCAGACACTTGACATAAGCACTTCGGGCTTCACCCGCTCTCTTTCTCTGTTTCTGTCTCTCCGCTCCCCTTGCAGCCATGGATTTAGTGTCACACGCAGTTGCTGCTGAGGAGGAAACGGCAAAGAGTCGCGTGTCTATTTAATTGACTGTCGGCACTTGGAGTTATCCTCCCCCAATCTATGTATATAAAAGCCAATCCGCATCGCATCTCTGTCTGTGTCGGCTTTTGATAATGACGGACAACGCACATTGGGAAATGGTACTTCAACATTGATTAGTTGTTGTTGCTGCTTGTTGTGTTGTGTGTGCATTGGAATTGAAATCATGGTTAACAACTAAGAAAGTCTTGACTTGGTTGTATACACGACTACTAAAATACCCTAACAGTCTTATTAGGTATTAAAAAATAAAAAAAGAGTAAAAGTTAATACCGACCTAGACCAGCAGTCGAACCCTGAAGTTTTGGGCAGCTCTCGCCCACAGCGCTAACAACTCGACCACTTAAGCTGCCAGGCTTCGCTGGCAAATTTCGTATTTGAGTTACAGGGTTTTAAAATTATTAAATCATTGTCTTAATTTGTTAAAAGCAAGCAAGCCGCTTAAATAACTGCTCCTTAGAGACAACTCACGCACCACAGGGTATTAAAGGAAATGAAATACTTATAATAGCAACTCCCCCGACAACTTGCCGCAATGACAGTTGAATTGATGAACTGGAAACAGACTAAAGAAGACGACTGACGCCAGTCCAAAACAATATTCATTAGCTTAAGTGGCGCTGGTCACTTTTATAGCCCGGCAGCAAGGAGCAGCTAAATGGGGTAATGAATAATCTGCAGGTGTTGCCATTTGCACAAGATAAATGACCATGAAATGCTAATATGCTTAAGATTTATACGATATACGATATCACTTACCGACCGTCGTTAACAGCATGTTGTCTAGCAGCAGTGCTATGGCCACAATGATGAGTACCAGACGATTGGAGCCACGGGAACGTATGGCCATGGCTTTGAGCGCTTGCCAGGTGCCAGCGGCACGTGGATCCTCCTGCCGACAGGCATCCGGTGGCGGCATCTGACCGGCTGTCATGGGACGTGGCACATACGGTGGCACTGGTGGCAGCTCCTCCTTGCCCACACCCATAATGCCGCCATGATCTGTGCCGTCCGTGCTGCCATTCTCCAACTGTGGCTGCTTAAAGGGATTCTTGCTGGGTGTATTGCTGTCGTTTATGGTGAATGAGGTGGTCTGATTGGTTGCTCCTGCGCCTGTTGCTTCTGTAGCTGCTCCTGCTGCTGCTGTTGGGTGTGTGCGTGTGCCATCTTTGCCCGCATCAGTCGATGATTGCATTGCGTCGCCAGCCGCTTGTTGCTATGGCAAACAAAAAAAAAATATATAGATAAATTCAAGTAAGGGTAGCGATAGGACTTATCAGTCTTATCAGTGTGCAGCTGTAAGCGGATTGTGTTTAAAATCAAATTGTAATCAAAATGTAAGCAGCTTTTGCCTGGGCAGCTCAAATTACCTTGTGGCTTTACGCCCCAGTGCCTGTTGCACTAATTAAAGCTAAATTATAAAGTGGCACAGTGTGCAAATTAGAAATTAATGTAAACATAAGAAATGTTGAATATTCACACCATACAACACATCTGGTAATTGTAGGTTATACTCAAGACAATGTGCTTAAATTTAAATTTAAATGTGAATTTAAATATTTATTTAATTGCATTTCAAGCGCTTCGTTAAAGTGCGAAATTAGTCTTTGAAAATTGAACAAAATGTTGTGTGTACGACGCGCGTCGCAAATTGAAATTCAATTTCGCATCTAATTCGTTTAAAAGACATCACACCGAACCATCTGTACAACTGTAGATATATGTATGTACATAGTACATATATCCACCCACAATTCACACAGGGATGCTGCAGTGGGGCGTTTGGCTTTCTAAGACAACTTTTGGCAAGCAGAGAAATAGGAAGAGAGAGAGCGGGGAGTGGAGAGTGGAGAAAAGTGCTTGTGACTTTTGCCAAAAATTGAATTAACTTGCCGTCAATTAAATCAAAACGTTTTCATAATTGAGAACAAGATGGAAGATGGAAGATGCTACAGCAGAGCAGTTTTGATTGAGTGCACTTAGAGTGCAGTGTTGGACAACCACTTAAGACTCACAATTTGTGGCATTAGCAAACACTTGTTTAGCACTCAAGCTAACGCAGCCAACTTAATTATACGACTTGCTAAGCTCTGGTTATAAATACCCTGTAGCTAGATTTTAGCAAAGATTCCAAAACAAGTTCGCTCGTAAATGAAATTTTGGCATAACTTGGCTAGAGTTGAAGGCTATATTATATAGTTTAATCAGCGTTGAGTATGCTAAATTAGCATATATCTGTACTCAGCTAGTCAGTTGGAATAGATTTGTTATAATTAAAACCAGATAGTAGAAGCCTATAGACTACTTAAGGACTTAATTGTACAGACAGTCAGTCACAGTCACAGTTAGTAAGAGAGAGAGAGAGTGAGAGATAGTGAGAGTCACAGCATGCGAGTGTCAACAAATGTGCAATTAAAAATGATTTGATCATCTGTACAATTAGGTCGGACACTAAACTGCTGCATATCATATATCACAATTAATTCAATATAAGTACTAAGAATACAATAATATAAACAAATCTACTCTATTAATATTACAAAATAAGAACGCAATACATGAAATACATGAAAAAAAAACTAGATAGGATTGGATAATATCGCTGATGGAATGCTAATTTCTGATTTTTTTATTACATCCAATCAGTTTTATGGTTCATAAGTCCGGTTTTAACATTAGAAGAAATCGAAACAAGCTAGACAAATATCCCGAAGAGTGCTCGACTCAACGATGCGCTGCAGGCTATGCTCAAAGTTAAATGTTGGAGTGCGGTGAGCATAATGAGCCCTTTAGTAGGCAGTGCTAAAGTAAGTAATTGATTAATTGATTGAGCAAAGCAAATTTCTTTAAGTATTATCTTTTTTTTTTTGCTTAAGCATTAAAGCATTCACTGGGTATAAGACGAGTCGTTGTAGATTTTGAAACATAATTAATTAACTATGCTTAAATCACAGATTTATTTAAATTTGGTACTGTCGTAAAACTAAGACCCGGTATTTCTTACCGTCGCGCTCATTTCTGGTTTGTCGATCATATCAAATTGTTTTTTTTTTCTTCCGAATACCACTATAACACACACTATATGATATTTTTGGGTTCTTTATAGCTAAGCCAAGTTGCTAGCGATGTAACAGCAAATTATGTAAATGTTTAAAGTTTTCATTATTATCACTTTCACTTGGTAGTAGGCTTTTGAACCCTCGCTTGTCGGTTCCTTAGTTCTCGATGCTCGATTCTCGAAACTCGAAACTCGATACTCGAATTAACCGTTGAGATGCTACGGATGATTCTGCCGACAAGTCGGCGCTCTGAATTCAAACTGAAATCGTTGGCGTGTCGCACGTTGCTTTTTGAATGAATTTTTTTGATTTTGTTGCTTTTATTTTTTTCATTTCATCTCATAAATACAAGTGTGTATTAGTTATTTAGTTTGTATATATGTATATATATATATATATATAGGTATTTTTGATTTAGATTTTCGCGCGTGTTTGTTGTTTTCTGATATTTATTAGATATCCAGCGGATTTCAATGTGCTTAAATTTCAAATAGAATGCATTTTAAAGTGTCTAAAATGCATTTTTTGCAATTATTTATTGGTAATGATCATGCAATTCGTTTTATGGGCGTGAGAAATTTTGGATTAAAAGCAGTCTATGCTAATTTCAGTGGCAAACTCACAAAACCCACTTTAACGCAGAATGAAATGAGTGAGTGAGTGATATTACTTATTACCTTACTATAGTGGGCTTCATCAATTTTAATTGCTATGATTTAATTTATGCGATCCACTCGTAATCGCGTGTGCCCTTTGCTCAAAACGTTGTTCACCAGAGATTAGAACAAAATAGTGTACGTCTGGAAACTCGAATTTGCTTTATTGTGAAAGTGGAATGCATAATACACTATATACTAGATACTATATATTTAATACACTACCATAGCAAATGATATTTATATAATTCAATAGTTAACAATTGTATACATAGATTCCTTTAAATTGATTTCCCAACGCTGATTGCTAAATTTCACTTATTTCAGTTAATTGTAATAACATTTTTGTGTCTAGGTTAACAGTGAAGTTTCTATCGAGGTTCTGAATCGGTTAACAGTGAAGCTCGCTACAGCGCACATTACAAAACTACAGCGATCTGTTAACTTAACAGTTCAACAAGTTGAAATCTTTGTAATACATCACACGTGCCATGCTTTTATCAAATCTATTTTTTAACTAATATTTTTTTAGATTCCGCCTCTTCTGACATGCTTCACTAATACTAGCTGCTTTACCAAGCAACTTAACTAAACACGCAGCTTGACTTTTATTAAATTCTACTTGTAAAAACATTAGAACTACAATTAAAGTCAAACCTCGGTTGAAATAATTATTCCAGATTATATTATAACAATATTAAATATGAATATTTAATGTGCGTTTCAGACACGATTTCCTTAGAAATTCTTATCATAATTACTTTTCTTAATATTATTTTAAAGCATTTGGAATTAAGGTGACGTGCCTAAGCTGAGCTAGCAACAAGGTCTGTACCCTGTCTATAAAGCTGATAGAAGGGTGTATAAATTTATGGTTATATAAACTCACCTGCAATGTTTGTTAGACGTCAAGTTACTTGTTCCACGACTTCCGTTTTCGGGAACAGCGACTTATCATCTGGGTTTGGGAGAGGAGGAGTATGTTTTGCCTATTGATTGGCTTTACTGTGCTACAGGTGGTTCTATTGCAGTAGTAGTATGTGGTCCAAAGAAGGTTATTACTGTGTGTTTTTTGAGGGTGAAGTTGTGCGTTGGAGTTTTCCTGTCAATAGATTATGTATAATTTATGTAATGCCCAAAAGTACACGGTAATTTTTAGACTATTTCTTATTCGACTGTAAAGTATATAATATTTTAAGCTGCTTTAAGAAAATATTTAAATCACGTTCGCTCAATTTGGGTCACTTGTTGATTCAACAAACAATGTGGCATTGCAAAACCAGTCAACTGCCAGTGGGCATAGGGTTTTCAATTTTATTTCTGTTTTCTGCCAACCAAAATAAATATATCTAAAATAAAATATGATTGAAAGGAAAGCCCAAAAGACCTTATGCAAATTGTTACATATGTACTCGTCTGTCTGTCTGTCTATCCGTCTGTAATTGCGGAATTTAACGCTGTACAAACAAAAGATTGCTGCACGGAGTTCTATACGTACGTATTTGTAGACACGGCTTACACTGTCCAACAAGTTTCATGTTTTCTTTTTGTATTTAAAGGTTTTTTATTCATTTGTTAATACCTAGTGTGTTGTGTAGTGTTTGTTTGTTCAAGAAACATATGCCCAAGGGATTTATATTGATTTTGAATGTATCTGTAATATTTATTTAAGTATTATGTTTGTGTCTGCCACAACTGTGCTTTAAAATTAACATAAATTTAGTAAAAAATAATACATTTTCATTAACTTACACCCGTTTCTCTGGCAAATCACATATTTTCAGATTCTGTTGTTTTGTGGTTTTCTATTTGGTTAGGTTTTTCTCCGTTTTCTTTTCTTTTTTCTTTTGATTTCAAGCACAATTTCAATCAACTGTTGGTTAAACTACATTTTCTGCTTACTGCTGCACTCGATTCCGGTTAGCAGTAATAATGAAGTGCTACAAGTGTCTGGCGGTTGATGCACTGGGAACGTGGAAACGAAACACACGTCCATCAGCCACGAGATTTCATCTCGCACTGAATTTCTACTGCGAACGCCGCACGAGGCGACGACAGAACGCCATTCACTGTCGTCAGGATGTGGAATGCGATGCGATGCGTTGCGTTGCGCTACGAATGGGCAGCAGCAGCAGCAGCAGAAGCAGCAAATTTCGCCGAAGCTGCGCTGCAGCAACTTGTTGTTAGCAAAGCAGCGACACAGCGTCGCACAGCTGACGTTGACATCGACGTCGGCGTCGCCTGTTGAAGTGGCCCGCCTTCTACACCCCTTAAAGCTGCCAGCGGCAATGATTCTGCTCAATTGCCTTCATTGTGTGGGTGAGTGTGAGTGAGAGAGCAACAGAGAGACAGCGAGCCAAAAGGGAATGGGCAAAGCAGAAGAAATGGAAGTGGACGAGTGGAAAGAAGGCGAGCGTGTATACGTGTGTGTGTGTGTGTGATGGGTCTGCTGTTTGATTTTATTTTCACTGTCAATTGCGTTACGCGCCTGTAAGTATGCAATATGTATGTACGTAGGTATGCGTATATGCCTAATTGATTCTCCCGTTAAATGGGCGTCAGCTTTTCTTGTTTCTTTGCTTAAGTCGACTTGTCTATTCTATTACTGAAAATCAAATGTGATGTCCCTAAAAAAAAAAAAGACTTAAATCGACGTATTGAAAATGTAGTAACATAAAATTGCACTCTTTACTAATTGTACAAAAGCGTTGAGCATAAGAACTTTAATTTAGCTCAAGAAAAACATGCTAGAAACTGCGCAGTCTGAATTGCGCCTAGAAGCAGGCAATGTTTTTTGTAAAAAGTCATTAAACCAGTGCTGCCAGACTGCACTAATAAAACTACTTTTAATATTAGAAATAGCTAAAGAAATATATATATTTATTAATTTTTAAAGCATGATTGCTAATTTTAAAAAGCTTGTGATTAATAATGAGTTTTCTTTCTAATTATTTTCTTGAAAAACAATATTATATTGGTAGAAAAGCTAAAACCAGCTTAATGACAACACTCTTCTAAACTTATGCTATTATTTACTTTATACAAAATTGTTTTACACAGTTCAAGTCACCTTTTACTGACTTTCAGACTTTTCAGACTCTCTTGTATGTCTTTTCCACTTTCCCAACAGGTGTCTTTAGGGTTTAGGACTTATCCCAAAGACGTACGTGTTGTTGCTGTAATTGTGGCAATCGATTTCAGTTAAGTTAAAGTAAAAGAATAGGAAAAAAGAAAATACAAATGGGTCTCACCTGTTGGAATATGTAGTAGTAAGTCTGTGTTAAAATTCCTAGAGGTCTCTTGTGCCCTAAACTGGGTCAGCTTTAGCAAGTACGTGTGTGCATTATAATTGATCTACTGCTAAACAGCAAATTGATGCAATTAGCTAAACAGGAAGTGCGACAAGTGGCATTGAGTTACCGCAAATGCTATGAAGAGTATCATATCAACACGCGATTTAGCTTCGGATTGCGACATATTCAATAAACACTGAGTGTCTCGGTCACTCAGAGAGAGAGAGAGAGAAAAGACGACAGAAAAGACAGAGAAGACACACAATTTTATGTACATACAAAGATATAACATCTATAAGGAAGTTCAACACTTTGTAGCTGTGACACAACATTGATTTCCCATAAAACACAATCATTTCAAGTTATTATTGAAATGCTGTCCCAATACCCCAATTTACAAAACACTTAAGGAGGCATCGAAGTTCGAACAGACCCATTTGAAATGAACAAAGCAAAAGAAAAGTGTTCAAATACTTGTGGAAAATCTAAAACGACCCAAAAATAGCATTGAAGTGTTAAAGTAGCGTCGCCAAATAGCCTCAAAGTTAATGGACTAGAAATTTGCCATGACTGATGATATTAAATAATATGTATGTATGTATGTACATAAAAACATTATGACATATGTGTGGAAGGGTGGTTGGAAAGTGACTTCAGTGAAAATAGGAGAATAGAAAGCAAGGAAATGCTGTAGACTCACAGTATTCTGCTAGCCAGATACTCTCTATAAAGATATTTGGGATATAGAGCTTATAAAGAGATAATAATCTATTAAAGCTATAAAAAGAAACTTTAGTTTCATCAGTTTTTTCTATAAAAGAAGTTTTCTAGAAACGAAACAAACTTCTAAGCTATGTCACAATACTTACTGAAATTTGGCAACACTGTAAATCAACATGTGCGGGTCAACTTCAGTTGGACTCAAAGTGGTTGGTTGGGTTTTGTTTGAAACAGTTTTTGGGGATCGCCTAAATGAGATAATCTCTTTGTGTGCTGGTCAAGTTTGAACAGAGATATGCATGTATATGATTATATATATGTAGATAAACAAAAGCAATTGGAGTGAAAATGTTTAATTTCCTTTTGTCTAGAAAATGCTGCAAATTCAGCCCTCCAGTCATCATCATCATCATCATCATCATCAACATCAACATCAGCATCGAGAGGGCACAAAACTTGAGCTGTCATCAGCATTTAAAATTCGAACGTGGCTTTCTTTATCCCCGTACCCCTCTATCTCCCTCCTATCTCTATCTCCCTCTCTCTCTCTCTCTCTCTCGTAAAGTTCAAATGTCAAGTGGTGTGCGTATGTTTTGTGGTAGTGAAATATTTTTCATTTATCCTCAATGCTCCTGTGCTTCTCCCTCTCTCTCTTCTCTGCTCCCCTTTTGCCATACCATTAGGCTGGGTGTCTGTCGCATATTTGGTGGCATTCAATTGAAATATCAGCACGTGCCCCTTTTTAGCAGCTTTGTGGCACACAACAGCTATGCCACAACGGTTTATGCTCTGCCATTTGTCTTAAGCATCGCCGTCACCACGAAGTTCATTAGAAAATTCCACACATATTTCGGATTATTATATATGTATTTCTACTTATTTTTTCTTAGTGCTAAATTAAAATACTTTCCTTAAGCTCGTCCACGAGTTCTGGGAAGTACTCACTGTCCCAGTGACTCTTCTAGTGAAAGTTATGAAAGTTTTCCAGTAATTTGATGAAGTTCTGTCACTACAAATGCGATTTAAGCGAGTTATATAACAATGCGGCAGTTTGTAGTTAGCGTAGAACCCTATAACTTTAACACAGTGCACGCTAGGGACGAAAGCAGTGTGCAAAGTTTATGTGTTAACTATATTAGAGCAGTGTAATAAGTTTTTAAAAAAATGTATTCTATAAAAATATCGTGTAAGTAAGAATATATAATATTAACAGTAGTTATTTTAACTTTTATATACTAGAATGTTTCTTTATACTTGATTTAAGTAGAGTTTATCAAAAGAAACATATAATTTATTGTATTTTAAATGCGAATTAATACTTTGAACACATGTTTAAAGGATAATTAACCATATAATTGAAGACTTTTAGCTATTTACAACTAAATTTATTATGATTAGATATAAATTCTGAAAAATCTACTTTTAAAATCATACAAAATAATACATAGAAGTTCTACCCAAGAGTAAATCTGCTGCTTTAAACTAACCAACAACTAAACTTCAATTAGCTAAATAGCATGTTTAAGCAGCTTAAAACTGTGCTAAATAAATGCAATGAAATTAGGTAAAAAGAGTGCAAAAGAGTTTAAGTATTTAATTTCATATATATTTGTTATGCCACGCCCAGGAAATGAAGCGGAAATGTTGCAAATATGTTAACATAAACATACAATAAATACAATTGCGAATACGCACAGTTGACGCGAAGCCTGCGCATTGGATGGGCGTAGGCGTTGGCGTGGGCGTGGGCGTGTCATGTGCAGCCGAGTGACCAATGGCATTGAGCGGATAATACGCATTGCTGCATTATCCGCCAGTCAAAGGCAGCCTTGCCGAAGTGGATAGACGAACCAAACTGATGCTGTGTTCGGCTGTTCGGTTGTTCGGCACACTTGTTGCTTGGCTTTCAAATGTGAGGGAAGTGGAGTGTGTGCAAGGGGTGTAGATAACAAATGTAATTGTGGATGGAAGCAGGAAGCAGGCACAACGGTACATTATGAGAGCGTGAAAATTGATAATATATATGTATGAATGTATATGTATATGCAGCTGCCATCACGTAGCACTCACAAAGGCAAAAGCCATGAAACGATTCCGCAAGCATTTTTATGTCCATTCTCTATTATTTTTATTTTTTCTCTATTTTGCTTGATTTTTTCCTATTCTCTATATATCCACTGCTTTGCTTTTTGATTTATAGCGCAGCATAAGCGAACATTTAAGCTGGACTTAAGTGCTTAGCCTTTGCCAGAGGCGCTCAATAAAATAAACTTCATTTGAGACACTATATTAAATTAATTTATGCAACGCATTTAAAGTGGAACATAACTGAGAAGATAATAAAAAAGCTAGTTTTTTAAGCTAGTTATTTAAGTTATTTTTATTTAACTTAACTATATTTCTGATATATTTAGTTGAAATAGTAGATAAGTAAGTCATGTTTTTCAAGCTAAATTCCTCTAGTTCTCTGCTTACACTCGACTTAATAGTTACCCTGCAAATATCCCTAGCTTCACTTACTACTAAGCTCAACCCCTTCTCTACTCTATTTTAATTGTACTAACACAAATTACTCACTTTTAGGCCACAAACTCCATACAGCAAAAACCAATTCATCTTCCAGTGCTTAAGTGACGTCTTAGCCACTTTTCTCCGACTTTTCCTTAAGTGCTTTTCGCTGTCGAATGTCCACTGTAATTCAACTTGTAGCTGAAAGCTCTTATTGTTTTAATACACTTAGAAATACACTTTTCTTTTCACAATTTTTTTTAGTAAATAATAAAATTTATTGTATTTTTTTTAATATACATTAATGTCTGCGCCACTTGGCGACATGCAAAACTTATTAACTAAGAGCCTAAACAAATTTGTTCACAAGCAAAAAATATATCAAAAAAATTGTTCTAGTTTAAAACAATATTTATAGATGTATATATACACGCATATATTGTAAACATTTAACATTAAATTCAACCAAAGTTTTAGTATGTATATATGTATAACTGTCTGTATATGTATATATTGTACAATAGAACGGAGTATTTAACTAGTTAGCAACTATGTAGCATGTCTATATAAATTGCACAAGAGCACTAAACACTCCAAATAACTCTACTACCAAAACTAAACACATGTAAGCCACGTTAACAGCAACTGTTAAGTTGTGTATTGGTCTACGCATCGTAGATCTTCAGATTGTCAAACTCATCGAGCGTATCCTCCGAACTGGATGTGGTCAAGTCCGATAATTCATCGAGGCACTTTTGTCGCTTACGCACATTCCAATGCAGTCCCTCCGCTAGGGAATCAAACCAATCGGATATCTGATCCTGTGCACAAATACTGGGCACCGGATATATGGAGGTCGTTACACGCAGACTGTCTCCATGATTCAATTCCTGATCGTTGCGACCATCAAACGACACACGCGACGTATTGCGACTGTCCGGCGAAATGGATATCTAATTGGAAAGAGAGGACAAAAGAGTTAGTAAAGTTAGAAATTAACTTAGTTTTAACTCAGCTAATCAGTTTAGAGTCTAGACTCTTCCCACTCACCTTCAGTTCCACGCCAGCTGGCACCACAATGGGCCTGAAGCTCAGCGAGTGTGGACAGATGGGCGTTACCAGAATCGCCGGCACCGAGGGATGTATCATGGATGCACCCGCTGCTGCCGCATACGCCGTGCTGCCCGTGGGCGTGGATACAATCAAACCATCGCCCTGCACCGATGTAATGTACTTGCCATCCAAGAATATATCAATGTTGCTCAGATACGGTGATGGACCACGATTGATGACCACCTCGTTGAGCACCAAAATGCTGTTGTTGCCCACCATATAGCTGTTGTTATTACTACTGCCATTTGGGGTATTGAACTCCATGTCATGGTGTGGATTTTGGAAATTGGAACGCAACACTTTGGTGCACGAATCCCTGTGTCGTTCACCTTTGCGCTGAATGGAACAACGCAGGCGACTGCGGAGTGTGAGTGCTGCATGTCCCTCCAGCACATTGGTCACCTGCTCCTGAAAGTTATCACACTGAAAGGGTGTCAGAAAGCCCAGCGAACCCAGATAGAAGGCCATCACTGGTGGCACCGATTGCTGGAACAGCTGTGACGCATACAACAGAGTGCCATCGCCGCCCAGGCAGACTATAAAGTCAATGCGATCGGTGAGATCATCACGACCGTCTCTGCAAAAATTTTAAAATAATTAGCAACATTTACGATACTTTAAAGAAGTGAGAAAAGTTGAGCTTACAAGACTTTCATATACGCTGTGCTCAGACAGTGTGTTATTTGAATTTGTTACTGTTACAGTCTTTGCCTCAACTAAATCGAGTTCCACAAGCTGGCTAGCTAACTGCTCTGCGTTGATTGCTGGCTGCTATGAATTTCTTTATGTGTTTACTATTCTCTTTCTAGCTGGCTGCTATGCATTTGTTACTGCCTACTATGTGTTTGCTTCTCTCTGGAAAGAGGATAGCTGACTGCTATGCATTTACTGCTCTTTTACTAGCTGGCTGCTATAGCTTCACTACTATTTTTGAGGCACACAGTCCTTTGCTTTCACTTTTTTTAACTCTAACTTTTTTGTTCATAGACCAAACTTTATGAAACTTTTAGGATTGTTTCATAACACTTTTAACTATATACTACTTAAATTTAAAGAGCATACATTTAGAAATACAGTCTAAAAACAGCTTGTAAACATATGTGTAGCGCTTTGTGTGCTTTATGAGCTTCGTACTAATAAAGTCTCATGTATAAACAGTCTTTATAGCAAATTTGTAGCCTCCAACACTTAACAAGTCCTCAAATCCCAACAGTTTTAAGCACTAGCATAGCTATATACACTATCCCACAGTTGCCTTAGCTATCTATAACACCTGCTGAGCACAACTTACAGTATATAGTTAACTGTTACTCACTTAAAGGTAACCAGCTTTTCGCGCAGCGCCAAGAAACGTGAACGCACGCCCGTATAATACTCATGAACCTGCCGAAATTTGGCACTCTCCTGCTCCAGCTTGACATCGTCGCGCAGCAACTTGTCCTCCAGCACCGCCGACTCCACCCAGACGACCATATTCTTCTCCTGCACCAGCCACTCCACCAGCTGCACAAATGGCAGCAGCACCTGTGAGTCCTTCTTTTTGATAACAAGCACCGTTAGTGGTGGCTTATACCAGGTCAGCCGTTGACTGGCGGGATCCTGAATTTGCATAACCATGGCAGAGTTTTTCATAATGCGACCACATGGTCCAAACTGCTGAAATGGTGATGGAGCATTCAAACTGCGAGTGCGCCTAAAAAGAAAAGATTGTAGAATACAAATTATTTAAAAATTTAAGGAAAAATTTAAGAGAGTTTTTTGGGCATAAACCTCAAGATGCGTGCCTCGGGCACCAGTGACACCTGATCTTCCAACGTTTCGGCTATGTGGCCTTGAACTTGGCTTGATTGCTGCTCGCTATGGGGGTTTTGATTTTAAATTTTTGGGTGTAAAAAAAAAAAAAAAAAAAAGGGGGGGGTTTTTGTTTTGGTGGGGTGGTGTGGGGTGTTTTTTTTTTTTTTTTTTTAGGGGGGGGGGGGGGGGGGGGGGGATAAAAAAAAAAGTTTTAATATTTAAATAATATATTATTAAATAAAATATTTTTATTTTATATTTTTAAATAAATTTTTTAATTCAGCAAAAACAAGCTCAAGACTTGTTATCAATGCAAAAATCACGACTTACACATCATGTATTGTTATTTTTAGGAAAGTTCTATAATCTAACCGTTTGCCTTTATAAATATAGAATAGTACAACGCGCTCCAATAAACCAAATCAGACTAATTGCCAAGCAGCAAGTAGTGCTTAAGTTAAAGAGTCGCTCCGATACCGATACCGATAAACAATAGCAATGCCTGACGTCACTGTGACAAGCAAAAAACAAACAGAAGACGACGCGTCATTGACTTTTAAAAAACCTTTGGAACAATTTCACTAAAGTATTAATTAAGTAAGAGACTGAACGTCTTGACTGTCTATCCGTCTGTCTGTCTCTCCGTCTGGTTGTTAAGCAGACCGCAAATGTAGACAGACTGTATGCAAATTGAAGGCTATATTCGCTGACCCGTTGCACCTTTGGAACCACTCACACACTGACACTCGCCAGTCTTTAACAATTTCATCGATTTAAAGTTGAAATTAACGTACGATTTGGTATATTTTTTTATATATATGTTATTTATGAATGGCGCCACGCACAAACTGGCACCGATTGAATTAATTGAATATTTGACTGATATTCAATGTCTTTAAAGTTCTTCACATCACAACAAATCGTTTTGTTCATAAAACAAAAAACAAAACAAAAACGTGGGTCGTATAGTGCTTTTTTTGCTGCTTCTTCTTCTTTTTCGGCTGCTTAATGCCAATCCGACTTTAATTATCATAACATACATATGTCTTAGTTTTCATATATATTTTTGTCTTTTTTTTTGAGGTGTTAACAAACTCGTTTGTACTCGGTAAGAGGTCGAAAATGAGCGTTAAATAATGATTGTAAAAACAACAACAAGTGTATATAGCGACTACTACTATATACATACATATGATCTCTGCAGAAGAGTCAAGGACTCATTGGTTTGGTATTTTAACAAATCTATTCAATATATACAAGAAATAAACTCTACTCTTTTTATAAGTCATGATGACTAGCAATTACAGCTAATTAAATACTAGCTAGAAGTAAACCAAAACAAATTTGATTATTTATAATCAGCTGATTGGTGAAAACAAACGTTTTGAAAGTCAAGTTTCCTTTTCTACACTCAACTGATAAGCAATCAGCTTTTAATCTCCTTCAATGCCAATGTGAAAAGCTTCAATAATACTGTCTACAATTAGTTTATATTATGGAGAATGCATACAACATTTTCATTTTCAATTACTTCAATTACGTAGTACTTTGTATAAAACCTATAGAATATCTACAGTAAAACCTTTCTAAAACGAACTTGGGTTTAGGTATATTGACTTTAAGAGACTTTTTGCTTATCTAAAATATATCTACCTGATATTTATTAGTATTATTTCCAAGTAAACCAAAAAATAAATGCAAATAAGCTTGAAATAACAACAGATAATTTCGATTCGATACACTCGCCTTATAGTATGTACATTATGATTTTAGCCATTATAAACAAGTACATATTTATCGGAAAGCAGGAGAGATGGGAAGAGTCAGAGGGAGAGTATATACAGGTTTAGAGAGGCACAAAAAATAAGTTAGAGACTTTAAAATATGGCATATATTAAAAATTTGTACAATATACTAAAGTGTATACAAATTCAAGCTGCAGCTTTACAGCACTCAAATCTGGAGACTTTTTAAAAAGTAATAAACTATAATTTATACAAAACTTAGCTAAATTTTGGCTATAAAAAGTTAGTAATTACAAAAAGTAACTACCTACAATTTCAAGCTAAATCTAATGCCCTTCACTGGCGTAGATTTCACTCTGACGAACCGTTCTTTTCGTTACTTACGGCCAAGTGCCGGATCGACTGCGACTCGTTGTGCCAGTGAAATCGTATTCATCCTCCGACTGTTGTTGTTGTTGCAGTTGTTGTTGCTGCTGCTGTTGTTCTTCTTGCTGTTGTTGTTGGCTCTGATTATGGTTGGCAATGTTCTCCTTGATCTTTTGGGTTATGGGTTCAATAGTACTACTCCTATTACTGATCTCTCTCGAGTTTGGCTTGTAATAGCCATCGGTTTTGGCCAAACGCTGACGTTGCTGTGTGGCACTGTGACGTATTAGCTGCTCATTGTAGTGGGTGAGCCGTTGTTGTTGCTGCTGCCGCTGACTGCTGCCATGGGCGCCACCGCACCAGGCGAAGCCGTAGTGCAGGCGCTCTTCCAGCCGATGCTGGTGGAGAGTGGCCAAATCGATGTCCGAGCGACAGGCCATGACTTGAGTTTCGGCTCAATTATTTAACACAATAACTTTTGGTTTTCGTTTTTTTAACAGTCTTTTTTCGCGACACTTTTGTTTTGAGGCTATTGACTTTTATTTTAGCACATTTCAGAAACTAGAATTAAATGTTGTGTGTAATTAGCTTTAAGCATTTACTTGGCATTGTCTGCACAGCGCGACAGTGTTGTTGATTTAGCTAATTTAAAGCTAGATTGGGCAATATGATAAATAAGCTATGAAGCTAGCTAATTTTTGATTTGTTTTTGGAAATAAGTACATTTTAAAATGCTTTTAAAATCAAATTCAAAGCTGCAAATCTTTAAAAATTGAAAAAAAGGTATGAAAGTATGACGTCACTGTTCTGGGAACTGCCAACGCGTACGCTGTTTACCAGATATCAGATATATTAAGTTTTCAGCGTAGTTCCTACTCTTACTCTGCTTGAAAAGTAAACAAAACTGAGTTTTTAGCTACATTTCTAGCTATTTTAAGCCAAGAAATTGTCGCAACACTGATCTGCACAGCGCAACGACTTGAAAAGGCCCTGAGTTAGCTGCCAAAAAATGTAAACAGAATTAACCTTGCTCCCTTTTAATGTTTTTTATACAACACGAAAGGTGTTAACCACGCACATCATCAATTTTTGGACATGCCAACCATTTAAATTGGTTAGGAAAAGCCAAAAAAAAAAAAATCGAAAACCAGCGGGAAAACAACAAGTATAACCTTATGACTAATCCAAAAAAGAGTTTAAAATTTATTTAAAAATATTGTACGTAAATGTCTTGTTGGCAACTGGTTTTTTGTTTTGGTAACCAAAAAATTAATAATAACAATCTTAAGTTGTTGTTTACTTGTTGCTTGCTAACGGTTCCGTGCCATCGCCAAACGGCTCTTAGTTCCGGCTCTGACGTCAATTAATAGCCAGATTAACATTTCTAATCGAATTCCAAAGCAAAAGGAGTTTAAGAAAATTAATTATTTGGGCTTAAATGGGCTATATAAGCTATAGCTATGCTGTACATTCTATACATTATAAGTTAGACTTGGAGTCTGCTTAAAATAGCTATTAATCGTTAACTGACTAAGTGTAGTGTTTATTTATAAATTTAAGTAATTAAGCTATCAGATTGAAGTACTTGAATTACTTTAAAATAAACATATACACATATAGTATCTGATTCACAAACATTACACATTAAGTAAGTAGTACACCAGGAAGTAATCAAGAGATATATGTAATTACTACTTGGTTGTGTATTTGTACTTGGCTGTAAACAAAGGAGACGCTCTTCTGGGGGCCTTAGACAAAGCTCTTCTTCTTCTGTTGTTGTTGTTATTGTTTTTGTTCCTGTTGTAAATGATTAATGTGCACAAAGACAATCTGTAGAATTGTAAATAATCTATCAATTAAAAATGCGCATTACTAAACGAACGATTAAAGTGATTATAAATTGCCTGGGATCGGTGCACTGGACAGTGGGTTTGGGTTAAGAAAGGTCGGCGAGTGACTCTAGAAGCACTTGCTGGACACGTGAATTTTGAGAAATCTAATAAAAGTACGTACACCTTAACGATACTACATAGTCTCAAAGGTAAAGTGTTCAAAGAGTGGCCACTGAAAGAAAATGGAAAGTGAGACTCAAAGTGCAGTTGCGCTGCTACTCTCTGACTGTTCGCATGGAGGAGAAAATGCCAAATTGCGTAAAAAGCTAGAAATGTTTTTTAACAAAATAAATACAAAGTCCTCTAATTAATTACATGTTATATAAGTTTGTGTATTTAGCACACGAAACTTGGATACCGACCGAGCTTTAGACGAAGCCAACGACCGAAGACTGAGAGAAAAAGCGGCACAATAACAGACACACACAGCGACACAGAGCGACTGATAGACAAACGGTTAAGCGCGCGCGCAAGAGAGAGACAGAAGCGGAGAGAGAGCGATCGAACGCAGGAGAGAGTATGCACACGAGAGATCAAAGCTAAAAAGCACGACTGCGCTGTCCAGTGAACAAGCGATAACTGAACTGAACTGAAACACCAAAAAGGTGATTAAATTGTAAATCTTTGTGTGCGATTTGAAAATAAAAGTTTACGGCCAGCGTCGCTGAGAGTTTTTTTTTTGTGTTGTGTGCTTGTAAACAACAGCTGTGTGTGAAGTCGGTCGGACACGCGTCGTATAATCAATCTGAGAGAGAGAGCGCGCAAAGAGAGCAAGAGCGAGAGCGCGAGCGCGAGTGTGAATCACAAGCGAACAGGTGCTGACTGCTATGTTAACATGAAATAAAAGCTGTAAGCTCGTTGTTATGTAAACGTAGCTACATTGTTATTGTCTTGCTACATTTTCATACTCCTCTCGCACACTCACTCACTCTCTCTCTCTTTCTCAGCTGTATTGCATTCATTTCTAATGAGCTTCCACTTCATTATCAACACGCGCAGGTAACAAACACACGGCAATTGTCAAGGTATAATTATAAAAGGTTTTTGGCTTGTTATGTACCACTGTACAATGTACAGTATGAGCACTTGTACTTAATAATTTAATTGGCTCTACAAAAAGTGAGGATAGAGAAGGAAAGAGAGGAAACTATACAGATGTTTGTTGTTGGACTACTTACCACCACCAACGCATTTCTGAGTCACTGGCTCTGCCGCTGGTCAAATGTCCCGGACCGGGACCAGGCGCAGAGTATGCAGAACCATTATTAGCCTGATTATGACGCGCACCAATCACATTTAACAATTGATTTTCGTGCTCATCGTAAAATCCGCAATTCGTGGCGGCTGCTGCTGCTGCTGCACCTGACACAGTTCCCGACGCCGTTGTTGCACTTGGCACAGATTGAGCGGCAGTCGTCTTTGGCGTGGGGCCTGAGCCGGGCGAAATGTTGAACGGGCGGGTGGACATGGTTTTTTATTTTATAATATTACAGATGGTCGTCAATCAATTGCACCGCACACTATACACAATACTAATTTGTTAACAACTTGCTATGCCGCCATCGCAGCGCTTATAACTAACACTATTTACGTTAAGATCGTGAACATTTTATCGCCGTTGTTAACGATTTCTATTTAGCCTAGTTAAAACATTCCGTCTATTAACTTCTTTAATACTTTAATTAAAGTTGGCAACGTTTTAGTGTTTTTTATTTATTTTATTGAAGCGTATCGATAATATATCGATTGCTTTTGTTGCGCACACGGTTGCACAGCGAGCAGATATAACATTCTGTTAACGACATGTAAAGGCACTGGCTTAATTACATAGCTACAAAACAAAACCAAGCAGCATATATAAATACAATTTAATACTTTTATTTAAGCCAGACTAGTCTTGTATTGAAATATTAAAAAAATGTGACTGATATATAAATTTGAATAATATTCAAACATATCGATAGGGCATATTGGCTCGCAGCCAACTTAATTTAAAACCAAGTTGAGCATGTGCTGAAGCCGACTGCTACAACACGCAGCAATGCAGTTAAGTTTGAGTTTAAATTTGTAATTTTCAAGGACGTATTCATACATATTATTTTGGCTTACCGAAATTGATTTCGTTTGTCCAACAAACTGCTGACAATGGTCTTTCTTAGCGGCGCTGGTGAGCTGCCCGGTGTATTTGCAGCCTCAGCTTTAATAATTTGCTTGGCACGCTCCATATCCTCTACATTCATGATTAACGGGTAGCTTAAATTGTCGGTTGATTGAATTGAATTTAAATACACAACCGTGCGCTGGCAGCGTTCAGAGTAAACTATTGCACACGCCTAAGTGTCGAGATTTTATGCATTTCATATATGACTAGATAAGCACGCACACCTGTCTCAACACAGACTCACACACACATACGCATACGCATTTTGATATTGATTCGCACACCTTGAAGTTGTTAACAAAAAAGGCAAAAGCAATATAACGAATCAAAAACGTACACAGCATACATATATATATATATATATATATGTATGAACAATGGCACTATATCTGTAGCTGAAGCTGAAGCGTGTAACAAGCCGCCGCCGCCGCTGCCGTCGTGCATCTCATTCATGTACTGCCTGAGGGTAAACATTTTATATTAAAACAAATAAACGGCGCCTCGTTACTTTCAATTTCGTTTCCAATTTATGCTAAATAATCGGCTAACAGTATTTGGCTACAAGTCAAAGTGCGTGGCTGCCAATAACTTAACAGCAAACAGCAACAGACAAATGCGAGGTGAACCACATGCAACAAGTGGCAAGGCACCAAAGCGATCAACGATCTATGAACAAATTAACATTTTATCTCACTGTGCACACACTGTCAATTGCAATGATTCAGCAGAAAACAATAGACAGAGATTCTGCGATTGAGCGCCATAAACGATAACGATAGTAATCGAACACATGGGCCACTCGTGATCCTTCCACACTGTTACTACTATTTATCGATATGCAACTCCAATTAGCGTCTTGCTTAACATTTAACATTTTAGAAATGTTCAACTTTAATACAATTACTACAACTAACACTTAGAGCAAGTGGGGAAACTTACACTCTTTTTCTCTGTGGAGAAACTTACGGTCTAGGAATCATATAATTTTAGATTTTCAAACTCATCGAATGTATCCTCCGATCCGGATGCTGTTAAGTCCGACAATTCATCGAGACATTTCTGACGCTTACGCACATTCCAATGCAGGCCATCGGCCAGGGAAGCAAACCAATCGGATATCTGATCCTGTGCACAAATGCTAGGCACCGGATAAATGGATGTAGTGACACGCAGACTGTCGCCATGGAAGAGTTCGCGACGATTGCGACCATCGAAACTGACCCACGAGGTATTGCGACTCTCAGGCGAAACGGAAATCTACAGAGCAAAGAAAGAAGTTTTAGAAGAATTCGAATAGATTGGGTTTAATACTTACCTTTAACTCCACGCCAGCTGGCACCACAATGGGTCTGAAGCTCAGCGAATGTGGACAAATGGGCGTCACCATAATGGCCGGCACCGAGGGATGTATCATGGAGGCACCCGCGGCTACAGCATAAGCCGTGCTGCCCGTGGGCGTGGATACAATCAAACCATCACCCTGCACCGATGTAATGTACTTGCCATCGAGGAACAGATCAATATTGCTTAGATAGGGCGATGGACCACGATCTATGACAACTTCGTTCAATACTAATATGCTATTGTGAGCAGGCATTCCCTGTTCATCCCCATCCATAACCGGATTCTCCAGATGTTGTCGTTTGTCGCTCTTGCGGTGCATCACACAACGCAGGCGACTACGCAGCGTGAGAGCGGCATGACCCTCCAGCACACTGGTCAGCTGCTCCTGGAAGTTATCGAAGCGAAAGGGTGTCAGGAAACCCAAGGAGCCCAAATGAAAGGCCATCACCGGTGGCACCGATTGCTGGAACAGCAGCGAAGCATACAACAAAGTGCCATCTCCGCCCAGGCAGACTATAAAGTCAATGCGATCAGTGAGATCATCACGGCCATCTCTAAGAACGTAAAGAAATGTTTAGAGAGCTGCTTTCCCCACATGGATTACAGTCAACTCACTTAAAGGTGACCAGTTTGTCACGTATATCCCGAAACTGCACATCCTCATTGAGCTGCGCATCCTCCAGCACCGCCGACTCCACCCAGACAACCATGTTCTTCTCGTGCAGCAGCCACGTGACCAGCTGCACAAATGGCGTCAACACCGAGGCATCGCTAACCTTCTTAATGACCAGCACAGTGAGTGGTGGCTTATACCAGGTGAGGCGCTGACTGGCGGGATCCTGTATCTGCATGACCATCACCGAGTTCTTCATGATGCGACCACATGGTCCAAACTGCTGGAATGGCGATGGAGCATTCAAACTGCGAGTGCGCCTATAATAAATTTTATAAAACAAATAAATTAATTAAAATCATTTGATTTTAAGATACATGTAGAGTAAGCAGTTATTCGTATGCACTTCTTATATTGCATTTAAAATAAAGCAACAACTAAGTGTACGAATATTTGTTGAGCTGACTGTAGCTGAAATCTATGAACCTTAGTAAACTCTTGATGTTATTGTTTTCCTTTTTCCCGTCATAACTGTGCTTCTCAATCTGCAAGGAGCTGTGGCGTGGAAAATACGCAGCATTTCCCATACCGTTGGGAAACATTAGCAAAAATTAATTAAAACTTAAACTAAACTAGTTATTAAATTGCAACAAGTGTTTTCACTGCACACACGCCGAGCAACGGTAAAACTAAATGAAGTTGGCTGCTGGTTAAGGGCATAAATAACAACTACTGTTTTGGCATTTGGCATCCACACACACACACACACATGGAATCCACAAATTATTTTGCTTTTTACAGGGTTACACACTTTGCTTGCTAAAAATTTTATATGATTGTACAATAAATATTTTGTAAATTTTTAAATATGTCTGTATATCACTTTCTCTGCCAGCTTACTTGCCTTGTATTATGCTACTCAGTTTTAGCATCCACATGCAGTGCACTTGCGATCAAACGAATACAAACTTAGAATCCACAAAAGCCGGCGAAAGCGAACAGCTGTTTTCATTTGTTGCACGCCATGTTTCATTTGTTGCTCTTTTAATAACAGCGACATGAGCAACAAATTTATCAGCGTTATTGTTTAACAATAATTAAAAAAATTTTCAGTTATAAATAACAAAATTAAGCAACAGCATACACAAACAGATCCAATTTGCATTTACAGCAACGCCAGTTAACTTTAATTACACACATGTTAGTAAACAATATTGGTAGTCCACTGAGTGATTAGACAGCAATTAAAACAAAGCGCTTACCACCACCAGCTGCTGCTTTCAATGCCGCCGCTGACGCGACCCAGCGATTCATTTTCCTCGGCCTTATCAATATCACTGCTGCTGGAGTCAGCAAGTATTTGCGGCGGCTTTGTCGATTCGTTGTGTGATAATGCCGACATTGTGGACAGTTGTGGTCCTTTGAAGGACTTGCGAGCGGTCCTTCGGTCAGTTCTTTAGCTTTTTTGTACACATTCAAACAGTGTGACAGCAGACTGTGACCAGGAAAATACTGATGCTGTTAAAAGCTCAATACGCAGGGTTTAGCACGTAGATTACACAAAAGAAGCAAACAACAAATAAAAGTTGATTGCATTTAAGTTTGTCAACCCGCATATTTGACAATATTTCAATTTGTATTGCATACTTTTTTCAGTCAATTGTAAATTGCTTAAGTAAATTTCAGTAACTTCTCGATAACACAACAACATTGTTTTTGCCAAATTTGTAATCGTCATCGAAAACAAAGATAAACGAATGACAAAAGGTGGCTGTTTTAAAACTCCCTCGAGATGAAAAAAAAAACCAAACAAAAATTAAAAGTAAAATGGAATAAATTAAATGTGTTAACATTCACAATGTTCAATTTATACAACATGTCAACACTGCACAAAAGGCTATAAAAATAGCGGCATATATGCAAATTGGCTGGTATTTATATATAGTATAGTATTTTTGGCACCTTTTAAACTATTTCAACTGCTTTGCTCACCGAAACTGTTTACGTCTCTCCGAAATATCCAAAACGCGAGCTTTTCTCAATGGTTTCGGAGAGTTTCCAGGTGATGCTGTTGTTGTTGTTGCGGCGGGATCCTCCTCACTTTCTTCCTCCTTGGAATTGGACTTGGCCACCATTTGGAGCGCCAATTGTATATCCTCCTCTCTCATATTTGAACAATGTTTTAGTTATTTATTGTTTGTATATTTTTTGTTTTGAATGGTAAGAAAAGCCTTTTAAATATTTAAACTGAACTACACAGTTTCGGTGTCGAAATTCAACTAAAAGGTAATATCTATTCCCTAGCTTTTAAAATATATACAATGCATGCAAAACAAATGTATGTACATACAAATGTATATATACTGAGTATATCCATGTGTATATTGAATGAGATGCTGTATTCAATAAACACACATACCGAGTACTCGTACTTTGAATTTATTAAAATATATGTATACTCAAAGCTACAGTACAAAATCCGCACACAAGCAAACAAGCGTCGCAGCCACACGACTAGTAAATACCCTACATTAAATCCCTGTAGACTTTGTTAACAAACTCAGTTGTATATTATAAAAAAAAATATTAGAAAATGTTATCTAATAATTTTAAGGCTCTTATATGAATTTAATTTACTCTTTGTAGATTTTTATAGTTTTATGAAACCCACTATTAGCAGCATTATGGTTGCAGGGTATTTAGTAAAATTTGCATTTTCTTTAACAAACAGACACACAGACGTTCGTGCGTGTGTAGATGTGGGAGGCCTTAGGCATAGGAAATTGTCACATTTTAAACATTTTACTGTAAGAGACTATTATTATTTTGTTCGTATTAATTGCTTTCACCTGGCGCCAAACATGGGCGTGGTAGAACATGAAAAAACCAATTATAGATCACTCACTCAAGGCAAGGACAGCCTTAAAATATGCCAATTTATGCCGCAGGCATGTTTAAATTATATTTAATAATATCACGCTAACAATTAAATGGTTACATAGGCTACATGGCAAAATTTTGAATTCATTTCCCATAAAAACTGGAGGAAAGATATTTAATTTACGAAATTTGAATATAACGTCAGTTAAATGCTGGCACAGCAAACAAAAAGCTCCATGCTACGCAGAAAAAAATACCAAACACAAAGTTTTGGTAAATTGTGTATCGATAACAAAATTCAACAGACGATAGACAAGCAAGCTCTGCGGACAAATTTATTGCAGAGAGCTCTCTGAGTTACAAAGTTTTTAAATTACGAATTTCATAAATGGCAACAAAGGCAGGAATTACGTTTAATATGTTGGCTAGGCAGTTGGGGACCCAGCACATTGCCAGCGCACAAAACTTAGGGTAAGTTACTTGTTAAATTACATGCCGCATGCCAGCGTCTCTTGTTGTGACGTAATTATGCACAGTAAATTGAAAGCACGTTATCACATCCCACAACAGCTTGTTGAGACTGGCACAGCTGCAGCAGCGACATGCATACAGCACAGAGAAGCAGCCAGCGGCGGATGAGGCAGGGGAACAGAAGAAAACACCAGAGTCACCGGAAATCGAACGTTTGACCAAAGAACTGGCGGCGGCAAAGGAACAAAACACCGAATTGCTAGACAAATACAAACGTTCGCTGGCTGATAGCGAGAATATGCGCACACGCCTCAACAAACAGATAAGCGACGCCAAGATCTTTGGCATACAGGGCTTCTGCAAGGACTTGCTCGAGGTGGCCGACACACTGGGGCATGCCACACAAGCGGTGCCCAAAGAAAAGGTATACAACGCAGGCGTCGTACACTTGCATTTAAACTGATAACAATCTTTTTTTTTTTGAGTGTAGCTGGATGCCAATGCGGATTTGAAGAACCTCTTTGAGGGTCTGACCATGACACGTGCCTCACTGCTGCAGGTGTTTAAGCGTCATGGCTTGGAACCGCTGAATCCCATCAATCAGAAGTTTGATCCCAATTTACACGAGGCTCTGTTCCAGAAGGAGGACGCCACTGTGGAGTCCAATACTGTGGTGGAGGTTACTAAATTGGGTTACAAACTGCACGAACGCTGCATACGTCCCGCCCTGGTGGGCGTGTCCAAATGAAGCGTAGTATCAGAACTAATCTGTTTACATATGTAGCTTAGTTCCCAATTGTTTGCAAAATTGTCTTATGCTGCAAAATTTATGTACGTTACTATGTAAATATATATATATATAACATAACTATGTATGTATGTAAGTCTACCCCATGTACAGGGTATGTAATACATAGGTCTGCATTAGGGAAACCAGGTCGTTCCTTAGTTTGTAAGCACTCGACGGTCCACTTGACAAGGATGCAACACATTTGCACCACGGCTGTTGCTCCTGCTGTTGAGAGACCAATTAAGCTCTTTAACTATTTGATAATAAAATGTTTAGTTTTGTTTTTCCGATTCAATGAAAATCCTCTCTCTCTCTTTCTGTCTGTCTCTATTTACACGCATTCACCTTTATGCTCTTCCCGAAATTCGAGAACTCTGGGAACACGTTTATTGTGCTGCAGGTACAGGTAGGTGCAGGGGCGGGCAGGGAAATTCAATGGAAATTGAGATTTTCTATGGCTCAGCAGGTAGGCACGCACGTATTTTTGATTTGGTATTCTAGGAAAATAGAGCATAGAATTCCAGGAAATTCATTTGGATTTTTTTGGATTTTCTCTCTGGTTAGTTGACGTGCTGACTGAGTTCAGTTGAGTTGACATCAGTTGTCCTTTGAACCTCGCATTGAGTAGAATGAACTCGAGTTTGTTGAAATTTCTAGTGCCACTGGCACTTTTCCATTGCATCGCAGCCCGTGTGCTCATGATGCCCAAGTTCTATGGCCAGGATAGTGCAATAATTGTGGACACGGACAAATCGCTGCAGTCGAAGCTAAATCCAAAGCTACATAATGCTCTCTACTACAATATACCAGTCTACAAGTTGTTTAAACCGGGAAAAGGCGCAGTAATGCCGACCACAACGACGACTACAACTACAGCAGCTCCTCCTCCTCCGGCGTTGGATTTCATGGCTGAGGAGTATCCCAGTGACTTGTTGAGCATTGCACGCAATAAACTGGGCCTCAAGCGTCTGGATCAGTTGCCCAGCATTCGGGAACTGGGTGAACTGCTGGGCACTGGCGATGCAGATGAGACCATCAAGTACATACGTGCTCTGACCTCCAATGATCAGGGCATAGCGCTAATGAAAGCCTATTTGGGCACACTGGATTATGATCAGAGTGAAGTCGAAGTTGAAGCCGAAACGGATTCCGAGCAGAAGTATAGTGAGGATAACAATGATACGGACAATTCGGACATTGATGAGGACTACGACGAGACGATGCCGCTAAAGCCATCCAAACTGGAAACAACAACAAAACCAGCACAGTGGGAAGAGTTGGGTTTAATGCAGCGTGTCAATGAGTTTATGAAGCAATACGGCATGTGGTCCGAAGAGACAACCACAAGCAGCACAACCACCACGGCCAAACCCATGTTGTTTAAGCCAGTTTTTGTGGCACCACCGCCAACACGTGCTGCAGTGCTGATGCGACAGCCGTTGCCCTATCATTATCCGATTCCCCTGCGTGCCACCGCCGCTGCTGTGCTGTCAACATCAACACCCGCACCCACTAGCACCACAGCTGCTACCACACAAGCTCCACCAACGCCACCGCATCTCAACTCGCCCAAAGCACTTTCCTCTGCCGTCCACGTGGCCCCGCACGTACAGCAGCTGGCGCAGATGGCAAACATACCGCCCGCGGTGCTGGACACGTTCCTGCAGCAGCAGCCCAAGCTGGCAGAGTTGGCCAAGCGAGTCAGTCGCTTGCCGCTGGTGCAGCAGCATAATCGCGCGATTGATGGACAACTGCTGGTGGCCGTGAAGAAAGCACTTGAGCAGGATGAAAACTTGAAGCGTTTGCTCAGTGCATCACAGACATTAAAATAAATCAAACATGTTACAAATAAAATAGTTTTGCTAAACAAAAAAAAACGAACATAACCCTACTTTTTTTTGCTGGAAACATGTGGCGGCACCTCAAAACACACTAGCCGTAGATTTCGGCTAATGGATTATTAAATGTCGTCAATTTATTCTTGCGTTGCTGTGCATAACTGTAGTCTAGTTGTGAAATCGAAAACAGTTTACTGTTGAGAACGCTTACATTAAACATTTTAATACCAATTTTTGTAGTTCTGCGTTATTGTTTAAACAATTTTAAGGAAGTGAAAGCGAAATTGAAAAACGCAACACTTTGGTAAATTTGTTGAATTTAATCTTTGTCCATGAAAAATAGCACTCGCAAGTTCTGGGTAATAAACCAGCGAGCGTGCATTGGACAGCAAATAATTTTAGCAGAACAAAAATTAGACAAGCAGCAACACGTGCTAGCAAGAGAAAAGTGAAATTAATTTCAAGTTTAATGAACGTCAATAGCTCTACGCAGTGGATTGTGTGGCCAGCTTTGGGAAATTGCAATATCCATAATGGGTACATTTCTTTAGCATTTAGTATTTTCAGGTACCCACAAAATATACCCGAACATTTATCAAAACTATTTTGATAGTCTAAATATTTTATTAATTATTGCCGAGTAAATTTTTTATTTATTTTAGTTGTTAAACTATTTTTTTAGAATATATAAAGTTAACATAAATTAAGTACTTGATTCTGTTAACGCAGAAAAGAATCCCACTAAACAGCTGTTCTTATTGTCGATATGCTATATTAAAACTTCTACGATTGATGGGTCTATCGATTTCTAAACAACAATAATACAGACCCCTGCTCATATTTGCCGACACCGAGGAGAGCGTCCTTTTCAGTGTCCCTATTGCCCAAAAGCCTTTGGATTAAATCACATTCTTCAGACGCACATTCGAGGACACATAGGCGAACGTCCGTACAAGTGTGCGCACTGCTCGAAAGCTTTTACCCAGAAATGCAATCTCAAGATGCACCAAAGACGCTGTCCAGCTATGGTGTCCAGTCAAACAGCAATAACAAATAATCCTACTGAAATTATTGCTGCGCACTTGTGAAACTGTTTTGTTGTTATTGTATTAAGTACAAATAAGTCGATGTTATATCTCCCAAAAAATAATATAAGCTCTCAATTTAAATTTCGAAATTCATACAACGGTCAATCTGACACTGATAACAGCTCAGATGTTTCAAGCAAAATAAAAACAATGCAGCCGATTACATTAAGATTATCGATAACACAAGAAATTTATAGGGTCACACTGACGATCAGTTGTTGTCTAATTTGCTGTAGCCAGTGCAGATTTGACTTATTTATTTAAATGCATATGACGGAACTTAATTTTAAAAATTTTAGTCAAAAAGTTAGAAAATTTCTTACAAATTTTCCTTAAAAATATCTTGATTAGCTATTTAAATTCATTTAGAAATCACATATCGATTTCTGTAGTAGACTTTATCGATATTGACGTTATATCAACAAAACCTATCAACAGGGTTGCTCCTGCCACAGTCTAAAAATCAGAACATACACGTCGTAAACGTCACCAAAAAAAATTCGTACTCAAAAACATATTATTGACAAATTCCGTATTAATAAAAATGCTTAATTAAACGCATTACATTCCATACACCTGCAGCAGTGCGTGTATGTGTGCCAGTGCGCGTGTGGGTGGGTGTGAGTGTGTGCCAGTGTTCAAGTAACTAAAAAAAAAAAAACACATATGTGAGAAGTGAAGAGAAATAACAAAATTTCAACAGACTGAATTCTGAAAGGTGGAAAGGAAGCCAATTAGGTGCAATTAGAGAACGAATCGCTGAAAACGATAGAATTGGTGGACACAATGTCACTGCCAGGCAACGGTATTTATGTCGTCCGTGGCGAAATGGCCACCTTAATGACGGCCATGCGACGTGGTACGCGTTGGAATGCAACAGCCTACGTGGTAAGTGCAACATCCGCCTACTTTGGTCTTTTTTTAAACTGAGATAAATCGTGTATTAGCAGGATGATGAGAAGGATGTGCTGTTGCGGCTATTCATTGATCTGAAGCAGGTATTGAATCGCATTGAGGATCTGCGTTTGATTGAGCCCAATGTGTTTTTGGCGCCCTTTCTGGAGGTGATACGCACAGCAGACACCACGGGTCCCCTAACTAGTCTGGCCCTTGCCTCGGTCAATAAATTCTTGTCATATGGCCTCATTGGTAAGCGAAAAGGCAGGATATGTGTTTATGTTTACTCACTGTTTGAATATTTCCCATTTAGATCCCACTACCCCAAATCTGGCTGTGATTGTGGAGTTGATTGCGGATGCAGTGACGCATGCTCGCTTCATGGGCACCGATCAGTCCTCGGACAGTGTGACCTTTATGCGTGTCATTGAGGTGCTGCACACATTGATACGCAGTCCCGAAGGTGCCGCCGTCAGCAATGAGTCCATGTGCGAGGTGATGCTCAGCTGCTTTAAGATCTGCTTTGAGCCACGTCTCAGCGAGCTACTGCGTCGTTCGGCCGAGCAATCCCTGAAAGACATGGTCTTGCTGTTCTTTATGCGACTGCCGCAGTTTACGGAGGATCGCAGTGATACGGTGCTACAGAAACGTTTTACCATCTCCGAAGCAGCCGGTGCTCCACCAGAGAAACATAAACGTAAAATAACAGCTGTTCCCGCTGTTGCTGCCAAGACGGAGGAGCCACCGCAGACACCTCAGAGCACTTTGGCAGCGCCTGCACATCACCTAAAGGCACCCATACTGGCAACCACACCAGCCTCACCAGCTGGCAACATTTTGGATATGCAGGGCAAGATCACACAGACGCCCACAACGACAGCAGCAGCAGTTGTGAGCAGTGAAACAACAACAGTGGATGCTGCACTAGATGTGCCTGCTATACAAGTGGAGAACTCTAGCGAATCTAGCGATGCACAGGCTCATACCGAAGATGATGCGGTCACAACCACAACCACAACCACAACGCTCACCGAGTCCAACAGCAATGAATATATAAACTCTGTTGGCGTACGCTTCACACAGCAAACTTCAGCCGAGGATTCAGCTGCCTTGTCGGCTACACTGACGCCATATGGTCTACCCTTTATCCAGGAGCTATTTCGTTTCCTCATTATACTGTGCAATCCGTTGGATAAACAGAATTCGGACAGCATGATACACACTGGCCTCAGTCTGCTGACTGTTGCCTTCGAGGTGGCCGCCGACAACATTGGCAAATATGAGACGCTGCTGGAACTGGTAAAGGATGATCTATGCAGGAATCTAATATCGGTTAGTAAGCTTATATATCTCTATTTATATACTAATTATTTACCTTTTTTAGCTGCTAACATCGGAGCGTCTGAGCATCTTTGCTGCCGACTTGCAGCTTTGCTTTCTGCTCTTTGAATCGCTGCGTGGACATCTCAAGTTTCAGCTGGAGGGATATCTAAAGAAGCTGAGCGAAATCATTGCCAGCGATAATCCAAAGACGCCGTATGAGATGCGTGAATTGGCATTGGACAATCTGCTGCAATTGTGGCGCATACCAGGATTTGTCACTGAATTATATGTGAACTATGACTGCGATCTGTATTGCACGGATATGTTTGAGAGTCTCACCAATTTGCTTAGCAAGTACACGCTCTCCGCCACAAATGCGGTGTACAGCACTCATATTATATCCATGGATACGTTGATCAGTGTCATCGATTGCATTGAGCGTAATTGTGCGGCTGCCAAGAATAACACCAGTCATGCAATTGTTCAATCCCCACAAGCTACAGTCGGTGGCAGTCGTCACTCGCGGCACAACAGCGGTCTCGAGGGCATTGTCATTGATAATGGCGAAGAGCCGCCGGTCGAGAACATTGCCAGTTTTATCAACAACAGTTCGCAACGCTTGCGTCTGCATTCGAAGAGTGCTGGTGGTGGCAGTGGTATAACCACTGAGCATCTGGCCAATGTTAAGAGCAAGAAGCTGCTATTGTCCAAGGGCACCGAGTGGTTTAATCAGCGACCCGACAAGGGTATTCAATATCTGCAGGAACATGGCATTCTGCATGCCCCACTGGATCCCATGCAGGTGGCACTGTTTCTGCGCGAAAATCCGGGTCTGGATAAGAAAATGATTGGCGAATACATATCGAAAAAGAAGAATGTCGAGTCCAAAATACTAATCAATTTTGTGGACTCGTTTGACTTTACGGCTCTGCGTGTGGATCAGGCACTGCGTCTGTATTTGGAGACGTTCCGCCTGCCAGGAGAGGCTCCACTTATTTTCCTAGTGCTGGAGCACTTTTCGGATCACTGGCACGTGAGTTGGTAGTAAATTAGAGAGCTCTGCTTGGGTATTTAAATTGCTTTTTTTCATGCAGACTCAAAATAAGGAGCCATTTGCCAATGTGGATGCCGCCTTTCGCTTGGCCTATGCCATCATCATGTTGAACATGGATCAGCATAATTCAAATGCCAAGCGTTTAAATGTGCCAATGACGCTGGAGGATTTTACCAAGAATTTACGTGGCCTGAATGGTGGCCAGGACTTTGACCAGGAAATGTTGGCGCAGGTCTTTAATGCTATCAAGTAGGTTTTGAATCAAATTAATCTACTTTTAATGCTAAATCCATTCTATGTGCTTATAGAAATGAGGAGATTGTTATGCCAGCGGAGCAAACGGGTTTGGTGCGTGAAAACTATTTGTGGAAAATGTTGCTGCGTCGTGGCGCCACACACGATGGACACTTTCATTATGTACACGATGCCTCCTATGATGTGCAAATCTTTAATATTGTTTGGGGCGCTTCTTTGAGTGCTTTGAGCTTCATGTTTGACAAAAGCACCGAAAGTGGCTATCAACGCACCTTGACGGGTAAGCAGAACTAGTTAACTAATCAGCTTTAAAACTAATTTGTATTGTTCTTTAGGCTTTAGCAAATCGGCAGCTATATCGGCACATTATAATCTGCATGCGGACTTTGATGCTTTGATACTCACGCTGTGCAAGTTCACCACATTGCTGAGCAGCGTGGAACAGCATGAACCGGTGCCGGCAAACAATGAGATTCAATTGGCGGTTAATTTTGGTTTGAATGCCAAGGCGCAGGCGGCAATGCGTACGGTGTTTCTGCTTGTACATGGCTATGGGGATTGCTTGCGTGACAGTTGGAAGCACATTTTGGATATGTATTTGCAGCTGTTCCGGTTGAAGCTGCTGCCCAAATCCCTCATCGAAGTGGAGGACTTTTGTGAACCGAATGGCAAGGCGTTGCTCATATTGGAGAAGCCACGCGAGAAGCAGGAACAGGGACTCTTCTCCAGCCTCTATTCGTTCATCAGCTCGGAGGGACAACGTGAGCCCACGTATGAGGAGCAGGACTTTATTAAGCATGGCCGCAAGTGCATCAAGGAGTGTCAATTGGATCAAATGCTGCAAGAGTCCAAATTTGTGCAACTGGAATCACTACAGGAACTGCTCAAGTGCGTCTTAGCGTTAATACAGGCGCCACAATCACCCAAATCATCTGGTCAACCCTATGCCGAAGATATCACCGTCTTCTGGATGGAGTTTCTGGTCAAGATTGTGGTGCACAATCGGGATCGCATGATACCACTGTGGCCAGCGGTGCGTGATCAAATGTATCAACTGCTCCATGGCAGTGCACAGAATGGCTACGATTATCTATTGAATCGCTGCATCGTGGCGGTGCTCAAGTTGGCCATCTATCTGATGCGCAACGAGGAACTGTGCCCCATTGTGTTGCAGTCGCTGAAAATGCTGCTAACACTGAAGCCTGTGCTGCTGCTGCGCATCTCCAAGCAGGTCTCCATTGGCATCTATGAGCTGCTAAAGACATCTGCTCAGAATATTCATTCCGAGCAGGATTGGCAAATCATCTTTAATCTGTTGGAATGCGTTGGTGCTGGCGCAGTGCCGCCAAACTTTGATGAGCAGCAATTAAAGCTGGCCACAAATGGACATGCCACATCCGATGGCGAAGAGGATGCCGCAGCAGCTGCAGCGAGCATTGAACGTGGCTACACCTCCGACTCGGAGCTCAATAAAGTGGCAGGAGCGGCGGCAACTGCAGCGCCAGCCACTTCCAGTCCCACCGCCGAGAACTGGATACTTGTGAACAAAGATAGCGAGCTGACCACAGCATCCAGGTGAGTTTCTCAAGCTGTTGTCCAAAAATATTTCCTATTTAATCACTTGCTCTGCTTGCAGACCTCAATCTCCGCCTAGCTCTAGCACGCCGGTGGTTAGCACTTTGGTGTTTAACTGCCAGCTGCTGGATCATGCACCATTTGCGCTCTTCAAGTGCTGGGATTCGCTGGCATTCATAGTGCGCAGCGTGGCGCACATTACGCCGTATAATTTTGAGGCCTGTGTGCGTTGCATACGCATCTTTGTGGAGGCCTGCCGAGATGGTGGCATCCGACAGCGTCGCAAATTCGATGCTGTGGCCAAGAAGCGGAATGTAAAGAAGCGTCAGGAGCTGGGCGCTGCCATGTCTACGTCTACGGGTAATCTAAGCTCACTGGGCGATGCTGCTGACAATCAGCAACCCAATGCCGCCGAGCAGGAGGAGTTGGCACAACGCTATGAACAGCTGTCCATACAGCTATTGGATCTAATGTATACTCTATATACGCGTACAGCGCAAATCTTTCGCTGGTGGGCGGAGGAGGGCTGCACAGTGCCGCAATCGGCGGCACTATGGACACCCGGCTGGTGTCCACTGCTGCAGGGCATCGCCAGACTGGCCATGGATCGGCGGCGTGAGGTGCGCACCCATGCCATCTCGTGTCTGCAGCAGCGTGCACTTCTGGTTCACGATTTGCAGACACTGTCGGGTGCCGAATGGTCCTCCTGTTTTCAGCATGTGCTCTTCCCACTGCTAAACGAACTGTTGCCGGAGAGTGTGTCGGCTGCTCAGCTGGATGCATCGCTGCTGGAGGAATCACGCATACGCACCGCCACCATTATGTCGAAAATGTTCTTGCAACACCTGACGACACTCATCGAACTGGGCGCCACCTTTAACGAACTGTGGCTGGACATCTTGGGCTACATTGAGCGTTTCATGAAGGTGGGCTCCGATACGCTGTCGGAGCAGATGCAGGAGATACTAAAGAATATGCTGCTGGTGATGCATTCGGTGCGTGTGTTCCACAATCAAGATGGCACACTGCAACAGGCCTTGTGGGAGCTAACCTGGCGTCGCATTGGCGAATTTCTGCCCAATCTCAAAGCGGAATTGTTCCGTGACGAAGGTGTGTTTTATGATGCCTTGGTTAAAGCTAAACTTAGTCCTAACAGTACATCCGCCATCCTAGATTTAGTCTCGCCTGCCATTTCCCTAGACATTACCAAAGTCATTTATGATCATTCGCTGTCATTGCCGTTGCCCATGCGTAGCTATGATTTGGCCAACTTCTCCATGGCCACAACCAAAAGCCTGGACTATAATACCAATCCGGCTGAGCAGGTGAAACGGCACAAAAAACCTTGGGCTAGTTTGCGCATTAAACTCAAGTTGTTCAAGCGTCTGAGCAAGAAGAAAATCCAATATGAAATGAAAAACTGAATATTAACTTGGAATTTGAGTTGCAGTTCATAATTTTGAATTAGTTTTTTTTGTAATGTTTGTTAACATTTAATCATTGTATTGTTGTTGTTGTGTTGTACATTTCTTGCAGGCAAACGTGCTCAAACATTGACCAACAATGAGGCCGCTCAGCAGCAGGTGCTGCAGTTGCCCCAAGTGGACATACTGCCCAGCCAGGCACACAACGAGTTGCAGCTGCAACAGCCCACAGAGTTGGTGGTCAGCAGCGCTGCCACGCCCATTTTGGCCTCGCCCATGGAGTCGCCCAGGCGCAGCATCATCTTGCAGCCGCCGATGGCTGAAGCGCTGCAGCAGGCGCCCAATTTCCTCTTTGCTCAGGTGAGTTTAACTTTTTAATCTATATAATTTAAATGAAAGTAAAATGTTTTAATTCTGTTTGCAGCCCATGTTGGTGCCACCGCTGTTGCCGCAACCAACAGCAGCAGCAGCAGCAGCTGCCGAGACGCAGAGTTATAGCAGCATTAATACATCGCTACCCGATTTGGTTAATGAGGCAGCCGCAGCGACAAACACCTACACAACACCGGTGCACAGGCTGACAACGGAATCCCCCACAGCAACAACTACAACACCCATTGTCAGCAGCAGCAACAACAGCAGCAGTTATGCCATTGAGCTGCCAGCAACACCGCCAACTTTAGAGCAGCAGCAACAGCTTTATCTACAATATCAACAGCAGCAGCAGCAGCAGCAATATCAACAGCAATACCAGGCGCAACAACAACAGCAGCTGCAGCAGCAGCAGGCGCAAGCTGTGCCTGCCACAAATGATGTGCCACTAAGTCATCTGCTGGCCAGCAATGCATATCCATCGTTGGGCAGAATGCCGAATGCTTCTATTGTGCACAGCTTTGCGCCTGTCTATGAGGCACCCGCAGCTGCTCAGCCAACTGTCAGTGCCTCTGACATCTATCAGGAGTATGTGCAGAATCCCTACAATCTAACGCTGCAACCGGAACAGCAGCAGCTGCCACATCCACAGCTGCAACAGCTGTCGGCACATCCACAGCCGGCTGTTGTGGTGGCATCGCCTGCAAATTACTTTAATGCCAACATCGATCCCAGCCAGATACCACCCGGCTCTGAGCTGCTCTATGGCCAGCAATAAACAATAGTTAGTTAGCTTAAGCTCAGTAGATAAATGAGAGTCACATTTCTACTAGTGTTTTTGCTTTTATATCCCCAACCCATTAGGTAATTTTATTTTGTGTCACATTTGTTTTTTCTTTTTTTATAAATGCTCTACACAATTAAGAAAACATTTTAGATACAAACAATAACACAATTCCTCCTATTTGTTTATTATTTTTTATAAACATTCCGCGTATTTTGGGCAGCAGAGATATGTACGGCGTAGTTTGGCTAGATGTACGGAATTCATAGCATGCGCAATTTTCTATAGATTAATTGCAAAACGATAAAGCTTTATGCCACTGTTTAAATCAAGGAAAATAGTTTCAATTACAATACAATAATTATTAAAACGCTATTTATATAAATATATATATATCGTATGTATTTATGTTATGCAGAGAAAAAACGATAATTGTAAATAATCAAAATCTAAAATATATATAACAAATACAAAATATTCAAATTAATTGCTTCACATTTTATTGAATTTACTTTATTTTATACTCAATACATTAAGCATACATGCTGATAACTAAATTGAAATGAAATAACAACGAAACTTCATATTCAACAGGCACACGTATTAGCTAGCGACATAGGCCATGCTCATCGTTTGACTGTTTATCACAGACTAACGCTTGCTCCGAATTGCGTTCGCTGTCAGCGTTCTGATGTTCGATTAAAACTATCGATAACTCAGTGGGTTCCATGAGTGCTGTTGCAAATGCATGCAAATCTTTGCTCAGATTGACACATCTATGCACTGTATGGTTAGTGTTACTATGCATAAATGCTGATAATTTAAAAAATTAATTAAAAAAGTAACCCGGACTCCGTGACAATGCATATTGCAGCATTGCCGTGACCAGGATTCGAACCTGGGTTACCACGGCCACAACGTGGGGTCCTAACCACTAGACGATCACGGCTACGCCGGGTTGTTGAAAGCCGACGTTCAAACAATTAAACATTAATGTTCGCTTTCAAAAACTCTTGTTTTTAACCTGAATTCACTTAATTATTTTTGCATAGATCATTAAAAATAAATCGTTTACCAAAGCCAGTTGTGCCCATTTAATTGCGTTGCTTGAAATGCCAAGGCTAGCTGAACAAAACATTTTTTTATACTTTCACAAACCGGTTTTTTGAAACTGAGAGAAATTAAAAAAAATAACCGATTCCGTGACAATGCGTATTGCAGCATTGCCGTGACCAGGATTCGAACCTGGGTTACCACGGCCACAACGTGGGGTCCTAACCACTAGACGATCACGGCTACACCGGTTGTTGCTTTGCCTTGCTCAAAATGCTATTTTTACTAGCGCTGACACAATAACATCTACAGTCCACTGTTAATATTATGCATTAGCCACAAATGGCACATAGATGGCGCTTTGCTGGAATTTAACAGCTAATAATACCGAATATTAACACAGCATGTTATGGCAGCTTGAGCATAAAATTGCACTCATAAATATAAGTTGTTTTATTACTACGCCTAAAAAAATTAAAAATAAAAATTTATAAATCTGTAAATGTAAAAAAAAGTAACTGAGCTCCGTGACAATGCATATTGCAGCATTGCCGTGACCAGGATTCGAACCTGGGTTACCACGGCCACAACGTGGGGTCCTAACCACTAGACGATCACGGCTACGCCCAGTTGATGCTAGCTGATGGCGAAAATCCGATTTTGTTGCGGAGAGTGGACAGTTTATATTAAACCAATAAGAATACAAAATTAGTAAATATAAATTTGCAATAAACTACTAATAAAAGTAAATTAAATGCATTTTTTAGGTGTGGCCATGTTTCATAAAATGACAAAACAAGTTTTCTAATCAAATAATTTGTATAAGCTTTGATTTTATAATTCGAGCTGTGCTGTGATTTAATATGTTGTCACCACTGTTAGCGACTCAACTTGTCGCTGTTAAATAACAGAAGCTGCTGTTAAAATTAAATCGCGCCATATTGAGTATGTTAAATTGTGAACGCGGGCGCTGAAAAATAAGAAAAATTTTATATGCACATCAAGATATCTCCGAGGGGATCTTGAACGCTCCAAATATAACTCAATATCTCAAGATGTTGGTGGATCTCCCCATACAGCCAGCCGTATAACTCTATTTTGGAGCCAAGGCCTTGAGTTGTAGCAGGCAGACAGAAAACTCAGCCAGCAACAAGTGCACTGAATTGTATTGTTGTAACAACGACGTGGGAGAGAGAGAGAGTTCGTAGGCACTCACTTGACCTGCTGTGACCTGCAGCATCTTGACGTACGTGTATATAAGTACGTGAACCTATTGTTAACCATGTGTAACGAAGTGTAACAAGCGACTGGGCAAACAGATCTACAAGTAAAGCGATGCTTCTTTTTTTCCACACATTTTCACCGATTTTCAATGCATCGCTGCATCCTCTGGGAACATTTTCGGCCTCACACAATGTCAATAATCGTTTGGTTTTTTCTATGTATTTCTGTTGTGTTTGTAATTCGACGTGTTGCTTCTATTGCTGCGCTTCTGTTACAGTTTTGCACATTGAGTCACGACTGCTGCCGATTATTTGTTTAACAATTTATGGCATAAATTGTTGTTTGTTTAACTAATTTATATTCAGCAGGAGCACAGTGCGTGACAGCAGTAGACGCACAATTGTGTTATAGTTGCTTAGAAAAATACTTGAAATGTGTAGAAAATTTCTACTGAAAATAGCTGCTATTGATGTAGAAGAAAAGCACAGTAAACACTCAATAAATATAACTTGTTGAATTAGAATGTTATTAAATTAATATAATAAATTTAAATTATAATATAAATACTTATTATTGGTATTAAATAAAACTGAATTTAGCATTTGATTTATGTTTTAAAAAACATTCTTAAGAAAATATGGTTTCTATTTGCACCTAACGAGTGTTTACTGTAGTTCGTCTTCTTCTTTGAACTTCTTCAGCTCTCTTTTGAGCATAACTAATTGTTGTTTCCAATTTTTGTTTGTTTTGTTTGTGATTTTGGAATAGGTCAACATAGTTCCTAGGCAGTGGTTTGTTTTGATAATTTTGGGAGACACCATAATTCCCAAAAGAACTCATATCATACATGTGACTGTCTACAAACTATGTTCGCCTATTGAAATGCGACATATTTACTGAATCGAATTTGGACTTGTTTTCCTAAAAGTTCAAAAGTCATTGCTGTAAATTACCATATTGGTGGGGTTATACTTTTAGAAATGCTATAAATACGCTAGAAATGCATTTTTTCTTAAAGATGCGGGTTTCTCGCTCTCCCACTCTCATCTTCCATGAGATAAATGATAAATGAAGAAAATAATGTTGTGCATTGATGTGCAACGAAGTGTAACATTGTAGCGGGCGCACATCAAATTTCAACAGCTTCTGCAGAGATTTTTCCCACTTGCTGCACAGAGATGCAACTGAGTTCCACAAGACACATGTGTGTGGAAAGTAAAAGTGTCTTGTGGAAACTAATGGCTTTCCTTGCACATCGTGGGATGCTGTGAGCGCTGGAATTCTACCTGCTGCTGCGTTAAGTGATCGTAAAGAAGATGATCTTAGATTTTCCTCAACAGAACACTTGCTAGCAGTGCTGTTGTCCTATTAATTTCCATCTATTTGGTCACGCTTCATTGATTTTCCCGATTTTCCTTTGTCAAAAAAGGCATTTTCCTGCTCAAGATCAAGAATTTTCCGTTCGAATCGATCGTTTTGCTAGCTTTGAGTTCTGTTAACCTATTGAAATAATGGAAATGATCACACTTCACTGATTTCACAACAAAGAATGGATCTTCACAATGATCTTTATGAAGATGCTGTAAATTTTTCGTTGTATTGTAATGATTTTTATATATTTTCAGGGCTAGAAATATTTGTATTATTGCTGAAAACCTGTTGACTTAATTTGTTTCGTTGCGCTTGGTTGATTTTGGTCCAAAAATTGGTATTTTTTCCAAGAAAACTGATCTCTATTGTAGAGTTCCCAAATACAGCTGCCATTATCTTATATTTTCTTTTGCACTCTTTTAAGTGCTGTAAACCTGTTCCAATATTATGCATCATTTCACTTAAACAATCAGCTGCATTTGAGTTTAAGAAGCACGTCGCATAAATCTGACGCAATTTTGATCTTTAATCTTTTGTTTGACAAGGGTCAAAATGTAGATCAACAAAACAAAAGGGTCAAAGGCTTAAACTGTAGCATTCGAACGGGCAAACAGAAGTTCCAGATGCACTCAAGATCATCTGAAAATACTTAAGACGAAAAAAGACTAAGGGATAAGCCAGCAGTCGAGTGAACTCGTTTGGAAAAGACTTTGTACTTTGACTGGATGCTGCAACATTATTTTTTCTATATTATTAACGAGTTATTTATGCTATTAGATAGCAAAACATTTATTTTTACTAAAGCTAATCTTAAAACATATTTTACTTAAATTAGTTATAAATTTTATATACATTTATGCATTCTTTTAGATTTTTTGCAAACCTAACAGACCCGCTTGCGCTTTTTAAGTACAGGGTCTGAAAAGGGCCATTTGTTGCGAGTGTGTGTAGTCAACCCGCCCTGAGCAGGTAGCTGATCTGTTGATCTGCAGTCTTCTGTCTTCTGTCTCTTGTTTCTTATGTTTTCTGTCTTCATTTTCGAACCCAAATCAGTGCTAAACACTGGATGTTCCTTTGCCGAGATGCTGTGCTCCTAATCATATGATCTGCTTGATTGCATTTGAAAACCGCACCGCAGGGCAATTTCAACTCGTGATTCCTTAATTTTTGTTTGTTTTCCTAATTGATTTCGAACAGGTAAACAGCGTTTAAGGAAGATGAAAGAGGAGAAGAGAAACTGAAATTAGGTTCAATATGGTTTTAAGAATACATTCATAGAAATTTACTTTGCTGTTGAGCGCTTATGGGATTTGTCGATGGAAAGGGGCGGATTATACTCTGAGTTCTTTGAAGAAAGGGTCTAATGGATTTGTGCTATAATGTTGTCTGTATGAACTCCTCTAATAAATCTAGTAACTCCAAGCCTGTACCCAGAGTATTTAGCAGTCGAGCCATCTTCTCTATAGCTTACTTAATAGTTTCTTTGCTTCCCTAATTGGTTTGTTCATTTTAATAAAGCGTGAAATGTGCCTAGGGGCACAGCGATCGCAGCCAGTTGAGGACTTACGACTACCCAGTTCTCCTACTCCTTTTCTTTGTGTGTAGTAATTCAATACCATTCATTATGATTCACCACCGCATGCCAGAGTCTTGGAATTCGAGTTTGAGTTTGAGTCATTGGAGTGTGTGAGTTGGGAACGCCCTAAGCAACTGCTGTTGGCCTGTTAAAAAACATGAAATTATCGTGACAAACATCGATATTAATTAGCATTTAAATGTGCTGGCATGCCACCAACACCACCACCACCGATCGTGGCAAGTCTGTGAAAGTAGGGAACGGATCGACAGAGGTGGAGGGGAAACGATACTCAACAACTATAATTAAGTTTGTCTGCAATCTTGCTGATGATCGCAAATTGGCTGTCAACGGAACAGGCCGACAGCAAGAGCAGCAGAGAGACGCGTCTTTAAAACTTGCCGCACACTTCTTTTGGGGTTGCAAGCAGAACGACAGCGCGTTTTGGCACGTGCCACACAATCTTAGCATGTGTCTGCTGTAATCTGATGCTTGTAAACGTCTTGAGTGCACACAGGCGAGCAGCAAAACTGGCAACAACATTTATTTTCGGGGTTGAAGTTTGTTCAAGCAGCAAGAATTTCATAAAAGAAACACTTCACATTAAATCGAACTAGGTACGAAAGCGTACATTTAACAGAAAATATTTCTAAAATATATTTTAAAGCCAAATAATGTTTTACTTCAGCAAGAATTTCATAAAAGAAACACTTAACATTAAATCGAACTAGGTACGAAAGCGTAAGTTAATTAACAAATATTTTAAATATATATTTTATAGCGAAATAATGTTTTACTTGCTAATAATAGTGCAATATTTGCTAAATTTTAGAATTTATATAATTTTAAAGCCTTTCAAATAAAGTTTTTAATACAATCGGCTCAAGTTTAAAATATAAATTCTAATTGCTATAATTGCAATTAAATATTTTACTTGCTATATAATTGTATCTTATATAAAAATTATAACTACCATTTACGTGAGATCAATGCGATCGTTTGAGCGCACAGTGCTTCTTTCGTCCATAGCGTGGACCGCCGTCATGACTCATGAGCAACAAGCAATCAAGAAGCAAGACACACAGCTGTGTATGTGTTTGTGTGTGGCATACATGGATTTGTGTATAAAAATTCTAGGAAATGGAAAATGCTTGCCACACAAGTCTTATCTTTAAATTCATTCTTGTTTCTTTGTTTGTTTGTTCGATTGTTTATTCTACTACTACGTCTGTGCATTTGTGGCAGTTGCAGTTGCAGTTTGCAACCTACTGTTGCCTGCTGTTCACCTAGCTGATATTTGTCAATGAGCGTGAAAAATTCTCACGCTAACAATTTGTATTTTACTCTGGGTTTTTGGCTGTAACGGCAATTGACCAAGAATTTCCCACACATTATTGTCACAACCCTACGCATTTCCATTCCCAGTCCCATTACTATTCCAATTCCCATTCCCATACCCGTTCCCATACCCGTTCCCATACCCGTTCCCAGTTTCAGTTCCATCCGTTAAATGTAACGGACAAACGAAACGAGCAACAGAGAACGTGTAGGATCTTGTTTTGTAAGGGATCTCTTCGGCGTTGATCGTTCGTTGATCGTGGGAATTTAGCTCTACATTTTGTGCTGTTCGCCTGTTCAGTTTTCGAGCGAATCAATGAAAAGTTCCCACCAAATGGTGAGCAAAAAGATCTTTATCGACACAGGAGCTACTTTTTTCCCACAGTCCCTTTTTTTTAAATACACATCTCAGCGATTCTCCCACGCCTAAATTCTCTTCTCCTTCTCTCTCTCACTCTCTTTTTTGCGTTCACACGCTTCAAGTGGTTCGTTAAGAGGGTCTAAAGAATGCGGCCTGAACGCCTGCTAGGAACTTTATATATTTATTTATTCTTGAGTCAAAAATGCTACCTGCTTTCGTTTGGAGTTCCATAATCTTTGGCTTCTCTCTTTTGCGCTCTTCTCTTCTCTATGCTATGCTCTCTTCGCTGCTCGCCGCTTACAGCTGTTGAGAGTTTCAACCCTTCTTTGTAGAATTGCTTTGTTTCTCGCTGCGTTCTCTTACGTCGACTTGTTCTTTCTGCTGTTTGCCTATTACACACGAAGACGCTACAAGCTGGAATATGTCTTCCAAGACAGTCAAAGGTTTCCTAGATCTTCGGGGATAGTTTCTTGTGTATAGTTTACTTGCTACCGCTGATGTTTCTCTGGTAACTATAAGAAATGATTGTTTATATAGGGATGAAATCTTTCTTAACTTCCTTTGCTAAGGAAACCTCAAGATGTGCATTGATTTTGGTGGTGTTTTTTTTCTTACCTTTCTAGCAAAAGGTAAGCGATCTTTGTAGATTCCTTAACGACGTTTTTTCAATACTGTTTACCTGTTATCATTTTGGATTAATTTAAATCCAGTTTTAATTGATCAACATAATCAAATCAGTTGAAGATCTTTGAACCTTTAAGGTTCACTTTGCTTTACTCTGTTTGCCTGATCCCAACCATGATCTGTTTGTGGATGCTTGAAACTTATTTCTCACGCTGCGCTACAAAGAATTTAATCTCCCGCAACGATCTTTTTTTAGGACCAAAAAAAAATTAAGGAACCCACATGAGAATCCATAAAAAAGAGATGGAAAGATTTCTTTTACCCAAATCGTGGAAAGATCGAACCCAACCGTGTAAATAATGTTGGAATATCCTATCAATATTTCTGCTATCCTAGTAGAAAATCACTAATTAAGCCAAAAATTCTCACGGCTCAACAGCGGGCACGAGATCCAGGAAAATCCAATACTCATACATATTCATTTTCAGGTAAGAGATTTACACCTTTTCGGTTTCGGGGCTTAGGTTACAAAAGATACCCTTCAAATGCGGCTGAGAATTTCGGCTCTGAGTGTTTTTTACACGATGTAAAAAACCGTGACAAATTGTGTTTTGTGTTGTGTTCTCTTGAGAGAATTCAATTATAAAGAGAAATTTGATTAATGTGTAATACCATAATCATGAGGGTTTATTTTTATAATGGGATTCCTTTCTTTCTCTCTTTATCTGTTTCTTTTTTGTGTTGATGCATTGCTCATCTTGCATTTTCAGTAGGGGCTTTACCCTACGTTTTTTTTTGTTGCTGTTGTATATCCAGTTCTCTTTGTGCAACAGGCTAAAAAGGTCACTTCCGTTTATATTCTTGAACAGGAAATGAAATTTGGGCAGAGTGATTGTACACTTTAGGCTTTGAGTGTGATTAATTTTGGATTTCCACTTAGAACGTGTGAAAATTAAGCGATACAAATATGTGAGAAGATAAATTCCAAGTGCTAGCTACGTCGCAGTTCACAAGGTCACAGGGTAAAACAGTGAGAACCAGTTAAAAAGTACTTTCATTGACTTTATCTTGTAGTTCAGCATAAGTAATTAACATGTTCCGTGTGCTCAGCTGTTGAAATTTGCACACTTCCAACTGTATTTGACTAATTTAATAATTTAAACCCATTGTTTATACTATACTCTATTTATCTACATACAATAGATAAAAGTAAAGCCGAAAATGCTTTAATTGCATTGCATATTTAAACATGTTTATTTGCTTTAGACTAGACAATTCTAATTTAGCTGATTAAACTTTGAATTTAATTTCCAGACAGCCGAGACTGCTGCTTAGTCCAAAGAACGGATTAGATATGGTATTGTTAAGGAAATCGGCTTGACTCAAGTTGACAATCATGTGATTCTTGCAACCCGTTTGACAGGACACAGAGGCACAGGTCATCCTGTTGGCAATACAATCATCGATGAGTCGCAGGGCTACCCCCAATGCTGTAATTGTGCTATGCACAGTGGTGAAGGCACATTCCCAGGACTGATTTATACGCGTTTTAGCCGCACAATTCGCCTGCTCCATGTACGTGTTGAAGTTCTTCTGATTGGCAATGGTATTCGTGTTGGTTGTTTCAATCTGGATATACACAAAGATATAACATTATTAGTTTATTGAATATCAGAATATACATTCAAAAATATACTCACCGCGGATGTAACACAGATCGAATAGTTCTGCTGTGATACGGGATGAAGTTTTTCACAATTGGCAAGCATCGTCTTAAGATTATTATTGTAATAGTTCTTCTGGTTATTGTAAGTATTCTGTGCATTGGTCAGATGATTATTGAGCACGTTTTGGGCACCAGTGGAGCAGGTGGTGAGAGCTGTACGCATTGGTGCTATTAGTGGTATGCTGGCGGAGTAGTTGTGAACGCATTGCTTGTGCCAGGAATCGATTAGCTCGAGCGGATGCAGACGTGCATTGGCTTCCTCCAGTTTGATTTGCAACTGATCCGCCTGCACCGAAATGGCACGCAGCTCGCGTCCATAGGTCTCACGGAATGTGGCAATTTCGAGCTCGTATTTGATTAGCTTCGCTTCATATTGCCGTTGATTTTGCCTTATAAAATCTTCCATGACAACCGTCACATTGCTTGCGGATAGCACACCCAGTGCTCCCACAGTTATCAGCAAACCCAGTACCACAACAAAGTTATTATACATCTTGGCTACAGTCGAACATAAACTAAAGATCGGAATTCGCGTTGCTTCAAATTTATACAAAATTGCGCTGGGCTTTTTATCAGTGTTTTTGTGTTTTTTAGTAGTTCCCCGAATCAGGGGACCTCTTTGGCGATTTATATTCTCTGCTGCGTGGAAAGTTTATCAGTATTTACTTAAGTCTCGTATTTGCCCAAAGATCGTGAAAACAACTTATGGTTCTGTACACTAATTATGCATTTATTGTAGTGCAATATTTGGTTTAATTCTTTTTCAACAGAATTTAATTAAAACTTGACATTGGGCTAAATGAAAAGCAAAAGGAATGACCCTAATTATTGCACATAACATACTTATCGTGTGTTATCAGCATAATAAATATTACATGACTATAATTGCGTATATGTTTTGATATCACATCAATTCCAATTGATAATATACTCAAAGAGATCTGCCGGCATAGTGACATTGTCCAGTTCGTAGGCTAAAGCATGATAACGTTTTCGCAACAATTGAGCCGCTTCCTTGGGCTGACGATTGCGCGTAAAGACTCCCTTCTTATTGCCACCCACTCGGGTGTAGGCTATAATATAAACAGTGAGATATTTTAGTTTGTAACTTAATTTTTATGGCAATTTTAACTCACTCTGTTCAGTCTTAAAGTCGGCAAAGTTCCACACAAACTCGCCAATAAACCATTTGAGTTTACGCAATTTATCGAATGCTTGGAAATGTTTAGCAAAGAGCTCCACCTGATAATCCTCCGACCAGATATAGGCTGGCAACTGTTGGGGTAAAAGAAGTAAAACAAGTTAAAATAGAATAATTTGGCGTACTCGATCTAAATATACCCTGTGCCGGTAGCTTGCTTACACACTAGCTACCTAGCCTTTTCTGTCTGCACATCTACAGATCTAAATTGTTGCATCTAGCTATAGAGGCTTCTGCTTAAAACTAAATACTAAGCTCTTCTTACGCTATGAAATCCTTCCATTGTGTCGCCACCGTACTCAAATAGTATAACTGGCTTCTTGTAATGCTCATGCCATTTTCTGGCCTCATTATACATATTCTGCGTAATCATATCGGTGCGTCCAGGACTGTGATACCAGGCATAGTAGCGATTGAAGCCAGTGATGTCTAAAAACTGTGTCATCATGCAGGCGGCTGGTGTATCTACATTGGTAGCAGCCGTTAGTGGACGTCCCTGGGCAATGCTTCTCGTGTAGTTTGCCAGAGCGCTATGGAAACCAACAAAATGAATAAATTGTTTCCTGCTAATAATGTACAATTATACCCGAAATAAGCCTCTGCCGCCTTCTTCTTAGTGCGTGGCTCGTTGGCTATGGACCAGGCAATCACAGAGGCATGATTACGATCGCGATGTATGAGCTGCTCCAGAGCAGACATGTGATTTTCCAATAGCTGTGGCTCAAACAAATCCGTATTGACACTGGGACACTCGTCGATAATCATGATGCCGTGTTCATCGGCAAACTGCATGGATTCCTCGGAATAGGGATAATGTGAGGTGCGATAGGCATTCGCGCCAATCCATTTTAATAGATTAAAGTCCCGCATAAGCACCGCATTATCCAGACCCTTGCCACGAATCTGTAAAGGAGACTTTTTAAAATTAACCGCATTTGGTTTTGGCTAACTGAAACTTACATCTGAATCCTCGTGCTTGCCAAAACCACGCAGATAAATAGGTTTACCATTAATATACATGCTGATGTTGTTCCAGCTCAGACTGCGTATGCCAACGGGCATTCTATAGGCATCCAGGAGCACAGTGTCCTTGCCGCTCTCGGCCATTAACTGCAATTCCATGGTGTACATGTAGCCAGGAAGCGGATGCATTAAATAGGGCCACCAAGGCTTCACATTGGGCACCAGCAATGTGCCACTTTCCAGATTGTGATTGATTTGATGGGCAACCACAGTATTATTTCGATCTCTCAGTTGAACCGATAAATAAGTGGATGATCCCGAAAGAGCCGTGACAGATGCATTGCCTATCTTAAGCTGATAATCAATGCGTCCAATTTGTTGGCTTCCCAGCTGCGTCTTTAGCTCAATGTCGCTTATATATGTGGCCGGTGTTGTGTAGAGCTGCACGGAACGATGAATGCCGGCATAGTTAAAGAAGTCAAAGGTGTACGACTGCAGATAGACAACGCCATCATCACTGGCTTGCTTTAGCACCTGGCCCTGGGGAATGGTGCGATTGGTCAGACGGTTATCCACCATGACAGTGATGCGATTCTCACTGCCATAATGAACAAAGCTTCCAATCTCTTGCTCAAAGGGCAGATGACCAATGCTGTGGTGCAGCACCAATTGTCCATTAATCCACACATCGGCCTGATAGTGAACGCTGCCAAAGCGCAGCCAGGTGCGCACACCATCCCTACGCCAGTGGGTGGGCACAAAGAAGTGACGCTCATACCACACAGTGCCCACATGATCACGCAATTGCCGATCCACAGTCACATCGTTGTAGGATGCTGGTACGGGCATTAGGATGATCTCATGACCAGTTGATCTCAAGGTTTGCTTGAACCACTTTTCTCGCACGCCCTGTTGCGGATCGCTGGCATTACTGCGTATCAGATTCCAGACACCGTCCAGGGAGCGCACCTCTCGCGTCTCCGACTCACGGGGATAGAGCAGACCGACAGTGGGACGCGGTGGCTTCACATTTGCATAGTTGTAGCTGCGCTGCTCAGGCAACTGCTGCTCTTCAATTTCTTTGGTATCTTCGAGTCCATTAGCCACTGATAAGCCAACGCTCAGCAAAGCTAAGCAAAACCACTCCGAAGCTTGCATTATTAATGAGTTATTTATAACATTTGGAGTTTACAGCTGCAATCGCTCATAGCCCCTATTGTTCAGCGGCTGCAAAATAAAAACAATACGCATATAAGTGTGTGTGTACTGCTTGATAAGAAACTTTCAACTAGGTGGCAACAACTCAATACCAACACTAACAAGCTAAATTATATTATACTAACAACTAAAGTACATATCTTGCTTACCGTTAAACGCTTTATTTATATTTATTAATAGACACAAATTGAATTTGATTTTGTGCAAATTATCGATAACTAATCAGTTCTACAGCTTTGCCGCAGAGTGACCAGCGCAGTAAAAGTAACATTTAACATTAGCATAACAGCTGGCAAACTGAACGTAGAATTAACTTACAGCTGGTCACACTGTTGCTTGCATTTTGAACGCCAAAAATAAACTGCAGAAGTAAATTCATTTAATTTTTATTTAACATATTAATGTTGATATACAAAAACCATTAAGGCAGTTCCAAGATAAACACATTGCTTATAAAAACGGTATAAATATCTACAATACTCTCGCTTACGCTTAAATGTTTATAAAATTGTACTCTTTGTTTTTTTTTTTGCTTTTGTTTTAGATGTCATTTTAAGTGTGGCGCAGCCGATGGCACTTTTATGGGCTTCATAAGTCACTGGCATCTTTCTTGGCACTGCCACCCATATCCACAATATAGGTGAACAGATCCTCTGGCAAACTGCACTGATCCACCTCGCGACCCAAAGCAAAGTAACGCTGGCGCAGCAGATGAGCCGCCGCCTTGGGCTGTCGGGCGCGCGTAAAGATGCCCTTCTTGTTGCCGCCGACTCTCGTGTAAGCTGTAAAATATATTAAGTAAACCTATGTTAAAGTCCCTCTTTAACTTTTTAGTTTGAGCTTACATTGCGGCGTCTTGAAGTCGGCAAAGTTCCACACAAACTCGCCAATGAACCAGTTCTTGCGACGCAGTGCATCAAATGCCTTAAAATGCTTGGCGAAAATCTCCGTTTGAAACTCCTCCGACCAGACATACGAAGGTTGCTGTCAGTAGTAAATTATTATATATTTTTTAGCTTTAATTAAATCCACTGTATCTCTATTACCAGATGCAGTCCCTCCAGCGTATCGGCGCCGTACTCTGCCATAATAACTGGCTTGCCGTATTTCTTGTGCCAAGCGGATGCCTCATCAATCACACGCTGTGTAATCATATCCACACGACCCGTATTGCTGTACCACGCATTGTAGCGATTAAAACTGATTATGTCCAGATATTTGCCCTGTTAAAAGTCAAAGGTTAGCAGTAGTAGATACCAAGGTTGTTGCGATTAAACCAGCTTACCGCCTTGTCATCAGTCCAGGGTGTCGCTATGGCTGCCGTAACAGGTCTGCTGCTGTCCAAGGAGCGTGTATAGTTCGCTACAAATCTACAATAAGATAGAACACGAATTACACACACTTGTTAAGCTCTAAAGTTACTTGTTCCTTACTGGAAGTACGTGTCTGCATTCATTTGTCCCGTTCTGGGTTCATTGGCAATGGACCACATGACCACACTGGGATGATTGCGATCACGATGTATGAGCTGCTCTATGGAGGATTTGTGTTTGCCCAGCAAAGCCTGATTGTAGTTTCTGGAATGTACAAAGGTTTAGCAGCAGGCTCGGAAGCATTACAGCATTGCAATAATCTTACTCTGTATCCACGCTGGGACACTCATCAATGATCATGATGCCATGTCGATCGGCGAATTGCATGGACTCTTCGGAGTAAGGATAATGTGAGGTACGATAGGCATTTGCTCCAATCCATTTGATGAGATTAAAATCGCGCACCATTAGCGCATTGTCCAATCCCTTGCCTCGCACATCGGCATCCTCGTGCCTGCCAAATCCACGGAAATATATTGGCTTGCCGTTTATGAGGAATGTTGTGTTTGTCCAGCTTAATGTACGCAGACCCACATTCAGCCGGTAGACATCCAGGAGCTGATCATTGGTCGTATGCAGTTTGATTTCCAGTTCATACAGATAGCCGGGATCCGAATGCATTAGATATGGCCACCAGGGATGCACATTTTGGATTCTCAAAGAACCCGAAAGCTTACTATCCGACGTGGAATTGGCCACCAGTTCGCCCTCTCTATTGTACAGTTGGATGCGTACATATAGCGCATTATCGGCTTCATTGGCAGCAGTTCCATTCACCACGACATTATACTCGACGTAGCCCACTGAAAAGGTAAAGATTGAATACAACTACGGTATAATTATATCAAACTTACCGCTGTTGTTCTCGGTTAACCTCGTCTGTATCTCCACTTCTTCAATGTAGGTCTTGGGCGTGGTATACAAATGGACGGATCGATGGATGCCCGCATAATTGAAGAAGTCAAAGGTATAGCTCTGTATGATTGTGACGCCGCCATCGTTGGCCACTTCGGAGATCTTACCCTGCGGCACAGTCGTCTGTATGAGAGCATTATCGCACATTACCGTTATGCGATTCTCTGCGCCGTATTTCAGCAAATGTGTAATCTCCGTCTCAAAGGGCAGATGTCCCATTTCATGCTTCACAGCCGATTCTCCATTTATCCACTAAGAAAAGAAAGTATACATCAGGAATGGATTCAAACACCTCTGGGGAAGCTGTCCACTTACCACATAGGCCTCGTAGTGGACACTGCCAAAGCGCAGCCAAACCCGTTGATCCTTCTCCCAGGAGCGCGGCACAAAGAACTTGCGATCATACCAAACGGTGCCCACATGATCCCTTAAAGCTCGTTCTGTTGTGATATCATTATACGATGCCGGCACTGGCATGGGTATAATGGCTCGACTCTTGCTCAGATCATTGCTAAACCAATTATCCCGTATGCCCTGCGTGGGATTCGTTTCATCGGAGCATACGAAATTCCAGATGCCATCCAGGGAGCGCACCTCACGCGTCTCAGACTCACGGGGATAGAGCATGCCACGTGTCGGCTTCACGTCCTTATTGAGTATGATCAGGGCTAATGTGAAGTTCAGTATATAGAGGCCAATGACCATTGATGTGAGCCAGAGGGCTGCAAGCAAAAGGGAGCAAAGCGTTAATTAAGATTTTGTATGTAAGTGTATAGATAGATAATATGTCATTGCTATAAGGTTGATAAGATAACACACAACGCTATCTATCTATGTCAAAAACTGTTTTCGTAGTTTTCTTTTACTGTTTGAATTCAACTATGTTTGGAAAATCAGTGTGGTTGCCAAACATTTTAAAGACTGGAGATAATATGTGGAGTGCCCCAATTTCTTCACTTTTATTTATAGTATTTAATCTTCTCTATCTTACGCACCATGTCCAAATCTGTAATTGGGGGTTTTCTACTATTATTTACTATATGTAAACGAATTTACCTCATTTTGTTAATTAACGATAACAAATTACTTTTAAAAACAGATTGTTATAGAGTTTCTTAGAATTAAAGTTCTTAAACATAAACCGATTTTGCTAAAATTTATTCTATAGGCTTATTAGATTGTAGAATAGGTTGTAAAGCATATTTTATATCGCTTAAAATTCCACCAGAGCTAGAAACAATTTTTTAAAATTAATTAAGAGGTAGTCCACTTTCCCCCTTAACGCATTTAGTTACCTTTATCTCAGCTAAATCAGCATAAATAAAATAAAAAGCATTAACCAATGTCAATGTCAACACTTTAGTTTAACGGTAAAGAACATAAAGAAGCGCAGCTTTGTTGTACTTTTTGTTTATGTTTTTGTTATTGTTGTTGCTTATAGTAGAGTTCTAAAAGTCTAATTCATACAAACATATGTATGTTTGAATTAATGTACTCACATTAGCATTTGTTTTCATGTTGAAAATCAGTGTGCGAAACGTAACGGAAATGAAATGGAATCTAATATTAATTGTTAGGTCTTACAACAATTGTAATTCATGGTAATAAACTTTGAATACACAGATGCAGATGCGGCGTATACTTGACAAAGCAAAATTGACCAAACTAAACCAATTAAAAAGTGCTCTAAAGCTGAGATGCAGTAGTAAGCTTTCAAGCTTCATACAAATGAACTCAGCGCAAACAGCTGTTGCTGTTGTTGTGCTCTCGCTCCCACACAAACAGACGCAAACTATGCGCTCTCAATTATGCGCTCACAACACACTCAGACACCCGTTCGTTCTCTCACTCTCTCGTTCGTTCCACCGACTGACGCACATACAGAAACCAACAACTCCAGCTGCTTGCTTTTGTTTTCAACACAAATATAGTAAGATTACTTCTTAAATGGTTTAGTTGGCAATTTTGTTTTGATTTTATGGCACTAGCAAAATGTTAAAACCACATATTAATTGTTAGACAAACATTTAAACAATTTCCGCAAGCCCATTACAGGAGTGCGCTGATGGTATGATGATATTTTTGTGAGCTCTTGCGCTCTTTCCCTCGCTCGCTCTCTCTCCTCTCACACACTGTCTTGCTTGCCCGCTGAAAGCACACTGGGGCCAGTCATGTGTTTGGCTGCCGGTGACACTCACGTTTCCTAACAGAAATTTATCTAATAATTTTGCTTATCAGCTGTTGAAAAGCACAAATTGCCAGTTACCACTGAACTTGTTGAAAGCTAAGTAGTTAAAGTAATTGAGCATTTAACGGCAGTTGGTTTCAAAGAAGTTTGAAGCTTTAAGCGTAACCATTTTTATACCCTCTGAGGGGTATATTGGGTTTGTCAGAAGTATGTAACAGGTAGAAGGAGGCGTGGCAGACCCCATAAAGTATATATATTCTTGATCAGCATCACAAGCCGAGTCGACTGAGCCATGTCCGTCTGTCCGTCCGTCCGTTGTAACTTTGCAAGCGGCGGGCTCACTTATTTCTTAACGTATAGTTTTGTTACTTAGCATTTATTTGCAGACAAATAATATCAAACGATTGTGAAAATTTCATTAAAATCGGACTATAAATAAAAAAGTTTTCCAAACAACGAAAATCGTTACATTCAAGCAAGGCATAGCCACGTGCACACAAGCAACGAAAACGAATAACGTGTGAGCGAGATAGACATACAAATATGTGTGCATGTTGCAGCAGCTACTCCAATTGGAACTCATATAATTGGAAACGAAGCTCAGAGGGTATTACACGGTCGGCATGCCCGACTGACATTTCTTTCTTGTTTATGTTACTTTTTACAGCTCAATAGTTTATTTATTTGATCTTCTAATTGTTTAATTAAATTTTTAAACAAAATTAATTCTCATTTTATTCGAAACTCACTCATTTTGTGCTGACAACCGTTGCGAATTAAGTGTGACTGACTGTAACTGTGATCACTTCACCGACTGGAGTTGCAGTTTCGGTGGCAGCTACGTTTTAAAGGCAAACGCAATGTTGCAAGTGGAGCAATCGCCATTTAAATGCAAAACACAACACAATCAATTTACCGTTGGTGCTACGATTTGCATAAGTTATGTACTACGTACATATGTAGGGCTCTATCTGTATAATAATTTAAAAAATAAAGAAAAAAAAATAAGAAAAGCTGCTTACCCCAGATTTCAATTTTGCGACACGTTAGACGTATCCTCAAATGCATCGCAAGAAATTGAATTGATAAGAAAGAAGTGCAACGTGCGGTTTGTCAATGTGTACTGAATTTAAATTAGTTGGATTCTAAGCGAATATCCAACATTTGACCATTTCGAATCGTAGTAGAAATCGTACCCATTACACTTTACACATTATACACTACTCATTGCCCATTGCCCATTGCCCATTACCCGTGGCGCCGTGAGCCAGTTTCTTGCGGCTTCAATAAAATGTCAGTCGGAATCGTCAAATAGTCGGGGACTCACGAATTCGTATCCGAATCAGAATCCGAAACGCACAACGGATGTCATTAAGCTACGTAATTGTGGGTTGGATTGTGGCACAGCCGTAGTAAATAGTAGTAGTAGTCTCAGTCGCAGCGGTAACCGTAGACGCATAAAGGTCGCCCTGGGTTCCCCCGGTGTGTGATACTACTACTGGTGATAGCTGGACTTAAGCGCATGGACGGAAACTCACGCACGACACCGACACACATACATACACGCAAGCGGAGCTCTCACTTTCAGCCGTGGATAGTCAACAGCTCTCAATGCATTGAATGTGCCCCTAATAAGGTTCGCCACCCGATAAGCCGTGCGTTCCAAATCCAAAAGCTGTGATGTGACACCCTGTACTTAGGAAACCCAAAAGGGACTGCCAAGATTGCCAGAAATGCAGGCCTGAACTGTTGGAATATTTGAGAGAATAGCACACAGGGTCTTTCTCAGTCGTGCCCAATCGTTTGCAGCCTTTACCAGTAGTACGTTACACTATCTGGGGTCAACGACAACGACCCAACCACAACAAGAACTAAACTAACAAGAAGAAAACAAGACTCGAGTTTTGATCGGAGTAAACTAGCAAAGGAATAACATACCATAAGTATTCCGGAGGCAGGAGCCATTAGGGTTAACTTACAATTAAGTGACTCGGGTTAAAGTTAGACCCCTTAATTAATTTTGATTACAACGGAAATACGAAAAGTTCTTGACACAATGCTATAATTAATAATGCTCCTAAGTATTTATCTGGTCTATAATCAAATAAATTCTTAGTTGTTTTCAAAGTGTCTATTTTTGTTTAAGAATTGTGGGTAAAGCCCGCTGATTAAAACCGGAATAGCTTTAAGAAGAACTGCTTAATGCTGGCACTATAAACTCTTCATATAAGTGTGTACTTACATACAAATTTAATTACAATATCATGTATAAAGTAACAGAAAATCATTAATCAACAGCCAGCAGGAAAAGTAGTAGAGGTTTTGGCTTTCAGCAAATCTTACAGCTATAAATATGTATACTATTCCGTGCAAAAATATGTAAATTCTATATAAATATATATTGTTTTTGTTATGCATAAATTACTTATCGGGTTATACAAATAAAATTCAACTACAACACATAGAGAAAGGCTTTGAAATAACAATTATATAGAAAATAAAAGCTAATCTGTGTTTAGTTTTACTTAGGGGAAAAAAAGTAAACCCAAAAATTGGGAATTTCCAAATTCCATACATTTGCTTCCTATATTTTTAGCTGACTTGGCAAATATAATTTTTAAAAGTTTCCATATCATGGTAGATTGGCAAATAGCAGAAAAAGCTAAATGATGGGAAAGTTTAGGTAACATTTAAGTGTTGGAAATAATGTATAAAGAAGAGACTCAAAAAAAATAAAAATATAGAAATAATGCTAGAAAAAATCGTACGAATTTAAAACAGAGTTTTCAAAATGTATATAATAAAAAGAAAATAAAAATAAACAGATTATCGCATAGAAAATCCTAATTTTATAAATCTATGAGGAAAAAGTGCGATATGGCAGCACTGTGCTCATATATGTTACTTCAACCAACTTACCCATTTTTGGTGTTGTGCTTTCTCGAACCTTTCCTTATGTGAAGTTGGCAGTGTTTTTTGTTTTTGTTTTATTTTGGCAGCGCTTTTCACTTAGATTTGCTTAAGCCGTTAGGAAGCTTTACAATAGCAGTAAAAGTGTAAATATATCTAAACAACTACATGTGTTTCATTGCGTGTTTGTTTTATTTACTTTTTATGTTTAACACATTTGCATTTGACGAAAAAGACGCATCCACGAGCACAGAGCGAAGAAACCCAAACAAATCCGACAGTTATTAAAGTGACAACAACTTAGGCGAACGAACGCAGACCGACTGAATTATGAGCTTTAAATTGAGTTGCGACTGTGACTATAACTTTAATTTGTGGCGCTCTTGTCGCTAAGCTTTGTGCATGGGTGTGTGTGTGTGCGTACGATCCATGCATGTAAGCATATTGTATGCAGGCAATAATTGCTGATAGTAAATGTATGCACAGACATAAACAGTAAACTAATTATTGAGTTCCATATATTTTTTATGGCAAAAGCGTGTTTACGTGCTGTTTTAAACCTAAATCATAGATAAGTTGCCATCACTGCCGTAATTAGTTATATTTATAGTAATTACATAGTTGTAAGCTTAAACTGCGCGCGAACTTTGTATAACAACAGGGCTGTTAAACATGCCTGGCAATGTAAACAATAATCAGCTGTGCAGTGACTACTCGGTAGATCTGGCAACACTTCATGCTAAATATCGTCTAGCCTATCGATGTCTTCGATATATGATTCTATTGTGACGACCATCCCTAATTGTAGTTGCATGCCGAATACTCGTACACACTCACATTGTTTTTAATGTCTAAATAAAAACAAATAGCTAAAGTTAGTCGCGCTCGCGTCTAAGCTAATTGCAAACGGGCAGCGGTAATTGCACAACATGTCGCTGGCTTTTGATCTGGACAAGCCCAGTGGCATCTCTGCGTATCACAAGCAGGACAGCAGCGACAAAGATAAACTGTTGCCACCAGCAGTGGCATCCACAAACTCAAGGCACAGCATGAGCATTTCATGGATGCGCCAGTGTCGTATTTACAAGTTTACGCTATTGATTTTATTGCTGCTGGTGCTGCTGCCGCTGCTGGCACACCGCAAGTTGCTCAATGTAAGTTGCACTGCATTTTTACGGACTATCATTAAAATGTTTGCTTTTTGGGTACTAGGCTGAGCAGGATGCACCGCCAACCGATGTACACCGCAGCAGGCCACTGCTGGACGCCTATGAGGATTTTAGTGCCATGCGTGCCAGTGATCTCAAGATGCGCATAGAGGAAATGCTTAGAATAAAGGTGAGTAAACAATGAAAATATATATGCATAATACTAAAAACAACTGCCTTTGTAGAGCACCGTATCCGTGGAGCTGCGTGAGTTGGAATCCCGTCGACAGAAGCTGCAGTCGGACATCAGTCAGTACAATCAAAAGATCGAGGAGTTAAAGCAGGAACTTTTGCGTGAGCAGACTGAACTGGAGCGCTTAAAGATCTCCGTAGAGCAGGCGCAGGTGGCACAGCGGGAGGCCGTGCAGCGCAATACGCCGGAGCTGGCACTGCCACGTACTCTGTTGCCCAGTGCATTGCCGCGTAAGATGAATGCCGTTAGTAGCGGCATTGCAGCTGCCTGTGAAATGCACAATTGCTTTGATCACTCGCGTTGTAGTCTCACCTCCGGGTTTCCCGTCTATCTCTACGATCCGGATGTGCATAGTGTACAGCGTGCTGGCTACGACATCGATGGCTTTCTCAAGACAACGCTTAAGCAAACGCTGGGCTACAATGCTCACATTGTGCGTGATCCCAAGCAGGCTTGCATATATCTGGTGCTGGTGGGTGAGGCGCTGTTGGAGCAGGATCTGCTGCGCAATAATCGCTATGCGGCACAGGAGGCCGAACAGCAGCAGGAGAAGCGCTCAACGTCCGCCAGCCTAACCACAAACTCACCCATTGATCTGGACAAGCTGTACTCGTTGCCCCACTGGGGTGGCGATGGTCGAAATCATGTGCTCTTGAATCTGGCACGCCGTGACTTGACCTCATCACGCACCAATCCTCTGCTGCGACTGAATACCATGCGTGCCATCGTTGTGCAGAGCTCATTCGAACGTGAACAGTTCCGGCCCAACTATGACCTCATTGTGCCGCCAATACTGGGTCCACCCGGTGGAGATGTGTGGCAGGAGTGCGCCAGCATGGTGCCAGCTCGTCGCAAGTATTTGCTAACGTTCCAGGGTGAACTGCGTCCCACACTGACCAAGCAGGCAGCTGATCAGCCCTTGGATGATTTCATATTGGAGCATCTGAAGGATATGTCACGCAGTGCCACACAGGATCAGTTTCTGCTGCAGTTCCAGTGTGTGCCCGCCACCGAAGTGCAAGAGACTGACGCACTGCCCGACTGGACACTCTGCGGCTCGGATTCGTCACGCCGGCAGCTGCTAAAGGACTCGACATACACGCTAATCCTGCCGCCGTTGGGTCAACGCGTCAGTTCCACCCTGATGCTGGCCCGTCTCTATGAGGCATTGCGTTCCGGTGCTGTGCCTGTTATCTTGGGAGCTGATGAGCTGCGTCTACCGTACGCTGAGACGCTGGACTGGCGTCGGGCGGCTCTGCTGCTGCCCAAGGCACGGATTACGGAACTGCACTTTCTGCTGCGAGCTGTGCAGGATGCGGACTTGCTGCTGCTGCGGCGTCAGGGTCGTCTCATCTGGGAACGTTATCTCAGCTCAGTGCAGGCCACCGTGGACACGGTAATTGCCAGCATGCGAGATCGTCTGGGCATACCGCCGCGTCCAGTGCCTGCGGTGGTGGCCCAGAGTGTGTTCAACAACACTTTTATACCGTTGAAGTCGGAACCACCTGTCGGTCTGGATACGGAGCCGGAGGAGTCGCTGGGTCCCATTGAACCGCCCTATGCGAGTCCAGCCTATCGACGCAACTACACCATACTGCGCATGCACTCGAAGGAGGCCTGGAACGACTGGATGGATCCGTTCTTCTTGTATCCCCAGTTGCCCTTCGATCCCACCTTGCCCTCGGAAGCCAAGTTTGTGGGTTCGCACACCGGTTTCCGACCCATTGGCAAGGGTATCGGTGGTGCTGGCAAGGAGTTCAGTGAGGCGCTGGGCGGAAATTATCCGCGTGAACAGTTCACCATTGTCATACTCACCTACGAGCGGGAACAGGTGCTAATGGATTCGCTGGGTCGCCTCTATGGGCTGCCCTATCTGCACAAGGTGGTCGTTGTTTGGAACTCACCAAAGCCACCGCTTGACGACCTGCGCTGGCCAGACATTGGTGTGCCCGTGGCTGTGGTAAAGGCACCACGTAATTCACTCAATAATCGTTTCCTGCCCTTCGATGTCATTGAAACGGAGGCAGTGCTCTCGGTGGACGACGATGCTCATTTGCGACACGACGAGATTCTGTTTGGTTTTCGGGTTTGGCGTGAACATCGTGATCGTATTGTGGGTTTCCCCGGTCGCTTCCATGCCTGGGATCTGAGCAGCAATAATATGTGGCACTACAACTCCAACTATAGCTGTGAACTGAGCATGGTGCTAACTGGAGCCGCCTTCCTCCACAAATACTATATGTATTTGTATAGCTATCATCTGCCGCAGGCCATACGCGACAAGGTGGATGAGTATATGAACTGTGAGGATATTGCCATGAACTTCTTAGTCTCGCATCTTACCCGACGGCCGCCGGTCAAGGTCACTTCCCGTTGGACATTCCGCTGTCCCGGCTGCCCCGTGTCGCTTAGCGAGGATGACACACACTTTCAGGAACGGCACAAGTGCATCAATTTCTTTAGCCAGGTCTTTGGCTATACGCCGCTGCTCAATACACAATATCGCGCCGATTCCATTCTCTTCAAGACTCGCATTCCGCACGACAAACAGAAGTGCTTCAAGTACATTTAGTTGATTCCAAACTAGAGCCACATATCAAACAGCGGATGTACTTATGCTGAGAGCACTAGGGACTATCGGAACTCTATGAACTCTCTGGATTTCCGTGTACATAATCGAAAAAAGGCCATTTTATTCTATTTGACTACGAATCCAGCTAAATTTCTAGCTGGTATTCAGTGTGACTTCACTCATTGTAATTGTATGTGACTATGTAGGAGTTATGCTGGGTTCACACTATTTCACACACCGTGAAGTAATACATTTAAGAGCTTCGCTACCCAATAGATCAGCAACTTAAGTGAAATTATGTTAATTTGTCAAGTTATTAAGCTTTAGTTACAGCGCAAACAGCTGTAGAACGATTCATGTGACTTTTTGTGACAAAGTGTGAACCTACCATAACCCAAATTTGTATGTACGTACGTGTTTTTTGAGATTAATCGCCAGTGCAGCTAAAGCTCGCCATAACTGACGCACAAAAGCAAGCAAAATGCTATATGTTAGATGTAAATCAACGTGTTGATTCTGTTCCGTTTAGCGAGCGAACACCGTAACTAGAATATATGTGTAAATATTGTTAAGTAACTGCTCTTCGGCTTGTCGAAGATTTGCAACTTTGAGTGTTATCCAAAGAACGTTTAAGACTTTTGACATTTGTATATAAAATTGAAATGTATATGTACTATATATCATCGAATTAGAAATGTTTTGATTTTTGTATTTGTCTTAACTAAATGTACGCTTTAGAATTAAATTAATATTAATTCCGTAAACACTGACTAGATAAATATAAATAAATATATATCAATATACTATGTATGCTTACTTATCTAACTTCATTTTGTGCTTGTTTCACTATCTTGCTTAATTAACGCGCAAATCTAACGTTATTAATGGGTTTGTTATCAGATCTGTTGTTTAATTAAATGCATAATCAAGTTCCCTTACTGATTTCTGATTAAAAGCAATATATGATGTATGATTCATTGTGAAAATCCCCAAGATTGGCATTTTGGAACTTCTCGAAAACTTTGAGCTTCAATAACTTGGCCAAAAGTGCATCGATTTTCGATCGGAATAGCATTTTAAACTTTATTCAATTCTACAATTTCAGTTAAAAATTTTTTAAAATTCGATTTTTTATCCAAAATTTTCCATACATGCCCCTGGAAATTTTTTCAAAAAAAAATTTTTTTACAATAAACTAATTTAATTAATTTTTTAGTATTTCTTGCTACAATTTAAAATAAATCTAACTATTTTAGGGTAAATAAAATGGAAGCTGAGTTTTTTTTAAATGCTTTTTGTTTGTATTTTCATTTCATATTTTTGTTATTATTATTATTTATAATGTATTTTCATTTTCAAAAAAATGTATGTACGCATTTGTATTAAAATAATATATTAATGCTGATTAGTAAATATATATAGGGTATAGATTATATAGATAATGTGTACGTGTTATAAATAAATAAGAATGTTAGGAAACTGACGATTGACGATTGTTGATATTAGCAATGCTATAAATTATGTGATTTTTTGCTTAGATGCATGTAATGTGCATTATTATTATTATTAGTATTATTATATTATAATTTCCCCTAGACGTTATCTTTTCGTTACGAGTGGACTTAAGATTAAAGATGTTAGCAAAAGCTAGTACAGGGATATTATATGTGTACGTTGTGAATTTCAGCCTGGAAATAGTTTTTGTTTAAAAAGGGGGAATTGTTCCATTTTCCATTCGTTTTTAGTTAAGGTTTGTTTTTTAGTTACATATCACAATACAAATAAGGATGCATAATTACCGTTAACGAGAGGTGAGCGACAATCAAATATATATATATATATATATATGTATATAGTGTGTATATATAAAAATAAAACTAATAAACTATTGTACAACATAGGCATAATTTTACATACTAGAATTACAGAATTTCTTTTACAAACAATTTTCAATTTTGTTATCAAAGATTGACTTGAGACTTTGCTGGAACTGCGGACTGACTGACTGACTGATTGGTTGGTTGATTGGTTGGTTGATTGATTAGTTAGTTGGTTTGATTTGATTAGCAGCTTGGTCTAATTCTCCTGCAAGCTAAGCTTGAGCGCCTGCTCAATCATCTCCTGCTCCCGCTGACGCTCCAGTTCATATTTCTGCTGATCCTGTTGGGAAAGTCGCATTGCCAGTGCCAGATCGGTGTCCATGTAACGAAAGCCGCCATCATCGTCATCCTCGGAGACGGGTGAACCGCTAGCCTTGGCATGAGCACCCAAAAGCGATTCCTGCAGCACTCTAGAGAGACGGAGAGAAGAAGAAACACAGCGACACACAAACACACACGGAAAGCTTGGGTGAAATGATTGCTAGCAATACTTTGATCAAAGTGAAAGGGGGAAAGGTGGTAAAGGGAAACTACTTGAAGATCTTCTTCATATAGCTCAGATCGTTCTTAAACTGAGCTCCTGCCGAGGCAGAGCGATCACGTTGCTCTGGCTCCAGCAACAAGGGCGGCGGTGCAGGCGAATAGCGCCCATACAACTGATTAGATGGTAGGATCGTGCGTTTATATAAATGCCGACAGTAAGCGGAATTACTAGCGTTACACATTAAGTTGGGCAACGTTAGCAGAAGATCGTATTTGTTCTTCAAAGCACTACACTTACCGTTGCAGCTGTTCATCGTCCTCGGGCAGCAGCTCGGAGCCCACAGTGTGCTGGCCACGCAGCACTTCCCAGATGTCAACCTTGTCGGAATCATTGTCCAGACCACAAGCACCGCCCGCGCCGCTTGTCTCCGCCAGACTCTGCTCAATGGCATACTGCAGCATATCGTCCTCATCGAGTGGCATCTGACGCCGCGAGTCGCCACCACGTTTGGCATAATGACTGGGTATATCGAAGCAACGATCATCGACTAGGCAGGTGACACGATCCTGTTCCTGCAGCGTGGACACATGATCCACGGGCGATGTCATCGCAAAGACATTGCCAAACGTAATGCAGGCATTGAGGACATGGAAGAGCGGTATTTCCACTTTGACCGGAAAACCAGCCGGCAGTTGCATGGTTATAAAGTCTTTCAGTTTGGACACATGCGGACTGGCCATTGTCGACATGAGATCCAATATGGGAAGCACTTGTTCCTGCAGACGAATGGGATGCTCCTCGGCCAGCCACAAGTTGGCCTTAAAGCGTTGCACCTTTGTGCTCAAATTCTTTGGTTTACCCACATCCCGTCCCTGCAGATCCACCTCGCCGCTAAAATATTCCTCGGGCGTGATCAACGAACGTGGCGTACTAGCACCCGAACCACTAGCGGAATTCCCATTACTCTCCGCCAGCAATGCGGTTGCAGCACAATCTCCATTCTCATGCTCACTATTGCCAGCTGACTCGTTGAGACGTGGCGATGGTGTCTATAAATATGCACATAAATTAGCGGTTAACTATTAGCTATATAAAGCCAACTTACGCTCTCCTTAATTGCAGCAGAGGATTCTAGTGGCGTTGGTGGCACATAATCCTCATCGGCAATACCCAATAAGCTGTGCAGCGGTGTACGCGCTGTTTTGTTCTGAAATTCAAGAAGGTTTAATAGTAGCTAAAAGCAGTAGTATACCCATATATTTATATATTACCCTGATCTGCTCCTCACTCAGATGATCCATGCGCGTCTTTGTGACAAACTCCACATTGCTAGCACCATACACTTTGCAATTGTAGCCATTAATAATCTCGGACTTTTCGCTACGCCAGCCCCAAATGCCAGATTTGTTGCGCTCGAAGCTGATCTTGTCCATCTCAATGTTGTTGGTGATGACGGGCGCCGCTAGGCGAGCGCGTACTGTGCCAATGGGCGGTGGTATGGCAACAATATCGCCAATATCACTACTCATCTGTTCCACCATCACCTCGTGCGTGTCGTGATCGATTTCAATCATTGTGGCCGTCTCCTCTGCAAGTTATCGGTGTGTTGTAAAATGTTACAAATTCAAAAATAGAGTATCGATTACTTACTGCCGCCTTTGAAAATGTACGAACGATTGCCGCGCTGCCAGGTGTTGTTATCGAAGCCAAGGAGTGTGGTATCGATGCGTACGTTGGCGCCACGTTTATACACCTTGTATGTATCGCTGGGACAGAGGCGGGACATGAGGGGCACCCAGGAGGTGAATTCCCATTTCATTTCAATGTAAAAATCGGGTGCATCCAACAAATGTTGCAGTAACTTTGGCACATGCGTCACACGTTGCACATGACGCTGCAAGTCTCGCACCTCAATGATGGCAGTCAATATATCCACATCGCCGGTACAAACGGCCTCCTGCACAACTGCAAAGTAAAAGAAGTATTTAATATCGTATCAAGCGTGAATTGGATTGGATGGGATGGGATGGTGATGCGACTTACTGGACCAGCCTGCATGCTCGTAGGTTGCATTGCATTTGGCTGCTAAAAGGCACTTGACACATTGCAGATTCGCTAAACGCACTGCCAGCATCAAAGGTGTGCGACCGCGCGGATCGATTTTTTCCTTATCAATCTGCAAGTAAAGCTGTTAATATTGTTGTTTGCTGTCAAGTCATTCGGTCGCTAATTTAATTAGCAAAGCAACACAAACACGCACACACACACTCACATACACATATTTGATTGTGGGGTGCAAAACCGCACCTAATCTCCTAATCAAATTGCCACCCTCTTCTATTCTCACCCTCCCGCCAACCCATATACCTGCTCGGCCTGCAGTTGTTGCTGCAGCTCCTCCACGTTGCCATTCCATATCTGCCAGTGCAGCGGATATTCCAACTTTATTTCATCCAAGCTCTTCATCCTCACTCTCGTTGTGGCTCTGCCGTTCTGTGTGCTTTTCTGTTTTACTTCTTTTCTATTTTTTTTTTTTTGTTTCTCTTTTTGTTGTTGGTTGACTCAAATATAAACTGTTAACAGTCCCCCAACAGCAACAAAAGCATACGCGCACAAAACAAAGTTTAACAGTCCGCTGTACTGTAAATAACAGCGAGTGCTTAATTATTCGTAGTTCAGTTTGAAGTGGTAAGTTTTCTTAACGTATTTTATGAATAAAAAATTAAATCTAAATTCTTTAATTAAAATTTGTTGGACAGCACTATCCGGCGACCGGTTTGTATGAAAAACTGTTTAGAATTTAACAGCTGTTAAGGCTCAAAAGCTAATGTCGTCTAACAGCGCCATAACATGGCACAGCTGTTTAGTAAATCATTCGATTGCACACACATCTAATCGACTATACAAGCTGTACAAAACCACCTAGGTAATTTGTAGTTTGTGTTTTTTGTCAATTATTTATAAAAATACAAATATAAAAATGTCATATAATTGAGTACATACATGCATTTAAATTAATTAAAAGTTATCGGACTGCTGAGCAGATAGTATCAGCTGCTTTGTTTATGTGTTCTGTGAGCAGCGTGTACACACTGGTAGTTGTTGTTGTTGAATGAGAAAAAATAATCCAATAAAAGTGTAATTAAGGAATAATTACTTAAACTGCATGTAAGGCAGGATATCTAACAAAATTTGGTAAGTATTGTTATATATAGGTAGTTCAAATATACATTATGTACAGAAACCGGTATAAGTTTATTTAAACGGTGTTAATTTTTACTCAAATTATATAAAATAGTTTGCACCTAATGTAAAGTACAATACATAATTGTACTTATTGACAACATTAAATAACTAATGCAGTTTCTAAATATTTCAGATCCGCTGGCTACAGCAGAGGCTAAACTATCCATATGATGCTACTCTCGGGGAGAAACCATTAATTGAATTATAATACGAACACTGACTGCATTTTACTACTATAGATTCCACAACAAAGGCAGCGGTAAGTTAAATTAAATGATTATTCCACTATCAATTTATTACTCTAGCAACAAGTGCAACTGCACTGAGTACAATTCGCGTTAAAGTAAATCAAATCGTCAACTGTGCAAAAAACGTTCGGGTAACGCAATACGCACGATCAGCTGTTCCGGCAAAGAGAGTAAGACTCGCAGTGTTGGCATAAAAAAACGCTGTTATTAGCTAAGAAGCTAAGTATTTCCTTCGTTGCTGTTACGAAATTGTTCCTCTCAGTTCTGTAAAGCTGCTCGAACAGCACTGTTGATAAGCAAGAGAGCAAGAGTTTGAGTGCACGAGAGAGTCCAGTGCTTGTTTGAGAGATCGTGTGTGGGTGAGTGGGGGGATCTGTCTTTCCGCTTAAATGCAACAAAGCTTTGAATCGAGCAGTCAGTCAGTCGTCATTCGTCCGTCTGCGCAGCTGTTAGAATACGATCGTCGGTTTAACGAAACTGTTTGTGAAATTGTTGAATCATTAAAATTAACTTAAATATATATTTATAGATTAATATCACTACTATTGTTCCGCTCTAAATATAACAGCATTTATTGATAAACTTTACTGTGTTTATATGATTAATTCAAACATTTCTAACCCAATGTTTTTGTTCTGTTTCTTCTGTTCTTTTCTGTTTGTTTCTTTCCACTGTTTACAGTTATGCTCTTTACGCGTAGGCGGCATTTCTTAAAGAGGTGAATTTAAAGTCTTTATACTCTAGCTAACGCTTTTCATTTATAATTTGTAGTTTAAATAATTTTGCCGCTTTCCAACTAAAAAGTATTCTATGTTGCTGATTTGCAGAAAACCATTATCAGTCATCATTATCACATATGTACCTACCACATATATTATTAGATATGATATTATCATAGTTTCACAATTCATGATTCATGTAATTAATACCTTTAAGTCGATCGCATTATGTCTTATCAGCAACAATGAAAACTACTCACTACTTTTCGGTAGTTCCAAAGTTCAGCTTTATATATACAAAATATATTTTGGTAATAAATTTTGCATGCTTTGATTTGTTGTTGTTAAATTACTAAGCTAATAATGAAGTAACTCTGTTTATTCTCTTCCCAGACGTTTAGTACGTTTTTTGTAAAAAAAAAACTCTGTGAAATACACACAAAGTAATCTCTTGCACAATATAAACTCAATTCAAATCAAGCCCCCAAATAATATAACCTCGCTCTGCTGGGAAACAATTAAAATTAAAATAAATAAAAAAGAAAAGACAAAAAAATAACAAAAAAAGAACAAAGTTAATTGAGAGTTAATGCACAATGTACGAGCTTAATAGTTGTTTAAAATTAGTTTTATATGCAACGACCATTCCCGGAACACTCCTCATTTGTTGGCTAACTGGGCTGTAAGTATTTATGCTCGATCGCAACGTTAGATAATGATCTTCTAGCCGCAATTTTGATGTTGTAAATTCATAATTAATTGCCTGCTTATTTTATAGTTATATATAATTATTTTTATATTCTTATGATTTTGTTATGCACAAATTATATTTGCATCGTGGCATAAATATTTCGCAATATATAACAGTCTACTGTTCCGCTTTTGCTGGCTTGTATGGTGTGCAGTGGGCTAAAATAGCTAGATTTTGTACAAATAAAGAATTGTTTCTTAAAGTTAGTAATTTATAGATGCATAAATTGGATAAAATATTAAATATTTTGTTGTTAAATTTCGATTGTAAGAACATATTGCAATGCTTTTCGACTCAAGTAACTATTAAAACTAAAACCACCTTCATTACCGTCTTAAACTAACTAAATTTCTAGAATAAATCTAGCTATAAATGAGCTAACATGGCAGCATTGGTGCTATGCCTGCCTATGATTTGATATTTTCATATAGTAACTGTGTGATTTCTCATCATTATCATGGAAAAATTAAAGTTTTTCTTATTTTTTATGAATTATTTTATAATTTTGTATGTAGTCGTTTTGTTGTTTAGTTTTAGTAGTAAATTAATTATTTGTAATGTGGTAGTAAACGTTGTATAATGATAAATAAACGCGATTAATTCAATGCTTAAATATGCGATTACTTCACAGAATTGGACAGCACTTTCTTTTAGTCTCGCTGCTGATATTCTTTGGATTCTTTGTGCTGCTCCCATTGGCATTCCGCTCCTCGGTAACTCTACAACGTGGCATACTCTTTCTCACCTTTAGTAAGTCTACAGCTACTTCGTCTTAAATCGGTTCTAATCTATCAACTCTTTTATTTTACAGTTACCTATCCGAAAGGACTTGATCTGAACAATCCCAGCAGCGTGGGTCTCTATGCCACACGTAATTTCTACATCAGCGTCAAGGATCACGATGAGGATGAGAATGGTGTGCGGATTGGTGTCTGGCATGTGCTGCCCAAGAATGCGGTGCGTCGTTTTAAACGGGAACTGCATGTCGAGGAGGCCTACAACGAGGACGAGGCTAGTCGGCTAGGATCCGATGAACTATCTGCTGCTGCTGCCAGTCACAACAATGAGGAGTTGCAACAGTTGGCACCATCGCTACGCGCCGAGTTTCCCGTGATTGTGCCAGAGAACGAGCAGCTCTTCTATGAGAGATTACTGCGAGTGCCAGGTGGTGCTGTGGTGCTCTATCTGCATGGCAACACAGCCACCAGGGGCAGCGGGCATCGTTCGGAGGTGTACAAGCTGTTGCGTCAACTGAACTATCATGTCTTTGCTTTTGATTATCGTGGCTATGCGGATTCGGAGCAGGTTTCACCCACCGAGGAGGGTGTGGTGCGGGATGCCATGATGGTCTACGAGTACATTGCCAATCTGACCTCAAATCCGATCTTTATATGGGGACATTCGCTGGGCACTGGTGTGGCTGCTCACATGGTTGCCAAACTGGCGAGTCTGAAGGAGCGTGGACCACGTGGTGTTATACTGGAGAGTCCGTTTACCAACATACGCGATGAGATACGTATGCATCCGTTCTCGCGTCCCTTTCGACATCTGCCCTGGTATGATTTCACCATCTCACAGCCCATGTTTGACAATCGGCTGCGCTTTGAGTCGGATCAGCATGTGAATGAGTTTCCTCAGCCCATCATGATCATACATGCCGAGGATGATGTTGTGGTGCCGTTCCATTTGGGCTATCGGCTGTATCGCATCGCTCTGGAGAAGCGCAGTCGAGCCTGGGGACCGGTGGAATTCCATCGATTCGATCGTGTTCATCATTATGGACACAAGTATTTGTGTCGAGCACCGGAACTGCCCGGTTTGTTGCACAACTTTGTGGAGAACTATCGCAATGCGATCTATTAGACAACAGCCGAGACTTGTGCTGTAGGACGTATTTATATTATTCTTATTATTTATATAACGAAGTATTTTAATTTAATTACTTTTCTACCGCCGCAAATGTTACAAAAAAAAATTTTCAATCGGTGTATCAAAATAAATTAGTCATTTGAATAAGGCAAATGTGTGGGTTTTAAATAAGTAAAATGATTACCGTGTTTTCAAATTATTTCTTATTGACGCGGCACAGCCAGTGTGTACTCAACGCTTTTAAATATTTTTATTTTTCGATTACCAGCTTAACAAACTTATCGATATATATAACGGCCACACTTGCTGCTAAGTTGCATCTCTGGCGCGCCAATCTCATCATATAGAAGTATGCACATAGTTGTTGCAGCTCTGCTTATATTTTGTCAACAACACGAATTGCATTTATTAATTGACAGATTAAAAGGCACAGCAAAGTGGGCAAAAGCAATCAATTGGAATTATGACCTTGACACCAGACACAGATACAGATTTTGATGTTAAAAATGGAATTATTGACGGCGAGACGCCTCCGCATACGCAACTAGCGGCCCAGTATAAGCAGTAAGTTAAGTATTTTGCTCTCTATATATAGAGCACACACGTGTGTTGTATATATACTGATGTAATTTGATTGCCTGACCTCTAATGCGACCCCCTTTATAGGAGCTTCGCCTATTACACTTTTCGCTTTCGACTGCCTTCCACGCTAGAAACAATTGCCAACTCGTTGGCCAAAAACAAGGACGAATTGCTTGCAACATATGGTGCGGTGAGTTGTTGTTCTTCTTAATGTTGCATAATAGAATAAATAAATCAATTGTTATTTTGCAGGATGCAAGCAGCGATATTGAACAAACAACAGCAGCTGTTTTGGAACTACGCAACAATATATTGCAAAATGCAGAGTTATTGCCCTTCAAGGACACGGGTATGTTCACCGTGCGCGCCATAGATGGCGCTGTGGTGTTAAATTTTCAATTTAATTGAACAACGTTCTATTAAACTAGTTAGCGACTGTGGCGTTTGGAATGCATTTTTGGAGCAACTTCCGAAGGAGCAGCGCAGCTACTTTACTGCCTGTTGGCTATACGCCGAGTGCTACATGTACCGCAAAGTCTCATCCATATTCCAGCTCACACGATTGGCGGGCTATGACTACTTTAGCAAGCAAAAGCAAACGGCTGCACAGTTGAGTCTGGATGCCATGCTGGCCGTAGCCCGAGGCACTCGGAGCAGCGAGTGCAATGCTGCAACCTTCCAGCAGCTTTTAAAGCTGAATCTTTGGGGCAATCGCTGTGATTTGTCGATAACGTCGGGCAAACAGGTTAAGCCCACAGGTGATGCATTCGATTTGGTTCAAGAACTGGATGCCAATCTGCTGGTGGATGATACTAATGCCATTTGGCAATCACTGCATAGCCACAACGGCGCTGCTGTCGTTGAGATTGTCTGCGATAATGCTGGCTATGAACTCTACACGGATCTAATACTCGCCGAGTACATCATTGACAAGGGTTTGGCGACAAAGGTGCGTTTCCATGTGAAAGCCATACCCTGGTTCATATCGGATGTCATGAGCCACGACTATCACTGGACACTGCAATTCCTGGCCGATCAGCCGGACACTGTGCTCAGTGAGTTGGGCAAGAAACTGCAACGTTTCACCGATGAGGGTAAATTTGAGTTGGCGCCACTGGAACACTTTTGGACTAGTCCATATGAGTTTTATCGCATGGCCGAGGTGCAGCCGGAACTCTATAAAGAATTAGCGCAGTCACAGCTGGTGCTCTTCAAGGGCGATCTCAATTATCGCAAATTACTTGGCGACTACAGTTGGCAGCCCACGGAATCCTTTGCCAGCTGTTTACGCGGTGAGTAGTGTGGGTATATAAATAAATTAACAACTCCATAACTTTGTTTTTTTATAGGCTTCCGACCCTCAAATCTTTGCACACTGCGCACCATTAAGGCGGATCTGGTGTGCGGCTTGCCACAAGGCCTGTCGGAGCAACTGTTTGCCAAGAACAAGGAATGGATGCTCACTGGCGAATATGGCCTTATTCAGTTTGCCAGCAAGTAGAACAAGCTAATTAACCCAAATACAATAGTTTAATTGTTGCTATTTTATGTATAAATCAATTGTTGTGCTAGTTTATTGTTTGTTAAAATATAGCAAGTTAAAACGGAAAGCAAAACTAATCAGAAAACGTTAGAAGGTTATCTCTAAAACTGATAGATTTTATGATTAATATAGCGTGAAACAGTTTAATTTGATTTCTAACAAGTTCTGTTAAGTGAAACCTCTATATATGAAATAGCTTTCTCCCTTATAGTACTGAAAGTTTTTTATATTTATAGAGTTTTGGAATTGCTGTCTAAATTGTAAGTCAGGCTGCGCTAAAACTAAGGGAATTATGCTAGAAAGTTCGGGAAGTGCGGACTCGCCAGTGAGTGGTATAACGTACTCCACGGAAGAATCCTCATGGCATACCCAGGAGGCCATTGAATGCGACCAGGAGTTCATTGAGAAGCATAACATTATTGCCAGTTTGCCAGCTATAAATGAGCCATTGACTGCCCGATATCTGTATAGTTTTGCCTACAAAACATTCCGCCATCGATCGCCACACATGATCAGTGAGTTGGTGCGTGGCTTGAAGGATAACGAGGATTGGATTATATCGCAATGTGGCCGCTATGCACACTATGATCTGCGTCGTGTCATCTGGAGTTTGCACATTTTACGCGATGAGTTATTGGCCAATCGTGAGTTTAAGTTGTTCCACGACAAAGAGCCAGATGTTAGGGATTGGAATTTGGACATTAAGCGCTTGGGGAATCGCGAAAAGAATCGCTGGTTTACATCCACTTGGCTCTTTGCCGAATGCTATCTTTACCGGAGGATTTGGGCCGCCTTCCGACGTGCCGAAACCTTAATCAACTTTGATTACTTCAGTCTGGAGAAGATGGCTGCAGCGAAGAGCGTAGTCTGTCAAATGGATAACCTACTGGCGGCGACACGACAACTAACACGAAGTCGTCAGAATTGCCAGCTCATGCTGAAGCTATCGCTGTGGGGCAATCGCTGTGATCTGTCCATAACAACTTCCACGCCCAACGAACACATGTGGCAGCTGATCAGTGATCAGGACAAGCACCTGGTAGCCGATCAATCGGGCGATGTATGGGATCTGCTGACTGAGGACTCTGGCAAGTCTCCCCTTATTGTCGATATTGTGCTGGACAATGCGGGCTACGAACTCTTTACGGATCTGCTGCTGGCCGAATACCTCATCGAGTCACAGCTGGCTAAGAAGGTGCGTTTTCATGTCAAGGCCATACCCTGGTTCATTTCGGATGCTACGGCCAAAGATTTTCACTGGCTGCTCAATTTCCTGGTGACCCACAAAATGTCGCAACTGGCGGAATTTGGCCAAAAGCTGCAGTATCTGCTACAGCAGCAATCGCTGGAGTTATGCAGCTATAGCGATTTCTGGACTAGACCCAAGGGTTTCAGCCACATGCGCCACATGTCGCCCTGCCTCTACGTGCTACTCAGCCTCGGCGCTCTCGTCATCTTCAAGGGAGATCTCAATTATCGCAAACTACTCGATGATATCAACTACAATTCAACGTCACCATTTGACAAGTGTCTGGGCGGATTTATGCCCACGAGCATTTGTGCATTGCGGGTTATCAAATCGGATATATACTGTGGCATGCCCATCTGTGCAGTGGAGTGGCTAACCGATGATGATCCATACTGGATGACACGGGCAGAGAAGGCAGTCATTCAGTTGGCTATAAAGCCAAGACCTTGAATAATATATAAACTTATAAGTAAAGTCGAGTGTGTCTTATGTGTCGGTTTTTATTGTTATTATGCGCTTATACTTATATGATAGGCTGTGTTGTGTATGATGATATTTTCATATAGTTTATATATATATAATAGTACGTATCGACTAAGTTAGTAGTATGAATGGTAGAAAAATATGCTCCAAGGCCATATAGAGCTCCATATTTTATATGTAAGTATATATGTTTCACTTTCAAATCGTCAAGTCTTATCAAAAATTTATCCGGCGTCTGTGTCTCTACTATTATTTATTAAAAGTCTGTAACTAAGTGCATTCACTCTGTTTTTGCCAATCCATTAGCTCTGTTCCCTCTCTCTCTCTCTCTTTCTCACAATACACAATTGGGATTGAGCTGTTGATATGGCGTCAGATCCTTGGTGATGGAGAAGAGAGCACCATCCCGCACCATTTTGCACATAAGTGCACCCAAATTCTTGGCATCATCAATGCCCGAATGGGCACGTCCCTCAAACGCCAATCCCACATGGGAGAGCGCATCACTAAAGTTGCATGGACGATACTTGTACCACTCCCTATAGACGGCACGCACATCGATCCATTGATTGAAATATGGTGCCTTGCGCATACGCTTTCGGGTGCACTCCTTGTGCAGACAGATGCCAAAGTCCCAGTCGGTCCAGGTGACAAACGCACAGTTGCCCAATATGTTGGATTTGTTGGTTTTGGGCAGCAAAAGGTTACGGGAGCGCAACTCCTTGCGCAGCCATTCGTGGAACATCATCAGTGCCGTCTGCAGTGGCACTCCGGTGTCAACAGTCTTTTGCTCTATGCCCGTCAGTTCGGTGCAGTAGGTGCTCAGCCGTGGCGACTCAATGGGCATTATGTATTTGTGAAATTCGGCCTCGATTTTGCCCGTCTTTAAATTAACCAGCACGGCTGGAAATTCTATATTGAAGTAAAAACAATTAGTAATGTTTAGAAAAGCTATTGATTTTTGAGACTCTACCTATGATTTCGGCTTCTCGCCATTGGGGCGGTGCCTGTTTCTCCCAGCAGGTGGCTTCAAAGTCTACGGCAATCACATAGCTATACGGCTGCATGGCCAATTGCTTTGACTTGCGCGATTTCTTTGTCTTGAGTGGAACTGTAACGCTGGAATCTGTAACTCCAACTCCAACTCCAATGCTAATGTCAGCCTCGTTGGCGTTGTGCAATTCGTTGGCAGGATCTGGTCCAGCGCCGTCCACGTACAACGTGTCGATTAGACCAAGTTGTCTGTTGAAAAATAGAGAAAGAAATCAAATAAATTATGATCAAAACAGTTGAGGGATCTTTTTTTTTACGTCTATTGATATTTTTTGTATTTTTTTTGTTTTATGTTTTGTAGAAAATATATGAAATATACGAGTTAATATCTTTGCTACTATATTTTTTTTTTGGATAATAGGACTGACTAAAAGTATACTAACAAATCAGGGGCAGGGGGAATTCCAATATGCCAACAAAGCAGCTACTGTGATCTCAGATTACAAGCTACAATACATGCTACACTCTATATATACTCTGTATACTCTACAGCTTTATGGTGTGACTCATTGAGGTTCTAGCAGTTCTAGCAAGACCTATGACAATTGGGGTTTTTGGAATGCTTACAAATGCTTTGCAGCTGCTAAACTCATTGCTGCTGCTGCTTGCCGTAGCACACAATCATGGGCTTTTGCTGCCAGAGCAAACCATTTGTCTCCTGCAATGCTCTGGACACCACCACCGCCAATTGCGCAGCAGCTGTCTCTGCCGTTTGCTGGAAGGTAACAAATGCCTGTCCCTTCATGCGTCCCTGTTGCATCACTTTAATGTCCAAGCACTCAGCTGGCACATATCTGGCATAGATGCCTCTCAGCTGTGACGCTGTAACGCTCTTATCCAGATTCTTTATGTAGAGCTTATTGCTTGGCTCGCCTCTGTTGTAGTTCTTGTATATGGGCAGCAGTTGTAGTTCGGCCAGAGGCATACATTCCAGTGGAAGCTCTTTAGCGGGCAATACTGTGGGCAGCTTTAGCTCAATTTTGGCAGTGGCAACTGTTGGTGCTACCTCAACACTTTCTTTGCTTGCCGCTGCTTTGCCTGCCTGCCCCACTGCCTGTTGTAGCAGCTGACGTGCGCGTTTGCGATACTGTTCCGTATCCAAGTGGGTTTTTGGCCGTTTCAGCTGCAGCTTCTTTGGCAGCTCAGCATCTGCATCGCTTTCCAGTTCGCTCTCAGTTTCGCTCTGCAGCAAATCAGTTTGTGTTGCCACATTCTGTGCTTGCTGTGTCTTGACTCTCAAGCCAGCTGAACGTGGTCCAAATGGTGGCGGTAAATTCATGCGATTCATCAGATGCAGCACCTGAGTGTAGAAACGTTTGTCGCTCTGCAGAGCATCACTGATGGCGGTAAGAATGTCGGCTGTGATGGGTGGATATGTATAGCGCAGATATGGCGGTGGTGGCTGCATAAAGTCACATTGATTACTGCAGGCATATAACTTTTGCACATACTTGTTGATCTCTTGCTGTGCCGCTGCTGCTGTTGATTCCTTTGTTGCTGTTGTGGCTTGTGTGGACTTGTTGGCTTTGCTGATTTTAGGCTGCTCATCACTGTTGTCACGTGGCCCAAAGGCGCAGACACGCAGTGGCTTGTCCAGTATGTTGCTGAGACCCAACAGCTGCTCCAGAGCCGCCTGCGCCTCCGTAGCGTCTGTGTATTCAATCAGCATGCGTCGCCGGCCAAAGGCATTGAGGGAACGCGGTGTTATTAGCTTCAGCTCTTGTATCAATTCACCAAATTCACTCATGCTGCAGGGCATGCTTTTAAGCATTAATTTACTTGTAGCGACGCTCATTTTGTACTCTTTTATTTTGAATTTATGTATTAATTAATAAAATAGTAACAACGTGTATATGGCAAAACAATCTTCTTCTCAAGGCAGTCGAACAGAGTGTGACCAGATAGCGTTAGGAAATTTTTCAGCTATCGCCAAAATGTACCCAACATTTTTTCAAATTAAACCATTTTGTTTAATTCTTTATTTATTTGAAATCAGTGCAGTCTGTTATTTTTATTAATTATTCCTCAATAAACGTGTTATATATTTTATACACTTATTATTTCTTTTTTTTTTATCAAAAATAAAAGTTAACAGAAATTAATCGATAGCTTAGTGTGACCAGAGCCAAACTGTTGCATGTTATGGTAACAGTTCTATTAAGCGTACATCAACACTTCCCAACACTGACTGAGGCGCGCGCATTTTAAATTGTAGCTATGTTTGTTTGGTCGATATAAACGAAACCAAACCAAACATGTTTTCTGCATGTTACGTCTTAACCGGTTACTTTCACTAATTGCAGCCAATGCCTACAGCAGTTAACCCTGACAAATTAACATGCATTACATCCAACAATTGTTACCGGTTTTTTGGACTGTCTAAAAACTGAGGACTTTATTTAATTAATATGACATGATTATCTGTTTAACAAATTGGCAAATTAACCATTTAAAATATATATTTTATTTATTTAATAGATTACAGATTACAAGAGTCAATGCACTGACTTGTTATTTGATTTTTGCTCTGTATTCTGTTTTTTGCATGCTTGTTGTTATAAAAAGATCAACACACAAGGCTCAAAAGTCAGATTGCATAAAATTTCCAATGATTAAATGGACAACAATAACAACGACGACGACGACGGCGACCGCGACGATTCCTCTCACTTTCATTTCGGCACAACGGGAGGGTTGAGCTGACTGAAGGTGTGTGTGCGGTGTGTGGTGTGTGTGCGCTAACGATGTCCACTGCAAAAGGCGGAAGCACAACACAAGTATCTGGCAACCGACAAAAGCTGGATGAATGAACTCAATTTCTTTCTCTTTCTAGATACACACACACACACACACATACGGCGTAATTGTGAGCTTTGCGTGAGTGGATAAGATTTTGCATTCCAACTGACACTAATGGGTTAATGCAGCTATCTATATTTAGAAGATAGTACACTCCATAAATTAGCATTACAAAAACTGAGCAGATGGATAAACAACTTTTACATATTTAGGTCAATGGTCAGCTAAACAATTCTTTTGAGAGCTTAAATTTTTAAGCATAAGTTGCAGCAGGTAGCTGCTGTTCTTATCGTGTAATTGTCAAGCCTCTAAAGAGACATATCCATTAGGTGGGTGGCTGAGCTGACTGCGTCTAACCCGTGATTAACTGATAAACAATGTTAATTAACTGCAATTTGTACGTACACACGGTAGTTGACAGTTTGATGATATGGTTGCTCAGTAAATTCAATAAACTCGAAGCGTGTCAATGCATAATAAACAATGCATAAGTAAATCTAGCATTGATAGACTTCTAAATACCTTAGAAATGAGAATACTTACTAAAGTCGATACTGAACAGTTTTCTGCGCTGCGCTGTTAACTAACATAACAACAGTTCTTAAGATCTGTTAACATAACAGCGCCCACGCACTGATATTTAGCTAGCAGTGCAGATGTTGTAATACATACTTGAGCAGCGCTGTTAATAACCTAACAGCGATATTGCATGCGCTGTTTGTTTACAGAAAGAATTTAACATAAAGTTAAGAAATGTTAAGTTAACCAGTTAATGTCGCAGAGTTGCGTTCATGATACAGGGTATTAAAATTGAGGAAGTCAAATGTCATAATAATCGTTTAGCTTGTAGAACTGTAAATTTAAAGCAACTTAATTAGTGCAAACACAATAAGCACACGTTTTACTTAACAAATGAGGCATAAACAATAAATAATTGTATGCACACGAACACATGTAATACACATGTACTGCAAATTCAGCAGAAATTGCTTAAATGCTACCGAAAATAACGCAAGTTGTGGATTGTGGAAACCAATCAATGAACTGCGAATTGCAAATAAACATATTTAAATGTGAATATGTAAATATATGATATATATGTACATAGGTATTTATAGGTATTATGGCAATTGCTATCAGTTGCAGTCACGTGTTTTTATTACAATTGACCTTCGGGTTGTTTTGCTAATTGCCGCAAAAGGGGCAAATGAATGATTATACTTCAAAGTCCTTGGCCGTTATGTGGAATTACAATTGATATAGAAATTAGCAAATTGCCGCACTAAATTAGGCAAAGACTGAAGATACTTTATATAGAGAAATATACAAAGTATCACATAAGTTACAATAATATTGCGCATACGCCGCTTATAACATTTAAATTGATGGCGCGTGCATGAAATTTACCAGACCAAATGTTTGTATCTAGCTCCCTCTATCTCTTGTGCTCTCTTTCTCGCTCTCTCTGTCTTGCACACATACTCTTCAGCTCTGTTGTTGCTTCTCTGCTTAATATAAATTCGATTGCATTTGCGTGTACTTCACCCTTTAGTCACCCCTCTCTCTCTCTCTCTTTTTCATTCTTTCTTTCTCTGTCTCTTTCTCAGTCGTAGCCATTTCCATATAAGTTTGTGTGCTCTTGACTTTGGATAAGTTTGGTGAAAACTGCTTTTAGCCGGATTTCCCTAGCTGCAAACGCTCAACACAAACAAAACAACAATATTTCAGCATTTACAGACGCCGACAAATAACGTGACGTCTTCTGCTGTCTGCTTCGATATGCACAAGTTTTGTTTCCTTCAATGATCAATCATAATAAAACCCATGTGTGTGGCAAACATCAGCTCTAAAAGTTTCTTTATAGTCTGCTGATTTCAACAAACCATGTTTATTTTATACATAAATGCATTTAAAATAATTTCATATTTATTATAATCTAGTTTATTTATTCATTATGCTTTGCTATCCATCTCTAACATTCAGTTATCCCTACAGAGTTCTTTTATATCACACGATGACGCATCTTATCAACTGTCAAAGGCAGTGAACAAATGATGATTAAGATAATAATGATGTTGACATGTGCCCGTTCAGTTCAGTAGTATTACAGGATGAAGTGAGTTTTCAAGGTAAATAAGCAGTTTAACCTTCATTTCAGTAGTCATTTTTTTTAAGACTATACTGTTCAATTTAATAATAAAATAAATTGTTAGAGACTTTTGAAAAATGTTCTATACAAATTTAAAAAATTTTAATTTTTTTTTTTATTAGTTTTTGGTTCCAATAAATTTTTAAAAATTTATAAACCTATCTACGTTTTCACAATTTAAAATTTAATAACATTTAGCAACTCTATCTATATTAAATTTTAAAAATATACTCACAAATGCATGGCTAAAGTTTCCCATTGATCTATCAAATGCACCATATTTTAGAACTCTTCTTTATATATATTATTATAAAAATTACGTAAAGCAAATGTAATAAATTGCAACTTATTGTGTTACGCTGACAATTTGAACTGAACTATAACAATGGCTATCAAATTTTGAATGATGATTATTATTTGTCAATGCTTTGTTTGACAAATCTGAGAACAATAGAATATATATAAAAAAAAACAACAACAACAGACAGACTATAGTTGAAAATATGAGACGCATTTTAATTAATAATATTGTCATAATTAAATTAAAAGTTAGCTCAGCTTTTTATAGAGTATATTTCTAGTAGCGTATATATAGAATATATGTATGCATGAGTAGCACAGATTAAATATGTATTTAGATTGTAAAACTTATCAGCATTCAGTTACAAAGAGTCTTACAAAATTTTTCCATTTGCTCTATAAATTCAAAGGGTAGAATAACATAGGACTTATTGGGGCCACAACTGCATGCTCAGCTATGCATATATAGTACATACATATGTATATAGTATATATAGGCATACAGATTCAGTTGTAGTTATAGATATAGGCTATAGTGAGTGCACTTTTACAGCTTCGCTTTAATTGGCCTGAAACAGTCACTGTCCGCTTAGGCGATTGCACTTGAGAGTTGGCTCTATAGAGCATCCCCAACAGAGTTCTGCTTACATACATATATAGTATACATAGTTCCCTTTCAATTACATTCAATTACAATTACAATCGTATAGGGAATGGTCATGTCAAGTTATTTTTGGATTGACAAACTCCAAGTGAATTTAATTGAAGTGTCGCAATTTATTTATAGAGTTATATAGAAGACAAACAACTTATTAGCACAATACTTTATATATTTCAATCTTCTTCTCTACAGCTGTTAACTGCTTATGTCAGCAAATTAACATAATGTGCAGCTGTTAACATAACGTAACAGCTAAGAGAGCCTAAGATCAATGTAAAGAAAGAGAGCTGATAGATAAGCGTACAATTCTAAATATATATATTAAATGGCGTGTGTGAATTTTTAATTAGCATATTTCACACAATGAAGCAATGAATTTTGCTTAAGAATTTCTAGTCATAAGCTGCACGCTTTTCATTGTCTAATTAAAATAATATAATTAGCATTGTGCGGTTGGCCAGCTATAAACATTTCACAGGTACTATGTAAATGTACATAAAATATCACATTACAGTAATGTGCAAAACGGGACAACAGTGACGAGAGAGAACAGATAAAGCAGATGAAATTGCATCTGCTGTGTGGTAAACACAACAAAACAACGTTGTTGCAATTAATTCGTATGTAAATAGTATTAACGTGACGCCGTTATCTCAGGGTCAGTCCAACAGAGTGCATTGACCAATGGGACACAAGATGACGATAAAAACAAGTAACAACAACAACAAGGTAACTGCTTTAACAAAGTTATGACTATTTTAGTCAGTGTGTGGGGTCTGGATTTATAGCAACTGCAAAGTTATAACTGCATGCTATGTCAAATGTTAAAAGAGAGAGAGAGAGGAAGGCGACATTTTGAATGCTGCGCTCTCTTTAAACTACATTAACATTGCAGTCTGCGATAATTAACAGAGCAAGAAATTACACTGAAGAAGAGTGAAAGGAGTTGCTTCTTTAATAAGCGTAACATAACAATGTTGTATAAATTATTGATTTCCTTTAACTACATGTTTTTTTTTACACTGAAGTCATGTACTCATTCTTACCTTGCCAGTCTTATTAAGGCCATTGTGTTGAGCTTTGTTTGGTCCAAGTAAAGTTGAGTTTGTAAAATTTTCAACTATCTATAGCATGTATGTACATATGTACATAAGTTTGTGCAAAAATTCGATTTGTTATTTTTTTGGCAGTGCGAATAACGGCATTGGGCCAGGGCAAAGGGCAAGGGCGAGGAAGCGACAAAGGTGAAACCGGCGAAATTTTCTTTTGTTGTCTGCGTTGCAGCAGACACACACACACCAATCCACTTGAAAGTTAGCAGCACTGCAGAGGACAGCTTGCACACACACGCACGTAAACTCATGCACGGCCGGCACGAATAGAATAAAGTAAAATATAGAGAGAAAAACAAAAAAAAATAAACAGCAAAATGGCAATAATAACGAGAATTGCGCGCGCAGAGACAAAACTTCAGTCGATTTCAAAAGCGTCAGAGATCTGAGTCTGCCGACCGGCACAGTTGGATAAAAACAAACTCGCGTGAACAGCGACAGCGTAGACGAACGGTTTAAGCTGCAGCTGCAGAAACATATGACCGAACATGCAAGTGTGACCAGCTGCTTACACTAAAAATAATAATAAAAATGCATTATGTGTAGTGAAGTGCACTCAAGCAGTGCTTAGAGCAATAACAGTGCGAAGTTTAACAGAGGTAGTGGCTTAACAGTCTAGCATATTTTGCACACTGTTATTTAAAATCTGGCAATGCTGTTTAACATTGGCGCCATAGCAGTTAGCCGTTGAGATTTAAAATTAGATTCAAAATTTGTCACGGCAGCTGTAGCAGCAGAAATATATAATTAGTACACAGTGTAAGAAATTAGATAATTGATAATTACATAGAACAATTAACAAATTATTTTTATAATATACGATATAGCATTTGAGCTGTTAACATTTACTATTTTCTGCACACTGTTAAGCATACGCTGGCAACGCTGTTTTAGTTTGGCGCCACTTATCTAGCAAGCAGTTGACATTTGAAATATAATTCAAAAGCAGTTACATTTTAAATACAACAAACAATCATTATTTTATACACAGCTATAATAGTTAGTCATTATATTAGTCATATATATTTTTTTATAACAAAAATGTGGGAACAGTTGGAGCGTTACCGCAATCATTTTCTGCAAAACGAAATCAAAGATGTAATGAAAGCCAGTTCCATAAACTGTCAACAAAATAAGGGTAAATCTCTATAAGCTACTAAAAAGTGCTGATAAAACTAAAAGAATTATGTTTAGAATGGCGCATATTTAAGGAGAAACGTGACTTTTGCCAACGTTATCCACAGCGCATTGGACAGTGTACACCCAGTTCCAGTTACTTTGAGGATCGTGCTCAGTTGGCCTATGGCTTCTTTGCTTTGCCCAAATTGGTAAAGGAAATGGACAGTGGAGTTCATCTGACGCACTGGCGTGCTATTGTCTCACTATCGGAATTTCTGCTCAATCCGTTGAATGCACAGCGTGCCATTCTAGAGTTTGATATCATAAGAAAGTAGGTATTGAAATGGGCTGCATGGAAATTTTAGTAGTGCAGTTGTTAGTGTTTGTGTTGTGCGTTGATCAGGCAATTAGGGGAATTTTTCTAATTATACTCTCTTCTAAATTCTCCGCAGAGTGAAGAATGCTTTTATGCGCATGCGTCTAAAATATCACAAATCGCATCACAACGAAGTCGAAATATATCTCAAGATCTTTAGTAAGTAAAGCTTATATATAGAGAGCACTTAGAGCAATATCTTATTCGTCTAACAGATATACTCTCTCGCAATTTGGATGGAGCTGAACGTATAGCCAGTTGGAAGTGTCTGATGATGGAGTTCTATAAGATATTGAAAGCCAAGGAAGCCGTTAAACAAGATCTGGCCGCTGAGATACTGCAGAATTTGACGGGCAAGCCAAAGGGTAAGAAATCGATAGATACTACCACTATATACCATATATCTACTCTATATATTTCTTGCTACTTTTAGTGCTTGGCATTGTGCTTGCTAATCCGGATAACTTTGTTTCCGTGGCGCATATCTTTAAGGCGGATCCCTGTCAGCCGCTATATCCGCCCTATCTGTGGCATCATCTGTGCCACATGCTGGAAATAGCACCCGAGGAGGGCATTCAATTGGGATTCTTTGAGTTTCTTCACTCGCGCATTGCGAATCGTTTGCCCAAGTTTTGGGACATGACCAGCAAGGCATTCGCTTTGCTGCTCCGCTGTGGAGAGGGACAAAGGCGTTTCGATGGCGTCGATGGCATTAAGCTGATCTACGAAATGTTCTCCAAGAAGGAGCAAGTGGAGAACTATGAGAATATAGTGCACATTCTTCTAAATGGTCTGCATAGCAAACGTTCGCTTTGGCGCTGTCGTGAGTTCACTTTGCTACCGTGTCACTTGGGTCGTCGCATGTCCACCGTGGAGAATCCCCGTTTGCAGCTCTACTGCCTCAAAGCGCTCAGGGAGCTGAGTGTGATGCCATGCATCAAGCGATATATTATCGGTAATTGGCTCGAGGAGATTTCACAACTCTTCTGCCTCGATGCGGAGGCGGAATGTGCTCGCGATTCGCTGCTCAGCTGGCTGCGTCGAGATATTGCTGAGAGCAATTAACCTTTATTGTTATTTGGCATTTGATTTGATTCGTGAATTAAAGTTATATTGAAATTGCTAGCATTAAACATCGTCGTTTTGTAACCGTTTTAACCGCTTGAAAGGGGTAGCTGTGCTTGTCCCAAACGGAAGCTTACGCTGTGAGCGAATCGGTTAAGTCAGCGCGCTCTCATTGCATGCTCTCTTACGCTCAGCGCAACAGCTGTTTGGCTGAGCTTTTGCAATGCTTAGAAATTTAAATAAATTAGTAAATCAAATAAATTACGATTTAAATATACTATAAGCAGTTATATAAATTTATTTTAGAATTTTTACATAAATAAATAAACGTATTATTAAACTGCAGCATATTATAATAGTACAGACTTCAATAGTATAAGTCTACAAAATATATGGAAAATTTTGTTTAATAACAGACTACAAAATAAATAAATTAAAAATTTATTAGCGCAGTTTATACTTACCATTACTATATAAGTATATATTAAAACTAACTCTGCAAGACAGAGATAATAATTAAATAAAATATGTTACATTATTGACTTAAATAGGTTAAGTAATTTAATTTTGAGAGGCAAAATAATATATAAATTTAGATATTCTTTGTATCGATTTTAAATATATTTTAGTAAGCTGCTTCTTAATTTAAAATCTTTAAAAATAGTTGAATAAATTAATTGAACAAAATTTTTTAATTTTAGATATTTATGAATACAAATAATAATAAATTCAAAGTAAATTAATTAAGTATTGGACTCTAAATAATTTATAGACATAAGATTTAAAACTACGCTCTTCGTTTTAATTTCTATAGAATTTCTTATTTAAGAACTTGCAATTTTATAAATGGAGCAACACAAGAAAAAACAACGGCAGAATTCAAAGGAACTTTTCCAATTTCCGCTGCTGGGCCAGCAGCTTCTTGTCGCCAATGGTGGCTATAATGACTACTGAGATTACCACGACTTGACCACGCCAACAACTACAACAAAAACAACAACAACGGTAGCAACTACAACTACCCTAGAGTTTTGCTAACCGCATTGCAACCACAGTTTGTTGGTGTCTGCGGTTGCCAAGCATCTACATATAGAAATATATATATATATATAAATACATTTTTTTTAGTATTTTTCTTTTTTGTGGTGACAAAGTTGGCAACGAGTTGCAATTTTTTAATTTATTTGCAGCGACAGCCCGTAAACAGTTTATGTTCGTCCTTCCTTGGACTCGTCCGTCCTGGTCTCTTTTTGCCTACTTCACCTAGTTTTGCTATCAATCGTTAGTATTTTTTACAGCGAGTCTCTTTCCCTTACCCCCTTCTAGAACGTAAATGGGAGCGAAGACTTTGTCCAAATATGCTTTTCGGTCAACTTTTTAATTACCACAACTCCTTTTTGACTTGTTTATTAAATAATTTATGCAAATTATGCATAAGCTTGCTGGGCAACCAAAAACAGCTCTACAAAAACTTTCTTGGCACTTCAATTATTTTATTTGTTTTAACAAATTACTTTTTAAATGCTATAAAAAAGTAAAGTAACTAAATGTTGAAATGACAATTGTAAAACTTTGCTTTAAGTGTCAGTTGCTTTATTTTTAACGAGCATTGTGCATAAATTTGTGGCTAGTTTGTATTTTAATTTGTTTTTGATTGAATTTCATTTCAAATGGGCTGATTTAATATTGATTGCTCTTTAAACAAAACATATTTTGTGTATAGCAACTGCTACTGTTAAGCTTGCAGCGGTGAACCCATGTTAACTGTTACTGTTAAGCTAACAGCGTTTTGCTCATGTTAATGCTAATAGTAGCTGTTATTGCCAGTAAATGGCAGCTCTGTGACTTACTGTTAAACTAGCAGAGTTTAACAAATGTTAAATGTTAAGATCACTGTTAAATAACATAATGGTTTAAAATTTGCGGGTTTAAGCTTAAGTTTGCAAAATTGACTGTTAATTAAAAATGAAAAGCAAGAACAGAGCTTGCAATTTACTAGATAGACTTTAAATGTTTGCTGCAACGGCTTTGAGCCTATATACACACTATCAACAAGGTGTAACAGCCACGCCTACAGCTGCTGCGACTCTTTACGACCTCATGCCGTACATCTGCATCACAAAGGTTAGTGTTTGTTAGCTTTGCCGATGTTTACCAACCGTTTGAACCAGGCCTAATGAAAGAAAGCCAGTTTGGAAGAGTGCTGCAGCTTCGATTACACATTCTTTTAGCACTTTTGAGCTACAGTGATTGCTATGTAGCTTTAAAAGTTAACAATTTACTACCAACTTTGCTATAATCAAACTCAAGCTATTGCAAACAAAATATTGGTTATTTTACTAAAGTTTATTCAGTATCAAGTGTTTGTTGCGCGTATAATAGCACATTTATCATGTATTTATTGCACTTTAGTCTCGTAATTGTAATTGTAAAATGCTGGCAAGGGAATACTTCTGGTAGGGATAGGGGGCAATACCCTCGGCGATATTTGGGTGGGTAATTTAACATAATTTATGCATTCGCCTTTTGAGACATGCACAAAAATAACAAGCTCTGCGGGTGCCTGAATACAGTTGCCACTTGCCGACTTTCCACTTGCCACTTTTCTCACTTTTCCTCCAGATAAATGTACGTATATATATATATATATATGTATATAATTGCATGGCTGGCCGAGCACTTGAAGCTGCTCCCTCTCTTCTTATCTCTTTGCCACTCTCCCACTTCCTCTCCCCCTTTTTGCTGTTTGTGTGCATCTCCATTCAAGTCTTTACTTCACACATTGCCATCCTTCCGTTTGGTTTTCCCTTCTTTCCCTTCTTTCCAGCCTGTTTTCCGGGCACATAAATCATTTTAAAAACATTACCCTAACCGTAGTGCGTATGAGAATTATTTTCAGTATGCTTACAATTTTGCACCTTCTTCTACTCTATATACCTTATAGGGATAAGATTTATGGCCTACTTGCTTAAGAGATTTACACAGTTACCTTTTGCTGCCACTACCACTATTGTTGTTGTTGTTGTTGTTGCTGTTATTGCTGCTGTTGTTGCTGTTGTTGTTGCTGTTGTTCCTGTTGCGAGGTTGATTAAATTTTCACAGTGCCTTACGCAACTGTAAAACGCGTCTGCTTTGTATTCGTTTTGCAATATTTATGATCACTTTAGTTATCAAATTTCTCTTGCCCTAAAATTTTCGATTATTACAGATTTTTACAGATTTTTTTTTTTGGATTTTTCGTTTGAAGTTATGTAGTTATTGAAAGTCAATTAAGTTTGCAAATTTTGTATGCTGCTTGCATTGAAAATGTTTAGGCAAAATTGTGTGTTGCAGCTTTGTGCAGCCTAATTTAAGAGCTAGAGCGACTACTTTTTGCGTGGTAGTCATTTGTTACAGAATAACATTTGTATAGGCTATGTGTGAGGCAGAATTAGGCTTAGCACACGCTATAATGTATATATATTCTTGTTTAGCATCAAAAACCGATTCCATATAGCCACGTTTGTCAGTCCATCCATCCGTCTGTCCGTATGTTAGAGCTGGTAAGAGCTACAAACGTTAAATTTGGTATGTGTAGTCTATTTTTATACAGTAAATAAAAGTTAATTGTTATTGTTTTTTAGTCTGGGGTATTTAACAGCCGAGCATGCTTGCTTCTACTTCTTCTATCATATTATTGCCAAACATTCATACGAAATGCTGTTTGTAAAATATTTATAAATCGCTTTTAATTGCTTTAAAGCGACTGTTTAAAGCTAACAAATTGTGTTTAAAGCTGAATAACAGCTTTTATTTAAGTTTAAAGTTTCAGTTTTTGCTTTCAGTTTCGGTTTTGCGGGTTCACTCGAGCGTTGTGCCCCTTTGAGACACGACGAGTCTATTGTTTGGTTCAATCTTATCCGACATCTTTGATTCCCTACACAATCACACAGATATATACTCGAAACAATGGCTCAACTCCCAAAACAAAGGAGTGTGACAACTAGCAGCAAAAGTTTTAAGATATTTTCAATACCCACACTCCACACTTCCTTGCCTCTTTCTCCACTCTACCCGCCCTACTCGCTGCTCATACACTTGTTGAAAATGAAAGCCAATGATTTGGCTACTGTTGTTACATGACCAAAATAAGTTATGCGCTTTAGCATAAAGCCGCTAGCTGGCGAAGGGAGTGGGGCATAAGAAGAAGTAGCAGTGTGCCAACGGCAATGCTTTTATAAATCTCTTTAATTTATTAGATTTCATTAGATGTTTGGCGCTGAGTTCTCTGACATCGGCGATGCCATGTTACCCAATACAACAACAACAGCAACTGACTGTTACCAAGAGCAGCTGCAGAATTTTTATATTAACAAGCTCGCAACAGGGCAATGGCAGTTTTCCTTTTCTCGGCTTGGCATAAAAAGTAATAATGTGGCCGTAAAATGGCGGCCATGGGGCAGAAACAAAGAATGTTGCATACTTCGTGGCGTCGCCGTCGACTACAAGCATGCCGCCATTGTCTGTGTCAGTGTGTGTTGCTGTGTGTGTGTGTGTGGGTTGTTGGCTTTAATGTCAAGTCAAATTAGTTTTACCTTTTCCAACGCTTTTCCTTTTTATGCTCACAACGCGCCGCGACTCAAAATGAGTTCATTATATGCCATAAAAGGGGTTTGGAAGGGCAGAGAATATGGTGAAGAAAAGTGTTAGAAAGATATTTAACGTTAATGAAAGGTCTGCTGATGAGTTGGCTTTAAAATGCAAAAAACAACAAAATAATATAATAGTGAAATACTTAGCATTATGAGTTGTTTAAAGCGGCAAAACAATGCTTTAAATTGAGATGCTTGAAGCTATAAGTTAAGGCCTTAAATTTATGTTGAAGAATAAATTTAATATTATTATTTGTGGTTTATATGTATGTAAATTTGCTACACATTTTTTGCAGATTTATTGAAATATCCCTGAGACTATTCTATATATTTAAATTGGGGTAGATGCAGAATTAATAATGGTGTTAAATGGGTTTTAAATTGTATACCGTTTGAAAATAGGTTTATTTTTGGCAAAGATTTCGTAATTCAAAGTTTCTTTTTAAAAGGAAAAACTGAATTCCATCCACAAAGATAGTTATTCCGTTAGAATCTGCTGTTATAAACTAACTAATGACTTTATAACTGAGCAGCTGCAAAGTGAATTCACTTCCGCACAACACAAAATAAAAGTTCAACTTAAAGAACTTTAGATGCATAACATATATTATATGTTATATATTTTATGTTGCTCTTACTGTTTTCTTCGAATCACTTCAATGTAATTTACTTACACATATGTACATATATTTTTTAGGATCACTCCAAATAAATTGCACACTCAACGCTACACACTAACATACACACAAAGGCAACAGCGCTGTAATCAACAAAATTACACTAAAATACAAAAATAAATTTGACACGAATGCGACGACGATGACACAAAAGAGCTACCACAACGCCACCTACCGCCCAATAGCTGCTGCTCACTCACTCGCTACCTGTTTCGTCACAGTACAGTTGAAGAGAGAGAGAGAGTGAGAGAGGCAGAGTAAAAGAGCGTAAAGCCAAAGTAAAATGGCACAATGCTCGCAGCAGAACAATGTGAAGCAGTGCTGTCAGGATTTAAACGTTAAAATAAGCTAAAAATAGATTTAAAAAAAATACAAGCTAGAATAAGCTAAAAATAAAAACTCTAAAAAAAAAAACAGGCTGAAAATAAAACAACACGAAAATTAAGAAATTTCTAAACGTGTAATTAACTCAACCAATTCGTTATTAGTGTTATCAATATATTTTTCATTGGAACGTATTAAAGAAATATTTTTCTCTGGCGCAATTCATATCTGTAAAATTCAAACTTAAAAAATATTCAATAAATTAATACTTAAATTTAATGATATACCAAAATATGTACCACAAAAATACTATTTGTTCGATTTGACTTTAAAAATACCTAAGAAATATGGTATATGAAACATAAAAAAGCTAAAATAAGCAAAGGGAAATTTGAATAGGCATTTCAATTAGTTTTCCAAGCTAAGTATTTTGTTTTTAAATAAGCTAGAACTAGCCTTAAATAGGCTAAAATGGCAACACTGATGTGAAGTTGCTTGCCAACACATACAGACATACATACATACATATGTATGAAAAACTGCTGCTGGAGGTGCTTCAGAATTTGACTGACTGTGTGTGTGCGAGAGTGTGCGTGCGTGAGTGTGTGTGTGAGTCCTGTCATGTGCGACACTTTGTAACATATTTTTTGTCATTTGTTTCCTCTGTGTGTGTGTTTGCCTCTTTTTCGGCGTCACTCGTCAGCAACTCCACAAACCCCTTCCCCTTCCCCCCCTTTTGCTAACACCACAGCACACCTACTACACATACATACCCCGCTCATCCTCACACTCTCTCTCTCACGCATTCTGCACGCTTGTGTGTGTGTGTGCCAGAAAAATGTTACATTGTTTTTGGCACGCAAGGCGACACCGCGAAGCTCACACCTATACACACACACTCACACGCGTGTCTGTGTATCAATCAGTTGTGCTCAACAACAACAACAACAGTTATACTTTGTGTGTAGCGTTGCCACCGCGTCTGTGTTTGCCGCTGTCGCTGTCGCTGTCTGTCGTTGCCACTTTTTGTTGTGTAATTTTTATGGCAACATTTATAACATTTATTTGTATTTTTACGAGCTAAATTGTCTTTGTTGCTTTATTATTATGTCTCACTTGGGAATTTTATGAGTGCCCCATATACCCATACACTCCCCCCGCCCCACCTTTCGCCGCAGTGTACATGAGACAATAAAATGAATTTTTAAGTGGGCCTTTGGAAACGGTATCAAAAGTAGCACTTTTGCTTAACAAGTGGGAAAAGCTCTAGAAATTAAATAATAAACAGCAATTGAAGATTGATTATAGTAGAAAACATAAGGAGTACTGACATTGGATATATATAGCTCACAAGGCTCCAATAATTATTGTTTTTGCTCATTATATCTTGAATAATGCAAAATTACTCGTCATTTTTAAGGTAGATAACTTAAAGATTGCTGCAAAATACCATCCGACTCATATTTCCTAGCTATCAAATATCGGAAATTACTTTTGCTCGGTCAGACAATGGATGTACATAGAAGTTTTCCAACTGTTAAACCACTTTGGAAAATGAACAGCATTCAAATTAAGCAGAGAATGGGGGGAGTGGAAACAATGCAAAGTATTTTATAATAACTTTGTAACAATAGCTGGCATTGTTTTCATTTTGATTAAAAATTTTCTATATATTGTGCATAAATTGTAATATTGTGCTATGCTCGGGATAAAGGGACCTAGTTATAAAACGAATTATGCATTATTAAAAAAATACAAAAAAAAAAAAAAAAAATAGAAAAAGAAAAACGTCGGCAAGCAGAAGAACATAGAATAGCTGACAATGAAGCCGCAAAAAACTTGGCACAAAAAAAAAATATATACATATATATAAAAGACGTAGTGAAAAATGCGAACGGAATGCTAAAAAAAAAAATGAACTTTTCCATTTTTTTTTTTTTTTAAATAGCGCACCGTGTGAAATAAGAGAAACTAGGACAAGGCAAGGGAAAGGCAAAGGCAAAGGCAAAGATTGAAGTGCCAGCGAATTTATGGAAAACACGCAATTTTCCTTCTACTTTCTTTTTGTGCCAAAAGCAAATTGAATAAAATACAATGGCTCTGGCGATGGTTGGACCAATGTAGAGCCCCTGGCAAGGAACTGTTGAGTGGAGTGAAGTTATATAGCACAATGCTTTGTCTACTGAATAGTCCTGCATAATTTGCAAGTGACAATATAGCAAGGACGAATGCTGGAATGCCGGAAAATGCAGCGAGTGGAATGCCTCGGAATTAGTTTGTTAAACAGCCGAATGACAATTCAGTTGTTTGTAGAATTGAACAAAATCAGCAGAATCAACAAATCGTAATTAATTTAGCGAGCAAAACAACTGAGTATCACTTGAATTATTCACACTTTATGCGAAGCTGTAATTGAACTGGCCTATAATGCACTTATAAATTAATTATATAGGACTCATAAATTGTGTAACCACAATAAAATAAATTTTATTAATTGTTGCTAGTGTTTGTGCTGTTTGGTTTTAAATTTACTAAATACATACTTGGTAAGGCAACCCAACAGTCTGGCAAGTCTGTTGCATACTTAACAGCGTACCGATTCCAGCTGTTAACATTAGTTCCGCGCCGTTCAGCTAGTTCATTTGACTTCAGCTCGATCACTGCAGTTCGATAACTCTCAGTTCATTTTGTTCGTTTCGTGCAACGTGATCGGTTTAAAGCTTAGTTTGCGTGAAAATTTTATAAAAATGAAAAATGCAACTGCATTAAATTGTCGTTGATTGCGCTGCAGTTGATTAAATGCGACTTTAATACACATTAAGCAGCGCACATTCGTTTGTTTTTCAAAAACTGCAGCACACAAAACTACATTTGGACCCCAATCATGTCCAGCAGCTGCCTCAACAACTTTTTGCCTGGTTGCCGCTCATAGAAAACTGCGCGCACACACAAACATGCATATGCATGCATGAGTTGCACACTGACCAAACAACAACAACAACAGTAACTGCAAATCGCAGCGTGCAACGTGTCATTTAACATTTTGGCTAATAGTCCGCACATTGTTTCGGTACTTTTGCTAAACGAAATCCAAACAACAGAAAAATAGCAAACTGCAAAAACAACAAAAATAACAAAAATAAAAAAAAATAAAAGCAACACAAACAACAAAATGTACTTATTTTCAGTGAAATGAAATAAATGTGAGTTGGGGGCTGGTTAAGAGTTAAAACCGCAGTAATTTTGGTCAACATGCTGAATGAACTGTAAAATCAACTCGCTCGAATGTGACCAGCATGTACATATGAGTGTGTGTGTGTACAGCAGCAACAACAACAACTGAAAACCAAAAACTACAACTAAAACTCAACTCAACTCAACTGGCAACTAAAAATCAGTTTGCACCAAATTACGTATACGCCGCGTGCAACGTTAAGCGAGAATTAACATTTAGCTAGCAGTGTATTATAGCGGTTTTGGGTATATAGCTCTGCGGTTTAGTATCTCTCCGTGTGTGTGTTTGTGGGTGTGTGTGTGTGTGTGCTTTTCTTTTTTTCACATTAAACACACATTTTGTAAATTGTTTTCGGTATTTCCATTTGACGTGTACTCTGTTTTGAAATAAGCACTTATTCTGCAATTGTGCGGGCGCATTACAAAGGATTTGTGTAAATGATCAGATAAATAGCACATGAAATACTTCAGCAACACATATGTACATATGTATGTACATACAAATACACAATAAATATGAATGCATGTAACTGGATACAGTGGTGCAAAAGTGCATAAAGTGCGAGTGCTAAAATTAAAACGAATTGAATTCAAAAAAATATATATAAGTTCAGATATAAAAAAGTGTCAGTGTGCTCAGTAGAGCTGTGAATTCTATCAGTGTTCAGTGTATATTTTTTACTGTGAATTTTATGGTTGGAACTATCTATAATAACAATGGATATAAAACGTTGCGATATATCGCTGGATATATATAGAATAGATAAGGTACGTATTTCTTTTTTATTTTGTATTAGACTTAAGATTTGAATTAAATATAGGAAATAAAATATTAACTTCAATATTATTTTAATTTAAAAGTTTTGTATTAGGTTGTTGTTGGGATCACAACAATTTTTTAAGTTTTTTTTTAAATAGTATAAGGTAACAACTATCTATACATGACTATCGATAAAAAATAATTCCTTATCGGCACATTAGATAATTTTAATGGATTAAATTTAAAGCGAAGCTGAAACTATTATTTCTTTGTAGTATAACTGTTAGTTGCTTTTTTTTTTTTTTTTTTTAGATATTTTGTATTATATATTAATGGAAATTATGAAAATTTTTCAACAAAATAAGTTAAAAAACCCATTTTTTTTCTAAACTAATAGAAGCAACAGTTTTTAATTTACAAACAAGTTATTTGTTCTGAATATTTAGCTAATGGTAATAACGACTTTGCAACATAGCCACTGCTAAGTGGTTTTATAAAGAGTTTCAATTAGCATATTTGCTAACTAACGCATTATGTATTCCTTTTTTTTATTTAGCAACTTTTATTATGTGCGCGCAAAATAACTTTAAAGTGGTTTAAATTGCAAAATGAATACATTTGTAGCTAAAAGTTTGAATGCTTTACAGTCACCGCTAACTTGGCTATTAGCTTTCATTCGAAATCTGCATTTATTTGCAGTTCTAAATGTTGAAAATCATAAATTACGAACGCAGTGCTTTCAATCAATTGCGAATCACATAAAATTAAATGGAAAATGGAATATTTTGCCTGCAGCTGCATGTTGTTGCAACCACGCACACAATGTAGCATGCAACAGGAGGAGACAGTTGTATTATTAAATTTTCATGCAGCTTTGCTGATAATCCGAGCAAAAGAAACAAACTCAACTAAAGTGCAACTGCAGGGCAACAAATTGAATGAATGAAATGAAAGAAAGGGAGCGAGTAAATGTCTCTGGAGACAAACACGTAGTAAGATGATGATAATGATACTGCTGATGACGAGCCAGAGCCAGGGCCAGCCAATCCCAACTCAAGGATGAAACCCAAAGCCAAACTCAAACCCAATTCCTGTCTCAATCCCAGAGAAGGGCTCAGACAATGCATATGTGTCCCCAAGGTGGCTTTGACTTTGGCTTTCCGCCCACTGCGAGGGGCAATCGAAGAGATTTGCTGCTTATTATTTACACAACGTGCACGCATTGTGTGTGCGTGGTCCGGTTCGGGTGTGTGGGGAATTTCCCTGCAAGTATCCATCAGGGTATAACGCTCGTCTGCGTGTAAATTTCAATTTGAGTGCCGTGCGAGCCTTTGAAAGGAGCTTAAAACCAACATAAATCATACTTAGCACCCAAGAATTCTTACACATCTCTCACTTGCTCTCTCTCTCTGTCTCTCTCTCTCTTTCACTCTCTCTTTACTCATTTGTGCTTTTGGTATGCTAGCAACGTGGTGGCCAGAGAAATTTCTTGGCAGTCTTCAGACCAAAGTCTTGGCATCTTTCCTTATAACATTTTTGGCTCCATGCTAAGAAAATGCTCGTAAACATTTTCACTTTAGTCACGCGCCGTTTGCAAGTTTCCTAATGAATTATGCGCTGCCCCGCCAGCTTCCAGTGCCAGTGCCAGTGCCAGTGTTGAGGTGTTGCTCCATGGATACCAGTATAACAGTACACCAGTAATCCCCCCTTTATTCATTCCTACTCTCTGTACACATTCCGTTTCTCTTCACAGTTTGCCACAGTACACAGTAAAGTTGGCATTTTATATTCGAGTTTTGTTTTTATGATGAAAAATGATGATGTTCATGAACTATAAACATGGCAAAATAGTTCAATTTCTCTTTGTGCAGCAACTTTATTTGCATTCGCATAAGAAAATCATTGAAATAAGGTCAGAAATTATGGGATTTAGTATTTAAAGTGTATAAATATTTTATGGTTACCAAGATTTCATTTGTTTCTTATGTGACAGCTTGACTTGTTTGATTTTGTTAAAGGAAATTCCTTAGTAACATTAAAAATTTTTAAAGATAGATCAATAAATAGAGTTTAGTTAGCTGGGTTTTCGCAACCATAATAACACTAAGAATTAATTTTTAACTAATTTTTAAACTGCTTTCTTTATTGAAATGAAACTTGCAAATGTTATAAGTAGATTTCTACCTGAACACTGCCTCTCTTAGGCTAATACATCCACTCGTTGAGTGGTTTATTGGGTATACAGCCAACTATAGCAGTAACAATGACAGCAGCTGCCACTTTTGGTGGCAGCCACAGTAACAACAACAACAACAACTTAACCCACATAAAACTCAACAAAACGTAACGAAGATGCGGCTTCAAATGTTTTGCAGACTCGAACTTGGATACGAGACTACTATTTGTATGACCCACAAAGTGAGGTGACTATGAGCTGCTCCTAGAAAAGTACATATGTGAGTGTGGGTGTCTGTGTGTGTACGTCGGTTACAATGCCAGACCAACTGATAAGTGTCGCAACTACTCGTAAAATTGAAGTGTCTACGCTTAAAGTACGCCACACATGTGTGCTTGTAAGAGAGACGTACGTCTGTCTCTCTGTCGGTTTCTCTGTCTGTCTGTCTGTCTGTGTGGCGGGTCTTGCCCTTCCGGTCAGAGGCAATGCCATTAGCTTTGCTTTATCAACAGCTCAGCGCATTTTTGTGAGTGTGTGGCATGTTGCAAGCGGTTGCAACTTATGGCAAATGTAATGTCAGCACATAAAAAAAGATTACAGCATTTAAAAGATTATTAGCAATAACAGCGACTATTGGGAAGTATTAAAGAAAGAACTATGTTCAATACAGGGTGAGTCAGTTAAACTTAATATCTTTAAGGCATAACTTTAAAACTACTGGATATATAACTATAGGAGTATACAATTTCTGTTCATTGAAGATCGAAAGATCGATCGGTTGGGTTTTCTGTGCTCTTAATTTTCTATAACTACTTTAATTTCTCACTCAAATATACACTCTCTTTAAAAACTAAACCAATCACAATTGTTTTAGACACTAGTAACTCCCTTCTACCTATCTGTAGACAATGCGCCGAACTGCACTGTTCATGCATTGTCCAGTTATTTCAGCATCGCTGTCAACTTCCATTTGCACTGCTTGCTTCGCAGCTGTGGTGCACCCACAGCTACAACTACGACTACGACTACAGCAGCAGCAGTAACAGTCTGTGTGAAAAGCAGCAGCAACTTTTAACTAAGTAACAGTGGCAACAATAAACCGCCAAGTTGGTCAAATAGAAGCGCAGGACACGTGCCAGAAGTTGTTGCTTGAGGCACAGCTGCTTGCTTGCTCGCTTATCGCTTATCTGAGTTTCCCTTCCTTCGCACTGCATGCTCTTTTCCACATCCTCTCTCTTTGCTTTATTTTTGCGCTCTTTTAAATGAAGCGAGGCAATACAAAAGCTGCTTATATGGCGAGCGCACTTTGCTTTGCCACCATCGCCCAAAAACTGTTGTATACCCTAGGGGCAGTGCACACATTGGGTATATGCAGTGCTGATCAGCTAGATGCTTAAATTTAGTGAATTAAAGTAGAATATTAACAGAATGTCTTGCCTAAGCTAGATAGCTAGCGTTCCTAAGAAGAGCACTAGTCGTTTCTCTTGTATCTGTTAGCTGCAGTTAACAGCGCTGTTAACCAAGAGTTTTCCATAACAGAGGGTAGCTAGGGTAAGTCAGCGGCTGTCACTTTTAATGTGTTGTGCGCTGTTTTTGCCATTGTGACCGTCATGTTGTTGTCTACCAGTGCAGCAGATGTTACTGGCTGCTACTTAAGAGCGTAAGTGTATGTGTGTGTAGTAAAATATACTAGCATCTTTAGTAAACGTTTAGATTCTTTTAATAGCTCGCTTACACACGCAGAAGAACAAGAGTTTTACTACCTATTATATGAAGAGAAGTCGCAGTTGGCCACGTGTCTCTCACTCTCCCCCCCTCTCTCTCTCTCTATCTCTCTCTCTCTCTATCGTTCTTCTTTGTCTTCTTGGTCAGACATTTCTTTAATTATCCAATTACAAAGGCGTAGAAAAAATAGAAGAAATAGCAAGAACAACTGATAAAAACCGACAGTTCTTCAGTTCTTGCTGTCTGGTCGAACATTTAATGTCCTTGCACATTTCTTTTAAGGCTCTGCACTTAAGGATTCTTTGTGGATAGGTATTTGCAGACAAGATTACTCGCATTTAGCACTAAGGGGCATCTCAAGTGTTTTCAATTTCAGCTAGTCGTACTTTAGTTGGGGCTAAATGTCTACATTTCTATACATAACATATATAGGTTTGTAGAGGTGCTCAAAGTAGATTCCAATACAAGCGATAAACTCTCTGGCAACTGTTCACAGGCCATAAACTCAACTAGGTTAATAAATGAGCCTCAAATCCAAATTAGTTTTGTATGACAATCATCTTCATCAACATGAACAGAGTAGCAGGCGTTCCGATAGCTCGTTAAACTCTTATGCCATCACATCGTAATGTACTCTCTGCAACAGCAGCAACAGCACTCAACAGGAGCAGAGACACAGAGCAGAGAGAAGGGAGAGAGAGAGGCAGATGGAAAGAGTCAACTGCCGAGTGCCGAGAGAATTTAATGCCGTAAATTGACTGCGTGAAATGAGGTTAATGCTCAATAATGCATGCGAGTAAATGCTCAAAAGCCGCCTGAGCTTTGAGCCAACCAAGCCACAGTCAATAGTCAACAACTTCTCACCCCAGCTGACCTCTGGTCCTCTCTCTCTCTCTCTTACTCCTCTCCCTCCTCAGATACACAGCATGAAGCTGATCCTTTGACTGCAGTTGCTGCAGTCTGTTGTGGATTCTGCCCCTTCGATAGATGGGCGTGAGTTATCGATATGCATTGACACAAATGTTTGCAGTTTCACATTTTTACTTCGCACATTCGTTTACCATATGAGAAAAATGTATATATCCATATATGTATATACATTTACATACGTATGTACATATATTTACTTGCTGTGCACAGGATTTTGGTGTCAATTACTTTTGCTTGTCGTTGAGACACTGTAATATTACAGTGGCAACAGATTAAGTAACATTTCTGAAATATCTGTAAATGTTGTGCTATAAAAAATGTTAAACATAACAGCTTGTAACTTTTAACAGCTCTTAAAATTAGCTTGCTGCTGTTAAGCATTGTAAACTTGTAACTTTTAACAGCTGTTTACTCTGTTAAGCTTACATAACAGTGTGTGCTCAGTTTGTTATTGTTATAAATGTGTTTTGATTATTTATTTTACAGTGTATTGTAGCTTACTATAAAGTATGGTGAGCTTTACTGTATTTATTTTACTTTTTCCACTCAATATCTTTAACTTGCGATCCAATGTGCGTATGACTTGGGGAATTCCCAAAGGTAAATCATGAAAATATGATTAATAATGCAGCTTAACATTGCATTAACACTGCACGTTTCACATCGTGCCTTTTGGTAGAGACTACAGCTAAGTGTTAAGAACAGAGAAATTATACAAATTGTACCACAAACTGCACTCAGTGTGCCATGGCGATAGAATATACGACTTCAGGCATTATCTTACTCATCGTATATGGTTATGTCTGTATGTATGAGTCTAGGATTAGAGAGGACATAATGTCCTGCAAATTGTGCACATTTTTCAATTTAATGAGGTGCTTATTTTAAATTTCCACATGCATGCACAGTGAGGCAATAGAGAATATGCCGAAACATAGAGCACGACCCAACTCCATACTGCCAACACTCGAGTTTCAAGTGGAGTGAAAGCATGCAGACAGCAACATCGAAATGGTATGGATGTTGTAAATGTGAATGTGTCCGACCAGGGCTATTAAAATGCTAAATTGTTGGCTGGCCAGGGCTGGCAGATCAGCAGAGCGTGCCTATAAATAGCTTCATTTCTTGGCCATTTGTTAGAAACTAACTCACATTGCCAGATTACTCATACGCCGCGTGATGCAGCAGTTTCACACACTCATTGCAGAATGGCTTGGGTAACTCACATCATTATGCTTACGCTTGGCGTCTTCGTCTTCGTTGTCAGCTTTTTGTCCTTCTGCCGTCTAAGTGTCTATGAAGTTTGCCGCTAAATGCCACACAGTCCCACAAGTATGCTAAGCTTGTTTGCCAAACCAAAATTTAAGCGAGAAGAGAGAGAGTGTGTCTCTCTCTCTTGAGGGCACCGCGTCTGTCTAAAGTTTGTTGATTCCCGAGCGCGGTAAGTGTGTGTAATTGATAGCGAATTGTGAGCCATGTGAGCGGCAAGGAAACGTCTCTTTTATGCCATATTAAATATCGTACTTGAGCGTTAAAGTATTGTGCTCGCATTACAGTCATTGTGTTAAATAGCTTTAAAAAACAGCAGCATAAAAAGCCGAACATGAATAGCCTGAGGACGCAGTCTGCAGCTTTTTCATGTGTCAAACCGACGGGACAAAAACCTCAATGCAAACTGGGCAACAATGTGTTAATGAGCACAACAGCAACGGCATTAACTGTATATACGCACACCCACACACTTACCCACACACATACACTTCAATATATTGCGCTCTGGTTGGCCACACTGCGTATGCGTAATTTTTCACTTATGCTGCTTGTAATGACAACAGCTCGTTTGGCTTCGCCTGTCTGTCTATCTGTCTGTTTGCCTGTGTTTGCAGCAGATTTTTATTTCGGCCACTTGACGCCGTCAGTTTCTGTCTCCTTGCAGCACTCTCCCCTCTCCTCTGCAGTTGGATTTTAAAAACGAAATTAAAATTTTAATTAAAACAAGCACTTGGGTTTGTGCTGCCTCTGCCTGCTGATCTTTGCATATGACACACACAGCTTAAAGCCATCAACTTTAATGAGCAGCTCTTTCTATCCTGCTCTCTCTCTCTCTCTCTCTCTTTCTCTAGCTATCTATCTATCTCTGACTCTTGGCTGCCATTTAGGCCTGGCAGGCATTGTGAACTCTCTCGACTCTGTCTCAAATGTCAACTAGGCAAAAGTTTTTGTTGCTCTTTTACTTAAATCAAGAAATGCAACTGCAACTGTAACTGTGACTCAAACTGTGACTTTCACACTGTCTGCCTGTTGTGTTTTGCCTTTTTGGCATCATTTACTGTAGCAGGGGGGGTAGAAGAAGTCACGGGGGGTGAAATGTGGTTGCTGCTATCGCGAGTGCAAAAATGAGTTGAAAAGGTAATTTATAAAAGTGGCAAACAGCTAAAAGAAGCAGTGTCATTATATTTCACACAAAAAAAGTATATACTATATGTATGGTATATTTGCAAAAGGAGATTCAAAAGAAAGTCCCAAAGAAAATAGTGAAATTTTTATATAATCTTTTGCCACGAAGTTCGTATGCAAATATTGTAGAAGATAAAAGGGAGTTTTGAATAAAGTTCCTAAAAAAAATAAGTAAATTATTATAAAAACTATATTAAATAAACTAAAGTTTAAATTCAGTAAATGTGTAAATTAAGTAAATTTAAAAACTCTTAAAACTTAAACACAAAATATAAGTATGCATTAAACGTGCTGGAAGCCACACATAAAATTAAGTAATGTTAATTTTATAGCAAAAGCTGTGACTGAATTCAGATAGAACTTAAAGAAACCAGAGGCTTTTTATTGTGAATAATGAATGAATTATTATTCTACGCTATCTCTGAGCACTAACACTTAATGTTTGCAGCTCATTATGCCGAAAGCACTAACATCAAGCAATATCATTAACATAACAACAGTAACAGAACGAAACACCATTAACAGCAACAACAACAGTCCAAAGCTGTTAATGTTTGCCAAGAATTAGGAGACATTGAGGACATAACTGCTGTTGAAATCATGACTTAATTTAGGCAACCTTTAACAAATTTCAAACCCATAAATTAATTTTAGCTCATAGCTTATGTAACTATTTATAAATGCTATACATATATAGTATTAGGAAATCACGCAACACATTTTGATTAGAATTACTTTGCTAGCTCCGAAAGTACAGCAGAGAATCTCAATTGAGCTATAGAGGGCAACAAAAAATAACAATACTCGTAAATAATTGAATTGATTTCTCTCTTTCTCCCAACTACTACTACTACTGCTCACCCACTTTCTCGCTGTCTTGCTCTCATGCGCTTAGCAGATTTTTCTCTTCCTTTGTTTTCGCTTGCCAATTTCTGGGCAGCGAGATTGAAAATTGAAAATTGAATATTTCCGGCGACACAATGGAAACAAAAGCAGTGTTGTTTTTCACCATTTTTTCCTTTTCCAATCCCCCATTCTCTACCCACCATTCAGTTGCAGTTCCCTGTTCGACTGCATTTTTTGCTCCCGCAATTGGAAATTGCATTGCCAAGAAGGCGAAGCAAGAAGACATGAAGAAGAAAATGGCGGAAACGGAAATAAGCCAAGCGCCTTTTGTGCTTCGAGATTTCTGCGGTAGCAGCTCAATAAAGTGCAACTCCTTTTTGCAATACTCAATCCGTTTCTGAAATGACTTTTCACTTCTGAGACTCATAATCTGTGAAATGTGAAATCAATATATATGGATGTGATGTCGATTTCTCTGAATCAAACTGCCAGATTCAGCTACAGGCAGTATTTAGATTCCTGTTTCACTGGCTAGTAGTTACGTAGCCAGATTAACTAGAATTTTACTGGAAAATCTTATGTTATCATACTTAAAACTACGTTAACTCATCTTCAACTCTATGTCCTATGATTTAATCTGCTTTTAACTCAATTATTCCTTCGTTAATTTATATCTGTCTCTATCTAAGCTCATCTTTCCATCTGCTTCTCTCTGGTTCTATCTCTCTCTCTAGTCTGTTTAGCATTTCAATTATCATTCGTTTTGTCATAAATTTGACATCAGATTCAAATGGTCGCACTTGATAACACGAAAAGCGCCACAAAATCGCTTGTTTACACTCGCATGTTGACTACGATTACCTCTTTCTCGTCTCAGTCTCTCCCCCATGGTCTCCACACATTCCGGATGAGTTCAGCTGAGTACAGCTCAAATCCCGTACAATCGGAGAGGACCCAAAAGTTGGCCACAGCTGCGCTCCGCTTGTCGCTTGTAATCCTGTCGCCCGTTTGCTGCACTTGTAATGCGGCTTAAAAGGGAACACCATTTTATAGCGCCCCCATCTGGCCATTTTTTTTTGCATAGTTCTTTTTCAGCCCACTTTTCCCCCCCTTTGCTTCTTTTTTCGTAGCACTTTTCGCGCGCATTTTGAATACATTTTTGAATCAGTGTCGAGGCTGTTTTGCTTTTTATTGCACACTTTTTGCTTTTTTTTGCTCTACTGTTGTTTTTTTTTGCTCTGTGTGTTTGCTTCTCGTTGTTGTCCGTTGTGTTTCATGCGATTTGTGTACTTCCGGCTTAGTGGCTCCGCTTGGGACATGCTCATGTGTGTGTGTGTGGTCTCTCTTAACCCACTCCGTTGTTCGCTTTCTCTCTCTCTCTCTCTCATTCCAACCCCTTGGTGTGCAGTGTCCACTCTGATGTTACTTTGCCCGCCTGTTTTTAATTGCATACTGCGCTCAAATAGGATTTGTGCATTGTTTTCTGTGGTGGATTTTATATACTACACTTTCATCCGATTCCCGCTTATTTGCTTCTCTTACGAACCGGTACTTAATAGCTATAAAGAGGTCGTTAAAGTTTGTCGCTAGCGATTACTGGCTGATGGAGCCCATAAATCATACGTCCATCTAGGTGGAACATAATATCTAGAGGTACAAAAATAGACATATAAGAAAATAGTGTCTAAAAAAGAGCTATTGCAATTGGTTGATTCGTTGAATTAGTTGAATAGAGTTTTCTAAACTACTGGGTCACTTTAAGTTGGTTTGTATTGTCTGTAATCGCAGCTGCTGCTTTGTTTTTGTTATAAATGAAATCTCAGTAGTACATTTCAATTCTTTTTTTTGTGTTTTGCAGCACTTTTGGTCTCATTTTAATGTCAGTTTAATTCAATACCCACGACGAGTCTCTAATGCGCCCGCGCTGGGCAAAAGGGAGCAGAGAACAAAAAAAAAACGGGAACAAGCTGCAAGCGGCTCTTTTGTTGCAACTGTAATTAAATTGTGGCCAAAGTGCCACCAACTTGGCATTCTAGTTTTTTGCAACCACACTCTATTTTTTTTGTTGCAGTGTAGTGTGCAGTGTGCTTAGTCAATTTGAATGGCAAACTGTGCAGTTGGGCGAGAAATGCAATGGATTTCAACAGTCGGATTAGAGAGAGGTTATTTCAATTTGTGGCCAAACAGACATGCAATATATGCGTTTCAGAATCAGACTGATTATAGTATAGTGCTGAATATACGTTTCGGTTTAATTTAAGTGTATAGCTGAAATGCTTGACAGACAGACAGACAGAAGGACAATTGAAAGTCAGCGAAAGCAAATGAATACTGAAATCAAATAAGAAACTAGCAATAAATCAAATTTAAATTTAATTAAAAGTGAATACGCCTCAATGCGGTTGTCAGCGCGTCAGACAAAGGACGAAGGATGAAAGGACGAAGAAATGGCGACAGTTTGACGCGAAATCTTTTAGTAGTTGGAGCTGAGCACACCTGTTACCTGGGTGAGAGTTTAGTGAGTGTGGGAGGCTCAATTATGAGCACAAAACACGACATGCGAAATAATTTCACTTGTAAATATTTAAAATCGGCAGCAGCAGCAGGAAGAGGAAGTTGCTGCAAATGGTGAGCAAATGGCAGACTCTGCTGTCGGCAAACTCATTTGTTTGCAAAAACAAAACACACACACACACACACACACACAGATAAACACACACACTCTAAAACACACGCACACAACGTAATGTATACGGGGAAATGTAAATATATATACGTATATATGTACACATGTTTACAGAGCAGCAAAAGGAGATGTTCGGGCAAAAGAAAATAACTTGAATAATGTGCACAAATACGATTCTCTCACGAATACACGTGTGTGTGTGTGTGTGTTAGGGTTGTGTGTGTGTGTAATTACAAAGCATACAAAACACTCCAAACAAGCAAATGTCTGCATAAATATTTATTGTATATTCAATAGCATTGCCAAAGGCAACGAATGGCCCAGCTGTCCACCAGGTCGTATGAGTGATTTTTGCTTTGATTCACATAAATCACAAACACACACACACAGCACAGCAGGACAATGAAAATCACACAGACACTGTAGAACCAATAAGCTCTATTGTGGTCGAAATCCCTGCGGTTACTCTCCACTGTAATTGTTATTATATTCATTTTATTTTTTTATATTTTTGTTGCCAATAATTGAATTTAATATAATTTATTTGCTCAATTTAATGCGAATCAATTCAGACGCATTGCATAATTTTGCAATATTGTGAAATCGTCAAGTGTTTGAAATATATAAATCATACTTTAATTAATAAACGTCAGTCATGTAAAATGAAAATGTTTATGAAATGGAGAAAGGAAGAGAGAAGTATTTGGATTGTGAATAAATTTCAGCTTTAAAGCATTAAGTAGTAGGTAAAGAGATATAACTCTACTTACTATAATCTATAAAGGTAGTAATATATTTTAAAAACTTTTATGGTTAAGATTTAGATTTAATATTCGAATTATATTTATCTTTTCATTTTATTTGAGTTTTTTTAATATAAATACTCTTTAAATATTTATTAAGCAACTGTTAAATATTTTTTCAAAAATATAAAAGGTAACAAGCTTGAAGAAATATTTAACGCTGTGCTGGTAATATTTTGAACTGCAAAACTATGGAGAAAACTTCATTTGTGATTGTCATTAAATATTTAGCATTTAAAAATATAGCCATTTGCCACAGTGGCTGCCACTTGAGGAGCTCGCATGATCCGAGAAATAAATTCCAGTTGAATGTGCCTAATAAAATAAAAAATGAAAGCCCAGGCACTTTGTTTTACGAACGCATAAAGTTTATGCGACTCTCACACAATGGAAACAGAAATTAAATAAAGGCCGGTGGGAAAAGCAAAAGGCGACAACAACTGAACAACTGAGAACACGGCAAGGTGACAGCAACAGAAGCGGCAGACTGAAACAGATATACAGATACAGATACAGGTACAGAAGGAGATACAGATGATGTATAAAAACATCAGCGGCGACAAGGAAAAGTTGTAAGTGTCAGTTCAAAAAGCACTTGATGGCAGGAGGCAGCTACGAGTGTAGACTAAGGGGTAGTTGGTGGGGTATGCGGGGGTGTGAGACCGTAAAAAAAAATACATTTGGCGGCACCATTTGGCGCTGTTTTTGACACCTGCGCACACAGGTTGCCCCATGTAGACGGGAAATGAGAAAATAAGCAGGAAAAAAGATGCCAGTTGCCACTGCAGGGAGACGCAAAGGGAGTACAAGAGTCAGCGATAAAAAAACACAGACTCACCCCCAAGTCTCCTTCCCTAGTTTTGAAGGAGCAGCATTTTTAAGGCAAGACGTTCAAGTTCGCTTTTAACTTTTTACGTTTGTCCAACGAATCGAGTGAAGCGTCCCCAAATTGCCCGTCTAATTGGCATGCAGAGGTCGCACACGGTTCACTGAGTGCCACACAGCAATGCGATGCCACATTGCTGCTGCTGCCACCACTGGCCGCAGCCACTGTGGCAGCCACTTGTGTTCCCAAAAGCAGACTCCTTCCATTCTGCCAAGCTCGCAGGTGAGAGGCTAACTGATTATATAAATATCTGGTATTATTGCTAAATAGTATCTTTGACTTGGCTGACAATTGAATACACTTGCCACAACTGTGTGAAGCTTTGACCTCGAGCTTAACCTACTTAACAAGTTAAAAAAGCTATTTTGTGTAGCAGCAGTCCGACTTTCGTCAGGAGACGTAGATCAGTGAGTGATTTATTTAATAGATTTGTAATATTATTATTTAGTTATTCACAAGACTGATTCTGTGTCGAATTTCTTCGAGCTTTCAGTTGATATTAGGTTAGCTCTTTTTCCAGATAAACCATAAGTATTCAAGACACATGCTTTATATCTATCTCGTAAGCTTAAAATTCAGTTTAATACAGATGCAAATATGGAATATATATTCATAAATATATCTCAATCAGTTGCTATAATACTCTAAAAGCTTTGCTTTTCACCTGTCATGCTATACTATGTGCAACACTTAAATCCTGCCTCAATACACATAACATATAGAGCTATATAGTCGCAGCTGTGTGTAGTTTAAGCAAAATACAGAAGGGGGGCAGGAGCACTGTCTAATCCAAGCAAATACGTGCAACGTGTAGCACGTGCTGTCGGAGAGCATGTCAAACAGCTGTTCTCGTCGCGCGTAAACAAAAGCCATATGATGTGCTATGCTCTCTCAGTGTCTCTTTCTCTCTCTTGGTATGCCAGTCGCTCTTCTTGTTTTCTGTTCTCTCGAAGCTTTTGTGCGCTCTCAGATAAATTGAACCGTTTCGCTCAGCACAAACTTCACTTTCATTTACAGTTACAATTACAGTTGCGGGCGATAGCTTTCGCTAGTCGCTTCAGTTTGTCGTGGCAAGCCAAAGCTTAAGGTCGTCGTGTTTACCGTTGTTACGCCTACGCTTGTCGCCAGCTGCGTGACCAACGCAACTGTGAGAAAGCTTCGTCGTGCAGGTCGCGCGCCTCGTGCTCAGTTCCTGTGCAAACGGCGACGGCATAACACTGCCCTCTGTTTGACCGCATTCGGTTCGCTTTAGGCGCCAACCTAGCATCGCATTGTGTAATAATATTCGATATAATTTGATATGTTTAAATTAAACTAAAAAGCGGTCCAACTAAAAATAACATAACATATACGTGTAGGTAACTCACATGCTTCAATCGTTGAACGTCTAACGTCAAATGTGAATCGTCAATCGTTAATCCAACTGCCGATTTATATATCACTCGACTGGATTTGCCTTATGCTGCACGTTCAGAAGTGTGTCCCGTTTTGATTTTTATTGCCACGTTTCGCAGTCAGCCCTTTTTTGCACTGATATCACCCCTGCGTGGGTCTCTACCAACTTTTGCATAAATTATTCGTCGCGCCAAGAGCTGCAATAAAAACATCTCCAATCTTTTGAAATATTGAGCAAACCCTTCAGTCTATCCTTTTTCCTCTCTACTTTCTCCATTCACCTTTTTTTTATGTTGTTTGTTTTGCCCTTTTGTTTTTGTTTTGACCAGTTTACTGCTCTGCAAAAGACAACAGACGTTTCGCAGGATTGTGTATTAAGGAAAATCTGTTTCAAGTTCATAAAAGTGCACTTGGCTTAGAAACTGAAATCGTACTGAATAAATAAGACGTATTTTCAGTGAAAATATAACAATATTGTTAAGAAAAGTGTGCTGAAAATGGTTTTAGAAAACTTCATTTGCCCTTAGTTTTAACAAAATATAATTTATTTTTATATAATAATTTCGCCAAAACTCTTACGACTTGTTATTAATGTTTCCGCGACTTGTGATATTATTATGTATAATAAACCATTTCATTGCCGACCATCAGTCAAGTTCTCTGAGCCACAAATGAAAATAATGACAGACATAGCTCAGATGCCTCTCGTCACGAGGCTTCAGTTCAAGTCTTAAAAACATCATTCTTCATTAGGACGACGACATGTCAAGGACTTTTGGCTGCTCTCCGATATCTTTACACAGTTGCATTGCCACAAAAATTGTCAAAAAAAAAAAAAAATATACACGTAAATATATAGGAATAACGAAAAATGAGAAATTGCATTGCAAAAGGTGAGCCAGAAATATTTCGAAAAGCTTTCGAGCTTGAAAAATGGCTGCAATTAGAACGTTTGGAGGTCAAACCAACCAGGAGTTCAGCAGGAGCCAAAGCAACGTATGACCGACCGAGAAATATGTGACACCAATTTGTTTTTGGGGCTCTACTTTTTATTTTGTGGCAATTTTCGAGGTCAGAATCTAAACGATTTTTAAAGTGACTTTTAAAGAACGGAGTTTTGGAAAATATTTAAAAGTATTGCAGGAAATAAAACAGTTTGAAAGTTAAATTTAATTATATAAATGCTTTGATAACATTTATAATTTAAAAAAAAAATCTCAAGAAGAATGAATGTACTTAACAAGGTTAAAATTTATAGCAAATATTTAATTTTTACAGAAAATTATAAACATAAACTTTTACAACTGTAGGGATTTCAGGTAATAAAACCTTCCCATAAATTAAAACACAAAATAGTGAATAATTTGATTGGTTTAATAGTTTTTTTTTAGAAACTAAATCTAAAAATGAAACAGTATTTAAACTGAGTAACAGTGCAAGTTATATATAAATTATCCTTAATTGGAATTCAAAAAGAAAAGTGATAATTGTGTTTTATTGTGCTCGAGGGAAAGTGAGAAATGCGCGTAAGAAATCGGCATTCGAATTCGAATCAAAAACAGAATCAACAAGCGAATCAACAGAGAGAGAAACAGCAACGGCAACGGCAACAGCAACGGAAAGAGACAGAGATAGAGAGGCGAGTGAAAGGATCAACAGTCGCCATGCCGATGAGGCAGAACAATAGAGTTGCCGGTGGAGCAGCTTTTAGCTGCGGATTTGGATTTGGATTCGGTTTGTGGCTGTTGCTGCTGCTGCTACAGATGCTTGCCACAACGCAGGCGACACCATCGCCCTCATCCATGCAGGCACCGCAAAAGAGAGGTAAGCATATCATTCTATTCTCTACTCTGCTCCATCTTCTTCTCCTTCCCCCTCCCCCCCCATTTTCTTCATTTCTTTCTTCGCTGTTGCTGCTGGCGGGCAAATGTGGCATTGGTATTGCCATTGTGTGTCTGTGTGCTGGTGTGTTTGTGTGTGTGTGTGTGTGTGAGTGGAAATGGCAAATAAATGTCAAATAACAGTAGGAACCCCCGCTCTTCATCCTCTTAACTACCGCCCGCGCACACATGTTTGGTTATATTGGCCATTGTTGTATGCTGTATTGTACGGGGAGTAAATAGGCAAAAGACCTCAACACAAAAGCGCACCACGTTGCGTATACGCGATGTTGTTTGCCTTTGCTTGCGCTGCTGCATTGCTTCGAACTGCCGCTGACATTTTGAGTTTACTTTTCATATTAACTAAGAGGACAACACAGCACAACAGAGCAAAACAGAAAGAGAGACAGCCAGAAGCAGCGGGGTAATGATCCAAAATAGCTAAAAATAGCTAAATAATTGCAAGAAATACCGACAAAATTGACTAGAATAAGACTGAATAATTGCTAGAAAAGCAAAATAATTGTTAATAACACAAAAGAAATGCTGGAAATGGCAAATTAATAGCTGGAATTACTATTATACTAGCTAGAAATAGCTAAATATCTGTTGTACATTTAAAAATTTTAGCGAAAATTATATAATTTGACACAATATTGATAGTTTTTCTCTTGTTCTTAGACAAACAGTGTTCTTTTTTACAATATATTTTATTTTTGCAGATTTTACGAATATGTAGCTAGCTTTTCCCTTTCTTAAATCCCGCTAAATTGGCAGCACTCTCATCATGAAGTGAAGCAAACATTTTATAAACATTGCATTGCTTTCAACTCGCTGACATAATAGAAAATTGAATTGCTGCGAAATGCAAAGAAGCAGCAGGACAGCAGAGCTGGGTGAACGGAACGAGGGAGCAGGACAAGAAGCTGGCAGGACAACTAAAGTCATGGCTAGTTTATGAGCACTACAATTAGGTGAACAGCAGCTGAAGGATGCAAAACATAATTAAGGACAGGCAACTAAATTGCATAGCATTAGATAATCACAACGATGACGATGATGATGAAGTTGCAAGTGGCATTCTGTTGGAATTAGGTTAACGCAAAGAATCAAGTTATATATAGAATATATATATATATTGTGGTAACTATAAATGTATATATTGACACAATTTGCAGAGTGGCAGTTTTGATTAGAGTAAAATAAGTGGTAGGTGGATATAGTGTAAGATCTTGGTTAAAGTATAGTAGTTTAACTAGACAATAGAACTTTAAACTGCAAAAAATATCCTGCTACTTAATTTAAATAAAAAGTATAAAAAAGAATAAGGAAGTCTCTTCACCTCTTAGCTTTTTGTTGCTGAAACTTTAGCTCTGCTTGCTGCTTGTTTAAATTAAAATTTTTTTGTTATTTGTGCTAGTTTGTTTTGGAATTTTAAATACAGCAATCGAAATGCTGAAATCATCAAAAATCTAGAGAGCTACGCAAAGCTACGTGACTCAAGTGACTTTGGCAGTTTGCAGAGGTCCTGCCTCCCGTGTTCCGTCTGCCTTCTACTCTATAACCAGTGCTCGTCTTTTGTCTTGTCGTCTCTGGACTTTATTGAGCTCTTGGAGCTAGTCTAGCAGTTACCAACTGGCAACTGGTAACTACCCGACTCTCTTTGCCTTAGAAATCATGAACTTTTGCTTTCATTTGACACTGGGGAACAATATTGTATCCTGGCTGGTGTGTGTCCTTTTTTCTTCTTCTGCTGTGTCGCTTGTCTTTTGTGAGCCAGAGACAATGCTGCCTGGCTGAGGAAGTCCAACAACATGCTTCATTTTATTATGCAACAATAGATGGGGCAGGAAAAAAAAACCAAATAACTTGCAAAACAAAAAACTTGACGCGACATTGTCGTAAATAAGAGGCAAAAACTTTTGTTTGTATCTCTTTCTCTCCCTCCCTATCTCTTTCTCACTGCGGATTCACTGGATATAGAGAGAGAAAGGCAAAAAAAAAAACAACTTGTGAATGAATATGATAAGTTTGTTGCTGGCAGTGTGTAGCTTTGTTATTGTTCCGTAACAGTGGGTGCCATAAATTTGCGCTAATCCAATGTGGGCACAGTTTATAGGTGAAGCGAACTTTATGGATACTTGAGCGCCAAGTTGTAGATACTTTATCTGTTTCTTCATATGCATAAATGTCTCATTCATGTGTGTTGAAACTTTTATGGCTTGTGAAGCATGAAATGTGCAACAAATTGTGGCAAGAAAGTGAGGCAGGAAAAGTCATTGAAAGCATGGCCAATGAAGGATTGAATATGGGTCAAGTCATGTGACTTAACTGTGCCTTGAACTAAGATAGATTGTGCCCGTAAACTTTCTATGCTCTGGCAAATTGAAACAAGATTAAGAAAGTTTTGCTAGAAATTTGACTTGGATAACAGAAGTTTGCTAGAAGCGAAACAAAGTGCATATAGTTAAATATTGTAAATATAGGAAAAATGTAATTATTGTAAAACTGTGTAAAATAAAAGTCAAACGAATAAAGTTCACATAGTTCTTTATTAAATACTTTGCTTAAACCACACGTTTGACCTCAAAGAAGCGCTTCAGATAGTAGATCTCAAGAATGGTGAGCATTAGCAGCAAGGAAGGACCAAAAATGGACCAAGCCACAATACGAAAGTGAACACTTCGACTGATCTTCTCGTGTCCAATGTAGCGTACATGCATGTACTCCTGTTCATGCCTGATGGCCATCAATTGACTGGACAAAGCATTGATGTTCTCCTGCAGCAGGGCCTGTTCGACAACATCGTCGGTGCGTTTATCGGGACTGTTGTAGTACTTCAAATCCTTAATCACTGTGAAATGGAACATTAAAACCTTTGGAGTCAGCGTAGAGATTTCGTTGTTGAAGCAAAGCTTGTGATGACCATCTTTGGTGGCCGAGAATGTATAGCTGCCACTGGTCTCCGAATCCGATTGATAGAGTATGTCAGCATTGGGACCCGTAATCAGCACGGCTATATCCTTGAAGCCACCATCCATTACCTCAAACCGTATAGTTATCTTATCCGTTGCCCGTGCACGATCATAGAAGCAAGCCGTCTCATGGGCATCCACTGTAATCATAAATCCCCGAGAGACTTGAAGCAACACTGCAAGGTATACGAATATGGGAATTAATAACATTTTCTATAATTATTTCAAACAGCAGTTAATTTTAGTCAGAATTGTCTATGAAGTTTGTTTAGTTTCATCCCAACTACTAGATTTTTGAGTTTTTAAACTACTAATTCTTTGCGTTTGTGTGGCACGTTGATCAGTCGGTGGGTTAAGCTGGCAGCCTGGAGAGTTTAATGAGGTTTAAGCCTGGCAATTGTTAGCTTTGCAGTCTCTGGTTGCATATTTGATTATTGAACTTCAATTAGCTACAACAACAATAATGAATAATTGATTTCACTGCTAATTTTATTGAACATTTGCTGGAGTTTGCAGTTTTGTGAGACGCATTCGATATGCAAAGAACAAATACGCTTCAAATCAAATTAAGATGATAAAAGCAAATTGCAAATTGGCAAACGTCTGTCTGTCTGTCTGTCCGTCTGTCTTTCTGTGGGGTTTTCGAACCCAACCTATTCTATCTATTCTTTCAATCTGTTCCATCTGCTGTCGTCTGTGGACGGTGTAATGCATATTTGATGTTATCGATTCCTTTTGGCCAGAACGCGGCCATCAATTGTCAAAATGTCATCCATTTTTAATGCCAACGGGGATGCGTTTTTTCCACTGCTCTCTGTCTCTGTCTCTCTGATACCCTCTCCCTCTCCTTGTTAGCCACCCCATAGAAAACAAGCAAACTAAACTACATTTTAATTGCCATACAAATTGCAATTTATAACTTTATCAAACACACAAAAAAAATAATAACAATAAATGTGGCAAATAAATTTCAATTGTTTTAGTTTGCTGCAAAATTGTACAAGAAACAAAAAAACATTGAAACATTCAGTTTTTGGGTAAAAACAACGTAATCCAATTATTCGAGAGTGCGAAATTATTATTGTGGCTGCTGGAAACGCAATGCAATGGAATATCGTTATTGTTAAATTGTTTTCAAACTATTTACGTGAATTATACTGCATAGTTAATAATATTTATTTGACCGCTTTTATGTTTGCGATTTAATTTGAAGTGAAATAAAGCTGTCAGCGCTAAGCAAGGGTGGAGGGAGTACCACTATTAATTTCTACAGCAACATAACTTTTTGAAGCATAACATTTATTTAAATTGTAAATAAACATTAGCTGGTAGCAGCTAGTTTAATAATTTACTATAAATACGTGTTTGATTTTAAAATTACATAATTTTTATTAAATTTTGCTTAAGTTTGAATCCAAATAGTTTTAAATTCAATCGCTTTAAGTCAATTGTGTATGCTTTGCGAGCATTACATGCTTTTAAAAGATGTTTTAGTGCTCGACTTAAACCATGTTCAATTTGCATATTTTAAATAACTTTGCATTGCGCACAGTTTAAACGTTAACGTTTTACGTTCAAACTCTTCAACTATTTCAAGCAGAGAGTGGGAGACAGAAGGAGGAGGGGAGAAGAAAGAGAGAAATAGCGTAGTAAGCAAATATATACTTGTAGTAGTAGTGGTAGTAGTAGTAGAAGGACTGGGGGTAAATGCCTTTTTCGCCTTTGCCAAAGCATTTTACAAACTATTTGCCGTGTGTTTGGTTTTAGCTCAACTTTGCCTTTGCCTTCTGTGTTTTTGTTGTTGTTGTTGTACTCGTAGTTTGTTTTTCGCGCTCTTTGAATATCCTTTATGATATTCAATTTCAAATTCTAATGCTTTAAGCGATTAAGTACACGCTTTACGCCACTTAACTTCATGTCTATGTGGATCTCCTTCAACAGTTTCAGCTGCCGCAGGACTCCGCAGTACTACGGTACTACAGTACTCCACTTCTTTTTTTTCCCCACTTTCGACTCTCGTTTGCGACTACAGTTACTTTGGGCCACGCGTGGTGCTTAGCCGACACTTGACTCTTTGCTTCTCCTCTGCCGCCGCCTCCGCGCCTCCAGCGGGTTATCATCATCGTCATGACATCGACGCTCTTAAGTGCCGGTTCAGGCCGAACTCGCTCTCTCAGACTGTGTATGTGGGTGTGTGTGAAATGTTTTTTCGTGCTCAAGGACTTTTTGCGTACTCCAGCTCCTACTCCTGCCCTGCCTGCTCCTTGGAGCTGTTGGATATTTCATGTGCGTACAGCTTAGCGGATAGCATGAAGTTGCCGAGTCCCAAAACTCAACTCGAGCGACAGATTTCATTTCGTTTTGCTTCATATTTCTGCTGCTGCTTCCGTCGCAGTCGTTCTGGCTTTAAGCGGCTTAAATTGCGTATACGCCTCCCATGCACTACCATGTCTGTCTGCCAGTAATGGCAGTGTCTGTCTCTGTGTGCTCGGCACTTATTTTGCATTTCTAGTAGGCAGTCGCATTCCCAGTTTCTTCTTTTTTCTTTTTTTTTTTTTTGGGATCTGCTCACTACAGCTACTCAATTATTATTATGCCGCCTCGGACACGCCCCCGGTAGTGGGATTGCGGGCTGGGTTCGCAAAAGTTTTAGCCTGACGACGTGCCTGCCAGTTACCTGGACTTTCAGTCACTTTTAGAGACATATATATAGAGAGAGAAGAAGAGAGAAAGTGCCTTTGGTTCTGCCGTTGGGCTTCATCAAATCATTTTTGTGGCCAATGCAGTCGTGCGTGTTGTAATTTGTTTTTGGATCACAGTTCTCGCACAGGATTCAGAGGACACTCACTCACTTGTGTATATAGCGTTGATTGCTTCTCTGCAGTCCTAGTCGCATTTTAATGCCTTTTTAAAGGTGCAAATGATTCAATTCTCCCTTTTGAGCGCCTCACAAAGACACGCATTAGCCTAATTTTTACATTGTCGCAGGGCTGAAAGAGAGCGCAATGAAAGAGGGAAGAAGATAGAGATAGAGAGAGAGAGAGCAGGGAGCAGCATAAAAGTCGTGTGCAAATTAAGAAATTACCATAAATGCAAAACTTTTTCTCATCGCTTTGACAGACAACGAACGAGAAATAAAAATTTTGTTGCCTACTTTTTGGGGCGCCATTGAAAATTTCGTATGGAAAAGTTTGTTGCCTACTTATTGGGGCAGTATTAAATTGCCTACAAAAGTTGTTAATATAATTAAATTTAGATAAACGATAACTCCACATGCTTTTCTTAGTTTTCCGAAGCAAAAAGAAAAGCTCTTTTCTTATTTTATTTGTGTGATAGTAGCAATAAAAGGAATAGTGGCTTGAAGTGAAGGCAAGTAGCAAACCAACATAAGCTGTAAAATCTTGCTAATCTGCACTTGAGCGAAGCACTTGAGGAATAGCGACAAAAAGAAGAAAAGAAGCAGAAGAAGACGGTGGTGGAGAAGAAGTGGGAAGTGAGAAGAAAGCAAATCGAGAATTGAGGCAAACAAACGCTGAGAATGAGCTGTAAAAAGGCTCAAGTATTGACAATGGCAAACAAGGATATACGAGGATATCAAGCAGCCAATGACAAAATGGGCGTGTCGTGCATGATGTGTGTAATGGGCTAATGGGCGTGGCACGGTAGGGGGAGTGAGGGGTGGCTGGCGGTTTGTAGGGTTGCCCATGACAACAAATTGGCAAATTTTGTGTAAAGATTTATTTCAATTGAAAGTGCCCGCTGCCATGAGCTGTCAACATGAGCTCGCTTCATGCTCGGCATAAGCTCGTGCTCGTAAGTCAGCTAACGAGGCTCAATGAGGCATGCCAAGTGTTTCCGGTGCACAAAAGCAGCTAGAGATAAACGACAGAACCAGAGAGAGAGAGAGAGAGAGAGAGAGATGTAAGATGCAGAGCTATCAAGTGCCTTGGCATTGTAGAATTCTTGTTTATATGCGCTTCCCTTTGGAGGCCAAAGAACATTTTCCCCAAATTTCGTTATGTGTTGCCATAAAATTTGCATTAGAATTTCCGTTTCCTGCTTTTGCAGCAAATGCCAAGAGATGCGAGTGCATAATTTGTGTTATTTTATGAATGCTGCAAAATGCAAACATTGCACACTGTACACTGCACACTCTCAGCTATGATTTAATTGGACTGCAATGCAATTACAGGTATTTATTTCTATTCTCTGTCCTTCTTATCCTAAAACCACTTCTTTTGCTTTCTTCCCTGTGTTGCTTTAACCCCATTTTAATTGGCAGCTTTGCAGTTTGCAGCATTTCTTTTGTTTGCCTCGCCACTCAATTAGTCAAAACTTGTTGCGGCTTTATGGGTTAAATGTTTAAACACCTCACACACATAGACTTAACATACACAGATGCCATAGGAGACATCGTATCACACTCAATGACACTTCAATCAATTGGAATTTTGGAATTTCTATACCGTTTGCTCCAATCGCAACTGCTTTTCTGCGGCTTTTGTGGCTTTCAGTTGGCGACCATTCAATGGACATTCGCATTCATATTCACATTCACATTGGTATTCACACTCACATTCGGTTACGCATTCGAATGGCACGACTTTGATTGAGCTTAAATGGTGCATGGCAAGTTTAATGGGGCATTATGCATATGCCTCGTAGAAGAGTTTGCCTTATCAATTACCGATTACTTATTATGATATGCGTATATACCGTATTCTATAGCATATGTCTTTCAATCGTGAAATCCGCTTAAGCTAGATTGGGCGTACAATAATGGCTAGCAGCTGAATTCTCTTAGAGTTAAAGTAGAATAAAGCTTAATTTGATACCAAAAGGAATTCTTAGATGAAAAAATCTTTTATGTGAAACAATATATAGATTGCAGATTGATTTCAAAGTATCTATTGCTAAATTCAAAGTATTTCTAGTAGCTCAAACCAAACATTAAATCTGCAGCTATTTAAAGCAATTTAATGCAGTTTCTCTATATATTCATTTCATTTTCCTTTTAATTATAAATTAGTGTTTAATTAAAACTAATTGCAGTCTGCTAATTGAAATGCTTCTTCGTATTTGCTAATCACAATACAGATTTCAAATTTGATTTGCAATTGCAAAACGGTATAGTTATAATTTCTTAATTGGGTTTTAGTTAAAGCCATAATCTGCTGACAAACGCAGACGCAGTCTACTGACTTGTGTGTGGCATTTCTTGCTTGAAACAGGAAAAGGAAGCGTTTGGCAATTTAACGCCTGCAAATTGAGCTCACATAAATCACATGATAATCACAATTGCTTGGCAAATTCAATTAACAAAATGTGCTTTACAACAATAAACAACATTTAATTTAAAGCAGAAAGCAGACAATATACATATATATTTTTGAAGCTACAGTTGAAATTAAGTTTTATTTCTGACACTCCTCCATCTACAATACTTGTTACAGAGAAAACACACACAATTGTAAGCTTCTGAGTAATCCACAAAAACTCAAACACATAAACATTTATGTATGTTAATATATACTTGTGTGTGCGTGTGGTTGAGCGTGTGTGTGTGTGTGTGTAACGCACACACCGACATTTGTGGCAGCCACGAAAAATTTAATTTTCTCACATTACTTGTGCATACTTGCAAAGGCCGCAGGCAAAAAACTCAAACCCAAACCCAAACTCAAACCCAAAGCTCAAACCAAACTCAGGCAGTGTGCGTGTGTGTACGTACACCCCTCTCACGTTTGCCACAACCTTGGACAGAGAGTTTAATGTATGTGTAATATTGAAACAATGTGAAAATTGCGCATACGCACTGTTGTGCCACTTGACACCCGATGCGCCCGTGCAAACACCCCGGCATTACTTTATTTGATAAGCAAGTCATTTGCATATGGCAAGTTGACAACCCTACCACAGCAGGGTTGTTAGTTAAGGTACATACAAATATATATATATGTATATGCTAAGGGGTCATGACTTAAATCAGCGTCGTGTCGTGTCAAATATGTTGCCAGTTTGCACTGACAACAAACTGCCAAAAGCAGCTAACAAAAGTAGCAGGAGAATCAAGCAGAAGACTCCGCAGATTCTAAAGAGTCAGTAGTAAAACAACAGCAGGTACAGTCGTGTCAGTCACAGCTGTTATGGGCTCTTCTCTGCGATTCTCATTTGGAATTGGAATTTGGAATACTTAGCTCAAACTTAAAGTAGATTTTTTGTATACAAATCTGTGCTTAGCGCTACTGCCTTTCTAGGTGATTCTCAGGCAATAATTGCGCCACTGTTTGGTGTTGGAAAAACTTTAAAGAAACTGCAACTTGGCATATGTTTATGAACGTCTGGCAATTGGCCGGATGTAGTACCATAATTTCCAACAATTTGTTGGCCTTGCAGCAGTCAAGGAGAGCATGGAATGGCAAGGAACTGAGAAAGTGAGGTAAAAGGAGTTGGGAAAATGCTGCCTTGGCTTCCACTTTGCCTGGGTGTATAAAATTACAATAAATCCTTGCATTTTAGCTGCAAATAAACAAAGATTTGCAGCAGCCAACGAAACTGGGCGCTAAAACAAAACATCTGGACGGGCAAAGTGCATGCAAAGTAGCATTTTAAAGGAGCATGAGAGACAGAGAGAGTGAGAGAGAGAGAGAGTGAGAGAGAGAGAGAAGGTTGAGAGTTAGAGAAAGGAATCCTTGTTGCTCGTTCTTTGCTGTTAAATCAACATGTAAGCATTTAATGCGGCGCCCCAAAGCTGAAAAAGCGTAAAATTCCCAAAATGACCATAAATTTCACTGTTTTCCCTTCATTCTTGTTATTGTTTCGTTTTGTTTTGCGCTACGCTACTCCCTCTTGCTCCCTTTCCCCCTCGCTCTCTCTCTCTCTCTCTCTGTGCCTTGCTCTGGCTGTGACTAAAGCCAGCGTGGAAAACTTCAACAAGCACTTGAAAAAATAAATAGCATTTCGGGTTATGTGCAATAATAAAATGGAAATTGTGCAAAAATATTGTCGTTTCCACTGTGCGTTTGCCAGGCGAGTGTGTTAGTGTTGTTGGCTATATAGAAAATAGTAAATTCCCCCCACTATATAATGGCCAATGATATAGTTATTTCAACATAGTTTTCGAAAGGCAGAAAGAGAGAGAGAGAGAGAGGGGAGAGAGGGTCATGAACTGTTGACAGTACGTTTGGGGAAAATCTCTTGGAAAATGTGATGCATGGGAATTCCTTAGATCGAATACAAATATTAAGTGTAACAATTTATGGATAAATATATGTACATATATACATTCTCGGTCGACATGGGTTTAAATATTTGACAGAGTTATGTTGCGTTACTTTATCAATGTTGTCAACAGCAAAGATTTGCACTTGGAGAATTGAATTTGTAGCAATTTAGAGCAGAAACAATGTAGCGAAATAGAAATATATCAAATATATCTTTAAGCTGCAAACGTAGTTAACAATTTATGTATAACATGTCTAAAAATGTTATAAAAATATCCATGTTAATCTATTATTTTACTTGAGTCAACAGTCAAATCGTTATGCTTAAAAGCAAACACAATCGATGAACGCATCCAATTATTTGCAAAGTACTCGGAATACATTGTTTTTTTTTTATGTCGTCTTTTTATGCTTTTCTTTATTTGTGGCAGCTGTACAAAGCTCAAAGATGCTGGCACTCTCAGTTCTCTGCATACTACTCACATCAGCTTCGATGCGTTTCAGACGTTATAAAATGGTGGCTGGATTCCAAAAGGAAATTGCGCTTTTACTGATGTTTTCCACTCGTTTTTCTTGCTTTCTTTTTTGTTTTTATATTTTTTTTTGTATTTCTGACTTGAGAAGCGATTGTTGTGTGCACTGATGTTGATTTTTTGAGGGGCATTCTTTCTGCTTTCAAACGAAAAGGAAATCCAAATGCACCATTGAGCCAAAAGCAAAGTGAAATGTGTATGCTGAGGGACACTACTCTGCAGCTCCCTCACTCACTCACTCTTGCTCTCTCTTTCGTATGCATTATCTTACTGTTTCTGTCGCATGTTTTTAGTTGCGCGTTGGCTGCTATTTTCTTTTTTTGTTATAGCTAAAAAGCGCACAAATAACAACAGTTCTCTGTGTGTGTGTGCAGACTAAAAGTGCCAACTTGGGGGATTCCCCTTTTTCCATATGCATTTCGAGTGCCCAGCGGCGGTCAAAGTAAAAAGCGCCTCGCTGAGTCTGAGGCTTTGGCTTTGGCTTTTGCTCTCAACTATTTTGTTTTGTTGTTTGCTCTTTACTCTGCGTATACTCTGCGTGTGTGTGTGTCTGTGTATGTGTGTGTGAGTCTGTGTGTGTGATATGTCAAAGTAAAAGTTTTGGGCGCTCCTTTGGGCGCTGGCTGTAATCTCCGTCCGCTGTTTTGCATTTCGCATGCCATTGAATGTCAGCGCAGTCGCTTTTGATTTTGTTTCAGTTTCTGCTTCAGGGCTTCGTTTTCCAGCTGCTGCCATTTACCAAACCCCTTTGCCCCTGCCCACAATTTTACCCCTCTTACCCCCCTGCCATTGCTCACTCGATCCATATGCTGTTCAGTAGTCATGCATACGAGTATTTTGTGTCCCAAATGTGCAGTTGTGTTTTTGTTTTCTTGCCTTTTTTTGCACAGATATTTTTTTTTAGCTTTTTTGAACAAAAAATTAAAACGTGCATTGTAAGAGATATTTTTTTAACGAGTCTCTGGAGCACATGCAGTTGAACCTATGATGTGGTAGTTACACTTATGTATATTTATACCTATTATCTTTGGTGACTTACTTTTACCAATATGAATTTCAGTTCAAATCAGTTTCCAATTATATTACGTAAAGCATATAGAATTAATTATGTTAAGAGTTAACATTTCAATATGAGACACTAACATTTGCAGTATATGTTAGCGCTGTAAACTGTTAAAGAGTTAACATACTGCTGGTTAGCATTCTGTTAAACGCAGTGCGATTGAATCTTTAACTGCTAACAAGCTAACATACTTATGATTAGCATTCTGTTAATGCGAATTTCCTTTGAGGAATATTAAAAACAATATATAAAGTTTTATGTATAGCAAAAACCAACATTATTACATTAACAACTAACATTAACATTACTAATCACAACTTCCGAAAAAAGATGAAAACATTTTCCATTGGCAAGTTTCAGTTTCACAATTTGACACCAAATTGAGCAAATTGTCAACCACGCAATGCAATTTTCACATGTTCAAGTACTTAAGTGCGAAAAACTATCCAGATAATTTGAAAATTGTTAAGCAGTTTTGAAAAGCACACACATAAACGTACACGAAAATACACCTGGGTTAGCTAGAGACAGGTTGAAAGTGTACTTGGGGCCATTTTCAGCACCTGGTTATATGAAAACTTTAAGCAAATTATGACGTTTATTAAAAAGCTTTAAATGGCGTGTGTGTGTGTATATGAGTAGGGGGTGTGTGTGTGTGTATGTGCGTGTCAGAAAGAGCACGTTTCAACTTGAGGCACATGCAAAACTTTAATAGCATTCACACACACACACACGTATCAAAAAATGACGTTGTCCATGGGATAAAGTTTTGTGGGAAAAACTTGAAGTAATTTGCACAGTAATTGGGTATTAACCTAGCAGAAGAAACCAAATAAATGGACAGAGTTTAAGGCACGTTCCCGGGCATCAACACGCATCTTTCGCAACGAACTGACTCCGACTCCGAGTGCTGCTCCGGTTCCGACAGCATCTCTGAAGTGCTGTCCATTTCTCAGACATCACGTGAGCGTTGAGCTGATAACTCATTTCTCCCTCTCACTTGCCACTCTCTCTCTCTCTCTCTTTCTCTGTTGGCAAGCTTTGCTCGGCGTCTGTTTGTCTGCTTGTCTGCCTGTCTGTTGCGGTCAGTTTTGATGGATTCGTTTATGGCCTGGAGAGCGTCTCTTATTCAAAACTCACTCACTCACTCACTCGGCCAGTTTGGTCATCCATTTAGCATTTTACCATTTCCCCATTTCCCAGCCCAGCTTTTCCACACAGTTTCTGTTTCAATTCCGTGCCTTTTTTTCCCCACCATTATGCGCCGCATCGGCCTTTATTTGATATTAAATATTAACAAAATGGCCTCAATGTGCAGCGCGGCGTGTGAGTGAATGTAAACTTTGCGCTTTATCCTTAAACACACACAGAGAGAAAGAGAGAGAGAGAGAGAGAGAAAGTACACACAAACGCAGAGACATATTTACATGCTGCTCACACGGACAACAAACGTTGCATGAGTTTCGTTTATAAATTTATATAGAAACAAAGTTACGTCCGATGTTGCTGTTGTTGATGCTGCTGCTGCTGTGTTTACTCAGCAAATTTTGCTTTCCATTTTTCTGTTGATGTTGTTTATTTGCTTCACTGACGCATTGCTGCCACTTGCCTCTTCTGCCACTTGCCACTGCTGCACGCGATGTTGTTGATGTTGTTCTTGTTACAGCGGCTGCTACTTTGCATGTCCTCCTGCAATTGGCAATTGGAATGCCCAGAGTTTGCAAACTGTGTGTTACTTTATTAAGATAGACACGAGTCTATATATGTGCGAGTCTATATTCCACACTTCTTCTTCTTCTACTCTCGCTGTGGAGGCCAAAAGGGTTATAGTTTTGTTAGATATCATGGCATAAGTTTTGCTCTGCAATAAGTTTTATGCATTGTAGTTTTAGCTATAGTTTGTTCTACGTACATACATACATACATTTCTAAGCAATTGGAATGATAAAACTTAAAATGTTTCAATATCTTGACAATTTAAGCAGCTGAAATTATTGAAAACTTATTGTTAAAGTGAAAACTTTTCAGATTTTATGTAATTTTTATCTGATATACTTTGAATAATTTTTAGCAAGTTACAAACGATTTTCTTTATTTAGACTTGCTAGATCATTGAAATTTCGTCAATTGTATATCGATTTTCCCTCGTCTGATTTACATTCTAACCTCAAAATTTCTTATCCACTTTTCCAAAGTTTTCTAAATATAATTTCGTTTGTTTAGCTTAATTGAAGTGCTTCAAAACAATGTTTTTAATCGTGGCACATTAAATCTTTTAATTTCCAATTAATCCTTTAAGCTCATGTTAGCAACATGTTGTACCCTGTAAATTCAAATAAAAACAGAGCATTTCGTTTATAATTGGATGTGCGTCTGCTTGTTGTAGTTAGGGTATCTGCTAGTCGAGTATGCTTTTATTTAACAACTTTATCTGCGGCTGCTAACAATTTATATTACTGTTTATAAAATGGTTTGTGCAATTTTTTGCCATTTCTTCTGTCGGTTTTTGTTTTATGTATTATGATGGCAGACGCCAACACACACACAAAACACACACACCGTTGCACACATGCATATATATTTATAAACAAATACACACACACACACATAAATACACTCACATATACATATGCAAGGCACTTTATTAAGCAGCTGCTGTCAGTTGGCGATTCTCATTGGACTATTGCTGCGTCTGTCTCGCTGGCCATCTCTTTCTGATAATCACATTTCGGGAATGCTTTTTGCAATCCAAATAGACATACACACACACAGATACATATACACACACACACACAGCTGGAAATTAAGTTAATGTTTGCTTATGAATAAGCAAATAAGCGCCTACGGAATTGGTGAAATGGCGGATATGGCAATGGAATCTGATTCCTGTGATGAACTCTCTCTCTCTCTCTCTCTTTCGCACTCTCGCACTCTCTCGCTTTCACTCAGTTTGCATTTTGAAATGGCCAACACGTGTCGACGGCTTTTTGCTCTCTCCTCCTGCGTTCCCTTTGCACTTTCCCTCGATTTCAATTTGCTTGCATTTCAATGCAGGCAACGCTCAAAACTTTTTCCATTTCGGACTCGTCCTGTTTCGTCCTTGTTGCCATTGCTGTTGTTCTTGTTGTTGCTGTTGTTGTTGTTGTTGCTGTTGTTGTTGTTGCTGTTGTTGTGTTATGCATGTGCGCTGCTTTTCTTGTGCACACGTTTCATATGATTGTGTGCAAAATAGTTTGGCGCCACAATTTTGCTGTTATTTTTATGCTTTTTATACCCTGCAAGCAGCAGTAAATGTCTATAAAAACATATTACAAAAAGGTTGCTCTAGAAGCTGTAGAAATTTTATATTTATTTTTCTTAAAATATGCAAAAATTGGTTTTTGTTTTAATAATTTGTATTCATAATTCAAGATAGTATAAAATAATTGTTATGCTAAGATATTTTAAGGCAGCTAGATTGCTTTGTGATATTATAGCTAACTATTTTAAAATTATACATGTTATTGTTGACTGAAAAGCCTTCAAGCGAAAGTAGAACTGTCGCCATCTAGAGTTCGTTTATGGCATCACATTGTAAATTCTACATATCAATTCTACTTTAATATGATATAGATAACATTATGCTAGCTGCAGGGCATTTTAAAGCCCAGCACACTCGACTGCTTTCTTATGTGTTTATCATATGTTGTGTGGGAGTGTGTGTGTGTGAATGTGCATGTGCTGGTAATTAGCATTCGCTGCGCATTAATATTAATTAGTTAGTTATACGCCGTCTGTTAGCTCTGCTCTATCTCTCTCACCACTTCTTCTCCCTCCTACTCTCAGTCATACTATCTCTTTCGTTCGCTTTGGGCCCCGGTCAGTTAGGGTTTAAGCCGCTGTGGGGCACTGCGTCAAGCACTTAACTCCGTTTTTAGCCCTGTCATCGAGCATGCATTTTGATTAACTTTTATTAGCTGCCACATGGAGAACATGAAGCAGTTTCTCTTTGGGTTTTGTTTATTGAACTAATTGGTAAATTTATTTATTTTGGCCAAGTCAATAGCAAGAACGAGATTTTTCTATATGAAAGTTTTCCTAATATTCTCAAAAAATATTTAATTATGTATTTAATTTAATAAAAAAGCTCAACGTAAAGTATATGAATGTTTGCTCCACAATTTTATTGTATTAAATTTGTTATTCAACTCCGACATTTCCACAAATTTTCATTTAGCAAGCATGTTGCTGCTCAGATATCCGCTTGTAGGTCATTAGGAGCCACAAAGTAACCGAACTTGAGGCGAAACTTACTTATGGCCTAAAACTTAAGACATGAAAAGCCGCTTAGACATGTCTACAGCTTCCGGTCTCCAGCATGCATATTTGGCATTGGAAAACTAATAAATATGAATACAAATTTTATGACTTGAACAACAAGAAACATTTAGCACAAGCAGACAACAGAAAACAGAGAATTTAAATAGAGGCAAAATGTAAAATAATATATCAATAATAATACATATGCAGACAGAGACAGAGAGAGGGAGAGAGAGAGGGATTGTAGTTATTTGCTGTTGCTCACAGGGCGTATGATTGATGTGGGAAAATGGGGATTGAGCTGAATTTTAATTTATGCCATTGACCGATAAACTGAATGAGGCCAATCAGTTTGCCAGTTTATGTTACAAATTGCAGTTGTTCATTTATTTATTATTTATGGTACTTTCATGAACCCCTGAGCGAGGGTTGTTCGATAAAGATATGCGTACTTTTGTGAAAAATTTAACGTAACTGATAAATGTTCACATATCAATTTGCATTGTTATTAAACTGAATAAACCCTTTAAGTCGCTCAACCCTATATATGTATGTATATCGAACACTGGGACACCAAACAAATATGCAAATGGATTGCAAGCATCTCTAATGGAACTCATCCTCTTTTGGAAGCTGTCGATGTCGATGTCGATGGCATTGCAATGGCAAATGGCAAATGGCATATTGTAGTGGCAGTCTAATGGCAGCACGTTCCACAATCCAAAACTGAAGGCGGCAAAACATTCAAAAAACACACAGATACACAAGCGAGATACAAGTTAAGGCAATGGGATTTCCATGGCAATGGCAACAATATCTAATCAAGCTGCATGCTGAATGCCACACAAACCGATAGAGCTGCTTCAGAATCAAACTCAGAACCAGACTCAGACTCGAACTCATCCTCACCTTCAAATTGAACTTCATTTTGATCAGCGACTCGAATTTTGTTTGCATTGGCATTTGGATGTCGTGTCCATTGGTCCGTACGTATGTACATACAGACACTGGCACGTTATCTTTGCTTTGCATTTGAATTAACAGTTATTTTTGGCACCGTCATGGCATTTCCCCCTTTCCACTCCACAGACTGGCAAACAAAACATTTGTGAATGCCAGACAATGCCACAAAGTGAGACTGTCTTGTTTTTGGGGCATGAGTTTTTGGGATTGTCATGGCTTGTGTTTGCTGCTTTTGCTCCTGCTAATCTCATCTATTCAAATTGTCCAGGTTGGGTCATGTGTATCCCTCTCTCACTCTCTCATATAGTGCTGCTCTGTGTCATGTCACATGCATGAATTCTTGAGCTGATGTTGGCTTGAGTATTTGTATTGGTATTTGTGTATGTGTGTATGTCTGCCATTGGCACGTGATACTCGTGTTGTGTGAGATTAAATATGTATGAGTTAAGGGTTATGTTCTTTGTTTCGACTGTTAATTAGACTAATCTAACTTGGCTTAAAGGCAAAGGCAATTTAAAATGCACAAAAATGCGAAATGGAAGCAGCTGTGATTAACATAGAAGCCTAGCTATGTTAAGCAAGCTGTTAAGATCATCGCTGTTAGCATAGCAGCTTATTAAGCTGTAGTATCTGTTAGTAGCAGCAGTATGTAATGTAATGTTATAATGTGCTGTTAAGATCTAAGCTGTTATAAATAACAAAGCAATAACTGCTGTGCACTGTAATGTTAATAGGTTAGCAGTTGTTTAGATTAAATTCTGTATTTTGTGTTATGTTAACTTAAACTCTGCTCTGCTTTACTGCTAACTTTTACAGTCTTCATACTGAAATTTGAATATGAACTGTGCAGTTTGTAATTATTCAACGAATTTGAAATCGATTAAAAACTTTGATTGAAAAGCAGCAAAGCAATATCGAGTTCAGAGACCACAAAACTCAATCAAAATGAACACCAAATGCTTTGTGGTTTCTTGCTATATAAAACCCTACGCAACTGTCATTTGTATCTTCATTAGGATTTGGGAATTCTTTGCCTTTTGTGACCGAGATGAAACATCAACAGGAGTTTAGATAAAAGCAAAAAAAAATTGGAAGTCCTTTTGTGTTTTCAGTGAGGGAAGATAAAAACATGGCAAATAAATTCCAAAGAAAATAACGTTTTTAATTAACAAACCAATTAGTTTTTTGAGGTTCTTTCGATGAGCGTATCGCAATAGGGCAGAGAGTGGAGAGCGGAGGGCGAAGGGCAACGAAATCAACTTGAACTGGTTGGAAAAACAAACAGCATTGACCCAAATCAACTTTCAGCTGCAAGTTACAGATACAAAATAAGTAAAAACATTGAAAAAGTAAATACAAGCGATAGGATACAAGATGCTCGATTGGGGCGAAAGGACAAGCAAACCAATGGATAGGGAAAGGGAATACGTATAGAACGTAGGACAAGGACAAAGGGTGGGGGTAGAAAAATGTAGTGGAAGGAGCTGGCCAACCACAGCTTAAAGTATTCCTGGCTTCTCTATTGGGTTGCAGCTCTTTCCAGCAATTTAGATAAACTTGTTTTTTGTTCTTGTTCATGTTCGTGTTGTTGTTGTTATTACTCGTGTCTTTTTGTTGTTGTTGTTGTTGCCTTTTGACCAGCAAAACAGACCGCAAAAAGGCAAAAGTCATTTCGAACGAACCAAAGACTCACCAGGGGAGGGGGAGCCAGGACGTGTGTGTGTGTGTTGGTGTGCGTGTCCTTGCTTTGAGTTCATAAAACGATAGTCTACGAAAAAGGCTTAGACTGCCAATCCACCCAGTTGATCGACTAGCAGATGTTCTATAAGCAGAAACTCGTTGGGAAAAGCAAACTTTGAAAGTTCTTCATACCCAGTACTAACTACTTTGTAGGGTATTCAAGCAGTAATTGAGAACAAAATGGCATTGAGGCCAAAAAGAAAACATTGAGCTCAGTGTGACCTGTACAGGTTTGGCAAGTCTTTGAATTGAACAACTTGCAAGATGCCCAGATAGAAAGTGAGTTGCAGTTTAGTTTGTCGTCATTTGATTGCAACTTTATTCAAGTCTCTTTGAAGCGCAACGTTTCATTTACGATTTTCAAGTTTATCCTCTTCGATTTTGCAATGCAAACAGCTATACTACAGTTATAAATCCATGAAGATAACATTTTGATAGAGATAGCCATCTATCTCAGTATCTGTCTCCTCTCTCTCTTTGCTCCGTGTGTTTGTCCGTCTGTGTTTGTTTTTGCTCTTTGGGTAATTTTGATTTTGCTGCTGTGTCTGTGGCTTGTTAAAGTTCATGGATTTTCCATTTATTTCATTTTGATGCTAACGAAATAGCAACAACATTTTCTCGATTTGCTAAATGATTTTTTCATTCTATTTGAAGTGTTAACATGCAGTAGAATTGCGTTGAATTCAAATCCTTAAAGCATTTTCAAATCAAAAGAGTAAACAAAATTTAATCCGATGAAAATTCGATAGAAATGTATCTAGAATTTACATAGAATTCTATGCTGTTTAGTATTGACTAATAATTTATTTTCCTCTTTTATTTTCTAGGTGAGTCTTGGTCAAAATTCTACTGGAAAATGTATAGCTCTAAGGTAAGTTAAATTAACTGATGTGATTTAAGCCCAATTTGGCTACGAAGTAAACTGATTGAATCATTCTGCATTCTGAGCCAGTTTCCGTTTAATGACAGCTTTAAGTGTCATAGCCACGCCCCCTTCTTTGAGGTAGGCAAATGCTCACATGCATGAAAATCGCAAATTATGCAATTAACCCATTTTCATGATGCCAACAACGACAACGAAAGCAAAAAACCTGAACTGTCGTGGTAACTTTTTCTGCTGCTCCTTCTACGGCTTCATCTTCTCTTGCTCCTGTTTCTGCTTTTGGCAACAACAATTGCTGGCAAGTCGATCCTGCTGCTGATTCGCTCCTTGTCCTGGGCAGCAGCAGCAAATGATGTGTGTGCACCTGAAATCGTGTGCTTTTTAACTTTAAATGGCCGCAAGCATGCAAATCTCTTTCATAAATTCACACGGCGACTCGACACGGTTGCCGAGCCACCGCAAACATTCTGTACCCTCCACCACCTCCGCTACTACCACTACATTTCGGGTGATTGCAACGCGCGGGAGTTAACAAACTCAAAAAAAAAAGTAAATGGCGATGGCGAATCTCGGTTAAATTCAAACTGACGCTGCAATTAAGTATAATGTCCTTGCAAGGATAACGTTAAGTGGCGCGTGAAATTACATTAATCATTGAAGGGATTTACATGCAATGCCGCCATGCAACCAACCACCAGGCAACAGTTGAAGCTCTTCAGATGTAGGTGTCTCCTTCCCTCCCCCAATCCCCTGTCTCTAAAACCACCCACGCTTCACCTTGTTGTGGGTAGGAAACTTGCATTTTTGGCCTTGCTGACAGCCTGCGCTTACTTTGCGGCAAATGTGGCTCAGACAAACGGGGCAGCGGGGCATGTGGTAGTTGCAATTAGAGGAGGCAGGGCGCTAGCTTGGCTGGCGGAATCGCTTTGTGTTTGTTTTGGGGTCGCCGACTGCTCTGGGATACTTAATGGCCCACAAGTTGATGTTAGCCAAGTTGAGATGCAGTGAAAAGAAATTAACAAGATAGAGACCTAAACGCTTTGATTAAAAACTCAACCCAAGAAAGTGATATACCTATGTCTGCAAAAAGATAATATATATATCTATGTTATAGATAGGATTTAAGCTTCTTCTATAAATACAACTATACCTACCATAGGTAACTCTGAATCCATTTGCTGCTCTCTCTCTCTCTCAGTCTACCCCTAGGTCTGTCTTTTGAGGTACTAGGATTATTGTCAATAGAAATGCACATTACAGCGTTACGACCGTATAGAGCTCTTAGGCATAACGTAGCACACTTTTAATTTGCCAACAAAATTGCATTTCGACCATATGTGGCAATCCAACATGGTGCTGGTCCAAACGGTTGGCTCTTGCAGCAATTCTAATCTAAACTGGGCAAGAGACGCTGTACATTTGGCGCATTGCTGAAGGTTTGAATTCTCCCTTTCTCCTCATAAAATAAAAAAAGTGAATACCCTTACTATTTTCTAGAGAAAAGTGGTATAACTAACTAGTAGTATTATACAATTCACAGCATTTATGCAAATAGAAAAACTGTTGCATACATTTGTGCGCCTAATGCTAAACGCAACTTCAAACAGCCATAACTGCAGTGATGTGCAAGCAATAAACATACAAATAATATACCCTATTTGTTAACACAGAGTGCCGGGTATAAAAAGAAAGTAGCACACACACTCATTCGCATATATGGATGATAATCAAATTTGGTTGCCTGCATATTTTTGGAAAGGAAGCAACAATTTCATTTCGTTTGGCCGCGAACAAGTCGAAACTGTTGCCAGCTGCTAGTTTTTTATGCCCTAGTTTTTACAGAAGTGAAGGAGCAGGGGGCACGAGGGCAGTGGGGGTCAAAGAGCGAGGGTCATCTCGGCAAGTTGGCAAGTGCCAATGGCAACGCTTGCTAAACTGAGTTAGAGGCCCCGTCGAGAAGCCCTTGAACTATGCAAATTGCCAAATGAAAAACGCCAGTGAAGTTGAAAGCATCGCGGCAAATCCAACTAAAATTGGTAGTGGAAAAGCCCTGTACAAAAGAGGTGGGTGTGGCAGTGGGGCAGGGGAAACGCACGATGCAATCCTTAATTGCCGTGAAGGTTGCTCCGGGCAAAGAATTTTTGGCGCCAATAGTTGATTGTTTGCCGTTAGGCAGAGACGGAAATACATAGTTGAGAAAGTGAATAGCAGATAGAGAGAAAGAGAGGGAGAGAGCGAGCACAAAGTAGGCCGCTATCGAAGTGCAGCGCAAACTTTTACAGATTCGCAACAAAAAATTGGCGAAAATTGAAACAATGATGAAATATGCGCTATGTAGTCTAATGAAAATGCATCCGCAAAGTTTTCCCACAATTTTTGCCGTCATTTGCAGTTTTCAAACTCGCAGATAAATGGCAAACATTATTGTTGTTGGCCCTGATTGTAATGCACAAAGCACACACACCCCTCAAACACCCTCACACACACACCAAACCGAAAGCCGAAAGGCAGAAATGCATTTGTGCTAATTAAAAACCGAACTTTGCGTGTTTAAATACACAAAAGACTAACTGATATTAATACGCATACCCTGTGCTGCAGCATATGCGTATCTGCCATCTGCATCATGCGGTATCTGCTAGGCGAGCAGGCTCTACCGCCGCTGGGCAAAAGCAATTATACAAATATTTATCTGCATAATTGAATTAATAACAAACAATTTCAAACAATGTTGTGCGGAATTTGAGCATACTCAACTGACAGCTAATCAACTTTAGTTGTTTGGTTTACAGGGTATAATCAAGACATTCCATTAACTTGATCCTTTAAAACCGCAAAAACAAAATGCAGTTGCAACTTGTTTTAGCCCAAGTCAACAGTATACACAAACAGTGGGCGTAGGGCGTAGGGCGTACGTTTGCATGGGCGTGGCACTCATAATGGACTCTCTTACTTGCTTGGCAGTTGCTCAAGTGCAGCGACTTGGACACACATACAAACAAACACACACACACTCACACATACATCTGCACTCTGAGATTTTCTTTGATATGAAAGCTTGGAATTTGTTGTTGTTGTTGTTGCTGTTGACTTTCAACGTTATTATATCCGATGTGGGTTGTATACAAAGGTATTCTGCACTGCTTGAATTAGTTGTAAAAAAACCTACATAAAAAATGTTCAGAAAAATTTAATATTTAAGTACGAACTGCTAAAAAATATATTGATTATTATGTTCTTAAAGCAAATATTGTACTTCAATTATACGTATGTATATTAGTGGAATAATTTTTTGATTTAGCTGCAGAATTATTTCCATTAGGATCTTATTTTCTTAATGTTAAAGAAATATCTTGAAATATTTTCTCATGCTTTGTGTCTTAGAGTTTTTCTTAAACATACTTTCTCTTAAGATATCATAAAGCTACAAGTAGCATTTATTATTTGTTCAGCTTAAGTACCGAGTATCTTAAAGTCGGTGACTCCACCTTCTTATTCCTTGGTGTTTATTTTTATTATTTGTACTCAACCTCAACCAGGAAGTTGTGTGTCATAGGAAGCACTTGTGTGACATAATAAAAACTCAGTCCGGCTGGCAGGCTTTCTCCATGCTGCAACAGCAGCAGCAGCAGCAACTTGTCCTTGTCTTCCTCCGTGCTCCTGCTCCTACTGGCGGGGCAAGGACTATGCTAACACAGTGGACCCACCTGGCTGTCGGCTGCAACCCTGTCATCTACTCAGCTGTTCTCCCATGCACTACCCAGTACCCAGTACCCAGCACTTTATGCTTTGTCAACAAGAGCAGCAGTAGAAACAGCAAAAAACAACCCGCAAATGTTTTCATTTTCTAAAGGAAAAGCAAGTCAACGGCTGGAAGAAGAGTTCATGTATAGTCAAGAAAAGGTAACTGCATTTAAAAGCATATCCCCACCCCCACTACCCACTACCACTCTATTTTTTTCTCAGTGTAAAAGTTTGCATTTGCATATCCACACAACACTCACTGGCATTCTCTCTCTCTCTCTCTGTCTCTATACACTCAATCTGTCCCTTTTGCTCTTGCTCGGCAGTCCATCAACATAAAGCCCGGCAAAAGTTGAGCTACAAAAAATTGGTTTAGTAAAAGTTTTTGCCATTGCAATATGCATATGTCCGTCCATTCGACTAGATGCCTCAAAAGTTGACTCAATTGTTGTTCTTGTGATTGTTGTTGTTGCTATTGTTGTTGTTGTTGTCGTTGTTATTGTTAAAGTTGTTGTTGTCATTGTTGTTTATGCATGTTTGTTTGCATTCTGCTGCAGGAAATTAGACAAATTGCCGCAGTGTCCGTCCAGAAAGGGTTGATGATTTTTTTTCCCATTTTTTTTCATTTCTAGTTGTAATTTGATTAGAAAAGCTGCAGCAAAGGAACGCATACTATTCACAAAGAGTGCTTCAAAAGTAATCCTCCAGTGCCGAATGATTTTGAAGCCTATCAAACTCTTAAAATTGAAGCTCTTCATATGGTTAGGACTGTTGTACAACTGAAACTAGTTATATTATTTTTAAGAACTAGTTGAATAACTCAGCATGGAACTAGTTCACCGCATTGATGTCTGCTTTCGGCATTGTTTTCTATTTTCCATTTTGTTTTCTATGACTTCTTTAGCTAAAAGTACATAGTTTTCTTTTTTTATTCAATGCGAATGAAAGTTCGATAGCTGCAAGAACTTGTACCGCATGGCGTATACTTGTTAACCAGCGTGAGTGACTACACACACACACACAGAGACGCACAATTAGCGACCGCATGAAATTCGAAACATTTTCAACTGCTAGTTACATAATTGCACATTGCCTTCACTCTTCTCCTCTGTTCTCCCCTCTTCTCTTAAATACGCTGCTTTCAATCTTCAAGTTGCTCGAATGTTGCAAAATTCACGCCGAACTTCATCAAAATTCCAATTAGCGCTTACACTCAATTACAAGGCAAAGGCAGCTGCTGCCACGCCCACAAAACGCCCTTTTCCCACTCGCCCCCCACTGCTGTAGACAAAAACAAATACAAATATAGCCACAAAACTGCGAGTACATTAAAAGTTTTGCCAAATTACACGCAGTCTGCTAACTGTTGAAAGGATTCGGATTCGGATTCGTATACGGATTGGGATTGGTATACGGATTGGAACTGGCACTGGGATTGAATTCCATGAATTGTAGCCGAAATAGAATGCCAACAGCAATACAAATATAAATGGCTAAAGTGGAAATCCATTAAAGTTTTTAAAGTCACATCGAATATGAGAAATAACATCATAGAGCCCAATGGCAAAGTTGTGGGCCTAAAACAAATAGACAAGCACAGTATATATAGTGGAGAGGCAGCAAAGCCGCAGGATATTGAAATTCATGTGTAATTATTTATGCTGTATACACAGTGGAGAGTTAGGAAGGGGGGAGTGGCGAGTGGAGAGGGTTTTGAGATGTAGAGAAAGCAGACAACTCTCCTCAACCTCCTGCTGCTGCTCTAATTGTTCTACGCTCTACATGAAACAATTCTAACAGCAAATATGTCTCGCTGTCAGACCATACACAAAAGGCTCACACACACACATACATATATGTAGATATATATAAAGCTACAGATGGAAAGATACAGCTAAAGCTCTGCCAGCCAATGGGGAAATTACCCAAACCGCAGCAGGCAGCCGGCAGCAACCTTCAAATGATTTCATCAACGTAATACGATAAATTTAATAATGAAACGACGCGGTAATTGGCAGGCAGCCATCTTTTGTACTCACTCCGTCCCCACACAACCCCCCGTCCTGCTGTATGTGTATGTGTGTGTGTGCTTATTATGCATAATTTTGATATTTTGACTTGTTGTCCTTAAAACTGGCGGGATTCCTTCTTTTTTTCTGCCAATTAAAAAGAATTTCTTGACGGTCGTTAGGCCCTGAGGGAAATCAAAAGTTTATTTTTACAGACAATCCAGTTTTTTACGTGAATACATACATACATTTCTAAAATATTCACAATAACGTTTTAAATGAAGCTTAATAAAAGCTGCAAAACTCTTTAATCTTAACATTGAATATATTAATTATTAACAGCAGGCTTCAATGTAGTTAGCTGCTAACATTAATGCTTAACAGCGCTGTTTGTACAGAGGAGACAGCCAACAGCGCTTAATGAGAGCTGTTAACAGTTCAGCTGCACGCGACTGAAATGTTATTAACAGTGCGACGCTAAAAGTGCTCGCCTAATTAACATAACATATGCATATCTGTTTACAGCAAACTGCAAAGCGAATGTTAAACTGTTTAGAAACGTTTTAATCAAAGCTAAACAAATTAATTTAATTAAATACGCTTTAAAACGATGATTCATTAATTTTAACTAGTTAAAGAGTTGCTATAGCAATATCGAATTTGGGGCTAAAAGCATTTTATCAGCAGATATTCAATTCATATTCTTTTTTTTTGTGTTGGCAACATAACGCAGGTGGGTAAAATGTTGTAAAGTTGCTTTTGTTTTATTTTTTTTTGCATAATTTTTTTCAATTTAACCATCGTTGAATTTTTTATGGGCTGGCGTGATATTTGTTTTCATTTCATTTATTGCGAGTGAAGGCAAAAGAACAAATTTTTTATTGTAATTGTTTTATGTGCACTTGCTCATCACGCTCGAAACGTTTTGTTTATGGTTCGGTTTGTCGACTTGTCCCTGCTGTGCTCCACTGTTCTCTACTTTACTGGCATGTCCTGCATGTGTCCTGCTTATCCAGCAACAAAATGGCGACAAATTCAAATGCAATAAATTTGTATTTGTTTTATTTGTGTTTGCCTTTCGCCATTTGCGATTCGGCTCGCGATTTTGAGCAATTTGTTAAAACAAATATCGAAACATATATATTTGCACGGTTTTGGCAATGTTTGTTCGTTGCAATGTGTACCGAGTATGGACAGTGTACAAGTGTACAGCGACAGCTACAGCTGCAGCTCTATTCCATTGTATTTGCATATTTATTTACTTTTGTGATTATGAGGCGTTGAGCTTTAATTTGATTTATTTATTTATTCAACCCGATTTGTGCTCAACTATTTGCGATTATTTAACAATGCACAAAACGTTTGCAGATTTTGTGTAAATATTTAAACGATATGGGAATTAGTACAAAGTGCTTGTAATGCTATACCTATGGATATAGTAGTAGATATTGGTATGCTAGGCTCTTGTAGTTCCATCTTTTCTGGGGCTATGGGAAGTATTACCAAACACTCAGTCAAGTTTTGCCATGCGGTTATTTTCCTGTCAAACTTTTGCATTGTAATTGAGCGTAAAGGGAAAACTTTTACTACTGCCATACCCTCGGTTTCTCGGTCTCTGGGTTGTTTTTCTTTTTCAGTTTGCCTCCCCTACCCTTCCCTCTCTCAGCCCCACCAGCTCTGAGAATTGCATAGGCCAGGCCCTTAGCAACGGCAGAACTTGGCTGCTTCTTAGCCACCATGTTGCCAAGCCAGAGCCGCAATTGAGGAAGCTACTCAAAAAATAAAATAACTTGTACATAAACTGTAAACAACAACAACAGCAAGTAAAGGGGGTGCCAAAGGGTGGAGGGGTTTGAGCAGCAAGTAAAAGAGGTTTCCCTCTGGCTCTAGAGGCTGGATTGCTCATAAAGTTCAAGAGCAACATATGTTGTGGCATAAATTTATAAAGTCCTCAGGCTTCTGGATACTCGTTCGTGTTTACTTACTTTCATCTTGGCCACAAAAAAAAAAAATAAAAAAAATAAATAAATAAACCAAATTATGGTTAGACTTTTAACTTGTTTATTACGCGCTCCGGCAAAGCCTGTCTAAAAATAAGTTTTTTAATTTAATTTTAATGAAAATTTATGATTATTTCTTTCACACGCCACATTGCAAAACTTTTTTCACTTCCATCTTGGTATTTCTTCTTACTCTCACTTCCATTTCCATTTTCTCATTCGCATTATTGTTATGTTTGTTGCTTTAAGTATTAAAAGCAAACACTTAAATTGTTTATTTGTCTTGGAAAAGTTTGGTGCAAGCCGAAGCGAGTCGGCTTATTTCATTTTAGCCAACATTGCAATTAAAATACTCAAATTTCATCTTGTTTTATTTTGATTAACACACAAAACTTTACTTTACTCTGAAATTGCTTATTGGAAAGATTATTGTTATGTCAACAGATTGTATAACTTGTATTTAGAAATGTTCAATAATGTTAAACCAAGAAAAATAAATTTGCATTTTCCAATACACCAATTTAAACAACAATAAATTGTTGTGTTATTTAAATGTCATGTTCTTTTGGGATATTTACAAACATTTCAAATGATTTGTTTTATTTATTGTCGTCCATTAGCTTACTTTTAGCTTCGATTTTACATAACTAATGTATAGAAAATAATCTTAAATTTTTGGTTTGATGTCAGAATCTGAAAATTTCTTTAATTATGTGTATTTATTTTTATGTTATCTCAACAACAACTCTTTACCTATGCAACATTCTATACAATTAGTTTAAAAATCTATCTAAAAACGTCTAAATACTAACTTTAAATTCTTATAAATTCATCTATAACTTTCTATCTCTGAATATACATTTCTCTCCTACTATTTCCCCTCTCTATGTCGGTCTTGTTAACCCCTTTCCGCGTCAAAATTGAACGAATCCATTAATCGTTCTCGTTCAGTTCTCGTAATGTAAGTGAAGAGCTTTATAAATATTAATAATGTTTCAAATGGTGTTGCTACGGCGATGTCATGTGTATGCCACAGCTGTCCCTCAACTCCACCTACCCCCACACCCTTAGCTAGTCATGTCAAACATATCAAAGATGGCAGCCATTGTGTGTGAGAGAGAGAGAGAGTGGGAGGGTGATAGAGAGGGAGAGTTGAAGCTTTTACAATTGCGACAAATTGCATTTGCTTAGCTCGTTGCACGGTTCATGTTAATGTCTGAGCTTTGTCTCAACATGGCCGGCTTTTAGTTTAGAAGGGTTGCAGGATGGGAGGGCAAGCAGACAAGCGACAATACTGAGAACATAACCCTAAACATTACAACATGCATCATCAACATAATCAACAAGAACAATGACAACAACAGCTATAACAACACGCGTTTGTCATTCAACTGATATCGCCTCGATCTATGAGGTTTTAGTCTCAAGGGGAGTAGATGGAAAGGGGAAGCTGTCCGCCTACAAATTTAGCGTTGTGCGTGCCAGCGACTTCATCTCCCATTTTCCATTACCCCAACATCCCCAATCTCCCCTATGCCCACCTTCACACAGCAGACTGTTAAGCTTCACCGCCACCGCCACCTCCACCTCCACCTTTGTGTGCGTGTGTTTATATTTATCTGAGTCTCGTATTAAATTGCCAACTCGTGTGTTGAGAGCACAGGCCTCGACTATTGTTGTTGTCATTGTTGTTGTTACTGGAGGTTTTGTAGTAGTAGTAGTAGTGACAGTTGTTGTTGCTGTTGTTGCTGTTGTTGTTCTTGTTCTTGTGCTATTTTTGTAGTCATTTTACAGCCATTATTTTTATCAGCACGTGAGCGTTGCGAGTCCATTTTCAGTTTCAGCTTCAGTTTCATCAGCAGTTGCCGTCTCTTTCGCAAGCTCCCTCTCTCTCCTACTCTCTCTTTCTCGTTCTCTGTCATTGCTGGCTTAAATTTCAGTCTCAGTTTCAATACGCTTTTCAGTTAAACTCTTGAAAAACATTCAAAATGTATGTATAAACATATTATATAAACTTTGCTATAGCTTACTATAGTTTTTCCAGCATATTTCCGCTGAATACTCCATCTGCTAGCTGATATACCCCATAAGCAGTGTATTTAGTGCTATTTTTTCTGATCAAATGTGAAAGTTGACTAGTTTATGGCATCCGTTGAAAGTTGGGGACTTGATTTATAAATGAATAAAGCAGATGAATCACGAATAAACAAGTCCAAGATATATACTCATTTATATAATGAAATCTATTTAAGTTGTATACGTTTTAGTTCGTTGATTAAGTCCTTAGATTATTTATATCACAGTCTTAAATTAAGTTGTCTTTGTTAACCGAAATGATTAACTCTTTGCTTTTGCAGACATAGATTTGTGCCCTCAACTTGTATATTTCAGTTATTTTGGGCCAAGAAATGTGTTCAAATGTAGCTTCAAATGCTGACAGGATGTTGCCGAGACTCACAGAGAGAGAGTGAGGGGGATAGGGAGCGAGTGAGCGGGCAGACAGAGTTGCCTGATTGTCTTGCTGCCAAACGAGGGAGGCAACAAAATTTGATGTACTTCTCACACACACACACACATGAGAAGCGAATGCCATGCATGACAATTTTCCGCCAAGGGGAAAATGATGGAAAAGAGCAGAGTGTAGGGGGTTAAGAGGCAGTGGAGAGAGAGAGAGAGAGGAAAACAAACACACGCTTCACGTAAATTTCATGCAATTTGTTATGTTTTATGTGGCTCGTCTGGCAGCTTCAACTCTGATGGGGGAAATGTTACGCCTGGGAATCTCAAAATGACAGACTTCAATTTATACAATTTATTTTATTAAGTCAAACATTTGTCTCTCTCCCACTCTCTGTCATTCTCTCTCTCTCTCTCCCGCTCAGCATGTGTGTATTTTTTTTCTCTTCTTTTTTTGTGGCGTTTTATTAACAAATTGATGAAACAATTTCCGCAGCGTTTAATATGGGGCAATTTTCTTTTGACTGACCAGCCGCTTTGCTGGATTTCCGCTATAGAGAGAGAGAGAAAATATTGATGTGATATAGCCGCATGTGGGCGTGGCATTGAATCAGACAACATTTCGTACTACATGAATTTGTCCCTTTATGGCACGTTAAATTTTCATTTTTAGTACACACATAAAAATCTAGGAAATTGGCAGATTTCAATTGGCCTGGCCGAAAAGGGCGAGAGAGAGAGAGAGAGAAGTGTGTTACAGTTAGCCAGCAGAAGCTGGCCCACAACTCTCTCTCTCCATCTCGCTCTCTCACCTAAGCGCCCATATAAATCTCAATTTATGTTGCCTATTTAGGCATTTTGGGCACGCAGCAACCATTTTGGTAAGACTTTCGCTTTAGGCCTCAAAATTATTGAATCTAATTAACTTAAATGAAATGAATGAAGACTACAAATGCTCGTAAAATTGGATGTGTATGTGTAGTGTGCGGTGTGTGTGTGTGTAGCACATTTAATTTATGGATGTGTATATAAATTCATTTGGAGCACTTTAATTGCAGCTTAATGGCTGGAATCTTGTAATGTTTGACCATGCCAGCCAACCAAACTCTGTCCTCTGTGCCTGAAGGTCAACAGATTGATTGAGGATTAGTTTCCCAGTCTCCACACTCCAACTCAGTCTCCAGTCTTTCTCGAAGGACCTTGCCTTTGTTTGCCTTTTCTTTTGGCAATTGATGGCTGAACTAAATTCAAACTGATGCCTTGTAATTAATCATTTAGTTAAAAGGGACTTATGCACACCCCAACTCAAATATTTTTGGGGGCTGTGCCTTTTCAATATTTATAATGTAAATTAAGTGTCAGATTGTGTGGCAAGTTTTGAGCATGGGTTTCGCTTTGATATGCACCTCATTATACAAAGGGCTTAAATCAATTGAAAGCAAACAGTTTTAAATGAAATTTACCTTTTACCCAACTCAATCAAACTCAAGATTCAAAACTATCAGGGAACTGACTTTTATGTTCTTTATTTCCATTAACTAAAATGACCTTTTTAGATCAACTATATACGGGCAGTCTTCAATCAGCGTTTTAGGTTCACTCTACAACTCAATAACTACTTCTACATAACAAAATATTACGTATACTACATGTATGCATATATGTGTCAAAGAAAAATCAGTGCTAAATTGTGCCCCAGGTGAATTTCTGCTGATGAGTTTCCGTCAGTTTCGGTTTTGTTGACATTTTTTGTTATATTTTCGGCATAAAATCAATTTGCGACTTCACTTTGAACCCTTCAATTGCCTGTCTAAAGCCCGACGGCTATATAGACCGTATTCCCACAAACCAAATAGCTTCATTTACGAAATGGCTAAAAAATAAGTCAAAACTTGCGATTTGTCACACGCAAAACATGAACATTTCTGTATAGAAATTGATTTTTTTCGCCTGACAGGAAGAAAAGCAAAATAAAAATTGCAAAAGTCAGCAAATAATAAAAAAATACTAAAAAATAAACACAAAATAGAAAATATAGAAGAGAGAGAAACTTTTACGCATCGCAGCACAAAGTGACCCCGATAAAGGGACGATGTAAGCCCAAAACTGTTAACGCCTTGTTTTCCCTTCTTTTTGTTGGCCAAAAAACTGGGCAAACTTTTTAATGGATTTTCCTGTTTGATAAGATTATCGCCGCAACAGCAAAGCATTAAAAGCAATACCAAGTTTTCTGCTTTCAACATGAAACTAGCTAGATTTTCTATACAAATTAAATTCAGTTAATAAAAATGAAGGAAAAGCGTTCAAGTGAAGCAAACCCGTTTTTGGGAAAATTCTCAGAAAAAGATTTTGTTACGGAAAATTATAACACAGACAGATTTGCCGCCATGTGTCCATCAAGCTCATCATTCTCAGTTCAGGCATTCAATCTGCCACTCCTGACAGTCTGACAGACCAACAGTCAGTCCGTCAAGCCGTCAGTCTGTCCGTCTTTCCTGCCGTCAGTCAATCATTCAAATTTCAACACGCTGCGCTTGAGGATTTCAGAATTGTTTGTCTGTGAAATTTGAGTAGACAATTTTAATAATTTAAGTAAATGATCCATCACAGTTACAGTTAATCTATCAAAGACAGTTGTGGAGGGGAGACACAGATACATATACACAAATACTCAAATACACACACACACTCACACTTTGATATATATCTTCTTTTTGCTTAACAAATTGTCTTGTTAAAAGTTTTTGGCGCATTTTCTTCGGCCTGTCCGCAAAATAAAATAAAAAGTGACTCGGAAAATGCCGGAAAATGCTGAAAAATGCTTTGAATGTGTATGTGTGTGTGTGCGTGAGATAAGGAAATTTGCTGGCTATTAGTATTTAAGGCGTTAAGTCATTTATATTCATTTGGATATTTGGTTATTTTGGCCCAAATGAGACGAACACTTGATTGCCAAGTGCTGATGGATAATCGTAATGGGCCGCCCAAAGTGGACAGGATCTTCAACCAAAGGACATTGAACCAAACAAATGATTAGCAATTGAAGGCAGCTTAAGTAAGATAAAAGAGAGTGACATTTTAAAGTCCACCACTAAGCTAAGTGCTACTTAAAATCACTTTAAGGACGTTTACTTTGATAATATTGAGAAGAAAATCATGGAAACTGTGGATTTCTGCTATAAAAAGGCATATTTAAAATGTATTTTCAGCAAGTACTACAATTTTATTTATAGAGTATCTACTCGCCCATCACACTTGAGTATCTGAGCCGTAATTTTTATGTTCCTTTACTGCTTCGATCAATTTAGTTGATTATATAAATGTATGTGATTTTTTTATGTGCCATAAATTCACTTTTCGACAACATGCAAAAGAAAATCGTAGGCTTTCAAAACGAAAACGAAAATGAAAATGGAAACTTGCTTCTTTTTCATTTCCCATTTTCCATTTTGAGCTTTGTGTGCCACTTTCTATGTATCGAAATATGCAAATTTTGTTGTTATTTTATTGCTTGGGCAATCATCAAATTTGAAATCACTTCTTATTTGCTTTCACCCCAAAAAGGGAACAAAAAATACTCGTAAGTCAAAATCGAAGGTCGAGTCACGACTCACAGGCAGCTAAGTGAATACAAAAATGAATGCAAGTGAATACCATAGTGAGTGGTTGCCATTCAAATTCATACATACATACATCAATCTTTCGATTTTGGAGACCAGCTGCAAATAGTTGAAGCCGCTTAGTCACGAATTTCTATTAAAATATTTATGCAAAATCCTGCGAAGCGACAATTTAAGCTAGCGATTAAAGGGGGAAACGTGAGAGGGGAGGGGAAAAGGGAAGCCGATCGGCTGTGCGTGAAAAATTTCAGCAAACGATTTTCATAATCGATTTTCAGCGCCTACTCAATGTCTGCTGAGAGGGAGAATGGTGGTGGAAGGGGAGCAGGAGCAGCTTGTCAACCTTTATCAAAAAAAAAAAAAAGAAAAAAGTAGGCAAAATAAAAAGGATATACAGTAGTGGGAGAGGGACACGGCGCCAGACAGTGGCAGAGGAAGGGAGAGCAAAGCCGAGACAAATGCGACATGCGTCTGTTGACAATATATCAACATGTGGAATGCGGGTTGCCACTCAAATGTATAGGGCAGAGAGCAGAGGAAGCGGGCAGGAGAGCAAGAGGCAGATTAAGGGAGAGGAGCACTCCCAGTGACAGCATTGTCCTCGCTGGCTTTTCGATTCGTTGGAAAATATGCAAAAGACAAGCCGGCTTTTATACAATTTTTCTACTTGACTTTGACTTTTATCCATCTGTGTTTCACTCCGAGTTTTTTTTGCTGTTGTTACAGCTGTTGTTGTTGTTGTTGTTGGTAGCAGGTCAAGTAATCTTTAAAGTCTACCCCGTCTGGCTGCGCTTCTCTCTCTCTCTCCCTCTCTTCCTCTGTCTCCACACACTCCTAACATTGGCAATTCAAACGCAGCAAAGCGCGTCTAATCGATTCGCTGGCATCACAAAATTGACTGGGCGGCTTTTGGGTTTTAGCCTGAGTCTTGGCCATGGCCATACTACTACTACTTCTACTACTACTAACCCGTTTAGTGGGCGTATGTGACAATAGTTGTGTGAACTTTTCGACACAAGATTAAGCACAACATGTGATAAGCAACAGTTGCGCTCCCTTTCTATTGCCGTTTCTCCCTCTCTCTCTCTCGTGCTCGTCGAGCAAGTAAAGTGCGTAAATCACAGTGTTGCCTGGTCGTTGATGGCCCTGAATGCTAACAGTTGCTTTTGAGCTTCATGCTGTGAGCTGAACATTGAATGAGAAGCAAGGAGAGATACATACATATAGTAGTGAGTGCACTACTCAAATCAATACAATCAATAAAAGTGGCATGATATGCACTTTACACTTGGCTAAGAGCATGCCACTTCAAATCAATTTATATATTTCAAAGGGCTTTAGTACTACCGATTTGGTATTGTTCAAAGATATTTATAGAATGTGTCTTAACATGCCTGGCTTAAACATACGAAACTTCTATAAATTTAAACATTTTCATGAATAATACTATGGCTAGCATTCTAAACTATACCATAGTCCTTGTAATTTATCCTGCCATCCAGCTAAGTCCCGTCATTATCTTCCCTAAGTCCTTGAACTTTTGAAACTTCTTTACTGATATTTTTGCTGTACAAACTTAAGTATTTCAATTTAAATACATATATTTTCATTTTCTTTAAGACTGTTTCTCTGGCTCTTCGATTAGTTGGTTTGATTGTGTTTCTTTTGAGAGGCATTACCAAATGTCCATTTATTATGTTCCTTTGTTGCCATTGCTGTCATTAATTTCCTGCATTTTCTCTAAACACAAATAGCTAAATTTGCTGGATTTGATGGTTGCTTTCAAATGAATGGTATTGTTGGTAGGCCTAGAAGCTCCATGGTCCATGGCTAATTATCAAACTGAGCCTGGGCATTGTCTTGTTTATCTTTTGACAGCTAGGCAGCAGGAGAGAGACGTAGCAGAGCATGAGAGAGAGAGAGAGAGCGTATAAAAGAAAGAGAGACACGAGTCGTAGCTTGACTTCAGAGCATTTTCCATAATGAAATGCTGATACATTAAACAGATTTATTAAACGTTGCCTTCATTGTCGACGTTGTGGCTGTTTTTCCCTACTTCCCCATGCCACCTACTTCCCCCTGCCCGGTTCATCCCCTCTAATCTCCCGCCATCATTCATTCTGCCTTGCTTTTGACATGGACCAAGGTCTTTGGTTTTGCTCGAGCGCGTGCTGTGTCTGTGGTTTGTGGTGGAGCAGGAGAGACGGTGCCTTGTGGTTTGGTGCTTTCATTGGTGGGGTGGCTCAGTGGGAAAGCTAAGCGGTATGGGAAGGGTGGGGGAAATAAAGCCGCGGGGGCGTGGCAAGCAACCGCCTGCAGCTAAGCGCATCTCGTTTGTCAAATTTTGACGAGCTGTGTCTGAGTTCGCATATCGATTTGACGCAATTCCCTTTGAAAGCCATTTCCCTGTGTGTCCTTAAGCTAAATTAAAGCATATCTATTACATTTCGTTAATCCTTTGATGTTTAAGACGCAGATTTTAAAACGAGACGATGTACATTAAGTTTAAAATACTTTCAAGTCAGTTACTTAATCTCTTTCAGTACAAACTTATATAGCTCAGTCAAATCTTTAGCAATTTTAAAGCGGAATATAAAGTTTTTCATTATTTCGTTAAAAAATTCAAATCTTCAATATTTGCTGCCTACTTTTAGGCTTGCTTTCTATTTGTTCGTAGAGTCACAACTGTACTTGACTTGTCTTTAAGAATTTTGAGCACAAAAGCAGAGTCCAACAATTTCCGCTTTCATTGGCAAACAAATCAGTTGAGTTCTTCCCCCACAGTAAATGGAGAAACAACACGATTGTCTTTCATGAATTAACCGAAACTCACTGGCAACTTGACGACATCGAGTGAAGACTAATTTCCACAACAGTTTGACATCGTCTTGGCCATGGCCCAAAAGCAATCGAAAGAAATTTCTAAAAAAGAATACAAAAATTTTGGTCACGTAACTGTTTTTCTTTTCCACTCAAAAAAGACAAAAACAAATGCCAGTGACGAGAACATCATGATTAAGACAACGGGCATGTTGCTCGACTGCAAAATGCCCAATTTAGATAGAGATACTTAAGTATTTCGAGCACTTATCAGAACTCCCTTTAGCATTTTCCGAACAGGGCATCAAAAAGTTCAAAGTCTGCAGAATTTTGGTAATTGGCCAAAAAGAACAATCACGGCACGATGTTGTCCGCAAAACATTGGCACAATTTAAAATCAATGCAAATAATTTTAATGAGATTTATTTACAAATTTCAAGCACGTTTTTATATTATTTGGCTGCTGGCTTAAAATCTGTTTTAAATATAACCATTTAATTTAGCTTTTAGAATAGTTTAGTTTTGTGTTGCAAACTAATGAAAATTTTGCACAATTTGTTTGTTTCTTGGAGTGTGATTTAGCGTGGAATTGAAGCTTGTTTTTTGGCATTACGAGTAGAGTCAACATCCTGTACAGAATGCAGACTTATAATGCGCCTGGCTGGGCAATTCTACAACAAAAACGAAAACAAAAACAACAGCAACAACTACCACAAGGACAACAAACTTGAGTCGAGTCAACAGAGTGCTCAAAATTTTACGCGCGTTGACTGCTGAAGTGGCTGTAAGATGGACGTGGACGGGCGGGTGCCAGGTCCTGCAGTGTCCTTTGTCACACAGTCAGGGACGAGTAGAACAACGAGAAAAACCAGAAGGACGTCTGCGTCTTTTGCATTTCGTGGGTGTCTCTTGCCGCAGACTAAAATTACAAATTCAGCACAATGTCCCTTTGTCATTTATGCATTCGCTGTATAAATTAGGCACAATGAATCTCTACACTGTTAAAAAAAAACAACACAGAAAACTGATTATGAATTTGAAGATTGGTGTCAGAGCTTAGATTGCACGTCTGCAGCTAACTTTGTTGCTCAGAAGTTGTTAAAAAGGTTAAAAAAAATAGAATTTTATTAAAAACCCTTTCAGAAAGTTTTTAAATCCATTCGTCCCTAGATGGATGCTACTTAAAAGGGTTCAGTAATATAATAATTGAATTTTAGCTGGAAATAGTAAAAGTTTTTTATATAAACCAAAGACTTTCATGTGTATTTTATAATTATTTATGCGAATGTCTTAAAATAAGTACTGGGTATTCTATAGGTTTAGTTTAAAATTTATTATTTTAAGAAGTTTTGCCTACACCTCTTATTTTTAGCAGTGTATGTCTACTTTTTCTTCTATTACTTCTTCTTGGTCTTGACTTTAAATAAGCAGAAATGTTTTAAAACTGATTGTTGTTGCTTTGTTTTTTGCTTTGCTTATCTACTTGGTGGCAGGTGGCAGTGGCAGCGGTGGCGGTGGTGGTGGCAGCGGTGGCGGTGGCAGCTCATCGGATATATCGAAGGATCATTGCAACAAAACGGTGGACATATTCGAGGACATCAGTTCGCCAGAGGTTAGCAATCAGAATGTGGGACGACCCCTCACCTGTTGGTATCGCTTTCGTCCCCTCAAAGGCTCCCCCCGCGACTTTGTGCTCCGGCTGCGCTTCAAGAAGTTCAAAGTGGGGCAACTGCTCAATGCCACCCACTGTGATGGCGGTTATCTTCAGGTGAGTCACTACCCCCACTCCCCCCCACTCCCCCTTTTTAGCCATAGCTAACTCTGATTTATGACACTGTGGCAATCAAATCTAATTTATAACTGTGTGACTTGGCTAAATGATGACGAATGTACGTGTATGTGTGTATGTAGCGTATTTGTAATTGCCATACATTCGCTGCTTGACAGCTTTATGTGCGACAGGACGTACGGGACGGACAGGACAACGTTATGCAGTCCAATTTATGTCCTTGTTGCCCTCTCGCTTATAATTTGATGATTTGATTCTGCTTGCAGATTGTTGATGGCAATGCCAAAACAGACGTATCCAATCGCCGCGAACCCGGAATGTTTTGCGGTGAAGCGGAACAACCGCAAACCTTCATCAGTGAGACGAGCTACGTGAAGGTGCTTTTCCATACGGACAACTTTACGGATCAGGTGAGTTACGAAATCTATTGTTAAAGAGCCCTGTTATGCGCTGGCTTTTAATCCACTTAACCTACAGTTAATTAGGCAACCACAATGGGCCAATGTGGCTTTTAGCCCACAGTTTGGTTGCCAACTCCTGAGGCTTCCAATTACTGCTAAAGGTTTCCATCTCAGTCCACAGTTTCACTCCCGGTTTCTATTCTAGTCTACCGACGCTAGGCAAGACTCCAACGCACTTACACTAATAAACCAGAGATATCCTGTTCCTTTCACATGTGTCACGTAGACAGTCTTCTTCTCGTTCTTGGCCAGGACATCCAGGACCCTCGACTCGAACACACACACACACTCGCATACATATATGTTTATATTTATCACATAATTTAAGCAAAATATTGCTGCACACAGGTCCTTGCTGTCGTCGTCTCCTTTTGCCGCTCTAATACTTCACTTTTTATATACCCTGTAGTAACTTAAGACGATGTAGATTTGTACACAGCCTTAACAGCAGAGTCTACTGTAGCAACGTGCTTTTGTCTGTATAATCAGCTAGATCTCAGAGTCTGCAAGAGCTAGAGCTACCAGATTTTGCATTTAGCAGTTCAAATTTGTTTCTAAAATCGCATAACTAGAGGAGAATTTGAGTATCTTTAAGAAACTAATCTAAAAATCGATTTAAAATATAGGAAATCAACATATTCTTTAACAGACTGAAGTTTTTTCGGCTTACTTGGCCCAACAGCATAGGGAATTCAGTGCTTATAGGGTATTCTTTAGTCGCCTACTGCTGTCTGCATTATATTGAGGTGTTTTATTTTGATTTTTTTGCTCCGTCACATGCACATTCTCATTCTACTTACCTCGTTTTATTATTTTTTTTTTGTCCTGTTGCCTGTTTTCTTTGACTGTGACCCGTGATGCTCTATCTGCTTGGCTGCATTCATGCAACTCACTTTCGCACTTAGACATCGCTTTATGTGGCACATGTACTTATATATATATATACATATGTATGTCTATATATATACTGCCTACATATATATAAATGTGCTTGCATTATTCAGTCGTACGTCTCTGTGAAGTGGACGTGGGCGTCGTCTAGTTGTTGTCTGTCTCCGTCTCCGTCTCTGTCGCATCCTTTATCCTGCATTCTACTCCCCAGCGCACTGGTTGGCAACTCTGCTTTTCTACTTATATGCAACATCAATTCTATATATATATGTATATGTATATATATTCTTGAAGCCGCTGTTTTTGCCATTTTTCGCTTAATAATGTTGTGATTTTTTGTTGTGAAATTCTGTGCTTTGTTTTTGATGTATCTTGGTTTTGTGTATTTAGTTTAAAACTTTCAAAATTGTTAAGTCATATAAATAATATATCTTATCAATTTAATAATCAGCTTAGTTTATTGATTCACTATACTTTCCCCTTTCATACTCTATCTGTAATCCATTGAATTTGCCTAATCTCGATTCTCAATATAAAGTAGTCGAATGGTTTTCAGCAGTCAATGCAGTCGCTGCTTAACTTTGTTGTTGTTGCATTAGCTTTTTGGCTTCACTTCATGCTGCAGCTTACAAGTTGCATGAAGCGAAAGCACAACAAACAACAGACACACACACAACTAATGCCATAAAGGAGTAGTGTGCAGACAGACTCTCTCGCACAGCTGCAGCAGCCACTAGTTCTGTTCCTGCTGCTCCAGCTCCTGCTACTGCTGCTGCTGCTGCCCTCCAGAGTGTCTTATGCACACCTTAATGGAGTCATAAATATTTATGAAAACTCGCTTCGCTTCGCTTCGTCTCGCCGCTGCCAGAAAGTTGGCTGGCAGAGGGTGAATGTTTTGTTTTTGCCACGCTGATTTTCCCCGAGTTTTCCACGTCTGCCGTCTGACAGCATTTTTGCCACTTATTTTTGCGCGAGCGCGCTGAAAAATGCGTTACACGCAGCGCATGAAAAACTGCCAACTTGGATATCATGCTATATAATAAATAAAAACATATAGCCGTAATAGAGCCACAGCAAACTATACAATAATACCCAGACAAGGCACACAATTTAATGAGCAGACCAGAAATAAAAGTTAAATTAAATTGAAATGAAAATGAAAATGTCAATGGAAATGGAAACCGCTTGAGTAAGGAGACAATTTCACTATTAACATAAATTCAATGCGAATAAATCAAAAATAATTTTCACAAATTGCCAGACAAACGGCATCCGTGCATATCCAACACAAAAAGCCCAAAAATATATATTTATATATATACATATCCATGCAAAATCTGATCTGTCTGATTTTTAATTTATGCGAGCACAAATTTGCCAGGAGATTAAAAGGAGTCCAGCACAGAGGGACACAGGTCACACACCATGTGGATGGCTGCGACACGCGTTGTCATGACGATGCTGCATTGCATCAGCATCAACACAGCATCCACAGCATTCATAGCATTCACATCCACATTCACATCAACATCCATAACGAGTTGCATCATCAGAAATATTCAATGCATTTAAAGTCGCATAATGCGGCAAATATGAGTTGGGCACTGCAAAATGTGTGAGAGTGGTGTGTGGCAGGTGTCTGTTATCCCTCTCCATCCCTGACTGATATTCTGGCTATCATCCAGACGACTCGCATCGAATCGAGGCTGTCTGTCCTCTCCATTGTTCACATCGTTAAGTGGCGCTAACGTCATTGACGCCGGTAACGCATTTAATATTGACATGTGCATTACGTTGCTCCATCGAGTAAAATCCGCTTCGAAAGCCATGACAGGGCATTCCACAGCACCATGATGATAATGATGATGATGAAGCTACAGTTACAGCTGCTGCTGCTGCTGCTCATCATAATGAAGATAAAGTTGAAACTGTAGGCACCCTGGATAATTGGTGATATATTGGCATATATGCCTTTTACGAGTGAACACAGTGATAACCATGAACTGTACAAGTTAGCAGAGATTGAAAATGTTAAGTATGTACTATATATGTATAGTGCTGCAAAAATTACAGACTTATAGTGAAATTTATGCTAGGGAAAATGTGATCTTTTCAACTCTGTTTCAAGCAGCTGGAAACACTGATCAACATCGAATACTATTTAACAAAAGCTGCTTGCTATGAATATTTAGAAATTTCAGGTGGTAATAAAGCATAAAACATAAATATCCTATCGAAATGTGTGCTAAATAATTTTCAAAATTTTTAAGTAAGATCTTTTAAATTTAAGCTCATAGATATTGTGTAATTAGATTTCAGTTTCAACTAAACTTAACTTAAAATTTGTTTTATGATAGTTTTTATGCCAAATAATATGAAATACTAAACTAGTATACATTTTCTAATATATTAGCGTCCTATGGATTCGCTAGATTTCCAAATAATAAAGCAGTTTCTAAAGTTCTTTTGGATTAATTTGAATTGGAAAAGTTGCTACGTTGTCCAACACTGCTCTGCTACATGCGACAAGCATTTTGAACTGCAGCATAGAGCGGAAAAGCAACTTTGCCTACGTCATTGCAGCAAAGTCATTAGTGTTGACGAGGCACACACGACGACCAGAGCAAAGGGGGTCACAAAAGGGGTCGCAAGGGTCAAAGCCAGAGAACAACGTGAGCAACGTGCAACGTGCAGCGTGCAGCGAACAATTGTGGAACGTGTCGCGTTGGCAAACAACCGGAGGCACGGAGAACAACGGTGAACACACTGAAAAGCTGAAATGTCTTCACGGCTAAAATGATACTCAACATTTGGTGTGATTGGGCGTGTGTGTGTGTGTGTGTGTGTGTGTGTGTGCGAGTAGGTGCAAATGGGCGTGGCAATGGACAGTCACAGGTTGATAGCGGGAAATTGGCAAAATTCATCAACTTGATCGCAACGCATTGGCTGCTAATGGCATGCAGTTAAGCAGCTGCAAAAACCATTGCGTATACGCAACGTATACGTGATTTGCTTAGTGCTGTAGAACAACATCTACTTTGCTAACAATACAAACAATTTTCAATGATTTAGTTTGGGTTCTCAATGCTACACTTTATGCTCTTCTCATTGCAGACCTACTTCACATTCGATTCACGCGCGGAACAACAAACCGAAGTCTATTTACGCTATGGCCAACATCCGGAATTGTACCCAAATCGCCGTGGCGAAGTTGTGCAAGGGTGCGTATACTTAATATACATATATATGTATAAATGGAGCAGTAGGAGCAGACTGCCCGCTGTGTGACCCAAGCTTATCGATAATGTTTAGCGCCTTTGTCCAATTTTTATGGGTTTCACTGGAGTGTGGGTATTAAGGCGGAGGCGTTGTGTGGGGGGCGTGGCTGACAACTGACAGTTACTACTTTGTAGCCAGCGATGCGTTAATTTAATTTTATTATGTTGAACGCAACTTGAGTGCTTTTTGAAGGGGACAGACAGACGGACAAGCAGACAGACAGACAGGCGATGTCTTTGACAATCTCGAGAATTGTCCGCGACGAGTGGAAAGAGAAGTGCGAGCGGAGGGAGAAGAAAGCAGCAGAGACGAAAACATTTCATAATCATATGCGAAAGGCGACAGGAGGCTGGTGGGTGTGGGGACTAGTGGGCGTGGCATAAGAATGCTGGCATTGCGGTAACAGAAGGTCGCATAAAATTGAATTACAATTTGCCAGTTTCTGCACAAGTGGGCGGGGCAGCAAAAGGCGGGCAGAGTAAGGCACATAAACTCGCGGAAAATGTACAGAGAGATAGAGAGGGAAAGACACTGAGAGAGAGAGGGAGGGAGAAAGAGAAAGACATTGAGAGACAGCAATTGCTGCCATGGGCCAAAAGCAAACATTCAGTTATCCCAAAAAACTTTGCAGACATTAAATTTCATTTGATTTCATTTCGTTTTTTTACTCTCCCTATCTCTCTCTCTTTCTTGCTCATTTGAGTTGATTTTTTTGTGCGTCTAACTTTTATCTTAATAAAATAAGTTGCAAGTTTTAAGCATTTGGCTGAGAATCGCAGTGAGTGGATAGAATTAATACCATCTCAGCGAATATTTTATGCATACGTGAGTTTTTGCCACAAACGATAGCAAAACTTTTCGATAGGCAAAAGATTCCGGAAATTATTAAAAGCGGAAATTTCGTGGGCAAAAACTTGTGATATTCCATCAAAAGTGAGATAAAGTGAGTGTGTATGCTCTAAGGGGATTAAGTGCGAAACTAAATACCAATTCCAATGCCAATTCCGATCTCAATCCGATGGTAAATACAAAGTGAAGCATCCACATGGCCATTATGATTTTTATGCTAATTTGCGGTCACGCGCATGGATATTCACTGTAGCAAGGCCAAGCTAACCCCAAACCAAAACCTCAAAACAAGCTAAATTAAATGCTCAACTAGGCATTACCCTAGGCTTATATAATAAAGTCTCATTTTATGCAAACTACAGGGTAACAATGGCTAAATTTCCAAGAGTATTCAGTAGAAAATAAAAATAAAGAGTGCTATAAAGAATATAGTAATCATATTTAGGCAGCTGGCAATCTCCAGAGTGAGGCAGAATAAGAGAGAGTGACAACCATGGCAATGCGTTTGTTTGACTTGAAACAAATTGAAAATTATACGCACGGCTATCCATAGAATTTTACAGTTGTTTTTGCAAATTCAAGAGCAATTTTACAAGGTTTTCTCGCTGGCAAGGAAAATGCTCAAGAATTTCCAAATCAGTGAACACAATTTTCTGCTTTTGTTGTTTTTCGGTTCGTTGTCGTCGGAGTATTTGTTGCCTGCAAGGCAATTCCAGCGATTAATTTGTTGGATTTGTGCCCAAGAAGCAAAACTAGCGAGAAATCTGACAGACAGACATACGGACAGACGGACTGTCAGACAGACGGACTGTCGACAGAGTTTAGGCCAAAGATTGAAGACATTTATTGGTCGGATGGCAAGGGAATAGGAAGCAGGAAAGAAATGAAAACTAATTGAATTTAATTACAATTTTTGAGTATAATTTTCTTTTTGTCTCTATACTTTCAGCTCCTACTGTGAGCGCGAATACCGCGACTGTCGCCTGCAGACCTGCTATGTCCAGTCACCGGCATATCCTGGCCTATATCCGCGTGCCCTCAACTGCCGTTACAAGCTGCACACGCGACAACCCTACATCAAATTGTATCTGCAGAACGAACAGTTTGCGGTCGATGGCCAAAGGTAAGCAAAGTTCAGCAACGTTACGGTATTTCCCCCCCAAACCAACCTTTAACCTTTCCAACGTTACGCCTCCGACTGCTCAGCGGCATATGCAAATTCAAATTGCCGAGAGAAATTAGCGCTAAATTTAACACCCTGTAATTTGTCATTTTGGCACAACGACGATAGCAATTTTTCCACAGAAATTTGCAGCTTGCCTTTGTGGTATTCTACATTTTTTTTTGTTTTTGTTGCTGTGCACATTACGGGTATGACCATGGTTGTTGTTGTAGTTGTTGTAATGCATTTGGCATGCTGACAATGACAATTTGACAGAGCGCTCTGGAAAAATTGGCACCAATTTCGTGGAAAACGCCGTCGACATGTCACAGAGCCAATCCGAGTCCCAATCCCAATCCCATGTTCAATCCCCAATCCCCACTGCACTCCGATTTCCATTTCGATTTCGTTTTCCACTGCCAGTCAGCAGTCGAGAATCACAATCAACATTACCGTGACAAGGACGAGTCTTCTGTCTGTCTGCCAGCAAATATTCCTCCCTACATATATGCAAATTGGCTAAAGCTAAAGGCTTACAACTGTGCAGCTCGAAATTATATGGTATTATTAATGGCAAAATGATGAAAATGATTGCGTTGTCTAGGCAGCTATGTCAATGGTCCTTTTAAAGAATTTTCAACTTCTATAGTTTAGTAGTTTCCCTGAAGCTGTCGCTTTTGCTAATCTCTGAGAAATCCCCAAGGAGTATTTGCAGCTCTTTGGGGACATTTCCAGCTGTGCCCGTGTGTTTTTTTTTTTCTGGGGACTTAAATCAGAACTTAAATATTTTATGAATTGCCCAAGTGGCTGTGGAGGGTTTTCCTTTTCTCTTCTTCTTTTTTGTTTTTTTTGTTTGCCAGGTCGTAACCCCCAGCTGAATTTACCTGTGCTCAACACAATTTACATTTGCCATTCACTGACCTTTCACAAACGTTGCGGGCGGTCATTAAACATTTCGCCCATTTCTGCTTTATCACTGCTGTCTGCTGAGGGGAGAGATGGCATATAAAAGGGTTTGAATTGCGGACAGAGCTCTGCTGCCAACACTTTTCAGGGAGGGAAGGGTAGACAACGGTGGGGCGGAACACTTTGCAAATAGCCTGAGAAAAAGTGTCTAAGTATCTTAAAGCTGTTTGATGTGCAAATGCCAAACGATAGTCAGCATATTTTAGTCGAGTCTCTTTCTCACACACTTTGTGCTACTCCGATTGCTGCTCCTACTTCAGCTCCTACTCCTTCTTCTCGTTCCCCGTCTTTTAGCCAGGAATCGCACGTGCACATCACAACTGACAACTGGCAAACTGGGGCTCCTCCAAGTTGAAATTAGATAAGCAACATTCAATTTATTTTTATAGATTCAATTTGAATATTTACCTTTTGAACACTGAAAAGTCCGGGCAGACAGGCAGACAAACAGACAGACAGACGGACAGACGTACGGACACGAGGACACGAGCCATGTCAAACTGACAGCTTTGACAGCGAGAAAGCGAAGAGTTGAAAGCGTTTCTTTCGTGTGGAATTTCTAGTGGAATGAGAAGTTCGCTACCCCAGTCGGACTAGTTGAAAATCCGCTTTAAGTGCGTATTAATTTGCAAGTCTAAGTTTCTCCCAACCCCATGAAATGGGTCGTCCCCAAATAAGTAGTGGGGCGGAGCAGAAGGGGCCGTCAAAAGGATTAGTCAAACAAACGCTACAAACGAGCTAATCGCAGTGTCTGATAGGAGAGTCAAGTTAATCGAATGTTTTATAGCCAATGCAAAAAGGGTTGCCATGCTCAAATACCATTAATGATGTTTGCTTTAGAGTAGTCCACCCACTCATCCAACTCCTCCCCCCTCAATGTCCGTGTAGTGTACAGAGAAACATACTTAAAATTCCGTCAGTTTGGAAAAGTTTGTATCCAAAAGGGGTATTAATTAGAGATTACAAAACAAAATGCCTACTCAGTCAAGTTTTAATGATATGCCAGTTTTTGCTAGGGATTATACATATAAATTGTAGGGCTTAAAATTTTAATATTGTTTGTGTAGAAAATGTATAGAAAATGTGCTGAAACGACAGTTAACAATTTGATTAACTAAGGAATTTCAATACAGAAATCTTTCGAAATAGTTTAAGAAGCTCAATAAAAACGAGTATTTTGGCAGATTCGATTAGTTTTGCAACTATTTACGCACAATCAGCACAATCCGAGGCACAAAGCTCAAGCCTCAAATCCAGTTCATAAAACACTCCCGCTAAGTGGGGAAAAGTCTTAGTTTTGATAGCCCGTTTCATTATACAACCTAGCAGCCTAGAGTCAACCTGTCAGACAGTCTAGAAATTTATCTGCTCTCTCACTCTCTGCTTATAAATCAGTTGAGTTTATTGCAGACTACGATGCGATGCTCTTTTCGCTGCCAGTTTTCCAAAACATTTTTCTAATTTCTGTTTCTGCGTACCAAAATATTTTGCCAACACAGCACTTTTCCGCACACACACATACACACACAACAACACACAACACAACGGCAAAGAAAACGAAACACAACAAACACACACACACACAGAGAGGAAAGTTTTGGGAAAACTTTTTTGTTGAGGCGAAATAAATGCAAAAGTCATCGAGAAAAAAAGTTTTTTAATATGCCGAAATTATTACCAGTCAGTTATTTTTGATATGTCTGTTGGCCAAACAAAAGTTTTTGGCCATCCAGCAAGTTGACTGTAAAAGCATGAAATCAGTAAAAGAAGCAGGTCAAAATAATCAACTTTCTGTCCAGCACATTTATTATCAATAAGTTAGATTAGGTTGCTCTTGCTCTTCCATAAACTGGAAACTTGCTGACAAAGTGATTAAATTGACTGAATCGAAACGAAACGAGCCAAACAACTGATTGGCTAATAGACAACAGATAGATACGAGCGAGCCGACTGCAAGAAGACCCTGTACTCAATCGATGATGTATTTTTAAAGACGAAATCTTGAAAATAATGCATGAGATATCTTTCGTATGCCTAAGAAGATGTCTCTGTAAGAAGTTAGCTCCAAGCTACCTTTCTCTGCCTGTTCCACACAACTTTTTTTTCAGCCTTTTGACAAACTTATAAGACTCTTGTATAAGTACAATGTCTAAAAATAGATTCAAAGTTTGCAACTTTTATGTGCTGCTGTCAAAGGCTCAATAAAATGTCAATTAAATCGACATTTTTTGTTGCACTTTCAAATCGCACGAAGAACTTCTGTAACTTCCCCCTCTCTTTCGGCCCGTATTTGATTAAAGTCCAGAACGTAATTGCCAAAGTTAGCTTTCAATTAGAAAGTTCACACAAACAGTTGGCAAACACACACACACACACACACACACAGGTGAATGGCAATTCGTTTGGCTTTTGAATTTGGCTTGAAATAGTCCGCCTTCAAGCAAATTGTATTGCCAACAACAAATGGCTTAAAGACAAAAAAGCCGCCTCATCAATGGCGCAATACTGCACAAAGGTCACTTTGTCTGAGCCACGCTCAGGGTTATGCCAGGGCCAGACAAATTACAAACAAAGCTAAAAGAGAGAAAAAGGAAAAGTCCAGCATTTTCCGGGAACCTAGAAGTTAGAAAATGCTTCAAAATAGACAAGTTGGCTTTTTTCACGCTCCTCTATATATTTTTTTTGCGCTACGTGCGCTGTCAAAGTGCAAATGAATGTCATGCCAGGGGCGTAGGCAGGGCGGCAGAGGGGGGTTTAGAAATGAGAGTAGTGGCTGGACCGTTAACTTTGAACTGCAGACAGTTATCAATGATTGTATAGACTCTATATCGAGTCTATCTATAGCCACCCCCCTTTGCTACACCCCTGCGCTTAACTCTTTCTTGTATCTGTTTGGGATGCGCATTAATTCATTCAATTTCAGTGCGAACTTTGTTTTCTTCTCCTATTTGCATGGGGTTTTTTGCACTTGAAATTCTGTTACGTGAGCTTTATAATTGCTGGATTTTATTAAGTTGACGTCCACATCGGTGGAATAAATTAAATTTTCTCCCTTTGCGCGAGACCATAAATGAATCAAAGGATTCACTTTAAAGTGCTTACAGCTTAAAGCTGCGCATAAGCTCGTATTCATTTCATGATTTCTGATCCCTTTACAGATGCGAGAACGTGATGACCTGCCCCATTCGACCCATTGGATCGGGCAACGAGCATTGTCCCTATGATTGGTTAGCCGTTTACGATGGCCGCGATGAGCACTCGCCGTTAATAGGCAAATTCTGCGGTCTGGGAAAGTTTCCATTCAGCATTATTGGTAAGTATAAAGGCCAATGCCGTTGGCAAACCAACTGATATAGTACCATAGACTATACTTTATCCTTTTATAGGCACTTCACAATACATGTATGTGGAGTTTGTTACATCACCAGCGGGTCCTTTGCTCAATACTGGCTTTCATTTCAACGTTGGCAACTGGCCAGGACATGTGGAGACGGCGGGAATCAAGCATGGCGTCTGCGATTGGCTGCTCAGCTCCGATTCATTGAAGGACAGCAGCGCCAGCGAGGGTATCTTTCTGAGCATCGCCCACTGGTATCCGCCAAACACATCCTGCAGCTACCACATCAAAGGACATCCCGGTGAAATTGTTCGTCTATATTTTCCCAGGTTGGTAACATATATTTATGGGCCTCCGCATTTGTACGTGTTATCCGTATATCGCATTACATAATCAAGATCAAAGTTAGGCTTAGGCTTTCCCTTGTTGAAAAATACTCAATTTTAAGGATTTGCATTATTTCTTGATATTTTATAGCTGTACAGAAAGTTACCCTACCGTCTGAAGAGTCAGCAAGTAAGATCTATTGAGAATGAAGATCTTTAGCCTCAACTGTGTTTAAGAAGAAGATCTCTGTTTAAGACAGACTTATAAGAATAGTTATAAATTTATATATAACATGCGAATACCTACAGCTTATTCCTATTAGAGAAGTTATTCAGTTTTTAAAAATATATAATTTACAATTCACATATAGCAAAATGCAGCAGAGCTGCTTTCAAGCTTCATTGTTCGAGTCGTGCCAGAAAACCATTTACAGTTTTTAGAGCCGACCCTTTGTACTTGTAACTCCCCTATTTGCTGCGTACCACATAGTATAACCCAGGGAACTCTGTTAAATTGTAAATATCTCGACAAAAAGGGAGCGTAGTCCGAGGTTCTTCAGTTCAAAATCCGTCGCCATTGTCGGCATTTCACTTAGAGTGTAAAGTTTTGCGGCTATGGAGGATGCCTTCTAGCGGTTTTGCATCCCCACCACTCATATCCACCCCTCTCTCTGCACTCCCACTCGTAAGCCTTGTTCGCTCTTCCGAATTCGTATAACAGCTCCAACTTCAATCCATTTTGGGGGGCTGCGTTCTCTATGCTGTAAGCGTATTTTAATGAAATTTTCCACAAAGATTTATGTGACATTTTAATTTAACGTGTCGAGTTGAAGTTGTTCTTTATATATATTTTTTACTTTGTTTGCCCGAAACCTTGCCTGCCCCCTCGCCACCCTCGCCACCCTCCGCACCCCATCTCTCGTCCTAGTTTCTTATCCTTGTCGGCGTCGTCGGGACGTTGTTTGTGTCTGAATCCGGACTCTGAACTTTTGTTCAAGTGTCGCATTGGTCCTGCATTTTCAGTTTCAGTTTTCAGCTTACAGTTTAGCAATTTTCCCTCCCTCGCACTGCACTGCGCCTATTCATATATGTATGTACTTATATATAGGGCCAGGGAGTAGGGAAATATTTTATTGTGCTGCGGTTTTTGCCAGCTTCATTTCGAAGAATCCAAAGGATATTCCCAAAGACTGTTGGCAAAGTTTTTGAAGCTTTGACATTTTGGGAGCATTGATGGTTGCGTGGCTCAAATTGAAACCAGTCGAAGGGTACACCAAAGAGTTTAGAAGTAAACAGGGCTTAAACTAACGAGAGTCCTTGAATCGTTGTGGGAATATCTATACACTCTGCACTGCACTGCACTGAGCTGAGCTGAGGAGTTTATTGGAAAAGTTGTTAACAAGTTTAATCCAATTATTGTAACCTAAGTACATTAAAAGTACGACTATAAACTGCAGTGTCTACTATATACGCATATACTCTGCTCTGCAGAGCACAAGAGCCACAAGAGGAGTATATAAATATTGTATGTAACTACTACTATTCGATTGGGTTCCATTTCCATTTCGTTATGTAAGTTGTTTTCCCTGACAAACTGTGACGCTGCAGCATAAAGAATGGCTTCGCCCCCAAAAAGTTGTCAGAATAGAATGGAAAGCTTCAACTAACCTAACAGCAATTGCAACACACATTCTACACCATGTTGCAAGCTTATAATTTATGCACAAAATGTTGCAAAACATTGCCAAGTTTTTGGCTAAAAACTGCAAAAGAAAACTATGTGCATTGGACACACACAGACATACATATGGGAAGCTGTTAGAGGGAGTAAAATATCAAACAAGTTTTTGCCAAAAGATAAATATTTATGTCCACCTACAAAAGGAGCAAAACGAATACGAATACGAATGCGAATACGACTACGAACACTGGGAAAATGTTAGAAGAGTTGTAGGAAAGCGAAACTAAGCTCGGAAAATGGGAAACCTCGGTTGCTAAAGTTGAGCGCACGTTTACACCGATTGCCATTAGGAGTTTTAGAAGTGGGCAACATGATTGCGTGATTACAGTGCACAAAATGCAACACTGTGACATTGGCACTCAGTGCGACAGAGAGACTAAGAGACAGAGAGACAAACATACTCGCATGGTCGAACTTACCGTTAGCTAAAACTTTCATCGAGATGCCAGAAGAATGCAATGGAAAACTGCGTGAGCTCTGCTTCAATTTTCGTACGCTCGTCCGTACGTTTGTCCGTACGTACGTTTAGCTCAAGTTTTTGTCTCTGCCAGTTGCCAGTTGAATTGCTGCTGTTGTTGTTGTTGTTGCTGGTGTGGCAACTTCACTCAAGTTTTTGCAACGCCCACGACAACAATTGCACAACCTCGTAGTAGTTCGTTCCCTCTTTTATCATCCATCTGTCTGTTTGCCTTTTCTTGCAGTCCTTGTTTTTTTCACGCCTCCCCCAACCTTTCTGCCACACGCTCCTTGGGAGCTTCACTTACATGTGTGGCAATGTGCTCCTTGGCTGCCTCAACAGTTGCAACTGTTGCTACTGCTGCTACTGCTGCTACTGCTGCTGCTGCTACTGCTGCCACTCGTCGCTGTGTGTCGTGTGTCTGTGGCAGAGAGTCCAGAGAGTCTGCAGTCTAGACACTGTCGACATTGTTTCCAACAAACTTGCTCATTTAAGTAACATGTCATGCCTCAGCTTTTTTCTGCTATACTAAGTACGAGTAGCCCGAATACCTTCTAGCCAAAAATGATTAAGTTCACGTGGATATTGTTCGACTTGCAGCTACCCTGTACTTAGCTTAATGCATTACAGGGAAATTTATACTATTTTACAGTTTCTGAACATTTTTCTTAAACAAAATATTCCTACAGAGACTTATAAGAGAAAGTCTAAAAATCGATATGCTCTCAATTTCTAAGTAAGAAGATACTATAGATATTATAAGGATTTAGTTAGTAAAAATATTACAATTTTAATAGACTAATTTTTTTCAAGAAGCCTTCCTATTATTATTTGAAATTAAATCTGCTACTATTAATCACTTTTTTATAACAGTTATATAGGCACGTCTAGTTGAAAAATGTTAAATTCTTAAATAATATAAAGTTCCTACCATTTAAATATTATAGCTCATTTTATGTACAGAACTACTTTCTGCTACTATTTAACAATTTCTTCTACCATTCGTAGCAAATCTACTTAGCACAGAAGATTAAATTATTTAAAATCGTGTTAAATATTGAAAAAACTTTATACTTTAAAAGGTACTTTATCATATTTTTAGCTGCAAGCGATGCCCAGTGGAAACTGCTACTATTTAGCTGTTTTTTTTTTGTGTTTAGGGGTATGCCACCAATACAGTAATAAATGTATGCGATAAATCTGTTTAGAGGACAACTGTAAGTTACAGCTATTTATCAGTTGGAACGCCCACACTTAATGCAGGACTCAACACGACACCAATTGACTGCCATATGCACATAACTAAGCAGTTGCTCCCCAAACAGTTGACAACAGACAACCGGAGCAGGCTGGACTAGAAAAAGGGATAGAGAGGGGGGGAAGGACTGAAAAGGGAATGGGACAACTATTGCTGCATTGCATATTTTAAGGCGAACTGAATAAACTCCCCACTGAGTCAGCATAGCCAGCATAGAACTAGGCTGCAAACGGATTATGAGGACATGCCGCAGGGCATCAGGCTTACTTTTCGACGTCGGCGTCGACGTTGATGCTGACGCTGACGTCGCGTACGTGAATAACGGCATGGGCACGTCACGAGCATGGAGTGGTACAGGGGAGTGGCAGCGGCAAAGGGAGTGGGACTGTGTAAAAATAGTAACTCTGCTCTATTATGAATAGCGCAGAGAGCAGAGCGAAACAGAACGAAATAATAGTACAGCGGACGACGGCACATAAAAAAAAAGCAACAAGAACAAGAAGAAAACGTAAAGAGACAGAAACGAAGCGAGAGAGAAGATGGGGACGAAAATGAAACGAAATGAAATGAAATTGTGCCGTGGCGCTGCTGCTGCTGCTGTCGCTGTTGTTGTTGCTGCTGCCGCTGTTGTTGTTGCTGCTGCTGCTGCCTGGATGATGGTGATTTGGTTTCGTTTCGTTTGGTTCCTTTTATTTTTTTGCCTCGCTTTTGACATTTGGCAACTTTGTGTGGGTTAATAAAATGTTGTATTATGTCATATTTTTTGGACAGCACAAATGTAATTGTATGAAATCTGCTTAGCACGACGGATGAATGAATGAATGGACGCTGCACTATGGGGAATTTGACCAGTTTAGGTGACCAAAACCCGTCTTCTGAAAGTCGGAAAATTAAAAAAAGTTTCAGTGCAATGCATTCACAATACACCAATCTTCAGTGTTGCATAACAGAAATTTTTATAGAGGGCGCCACAACAAAGGAATCAGCTGATAAAACAGCTGTTGCATTTGCAAAGCACGCGCGCCTGTCATTTAAAGTTTTCTTTGCTCAAGTTCAAGTGATTAGTATTATAAAACTAAACAATATAACTAAAATTTTTGAAATGAGTTTGAATCTGTGTGGTTTGTATTATGTGTTTGTGAGCGTCATTTGTAAAAAAAAATCGTGTTGTCCCCTTAATAAAGCAAAAATCTAAGTAGCCCTGCAAGTGCATATTTTGGATAAAATCTCATGTTCCGTTAGAGATTTAAAGTGAGTCCAGAAGATTCCATCCATGAGATGTATTGTATGTTGTAGAGGATTGAATTTTTGTTCAAATAAATGTTATTAAAAATATCACTTTTTACAATTTTGCGAGAATTTTTCATTTTTAGGACATAACCTCCATTTGGCAAACGCAGATTTGTTTGGCAAGTGGCACGAAACGAGTTAAATATCAATTTTCAAAAAATCATAAAAAATACTTGCGAAGAGATTTTTGAAAAATTTTTTTTTCCATCACTAATAGATTCTTTTGGAGAATCTTTTTGCATTCAAACATTTTTTGATTTTGCCCGGGGGAAAAAGTTTAAAAAGTAGACCTTTGCAAGAATTGAAAATATTCCACGAGTACTCAATGGGTTAAGAAAAATTGTGTGTTATTAAAACGGAATTGAAGTGACCTATCCATTGATACCAAACTTCTTTTGCAGGAAGTTTAAATTTTAAGTAGATTTAACTTTAAGTGTTGTCTAAATATTTATGCCTACTAGTGTATGTTACTTTACGTTGTTAAAGGCGTGCCACGCCCACTATTTTCCAAAAATTGTAACCTAATACTGTCACAGAACTTTTATTTACTTTTTAATTAATTCTATAAAAGACTAAAAAAAATTTACATTAGTTAAAAAAAAATGGGCGGTGCCACGCCCACTATTTTTCTACTGATAAAAGATATTGGTCAACTTAATCCGATGCAAAAAACAGAAGTCAAATATCTTGCTCCGTTCTTGAGTTATTAATTTTGGTCACCTAAAGTGGTCAAATTCCCCATAGTGCGCTGGTTACGTAAAAACTACTAACAGTATTTTTACGGTGCAGCATTGGATGACTGCCAAAAAATATAAGGTCCAGGGATAATTGGAAAAGTTTTCGCGTTACTTTCAAATGTTATTAAAGTCAAACTGAATTTAGTAACATTTGCTAGCAATTTCCATATGCAATAAAATAGAAACATACCCATAGAATAGCACTGATGTAGAGGAACATAGCTACCTTAGAGTCCAATAGGACAGCACTGATATAAGTTATGACCGCTAGATGGCGCCTATACGGCACTGCTGTGTTATAGTAGTTTGAAATATTTATTTAACTTATTTTCCCGACATACAACTATATCGTAGTTCGATTTATTTTGATTGTTCGACTGTTGTTCGTCCGGATCTCATCAGTAGGTCGGTCACATTCCATCCAATAATTTGCAAACTTCAACGTGCCTGCCAAAATACTTTAGCCAAGCAATTTGCATTCATTTTTCAAGCTGCTCTCCTACGAAATGCATCTCAAAAAGCAACCGAAATCTAACGAGGCTACGTGTACGCCAGTAAAAAGCGAGATTTTACCTGTTACCAGTCGGAATTTATATTAAACTGTGAAACGACGCGTTGCAGTTCGCGAAATTCATGGGGTAGGATATGATAGGGTAGCAAGGGATGGAATGGGGTGAAAATGTGGAAAATGTGGGGCAAATGCAGCCCAGCAAGTTGTGGTTTTTCGTTTTGGCCTGGCATAAAGCCAAAGACCTTGGGTTTTTTTTGCTGTTTGTGTGGTCATGTATATCAGAATATATGTATATTATCATCACTTTTCTCCATCACTTCTCTCACTTGTCTCTTACAGTTTTCGCATCAATCGCATTGAATCGCCAATACTAAAGTACGAAGGTGACTGCGGAGAATCGCTGACCATCTACGATTCGGATCACGCGGATCCGGCCCGCATCATTAAGACATTCTGTGACACCTTCTCGCGGCCCATGGAGAAGGTGGACTTTGTGAGCACAAGTCCCTCGCTGTATGTGCAATTCGATTCGAAGACGGGCAGCTATAGCGGCAGCTCACTGTACTACTGGGCGCACTACGATTTCTTCAACAACACACGGTTCGGCGACCCCGTGCCGAACACCCTCTGCGATGAGGTTATGTACGCCTGGAAGCATCCCGGCGGACGTCTGCGCTCTCCCCTCAATTCGCTCATCTTCAAGCGAACCGGTGGCAGCGATGTGCGGTGTCAGTACAAGTTTGTGACGGACCGCAGACTGTATGCCCGTGCCATTATCGAGGTGAACTCGGTGTCCTTCAAGGAGCTGCCGTACAACAGCAATGCCTGCACCCGCTGCCACGAGGAGCGAGTGGACAAGCTGGTCATCTGGGAGGAGCGAGACAAGTTCCAGAACAATCTGGCCTGCTTCTGCGACAACATTCCCCGAGCTGTACGCGTCATTTCCTCGGCGGATCAGATGAACCTGGAGATGGTGGTGCAGGGTCAGCATGCCATAACCTCGTACTTTAAGAATCCCAATCCGCTGTTCGAGGCCACCTACGAGTTTGCGCACGGTCCACTCTGCGGACCCATTACGCTGGGACCCTCGCCGGACGGAGAGCTCGTCTTTCCGTACAAGAAGGCACTGGCCATGGTGGCCGGACCCATGGCGCCGCCAGAGCATCACTATCGGCGGGAGAAGTGCATCTGGGAGCTTAAGGTGGCTGCCCAGCGGGATCTCTGGTTGAATCTGGAGAAGGCACGGTTCGCCGAACGAAGCTGTGAGAGTGCCAAGATCGAGGTGTATCTGGCGGGGCGACTAGAACCACGCTTTGTCGTCTGTCCGGACAATATATCGCTGGCCCGGGACATGCCCATACTGACCACAGCCGAGCTGGGCGCCACGGGTGCCGATCAGGAACCGCTGCCGGTATTGATCCAGTACACGGGCGACGGACAGCCGGGAAAGAACATCTTCCGGCTGGTCTGGACCGAGCTGTTCCACTTGCCCCGCAATCCCGACGGTAGTCTGGCCGCGTCCCTGCTGCAGGACGGCGGCTGTGACTTCCGCTGTCCTGGCGACACGCAGGTCTGCATTCCACGGCATCTGGTCTGCAACGGAATTCCAAACTGTCCCAATGTGACGCACTCCTCGACGCTGGCCCAACTAACGCGGCACATTGAGTGGAATCTGGAACAGCTCGGACTCCTCCATCATGCCGGGGAATACGATCAGCTCGTTCTGCATGACGAGTCGCCCGAGATCTGTCTGAGACGGGATTTCAGTGAACTTCCGTACGGTAAACTCTCGCTAATTGCGCTCGGACTGTGTGTAATGTTTGCTCTGCTGATCGCCATACTGAGACGCATGTGTCGAGGGAGGCCCAAGCAGCCAGGGCTGCAGCAGCTGGAGGAGGACTATTAACTTCCATTCCATAAGCTCACTCAGTTTTAGCCTGATCCTGATCCTGCTTCTGACAGCACAACAAAAATAGTGAAATACAGAAATACAAATACGTTTTGTCACACTGCCATTCCTCAATTTCCCCGCAAGCGCTTTTCCTCGATTTTCCAACCCGGCAATAAACAGATGAAATTAAGCGAAATATTTTCGCACTTTGTAAGTAGTTTTACAATTTCAACTAACTATATATATATATAAATATATGAATATGGTATAGTGCATACAAGTATTTCTCCCCCGGAAACCCACGACATGACAGCTATTGAATATTGAATATTAATTAATATAATTATACGATATTAACTCGAACATATAAATGTTTAAAAAACACAAGAACAAATGATTAACTGCCCTGAATAAATTAATTAAACGTAAACGTAAACGTAAAATTGTCACGTGATAATTGTTGAGAAAAAAAACGAAAAAAACTGAAAAATTATAAACAAAAAAAATGATAAACGATAAACATAAACAGAATAGTTAAACAAGCATAAAAAGAAACTACGAGTAGATATTAATTAAGGTAGACAGGTAAAATGACAAATTGAAAACAAAAAGAAGTGTCATATTGAACAAAAAACAAAAAACGAAAAAAAATATATATTGTTGGTGGTTTTATTAGTTATATAATATCAGTATATAAAAAAGTGAAACCAAATACATTGTATTATTATTGGCAAATTGCCAAGATTATAATGTACCAGACATAGTACTACATGGAGATGATTGGCATAATTGATATATATATATATATATACATATGTATATAATGTACGATATACAATACATATACATACATATATATTTTTTGCACATAGATTTACCTAGACCATAAACAAAGTAAAAAAAAAAATACAAGAGATTCCATTATCCAATTGGAATTCCAAAAGTTGCCCACAAAACATAAAGAATGGCTGACAATTTGCTGCTGAGGGAAAAACACTTGAAAAACTTTCCATAATACCGGAGAATATTGTAAAAATCAGCCGTAATGTTATAGTACATAAGTCGTATTACTTAGATCTAAGCGGCATTATATAGTATATATATAATGCGTTGAGCTGGCATTGGAGCAAAAAGCAGTTGATGAGATTGGGAAATTTGGATATGTATTACCTAGCAAATCCTAAAGTTTAAGAAGCTAATTTATTTAACAAAACTTTACGAATTACAAAACTTACCTTATAAAATACATTCTTAAGTTTTATCCTCAAGAAATTCTATATAAATCGGAGTTAAGTGTTACACAATCTCATAATACTATATTTTAAAGTCCTTAAAAAGTATTTGATAACTAATTTGTTTTAAGTTAAAGTTATAAATTCCTATAGACAAAGTACAGTTGTGTCTTTAAAACCAATTTAGCTCCAATGCCGCAAAGATTTGCAGAGATTAACCCACAACAATAATGAAAAATGGATAAAATGAAAAATATATAGAAATTAGATCACTTATTTTAGATGTACGTCAGCAAGTAATATATATAAGAATTGACAGGAAACACACACACAAACACATACAGAAAAAGAAAAACATCAATAAATGCAATGGGAATAACAATACCGTTATGTGTGGATAATGTATTTTGAATCTGATTACTAGCTGGCAACACTGCAATTTCAAGCCGCATGCAACTCTGTGTATGTACTGTCAATCAGTCAGAAGTTGAACGTGAAAAGCAGAAGAAAATATGGAGAGAGCTAAAAAGCTGGAAGAAAAGCAAAAGGCGTATAAACGCGAAGAAAACGATAGCCACAGCGATTTATATGTCAGCTGACCAGGAACCCGAGCGACCTGTCAAACAGTTACGTACATACGTTTACGATCCGAAACCGAATCGAACTAGACGCAGATAGCGGTGTGCGTGACAAAATCAAAAAGCAAATTCGTTGAAAATTAGAAACGCGATTTAACAAAAAAAAACTTTGAATAAAACTAGAAAGTCTTCAGTTCTTTGCTCTGCAATCATGGAACGAACTTTAGTGCCGCGTGGTAAACGTCCTCGGGTGCAGGTGTCTCTCGATGATAAGGAACGTGCAATTGCACGCATACGGAAGGGCGAAACCAAGGCGGGCATCTCCCGGGAACTGGGTGTGCCGGAGTCCACAGTGCGGGGTTGGGTGAAGCGTGCCGATCAGCGTTTGGCTCGCGAAGCCTGCGAAGGTAAGTCTTGGGAGTAGTAGCAGAGAAACTTTTAGTTACAAATCTGACGGCTAGTTAATGAGACAGATTCGCCGCCAACGCTCAAGCTTGGCACCAAGCGGGATCACAATGGTCAGCCGTTGCTGCCCGCTGTTACATCGATTCCGCCAGTGCCCACGATTCCTCCTCCGATGTCCGCTGCTGCCGATGTGCTGCCCATGCCGTTGCAACTCTTCCAGCAGGCAGCCGACAGTCAGCTGCAGATGAACTCTTGGCTACACATCTTCAATGCTGGCATTCTGAACTTTACACTGATTGCCACGGCCGCTTATCTGAGAGCACGCATGCGTGGCACCGCAGATCAGCAGTCCTTGTGGCAGATCATCTGCGAATATGTTGAGGAGGCGGGACGCAATGTGGCCGCCCATGGGGGTCAGTATGTGACGAATGTACAACGGCAGCAACAGCGCAACGGTAATGCATTTGTGGCGCCACGATTACACATTACGGCGGAGGACGATGAGGAGGATGTTACGTAGTCGCAGCCAGCACCAGCAACTGGTTTGGAACGGTATAAAAAGCAATCCTTTCACTTATGTAACCCATATATATATATGAATTGCAAATAAAACGCCTGTCAATGGGATTATGTTGTTTAAGGCAAATAATTGCATTTTAATTAGCAGCGAAATAAGTGCGATAATTGGCAGCACAACGGTTTTAGTGCGCGGAATGCTCCCTGGGTTCGTTGCCGTAGCCATAGCCGTAACCGTGTAACCCAATAACCAATAACCAATGCCCAACACCCAATACCCAGTGCCAATACCAAATACCAAACCGACTACGGACTTTATTAACCATATTATTATTTCATTTCATTGCATGTCATGCAATTTACCAATTCAAATTGTTATTGTACTTATAGCTGTCGTTTAGTTGTTGTTGTTGTTGTTGTTGTTGTCATGTCCTGCTGCTGTTGCGTTCTCCCTTTTGGCCAGAGTCACGTAATTAAGCGGTTTTATTTGCGGCTTTGCCACACATTAATTGCTCATGTTAAATGTGAAATTTATTTAGTTCAAAAGGCAATCGCAAAAAATCAGCAGATAACAACAACAACAACAACAAAATACAGAAAACAACAACACAACCAGCGTATTTTCTTTATAAATTAAACATTTTTAATTTCACATTTGAATTTTTAGTTATTTGCGACGTGTTTTGCATTTTATTTTACAGTTGACACTGGAATTAAACACGAATCGCTGTTAGTTTTTGTCACAGATTTATTTTCAATGGCAGAAACTAAGGATTTAGTTCAACTCACTGCCATAATTACAGTGCTTAATTAATTAATTAATGAAATGATTGTGTCGACTGTCGAGTGACAGCAATCGGTAAGTAAGAATTTAATGCTCAAATTATGTTATATATTTAATTATAGGAAAGTTAAATATTAGAATTTTATTTGTTATTAGAAAAAACTAAATTTGGTAGCTTCATTCTAATCATTTCATACAAACGTGATGTGTGTTTATAGTTTAGTTTTCCGATTATGTTTGGTAGAACTGTAGTATTTGCTTGCCAAATCTGGTAGCTCTAGCTCTTAGAGTCTATGAGATCTGCATAGGTGTCTATATAGTCAAACATATTTACTGATTTATATAAGAATATAGTATGTTTAGTTCTATTTTATTAAAAACATTCCTGATCTGAGAGTATTTGGTAGAACTTTAGTATTTGCTTGCCAAATCTGGTAGCTCTAGCTCTTAGAGACTCTAGCACCAGCATCAGGTGGACAGATTTATATATTTGTATATTTGTGTTTTCTTATAAACATAACTGATCTGAGTGCATAACATTGTCCACAAACTTGCTGGTTGGTTTTTCTATTGAATCCTCTAGATTATTAAGTTTGTAGGGATTATATGACTGAAATAACAAATTGAATAGTCCCATAACAAATTGTTTTTGTTATTGCTATTGCCAATTATCTTTTCAATTGAAATTTGAATATTAGCCGGGAAATTGTGTAAATTGGTCGCCAATTTGTCATAGAATTTTGGGGAAATTCAACCAAATTGAGAACGATGACGAGTTGCATAAAATAATACAGCTAATTGAAGGCTAATCAGGGTCACGTTTCAATATTTACCTTTTTGTGGGTTTCAATTGTGGCCAAGAGCGATAGCTAAGCCACTGCCACACCGATTATCCGACAGTTCATCGGGCCGAGTTGCTTAAAACGAAACTTTTTCCATTTTCATTTGGCGCGCAAGACCATAAAAAATATGGAAAAGGGCGGCTCAAGAAAATGCCATGTAACGGCGCATACTTTTCTTGTTTTCTTTACTGCTTACTTTTCTTTTTTTCGTTGGCCATTTTCTCAATCACTTTTGGGGCAGCAGCAAAGAAGGCAACGGCAACCGCAACGTCGACGGCTAAAGCCCAAGTTGTTGGCCTATCAAAGTTGATTATCGCGGAATACATTTTGTTGCCTGATTTTGGGCGAGAGAGATTTGCGCTGTGGCCTATACCTGATTTAAGACGTAAGCCACTGGGATTTGCAACCCAAATTGTGGATCCTTTCCAGCATTTTCGGTCCATTATAACTTTGATTAACTTGTTGAAGACCGAATGCTGTGGCTATGGCTGAGTCTGCTGCCCGAAGAAATGCAATTTTAATGGCAATGGAAACCATAAACGCATACCAAAGGTACACTCAAATTGTGAACTGAAACGGAAACGGAAATCATACGTACCACACACACACACACTCAGAGAGAGAGAGAGGGAGACAGAGAAGTTGCTCATTGCTTTTATGGCTAGAACAGAGCAAATACTTCTCAAATAGTAGAGCATCACGTTAACCGAAATGAACGCATTCGAATTCCAAATTGGAATTGTGGTTGCAACTGTACAGACATCTTCTGGGTTACCTTTCTTACCACCCCCTCCCCTAGCAAGGTAGGCAGCGGGTTGCTAGCCGGCAAAAGTCATAAATCAAACACGTTTAATTAAAGTTTTGCGCGTGGACTTCCCCGTGGGCTGAGAACAGTTACAGTATAGTAGTAGAAGTAATAGTAGTAGTAGCAGCAGCAAGGGGTAGGAGTGAAAGGAGCACGACAATCGTTTGGAAACTTTGGCGCCATCCACTAAGTAAAAATGCAATTAGATGTGGCAGACTTGAAGTCAGGAAATGTAAAACGTCGAGCACTCGAGGGCCACACGGTCGCTTTTTTGTTTTTTCCTTGCTGGTCACGTTGCGCACTCGATGTCGACGTGCATAATGTTCGCAATGCACTTTCCAATTGCAACTTAGCTCCGTAATTGGCTCAAAGATGGGCAGATCAGTGAATGGTCAGGGGAATCCCGCAAAATATGCTACACTTTTCAGCAACGCAAAAGCTTTAAATACAGTTGCAACGGGAGTGCGCATAGAGTGTTGTAGCAGTCAGCTACAGACTGTTAGAAGAACTGCTCTTAGGAAAGTTTAGTAAAGTCAAAAGAATATAAGATTTTGATGCTCAGTATCGCCTTTTCATTTTGAATACACCTAGGACTACAAAAATATATATTTTAAATTTTTACTTAAAGATTCTAAAATAGTTTGTCTAAAAAGCATATAAAAATATCAAATGATTGATGGTGCTTTTGCCAGCCAGGGTCTCATAAAGTGCATAGATATATGTATGGTATATAAGGTATGAAAGTAAAAACAAGTACAAGTCATTTGTCAAAGGTTTTAGTTGCTCTACTGCAACATAACATTAAAGAGTACACTCAAGGAATACATATAAATATATATAAATGGTACATCACATATACTACAACAACAGTTCCATTTCCGGACATGGCCCAAAACGAATTGCCGGAGAGAAAGAAGTGGCAGCGGGGGAAGAAGACGCTGAAAACTATGCCACAACTTGTTAAAAACCGCACAAATACACTTGCAGCAACTGTAAATTATTTGAGAAAATGTTTTAGCACCTTCAAACTGACTCAACCAACGACCAAGGGAATGGATATCACCAGCTACTCCTCCTCCATACTCCAAGCCAACTGCTGCCCTTCACACTGCTCCACTGCCTCCACCCGCTGCACTAAGTCATGGCCGAAAGGAAATCACGCAATAAACTAGAGGCGAAAACAAAACTTTAACTACTTTTTCCGTTAGCCGCGAAACTCAACTGGAAAAAGTTTTTGAAACAATACAATTTATATTTATGCGACGTTGACGATGACCCAGAAAATAGCCAGGAAAAGCTAAAAAGAAAATGCAGTCCATTTTCTAGATGCCCAACGAAAGAAGGGAGTGGTGGAAAACTACTTGACCCACTTTAGCACCCACTGTTTGGGTGTCGATAGCACTTTGAGTAATATGCACGGTATCTATAGAGACACATAGAAGTGCATATGCCCAGCTTATGTGCCAATTAAAATCCATTTACTGCTGCTGACACGGCACATTTCTGTCCAGTTTATAATTTCAATTCGTCTAATGGAGCATGTAATGATCGCCCAAAGGGATAATCGGGATAGTGGTGGGGTGTAGTATGGGGAATTGAATTAACTATTCCCGTTGCTAATTAGTTTTAGGTTTTAGGAAGAAATCTTATTTGTTCATGCTGTCGTAATAGTCGAGCCTTGTCATAAGCGAAACTTTGCAATCAATACACAAGTCAACCCTCCCCCACCCCGCCACAATGATATGCCCCAAGCGAATCAACACACACACACATCGATGTGGAATAGAGCCTAGTTGTATTTTACTAAAATAGGATAGTGTGCTCGACTAGCAAATACCCTAAGTGGTAAACAGTGGCTACTAAGCTAGTTGATATAACTTTAAAAATGCCTACTCTAGATTACAGGGTATGTAAATAGTAACAACAATGGATAGACGGCAACAATGTGTGTCTCCAAATGGCTGGCGGATGTTGATTGTGTGTCCACAGACACAGGAGGCAGGCGGACAGACTGAAAGTGGAAAGAGAAGAGTGAAGAGCATAATGACCCAAAATCCTATCAATCCAAATGAAAATTTCGCAGTCGTGCGTATAATTGGAATTAATACAAAAAGCAAAAGGAGATATATTGCTTGAGAAGGAATAAATCTAGTAAAGTGATAGGGTTAGTTCTGCTTCTATGGCATATTAAATGCTAAGAAAAACTGATGTCCACATGGCTGTGGATGTGGACAAGGATTCGAATTGTGTGGCTTCTGTTTATCAAATTTGATTCAATTTGCCAACCAAACAAAAATTGACAAAGTTTCGTGTCGTTTGTTCATTAGACGGGTTTTTGTGTGTGTGAATTGTGCCCAAAAGTTAATGGACATTTCAAGGGGTTAAAGGGATTAGAGCTACTCAAAACAATGCCTAAAGAAACTTTCTTATAAGTTAACTGCAACACTGGTTAAATTAATTACAGCTTTAATTTTATGTAGAAATTAAACTATTGATTATTTTTTTAAAAAGCCATTGAAATGACCGATGTGACCGATTTCGATAAGCTGTTAGTTCATCCGATTGTCATCAGTTCATAAAACACTTTCAGCTAATTAAATGTGACCCAATAAATCGTGTGATAGGTTATCGGCTAATTAGCCTAGTTCTCAAAAGTACTAGTAGTAGTTTCTACAGGTTATTTAGTACTATACAAACCTTCCATTTAGTAGTTGTTTTAGCTGGAAGCAGGAACAGGAAAATGTTGCATCGCAGGCTGCGACTGCTGTTTGCCATAAGTTATTACGCAATGCTCATTTTCGGACTGATGCCGACCACACTGAGGGTCAGAAGTAATCGGTTGAGGATTTGCAAGGTATCCACTAGATATTTGGTCTACAGTTTGTGCCTAACTGTGATTGCAGTACTTCAGTTCGTGTATACCTTTCCACGTGACATTATGCGTGGATATGTGAAGGACAATATTGTGCTACAGTGGAACCTCATAGTGTCTTTCGGGTTTCGCTTAGCTGCCTACTTCGGTTGTTATTGCCTTGTCTGGCTGCAAAGGCAGAGTTTGATACGCTTGTACCTGGAATTTCTGCACAATTGGAGGCAACACTGGCTAATCCTGCAACGGATTGCAGGAGCTGAGGCTCTGGACAGGCTGGGACAGCAGCTGGCAAGGATTTTTCAGCGCCAACTGTGTGTCAACCTTGGAATGATTCTCTGTTCCCTTATGATACAGTATCAATTGCTATATTCCGTACAATTGGATCAGTTTCTAATCAAAGTTGTGCAAATGCTGATGATCTCAGCGATTCGCCTCGGATTCTACACACTTCTGGTACTTGTAAATCATCAATTCGAGGCTGTACTGTTGTCCCTGCGAGCTCTACGCCGGAAAGCGCGTCCCCGTTTGCTGGAGGATCTCTGTCATCTTGCAGCGATCCACTCAAAGTGGCTCAAGTTGTCTCGCAGAGCCTTTAGCATCCATGACTTGCCCATCGCCACTGTCCTGCTCAACGTATTCTCCGCCAACGTGACCATACTCTACCATGCCGTACAGTATGCCAACCGCACCATTAAGTCGAACACAGCTGGTTATATTATTGGTGATCTGCTCATCGTTTTCAACATTCTCAATACGATATTGACAATGAATCTGGTGGATCAGACAATAAACTCCTGTAATAATGCTGGAAAAGTGTTAAGGCAGTTCAACGATCTTCGACGCATTAGTCCCGAATCACAGTTAGAGGTAAACCCTCTACTAACTGAAGTAAAGTTCTTTAATAATCAGTATCTTTCAGTTGGAACTGTTTATGAATCAGTTACGCAGCAATCAACTTGTTTATCGTATATGCGGCTGTGTTGCTCTCGACAGACCCGCCTTTCTGGGTTACATGGCATCAGTGCTCAACTACTTAATAATTCTCATGCAATTCGATCTGAGACGCAATCAAGACAGGACATAGAAAAGTAGGTTAATTTTAGGATTTACTATATAGAAATTTATATTCAACATTTTATAAAAATCTGTTTTAAATATAAAAAAAAGCAAATTCAAAGCTTAAAGCTCGCCTGAATTAACGATATAAATTTTTAGGCAAGAAGGACCTATAACATATGCATTGGAGTGCTTTAAACTCAACGAAGAAAAAGCTTTTGGTTGCCAAAAAGTTACAGACAACCGCCGAAGCTTTTGCAGAGCTTGAAACAGCGCTACAAAGTTCTAAAAGCACCGCCTGCTTTAATAGTAGTTCTTATAAGCAATCTGGTAGAGGAAAAGAACATGAAGTGCTATAGAAGTGCTCATTCCAAATGCCGATTTCCGGTTCATATCGAAAAGACCGACAACATGAAGATTTCGCACTCGATGCGGATGACGCTGTAGCTTTCTATTAAGACCAATGATGGCAAACTCCAGCTAAAAAGTGAGATACGCTGTGAGCAACAAGATGAGTATATAAAGTAGATAACATACATACCTGACGATATAGTGCCACACAATGGATATCTGCATGCCAATCAAACTCCATGGATGCAAGTGTGAACCAAGTTTTGTGCAGGCATCGAAGAAGTCGCTTCCACTGCATGTGATTCGCTTCAAAGCAAGAGAAGTTCGTCATGTTGTCACAGTGGAACAAAATACTCAACAGAAGACTGGCAATATAATTCCACAGGATAAAAGGTTTATTCGCATAGACAAGAAGGCTGAATATGTTTGTCACATCTATCAGATAGTTGGCAAACAGATTGAAGACTATCTGCAATTGGCATATATCCAACAATTCAGCGTTTAATTTGTCCAGACGCATGCAACGCCGCCAGAGTTGCCGCCAGCCAGCCAGAAGTTGTTGCTGATAGACGATGCGATGGCAACCGTGGCGTTGTGGCAGAAAGCGCATATCCTGCTGCAAATCCTTTGCCTCCTTAATCAGACAGTCGAGCAGCCAACAGCTAACATCCATTGTATGATAGATCCAGTAATCGGCGAAACAAGACATCAAGTCCATTGGCACCAAAGACACCGACAAAAATATGTAAAAACTGGATATTTCCTTGACTTCCTCATCGATCTTGCCACACATGAGCAAGCTGCCTGGTCCAAAGAATAGATTAATTAGCAAAAGGATCTGCGACATTGTCAACACCAATTTCCCCATATGTCGCCACCAATAGCTATATTCAAACTTTATCAGATCTCGGCGATATAATCGTTGGAATGCCAAATGAACATTTCCAAAATGTTGCCAGCGACGAGAGGAGATCCAACTGCCGCCCAGTTGAATGAGAAACAGAAAGGATTTCGGTAGACACACAACACTGTAGGCCACGGCCAGCATATCCATTTGCTGGCAGTGAAAGAAACTCCACAGAAACACGACATCCATGCAGGGCAACAGCACTATATAGATCAAGCTTAGAGCTATCCAATAGATCATCATGGGACCCGTATCCCTCACAAGTCTTCTTCTCTCCGGCACATATCGCAGATGGGAAAGCCCAATCGCCCGACTTAGTTTGAACAGCAACATTACACATTCAGAATCGGCAATCACTTTGTGGCAACTAAGTTCATGCAACGTTTTGTGGCAAGCACAACTAGCATTCCATCAAAAATAGACACCGGGGATTTCTGGCATGGTAATTATGACACTATTAAATGGTGGGCCACTAGGTTTTGTCCTCCATTTCACTAAATTACTGGGTATCTATTGGTATTAAAAATTGTATAGAGATATATATGTATGTATGGTGTAAATTCAGTAGGAATTTTATATTAATATGATACAGGTTTCAATTTAAAATATTATTTTTATTAACTATAAACTATAATTTCTATTAGCTAGTTTTATGTTAAATAGACTTATGGTTAATCCTTTTTTGACTAATATAAATCGACAGAATATAGCACTAGCTAACTCTACGGATAATACTACAAATGCTATATAATTAAAATATTCCACTAGCTAAATTTACAAATAATACTAAAAATGATACATAAGTACAAATTAATGGAATGTGTCTTTTAAAAATAGAATACAGTTTAGAATGTACATGCTATATAGTATACTTTATCAGGGCATTTTCAGGACAATCCAGGGAACTCGTCCATGATGTCGATAGAAATAGTAATCATAGCCGAGTTTACCCAAAATGAGAATAATTAGGCTGGCTAGTCCACAATTCAGCATATCGATGGGATGGATAAACATTTCCCTTTCAATAACCGTATTGCAGATATCCTCCCTAGTTAAAGAAAGGATTTTGGCTGTACGCAGCTCGTCACCGTTCATGTAGGTACACGTAACATTCCAAGCATCTTGCGTAACTCCCTTGTACTTGGTCAACAGTTCACGCAGGCGCATGCCAAATTTACAGGTGCAATGATAGGGATTCTGACTAAGCATCACCATCACCAAATTGTGATTATCATGGAAAGCATTATCCAAGGCAAACACCTGAAATTTACGCATTAGATTTCCACGCAAACTGAAGAACCGAACGTTGTGCAGCCATTCGGTGTCCTCCAGGACATCAATGTTGGTAATGCGATTATTGTTCAACTGCATATCCACCACGCTGCGATAATGGGGATTATCCTTTAGCAGACTAATATCGGTGATCTGCAGAGATAACAAGTGTGTTAAAAGAACTAAAGATAATGCTATTTGATTTCAGCAAATTTAGTAAAATACTAAATCATATTTACCAGATTGTCGTTCATATACAGTTTAGTGGTATTCTCCGGAATATACGAGGGCAGATTGTAGAACTGCAGATGGGAACAGTTGACCGTGTAGAGGGGAGCGTGGAGCATATTGATATAGTGCATCTGACAGGTGCAGTTTGAGAGATCCTGATGCATTTCACACTCCCGTTTCAATGTCTGCAATTGAAGGCAACGTAAGGACTTCTTCTTGATCCTTTGCTAAAGCAGACTTACCACTTTATAGTGCAAGACTAGAAGCATTTGTAGCTTGCCGAACCTGTTATCGCTGCAGGTGAGATTCTCTCGATCGACGACCAGGCGGCTTTTCTCTGGCTCAAGCAGCAGCCATTTGAAATTGATATCACAGTTCCATGGATTTCCAGCAAGGTAGAGCTGCTGGACTGTGTGTGACAAGGTCAGGGGTCCTTCCAGCTGTACCAGTTGATTCCAGCGCAGATCTAACACCTTCAGGGCATGAATTCGCTTGAAAGTTCGTGTGGAGATATACGAGAGATTCGTCCACGAAATGTTAATGGCCTGCAGATAAAACATTTCCGGGAATAGAAATGAAATCTCCGTAAAGTCACCATACTCGATGGTCAAGGATTGCAGCTGGGGAAATCTTTGCAGCTCATCGAGACGATTGAAGACACCCTGTGACCAGCCGCAGAGCAGCATCTGATGTGCTGGCTTCAATTTGGAGCTGCAAAGCAGTAGTAGTCAGCAGTAAGTTTATTACGATCTTATTTCTGTACTCTTACGTTATCATCTCCAGATTGTTCATGCCGCCATGGCAACGAATCAATCCGAATTGCAGCATACGCGTACAGTTGCCATCCCTGGCCTCTGGTGCCGTTGTCCAGTTAACACAACTCTGGCTAACTGACCAAGATGGTCGAACTGTGGTTACAGTAGTCGTTGTGGTTGTCAATTGCCATGCTTCCTTGTCGCTCTCCACTTCGATTGTGTTGGCAGCTATAAACCTGTTCAATTGGGCGTATGATTAATTTTAGCTACTGTTTGTCTGCACAATTAGGGCCACAATTTGTCTAGCCATATTTGTGGCTAATTCTATTTTTGGCCTAGATGATAAACATAATTTGAGACTGTACTCACAATGATAGCACACAAACGGGTTTTATAAGAGGCAGACAAACTAACTAAAATAGCAATATGTTCTCTTTTTATAGAGTTCTCTACACACATGATAAGCAGTTGTCGTCAGAGAATTGAGTTTATTTGCTCTATCTACTCTACGCCAGATCAGAGTATATTAGATATGTGGAAAGTATATAAAGTAAAGCATACAATTCTGAATTCCTGACTTAACTATATATTGGGAACTGGCAATACTTATCTCTGGTTATATTCAATGTCATATAAATAGGAGTTTTTTGCTTCCTTTTAGGAATAAATAAGGTCGAGTAAACTCTTCTCCATGCATTCAAAAACGATCGCATTTCACGATCAAATACATATACCTAATTGAAGCCAGTTTTTGATGGTACTCTTCTATATAGAAGTCTGCCCAGTAGCACTTGTCTCGGGTACTAAATGGGTATGCCAACAGTTTGTGTGAAGATTGAAGCACGACTCTGAGTGCCACATCACATGATGATGACAATTATGATGATTATGAAGCCAATTAGCGCTTTTGTAGATCAAGTTGTGACATTTTTACAGATCATAGCAAGATAATTAGACGAAAAAAAAACAAAAGCAAGACAATTGAACAACTAGTCAGCTGCTTATTATAAAAAAACACAGCAAATTATAATAAAATATGTAAATTATAAACAATTTAAATAAATTGCCAAATTAAATATCTTTTAAAATTAAAAATTATAATTTATTGAAAGTAAATGAAAAACGCTAGCAACCTGTTTGGATTTTCTCAAGCTCTTAGCTCAAATAGATCGATTGGTAAATATTTGTTAATATAATTTAAACATTTACGACTTGTGCGCAATATATTTTGTAGGACTTTCAAACTTATTTTGGTTGCAATTAGCAACTTTTCGTCTTTCGTTTTCGATTCGAGTGTTAAAATTAACAGCAAGCAGAAATAAAAATAAAGTAAAACAAGTGGAGAGAAATTAATATGCACGAAAATATTTATTTAAAAGTTAACAAATTGTGCTGCCATTAAGTTGGCCAATTAGATTTATAATTTGGAATTTAAACATGTGAAGAACAAATATTTGTTCACATGGCGTATGAGTGTTTTTTTTTGAGCTGAGAGCAGCCTAACTAAACTACTCTTCGACAAACTTTGCTGGCTTTTTCATATCTTTTTCATATTTCGGCAATTTATTTGCTATCAAATCATTGAATCTTGATTTGATCGTAACAAAGAGATACTGTTTCAATTTTTATTGTTTTTTTTGATAATAAAGTAATCAAATCTTGCGTTTCTTTGGCGCCTTTTGCTCTATCTACAGTTTGACCCTCGAAGCTGTTGTTTTTTTTTATCAATTCGGTAATGAAAACATTTGAAGCACTTAAAAATTCAACGCGCATCGTTCTACAATTGCTATTTAATTAAAGTTTTTGGGCAGCGGTTAAAACCGCTTTAAGAATTGTAATGAGAGGGAAGTAGAATTCCCCACAAAGATCTGGTTTACAGTTGTTACGCATGTGTTTTTGCATGTTTTGGTTGTGTCAATCTTATAAAACTCAAGATACACCAGAGACAACGCGATAATCTAGACAAACATGTCAGTATACCATTAAAAACGTAAGTTTTCCCAGAACTATGATGAAATAACACTAAGCACATGAAAACTTGTTTTTAATGAAGTTTCAATGAACCACTTTGACTTTAAAGCCATATATTATGCTTGGCAATATTAGATCTTCAAGATATCTTTTAAGTCTCTGTGTGATTTAAGGCAAAGACCAAAGTAAATATAACTGGGCTCTTTTGATAAGCTCAGCTATTTGTTGTTGTTGATAAAAAAGCGCACAGATTGATTTACGAAAGAGTTAAATATTGACATTGACACAAATAGATTGGGGTTTAACCGGAAAACCACACATTGTTAACGGAAAGCAGATGTGACCAACAGCTGAACGCTTCCCAAAAATTAAATTACGCATACGTAGTGTGCGCCGCACTAAACTTAAATTTAAAAAATATTGATAATCATATCTGCAGAACTTAACAGTTTGCTTTGATTAGTTTTTTGCACCTTGTGAGTATGGCGAACAGCAGGCAGGCAGCAAGACCAACAGCCGAGTTGCCATTAATAAATACACGTCGATTGTTCATTGCCAAAATAAAAAAAGAAAAAACCGCCGACTATTTATAGCAAAAACAATTTTTAAAAAGCACACGCGTAAATTTCGTTTAAAATATTTTACGATTTACATTTGTTGTTAGTTAGTTTGTGGCTTAACAATTTTAATATAGCCGTCGTTTCAGTTTGTTTAATTCAAAAGTAATTTGTTTAGCTTTTGTTTTGTGATACATGATTTTGTTGTTATTATTATGAATATTGTTGCCGACTCGACGCGTCTGATTTATATACTATATGTGTGTTTATATATATTTGTATTTTTTAGTAGCTGCGCATCCGTATCTCTCGCCTCGGCCTGTGCTACTTTTCTCGCGTTTGAAGTTCAAATGAGGCGCAAGCAAATGCGAAACGCTGTCATGTTTTTTTTAGCTTTATTATTTTTTGTTTTTTTTTGGCGGGCATGGAAAGATCTCCAGAGCCAAATCAGCTGACCAGCTGTTTTTGGCGTTTTTGCTGTGTGAGTGCGTTTGTCTCTGAGAGGGAATTCCTAGCAGAGCAGAGCAGCTGTTGTTATTTTGATATCGTAGCATCTACTATATATGGAGTAGCGGCAACAGCTGAGCTGTTAAACCAGCCAGAAAATGTTAGACAATTATTTAACTATATACAACATTTGCATACAAATTGCTATTATTTCTGCACAAATTCTATTTTAGGTAACTTAATTGCTTCTACAATTAGCGAATATAGAAAGAGTATGACTGTCGGTTGTGTTGTGTTTTCGGTGAGTTGACAATTTACAATTGAAAACTCGTGTTTAATTTGCATTTATACAGCGTACATGAACATGGGATTTAGCCCAATAGCATAACTAAGGCATATAGTTAACTTAAACCGTTGATTAAACACAATAATTATATGAACATTATAAATACATTTGTGTATAGTTTTGTCTATAGTTTTAGCATACTGCTTAATTGTCTAATTTATGATTTTTGTGTTGTTTGGTTTCGAGTACTCATTTACTATGTAGATTTGTTTGAGCTTAGTTGGACCATTTGAAATGCATTTTGAATATGTTATGGTTCTATATATAGTATATATATATACGGTTATGACTTGAGAAATTTGCAAAGCTCATTGCTCCGTGCACTGGAACAGTGCTAAAGGTACAAACTGTCTAGATTTGGTATAATACATCATTTCATTAGGCCTCTAAGCGACTTCCTCTTTGGTGGGCGTGGCGCCACCATTGGCAGGCTGACTAGCATTGACTTGCACCTTCTCGTTGGTCTCTGCCTGCTTTTGCTTCTCGTAGCTGCGCACATCCTCCAGCGTCATGCCGTGCCACTCATCAATCCAGGCAAAGGCCTGACGATGTCCCAGCAGCAGAATATCCCGTATGGCACGCTGTATAAAGTCCTCCACTTTGGTTTGCAGTCCCCAGACCTCAAAGCTGGCATTGACCACTTTGTATGAACACATGATGGGCGTGTCTGTTTCACGCCAGCCCTCAATCAAAGGACCACGATCTGCAGGATAAGAAGTTGAGTTTAACATGGCATATAACATAATACTGGTAATCAACCAACTTGTCTTTATGGATTTGAAGAACTTGGGATCCTCTTCGTGTTTGTAGTGCTTGCCACTGAACTCATCAAAGGCAATGTCCACATGATCCACTGTGCGCACCTTCTGATCCTCCTCGCTGAGATCCAGGCACTGTGAAAAGATGCAAGTAGTAAGTACGAAGCTATTCTTATAGTGAACTTCAACAACTTACGTTCTCTGTAGTGCCGCTGTTGTTCTCATACTTTGTCTTGATTAGCACATTTAGTTTGGGTATAAAGGAACACTGTAGTAAAGGTAAAATTAATGAGTATTCGATAGCACAACAACTGTTTTGGATAATTACCGTGTACTCTGCTCGAATGCACAGCGATTTGCAGCGATTTGACCATGAAAATATTAGAAATGTGAATTGTACATTAATAGACCGTAACTTATATATAATATGTTCTTGTTTTGTCTGTCTATATATAGCGATTTACACAAATCCAAATGCAAATTCCAAAATGCCAAAATGCGAATTAAATATCAAAACTAACGTTGCGTTTTAAAAATTACAATTTCAATACTTTTGTTATTTGCCAGACAGCATTATCTGTCTGTCTGTATATAGTGGTCATAAATGATGTTATATAGTTTTATGATCAACAGACGGATATTATGAGTCAATTGTAGCTGCTTATCGAAAAAGTTGCCACAATTTGTGGCAGACAAAAGCTATGTGAGCAGCGACATTTGGAAACATTGAAATGCTTTGTTACAATCAATTAAACCGCTCTTATCAGAACTAATCAGTGGAACTGATGATATTATTATATATTGGAGTACAGGTTGCGTTGGATATGTGTGCTTATCGTGGTGGCGTCATGGTCGTAATAGAACAGAGATTGATAGATGGCCATATGGTCATGGCAAATCAGGTGAGATGTGACCTAAGCGGCATGTCTGTGCAGGTCTTTGCGTGTCTGTTGTTGTGCTGTCTCACCTGTCAGCGTATAGGGATAATAATTCCAAGATTTTTCTATCACATAGAAAACGCGTGGGCATATCGCTTGCACCCAGTATGGCAGACGACTACAAAGAATGAGAAGAAGAAGAAGTAGAGAACCGATTTAGAGAGTGCGCATTAACCGTTAGCCATTAACCATCTGTTGAGTACGAAGTACGCATTGGCTTACGTACCTGGACAGATGTATATGCTTCTCAGTATACTGTCCCTGGCCATGCACTGGATCCTCGCACGCCTTGTTCTCCACCACCTCGACGCCCTCGCCTTCCTCGGACTGCTCCAGACTGTGGCGCGCAATCATATAAAGCTGTCCGATTTTGTACTGCAAGTTGTTCAATGAAAATTTGTTGTAGCTGAGCCTTTGGCAGCGGCGGTTGTAACAAATGCTCACCTCCTCGACGGTGAGCGGCATGCAAACACGATATTCCTTGATTAACACCATGCTTGTCAACTGATAATTTGATCAAATAAGATAATAAATTGAATTTCACGTTACGCAAAGAACGGCACACGAGTGAATCGCAGCTGAAGCAACAACAAAAACTAATGCTTTTGAAAATCAATCGGCGTGTGCTATCGATAGTCTTATCGATTGCATGCTTGTGGCAGCCAACAACAGCAAAAAAATACTAGCAATTTCAAACGAAAAATAAATACTGTGTCTGTTGTATGATTTACAAAATAAACAAAAGTACTGAGTATAAATAAATATGTTGCTGCATGCACAAAATTAAACAATTTCCATTTAGAATTAATGCAACACTTGCAATATTGAATTGCAACGAGCAGCATACTTGCCCTGCAACTTACTGCAACTATCGATAGCACTGAGCAAATATTTGACCATAAAGGTCGCTTAAGGTCGATTATTTTCGCAAGTACGGGCACACTGGTTGCTTGCTTAGGTTTTTCACTGCAAGTAACTGAGTTCGGTTCGTAAATACATTTTAAACGGTACGCAATTTCACAATAATTAGTTAATAATATTAAAAATTAGTTATGGCTGCTATTTATTGCTTCGCTATGCATATTAAATAAGCAGTAGTGTGTTTGCGTAACTTTCTTGAACGAAATAAATTCGTCAAAAAATAAATTGAAAAAGTGGCACACATACACAAACGCAATGCAAAACAATACACACACACACATAGGCATTTGCCTATGCAAAAGAGAGAGTGTGTATATATATATAGATAATAGAGTAGAGAGAACAGTGGCTTAAGTAGAGCTCATATTTATGCACATAATATACATAATCATATTAATAATAAATGCCTGATTCACTTTGTTTTTTAGTTAACTGCGACACAGCAAAACAACAACAAAAAAACCCCAAGCGGTAGAGCGTGAAACCGTTAGACGTGCAATGTTTAGGATTCGCGTCAAAATGGGACCGCAACGTAATCACAACAATAACAACAACAACAACAATAATAATAACAACAACAACGGTGTCGGCAGCAGCAGCAGCAGCAATCATGGCCGCATCAACAAGGAGTGGACCTGCTGTTTTGGCCTGCATGTGCATACGGCCACACTGATGATTGGCCTATGGCATCTGGTAAGTGCAAACCTTGATGAAAATCAAAAATATATATATAGTATATAATATATATACCCCTATGTGCGAGTGCAATTGTTGCTATACACACGACCCTGTTCAGTGTCAAGAAGGGGAAAAATCAATTGTCGCTGTGACTGTCAAAGTGCTGCCCAGGCAAGCAGTCGCCCAACAGTTGCTCTCAAACCAAACAGCTGCACAGTTGTGACGTCAATGGAGTTTTGTTGCGCTTCATTAACTCAAAAAAAAAAACTGTGTATGTAATTACAATTTACAGTTTTGTTGTGTCAGCAGCAGTCGAATGCCAGCGCTATACTGATATATTATATATTGTATATATGGGCATGCCAAACCACCTTCAAATTCATGCCAAATGGAGATTATATATTACTCAATTGCGATTTGAACACACTGTGCATTTCGCTGGGGGTTTTTTTTTATTTACTAATTTAGCAAAAGCCCAACCGTTTTATCTTCAGCACAGCCGAAAATTAAGTACACAGTTTGCAAAGCGCTGACTTTAAAACATTAATTAATGTACAATAATGCAATTCAACTTGTTGATATGCTATCAATGTTGTAATTTATGCGGGTCTTTCGCAATTAATTGCCTTACTTATTGCGCTATTCAATTAACGCACAGCGCAGTTTGAGAGCCACTGTGCCGTGCAGTGTTGCCTCAAAGGTCAAGGTGCAAAGTGGCAGCGGTAATAATCAATTTCAGTTCCTAAGGACTGCTGTAAGCTACTAACAGGCACTAAATTCTATTTAAAACTGCTAAAATGCCTATGAAAATAGCTAGATTTCTAGCTAACATTTTATAGATTTTGCATTACACAAATTATGAAATTTAGCTATAAATTAGCCAAAGTTACGCTTCTCAGTGGCGAAATTAGTCAGCTGGAGGAAAACACTTAATATATATTATATTCTTTTCGATTTTAACAGCTGATAACTAAAGTGTTTCTTATCGAAGCTAGAAAAAAAAGAAAAATACAAAGAATACGCTCTTCAAACTATACATTAGCTAAATGATTAAGACTGACGGCGACGAGGGGCGATTGTTGAGTTTGAAAACCCATTTTCAAATTGACGTTTGTTGCTTAAATTTTAATATATATATATATTGTATATTATGTTTTGTTTGTTGGATAATTTAACACTAACAATGCCAGCGGTATAGCAAGTGAATGCATCGATATCGATATAGATTCCGATAGCGATTCCGATGCCATGCAACAGGAAAGTGATGATGAGGATGAAGATAATGTTTGGTATTCCACGTCAATGGATTCAAACGACTCGTCTGTTCATCTTAGCGAGGAGTCCCTGGGTGAGGATGTGGAGTTGGAGGAGAAAGTGCATCAGTGGCAGCACTACAAGACTGTAAATCATTCCAATCAAATGTCTGACATGCCGTACAATAGCCTGAAAGATGTCTCCCTGCAATCCTTGGGTTACACCGCTGCCGAGGAGTGGCCCAGCTCCGTTGACAATATCCTGGCGCAGCAGCAGAAGCCATCCCTCTATGAGCTGCTGCTCAGGCTCATACGAAGCGGTCTTCATACCAATACTGTGGTCACCATCGGCCAGAGTACTCTGAAAGTGCATCTCATTGTGCTGCAGTGCTTCTCGGGACTCTTTTGTGATCTGAACAATGACATGAGTGTGGAACTGCCCGTGGCATTGGTGACTCCTCGTGCCTTTCAACTGGTATATGACTGGATGATTGAGGACGCACCTCGATTGTCACGACTAGGACTGCTGGAGGTGCTGCGCGCTGCAAGATTCCTAAAGATACCGCAGTTGGAGGCACAGTGTGAGCATTGTCTGGCCAATGGCTTCTCGGAGGATGCAGCGGTGTTGCTGTATCTGGAGGCACGTCTGCTGCACATGGAACGAGCTCATCGCTCGCTGCTGCAGAGTGTTGGACGCTTCTTCTTGAGCCTGGTGGCCTCGCAGGAGTTCCTGCAGCTACCAGTGCAAGCGTTGTGGCAACTTCTACGCTCGGACAGCCTTGGTGTCAACACCGAGCTGGAGGTCCTTATGGCCGTGGTGCGTTGGCTCAACTTCCAGTGGCCAAAGCGGAAACACATCATTGGCCAGCTGGTGTCGTGTGTGCGCTTTGGCCTGGTGCCTCCCTGGCTGCTCATCCGCCTTCATGGCAAACAGTCGAGCTGCGTGGAGCTGCAACGCATCACCACGCATCCGGAGGTGCTGCAGCAGCTGCACGATGGCATTGGCTACACCACAACTCGCCTCTGCTATGGCTCCGATCGAGAGGCGTTCATGCTGTACCTAGATCGCAGTGGCATGCAACCTCCCGTGCAACGTAAATGGATCTATGATCCTGGCTGCAGCTATCACCATCGTCTGCACTGTCAGATCTCTGTGGAATTCACATACGAAGCCTTTACAGCATATCTGAACTTGTTGCAAACGTTGCACAAGGATTACTGGCAGTGCTTGCAACCAGTGGATGCCTCCGATTTGTGCCACTGCTGCCAAAAAGCTGCAGGGGACTCCTAAACCATAATAATATTTAGTGTTAACTATCGAGAAATGTAATTATATTTATTTACTAAATTACAAAGGATTACTGGCAGTGCTTGCAACCAGTGGATGCCTCCGATTTGTGCCGCTGCTGCCAAAAAGCAGCAGGAGACTCCTAACCATAACATATTTAGTGTTAACAATAGAGAAATGTAATTATATTTTTTTACTAAATTACAAATTTGGTTTTATGTTTGCAGTTTCTCAACATTCTTGCTCTCAGCGTGCTCGCTGTGATCTGGCGTAATCCTGAGATGATGGTGGAACTGGAGAGTGGCAGTCACGATTATAGCGTGGATCTCAATGCTCCCGCTCTGCCCACACCGCTCAGCAAGGTGGATCCTCCCTATGCCTATCGCGATCATTCCCTCAACTATCGTAAGCGTTACCGTAAGCACTAAAGTGAGAACTATGCTTTGAATCTGTTAATTAATTTATCTTTATTTTACAGAGAACTTTGACATGGGAGGCTTGGTGTGCACCTGCATGATAGCCATCACTCTGATGATGATCTACGGCACCATCAAGGGCAAACCGTCGCATTTGTTGCCCTTCTTTTGCCTGCAGCTGTTTGACTTTGCCATTACCACGTGAGTGGAGTCTATTACTCTAATCAAATACTTTTAACTAATTAAAGAACTTACTTTGTAGTTTGACTGCAGCTGGATATCTTTGCTATCTTCAGGCCATACATCGCATCATTGCCGAGTCGCATCGTCTGCCCTGGCGCGAGAAGCTGCTGGAGCTGCCCTCCGAGGAGCTGGTGGTGGTGGTGCTTGTGGTCTTTGTGTGCATCGTGTTCCTCAAGGCCTACTGCATTGGCATTGTGTGGCGTTGCTACAAGTACTTGACTCTGCGGCAACAGCATCTGCGTAGCCTGTTGCCCTGTGTGCTGCCTGATGCCATGCTGCATGGCGGTGGCTTTGGTGCCGAGGAACGTGCTTATTCCACACTGTTGCCCAACTATGATGAGGCCATTGCTCAGTACTTGAAACAGGCACCACCGCCATCCTATCAGGTGGCCATGTCCAACTACAATGATGAGGAAGGCGGTGCTGTTGGTGGGGCACAGGCTGGCAATGCTGGCGGCAGTACTCCACTGTTTGTGGCCCTCGACACGATCACTGTGAATGCCGCCTCCAATACGGATGACAACATGGACAACAATAACGATGCGCCAAACAACAACAATACGGTGCATGTGAATGCCAACACGCCACCAATGCGACGCAGTGAACAGGCAACTTCAACAGCCGAATCGGAGGATGATGATGATGACGATGATGATCTGGAGGTGATCGATGCTGGCATTGATGTCAACGATGATGGCATTCTACCGCCACCGCCGCCGCCATACAACGATGTGTCTGATGCTCAGGTGCAGATGCCATCGCCATCACCATCGCGACTTAATCGCCAGGTGAACATACCCGGCCAGGTGCCCGGACGCAACGAGAGTCAGGCCTAAGTTGTGATTTCATTTTTAAGTTATTTTCCTCCCATCCCATCTTCCCCCTTCCCCCTTTCTTGCTCAACCCATCCACTTGATCTCCCACATAATTCCCCCTACATGGGGACAAAAGAGAACATTATTTATTCGTCAAGACGATTTTTATGCAAAAACTTATTACGCAAATTGAATATGATAGCAGGAAACAATAACGTAATAATGAATACCCTACTAAATGAAACTTTTAGCAGTCGCTTATTGTTGTTTAAACTATAATATGTAAATGGATTTTACTCTAAAAGTTGTATACTAACAAATACAATATAACTGTATGTATATTTCTAGGCCACAATGAAATGATTTGTTAAAGATTTGGCACCTCAATTATGTTAACCCGTTTCAGTTATTTGTTCTTTAACCCCCCGAAAACTCCCTACACCAACCCCCCTTGATTTTTACCTAGTTAAGCACAAGTAGTTGTTACCAAAAAGTAAAAAGATTGCAGAAAACAGACAGTAAAAAATGAGGTGAATTTAGAAAGAAGACGATCGATTGATGAAAGCAAATATATTAAGTTAATTCGTAAGATTATCAAATTGTATATCATTATTTGTATCTAAGTTTATGTACCACTTTTCACATACATCCCAAACAAGAACCTAACATATTTTATGTGTGTACATTATCTATAAACATATATATATAAATATTATATATACAGTATGCTGTATACCGTATGCTGTATTCTAAATATTCAAAGATATTCGAATAAAAATTAGTTTCAAATAACTAACCAATTGTTTAACTATGCAAATATCAGTGTTATTTGTGTAACGAAAAAGTGTACACATTTATCGTCTACTTGTCCCACTGTACCATACCCTATCGTGTGTGTTTACTCAGTGTGAGCCGTCATATATTATAATTATTAATATAAGTTCCTCTGTCAACTTCATTCACAACGAAAACATTCGATTCATTAATTTACAAGAGGCTGATTAGATAGTCCAGATTTCGATGGTGCTTATCAAATCGAAACTTTTCGATTCAATTCCAAAATCCGACACGTTTCTTGTGATGCAATTATCAGTACTCTGAGAGTGGGGACTTGTTGACTTAAGATGAATGACTTGATATACTTAAAGGATTCACATCTTCTTAAACGGCAGTTTATTTAAGTGACGGATGCTGATTCAAAGCTACTGTAAGTTCTGATCACGTTAATATATTTCTAATTGTTCTTCTATATGCTTCTACTTCCAAATTTAATTTTATATTTAAAGGTAATATTATATATACATATATCCATCTTCTTGGAGTCCTTTGTTAGGGCATTGATCAGCCAAAAAGCAAACTAAGTTTTATATATAAAGATATTGCACTGCTGATCAGTTTACCTCATAGGTAAGGTTTGACAACCTCAATCTTATCGTTTGCTAAAAAGAAGGTAGTAAATTGCCATTAATTCCAATCTGATTTACTATATGAAAAATGTAAACAATGATTGTAAATTCCTGACGTTTACTTGTTTTGCACCCTGCAAAAATAACAAGTTGGGGAATTTAACAATGAGTTTATATTAAATTTTCATAGTAGGGTAACTTGAAGTTGTCTATTTCCAGCAACAGCGTAAAAAGTGTACTTTCAGTTAAAGACAAATTCTTTCGTGGCATAATCTACAGAAAAATTTTAGAATTCTTCAACGTCATTTGCTATAAGCCATAAATTATTCATATTGATATGGCCATTATATATATTTCGTTCAAATCTTATTTATAATTATATGAATTCTGATTGTGAGGACTATCAGGAGCATGACTTCATATCGGACCACCGAACACATTCGCTGGGGGTATAAAAGCACCAGAGAAAGCAGTTGATTGGCATAGAGCATAGAGGAATCTAGCAATCTAAACATGGCTAACAAAGCAATCATCCTTCTGGCCGTACTTATGTGCGCCCAGGCAGTCTTCGGCGTTGCTGTCGTCTCAAAGTCGGCATGGGGCGGACGCGCTCCCAGGACCAAGGTCACTCTGGCCAACGGCCTGGCCTATGCGGTGGTCCATCACACCGCTGGCAACTACTGCAGCACCAGGGCTGCCTGTAACCAGGAACTGAGGAACATCCAGAACTACCACATGGACAGTCTGAATTGGCCCGATATTGGCTACAACTTCCTCATTGGAGGCGATGGCGCTGTCTACGAGGGTCGTGGCTGGAGCGCAGTCGGTGCCCATGCCACCAACTGGAACTCCAAGTCCTTGGGCATCTCCTTCCTGGGTAACTTCAACAACAGCAAGCCCACTGCTGCCATGATCGCTGCTGCCAAGGGTATCCTGGCCGATGCCGTCTCCCGTGGCCAAATCAAGTCCGGCTATACCCTGTACGGCCATCGTCAGGTCAGTGCCACCGAGTGCCCCGGCACCAACTTGTGGAACGAGATCCGCACCTGGGCCAACTGGAGGGCTTAGATCTCAACCATTTTAAAAACAGCTGCTTAATAAATATCATGTGCTTGAAAATACAATACACTTTACATAGTTAACTTCTGGTGTTGGGGTATTTTTTTGAAAGAATTTTTTACAATTTGGTAAAGGAGCGAGGAATAGAAGGGTTATCAATTGAGAAATCCATGAATAATAATGCTAGGCTCACAGTATTTCACAGAATGTCTCAAATGAAGCCTTAAAACAGGGGAAGTTATAATAATTTCGCAATGTAGATTCGGTTCTAGGGGATTTCGAAGCACTATGAGTCATTTCTATGGCTTTGTGACACTGTGTGAACCTAGCAAAACGCGTTGTTCCTTGTCAAAAGACGAATATTCACTGCTCTAATTAGTTTAGCAATAGAGCTGTTTATATTATTGTAGTTTTTCAAACTATTGATATATATCGACGAGTAGATACCCTATTCTGCAGTTAGTCTTGGATCAATTAACACAATATGCTGAAAGTCTTTGGAAAATAATCCTATATGCATCCCTAAAATATACCATAGCTTCTTTAAATCAATTACTGTTCTTATAAAGGGTATCTCACAGTCACAAAGTAATCATCTTTTCACAAAAATATTATTGCGGATGCTGGTGAAAAATCCCCCAGGGAAAAGTACCCGAAGTAGTCAATGGCAATTGCTATGTAAAAGTATACTATATATTTTTAAGATTTTTTATTGTGCAGCATTTCAAAAATGTACTAGAAAAGTGAACTGAACTGAGCAGTGGCCCAGATCTTAGGCCTTCCAGTTAGCCCAGGTGCGGATCTCGTTCCAGACATTGGTGCCGGGGCACTCGGTGGAACCGACCTGACGATGGCCGTACAGGGTATAGCCGGACTTGATTTGGCCACGGGAGACGGCATCGGCCAGGAGACCCTTGGCAGCAGAAATCTGTGCGGAATTGATCTTGTCGGAGTTGTAGTTACCCAGGAAGGAGATGCCAATAGACTTGGAGTTCCAGTTGGTAGCATGGGCACCAAGTGTGTTCCAGCCGCGACCCTCGTAAACATTGCCATCACCGCCAATCAGGAAGTTGTAGCCAATATCGGCCCAATTCAGACTGTCCATGTGGTAGTTCTGGATGTTGCGCATCTGAGTGATACAGGCAGACTTGGTGCTGCAGTAGTTGCCAGCGGTGTGATGGATAACCGCATAGGCCAGGCCGTTGGCCAAAGTGGACTTGCTCTTGGGCGAGCGGCCACCCCACTCGGACTTGGAGATGATGGCAACGCCGAAAACGGCCTGGGCGCAGAGCACTACGGCCAGAAGGATGATTGCTTTGTTAGCCATGATGTATGTACGTATTGAACACTTGTCTGATGTCCAACTGCTCTGATGCCACCTATATATAGTCGCCCGGATTGTCTTATCTCTGACGACCGTCCGAGGCACGAGTCACACGACACATGCGTTGCGTATTAATAGGTATATTTTATACACTTAATATATTTATTGGGGGGGGAGCTTTCAATCTGATAGGCAGACAATCTGAAGCAGGTTCTGACACTCGTACTCCTATCATATTACGCTCTGAATTTCCCAGCAGTGGACAAATGAGTTTTTAATCAATTAATTAATTTGTTTGGCCTTCCTCAAGAGTCGTAAACACTAAACTGTTAAATGCTATTTTTGCCATGTGTTTTAATATGCAGAACTCACTTCTAAATTTTCGGCATTGTAGCGAGAGTTATTTGTATAGTAAGTAGTAACAAGAAAGAAATTGTCAGTCGGGCATGCCGACCGTGAAATACCCTCTGAGCTTCGTTTCCAATTATATGAGTTCAAATTGGAGTAGCTGCTGCAAGAACTTAACATGCACACATATTTGTATGTCTATCTCGCTCACACGTTTTTCGTTTTCGTTGCTTGTGTGCACAGCTCAGTGCAATGCACGTGGCTATGCCTTGCTTGAATGTAACGATTTTCGTTGTTTGAGAAACTTTTTTATTTATAGTCCGATTTTAATGAAATTTTCACAATCGTTTGAAATTATTTGTCTGCAGATATATACTAAGTTACAACACTATACGTTAAGAAATAAGTGAGCCTGCCGCTTGCAAAGTTACAAGGAAGTTGTGCATTTTGTGGGCGAAGGAGGCGTGGCATCCAAAAATTGTTGATGGCATTATCTTTATATTGCATCTAGTAACCCGCATGCCAAAATTGGAGTCCCTAGGTGTTATATTAACTGAGATATTTGCCAAAAACATGTATTTTTCCCGAGGTATGTCTGGTCTTTCGCTTATTGTGGGCGAATGGGGCGTGGCATCAAAAAAAGGAAACAAACTTGTATTGACTGACTAAATATGTGGTCGATACCGACTAAAACGGATATTGTAGCTCTTACCATCTCTGAGATCTGTTTGTTCATACGGACAGACGGACAGACGCACAGACGCCCAGACGGACAGACGGACAGACGGACAGACGGACATGGCTATATCGACTCGGCTTGTGATGCTGATCAAGAATATATATACTTTATGGGGTCGGAAACGCCTCCTTCTGCCTGTTACATACTTCTGACAAACCCAATATACCCCTCAGAGGGTATAAAAAGTGTGTTTTAAAATAGTATATATAAATAACTATTACTACAGTATATGGCAAGAAAGATGTATTTTTTTTAATCTGATGTTTGTTAGTCTAAAATATATAAAAAAGGCATAGCAAATATTGAGTTTCCATTTAATTAAGCAAACGTTAAAAAGTTGTGCTTAAAAATATGCAATCTAAGATTGTATATCTTTTAATAGCCTCAATCGAGTGAAGAGTGAAGAGGCACGGTTCAGCGAACTGTAGAGATACGAAAGTATCTCAAATGATAAAAGCCAACTAGAACTGATTAATATTATTGATTAAAAGAAAATGCTGTGTAATCTGCATGTTGTATTTATTTAGCGGAACTTAAGCCCTCCAGTGGGACCAGCTGCGGATTTCGTTCCAGATGTGGGTGCCGGGACATTCGGTGGCACTGACCTGACGATGGCCATAGAGAACATAGCCGGAGCTGAGTTGGCCACGGTTAACGGCATCACTCAACAGATTCTTGGCGGCAGCAATCATGTTTGGCTCCAGAGTGTCCCAGTTGAAGTTGCCCAGATAGGAGATGCCAATGCTGATGGGATTCCATTCAGCAGCATGAGCACCCATGCTGTTCCAGCCACGACCCTCATAGACATTGCCATCGCCGCCAATGAGGAAGTTGTAGCCAATATCGGGCCAACCCAGACTGTCCATGTGATAGTTTTGAATGTTCCTCAGCTGTTGGGCACAGGCAGCACGCGTCTCACAGTAGTTGCCAGCGGTATGATGGATGATTGCATAGTTCAGATAGTTGCCCAGGGCTACACGATAGTTGGGAGCACGACCGCCCCATTCAGCCTTTGAGATGACATAGACGCCCTGCACAGCATATTGGCAGCACACCAGAGTGGCCAAAATTAAGGCAAATGTTGGTCTTGACACCATGATTATTCCGTTGATTTTGTTATGAATTTTCATTGGCTTAGGCGCTTTTAAAGGTTTTAAATTCGCAACTTATCAATGGTTATCGATGGAAACTTTGGAGGCTGCACTTGAATATTTACAACGATGATAATTTATGGCAATGTTTCTGGCTTAGGGGAACCACACAATGTCATAATTTATATGGGCTAGTCTGCTGCTAGTTTACCTATCAATCGATAGAGTAACCTATATTCATTCATGTTCCGATACGATTTGCAAATCGAGTACCTCACTGATAAGTAGATTAGCTTGTGTCTAGAGTCTTGTATAAATTATACTGTAATCTGCCATATCTTTAGTACAATCGAAGTCTCTATCATTCTGCTTTACAAAATAAGCCAACTTGCTTAGATATGGCCGCTATATATCAAATAGTCGGCTGTGTTTACAATTTCCGTTCATATTTCAACACATTTCCACAAGTAAATATATATATTTTGTATTCTATTCTATTCAGTAGTTCAATATGAATAAAACTATGAACGCAGAGAGTGCGTTCCAGGAGGTGAGTTTTGATAATTGTCTAGAATTCTACCAACTAATATTTTGTAATACTTGGCTTAAAGATGAGCTGCTTTAGTGTGATGGAGGTGGACTTTAAGTATCGCTGTCATTTAACAATGCAGATCAAGCACTGCCATTATATTACAAACTTTTTCAATTACTTCGAGATCATGTATTGCAACATAGAAATGCAGAGCCAGCTGCAGGAAAGAATTATCATGGGTAGCTTTCTTATCATTGTAATCTATCTAATATTGATGACGTCACATTTAATAGACAAATAGTGAGTATAATAATATATATATATTCCACTTACTTTTGATAGTACTTCTCAGCATTCTACCTGCCCTGAAAATACTTTCGATAAAGCTTAGAATGAGCGAGTATGTGGCGGGCGTTACCCTATGTACTCTGGGGAATGCCCTGCCGGATCTGATCGTTAATATGATGCCGATACGAAGACACGCACCGCTCTATACGATCAACCTGAGCAATGCTATGGCTGTGATGCTTTTGAGTGGTGGCATGGTCCTTATCCTAAGACCCTTTAGAATAAATGGGAATAGTCTAGTTAGGGATCTGCTCTATCTGCTACTTGCAAGCGAGATTACAGTCTTTATGGTTTTCACCGGTAAGAAGATGTCAAAACCGGAATCAGTAGGTAAGTCTTATGCTACACTTTATGTAACTCGATTTTCATCTTATATCTGTAGTGCTGATCTTGCTGTATCTTGGTTACCTGCTTATCATCTTTGCGGAGATCAACTTGCTGCGTCTGACCATAAGATGTAATGTATTTGGAATTTGCTTGGGATTATCTTAACTTCATATTCATCTCAGCCCTCAGTAGGGAGATCAAAAGGTTGCAGAAGAAAGCCTATTCACCCAGCCGGCGGGAGATGATCAAGGAAATGATTGAGAAGTTGCAAGAATTCGAGCTGGAAGCCAAATTGGTTGTCTACCAATATACGAGCATCTATCGCAGCGGAGACCATATTGTCGGATCTCATTGGCGTATTTCAGTGAAAAATACTTTCACTCGCGAAGTTCACGAAATTGAGTACGATCCGAATGTAACCAGACATATACTATATAACCCAAGTAATCCCAAGAATATTCTGCTCTTTGAGGACTTTCTATGGTCTCTGATACCCATCAATCTTGAGGATTGGAAGTTCAGTGGTTGGTTTAAACGTATCTATCATCTATTTGTCTCTCCCATTGTTCTTATCTGTGCCATCTTCATTCCCATTGTGGACTATCGACAGGATAAGCATGGTTGGAGCAAATTGCTCAACTGCACACAGATCATGACGATTCCCTTCTTAGGCTTTGTTCTAATTGAAGGTTTGTATAATCTTTATTCGATAATCCTTCTCAAAACCATTAAAGTAATCGATTATTTATTAGGAATGGCTAGGAACTCGTTCACCAACAGGTATCCGGAGTTAACCTTCAATAATGCCGTTTGGAGTCTCTGCCTGACGGTGCCCCTGGCCATAGCTGTGTTCCTACACACCCGCACGGACCGACCACCACCCTATCACCTGGTGAGGCATGCCACATGGGGCATAACACAGAAAGAGATTCTTTTTAATATACTTGCAGCTCTTCTTGGTGCTCACAGTGTTCAGTTCAATGCTCTTCTTGACCATTTGTTCCACCGAATTGGAGGTACTCTTCTGCATCATTGGATTGGTCTTTCATATGACTGAGGATTTTGTTGCCTGCTGTATTCGATCTTTGGTCGGGGCTATGAACGATGTCATCTTTAATTTCCATCTTGCTATGCAGGGTTACGAAAAGATGGCATTCGCTGCAAGCCTAGCTGAACCTCTATTCGGTAAGTACTCAATCACTCAGTCAACCAATCAGTCAGTCAATCAATCACAACTGCAGGCATTACTGTGTGCATGGGAATTCCGTGCCTTTTCAATGCAGACGCCCAGAAAGTGAACTCTATGGCATGGATTCTTGGCCTATATGGTCAAAACACTCGGATTTTCTTTATTTTGGCCATAGGATCAACCCTTTTCTGGAATCTTATCCTTAATTTCTCCGCTCGTCGTTCTGTTGGCATTTTCTCATACGTTCTATTTTTAATGTTCCTCTTGTTTACCATGCTTTCTGAGTGGGATGTGGTGCACGAACTCAGCAAGGATAAGCAATTTGAGATAACCTAATAAAGAAAACTTTAAATCAATTGAAAGCCTGAATTTAGGCAACTCTATGGGAATATATGGCAATCGTATCTACATTTGTATGTAGCTATCGGTAGAAGAACATATGATTCTACGGTCGTAAACTGTTCAACTTGACATCACCATTAAAAAGTCAGATTGGATTATCAGAAGATAGCAAAATTGTTCACTTGGGGGTACGGGTGCTATAAAAGCACCAGAGAAAGCAGTTGTTTGGCATAGAGCATAGAGGAATCTAGCAATCTAAACATGGCTAACAAAGCAATCATCCTTCTGGCCGTACTTATGTGCGCCCAGGCAGTCTTCGGCGTTGCTGTCGTCTCAAAGTCGGCATGGGGCGGACGCGCTCCTAGGACCAAGGTCACTCTGGCCAACGGCCTGGCCTATGCGGTGGTCCATCACACCGCTGGCAACTACTGCAGCACCAGGGCTGCCTGTAACCAGGAACTGAGGAACATCCAGAACTACCACATGGACAGTCTGGGTTGGCCCGATATTGGCTACAACTTCCTCATTGGAGGCGATGGCGCTGTCTACGAGGGTCGTGGCTGGGGCGCAGTCGGTGCCCATGCCACCAACTGGAACTCCAAGTCCATTGGCATCTCCTTCATGGGTAACTTCAACAACAGCAAGCCCACTGCTGCCATGATCGCTGCCGCCAAGGGTATCCTGGCCGATGCCGTCTCCCGTGGCCAAATCAAGTCCGGTTATACCCTGTACGGCCATCGTCAGGTCAGTGCCACCGAGTGCCCCGGCACCAACTTGTGGAACGAGATCCGCACCTGGGCCAACTGGAGGGCTTAGATTTCTACCATTTTAATACGAGCTGCTGTACGATTCTTAATAAAACAATACACGATACATAGTTAAGTTGAGAAGCAATCTTTGTGTGTTTTCTATTATGTGTAAGGAAGATAATCTTGGTCTAATTATACACCTGTCTGAAACGTACCTATGTGAGCACCATCAAGACTTGACAATAATCTCAATCTATCCCTCTGTTTGTCTGCTCTGAGAACTTGGCTATTTAAATCGCCAGAGGTGGCCAAGATTAATTACATTAATGAAGTATCATAATTAAAATGCAGCCAAGCATCGCAGCATCGAGTGAAATGTGCAGCTTAGGAGTCCTTGACGCACTCCACTCCACCGGCTCATCCTGCCGCATTGCTCGGCATTGAAAGTCAGCGAAGCATTTCAGTCTGGTCTGGCACTTGTGGCCCGATTCCTTGGCCAACTGAAAAGCGTTGAGCATGATGATGATAGGGAAGCAAAGCTGAGAATGACAGCAAAAGCTTGTCCTTAATTAAGGGTTAAAGCGGTTTGGTGTTGTATTCAGTCAGCTTAACTACTACACAGTATACTATATACTGCTGCAAAAAACCACACTTAATTGGGTCAAACTACAGTTTGTTGCACATATGAAATAATTGTTGTTATGCAAAACAAGAGAATGTTGTCAATTTGTGAACAATAGTACAATCAAAAGTAAATGAAACAAATCTCTTTCGCTTTGTTATTTTTAATCACAATTTAATTCACTTTAAGATTTAGACAAAACAAGCATAAAATTTAGAACTGCTATGGAATAGTTTAAAAATATACATTTTTAAAGCCCCAAAAGCACACTTGATCAAGGAAAAAAAGAGAAAACTGCTATATAATAGATGTAACCGCTGAAACCACATATGCTGCGGTAGGTAATTACAGGCAATTACAGACAATTATATAGAATGTTGCTGAAACCTGGAAACAATCGACATTGACTAAACCAAAGTCGAATACTCAACTGTCCTCTACTGACATCGAGAAATGCAAATTGTATAGAATTTGGCATTTAGCTAGCATTTGAATGCGAAGCCAGCTGAAACATAACCATTACATTTAAGTGCAATTGCATAAACATAAACAAGCAGAGGAATCCACCTACAGCAAAGAAAACGATACAAAAAAAACAAGGGACAGAGAATTGGAGGAACAAAGCAATGGAGCAAAGGAGAACTCGCAGAAATGTTAGCCAAATTGCAAGCGTCAACTTGAAAGCGAATGCCCGCAGAATTCCGGCTGCAATAAAAGCACTCAAGTCCCATAGACTTCCGGTTACTGTCTGTCCGCCCGTCCGTCCGTCCGTTTGACTGTCTGTCTGTGCACTTAATGTGACATGTTTTTGCAACAGTTTCAGCTTTTTCCACTATCTCTGCCACGTTTCCAACTTCTTTTCCGTCTCCAGCCTTCAACTCTTCAGTTCCTTGTCCTTTTTCTGCTCCTACTTTTCGCTCCTTGCTCCTTGTTCCCACTCAGCTTCACATTGCCAAGCATAATAAAAAAGGCAAACGGCAATCCCTTCTTGAATCGGTGAGTTCGGTGAGTTTTGATGCATTTTGCTTGTTACCAAATTGTTTTATATTTTTTTATGCTCCTTTTTCTTTCCTTTATTTTTTTTTGCCACTTTGCATATCGCACAGTCTGCTGCTCTTCAAACTGTATTCGTATTTTCCACTCCCAATTGGCGCTAAAATCTCAGCTTGACTTCCGTGCGAAAGTCATCAAATATATAATGCTAAACTCTAAAATCTGAAATCTAAAATTGGGATCTGCTCCTTTTGCTACTCTGACGTCAACAGTTCAAATTGCACACGGATCGATTAAGAAATATTTACTTGCTATTTTTCACTATCGTTTATTAATCAACATTTATTTAATTTACGATGTTTATTCAATAGACATGGCGTCTGCTGTTTTCTTATCAAAAGGGGACTTTTTTTTCATTCGGGGCTAGCTAAGTATAGATGCAAAATGCAAAAATCATACGATTAAAGACCACTTAGAGGAGGCCATAAATCTTGTATTTAGATGCTCAAATATTTAAAATTCATAAATTATGTGTTAAAAGTTGTTAATGCCTAGAACTTGTATTTTATATTTCCATCTCACATTTTCCTCTCTTAAGAGCCATAAATAAAGTTGCAAATAGTTGTAGCCAATTTTGCAGCAACAAAATACAAAATACGAAATAAGAATTGTGGCCATTTCTCGACTACTTGCCGCATACTTGGCCAGAGTATCGAATATATATTGTAGTACTTACTGCTGGCCAAGGGGGGGCTCTGTGTGTGTTGAGTGGGGCTAAGAGGGGATAAGTTGGGGTTTTCTGCTTCGTTGGCTGGCCAATAAATAGGCGCTTAGCATTATAACTCAATTAGCAGATAGCACATTGCGTATACGGCACGTTGCTCAACCGGTTGCAAGTGGCACCAGCAGTAGCACTAGCACTCACTGCACACAGGTTGCCACAACAGGTAACTGCCACATTTACAGCCAACAACTACATATAAATTATGCAAGCCTTAATTAATGTGAATGCCGCGCGAGGGGGTTGAAGAATGTAGCTCTCTCTTGTTCTTGTTGTTCTCTTCAGCGTACAGCGTCCTGCGTCCTTGGTCCTTATCCGATTTGCATTTCATTTGCCAGACAGGCAGCTGTGTGTGTATCTGTTTGTGTGTGTGTGTATGTGTATATCTCATTCAGTTGGCTAATGAATCTGCTGTTGGTGCATTGGGAACACGAGTACCGTCTGTGGTTTGCCTGCAATTAGCGCAAACCCACTCCTCACCTCATCCAGCTGATCTCCTCCCCTCTACACTTGAGTTAACTTGACTTGACTTGACTCGACTGCACTTCAGTTGACTTGGCATTCATCGGCACCACAGGTCATACCCCTCATTAACTGCAAGACAGGGTGTTCAAGGTGTGAAATGATTTCATTAGGTTCATAGTTCGTTTGCCAAATGTTTTCATTGGCGCTACTGTGTTCATTAGTCACTGAGTTTGTTAAGCAGCGTAGTCCACGCAAGTGACGAAAGCGAAGAGTAGCAAAGAGTATTTGCAAGAGCAAACTACACAAGTGTTTCAGCTAAAATAGCTCAAAAGTAGCACTGAATAAGTAAAATACAAATATGGTTCACATGAATTTCTTTGAAATTTGTTAAAACAGTTTTAAAAATTATATAAATTATATAAAATTAACTATTTTAACTTCAATTTCCATTGTTTACACTGTTAAATTACCTTTTAAACAATAGTTGTCTTATATTCATACTTACTCTTCTACTTGAACCTTGGTACTTTTCACAGCTGCCTAAAAGTATGCAACAAAAAAATCAAATTTGTTTTGCTGCTGCACTTGATTTAAAATTAATGCCGCTGTTGCATTCAAGACTTTTAAGTAGGAGTTAAGTGCAGTAAGAAACTCAACATCCGTTTCCGGCTTATTCATTTAATGTATGAAAAATTGATGCATTGCAAACAAAGTCAAATGTATTTCAATATTCACACAGACATTACGAAATCTTAAATGTTGGACACACACAGAAATTTGTTAGGAAAATTCAAGCGTTATGTAAGTTAGAAATTGGATATTAATTGGGACTCGTTGAAACTGATAAGATGGTGGTGCAGTTTGTGGATCAACCCTCAACCAAGTTGCCAGCCACTGCCGCCATTGATCAGCCCACCACTGTTGTCGTGCCCAAGATTCAGGTACTGGAGACGGCAACTGTCACTTCACAAATTAGTAGAACCTGCTTTATTGTGCCCAGTTCCAGTTCCAGTACAAGTTCCCGCTCCGGTTCCGGTGCTGCTTCAACACCACATTTCACATACGGCTCAGAGTATTGGGCCAATTGGCTGGCCATCATTTTGCAAAGGGCCGACGAACTGGGCCAATACGTGAGACAGTTCATCGCCTTTTTGGCGTCCAAATTTCATTTCTCTTCCAAGTCGGAACCATTCCGCTATAGGGAGGCGCCACTGTCCTTTGAATCATTGCGACAATTGGAGCTGGTGGAGCGTAAGATTTTAGTACTCGATCTGGATGAAACCCTGGTGCACTCGTGTTACGTGGATCCCGAGACCAATGAGCTCGTCGGCTGTAACTTTGTGCCCCCAACGGCAGTTCCCGATTATGTGATGACCATTCCGATAGTTGCCAATGTGGATCCGATTGAGTTTCAGGTCTTCAAGCGTCCCCATGTCGATGAGTTTCTCGACTTTGTGGGCAAATGGTATGATGTGGTCATCTTCACCGCCAGCATGGAATCCTATGCCTCCATTGTGGTAGACAAATTGGATGCAGGTCGTGGTATCTTTCAACGTCGATTCTATCGACAACACTGCACAACGGCCGCAAGTTTCGTAAGCAAGAATCTATCCCTGGTTGAGCGTGATCTGACGCGTGTCTTTATCATCGATAACTCACCGACTGCCTATCGAGATTTCCCACAGAATGCCATACCCATCAAGACCTTCATCTATGATCCCCATGACGAGGAACTGCTCAACCTTCTGCCCTTCCTCGACGCCCTTCGTTTCACAAAGGATGTTCGCAACATTCTCGGCCGACGTCATGATAGTTGAGTCCGTTTAGCAATAATCCAATTTCCCAAGTAGTAATACTCTATGTAAACCCTCAGACACAGTCATAGTCGTTGCCATAGTCATTAAAAGTCAATCTGAAGACCTTTTGAAATAGTAGACACTAAGTTTTTAATGGGGATCAGTTTACAGGGTATACGAGGAAGAGGGATAACTAAAGATGCAAGGGTTGTGCCTATTCTGTAGAGTACTAAAGAATAAACATACATAAGTAATTGTTAGTATTTAATACTAGTTTAGCTTACAATTTACTTTAAGAGTACCTATTAACTTTTAGTTTAAGCTTAAAATGCCAACAAAGTTTTACAATTGAACCAAAATTTCAATTGTCGCTGTGAAATTGAATAAAGAGCACAAAGAGAGAGAGAGAGAGTGTCAATGTTGGGAAAGAAGTGCAAATAGTAGATGCGAATACGATTTCACGACGACATCGAAGTGCCACGCCCAACGCCCACAGTTTGAGAATGCCACAATCCAAGGATATCAATGAATCGTCGTGAATGTCGAACATTTAAGCGCAATTGACTCGACGCAACGATGGATGCAATGAAAATTTATGGCGACCCAGGTGAAAGTTTTGCCTTCTCCTTTTGCTTTCCTTTTCCATCTCCTTTCCTCACCCATTACCCTTTTCCTTTCTCCGCTTTAAACCAAGCATTATTTATGGGCAACTGTAGCGCTTGAGCTACTTGTGAATGATTCAGATTTCAGGCAACCGAACCAAATGAATTATTTACTTACTTTTACGCTTTCTTGCTCTGACTATGTCTCTGGCTCTTGCTCTCTCAGTATCTGAATCTAGCTTTAAAGTCGCAGTGACTGGCAGTGACACTGCTAATTGGAGTCAAAGAAAAACCACTCGAAATAATCAACTCAACTCGTCTAAAGTCAACATTGTTGGTTGATTATTGTTGTGATATGCAATTGTTCATTTGCTAGGCAAAAACTTAATTAAAATATGTATGGTATATATTGTATTTGAATTGCTAATTTGCTGTCAGCTTAGTTGGTATCAATAGTTTTTGTTAACCACAACTTTTGGTCCTTCATTTTAGTTACATGAAATGCAACTGTTTTAAAATGTCATGTAATATTTGTAGTAGTGAAAAAGGATTTAAAGCACACTTTCAACAATGCACAAACTATTTGAGCAGCCAAAATTTATAGCAGTTGAAGCAGAAATGCAGATATGTAGTCACAGTTACAGTTACAGTTACAGTTACACTCAGAGAGACAGAGTCACACAACTAACTGAGTCAGTGACTGGTTGACTGATTGCTCATACGCACCGTTGGCTGCAATTGTCGCAATTCAATATCCATTTCCAGAGGCATGCACTCTACTCTTCTTTTCGGCCAGCAGCAACTATTTTATGGCCAGCACACAAATCAAAATCGTAAGCCCAAAGTCGCATAAATCACCGCATTCAAAACATAAATTTTCCAACTGAAAATAGCTGCAATTTCCCATCAACAATATAAAAATTCGATGGGAAAATGCAAGAAATTTATTGTCTAGCACTGGCTGAGCACAAAAGTTAATAATTAAGTCGACATTTTATAGCATTGAAGCTCAGTCTGAAAAATATACACTGCGTATACGTGTTGTATTGGGTATCGATTAGTTGCAGCACCAAAACCAGAATCTATTTACTGATATAATTAAGCCTCCTCCGCTTCAAGTTTCAGCTTTGCCAGCTGTTCATCAATCCAGGTACGCAAGTGTTGCACATTTGTGTAGGCAGCTGGAATATCCTTTTCGGCGCATTCGATGCCCCAAGACACAATTCCAGCTAGCTGGAATCTATTCACTTGCCCAGGCACGCTGCAGAACAAAGGCGATCCTCCGTCCCCCTGGCACGTGTCCTCGCCCTCCACACCGCCGGCACACATGAAGCTGGCATGCAGCTTGAAGCGTCTGCCCAGAATCGTGCGACGCAGCAGTCGCTGGCAATGCTCATGCTCCACAAGGGGCAGATCGATGCGTTTCAGTGTGCGCTCCATGACCTTGGGGGTTGTGCTGGTGGCATTTGACTTGCCCCAACCGATGGCAAGGCATTTCGCCTGCTGCTGCTGCCCGAAGGAAGTCTCCGTCGCTGGCGGCAAACACAGCGGCTGAATGTGTGGTGCCAGGTTAAAGGGTTGCTCCAGCACCAGCAGCGCCATATCGTTGTGAAAGTTGAGTTTGTTGAACAGCTCGTGGCGCCACAAGTGACGCAAGCGTCGTGTCTGATAGGCATGCGGTTCATTTTGGCTGTTCAAATCAAAGTCACCGGCACGGGCCAGCAGCGAGTCCGAGCTGTGGTTGGCCACATTGTGGGCACTGGTCAGCACCACCTGCGGATGTATCAGTGTGCCACCGCATATGTAATTCGCCTGCATGTCCGTCAGTGCCACCATCCAGGGAAATTCGCCATAACGTGCCTCCTGCTCGCCATGCCCCACCCAATCGAAATACAATCCCTTTGGATTACTGTAACCACAGCCCTGGTACTTGAAATCCTTCAGATAACGCAGCATAGGATTCTCTGTCTCTTCCAGCTAGAAAAAAGGAATAGAAATATAATACCCTATATAGAAAATTTGCTAAAAATAATGCTCACCTGATCTGCAATGGGACAACAGCTTTCAAAGGTCGAGCAGCCAAAATTGCTATCGTTATCGATGCGTGGCTTACTGATAAAGAGTCCTTCTTCATTGACCATTCCCGATCTGCACAGATGTCTGGGCACACATTGCTTCTGCTTATCGCATGAATCATAGTCCAACTTAAAGTCTAGACCTAAAGTTTCCTTTGGGGCTGTAGTTTCCATTGGTTTTTCTAGCTCTGTTGTCTGCTGCATGCGATGTTGTTTGTGTGCCATGGTTGCCTCATAGCTCTCCAGCTGCTCCTTGTCACAGCAGACGAGTCCTAGGCCACAGCTGTTATCCAGGGTTCGTGGTCCAAGTATACCACGTCCAGAGTCATCCGTTTCATTGCAACGCAGCTCGGTTATGCACAGCTCAGTTTCGGTACAAGCACGACGAGCCGAACAGCTCGCGAAGACCAAACAAAGTGGCAGTAGTTTCCATAGATTACACATTCTCATTATGAGAGAGAGAGAGGGGAAGATATAATCAGTCGGGCTATTCCCACTTTAACCTTTAGTACACGTGACGTATGCGTAATAATAATTTAATTGAATATAAGCAGGTAGCTTATAGTTTCTCACTCACGTTTATAAACTAATATTGTTAATTAGCAGTAGAATACAGAATTCTCTAGCTCAGCACGGCGGCAAGCAGCGAATTCAACTGAATTCTCCAATCGCAAACTCATCACTTTTATGAGCTGAAAAGACGCAATTGCAAACATCAAATGATCTCAAAGAGCACTTTAATTAATACCCGCTAATCAAGCGTTCTCTCGCGCTCTCTCACATTCTCCCACCCTCTCTCTCGATCTAGCTCTCGGCACTGGCTAAGAATTGCAGTTTCAAGCCGGTTCTAGCTATAAGACGCATCAGATCTAAGCGCAACAACTCAGTTGATATTGTGCCGTAAAAGCAAAGCGTACTTGAAAAATTATCGATCGGAGGAAACGAGTATACATATACATATGTTTACTATAATATATACTATATAAAACTACAAAATTACCAGTGAAAACGTGTGCAAACCAATATTGTTAATTGTATGTTGGGAAATCATAGTTTTACATGAATAGCTCAACGATTAAATAAAGAAAATTATCGAAAAGTTCACATTAGAGAAGTTCAATAGGCATAATTCTTGTATAAAATTTGTTGTATTACCTGTTAGATCGAAAACTGCAATGACTGTTCAATTTATAACTATGTTTATTACATAGTCAAAGTTTAAAGAACAAAATTTGCATAGAAGTTTTGCATTTGTGCAGCACTGTAATGAGGCTAGCACTGATAACCCTCTAGCTCTTATCAGCTTATCAGCCTAACAACCTTTACAAGCTCAACTCAACTGTTTGTTGTCTATTACAGATGACGAACGCTATATCTCTGCTCTTTGTATTGCTGGTGTTGGGTCAAAACCATTACTCACTGGCCGAAACGGAGACTTCCATTTGTGGCAGCAAGGAATTGTGCGTTACGGAACAGGTTTGCATTGATTCAGATGATACGGGACGCAGAGCAATTGAGCCACGTATAGCTAAGATCTGTGGCAATGGCATGACATGCTGCGATCGTGAGCAACTGGAGAGTTGGGATGGTAAGCCAGAGAGAACTCTAAGAACCTCACACACACGAAACTCTGGGGCTAGTAGCACTCCAAAAAGCATCACAATCAGCACCACGAGCACCACTACAGAGCAGCCTAGTGGGTATGAGAGCTGCGGCCTCAACATGGAGTGTGTGCCGAGAAAACTCTGCCAGGACAACATAATCAACGATGATGGACGCTTTCTGCTCAATCCTCGCATCGGAGAGACTACGTGTCCTCGTGCCTTGCATCGCTGTTGTGCCATCGATATGCAGGTAAGCTAAAGAATACCGTGTTCTTCAAAATTCCTACTAGGATCTTATTATCCCATCTTCCTCTTTCAACTCTACAGCTCCCAGCCAACAAGAGTACCTATCTGAGCAAGCTGGGAAGCTTTGTGTATCAGGGCTGCGGTTGGAGCAATGACCAGGGACTGATACCAGATCAGGATAACTACGAGTACGCCAAGGATGTATCCCTCTTTGCCGAGTTTCCGTGGATGGTGGCCCTGATCACTGGACGCAATCAATATGTCTGTGGTGGCACCCTGATCCATCCCCAGCTGGTGCTAACGAGTGCTCACAATATACGGAATCACACGATACACACACTGGTTGCCCGTGCCGGAGAATGGGATCTCAATAGTCTCGATGAACCGCATGAGCATCAGGCGCGTCGCATTAAGCAGATAATTACACATGACGACTTCGATCCCGAGGCCTTTTTCAATGACATTGCTCTGCTGCTGCTGGATGAACCCGTGCAGATACAACCGCACATTCAACCCCTTTGTCTGCCTCCGCCGGAAACTCCCGAAGTGCAGGCGAATCTCCGAGATGCTCAGTGCTTTGCCACCGGCTGGGGAGGTCGCCTGCCCAACAGCGATCGCAATGAACGTCTCCTCAAGCGCATCGATCTACCCATAGTGAATCGAGCCGAGTGCCAGGCTCAGTTGAGGGTTACTCGTTTGGGCAGAAGATTCCGACTTCGTCCCAGTTTCATTTGTGCCGGCGGCATCGAGGGCAAGGATACGTGCAAGGGCGATGGAGGTTCACCGCTCTTCTGCACTCTGCCGGGTGAATCGAAGCGCTATCAACTTGCTGGCATTGTCTCTTGGGGCGTTCAATGTGCCAAGGAGGACATTCCAGCGGTCTACACCAATGTGCCCTTCCTACGCAGCTGGATCGATGAGAAAGTCAAGTCATTGGGCCTTAAAATCGATGGACCGTAAAGCAATTACACTATGTCCACGTGTCTATATGTAGAACTTTTGTAGAAATATAATATTTGTTTACATCTTATGAGAAAAATTGCTTTAAAGCTTTTCTGCGACTATCTAAATTAAATTTTTTTAGGATTCAAATCGAATTCTGTCTGTTTTCCAATCAGAAAAGCTAAAGTACAACATTTCAGCCTCGTAGTTCTTGCCGTTTGCTTGCCACGCTGATCAATTTTTCAAATGTAGCTCAAAGTTCATTTGCTATCCGGTAGAGGTCGCTTAAAATGGAGTAATTAAAGAGTTTTTTAGCGTTTACAGCTGCCAACTTCTTTGTAGATTATGCCACTTGAACTTAATGCATGTCTTATAAATTCTTGCATAAACTGACATTTATCCAAAGAGCTAACTAATTTGTGTTACATAAACTGCTGCTATTATAAATTCAATTGTTTTTTTTTAAGACAAAACAAAGAGATTTATTGCCACTTTTATGCAGCGAAGGAAAAACCCTCACAGAAAAAAGCGACTTGCAGCAGATTGTTGGCCATTTTCGCTCCCCCTATTTCCCCTGTTGTACTGCCGTCTGTCCAAGGCCGTGTCTCGAAATTAAGTAGATGCTGCAAACGCGAAGCACAAGAAACCGAGGCGGAAAGCAGAAAAACAATATAACAACTGAAAGTAGAGTGAACTGAACTCGTTACGCTGCCTGCAACAGAGTAGCTTGCTACCAAAATTGAGAAATTACATGCTGTGAAATAGCTGGGGAATTGATTTTGCCCCACAGCAGCAGAGATGGGTGGGAGGGGTGGAGAGGGTATTGCTGCTAGCTAGGTCTTCGCTAAAAATCCATTACTCAAGTAAATGGTTTGGCTAAATTTTATTTATTGACATCTTTCATGCAACATACAGCTTGCAGCTTGCAACTTGCTTGCCTGCCACTTACTGTAGTAGGGCCGCTATTGATTTTATATATAGCAAATATTCGGGCATCTTAATGCATATTTGCATTTGTCTTTACTGTATATATATAGCAGAATGTACACAATATATCCTTGTTGCATGTGCTGCACGCTCAGAACTCACGCCTGATTAGTTTTCATTTCTCGGTTATGGCAAATCAAATATTTGCCAAATTGATTATCATTTAATTATAATAAAGCAGCATGTCAAATGCAATTGCAATTACAGAGAGCGAGAGAGGGAGAGTGAGAGAGAGAGAGTGTGTGGTGTTGCGGGTGTGTGCGGGTGTGTGTGCTTGCAATTATAATGGTTCTGGCCACATTTGTGTTGCATACTTTGAGGCATATTTCCTAACTGGCAAACGGCAGCTGTAAATGCAACTGCAACTGCAACTGCAGCAGCAGTCAGTGTGTGCACATGGCATCAAATTACAAATGATGTGTTGGCTGGCACAGCGTGGTAGGCGTGGGCGTGGCAAGCGCCCCCGTATGCCTATGTGGCCTGCTACAACGGAAATAGAAACAGCTGCAAATGGCAGTTAGCAGTGGGTATGCAGCCCAGCTGGCTGTATGTGTGGGTGTTTGGGTGAGCGGGTGTGAGGGAGTGTGGCTGTGCGTGTGTGGCAACATTCATTTGGAGAAAAAAAAGAAAAACCAAAACATGCCGCTAATGTTGCACAATGCCATTGCTGCTACTTACATATGAGCAATTGACACTGGCTAATTGCAGTGGAAAATGCGCTAAATGCAACCAAAACCAAACGACGCAGTTGCCTACACTGCAAACAATTGGGACAGGCTACAAAATACATAAAACTCAGCCATGTAAACTAAAAGTAACAACTTCAGTGTCTCCTCTTTTAAATTAATTACAAATTATTATAGCAAAACACAAATAACTCTTACTAAATTACAGTGCATTTGGCTCACTGACTAGCTGAAAATATATTTAGCTTTTAATGCAAATAGCACGCTACATGGTGCATGTTGCACGCTGCTTGTTGTTGTTGTTGCCATGCTAATTAACAACTCGAGAATAAATTACACAACACACATTTTGGAATGCAACAGGAAAAACAGCTGAAAAAATACATGAAAAATGTAGCGGAAGTATTCCACTGCCTTTTCTATTGGTCACTCTCCGAGTGCTGGGTGAAAAACAATTAAATGCATGCCACATGCACCCACATGCCGTATACGCAATGCACCGCAGCACACAGCACGCAGCACGCAACGCATATTAAGCATGCGCCCCGTGTAGACCGCCGTGTCGACGCTGCTGATGGGGCAACATGTTGTCAAGCGTTTTGAGGCACAACAAAAACCGAAATTTGTTATGCAAATTGCTTATTAACTTTATGACTGCCTGTCCAATTGTCGACATTTTGCAAAATGTCAATTAGCTGCTGCCCATAAACAACAACAACAACAACAGCAAATCGCTCGGCTATCCCATAAACGTCCCCAATACAACAACAACAAACGCTTCGGGGGGAATTGTGGAGTTTATAGACTGCCATTAAATGCACATAAAATTGGCTGGCTTCGATTTTAATTTATGTGACACTGTCGCCTACCTGTGCCAGCATATCCTTCGGGGATCCTTGTGGCTCAATTGAGGTGGGGGGGGTTGTGTCCATGGTCCTTGGTTTCGTTTGGCTTCGTTCACTGCCTGCTAATGACATTGCCACTATCAGCAATGGCCTTTAGTTTAATTGAAAAATTTCGTTTTGTGTTAGCTAATGGCAGTTTTGTAATTTATGAGGCCAGTTGGCATTTTCCATTTTCCACAGTCTGTACCGTACTGGTTGTTGCTGTTGCTGTTGTAAGCTTTGTTTTATGCTACGGCTATTGTTGCATGCCACGCTGTGCACTGAAATTTAACTTAAATTATTAAAAACCAATACAGTTTGTTTATAACTTTAACTGCATTACGAAAACTAAATTAAGCACAACTTTTTTGAGTTTTTGGAAATATACAAAATTATATGAAAATTGTTGTAAAATGGAATTTAATATTATATATGGAATTGGTTTGATTCTAATACCTACATAAAAAAGATTTTGCTGATTAATTATATAACAGAAAAAGAAATATTTTTTTAAAAGATAAGTATAAAATTTGATACATATTTTATTTTATAACTTATAATCTTCAACTATATACAAAAAATTCGGGATATATTATATATTATTCATTACAATATATAATATAAAGTTAAGAAATTTAGAGTAAATGGAACTATATATATAATATACCTGAATAATGTACAGAATTCGCATTTTTCACTTTAACTTTAAAGAAAACCAACTGACAAAGTATACGTTGAACTAATGCAGTCCGATGAGCTAATATACCCGTAGTCCTTAATGCAGTGCAATAAAAAACAGTGCTTCGAGGCGCGAATTTGAAGTGCAGAGTTCTGCTTTGTCGGTTTGCAGCAGTTGCAGCGTTTGTAGCGTTTTACACGCTTGCATAATTCGACTAACCTTTGTTTTGTTTGAGTTTGATGGGATTTTATTTGACTGGTAAAACAGTTTAAAGTAGCGTGGCATTTAACAAAGCGCTGCAACACAAACAGAAGGTGCAACGCCCGTGGCAGCAACACATTGCCAATTTGCATTCACCAACACCAAAGAAAAACACACTGTAAAGTTATTTTTATGAAAGGGAGAATTGCTGGGGGTCGTGCTATGGTTGGGATTGGCCACCTCAAAATGATATTCGCATGTTTTACTTTCATTAAATTTGGCTACGCGTCGTATACGCAATATACGCTGCTAAAGTCAGCTACACTTTTTGCCTGCTAATCGGCTGCACAGTTCTTAGCTTAAAGTTTGTCAGCAGGGATAAGGTCAGAGGAAATAGGGGGGAAGGAGAGTGCCTTTAGAACTTGTACGTTGCACCTGCTGCGAAATGGCTTCGTACATTTTCCTTGGCATGTTGTCGACATTTTTATGGCTACCGTTTTTCGTAACGCTCCGAAATTCAGCGCTTGGCAGACACAACCAACCAACCAACCCACCAGCCAGCCAGCCACTTGGTTGGCCAATTAAAAGTTTTAGCACATTTTCACTTGGAATTAATTGTCGGTAAACGTAATTCATGTCCGAGACACGAATGCGAAAGCGGCCAACAGCAGCAACAACAACAGACAATTTAAGAGAACGACATGAACCACATTTTTCCTTTGTTGCGCACTTGTTACACACACACACACGCACACGAACTGTTGCTGCTGTGTTGCATACTTAGTGCTTGATTTGCAACATAGTTTTAGCAGTCATAAATACTTTACACTTAAATACTGCAACACTTTCCATGCCAGCTAACTTCTTTAACAAATGATTGCAAGAACAACAACAGCACAGCCAATTAAAAGCAGCCAACGAAACATAAGGAGCTTAGCCTTTGTAATAACAACAACCAAACAGCCAATTAAACGCTGTCATAATGGCTGCTCTCATTTTTACGCTCTCTCAGCTGCACACGATTCGTCTCTGCGATCAGCCGAACTACCATTAGCAACTGCGCTGCACACCACCCACTGTGAACTGCTCGTGCCTGCGTTCGGTACTCGACTGCTGCTCTCTCAGCTGCACACGATTCGTCTCTGCGATCAGCCGAATTCCCGTCGTCAACTGCGCTGCACTTCACTTCGGTATTTGACTGCTGCTACTAGGCGAATGCCTGCCAATCGTTAGCCTTGCTTGTAGGCTATCTCCCTTTGCCGTGCTGTATCATTCGCTTGCATGATCTAGCTGCACCTCTCTATTCCTTAGCATCGCTTTGTAAAACTGCATTAAAAGTATTTCAATAGAACCGCCAGCAACAACAACAAACTCATTGAAGCTGCTCTTAATTATCGGACAAAGCCGAGGCAAGAGAAAGTGCAGCAAAAACAACTGCAAGCAGACTGCAATTAAGCCGGCCGAAACAATGCAAAAACTGCACATCGAGCGGCGCAAATTATGCAACAACATATTCAAAAGTACAAACAACTCGGCCCCGCCCTCTCATCCCCATTCCGCCCACGATGCACAGTGCATTATTAAGAGAGAAAAAATGAAATAAAACTAAAATGGTAAAATGGAGCACCAAAACAGAAAACGGAAGCAACAAAAGCAGTTGGCAAACTGCAAGAAATCTGCGTGTGTTGGGGGGGGGAGTGTATGGAATGGAGTGCGTGGGGTGTGTGCTAAGGGGCATCAAAGATGGTTGAGGGGGGTGAGGAAAGGGGCAGAGGTCTATGCAAGATTCTATGGCCGACTGACGTCGCTGCGGTTGTTTGTCTTCTACGGCTTTACGCTCCTTTAATCTATATGCAAATTACTCAGTAACTTTTGCCAGTGTGTGTGTGTGTGTGTGCGTGTGCTTGTGCCAGTGTGTGTGTGAATTGTGTACAATCTATACACATGCATATGCATGTAAATGCTGCAAGTGAAGTGGAGGGGTTCATATATGTATGTATAAGTTCAGCCTGTAGCAAGAGTCGAGCCGCTGATAAAGCCAAAACTTTGTTGTTGCTTGTGGTTGCGGTGACCCCTGACCTCAGACAAATTGGCTATCATTTTGAGGAAATCCCAAAAAAAAAAAACCAAGAGCTCTAAATAAAACACACATTTAAAAGTCGGACATTTTCCGTTATGAAGAATTTGGTAGGGGAAGCAAATAAAGTACAATTGGAGTGATGTGAAGAGATGGAGAGAGAGAGGGAGACAAGGTATTGTATAGTACTTATACTAAACTATGTGCTATATACTACTATACAACTATTGTATAGCTTATTGAATTAATTATCTGCAGTAAAAATCTCTTTAAAGTTAAAAAATTGATCAGATTTTTAATTTTAAGACTTTAAATTATTATAAATATCAATTTTTTAATATATATTTCATACATTATTAGCAGAGCTGTTAAAAAATGTTTTTAAACCATTTCCATTTTATACTCGAATGCTTTTTTTAACAGCTCTGATTATTAGTGGGAAAATAAATAAACATAAAGTCTAACAAGAAAACTACAAAATGTAACTCACCTGCCTGCTATGGGGTATACTGCATATACGTTTGTCTCGCTCTGCTGCATGGCACTTACCCACTCTTCAATCAGACAGCAGGTTTCTATCTCAGCTGATAATTGTTCCGTTTCACATTGTCAATTTGTTGTGAGACACGGTACAAAACAAAGCACTTGAAATGCTTCACTGAATAACGCACTTACATCAACACACACACACACACACACACACACAAGTCAACTAATTATGTCAATTGCAAAGCTCGGCCTGACACTTGCCTGCAATTGCCACTCTTAAAGTTTCACACCAAGCAGCATGGCAGAGAGAGAGAGAGAGAGACGGCAAAGAGAGACAGAGTGGCTGGCGTGCCTGTGTGTATGAGTGAGTGTGTGTCACTGTGGATTGCACACTTCGCATAGTTCACTGCATGTCAAAGAAGAGCAGCAAAAAAGCAGCAGCAACAACAACTACAGCAACAACAACTCTCAAGTGGTCCAAGGAGAGTGTGTCGCCTGTTGCCTGTTAATGATAATGAGTGTAGAACTGTCGGCAAATGTTTGACGAGCTGCAACAATGAAAAATACATGCATGACAGTGTTTCTATACACATGTATGTATGTTTAGTGTATACGAAGGCCACGCGTTATGTGCATGAAATGCAAATAGATTCAATTAGTATATCATTTTGATGCTCATGTTTGACAATGCCACTGAGAATTGATGCACACGCATGTATGTTACAGTACTTCGTATTGTAGGTCAGGGCCAGCCTAAAAGCAGGCTACAAATTTTCAACTGGCAACCACAGCTAGTGAGGCAACAAACTTACAGCAGCTAATGCTAGCTAACCACAGGATGGTCACTTAGTGACCTACAGAAACAATACACACACACATACACTTTTACTTAATATAAATATGGCCACACTTGGAAATCTTTTAGAGGCAGACACGTGCAGAAGAAGTAAGACAAACAAGAGTCCAAGACTCGAAAATCAAATCACGTATAGCTCGTTATTTATTCAAGTCAATGGAACTGACATACACACATACACACAGACATACAGCTAGAGAGAATGGGATCTAAGCTACTACACATTTGGCCTAAATGTACAATTGGCTAAATGGCCAACACGGTGGCCGCAACAACTTGCAATATGAGCAGCAAGCAGAAGCCACCACAAAAAACGAAAAGAAAAGAAAAGCCAACTACGAGCATTACAACTACACAGTCAAATAACAATAACAATTCAATCAAATTGAGCGCGTGTTCGTCTATGGAAATCCACGAACAACAGCAGAGCAGAGACGGCGGAGAAGTAGAAGTAGAAGAATGAGGCAGCAGCAGGCCTAACATGAAGGGGGCAGGGGGGCAAGTAGGCAGCATGGCGGGCAACTTCAAAACATTACAAAACTCAGAGACAAATGTTTTGATGGAAATGAGCATTTGCCACAAAATGCTACGAAAGCTTTGCGGAGAGCAGCAGCAGCCAAGAGAGCGCCGAAAAGTAGGCAACAAAACTCTTACTCTCTCTATCTCTCTGTCTCTGCTCTCTGGCGACTGCGCAGCATGCATGCGTCCCAATATAACCGTTAGTTATCTTTATCTAAGGGCACAACTGGGGTATTACGCGATGTTTGTTTGACGATGTTTTGTGCCAAGCATCACAGCCGGAAGTTTAGGCCTATAAAAAAGTTAGTTTTTAAATAACTTCTATTTTTATTAATCTCCAAAATTAATTTATAATATGTTTATGAAAATTGAGTACTGTAATTGGTAAATTTAATTTAAATTTAAATTTAATTTAAATTTAAGTTTAAAATATAATTTTAAACTTTTAAAAAAATCAAAAAGGTTTAAACTTAACGTTTTCTGCAAGTCGAAAAATAAATCAAAATACCAATGATATTCAAGGCAGCACGCTATATGGAATTCAATTAGTTATCATCATCATATCTGCTTTGCTAATAGAAGCGAATATATATATGTATTTCGATGTTGTTTAGTTTTGTTGTATTTTGCCAGCAACATTCACTCATCTCAGTTACGTATCAATTGTTATCTCCACTGTTCGACTCTTGTGCATTTTCACAGCTATTTGAACTTTGGCAACAGTTGCAAAATGTGCAACATGGCGAAAGGGAATCGCATTAAGCGTTGCATTTACCTCTTCAAGTGGCAAGCGGCGGAAAAAACAAACGCCAATCTGCATGCAACGACTATTGACTAAATACAGAAACCTGTTAGTGAGTATGACTGATCATCGCACACACAAAACTGTAAAACGTACTATACTAAAATTATCACTTCTAAAAGAAGTCTTAAAATACACTTTACTGTCAGTTTAATGTTCGAAACTTGCATATCAATCAGTCAATCATAAGTTTTGGTAAAGGCACACGTGCATACAAACGTTTAAGCATAAATCTGCATCAGAAATATATGTGTAACTTGTCTGCATCTGCATCTGATTGCAACAAATGTATCTATGTATCTATTACATGGTAACTTAACCCGCATTGTCGTCATCGTTGTTGTTGTTGTTGCCAGTTTGTGTTTGTATTTGCATTTTTAGTGCAAATTCCAAATCGATTTCATGTTACATGTCCCATTCTATGCCATCGCAACCCACTTCATCATTCCTTTCTCGTGTCCCACTTGTCTATAAACTGAGGTCTATTTGGAGCAGTCATTCAGTCAGTCAGTCAGTCAGTGAGTCGGTAAAATAGCTCAGATGCGCTTTCATTGTTATTGACAGTGCTGGTGTGGCTGGTGGCGTGCTCGTTCCATTTACACTGACGGAGCACTTCATGGCGTATGCGTAATATTTACCTATTCCTATTACCATTTCATTCTTTATCTATATCTCGAAATGTTTATCCGCAAGCGGCAGCTTCAATGTCATTACCCCTCTCCCTCCCTCTCTCTCTAAATATGTTCTCCCTGCTTTTAATTCCATGTTCCATTGCCAGTTGCTGTTGTTGTTGTTTCTGCAATGTTCACTTACGTTTCATTTCCGTCCGGTCCTGTCAAGCATATCCGCCTGATATGGCGTCTGATTTCCGCTTTGCGCTTCAACGAGCTGCAAATGGCGACTGAGATTGACAGTCTGTCCTCTTGCTCCAACTGTCCATCAGACAGCCTTTGCTTCCTCTTCCTCTCTACCTCACTACTGTCTCTCTCTCTTGCTATCTGACTCTTTGCGACCTTCGAAGTGAAAGTTTTCGCTTTCGCCTTTTCCTCTCGTTTCACGTTCCTCTCTCACTTTGTGTGACATTGAAGGCACTTTGTGTATCTTTGACTCTTAACACACACTATTTGCTGTGATGTGTGTGTGTGTGCGTCTATGTGTGTAATGCATTTCCAGTAACAGTATTTGACATGTTAACTTTGCTACAGTGATACACTTTGTAGAATTAGTTGCAGCTGTTGAACTCATTGCACTGACACTGACACAGTCAATCACTGCACTGATCAGCGTCCAACACAAATTATAAGGACTACGATGTTGAAACTTTTCAAAACTACTCTATATTCTATAATGTCAATGCTTATAGCAGGGTGTATAATATATATTTTTTTTAGAACTTACTAATTGGTAAACTTCTATACCTACATATATTATAACTTAGTTTAAAGCCAGAACTTAGCAAACATACTATCATACATCAAATTCAATATAAGCTGCTAAATATAAAAATTTCTGACATTGTACGCTTTGATTTCGAACAGGAATATTGTATATAATCGGAAATGTCCGCAAAAAATGATTTGGAAAAGGCGTTTGAGGACCACAAAGAGCATGTAAGTATAGGATTTATTGAGTTACCTTTAAGCTTTTCCTACTTTCAATGGATTGCTACTAGTTGAGTTGCAATAATGTGATGAAAGTTCCCTATGAATTACGCTGCGAGTTTTTAAAGACAACGAAATCGTGTCAGAATTATGGCTTTATCAACTACATGCAGTTCCTGGAGTGTGGACCGCATCACAGTTCGCGTGCTGGGGAGATATTATCGTGTATCGGATTAATGATATTGTTTCTCTATTATTTGCTTTTCATAGCGGTGGTCGCAGATCAATTGTAAGTGGTTTTTTGTTAGGAAATAATTTGAATTTTTATATATTTTGCTTATTTGTGGCAGTTATAGTCCAGCTTTAAAGGCCTTGGCCCGAAAAATGCACCTGAGCGAGCATTTGGCTGGCGTTACATTGCTGGCCTTTGGCAACAGTTTGCAGGACATTTTGAGCAACCTCAAAAGCACTCCCATGGGCACCCTGTTCACCTACAGGTTGGCCAATGGTTTGCTCATCACTCTGGTCGGTGGTGGACTCATCTGCTTTCTGTGTCCCACACAACTGCCCAAATATGAGACCGTACGCACGCTGCTCTTCTTCATGCTGAGCACTATGACATCGGAGTATTACTTTGTCGACTCAGAATTTTCGATATTCGATTGTGTGGGTAAGTATAATTTTTGAACTAATAGTTTAGAATTTAAAAATGAAAAAAAAAGTGTTCGCCCGAGCAGGGACTTGAACCCTGGACCCTTGGATTAAAAGTCCAATGCTCTACCGACTGAGCTACCCGGGCAGTTGATAGCGCTGCCGTTTAAAGCCCTTAACATACAAACGATCAACAGAGTGTTAATCGTTGTTGTTGTGTTCTATAGGTATTATCAGCGTATATATAGTGTATTTATGCATCGAACTGATTGAGGCATATTTCGAAGAGGCTGCCACCAGAACCATGGTCATTGTGGAGGCCCGGAGTCGAAATACTGTTGCAAGGGCCACGGTGCTGCGTCGCTCCACTGTTGCCACCTCGCAGGGCTCCAAGGATAAGGAGCGCAACACAATCAATACGAATGCCACACGATTTGTGCACTATAGTGCCGCAAATAAGAAGAATACAAATCTGTTTGAGAACGTTGTGGAGAGCATAGTGCCGCTGGATCAGGATTATTGGCGTGAAACTGGATCTGCCATTCGATTTGGATTAATTCTATTGTCTCCCATTACCCTGTTCTGCTCGATACTCATACCCAGGGTCGATTTGGAGCGCAATCGTCATGGCTGGTCGAAGCTACTGAATTGCTGTCAAGTCGTTATCACACCCATGTACACCTCCATAATCTGTGTGAGTAATCCTTTTCACAAGTTCCCATTTTTATGATCATTTTCTGACAGTATTTGGAAATACTTCGACGCTGCTGTTCTACCAGCTGTGCATCACAGTCCCCCTGGCCGTTATTGTGTTTCAAAGTTCTCGCACAGATGTTCCGCCTCCCTATCATCTGGTAAGTAGTAATAGTAATAATAGTAATGCCACTGCTATATATCAGTATTATTAAGATATTCAATGAAATAACAATGTTTTTCCTACGATCGTTCTTTAGATTTTAACCAAGTTTTTAGATTTTAAAGTTGTCTTGTTATATAGTCTTAAGATTCCTATAAAATTTGTTATTTACTTACAGTGTTTCTTCATCTTGAGCTTTATTGGCAGCATAAGCATGCTCTACGTCTGCACTGTGGAAATGGACGAGATACTGAAGGTGTGTGCCCGTATTTTGGGTTTATCCGTTGGATTTGTGGCCACTACAATCAGCTGTTGGGGTTGCTCGATTTGTACGATCGTCGTTAACTTAATATTGGCTCAACATGGCTATGCAGCAATGGCAATCGCTGCCAGCTATGCCGGACCGTTCTTTAGTAAGTGTAGTGAATCACAATTATTTGTGGGTACTGATTGTTGTATCGTTTAGGTTTCATTATGACTTTGGGTGGTATTCCGATTTATCGTTTTCTTGTTAACGCGCCTGCGGTATCCGAACTGCTTGTGGGTGGCTATTATCTGCTTTGCTATATCTTTATGTTGATATCACTAACGAGCTCTTTGATCTGGTCGCTGTTGTTTAACTTTTATGGACGCCGTTCGGTTGGAGTTTTCAACTTTTTTATCTACGGGCTATATGTGATCTATTGTGTACTATGCGAAAAGGAGGTTATACACTCTTATGCCTTGGATACTGTATTTGATGTGGTATAAGTTAAATAAATCCTGCTAAAAGAAGCTATTTTCTCATACATTCTCTGGTACTGGACATTTAAATGTCATAAAATTTTCGCATTATTTTCCCCACTGTCCACTGTCACAGCAATCGAAAATTCATTGAGCGTGACGTATGAAATGGGAATTCTTAGAATTTCATATGGAAACAGTCTCGTTCTCTTTCGTATGTATGTGTGTGTGTCTGTGTGACTTTCATAGTCTATTAATTTTATTAGTGGCATTTACAGTCAACCGTTGTCGCATTAAAGTTATCTATTATCTGTCATTTTTATCTTGGCACATTCTAATTGAGCACTAGACTATGCAGTATGCAGGACATTGGTTCCTGCAAGCGACAGCTTAAGTGGAAAGAAGAGCACCAGCCAAAAGGAGTCAGAGAGCGGCAATGTAGCAGAATGAGCTACTCGTAAAAATGCACAGTCTCACCGAGTTAAGTAGAGCACAACATTTGAAATGCGTTGACCATTGAATGCACTGTAAATGTCGATTTAAATATTAAAACCAAAGTTTAGTTTAAGTAATAACTTTAGCTTTACAACAAATTAAGCACACGTGTTTCTTAGCAGAAAGTGTACATGACACTTTTATGTTATGGTAACAAGCTGAGAATGATATTACATCCAAACTGATCTCTCTTAAGCTCTGTTAACTTACAGCGCTAAAGACGCGCTAACAGCGCTGCAGTTGAACTCAACGCAGCTGCTGCTCTGTTAACCAACAGAATTTCACTTAACTCACTCTTTTGCTACTAATGTAGCTGGCACATTAACGCCACCTATGGACTCTGCCGCAATACACTGCGGTCATTATACCACACACAAAAATGTCTACAGCAGAGAGCTAGCTGCCTGCTTTTTCTGCTGCTCAGTGCAGGCAAACGTTCAGCTCGCACATTTTGTATGATTTATTTGTTGCATTAGCGAACGTCGCAGTCCAGTTGGGCACTTCAGGTAAGTAAGTTTGCGAGTGCCCAGAGAGCAAGAGAGAGAGAAAGAGTGGTAAGTAACGCTGTAACTAATGGCCAGTTACTTAAGTGACCGTTGGGCCGAACATTAATAATTTTAAATGCCACAAAAATGCTGAAAAATTAATTTAAAAACTGGCAAAAAGGCAACGTTAACGTTGCATTAGGAGCTACAAAATATATATAATAAAAAAAAAAAACACAAAAAAGTTCTTGTCAGAAGTGGGATTCGAACCCACGCCTACAGAGTAGACTGCGACCTGAACGCAGCGCCTTAGACCACTCGGCCATCCTGACATGTAAATCACCGTGTGCCAAGAAGCCAACATATAAGAAAAATTGTGCTATTTTAGTATAGAACAAATTTAAAGACACAAAACGTTCAAAAATTTAAATATTTATTTATCTTCATTATTTATACACACCCAAAATTGTACAATAATGCAATGGATCTTAAAATACGACTTTCAGTGTAATATATATAGGCCTTGCTCGCAAACTCATTCTCATTCTAATTGAATACTAATTACGAATAACTTTGTAAAATATGCATAATGTATTTATTTATATATATATATATATATGATGTATATATAGACTATATAGTACACAAAATGAATTTCGATATTTTGAAAATGTTGCCATTCATTTAAATATTTATTTTGTGTATATATTTTTGTGAAACGCATCGTTTCGTAGTAAATTGCTAAACATTCCTAGAAGTTATAACGTCAACTAAAAATATGACTAAAAATTAATCAAAATTAATTGTTTCAAAAACTTAGGCTTTCTTTGTTGGCCTATTAGTTGCTTCATTAGTACTAAGTCTTTTATTTGCAGCATTTTTAAATTTTGACTTGTAAAGTTAACTAAATTGCCCTAAAATATATATATTTTACAATAAGCTTTCACATGCGTATTTAATTTATATATCTGGAGGGTTTTCTTATTATTTTTACTTGAAACTGTTCAATTGGTTTATGTTCCAAGTAAAGAATTTATTTTATTTACCAGTTTTGTTTAGTTTTTGCATTTATCATTTTAATTCTCATTCATTATTAATTATTATTATTATTGTTGTTTTTGCTACAATTCATTACTTCAGTATTTGCCATATAGATTAAACTTAATTTAGAGAAGAACATATACATATATATATATATATATGTACTTATTTATGTAATGTATATGATATTATATACTCACTCGTATATAAGTATGTGTGTGTGTGTGTGTGTCTATAGTATTTACATAATTATTAGACAACCACTTATAAAAAAAAGCTTAGCTCACATTGCGTTTTATAAAAATAAGCTTTGTTGTATTTCTCACTTGCCACAAAAATGTACTAAAAACCAAAAAAAAAAATAAACTGTACATCCGTTCATCATTATCATTGTCAACTAGTCATTATCATTATCATTATCATCATCAATATTAACAGCGTGCTTTTTTAACCAAACCACATTTGCACATATCTAAAAACTTAATACACTTCATTAAATTACAATTGCATAATTAATAAAAATCGAAAAAGAGTTGCCAAAATCCTTTTTCCTTTTACTTATTTTTTTTTGGTTTTTAGATCTTTCAGTACTTAAGCTAGTTTGGATTTAAACTAACGCACTCCACTTGCTTTGTGTCTGATCGCTGAGCTCTAAACTAAATACACTAAACACTATTAACAATTGCAATTATTTAGTACGTTAATTAGCTTCACTGCTGCTGTGTTTCTTGTTTCTTGTTGCTCCAGTTTAGTATCGAATTCAGTTTAGTTGATTGGCTTTCATGATGCGTACATGCGATTAATGTCGTGCTGATATTTATCCTGTATGTCCTTGCGCTTCAGCTTAAAGGCAGCCGTCACTAGGCCCATATCGGGTGACCAAACCTCCTTGCATAGCGTTAAGGCCGCCGGCACCTCGTGCTTTTGCAGTTTGCCTAGAAACAAACAACAAGTTTTCGATTAGAAACAGTTTATATTTTGCCAAAGGTTCTTTCAACTTACATTTTCGCGCATGATCGCTAATTTCCTTGAGTATTGCCTTCTCCATGATGGGTGATGAGCACAGCTCTTCAAAGGATTTGTTCCTCAAACCATGTCGTTCGGCCAACTCCTCGAGACCCTTTTGATTCGGCACGACCAGCGCGACAGTGAATTGCTTTGTCGGATCACCATAGACACAAATGTTCTCCACAATGCCGCATGTCTTCAGCTCCGATTCGACTTTGCCCAGCGAAACGTATTCACCAGCCTGCAGCTTAACCAGATCCTTCTTGCGATCTACCCAAGAAACATTGCCACATTAATAAAGCTCTCAATTAGCAGTTAAAGTATAATAGTTTACCAATAATCTTAAGTACGCCATCGGTTTGCACTTCGCCAATGTCACCGGTTTTGAACCAACGGCGTCCGTCTTCCTCAAAGAAGTCCTCGTTTGTCTTGCCGGGCAGTTTGTAGTAACCCTTGGACACACAATCTCCGCCAATGAGCACCTCTCCCTGGGGATAGGGTTTGTTGGTCACACGATAGTTGCCCTCCTCCCAGTTCACCAGCCGTATATCGCAAACAGTCAATGGTCCTCCAGTACGTCCATAGCTCATGTCTCGACCTATGAAAAGAGTAGAGAAATTTAGTTAAATTGCTTGGTTTTAAAAATATTTTCAACTTACTGTCCATGACAGTGGCGCCTGAAGTGGTCTCTGTTAGGCCATAGCCCTGGATGAGATCCACGCACAGACAGGTCTTGATCTGCTCATGAGTATCGGCCGAAAGTGGAGCGCCGCCGGACATTATGATGCGCACCTTGCCGCCCATCAACTTGGCCACCTTCTTGAAGACCAATCTACAAAGTAGCAATAGTTAGTAAGAGTTTATGAGTTTATGGCATAAAGCTTTCAACTCACTTGTCAATCAATGGTGTCTGATAGCCACGCTGCACCCACTTGACCTTGTACTGATAGAGGAATTTGAAGAGCGCCTTTCTGAATGCCGAACCCGAGTTGACCTTGTCGTTAATACCCTTCGATATGCGATCGAGTATCAATGGCACCGATGTCATGCACGTGGGCTTCAACACTGAGGCGTCTCCCTTGCAGCCACGCTTTATCTTGCTACTCGTATCGATGAGAGTCAGCGGCGTGGAGTAGCCAATGGATACGCCCGTCATTAGGCAAACACTCTCAGCCGCTAGTTCGAAGACATGAGCCAGGGGCAGAAAACCAATGAGTACATCCTCTGGATAGATAGCCACCATATCGCAGAATCCCTTCATGGTGGCAATAACATTCTTGTGGGACAATAGTACACCCTTGGGTGTGCCCGTCGAGCCGGAAGTGTACATGATGATGGCAATGTCCTCACCCTTGGGTGGCACATTCTCTGTAAAAACAAAACATATTAGAAATGGCTCTTTATCTAACATATCTCCATCGACTACTTACCAAATTTACTGTCGTTGCCAATTTTAACCACTTGTGTAAAGGGTAAGATTTTGACGCCTTCCTTGAATCCAGTGGTTTCCGTCTTATGCAGCTGATCCTCCATATAGATAATGGTATTAACATTGGGACATTGGGCCAACAGCGTCTTAAACTTGGGCAACAGATCGTGTGATGTGATCACTGTGGTCACTTCCGTCTCGGTAATGCCTGCAAAACACACAAAGTATTATAGTTAATTGGGATTATATGTTAGTTATTGGCCTTTTGTTGCTACTTACAGTGGGCAACACCATCGTCGCCAAGCGTGGCATAGACAGTGACAATGGGCATTGCTTGCTTGAAGCAACCATGGGCCGCAATCATCCACTCGGCGCGTGTCTCGGCAAAGATGACAATATTGTGATGCGGTGCCTGACCAAGTTCACGTAGACCACGTCCAAAACTGGCCGCCATGCGTTCCGCTTCGATGAAGTTCTTCCACTTGTAGTCGCCCATGTTGTACTTCTTGAAGACACGTCCATTCGGTTGCGTTTCATCCTCTTCGCTGAGTATCTGCCGCGTGCCCAGACAACGTTTGGTCGAATGCGTCTTGGCCACATAGTTGAAGACCTTCTCTAGCGTATCGATGTTCTCCTGCAGCATCTTGACATGCACATCTCGCGGTGGTTCAGTGGTCCGATACGTCACCTCACTCTCATCGCTCTTTATGACCTTTGCCTGCAAAAATGCAAAAAGAAATCGAATTAGCAACAGTTTTTATAGTGCTTTCAAATCAGTTCCAAGGGAAAAGTGAGGAGAACCACAAGAAAAAATAATGAAATATTTATAACTGTTGGTACAAGGTAAAAGGGCCCAAGGGGGTAGGGAGTTGTGCCTGTATGTGTGTGTAAATGTTAAATTTAATAGTGGCAGCAGGAAGTGTTGTTCAAACCACACCAACTTTAATCCAATTGATTAATCAATTAATTAAGCAACAAACACAAAATACAAACTAAAACCTCAATGTCATCCGGCGCATATTTGCGGCTTCGTTCTTCATTCAACAATTTCTTGTTTATGGGCGTGGCCTGTGGGAGTTTTAGAAGCCAGGGCAGAAAAACAATAAAAAATAAAAAAACAAAAACAATAAAAAATACCAATTATATGAGTGTATATATATAGTGCATATATATCAATTGTTGATATCGTTTGTTGTGGGACAAACACATTTGATTTGCTGCCATAAAGTTTATAGCATGTTGCAGTATTTTTTTTTTTTTTCTAGTTTATAGCAGTTTATTGGGTATACCTTATCGATAGCCAACACGGGAGATTGGAAATGCAACATATACGCAAGGAAACACATCACTAAACATTGGTTTTTAGCACTTTTCAAATCAAAACAAGACAAAACTTTGTAACTAATGCGGAAACATAATGGTAAGGGTTTAAATTTTAGAGTTTATCGGTATTAAACTTAGTATTTTAATGCTTTTATATTCTATTCAACTTTTGGTTCATATAATAAACATATTTAACTATTAAAACCAGTAAAAAGTAACACAATTAGCACATTACTAGAGACGAAAGCATAAAAATATTCACACTTCTAGAAAACTAACATTTTTCTGGGTTCAAAGTGTAAAAACTAACAAAGCAATGAATTGAAATGAGAAACAGTAAGATTCTAATCTAAAAAGCGAGAGCGTTAGATACGAGTGGGAGTGAGAGACAGAGAGAGAGAGAGAGTACACTCATATAATCTCTTGAAACCTGCTCAGACTTTAGTTTTCGATTTACCGATCAAATGCTCACCTTAACTCGCCGTGAATCCTGTCGACGTTTCCATGGTGCCTGTAGGACCAAATAGACCGGTAGCGTAATGATGTCATAGACAAAAGCAATTGCCTTGATGGCACCCAGTGCACTCTGCACCCAGAAGCTGTCCATTCTAAACGCATCAAGTAAGAGAGAGAGAAAAGTGAATTAAATAAATATATAAAGTACATATATATATATAAAGTTGCAGCTGTGTTAATTAAACTATAATTACTTTTAGTATGCAAAGCGATTTGTGCGATTTTTATGATCTGCTGGCGTTGCCAACTGAAAGCAAACTAAATTCAATTGGCGAATCTTTCAAGTGCAAACAACAAGTGGTAAAGGGTTACCCCTACTATTGCCCAACCCTCCCACTCCACCAGCTCTGAAACAAGACGATAAGGCACTCTTATCAGTAGTGAGCTTTCTCGTCTGGAGTGTGCTAAACCGATTACTATTACTAATTACAAGTGTAAGTGTAAGTTAGTCAGTCAGTCATTCAAGCAGTCACTCAATTATTAAGCTGCCTTTACACTCGATTAACTCGACAAATCAGCCAAGTAGTTATAGTCATATGGCCCGTGGTGTACGTAGTACTTACTATACTATATGTTTGTATTATCAGCAGTAAAGAAACACTTGTGTGTGTGTGTGTGAATCATAAACCTTTCAAGATCATTCCCATTTGTCAGAGGCATTCGTAACGCTTAAAGCTTAAATTGATTTATGATGCTGATTACTTGATTCCAAAGTGTTTTCTGGCATTAACTGAACCCTTTAAGACTAAATTCTACAGATTACTATATATTAACTAAAAGCATTAATCGATAATGCAAACAAACCTTATTCTACTTAGAGTCAAGATCATTTCTATGCTAATGTGAAACCGTTTCAAACACTGACTTATAGTCCAACTGATAGCACCTTCATACTATATATATATATATATATATAGAGGCTCTTCTAGGTAAGTGTGTACTACATGCTAATCAGCACATGAACCTTTGCACTGACAATCCGACAACATTATCAAATCGAACGAATTCAATATAGAATTCTACTTGAAAGTCTTATCAATTTTAGTGCTAAGTATATATTAAATTGCAGGTGTTTATACATCACACATCTATTGGGGAAACAGTTGACATTTTATTAAGATGGGATCAGTGCCAATGCTCAAGGCACAATTTTATAAGAGAAACGTATTTATAACACATTATATATTATATATGATTGTGATAAGCGAATACACACAATGTAGCTTACTGATAAGCAAAACTGACGTGACGTGACGTCACACGCCCCTGAACTTGGCGAAAGAGGAGAAATCACTATAGCTATATAAATATTGTATATATTATATGTTAGTTGCAGTTTACTGTGGGCGTTCATATGGCACTGATTATGATTATAACACTGATACTGGGGTCATTTAACGGTGTCTGATTTTGATTGAACATTAACATCAATATCAAATCAGGCGATTATACTAATGTGCTTCAAAAGCTTAACAAAACTTCAGAGCATGATAAAAATGATAAAAGCTCTATCCATATCTTATTATATAACAACTTTCAACACTTTAAACCCAACAAAGTGCCTTTTGATAAGCAGTATTTAGGTCAGCTTTATTTTATCTGTAGACTAAGCATTTATCTCTTAAAGATAATTCAATTCTAAGCAGATAATTCTATTATAAAGCTAGAAAATAGACTAAACTAGCTAAAAAAGAGCTATGAACTTTATATTAACCTTGAAACGCATATTTGGCACACCACAGGTGGTGTGATTTTTCTGCGCAGTTCTTAAACAGCGTCAATACTGACTACACTAGGGACGAAAGTACACAAAAGTGCCTGCTAAATGCCTAACCTGTTGCTTCTTAAGAGTAATTTTTAACCAAAACTGCCGACACCACTGAAGAATGCACACAAATCCAACAAATTAACACATTAGCTTCGATATATGTATATGAATGGGAAGTGGGGGGTTCGGAGGGGGGATATAAGGGGTATATAAAGTCAAACAATAACGTAGTTGTATGCATGTACATATGAATGAACGTTTCTACTTACTGCGCATCATCTTCGATGAACATCTTGACGAGTTTCTTAATGTAACAGTTGAATGAATTTGGAACGTAGTAAAGCGCGCGACACACAGAAAACACAACGGAAAATGGATGTGCTTTTTCACGCACACACGTAGAAATGTAGTGAAATGATTTTGTCAGCTAGCTGCTGCTTTTCAAACTGCTACTTTAGGTGAGTCCGGTTAATGGTTAACGGTACAACAGGATACAGAGGTTACAGGATACAGTTGAGCTCAGATGATGATAAAGCTGCTCTCGCTCTACGACGATAATTCAAGCTGTAAACGTGGAAAGACAGACGAAAAACGGATGCAACATTTAAACGATGATGTCATAATCTTTACGCTGCTGCTTCTTCTTCTTCTGATTCTTTTGCTGCTTCTTGTTTATTTACCTACAATCAAAATATGAGAAAGAAAGAGAGAGAGAAAGGAAAAGAAACGCATTTATGTAGTGACAATCGTGACAAATGACAAGAATATATGTACGGTACGGTATGGTATGTCTGATAAAAAAAGCGATATAGTAAATGAGGAAAGTACGTGTTGTATGTCGTATATATATGATAAAGAAGCAGCTACCACCAAAGTCTAAATTCTGAATATATATTTCTATATTTCTTTATTTTCCAAATTTCACGTAGCTCTTTTATAAACACACACAAATAATCGAAAGCAATTAAAATAACACACAAAAAATAAGAAATCAAGTTTTTATAGCATAACAAAAACAGAGCCACAGAATATAGCTAAAGATATATGTACATATGCAGATATACAGCTAGAGAATAGCCTCGTTTATATATAACTATATGTATGTCTGTATATCTGCCATACAAATTAAATTTAGACAACCAAAAATTCGTATTGCATAATTTGCGAGCGAAATGCCAACAAAAAGAAATACAGAAAAAAAAGACAAGACAAGACAAAGTATCAAATAGGTCTATGTGTGTGAGTGTTATATGCCTCTTTCTTTAGGGAATCGTATTGCCCTAGGTCGCGACAGATCAATAGCTGCTCAAAGAGCTATAATAATTTATTACAAAAGCCCCAGAGCCACAAATAGTTTTTGTTTTGCCTTTGTGTCTTAATGAAACTGAAATTCATATTTTAACAACTGACAGTTGTTGTTTTTTTTGAAGTGTATATATATATATATGTTTTCTTTATCTCTCTATTTACACCTTTCTTTTCGCTTTTGCCTTGTTTACCTGTTTTGGCCATTGAACCGTCTTCTCTCACAGCGTTTAATCAAAACAACAACAACAATAATATTAATAACAAAAGTTACATGTTTTGTTTATTAAATGTACTGCACAGTGGTATAAGATACACTTACAAATTGCTGTGCAATCACTGTGCAAAACAAGACGATTAAAATAAAAAAAAAAAAAAACAAGAGCTGAGCGAAAGTTGTTGCCACAATCAAGTGGCACAATTTCAAAGCATTTGCAATAGCCAAATTACAGGTTAATGAATTAAAATTGACTACAACTGAGCCAGTGACTGAAGCAGCAGCAGCAGCAGTGACTGAGGCAGCAGCAGCGGCAGTGACTGAGGCAGACATAGTTCACTTTTGTAGCTTGAACTTTGAGCGTTACGAGTTGCGAGTTTGCTACAAGTGTCGAGTGTCGAGTTACGAGTGCGACGATCATGAACCTGATCAAAGTTAAACTGCAGCTCAAATGGAATGAAATGAAATGGAATTGGAATCATAGGAGAGAGCTACCAAAGAGCAATCAGTCGGCTGCAAACTAATCCAAGAGTGAGAGCTACAATCGAGCGGAGCGACTGCAATAGACTTCGTAGCACTCATTTAGCACAAATTTAATAAAATAAAAATAAAATTTTACTATAGTTCTTCCATACTAAACAAAGTTTAGTTTAGTTCAGTTAAAATATCTCAAAAATTTCATCATTTAAGCCGTGTTTGGTGTCTATACTCCAAAACAAGCTTGATCTGCGCACAGAACATGCCAAAATTAATAAACTCTAGCTGCTCTTTGCTCAAAGATTCATATCTAGTCACCCAAAGCACATTTTCATAAGCCTAATAGGCACTTTCTTTAGTTTTTCAAGTGCATAGTCTACTACAGACTGCAAACTAAACACAAGTACACAAGTCTCGACTGGATTAAGACAATCAGGAAACGTGTTGCTGCCCGATTACCGCCAATATTTCGCACTGTACTTTGTACTCTAGCTTTTCACTCTAGTAGTGTTCCCGGTCTCACCGTCTCTCTCGCTCTCTTTCTTCAGCTGCTGAGTAGAAACAGAGAAATCTGATTAAATCAACGACCAAAAAAATTAGAATACCTACAGCAGCTTGTACGTACAATGTGGCGTATGTGTAATGTGTATATAAATGTTATTTAAAATATTAGTTATATTCTCAACTAGACACACTCAATTCATTTAAAGCTTGGGTGAAACTGTTTTTAATTGCTTTGATTAAAGCAATTTGCAATTGCAAAACATATTCTCAATTATAGACAATGCATCTAGACTGTATATAGGCAATATATGCATACCGTTATAGTCAATAGTCGTATGTTTATTGTTTATTTCATTGCTTTCTGGCTTTGTTTTGCTTTTCCTTCCATGTGTGTGTATATTGCACAATTGTCATGCCTGACTGGCTAACAGGCTAACTAGAAATGTATCTGAGAGATACAAAAACGCTCGACTGACAACCTCGAACTTGAAAGTGCATTTTATGCATGTTTGCATTAAATGAATTTCACTGACATCAGCCAAAATACAACACAACACAACACAACTACTACGTTTCATTTTGGCTTACTCGAACTCGACCAACTTTCAAGATTTTGTTTGTGTCTTTATCAATTGTCACGCAAGACAAAATGGCTAAAACAAAGTCCAAGTGCCGGTGCAAAGTCCCCAACGTAATTGAGCTTGAAATCGTAGAACGATAAATATTTAGTTCCATTATTATTGTGGTGTGTGAACTTTTTCAAAGTCCAAACCAAGTCGGAAGTCCAAACATGCACAATTCCGGTCTACAAAAGAATCTCAGTGCAATCTACAGTATCATTCGATCAATCAATCTATCACTTGGCGCCGATAAGATAATTGCCTAACGATAACGAAATCGAATGGGAAATACTTGACACGGTTTATTTTACGAGACTGTATGTCAGTTAAAGATATGAAAACGATAAGACTTAAATTTTATAGAACAATTTTGGGTCACGTCTTTGGATTGAAATTCAACTTACAATCGATTTGATTAAATATATCAATATAAAAGTTTTTCAACTGATTTTTAAAGCAGAATATATAACAGTTCATGTGTGTCTATAAGGAGTAGGTAATTATATTTTATATTAGCCTTTATAGAAACTAGCCAAAGTGCCCATAACATTTTGAACAAATTTTAACCGAATTTGAATTCATTTCAGAAGCGCACTGTATATTTATTACGGATAAAATCTAAAAATAATCTGTTTTTGTTTCAGGAATCGGGTTAACATGCCAGATATGACTATAAAAGCCATTAAATTATATAGATCTATTATTTTTTAAGTTTCAACTCTATTTTGTTCAAGAACAAAGAAATGTTTATATTTCTGCTCAAATAAAGTAAGTTATAAATATGATTTATGCTATAGAGAATTCATTCACTTTTATTTCTATAGGAACTATTTAAAGTTACGTAGTTGTTTATTTATTTTATAGCAAATTCAAAATTGTTAAAGCCACACAACTCAATTGTGTCAAGTATTAAACTGTTAACTTGAACTTTGACACTCGACAGGCCGTAAACAATCAACACAACCAAGGTGCCTAACGGTACATTTCTCATCACTGACAACTGAGTCACCTTGACATTGTGGGTGCAGACAGAGAAAGGAGAAAGGGGTGACAGCTGATCTGCATACACGTACATATATATCTATATTTATTAATGCACATATACAAAGTACATTTGTATAATTAAATTATATGCGAGTTTACTACAATTCCACACACAAAAACAAAAACAGTGCAAAAACATTCGACGCTAACGAGAAGGCGTCTGGTCATTGTCGCTGTCTCTCTTCCACTCCCACACCCACAGTGGCGCTCTTAAATGGGGTAACAGAATCATCGTATGACTGTGTCAAAGTCCAAAATAAAAATAATTTGCTGTAGTGTATTTGTTTCGTTGCTACTGAGCGCACAACATCACAACACATCACAGCAAATGAGAAAATGAAAAATAAACTAAAACTAAAACCAAAAAAAAACTACAGCAGCAACAACAACAACCACAAGCAAGATCAGTAAATTTCGAAATTCTGCTACGGCAATTTGCACGTTAAATATTTCAATGAATGAAAAGAGAAAGAGTAGCTGGCAAACATGCGAAACAAACAACAACAACAAACCCGTGTGGGTGAATTTTTAAATAAATTTGATTACTGCCAACTGCAAGGCAGACAGAGAGACAGAGCTGAAGAGATTGTAAGAGAGCGCACGCCGACACACACGCACTCGCACGCGCACACTGTTGCCGACTTACGCTCTTTTGCACTCGCTCATTTCGCTTTGGCGCTGACAGATCGTCGGCATGTGTATGGGAAAGTGTAACGAGGCAGACAATTAAATGACCTAGACAAGCAATGCGTGCAGTTAACTTTAGAGTGACCAGAGTACTGCATTACTACGACTGCAGCACGTGCCAAATTGAGTGAAAATCTTCAACACAAAACATCAACATCAACTATTGTTGGCAATGATCATGATCGTGCACGTCTCAAAATGCCCGTTTAATGCTTAAAGCAACTACGGATAAGTTGAATTGAATGACGCGCGTGTTGCCAAAAACCGGTTAGAAAATCTTTTTAGCAAAAACTTTAACTTCGTGACTAAGGCAAACAATGTTTGTAGTTTGTGTGTGTGTATTAGTATGAGCTCTTGTAGGTGTGTTTGATTATTAATCAGTGAAATGAAATAAGGAAAACATGTTTAACGCCAATGGCAATGAACAGCAACAAAAACAAACTCAAGTCACACTTATAAATAGTTGTTAATCTACTGGTTCTAATTGTATGTCCGCAAGTGTAGTGCGAAACGAAATCATTCTAATTGGATCTACAAACGCCACCTAGCGGCAATGCAAGGCTAAGCTCAATGGCGACACACACACACCTACGAGTATTTAATTATTACAGTTCTTAAAGGATTAAAAATGAATTTATATTAAATGAGCTAAATAAAAAATAAGTAAAACTGTTGAAACTTTTGAGCCACAAACAAGAAAGGGGCTTGGTAAGTTGCCCATCGAAATCGCGTGATTATTTTTCCAACAGCGAAAAAGAAAAGCGCCACACACAAAAAAAGTCACGGGGCAGCAAGCTGTCTGCTGTCTGCTGACTACTTGACTATGTTGCATGCAGCTGGGCGCAGGGAAAATGGTACGAGGGCTGGGTGGTGTGTGTGGTGTGGTGTGGCACCACCAACGGCAACACGTTTTTCCTTCCTTTTCTTTGGGTTATACCAGCTGAAAATCATACGAGTTTCAGGGGAAATGCTGCGCACCAGCAGCAGCAACCGTAAAACAAAAAGTGCGGCGAAGAGCACAATGCGGCGAATAACATAAAAACCAAATGCAACTGTACAACAAACAGAGCAGCGGCAGGGTGAAGGCGAATTCAAGGCGCAGCACAGCAAGCACATTTGTTTTTGTTGTTGTGTGGAGAGGGAGAGGGGGGTAAAGCAGCCTGCCAAAAGGTCAAAGAGCGCGTTGTTTACTTCGCGCTGCTTTTGTCGATTGGATTTGGCCATGAATGAAATGAAATGCGACCGGCACACACACACACATTGAGTGTAATTGATTGTTAACACTGTTATACAAACACAATGAACACACAACTGTGCTAAATAACGGCAATGCACACTCACGATACCACTGATAAGCCACAAAAATCTTTACAACTAAACGTGTGTGTGTGGCTTATGGCCAAGTTTATGACCAACAGCGATAAACAAACCGCACCCCAGTAAATCAGGCACAAATATATAATGCAGAAAAACAGGAAAAAACGGAAATCAGCTCATCGTTTTGTAAATTGCAACAACAACAGTTGGGGCTCAGCTGGTCAGCTGTAGCGCCGTCGCAGTCACAACAAGAACATAAACATATGACACATCACAGCACACAGCCAAATGACCCCGAAGCCGCGTTACGCCTCCCTTCGAGCAGTCCCTTCAGTCCACAAGAGCAGAACTCGCATGATTTTCTGTTGGTATAATAAACTGGGCAGACAGTGTGAGTGTGGGAGTGGGAAGTAGCAGAGATTGGGAGAGCGAAACAGCGAGAGAGCGCAACTGAGTCAGCTTTTGTCAAAGAGAGCAGCGTGCGCATATGTGCGTGTGTGTGTGCGTATATTTACAAGAAAGCACACGTGCAGCAGGCAAATGCTTGAGTAGGGAAGAAGAGAGACGAATGGTATGAGTGTGCTTCTCTTTATTGTTTATCAGAAAATGGAATTACACATTGAATCTAATTAGAAACGACCGTTAAAGCAAATTGTCACTTTAAATAGCATAAGAACATAAGAAGGTACACGTACGCGCCGCGTACACGTCATAGACTGGCGCGATTCCTCTCTCGCCGCTCTCTCTCTCTCTCTTTAACTGGCTGAAGGTCGTTACCATGCTCCAGCACATTGTTTCGGTTAGGGGTATTCAAGGTAAAACGGAGGCAGGCAGGAAACACAACTGTTTTCAAATTGCAATTTGCAATCAGACACAAAAATCAATACACAAACAAACAAATAAACATCAACTGTTATTTTCAATTTAGTTGCACGTTGCCATTGGCAACAACAACACAATTGCATAATGCACAATAAAACAAACAGCCAAAGACATTTGTGTGGTAAATATAGAAACTGTAACTGGGTCATATATAGAGTATGTACATATATATATATATATAGAACTAAGCACGCACTGCTTATCAAAAATTAATTAGGCAACTAAAAAGTGAAAAAAACTGTTAAAGCCAAGAAGAAGTAGTGACTGCAATACGATGATAAGGTGGCGTGACATTTGAGCCACTTGCCGGCAAAGGCAAACACACGAACAGAGAGAGCAAGTAGGCGCAAGAGAGGCAATAGAAAAGAGCATGCACAAGTGTCTGTGTGTGTGTATGACCTGTGTCAGCTGAGCGACGCGACGCAACGCGACTTAACTAAACTACGTCATGAGCAACGTAATTGCTCAAGACTCTTTACTGGTGGGCTTACCTGCTGTGTATTTGCGAAATGCGTAAGTAATTTACAGCATTAGCATTTTAATGCCGTTATTTGCAATGAAGAGAGAGCGCAGAACGAAGAGCGGGAGAACCACAACAACAACAGCAGCAGCAACGGTTGAAATAAACGCGTTCGCACATGTAATAAAACATAAACAGCAAACATTAAATTAATAAAATAAACTGACGTTTATCTGTTTTTATCTTTTCTTTTCTTTTGTTTTTGGCAAATAAAACAAATTCACACACACACAGAATTTATATAGATTTAAAATCACAATTTAATTGATTTATTTGCTGCTTTTCTTTTAAAGTACAACTTTCACCGAAACTACACTTTAATTTGTATTTTACTTTACTTTTTGTGCAGTTGCGCTTTTTGCCAATTTGATGACCCACTCACACACACACTAGCGCACCGGGGGAAACAACGGTAAGCAAAACACACACACACGCACACTCAAATTTCTTACTTACACAAAGTTACTTTTTGTTTTTGCTTTCAAACTGCGTTTTAAGTCTCTTAGTTAATACGTTTTAATTTCGCGCCCGCATTAAATTGAAACGATATTTGTTTTTTCTTCTTTTGCTTTTGTTGTATTTGTATGTAGTATATGTATTTTTATAACTTTAGCCCGAACGGAACGCGTCCAGTACAACGTTCTCAAAACACGTTGAGTTTGTTTCTGATACGACGTCGACGACGACGTGTATAAAATGTCGCTGTCGCTTTTGCCACGATTATTTTCACCGACCGACCGACCAACGACGACTCACTCACTCTCGCACACTCACTCACTCACGCCAGAAAAGAAAAAAAAAAAAGTACGTACTTTTGACGCTCTCTTGCCTTTGCGGTCTTATTGTTGTAGTTCTGCCTGCAAGCACTTGCTGCAGTTGGCTAAGTGTCAATGACCAATTTAAATAGTATTAGAAAGCACAGACTTTTGATAGCCACATTTCGTCGTTGCTGAAGCGGTTTTTTAAATGTTATTCTGCTCTCACGCGGTGCACTTTCTACTCTTTTTTTTTAGTTCTGTTTATATCGTTCAAGCATATCGATAGTTTTGTTCAACTATTTCGATAGTTTGGTGCATTGTTGTAAAATAGTGGTATATATCGATAGTGTTTGTAACGATAATCAACGCGCATTTGATGGCTTGTGCTTACTGTTGTAGTTGCCGCAATAAACCAACACATTAAGATAATTCATATAAATAAAATGCACCATTAATGCTATTGCTGTATGACGCTTTAATGGCAGAGCGCAAATCGCATGTTTTTGGCGTTGCCAGAGTTCGCACTAAACGAAATTACGTGACGAATCGACAAGTCTGTCAAAAAAAAAATGCTTTAGCTGTGCCAACCACCTTAACTACACAGTTGAGACACAACCCAATAGTGTGTGGGTTCTTGACGCAGCTAAGCCTGCAATTTATTTATTTAATATGTAAAAATATATTTATTTGGGCTGTAGCTCTTCATCGTTCGCCAATTCGTGCACCACGCCAAATTCAACAGCAACCGCATAAATTATAAAGAGAAGAAATACTATCCAAGAAAATATGGCAGCCGAGCGCCGGGCAACGAAATTGAATGTCAAACACCAACATAAAGTGGTCAAAATGGTTATCAACATAAATATATAACAGTTGTCGCCATGCGCTCCATTCAACCATAATGCTGATCCCTCCAGTCCCACTTTGTCATTGAAAAGAAAAGCAATTCCCAGGCTAACGACAATGTCTGAAAAGAGAAGTCAAAACAAAAGGTACAAAACTTGACTAAGTTGCTTGGCAAATGTGGCAACGCTTAAAAAAAATTAGCTAGCAGCACGCAATGTTGCTAGCAACATTTACAAGCACTGGCAGCACTCAGCATTGAAATAGTTTGGCGCTTACTGAAAAATGGACCAGCAAAGACAGCTGAAAAAGCCATTCTCTCGTATCCCTCCATGGTCATGGCAAAGGAAGCCATTAGGTTGATGATGGCATTGCCCACCGAACCAAAGGTGATGTTCAAGAAGTGTTCGCTCAGATCGAACACAATGCCCACAATGGTGATCAGTATTCCGATTTCTCCCGTACATAGAGAGATGATTACCAATGAACTACATGCGCTGAGTACGATAAATAGCTAAGTAAAAATATTCTTAGTGATGGAATTTCTTAAACTGAAGCACTGGAGACACCCACGATATGATATGGAGGCGGCAGATCGGTGCGTGCATGCAAGAACATGATCACAGCCAATGGAACCGTTATGCAGAAAGACCATTTGGCATAATAGACATTGAAATCAATGTACCACGAACTGAACACACTGCCACCAAACTTGGCTGCAACAGAGAGAGAGAGTTAATGGAGTTCTGGAAGAAACGAAAGGGAAGCCTACAATGTATGGCGGTGATCAGTAGAAACGGATTCGTCACGATCTGTGTGCAGTTGAGCAACTTGCTCCAACCATGTTTGTACTTCTCATAATCCACCACCGGCACAAAGATGGTGACAATCAGCAGCATCGGCGATCGGATGATAATGTAGCAACGCTGACAGCGACCCGCCAACTTCCAGTCGGTGGCATCGATGGGATTGAGGGTCTTGAGAAAATCCCGCCACAAATAGAAATTCTTGGCATTCTTCTTATTATGCAAAATGCTGCGAGTTGCCTCACTGTCCACCAAATGCGGTTGTCCACTCAGTTCGTAGGCTGTGTCAGTTTTCCCCCTCAAAGCCATCAAGTCGTGCTGTATGAGATTTTTCAGCACGTTCTTCTTCAGCCAAAGTTGTCGGTTGTGTTCATTGGACACTGATTGCCGTTCCAACTCGGCGATTTCTCTGTGCAGCTCTAAAAAGTGGAATATACCTTTAAAATCAGATAGAAAAGTACAGTCTACAGTCTACAGTCAAATATTCGCCAAATAGATCGATTTTTTTTTAGTGGTATGTCTAGTTTTGCTAATTTTTTTTAGAAAGGGGCGTGGCAATAAAAAAATAAAACAAACTACTAATAACAAACTAAATGTAGCCTACACATACCAAATTTAGGGCTGCTAGCTCTTACCATTTCAGAGATCTGTCGTTCATAAGGTCAGAAAACCAGTTGGACATGGCTAGACTTGTGATTCTGACCAGGATTGGGTATACTTTATGAAGCTACATACCTTTAACAATCTAATATACACTTGACAGAGGGTATACAAATTTACTTGTCCTTTTTGAACAGTGTACTCACTTCGTATGGTGAACCGCAAAAGCATGAGATCCGCTATGATGACGGTTAAGTAGACCACATAAAGAAGAAGCAGAACTGCAGTAAATTAAAACAGTTAGCAAACTATTAAAACTAAATACTATACTATATACCCACTTATGCAATCCAGCTGGCTAATACAACCGCCCTGGAACATCAGGTAGCGTAGTAACACCACCGCCAGCAAGAGGAAGAGCAGCTCTCGCAGCACAATGTGATCGTCCATCTTGAAGGGCTTCAGATAGCAGACAAGACCGGCGCAGAGAAGGACTATGACCACCGCATCCCCAATGGTGCCGGCAAAGTAGGCAGAGTCCGCTCGAATAGGCAGCAGATTGGCCACCAGATCGGGACAGGAGCTGCCAAAGGCCAACAATGTGGCACCTGCCACCGCCTCATTCAGACGCAACTTTACGGATAGAATCTTTAGTACGGGCATGAAGCTAGGTACAGACGGGGGGGTTTAACTAGGGGATTATCTTATGTGGATAACCACTGGAACTCACTAGGAATCCACCACAATGGACATGAGTATCAGATAACAGATGGCAATGAGCACAAACAGCAGCATTACAAGAATTTCCGTTGTCTGATCGCCTATGTGAAAGAAGCAATACATCATCTCAAAGTAGTTGAAGTAGTTGATGATCTCATGGCAATTCTGTGTCCTCTTGCTCATCATACAGCGCGTACTATACGGCAAACGTAGCACACTCTGGCAACTCATCTGTAAGGTATATGAGTTTAGTGGTAATGGTAGTGCTAGTTGCATGCCCCCTAAATAACCTTGCTGTACGTACGTTGGACAGATAGTATTTGAATTCATCATCTAAGCTTGTCATATTTTAAAGTGTTTCAAAAATATACTTTAACTATTTAACATATTCTGAAGTTTATTTCAAATGAAGGTCAGGAAGGACCCATTTTAAAAGTTTGAACTACGATAACTTGTTCAAAACTAGTCCGATTATCGAGCGGAATATCATTTTAAACTGCACTTCGACGCCATTATTGCTTCTGCAATTAAATTTGATTCCAAAATTTTAAGGAAGGACGCTTTTTAAAGTTTTAAAAACTGCCATTATCGAGCGGAATAACACTTTATACTTCATTTGAGTCAGCAAATAATTCTGCAATTAAATTTAAAACATTTTGAAATATTCTCTTTTAATTTTCCAATCCCATTCCAATTTTTTAATTTCAAAAAATATTTTAAAAAAGAAAAATATATTATAAATTTGCTTTTGAAATTGTTTCGTTTTTATTTAAATGCTTTCGCGTTTTCTAAGCACTGTATATATGTTGGTAGTGGTGTTATCTGGAAATACTGGACATGCAGTTCTTGTTCTCTCCCCCCCACTCAGTTCTCCATGCCCATAGTAGGAATTTCTTAGTTACTTTCAATAATTTGTCACTTTGTTTTATTGTATAGTGTTTTGTGTTTTATTCTTAGATTCATTTGTTTAGGTTTTTTGTTTTTTTGTTTTTTAAGCGATACTATTTTGGTTCAAGTCCTTGTTGTTTTTTTGTTGTTTGTTAAGTGTTGTTGTTGTTGTTTGTTTGTTTGTTTTATGTACATATTTAAACTAAATTAAATGCTATAAATTACTAGTGTGTGGGTTGGTTCTCACATCTGAATCTCGCAAAAATGCCACGATATAAGTATATATATATATATATACCATATATATATATATAAGTACATAGCTGTGTGTGTGTGTTTGTTTGTGTGTGTGTTACAATAAATAACTCTATGTTTAAAAAATTGTCTTAAGTACTAAATACATACATACAAAGCAGCTGTATAAATAGTATATCTACTAGACACACGTACACATATACAAATTAACTAACATGCATATAACTATACAAATACAGCATAAGGATATAGTTAAAGTTAAAGTTAAATATATAGTTAAAATTACAGTTTAAATTAATAGAGTGTTCATCGATCAGGTTTCGATAGTTAGTTGAGTTTTGCATCAATTAGTTTTAAGCAGTTAATGGCTACAGGAACTAACTACAGGGTCCAACCAGAGTCGGGCTAACTCGTAAAGTTATAGCTGCGCACCGCCCGACCCGGTGTGACCAGCTCCACTTTGATGTTGGCGGTCGCTGTCACCTTTGTGGTATTGCTGTCCGAATGCGTCGTCTCGACGGTCACCTCCGGCTGCACCACAATGCTCTGCAGTTCGGGTGCTGCATATGTGGCGCCCAACGTGGGCTGCGACAATTTGTGATACGAGGGCGGCGGACCCGCATACGTACAATTCGAGGGATGCGGTTCCCGTTCCCGTTCCCTTTCACGTTCCCGCTCCCGCTCCCTTTCACGTTCGCGATGCTGATAGTTGATATTGTTGTTCATATAATGATTGTTCAGATTATGATTATGATTGTGATTGTAATTGTGATTATAATGATGCGTGGGCGTTGGTGGTGCACTCCAATCATTGTGCATCTGTATGGATGAATTGCTGGACTTCCACGATTGCGGTTCCTCCGTTATCGTTGTCAGCGACGGATCATTGATGTTCATATCCTTGTGATAGTGATGCGATTTGTGACAATTATTCGAACCCGATCCTCCGCTACGCGACGAACCTCCCCTCGATCCATTCACAATATACGATTTGTTTGATCGCTTGCTGCTACGCATGGGCACCGGTGATGGTGTGGAGATGCGATCCGGATGCTCCAGCGGCACCAGTTCCCCCTCCGGTCCCAGCATGCTCAGTATAATGGGAAAGACCACCAAACTGTTGCACGCTCCCACACACAACACCACGAGCAGTAGCCAGCAAAAGTGACGTATGACAAACTCAAAGGGCGATGTCGAGAGCATAAAGACGGCCATGCCAGAGGTGAGCATGCCATGGACCAAGGGACCCAGCGACAGCTGCATGGCCAGATGTATCCGACGCTGTCGATTGCCCACCGATGTCATGAAACCCTGCAGAGAGAAAGAAAGAATTAGTTAATGTAGTTCTAGGGAGGATTAAGGGGATACTCTAACTTCTATTCCATTACTCTTATTTTAATCTAGCAGCAGCTAATTTAGACAGCAGACACCTTGGGTAACTAGCTTTAATAAGCAGTCCGAATGCGCTACTTTAAAGAAGGACCAATTTCAATAGACGGACAACACTCTTAACTACTTAGTATATAAAGGGTATCTTTATATATAGAATGCTTAATTGAAACCTACCAGTGAAATGTGTACATTGAAGCAGAGCATCATGCCCACGCCCAGAATGAGTATCACTGCAGGAATGGCCGATAGTTTGATGCCCAGCAGTGTCATGGCTCCAAAGATTTGCACCAACGAGGCCAGCACCGAAATGATGACCAACACCGCTGCCCAAACCGATAGCAGAAGCAGGGAGACAAGAACCAAGGCAGCCAACAAAGCGCAGACCAGAATCAAAGCCAACGAGGAACGCAATGTCATATACTGTTCCCAGAAGATGAAGGGAATGCCTGTAAAGAAAATGGAACTAGGCGTTAGTAAAACTAGGAAAAGCTAATCAAGCAGGGTTGCACAATTACCTGACGGATAGTTGGGCAAGCCGTAGCCCTCGAATTTAACGCTCAGATCACGTATATGACCAATCAATGTCTTGATCTCTGACGTGTCCGTCAAACCATGCAGATAGAAGGGCATCTGGGCGTAGACGAGAGGCAGACTTTTGGGTATCTTTAGATCATACTCGGTGGGTGCATGATAATACTGTCGCGGTTCCGGATACAGTTTGCCCTGTTGAGAGAAAAATAAGGAGAATCGATTAGCTGGGAAATTTAGGAGTTTTTCTTAGTGTAACTTACCTGAGAGGCGCCATAGGCAAAGACATCGTTGGTGGCCCAGGCGGATAGATAATTGTAGAATGCCTTTGGATTGATGATGCCATCTTTGGACACCAGACGATTGCTGTTCACCAGATTCTTGTCCACCGGATTATCCACATGTCCCGTCTGCACAATTAACTTGTAAGCGAGTATGGCATCACTGCTGGCATTCTGATGCCAACCCTCTGTGGTTAGAGTACGCTCCGCCACCGCCTCATCGAAGATGCGCTGTAGATTCGTCAGCCAGTCGCGGAAGAGCAACAGCCAAAAGTCCGGCAGTCCACCGTTATCGTTCTTAATCACATGCGGCACACGGACAAAGGCTTCATGGTAATCGCAGAGCAGCTGCTGCTGTGTGGGATACTCAAAGTTGCCCTGCGTCACCGCGTACATGCTGTAGAAGCCAAAGAGACGCGATTGGGCGTCCAGAAACTTGTGCTCATTGCTGTGCTTGGGCACCAGATCAATAATGTCCAGGCCATCCTGCAAAGCGGTCGCCTCGTACAGACTAAAGATGATGGCGCACAGGAAACCCATCACCGCCAGAAACTTGACCCAGCTGCGCATGAGGAAGGGCGTGTAATACTTGTACGCGAAGCTGGCAAAGGAGAAATTGGGCAGCAGGGAGCTACTAACTCCAACACCCACTCTAACTCCCACTCCACTGATATTTCCCACACCACGTGTTTCCAGCAGCGGATTCTGTGCCGGTTGTTGTTGTTGTTGCTGCTGCGGCTGCTGCGGTGCACGCACATTGTTGCAGTTCTTGACATGACTCCGCGATCCTCGTATATTATTGTTGTTCATGGTCAGCGAGGACTTGGGTTGCTCCTTCCAGATGGGAAAACAACAGCAAAATATGTCCGCACGTCCGGCGGTGCGACGACGCAAATCTAGCGATATCATGGCGGGGAAAACCAACAGAGCTGCCGCCACATTGAAGCACATGACAATCGCTGCCTGCAGGCAAAAGACCTTCAGAGCCGGCACCGGTATAAAGACGGCCGCAAAGAAGGAACCGGCCGTGCTGCAGGCACTAAACAGAATACTCGGTCCCACCTTCTTCAGTATGAGTTTCGTTTGCTCCTTGCGATTGCTCTCGGCATAGGCAGCCGTCAGCATAAAGATGTGATCCACGCCGAGACCCAGAGCCAGAAAGGGCACCACTTGGGTGCTAGCCGCATTGAAGACAATCCCAAGCAGTGCACACAAACCCAAACCGGCTGCGGTGCTAAAGCACATGAGCAGGACACCGGCGACGCCAACGCTGCTCTGTCCACGCACCGGATCACGCCAACGTAGCAGTGTACAGAAGGCATAAATAACGGTCGCTGCAACGCCAATAACAATGCTCACTGCACTGGGATGCGAGAACTTGGCCAGAATGTCATCCAGGGTGGCAGAGCTGAACACATAAATATCATAGTTGGTGGCCAGACGAGATTGCTTGCGTATCAGTTGCTCCACCTCGCGGGAGAAGTTGCGCTGCCAGGCATTTAGGACTTCTGCTGCCTTCTCCTGGGTCCAACCGATGTGATGGACCTTGTAGTTGTCCTGCCACTGATCGTACATCTCCTTTTCGGTCATCAGCTGCACCACCGACTGCAGTGCCTTGGCCTTCCTCAGGTGTCCACTGCGATTCCGCTGCACTCCGCCCACAATCAGTTGTTCCGGCCAATGCATATACTTGGCCGCATAGCCGTAACAGCCTCCGGAGAGTATAGCACCCACATCCGGTGGCTGGGTGCTGTTCTTGTTGGGCGCCGTGTCCGGACACATGGGATGCTGGGGATTGAGGCAGGGCTTCTCCATATAACCACTGGTAATGGCCGCTCGCTTCATATACTGCTCCACGGTGTCAAAGTCAAAGCTAATCTTCTGATCCGACATTTGTTGTTTCATGAACTGCATCACCGCGGCGGGATTCAAGGTGCTCCACATTAGACGTTGACCAAGGGTGCTAAGAGAAAACGAAGAAAGAGGGGTTAAGGGGGTTTCAGAGTGGGTTTAGGAAGGATTTACCCTTTACTACTTACGGTATATAGACGGGAGTTTCGGGTCCCAGCAGCTGACTGCCCTCCCAGAAGCAATCCAGTGGCGTTATTATCGAACACGGTATTAAATGCTTCAACATCTGCTCTATATAATAGTGTCCCTCAAAACTGGGCGTGGCCGGTGAATTGCACATGTCCCTTAGCCCCCATTCCGTTTCGTACATGTGCACCTTCACCGCCGTCGCCTTAATGAGCACCTCCAGATGCGATTGTAGGGCCAGCGGATGCAGTACCGATCCATTCGGATCATGAGCCGTCTGTATGAGCAGCTGATGTGTGGACGATTCATCCTCACCGATTGTCTTTTGTGTGTAGGCCAATTCGGACTCCAGACGTCCGCCCTCCTGTATCCACAGCTGATGCACCTTCGAATGGATCTGGGCACTCTTGAGGCCAACACAAAAGGTGCTCAGCACCAGGATGGCCACAAAGAGCACTTTGCCCGCATGCTTCTGCACCGAGCTGCCCAGTGTTTCGAGGTGGGATTGGAATACTGAACGCAGATATATAGCCGTGCGATTGCCACGCGCCTTTCCCTAGAGAAGCAGAGAGAAATGGAGACAGAGAGAGAGAGAGTTAGAGGGAGATAGTTAGAGTGTGTGTGTGTATGCCATAAATAACGCATTAAAATTATAACGAAACAGCGTGTGGCCCGAAAAACCGCAGCAGCCATATAATTTATATGTTTTCGTAGCATCTGCGACCAAGTCATCATCATCATCATCATCATAATTATCATCATCGTCATACCATTCCATAGCAACCCATTCCATACCAAAATACAAAACAAAACAAAACAAAACAACTCTGAAGACGCCAACACCGACGCCTCTGCTGACGTCGACGCAGCCGCAACCTATAATCGTCTCTTTGGCAATTGGAATCGCTGCCCAGAAAGACCCACCAAGCTGGCTTTATCCCCCTACCCCCACTTCCACGCCTCTACCGCGTTGCACGGAAATTGAGCCCCAAATAATGAGAAGCGCGCTAACGTCTCAATCGAATGGAACCTTTAACCGACCAGTCATTGCACAGTGACACAAAGCTGCATTGCATTGCGTGTAAAAATATAATGTGGGGAAAATCTAAAGATTGATCAGGTTATTCGCTAGAAGCTATTAAATTTATAGACCTAAAACAAAACAACTATTTGAAAATAAAACAATTTTCTAAATTAAACATAATGTGGGTGAATCCGGGAGCAAAAATAATCAGTATAAAATAAATAATATTATGTTATTTCATTCCTAATTGACAATAGGGAAAAACCTTATTATTGACCTAATGATCATGTTTTGCTGATTTTTAATTTGGAAAAAACCTGCACAAAAATAATCAATATAGAAATAAATAACATTAGGTTATTCCATTCCTGATCAGCACGTACTGCTGATAAAACGCCAAAAATTATTTAAAATCAAAGTTCATGGAGTGACTCATTAGTATTCATGTTTATACTGATTATTTTATAATTCTAATTGAACAAAAAATCCCAATATTTCTGTTTTTTAATAATAAAAAACATTGGTAAACAAGCTTCATACTTTAGTAATTCAGCATATTAATGTCTTTAAATTTTAAACATAGAATGTTTACAATATTTTCACCCAAATTTTTAGATGTTTTTTAAAAAACACAACGCATACTGAAGCATTTCTAAATTTTTTTAAGTTTTCATAATTATTTGTATATAATTATTACACATTTTCTGCTAATAATGTAGTTTTTAGCTTTGAACCATTTCTTTTTAACTGTTTTTACATTCTGAAACTCGCTCACTTTTATTAACAGCCGTGTTCCACTGTGCTCTGCTGTGCAACTATCGCCGCACCCAGCCGCTGCCTCTGCCTCAGTCTCTGCCTCTGCCACTGTCTCTGTCTTAGCTTGAACACAACAAACACATTCCAAACTCGAGCTCGAAGCATCTCAATCTTGTGTGCAGTTGTTGCTGTTTTTCCAGCAAGTTCCTTTTGCTTTTTATCGCTTTTCACAGATTTTCCGGCAGAGTGAAATGGCCCAGCCATTAGGTGCAAGTCGAAGTTTTAAGGTTTTTGGTTTCGTGCTCACGCAGCAATCTTCGTTGTTGTTGTTGTTGTTAGTTTTGTTCAAAAGCGCAAAGCTGAAAAATGACTTAAGTGGCATTGACTGCACACAGGCAGAAAAGACAGCAGCAAGGCTTTACTGTTGTTGTTGTTATTGCTGCTGTTGTTGGGTAGGCAGTTTATGACTACCGTTAAACGTAAGTCGCGTAGCAGCAGCGGCAGAGCAGCAGCGGCTTCACAGGCATTGCGGGAGTCAGCCAAAAATAAGGCATGCCAAAAGGTTACCTGCAATGCTTTTAATGTCTGTATTTGCTCTTCCAAGTTATGCCTGGCATTTCTAGGTGCGCCCACAAAGAGAGCACGTCTGCGTGTGTGTTTAAGAGAGCGCAGAGCTAAAGAGCGAATGCTACACTTCCTGCTACTGCTGCTGCCGCTGCTTACTTATGCAGTCAACATAGCAACTTTGTGTCATTTCCGCACAAAATTCAAACTCAAAAGCGGCTTTGACTTTGTCGCTATTAATTAAGTCATTGACGGCGACACCGGCAACAACAGCATCAACTACAACAACAACAACGGCAACGGCAACTGTGGCAGCAACAGTCTCGCTGCGGCGGCGTCTCTTTCAAGCTGCTGCGTTTGCGCCGCATGTGGCGACTGCGACTCCGACGACGATTGCAATGTTCGTGGAATTTTTCCATAATTTGTGTGTTGTAGCCTAAAAGAATGTTATTCCCAACACACAAAAACCTAAACAACAACAACAAAAAGATGCACAAAATTCTAGGAATCAGTGTGCGCACGGGGCGCAGCAGCAACAACAACAACAATGTTGTAATGCCGCAGGTCACAAAGCAGCAGCAGCAGCAGCAACAACAACTAAAAATAAACTTAATCTAGATTCGGCAGCCACACTGTAGCCACAGTGCAGCTCAAACTGTGCGCCAAACGCTTCTTGATTGAGCCATCAAAGCCGCAGAGCAGCAGCAGCAGCAGACGCTGTTAACGCTTGTCAGCTGAAACTCCCTTTTCACCCCCGCCCTCTTGCATCTTCCATCATCATCATCATCTTTGTCTACCTCTATGCCTCTATCGTCCTCTGCTCTCGCTCTCTCTCTCTCGCTGTCTTGCGTGCAAACTGCAAACAAGCTGCGCCAAATGTTGCCTACCCATGTGACATATCATCAATCTTTTGTCTGTTGTTCTTGTTGCTCTTACTCCTTGTTGTTTTTGTTTTTCTTTTACATGCTCTCTCGCACACCCGCAGCTGCTGTCGCTGTCGCTGCCAACGTCAACGTCTACGTCGCGTCGCGTCGTGAGGAAATGTCACAAATTGATTTATGGCCTCTGCACAGTTTGCTTTCATGTTGTTGTTGCTGTTGCTGTTTTTTTTTGCTTTTACTCAAGCATCAAATTGTATGTACTGCATTTTCTTTGTAAGGCCACAAACGGAGCGCAAACTGGGAAACAACTTCATTAGAAATGCGCATTTTGGTCCTAATCCGCTGCGCATGTCTAATCCCACAGTGTGCACAGTTTGACATGCATTATGTGTATGTACACCGCTGTGCACGAACGAGATGGCAACACTATCGCCTGCCTGCCTGACAGTGTAACAGGTGCAGTGTGCAGTAAGTCAAATATAATAAAATGGAAAATAATTTCAAAATGAAGCGGAAAAGTAAAAACATCTCAATTAGTTGCAACTTAATTTCAAAAAAAAAAGAAAACTTTTAAGCTAGACTTAATTCCATGTTGCATTCCACTAATCAATCAAAAACTGACATATGAATAATTTTACTAGAGACCCAGACACCCCCCACGGGCTCTGACTACTTAATTACACGGCACATTATTGTAGTTTGAAGTATCTAAATTTGGAAAAACATTTCCAGGCCCCAGCCAAAAAAAAGGAGAATGAAAGAATAACAAAAAAAAGAAAAATATGTCTGTAGTAGAACGATTAAGGCGCGATCCATAATTTGAATATGAGTGGCCAGTTATAGTTGTGCCGCCATAAAAATCGAATGCAAAAGCTTTTTAAGCATAAAACGAAACTCAATATATTTATATACGACGTGCGGGACCACCCAGTCGAAATCGTATAGTAATTATCATATTACTCATTCGAATCGAATCGTATACAATAGACAGATAGATATCCCATAGATATGCTACTTTGGGCCGTTCCACTTATTGAATGGGAATGTCAAAAAACGACTTGCTTATTTCTAAATATGTTAAGTTTATGAATTATGCCTTTAAATCATTATTCATAAACATATTGAAATGGGGAATAGCAGAAAATTGCTTAAAATTTATTCAAGTTTGTATTTCTTATGGTATATAAACCTTAAAAAGTTCCATTAGTCATATAAAATTGTTCAATTCATACATGGATCATGCGAATGGAGTTTGTAGGACCACTACCGAAATGTAAGCTTGTGACAAGGACAACTGGATCATTATCCTTGATAATGCCAGCTTCCTTAGATATCTTAATGCCCAGCTTAAGACGTTCCTCAGTGTTTTTCGACTCATTGGAACCCGTTACGCTAGAGTCAGTACTTATTGTAAAAATTCCTCGATAAAGATTTGATTGGCGAGCAATTAGAGCATTTCCCTTGATAAGACTAATAATGGGACACGGCGGACGATATCGACTTAATAGAAATGTCGTTAATCCCGTAGAAGTAAGCACTATGATAGCTCGAAGACCTCCATGGATGGCCAAACTAACGGCTGATATGATCATAGCATCGTCTATGCTCATCTCGTCATCACTAACATTCACTAGACCATTGAAAAGGTTCTCGCTCCAGATAGCGGCTTCTGCCTCTCGACACACCCGAGTCATAGTTTCAACGCATTCCAAGGGATATTCCCCTGTCGCTGTTTCACCCGACAACATGACACAGTCGGCACCATCAAGCACCGCATTTGCCACATCGGAGAGTTCAGCCCGAGTGGCACGAGGCTTTTTAACCATTGACTCGAGCATTTGAGTAGCGCAAATTCCCGGTTTTCCAGCCCTATTGCATTGGGCGAAGATGGACTTTTGGGCTAAAAATACCTTCTCAGCTGGTATTTCGATGCCCAGATCACCACGGGCCACCATAATGCCGTCGGAGGCCTTGATAATATCCGCAATGTTCTTCATACCCGTATGATTCTCGATTTTGGCTATAATCTTGATATATTTTCCCTCCTCGCCGAGCACACTGCGTATCTCTTCAATAGCCGATGCATCCCTAATGAATGAGGCAAATATAATGTCCAACTTTTGCTCTACCGCAAACTTTAAATCTTCTTTATCTTTTTCGGAAACAGCCGGAAGATCTACATCTACGTTGGGTAAATTGATACCCTTGCGCGAGCTTAAGTTTCCACCATGTTCCACTTGGCAAATCAAGTCACTGCCACTGATATCCTTTACCAGCAACGAGATCAGTCCATCGTCCACGTAGACATGATCCTGGGGTTTCAGCACCTTTGTTATGTTACCATAGTCCACATATACCTTCTCTTCAGTGCCTTTCTCCTGGTACTCCTCATTGGTGCTCAATGTAAATGTTGCTCCTCTCTTCAATTCCACACTACCACCACCAGCGATGAGTCCGGTGCGTATTTCGGGTCCTTTGGTATCCATTGCAATGGCTGTATGATATTCGTGACCCAACTTTTGGGAGTAACTGTCAAAGCCTTCACGCAGATTGCAAATTGTTTCCCGATGCTGTTCATGACTTCCATGGGAGAAATTCAAACGAGCAATATTCATGCCAGCTGCGAGCAACTTAACGATCATTTCAACACTTCGTGAGGCAGGTCCGATAGTGCAGATAATACCTGTGAGACGTTTGTACGTCAGCTTCTGGTCGTAGTCTATAAGGCAGGCATGTTCCAGCTGACTGCGGGGTTGTCCATTTTTGTCTTTCTTTCTACGGATTGGATAGTGTAGATCAGGGTTTTTTTTTTTTTGCAACACTTTGTAAATGTATGTTACGTACAACACTTTAAACAGTTTTTGTTTGAATTATACACATAAAACTCACGGTTGTGTTCCCAGTCTTTTCACGTAACGCTTTGACATAAAATGTGTAGATCTCATAAAAGTTATATCCCATACAAAGGCATTCTTGAATACACAATTGAGGGCATGTCGCTGGCATTTATGCATGTGAATTTTCGTTTTATTGCAGATTTTTATTGATGAAAAGGCGTCACACAATGAATTAAATCGAATGTGTAATCTTAAGAAATACAAAACAAGTAAAATATACCAAAAAAAAAAAATGTTGCGAAAACAAATTTATAGTCAAGGCATACTCCAAAAAATCCTATTTTTAGAAAATTAATTAAAAACATTCAATGAACATTCAAAACTATGAGGGCAATACCAATTAGACTAGTTCCACTGTGCACTTAAAACATAATTTCTGTCTCTTGTGCTCTTTTCGTGTAGCCAGTGCTGCCAATTTAGCTATTTTTATGCTAGAAGTTTTTAAAAATGCTTCTTTTAAGCCTTCAACTTCATTTGTTGGCTATTTCTAGCCTTTTTCAAAGGCTACTTTAGCTATTTAATGATCCGACGAGTTGGCAGCACTGCTTGTAGCCCGCATTAAAAGCACCGTATGAGAGAGAGAGAGCATTCGTTTGTGTGTGTGTGTGGACCACACACAATGGGGTACACTGTACATTTACGCACGTTGTTAAATGCGCCAAGTATTGCTGCTAGGCGGCTAGCAATTAAAATAAAGTAAATGGAACGATGACGACGCATGCAAATCGCCATTTGCCGGCAATTTATGGCGCCTCTTAAACGTGACCAGCAAAATGTTCAGGCATATATGTAGTTTGTGTGTGTGTTTTCTTTTTTTTTTGGCATTCAACGGAATATGCATAAAACGAAGAAGAGAGAGCGGCAGAAAAAGGTTTGAAGGTCATTGGAGCAGCTGAAAATGTTTGTGAGATCGCACAGACGACTCTCATTTAGTTGGTTACCGTTAGGCAGCAACAGCAACAGCAACTGCAACCCCTCTCCATTTCACAGGCGACAAAGCGAAACGACAAACACCGACAGCACTGACAGCAGGCGCGTGAGCGAGAGAGTGAATGGACACCTGCCTAACTAAGAGAGCAGCCTTAAGTAAAGAGCCATCTGTTGCGTTTCGAACTTCACTTTGTTGCTAAGCTGCTCTTTAGGCACCAGTGCAGTTTGCTCTTGTTATTGTAGCGTAGGCGTTGCTAACCAAAACTGCATATAAAATAAACTTTAACTGGCGGCAATAATTTTAAATTTAACTTCACCTGCGCCACAAAACAACAACAACAACAACAACAACACCATTATGTATGTTGTCTGTTTGTTGCTGTTGCTTTCCAGCAATTTAATTTCTTTATTATTTTCGTACGAAACAGTGTAACAGAGATACCGAAATTGTCGGTCAGGTAGCCAAGGCGGCCACGTCGCTCATTCTGCGTCTCAATGGAGAGCGACTGAGAGACACACACAGGTACACAACACACGCATCAAGGCAGCGCAAGGGACAGAGAGAAAGAGAGAGAGAGAGAGCCGCAGTCTCGGCTTGAAGTCAAAACTTTTGGACCTGTGAGCCCTAAAGAGAGTTTGTGTGTGTGTGTGTGTGTGTGTGCCCGCTTGTCCTCTGCTTGTCCCGACTGTCCGTTAACTGCTTTTTCAGTGAATTCCGTGATTATTGCTTGAATGTTTCTTTCCGGTACTCGCTACGTTCGCTGTCTCTGTCTCAGTCGCAGTCGCAGTCACAGCTTCAGTCGCAATCGCAGTCTCAAGCCTCCCCCTGTGTGTTCGTGTGTGTGTGTGTTTTTCGTCTCTCTGTTTTTGTCTGTCTCATTTTCAGCCCAATGTCATTGCGTCGTCGTCGTCTGCTGCTGCTCTTCTTCTTCTTCGTTTGCTGGTATCTTTTTCGTTACTGCTGCTGCTGCTGTTATTGTTGTTGTTATTGCTCTTCCCCTACTGCTGCTGCTGCTGCTTCTTCTTCTTCTTCTTGTTCTTCTTATTTTACGCGTTGTTGCTTTTATCTGGTTCTCTGAGTTTGTCGGCCGGCCGGTGCCCGTCTGTCCGTCTGTCCGTCCGAATCGTCCGCTTGCTGTGTGGTCAACTTAATGTCTTCATAATTCTTTTGATTTTTTTTTTCGTTGTTGTTGTTACGTTCGTGTTCGTTGCTGTAGTTGTTGTTGTTGTTGTCGCTGTGCCCCGTTGCTGGGGCACGCTGATGAAGACAATAACAGTTTTATGTGCGGCCAGAAACAGAGGTAGGGCCCGACCCGGCCCGGCCCGAGAGTCCCGAGTCTTGACTCAACTCAACTCGTAGCCGGGCCTAATGAAGCTGAGTAAGAAAAAACAAGACAGAAAAGAAAAGAAACACATTTTCGACTTCCAGTTCCAGTTCCCCCCTAAATAAAGTTGTCTCTGTCCGTCCGTCTGTCTGTCTGTGTGTGTGTGTGGTGTGAGGCCTCAAAAATTGAGCCGTCAATTGTTGGGGCAACGTGTGGGTGCTATTTGGGGCACTAACTTGATACCATATCTTTTTAAAAGGTGTGGGTATTTTTAGTTTGTAATTTGCGGGTGGGCGGGGTAAGAACATGCGCTATAAGCAGATTATGGGATTTAAAAGGATCACATATATCTAACTAGACTACATAATTTAAAGATTATAATACATATACTTTTCTACTACAAGTTCACGATCAACTTAATCTAAACTTCACACTGATTAAATTAGGCAAACAAATATTATAATTAGATAAGATCAAGATCAGACAAGGCACAGGTGTAAGTTATATCTATCAAAGTCGCACGTTGAATCAATATTTGTTAAAGTTAAACGTGGGAAGAGCGAGAGAAATTCAAATCAAAATAATAATTTATTAGGAAAGGTAGAAAGACCAGGAACTCAAAAGATCCCCTAGCGACAGATCAAAGGGAACCGAATCTCAAGTGGGAGAAAGAGCGAATAACAGGAGAAATAGGAGGAGGAGGAGTGAGAAGTGCAGAGTGCTTGTGAGCAAACTAATCCTTAAGCAAACACACGCCTCATTCCAGGCCAAACCTATGTATAACCCGAGATATGTATGTAGTATACCTGCATAAATTGATCCAGCTCCAAGGGCTGAAAGTCGAGAGATTGAGACCCGAAGAGCTGAGGCTTCCGAGAAGGCTAAAGAAATTGTTAGCCGATGAAGATATCTCACGCCTACAAGCATTTCCGGCTTACCCGTTGACAGAGGGTACAAAAGTACCACTGAGAGCTACAAAAACTCGAGGGTGGCTACGTTGAGGAAGTGCCCGAATATTGGGTATTAACAAGTTAGCTGTAATTTGAAACAATACCCTCTACACTCTACTTCTAGGAAAGTGAGTTGTTAACGGTATTTCTGTAGTTGAAAACCTTACAACATCATTCGTATTGACTTTCTCTCAAGTATAGAACAAATGGGAGTTTTAAAATACCTAGAAAGTGATCTACAAATTAGTTTAACCATCTTTCTGTTAGTAAAATTTTATTATTTATTTGCTGATCTACTAATTCACTATTAGAAATCGTACTATTAGATTATATGAAGCTGTACAAGTATCTTTAAAACTTAAGCTAATATTACCACTGCTTACAGTAGGAAAATTTTTAAAATTTTGCTATTAAAAACAGATATTATAAATCAAATATATGGTAGAAGCCGTACTGTTATCTTAGCAAATATGTATAATTCAGATTTCTTTCAGATTCAGTTTAGATTTCATTCCTACAAAATGTCAAGTGTGCCTGTAAAATGTTTACAAATTCGTAAAAATATGCCCAAAATTGTATGGGCACACTGGATATTTTGAATGGATGATATCTAAACCAAATCTCAAGCTAATCTTTATACGTTTTGCCAATAAGTTTCTTAAAACCTAAAGCAAATTTCTACTTCCACTGAACTTAAGTTATTTTTTAAGCTTTTCGTACTCTTCTACAGAGTTATGTCGTGTATCTTCTGGCACAGTGTAAACATTTTTCACTTATTTGCTAGGCAAAAACAATTTTCGCTCACTGTGTCTGTTTGTCCGACTGTCCGTCTGTCTGTCTATCTGTCCGTCTGTGTTTACCGGAGTGATTACGATGCAGCTGCTTATTTATGATTTGAGGGTTTATGCTACTGGTTTTCCATTTTGGCCATGTCAATTTCCAGTTACAACAAACACAAACACACACAGAGCGAATGAAAGAGAAAGACAAAGCGATAGAGGGGGAGAGAGTGAGAGAGAGACAGAGAGAGAAGCATAAATATTTGTTTTTCATGTGCTGTTGTGAAAAGATCGAGGCGGCATGACTAAACAAATTTGTTACCCACCGCCACATGAACAACAACAACAACTACAACAACAACAGCAACAACAACAACAACAACAACGAAAACTTCTTCAAAATGCCGCCAATGTTTCTCAACTTCCTGTGTTGAGTGGTTTTGTGTGCTTTACAATTGGCACAGCGCTGAGAGGGGAGCGGAGACGTATGAGCATATGTATGAGGATGAGGGACATGGCCCCACCAACGATTTCATTCATGAATTTATATGTAAATATACAAATGTATCTTATAGATACACACACACGATCGCACACGATCGTACATGGTCTGCATCCATAGTGTGGCATTGCCATAAATAAATTTGCGCCACCAGCAAATCACATTCAACGCAAAAACCAATGCAGCAGCACGACTACTCGATACCCTTTCATAATATGCTGTAAACATTGTAATTATTAGTCTGGCAACATTGAACTTAAACTTATGTCTGGCAACAATTAACAGTGTGAAAAACAGCTGCGGCCAACTTCACTTTGAAGTGCAGCGAACAAGGAAGAAGAAGTGCAAAACTTTAATTTAAAGTAACAGAATCAATTATAATACAAAGTGAAAATATTGTGATTAATTTATATTAATAAATTTCTGCTCAATTTGGCATTCAGCTCAGAAACACTTGAAAAACGTCATTCACAGCAAAAGGGACTTCAAAGAGACCCCCCAGTAGCAGCTCCCTCAGCTGCTTTTTGTTCTCTTCTGCGAGCGAGAGACATAACAATTTGCATAGTGTGACGAAGCGAGACAAAATAGTGGTAAGCAATGCATTTGGTTTTTGCTTTCGTTCTCTTTACTCTTCGTTAGACAATATTAATGTCTTAATATATTTCGTTAAATTGAGTCATTAAAATAAATCGCCCATCGTCGATGACGACGGCGCCGTCACGAGTAACAGAAACGACAAAAACAACAACAAGCCGAAAAACACAAACCACAAAAAGGCAACAACAAAAACAATGCACGACCACACCTCAGCAGCCAAACGCTGCTGCTGCGCTGCTGCTACGCTGCTGCTGCAGCGATCAATCGATTGCTTGGTTTACCACAACTTTCGAGAAGTTCAATGCAAAGGAAACTTTGTAACGTTACAACAACAACACACAGCATGCAGAGACGTTGCCAGAAATAATTGAGATGCACACAAACACACAGGCATAGAGAAAGAGAGACGAAAGCAAAGGCAAAGAGACAACGCAATAATGAAGACATCACAAGTTGTAAAAAGCACCGCAAAAGGCAATGGACGAGGATGTGAATGTGGTTGAGGTTGAGGAAGAGCAAGAGTGGGAGCAAGAGGATGCGCAAGAAGCAGCGAGAAAAAGTTCAGTCTGCAGTTTGACGGCTACTGAGTGCCGTCAAAAGCGCGTGCGTCAGTGAAATGTTTCGTTCTTTTTTTTTTTTTCTTTCCTTTTTTTTTGTGGTTTGCCGTGGGCCACCCGCACTCAAAAGATATGGAAGCCCACGTACATACTATGTGTCTGTCTGTGTGTGTGTTTGTTTCTTCGTTCGTTTGTGTTCTTCTAGCTGACGTGACGCGCTGTGTGCGGTGGCGGCCTCTACAATTCCTCGACAGCAGCAGCAGCAGCAGCAACAACAACAAAGAAGAAAACAAACACAGAACGCTTTTGGCAACGACAACAACAACGTTGGAGAAAAAAAAAAAAACTATACACAAACAGCAAGCAAGCAAGCAGCACATGAAAGCAAACGATAAAAACGGTAAGCAAAGAATTTTACTACGACTATGCAATGCTCTTTAAATATGTTAGCTAGCATAATTATATTAAAAATTTCTTATAGTTTTTTAAAGCTTTCTCTGACCCTCGTCAGTTTACAGTTCATTTTCGTCAAGTTTGTCAAACGCCAAGTCAAAGCTACAAATGTCAGTTAAGCAAAGAGCATATGAAAAATGTTGTGGCTTTGCTTCCACCCCGCTCTTTAGACATTTACATTAAGAGAGAGACATTGAGAGAGGAACTGCTGCTGCTGCTGCTGCAGTCGTCCTCTGCTCAAAGCTCTACTGTTTTTGGCACTCGTCGTCGAAGTCTTCTTTGTTGTTGTTGTTGTTGCTGTAGTTTTGTGCAGTTGGTTGTTATTGTTTTTCTTTCATTTGTTTTTTTTTTTTTTTTTTGTAGTTTGCGGTTGCCGCACAGTAGCACAACATAATGAAGTTGTTGTTGGCTTGTCTGTGGCTCTGGCAACTGAGATCAAGTTTAGAGTTTCTGAGGTCTTTCTGTGGGTATGGGGGGAGATCACAGGGGACTGGAAAATGGATACGTGCCCTGTGGTGCGCCAAGTGAAAATACTTGGTTTTTTGCTGTGATTTGTGCAGTGAAAACTTCAGACATAAATGCCACGATAAGACATTAAATAAAAAACTGGCTCGTTTTAAAAACAAAACAAAAAACAAACAGACATGTATTTCTCACACAATTTATAAGAAATATAAAAAAAATCGTTGCTTTTTACAACTTAATTCGCTGTGGATTCGCTTAAGCAGGCTAATTAATAAACAGCAAGAAGAAATCGAATGTGCTTAAAGCTTAACGATCGCCGCCGTTGTCAACCGCTTCCCCCACCCCCTATTCCCCTCTCTGACCCTGTCAAGCTACCAAACAGCTCTATTAAAATAAATTGAGTAAAACCAAAAATGAAATGAAAACGAAACGAAACGAAACGCGGCAACAAGTAGAAGAGACTACAGACTACAGCATAAGCTCGACTGCTAAAAGCCCTGTAGTTTAATTTAAAGCATGTACTAGAAAGCAGCAAGCAAAGTTTTATTCAACTATTTTAGTTTTTTAAATTATATGTATTATACATTCATTGAGTACACACTATTTCTATTTTTTAACAACCTCTAAATGCCTTGCATATTATTTTCAAATACAGGGTCTTAAAACGGCGAGAGATATTGGCAATAAATTACGCTGAAAACTGTCTGCACGGCTTAATGACTTCATTAAACACAAAGCTAGGTTCCACAATGGAATATATGTAGCTTTGAGTGTCTGGGGTAGTCGTAGCATACGAGAGATGCGAAACTTTAGTGAATCTGCTTTGTGTCACTTACCTTATCAATTTGATCGAGCGCCACCTGAGCGTCCACCCAGCTGGTGCGTATGTAAAGATCCGAGAATAATTTCTCATCGACAACATCGCCGTGTGTGTCCGGTACGCGCGGTAGGCAATCCCTATCCATGTTGATTCTCTTTTTTGTAGTTTGCGAGGAAAAGGGAGTGTGTGTGTGTGTGTGTGTGGGCGACAACGACACACGTTCTCTCTCTCTCTTCTCAGCTGTTAAGTGTCTCTAAATGAAGTAATTCTGTTAACTAACAGCGACAGAAAAGTGCTACCAATCTGCCAGAAGTGTTCACGTACGCTCTTAACAGATGTCTGTCTGCCAGTGTGAGTGTGTGTGTGTGTGTATTGTTTATTTTTGTTGTTATTGTTGTTTAGAAACTAACAACAATTGATATCATTGTAAATTTATAATCAATAGTTTGCTGCATTTTGTTGTTTAGCAGCGCAAACAGCATTTCCACACAACGCTACCGTCGCTCTCTGTTTCGTTGTTTGTTGTTGAGTTACAGAAAAACTCGTTGAAAACTCGTGTTTAAGATTGGTTCACTTTTGGCCCAGCATTGGCGCACATTTTCCACAATAATTTCAACAATTTTCACACATAATTCACATATTTTCTTCCCCGTTTCAATGCGACGCAACGCAACGCGACTCTCAAATATTTTCAACACAATGCTGCATCACGTTTTTTTCTTTTTCTCTCTTTTTCTTTTGCACTCTCTTTACTCTCTCGCTGCGCGCTTTGCTTATTTTTGTTTTACACACACACTTTGCGCACGTAGACGTTTCGTTTTGTTGCTGCTTTTGTTATTTTAATTCATTTCATATGCTTGGACTTGTTAATTTCCATTCGATATTGATTAATTTCTATACACGCAGAATGTATAAATTTCAACACGGTTTTTTATATTTATTGTATGTTGTAGAAAAGCACTTAACTCAGCTCAACACTCGGCTTGTACAAAAATTTGCATTCAACGCGTTTTCGTTTATTATGTGCCGCTCACGCAGAGTGAACACAACCGTTTCGTTCGAGGATCGCACGCAGTCTGAGAGATACAGAAACGTTTCGTTGTGTGCTGTGCGCTGCACATTTGTTTTTACTTTGCGCTGCTGTTAACTCAAAATGGCACTGTTGAGCTCGACATGAGCATGTTATACTAAATTGAGAGATACAGCCAGGCAGGCAGGCAGGCAGCCAGAGAGAGAGTGAGAGCGAACGACAGAGACGCAACTGCGCCTGGCAAGCAGACAGGCCTACAACTTCATTAACGTGCCGCCGTCCGTCGTGTATCTGTGTGTTTAGCGCTCTCTGCATATCTTATGCTCTTTATCCATACGCTCTCTCTCGCGCTGCGCTGCTGCGGCCATTTTGATTTGAGCACAAGCGCTGCTCGCAACTAGGGCTACATCAATGCGACTGCGAGTTAACATTTTGAAATTCTTCAGATACCCTGTAACACTGTTAAGTTTTGTGTTTCCTTTACCAATGGCATATATTATTTATTTTTGTAAAATATATTAAGCAATAAAATAATTAAAAATTTTGGTTAATAATATTTTAATAAATGTACTTTTAAAATAAATAAAATGTTTATAGGGCATGTTTAAGCTGAGCTCTTCTATGCTTGTCTAACATAGTTACTGTTATGCAAAAGCCGTTAATCGTTACTGTTACTGTCCGCTGTTAAGCTTGACAGCCCTAGCAGCAAATTGTTTAAACAAGCTACGGACAGCAGCAGCAGCAGCAGAGCAGCGCTGGCTAATATTTTACTTGTTGTGGCTGTTGTTGTTGTTGTTGCTGTTGCTGTTGTTTTAGCTTTGGCCACACACGATGTGCAAGACGTGCGCCCGCTGGCTTTATTCTTATTATTGTTATTGCTGCTGCTGCCGCTGCTGCTGTCGTTATTGTTGTTGCTGTTATTTTTATTGCAGCAGCAGCGGCAGCGACCACCCAAAATAAAATTTGTTGTTGGTTGCTTCATTAAAAGCGTCTGCCGGCATTGTGGGTGGTCCCTGGTCCCCGAGGCTCCCTCTGTCTCTCTCTCTCTCTGCCTGACGCCGGCCTTCAACATCGATGAGACGTCGACGCCAGTGGAGCTTATAGCGTATGCATGTCTGTGTGTGCTTCTGCCTGTGAAGCGCGTGCGTGGCAGGCTTTACCTGAATATGTGTGTGAGTAGCCTGTGTGTTTTTGCACAGCCTGTGAATTGTTGGCAAATTTGTTAGCTCTATGTTGTTGTTTTTGTTGTTGCCAGACACACATGTGTTTGATATCTGTTTTTGCATGTTTTTGAGACTAAATTATGAGCAGGATGTTATTTGACTTGCCTCTGCAGCTTTGTTGGACCACACAAGTTGTTGTGCTGAAAGATCTTAAGAAATTCGCCAAAGATATCAAGAGTATAGCAAATAAATGTTTAATGATGCGTCTAATACTTTATGAATGAATGAAAAAAATAAGAAAGGCAGCTGAATTAAAGAGAATTTACAAAATTAGCGTTCGAATTGCAGTCGAACTCGAAGTCACATTCAAATGCAACGTCATTGTCCAGACCCACCGCAAGCCGCTATTATAATCAAACCAAAAACAACAGCAACAACAAAAACCGCAGCAGCAGCAGCGCAAACATCTTACTCATTATCGCTCTCTCTCGCTCTGCCTCTCTCACCTGGCTAACGTTACATCAATGTGAATGGCAGTGCTTTTGCTGATGCTAAAGCTGAGTGCGCCTGCACTCAAACACATTGCTCGCTCGCTCGCTCTCACACTCACTCTGCTCTCTGTTATGCGCTCTCTTATTTTGCTTTGCGGCTGCGAGTCAAAGGGGAGACAAGTCCCCCAAGTTGTTGTTGCTGTTGTTGTTGTTTTTGTTGTGGTTGCTTTGCTGTTTCTTCATGCACGTTTCTGTTTTGTGTAGATTGCGTGTGGCGCATTTTGGCGACATGGGCGGCATTTTTGCCGCCGTCTCGCGGGTCGCATATTTTAGCTTTATCCATTTACGTTGTGCGCTCTCTGCAGATTGCGCCATTTTTTGTGCTGAGCACATTGCAAACTAGAGATGGCCGCAAAGTCGTGACTTTTGCATTACACGAGCTTTGGAATTTCAATATTAAACGTTTTCACACATTTTAGTCAGTTAAAGATTGTAGTGTTATGTTTTAAATTTTTAAATAAAAATTGATTTATTTTATTTAATGTTCCTAAAAATTTTTAACCAAAATTTTATATTTTATTCTGCATAATACAACTCGTGAGTTTGTCGTGTTCATCGTGTTTGGCAACACTGTCATCACAAACCGCATGACTCTCGTGTTTTTGCTCTCAATGACTTGCACTTTGTTTTGCTCATTTCGCCTGCAGCGTAACGCAGCTCCAATGCTCCCCAAACCCAAGCAAAGAAACACATGCACACACACACGCACATAAACAGACAAGCCAAAGAGAGTGAGAGAGTAACATGTGTGTGCATGTACATGGGCATTCAAATGCTGCGCCTGTGTGGCGGCAGCGACAGCGGCGCAGCTGCCATTGGACCACCAACGTTGCGGTTGAGAGCTTCATTTGCCGTTTCAGTTGCGGCGCAGCAGCAGTATAGTTGTTGTTTTTGCTGCTGCTGCTGCCTAGAGCGCAGTAACTTTTTCAACGTCGCCTTGTTTCCCGATATCATTCACATGCAGAGGCTGGCTGCTTGGCTGGCAACTGCTCTAGTTTTTTGGTTGGGGATGGGAGCGAGTGCGCGCAGCTGTTGTTTTGAATCTCAAGAAAGGACCACAGTGAATTCTGGCAGCACTGTCGCTGCTGCTGGGGTTGCCGTACGACTCATTTTGAAAAGGGGGAGATCAAGATAGATGTTGAAATTATGCGGTGGTAGTCTGTATGAAGGGGTTGGGGTAACCAATTGTTATCGTTATCGATGAGTGCATCGGTGCGTGTACGTGTGTGAATGATGCAGAGTAGCGAGGCTGGCCAGCTTACATTCAGCTGCAGTTAGCCAAAAAATTGCTCTCTCGCCTCTCGTCCCTCTTTCAGTCTCTCTCTCTCTCTCTCTCTCTTTTTTGCTTTAACGACAGCCTGTTTGTTTTTAATCGTATAATGTCTTAATTTATAGTGCAGCGTAGCCGCAGAGCCGCCGCCTCTTGCCTCTTGCCACACACGGTCCGCATAGCAATCCACAATCCACAAGGCAATTGCATTTGTCATTGGCCTATAACGCCATTAACATTGCCGAGACGCCGAGTGTGGCGAGAGGGGAGAGCAACGAGTGGAGACTGTAGAGTGAACCACTCGGTACACCACTTAAAGTTTAACTGCATTCGCTTAGAAGCAGTAGGGCTCGCTCGGGTAGGGGAAAGGGTATGGCATCGGGAACGGGTCGTTGCAATTTTTATGGCTAGTCGTCGGAGCTGTTGTTGCTGCTGCATTATTGCGGTGCATTTAATGTAATAATTACTATTTGCCACCGGTAATACGTGTGGCTCCGACTCGCCCAAGAAGTTGCTCCACCTCCTTGCTTAGATATCTGTATGCCCTCCGTGTCTGCCTCTGCTGCTGCTGCTGCTGCTGACGATGGCGTGTGTGGTAAATTTGTTTGTGGTTGGCTCTCGTTTTTTTTTTGTACCCTCTGAGGGGTATATTGGGTTTGTCAATAAAGAAGATGGTAAGAGCTGTAATCTACATTTTAGTCAGTAAAGGCCATATACATATTTCGATGCCACTCCCCACTCGCCCACAATAAGCGAAAAACCAGATTTGCCTCGGAAAAACTAGCGAAAATCTTAGTAACTGGTACCTAGGCATATGGTTGCCTAAATGCAATATATAGAAAATTTTATTAAAATAAGAAACCAAAAATATTTGTAAGAGTCAGCGGGTATTACATGGTCGGGCGTACTCCACTGTCCTTTTCTTTCATGTTTTTATTTTAATTTTTTGCTTTTGTTTTTCTGTTTTACTCGTTATCTTGGCGTCGACTTTTGCGGTTGCGCGCAGCCGCAGTCGCAGCCGAAGTTGAATTCGAACTCGAAGTCGCTGTCGGTTCCAACGTTTGCTTCGTTTGTTCATGTAATCAAGCGTCCAGTCGACTGCGCTCAGTGGTTGCCTCACTCTCTTTTGCCTGTCCGTGTCTCTCTGTGTGTGTGGCTTTCGTCGTGTGTGGTCCTGTCATGCGCTCTCTTGTGCTTGTTGCTGTTGTTGTTGTTGGTTGAGCCAATCCGACGGCTGGACGGATCGATGGCTTTTTGGTTATCATTTGGCAACCTACGCGTGGCGACAACACACAAAACCACAACAACAAACCACAAAGCTGTATGCATGTTTGCTCAAATGGAAAGTGCTTTGTGGGTGGCCTGGCCTACTACGTAGCTACGTTGGCTAATTGAGGCTTTTGACTCGGGCACTGCAGTGTGGGTGGTCGTTGTGGTTGTGGCTTAAACCCAGACTTGTGGGTGGGCATTAGTTAGTGTCGTTACGCTTGGTCAGGTTACTGGCAGATGAAACTAAACGATTTGCAATTTCGATAAAAACGCCTAAGATATGTGCAGGCTGTTATCGTTAGCGTTAGCGTTATCGTTGTGCATATCTCAGTTAAGCTCCATAAGCCATTTGGCAAGTCGCATGTGTTAATGTGACTGCAAGGACGATAACAATAAAATCAGAGCCCAAAAAAAAAAAAAAAAAAACAAAAAATAACGAGAAGAGACGACAACAGGCTTAAGATAGCTACAAAAGTAAGGCGATAAGCTCAGCTCGTAACGTCACATACGTTCCACTTCAACAGAGAGAGTAAAAGGGGGAGAGGGAGAGGAAGGGAGGCAGGGAGGCAGGGAGAAGAGTGTAAACTGTTCAAGGCGCATGCGTTTTGCGTTGGTTGTCAAATTAATTTCGTTTTGTGACGACGTCGTCGTTGGAGCTGCGATTACAGCGCAGCGACCATGACAATGCGACTGCGTGGGCGCTGTGTCAGCTATAAGCAAACAGACATTAACATATCTTTAGAGAGACGCATGCATAATTTGGACTTTGACAATGAGCAGGCGGGCCCCAGACCCAGTACCCAGTCAATACCCAGTAACAGTGCCGAGTCCAGGCATACAGTATGATGACGCAGCTAACGATTGCAGCGACATCCTCAGCATACTAAAAGTTTTTTCTCTCTGTTAAGCTGGTGAAATGTGAAATGGTCTGTTGGGCTCAGCCCTCCGCACTCGCCCCGCACAACGCCTTAAGACTCTACCTGTAGAATTTGCCAGCCAGCAGGCCCCAAAAGCCATAAAGCCGCAATCACAGTTAAGGCTACAACAACAACAACAGACGACAGGGCTAAGACTCTGTATAAGACTCTGCTCTGAGTTGGAGTCTCCAGTCGTCTGGTTGGTGCCTTTTGTCAGAGCTTGCCAAGAATTCGTGGAATGACTGCACAAATCGACGCCTGGGTGGTCTCACTCTCTCTCTCTCTCTCGCTCTCTCTCTCTCTCTCACTCTCTCTCTCACTCTATCTCTTGCTGAGTTGGCTTTCGGATCTCGGCTCGCATCGTGGTTTATGAGGCACGTGCGCTGGCGTTCGGCTTATGGCTGTGCAACTCATTGAGTTGCTTATTTACGGCTTGAAGGTATTCGGTGTGGCCTCTGTCGCTTGCCCCTCTGCACCACTGCCCCTCCCTGCCGCCTCTCTGCCGCACTCCATGCCTCCATAACGTTCTTTATTTTGTTTTTTATCGGTTTGAAGTGAAGTAATAAGAGTAGCAATTGCTTGAGCAGATCGAGTGTTGGGTGTGTGTTTGCCTGTGTGTACACAGTGTTTTTACCTTACCGTAGTAACAATGGCTTCAGATACTGCTGACCTTGCGTTTTAATGGAATTCGCTAGGGGTGTGAAAATCGTCGTATTACTTATTTTTATATTAAAGTAATTTCTTAATTTTAACAAATTTTAAAGCACTTTATTAGTGACCTTTTTGAGCTAAATGCTAAAAATGAATATGGAATTTCAGTATATACAACTTTTTAAGCATTTCAGATTTGAAACACTTAAAGTAGATTATAATTGTGACTTGTTTATTGCGTTACAACAAAATCTCAAGTTGATTAAAATAAAGGGTTATATAATAACCTTCAAAATAAAAATATAGTTACGTATACGTAATATTAGATCATATGAACAAAAGGGGGCACGGTTTGTTCAATTGCTTTACATGTATAATAATACTTATGATGAGTGGAGCTGATTGGTTTATCAGGACGAAGAAGATCTCCCGGAAACTAAAAATACCACTAATTGAAGACACTATAAACAAGCAAATACATAATTTACATATCCAAAATTCAAGATCACTCCAAAGTTCTGACAAGGCGACGAAGAAAAAGACTCCAGAGACTGTTTTCAATTGACCTGACAGGGTTATTTAGGGAAGGACCAAATTGGTTGACAATATTTCTATGTCATAGACGCAGATCAAGTTTGTTTAAGGATTTAACACGATGGCAATTATAAAGCAAATCGAGTGCTATTTTAACATTTATAAGAATTTAAATAGCATGCCAATTCTATAAGAAACTAACCTATTAAGGTCATTGTGGCATGATCAATTAGGAAAATCCTACAGTTTTCAATCGGAAAAGCAACGAGGCCATAACTCAGCCGACACTTCACTTGCCCGTGGAGTTGCGTTGACAACTCAACTTGTTTTGGGCCGACATATCTCGTAGATAGCATCTCGGAGAGACCACACCAGCAGACCTCATCGACTGACCGACTCTACGAGACCAAACAAAGACCTGGGCCAGTTTTATGACTCAAAACTCAAATCAAATGAGAGAATCTATTAGAAATTGATTTGCTGCGACTGTGTGTGTGATGTGTACGGTTAAAGCCAGTTTATGTGTTCGGTCTGGGATTGAAAACGAGACTTGGACTTGGACTTGGATGGTTGTAAACTGAAACTAAGATTGTGGCCCAAGCGCATGTCCAGCTGTGCGGCCTGTCCAAAAAGGCTAGAGAGCAGCACATTTCAATTGAGATCTTAGCCAGGCCTAAACGTAGATCTCGCAGAGCCGTAGATTGTGACCGTATATCATTTGTTTACATTGTATTGAGTTGTTAGCTCACCGCCCGCCGTTACATTTTAATTGGTGCTCACACAGACCGCACACGCTGCCAGCGATAAGCCACGTTCCGCGTCATGGGGTCGGGGATCGGGGTCGGGGTCACTCAGTGAAAAGAAAAACCTAAAAACCCCCATTGAAATTCTATGAAAATTTTGCTAGGCACCTTAGCCAGCGTATTTATGAGCTTGAACTTTAACCCAGGGCCATGTAGCACCGGAAGTTTCACCATCATTTGCCCCATTTATCAAAGTTGCCAGTTAATAACTTTATCGAACTGTCGATGCGGGCTTAGCTATATACAGACACAGACAGATAGATAGGCATAGATTGTTGTGGACTGCGGTAGGTACTCATTCGAGAAAAGTGACGAGGAAAAACAGAGAAAAGAAAAGAAGGAAAGAAAGAATGAAAAAAAAAGAAACGTTAAGAGTGCGCTAAACCTCTTAAGTTCTATTCAGCTTTGACAGTTTTCTTAATATATTGTGGCTGCGCTGGCTATTCAGAAAGAAAAAGAAAGAGAAAAAAAAACGGAGAAAACTCGTAACTCTATTGTCATGAGTGCAGGCCCTTCCCCGCCCCTACTCCTACTCCTACTCCAGTCACATGCTTGTGAATCTATTTGTTTGTTTGACTCTTCGACTATTTGACTATTTGTTGTTTTCTTGGCAGTTGGTCGCACTCGTGTAATGATCTGAGTTTGTCACAAGGTAACAACAAACTGTCTTTTTTTTCTATCTTTTTTTTTTTTTTGGTTTTTTAGCTATGCACACATTGCGTGGGAGTTCAGTTCCAAGAGAACTGTAGTTGCTTTTCCATTTCCACCGAAGTGAGGAAGTGACAAATGTTTAACGTTCTTTTTTTTCTTCACTTTTTCTTTTCGACGTATTTTAATTAAATTTTCAGAACTGTCTGTACATAATCTTTAAGAAGCAAAGACAGTTTTATAGGTAAATAACTAATAAATGGTTTTAGTATAAAATTAAATAAAAAATTGCTGTAAATTAGTGTTTGAATTGCTATAATGCTTAAGAATCGCAGCGGTTTTGGCAAAGTTTTTAAATTTGGTTTAAGAAAAACTCTTAACTTTGGCATATGATATTCCATATAAATAACATTACTCGTACATTAAAAGACAATTCTGTTGGAAACTTCCGAGAAGACATTGAGTGGTCAGTGAATGTCTTGTTGCTGCTGCCTTTTGATGTTTGCAGATGATAATGATGATGAGCAGGACACCGAAGGAGGTCCCGAACTCATAACTCATCATTAATAACCGAACCTAAATAAGACATTTTATTGTTCTACACCAAAATTGAATTCCAGCTGTGTGTAACAGTCGAACAAACCATTTCAGTCCATTCGAATCCAAAACCGAAACCGTCCCAGAATTACACAACACACAACTGTCCGTGTCCGTAGATTATAAATGCCGAATGCTGTATCTCAGATCTTTCGCTCAGGTGTTGCACATGTTGGCGGCATTAACGCAAAGGACTCACATCAAATTGAGTTGTATAGGCCGTTATAGTACTATATATGTTATATGGAAAGGTTCGAATGCAAGGTTAAGACATCAAAGTGCGAGAGGCTACTGTTGGTCATATGTACCTTTTTGCTTATTGTTCGGGTCACTCACACTTTCTACAGCAACACAAGAAGAAGTCATAATTACAATTTTGTAGAATCTTACCTACCTTAATCTCATTTCATTTCATTTCTCCTTATTTTTGGCAGTCTTTGTGTTGAAATTTTTGCAGTGCAAAAGTCAATTTATACGACATCGGCATCGCTTGAGAGATCAAAGCAGGAAGATTTGCTTGGGAAGCGTTAATGTGGCGAATAGCAAAGAATTACATTATTGCAGAGCAGAGCTACCTGTTGTCACACACACAGACAGACAGACACGCTGACAAGAAGACGTCGTTAAACTGCTCTCTATATCTCTATCAAAGATTCTTTCACCCGATCCCTCTACGGCTTCATCTACGTCTCCGTCTCTTTACAATACTGTTTCCGTAATTTTCGTAAAAGCGATTTGTGTGTAGTTTTCCGAAAACAATTCTGCGAAACAAATTGATTATTTTGGCCCGATCTTTCGTGTGTTGCCTGTTGTTGTTCTTGTTGTTGTTGTGTGTCTACAAACGGAAGACAAGTCAATTTTCTCACACCTTTTTCTACGAATTAATTTGTTGGCTTTAATGGCTATTTCTGTTCATCAAGAGAAACGAACGGTCGCTCTCGCTTGATTGCCAGCTAAGATTACGAACTAGCTAATGCCCCCAGATTAGTGATAACTTAATTTCTGAGACCGTGTTTTTGAGCACAATGTAGATGGGTGTATTAAGCCAATGCCAACCTCCAGGAAATACAGAAATTAGTCTGTATAAACCTTTAAATCTCAGAGTAGCAAATAGTATGCACAACTTTTTAGTTTTTTAAATGGACGGGTAGTTGAAATCCAGATTTTACCTTTCCTCGAACTTTGCATAGTAATATCTTTGCCAAAATAGACCGATTTTTTAAAGGATTATCATTTTAAACTATATTTTGACAGATAGTTAACTCTACATTGGAAACTTTTCCTGAGTTTTATTTATTTTTACAAAATTTTAAATACTTATGTTACCCCGTGAAATTTTCTAATTATTCTAAACGATTATAAATATGTAGGCTTTATGGGATCGTAAATGAGTTTGGGTAAATTACAAGTACTGGAAACAGAAATTTCATATATGGAACTCTCCAAATTGGAATACGTAATCAAATTTATACTCTTTAAAAATACGATATTAATGAGCAAAACGTCTTTAAAAGTCTGTATTTTGTCCGGTCAAAAGTTGCAAATATAGAATAGTACGGGGAATTATTCAAGTATAGAATATATTCGCTGATACTTGTTATTCAATTTGCTGTGGCTGATAACGATATATGTACAAATACTCAACTACTTATATACGCTCTCGAGTCAGGCGCTGAAAAGCTGACATTATAAATTAAATCCTAGACGGAAAACAGATTGATTTTAATATTCAGTGAATACGGTCATACGACATGATGATCTTAAAAAGTGTATTTTGTATCTCTATACTGCTGCTAACATGGAAATCCTCAGCCGCATTTTATCTGCCCAATATTGAGGTATATACAATAGTTGTAAATACTAGAAATAATGTGCTTTAATTGCTGATTTCAACTCTTTGTTCGTAATGTAGTTGGAAATAGTAAGAGCTGAACCGCAAAATGTGCATAGAACCAGGGAACTGAAGCCTCTGCTGAGTAAGTTGCAGGACGATGTTAAGGAAATCTACGATATGGTTGATACCAGAGACAACGAACAGGATCTCAATCGAAATCTGTTAATTCAAAATTCCGAATTGCAAAGTAATATCTATGTGTTATTGCAAGTTATTGGCAAATTATCCAATGAACTCATATCATTGAAAAGAACTGAAATCGATTCAATGATTCAACAGAAAACTGAAAAGTTACAAAATCAGTTAATGGCAAATGCTGCAGCTATCGAGGATCTGGAGAGTCAGATGGCGAAGTTCAAAAGCGATAGTACAGCCGATATAGATGCACTGAACGATCTCAACGAGATTGAACAGGATGCCTCGGAATTGCAGAATAGTACAGCCGTTATAGATGCACTGAACGATCTCAACGAGATTGAACAGGATGCCTCGGAATTGCAGGTGGAACAGAATGACGCAAAGGAAGACTCGAAATCTCAGGAGGAACAGGGTGGCACGGAATCAACGGATGCCCTGGAAGCAGAAATGGATGAATCACAAGATCGCGCCGATTTTATTTTTAAACAGATTCACGAGGAAATGGTGGAATCCCTGAAAAGACAGGAACAACTCATGGAGGAGGATGAGAAGACTGATTTACTTCATTATCCGCAACCTTATTATGAAGATGTTGCGCATGAAAATCTTGTGTATAATGAAGATGAATACCCTTATAATCATGCACTTTTAATCTTTTGAAACCACATACATATAAATATATACAATAAATATATAGCAAATATAAGTTAATAAAATATAATGAAAGTGTTTACAAGCAATAAAGAACTCGCTCGCAATGTAATTCTTATCAATTTACAAATATAATCAATAAAATATGGTGCATAAGCAATCTGACTACAGAGACAATTAAGAGCTAGAGTCACTAGTTTTGGCGTGAAGGTGCGTCTGATCTATTTTTAGGTCTGTAACTCAATATTTATGCATGTGCATTCCTCCAGAATAAGCAGAGGATATTTTATAGTCGGCTTGCTCTCTTTACCATCAAAAGTGCTCAGAATGTTTATATGTTATATGAATGTACAGTGTACAAATATCATTAAAATCATTAAGTGCGTAATTGCTCTTAAAGCTTCCGTTAAACAAACTGTTGAGCAAATATTTGGTGTTTTTTTGGCCAAAGTAATACTGGCAATTATAATAATACACTACAACACACCACACAGAAAGGTGAAGAAAATATAAAAAGTAAATAAAAGCAATTTTACAAAATATTATGCCGAGTCATGAAATAAATCAGAGAGAGAGCGCCTGGAGCTACTGTAAATATGATTATGCGCTTAATTAAACCAAGTGCAACAGCAACAACAACAGCAACAACAGAGGCGACTGGGCACATTGGCATTTCCAGGTTTGCAGTTCAAGACTTGCAACGGTAGCAACGTCGACGAATGTTAATCCCACTTTACACATTACGACCACTTGAAGCACTGTGCAAAAGCCAGCAAGAGACAGACAGAGTAAGAGACAGAGTGAGAGAGAGAGAGAGAGATAACACACACACATGAGCAAAAAGTGATCAGGCAATTTGAAAGCGGAAACTTTTTGGGGCCACCAACAGGCAAACAAAGACAGAAGCCGAAACGTCGACTGAGACAGCGACGGCGACGGTGACGGTGACGGCGACTGAGATTGGGACGAAGCTGGGACGATGGGACGATGAGCGCGACCACCGTGAATTGAAAATTAACCTACCTACATATTACGTACGAATAGATAGAAGCTAAGCCGAACAGAGTCAGGGCCAAGTGACATACATACATCCGGATCGCTGTAGATTGTATAGATACTTGTTGTTGTTGTACAACTATATATATATAAGCAAGCAGCAACATATGCTGCAAGCTTTGAGTGGCCCCAAAAAAAAAAGGGAACAAAAAAGAAGCAGAACTGTGCGATGGTTGCTTACATTTATTGATTTCATCGCAACGACGTGAAAGACTCAACTGCAAAACTGAGAAAGGGCAGCATCAAGGAAGCTGGACTCAACTTGGAAGCTTGAGCTAAAGGCAGCAGCAGCGCATTAAGCGTAGAACAGTGGCAACCGCAGCAGCAGCAGAGACCAGAGCCCAGAGCGATTTACAACCCCTTCTCCATAAGCCCCACAGTCCCCTTTTGCCCTAGCATACATCTCAACTTGATTCCTTCAGTGAGTTGCCTTCTGCTTCTGCTCAGTCAAATACCCTTTGCAGCCAAGGGCATATAGCATTTTTACAGATATAATGCCTAGACTGATAAATAGTAATGAGCATTGTTTAAAAAAAATACATACGTAATACTGCTGTTATTTTGAAAGGTTATTTATAAAGGAAATTTGAAAAAAATATATATAAAAAAATTCTTTTTAGATATAAATGTCTTTAAAGAAATAAAATTTGAAATTTTAATTATTTGATTTGAATAAATAAAAATTGATATTTTTTTGAGATCGTGTAACACCTTTAAAAAAGACCAATAAAGAATATTTATGGACAACATAAAAAAGTCTAATATCATAGATTAGATTTAGTTTAAAAGAAGTTTTCAAATTTGTAATTTTGTTATTTAAAAGTCAAATATAGAATAGAGTTTTACAAAAGGCTTTAAACAATGCTATAAAAAGATTATATTTAAATTTGTAATAGTTTTTCTTGAGTATTTCAACAGTCTAGCTGAAGTTTACTATTCCCATAATCTTAATCAGTTATATAAATGCATTAAACTTGGATTTTTAGAAGCTTTTTAATGGTATTTTCGTATTATACTAGCTAAAATTTACCATTGTTATTATGTTAGGCCGCTTTTGGTTGAGAATTGTGCGCTAATTTGAGCTACAGCATTCATATGTAACTGCCATGTAGATCATACATTGTGTCGGCTAAACCCTGTTTTGGATTTTGGTGCAGTTTGTTGCTTGCTGATTGCTAAGGTGATGCCTGAGATGCCGCGTATGCAATGAATTTGTTCCACTATACGTGAAATCATGCCGTCAGCAGAGCTGCGGAGCCTCAAACTTTGGACTTTAACTTTAACTTGGAGCCCCAATCGCTAGTGTGTGTGTGTGTATCTGTGTGTAAATCAGTAGCCAGATATTGAGTCGTTTGCGATGTTCGAATAAGAACTTTGGTTGCGGTTAAGTGAAGAGCCTGCAGCACTCTAGCAGTGTAGCCATTTTAGCTAATTTATAGCTAAAGTGTTACAACTGCCAAAGCTATAGAACTATTGTAAAGAGCTAGATGGCTAAAAAGCTAGCTTAGTTAAGTTAAGAATATATTCAAAATAATTCAAGAATATAGCTTAAAGATTTTACTATGTAGAAAAGAGCGAAATTTGCATTTTGTAGCGTAAATAAACAACAAAAAGTGTGGAAAATGTAGCAAATTTCACATATTTGTAGCTATTTTAATCTACCAAATGTTGGCAACTCTAAATAGGGCTTTCAAGCGCATTCAAGGCTCAAATTGCGACTGTAGTAAGCGGCTTAAATGAACTTTGGGTTACAGAAGAAATCAAAGAACCTTTGTATAACTTTGCTAAACATATGCTAAAAAATTTTCCACTAATTTCAATTAACTATATAATAATTTTCTTTATTATTTTATTTCAGAGTCTGTCCTAAAAGAAAACTGTAGATACATTCCCACGCAAACTGATCTCATCAACAGCATAATTCTCTATATCGGAGGACAACAGGAAACGAGGCATTACGACAGACCGAAGACGGTTATCACATCGGTTACGGATCACCACCCGCATAAGACAAGTTCGTGTCACCGCACTGCCGTTGTCTTGGCAATTAACAACGCCTGTCTCTGGCTTAAGACATACGGACGAATGGACGGACGGACGAACGGATGGGTATGGAGAAGAAGAAGGATGGGGGAAGGGGAGGGATGAAAAAAGACTGAGACTAAATTGTGGAAAGTGGAACTGAAAGAGATGATGACTCATGTATGACACTTAAGTCATAATGGGCATGGGGCACTTAACAGGGGCACCACCTTTGATCGTGACCAAAATGTATGCGCTCTACAGGTATGTAGTAAGTATATAACTTCATTTAGGCCAAATTTAGACATTATCACCGACGCACACACACACACACATACACCGGGATACAGTTGATTGTTCTGTGGTTTGTGTAAATGCGTGTAATTCCATTTTATGGCTCCTGTGTGTGCTCCGTTCTGCGTCCGTAACCCCAACAGCTATGTCTAGCTCTTCTCTCTTCCCTCTCTGCCCCTGCCTAGCTCGCCCGATGGAGTGTAGAAATACTATATAACTAACAAACAACAACAACAACAACAGCTGAAATGCCTACATAAAATTGTATTTAGTCATGCTACATCACTTTGTAATAATTTTCATTTTGGCGCTTGCTTTGATCTTAAGCCGCGGACCGCGTGCGGCGCTGCCTCCCCACCCATCTTACCCTGCCGGCTACAGCTCCTCCTCCCCCCTCCCCTGCATCTGTCAGCTAAGCAAAACTGCCACCGTGCGGCGTCCAACTCGCTGCGTTAAATTTGAAATACTGATCGTCGGTGGTCTGCGCCAGGCAATTTGGCAGTCCGAAACGATACGAACAACCAAGCGAACCAACCGAACCCCAGATTCAAAACCAAGCCAAGCCGGCAACGCTTCGGTCGGAGCAGCTTTGCATTGCGATTGAGCAATCATCAATAATGCGAATTGAGCATGAAGAAAAGCGAAACTTATTGGTGCTATGAGTAAAACATAAACATGCTCAAATGGCTAACACAATTTACAGTTTATTGTATTTGTATAAGAAGCCTAAAAAAGCTAACAGTACTGTGAGGGGAAACTATAGAAGCATGCACTCTGTTTTCGTCACTAGCGTGAACTGTCATGCACAATAATTATCAATATAGAGTTAAAGCAGATTAAATTCTTACTCCCCACTTACAGACTGTTTGTGGTTCAGGTCAAACCATAAGAGTTTTTGTAAATTATTTTAAACTAAACGCTCTTTACGAAAGTTTAATTGTATATAGTCAATTTATAGCAATAAACAATCAAATTGGAAAATAAACTGCTTTTCTTAGAAATTCTTAAAAATTTTAAGAAAACACAACTTTTTAAATTTTAAATAAAATAGTTTTAATGTTAAACCTCAAGATAGCAAACAAAATACACTGGAGCTAGAAAATTTCAGGATTTGCAAATTATATAATATATATTATATTATTTATGTATATTGTATAAAAAAGTGTTCTAAAGAAAGCAAAATACTCTTAAAATTTTCAGATTTTCGAAAAACGTGAAAACAGACATACAATTCCTTTTAAAAGAGCACTACACCAAAGTGCAGTTTTTAAAATCCCCCCCATATGGTTTTTATTTACCCACAGAACTCGTCATGGTACGTTTTCACAATTATGTAAGTGTTCCTGTTGACATGCAAATGGCAACGAGCCGTGTAAACTGACCAACCAACCGTCTGTCCGTCCGTCCGTCCGTACGTTTGTCCGACCACTGGCTCATATATCATTAAGGGCTGTAGATACACGTAGTAACATACTTACATAGTTGAAACTGCCCCGTTTTCCCTATAAATAGCACGTGTTGTGTGTGTTTACTCGATCTGTGTGTGTGTTGTGTGTGTGCCGTGACCTTTGCTCGTATTCCAATGTGCAATGTGATTTCATGGAATAAGCATTGGACTCACTTTTAATGATCAGCAGTTGTGACCTTGTTTATAGCTCTTGACGTTAACCATTAAACAAAGTTGACCGTTTCCAGCGATTGAAGTTTGTTGAGCCTTCGGTGATTTATGGCAAGGTCAATGGGACTGTGAAAATTTTGAATGACAAGAAGACTGCAGATTTGACAGTTAAATAGCAAATTATACCAACTAGAACTAGAGCTTAGAAGTATTTATTTAAAAATATTATAATATAATTAAGGGTATGAAAGGACATATCTTTAAAATCATAAATTTTTCGCTTAGTTTAGTAATTATTTCATCAAATTGGTAGTGTAAAGTTATCCAATCCTTAACAAAATTCATCAGCTTTGATAAGTTACTACCAAATGCTTTAACAGTAAATTAAGTTTAGCTATCCAAAAGTAAAACAATATTTCAAAGCTTTAACTCATCCCTTTTAAACTTTCTTCTTTCTTTTTAAAAGTTTTACAGCTCGTAGCTTTGTCTGTTTGAACTGCACGCAGATCAGTGTAGCAGTTAGTGAGCACAAAAAGTATCTGCTGGCTGTTATGTACATGTCTGGTATCTCTAGCTCTCTTAAAGTTATGCCTTTTATAGACTTTATTGAGTTATTCTTAATGCTCACATAAAGTTAACACAGCAATTAATTATAATATGATCATTGAACATTGCCAAGTCTAATTTCAATTTCGAATCCAATCTCTTACAGATAGGATAGTATCTCACCGCAGAGTGAGATACTGGAAACCCAAAACGACAAAGCGACTTGGAAGTTGAAGTGCCAGGCTATGTTGGAAGTGGACATGAGCACGCATGGGACGAAACGAGACGGGATGACATGGAATGGTACGAAATGGGATGGGATGGCATGAGATGGGATGAGATGAGATGAGATGGGACCACACACGATGTGTGTGACGGCGATAAAAATCACAGCATGTTGCAAACAGCACAAAGCAGCGATGTTCAAGTTGTTGTAGCTGTGGGCAAATCTTTTGACAGTTGTGTTGAAGCATAAAGATGCCAAAAACAACAACAACAACAACACTAGCCAAGTGCGTGAAAAAAAAAACATATATATGTATGTGTATGTGCTCACACATATGTGAACCGCCGTCAGAGACGCAGCAGCAGCAAAAGCGCATCAATCAAACGGCACCGCCAACGCCGCCAAGCAATCCCCACACACACACACACACACACAACTGTATTCGATCAATCATTTATTATGGCATCGCTGATGGCGGCCCCATCTCGGATCGTCGTCATCGTCGTCGTCGTCGTTGGTGGCCCGCGTGATCCATAAGTCGGCCCCATAATGAAAATAATTTGAAAATGCTCAACTTATACATATGTACATATATACGTATAGCTAATTTTCTATGGCAGCCAGGCATTTACATACAATCATAAATATTATACATATATCTTTGAGTAATTTTCTGTTTGATTTCAATTCATTTTCAACATTATTGATTTCATTTCTAATTTATATTTTCGTTTTTTTTTTCGTTTTTGGACAGGCAGCCAATTTCATGCGCCTCTAACAATTGTATCGTATTGCTGTTCGATCCCCAAACATGGTCTACACTCAGTCCCATGCATAAACCTGACCAATTTCAATTTTGTGGACTTGACTCAGTGCCTCCTCCAGTGTGCATGATAGGCAATTAAGTTGCATTAGTCAGATTGCTGGATACCCTGTAATAAGCTGAACGTTTTCGGAGTCATGCAAATGTAAAGAAAGGAATTATAATTACAAAATGATAGTTACCATAAGATTTAAATGTTAATTAAGCAAAGGTATTTCGATACATGCAAATGTAATTTATAATTTATAAGTATGTATACTTAAATTAATATATTTTTAAATATAGATATTGTACGTTTATCAGCAGAATTATAAATATTTTAATATATATTTTGTATTAAAAACAATTTTTTACGTATAAGATATACTCTAAATAGGATAATCCATTAAAAATAGCAATAGGAGTAGAGAAATAATATATACAAAAGAGAATACTTATAAAAGTAAAACAAAAACTTAAAAAAAATTGTATATTATAATTATTAAAATCGGACTACTTTATCATTCAACTAAAACTAAACTATAAAAATACCTTATAAGTTAATTCACTGGCATTTTCTTAATATCCAAAATGTTTATTAAGTTTTTTTTATATAAAATACACTTTAAACACATTATAAAATTCATATTTGGCAGCTACAGGGTATGTAAAAACGAGTGTATACAAATTTCGATCAAAATAATTAAGCTTATAAACTATTAAATATCACGAAATCACTGAAATGCCACACATCTCCAAAATAGACATAAACAAATAACGAACAACAATAATAATAATTATAAAATATATATAGAGAGAGAGACTGAATAAAAAACACGCACAACTTGGGCGGTCAAGTTGTTGTTGTTGTTGCTGTTATCGTTGCTGGTGGTCTGCTGCTGGTCTACAGTGGAGATACACAAATATAAATATATTTTGGTGTTGTAGCATTTTTATCGCCACATAAATATGGAAATTTTTCATTAGCGATATCCGTTTCCGATTTATCTTAATGGGTCCAGTCGTGTATGTTCTGCTGCTGCTTAATGTTGTTGTTGTCGCTGTTGCTGTTGTTGTTGTTGCTGTTGTTGTCGTTGTTGTAATTAAGCAGTTGCTACCGTTTGAGAGTTTTGCTGAGCAGCCTAGTGAACAACATGTTGCATAAAACAGAGTCAAAGTCGAAAGCCGTTGCTGTTGGCGTCGTCGTCGTCGCCGTCGATGTTGGCGTCGCTCTGTGTGTGGTCTTCTGATTGAATGTTCAAGCTTTGGCCAATGAAAGCGGCTATTAAGTCTGAGCAGCCAACCAAGGCACAGAGTTGCCAACTTGGGTGGCAACATGCCATTCACCAATACACACACACACACAGACAAACATATACAGACAGCGATCGTTGGCGGCGCCGCAAAAAAGAAAGCGCGTGCAACAGCAGCAGCAGCAGCATGAAGTTGCATGCAGGGAAAAACTCAACCGACCGGAACTGCAACTGGCGCTATATGCAATTATAAGCTGCCTCTCTCTCTCTCTCTTTCTTTTGCTCTGTTTTCCATTCCCTTCTAGCCGCTGTCCGTCGCACAGTGCAACAACAATAATACAAACAGTAGCAACATTTGCCTTCGCCCAAAGATTGACAGCAGCAGCAGCAACAACACTTGAAGTTAGCTGGCAAACAGACAACGATTATTGGCAGCGGGAATGAGTGAAGGGGCCCCAAGTAGATCTGGCTTGAAACCAACTTGTCAGCAGCAGCAGCAACAGCAGCAGTGGCAACAGCAACAGCATTGGCAACATGTTGCTGCTGTGTTTTTGCTGTTGTTACTGTTTGCTGTTTGCGGTTTGCTGCTGCTGCTGCAGCGGCTGCTCATCTTTGTTGCGCCTTGTTTTTGATCTTTCACGCTGTAAATTATACAGCTGCGGTTTTTAGTTGTTGCTGTTGCTGTTGCTGCTATCTGTCTTGCTGTCAACAACACAAATAATTGTTGGCAACATTGCATGTGCAACGGTTCTCTTGTGTTGCCAACAACATATTGCTGCTGCTTCTACTGCTGCTGCTTGTCATAATTTGAATAGTTAATGCTGCCGGGCATATTCTGCATTTTAATTATAATTATAAATCTGTGTTGACGCTACTCTTAAAAGTTGCCCATAAGCCAGATAGATAAGATATAGTTTAAGATTCCCATGCTTTAATTTCAAATTTCATTTCTGTGAAAAGAAACGAGAACAAAAACCCTTTTAAATAACAAAATGAAAAACCATAAAACGACTCATAAAAACGAGAATTTACTTGCTTGTTTTTCGCACAGAATTCTTCCTAGAAAAAGACGAATCCAAATGGCAGATAAAAAATGTTTTTCGAATAAAAAAAAGCTAAACTCGTAATTTTAGACCACACAGCAAGACAGAGGGCGCCCAGAAGCCGGCGCACACTTAAAAAAAAAAACAACAAACAACAACAACAACAAATAATTGCTAATTTTATGCTCGAATAAAAGACGCAGAAGGATCAAAATGTCTACCCCCAGAGCATAAATTAGTGCGAGCGAAATGGCAATATGGGAAACGTCACGCATTATCAAACGAGTAAATGATCAATGGGGGCACTCGTTCACTCGCCGGCAAAGGCAGATAGCGATGGAGACAGACAGAGATAGAGCGAGAAAGAGAGCCACACACATATACGAGTTAGACCACCCATGACGAAGCGACGAATTAAGGGCCACCCACGAAGAGAAGAGCGAGCACATGTGCGTGTGTGTGTGCGTGTGAGTGACAAGACCTTTGAAAACAAATTTAGCATTGGCTATGAAGCGGGACAGAGAGAAAGATATGTTGAGAAGATAATTGAAATATGTACATACAACATCAACATGTGCGCTGAAGTGGACAGACACACATATTTCAAAATAATAAAAAGCGAACAGCGGTAAACATAATAAATAAATAAATCAAAAATAAAACACATGTGCAGCAACATAAACTACTTACCAGATATTTAGACAGCACGATAAAAAAGAGTTGAAGAAATCATAAATATTATTTCTGTTTGAAAACGAAACGGCCAAAAAAACTTAATTGAATTAAACAAACGAAAAAAACACTACTATTTCAATATTTCACGCTACGACTGTTGTTATTTTTGTATTTTCTCTAAATTCAAAGCAAAAGACTTCAAATTTGAATTAATGCAAATTAAAAATCTGCTTACGAGCGCTGCCAGATGTTTGAAAAGAGAGCAACCAGAGACACCCTGTGCCAGCAAATATCGATAAGTTCAGCATCTGAAATTAAAGTTAATTCGCCGGCGTTGAACATTTTAGCTGGCTTCGGAGTCATAACTTTAGATAGAATTTATAACAAATTGCTGTGCAGTGTGTCGGATTTCCTCTTCAGATAGCCAAATTTGTTATTGCTGCCACCACAAAATGCCACCCAAAAAGGCGCCAGGCCCCAGCAAGAAGACGGAGCAAAAGAAAAAGGAGAAAGTGATTGAGGTAAACAACACAAAAAAAAAATACGAAGCAACTGAGTGCACGTCTCTGTGCAACATAACCTCAATGCAGCAGCACAGCTACACACGACAGACTGCATATAATATGTACAACGTCAACAAATATTCAACTCACGTATTTAAACATTCGCTTGACAGGACAAAACGTTTGGTCTGAAGAACAAGAAGGGCACCAAGCAGCAGAAGTTCATACAGCAGGTACAGAAACAGGTGCAGGCCGGTGGTCATCATCCTCGAGCCGATGGCGACAAGCGCAAGGAGGAGAAGGAGAAGAAGCTGGCCGATCAGCGGGAGATGGCCATGATCTTTAAGCCAGTGCAAACACAAAAGGTCGAGAAGGGCACGGATCCCAAGTCAGTGGTCTGTGCCTTCTTTAAGCAGGGCACCTGCACCAAGGGAGACAAATGCAAATTCTCGCACGATCTGTCGCTGGAGAACAAGGTGGAGAAGCGTTCCATCTATGTGGACATGCGTGATAGCGAAGACGATCCCATGACCAACTGGGATGATGCCAAGCTCAAGGAGGTCGTGGACAAGAAGCATGCGGATGAAAAGCGCCGACCCACAACGGAAATTGTAAGTAAATCCACATCGATTCGAATAGAATCTTTTGTTCATTGAATCTTTCTACACAGATTTGCAAATACTTTCTGGAAGCCGTGGAGAAGTCCAAATACGGTTGGTTCTGGGAGTGTCCCAATGGCGAGAAGTGCATTTATCGTCACGCTCTGCCCGCTGGCTATGTGCTGAAGCGCGACAAGAAGAAGGAGGAGAAACCCTCGGAGATATCGCTAGTCGATCTAATTGAGAAGGAGCGTGCTGCGTTGGGTCCCAATCAAACACGCGTCACGCTGGAATCCTTCCTTGCCTGGAAGAAACGCAAGCTGCAGGAGAAGAAGGCCAAACTGGTTGCCGAGGAGGAGCGCAAGAAGAACGACTTTAGCAAGGGCAAACAGTTTGGAATTTCGGGTCGTGAGATGTTTAGCTTCAATCCCGATCTGGTTGACGACGGGCCCATGGAGGAGGGTGACGCTGCCTTCGATATCTACAAGCGGGAGGACGATGACGATGAGAATGTGGTTGAATTTAAGGAACTCGATCTGGCTGCCCTTTCGCTGGCCGCCCAGGAGGTCGATGGCTCCGGCACGATTGCATCTAGCACAAGATTACTCGATCAGGCCGAGGAAGCAGCCAAAACTGCAGCAGCCGAAGATGCAACGGATAATGGAGCCAGCGCTGACAGTGCGCCCGCGATTAACAAGGATTTGTTCACCGATCTGGATTTGGCCGGCGAACTGGATGATTTAGATCTAGATGATGATGATGACGACGATGATGATGGTGATGAGGATTAGGCACGCTTTGTTATAGTTTGATATTCAATTGCATAAATGATTATTTCGATCAATAAAATTGTGACTTTCAAATGTGCACACCACCCGCTAAAACATACATAAAACTCAAGAATTTAGTTTCGATTTTTTTTTGGTTACAGTTCGGTTTTATCATCGTTTGCCTTGTCCAGCTGTTTCAATGCATTATCTATAATGCGTGCCTGCCAAGCTGTCATCTTGGCTGCCAAGCTCCACAAGGAAGTCAGACGTAGTTTGCCCTCAGCCGTAATTATACGGCGTAGCTTGCAGAGCACACAATTCACTTTGCTATTCCTCGATCTGTAAGTGTAATCGTATTGCAATGTTAAACGTTTATAGCGACTTCTCTCCGCCTCCGTCATGCAACGCCACAATTGTCCTGCTACGGCGGAACTCTCGTAAGCGGACATGCCGTACTCCTGCTGCTTTTCATGCTTACGGAACTCTTGCAGAAAGATTAGAAACGGATTGCGACAGTGTCTACGGCGTACGCTTGGCCTTTTGTAGCTTGTCTCCGTTTTAGAGCGCACAATTTTCTCTTTTAATTTTCTCTTCGAATCACGAACCATTTTTTCTTTTTTTTTCTATTTGAACTTGTTTTTATAACAAACAATTTGAATACAAAATTTTGGGGCTTGTGAGTTGTAAAAAAGTCTAAATTAAACTAAGCTAAAAGAACACAAACTATAAACTACCAGAAGCCTGGAGGCAGCACACCCACCGCCTGTGGAATCTGCCGTTCGCGCAGAAACTTGGAGAGCAGCATCTCGAGTCGTGTCTTGGGTCCACCCTCATCGTAGACCGCCAGCTGGGGTATGTACACCATCTGTATGTAGAACAGCAGCTTTAGGAAATTGTGTCCATAGGCACGCCAGAGCTCAAAGCCCAAGGTTTGCAGCACCTCCATGATCATGGTGGCGCAGATGTCGGGCAGCGGCGTGACCAACATTATGTGTGTTAGCCAACGCCAGGCTTCGTCCAGGCCAAAGGAGAGCTGTGGTCCATCCGCCTTGCGGCTGGGCGTAATGATAACCGCCGCAAAGAGACGAGCGATGCCCGTCTGACGTTTAAGGAACATGTCCGGTTTCTCCAGCTCATTGCTGTCGGAGAGTCGATAGCCCATGGTCTTGAGATACTGTTCGGGTGTCTGATCCGGCTGTTGGGGTATCACATACGGCACCAAATACGGCGACTCCTTGTACATGTAGGCCAAGAAGATGTTGCCAAAGTCGGGCAACAGTTTCCAGAAGCTATTGATAACGGAGGCAAAGGGAAACGCTGATATGGGATTGCTGGAAATTACCGTGTCCGTTTGGCTAACAAACTTCTTGGCCATCAGCAAGAGGCAAAAGTCGCGTGCCAGTGGATGATCATTAATGGTTATGGTGCTGCCATCTGTGGTTCTAACCGCTTGTCCTGCAAAGAAATTGTACAACTTGTCAAAGTTGTTGGTCAGATGCTGTGGACTTGTGGCGGTGATGGCATTGAGCGGTACATTGATTGTTCTTTGGCAATTGGTGCGATACTTCTTTAAAGACTCGTCCATTTGCAGCGGCTTCACTGCATCCACTTTGCTCTGATATAGCGCAATGATCTCATTATAGTGGGCCAGGCGTGTGGGATGCACATAGCTGGTGGAGACAGCCGCTGGTGCAGCAATTGGCGTCTCCACAGGTTGTTGTGCCACTTGCTGTGCTGTTGCTGTAGTAGCCTCTGCTGCTGCTGCTGCGGCTGCCGCTGTGGCTGCAGCTGTTGCCTCAGCAGTTGCTTTGAGCTGTGCCTCCAGCTCCAGCTTTTTCTGCTCCTCAAGTTGCTGTTGTTGCTGCTGCTCGGCTTCTTGTATACGTTGCTGCTCCCGTTCCTCAGCCTCCTGTCTGGACTTCCTAACCAACTCCGACAGCTGTTGATGCAGTTTCTCCTCCAGTCTGTCCAGACTCTGGCAATAGTTCTCCGCCGTAAATACACTGCTCAACTCCAGCTGCTCGCAGTTGCCGTTCTTGATTTTGCCCACCAATTCATCGAACATCTGTCCCAAATCCCGTAGTTCCGCATTAATCTCAGCACATGCTTGCGCACTCTCCTGATCGAGTGCCAGCAGCAATTTGGCCACGTCTTCGTATTTACTACAGAACCGATTGTGGCAACGGGAAACGGCTTCAATTGTCAGCAATAGCAGCCTGTGGTTGTTCTGCTTGAGCAGCGTCTGTTGTTCCCTTTGCTGCAGCTCCAGCTCCTGCTGGGCCAACTGTTCTGCCTGCTGCTGCAGCAGTTTGTCGTTCTCCTTGCGCACAACATGACTGCTCACAAGTAACTCTTGCTGCTGCTGCTCTGTCTCACGCTTGGAGGCGTGGCGTCCGTTAACAGCACTCTGTTGGCGCTCCTTGATCTCCTGCAACTGCATGCGCACCCTACGCTTACACTCGGCAGCAAGTTCACGTTTCACAATGCTCGCATTAATGGCATCTATGTCGTCGTATAAGCAGGCATCAACAGGCTCCACTGTAGCCAGCTGTATGCTTATGTTATTCACTTTTGTTGGAGTTACCTCAACAATTGACACTTCCTGTGTGATCTCCAGTCGATGCGGCTTTCGATCCGGACCAAGTGTCCGTGGTCCTGTGCATGTTAGGGACGCAACAGCTGCATGTTGCAGCACCGACTGCGCATTCAGAAAATGGGCATTGTCCCTGAACAAATCCTCTACGCTCTGCAATCAGTTGCAAATTGTTAAGTAATAGCTTTAAACACATTCTGAAAATGCTCACCATTTTATTTATCAATATACTTATAATTAAAAGAAAATTGGCGGTCAGTAAATAAAACAACAAATTATGCGTCCAGCTAAAACACTAAAACGATAAACTATGCTATCGAACTAGTGGTGGCCTTACCATTTCGATACCACAATTTTGCTACGATATTTGCGTTGCGTGGCTACAATACTTGCGTTTGATGGATACGATACTTTGCGTTTGCGCTTTAATTAATAAAATATTATATTTTTTTTATAATAAAAACGTAACTCTAACTTTATGTTTGTTATTTACAAAGAAATACGAGATGGGTTTTATTTAAAGCTATGCAAATGCAGTGCATAATCATACAACTAGAAAAACTTAACTCCATGGCTGTCGTCCATTTCAATCAACTCGCATTTGCCCTTCTCCTCCAGAATACGTAGTGCTTTCAACAATACTGCTTCATCCACACCATGAAAATCCTGTTGGGTGGTATTCTCTCCCGAAGCTATCTCGTACAGTGTACACACACTATTTGTTTGCCCTGTCTCCTGGATCCACTCATATACCATATTGCCGTACTCTTCCAGAGTGTACCAATACACCTGCCATTCCTGTCGTCTCTTGTCCAGTGGCGCTGCATGTCCGCTGCCTTGCAGATTGTCCAGAATCAGCAATATTAGCTCTGGCGACAGCCGACGTTTGATTGATTCATTTGAAAATAATGGCAAGTTTTGATCGTTGATGCCCACAGTGAATTGATTTGTGTGTTTGAGATATTTGAGAAAGAGATTGGCCCAGACCTTTAGCTGTTGCTGGCGTGTTTCCTCATGCGGCTGCAAGCTGTTGTTAAATATGAATTAGAGCCGGTAAATAAATTGAAAATACTTATGTTAATTACGTGAAAAAAGGTGGAAATGTGTACTCCCAGGGCCATTGAAACTCAGCCATTGTTTTGCTTATAGTAGTGAAGTCACAGCGCAAAGACTACTCACAGATGTGAGAGCTGCCACTAATCAATTTAGCGCTGCCAGACTGGCTCGTTCGATAACGATAGAAAATCGAAATGATAATTTGGAATTTACGCGCTTATCAAATCGAAAATCATATATTTTTAAACAAATTTGAGTGAAAACGCCAATAGGTGTAAATTTTTTTTGTTTGTTTTATTTGTCTTAATTAGAAAAATTGTGTACATTAACATTTTGTTTTTCGTATTGTTTTGAGTTGATCTCATCTTTGCTATTGTTTGTTTTTATTCGTAATTGTTACATTTTCATCCAAAAGTAAACATGTAGAGACAAAAAAGAAGTTTGTAGATATCGGCATCATAATCATAAATATACATTTACATATATACTTATATCAGCTATATTTTCTGGTTCAATATATATACTATATATGTGTAAAGTAGTACTAGGAGGCGCAACACTATACATTCAATATTTCAGTTTTCCTTTTAATATATAGATTTATTTAGTTTCTCTTCAATCTGTTTAAACACTCACTTTCGCTCTTTTATCCATTATTTAGATTTAATGCTGTTAGTAAATTTGGTTTCTTCTCTGCGCTTTTATAAAAATTAGGAGCAGCTTGTGATTTAGAAGTAATTTTCGGTGTATTTTGTGCTTGTAATTAGTTTGGTTTTTGCTTGTTTTTTTTTTTGTTATTTAATTTTAGTTTGTATTCATGCTGGGGAAGGTTCGGGGAAAAGAGCTGTGCAGGCAGTTTATATTTAGTTCGCGATTAATTTTAATAATTTTTATGTTTGTTTTTGCACTTTACTTCTTGTCTTTATTTGGTTTTTCTTTTGTTTTTGTACACTTGCGTGGAAATTCTCTAGAGCCATATATTATGGAAATAAAGGTGATTTTTTCTTGATAGTTCAGTTTTTTGTGTGTTTAGCTAGTTTTAAAGAGTTACAGTTTTACAGTTAGTTCCTAGTTAACAAGTGAGGTTTGGTTGAAATCTTTCTTTGCTATATAGAAGTAGGTATATATGTATGTTACTCTTTCGATATTCCTATCTCCCCCCCTTTCAGAGAGAGAAGCTAGTTTATATAGCCAGCCTGTTATGCTATATCTAAAGACATTTTACTTATATACTTATAGCAATAACATTTTTTCGTGTCTCGTACATATAATAAAGCGATCTTCTTATGCTCTTTATTTTCAAAAAAAATATAAACAAAATAAAGTACAAAATAAATTTCCTATATATGTTATGTATATATAGATAGTTTAGTATATATAGTATCTGGTGCTTAAAGCATTTGCATGAAAATGTACACTTGAAATGCTTTGCTGGTTCTCTTAAAATACGTTCAAAAGAAATGCAATAACAAATAATGGCATACAAGTCGAGTTGGATAGAAAATCAAATCAATCAAATCAATAATAAAAACCATATGCTCTAAAGATTTGTTTCGTAATTTAAAAAAAGCACTAAAATTTGGAAACAAATCTCCTAGATGTTTTTATGTTGTTCTTAATCAGTTAATCAGCGCATAGCAAGAAAATATTAAATAAACAATAGACGCCTTATAAAATACATAAAATATATAATATGCTCGCTCTAAATATAATATATATATATCTATATCATTTACATACAGTTCGTTCTCAGATCTTACTTACAGCTATACATATATATGGTATAATATGCATAGTTAGTTATTGTTAAACTACTTAAAAATGGCATGTGGGTGACATGTATGCGCTTCACATACGTTACATAGTATTGTTATTGGTATTACATTATACATATATAGTACATACATTTAAATATATATTTATATATATCGAGTTGGTATAAATTGAGAGGGAGAGAGCTCCGACAACATCTCTAGACCTAGACCTAGATCAATATCAATATTTCAATATCCATTCCATTTGCATATTGTATTTAGCTTGCTCCGCATTGGTTTGCTTGGTTTTTGTTTGTTTTGTTTATGTTTGTTGTTTGTTGTTTGTTGTTAGCCTATATTCTAATTGAGTTTACATATATATAGTACATACATATATAAAGTTTTGGGATTCTCGAATCACTGCACGTATTTGCATGACATGACAGCATGTTGTTTCACACAATGCTCCATCATATTATATTTCGACTAATGGACTAATACTAGTTGTATATATATATATCTATATATATAGCTATAAACCTAAGCTACAATTTTTGCCTAAGACGACACGACACATGCAATTTGTGAAGTTCTCCTCTCTATGTCTCTCTGTCTGTCTGTCTGCTACTTGTGTGTTTCCTTTACTCTGCTCTCCTCTCACGTTTCTGCTGCTGGTGGTGCTGTCTTTACTTGGCCAGTGGCTCCAGATAACAGCGCACTGTATTATTCTCATCCAGCATGGCTGATAAATGACGTGCCGGCTGCTGTTGTTGGAGCTGGAGATGATGTGCGGTAGGAGGTGCATGTTGCGGATTACTGTGCGATGTGTGCGACGACGATGATGTTGTGGACTGTGGTGATAATTTTTGTAGCTGCTGACGCTTTTGTGCTGGCGTCTGGTTGGCCGGTGGCAGTGGCGGTCCGGCATTACCATGACCAAATAGCTCATTTACCGCCAAGCGTGCGCTCGGTGACTTGGCATTCAACACTTGCTGCTGTTGTTGCTGCCGGTATGCGCCACGCATGGAGCCCTCACCAACGCCGCCGCTAATCCCAAAAACCGCATTATTGTGTTCTGCTGCTGCGTTTACGGATTGCGCAGGCGCTCCATAATCGAGAGGCACTCCATTCTTACGTTGTTGACGTCTGCAAAGAATTAGGTAGATTTAATAACTAAAAAAGTCTTTTAAAAGAGAGAGATTAACTTACTGAAACCGCCGCTTGAAATCCTCATCTTGGAGCGCCATTAGGCGACGCATGCGCTCATCACTTTGTGGCGGTAGGCCATGCGTATCGTCATCTATATCGCTCTCATTATCATCATCATCACAGACGCTGTCATGCAGTTGATCCGCTGCTGTCACTTCATCGTCATATTCATCATCATCATCGTCATCGTCGTCATCATCCACATCATCAGCTGCACAACGTCGTGGTGGTTGTTTCTGCTGCTGTTGCTGCTGCTGATGTTGATGCTGTTTGTTTCTGGAGGAGACGCTGCCGCCACTGAGACTGCCACCATAGCGACTGCTGCCTCCGGCGGCAACTGCAGCACGCATATTGTTAAAGACGCCAGTGCCAACACTGTTATTGTACACCTCATCCACATCGAAGTCACCCACTTCGTAGTGCTGCGCATCCGAGTTGCGATTACTTAGAATCTCCTCGTAAACGGGACCATCACCGCCAACACCACCACCAACGCTGCCTTGATTATAATAGGCATCGCCCATGGCCATGGTCATGCCTATGCCCATGCCCATGTTCTGGCTAAGATCACAGTTGGAATGCTTATTTCTATACTGCTGGCGCTGCTGTTGCGCCAACAACTCTTGCTGATATTGCGCCATGTGCGGCGGCGGCGCTGGCAATTGTTGTCCGCCCGTACGACGCTGCTGCTGATGCTGCAAATGCAGCAGATGCGCATGCTGTTCCGCCTGCTCCTCATCCGAGGACAGCTGTTGCTGTTGCTGCTGCTGTTGGTGCTGTCGTTGCTGGCGCAACTGCTGTTGTTGCTGCAACTGTTGCTGATAGTAGGCAGCATTTGGTGGATCCAATGCCTCGGCATAATGTGGATAGGCTTGCTGTGATGCTGCTGCTGCTGCTTGTTGTTGCTGTTGCTTCAAGCCACTTGTCTTCTTGTACGATGGATAGAACAACACCTGCGATGCGGCTGTGACGCGACTGTGCAATGAGCCGCTTGGTGATGCGGGCACAGCACCAGCAGCTCCTCCGCCTGCACGTTTCTTCTTGCCATGTTGATTGTTGTGCTTCTGTGTCCAATAGAATACCTCATGCGCCTGCTGCGGTGAGGCAGCACCAACACCACCAACACCACCAACGCCACCTCCAGCATGGTTGTAATACTCGCGTTGAGACTGCGGCGCCTGCTTCCAGCTGTAGTAGTCCGGCTGATGATAATATGCTTCACCCGGCTGCTGTAGTTGCTGCTGCTGCTGCTGTTGTTGCTTGTGGGCAAATATGAGGTGCGTGGAGCCTGCAGAGCTGGTGGGTGAGGCATGTCCAACGCTAGCAATGCCTGCCGAGCGCAATGTGCCTCGCTCCAGCACCACAGAGCCAACGGGAGCTGCTTGCAGACTGCCCGTAAGCAGTCCACTCTTCAGTGTCCTCCGCTGTTGGGCCTCGTTCAGTTCACAGTCGCTGGAACTGGCGCCCATGATGATGGCATCATCTGTAGCTGGCAGTTCATGTTGCTGCTGCTGCTGCTGTGACTCCTGCTCGTCGCTTGTGCCCAGCGGCAATTTAGATTTGGACTTGGACAATGTGCCAGCTGAGTTGAGAGCATTGGTGCCGATACCAGGACCACCGTTGCCAGTCACAATGCCCGAGGAGATGGAAGTTTTGGAGCAACGCAGACACTTGGGCAACCAGGCATGTTGTCGCACATACTTGCGGTACTCCCTGCGTATCTTCTCGTTCTGTATGCAATGGAAAACGAATATATAGATGCCCAACAGTGTGTTGAAGCATACAAAGCAATAGCCATAGATGGCAGCCACATCTTCATCCAGTTTAGCGCCACGCAAATAGAAATAGGCACAACACCAAACCGCACTCAGCAGCAGCAGGAATACAAACGAACAGCGTATATCGAAGCTATAATAAATAATATATAAAATCAAGTTCAAGTCAAAGTCTAAGAGATGCCAGAACCTACCGCACATTGGCCAAACGTGTGTGCTCCTTGGTCTTGAGCGCCGTGCGACTCTTGCGACGCATGATGATCCATGACAAGAATGTGTAGCCCAAAGCCGCCTAATCGAAAGACTCAAAGGATTAGGCAATGTGTAAGAGAGAGAGTACAAGCTAGAAGGGACACCTACCACAAAGAAGATTAAAATGGGAGCCACAAAGGTGGCATAGAACAGAGCATTGGCTTCCATGAGGACACAGTAATCGTTTTGCGTATACGTGCTGGGATTGATCACCAGCGAAATGGCAACCACACTCAGTGATAAACCATAGGACAATAGATAATAGCAGTTCACCTTGGGCGTCTGATCCACCTCCAGCAACAACAGCTCATCGGATGTGAGTGTCGAGTACGAATGGAAGGCTACATGGGGAAAGATACAATGGTTTAAAAGAGCTACTCCTACTATATAGAATTCCCACTGCTTACCTTCGTAGCAAAACCAGGCGGTGCCAGAGAGTATGGCCGAGTGCAGAAAGACGGTAATGAAACCACAAAATATGCTTGTTTCGGTCTGTTCAATTCCCAGCAGAAAGAGCAGCTCAATAGCCAGCAGGCAAATGTAAATGCTGCTATAAATCGAGGTGCGTGCAGACTGCAGCAGAAAAGAGAGATAAAGAGAGAGAGAGGGAAAAAGTGGGTAAGTTAAGATAGAGAAACATATGTGAGAATTTGAAATTTAGAAAAACAAATAGAATCAACGACGCCAGCAGCAAAGCAGACGTCACAGTTAATTATAAATTACATTTTAAAGCTGGACTCCAACTTAGTTTAGTTAACAATAATTTCAGTTGTTTTTGGTGATGGTGGTGGTGGTGAAATTTTTTTGGAAAAATAGTAAAATATTAATAAATTTAGCGCATAATTAAAAATGAACATGAGAATGTTGAACACAAGACACGAAACAAGCAAACTAAAAACTATAAACAAATACACACAAATACTACGAAATGAATAAACACAAAATAACAATTACAAGAAATGTAATATTAGAAACATTTGATATGTTTTGTTTTATTATTAATAATTAATTACATACGCACACAACAAAGGAAAATTACCAAAGAAAATGATAATGCATAATAAATTATGAATTGCTTTTCTTTTTGTTTATGGTAAGTTAGTTTTTTTTTGTTAGACAATGTAATAGGCAACATACAAATAATAATTCAATTTGTTAAGATTTGAATATATGAATATGAACGTTAGGGGTACTCACAACATGCCAAAAATAATTTATAGTGAGTTGTTAGATTGTGAGTGCCCCTTGGTTGGGTTAAAGAGAGGGAAAAAATGCGCTAAACTTATTGCTACTTCAACTAACTAATTAAGGTAACTAATTAACTAACTATAACTGGATGGAAATAAGTCAAATTGGAGACAAAGTTTAACATTTACAATTTGTATTACTTAAGGTTTATATCACAATATGAAGAAAGTTTCTCTTGCTTCAATTTAATAAAGATCTAGGCTATAAATTAACGTATCTATAACTATAATTCTATATATATATAAATGCTAACCTAACCTACAATTGTTTGTAATATATTTAATTTGTTGTTTGTTTTGTTTTTTTTTTTAATATTTTCACCACCACCACCATTTATACTGCATATCATCCATATTGGCCTGCATTATAATGTTGTTCTCATCGTTAACATTTATGTTATGATTATGTTGTTGCTGCTGCTGTTGTTGCTGGGGCTGCTGTAACTGCTGCTGCTGCTGCTGTTGTTGTTGTTGTTGCTGTCGTGCTTGTAGATAATTGTGACTTATGTTTAAATTGTTGCTTGCCGCCGCATTGGCAGCAGCCGCAGCAGCACCCACATGTGCTGCATGTTGTTGCAAGGCAGCTGCTATCGATGCTGCCGCTGCTGCAGCAGCTGCTGTTGTTGTATTTGTTGCTGCTGTTGCTTGTGCATTATGCGAATGCAAGTTTAAATTCAAATTGTTCATTTGCATGCCACCACCACGTTGCGGTTGATTCATATTGTTGTGATTGTTGTGATTGCTGTGACTGTGTGACAGCACAACAGCAGCAGCGGCTGTAGCAACTACCTGCTGTTGTTGTTGCTGCTGCTGCTGCTGTTGCAACTGTTGCTGCAAATTATAATTCAAATTGTTGCGATGTGAATTGCGTATGGAATTGTGCTGTATAAAATTCGTGTGCTGCTGCTGATGTTGCATATTATTATTGTTGTGATTGTTGCTGTTGCTTATGTTGTTGTTGGGACCAGTGGGCGTGGTCAGTGTCAAAGACTCATGCGTTTGATCGCGTATATTATTCTGCTGGCGTCTGCTGCTGCCGGCACGCTGATGCGGCAATTGGGAGGAGTTTGCGTTTCTTACCTTAACAAAGACACCATTGAAGAGCTTCAAGGTTAACAGCGCAATGATGATGAAAACGACACAGATCGCCACACTGATGTAGATAAAGATGCGCATGTTGCCATCGAACATGGTGAACAGTGAGTGCTGATGCTCATCCACCACATCCATGAGTATGGCAAAGTTGGTCAAATGATTGCAGCTGCAAACACTGTGAGTGCGATTCGTCGACTCCAAACTGCAGCCGTTGGCAGACCAGGCGCTATAAGAAAATAATAAAATATATATATAATGCTATATAATACAAAGTGCAAGTGTTTAATTACTGGTCAATGTAGTTCCAAAATACGCAGGTGGGATTGCTGACATTCTCGGTCTTCAGATGCTTCAGCACCAGCGTGATGGGCTGCGACAGTTGAATGTGGCGTCCCTTGCCCAAGCTGGCCGAGATTACTTTGCTGTTCAAGATGCGTATGCGTTGCTGCAACTCACCCGAAGCAGCTGCATCGCTATCATTTGACAAAATAGCTGTATTTCGCACTGTTAAAAGAGAAAGAAATTTATGATAATATTATACATGAATATCAAGATAACAGTGTTTAAAAAACTGCAAACAGTTTTTGCAGTTCTGTTATTGCTAGAACTGTTGCTGTTATTCCACACTAAAACTGGTTTTAACCGATTATCGCAATCGTTTAAGTGCAGAGCAAAAGTGTCGAAGCTGTCTGCTGTGCCGTGCTGTTCGGCAGTCGACAGTTTTTGCATTAGCTGCGACTGCGACTGTCGAAAATGCTCGCAGCAACAGTTCTAGCATTCGTAAAACTGCCGAAGTTGTCGATTGCTGCGACTGCGACTGTCGAAAATGATCGCAGCAACAGTTCTAGCAATAACAGAACTGCAAAAACTGTTGGCTGCAGAAGCCCAGCACAGACAAAATTTTACGACTGCTGCTGCTGTGACTGTCAGCTTTTCAAACACTGCAAGATAATTCTACTACAAACTTACCATAGCTGCGCGCACTCTTCAAATCGAAATGATCATAGCTGGGTTTCAGTATCGACTCCAGACGATCGAAGGCCGCAAACACAATGCGCACCAAACCGCCCTCGCTGTTCTCAATCAGAGCCGTGCGCGGCAGCTCAATGCGATCCGAGCTGAGTGGCCATTGATCCGAGTCGGGAAAGACGACACTGCCTTGTATGGTTTTCGTTTCCAGCACACGCACCGAGAGCACTGCAAAAACCCAATAGAGAATCAGCGTGGAACTTATTTATAGCATAGTTTAGTGACTTACATATATTCTTGACTTTTTGCACCACATTGCGTTCCCGTATGATAGTGTCGGCCAAGAGGAAAGCATTGTACTCCAGGCCCGTTAACAAGGAGGTGGCCACACGCATTTGATCCTCCTGATTGAGATCCAGCCATGAAGATAGCTGCGATTCATCCAGCAAGTTGGAGCCAGTCTTAACCACACCATGCAGCAGCTCCATGATTATCGCTTCGCGCTGTCGCTGATCAGGGAACGTTTCCTTGTCGTGGAACATCTTCTCCGACATGGTTTGTATGATCTTTGTGGTGACGAGCATGTCTCCGCCGTACAGGGTCTTACTGCTGGTCACCTCTGACAGATCGTTGGCAATGGATGTCAGCGAGGAGTCGCGTTGATTCACACGCATCTCCAGACTGTTTAGCCACAGACTGCGACACTGCGTCAAATCGGGTGTCATGGGATGCCAGGTGGGCTCAAAGTTACGCAATCGCTGATTCACCTTGTGGGCCATACTAACTGGTGGCTCACAGTTGCTGCTATTGTGCAGACAGTCGACACCACCAGCAGCAGTTGGCTGTGGAGTTGTGGTTGTTGTGCTGGTGGCAGCTGGCAGCTCATCATCATACTCATCGTAGCCAGTGTCGGGCATACGTTTCATTAGAACACAACGCCACTTGGCAATGCCCGCGGCACCGCCAGGACATGGCTGCACATTGACATCTCCGACACGCGTCATGTTCCAGAAGAGATTACGTGCATGCGTTGGGCCACAGAAGAGTTTGGACTCATCATCAGTGCCCGCCATGCCAGCTGCATTCAGATTTATGTTGTTTATGGTGCGCACAACGCCATTACCAGCAGCACCATTCAATCCCAGGCTGCCATTGGTGGCACTAGCTGCTGTGCCGGGCGTGCGATTCGGTGAGCTGCTCTTAGTGGTCAACAGCGTGCCATCATCGCTGCCAGCTCCGCCAACGCCAGTCAGTATGCGTGTATTGGATGCAGCTGTAACATTGTTTGCATTCCCACTGCTGCTGCTGCTGGGCTTGGTTGGCGTAATGGAACCTTCCGTGTCCGTGTGCTGGTGATGATGATGATGCAGTTGTGGCGGTGGTGGAAGTCCATCATGCCGACCCACTGGATGCTTGGTGGTGGTACTCGCACTAGTTACTCCCTTCAGTCTGCCACCAGGTAAAGTTGCTGTACTGCTGCTGCTACTGGGCGTGGCATGCGTGGGCTGCACGGCATTGATGCCATGGATGCCCACCACACCCGGCAGCGTGGGCAGACGAGGCGGTGGTGCTGGCGGTTGTATCAAACCGCTGCCATTGCCAAAGATGGGCGGACCATTGCTAAGCACCCAAGGTGGCGGACTTGGACGATTTGTCGTGGTGGACGTTTGTGCTGCAGAGATGCATTGATAATGTGCCTCCAAGTACTTGTGTGTACCGGGGCAGGGATCACCAAACATGCTAGTCGCTGCCAGCACACTGCAGCTCTGTTTGTGGGCACATCTGCAATGAAAAAGAGTTGAATAACCGACTACCAATACCCTGTAGACATCTGCTTACCTGGAATTCAGCACTGTGAGACTCTTGGGAAACATGCAGTTCACACTCCACTCCACATTGCCATGATCATTGCAGATGGTGATGGAGAAGCGTCCATAATTGGCTCGTATCAGATTGATTAGGTCTCCCGGCTCGCATTCGATGGTCAGTTTCTTACCTTCGCAAGCATAGGCAGTTTGGTATTTGGGTGCTGCAAAAATTTCAAGAACTCCATAAGTAAGATTTATATATTTATAAATAGAGTTTCTTTTTAAATATATATGAATGGGGACAGTTTATATATAGAGAGAGAATTAGTTATTAGCGCTGCGTTGATTTGTTGTAGTTTGGTTTTGGTTTTGTTGTGGTTGAATCTGCAAAGACACTTACTGGCTATGGCATATGGTGGGGGGTTTATATATAGATAATGTGAATATATATAATACATCATGATGATACACGCTTTTACGCTGCCTGGGATATACTTAGTATGTGTGGTGTTGGTTCATGGTTGGTGGATCGTTAGCGATGCTTTGTAGCAAGTAGAATAGTAGTCATAAATACCAAATCCTGCCAGGCACAGTGCACATTCAGCTCATCTTCTGGTCTTTCCTTCCTCTCTCCTCCTCTCTGTCGTTGTAGTCTTTCGGTGCTTGTTCCATCTGATAAGGCGCTGTCCGAGTTTGTTGAACTGAAAAGTAAATAATTATATATTTTGTATTGCTCAAGTGGTTTTTTTGGCCTGATAAGAAAAGTAAAAGACAAACTGTAAAAACTCATCAATTATTTGAGTCTCTGATATTTCTGGGTCACTCTGTGGGTCTGGGGCGATAAGTAATATATGATTTACATATTTAAAAGAACTAGAACTAAAGATTTTTAGTATAGATTTGCATTTGAAAGACAATTAGTCAACAATCTAGATTAATTTGCTACTTTTACATGACCCAAATACATAATTAATGCTTAAATAGCTTTACTTTCTAATATAAAGTCTATAAATAGGTCGAATTTCTGTAATAGCTTATTATCTTTTTAACGGTAGTATATATAATTAATTAATTTGTTATCGATTTTTCTGTGAAAGGCTTTTGCATTTTGTTTGTTTTTAATTTCTGTATTCAGACAATTAAGTTGATTGCAACAACTTGCATGACCCAATTAAGGGTTAAAGTTCACTTACCACAGCTGCCGCATTGGATTCGTTAAGCTCCACAGCAAGACGGGCGCACAAGCAAACGAAAATGTCTCAACTGAAAAAGGGGAAAAATCAATCCATTAGCCACACACACACATATTTTTGTATGTACAAAGTAAAGAAGAAATGCAAACAAAAGATAAACAGCTAAAGGGAGTCTAAAAATACACACACACATTGTATACACACCCTTCATTGCCGCTTTTCCACATTTCCAAAACGAACAAAGACTCGTTTTCTTTGTACACTCAAATTGCATTCGTGCGACGATTGCAGTCACCATGTAGATACAAATTTGACGCTGACGCTGACTGCGCTGCTGCTGTGGCTGCTTGAGCGGTAGCAGAGCTGCACAGACAACGCAAGCAAACACTAACAACATCAAGTCTTTTCTGCAGCGACTGCGCTGCTTGGGCCATTGGAGCACCCGTCATGGTATTTACTTTGACCTCTTTTATAGGAATTTTCATGGACATTTTTAGACACAAACTCCATGATATTAATTGATGCTTTCATTTTTATTTAGTTAATAAAAGCACAAATTTTATTTTTAACTTGTTATTGTTGATTAATTTATAATTTATGCGCTGTTTTTACAACCGAACAAGTCTACACTTGCTGACGTATGCGCTTTGTTTAAAACTCTAAAATTGTAAGTTGCTTCAGGCTGAAAACTGGTTTGAGTCGCGGTTGAAAAGTCACAGAATTTTACTTTAATATAATAGAATTCTTTAACTGCATTTTATACTGAATGATAAAACTGCACTTTATTGTTACTTTTTTAAATATTTTATTACTTAAAACCTTTGTTTAATAAAGTTTAAAAATAATTTTACGGAGCTCAATTCACGCACAACTTTCTTTCTTTCTGAAAAAATTCTGTATACTTGAATGGAATATTGGTAAATGCGTGGGAGAGGGATGACAATACATACGCTCAAGAGTATTTGTGCGGTGCTGCCAACTCGTTGCAAAAGGCGCCACATTCAAAGTGAGTGATATAATGCAAAATGCATATCTCTTAAAGTGGCCCTGCTAGTGAACTTTTTAAGATTTGTATGCTTATCTAGCTATTAATAGCAATATATTCCAAGTGCACATGCCTGCAATGCAATGAATTTCTTATCAAAAACTACTATGCTGAACTTCCTGAATAATTTAATTGTTGCCTTTAAATAGTAATATTATTTGTATTTGCCATTTAGTATCGTGAAAACTGCCAGTAATATAACTATACAAAATGAAAGAAAACAATTTTATGGTGCTTATGCTAATTTTTGTTATACCTTGGTCTCTAACTGTCAAAGTGTCAGTTTCCACTGCAAAGAAAAAGGAACCAATTAAAAATTGTACCTTAGATGCAAGCAATAAAACTCAAGTGTGTCTTAACAGTACGCTAACCGCAGTTCCCATAGGTAATCAGACAGTTACAGTGATGCCCAAAAAGGCAGAAATTCAAATAGATGCTCATAAGACTGTGAGCATTAGTAAAGATGATCTGAATGATCTACTGGACGTTTACTTGTCCAAACTAGCTGAAAATGTGGTGACCATTAACGAGAAAGACAATGAGATTAATCAATTGCAAGCTTTAAATAAAACCGAAGAGGATCATATGAAAAAGTATCAGGAACTTTTAGATGTCTGTACAGCTCAAAACACTTCAATTGCAGTTACTTTGGGGGAGAAGAATGCAGAAATCAAGCAACTAAAGGAAAAGTCCAGCATTTATGAGACGAGATTGAAGAGAAAACAACACTTCATGAGAATCTACAAGAAACTAAACTCAACTAATGTGGAGATGATACAAAAACTAAAGCGAAAAGTGCTGAATTTAGAGTCACGGCTCAGGGAGAGAAGAGATGATCTATTGGCCGACTGGGAGGCGGCCACAACGAGCTGTTTACCATTTGGCGAAACATCTGGAATTCATTTGATACAACTTCCCGACTTTCGGCCGTTTCTGGTGCCCTGCGACGGTTTGACTGAAGCCGGTGCCGGATGGACAGTAATACAGCGACGTCTGGATGGATCTGTGGACTTTTATCGCAACTGGAACGAGTATCGTCATGGTTTTGGCAAACTTAATGGCGAGTTCTTCATTGGCCTGGAAAAACTGCATAGACTAACCAGATTCCAGCCCCATGAGCTCTACGTATCGCTGCGCCTGTTTAATGGAACTAAACGATTCGCTTTTTATAGCGACTTTCTAATCGGTGGCGAAGAGATGGGCTACGAGCTGACATTACTGGGTCATTATCAGGGTGATGCCAGTGATGCTATGCGCACACATGACAAAATGAAATTCTCCACCTATGACAGGGATAACGATGAGTTCACCCATATGAGTTGTGCACAACAGCATCATGGTGCCTGGTGGTATGACTTTTGCTCCCGTAGGTGGGTTAAAAATATGCCTATTAGTTCTATTCTCTACTTAAACTCTATTTCTTTTAGCAATCTCAATGGCAAGTACTTTAAAAATGAGACGGACAATGAGCAGGGCATCTTTTGGGATCACTGGTATAGTTTTAAGACTCTAAAGTCTGTACAAATGCAGATAAGACCAAAGAGAGATTAATCACCAAACAGTAAACTAACAATTAATTTTAATAAAGAAATGTATATACATATTTATATGCTACTTATTAACTGAAAGAACTGTCAATTAGTCGGCGTCTGTTTGATATCTGTCTGCATTGGCAGATAAGCTGCCTCCCTCTCTCTCCGCTGAAGCTTCTAAACATTTTGTTATTGCTCATTTTTCTACGCCCATTATTTATCTTCTCTTTCTCGCAACTCTAGCTCTATCTCTATCTCTGTCTCTCTCTCTGTTTTGCAATTGTTTGTGTTTTCATTACGTTTGTTACAGTTCATTGCATTGTGTTTATTTTTGCCCATTACTCATTGTTGCACTTAATTTATAGTTAATTTTTTTGTGGCAAGAGTTAAGTGAAATCGAATGTTATATACATATATGTAGTTCTAGATAGTTATACGTTAAAAGATAAGCAGCTCTATGTATAGCAACCCAAATACAGCTCGAAACTGTTTGAACAACACTTAAAATTACACTTAAAACTCAAGAAACTTTAGTAATAAAATAAATCATTTAAAAATTGTTTTCTAAAATTAATATATAATTATAATTGTTTTAACAGTTAACATATGCTGCTATATAAACTTTGAGATCGCTAATTAACACTGTTTAATAGATTATATGATTATTTCCAAGTAGTTTATGTTGTAAATCTTATTGATAATATTTTATTTCAAAATTGAACGCGCCATAAAACTAAGCGTTTGATTAGCTAACTAACTTTTAACGGGAACTTAATTAAGTGATTATAATTTAATGATATTTGAACGATATGATAAGTACACGCGTTACAGTGATTATCTTTAAGTACGCAATATAAGAATGAGTGTCTGTCTGTCGAGTCTATTTGTAATTTATGACTCTTCGAGTTCTAGTTCCATATCCACTTCCTCCTCCAGCTCCTCTATCACCTCCTGCTCCCGCTGCTGCTGGCTCTGTTCGGCATTGTGCTCTCGCCGTCTGTGCCAGCGCAGACTGGCAAACTGGGCGAAACGCTTGCCACAAGCCGCACACTTGTACTTCTTCACGGCCAGATGGAGTTCTGTGTGCTTCTTCAGGTTGCCATAGGTGGTGAAAGTCTTGCCACAGACGGTGCACAGATGCTTGCGTATATTGAGATGGGCATTCATGTGATCGGTGAAGCGATTCTTCTCATAGAATCCCTTATCACAGATGGGGCAGTGGAACGTTGACTGATTAAGATGCGTGCGTCGATGGATGTCAAAGAAAGACCACGTCTTAAACGACTTGCCGCACAAATCACAAATGTACGGTCGCTCGCCGGTGTGGGTGCGCATATGGATGGCCACCTCGGTGGATGTGGCGAATCTCTTGTCGCACTGCTCGCAGGCATAGGGAAAGTCCCGTCGGTGGCGTCGTATATGCACCGTCAGGTTGCATGGCATCTGGAATCCCTTGCCACAGAGCGTGCAAATAAAGGGCTGTGTGCCGTCGTGTCCAGATCGATGTACCTTGTACTGGTCACAGGTCTTGATCAGCTCCCCACACTCCGCACAGCGAAATGGGCCCAGATTCTGCTCCAGAAACTGTCCCAGCTTGGCATGGAGCAGAGGAATACTAACCGATCCGGCGGCATTTGTTAGTATTTTGCGTTTTTGTGCGGAGAAATCTTTGCGTAGCTCAAACAGCGTCTTCTCCAGCTGCGCTGAAGTGTAGCTACACTGGAACGTGGTGTTTAGCTCCTCCAGCATTTGACTCAACGCCTGATTTCGATAGGCATTGGAGCGAAAGTCCGGATGATCTACATCCCACAAGGCGGGATAGTTGCGATAGATCTCCACGAACTGCAGCTGATCCTCCTGGCTGCTGAAACTAATGCAGCTGGCATTGATGAACTTGGTCTTATGATTCGTTTCCACAACGCCCTTTTTCTGCAAATAGAGATACATATAATTACTATCTACCGATTAGTTTGGCTTAGCTAATTGTGCTCCTACCTTGCTGATCTTGTTGAAGATCTGATCCTGGAGTATTTTGTGCATAAACTCCAGTTCATCGTAGCACCATAGCTTGGGCAGATAGAGACCCTTGTGCTTGATCACCATGCGCAGTTCCTTGCGATAACGTGTGCGCAGCTTTTGTATCTCCTTGTAGCACTCCTCGCCACTCATCTCATAGTTGAGCTCCTCGAGCAGCTCAGCGGAGATCTCTCGATACAGTTCCTTCTTGCAGCAGTTGTTGTAGTCAAAGTGCTGCGGATTCCAGAGACTCTCTTGCCTTCGAAAGGCGTCTATAATGCAGCTGAGCACCTCACGAAATTGTGCCGACTTTGTCGTCGATTCATTGTCCGTCTCACTGGACTTTTCGCTCTCCGTCGATTCGCTCTATAAGTTGATATTGAGATATGATAAATATGGTATGTATGTATGTATATAGTAGCTTTACGACCTACCTTTGCCTCCCTTTCGGCTCGCTTGTGCTCAATGACGCCACGCAGAAAGTGCATCTTCTCAAAGTACCACAGTCGCGACTTGTACTTGCCACCCAAGGAGTTCAATTTGCTCAGTTCCCGCCGGTAGCGTCCACGTAGTTCCTTGAGCACAGCAAAGATTTCGGCACCCGTTAATGGCATCTGGTAGACGGCCTGCAGTGGTGCAGCCAATTCACCGTAGACACTACGCTTCGCATTGTATTTGTAGTCGGGATGTTTGGGATTCCAGAGTTTCTCATTGCGCTCGTAGGCCAACAAAAGGGAGCAGACAAATTCACGATTTCGTTCGAGTTCGCGACGTGTGCGCTAAAGAGAAAGAGAGAAAGACAGAGAGAGAGAGTGAGAAAGATAATTTTAAAAAGAGGTCAACAGTGGCGATTACATAAGTTGTTATTGTTGGACCCTGTAGTTAAGAAAGACTTGTAGAGTCTGTTCAGTTTTTCAAGCAGGCATTTAGGATGGTTTGAAGTGTATATGTTCCATTTCAACAGTAAAAACTGACTCGATATAGTCATGTCTGTTAATTTCTAAGAGCTAGAGCTACCAAAAGTTGGTACGCAAGCCGCTTATACCTTTTCTCTGATTCAAATGCGATCTACTACAGTGTTTTCATAAGTAAAATTGCAAGTTTAGCATAGAAATATTGTTCAAGCTAAGTACAGGGTCTGCTACAGTCGACTAGCTGCACTGTAGTCTTTGTTATAAGTTGAATTTTAGTATTTAATTGTTAATATTTGCTCACCAACTTCAAGTCAACGCTGCTCGCAACGCTGCTCGTGGGCGATGTGGGTGGCACTGGAGTTGGCGGTGTGGCGGGAGGCGTCAGTTCTAGCTCCAATTCCAATTCGAGTGCATTTTCCTCCTCTTCCTGCTGCTTCTGCTTCTGCTCCAGCTGCAGCTGTTGACGTTGCTGTAATTCCAGTTGTAATTGTTGTTGTTGCTGTTCTTCCGCAGTCTTCTTCTTGCGCTGCATTGCCTGGCAAAAAACAAAAAAAAAACAGAACAAAGTAAATAAGCTTGTGTATCTCACAGATACAGATACGAGCAACGAGAGCGCGCGCACAAACAAAGCCACATGATCGCCGCACCACACAGAAAGGGAAAGTCCCCGCTCAGTCCCCCCCCCCCCACTCGACGCCTCTGTACACTGTACAAATATCAGCGGCTATTGGCCTTTGGAATTCTGCGCCCTCGTCATCGACATGGCTTATCGCACAGAACCATAGACGAAGCTACAACTCTCTACGGTATGTACGAATGAATGTACATTTATATTTATATTCCAAGTATACATATATACAGAAATATATGTTCATATGTTCATACATATCTATTGTTGTTTTGGTTTTCTTGAACCTCCAGTAGCCGGCAAATTGTCGCATTTAAAACTCAGTTAAACCTTTCAGAGTACTTACTTCCCCATATGTAGAAATGTACTGTATGTATGTACATGTGTTTATACTTTGTTTGAATTGTGCATGAATGAAATCTATGAATAATTCAAGGGCATATCGCGTGTGTCATACACACTGAGCAAAATTGTTGCTCTGCCTCTTTTGTCTTTTTGTTAGATCTCTTTGAGGGACTTTCGCAATAAAGCCCTTTATCACTGTGGCAAAACAATAGCAAAGACAGGGAAATATGTGCACAGGGAATGTGTGCTTATATGGTATGAAAACGGTCTACCAAGTAAGAATAATGACTTGCAAATTCGAAGGAAATAACCGACATGGAGATACCTTTTAGTCAAACAGCATTTAATGAAATAAAGCAGAGAGTCGCCTTAAGAAGTAGACGAATCAAATTGAATATTATATAATTAAATTATGTTTAATCTAGCTAAAGAGCAAATTCTTAAATGTAGCCATTTATTAAGACTCTTCATTTCGAAACCTAAAACACTTCACAACACTGGCAGCTTAACTATTTGGGCGCGGCCAACTTAACTATACAAAAGCAGCTAGCTTTTCAGCTGTCTGGCAACGCTTTTTATTGCAGTGAATGTTTTGAAACACTTTCAGAATTGGCAATCGGCAATGGCTTTCCAAGTGTTTCGTATTACACTATCCCATGGAATGCGAATACTCGAGTGTTTTCATAATCGGTATTATCCGGTTCGCACTAGCTTTATATATATTTATATATACCTACATATAAACAATAGCTCTTGTTACGCGTTCTGTTTGGAAAATCTGTCATAATCTTTAATTGAAGTTGTCGTCGTGCTGCTGCTTCGCAGTGAATCAATCATAAAATTATTGATTGATTGCAGATCAAGAATTGGAGTAGACAGACGACATTTCTCAATTAAGTAATATATAGTAGAGAGCGATATAGAGTTGAAAGGCAGCTACCATTCTATGCAGAGAATTTACATGTTTAGCATTGCTCAATTCCCAACTGAGTAACACTCGGTTATTTACTCATTAAAGAGCCACAGCTGTGTGCTCGTAATTTTCGCCAAATAGGGTCTAATAAATTTCGACTGATTAATGGCAATACATTTCTTTTCGTTGGCCATACCTTGACCTTACTCAAAACGGTAAATAATGCTGAGTAACTAACAGTATGTAGTTGTGTAACCCCTTAGCTAATTGAATCAGTCGAAGCATTTCAAGCCTTGACCTCAACCAGAAGAAGTCCAGCAAAAGCATTGCATTAAAATGTTCATAAAAAAAGCAAAATATTTGGATTTCATATTTAACTAAAATGCAAAGAGTCGACCGCACCCCAAAAAGGAATCCAAGCGAACTAAACCGAACCAAAAGTCACTCAAATTTAACGTAGCGAACTAAAGAGCAATTAAATAAAAAAAATATTAACCCACAATAACCTCACCCAACACCTCCCCCTCCCAATCCTCTTTCCATTTTACTTCCGACTGCCTTCCTGTACCCAAGTTTTTCCACATAGTCAACATTTAACGTTGTCTACCAGGTAAAATGGCAAAAGCTACCAAGCGGGACTTTATTTCAAGTGCAGCAAGAATTCTAAAAATTTCGTGTATGTAGGTTTAGGCAGCTTAGCAACTCGTATCAGCTAAACTTTCTGCCTTAAAGCTACACAGTATTTCATGCTAAAAGTCCCACTGGGTGGCAACGCACTCATTTAGCTAGTAGGTGCTAAGGGTGGGGCCGCCCAACTTTTCGAGGCTCTCTCTGGGGTCTGTTGCATGCCTGACTTGCTTGTGTATAGCTTCGTTGAGTAGTTCCACTAAAAAAATGGCTCAGCAGCTGTTTTTGTTTGTTTGTTTATTTGTGCAGCCAAAAGGCGCGGACACAATTTGTGGAGCGTGCCAAACAATGGCAAAACTCAGGTGATGATGACGTTCACCACGACAAGTAGTTCGTAGTTCGCAGTGTGTGCCATGTAACCAGTTCCAGTTCGCCATGTTTGCGCCCCACACAGACTACAACTACTACTGCTATTGGATTCATTTTGGGTGTGGTGTTGTACACACTTAAACTTAGTGTACTACAAGCAGACGGCGTCGTTTATGGGGGCTTGACCATTTTGTACGCTATTGACGACGGCCTCTGCGTCATAACGCCGTCTGTTTACTGAGCACGCAATTGAAATAATTGATCTAGTTAACAAAATTGCATAAAAATTCAATAAAAAAAAGGCAACAACAAGGGCCCATCATCTGCTCAAGGCTCGAACAAATTGAAACCCGATCGCAGACACATTTAACAAGTTGTGTTGTTTTTTTTTATATGTCTATTGAAAAGGGGTCGAAACTTGTTCAAACTGGGAATATTACTCGAAAAGGGTTGGACAAGAGAAGCGAAGAGACAGGAGAGATCTGAGAACACTGAGGAACTGCTTAAGTTCAAATAGTTTTCTAAGAAAATAAAATAAAATTTTTCTAGAAATTTTTAAGACACTTTAAAGCAGTTTAAAGCAATTTATAACGGGTATTTCCTTATGGGATACACTACACATATGCTTTTCATGTGAAAAGCGGCTACGTCACTGTCCAACGTTAGCCTTTCCCTTTCTTTCCGTTCTTCCTTGCACTGCATGTGATTATTTCCTGCGCCAAATTGAGTTTTATAATTGAGTTTAAATATTTTTTTTTTGCCAAACAAAGCATTACGTAGCAAAATGAGCACATTCTAATCTCAATTATATAACAATTTGGCAAGCAAGAATAACGTTCAACTGATAAGACCATGTAGAATACATATGGATGGATGTCTGTATGCTAAGTGGTTATACATGAAATATGAGCATCGAAGGTATTAACACAATTTTAATGCTCAAAGAAGTCAGATTTTCAGTGGCTTAAATCTCTAGGGTGTATTTAACGCACTTGACATCCCAGCAGGACCCAGCAGTAACCCATACATTCCATTGTTTCTAATGTACATATAAATATTGCAGCGAATGCCAAAGGAATAGTGGAGCATTTCTTTTGTAGAGCTTACATACATATACTTATATATATAAGAATGTATATACAGACGCTGTCGCTGTTCAATTAAAAATGATTGTTTATTGCATTTGGCACTGCGAGAAAATAGAGAAACAAAAAAAACTGAATAACTGAAAAGCAAGTAACGATGCGGGTAACATAATAATCAATTCTCTTTTGATGATATGACGTCGCGACAACGATTCATTCGATTCATTCATTGTCCAAGTGCCTCAAATTTCTTTGTGTGCCACACAAATTAATCAAAAGAAATTTGTTTAGCGGCGAAACCAATTGGTAATTATCAGTTCTAAAGCAACCCCCAAAACCAAAAGCGCTACCGAACCCAAACAAAACAGACCTTAGACCAATGTAATAAAAACCCTGGGAAGTGACAATTAGAACGCGTTCGCTAAGCAATCGGAATGCGTGACTTCTCTGTGTGGGTGTTTGGGGGGGTGTGGGGGTATCTGGTTCGTGGTCGATGGGTTTAGCATGTGTGCAAATAAAAGATTCATGGTAATGCCATTAATGCACAAGCTTAATACCATTATAAAGCATTTAGCCACGAAATGGTGTCACATGGACTTAACAGTCAGTTGAAAGTTTAAGTCGATTACGTAGAGCTTTTAAGTTGGAATTTCCACTTAATACCCAGCATAATAAATTAGTTATAGTTTAGCTACGCGCAATGACAGTTTAATTGTCTATATCGTAGTTGATTTCTGACCTACTTCTATGCTATTTATAGGTCAGCCAACGCATATGCATACGAGTATCGGTTCCATCTGGCCATACTTCATGCGTAGCGCTCATTTGTATGCTATAGTAAAAAGCATACCGAAAAAAATAGATATAAAAAGTCATAATACTCGTATGTCCATATGATAATCGGCAAGCGAATAGCGCAAAATACCACAAAACATGCAACACTAAAGCTCAAGCGAGACAATGCCAGACTTGGCAAATACCCTAAGTGAAAGTATAAAAATGTATTAAAAACTTATGGCAAATATTAGCTTGGTAATATAGTTGTTGAAATACAGTTAGATAGGTAAATAGATAGATATCTAGAAGTCTGCACGACTTAAGAGATACCCTATATACTTAAAGCAATTACTGTATTTTTAATAAATTGTTGTTAAAATAAAGTTAGATAACATTAAGCTGATGTCATTTACTACTAAAATTTCATTAGATTGCATTAATGGGTCTAATTGTTGAATTCCTCAGAGCTATGATGTATATTTCCAAAACAACAATCTATATGCTCTTTAAGAACTACTGCACTAGCACATACCTCTTTATAGCAATTCATATTTATAGAGTATGAGTTTGGGACGCATGCCCGTAAAGCGAATACGGTCGTAAAGTCAGGTAAAGCGTTGAAGGCTTTTGAGACACGTGTACACAACACTACTTATACCTTCACATACGTATATAAGGTTCCACATCGATCCAGACAACAACAACCACAACAACAACAGTGACAAGAAGAGGAAGAAGAAGACAAAGAACAACAACAACTGGCAACTACTCAAGTTTGAAAATCAAAATCAAAGATAATACGCTATAAGTATTTCGATGCAATCAATTTCGACGCTAATGCGGTGTTATTAACTTATTTGTATGCCATGGAAATGGAATCGAAACTAAAACTATAAACAAATAATTTCGTCAGTCAGTCACAAGGCGGCTGCCTGGCCGTAATTTAATTAGACTGATTATAAAGCCAAGACTGATATTTATCAGCTGATCGATCAGAGATACCCCCGTCAAGCAGTCGTGGGCGAAACAACACTCGCTTTTTTATTTCTCTTTTGGCCATAAACACACACAAAAATCAAAAAAGATACAACTTAAAACATGCTAAACAAATGTTGAATTAAACATGTTAATTATTTAATAAGTGCAGCTGATAAAAAACAAATGAGTTATTTGCTCAGTTCTCTTTTTATAACGATTAGCATGTCTATAAAAAGTGCTGACATCGAATTGAAAAAAACACACAATTAATTATGCTCGACTGTCAGGATATCCTGTGAATGGTGCTTAACGAAAAGCCTTTGAATAAATGGCTTAAAGTATTTTAATTTTGAGAAAACATTTACTTATCTTGAAGGTTGAAATACGTGTTTGTGATTTAAATGTTAAGTTTTGTTGAGTACATAATAATTTATGAAACTTTTTCTTATAAATTAGTAAAATAAAATGGGTTTATTTTTAGTATAAATGCAATTTTCTTTTAAAAGCTCATGCTTCTAGAATACTTATAAAGATTTTCTGTATATTTTTCATATAAAGTAGAATTTATAGAACTAAAACTCTCGATCTCTCTTTAAACGATATACAAATTTTGTCTACTCAGTTATTTCATTTTCGTAATTTTCGGCTAGATCTAACAAATAGTTCATATACATCATTTGTATATTCTAAACCTGAAGCACTACGCCTGTGTATTATCTTTGGTATCACGCGATTATAGCTGATCATATTGATAGATTTCTATAAGGCAATAATCAAACGGCGATTTGTACACTTCAATACTTCAGTTGGCTAATGATTTATGCTTTCCAATCGAGCCAAAAGTTGCGATAGGTTTCATTTCATTTTGTTGTAGTTTATGACCGGTGCTCTAAAAATACCAATTTACCGGTGTTTAAATGTACATTAAAACCTTCTTAGGCCCATGACGGACGGAACTGTGTCCCGATCGTCTTATCTCTCAAGTTGTTTTTTGTGCCAACAACGTCCAAAAAACTACAAATCGAATTTATTTTATTGCCTAAATAGCTAAAAGCTTACTTCTATCGTTATCGTGCTGTGAGTGGGTATGTGAGTAAGAGAGATGATGCTCCACCCAGATAGCGGGGATTGAAAATTGAAATGCGAATTCATATATATCTGCAGACACGATCTACTATATATGGGCAGATAGATGCACGGAATTTTACCACAAGTGTGTTTTCGACTCAAAAGTGCTTAAGTACTTTGAGATACACATGCAGATATAGACATAAATTAAAGAAAATCAAGTGTTTGACTATGACTTGTACCACTGTGCGTGCGCTGGCCTAATCGATGCTTAGATAATTTGCCTGCTTGTTTACTTTCACGTTTTTATAGATAATAGCAGCAACGTCAACGTTAACAGTCGAATGCCACCACCAAGCAGACTTACCCATATTGATAACGCGTAAAAATTAAAGAATTTCGACTGCTCAACTAACAGTTACCCTCTAAAGATTACGAAGAGTACCTTGCTTTACTCTACTGCACATGTGCTAGACTTGAATGTGCTTTTTTTTGAAAATTTATCTTTTATTACTCTATAGACTGTCTTGATTATATACCCCTCGTTTATGTACGTACAGGGTATCGATATAAAAGTGCTTCGACACAGAAATTACTATTACTCGTAATTGTATAGAAATTGTATATGTTTGCTGTATGTCTCTGTCTCTGTCTCTGCGTCTGAAACAATATCAGCACTTGTATTCTCTTGACTTTCTGCTATATATTCTGTTATCGATATTGGATTTGGGTTGAGCAATAGTACTGCACAACGCTATTTGTCTGGCTATGCTTAAATGGCAGCGCATTTTTACAGAAAATCGTATATTAATTTCCATTTCATTTATATTATCATTTACGTCGATTGCAGCCCCATTTGGTGTGAATATTTTGATACCACCCCCACAGTTCTATTTGGCACATCCGAATTAAATTAAATATTTATACTGCCGCGTTCATTATTTTCACAAAATAAACTTGTAAAACTCTCGTAAAACTTTTGTAGCCTTCAGTAGCGCTCTCATATGTACATATATGCATCCAAATATATATACGTTGGAACGTATAAATAACATGTCCAGTATTTTAGAGTCACATGCGCTCGGTCCGCTCAAATCTCTATTAAATATACATATTATTAGCTCGAAAACTGTTTAGGAATTACGAGTCAATCAATTACAGCTTCTGCAAACATCAACAAACAGTTTCGAGAACTTCAAATAGACGATATTTGTATACTCTATATGCTGCTATATATCTTTAGCGTGTCTATAGTTTTCATTAGCCTTTGATATGTTTAATAACTCATTATAAACAATAAAATCTATAAAGCCATAAACTTTCCAAATAAGTCGATTGTATTTGTCCCAAATGTTTGGCATTTTTTTGTGTGTGTTTTTTGTTCTTTTTTTTTGTTCAGTTAAATTGGTATTTCTCTTTATGTTGTCGCACATAAATTATTATGTGTGCGCTTTGAAAAACAAATGTTTTTTTTGTTTTTTTTTTTGTTGGCGTCAAATATTGTATATATTTTCCCAACAGCAAAAGAAAATTGAACGAGTGGAAAACCAACAACAACAAAAATAAAATAAAAACAAAAAATTACGTCGCGTTGCCAGCAAAGTAAAAATAGCGAACCTCTCATGGAGCTGATGAACTGTCTGCCTCGATGTTTCTCCTGTCTCTCAATGGCAGGACCACGGACCCCGGGTGTCCACCACCTTTGGCTTTGGACTGGGCACTCTCCACAGCTACAGCTGGTCAGTAGTAGCCTCCCCCGGAATCGTATATCGGGATTACCGGGCCGCGAACGTAGACATAAATAATGGAAAGCATTGGAAGTTAAACGCAGCACGACGGCGTGCATACCCTGTAGCAATTTTTTTTTTAAGTTTTATGCTGATATTTCGTTTTCTAAAACTTTGAACTGTCATAGCTTTGTCAAAATTGATTCGATTTCGAAGTGGAATATCATTTTAAATCGGTAATTTAGTGCTGATTATATAAATATAAATAAATATATGTGCTTTAAAGGGTCGCAAGTAAAAGCTGAGCTTGTTATGATCACTCAAATACAGTGGAAAATTCAGTTTCGCCTTTTCCATCATTTATATCTTAAGATAAAAATAAATAATCCAAATTTAAAGGTATGGAATTGTATTTTAAACTGTAGTTTAAATTATTAATAATTCTACAATATTATATAATTTTTTTTTAAATTTATCCATTTAAGAAACGCAATAAATAGAAATTTGCAGCCTCAGTACTATAACTTGACCTGGACTAAGTTGACTATAGCTAGTAGCTAAACACACCAATGCTACTGTCTATTTATTGCAGGGTATTCAAAAAAAAAAAAAATGCGACACACTTTTTGATATTTTGTTGTTGTTGTTGCTGCTTTTTGGTGTTGCCAGTGCCGTTAATGCGCTGTTATTTTGAAGGTCGTGTCGGTCCACTGTCGGGCTTATTTACAAAGGGCCAGCACACAGCACAGAAGAGCAACAGCAACAACAACAACGACAACAACAACGGAAACCCCTTTTTTGCATTACGGAATCGCATGAAAAAAAGTAACAGGCAAAAACAACGCTAACAACAGCGACAGCAGCAAAATGGCGCAAAACGGCAAAGCAGGCAAAAGGGAAAGTATAAAAGGGGTTGTGTAGTGTAGTGTAGAGGTGAGAAAGGGGTGGGGCCATAGAATCAAAGATTAACTCACCACGCGTCGCGTCTCGTAACGTGGTGGGGCTTTGGGGCACACCTCCAGCTCAGTTGTTGTTGTTGTTGTTGTAGGTGCTGCCTGCAACATTTCAAATGAATCCAACGCGTGCAACAATCGTGGACTCTGCTCGTCACTCCAAATGTCAGCCGATGGTGGGGGCGAGGGTGGCAATGGATTTTCCATAACATAAACGAAGTCTATTTCGGCTAGTGTCGTCGTTGTAGTTGTAGTTGTTGTTGTTGCTGCGTTGCTTAGCTGCAATAGCGTAGCATTATTGTTGTTGCTGCTGCTAGCAGTTGTTGTTGTTGTTATTGTTGTCTGTGGCGGTGACTGCACAATGCTAGCCAAGTCTATGCTCATATCCATGCTCACATCCAACAATGCCATCATAGTGTCTGTTGTGCCCACTGTTGTCTGTTCATTCCAATTGGATTTTGTCATACGCTTTGTTGTGGCCAATTCTGACGCTGCTGCTGTTGTTGTTGTTGCTGCTGCTGCGTCTAGCAAAAATCCATTGCTGTCCGTTGGCATTAGATTGAAATCGGTTTGCGTCGTCTGTTCGCTCTTCTCGTCGGCAACCTCGTAGCGCCGTCGCATGTCCTGCATGTGATGACCTCGTATGTGATCGATGAAGACCGAAAACTGCAGACAAATTGCTGGACAAAATGCGCAATTGAAGCCAAAACATTGCACGTCCGGTGAAGTGGTGATTTCGCCACACTTGTGAAAATATGCATAATCCTCGAGTTGCCAGTGAAACGATTGCTGCTGTTGCTCCTGCTGTGGAGGCAGTGGCTCCATTTCCACAGTCGGTTGCAGCGATAATATTGAGTTTGTTATTTCAACCGCCATCGCACATTAACTGATATTGTCTTGTAATTGCAACTATTTGTTTACAGTGTCTGACTGTCTGTCTGTCTTTCCGTCCTTTAAGGAAACTTATTTTCTTTCTGATATGTACAATATGTATGCTTGTAGCTTAAATAGAATATGTATTGTTTTGGTTTTGTACTATTGCGCGCCCACGACAATAAAAACAATCGACAAACGTGCGAAAGGAAAAAGTTGCGGAGCGACCACTTGAGGGAAATGCGTTGCGCACAGCCGGCAAACGAAAACTGTTGTTGTTCTCCCATGTTCGCTTGCTTATAAGAACGCCAAATTCATGCAGCAATACATGTACGAGGTGCCGATATGCGCAGCAGCGCCACATTGGCACTCTCTGAGAACAAAAAATGTGTGTGTGTGACGTAGCTAGCGTGATTTATTTTGTTGAGAGAGCATGTGCATTGTACTATTACACTTATGTTGAAATAATAACGACAACTAAACTTGTGCGCTGCTGCCTTTTTACTTTAACTTAATTTTTATAGCAAAAATATTAAGCTTGCAGCCCTGTGCTGGTTTGAACGCAGCCCTGGTTAATATGAACTTTTGACATTAAAGCGATCGACATTGTCTAAATGTCTTATTTCACTAAAACTTAAAATTTGCACTTTGCTGAAAATTATCGAAATAGTACGTCGTACGTACCTATTTTCTAGGTATTTAACAAACAATTGGCAAATTCATTTAAAAATTCTTACCAGATATGTACACAGGGCTGCCAACCTGTTGCTAATTCACGCGCGCACATTCATCACTCGGTAAGCCACTAACGGACAGTTGAAGAGTAACCAGAAATACCAGGAGCAAATAAGTTTGTCGGTTAGAGAGATAAATTTTTGTTTTTATTGTTTTTACAAGATGTGACGTAAATTATTAGCGTGCATATTTTACAGCTTGCCCTCAAAGTTCACAAAACATGTTATACATCTTATAGGCGTGAAATGGTATTTGTTTGTTGATTTTTAATGTTGTGTACTTTGTTCTGGGGCCAGAAAAAACAGCCAACAGTTATCGATAAAGTAATTATTTTACACCTAATGGTAAAGTAACTTAAAATACTTTTCAAAATATAACGGGTATTTAGTACAATTAAGGTTACCAGATAATACAAATATTTCTATTCTTTTGTTTTATTTTACGTTGGTTTTTTTTTTAGATTATAACATCCGCGTCCTCCACTTCACCCTTGATCTCCGACTCCATGGCGACGGCACTGGAGGTGGCCACTGCATCAGGTAAAATGCACTCCTCCGGCGACGACAGAATCTGATTGAAGATGAAAAGATTCCGACTGGAGCTCTTAGTGTTGCCGGCAGCAACAGCAGCAGTAGGAGTTGAAGCTTCAACTCGAGGCTTTGGGGTTTTATGAGCCGACGTCGATGGCTGGAAAGGATTGGCCGCCACTGAAGTTGCTACAGCATTGACCACAGCATGCTAATAATTGGTAATTGGTGTTGAGATTAAGTCATGTCATAGACAAGCAAGCAATCTAGTAACTTACTTTATTGCCAGCTACATTTGGATGAGTCGGCATTATCTTTACGCAGTTGGCGCCCGATGTACTCCTGGTTATTGTGCCATGTCGCGGTGTCATCCTGGGTATAGCCAGCTTTGGAGTGGTATATTGATAGCCAATAATTTGATTATTGTCGTAAATGGGGCGCTTATTAGTGGAGAGATCTTCATTTTCTGTCCCACCACTTCCACTTCCACCTCCATCTGCTGCAACTGCTCCGCCAGCTGTCACTTGCTTTACAGCACGTCTACTCATAGCTGCCTGCGGCTTGGTTGATCTCGTTGTGGCAATGGGTCGCACCCGGGGTATGGGCAAAGCAATGCTATTCGTGGAAGCATTCAGATAGCAGACATAGTTCTCCAACAGCTTGGTGCCCACATCCACATCAATGGGCATCAATGTGCTTGTTCTCACAATGTTCTCAATCACACGTTGACGCTCTTGGACACTCATGGCGGCAGCACGCCTCGCCAGTCCCTGAAGCACTGCATCAAAGAGTTGTACACGTGACTGCAGCTCCACGCGTAGCTTGTCGGCGGGACAAATATCTGGTAATTGCAACAGTCCCGGATACATGTCAGTGACACTCGGTGAGCTGGCGGCGACTGTTGGAGCCACTGCAGCAGATGTGGTAGCAACCAATGGATTCGCCTTCTTGTTTAGAATTGGACCACGAGGCAATGGTTTGCTCACGCGCTCAATATGAGTAGTAGTTGGTATTGATGGAGATGGAGGAATAGCTGCAGGTGCTTTGGTTGCAGTTGCTACAGTTGCAGCAGCTGTGACCGAAGTGGCAACTGCATCTGCAGTTGACATTTGCACAGTCTGCACGACAGTGGGCTCCAGTCCATCCTTGGACGCAAGTTGGCCCAGCTTGGCAAGCAACTTTTGTGGTATGTTCTTGTCGTGCTTCGATACGATCTTAGTGGATATAATCATAAACTGTGGCAACTCAAGCACCGGCACCTGCACCTTCGAATGCAGACGCGTCGGATCAATGGCCAGCATTGGCCCGTCCAGATTCGGGCAGCAAAAATCCAGTCCCACATTGGCATAGGACCGTTGATAGCGCGATGGATACAAAAACGAAAACATGCGTGTGGTGCCAAAGGCGTGCAGATCATTGGTGCTGGAGGTGCCACTATCCGTGGTTGTGCTGCTGCTGTCAGGCACTGGCGCCACGGGATTACTGGCTGTTGGCCTAGGCGTTGGTGCTACAACTTGCAAAAGCGATGTGGTTGCCACACTCGCTTCCACACGATTTAGTGGCTCTGGCACTGTTGTAGCGGTCGTAAGTGACTCCGCCGCCGCCACCTGCTGCTGCTGTGGCTGTGGCTGCACATCTGCCACTTCCTGTTCCGCCTTTACTTCCAGCACAGGCAGCGGAACTGGCAGCGGCACATACTTGGCCAATCGAATTGACTTTGTAGCTGCTGGAGGCACAACTTTTTTAGTTGCGGATACGATTGCTGCTGGAGTAGCTGTTTGTGTTGGAGTAGTAGCTGTTGCAGATGTTGCGGATGTTGCTGCTGCTGCTGCTGCTTTAGCAGCACTCTCAGCTTCTTGCAACCGCTGCCACCTATCGACCACACTACGATTGATGCGCACTCGTAGCTGGCGCAATTTTAGCGGCAACTCTTGCGCTTGCGGCTCCTTTTGTTTGACCGCAGCCGGAGATTCCATGGGTGGGGCAGAGAGCGCAGATGAGATGCGAACTGGAAACGCTACCGCAGCTGTGCTCTGTTCTTTGGCACGTTTAGCCAGCGTGATCTCAGCTGAAGCAGCTGAAGCTGGTGCAGCAGGTAACTTGCGTTTACGTGAACCACTCACCGCTGCCGGCACCTGTTGTGTCTGATCCTGCACTGCAGCTGGCACTGAAGTCGCTGCCTGGGCAGCTTGAGCTTGTGCCTCGTTAGCTGCTAGTTTTTGGGCCATACTCTTGCGTGGTTGTCTTTGCGGCAATGGAGGCTGTGGAGGCTGTGAAGGCTGTTGTTGCTGTGAGGCTAATGCTGGTAATGTAGGTGTGGCATTCGTTGATCTGGTTTGGCTAGTGGCACGCGTTGCATGAACTCCGGCGGCCACAGTGCGTGCCAAAGTTTTGAGAACACGTGGACGCTTTGCTGACTCTTTGGCAGATTCCATCACCGTCTGTTGTTGATCAACGGCTGTCTCCATCGTGGTATCCTTGGACTTAACTTTGCCAGCCACCTTCTTTGGCACTTTACGTGATTCCTTGACAAGTGCACTTTCCAATGGCAGCTCTGGCAACACATTCGATTCGATGCTGGCTGTTGTGGCTTCACTTGTTGCCACTAGAGGATGAGCAACTGTTACCGGTTTGCTCATTAATTTATTTTTCCTCTCCAACTGCACAGCAGACTTCTTTGCAGACGCTCGCTTCGTAGTCTCCTGAAGTGTTGCAATATTTCGCTTCGTTGCCGCCTTTGGTGTTGGAGCTGACGGTGTAGCTGGCGTTGTTGTTGCTACAGTAGCTGGAGAGGATTGGCCATGTGCTTTCTTTAGCTTTGCATTGAATGTCAGCATCTTTTTGACCGTCTCGGCTTGGGTTAAAATCTTGTTGGGTGTTGTCTTAACATCAGTTACCACAGAGACAGAGATGTTAATGCCAGCTGTGGCTGGTTTGGGGCTTTGCAATGCTTCACTAACTCTAAATTGATCTGTCTTTTGAGTACCGTCTGTTTTTGTGATTATCACCGTGTTATCCACTATTGGCAAAGGCACTGTTAGCAAGGACTTTCGCTCGGACGAGGCCTGATTGATTTCCACACCCTTTGGTGACTGAATTGTGATGATTTTCTTGGCAGCAATTACTTTGCCTGACTTGAAGACCACAGGCGTTGGGGGTGGTGTTGTCAACGTCATCTTATCACCGCTTTTAGTCTTCAATTCCACAAAACGATCTTCAATCTTGCGACGCTTCTGCTTCGGTTGCATTTCCAGTTCTTTTCGATTTTCCTGCCGTCGCAGCGCTGTGAATAGATTCGCTTTCTTTAATAGACCATTTCCCAACTACTTCTACATTAAAATCTTACCCGCTTTGCCAGAGAGTAACTCTCGTTTTGGTGCTGCTGGCGGTGCCATTGATAGCTTTGCTTGCATCATCGTCTGCTTGGCTTTCTTTCCTGTATCAAGGGAAAAGTGGGAAATGTATTAGTGAAAGTGTGACATTGTAAGACAGTCGGCTGTACTAAAAATCATAATTTGAAAGTAATTTCTATTAACCATCTGGAAGGGAGTTATCCGCTTCATCGTTTATGGTGACACCTGTTGTTCCCGTTTGACGTAAACTGTTCACACTGTCCTCAACATCGTCTGGATTCTGCTCGTCAGTGTTTGCTTCAATTTCAATCTCTTGATCTGTTTTAGATTGCACTTCGGGTTCAACTTCAATATGCTTTTCTTCTCCAGTGTAGTACAATTCTTGTGCAGTTGGAGTGGCGTTTGATTTGTCCACCAGCTCCTCAGTGTGCCCTATCTGGGTGCTGTGAGCTGGAGGCTTCTTTATTCGAACTCGAAGCTTACGGAGTGAGTAACTGGTGCTGCGCGTGCTTTGTGTCTCCGATTCGGTACTAATGGGTGTTGTGGAGTCCTGTAATGTGTTTAGAGCTAATGGCTGGACAAATGCTGGCATCTCGGCATCTAAGGCAATCTCAGTATCCGCTTCTTCGGTGCTTGCAATTTGTTTGTTCTTCATTGGTCCTTTGGTTCTTCGACCTGTCTGCTTCTTTGGTTCCTTGACAACAGATTTAATAGATTCCATTGTATTATCCAAGTTTACAGATTTGCTGGATTCCTCTGTGTCCGTCGTTGCCTTCTCCGATTCGGATTCCGTGCGATCAATAGAGTCTCCTGCTTCTGCACTCGTGGTTGACTTACTTTTATTGGAGCGTTCTATGGATTTCGCAGGAGTTGAGGATTCTGCGGTGCCAATGGGTTTGGAGAGCCGTGTTGTTCTTCCCTGATTATCAACTAGTTCCTTTTCGCGAGATCTTCGTAAGCGCATCGGTGGTGTATTTGTCCGGGATCGAGTGGCTCTTCCATCCATCTCGTTAGCTTCCTGTAACAAAATCCTGACTTCATTTGATAATAATGTTCGTGGCTTTGCTTTGTCACTCTTGTTGAGTGAAGAATCTAGAGTGTCCGTCTGACAATCAGTCTCTAGAATTTCTTCATCCACAGTTTCACTAGGCTTCTCTGTAATTTTTTCAGCTGTTTTTGACTCTAAAACATCCTCTTCTGCTTTAGTCGTCAACATGCTTTCAATATTTGCAACGTTTTCCGTTTCAATTTCGACATTTGCTTTCATCTCCATTGTAGAATTTTCAACTGACTGATCATCTGTCACAATTTCTTCACGTTTTTCAATTCGTTCTGACATATGAATCTCAGCCTCCTTTAGTGACTTTTTAACTTTTAATTTATTTTTGGTCTTACGAGTTTTCTTTTCAATTGAAACATTTTTCAAAGTTTCATTTAATTCCACAGACTCTAAGGACTTCGGGATTTCCGCACTCAAAGTAGTATCATTAGTTTTTGAATCTTTGATTCTGTGAACTTCCGCACTGAGAAGTGTATCACATAAATTATTATCCTTCTCCTCATTAGATTCCATGATCTCTTCTACAGAAATCTCTTTTGCTGGAGGCTCAGTAACGCATGTTGAATCAACAGTTTGTGGCTCTTGGGTTAAAAGATGATGAGATTTTAAGAGATCTACTGACTTTTCTACATTGACAGGAATATCACCAGTCTCTTTGATTCTGCGCGGTTTTCTTTTCTTTATTTTTTTAGAGCCGATAGATTCTACAGCGGTTTCTGCGCCGGTAGTCGCATCATCAGTTTTAGCCTCTTGGATTCTGCGCGGTTTTCTTTTAGTTGAAGTCTTTTCCTTTAATGTCATAGATGCCTCAGTCTCTTCTATAGCCGTTTCTTCTACAGGGGTTTCAGAATAAAAATTTCTTTTACAAGTTATTGGCTTTTTGATTCTGGGCAGTTTTCTTTCCTTGATCTTTTTAGATTTCATGGTCTTTACGATATTTTCAACTGGAATATCTTCGCTCAGAGTTGTATTATCCGATTTCCTTTCAGTATTATCCTTTTCAGATTCCATATTCTCTATAGGTGTTTCCGTATCTACAATTAATTTATCAGCTCTTGGTTTATCTTCAATTGTATTTGGGATTAGCGTGGCTTTATTATCATGTTCTTTTACCAAATCCTTAGTTGATTCAAAATTTTCATTCATAGTTTTCATAGGTTTAACCATTTTTGAGTTCTTTCTAGGCTTAAGAGTTTTATTTCTTTTTGTTTTTAAAGTATTCTTAATTTCAGCAGATTCAGGAGTATTTAATGATTCTGGCATTTCAATATCAGGAGTTTTATTATAATTTTCAGGCTGTTCTTCGGAGGGAGATGCATTTGTTGCGGGCGTTTGCCCATCACTGGTAATATTCTCGTTATTTATTTCGAGAACATTATCATTTACTGGCTGTTCTTCAGCATTAGTAAAGCTAACAGGGGTCACCGGAATGTCATCCGAAACCTCTTCCAGACTCGTTGCTGATAATACTGTCGATGTAGCTGTAGCTTTTTTCTTTTTAGTTAATGTGGTAAGTCTAAAACGTCTCTTTCTTCTAGTCACTAATTTGCGTTCATTTGGACTTTTCGTCTGCCTAGCAGGAGAATTATTATCCGACTCATCTTCTGCATTCGTTTCAGACTTATTTTCTGAGCTTTGTGCCGCAGTATTTGATAAAGCGTACTCCACTGATTTGAGTTCCTTCTGCTTGCTGTTAGGTTCTATATCAGCTACATCAGATTCATCTTGTAAATTTGCCTCGGAATTTCTTTTCGAACTTTGTGTCGCAGCTTCTAACAAGGTATCATTCATTTCAGTTGTAGAAGTTCTGTCTATTTGTTCCATTGTCTCCGTAAAGTCTAAGCTTTGGTCAACAGTCTTCTCAGTTAGATTTTCCACACTCTTTGTAGAAAGGTCTTCATTTTCAACAAATTTCTCCTCGTTGTACATTGGCTGCGCAGATTCCTTACTTTCCAGTTCTTCTGTAAATTCAACTGTATCCTTAATTGCATGCGTCTCTAATCCTTTCTCTCCCTCTTCCGTTTCGGCAATAGCATGTGTTACCAAGTCCGTTTTGTCATCTTGTTCCAAGTTACTTAATTCCACATTGTTAGCAATTATATCGGGTTCTTCTTGGGTATTCACATTTTCAAATCCTTGCTCCGTTTCCGCAATTTCAGATGTTACCATCTCAGTTTTGGCATCATGTTCGCAGCTACTAGATTCCATATTGGCTGCTTTTGCCTCGAGTTCTTTTTCTGCTTTTACATTTTCAATTTTATCGCCATTTTCAGTAGTTTCACTAGTGCATTGATCAACACTGGCAGCATGTTGGCATTGCTGAACACTGTCCAAAGCAGAAATTTCATCAGCTTTTTCCGTTTTCGTTTCATGTTTCGCATTCAACTGGGAATCCACCTCCATTTTGAAAATTTCAGCTGTAGTTTCCGATACAGGTGCTGCTTCCTCTATGCAGCTAATTAGGGCTTCTTCGTTTAATGATTTATCGTCCAAGTTTTTCACCTCTTGATTTTCTTCTTCAGCAGCTAAATTACTTATAACCGTTTCTTTTGGATTTTTATTTGGTTCATTTAAATTGGAGTCTGTTGGTATCGTTACTGCAGTGTACGTCTGCATTTCACTAACTTCCATTTGCAATGAGACTTTTTGACTTGTGTCCTCTTTTTGGTGTATTGACATTTCATTTTCGATTAATTCGTTATGCTTGTTATCACCAGTTATCGATTTGCTGTCATTTTGCAATTTATTTTTATCTTTCCGGGGTTTGCCACGCTTTTTCTTTTTCAACACTGGTTTATCATCGGTTATCGTTGTTAATTCAATGGTTTCCGTGATTTTTAAAGGTTCAGTTGGTTCACTTGTGTGTTCGTCTGGCGCTGTCGCTGTTGTTGTTGTTGTATGAGGATTATGATGGATATCCAGCTGCTCCTCTGGCCTTGCTGTGGAGGCTTCCTCCTTTGTGGGTGTTGACGACAGCGGACTGAATTTACTCTTTTCCTCGGCTAATGAGATTCGCTTTCCGTGTTTTCGTCTACTAAATGCACCGTCGCTTTTAACTCGACGCAGTTTTTTACTGCGGTGCACTGCTGGTCCAACGCTGGCCTCCAAGGACTCGTTGGAATAGGTTAGCTTGCGCACATGACTGGTGGACAGAGAGCTGCCTCGAAGACCGCTCATTGCTTTCGAGGAGGAACTGCTGCGTGGCTTGGAGGCCGAACGTTTGGCGAACTCAACCGATCGCTCGGCATCAATGTTAATGATTTGTTCGGCTAAATTTTTGCTTAATCGCTCAACAGTTTCATAGGTTAGATTATCATCCACATAATCGGCACCAAACACTTTCTCAGATTGGCCGAAAAGTTGCCTTCGGCTTGTGCTCGTATTTGTGTTCGTGCTGCTCGTGGGTTCCTCATCAGGCTCTCTTTTGTCTGCAAACGTTAAACGTAAGAATTTGTTTGATAAACGTGAAATTTTATTGGGCTATTCTTCTAAAATCATTTGGCAAAAACTTACCCTCACACAGCGCTTGATTAGCGGATTGATTAACCTGTTCTTGAACTGGAGGAGTTGGAGTTGGAGTTAGCGTTGCTGTAGGTGTAGGTGTAGGTGTGGCGAAGTTGGTGATGTTTTTTCACAGAATTCACGCGATTTAATATTAACAAATGTTTTGTGTTTGTGCGTAGATGGCGGCGACTCAGCGCAAACTAAATTATTTAAATAGGACTGCAAACGATCGTTATTGCCATTTGGCGACTGTGTTTCCTGCAGTTCTGGTTGCTGCTGTTGCTGTTGCTGCTGCTGCTGTTCCGGTTGTTCGTCACAGCTCTCGTCGTCGGAAACAACAGGTGTCACAGTGTCTACACGGTTTGTTTTACGCACATTATAAATATTATCAGAGGTTTGGCAGTATCAACCAGTTTTTTATAGACTACTTACCCGCTACCGATGTCGTTGAATTGGAATCTGTAGATATGTGTATTATATGCCTGTCACTTCTACTCTCCTCATAGAAATCCGATTCGTATTCATAGGATGAATCGCTATCCCAGTCACCATCAAAGTCTTGCAGATCTACTAGAATTAAAGTACACTTTAATTTCGCATTTGCAGTTCTTAAATAAATTCATATGTATGTATTGCTTACGCAATGGATCCTCTTTAGGCTCATCTTTAGCTGCCTTTAAATCCGATTTGGGAGGCTTAACAATTGTAACGGGCTTCTTCTTGTTATTGGCGTTTAGTTGCTGATGATGTATTGAACCTATTGAACTTCGGTTGACATTCGATTTAGATCCATCCGTTCTGGCATTGAAAGCTGATGAGGAGGAACTAGGTTTGTTGGTGGACAGTTTAGATTTGTTGACGGTATTTTTGGCAAATACTTTCTGCGCCTTTTTGCAGGAAAAACTGCTGTTGGTTTTGTGTAACGACTGCTTGTGCGTTGAACCCATCAGGGCATCGCCTAAAAACAAAAGTTATTATTATTAGGATTAACCAGATTTATAAGGTTCACACTACTCACCTAAATCATCTAAAGAATCATAGGAATCTAAGCGTTCACGTCTATTGGTCTTGATTTTTCTGCTTGATTGTCGATTATACAATGCGTCCAAAGCATCGTTAGAATCGCTCGACGAGGAGCTCAAACTACGCCGGAATCTAGGTTTAGCACTGGAGCCGCCTATTAACAACATGAGATTAATAAAGTAAACAAAAAGCCAGTAAAATTGTTTACTTACCTTCATTCAAAAGATCTTCTTCGAGAAACTTACCATCGAAGAGTTTTTGAAATATGTCCGGATTAATTGAGGAACTGCTTGAGTCAATTGAGGAACTGCTTGAGTCTGATGAAGTGCGCCTACGCTGTGTGATGCGAGGCAGCGTTTGGCCCAGTGACGCCGATGTCGCCGCCGTTGCTGCTGCGCGTCCCTCACTGCTGCCGCTTGTTTTGATACCTATTGGGGTCAATTGCAATTGTTATGTATTATGTGCTGGGATTGCAAACGCATTAGCTTACCTGGCAGCACCAAATCTTTGTACTCATCCAGATATTCGATTTCTATGTCTTCCATTGTTATTAATTTTATATTTTTACTGCGGCTTCTTGCACTTTTGCATCAACTTTGATTTTCAGTCGTTGCTATCGGGTTTTTTTTCCCCAAGTTGCGAAATATCACAAAGGCGCAACAAATAAGCAAAATATGTATCTAATATCAACATACATAGCACTATTTATATAGATTAGATAGATATAGATTTTGGGCAATTAACTAAAAAAATACTACTTCATTGATGCTCGCGAAAAATTATATTAGATATGAAAAACACTTTTGTTATCGATGGTCGAATAATAATTAGATATCGATAGATATAAAAGCATCGTTCGATAGTTATTGCTTACGTCGCCAAGTGAATGCATGCAAAAGAAGAAGAGCTAAAATACCAGTAATATGGCAAAAACCAGTATTTACAGATTTACGTGGGAAATTTAAAGTTACTTCGTTCATGGTCTATTTTCCTTTATGTATTTAACGTATATTTCTTTTTACTACTGTGTATATTTGGTGCAACAATTAGCTTTGGCTTATTTATTTATTTAGTAAATACATCTACCCCCACGGCATTGTAATTATCTATTGCACGTTTTTTACAGTCGCAAAGTACGTCCATAAACAATTCAAATGTGCGCACTTTATACAGTGAGATTCGCAAGAGAAATTATCGGCCTGGAGCAAACCTATCGAATAGTCGCTGTCAATGCAACGTTTCAACGCGAATGGAAGGTGACGTGGAACACGAAACGAACACGAAGAAATGTCAAATTGATTTCAACGCATTCAACACTTTCCAGGTCAGCTCGCAGAACTCACGGACTTAGTGCACATTTTGCTTTTACATTAAATTAAACATATAAATTAAAATGGTAAGTGAAAAGTTGTAAATAAAAGCAAGCAATATAAACTAAATAAACTATAAACAATTGTAGCCTGCTCCTGCAAGTTCCACATCCGTTGGCAGCGGTTCTCGCTCGCCCAGCAAATTGTCGGCGCCACGTAGCGCTGGCGCTGGCGGTGGCAGCACTTTGAAACAGCGTAAGACAACAACAACAACGGCGGCCAGGAGTCGCGCTCCAGGTGGCGCAGGCACTGGTGGCATGTGGCGTTTCTACACAGACGATTCCCCCGGCATTAAAGTGTAAGTGCAGATATTATTAAACTAAACACTTAACAAAAAAATTTCTTGTCGGCTAATTATAAATTCATTAAACCTACTATGTGTTTTTTTTACAGTGGACCTGTTCCAGTTTTGGTTATGTCGCTGCTTTTCATCGCCTCTGTCTTCATGCTTCACATTTGGGGCAAATACAACCGTTCTTAGACACTTTTCATCGTAGCAAATAAATACTTTCACCTCAACGAACGAACGAACGCGGCGCGATCAACGATTGTCAACGTCATCAGATTTCATATCAACAGTGGCCCAAAACAACAACAAATAGCAATAGCAACAAAATGAATACATTTCGCTGTTGTGTATCTGCATTCCGTTTCTTGAGGCATTGGTGTTTTCCATTTGAAATTAATTAATGTCTAAGCTTAAGTTACCCGTCGTTAAATGATAAACAAAAAACTTTATACATAATTTTTTGTCAAAATTTCTATTGACTTCTTTGCTACAAACAAAACAACTTTGATTTTGTGGCAGATAATAATCCATTCCACGATTTATGGTGGTCATATGCTCCTCATGTGCATACATTTCAAAAAGTGCATATAAAAAACATAAAACTGATAACTGAATTTGGTATTAAAAAGTGTTTAAAAATGTAAAACGTGTGTATTTTGAACTGAACAGAGTTCCAGTGTTAATCAGTACAGGATGCTAATGTTGTTTACGCACTGAAATCACAGTTTGGCCCATAAACTGTGACTCCTTGAAGTATTTGCTGCGCAATTTACAGCTGCGTTCACTGTGACCACGACCACAAATAAGACAGCCCACACTTTGATTTCGCTGCTTATGTTTGTGCTTCATGTGTAACCATATCTTGCAATTGGTTTCAATGTGTCCACGCTGGCCACAGAGCCAACAATGCTGCTTAGTCTGATACAAGTGGCAATTGTGACCCTCGCGTTGAGTGCAACGTCGACAGTTTGAACAGTGCACATAATTTGGCTTCACGCACATATCACAGATCTGGCAATGCCGGTAGGTTTGGCCATTCTGCGAGCAGCAATTGTTGCAGCGTTCGCAATGCACATTCTCCACGGCCGTATAGCGCATACACTTGTCACAGTATTTGTATCCCTCAGTTGATGGCAACTGCAACAGTTCAAGTGGCACATTGGTAAAGATGCGTACGGGAGAGCCATAGCATCGCCGATTGGAGCCGACGTTCGTATAACGACTGTGATTGGTGTAGTTGAGCTTATAATCGCACATTTGCAGCTCTGGCATATCCTGCTTTATGTAGTTGGCCATGTAGTATGGATAAACCCAGAATATGGGCACTGGAGTCACGGGTAGCTCGTTGATCTGATTATGCAGTCGCCTCAGAGAGCGCAACGTATGCGCAATAAGCTCCGTACGGCAACCGAAAGGCGGATCCGTTATAATAAGCAAACGCTCGTTGCTGTATGAAGAGAAATATTGGTTATACATATGTAAGTCTTACGGACAGTACTTATGCTCACCTATAAGTTTTTAGAAACAGTTCAAATGGTGTTCGATCGTAGAAAAAGTGATTATTGCACATATTGTATAAACAGAATTCCTGCGGACTCAAATAGCTTGCAAATCTATCATCAAAGTCAAGCAAAAAACTTTTAAACTCCTTATTGCGTCGCAGGTGAAAGTGTAGGCGTGGTACTCCCATGCAAACCACTTTGCTGGTAATAAATATAAAAAATAATATCAAAATTATTAACTACATATATTTAGCTTACTCTATTTTTAATGCTCGACACTGATCCGCCAAGAACTGCAAGGCTTTCTCGTCAAAAAAGTACTGGGCATGCACATCATCCTGTGACAGTGCTACCAGATGATTTGTGGGATCCTCAACATTGCTGCACTTCGCCTGTGGGAATTCAAGCACATCTGGCAATCGTTTGAATTTGTTGCCTTGCCATTGAGCACGATTCAAGCGAAAATCACACAACTTTGAATTGCGATGCGCAGAACAGGCGTAGTAGCCATCATGTGGTGTTTCACTTTGGCGATAAAATAGAAGTGTGGGTCCATGTGGGCAACTAGGATGCTGATCTGCCGCATCGGCATCAACATCCTCCACGCACACGAGAAGTTTTTCCTTGACGTTTTCGCTCATTTGTTGTAACTGACCGTAGCGCACATTTGTACTTGCTAGGCGTTGCCACCTGTCTGACAGCAAGTTATCGCTTATCGATATACCATAGATATGTAATTGGTATCGCTATTGGCTGATTGAGCATTGCAAGTTGCAACACGAAAGCGGCAGCACATTTTGTATAAATCCTCACATTTCTTATATAATATAAAGCAAAATGAACAGTTTGAAGGCAGCTACTTTGCGTTTTGCCAGCTTGGCCAGCTCAGCCACTGGTGCATTGGGCAAGCGCGATTTCACACGCAGCTTGTGGCACATGACCAAAAAGCCGGCGGCAGTGGGTGCAGGAAGCGGTGACCACGTTACTGTGCTGAATGTGCACAAGCCCAGCATTAACTGCACCTGCGGCTGCAATGTTCACACCAAGGGTAAGTAGCTCATTCAAGAAGTAGTATCTAATCATTGCGGCGGTCAGAACTACATATGTTACTCCACAATTACATAACCTCAACAACGTGCTGCTGATTAAATCCAGCAAGATGAATATGAAATTGTTTATGTTAACAAGCTGTTTACATTAATAGGTGAACGTGAGTTGGTTGAATTCCTCACCGAGGAGATTCTGGCCGAGCGCAAGGTGCAAAAAGGCAAAACAGTGCCCAGCACTTTGGAGGGATTCAGCGTGAAACTAACTGGCGCCGATGTGGAACTGGTAAAGCAGTCGGACAAGGAGAAGATTGTCATCAGTTTCAATGTGAACCACACTGTGGACAGCGAGGAGGAGCCTGAGATTAATCCCAATGCCGACAAGCCCGAATTGGGTGAAATGCGTAGCAAGCCACAATTCGAAGTGGACATTATCAGAGGCAACTCGACAGTGTCTTTCACTTGCTCCTATTTGCAAGGCGAGGCACAGGAGGGTGAATACAATGATGTATTTTCCATTGATGAAATGTCCATCTTCGAAGGCGAGTGGAATGACAAAGTCTATGCCGTTGCTGGCGATGTACTCGATGGTTATTTGTACGATTTACTGATGAATCTGCTGGAGGAGAAGGGTATCAGCAATGAGTTTGTGGAGAAGCTATCCGATTTAGCCACCGCTCATGAGCACACCTCCTACATTGGCTTGCTGGAAAAGCTATCCAAGTTCACAGCTGGCGGAAAGTAAACAAACCGACGATTCTGCCATAATATTTGTTTCTAATTTTAAGACAAAAGTTGTGTAGATTTTTAAGCAACCAAACACCATTTGATGGCATTTTGTTGGACACGTTTTTGATCTTTGGTGTTTTAAAGTCACAATTTGGCTATCGAATCCACACACACATATAGATTTTAAGTCATAAAATGGATTAAGCCGGAACATATGCTTAATATAAGAGCATATACTTATGCTTAACTAAGTAAAAATACAACACAATTTGTTCGAATCACTTTTGTATTTAAAATATTTTTGAAGAACACCAGTCGCTAAGATTACTACCAACGCGATGATCCGAAGTTGGGAGTCTGTGGTCTGTTTGGCGGCAATGTTTGTGGACGCGAATGTCCTCCCAATGGGGATCTGGGTTCCGCATTAATAAGTTGCGTGCAAGTTGCGCACACAAGCAGCAGGAACATCAGTGCGGTGGTTAGAAACTGCATGTTGTCTTCTGAAGTTGTATTCTCTTTGTGTGCTCTAAACAGTTTCTTCTAGTTGCTTTTATACCCGAGTTTTGATGCTCGGCAAAAAGTCCATGAGTTGGGGAAGCACCTGACCCTAAAGGTTCAGACGGTGATAAGAGATTTTTGCTGGGATTCACAATGTGTTTGTGGTGTAAACACATTTTATATATTATTTAACAATCAAATTTATTAAAGCGATACACATATATATTTATTTACAAACTTTTATCATACAGGAAACTCTATAGTTTTGTTTTGAACTTAACACAACTTTAATTTATATTTTATACACTACACAATTGTGGCATTTCTAAAAAGCTGCTAATTCTGTCTCTACTTTCTACTCTCAGATTGTGGAGCCGCGTTTGTGGCGACGCTGCTGTTGGAATGATTCCTCCGCGCTGCTAACAACAGTTGCTGTCTCTGGCCGAACAGCAATATTTGGCATGCTTGCTGTGGTCTTAGTAGTTGCATTAGACGGCTCCAAGCTGTGCGTTTGGTGTCAACTTTTGTTGCCACTACTGTTGTCGTAATCACTGCCGGTGCTGTAATCCGTTTCTATTTCACGCAATTCTATTTTCTGCTCACGCATCGCACGCTATATATTGAGTGGGTGGGGGAAGGGGTCAAAGGGTAATTTATTAGCAAAACTTGATGTCATGATGTGGCCTGCAAATTTTTTTTTGCCCACCTTTACGCACTCCTGATAAACCTTGAAAATGGGCGCACACACGGAATCATCGGTTTGGCCTTTGAGAAAACGCTCAGAGAACCAGTTGTTGAAACATGCATCATATTGTTTCTTAAGCTCATTGCAATCGTCGCCAATGCTATTCATGCTGTATACTTTTCACTTTAATTAACAATTTGCAATTTCAACTACTACAAATATTATCCAATAAAATGTGCGCTGGCCGCAGAAAGAATTGCCGATAAGGTGTGTATCGATACATCGATCAATACACGATACATTTTTCCGCTAGCAGCGTACTGAACTGTTTTTGTCAAGTTATTTGCAGTATGTTGTTACTTTGAAAAATCAAATGGCAACTGCAGCAAACTTTGAAAATATTTCTGATTTTATGAATGAAACTACATGTTTTTCTTGTTTTGTGGTTTTGTAATTTCTTTTACAGTTTATTTTAATCATAGACCTGCGCACTTTAGTTTTAAGTTCATACAAAATGCATTTATCAATATAGTTTTCTTTTTAAGCATAACATGAGCGTGTTGAAACAAATTTACAGTACAGCGATAATTGCAAATGTCAAAAGAGCGAGCGAGAGAAGAGCGCAGACCTCCGATTCAGCGTGACAACTGAATCGGAGGTCTGAGCACAGTTGTTGTTCAAGTCCTCTCCACTCCTCCCTCTACGCCTGCCCATTTGCTCCACCATGGACTCGTGCTTCGGCTGCTACTCGTAGTTGTTTGTTTGGGACGCCGCTAAAGTGTCTACTCCTCGTCGATGGTCTGGACTTGTTGTTGCTGCTGTTGCTGCTGCTGTTGTTGCTTGTGGTGTCCACGTTGATTGCGATTGCGCTGGCCACGATTATCGCGTCGCTGTCCGCCCCAGTTGCCACCTTGGTTGTTCTGATTGCGATTGTAGCCACGATCACGGTTGCCCATGTTGCCGCGCTGGAAGAAGTTGCCCTGCTTCATGTCGAACACCTTCTCATTGACATCCACCAGATTGGTCACCTTGTCCACAAATTGCATGGCCAAGGCCTGCAGACGGGATGGCTCCGAGCGATGCATGACCACAGTTTCACTGGGATCATCCAGGCTGGCCATAAGCTCCTCATTGATAATCATTTTGCTGATGATCGAATGTACCTTGGGCAAGGGCAGATCGTACATCTGGGCCAGCGATGGTATGCTGATCGAGGTGTAGACATTCGAGTATGTGAACAAATAGGTGCGCAGGGATTCCTCCTTGATGAATTTGACCAGCATCTCACGCACTCGCTCCGATTCGTAGAACAGATCCCACACCTTGGTGTTCATCTTCTTGTTGACAATGAAGTTGGCACACGCCTGCCAATTGCCACAACGCATAGCCTTGGCGGCGGCCACCACATGCTCTCGCATCGATTCTGGTGGTCCCACCAGTGACTGGCGTTCCGAGGAGCGCAGCTGTTGGTAGAATGTTTTGCTGATCATGCGACGACGAGCATCGAACTCATGCGCCGCAATGTAGGGTATTTCCAGAAGCATAGCGGACACCAGATAGACACACTCTAGCAGCTCCAGATTGATGTGCATATGGAATGGCATTTGACGTTGCTTCTCAATCTTCTCTTGCTCCGCGGAGCGTTCATGCTGACGCTGGGGCAGCAATCCCTGGGCAAGCAGCTCCTTTGGCTTGCCGGTGACCATCAGATCGACGAGACAATGATGGGCATCCTTGATGTTCTCCTGCCGGAAGGCACACAGACCCAAATTGGCCATCATGCGATTGTATAGAATGCGCGTAGAAGGATCTGCTGCATCGATGTTATCCTGCAGATGCGACATGAGCACAAGATCACGTGCCTGGAACCAATTGTCGTGCATGGCATGATGATAGATGTGCGCCAGAATGGCACGCGTACGTATGCGATCCGTATCGTCCTTGGCATAGATAAACTTGCACAGTTTATCCATTACATCCACCGAGGAGGGAGGAAGTGGAGCGGAGCCAGCTGCCGGCTGTTCGCCACGTTTTCGTTTCAGCACCTCCGGATCGAACTTGTAGTAGAGATGTTCAATCTTGCGCAGATAGATGCGACAGCGTTCATTGTTGCTACCGTTGCGTTCAAAGTATTGGACAACCAGTTCAATGGTCTTCACCACATTGATCTCGTCCTTTAGCCGCGACACATAGTCATTGGAGTGGGGATCACACTCCTTCAGCAGCTTGGTGAACTCATCGTCCAGACGCTCCACAGCTGCCAGCGGACAACCGCGTATGAAATAGGGCGCCGTTACATACTCCTCATGCTCCTCGGCGACACTCTCGTTCATGTTGATGTCCGGATTGGCGAGCAGCAGTTTTAGCATGCTCTGCATGACCTCCAGCAGCAGAGCCCAGTGCTCCAGTTTCATGGGCTCCGATATCTTTTGATTGTAATCGAAAATAGCCGAGATGATGTTAAAGTGGATCTTGACGCTAACGGGTGTGCCCAGAGCATGTTGCTCAGAGATGTCGCGCAGTTCGAACAGCAAATCGATTTGCAGGCGGCGATCCGTACGTTTCTTGCCACGTGCCGACATAATCTCCACGAGCTTGGCCAGCACCAGTGGTATATCGATTTCAGCATCCTTTTCAAACATTTTGGGCTTCTCAACGACATTGCCCTTGACCACGGTTTCCCATCCCTCGCCATCCTCGTCATCGTCCTCGGCACGCTTGCGCACCTTATGCTTCTGCTCCTTGCGTTTATCCTTGCGCTTGTCATCGTCCTTGTCCTCCTTTTCGGTGGTGCGCTTAAGGAAACGCTCACGCATATTCTGATACTGATTCTCATCCTCTGACGACTCCGTTTCCGATGTGGTATCCGAATCCCAATCGATGGAATCATCCGAATCATCATCATCATCGACAACGGGCTTTGAGGGCAATTTGGCTGCCTTCAGTTGGTCGGGCAACTTGCCACTGCCCACACCGACAACACCACCATCACTATCGTTACCCGCATGATCTCCATCACTGTCATGGCCATCAGCATCACCTTCTTCCACATCACTTTCTTGGTCGGGTGCCTCGCGGAATCGGGACAAATCATCCTCGAAATCTTTAATATACTTGCGCACCTTTTGACGCAATGTTCCCAGCGATTTCGAGTTGTTTTTGGACAGATTCTTGCGTCCCTCGCGATCCTCCCACACCTCGTTGATGAAATCCTCCAGCTCGGCCAGGCAGCGTATGTAGAAACGTGGCGTAATGCCATTCTCCTCCTTGGAGATGACGGGCAGCGCCTTTGTATAGGCACGCGTCAAATCCTCAAAGCTGCTCAGCGTGTTCGGAATATCCTTAATCTTCTTGTGGTTGCGTATCGTTTTAATGATTCCGGTGAGGTTCTCATATCGCTTCTCCTTGGTGGAGCGCACAACACGTTTCACCTCCTCCTCATCGTCGCTGAATTGCTGTATAGTTTCTTGTTATTAATTAATATTCTTGATTTGATTTATTCTTAATTTAAAATACTTACAAAGTTCGCGGCTTTGTTGTAGTTTTGTGCTTGGACCTCCTCCTCGCTGGACTCGGATTCCGAGTCGGATCCGTTGGCAAAGAAACGTGACATATTGTTTACTTCTGCTTATGCCGTTTTCTGAAAGCAAAACAAAACAACAAAAAATAAGAAAAACAAAACGTACACAAATTTTTAACTGCTTTAGTTTTGAGCTTGGGACTGTCACTGCTGCTGTGCAGTTGAGGTTATGTGCAAGCGGCCAACATGGCGTTTGCAAAATAATTGACCGCACTAATTTGCACACAATTACACAGAGTATCCATTTGCTACTGACGTGTTATGCACGCCGTGCTCTGCGCTGGCGAAAACTGCACTTATTTTAGTTAGGTATTAGCCACGCATTTAACAATAACTCACAATTATTACAGCAAAACGATGTCATTCACAAGACATCAAAGAAAAGAGGAATCTGCCAGTGTTAGTTAGTGTCGTTACCTGCTTCGAATAAGTTCAACGAGAACGGGCGTAGTGGTGTGAGCAAGAGAACTAGTTCAGTCGATCACGAACTATAACGACTAATTTCAATAGTTTTAGTCTGCTGTAGCGTATGTAAGACAAACAATTTATTCCTAAGCATAAGTTTCGTGCTTTTAGACAGTTTTGAAACCAATTGAATTTTTATTATGAACAACTAAGATAGTAAATATTAGACATACTCTGCAAATTGTTCTAAAATTGCCAAATCTAGTGTGCACGAAAATTCGGCGTGGCACTAAACATAGGGGTAGCCGGTTCTCAGTATTGACAAACGCCGGCTAAAAGTGTTGCCAAGCAAATGGAAAAATGTTAAAAAGCGCGGCACGATTTGAATTGAAATTTGTAAAACTAAAAACAACACTGCCATTTTGAGTTTAACATAGCTAAACAACTTTAAAGTTAACATTTTAAATTACTGCTACTTCTACTACTAAAAATCAAAATAAATAATATGTTAAATGAAATGTTAATACAAGCCTTGCGCAGGCGCATGCTACAGCCGGCATAATACCCAAACAGTAGCTATGCTACCCCATGTCGTCACTTATCATTCACTGGGTATTGCATGGAATTGTGGCTAACATGTCGATGGCTTTTAGCGCGCCAACAAACAAGTCGCCTGCGTTCGCTTGTCGTGGCAAGTTCAGTTCAGTTCAGTTTAGCAGCTGGCTGGCAGTTGTGGCGGCGGCGGAAGTCGGCAATCTTTTTTCACATAGCGCCAAATTCAAGCGTTGAAAGGTCCGTTTCCGGTTGCGCCGTTTCTGGTTTCTGAAAGTGATAAAAATTCTAAATTTAAAACACACAATTTATGCAAGTGCTTACCTAAATCTCAAAATTTGCAAAATAAGGAAACGCTAAAAACGCAAAGCATAAACGAAATGCAAATCATCAACTAAAACTAACCAGGTAAATTCAGGCCAATTACATTACTTACGGAGAAGTGAGGAGGATGAGAGCTTTTAGCACTTTTGACAGCTGACACAGCACAGATACAGATATGGCACAACAATTGATGGGCAAATTAATGTATTGTTTATGCGAAATATTTGTATATATGTACATTTACATTTTGTGGCACTTTTAATGCATTTTTGTCTATTAATCTTTCGCTATCAACTACAATATATTCGTATTGGCCTTCTGTCAACGTTTCATACGGCACAAAACTTGTATTCTACAGTCACCTACAGCTGAAATGATTTGTTTTTACTTTACATTTCAAATTTGAGATTTCTGTAGCTATTTAATTTTTTGAAGTATTTGCAGATCATAAAAAATCAGAATTTAACCAAGAGCAATTTACATTCTACTACATTTTGCACCACTTCCCATTAATTAAAAAACAATTTCTTCAATAATTTGTTTTTAAATTTATATATAAAATATATACAGCGATATTCTTAGTTTTTTTCCCTTTAAAAATCAATTGTATTACGTTATGTGTTCTGTTTTCGTCTCTAGCGTAAGCTGTCATCCACAGAGTGATTAATACCCAAAAGATTTGCGTTTTAAATTTTTAAACTATAAAATGTTCAGAAACAAAAACATCCTTAAAACAGGGAAGTGAACCAAAAAGACAAATTTAGTGCTAGCTGTGTAGAATGTTCTCACTTCTACTTCAGACACAAACTATTCTATTTGCACAATTTATGAATAGAAAATACCACAATAAAGCCACAATTCGCAGAGCAGCTAATGAAAAAATGCCAAACAAAGACAAAAAACAAAAAACTAAAAAAAGAAGAAAACTCATAACATTTTAAGAATGCACGGACTTAAATTAAAAGCAACTGCAAAAGGTGAATGCATCAAAGGCAAATAGTTTTCATTATTATGTTATGCTTTTTTTACTCGCCGTATAAATCTCAAAGAAATTTAGTGTTTAATAATGAGAACAGAGCGTGTACACCGCAAGAAAAACTCAAGTAATGAGCTTTAAGTTTGTTAATATTTGATTAGATTAGAGTAGGTTAGATTAGGGAAAAATATACACTTCAAAAACGAATTATAAAAAAATGTGTGCATATTTTTAAAGGTGTATAATTTAAAATATTTTTAGCTATAGCCCTTCATGCTTCAGTACAAGTCGTTTCTCTCAGTGTATGGTTGTGTTTTGATTGAGGCTTTAGAGTTGGTTACTTGGCACTTGTAGAAACTGACTTACAAGTGTAGCTGGAGGACAAACGCGTGGCCTTTATTGCCATTTTGCTCTTGGCTTAAACGTGCTTTGGTCGAAAAGATTAAAATACGGCTGCACGGGGTGATTATAAGCAAACAACACTGTCGATGGCAATGTTTATGGCGTCTGTCTAATTGCCGGACATTGTATATACTATATATGTTATACATAGTTAGATATTGTCCAAAAGGCTTTTCCTGCAACCTGATGTTTCACCTAGCTACATATAGCATATGTATACTACATATATATAAATCGGAGGCGTGCTTTCAGCTATATTTGTTGGTAGCGCTACAAAATTTGTTTATAATTAAGCGAAGCGACAGCGCTAAACAGATAGCGTCCAGTGAAAATAAACAAAAAGTAGCAAATTTTAAATATCCCAAAAATATCGTAAAAATTACACACCTGAATCACTCAATGGACGTGCTCGTGTCGAGCTGCCATCCGTTTATACGATCCTATATTTATGTATACTCATCACCAGTATTATCTGTATCGCCTGCTATATGTACATTTTAAATAAACTCGTACAATTTTTGGCATGCGCGGCTCTATCAAAATATACAATATTTTATTATTATTCTAGCTCTTCAAAATCTTGAACAGCATTTCATTTTTACTACTTAATTTTATGTGTATTATATGATTGAATGCGCAGCACTTAGAGTATGCAGATGAGTATGTGAAATTGTTATGGAAATTGATATATATTTTCTACAAGCACAATGTCGGGTGCAGTTTAAAGGTTATGCGTCTATTAACAAACTGATTTGCATTAACATTATTCATAGTTCATATTGTTCGAAAGGGGGCTGGTAGCGGTCTGGCAACGCCATTACTGGCGCCATCTAGAGTTGCGCGCTGCATAAGTTTCACTAATGCTTGTCTAGATTAAGTTCCTTTAGAAACCTAATACATTTGTATATATTAAGTATATAATTAAAATGTAAATATGTAGCTCGGTTAGTCTATTTGGCAAGCTGATTAATTATGCGGTATATTGAAATCAGATTCATCATCTAGGCATAGTTCCAAGCATTTGGATGTGTAGACCTTGAGTTTTTATGGCTTAACTTTGTAAGTCCATTAATCCAGCCACTTGCTGGTTGAATGGCAGTAGCATCTTGTAATATGGTGCTACCAAATTGGCATTATTTTCGTTTAGTAGTAGTAATAGTAGTAGTGGTATTCCTCTGGCCACTAAAGTAATTTCGCTGTTAATGTGTACGAATGGCTGTCATTTCATTTCTATGAGTCATAAATTTTTATAATGCACATTCGTTAAGTTACTATAAACACTGGTGTCTGCTGTGTGATGTAAGCACACTGGGCACACTGTGAATGCTGCCTAAAGCATTACAACAAACAATTGCAGTTAATTAGCCAACAAATGAGCGCAACTCAAATTTATTAACTTTAATGCTGGCAAAAGCTAAGCAAATCGCTTTTGACTATCCAAGCCGGTGTATGGCAGAATGAAATAGCAATAGTGTTGGCAGTAGCATGCAAATAAAGTTGCCAGACTGTTGCAGTAACACTGTGTTGCGTACTTGTACTTCTCAAGAGCTACAATTTCAACTTATCAGCTTACCTGCTGCTAATATATATATTTAAGCCAAGTAAACTTTGGTAAAATTGGCCTAAGAAAAGTTTTCGCTAGGCATTCATAGCACATACAAGAGCGTGTTTTTCCTTTTTTGTTTTGTATTTTTGTCTGATAGTTTTTCTTTGTGTTTGGTTTTGTGTGTAGCATTTAAGGCTTTGTGCACACGCCTCGTATGCTTAATAAGTGCTATCAAACATGGCCGTGACGAACGTTTTGTTTACTCACCACTCACCAAACAACAGAGCACCACCCTTCCACCTATCTAACCACCCAAGCAGCGTTTACCACTTTTTGCCTAACCACTCTTCTGACACACACACACATCTCGAAAGCTGCAGTCTGGTATTTTACTTGACTTCATTCGGGTTTCTGTTTACCGACGGGCGGCTAAAAGTGACGTTCGAGTCAATGTTCAGCACTGTTTGGAGTGTGTGCTTGTGTGTGTATGTGGGGGGATTCACACAACACTGACAATCTCCACACAAAACACAAAACTAATGATGCTGAACTATGCAAGTGGCTTTTGTCTCCTTTCTTTGTGGCATTGTCAGCCTGCGATTGATATTGGTATTCCCCATTGTTTTCATACCATTAACTTGAATCAAGCTCCATTCGCAGTTGCTTGAATTGAATAAAAAGCTCAACGATTCCCATTGTTTTCACCGGTGATGGAAAGCCAAAGATTAAAGGCAAACTTATTTTATCTATAGCAAATAAAAAAGAAAAACGAAATGATATCCAGCATTGATAAGGATTCAATTGTACTCAAACTTGTAGGTTAGTAGTTAGAAAAAAGTAGATAGAAAATCTATATACATATATAGAAGTCAGTACAATAGGTTGATAATCAGTGCAGTGTGTTAAATAAGCTGATAATAAAACATAATTTATTATCATGTAATTTCGTAATTAATCTGTACATAAATCAAATAGATATAAATAGCGGATAATTGTCATAGATTATCGGTTATCTATTGGCACATTCTTTATAAACTAAAGCTGAGTGCTAATTACCAAATTGTAATCTTTTTTTACTCACTGTGGTCCCCCCAAAGTATGCTATTTATGGAGACACTTGGGGTATGGCTTAAATGCAATTAGCCTTATTGGATTGCAGTGCAGTTGTGCAACTAAATTGCTGCTCGTTTAATTGGACAGATTTCTTGAAGCTGATAATATGATAAGTGTATTTGCTTTGCTTTTTTTGGCGCGTGCCAGAACTGTATCGACTTGCTCATTAATTAACTAACTTAAGTTGTCTTCTCTTTTTTTTTCACGCAAGACAGTTTTGATAAGCGCACGCGTCTGAAATTAATGAAACGCCAGCAACTTCTTCACAAAAGGATTGCTTTAGTCTATATATGTTAGTATTACAAGTGTTTTGTGTTTCTGTTTTGTTCGTAGGCGAAATTAATTTATCATTACATGTCTCAGTCCATTTAAAGTTCTGCAGCTTATGACATTTGAACTTGACCTTTCTGCAGATTGCTGTAGCAACTAAAACGATGCTTAATTATTGAAAGAAATTGCTGTTTATTATTTTTGCTTTAAATTCTCTAAAGTAAAGCAAAAATATTAAAATCTGGCAACGCTGTAAATAAGTTATTAAAGGAGAACGTACAGATTTTTCAATTATGAGTTGAGTTTGTCGATTTGATAAAGCCGCAACTGTTAAAGCTTTTGTAAATTTATTAAGCCAAATTGAATCTGCCACATTATTCATAAATGACAACTTACTGGCATTTTTCACACATTTAATGAGACTCTGCCGGAGGGTTTGGGTAGGATTGCAGCCCTCGTTGCCTCGTTGCCACCTTTCATGTATGCTGTCATGTAATTTAATACTAGCTTCGGCCACCCAACCAATTAACTGTGGGACGTTTGCCAGCAAATGGACCTATCTGGCGGGAAGGCAACAAATGGCTAGGCATGGGAAACAAATTACCAAATGAAAATGATATATATACATATGTATGTATGTGTGTGTGTGTGTTGAAGGTAATGGCAAAAGTCTGTGTTACAGAGACAAAGTCTGTCAGTCTGTCAGTCAGTCTATCACTTCACAAACGACTATCCAGCATAATTTATGTGCTGAGAGACATTCAAACTCAAACTGTTGCTGTTGATGAAGCGCTTGGACCATCAAAGAGATGTCAGCAAACTAAAGTAACACAGAAAAAATTTGCTGCTAGAAAAAGTAATAGACAAGCGAAACGACTTTAAAAGACTCTGTACTTATGGTGGAATTGAAACAAGTTCGCAATAGGAGATTTAATGAGATGTTTTAAAGGCAAATAAGTTTTTCTCAAGGTTAAGGTTAAAAAAGGGATTTCGGACAGATTAATCTGGTCGGAACTATATGTTATGGTTGTCCGATTACTATTAAATATAGCTATAATATGCATAATAAAATTACTTCTCCAGAAACAAAGCCTATTAGAGCAGCAGGCACAACAGAGGAACCTAACTACCAATTTTGGGGACTCTAGCGCTTAAAGTCTTTGCGATCAATGTGCATACGGACACGCGTACATTGCTACAATGACTAATTAAAATCTTTAAACACTCATTTAAATGTTATAAGTACAGGGTCTCACAAACTCAAGTTTACAGAATGGGAAGAATTATGCAAATTGTCGGCATTTAGGTTTTTGGCGCATTTTGGCAAAGAATATGCTTTAGATTAAAGTGTCGCCATACAAAAGGAAATTTGAATTAATGAACTGTGGACGAAAGAAATCTGCGAACGCCTAAAATTAGGCAACATTTTACAGACAAACAGACATCAGTCAATGTCTACAAAATGGAGAAAGCTCTATGCTGATGATGCTGTTGTCAATTGCAGAATTCCCTTAAGAATACAAGTTATAAATATAGTTAAAGACACTTAAAAGCATTACAAATTCAGTGTTTGTTTTATTCAACAATTGAAAAGTTGATTAATTTATTATGCATAGCGTTTACAGTTCTTTTGTTTATATATGATGTGAGTTTACTATATTGTCAGCCACAACAACAGCAGCTGTCGCTTTTTGAATTTATGTGAGCATACCCATACTCAAAAGTGCATAAATCACATACAGAAACTGCATTTATATAGAGAAAAGTCTGGAAAAAATAAAAATTCCATAAATACCGACTATTTAATATGCTTAAAATTAGTTTTTATATGAAAGTTTTTAATAATTAAGTGCTCTACAGCTAACTTAAGCTAAATACTTTACTAGTTTTTGTTATATATAAATCAAGTACCAAACTACACTTCAATTTCATGCAGCTCTTTGGCAGTGTATATTTTCGTACTTGCCACACTTGAAAATGCGAAAGAAAAATTGCATTTCTCTGTGCACAATTAGCCAAGTGAAAGTGCTGAAAATTCTTCCGCTAATAAAAAATAGCAAATGGTGCGAAGTTCATGGGCAAAAATTAAATGTAAGCAGGGAAATTAAATAAAGTTGAGCAACAGAAATAGAGAGAAAAACACAGAGAATATGCATAATGATGACAACAGCAGCAGCAGAATTGTAATGTTCTTTGTCTTAATTACCAAGTACCACATGTCGTATGCGAACTTAATGATGAAGTGTCTCAATTAAAGACTTCATGATTGCGTCATTTGAATGAAAATGTTTGGAATTTACATACATATGTATATAGAGAGGGCAGAGTCACAATTTGCAGCTGCTGCTGTCTGTCTGTCTGTTCACAAAAAAGTTTTATTTGCAACGAGTTCGAAACTCTAATTTGTCAGACAATTGCAATTCCATTTGCCATTGTTAAAACCCACATGAACTTTTTGCCCCAAAACTAATGCACTCTCACTTTCTACCCCTCTTCCTCTCCCTCTTCCGTTCTCACTCTCCCTTTTTCCCTATAATGTAGCTCAACTTTGACTGTACTTACACTAAATGTGTGGGGCGTAGCTTTTACTGAAATCAGCTTAGTTATTAGTGGATACTAGAAGCAAATGCAGCTGGTATTTAAAACTGCTGCCACTTACGCTAGCATAGTGTAACTTTTTAAGCTTATTTAAAGCTAGATTTGGTTATAGCTATTTATAGATATGTACTGAAATCTGCAGCTTGCTTAAAGCTTAGAAAAGCAGCACTGCTTTCTCAACATTCTACATTACAGCAGTCTGGCAACACTGGCTACTGCTACACAATAATTGAGGGTCACGCCCATTAGCGTTTTTTTCCACTTTAGACGTTGGAAATTGCGTTTTCATGCTACTCAAATCATTCAATAAAATTACAGCATATAATATTTTATAGTAAGTGTAAAAGAACACGATTGGGGGAGAGTCAAAAATCTATCGACACTCGATATGCGGAGTGAGCAATTTAAAAGCATACTTTCGGGCGGGACAAATTCATAAAGATAATGTGCTGTGCAGCTACCATTAGATAAATTATGCTGATAATGGCTATCAGCTTCACTTTAAATCAAGAGCAATTTTCATGCGCCAAATATGAGAAAGAGATTTTTGGATTAAAGCCGCAAATAAACCGCAAATTCCATTAGCAATGCGAAAAGCTTAATGAATTCGTGTATGAAAATGTGAGCACATAACTATTGTGCGTATGTGTGTGTGCGTGGGTTAAGAGCAAGTTTTAAATTTGATTTTTTATTGCTGTTCGAAATACTCGTACTATAATTTTACTGCTGAGCCTACATGTTGGTAAATATTTGCACATATTTGCTGCGCTGTGCTGTGCTGTGCGTTCTTGCCATTTAAATTGTATTTTTGGAATTCGACGATAAGCTTTCGTTTAAAATTTATCTCAGTTTAATATGGAATTTGCTAAATGACTTGTGTCATAGCCAGGGCCTGCAGGACAAAGCGAGACGGCAGTAGTTTTCGTCTGCTTCGTCAAGTAGTTGCTGGCGTTGCCAGCCTGTCGCGAGTCACAACTTGCACTGCAACACAAAGTGACCTGCTTAACGCATGAAATGCAAAGTAAATACTTTTCTAACTTATTCATATGTTTTATTTATGAGCTTGTTTATTATTTTCGTGTATTTTGTAAGTTAACAAATGTGTATTGGCATAAGCACACTTTCACGCCTTGGGCATATTCAATTTACATGCCGCAAAACAAATGAACAGTCACAAATCTTGGCCTGAAAAGGGCGAAAAGAGAAATATTCACGTGGTAGCAGCAACGAATCCTTAGACACTCATAAAGAAAACAACGAGTGTAAAATGCGCTCGAGTCGCGTTATTTATTACAAAATATATATGTATATATTTTATTTTGGGGGGGTGCACCGGGTGGTGAGCAGCAGACTTAACTGTATTTATTGGAAGAGAACATACTAAGCTCCACACGACTGACAGATAAGATTCGCACATTCACTCAGTTACATATAGTCGGGGAATGTTTGTGTTGAGATAAAACTGTTGGTTGCCCCAAAAACATGCGACAGATTTTAAGTGAACTGTTGATAAATTGCATTGATTTATCAAATCTACTCACTCGTCGTCGCACCCCTGTAAGTCTCCCTGCCTACCCCTTTCGGCAGACTGCTAAAAGGGCAACACATTCGTTGCGTGGTATCCAGATGTTAGTCAGATAAGCGACTCATAAATCAATGGACTTTACTTTAGTTTTTTTTCGGTTTTTGTTGATATGCTGCTGTTGTATGCCCAACAGGTTTTGTATACTATATAATAAGCAGACTTGCAGCTACCGAATTGAATTGTATCACCAGGAAACTTGATCTCATTATAAAGCTAAAGAGGTCTGTAGGTCATCACAATAACCGAAGCTTTATGATACCTTATGCAAATTACATTTCCGTGCAGTTTGTAATTTTCAATTAGCCTAAGTGAAAAGCAAACACAAATATATATATGTAGGTATATGTACTTGTACTAATAAAGTTCTATATGTATTGCTGTTGACATCCTTAAGGTGGTTCTCGTTCATTGTGTTGTTGGGCAAATTAATTACAAGAACGGCAAACAATGCAAACGAACAAGTTGACAAGTTTTGTGTGTTTGGGCCAACACAACTTTATCAAAAGCCAGCAAATTGTCTGAAGCTTTAGCAAATGATTGAAATATTTCAGCTGCTCATTCAAAACACTTAATTAGTCCGCTTTTGTGCCACAATCTACAGACTACCGTCTACCGTTTACACTTTAACCAGTTTGCTAACAATTTACCTCTCGCCTTTTACCAAATGTCTTCATTTTTGTAATTAAATTTAATTATTTTGCTGATTTGCTTGATGTTCTCCCCATTTGAAGCCTTACAATTTGAAGGAAATTACTACGATTTCATGAATCAAAAGTTTAAAACTAGTTTGCAGGGCTTCGAGTCGAGTTAACCGACTGTAAAGCACCCTGTTTGTATTCTAGGAATTTCTAGCAACTGTTTTATTAGTTAAAATCAGAGAAATACTTTAGCTTTAATTTATATTACTATAGCTAATTTAGTTAAACTTTATTTTCATACTAAATTGTTATGCACCATAATTATAATTGCAAATGGTATTTTAATTGGTAATAACTGCACAATGTCATAAATTCATTAAATATCAATTTATAACTGCTGCTGATTGGGCCACAAATGGTACTTGATACTTAATAATAACTGGCAAATTGTGTGTTTTTCAAAAGACAAACACGAAGTTCTATAGAACTTTTGAACTTGTGCTGCAACATAACGGAAACTTTTCATATTTTTCTGTGAAAAAGTTTCTGAGCAAAACTTTGTATTAAAAAGCTTCCAAATGATTTGTAACTAAATTTAATTAGCTGTGAGGTAGATTTGTTTAAAGCTTTATTTAATTTATCCATAAGGAAACTTTTGTTTTAACAACTAAAAAATTAAATTCAATTTGATTTAATAGAGGATTTTATTTTAAGCTACCACTGTAAACTTTGAAGCTTTTGCCAAATTGTATAAATTCAGTTTTGTAATTTGCTAATAGCGCATTTTAATTAGCTATAACTGTATTTACGCTTTTGCATATGTTGCTCATACGCAGCGTTGTCTCATGCAATTCAAGAGAGAGAATTTCAAAGTGCATTTGATATAAGACTTCTCTAAGTACATCCAATCTTGCTGCCTTTGTCACTGCTTTAAGTTTTAAGAGAATTTTGCTTTTAGCTAAATATAACTAACATCTATGCATTATATAAGCTGGTTATATCTATTTTTAATTAAAATAAACACAGGTTAATTAAAATGAATTGACTTTGTGTGGGTGAATGTGTGTGTGTGGGTTTGTCTAAGTGTCTTTCCAGCTAATTGTGTGGGAGTTTTTCGAGCAAAATGGAAGCTGTAGCTTTGAGAAGTGAATGCATGGAGAGAGAGAAAAGCTAAGCTTTATTAAAATCTAAATTACTCTGAATTAGGCAGACTTTTAAGATTAAAAACTGGCTTACAAATTGTTACATATAATATGTACATTGCCATATCTGTTAATTATTCATCTCTATGTGTTTTACATAGCTTAAACCAGACCATGTACATTAACATAACTATGTTAGATGCCTTGATTCTCTAAACACTTAAAGTGAGTTGGAATACATAGTTAATCTACAGTTTTAACTTTACTCTACACCATTATTAATAAAATATTTATCTTAAGTAACTTTTTAATCGAAGTTTTTAAGTTATTACTTGACCTTTTCGCTCTGTGTAGACGTGGACAAATCCTTGCATACTAACATTACATTTCAAGCCATTAACTGCATACACACACACATGCATAGCATACAGTGGGTTATAAAATGTTACTGACTCCCTGGCAGAATTTCATAGCGCTTCAGGCGCTCTTTGCTCTCTTTGCTTACTGTCTCTCTCCCTCTTGTTTCCTTTTTCTCTCTCTCTCTTTTGGTTTAATGCATTGTGCAGGCAAAACGAAAGATTTGCTGATAATTGAAATCTTTGCTTGGCTTTTGCCTTTTAACAATCAGTTGACATTTCTTTGCCGTAAAACTATGAATGGTTGGTTATAAAGAATCTCCGAGTTCAGGGTTCAGTTAACTATTCAGACTCTGCAAATTTTTGGCAAACTGAGCAAATAAGGCACACATGACTGCTTTAAAAACATTTGGAGTGGTCAGAAAAAAACAACGCTTGAAATTTGCATAATTAAAGCAAAACAGAAAAATACCGGAATTCAATTAGTTTAATATGTTATATAAAATATTCTAATAAGCACTTGTGGTTACATTACAAAAGCAAATAATAGAATAAAAACCGCAAATAAATTTATGCATAGAACAACAAGAGTTAACTAGGCCAAGTTATACACTCAATATTTAATTAATTGAAATATTTTCTATTACTTTAAAACAAGATTGAAATTGATAACTAACTTTGGTCTAATGCTAATCTGTCGACTTGTGATTTCAATTCACAAATCGGCAAAAGTTTAGCTGCAAAAATTCAATTAAAATATGCTCAATTTGATTTAAACGAACAATCTAAAATTAAAACCGATTTTACACTACACTTGTTTTCATTTCAATTTTTTTTCCTTCCATTTTCTGTTTACAGGACGGTGAATATAAACAACAACAACAAGAATAGTACGTGTATCTACAGAATTTATCGCTGCAAATTCGCATCAAAAAGTTTTGCACAACAAACAAAAAATAAAAACGTTGGAAAAGCAAAAGAAAAAGGAAAAAGTACGTGAATTTGCATGCTTTTGCCGACGGAAGTAAATAAAAAGCGACACTAACTAGACGGAGAAAGTGAGAGAGAGAGAGAAAAAAAAATGCAACAGGAAACGGAACGAGAGAAAATTAAATTAATAGTTTACGCTTAAATCGTCTTCCGACATCTACAACTACTGTATCTGATAGCGAAATAATCGAAAATAAATAGCGCTATGGCGGCAAGTCCTTTGCTCAGCGACTTTAACAGCGCGGAAAATATGAAACTGGACGATGACGTCACAGAATCAACGCTACCAACACTCAACGGTACACAACACATGCTGTGGGAATTGGCCATGTCATCGAGTACGGCTGAGACAACGCTTACGCTCTTGCTGGATAATTTGAGTTTGGCCAACGCCACCGAGTCATCGTATGTACCCTATGGTCGACGACCCGAGACCTACATAGTACCCATACTGTTCGCCATAATCTTTGTGGTGGGCGTGCTCGGCAATGGGACACTAATTGTGGTCTTTCTCAGCGTGCGACAGATGCGCAATGTTCCAAACACGTGAGTCTAGTAATGTAGTGCTATAAATACCCTTTAAAGTAAAGAAATATGCTTGGAGAAGATAAAGAGAGAGGTAGTGGCGAAATTAATAAGATAATGTAGAGCTGCAGGACCAAAAAGAGAATATAGATCTGAAGGACTGCCCGAAAAGTGGATCTTTAAGAGATTAAGTAATAAATTAAACCAGTAAAGGATTTGTAGGGATATAAAGACACTTTCTTTAACATAGGAAAACTTGGTTTAAGTTTTTATTAGAGCTACTACTTAGGTTTAATATGTTCAATAGCTTAAATCCTACTGCTAAACTTGAGTTCGCAAAGGAATACCCTAGTATTCTCCCTCATTTATGTTATACTCCTTTCGTCTGCTAATGCTAACATTACAGTTGCTGCTACTGTTAAGGCAAGCGCTGTTAAAAATGCCAATTGCTTATTATGTTAAAACTTTCCTATAATTATACCCGTTTTAAATGCAGGGTATAGCGCAGTCAAGTCTTTTGTGCATTTTATGCTTTTCAGCTCAAAAAGCTCTTTGTGATTTATGGCCAACTTAAAGTTAATTTAATTATGCGCAACCTTTGTGCGTGAAATCTAGGAGTATGCCAAATTATGCATGCAGAGTCGTGTCGCGACAAGTCGAACGTATCTAATTATGTTGTGTGTGTGTGGGTGTGTCGGTGCGTTGAATTCTGCATGCTGGTGACAAAGTTGCTGCTGCAAAATTACTCACAATTTTCACAGTCACATAAAGATACGCGTATGCTCGTCACAGCTCATGTTGCGGCAAATGTTGCCTCAAAATGCTAAAATACATTTTGTGGCATCTTGTGCGAGCTAATTAGCCCTGCTTATGCACGTGTCTGTAAGTGTGTGGTTGTGTGTGTGTGTCTGAGTCTGTGCCATTTTTGTTTCTGCATAAATTCAAGGCCATAAATCAAGTTATTGTTGGCGAACAGCGTTTAATGTCATTCATAAACTTCCACTCAATATTAACGTATTGGCACACAAAAAATGTTGCCTACTTTTGAGCGCTTTAAGTGTCGCCAAGCTTACTTTAAATTCTACGCTATTAAATATAACTTTGCATTTTTATGCATTGCACTTTGCGTATCGATTTTGCTGGAGTGCAGCTCTTAAGTCATATTTTATCTCTTTGATCGGAGCAAAAAGAAAAAAACACATTTGACAGAACGCCTTCGGACGCTAAGCTGCCTCTAACTGCAGCTATGTTAAGTAAGCTGCTAAGTAACATAAGTGTAAGTACGAGCATCTGGCAACTCTGCAACTACACAGATCAGCCAGCTGTCTCATTTTAACATGAGGAACAGCAATTATGACAATCATATACAATAAAACCACCAATCAAGTTCGTTAACAGGGCACTTTTTGCCGCAAGCAGACCGTACGTAATGAAATCTTGTGAACAGACCGCAAGCGACCAATTAAAATTTTTAAGCACAACTGTCAACCGGTGTTTAAAGTGTCAGCATGTCCAACAGCACAACTTGAATACTACCTGTGTTTACATTCGCAAGAACAGAGACAAAAACACTAATTGAGTGCAATTTAAGTTGCTATAACTGCGTTAGCGGAAAACGCAATCAACTGGAAGACGAACCAACTTTTAAAGTATAGAGGGTATGGCATTAAAAGTCATCTCTCGCCTTGAGCCACCTATGCTGGCTATAAAAAGAAACTTGCATACTTTGATAATTCAACAAAATAAAAAAAAAGCTGAACGAAAATGTCAACTGATCACATTAAACTGAAATTGCATTTTATGGCCCCAGAAACTGTTGGCCAGCTTCAGCTCGTACTACAGCTCCAGCTACTCATTTTGGTCTTATCGGTCGTTGGTTTCGTTGCCCGTGTCGTGCCACAGCAATGTATGTAATTTGATGGTGCACACAGTCACATACAAAGTGCCACATGCAGCTTATTTATTGTAGGGAACGTATGTTGTATAAAAGTAAAATAACTACTTATACTATGAGATCACACACACCGAATTACAGCTGCAATTCGTTTTCCTCTCAGACAGCTGTCTGATGATTAAATAAATAAGAAGCCAACTAACTACACGCCAAATTTCCATTAGCTTTAACCCAACATCACGTATACTTAATGTATGTATGCTCTTTAAAGCATTTCGGCATATTTTATTTTATCTTGAAATATTTTTAATATAATCAGAATATAAATCAATTTTATCATCGCGAGTTGACAAACCAAATAATAAAAACTGCACAGCATTACACTTATTTCAATGACAAGGGCGCGCAAATTTGCCTCAAATAGAGCTACATAAATCAACGAGTAGGTCGCTATAGGAACACGTGCCAGGGGGCGACCCTAGACAACGAAAAAATGCGGGGTCAGCCTGTTTATCTCAAGAGTCTGAAGTCTGAAGTCTGAAATTGCCAACGTGTTGGCTTTGGAACTTTGTCCACTTCCCATTTGAAATTCCAATCATTCTACTTGTTTCCCCCACTACTGTGGAGGGGCGTGCAAAATTACTGTATTCCTAGGAAAAGCTAGGCAAAAAGTCTGATACGTTGACATCTATTACAAGCGAGGGAGAAAAAAACGTTTAAATAGTCAAGTGAGGGAAGTCATTTATAGACTGTTCAAGTATACAGTGTTTATAAATAAAGAAATACAATAGTTCTCTATTTAAAGAAAGCAAAACTATGTTTTCAATGCATTTTCTACGCCAAAAATCTATTTTCTGAGCGTACAAACCTTATATAGTTATTTAAAATAACAATCTTTCTACATACATATTTTTACAGCTATATACTCTCGCTGGCCATTGCTGATCTGTTGGTCATAGTGACCACTGTGCCGCTGGTATCCACCATTTATACCGTAGAGTATTGGCCCTGGGGCAGTTTTCTTTGCACTGTCTCGGAGTTTATGAAGGATGTGTCCATTGGCGTATCCGTGTTTACACTAACCGCACTCTCCAGTGATCGTTACTTTGCCATTGTGGATCCATTGCGCAAGTTTCATGCACATGGTAATAATTTCGAGTTGCACCAATCAAATCACGCGCTGTAAGCTCACTCAATTAGCGCAGCACAGCGACTGATCTCATTGGTCACGCTCATTAATTCGTTTAAGCAAACAGCCGAAGACAAGCTTCGTAGCATTCACGAAGCTTGTATCTGCAGCTTCGGCAAAGGAGCGCTGCATGCATTGTTAACTCTCTCTCCTCTGTCTTTTATTCTACAGGCGGCGGACGTCGTGCTACTCGCATGACTCTCGGCATAGCGGTTTCCATTTGGTTTCTGTCCATTTTCTGTGGCCTACCCGCTCTGCTTGGCAGCAATCTAAAGGTAATATCATCTCACTTTATCTATATTTCATTTGAAATAGTAAGTAACTTTCAACTATTGTAGCCTGTTGGTCTCGATCATGGCAAAACGATTGTCATTTGCTATCCGTATCCGGAGGCTTGGGGCCATAACTATGCCCAGTTGATGGTATTGCTGCACTTTTTGGTCTACTATGCTGTCCCGTTGGTGATTATAACCGTCTTCTATGTTCTGATTTCTCTGCACTTGATGTATTCGGCCAGTGTACCTGGTGAAATGCATGGCGCTGTTCGTCAGGTGAGTTAATGCGGATAATTATGTCGTACATAAGTGTTGGGGTGTATTTTAAAACCTTGTTAGAGGTGGAGAAAGGCATTTTGTATTCGATATATATCTTACTTATCCGTCCATTAAAGCTCGTTTGAAACAAAAGAATCTGGGTAATGGTAAAAACTGGAAGCCTATTATTCTTATACATCTTTTTTTCATACATATATGCCCCTAAACCAATTTTAATACTTATTTCTGTTTAGCATGCACTTCTGAACTAATAATATTCAAATTGAACAGATATCAAGAAAATAACGCTATATCACGATTCTGTAAGTTTCATTATGATCGAATGAAAAACAAATAAGTTAGACATTCAGAAACATACATAGCTCAAAATCTTAGCTTACTGGTAGAAAACTTGAGAATCATACAGGGCATATAACGTGAGAGTGTACTCGCCGTTACATGCTATTCTATTTATCCTGTATTGTAATCGTATTTTGTATTATATTTGTTTACGTTTCTTTTCTTTCTCCATTGTTGCAGGTTCGTGCACGTCGCAAAGTTGCCGTAACGGTATTGGCGTTTGTTGTCATCTTTGGTATATGCTTTCTACCTTCTCATATGTTTTTTCTCTGGTTCTACTTTTGGTAAGTCTGTGTGGGTGTGTGTGTTTGTGTGAGTTTAAAGCCAACGACAAGCCTTCCAAATATGCAAGAATTTATATAGAAAAAAATAAAATGGGATGATGGCGATTTATGACTGTCCATGCATCAGCTAACGGAGCTAGCAAAGAGTGAGTGGGAGTGGGAGGGTGAAGTAATGTCTCACATTGCGTATGAGTAATGCGTTGTGACCCGCTTTGCTTTGTACAATCAATTTCAAGCTTGTCGTTGGCTTATGTCTCCATTAGGTTAACATACATACAAACACAGTATAATGTATGGTGTACTGTTTCCCGTTTACCCGTTTCCGTTTCACAGGCCAACAGCTCAACAGGATTATAACACGTTCTGGCATGTCCTGCGCATCGTCGGCTTCTGCATGTCCTTTGCCAACAGCTGTGCCAATCCGGTGGCCCTCTACTTTGTGAGCGGGGCGTTTCGCAAGCATTTCAATAGGTATTTGTTCATACACATCCAAGCAGCTGACTAACGATAACGAAATCGATTACGATAAACAGCATGATAACGATAACGATACTCGATTATCGATAACAATCCACTCTAACTGTAACTGTAAGCGTAAGCAAACTGCCACCTATTTGTATCTCTTGAACTCAACTCACAACTCTAAACAACAACTCTAAACAAAACAAACATCAAAACATAAAACACGTAGATACTTTTGAACTTTTCTTTTCGTTTTTAAAACTTTTCTCCCCCCCCCCCAACTCGTGTCCTTGTGGACACATATCATACATTACACATCCTTCTTCTACGGATTGTGCGTATAAAACTTCTGTCGATTTCTGATTGCAGTTCTGTTGAACATGTTTTTTATTTGTTTTAAGAGAAAAACAAGAAAATTGCGGAAAACTATTTCTCTTCATACAATGCATTTAATTAATATACGTATTTTTTGGTTATGTTTAGAGCTTAGGGATTACAGAAATTGACAGCGAGACAAAGACGATGCTTGTACTCAAGAGATTTGTACACAGAGAGAAAAAATTTTTAAGATTAAGGCATTTTACAGGCTTGTTTAGGTATAAGACTTCAAGTTTTATGAAAGTTATTTGTAATTAAGTAAGATTTTTTAAGACTTTATGGTTTGAGTTTATTTTAACTCTTACTAAAAGTTCTAAGCAATAGGACCCTTTTTATTGTGTTCATTTTTAATTCAATACTCAAATTTAATAGAAATTTTAAATATTTAGAACATTTAAATGCACTTCACTTGGTCTCCTTTTACTAAATTTATAACATTTTGTAATATAATAACATTTTCTACAAATTTCATTAATAACAGAGACAATAATTTCTAATTCCCAAAGTTGAATTATTAAACTAAAAATATAATCGCTGAGCATTCAAAACTCTAGCCTTCCGATTTGCTTTTCTCTCTGTGTAACTGCTTTCTTCCTACCTTCCGAATTGCAATCAAAAATCGCAGCCCTCAAAAAAAGTAATCAATGCTGAAATGTGTGTTTTATGCTTGAATTTGATTGCTTTGTCGAAATGTTAAAAATATATAAAAAAAAAAAACAATAACATCAATACCATCAGATACCTGTTCTGTCGTGGGGCAAGCGGACGTCGCAAGAAGCGAGACACCTTCTATATGCACAGAGACACCTCGCTGACCAGCACATCCTCGAAGCGTTATCAGTCCCGTCACTCCTGCTACCAAAGCACATTACGCAGGTGAGTGTCTGTGTGTGAGTGTGATAAGCAGCAAATTGCGTACTAATCAGCCGCATAGTAGCTGTCGCCTGCAGGAGACATCAACCATCACCACGGTGCTGGCAAATGGCGTTGGCCTAAATGGAGCAGCAGCAGCAGCAGCAGCGAGCAGCATTAAGGCCGTATCGCATAATGATCCACCGGGCTATGAGTTTACGCCGCTGAGTGAATTTGGTTCACTCAAGGACACGCAGCTGGCACATCGCATACAGGAGGAGTAGAGAGTAGCAGAAGGGTCCAAAACAAAAACACACAGTGGAGGAGCATACAGGAAGTCAAGTTTAGCATAATATTAAAGATTCTACTTAAGCTACAGTTAAACTAAAAATGTTAAAAAACCAATATGTCAACTGCAACGAATTGAAATGAAACTCAACTCAAAAACTTGACCATATCATTTTAAAGGCATCCCAAAGGCACTCGAGGGATTTCCGAGTTACGGGTTTGGGTTGTTCCGTGGCAAGTGATTTGCGGAACATCATGAGGTTAATATAAAGTTGATGACTCTTGGCTCTTGCTAGTTTGGTCGAAATGGGTACTTAATGGGTTTTTCATATTCCACGCTCTAGTCTTAAATATTAAAAACTAAAAACATTGTCTGTGTGTCCATACTAGAAAGTATTGCAGCCGTTTTGTACGGCTTTAAGCTAACGAAATTTAATTAAATTTATTTACAATAAGATTTACAACTAAGATTTAACGATGTTACGTGCTTGGCATGCACTCACAATACACTCACGACTACAAATTGTTTATTCACTTGCACTCACTCCAACTCACACAACTATTTACTGTACATAACATTTAAGGAGTGTTTGCTGGCAAACTGTGTAAATATTTAATAGTATAATTTACTTATATATCTATATCTGTATTGAATGTCCAAAGATTTTAAACAATTGTTGCAATAAATATTTGAAAATTGTCTGCGTAATGCAATAAAATTCGTTTGTTTTATATTGTTCTATGTCAAATAAAGTCAAATGTGTTTCGAAGCTATTGTTCTATCTCCCACTGCTAGCTTTTCTCTCCCTCTTGCTTTGCAGCCAGTGACCAGTGTTGCCAGCTGGTTAGTTTAAAAGCTAAACTAGCTATAAATTGCTGAATACCTAGAATAACTTGCAAGTTGTATAGAAAAGTAGTTGAAATATGTACTAAAAATATTATAAAATGTTTTAAATAACATTTTGCTAAGATTTACATACTTTAATATCATTTAATTAAATTGTATAACTAGTTTACAAGATATTAATAGCTGAGAGCACAGAAAAACTTGCAGTTTTTTTTAGAAAAGTACAAAAAAAATATATTAAAAATATTAAAAAATATTTTAACTGACATTTTGCTAAGATTTAAATACTTTTATATCAATTAATTAAATCTAATAGCTAGTTTACAAGCAAAATTAGCTATAAATAGCTAGATAAACTTGCAAATTTTTTTAAGAAAGTAGTAAAAAAATATATGAAAAATATTATAAAATGTTTTGTAGAACAATTTACTGGGACTTAAATATTTTTAGATACATTTTTTAACTAGTTTAAAGGTTTGTTTATATTATCAAACAGTTTTGCATATGAATATTTAGAAATTTTCATAAAGCTATAATTCTTATAATCTGCATATACATTTTTAACATTCCACTGCTTTGTGGTCCTTGTCTAAAAGGTAGCTTTTTCCCATTAAATACTTAAGCATATTTATCTATAAAACAGTCAAATCTAGCTATGACTTTGACAGCACTGGCTGTGACGCCTTTATGGCCAAATTAAGCAACTTTGAACGTTAATGTTGCTGTTAAATGCAAACGGATTGTCAACTGAAATGCGATACCGGAAAAGGGAGCGTCGCAAAGCTGTTTTTTGGGGAATTGGAGCAGAGACTGAGATTGTGATAGGAATTGGGACTACTTTATGGCTTGGCCAGCAGAGCCGATAAGCAAAAAAGGAGATTAATTGGTTTGACTTCCGGGCACGGCACAAGGTGTGAGCTCGAGGAAATTGTGTGGCTTTTAAGCACTGTTTGTTTTTCGGCTATTGGCAAAATTGTTGTTGACTCAGGCAGCTTAAATCTGCTATATATTCATCTATGCAATACATAAATTTGATTAAGTTTGTTGCTGTCACAGTGACACGAAATTAAATTACCATTCGCACAATTTATGTTTACATACATACGTATACTTGATCTGGCAGCACATTGTGGCAGATTTGGGAATTCTGTGACATGGCAACATCTTAATTATCGCGCACAGCGTTGCCGTATCAGCTAAGTTATGGCTAGAATTGTAAATATGCTGTTGTAGAGATATTTAGCTTTAAGCAGTCTTGTATTTAGATAAATTATTGTAGTTTTTGTATCATAAAAATGTCATTTATTTAAATAAAATAATTTGCATAGCTTATTTGATCTATTTTTGGCAGTTAATTTATTTGCCTAAACTTGCTTTATTCTCCCTTTAAAGTCTGGCAACATTAGACTTTTCAGCAGTGCTCTTTTGTCTCAAATAATTTCGTACTTATTTTCGTGTCTCTTATTAAAAAGCATAAAAAACCGCTTTCAGCTTGTCGCGTCACTGAGCTGTGTGAGCTTGAAATGGCATACTGATAATAATGATAATAACGACGATGATGATGATGATGATGCTTTAGCTAGTACGTCAAGTTGTCATCAGAAGGAGCATAGCTCGAGTGTTTATCCTTGGCTTTATTAACTTTTTTTTGCCAAATGTTTTACGCTTTCTGTCTGCCACGAAGCTGCTACATTGCTTGCTTACTTTTGGTTTTATGGTTTTACGTTTCCATTCTATTTTTAGTTGTTCATTTTGATGATTCGTTATCGTTCACTTTATTCAAGTTCTAGAGAAATTGAAAGTTCAGTGGCTCATTTTAATGGTAACGGTAATGGTAATTGTAAATTTTGTAGCAGTGCATTTGTGGCATAATAATTTGATACTGCTACTCGATGATTACGAAATACAACTAATTAGTTGACCAAATGCTTATCAAATATGCAAATGCAATTAAAATTCACTTAATTGGCCACTGAAGTGTCTTTAAATTATCTGATTTGGCTAAAATGAAAGCATTGTGGTATTTACACATTGTTATTGAATGTTGAAAATTATTTAAATGCAACATTTTAACGAATTGCGTGAAAATTTCATGCTTTAAGGTGCTGCTATTTGGTTGTTACAATGATCAAGTCAGTGCGACGCCATTTTCCATTCAGCCAACAATGTGAGGTTAGGTAAGGTGAGAATTAGAAATGAAATACTTGTAATTCGTTTATTTATTCGTTTCTTATTTAAACAAACATTAATATTAATTTACGCACAAGAAAGCGACGACTGTCTTGACACTTAAAAGCCGCAGTAACAACAACAACAACAACAACAATGGGAACAGCTATAATGTACAGTTCGAAACGCACGCACACAAATAAAAACACTTCATCTGCCTACTCTCTCCAACCTCTCTCGACCGCCCATACAATAATAATAACGGTAAATGACAAAGGTGCACACATACATGCATAAAACATATGTGTAGTATGGCAATTTGTGAGTGTGCGGATATACAGGGTGCGGGGTTATGAGCTGAGACGGCGGCAAATAAATAAAACGATTTTCGAGATGCCAAAACACAAATGTAAATACACAACACAGCAACCACAAGGTGCAAGAAGAGCAGCAGCAGCAGTTGCTGGGAGGGGAGGGGGGTACAGTGGAACAGGGACTAATCGTAAATTGCGTTTGAGCTTAATCCACATACATAACCTCACACTCGCCGTAACACACTCATATAAACACACACATTAACGATATAAAAATTGGCACTCAATAAGCAAGAGGGCACTTTTGTTGCGACACACAAACAACAACTCAACAGACACTCAGACTCACAGTCGCAGGCAACGCACGTAGGCCTCTGCAGCTCTCAACAAAGCTCTCTTCGCTCTGCGCTGCTTCGCTGCTTCGTTGTCATTGGCTGAGGGCATTCTCTTTATCTAAGTTGTCGTCGGAGCAACGCTTAACGCTTAAGTCGTGCACTGCTCACTGTGGCGCTGGCATTTTAAATACATTAATATTTCCTACAAATAAGCTATACAAAAAAATTACACTTGATTTTGTGATTACAGTTTACCCCTTGCTATGATGTTTTGCCTTGGTAACCGAGTAATTAGTATTGTGGTTTTGATTTCCAGGCAATGATAGCACATTTTATTTACAATTTAATTTCTAAAAATAACAGAGATTAAAATCGCGGTCATTGGTTGTGGGCAAATGCACCAGCGATCCTGCAAGACAGAGCGAGACAACTAGTATTGTGTGTGTAGCTTATAGTAAACAAACAGTAATTCAAATGCACAGAGTTGCCAGCCTGTCGCAGAACTAAGAACTCCTTTTTAAACTATTTAATTTATTCAAATTAAAGAAACATAAATCTTAATACATTTAAAATGATTCGATTAAGTTGTTAGGTAACAAATTTCGATTAGTTCGAATCTAAAGAGCACAAAGCCATAAAATCTATTATATCTGCCCACAAATGCAATCATACGCCCCATTTAAAGAGTCATTCTAGTGTGCTGGAACCGAATAATCATCACCTGCTGACTTACGATATATTAGGCTGAAATTACACACCGCATAGCCACACCTCCTACAAACGCCCACACGTAGTGTTTAGGTGTTTATTATGGACCTGAGGCCCGAAGCCAGTCACAATCCCAATCCCAATCCCATACTATATAATTTAAGCTGGGCACTCAAGTAACGGAGTCTATTTTGGGCATTTACAACTTTATTACCCTTCGGTCAAGTGGTCAAATCTACACACTAAGCCCGTATCTTATTTCTGTCCTCCTATCCTATCCTGGCAACCATTGAGAATTCGAGTAGAGCTGCTTACTTCTTCTGGGAACAATCACAGCAGGCGGTGCTAACTCAACGGGTGGTTTATGTGGTTGGAAGTTGATTCGTGGCTGGAGTAGGGAGCAGAGAATAAGGGGAAGTCCCTGTTCACATATTGCCCTTTTGCCTAATTGCGAGTAAAGTGTACAAAGTTTCCTGCGAATGTGGCACAATGCGGGTTAAAGACAGTAGAACACTCGGACAGAAGTTAAAGCTCTTGCCATATTAAGTACACGCCACGTGCTGCCGCAGTAAAGCAACTGACAGTAATTAAATATGTACGTATGAGTACAGAGCTGAGCTGAGCTGAGATGAGCTGAACTGAGCCAATTAAATGTGGCCAAGAAAGGCTTGGGCCAATTATGAAAACCAAATAGGAGTTCAAGCGAATTAAGCTCACCAAAATCCTTTTTCTTTCTTTCGTTTTTTTTTTTTTGCCTTGGACGCCAAATATTCGTTGATGCGTGACAAATTCGCAAGAAAACATTTTTCTGATAACAAAATGCGACACTCAAATTGATTACGTTTATTGCCTGAACACAATAAGCTATATAAAAAAAAGAACAAAAAAAAAAAAGAACAGCTAAAATTTAGAGAGCATATAAAAATAGCAGCATTCTACGACCCACGTCACACAAACACACAGAGAGAGAGGAGAGCTATGTGCTGGAGAGGGAGAGTGGGGGAAGGACACAAGACAACCATAAATGAAGATTCACAAGGACGCATGGACAATGGCTTTGGCAATATTACGCATAGTAAAAAGGACATTTGCCTGAATTGTCACACTGTTAAAGAGCCACAAACATGCCAAAGATTTAACTAAAACAATAGCAAATGTTGTACTACTACACTGCACTGCTGCAAAAGACCCTGTACCGAGGCAAAGAAATTAAAAAGAAATATATAATATTATGTATGGTAATAAATTTAAACTGAAATTTAATTTCTAACAGATCTGTGCTCTAAACTCTATATGATTTAATTGTAGGATACATAACAAATTAAGTTAGCCATAAGAAAATTGAATTCTTAAGCACTTCTCTTAAACAAACTTGATCTGCGTGCACTCTAACTCTCCAAATCAACGCTGCTCTTCATTCATCTACCACTCAAGCACACCTTTACGCTTCTATTCAAGTACAGGGTCTCCAGCTACCATATTGGCAAAGTCATTGAGCTTTTAAGAAGTTCAACAATTTGCCAAATTCATACTACAAATTCAACTCAGCGTGTAAATTTGCATAAACTCATGTGGTATATGACCGCTTCATGGGTTAAACGTCTGTATATAAACCCGGTCAAGAGTTCACAGCACAAGACAATGCCATTCAACTTGCTGATTTTCGCTTTAGGGGATTCCCCCACAAAAGGTGCCAAAACATTCTGGTGCCTCCTTTGGTTATATTTATTCATGTGTGGTGCACAAATCAATCAGATTTCAAAGCTATTGAACCGCAACTCAAGGACTTCTATTTCCTGTGAATGTCATTGGATGTCAAAGTCGGAGACATGTCATCTACTTTAAGAACTGTCTGACAGTTGTTACTTAACCAAAAACATTGGGTAATATAATTTTATAACAAATTACGTAACATTGTTAAGTAAGCATGGGAAATGTGCAACAAAATAGCTAGCAAGATACTAGAATATTTTAGTAAATATGTATATAAATCAATTGTATTTTGATTTTCTAAGAAATGTATAAAGTATATTACGTAGTCGTCTATTAGCATACTTAATTAAAAACCCTCGTCTAATTAATTTCTAATTTGGAACTTGTCTCAAAACAAAATTCCAGGAATTCTGTCTCAACTTCTGAACTTTATGCCGGGATTTAGTAGTACACAATACTAACAATCAAATAAGACTATAATATAATAAATTTTTATACCCTCTGAGGGGTATATTGGGTTTGTCAGAAGTATGTAACAGGTAGAAGGAGGCGTGGCAGACCCCATAAAGTATATATATTCTTGATCAGCATCACAAGCCGAGTCGACTGAGCCATGTCCGTCCGTCTGTCCGTCTGTCCGTCTGTCTGTCCGTATGAACAAACAGATCTCAGAGATGGTAAGAGCTACAATATCCGTTTTAGTCAGTATCGACCACATATTTAGTCAGTCAATACAAGAATCTTTTTTTTTTTCGATGCCACGCCCCATTCGCCCACAATAAACGTAAAACCAGACATACCTCGGAAAAAATAGAGGTTTTTTGCGAATATCTCGGTAACTATGGCACCTAGGGACACCAATTTTGGCTTGCAGGTTGCTAGATGCAATATAAAGACAATGCCATCAAAGTTTTTTGGATGCCACGCCTCCTTCGCCAACCCCAAGCAAAATTGCGTTGTAACTTTGCAAGCGGCGGGCTCACTTATTTCTTAACGTATAGTTTTGTAACTTAGCATTTATTTGCAGACAAATAATATCAAACGATTGTGAAAATTTCAATAAAATCGGACTATAAATAAAAAAGTTTCTCAAACAACGAAAATCGTTACATTCAAGCAAGGCATAGCCACGTGCACACAAGCAACGAAAACGAATAACGTGTGAGCGAGATAGACATACAAATATGTGTGCATGTTGCAGCAGCTACTCCAATTGGAACTCATATAATTGGAAACGAAGCTCAGAGGGTATTACACGGTCGGCATGCCCGACTGACATTTCTTTCTTGTTGTTTTTGTTTTCACTTTTGTTTCTTGACTCCAACGCATCGTTGATTTTATTTGTTTGCTCTGCTTTTTTGGCGAGAAATGTGGCGGGAAAGTGATGGAAAAGAAACCCTCTTCAATCAAATTTGGCACTGAAACAAACTGAAACGTTCAATCATTCCGCTGAACTGCAAGAGATAGTATAGAAAATTTGAAATAAGTATAGAATTGAGTTGGTAGGAGGAGGAATAGAGAACGAAGGACCATTTTAAAGTTGTTAGTACGGAGAGCTTATCATTTTGTCTGTTAGTCTGTCAATGGGTATCTCATGTATTTAGACAGTTATAAAATAAGTAGAAGTTATAGCCAAGTATTAATGTGAGAAATTGATAAGTGAACTGCAAATTTCTATCTTAAATCTATATTTCATCTAAAACATGAAAATACTTTCAGTATTTAACAAAAATACAGCTTAAATTGTAAGCTTAATATAGCAATTCTTCTGGCAATCTATAATAAAAAAAACTTCTAAGCTCATAAGAAACTTTATGGAAATCATTAAAATGTCGGTTTAAAGCTGTCTTTGATTTTGAATTGTGTACGCTTGTGACTTTATGGTCAAAACATTTCAGATTTACAATGTGGTTTTCACATCAAAATTGCCAAAGTTATTTCACTTTACAGCTTAACTACAGTTTCGGTTTAGTGTGTGTTATACAACATTCTTTAAGTCAACATCGAGTTAGAGAAAGAGAGAGAAAGAGAGAGAGAAGTCAACATGTAAGCAAACTATTAGCTGTCTTTATTTCGCATTAAAGTTTCGTTTAATTGGCATATTGACAGCTTTAACTGTAACTGTCAAATCATCTGGCAACGCTGCTGAGCGCCGGGAGAGCACTGTACTGACAGCTGCAATGATGACAACTCAAATCCTGCAAACTCCGCGCGAACTTTGCCAAGTTTTGACCAGAAGTTTTCCTTTTTAGTTGTTTTTTGTAACCAAATGGAGTTGAGTTTTGTAGCTTCCCTTTTCCGCTTGACAGCATGCTAAATAATGACAAATTATTTTGGCCTCCTTTTGCACAAGTTCCCCTCCCATTCCCTCTTGTCTGCCCGTCACCGCTTGACATAAGACAGACAATCGACGACCCAAGTGAGCGTTAAGTACGTGTTTTCGTATACCCCGTAGGAATTGTATCGCTTGGCTGACTTTTGGTTTTTCCTACCACATTTTATTTATATTTTTTTTACGAATTATGCATAGCACTTCCCATGGACGCACATGTGGCTAAAGTAAAGCACGTTCTATGCACATATTTATAAAGCATTTAAATATGGAAATATATGTCTAGAGTTATGCTTAAAGTTTGTAAGTTTTTGAAGCTACATTTTAACTTATTTATAGGCTATAAATAAATATAAATTATAGCTAAAAAGACGATTTAATTTAGCTGCTAACGAAATTCAGATATCTTAAAATAAATCTATTTAAATTAAGTCTAATAGTTAAATAAGCTAAAGAATATTTTATCAGATTTTATACAACAATTTCTCTTAGCTTCTTAGCCAAGAATTCATACACACACACACACAAACAGACATCTACTCTAAATTGTGGAGGTCACAAATAAATCTGGTGACTTATTCATATATATGTATATATATATTTGTATTCATATTTGGTTTTTTTATCTCATTGCGCGGTTATACAAACACAAAACAAAATAAAATTGCAGAACATGAAAACAGCCCAAAAGAAGTGTCACACAATGGAAAAATATGAATAGGAAAATGTAAATGAAAATGAAAATGTGGAAATATGAAAATAAGAAAGCTGACAAAAAAGTGTCAGGAGCAAATTTTTTCGATTTATGCTGTAGCAAAAGAAAATTGCGCGAATATCGTCTTAAGGCTGTCAACGTCAGCTGCCAGCTGAATAGATTAAAATATTGAATCCTGGCTGCTGCTGTAACAGACAATCTAGGACAACAACCATACAAAGACACAGACAGAGCAAGTGAGTTAAATGGCTGTTGCATACTTTTGGGCTACAGGTGGTCAATTTGCCCCCTTGCTGCATGCAACAGCATGCCAGTACTTTGTCTACCCTCGTCAAGGGGTATTATAATTATGTCAATGAAAGTGTAACGTTCATCAACAGATTATAACTGCCTATATAAACATTTATATACAGATCTGACTACGAAAAACTCAAGAAAAAGTCTATGTTTAGTTTTTAGCTACCTTAAAAACTGTGCTTGTGCCTGTGTTGTTAAAGGGTATCCAGCAATGCAGCAATTTGTACATAAATCACCGCATTTTTTCTGCAATCTCAGCTATGAAAGAAAAACAGACAGAGGATTGTCATTTGCATACGAGCAATTCGTCGATGCTTATATCACGCAGCTCGATATCAATGGAAATGGACTGAAAAGCAATCGTTTGCCTTCAATGCCAGCCACAATGAATTCTAACGAGTATGGACACCGGAAAGGTAATTCATTCCCATAACAACAACTCAACTTCAGCACTCAAGAACTTAGCCAATGCAGTGGGATTCCCAAATTTACATATTACTCGGAAACTCAAGCGGACTTTTCAAAAGTCTAGCGCATTGCAGTTGCCACACGCTTGCAGCACAGTTAAATTGTTAAATACAGCTTGAAAAACCTAGTAAAATATGCAAGAACTTAGAAATTTTAAATTAATTTATTAACTAAATTAAATAAATGCAATAAATAAAATTAAATTCCGTGAATACGTGAAAAAGCTATCACAGCGGTTGTTGTACTGGCTAAGCAAACATTCGTTCAGTGTTCTGCGCGCTACGTTAAGTGGGAAGTTGGAGCATAACTCACCACGAATGGCGTTTGAGGGTTTGTGTATGCGCTAAATACACTATTGTATATAAATATTTAGAAATTAAAAAAAATAATTAACATAAGCAAAAGAAAATTAAAAATTAATATAATATTTTGTAAATATAATATTTTGTAGTCTAAAAAAAAAACATTGAATTAGCAGCTGTTTTTTGTTTTTTCATCAGAAATTTTAAATCAAATATAGCTTAAAACTAAAATCAACTGTTAAACAGCTAAAAAGTTTGTTTAAAACTATCAAACATATTTTACTCTATATTTGCAACGCTCGACAACCCTAAAACTCTTGTGTCTTGGCTTTGTGGTCTTTAAGCGGCGCTTTGGCTCTCTGGCTCTGTCAGCCGCTCTTTGCTTCCGTGCGCTCTCTCGCTCGCGCTCTCTTTTGGCTGCGCAGTGCACTTGCCTAAGCTTTGAAACGTGTTTTCAGCCGCCGTTTAATTCGCTCACGCGTCGTTCGTTGCCATTCTTCAGTTTTAGTTCAATTCGAAACGCGTCTCAGTTTGGTTGTTGTTCGCGGCTCAACAAACGTTCGCGACTCCCAAGTGCACCAATATACAAGTCGTCTCTCTCCTTTGCTCTCACCGTTTGTATATGTATGTACGCGAGTGTTGGAGTGGAGCAAGTGCGTCTGTCGTTCAATTTGATCGGTCGTCGGTCTTCGAACGGTTTCCATTACCAGCAAGCAGCAGAGTGTGCGGCTTAAATTGTAATTCGTTTACTGATTTGTTATTTTTTGTTGCTTTTGCTGCTTTGCGTATGCAAAACGCGTAAATTCGCATTACGGCGGCAACCAAACGTCATAAAAAGTGTTACATTCCCCACTGGCGTCTCCTTACCAACACTGTCTCAGCCATAACCCCAAAAGCAGTTCAGTTATTCGGTCATTACTTGCTGCTGTTGTTGTTGTTGTGGATTTCGAATTTGTTGTGCTTGTTGCAACTTGTCTTTAAGCGCTTTTACTTCTGTGTGTATGTGTGTGTGTTTGGAAAATTTCACTTTGCATTGAAATCAAGTTTTACAATCAAATAATAAAATCGCGCAGTTTATTTACCTGCGTGTGTGGTCACTGTGCGTGTGGAGTAATGCAGTTTTTGCCTCACTGCACTTGTTAGCCAATTAAATGAAAAAGCTTAGAATTAACATAAAACTCAAGTTTCCTTCCCCGCCGACCTTCAGTTTAGAAACTGCCAAGAATAATGCATTAAAACAAATTAATTAAACAAAAATTATTATTAATTGCAAAAGACTAAAGTAATAATAAAAGATAAAAAAAAACAGCAGCTCAAACCAAGGCTATCAATTAAGCAATCGTAAAGAGAGAGAGGGAGAGAGAAAGAGAGAGCTGCAGAGTGGAGTCTCACTCAACTCACACACACTCTCTATTAACATATTTCTCCCTGAAATTAGTTTCAATAAATAGAAATGACAACAACATTCACAGCAGCAGCAGCACAGCAGCAACCGCATAAAACGCGAATCTTCGCTAAAAACTAAATGTTATATATGTATATATACAGCATGACAAATTCAAGGTGAATGTTGCCATTAATATTTGACAAAGCGTTCGTGCAACAGGTGAAAATATATTACCAACTTCAACTTTTTTTTTTGAATGGCTACAATGGCAGCAAGCCAAATACTTAACCATCATAAATTAGTGAAAATGTTGCTTTAAATAAATAACGAACATGTTTTCAATATACTATACGATTCCTGCTCGAACACGTAATATAATCCCAATCTAAAATTCCAATCTGAGTCTTAAATTCACAAAATTTCTTCTAATTTATGGACATCATTAACTATATATAGAAAGAATGAATCTTGTGCTTCACTCTCTCACACACACACTTCTGAAGTTCTTAACATTGCGCATACGCCGCGTAGCCTTGAACTTTTGGGGATTGTAACAAATTTTAAAAGAAATTCAATCACAGCATTATTAATTATATTTTAACGGTATTCAAATCGCGCTGTTCACTAATATTTCAAGAGTTGTTTTTTAATTTAACACGCTCAACAACACAAAAAAAGGAAACCTGTTTGTCAGTTAAAGTGAAATAAGTATTAAAAATAAAAAAAAAATAAACAAAAAAAATGCATATACTGCAAAAACAAATAAACTGCTAATAATTTACAAATTGAAAGCTAAACACTAAACAAAACAACAAAATTACAAGCAAGCCGCCGATTTTCGAGTAACAAAAGCCTTTTGGATATCTCTTAAATCCCCCCACCCGAAAATAATCGTACAGAAATGTCTGTCAAACCCAAGCGGGCGTCGCTGCCAACGTCGGCGGCGGCGCAGCGCTCAGCAACGCAGATGCGTCTGACAGCGTGGAGTCTCGGCATCTTCATCATCGGCTGCTGCGTCAGCGTCAGCAGCGTCGGCGCACAAGGTGAGTGAGTTTTACATGTGATTTTTTTCTTCTTAGTAGTTTTTTTTTGTTGGTTTTTTTTGTGGATACTCTTTGACTAAGAGCTAAAAGGGTGGATCTGTGCAGCTTTAGAAAAGATGGAGTATACAGAGATTTCAGCAGATGGTTTATTCAACAAGAATTATACAATGTTTTAGATTCGCCTTTAATATTAACCATATTTCTGTAACGCATACAGTTTTGTTTTAGATTATTTTAAGATTTTATTCATTTAAAATATCTAGGGTGAATACAAAAACAAATACATATTTTGTTTGAATGAATTTACCACTAATCTATAACTAATCTAAATTAGTTTTTGAGGAATCCAGCTAAATCTAAAACTAATCTGTGTTCACTATACTCGTATTATATCGCACATTCCTAATAACATGAGTTGGTTAGTTCCAGGCAAATTCATATATAATAATTATATATAATATAAGCAAATTGCATTTCTCTTACCTTGGCTCAGGGTATTTTGTAGTCGTGTCATCTCAATTTAGGCCTTCTTTCTTCTTTTATGATGTTTATCTTTTTGCGTATGAAACAAAAAAAAAAAAAGAATTAAAATTGAATTTTGAAAACTGTGTAGCTTTTTATATGGTTTGTAGTCATATTTTTGTCGCAGTTATTACCATTATATTGTTATTATTATTATTTGAGGTTGTTGTTGTTGTTCTTATTCTTCTTCTTGTTATTGTTTTGGGGGTTATCGTGGAGTACAATTTATTAAAAGCCAAATACCCTATAAAGAGCTGGTTTTTGTCGCTGCTGATTCACTTCATGCTAATTTGTCTTGATACTGTCGGCTGCTCTTTAAGCCATGAGATCTGTTTTTTTAATTTTTCTGTTTTTGGGTGTTTTGGGCCTTTAGCAGCCGGAACTCCAACAAGGTCTGGGCCAAAGAAAAAGAAAAAAAAATTGTATATGAGACAATAAAATCGTGTTAAAAATTAAAAGGTAAAATACTACAGCGTTGTTATTTGTCACGAAAAAATCAGAAAAACTTACCAAACGGAAAGAAATATAATGAAAAGACTCGATAATAAGCCGAAATAAAAATACAACACGTACTACACACTTCCGCAGTGCAGCTCAAACTGTTAACGGCATTCGACAGTTTTAGCCGCCATATGTGAATAAAATAATAATAAAAACATTAAAGACTGCAGGCAGATTTAACTGCTGCTGTAATAAAGCGACACTGTTCTTTCAAAAGTGTGTTAACATGCCACTATGTCAAGCATTTTTATCACCCACTGTTTGCTTAACGGTACAAAAAAGTTCTTTCTGTTATTATGTGCACATAAATATTTGCATATTCACAACAACTGTGAAGCGGTCACTGCTTTTAAGTACCCTGCTCTTGAGGGAATACCACTAACAAGCAGTGCAACTGCCAGTTGATATTTGCACTTATCGATAACTAGTCGTTTATCGTTTGCCCATTTGAGTTAAACTGGATATGTTTAATTTAATAATTAAATGCTTATTGCATAATACATATTTGGCTGATTGACAAACTCCCGACAAAAGAAACAGCATGAGATTCACACAAACGAGCATGTTTAATCAATAGAAAACAAAGCGAAACTAACAAAAACAAAACAAACAACAAAAACCAACAAATTAAAATCAAAATTCTTACGTAACAGCCGAAAAACCAACAAATATACAAACATACATAAAACCTTTCTACCGTTGATCAAAATTTAATACCGAAACGAAGAAAAAATAAATATCAAATGGCGTAGAAACCAAATGAATTTCAATACAAACTAAGAAACTTGTCAAACACAAAACACAAAACACAACGTTAATAAAATTAACTTACTAATGAAGAGCTGATGATGAGCGCGTAGCCAAAAATACACAACCACATTGAAAATCAAGAAATACGACTCTTGGAAATCTACATTTGTTTTTTATATGCAGACATTTTGTCGCGCGTGTTGTTGCCATACATTTGTTCATATACATATATAAAAACTAGTTTCTGATCGCATTTTTTGCCAACAACTATGCAAATTAAACACTAAACATGTATTGTCTACAGAAAGTAGAGATTTTGTAACAATAATAATAATACAAATATAGTAGAGAAATAGAAAACGAAAGTGAATCGCAATCGCCGCTCACAGTGTGCTGACTTTGAAAACCCTTGATGTGTTGCCCTTGTCGCACTCAAACTATCAAGTTGTTAATTTTATTGAATTAAAGCACACTCACACACATAACATGCGCTAAACAGAGATGGCACTATAGATAAGTTGCTCGACTGTTGTTGAAAGAAAGTGAAAGAAATGCACAAGTTGCTCCACAAGTTTTGCGCAAAAAAAACGTAACGGTGTCTGCTGTTTTTTTTTTTTTACAAACTGTCACACATGCGAGTCTTAAGCTGTGTATCCACACTCAAATTTGTATGACAAACGTGTTGCGTTTGAAGCAAATTTGAGCGTGGACAGTGTTGTTTGCAGTAATTTTCGTGTTTGAAGTGCGCGTTTGACGAAAATAGAAATGGTTCTATCTTCGAGGTGTTTGACAAAACTGATTTGTGTTTGACAAACGCGTTTGTCATACAAATTTGAGTGTGGATACACAGCTTTACGAATGTGTAAGAAAAACGAGTCTAGTACTCAACCAAACATGACGACTCATTCATCAAAAGAAAGAGTCAAACACGTACACTTGTAAAAATTTTCAAGTAATTAGCAGAGAAGATTTTGTGTTTTGCTTTTATTTTGAAAATTTGTCGCTTTCTGCACTATGTGTATTATAATGAGAGAAGCTACACACATGCCAATGACATTGTCCATGGCATGTAAAATTCAACAATGTATTGTACAACTTGAGATTATTATAGTGAAAAGCTAAAAATTTACATGCAACAAAAGAAACATGCAATTTAGACAAGCTCAAAATGTTAGGCCTACAAAATCAGCGACTGTAAGTAGGTATTTTTGCCGTTGGCCAATTAAAATACTTACATTTGCACTCACTGTACACTGTACACAGTGCACAATATTTCCGCTTTAGTTAAGTGCAGGTTTTGCGCTCTACAAAAGGAGCATGAAAAACGAGTTTAGTGTAAAAATAAAAGAAAATGTTAAAACCAGAGTAATTTACAGCTGCAGGCTCAGCATTTTTAGCTGCACAAAAAATAAAAGACAAGTGCAGTGTAAATTAGTTTTAAAAATTTAAGTTGAAATAAATCACGTTTTTGTATTATGGAATCACGATTTCCACTTGAATAAATCGAGAACCCAAAACAAAAATAAAATGTAGTCTTTTTTTTTTTAAATACTTGAGTAAAAAGGAGTAAATTGAAAAATAGAAAAGTAAACGGGCGAATAAAACACCAAACAGTGGCAGCAGTGCATGTGTATGTGTGGAATAGTGAATGGTGTGAACAAATATTGCATTAATTATCGATATTGCAATAATTCAAAAGTCTGGCATCCTTGAAGCCGTCAAGTTTCTTAGCGCAGTGTTGCAATATGTGATCAGCTGTCACTTTACCGTTTTTTTTCTTCTATTACTGCATGCGCCAAGTGCAATTTGAACTTATTTTTGAGCTTTTTGCTAAAGATTATATTAAAATCAAAGGTAATGTGAATTAATTGTCATATTTGAATTGTGCTGCAATTGTTTTTCCCCCTCAATTGTAAGAAACATAACTAAAATGGCTGAAACGAATCGGCAACCGTCGGCAAGGACAACAAATTGTATGCCGTCTGCCGCTGCTGCTGCTGCGGGGGGACGTGCCAAAAAGTCAAAGAAGAATGCAACGGAAACAACTCATGCGGTTGAGAAAGTGTTGGACAAACGTTATGTGGATGGTCGCTGTGAGCTGTTGTTGAAATGGCAGGGTTATCCAAAGGAGCAAAGTTCATGGGAACCCATTGAGAACTTGAACCAACATTGCTTGACATTGGTGGCCCAATTCGAAATGGAATGCGCCAAGCAGCGAGACAACTCTGTAAAGCAGCTCACAAAGAAGCAGCAGCAGTCGCTGCCAGCGCCAGCGCAGAGGCAACCGCAGCCACAAATCAGCGCAGAACTGAGAAAGGAGCTTCATTTGAGCGATAGCAGCAGCGGTGACAACTCTAGTGAGGGCAGCAGCGGCAGCGGTGAAAGCGGCAGTGGCAGCGATAGCGAAAGTGGCGACGACACCAAGAACAAAAACAAACAGAATTTAAATGCTCGTGGCCTAAGCACGCTGCGGCAGAATGCTGATGGTGTTAAGACATCGATTGAAACTATTAAGCTGCAAGCACGCCAATGGGAAGAGCAAAAGTTGGCCAATAAAGCTGCAGCCGCTCAGGCATCAAGAGTGCCACTAAAAGCGGCAGAGAAGCTGTCACCTAATCCCATATTACGGCGTCGCAAAACTGTGCATGTGGATGCCTCTCAGGTGGCTGTGCAGCAAGTAAGTACATAAAGGACTTGTTAACATATTCAACACTTCATACGCATATACCCTGTACCGGCAGCTGCCAAGGCAATCGCGTCGCCTGAGTCGCGATCAGCAGCAGCAGGAGAACGTCGTAGATGCAAATGTCAGCAGCGGCAGCAAAGGAAGCTTTGAACTCGACTCATCGCGCTGGGATTACCATCTGAAAGTCACAGACAAATATGGCGTCGATCGTGGCCTTGTATTGGAGAAGATAGTCAAGTCCTTTAACATGCGTGGCGAAATATACTTCGTATCGCAATGGAAGAACTCAACTGTGCTGGATGCAGTGCCAGCTCGTAAATTAATGGAGTTGTATCCCCATGTAGTCTTACAATACTTTGAAACACTCGAGCATCGTCCTCACTGAGAGAGCGGACGGAGGGAGGGTAAGTTGGACAGCACGTCGAACCAAAGTGCTCATTTTGGCAGCCCTGGGCTCATAACCTTAAACACGCGCTTCCGTTTTTTGTGTGTTTGGCTTTAAAGCTTCATAGCTTTACAGTTCGACGCTCACATTTGCCATGAGCCATGAAAATGTTTGCTGTTGTTTGGGTCAAGTTAAAATTGCCACCAAAAAGCGCCAACATCCGCTGCGGCCACAACTTGTCGATATGTTCCACCGCCTCTGGCCATTTATTAGCTGCGCTTCACCTGCAGCTGCAGCTTCTGACCATCCATATATCCATATAAATCATTGATAACACGCGCCTAGCCTTATGACAAATTGTATGGCCCATTCACGAAGCCAAAGAACTCTCTAGACAGCAGTCGGCATAGGACTGATTTACGATCAGGTTGCCATCCATATGAGTTATATGCTAAAAGCTTGCCTCGTACACTGAACTGCGAGTAGTTACTCATACCCTATGCCTGAAAGGGTTGTTTAGACTTTTAGCAAAGGGTTTGTTTGGTTTTATTATATGTTTTATTATTTAAATGGACAAAATATAAATATATATTGGGCTTTTTTTTTGTAATATTATTACAATTAAATTTAAAAGTTGCTGCTAATTAATTAATATTAGTATATATTTGAAATAATATCAAAGAAACTCCAATTCTTTATACCACAAAAACTTTTTTAACATCGTATTTGTCCCTTTAAATAAAAAATATAAATGTAAAATGTAAATTTTTATTTAAAATAAATTTAAAACTAGCTGCTAATTAATTAATATAAATAAATTAAATAAAACTTTTAAATAATATCAAAGAAAATCCAATTCTTCATACCACATAAACTTTTGTACATCAAATTTAACACTTTAAATTAAAAGTATAAATATAAAAATGTAAATTTTTACATGCTTCTAAATTATATCATAGTTAAAATTTAACAAGCTTATTCAAAATGTGCTTAATTTATATATATTTTAAGCTGTTTGTAGTTTACTTTAAGCAAATGTAGGGAGTTTTAGCTTTTGGCTACATTTTGCTACAATTTTCTTCGCTGTAGACGCCAATTGTAGATTTTATGCTAAAGATCAACGTGCAAAGTTATGAGGCTGAGAGTCTTGTTTGTAGGATTTGGCTTGTTAGCTGTTGTTGCTCTTAGCCAGCTTATCGCTGGCATCGCTGGTTGACAGCTGGCGACAACAATAACAACAACAACAACAGCAAACGAGAGACGCCTTCGCTTTGAACTCTGCGGCTTAACGAAGCGATGCGATTTTATATTGTATGTATGTGCGGGTTCAGAAGTCTCTCTGCCTCTTTACCGCTCTATCTCTCCCCCCTCTAAATGTGACATGTTCATTATGCCGCTTTCGCCTTCTGCTTCTACTACTCCTTCGTCTGTTGTGTGTAGGCGTATGTTCAGTTCATTCAACTGGCCAAAATGAAAATGGCAACCAAATTGTGTGAAGCTGTGTTGTACAAATTAAGCAGCATCTCAGCAGCAGATTGTTGAGCATTTTAGATCTGACCAAGACCACCTCGTGGACGGGGAGTACAACAATCACTTCAGTTAACTTCAGTTAAGTTCAGTGAGTGAGTGGCTCAATGAGTGGCTGACAGTATTGCTACTGCCTTGGCTAATGTGTCCATTTATTGCTGTTGTGCAATTTCAATGTCATTTGTAAACTTGGCTCGACTTGTCTCGACTCGCTGATTGCATTTTGTGAGCAATTTGCCAAGTTAGTTGAATTTATCAAGCCGAAAAAACCATTAACAACAACCAAAACTTTTTCAGCTTGTGCCATCTGTAAACGATTTTCCCTTCGTGTTTTTGAAATACAATTTTTAAGGGCGTTGAAGGCCTAAGGCATCTTAGACTACTTAAATGCTTAGTCAGGGTCAAAGCGGCAGATTTATTAAAATTTGTTGGCTCACTTTAAGCGATTTACACGCTGTTTTACACCAATTTTCATGGCTTTTTGGTTTTGGTTTTTAATTAAATTACGGAAGAGTTTTGGGTTATGATTTTCTTTGGCATAACTTTCATGGCTATGCCTTAAATTCTGACCCTAAAATAACTACATAGATTTTCTAGTTATTTTTGGCTCTTTTCCTGTCGCTTTGCAATCAATTTTCGATCGGTTTTGTATCCGTTTTTTCGTAAGCTTCTATGCAATTAAGTTGATTTCAGTGCGCAATTTGCGACTTGTGTGTTGATTTTAATTCTTAACCATAATTTAATCAATTTTCTTTGATTTCGTATCTCAAAGGTGCACTGTGCACAGTACGCTGTACACTGTACACTGGTACTCTATTATTATTATTTTCTATGATTGGTATGCTGTTATGTTTTGCTCTTTGTTCGACTTCGACTTCGATTTCGTCTAGTTTTTCCTACCCAACCCAGTTTGATTTATCTCTGTTTGCCTTCGCTGCTATAATTTGCCACATTAAACTAGTTTTTCATGTTTAGCTGCAACCTTTTTGCATATCATACTACCGCTATAAATGGTATTGTACTGGTTTATGGTTTATTTAATTTATAAAAGTTAGCAGTTACCAGTTTCATATCTGCCGTTAAGTCAATATCATTAGCTGTTAATTTAATTTTTAACACTAGATTTTGTATAATTACTCCTAAAGTTTCTGCTTACATTTACAGGGTATCTGTTGCCTTTTTGTTTTTCAAGTCATTTGCGGACATTAATAAATTGCTTAACAATTATAATGGCATAGCTTAATTAAATGCCTTTTGCTATAATTTTTAATTTCCTGTGCGGAAAAACATTGAAAATTTTACATACATGAAAAATATTTCGTAAATTTTTAACATTTTTGTTTTTTTGGCAATCATTTGCATTTAATTTTGTCTGGCATTTCCCTAAACTATTGTTGTTGTTGTTGTGGCGTCTGTTGTTGTGCTTACAACAACAACAACATGTGTAATAATTTTTCGCTCTTTTGACCATTTTTGGTAGTTGATGTAATTACGCCCAAGGCGGCGATGCCGTCAAGCGCCCTCATTTATGACGCTTTGCATACAACAACAACAACAACAAATCTGGTAGTAACATTTGTTGTTGTTGCTGCTGCTGCTGTTGCTGTAATGCAATTTGTTTAACGCTTCGTTTATTACCAAAAACAGCAACAGACTTTTGAGAGACGCTCGTCATCGTGTTGTTGTTGCTGTTATTGTTGGGGGGAAAACTTGGGGCACAACATGTTGGTCGCGTAGGTTGTCAGTTAGCCGAATGAGTTGCAACAACGAGCAGCGAGCAACAGACGGAACGAACAGTAGATACACTGCTAAAGCTTGAAGGTATTTTAGTATATTTAATAATAATACAAATATATGATTAGGTTTTAACTGATACGCTCTATAATTTGTCTGCGTATATAAAAGTTTAATATTACATATTACGTATACGTAAATCTTGACCAAATCTAAGCATGTCTTCTGTACTAACTGCGATTTACGTGATTCTATCTATATGTATATTTTATAATTTATATTATATCTGTTTTTACTTATAATTTGAACACCTTTTGTAATCAATAACTAAGTAAATTTACATTCAAATAAGCAATTCATTATAACATACTCCTGTTTTTGAACCTTTTTATAAAGCATGATTAGGAAACAACACATTTCCTTAATCTATAAGTAATTTTTTACTATAATTTCGAAAACTTTTAGTTTTGTGTACATTTTTCTAGTCAATTTTGCATTGCTCTAACTAAATAAGTCCTTTATAATCTATTTACTTGGTCTTAATCATTAAACTTACATCAAAATTAAGTATAAAGAATGTTTCTATAAAGCAGAGTATACAGTAAATAAGCTTTTGATTAGTTAAAGTATAGAGTATACATATGTGCATATGACAGACACTATTGCACTAATATATTTAACAACTTTATGCAGATCCCAAACCGTAACTTTTAGTCTCTCCAGCTCGCTGTGCTCCTCCCTCTGCATCTTCCTCCTTTTTTTTTGGGGAAAAGCCAACGGATTTGGCTGCAACATCATTTTGCAGCTTGTCCGGCGAGTTTTGTAGCGGGTGCGGCCAGCAATTTATTAACTTGTTTGCCGCCTTTGCTGTTTAATACATTTATTTGTTTGGCACGAGCCGTGTGTAGTGCTGTTGTTAGTTGCCTGCCTGGAGGCTACAGGTTATTGGAACAGCAATTAAACGTACAGTTTGTGAATGAACTTGAGATGATTAGCCTTATCGAAGGAGTAGTACGAATTGCTTCTCTCTGCTCTTCCAGTTGCAATTTGCTGGTAGTAGTACTAATCCGTTAACAATGCCCAGTTTTAATGAGCTCTATAATCTGCTATCATTTGTCTGTCTGGCTTTAACCTTGACCATCCAAACTGTGAACTCGTTTCCCAGCGTTGTCTTTCTCACCATGTGAACTATACATAGCACATACATATATCTTTATCTAAGCCTCGAATCGCAGTTATAACAATATTAAAACAATGCCCGGCAGTAGTAATATTTTGGCTGAAATGACTCTTTCACTTCAACAAGTTAGCTTGTTCCGTTTTCTCAACATGCAAATGACCTTGCTTTGTTTTAGCCACGCCCCAAGAACCTGTAGATTCGTGCTCAATTCTACAGAAAACTAATCAAAAACATTTAACTTTTCATTTCATTAGTTTATGTACGAAATTCAACCGTTTCTAAATGCTATTTTTTCTCTTCTCTTTTTTCATTTTAGGTAAGACCTCAAAGTCGATGCTCGGACAAGTTAACAAATAGTCCAGATAATAAATCAAGACAACAATAAACCAGCTATAACACACACACTCCAACAGCTATCGGTCTTAAGGGTCAACAACTTGCTGATGTCTTCTTTTGGCAATATAGCGAAAAGCTCTTAAATTTAGTTTTGTATTTAAAACACTTATTATACATTGACTTTAAACGTATATATTAGTTATATACAGCATTTATACAATAGTAAATACTGTGCTTTGATAAATAATATTTATTTAGTACTTGAGTAGTTATCTTTTTTATACTAACGTTAGCTGCTTTTCAACCTTGCTTGTAAATGCCATTTGTTGTATTTGTAATTCCCCCAAAATATCTCAAGTTTTTCCGCTGACATTTTTGTCGTGTTGTTTGACTTTTTCAAACATTTTTCTTTAAAAGCAGCGCCCCAAAAAATCGACTGAAAAATGCCATTATATATACATATATATGTGTATATAGTATAGACAAGACATTTGTTTCATCGTGTTTGAGGTGTGTTTCTGCAGCGAAACGACCCCATTGATAGAATGTACATTTTGTATGCTAATTTGCAGCGATTATTGCATTCTTCTAGTGGGTGTCTCTTTGGCTCTATGCAAGCCACAGAGTGAGTCTAATAAATATTTTGATATTCAGTTGTCAGTTGATTTTTTTTTAGGCATTTTCAACTGCAATCTCTTGAAATTTATAGTCGAAATATTAATTCAAAATAATTCTGAAGATAATATTTATTTTTATATTATAAATATGTATTCACTTTTGATTTAATCAAGTTTTAATCCCTTAAAGGTTATCAAATATCAAAGCCTAGGTTATAGAAAAATATTACAACTACACCATGCCGTATAAAAATGTAGCACATTGAACTGCTATGCTTTACATTTATAGTTAATAAATCTATTTCATATGTTTACATAAATCATTCTCAATCAAAAGATATCAATTAATACTGCAAATATAAAATAATTGGGAACTACTAATATACATAAAGTATATTCCACCTTTCTATTCTATGCTATGCCACCAAATGTTTATACAATATATACAATTGTTAATCTTAAGCTATCAATTACAAATACGATAGGACAAGTAAATTGAACAATCCTCTGACAATTTCCTAGAGCACTACTACTGGTAGTCTATTATTGACATTGTTGCACCTACAACGATTTCCACTTACCACTACCAATTGGTAGTTGCCAACATTTGAGGTATGTACATTTAACATTTTTTGTATGCAAAGCGTTCGTTTGTTGCACGTCTGTGTTCCATGAGTCATGGACAGACAAAGAGACAGTCGTCAATCGACTGTGGAAGCTTCATTTAATGTTGTTGCTGTTGTTGTTGTTGTCTCTGTAGCTATAATGAGCTAATGCCACGCCCACAACTGCGCCTGGCTGAGGAGTGCATTGAACGCATTTATGTTGCTTGGTTTCGTTTCGTTTCTCTTTCGCTGCTGCATTGCTGCTCGATTTTCGCTTTTCCCTTTTAATTGGCATTTCTTGTGTTTTTCTTTGAATTTTCCTCTATCATTTAACTGTGCAGCTGCATATTGTTGCACTTTCGCGTAGACAACTTGTTGTAACTTGCAACAGTGGCACTGTCCAGTTGCCTCCTCGAAACAAGTTGAACCATTTAATGGCACTTCAAATCGGTCTTTGCCCTGCCCTGGCTTTGACCAGCCCTGGCGTTGACGCTGTCAAGCAGAACGCGCAGTGTGGTGCGGTAGGGTGCAAAACTGATTTCGTTTGACAAATGGTCAGGCCATAAATCATAAACACATTTGGCAAAAAGAAAGCGTTGACTTTAAACGGAAGTGTCGAGTAACTGCCCTGGCCCCTTGGGTTGTGGCCAAGTAAGGCAGCAATTGGGCGAAAGTAAATTGCAAATTGTCCATTTGAATATGTGGCAACACTGTTAATACCGATAACACATTAAAATGTGCTGCGTGACTAAGTTGCAAATCTCTGCTTAAGTATCTTCTTAAAAATTCTCATTAGTTGTGGATTTTATTTCTTAATTTATGTTTAAATTTTATTTCAATGCTTTTTTACAACTTTGTGCACTCGATTACACTATTATCGAACTTTGCTGATCGAGATTGGCAGTTAAATGAACGAACGACTAAATGATCGATAAACAGGGCGACCGTCGTTCATTAGTTCTTTTCAGTATGTCTTTAAATTTTTATGACATGGCGGTTCGAAAAAAAATGTGTGTTACTATTGCAAATAAAATACTTGTAATTAAAGCACCAAAGTGTACATACAAATAAAAGTGCAACTGATACTCGGCTACAAGTTTATATGAATCATTTGAACGTTTCGACCACCGACAAATGTCCAATACGCCATCGTGACTCATGACTTCAATAGAGTCAAAGAAAAAAAACGCAACGAAAAAAAAGGAGCACCCTCAATACCCCGTGGAGTATTTGGATAGATGAGAGTGAGCAGTGAAGCCAAAAAGTAAATGACATAACAGGCACACAAATTTTTGCAAAATACAACAGTTGAAGCTGGGCCAGGTGTGCACAGTCAGTCAGTCAGTCAGTTAGTCTGCAATGACACACATGCTGTATTTTTGTTTTTGGGAGCCCTGCAGACTGCCCGATTGCAGTTGGCTGAACTTTGCCGCCCTACCCAGCCAAAAGCACAGAGCCAATCGAGTGTGACCAAATTGATTACAGCTACAAAATCCTTGACCCATAAATGCCAGTTTGAGGTACGTGTACGACTTTTTTTTATACATGTACCTACTTTTTTTTTGTGTTTAGCTGTTTCCGTTTTGTGGCAAAGTGCAAATGGCAAATGGCAAACAAAAAAGTTGCCATTAAAGCTTTTTTTTCCGTTGGTTTTGCTAAAATTATACACATTAAATATACATATATATTGTATAGCAACGCCTCACTGTGCTAAGTTTTTCGTTCAATTTCAAGGTAAATTTGCGTGCCGCTTTTTACAGGCTTTTCCTTTTGTTTTTTTTTTTTTAGCACTTGCGAAATTTTAAAAATCTACGAAATTTGCTTAAGGTTGCAGTAATTTAAGTATTCGAAATTTTCTTTAAAAAACCGCTTGTTTAATTTCTTGGAACTCATTAGAAATTAAAAGCCAAATTAAAAAGTTTAAGCAAAGAATTCTTGACATTTCTTTATAATAAACTCGTCCGTGATTAATACAAAATGATAATGTAGAAAACCGGATATTTAAAATGTTTTTAAAAAATTGGGGAATTTTATTCGAAAAATTCGTTCAAGTTGATTCACACTTGACGGCATGACTACACAATAATAATACTCTTACACTCTGCTACGGATTTGCGGTCCTACAAGTTGATGATGCTGACAGTGAAACCACTCATCAAATACTTTTCGATTCTGAATTCTTAACATCTTCTGCTTTCAATTCGTTTACTCTTGAATACAGTTCTCTTTTTTTTTAAGTTTTTAGCCAGAAATTACAAAATACCCAAAAAATAAAAAGAGTTTATTATAATTGACGATTAAACCTTTTCAATTCTTATGCATTGTAATTTTCCGCATAATTTTCATATACGTAAATTTTAACAATGGCAAAAAGGCAACAAAAGATTAGAGCGTAAAATGTATATTGCCAACGCGTCGAAATGGTCAACGTTCTTGGCTTAGATACAGTTGGCCAGTCAGTTCAAAGTAGTGGCTCGTTGTTGTTGTTGTAATTACAAGCCGCATTGTTGTTGCTGCCCGTGATTTATTGTGTGAAGAACAAGTTTTTTTTTTCTTGTACCAATCCATATGCTTCTAATGGTTTTTGTTCTTGTTTTTTTGTTTTTTGTTTTGCATATCTAGCGCTTTAGGCCCCGTTTTGTGGGTGGGTGTGTTGACCACTTTGAAGCTGTGTAGAAGGGGGGGGCGTGGCAGCCATTTGATGCGTGCGCTTTTACCTAGAAGATTGTTTTCTGTTTGGCTCTAAGTGTTTTTTTTTTTTTTTTTTTGGCACTCTGAAATTTAAATTGGCTTAGCTGGAGTTCAACGAACCCACGAGTGACTACACTACCATGCAATCTTAAGTGTTTTGCGAGCAAACAACTTGGCTAAGAAAGCAAGCATCAATCACAGAGTAGTATTGGGAATTGAGAATCAACGGCGCTCTTCGAGTATCTCCTCCAAAAACGCCTGCGCAGCGAATCCAAAGCAACTGCACAAAAGTGAATCAATTGAAATCAAGTCAACTCAAGGAGCTGAAATTGCAATTCATTGTCGCCAGCGCGTCGTTGTTGTTGTTGTTGCTGTTGCAGCTCCTTCTCTTGACATTTTTATTAAAAATGTTGGCGAACACAGAGAGCGCAGACAAAGGGCATATTTTATGCATGCCATTGCCGCTCGTTAAGCTCGGGCCACAACTGGCCAGCAAACTGGTCAAGCCAAATTGCCTTGTGGGACACTGTGGATGTGGCTATGGCTATGGCTAAAATGCATTAAGTTTCGTTGTGCATTGTTGTTGCTGCTTTTGGGCATCATTTCCTGTTTAAATAATGCGCTTCTGCATTAAGCGCAGCAGCAACAACAACAAAGCAGTCAAAAGTCCCAAGTCAAAGGGAATTTTACACACACATGTGGACATTTATTGGACTGCTTGCTGCAACTGTATTCTCAAGGAAAACGAGCTTGTTTTTGTTGTAGCTTGTTTTTTTTTTGCAACGGTAACCTTACAAAAGGGAAACGCGCAAGTCTTGAGCAATAAACTGGCTCAATATTTTCTTGCCTTTTTTTTGTTTTATGTTCAATAATTACAACATTTTAAAATATAATTTAACATTTTGTGGCTTGCTGTTTGAGCTGCTTAGCGCACTGCTTGCTTGTAGTGCTTGTAGTACATAGAACTTAATAATAAAGCGTTTTAATTGTAAAACTAAACTCACACTTAACTCTGCGCATCAGCTATTACACAATTCAAGTGTCAGAAAATAAGTAATTTGAAGTACTCACAATAATCCCTTTGTCATGTACACATCTTCTTGCCACTTGCCAAAGATACCGCCAACACTAGCTGCAACGGCAACTGCAATTGCCACCACGAAGCATCCGAAGTGCTAGAGTTACGCCATTTGGCAGTGCTTGCAATCGTGTGGTGGCAACCCAGGCACACACAAACAAAACAGTTCTATTACTTAATATGCAACACTAATGCGAACAATGGCACGATGCTGGTGATGATGATGATGAGTGTGACTTGGACGTGGAGGCAGTCACAATCCCAGTTTCAGTTAGACAGACCCGACTAGACCAAACCATTCACTCAACAATCTCCCGCCGAGAGTCTCCAGATTTTTTTAGTGTTAGGCAAACGGTTTGGTAAAAAAGAAGGCAACATTTAATCAAAACTTTTGGGCCACACGACTGAGAAAGAGACCTGGTTTAGAAAGGTAACGTAACGTGCTTGAGACGCCAGCAGAATTGTAAGACATGCAGATATTTAACTGTATTTTCACACTTGCTTAAAAACACGCTGTAGTTGGTGATGCCTCTCTCTTGCTCTCCCTCTCGCTCTCTTGTGCTTTTGTAATAGAATCACTTCACGCTGCAAGCAGTGCTGCACTGCTTGAAGAGCAGTTACAGTTTGTGCGTTGCTTGAATTGTTAATTGTAGCCAAAAAGTAATTGATTTGTGCTTAGTAGTCTAGTGTGTGCTCTTGTGGAATTGGATCAATGTGCAGTTCAGATGTCTATCAAAACATATAATTTATACCCAGTGAGTCACAGTGGTACTGTTAGCATAAGTATTCCCACTGCCAAACTGGGTTAGAACTAAACTCTGCATTAATAATAATAAAAAAAAAGAACTAGAATGTTTAGAATTAAAGTTAATTGAATACAAGTACTTGAAGCTCTATTGTGTCTTTGTTTCTAACAAATTCTGCTCTATTATTGGCCACAATTTATTGCCACATGTTGTTGCGGTGCTGCCAAGCCCAGTTCAACAGTAACAACAACAACTTTGTTGCAAGCTTTAGTTTTTTTTTTATATTTTTTTGCAATGCGATTATAAAAACCCGTTTTGCATTTGCGCTCTCCTACCGCATGCTCGTAATTTATTCATAATATTTGCAATACAATTTCTGTTATGCCTTTATTAGAGCAGACACAGAGAGAGAGAAGTGGAGAGGAGAGGAGAGTGGTATAGAGTAAAGAGTAGAGCACGCTTTGGCAATTACATATAAAACAAAAAAAATGAAGTAAAATAAAAAACATAAACAAAACTCGCACCTTAAAAGCAAATAAAGTTAAAAACGCTTTAAAAATGAAGAAGAAGTCGAAGCAGATAAAGTGTGGCTGGAAAGTCAAATATTGTTAGAATATCAATAGATGATCATGATGTTGTTGTTGATGTTAATGATGGCCAAAATGATTGTTGAACTCTGACTGCAGTTTTGACCCCGCACGAGCCCAAAATCAATTGAAGGGACAGCGAACTAAGAAAACCTGGCAACCAAAGAAAAACTGTTGAACTGCTTCAAACACAGCGCAGCACAAGAGTCGTGACTCCACTTGGTTGCTTGGAGGGAGGCACACTGCACGGCACAGATAGTAGAAGAGAGGGCAGGGGTGATGAAGGAGAGAGAGGAGGAGGTGTAACAATAGCGGACATTGCCACCCGCATTAAGTTGGGCTCAAAGCTGGATTTGAACCAGTTTCTGTTACTGATTTGTGGCTTACAGGCGGGAGTGGTAATCGAAAACCGGCTAAAAGAATTTCCCAACTAAGAAGTTTTTCATGTTCGTTTGCCATTTACAATAGTCACAAGCTTGCAGCAAATATCCCCATCTCTCTCTCACACATACACTCTTCTACTCACTTTGAATGTAACTGAAGTCTTTTTATTTGCGTTCTGCTAACAGCGCTCAAGTTTAACATTGCTCTGTTAATTTACATTTTAGCTGACTGTTGACTTAAATATAAGCTGTATCTATTAGTTTGGACCTACAACAACAGTTTAAAACTCATTTCCGACCCTATAAAATATATACATATTTATTTATAATCAATGTTCCTTAAATATTTTCCTCTTTCCCTGTTCGAAATGGTATTCCATTTAAAAAGTCGATCCAGTTTTGGCAACAATATCGTAGTTCAAAGCTTCAGTAGTGCGAACCCAGACTACGAGCAGTTCAAGACTACTTTAGTTAACAGCTGTTATTTTTCTGTACAATATTTCACTGTTAATGGCAGCTAAAAATGCCTCAACATTGTTTTAACATAATTGTTAACACATTTCTCTGATTTTAATAAGTTCAATCTTTGATTTCCCTTTTCGGAAGTTGTGCGTGAAATCAATTTGAAAACTAACCACAATGACTTTAGTTACGCTACGCTCAAAGATACAAAAAAACGGCCTCTTCGATGGGCCGCATAATTTCCGAGTGCCCCAAACGGGGGCAATTCCGATTAGCCACTGCGTGGAGGCAACAAAAATTTCACTTTTATTCGCTGCCTTTCTTTTTGTTGTTGTCTGCTTCTTCGGGCTGACCCTCCGAGTGAGTTGTAGAGTGAGAGTTACATAAGCTCGAATCTACCAATCTGCTGCCCCCTCCCACTCCCCCTCCACCACTTTCCACTTCTTTCTACAGCTAACGCCTTAATGGACACGCCCAGTAGTCTTCGCTGTTACTTAAACTTAAATGATTTACAAATTGTGTATAAATTTAAGCGCTTTCCACTGATTTTAATTTATGTGTTGCTTCTTCTTCTTCTTCTTTGTGTGAGTTTTGTTTGGCTTTTTCCCAGGGTATTCAAGAGCTGTTTGTTACGTTCTCTAAGCGGAAACGTGTTCAACAGTTAGCTGTCTTGGCCCTCTGGAATGTGGTCAAGAAAAGCGTTTGACAAAAATGTCAGATAGATAGACAGTTGGTTTGGATTGGAAATGGTTATGGCTATGGATAACTGGTCAACACACCCTCGAGTTGGTAAGAGATAGAGTCAAGTGTTTGACTTTAGCCGCACAACACAATTAAGCCAATCTAATTGGCCAAGTCCAAAGCACGATTCATAAACAGGTTCTTTATGCTCGCATTGCAGTTTTAGAATGTTGTTAATTGTGATTTCTGCTGTTGTGGTTTTACTTTTTTGCTGTGCGGGTGTTAGCCGCGTTCCATTTCCAGTTAACAACAATTGTGCGCTGTGCCCCTGACAATTTATGATTGATTATGGCCAACAGAGTTCGGGCCCAGACCCAGATGCCGGATATCTTTATGCTACACACTCTTTGCTCTAGTGGACTGCGGAAATTGTTTGCCAATTTGAAACTAAACAAATTGAAATATTGTTTAAATACGGTTATTTAAACTGGTTCAAATCAACAATTACTTGGTCTTTTTCTAGCTAAACTAGTTAGTATGTTGGCTTCTTAACTTTTTGGGTAGTTGGTGGAAGGCAGGGTGTTTAAGTGTTGTGCTTAGTTGGCTGTCTGGCTGCAAGTGCTGTACAAACAGACGGTGGGGCTGTCTGTTGTACCCTGTAAATGTTGCCATTGGGTTTGCTAAGGCCTGTTTTACATATATTACATATGCTATAACTACAACACAATCGCAAAGCAAGCAGCAAAGTTATAGCGTTATGTATTTTTATATTGTTTAGAGAACAAAGCAGGTGGCAGTGGCGCCATCTACCGCTCGTTGCTATATATTTTATGCGCATAAGAAAGGCAGCGTGTTTCATAATTTACAATTTATAACAGACATTAACAGCCTTTGGTGTAAACCATTCTTAAAATGCATTTTGTAATTTAAAGCCAAGCAGACATTTCTCCCCTCCCCACCCCTCTTCTGTATATAGTTGGGTGTTTGTGCAAGTTAAACAATAGGCAAACGAAGCAAAAACAAAAAAACAGCTGCTGATTTGCCATGCAACACTTTTAAGCAATGTAGTTGTTGTAGTTGTTGCTTTTGGTCTTGTTTTGCTTCTGCTTGCGCTTTGCTTTTTACACTGCTTTGTTTTGCTCTGCTTCGCTTTTTTTGTTTTTTTGTGTAACAAGTTTGCATATGCGATATGTGATTAACAAACAACAATAACAAATAACAAACAACAAGAGGCAGCAGCGGCAGCGGCAGCAGTAGCACATAGCACAGCATGTATTAGTAAATATAATTATAACACACGAAAATAACAAAAGCTCAAAATTCAAAACGAAGACGAAACGAGGTTATGTGGAATGTGTGCGTGTTGTGAGAGAGAGAGAGAGAGAGAGAGAGTGTGATGCAAGCAAGCAGCGCACGCCTCCAAAATTCTACAAGCAGTGGATAGATAATGTGTGTGGGCAGCAAATGACATTTGTCATTCTCAACATATCATCTTACATTAGCGTTAGAACTAATATGCTAGTGGTTGCCGTGGGTGCTGATTGTGTGGAATTATGGTACCCACTTTTCAGCTGACTCATTGAGATCTTGACATTGACCTTCAGCAGCAGCAGCGGCAGCAGCGCATTATTATTTTCTAATTAGCAGCTGGCCCAAGGCTAAACGGGAAGAAGTGGTAGAAAATAGAAGAACAGCAGAGCACAAGCAAGCAGTTGTCCACTACTTGAGCTCATTTCACGACAGCAATTATAGCTATAGATCTGCCTGATCTGTCTGGCTATCTGCTGTGATTTTTTGTTGTTTTATTTTATTTTTATGGTTATTGTTCTCTCTTCTGAGTTGAGTTGAGTTTTATGGCCATTATTGTGGGTTCTGTCACCTCGTGCTGCTGCTGGAGTCCATTAAAAGCGAGTATATTAAATGAAATTATCTATCAATTTGGCAAACAACAACTGGGAGTGCCATGATCTCATACAGGTGACAAGAACTTTGGGCCATGATCACATCGCTGCTGATTACAGCATAGACAAGGCAAGGGGCGTGTTTGAGTATTTAATGTGTATTCAATTTCTAAAACAAGAAAGTAAAGATTTCAACTTTTATAATAATAATAGATGCTTGTTAACTGGCGCTGGCTACAGCTGTCTGTCAAATTGGCCAACAAATCACAGTGACTGCTAAACTGTGCTACAATCGACAATAACTACAACTACAACAACAATAGCAGAGTGTTCGCACGACCTTCAATCAAAGTGCAGAAGAAGAAGCAGCAGCAGCCCCAGCAGCAGCGAGCTGCAAGCAGTTGCAGGCTAACAGAAACTTGATTAACTTAAAGTTCAACTTGTTTTGCTGTTGTTGTTGTTGTTGTTGTTGTTGTTGCTTCTTCCACTGCTTGATGCTGTTGTGTTTGTTGTTGCACTGCTGACTGACTTTTCAGCATGGCGTCTTGACATTTCGCACAAATAAACAAGCAAACAAGCGGACACCAACAACAACAACAACAAGAAGAAGAAGAAGTGAAGCAAATGCTAACGCTGATAGATACGTAGTAGATATTTCATGCTTTTATTTTGCAATTTGCTGGGAATAAATGAAGATGCAATAAATCGCACAATACCATAATCTAATTGTATAATTAGGCAGGCACTCAAAAAAAAACTATAGAGAAAGAGAGCGCACGCCATTGCAGCTACGAGCAAAAGAAGCAGTGCAAAGAAGTTTGAAATTCTTACAGCAAACACTGTAAATGTCAAGCAGTGCACACAATGCAGGCGGGGCAACAGACGAGGAGCACAGTGGAGCAATATCAATGCAGTTAATCGATCAACAAATTATAAATATACTTATTTCGTGCACTTTAAAATTGTAACCACTCTAACCACTGTGCAGTGCTGGTCATTCGACATGCGAAAAATGAAAAAGTTGATTGTAGTTGAATCTGCTTCATTGTTTTTTTTTTTGGCCTGTTGCTTTGGGCCAAAATGCCAAACGCCAAATGTTGCATGCCACTTGACTAAAGGCCGTGCGGCAAAGTTGAAACAACATTGAAAGCATTGTTGTTGTGGCAGGCGCTTGTTGAAAACCCCAAATGGAAGAGAGAGATACATGGTTCACTTTTAAAACAAACTCAAACTAGTTAAAAACAACTAAATTTACTTAAAGAAAATTAAAAATTTTAAAAAATCATTTATTTCATAAGCGAATATTCATTCATAAATGAGTAACTGTAGCCCTGGTAATGCCAATTTAGTCCAATTATCTAACTGTGAATCTAGAATTAATGCGCAAGCAGTTCAACTGCTTTAGCACATTATAATAAATTCCAAAACGTTCGATCGCTAAATTTACATGAGAATCAATCGTCATCGTTTGAAGGTTGTTTGTGTTTTGATGTTGTCCAGTCTGTTCCAAAGTAGCTATAGCCAAGCATAGTGTGTGTGTGTCACAATCTGCACGTATTTATTGATTTTGAAATTTTTGGGTCGATTGCGTGGGGAATATTAACAAACATAGAATAATCCGCTACAAAAAAAAAAGGAAAATAGTAGTGTATTCAGTCACACGTCCGAACTGCAATGCCCACTTATGAAACGGGACAATAGTGCAGTGTCAACGGCAATGGAGACTGAACGATTTGATCTACCTTTAGCGGATTAGAGTTAGCCGGCTGGCAATTTACCAAGCAACTCTTGCCCAAGCGCTAAAGGAGGCTATAAATAGTATAAACATAGGAAAACAGAACTAGAGTTGCTTATAATAAAATGTATAATTAATAAATGCGAATAAAGCCACGCCGCCCCGAGTGAGATTCGAACCGTGGGGCTGCTGACAGCTATATGTTTACGCGGCACGAACTCAACGCACGCGACCACAACGGAAATCGTCAGAAGACTGCTTAACAAGCAACTACTTGTGCGCGCTCTCATTCTTGTTCTAACTGTCTGAGTGTTGTGTGCTTTCAAGCAGTTGTTAAGCAGTTCAGCAGCTAAGCAGTAGTCCGTTCTGATCTGTTTGCCTTGGCCTACTACTGCAAAGAATGTCTTTCCTGACACTTCTTTTCATCAATTAATCAAATGTCTAAGTAATCACCTCAACACATGCTAAATACTCGCCTCTATTTCTGTTTACACTGCAGCACAAGCGTTTTGTCTGTACATGTGTCGGAAACAAGGTGTGAAACTTGAGTAATGCTAGCTTTGGGGCACCTCCATTTACAGTCTTCTTGCCTCTTGTGTCTTTGGTCTCCACGTAGGCGTTGCCTCTCCTTTGCCGACTGCATAAATTCGCCTGATAACAATTTCAACGCTCTGCATTTATGTTTGAAATATTGCGGCAGTTTGATATTTCAATTTTCAATTAACGTGTTAACGTATGTCTGTGTTTTGTTTCTGCGTGGTTCAGCAGACATTGTGGGTCAAAGAGCCAAAGTGTGACGCATGCTACAAGCATATTGCAGCTGGCAGCTATTTACGGTAACTTTGGGTGCCCCCCACACGCTCTATTTATATAAGTATCCATTTGGCAGTTGCCAAAAAAAAACAACAACTCAACTAGGCCAATTTTCAACTAAAAACCAAGTTAATAACTGCTTGCATATTTCATTGTGCGGTCAAAAGCAGAGCTCACAATTGTAATTTTTGTTTGATAAAACTGTTATGTCAGCAGTTAAAACCTACAAATAACTACTTTAATTAATATACATTTTAAATAGTGGGTTAAAAGCAGCAATGTCCTGTTTATAAGCAGTTTTCTAGGACAATTGGCAGTGTGTGTCTGCGCGTGTGCAAAACACTCGCTAAAGAGGTCAAAGCAGTGCAAACAAAGCAGCGACAAAGCAGTGCAGAGTAAATGATATTTGCCAGTCCATGACAAATTGTTGCCCCGAGCAACCACAAAACGGCTTTATTTATTTATTTATTACAATTAATTGACAATTATGTACAATGATATTGAAGTTCGTGCGTGCTTCATGGCTGATGAATGGATTGATGGATGTCAGTTAGGCATTGAAAGCACTAACATGAATGAATGAATGTTGTTGTTTGTTTACTTACCCCTTGACTAATTGCTGACCTTCTTTTCTTTCAGATGCATCCAGCTATTATTTTCCCTCGCAAAATCGTTTTGTGCCCTCCTCCGGTTCGTTTCCCCGCCAAGTGCAGCAACCACAGCAGACTCTGAACAATTTTCGCAGTGCCAACAGTGGATACTCACCCGCACCAGGTTCCTACCAGGAGCAGTTACTCTTTATAGCCAATGAGAACAGTAATGGAGTTGTTGGCAACAAGCAAGCGGGTAGCTCGCAGTTTGGCACACCCTTTGGCAGCAATTCCCAATTCCAAGTAAGTCTTGAATACACTATTTGAATGTGATTTGGTGAACAGTTTCAGGTTTTGGCCAAATTGGCAAGTGGCTAGTGGTCAGTGGCTAGTGGGTTTGGGGTTGCATGCAACCGAAGGCAATTAAAGTAACGTGTTCTGTCTCCCTCTCTCTCTGTCTCTCTCTCGCTCGCTGTCTGTCTTGCTGTTAGACAACTGCAAAAACGAAATCAAAGCAAATTTAATACATAAATTACAACTTGCCACATGCCACATATGAAATTTGATTAAGCCACATTGCAAAACTGCAGTGTAAACATTTTAGCTAGAGATGGACGCGTGACACGACTGTGTGTTTTGGGTAAATTGGGTTTGTGGCACGTCGATAATGAATAGGAAACAGTTTCAATCAACATCTCACGAAAGCGTGTCTTACGAAGCGTAACGGGAAGTCAGATCATGAGTCTTCAACTCCACCTACTTGCCCCATTCGGCTTCCTAGAAATCCGAATCCCATTTCAATTCCAATGTCCAAGTAAAAGAAAGAAAACTACACAAAATAGACCACATGAATGCACGCATGACTTGGGGTGTGGGATTGGCTGTATGTACATACGTTCAAATGTATTGCATATTCGTCTTTTCACTTTCACTTTACCAAATTCACAAAACAAAGCAAAGAAAACTATAAAGTGCCTTCTGCATTTCAACGAATCAACGTGATTTATGCGTTGAAATGCATTTTTGGGGAAACGTGTGCGTAATTGAAAAGAGTTAAGAGCAAAAAAAAACTGTTTAATCATATTGTTTATTGGCGGTTTGAGATCATGAGCAGACGCACAGCTTGTAGATTGTATGTTAGTTGATGGTTGAGCTTCCAGTTTTTTTCGTGGCCCTAATTGAAATAACATGTCACGGCCTTCGTGGTAGTGGGTGCAAGCAGTGCGGCCTGTCAGCACAGCACAGCAAGAGGTCTGCTCGTTTGCGTGCTCCATTGTTTTCGATCGCTTGAACTGCAGTTTTAACACCTTTTGAATTAAGCTGGATTAACTGGATTGGACAATGCAATGTGCATTGTGTTTTTTGGACAGTGATTTGCCTAATGGATGTGGCTTATTTATGCGTAGTAGAGTGGTAGAGTGAGGCCACTGCATTAGCAACATTTGCAGAATAAACCTTAGATTGAAAGATGTTTGCATTAGTTAATTACAATTTCGTATTGTTTGTCTGCCCTTTTTTAAAGAGTCAATAGTTATGCTTTCTCTCTCTCTCTCTCCCACTACTTTGCCAATTGTACGTGCTTAGCTTTTTCATAGTTTGTTTATTGACAAACGACTTAAAAGCTTTTTAATTTCTTGATCGACACTTTCTTCTACGCATTTTCTCTGGTGTAGGTGTCTCAGTGAAATTGGCTGGGAACTCACTGACTGATTTGTCATTGGGTTTAGTTAAAGTAGAGTAAGCAATTAACTGGCTAATTGTTAATCAGACTAAGACAGCAGCTTATTGCAGTCTAATTGCTGTAGAAATGGAGAAGACTCTCTTTACAAATTGCCAGCTGTTTCTGCGATTCGATTCTGCGATGCATAAAGCGGAAAACAACAACTGCAGTCGTTGAATATCGCCTTTTTAGCAACAAAACTTTGCGTTTTGTATGCAATTTGTTTAACAGAGCACAACTTGCGCCCTCCCCCAACTACCCCACTATAGCACTACGGCAGTACAACATTAGAAGCACTTTCAAAAACGTAAAAAAAAGGCAATAAATAAAGTAAGAAATCACAACACAAATACCACAAGACAACAACAGCAATCGTAATGCATAATAACAACAAGTACTTTAAGCACTTTATAAAGGCGAAACCAACAACTGGCAACTGGCAACTGAAAAACAGGCAACTGACTGAGATTTTTGTGTGTAATTAGCGGCCCAGTCCAAGTCCAATTACGACCTTGATACACTTCAATAAAAAATACTTTTGATAGATTTCTATCATGTTGTTTGGCACTGCTTTCAATTTCGATATCGTTTCAATCCACAATCCACAATCCACATGCAATCAACTTTTGGGTTTAGCTTTAGCTTTGATTTTGATTCGATTTCGATCGCTTTGGCATTGCCTGCAACACGTGGAGTGAGCATTGAAGGTCTGAGTAGGGACAGTCAGGTGTACAGTGATGAGTGGCATCTCTACCAATTGAGCCGACACATGTGTGATTTATGGACAAGTATTTCGAAATTGGGCTTAAACTTGGCTTATCAATTTGAATGCAGCTGCTTGTCAACTGCTTGCAGTTGTTGGGTAAACGCACTGCTTTCAAAGTGCACTGGGGAAATATGCGCTGCTTTCTTTCTTTGCAAATCTGACAGGCAACTACTACTGCAAGCAGTGCTGCATTTCAGCTACAATCAGAGCTTTAACTTTAACTGTCAGATTTCGATATATATATTTCACAAGACTTAAAACTGTTATTTATCTTCTTAGAGCATTTTAATCCGCCATGAGAGCCATGAGAGCAATAACAGAAATGAAATTAACTTGTTTATTTTTCATTGTTGTTTTCCCACAGAAACCGAATCGTCAGACAGAGTATTACGATATCTCGCCACGCCCCTTTGGTGTGCCCGTTAGTGGTGGAGTTGGTGTCGCAACGTCCGCAACGCCATCGAATGGATTTACACGCTCCAAGGCGATACGCAACGGGAACAGCATCGGGAATAGTATCGGCAGTATCGGAGGGAACAGTTTGAACGGCTTCCAACCGCAAACGCAGCGGGTCAATGTGCCACACCAACAGACGCAGTTTTTGGCCCACTTCAGTGAGCCAGCAACGGTAAGGAAATGCGAATTGAGAGCTCGTACATCCAGCTGCCATCAGCTGGAGGTGGGAGCTAGACACACAGAAAGACAGCAAGAGGCGGACAGATGGACGGACGAACGTTGAAAAGTAAAAGCAACAAAAGGAACACTAAAAATAACAACAACAAACAGACAGACAAACAGTTTGGCATTGCATAACATTTAACAAAACAATTGGCCATGCTCTGATTTGGCCAATATCAGTTGTTGGCCCTCTCTCTCTCTCAAATGTTTTTTTGGCCAAAAGCTAAAAAGACCAAGTTCCAGAACCAGTTAACAAACCGCATACTTTACACTACTCCCCTCTCTTTCTTTTTATATGTATATATATGTCTCTCTATCTCACACATGAATCTATCAATGAAATCTGTTTTACCTTTCACCTGGTTTATTGCCTTAAACAAATTTGGAGCAATTTTATTTGTTTAACTCGTCGACAACACAATATTTACGAGGCGATGTTGTTGTTGTTTTTTCGTAACAGTTTGTAGTATTTGCTAATAATTGAGATGTTTCTCTTATGGAATACTTTCTCACTTTCTGGTTATACCCTATAACTATTAGGGTATATCTGTAATTAAGCGGAGAACTGCTTTGCTTTGCTGTCACTTTCATTAACACTGCTTGCAGCGAATCTGCCAGTCATGCAGCGCTTTTAATTGTTTAATTTCATTTAACACTAATTGCCTCATTTGAGCGAAAGTGTATAATGCATGATTAAGCTTGGCTTAGCAATTTCCAATTTCAATTTCAATTGACCGCCCACAATGACAATTGCTGGGTATTTAACAGAAAACGCTGTAATTATTAATAATAAAATAATAAAATATGCATTAACATATGATGAAAACTATTTCAAGTATGCGAAATCCACTCAAATTTGCACAGCTTGCCTTGCAAGCAGTTCAAGTGTCCCCATAGACACTGCTTGATTACTCAAGTCCCTAGAGCCACACTTTTGCAAGTGCCATCAACTTGTCAACTCTTACTGCTTGAATCTGCTTGCGACCCAAATGTCAGCATGCAACACTCAATGCAATGCAATTCAATTCAATCCAACAGCTTTCAATAGCTTTCAATGCGCGGTTGAACAAGCTGCGCTCTCTAGAGTCTATAGAGTCTAGAGTCTAGCACGTTTACAACCTGTGCGAAGCAGAAGAAGAAGAAGAAAAAGAAGAAGACAAAGTCTGAGTTGTCTTCACATCAAAATTAAATAAATACGAGCGCATAAATTATGGATGCCAAAAACAAATGACGACAGACGTTTGGAAATTTGCAGAAAAACGCTTTAGACAAATTTGAGAATCACTTGAATGAGGCTGAAGGCTGAAGAGAAGAAGTGGGAAGGGGAGGGGAGGGCAAAGCTGAGAAGAGTTCGCACGCAAAAAAACAATTGACAGACGAACCGCAGAGATTGTTGTTGAATGTGTTGTTGTATTTATCTGCTGTGTGTGTCAGTGTGCCATGTTGCAACTGTAACTGTAACAGTTTCCCATGACGACGATAACATATGACCGCAGAAACAGTGGCAAGCAGTCTGTCCGCCTGTCCGTCTGTCTGTCTCTCTGTCTCCACTGTAACCAAGTATAACAATGCGTAGCACGGCAATGGACTGCTTGACACCCCAACAATTAACTCCCACATTAGCAAATAACTCTAAGCTTCTCTGTCCTCTCTCTCTCTCCCTCTTTCTCTCTCTCTCTTCTGTTTCTTTGCAGAACGAAAAGCGCTTGCCGTCAAGCAGTGCAGCCTTGCGTCCGTTTGGCAACGGCGGCTTCTCGCCCAGTTCGACACGCACTCGCACTCAAGCGCCACCAGCGGACGATGCCACGCCTCAAGCAGTGGTGGCCACGCCCTATCGCCCCACACGCAATCGCTATCATCCTGCAGCGGCTTCTTCTGCATCCTCCTCGACGCCATCCACCACAACGGGAAGCAGTGCTGAGGTGAGCAGCAAGCGATACAGTCGCTTTGGCAGCAATCGTGGAGGAACAAAGACGACAAGCAGTACAACCAGCTCCAGTTCCATCAGCTCTTCAGAGCGTCCCAGCTTTGGCCGTAAAGCACCGAATCCTCGGCGTCCCGTGTTCATTAGTCGTGAGATCAATGAACCGGTGAGTGTGGTTAGCAAGCGACCCTTTAACTACAACAGCGCCAATGCCAGACTGAAGCTACCACGACCCACCTCCAGCACCACAAGCACCACGGAGAGCCTGGACGAGGAGGAGAAAGATGTGAGTGGGGATGAGGAACAGTATGAGCAGGAGGAGGAGACAGGAAACAGTGCCCACGAAGAGGCTTCAAGTTTAGAGAAACTGCCATTGCAGGAGGAGACAATCACACCCCTAACCATTGCCAAGACGGAGGTCAACCAGAACAGTAAGGAGACAATAGCGCACACCTCCGAGGGATTGGATACGGTGACAAGCAATGAAGATGATCTGGACAAGTCCACCAGCACCACAAGCACAGAGGAAACCCAAACGGATTCGTCGGAGAGCGGCGACTTCACCGAGGAGACAACACTGTCAACTGCCGGGCACGAATACGAGTACGTCGAGGGAGAGGAGGAAAAGGAGAAGGCCACCACGGCAACTCCCAGTCAGCAGAGCGAGTCGACAGAGGAACATGGAACGGAATCAGAAGAGGACACCACCGAGACACCGGACAGCACAACTCCAAGCACGACACCCAAGACTTTAGAAACCAATAAGGATGCCAAGACTACTTCCAAGCAGGAGGAAGAGTCCGAGTATGATGATGAGGAGGGTGAAGAAGGAGAAGAGGAATACGAATACGAGGGAGAAGGCGAAGGAGATGGAGAAGAGGAAGGAGAGGAGAGTGAAACCGAGGAGCAGCACAATAATGCCACCACCGAGACGGAGAAGGAGAAGGAAGCCACCTCAAGTCAACAGCACAAGTTTGATGATGGACGGGAAATCATCTCCGTGGTGACCACAAAGAGCGTAGTTAACGGATCCACAGCCTATCCAGCACCCGTGACTCCCAGCAGCATGGCCAGCACTCCGGCGGACAGTCAGCCAGCGCCACAGCCGGAGGAGGAGCATACTGTCTCACCCAGTGTGGAGATATTGGAGACAACCGCATTGCCCAGTGATGCTCCAAATGTGACCGAAAGTTATGTGGTTGTGGCCTCCATCCAGACAAGCCGTAGCATCAATGGAGCCCGGTTTCTGCCCTTCCCCGCCATCGAGCAGGAGGAGACCAAGCATACTCTCTCGGAGCTGGAGCGGAAGGTGCACTCCAAGCAACAACAGCAGAAGCCACTCGAGTTGAGCGAGAGCAGCGAGGAACCGAGCACCACAACCGCCTCAGTCTCCAGCAGCAGCAGCAGCACTAGCACCACAGAGAAATCTCCGACAGCGCAGGGTGCCTCCACAGAGAGCATCATCGACAAACTGGATCGAGTGCAGTCGGAGCTATCGAGTGGAGTTCTCTCCGGCAAGTATCCGATCATCAATCAAATGGTTGCCTCCAATCCAACGACAGCGACAACCCTGTCAACCGGAAGCGGAAGATTCGTGCCAAACATACGCAAGTTTCAGCCTCGCACCACAGCTGCACCGAGCACCACGAGCAGTGGGTCAAAGGTCAAAGTGCAGCACTTTGATGAAAGCGAAATGGATGAATTGGCAAGTCTGCTTCCCGTCGGATTCAAGCCCAAGTCCAGCTACAAGAACCGCAAGATCACCACCACCACCACAACAACCACAACGGAGCAACCGGCAGCAGTCGAAGATCAGGGCAGAAAGCAACAACAGCCAGCTCGGAATTCCACCATTAGTCGCTCCTTTAAGAACGGCGTAGTCGCTGTGCAGGATGTCGCTTTGGCCGGTCTGCTGCCCAAGGGCTACAAACCACCCAAGACCACAACAACAACCACTGCAAAGACACCAGCTCTGGAGAGTCTCTTCAGCAAGGCCAAGTTCGATGATAGCCTAGTTGCTCTGCTGCCCAAGGATTACAAGGTGAACGGTTCGACGGTGAAGCCAGAGATTTCCATAGTTGATGATATATCCAAGTTCCTGCCACCGGGTTTCAGTGCCTCAACGACAACGACAACGGCACAACCGAGCACACATCGTTCTCCTGCCGTTGCTGTGCCCTTTGATGATCTGAGCAGTTTCCTGCCGCCGGGTTACAAGCCACCCAAGGAGCAAACGGAGCCCAAGCAGCTCGGAGGCATTAAACCGCTTAAGGTGGACGATTTGAGTAGTTTACTGCCTCCTGGCTTCAAGTTAAACCAAACAGCGGAGAGTAATTCTGCGGAGAGTGATGATGTGCTCGCCTCGCTGCTGCCCAAGGACTACAAGCCAAAGACTCCATTGCATCCTGCCTCCACCAGCACAACAAGTAAGCCCAAGGCTACATCCCCAGCAACCGCTGCTCCGGAGGCCACTGGCGGACTGAAGGTCGTCTTTCCCAAGGGAGTCCACAAGCGTTTGGGTGCTCATCGTCTGACAACGCCACACACACCAGTGGATGGCGATGGTTCCCCCGCACCTTCTGGCGATTCGCCACCGCTTGTTATCCGAAAGGGTCCTCCGATGCGTGCCACCACCGAGTTTACGGGTTGGCCAACTCCTCCGACTACTCCACTGTCGATTGAGAAGCTCAATGCGCAGACAATCAACTTTGAAGATTTGCTAACAGCGGCGGGCAGCAGCAGCACCACATCCACGACCAGCACCACCACAACAACCACCACCACGACAACGCCAAGACCCACAAAGCCGGGACACTGCACCACCGACTGTGATCTGGAGGCGACCATTCGCATAATCGATGGTGTGGCCTGGAAACCAGAGCTCCTGGACCACAACACTCTTGAGTGGAAGACGCTAGCTCACGAACTGGAAGCTCAGGTAAGTTAGCCACTGATCCTAAACGCTTCTACTCCTGCTAATCCGCTTTCCCATTTCCTCTGCAGCTCAACGAGGTCTACTCGAATGCTGCCCAGCTGAACAAGTGGTACAAGAAGGTGCGCATCGATAGCTTCAGCGAGGGCAGCGTCTTGGTGGACTACTATGTGGAACTGGCCAACATCACAGAGGATGTGGACACCTTGGAGATAAAGCAACTCTTCCACGACGCTCTCAGCAAACCCACAATGTCCGTGCCCGACAAGGATGCACAGGAGAATGAGACGGACAGCGTGTCGAGTCCACAGGAGGAGCAATTGGTAAAGGCTAGCTACCAAATGGGCAAATTCATCATTGATCCAGTGGCCACCGAGTTCAGTGGTAAGTAATACGTATAACAACTTGAATCTCTAACTAAATCTTCTCTAAATCTCTACACAGTCATTGCCAAGAATCAGCATACGAGTGTGGAGAATACAGCGGATGATCTGCCCATTCCACAGTGGGCAATTGTGGTAATTGTCATTGGCGTCGGTTCACTGGTCTTTGTCATCATCTTTGGGGTCACAGTGGTAAGCACTTGTAGAGTACTCCTCCTCTACTCCTCTTTGGTTTATTTGTTTATAATCCTAAATTCTGCCTTGCAGCTGCTTAATCGCCAGAAGCGCGCCAAGAAGACGCCCATACCGCTGACCAATGACATGCTCAACGAACTGAAGGTCAATCACATGGGAGGTGCTGATAATTATGGAGTGGATGATTTCTATAACATTGACGATCCCTGGAACGATACCAAGCAGCCCATTAAGCCAAAGGTAAGCAGTGCAAGCAGTGCAACAAGTATTTCCCTAACCATAATTTCCCTTTTCCCTTTTACAGCGCTTCACCAATTCCATGCACGGCAGCAACAGTTCGAACATCTATGACAGCTGGAGGTCCACTCGTCATGCGCCCAACAGTGCCGATTACTTCTATGATCAGCAGCCGACTTACTCCCAAAAGGGCGACTCACTGAAGCGTCCACATCTCGGCCATCATCATCAGCCGCAGCATCAGCCTTATGCTGGCCACCACCACCAGCAGCAGCAGCAACAGGGATATGGTCATGGCCATCAGTATCCCGATGCCTTTGCCGATGCCCATCAGATGTACAGTTACAACAACCATGCGAGTAGGACGCGTTATGCGCGGGATTATGATCCAGACTTTTAGTCGATCATCAGACTATATAGACACGCTCTAGCTTTAGTAACATTTGTAACGTTTATACGTATCAGTTAATCAGTTAATTAATTTAAACTGCTGCTCAGTAACATTGTAAACATACGAATACACATAAGTATGTATATATAAGGCAGGGTATTCAACTATTTATGTATTCCCAGCTACTTTTACTATTTCCTAGATTTTCTACTAAATCTATTCAAATGATGTTTAAAATGGAAAACTTGGAAGCACACTGTTGGGCTTCCACAAAGTAAATAGTCATGCACGTTTAGTTAATACTAGTTTGTAATTATATTCTAGACATATTGAATAATTTAATTAATGGCGGCTTAAAGCAACAAAACAACAACACTGTACTTACCAACAATGTCTGCATCTAGACAATTGAATAAAACTAAAGTTTATACATACATATGTGTGTAAAGTGTTTGTTATTTAATGTTTAGTTAGTTTGTGATGGATATACTGACAGTTCTGTTCACTTGGTAGTCCAGCTGGAATATTGAAATGACCAGTTGAATTATCGAGAAAAAAATATATTTATATAAATAAATTAAAAAAAGTTAATCGTTGCCGAAACCCGGGATTGAACCGGGGACCTTTAGATCTTCAGTCTAACGCTCTCCCAACTGAGCTATTTCGGCAGCTGGCGTGTGGCTGACAATTTCCCTAGTTGTTGTCGACGACAATCCATTTGCATCGAAATGGTTTGCGTCTTTGATATATTTATATTCCCTTGACTTTACCAACACTGAATGTATGTGTGTCCACTAAAAAGTATTTTTAGACAATATTAAATGGCCTTTTGGTCCCGGATTTCATTATCTAACAATCAAATAATATTAATATGCAATTAATTCGTCGTAAAATACATATTTACTAAACCAATTAAGGAATTATTTCTTGAGTTTGAGAATAAATACAAAAATAAATCAAAAAGATTATTCGATGCCGAAACCCGGGATTGAACCGGGGACCTTTAGATCTTCAGTCTAACGCTCTCCCAACTGAGCTATTTCGGCAGCTGGGTCTCCTTGTTCTAATGCACTACTAGAAATAAAACTAAAAATGCTTATACATTAAAATGACTTAGAAATTATTCACCATTTAATTTTGAGTTAAAACATAAAAATAATAAAAAAGTATTCTTTGCCGAAACCCGGGATTGAACCGGGGACCTTTAGATCTTCAGTCTAACGCTCTCCCAACTGAGCTATTTCGGCAGTTGTTCCGATTGCGTCGAAATCCCATTTTCGTTCCACACACTTGAAAATCCTTTTGATAAATGCACTAAAAGAATATTTTTATATATTTAGTAAATAAAACAAGTAAACAAATTACATATTCTGTACATATTTTATGTATTCGTTTATTAATCCTTTGTCGATTATCAAGCAGGATTTCTGCTTAAAATCAAATTCAATTAGATTTCACACCCTAGAGCTCTCTAAAGCTAAAAAGTTAACGTTCGATTTGTGTTTTGTGTTGTCTTGTTTTTTTTTTTTGTGTTTTTGGGGCTAATTCTAAGCTTATTTTATGTTAAGTTTTGTCAATCTCATAAAATCAATGTTTTGTAAATTTGAAATACATGTCAAAGGGGCTCTCTGTCTGTTTCTTAGATAACTACCAATTGTTACAATTTAATTTAAAGACATTTAAAAATTTTCTCTAATATCACTTTCTAGAAATTTGTCCAATTCGTTTCAATATCAATGTTAAGATGTGAGTTCCTACTATGAATGTAATTAATATAAGTTTGAATTATTTTGTCATAAATAATAATTGTGTGTTCAGGTTTAATAACAAGCTACCAAATAAATTGTTAACCGAATGCAAATTAAATAATTTTCATTTATTTAAAAATTTACAAAATAATAACCAGTTATAATAATTGAGTAATTTTGCAAGCATTTGTGTGATTTATCTTTTGTTTTGTTGGTTGTTGTTTGTTTTGGATGTTTTGGGCAATCAATTTGTTTATATTTATACTTATCGAATATGCAATGAATGTTTTTTATCTATGTATATGTGTGTGTGTGTGTGTATGTATTTAAGGACAATTTTAACAATAATTAAAAACTTATCAGTGAGTTTGTTTTGATTAATTTATAAATGTACAAAATATAATTAATAAACATAAAAAAATGCAATAAAAACTAAACAAAAGTACAAAATTGCTGCTTTAATGCCTACAATTTGAAAATTTGTTATTGTTGGTTTTGTTTTTTGTTTTGTTTATTTTGTATTATTAGGCCTAATTATCAACTATGATATATGTATGTTTTGTTGTGTATATATATTTAATAATATATATATATATACGTATAATGTATAAGGGCTTTAATAATTAAAACTACACAATTTTTATAACATGACGTAAACAAACAAAGGCCAAGGGTAGACAGCAAAATACAAGTAGATATATTTACGTTTTGGGGGGTGTATATGCACTTGGTAACTATTTATAAGAACTGCTGTTGCCATAATATAAATATGTACGTAATAAGTCTGTTTAGTTTTGTGTACTATCGTATCAATCATTACATTTCGTTTGTTTTGGTTTTTGAACTGCAAAAGGCGCAGCAAAAGAATAAACAGCATTGCATGGGGCATATTTCAACAGACAAATTCCAATGCTTCAGATGCTTCTCAGAGGCCCAGGCCAATATAATTTTGATTTCAAATCGCTTTCGTCTATATGAATATGTATGATATAATGCATTTGTGTGTTTTTGTGTGTGCGTTGTAACTATTCCACGGCAAAGCCACAGGTCTCCTCCACAGCCTGCGTCAGCTTGTCACAGAGCAGCTGATAGTTCTCGTAGGGCGGCAAGTCGATGCGATTGAAGCAGGTGTGCGCCTTTGGCAAATTCTGTGTCGGCACATCCGCTGTGAGGTGTATGGTAAAGAGGCGTGGCCCAACCGCGCCCGTAGATCCTTGCAGTGCACGAAATCCTTGCAGCGGCACGCGCGAAGATCCCGTCACAAATTGCAGCAATCGTGCTCGCATCTCCGAACTATATGACTCAACCACCTGAGAAAAAAGAAACCAAGTTTTTAGTTTAGCAATAGCTAGACATAATCCTCTGCTCTTCATTGGGAACTCTACGCACCTGCCAGAACCAGAGAACTTGTGTCGTTTCGTTGGTGCAATGCTTCAGTCTCGTATTGTTGCGCCAATCGTTGACATCGATGCTAGAGATGCCACCAATGACCAATTCCAGTTCGCGCTCATCAAAGGGTCTCAGCAGATGACTCGGTATCAGTTCACAGAAACCTAACAGAAAAGTTACATATAACTAATGGATATTTAAAAGCTTATTAGCTCAGTTAACAAACCCTTTTGTAGTGCCAGAAATTGCTGCTCGATGCCTCGCATGAAACGATAGTTGACATAGAGCTTAACATACTCCCGCTTGTTCTCCTCGGTGACGGGAATTGAGGCACCACCCGGTTTCAGTTCATGCACCACCAGAGCACCAAAGCTATTGTTCTCCACACTGAACGTCGACTCAATGATCCCGCTAATGTTGCTCTCCCTAAAAGAAACATATATAAATAAATTAAAGAGGCAATTAGGTAAGTGTCAACTATCAACTTACAGCATCCAGGTAAGGCTGCGATGCAGCTCGGGATCCACGCCCTCAATGTCGCCCAGGGTGATGGGTTTGTTCAGCAGTTGCTTGTAGAAGGGAGTGGTGAATCCGCCATCGAGACAGTGGCCATGGAACACGGCAATGCCCAGTGTGCGTCCCACAAAATGGAAGTAGGACAAATGATCGGGATTGACACCAGAGTCTGGATTGATTTGAAGCGTATAGTGATCATCGCGACTGTACTGAAACAGTCCGTACTGCGGATTGAGCATTTCGCGTGAGAGCAGATGCAGCCATTCCCGGGCCACACCACCGTAATCCAAGCCCTCCTCGCCCTTGAACTTGACCATGAGCCGCTTGCGCATATCCTTGGCGCGCATCTTCATAATCAGTCTGTAGCTCTCCTCGAATATCTCGTTGCGTGAAACCTCCAGACGACAGTGACCCGACTGTGGCTGCATCGTCTGCAGTTCCGAGCGCAACGCACGCATCTTGCCAACCAAATCCCGGCGATACTTTGGCAATAAGTCGGCACCCTCTAGCAAACCCTGCGGCAGATCTGGACACATAATGTGCTGTGTTGTGCTTCGATGTGGTGTCGATGTTGTAGTTGTTGTCGTTGGTGCCACGACGGCGGCGGCAGTTGTTGGTGCTGCTGCTGCGCTGCTGCTGCTGTTGTTCGCTGTAGCAGCAACTGCTGCTGCTGCTGCTGCTGCAGAGTTGGCTGGAGCAGCTGTCACAGCTGCCGCTGCTGTATTTGGTGTTGCTGGAGGAGGCACACTGCCGCCACGTCGTATCATCTGCAGTATGCTGCCACTGAGACGCGGATCTGTAAACTGTGTGGTGCGATTGTTGTGATCCACAAAGTAGACACGCCCCGAGGCCGTCTTGCGCTGCTCCCAGCCGCTGGGCAGCGGTCCAATCGCATCAAGCGTCAGATGCTGCGTGTCAAAGTCTCGCGGTATGCGTGGATCATGCCATGTGGACACTCCAGTGGGTATGTGATAGAAATACACCTGTCCCTGTTGCGTGGTTCGCATCTCATAGCCCGGCGGCAGATCCAGAAATGGACGCGCCGCCTGATTAGCCGCCGCTATGGCGGCAGACACATAACGCACTCCTCCCGCTCCTCCGCCGCCACCGCCAGAGCTCGCACCACTAGCACTGCCAGCGTTGTTGCCACGTGTGCCACGCGATGATCTGCGACGCGAAGACACCTCCTCCACCGCCTGCCGTGAGCTGCGACGCTGGGAACGTTGCGTTGCCATTGATCCCGTTGTGGTTGGTGTTCGCTCCGATCTTGACACCACCGGCTGACTGCTGTTGGCATTGGGACTATGCACATTACCGTTACCATTGACAGTTGTTGTTGTTGTTGTGGGTGACACGGGTGTCGTTGGCGTTGTCATTGCTGTCGCTGCTGCTGCTGTGGGACTTTGTCTGGGCGGCGTTGTTGCCGGTGTTGTTGTTGTGAGGTTGCCCTCCTCTGCCGCCGCTGCTGCTGTTGGCCAACCGTTGTTGGCCTGCTGCGGTTGCGCTGCTTGGCCATTGCCATTCACATAGTTCTGCTGCTGTCCAGTGGGTGATGTTGGCGTTGTGGCATCGCCAGCTAAATGTCCATTCATTGACGAGGATGTTTGATGCTTTGGCGTTTTCAGATGATTGTCATTGTTGCTGCTGTTGTTGCTGCTGCTGTTGTGCAGGCGACCAGTCGCCGTTGTTGTTGTTGCTGCTGTTGTTGCTGTGCCCGCTGCTGCTGTTGTTGTCGTTGAATTGTTGCTACTACTGTTGCTGTTGCTGTTGCTGCTGCTGCTGCTGTTGTTGGGCGTTGCAGGTTCCAATGCCACATTGATAGCACGACTTGTTGTCAGTTTCTTGCCCGGCGTTGTTGTTGTTGTCTTTGCCGTCGCTGCTGTTCCCGTTGTGGGACTGGTGTTCTCCTTACCGCCACCAACCACGCCCACACCAACGCCCACGCTAGAGAGTATTTCGGTTGAATGACGCCGTTCGTCGGCCTGATCACGCGTTCCCTGACGATTGCCATGACCGTTGAGCAGATTGGTGCATGTCGTGGAACGTGTTGGTCCCGCCGGCGCTTGCTGTTGCCTCTCAATGTTGTTGCCATTGTTTTGTCGCTGCTGCGGTGACTTGGTGTTCGCTGTCGTCGTTGCCGTGGCTCTGGGTCGATCCCATTGCGTTGATTTGGTAGCATGATTCACATAGTAAATGCGTCCGTTATCCGTGCGTCGCTCCTCCCAACCATCGGGCAGATTGTCCTCCGTAGCATCCTCCTCGGAGGGACCACGCACATCCCCACTGGGTCCCACAATGGCCAGAGGATTGCCACTGCAGGGCAAACCATCTTTGGGCAGCAGCGATATGATGATCTGTCCACGCACCAACTCATCATCGTCTGGCGACAGTTTGCCCAAATCCAAACGTTGAACTAAAAGCGAAATAGAAGTGTATTAGTAATGGAATATATAACACGATTTGTGGCTCACTTACAGCCTGCTCCCTTGAGGCTCTGTATGGTCTGGGCGGGAATACGGACACAGCCCAGAAAGCCGCTGCCTTTGTGTATCTTGCGCTGATTCCACACGGATATGGTTATGGAATCGCCACGTCCCAGAAACAGATCGTAGTGTGCATTCCATTTGGGATCCAACGACGATTTGCTTATCTCCGTCGAGTACACCTGACCGGTGCCATCCACCTGTACCTTGGCAAATGGATCGGGTAAACCTGCAAAACCAAGAAATTATAGTTTAGTTAAAGTTTATATAGAGCAAAGTAAGTATTTCGGATCAGTTAAACTATCATATACTTATTATTTAGCAGATGTTCAACCGAGTAAATAATGATATACATATATTGTATTATTTAAGACATCAAAATAGTCATTCACTTGCAACGAGACACTAGTAATATATCTAGGTAGTACCAAAATTAGGTTTTTCTTGCATAGATCTATGCATTTCTGAAATGATTTTTAAATTTTCGATTGTATCAGTCGAAATGTCGTTTATTCATTATTGTTGAGTAATTCATCGAAGAACTTAGTTGCCATCATAATTATACTTGATCAAACCAATAACCAATCAAAAATCATAAAAATAATATAAGAAAATCGGTAATATAATCATTATTTTATGATTTTTAAAATATAACTTATAATGATTACGGTCCCTGTTATTTAGTTTAGTTTATTCTACTCTCAGTTTGCATGCCAACAATTGCAGTTAAAAGTGCTTCAAATTATCCAAATAGTGCCACATAAATTATATGGCTAATATGCTAGAATTAGTTAACATTGTGAGCTACTTTGGACAACATTAAACTCGATTCTTTCTAAATAAAAAATTCATAAACTTTGTTGCAATGCTGTGCTTGTTGTTCTTGCTGCTTGTGGCGCCTTCCATTTGCTGCTATAGGCCACATCCACGTCCGGGATTCCCACAACGTTTGGCCATAGATCCCAGAAGCTGTCTGGAGCAAAAATCACCGCTGGCAGCAACAACAACTACAAGCAGCTACAGCGAGGTTATCACCACCACAACAACAACAACTATGAACTTTTTGTTTAATCTTTAAACGTTGCTTGTGAATCACATCTGTCTTCTAGCTAAATTGTTGGGGTATTCACCGATTGTTAGATTGTAAACCATAACATATTTATATAAAGCCTGCAACTGCTGCATCTTGTCAGACACTTGAACCACTTCAACAAACATGGCAGTCATACGCTTCAGCAGCATCTTCACCTGGTTGGCTCTTGTCCTGGTGGCACTGTGTGCCATATCAACAAGTGCCACGCCCTTTGACAGTCGTCGCTTCAATCGCCGCCCACAGGGAAATGGACAACTTCCCGCCAACTTTCTCCACACGCCGCCTTTCAATCCCCACGGCAAATGAGCAGCAGAAGTAGTTTAAAATATTGATTACTGAGTTTTAATTAAATCTGTTCAAATATTTAAACAATTGTTTTGTACTCATTATAATTGCTTATTGCTTATCTCAATTGCTACAAGGTCATCACACACATCACACATCAGAAACTATCAAAATGCCTAAGGTCTAATCTCTAAGAGCTTTAGAATGAAAGTATCGTATAAGTATACTTATATTCATGTCGATGACGCCATTCCGCTTTGCTTTGCTTTGTCAACTTCATGTTTAATCAAAAGTCTGATCTATATACAGTAAATGTTCGTAGAGACCACTTTAAGCATCTGCAGTAGCTTCATTTGGTTCCTCCTGGCTCTTCTCCTGCTTTACCTGGAGTCTACTACTCTCCGCCCAATGGATTCACTATTCCATCACGCACTACAACTATCTGGACAGATAGATGAGCAGCTTTGCCCGCACATCCTACACATTCAAATTGTTCTAGTTTAGCAAATGAATTTCAATTAAATCTGAACAACACTCAAACAATTGTTTTAACTTGCAAACTAAAAATACGATTGGCGAATGGGGGTCAAATGTCATGCAAGTGGGTCAACTCAACAAGATGTTGTTACACTCCCGAGAAATAGAGAGAGAGTGAGAAAGAGAGTGCGAGAGAGAGAGAGTACACTTGAAACTGGATTTGATTATTTTTGTTAACAGTTAACAGCTGCTGATTCAGTTAACACAATTCGCGAGCAAGGCCATTCGCAGTCTGCCTTAATATATATATATATATATATATATTCTGCTGCTGCCTGCACTTTACTTTTTTTTTGCCTGTACATTCTGCATCTACCTGTATTTTACCTGTCTACCTCCTACGGTGAGTGCGTGTGTGTGTAATTTGAGCTGTGGACAACGCTAGGGACGACAACAGGCAGAGCACAGCTGTTGATTGATTTTATGCTTCGCAGCACACAAAAAAGCATAAGGCAAACAAACACTGCCTGCAATTCATTCTAAAGAAATAACAGACTAGCGTATACCCTAACTCAATTTAAGTAAGGTAGATTAGTGCATACCCCAGCTTGAATCGTTTGTTGAACTAAACTCTACTATAGTCTATATAGAACATTACATAACATATAAAAGTACTTCTCGTAGCACACTCTTTTCAGCTCTACTTTCCCATAGACTACTTCCTCTATTCGCTTCACTTTTCCATAGACTTGCCACATTGTTGTTGCTGTGCTTCAACCCCCTTTTGTAAGCTTCAAATGTTACGTGCCACAATTACCAATTAGCTGCCACTTTCACTACGTGGCAAACTGAGGAAATGGGAAATGGAAATGGCTGGCGCTGTTTGTTAATGCAGACGTCAGCGGAAGTCAGTGTTGCATTGAGGTTTGCTCAAGCATGAAAGGGTTTTTTGCCCCACTGTACTGCACTATGCTGTTTTAATAAACATTAATACTCTACTCTACTCGCACTTTATGCCGCCTTGTTGCACACTTTAGAGTTGCCTTCTGCTGCTGCTGCAGCCTCTTCGGCTGCCTCACGATCTCGCATACGTTGCTCGATCAGGGGACGAAAGTGACGAATGAGTCCTTGGGGTGGCCAGGCGGCACCATCGCCCAGGGCACAGATGGTGTGTCCCTCCACCTGCTTGGTGATCTCCCAGAGCATATCGATCTCGGCGGGTTTGGCATTGCCGGTGACAAATCTCTGCATGATTAGGTTGATCCAGTGCAGACCCTCGCGACAGGGAGTGCACTGGCCACAGCTCTCGTGCTTGTAGAAGGCGGAGAGGCGGGCAATGGCCTTGATAATGTCCGTATCCTTGTTCATCACAATCATGGCACCGGTTCCTAGTGAGGATTGCACAGCCATCAGTCCGTCGTAGTCGTGTATGGATGTCTCAGCCACCTTCTGGGGTATACAGGGTGTGGAGGAGCCACCGGGTATGATGGCCAGCAGATTTTCCCAGCCACCGACCACTCCGCCCGCATGTCGTTCGATCAGTTCACGCGTTGGCATCGACATCTCCTCCTCCACGGTGCAGGGACGATTCACATGACCCGATATATTGAAGAGCTTTGTGCCCGAGTTGCGAGTGCGTCCAAAGCTGGCAAACCATTTGCCACCACGTCTGCAGATTGCGGGTGCCACAGCCACCGTCTCCACATTGGTGACCGTCGAGGGGCAACCAAAGAGACCAATGTCCGCGGGAAACGGTGGCTTATTCCTCGGCTTGCCCGCCTTACCCTCCAAAGATTCAATGAGCGACGTCTCCTCCCCACACACATAGGCTCCAGCACCACGATGAACATACAAATCGAACTCGTAGCCAGAGCCACAGGCATTCTTGCCGAGATTGCCCGCCTTGTAGGCCTCCATAATGGCATACTGCAGATTACAGGCCTCATTGAAGAACTCGCCACGAATGTAGATGTACCCAGCCTGTGCTCCCATAGCGCAGCCGGCAATGAGGCAGCCTTCAATTAGCTTATGTGGATCATGCCGCAATATCTCCCGATCCTTGCAGGTGCCCGGTTCACCCTCATCCGCATTCACAAGCAGAAACTTGGGTCTGCCATCGGGTGGTTTGTTCATGAAGGACCATTTCAAGCCACTTGGAAAGCCAGCACCACCGCGACCACGCAGTCCACTCGTCTTAATCTCATTAATGATCCATGCTGATCCCTTCTCCACAATCTCGCGGGTCTTGTACCAATCCCCACGCTTCATTGCCTCTTTTAAACGCCAATCGTGTCGTCCATATAGATTGGTAAATATACGATCCGCATCTGCCAGTGGACCAAATGTGGTTTTCGTTTGAGGTGGCGGTGTGCCAGGTGGCAGATCCTTTGGTGCAGGTGGTGGCGGTGGTGTGATAGTTGTGGAAAAGGATCTAGAACCCGTAGGCTTTCCGGGAGCTGTCTTCTTCTTCTGCTTCCCACACTTGCCGCTCTGTTCGTGTGGCAACTTGAACTCGGCAGCTTTCATCTTGGCCTCCTCGAGCACCTTTTCCAATTCGCTGTCTTCGGTTTCAAGTAATCTCTCGTTTAGGGGAAACTTTTTCGGATTAAGTTCTGGTTTTAGTAGGGGAAACTTTGTGTATTCCTTGTATTTAACAATTGGTTCAACTCTTTCGGGTTCCTGGGTGATTTGTTGGCTTTTCTTCTCTTCGATCAATTTAAGCATTCGCTTTTTTCTCTTATCGCTCACTTGTGGTCTTGACATTGTGTGAATCGATGGCAATTTCTCGGAACAATCGTTCTTAAATGGTTCGATGGGACTCTTTGGTTTCTCAGTCTTTTCTTTATCGTCTTTTGATTCACTTCCGTCCCTGGTGCACATAGTCATAGCCCGTGGCATCTGAGATGGCAGCATTATAACTGGAATGTCTTGCATTTTGGAGTATTTCTGAATAAACTGATTTGTTTTAGATCCACTCGAGTGTCCCAACAATGCGGTGGCAAGTGTCAGCTCCCTAACTACTTTAATCTCCTTTTGCATTTCTAATAATTCCTGCTGCTCATTTTCACTTGTTTTTCCAGCTTTTCCCAGCACACTTTGCAGACTCGGCAGTGCAAAGGACTTTCTATAGTTGAGCATCAGCAACGATTTCATTGTTTTACTTTTTGAATACATTTTGGGTTTCAATTTCCTTTTATTTCTATATTTCTATATATATTTAACTTATAATTATGACAACAAAGGCTAAGGTATGAGTTCCATAAACCACATTAGATCTTATTCAAGCATCATTAAATTCCCTCTTGTGGTCTACTGATAAGGTATTACGTCCATAAACTTAGTCATAACATGCATTACTACTCGTTGTGCTCAACTCAAATCCCTCGCCCATAATATCTATTTATATCGTTCGACAGCATGAGTCGATAGTGTGCCGTCAAGTCCCGTTCGTAAGACCCCAAAAAAACACAAACACAAACACACACACAGTTACATTTCTAACCATTTAATAGCGCCGGTTTTTTCCCAAACGATTTTTCATAGTTTCTAGTTATATATACTCGTAGAACGAATCTAATCAGCGAACCGATAAACGTCTAGCGAACCGTTTTTTTTTTTTTTTTTTTTGCCCTCAACTTATTTGCATGGACCCATAAAACATTCACCTATGACAAATGTCTCGATTTTGATCTGTACTATGGAATAGATCTATTTGTTTTGAGGGGTAAAGTAAAGTAATACACACAGAGAGTTTAACTGTCTATCAGTCTGTCCATTTGCTACTACTTGGCATGCCGCTGTTAATTATACATTAACATTAATACGCCATATACCATATTCGATGGAAATACTATACCAACTATATAGTGGAAATAGAAATCGAAAAGCAACTCCTTCTTTGGACCCCCTCACGAACACCTGTCGTATGAAGTCACATATGTATGTATTTCGGAATGAAATCTATATCTAACTATCTATAAAGCCATTCGTACATATAGTTCCAGACATATATACATATATAGTATATAATTAAAGACGGCATTAGGCAATGCGGACGCCGTCGACGTTTGGCCGCGTGATTTAAGTGCAACGATGTGTAAAAAATGAATGAGAAAAATAAGAGAAAAATTAGGGGAACTAAACAAAAAACAAAACTAAAAGAAAATAATAATAATAATAATAATACTTCACAGATGTAGAAAAGTGCGTGTGTGTGCAAAAGAGATGCAGCTACTATGAAAGCAAATTAGTAATAATCATTTTTTGTTATGTGTAAACAACAACAAATTCAACGGCGTCAGGGGGGTTGTGTCTAATTTGTTTAAAAATGAAAGTAGACAAGTGGCAATTGTTTAAATCTGCTAGAGATACAACAAATGGCAACAAATGTTTAATGTTTCACTCAAAAAGGTGGGCGATCACTTAGCGAATTAAACATTTGTTTATCTACAAATGTGAAATTAAAAAAAAAGAGATTAATATATGCATATTTAATGTATACTTACGAAATAAATCCTTGCGCGCCAAGTTTCTTGCACACAATACTGCAATAAATTGAAATTAATAAATTACTGAGTAACTAGTTTTAGTTAATAAATTGTGTGTGCTATTAACTTACGCGTTATTCGAACTTTGTGTGTACCATTGCGACGCGGATAATCCAATTTATTCATAATTTCAGACTTTTAATTGTGTTTTGGATTTTTATATATATTATTATATTTTTTGTTTAAGTTTAATGTATAAAAAATATATATAAACATATATAAATATGTTTGTTATTTATGCATGTATAAAGCAATTGGTCAGTCGAACAATGAAGTTGAACATTTTCTGTTATGCATTACATTGTTGTACTGTTGTTGTAGTTGTTGCTGTTGTTGTGCTGTTACTGCTGCTGTTGTTGTTCTTCTTATGCTGGCAACAAAGGGAGGGCGGTAGGGTAGGTGCAAGTGTTGTTGTTGGAGATGCAGAGCAACCAAATAGAATGAAATTTATCTCAGTTTTTGTTATTTCGGCCGCAGGTGCTGCTGCTGCTGTTGTTGCTGCTGCTGTTGTTGTTGTTGTTGTAGCTGTAGCCTTGAGTTATGCCGTTACTATTGTTGTTGCTGTTGTTGCTTTTGTTGCTGGCGCTGCCGCTGCAGTTGTGTGTCATTGTTTGTACAGCTAAATATTTATAATTCATGGATTGTTGGTTGGTTACGTTGCTGGGGCACTGCAAATGCAGACTGCAATAGAAAAGCGACAAAACTGATTATTTATGAGTTTTATAATTGAATTTATATATGAATTGCTTTATTAACACACTCTCTCTCTCTCTCACTCACACACAACGCATAACAGTTTGTTCGTTCGTTCGTTCGTTAAGATAAGTATCTGTGTAACAGTTTGTTGTTGCTGGTTCTCTTTGAGCTCTACTCGTAAAAATGAATGGAGTGCGTAAGTGTTAGAAGGGCTCGTGTACGTGTGTGTCAGTGTTGAGCAGGGCGTGCAAACTGCCGGCGAAAATAAAAAAAAAAAACAGCTTTTGCTTTTGCTTTGGCAGGTAGCAACAACAACTCACCCGAAATTGTTTTGCTGCTGCTGTTGTTGTTGCTTTCGCTGTTACTGTGACTTCTGCTGCTGCCGCTGCTTCTGCTGCTGCCTTCAAACAATTTTTTACACGCACATGTCACACACACATAAACAACACTGGACACAACCGACGCACGTTGCAGGCAATTTAGCAAGTACTAAATTTTATTATTTCATAAATTGTATTAAATTATGTACATATGTATGTATGTAGTCACAGCAATATGTAGTAGTTATGTACTTCAGCAGTTGCTTAATTAACTTTAATTTGTTTTCTGCCTTTGTATGGGTGCCTGACTCTACTCTATTTTGATTGTGTCGGTGTTGGTATTGGTGCTGCGTCTGTGAATTCGCAACAAATTAAAGGCAGGGCCGCCAAACACTTGTTAGTTATTATAAAATTTGCAAGATGAATATTACTCACACACACATACGCACACGCACAGCACTACGCACTCAACATTTGCAACAAATAAATTCTTTTGAATTTTTACGCACTGCTCTTGTTTTTTTATACTTACGGGAGAGACGACGACGACGAGAGAGCAAATGAACACTATAAACAACGACAACGACAGCGACGACGACGACGACGAAGACAACTGAATACGAGCTGAGAAGCACGTTAGCTGTGCATACCGTTTGTTTCGATTTAGCAACAATGGATTGGATCACACTTAGTTAAACTACATTATTTATATTTAACGTCAATCGTAGCGTTGCACTGCCTACGTTTTAATTATGTCTATTACTAACTAATGCTAATATCGCGCAGAAATCAGTTCTTGTTCGACGAGAAACGCCATTTTTATTGTTGGTTCCCGAAACACAGTGCTGGTAAACGCACACATAGTTTTTCACACTAATGAACACAGAGATACCGATAACTTATCGCTAAACAGCACTTAACATTTTTTGGCGGTGTTTGTGTTCGTTTTGTTGTTTTACTTTTGGTTTGTTTTTTGTCTTAAGCATAATAATGTCAATTACTTTGGATTTCGATATTAAACAAGTGGACAATAAAAGACCCATGCAGCTGCACTATTTACCAGCTAAAATTAATGGAGACGGCGAATGTGCTGATGTCGATAAATACTTTAACAATTACACCCGCGAATCTCCTGAATTTGGCAACGGCGTGTTAACAAATGCACTCAGAGGATATCCATTGGTTGGCAAACGTGAGTCCTTGCCCAAGGGTTACAAGGGCATGGTTCTACAGGAGACTGATCCGCATCTGGCAGATCGTCAGCTGCGACTCACGGGCACCTTCCAGGAGTTTACGTACTGGAACTACGACAAAGTGCCTTCAAAGAGTGATGGATACCAACAGGCGCTCATCACGCTGGATGTGGCCGAGGCGGTAAGCTAACAATTACATTAAAAGACAAATGTACTAAGATATATTTTCCACTCTTACAGTTGGCAGCACCCGTAAGCGAAGAGGCGCTGGAGCAGGAGCTGAAGCTGCACCAGGAGGCGAAAAAGGAAAACGCTTGAGTTGTTGAGCGCTTACAGCGTTTAGTATATATATATATATAGTATTCCAAAAGCTAATCAAATATTGTTCACAATTCGCAAACTTTAGACTTACAATTTGTATATAAAGATTCAAATATAAATACGTATGTATATGGATGAATTGGTTTTTTTGGAGTAGTTTTTTCTGTTTTTGTTTTGTTTTGTTTTCTGCTTTACGTTTGAGCCTTCAGCCTTATTCGTCCGCATCCTCAAAGCGTTCATCTCCATCGTCCAGGCTTAGATTCTGCATGCCACCAACTTCCTCTTGGCCGTTTCGACCAAGCGTGTGAGCGTCCTCCACCATGTCCTGATCATCAAAGGCCATACCAACGCCACCAGCGTCCTCCATGGGATCACTGTCCTCAGAGTTGCTATCCTCCGAATCGGGATGCAATGCCTGGCAAGTGGTCATGGCATTGTACATTGTGTCCACCGTGTGTATATCGTCGGGTAGCAGCCAACACTCGGTCACGTCGTCCAGCTGCTCATCGACAGCATCCTCAAAGTTATCATCGTCATCGTCGTCTTCATCGTTGGCCTCATCACTGCCGTTTCCCTCATCCACATCGTTATTGGCATTAGCGGCATTTCGCTGTACACCTCCATCGGCTGCACCTCCGCCAACTCCACCGTTCTGGCCATTAATTTCGAGACTTCGTCCCATATAGACGCCCTCCCACTCTACTTTTCGGTCTAGCATAAAGTAAATGCACTTCCTGGGATTCGATGAAATGCCATGTAGACTCACTTGCTTCCACTCAATGGAAATTCCCTCTTGCAGATCTTCTGGCTGCCAGGAAAGCGTGCTGCGTAAAAAAAAACACAAATAAAACAACTTAGTCTTAGTCTAATTGCAAGTATTGCCGATTAACATTTTTGCACTCACTTTTGTGAAATGTATATGGTGCCTAGGCCAACCACTTTGTCGCCAAGTTTGAGTTTGATATTGTTAGCGGTATATAAGAGACCGTGCTCCGGTGGGCTAATGGGCATTATTAATACCATTTTAATAGAAAACTGTGCAAAAAACACACCACAATAAACAGATTTGCAGACCGTCTGTCTGGCAGCGGTAAAAAGAAGCAGTGTTGCTAAACGTGCAACTCAAGCATAGTGCTGTAAACCAAGAATTAAAAGTGTATACAACTGTATATGTATAATTATAAATATATAAAATATGTAATAGTAAAAATATGAATTGATTTGTAAATTTCAATAAGTTATGTTATTTATACATATTTTAAATTGTTAGCTGCGAGTGTTGCTCACGTTTACCAGCACTGTTTTCGATGTGTGTGTGCTTTGACAGAGCGTGGCAACTCTGCTATTATTTCAATTCACAGCGGTTGGTGGCAAGCGTCTTGCATTTTTCTCAACAGTTAATTAAACAGCGAACATGGAACTCAAAGTGATTTATGTCAAGTAGAGTGCAAATTTAATTAGTTTTTAGTGATTAAATGTGAACAACAATCGGAGTGAATGGCAAATGGGGATACCGTGACCATTGTCGCTAGCAATTGTTGTTGTCGTTGTTGTTGTCCTGCGAATTACTTCCGATCTGCTTGCTGTTGTTGTTGTTTGTATTGTTTTTGCTGTCGCAGCTGCTAACGTACACACACACACACACACAAACAAACACGCATTACTGTATTTAATTGGGCGTCTCTCTGTCTCTGTCTCTGTCATATTTCCAACAATGGACATGGAATACGTGAATATCAATGAATTTAATGACCTCGAACTGGCGACGCGCATGCGCACCTGCAACTATGAGAAATACAAATCTCTCGTTCGCATGCATCTCTCATTTGAGCTTGAATTGAACACCGATGAGTAAGTGGAATACACACACACACGCATACACATACATAAATTTGTGCATACAAATATGTTAACTGTGCCCATTGTAGATTCGATTTACCCTGCCACGAGATCGTCTATGAGGACAAGGGCAAACTCAAAAAGTGGAATCGTCTGTCCAAAAAGCATCGTTTGGGCCACGTTAACAACGGTGTAGCTGCAGTCACTGGCTGTGCCTCAGGAGCAGGCGGTGGCGGTGGCGGGGCAGCAGCAGGAGGCAGCAAGTCAGTGGGCAACAGTCCCACCGAGTGTCTGCAGCAACAGATTGATGCCGGCTTTCAAATGCATCTCCTGGAGCTCAAGGAGTTCCTCATGCTGGAGAAGAGTAAGTTAAAGTTCAGAAAGTTCTCTTCTGATTATCACATTCACTTTTCCGTTCTTGTAGATCTCACACAGGAGGGTTTGTTCCGCAAGACGGGAGCCGTTTCCCGGCAGAACGAATTGCGCCTGCACATACAGCAGGACAAGCCACTGGAGCTGGAGCAGGCTGGTTACTCGGCCCACGATTGTGCCACGGTATTCAAAAGCTTTTTGGCCGAGCTACCCGAACCTTTGCTAACGGACGCACACTATCCGGCGCATCTGCAAATAGCGCCACTGTGCCAGGACATGACCGAAAGGACACAGGCTAGCTTGGAGCGGCAGCAGCATTTGCTTAACTCTGTGCAGCTATTGTTGCTCCTCCTGCCCGAGGAGCATCGCGAACTGCTGCGGCACATCATTGAAATGCTGCACTCGGTTTCGGCACAGCAGCAGAGCAATAAGATGACAGCCACAAATCTGGCAACGATATTCACACCGCATCTCATCTGTCCACGCAATCTGCCGCCCGAGGTGCTGCACTATACGGCCAAACGGATGTGCAGCATCATTACCTATATGATTACAAGGAATCTGGATATATTTGCGGTGCCTGCCAAGCTGGCCACGGACATACGCGCCTACTTTCTTGAACGCAAACGCAAGAAAACAATGTCACCGGAGCAGACGTTGGATGAATCCATCTCGGACATCTCAACGGTCAACACGGTGTACACTTTTGTAGATCGTGCTGCCACAGCGGCAGCCACCAATTCGAACAACACGGATACGGAGCTGGCACAGCTCTATGCGCATATTCAAAGTCTACCGGAGTCCTCCAAGAAGCGGCGTCTCATCAAACAGTTTAACAAACAAAACGGACAGGGTATTAACTAGCTAGTTACTTACTAAAGTGTTTTCTTGACTTAATCCCAACTGATTTGCAGGTACTCCACTGCAGCTGGTGGTAATGAATCGTCTGAAGAACAACGAGGCAACGCGCAGCGCCAAATCTTTGGGAGATTCGATTAAGAAGCACATATTCCACAAGAGTTTAATGTCACGCACGCCCAAACGAGCGCCTGCTTTGCCAGCTATGGGTGGATCAGAGGTGGGTTGGGTAATGATCACTATTTCTGTTTGTAAACTAACCGCATGTTCTTGTCCAGACACCTAATCTATCGCATGCCAAGGCGCCCAAAATGCGCGTGCTGTTCCAAAGTCCCACGCCAGCCATGCAACTGTCACGCCCACCATCCATACATGCCACTAGCACTAGCACCAACACATCTTCTGGCACTAACCAACTGCACACGCTTCAGAAATCCATTTCATCCACTTCGCTCAAGATTGCTCAAGCACAACAAGATTCATCATCGGATAGCAGTAGCTGTGGCGCTGGCAGCAGCCAATCGGCTCCAGTTAGTCGCCAGCAGTCGCATGATTTGCCAGCTGCTGTGCCCGAGCTGGACGAGATTGATGCGTACTGTGTGACACCGCTTAAGTTCATCTCGGCGGCGGCACAGCAACTGTTGAGTGTGGCTGAGAAGAAGACAGTGGCCTGGAATGATCGTCGCTTGCAGGAGATCGAGGAGTACTCGAATCCCTGTACGCCCGTCCAGCAATCATCACGCTACAAATCTGAGCCTAATCTGTGTAGTCTGCGACCGCAGGTGCACGGTAATGATGACGACGAGGACAACGAACATGCTGCACTTACGCCCATCGTGGAGGTATCAACGGCCACTAGCAGCGGCATGGGTAAATCTCTGACACGCAAGCTGATGAAGGGCGTCAGCATGGGTAATCTGCGATTCCCCTTCAGCACACCGGAGACCACCAAACGTTTGGTGCGCAGTGTCTCCGCCACACTCAAACGTCGCCCCAGCGATGACGCTAAGCAGCCAACTGGTTGCCACTTGCAAACAGCAGATGCTCCACTGCTTGAAGATATGGATGATAGCGACTTGGAGGCCATCGATGATGACACATTGTCGAATGAGCTGCCCATTGGCATGGATATGGGCATGGGCATGGGCATGGGCATGACTGTGGATGCAGCCTATCATCAGCAGCAGCAGCTGTTGCAGAGCAGCGTTTATCGTAACCTGGACCTAATAACGAGTACTCCATCACTGCGCATGGGTCGTCGCTCCATGTCACCCATAACCAAGTCGACGCAACGCATGCCCAAGGCAATGCAGGTAAGTTAAGCATGATTAGCTACTTGGCATGTCTCCAGATGGGAAAGTCTGACTTTTGCTTTGACTTTTTGCAGGAATCCATTATGACACCCAGATCTCGTAAGCCAGTCATGCTGCTCACAGCATTGGGCGGCGGCAATGGTGATAAGCAGTCGAATCCCTGCTTTCCCGAGGAAACCGAGGAACCACACGATCAGGACGAGCTGATGGTTGACGGCAAACCGACATTGGAGCCACCAGCGCTGCACAGTGAAGATGCCACATCGCTGGGTGGCTATGCGGATATACTGCGACGTCAGTATATGATGTCCTCCCGGCAGTGTACCAGCTCCAGCTCCAGCAGCAGCAGCAGTAATAGTAACAGCAACAGCACTGAGCTGGAAACGGAGCCCAACTCAATGGAGGGCAGTAAGCCGCCTAATGCCCTCACAAGCGATTTCAAGTGAGTTTTGAACTTTTACTCTGATAGAATGAATTTTAATTGAAATTTTAAATGCTAATCCTTAGGGAATATTTGTTAACACGCAGTGTTTTGACAGCCAGTCCGGCGGATTTGTCGTTTGCCAGTCGCTCCGATGACTTTGGCGGCACCAACACAACCCAAGACATTGAGGATTTCGATGAATCCGAGCTGAGTCCCAGTCTGCTGTACTGTCTGGATGGTAATGAACCAGCAGTCGCCTCACCCTTGGGACCATTCAATAACAATGGTCGCAAACGATCAGCGGATACACCGCTAAAAGTATCCCTAGTACCGGATGATAATGCTGACGACAAGGAGAACATATCGGGTGGGGATACGGATGAGCCTTTGCGCACTAAGAAACTACTGATTACTTCTCAAGAGGAGTATCCAGGCGAAACGGCACTATAACATAGTTTTAAACACATATTATTGCAAACATTGAACGTTAAAACCGTTGTACGGTTTTAAAAAAAAAAACAAACACACTATCTATTATCTCAAACATATTGCTTCCGTAATAATTGTTTTCAAAAACAAAACATAAACAAACAAAAGAAAAAATTGACAATATTGTCTGCTTAATTAAGTTGTAGGAAAAAAACGTATTCGCTTTGTAATTGCTTGCGTTATTTCTAAAAACCAAAAACTTTTTATTAGCTTAAGATTTTAGCTTATAAATGCATGCACAAATAATGCACACAAGCTTACACATATTAACATTTAATAAAACTATTTTATTAACCTTAAAAAATGTCTTCTAAGTGCTGGGGGTTAAGTATTAGCACTACAATTCTAGTTAAATATAAAGCAAGTACTTAACAAAGTGTTGGAAATATTAATAAATTTTCTAGCGGATATTTTCATTACTTATCATCACAATTTATTCTGCATTAAAATTATTATAAAATTAAATTTACGTACCTAGACCTTAGTTAGTTTTTGTAGGTTATAAATATATATATTTTATGTGGTCTCAAAAAAGTGTTAAGCTTGTTTGTACTAGATGTTTAAATAATCCTGAATAAAGGCGCATTTACACAAGGAATTTATCACCGTACCACATAAGGGTTAAGCAGCGCGCTCAACTGCATATTATCGATAAGTTATCAAGTTCAACAACACTGAACGCCAGCAGCCAAACGAGCATTATACAATACTAAATTCTAACAAACAGCTGATTTTTGTTGACAGCGGCTGGAAAACGTAATAGCTAAAAAATAAAATATAAAATAAATTACAATTTGTGCAAGTTTTAAAAGATTCTACTGTGAAACAAGATGGGCACCTGGAAACTGGAAGTGGCCAAAATGGGCATGTACATGACCTTTCCCGTTGCACTCTTCCACCTCTTCAACCAGCCCGAGTACTTTGAGGAATGGGTGACCAAGAAGAAACGTGAACTTTATCCACCCGAAAGCAAGAGCCATCACGAGGAACTGCAGCGCGCGATACGTGAACATCATATAAAGCATGACGCAGCCATGATGCGTGCCATGGACGAGGCGGAACGCAAGAAGTAAGCAGAGGCAGCGGCAGTGGCAGAGGGCAAAGCTCTTCAGTCGGCGGCGTCACTACACTGTTATATGCTTAATATTTAATATCAGAGTAGATTATGTAAGACAAGTGTCAGCAGCAGCAGCAGCTGGAGTGCCGAATGCCTCATTAAAGTAAATAATTAAAATGTTTTATGTAACTGCGACACAAACTGCATTAAGCTTATCTTTTTTATTATTATTTATTTACTGTTTACTCTTCGCTTGTACTAGTTTAACGGGAATTCGATATTATGATGATTGTGTCTATGTGACTCAATAAAAAACACGAAAAAAAAATATCACCCAATGATCAAAACAATCCACTTATCAGTGTTGCATGATTTAAGCTAAAACACTCGTCGCATTATCGCTCGGCTCGCTCAGTACTTGTCCCACTGACCACGAGTGCCCTTTTGGTGAGTGCCTCTTAACTCGAAATTTTCCGAATATCTCTACCGTTACTATTGACCGTCAGTTGACCGTTACGCCGTTGCCGTTGCCGTCACTGAGTATTTTCCGTACTTGGCACCAGATAAGATTCATGTCAACTGATTTAAGCTAACTACATTTATTTCACCTATATATCACATATTAGGAATGTCAGCGTTTAATGGGCTAAAATATTAATTAATAGCTAGAATAATACTAAAGCTAGTGTTAGAGCATATAGAGAAAAGCGAGCTGAAAACACCCTGTATCTATATGTATAATAGTATTTATATCAGTGTTTATATATTGTCTTAAAAACAGAGAAGTTTACTATAAAAAACATTGATTTGCATTTGATCGTAACTATGGCATAACAAATATATGTAGAATTCATCAGTTTGTTAAGAGTTATCTCAAAAAATTATATACACCTAATTCTGTTTTTACAAGGTCTTTTTTAAACAGCTTCTTCTGGAACCAATCTACCGTGTAAAAACAGATTTAGGTGTAGCACAATTCCTAATAAAAGAGTTGTGCAGATTTTTAAAGAATTCAGCATTAAAGATAATGCTTCAAAGCATTTTAAACACCTATAAATTAAGCTTTTAAAGTTTTTGGATATTTTATTTTAACTCACTTAAAGAAAACTTTCTCTGAATAAATAAAGAACTTCCCAAAATTCTCAAACCTTCAGATATATTATGTACGAATATAACACAGCCTATGCAAAAAATAGCTAGATTTATAGCTAAAATGACCAGCAACAAAAACAACAGCTGCTGTTTTTCAGCTACTAAGTTTACAGTGCTACTGCACTGCAATTTATGACTGCACTCTGCACACCCCCCCGCTGTTGTTGTTGTAATTGGAAAACTGCTTCAATACCAACGCCGACTGCGCTGCCAGCGTCGCGCTGTTTGTTATCAGCAAACTGCGATGCAAGCAACAACTTCATTACTTCGGCCAAAGTAACAGCAATTAAATCAGTTAAGTTTCAAACCTCAAAACGTTAAGAACATGGAATCGGGGGAAATGGTTAAGGCACAGGTGTTGCCACAATATATTGCCGGTTTGTCCGCGGCATTTGGCGCCTTTTGTATGGGTGCCAGCATGGGTTGGTCGGCTCCGGTGGAGAAAATGCTGACGGAGGAGAGTGCCTACGGATTTCCGCTGACATCCGATCAATTTGGCTGGGTCTCCTCGCTGCTGACACTGGGCGCAACCTGTGTGTGCATTCCGGTGGGATTTGTCATCGATTTGTTTGGACGCAGACCAACTATGTTGGCTCTGATACCGCCCTATATGGTGGGCTGGCTGCTAATGATCTTTGCCAGCAATGTGGCCATGCTGTACTTTGGCCGCTTCATACTGGGAGTGTGCGGTGGTGCCTTCTGTGTCACCGCCTCCATGTACTCCACGGAAATATCTACGATTGCCACACGTGGCACACTCGGCAGCTTCTTTCAGTTGAACACGGTTTCGGGTTTGCTTTACGGCTATATTGTTGGTGGTTATCTGGAGCTACTGGAGATCAATATACTGTGTGCCATTCTGCCGCTGATCTTTGCTGTGGTGCACTTCTTCATGCCCGAATCTCCCGTGTATTTGGCCATGAAGGATCGTCCCGAGGATGCTACGCGTTCGCTCAAGTGGCTGCGTGGCAAGAACAGTGATGTGAGCGAGGAGCTCAAGGAAATGATGCAGGACACCCACAAGGCGGAGGATGAGCCAAAGGTGAACATTTGGAAGGCACTGCGTCGTCCCATCACCCTTAAGGGCATCGGTATAGCGGTGATTCTTCAGATGCTACAGCAGTGGACGGGAATCAATGCCATCATGTTCTACTCCACCTCCATCTTCGAGGATGTGGGCGCCGGTCTAAGTGGCCGTCTCTGCACGATTCTCATTGGTGCCACTCAGGTGGTAATGACTTTGGTGGCTACACTGATCATCGACAAGGCCGGTCGTCGCATTCTGCTGCTCATCTCTGCCTTCTTCATGGCCATCACCACCTGCCTAATGGGCGTCTACTTCCAGATGAAGGAGAGCGACGAGCAGTCAGTGGCTTCCCTGGGCTGGCTGCCCATAACCAGCATTCTTGTCTTTATTGTCTTCTTCTCCATTGGCTTTGGTCCCGTGCCCTGGATCGTTATGGCCGAGCTGTTCACGGAGGATGTAAAGAGCGTAGCGGGTTCCATTGCGGGCACCAGCAATTGGTTCTCCGCCTTTCTGGTCACCAAACTATTTCCCATTCTAAAGAACAGCATCGGCTCGGCGCCCACCTTCTGGATCTTCACGGCCATCGCCATCATTGCCTTTGTCTACTCGCTGCTCTGCGTGCCCGAGACAAAGGGTCGCAGTCTGCAGGAGATTCAGCTTATGCTGGCTGGTGGCAAACCATCCAAAGCTCAAGTTGAAGAGGAACAGGAGAAGCAATAGAGCAATAGTTACTCATCGTTGTATGGTTAGCTCATAGCTTAGATAAGCAAGACACCAAAAAATATATACATAGCTTTATTCATGATAAGTACTATAAGAAACACTTGTATGCATTCCACGATATTAGGTATAATAAAAACTATTATGTAAATACATAACTGCTAAATCTACTAAAAGAAATTTATATATAAAGTTATAATATATATTATATATTATGTTCTGCTTTTCGCGTGTGTATATTAAAAGTGTTTAGTTATACATATTATATAAAAAACCTCTTTACGAAATTTTCAGTTTAGGTACGAAAGCGAATGTTCAAAGCCCTAAGTTTCTGATAGTAAGCAAAATTTTGCAACTTCTATAATAATGTTTAATTAAGTTCATAGATTGCTAGATTGGGTATACCCATAAGTTGAGATTATTTCAAACACAAACTTAAATACTTATGCATATCTTGAAAAATATCTATTTAAAAGACTCTAAAATGTAATTTTGAAACTGTATATAATATAAAAGCAAATGTTGAACGCATCGTCGATATGTTTAAAGATCTTATTTATATGCCCAACTAGAAAAAAGACACTAATTTCAGTAAAGAATATATCTATACAAGAAAGTTAGCTAGAATCAGTTTAAAAAAGAGTAAAAACCTGTCTGGAAAAGGTTCAGCTTTAAAAGTAAATTAAAAACTACCTTCAGCTTTTAGTCTGTAGAATTTCTCGCTATGTAATACTTAAGTACAAATGCTATAAGACTAAACCATGCATATAGTACAATAAACAAGCGCTTACCTGAAGTACCATCTTCAGAACGTAATCTTATAAGGTGCTATAAGTTCATAACATTCTTCAACTTCTTTTCACTACACTACAAACTGAACAATTGAAACTATTTCACTTGTTTCTTTAGTTTAAAAATGTTTTCAATAAGTTGCAAGCAGTTTTGTACAATTTCCAAGTGTTTATTAATCATGTTTTTGTGTGTGTCGTGTGTGTTGTGTATAGTTTTTGTTTTTTATATAATACGAATTTAAATATATATATATATATATATTTATATGCATTCACTTAAGTTCTAACGAATATTTAAGAAACAGCTCTTTTGCGGCTGCTCTCTTCCGCTTCTTCATTATCTTTTCTCGTTCCCCTTTTCTACTTGTATTTCATTTCGTTTCGTTTTTGTTTGAAATTTTTAATTTTTTCATTATTTGCACTGAGAATATTATAAACATATTTCTAAGTTAAATCCATTTTTTAAATTGTACAAACTTTTTGTTCTGCAAAAGTTGCTAGAAATAAGCTTCTGTCGTTGCGCAAATAAATCATAATTAATTGAATGATTTAAATAGCATTTTTATATTATTGTTATTTATTTCAATGTTTTATGCTTTAACCGTTTTCTAAGGCTCGTGTACGTGTGCTGTTGTTTTGTTTTTGTTAAATGTGCGAAAAGCAGAAACTCATGCAAAAATAAAAAAGCCAACTGATTTTTATTGGTTATAAATATTTAGAAATGCAATTTGATAATATATATATATTTTTGTTTGTGCCTTACAACTTTTTACATGCTATGGCAGTTTTTTTATTTATTCATCTTTCTTGTTGGGATTTTTTTGTGTTTTATCGTTGGAAGCATTTAATAAAAAGTCGAAATTTAAAAGACATTTTTTTTGCTAAAAGTTTCTGCTTTTCTTTGCATTTCATAATTTATTTTTGTGTTGTGTTGTGTTTTGCATATATAGAAATATATGTATAAATATATATTTATAAACAGTTTTTACGTACATAAAAATATATAATTATTTATATATATATATATAAAAAAAAACTAATACAATGCTGCTTTCTCTCTCTAATGTTTATCGTACGTGTGTGTGGTGTGTGTGTGTAAAAAATAAACAAAATAATTAAACAAAACTAAAAAACAATACGACAAACTCTCACACACACACACACATACTTATACAAAGAATATCAAAATGTTTGTTGCTCTTTTTATTGCGTTTATATCAAAAAATATTGCATATTTGTATGGTAAATAAATGTACTTATACGCGTGTGTGTGTGTGTTGTGTCTGGCAATTGTTTATAAAATAAACTAGCACATAGATGTATACAAAATTTACTTTCTCATTTTTATAATAATTTTTTTTTAATTTAAATAATTAATTTGCACACACTCACAAGAACTTCTTTTGTTTATTTTTTTTTTCCATTCACTTTGTTATTGTTTGTTTTACTATGTAATGCTTTTTTACGTAGTATCATTTTTTTAAGCGCTTAAAGAACTATTAGATTTGCTTCATTTCTTTGTTGTTGTATAGAAACAGCGGCAATTGTGTCGAATGCGTATCAAGAGTTGAAATTGATTTATATTTAAGAATTGTGTTGAGTTTTTTGTTGATTGTGTTTTATATATGTGTATAAATATATATATATTTATATGTTTGGAGAGAGACTTTATAGCTGGGACTATATCCATTTTATTTGTTTTTTGCCTAATGCCATCCATGCTCTCTGCTGTTGTCTCTTTCTATCAATCAGGATATCGGATGTAGCTGCTCATTTGTTTCCTTTTAATGCCTCATTCATGTCTATATATATGTATGTATATGTATTAGTTGTTGTTGCCTTCTTTCTTGTTGTCGTGTTTTTCATCATCGTCGTTTCGCTTGCTCCTCTCGTTCAATCTATCCTCTTCCCCTTCTTCTTCTTCCTTCCACTGTTTCGGTTACACTGTTGTCCCCCGCCCGCTTAGCTGCTTGCTTTCGCAACAAATTTAGGCCTCGGTCTTCTTCTTCTCCTTCTTCTTTTTCAAAAACGATGGTGTGCGCAGACCCTTCTTCTTCTTCTTGTCTTTCTTGGGTGAACCGTCCGTGGATACATCCTGGAACCGTAATAGAAATTTGCAGTGAGAATATCGTTTGCATTTGGTTTAGTAGACGTGCAATGTCAAATGCCGTTAAATAAAAAGAGATGATTGATGTGATATGATAACAGCAAACGCCGCTCTTCAGTAGCTAGGAAGGAGCAGAGCGCGAGAGAGAGAGCTTTAATGCAGTGGTCGGTGCGCGTAAGTAGATACATGAAGAACAAGAGCCGAAGCAGTACTGCCGAAGTCACACGACAGTTTGACGCTGTGTATGTGTAACAGCAGCGCAGCAGCTAAGCTCAGTCCTGCTGCAGCGTCGACCATTGCTTTAAAGCTCTCTTCTATTACCGCGCTCTCGTTCTCTTTTTGTTTGCTTGCAGCTTACCTCTTTACTGCTCTGTGAGAAGGTGCTTAAATGCGCCTCCGAGTGATCGCCATTTTGTACGTTTTCACCTGTTGATTGCATAGAAAAGAAATAAAATTAAATTAGCAGGCTATTTAGAAATATAAGCAAATTACATAAAAAAAACTCATTGGACGCATACAATTTTATACACATATGTGTATAATTCTTTACCGTTAGCCACACACACGCACATGATAAATGAACATAATTATGATGTTACAACTAAAACATATATAGAATGTTAGTATGATAATGATATGTATGTATGTTTGTATCGAGACAAAGTGGTTAGTACACAAATTTGTTAGCTAGACAAGCAAAAACACATGCATTAATTAATATTTAAAAACTAAAACAAATACATGCAAAACTATGTGATGCTACTTAATAACATTCACATAAATGAAAAGTGCAAAAAATGTTACCTTTGTGTGCTTTTGATTTTGATTTGGTGACTTACTGAATATTTTAGGAATCTTATATAGCATAGATTTCGAGTACATTTATTTAAAAAAAAAAGATTTAAGTTTAACAAATATTTCGATAACAATAAACAAAAAAAGTATAATGAAAATATAATGAATGGGTTTTTTGTATTGAAAATAATTAACAATATTCATGTGCTTAATATTAAGATATGGATTTGTATAACAAAATATGTAATAAAATGTGTACAGCGCTCAGCTCTGTTAGTTGGACTGCGACCTCTGTTACTTGGCCCTAGCTCTGTTAACCACAACACTGATGTCGTCACGCATCTGTGAGATTCGTGTGCGGCATTCGTAGATGATGGCACGATTGTGCAACGCATGAGCACGTATTATGCTATTCAGTAGATGTTGCAACTCCAGTTCCAGCGAGGAGAGCAGACGCTGCAGTTCATCGGGCTCTCCGGAGCAGTGGTGAGACGTCGTTGGCGTCGATGGTGGTGCTTGTGGACCGTCTAGTGCCACATAGCTGTAGGTGTGGCACAAGACCGGTGCCGAGTTGCTGCGCTGCAGCAGCGGTGACGACGAACATGTGGGCGTGTCAAGCGGAGCTCGTGGATGCTGCACCGAAGATGAGTGCTGATTGGCTGCATTGCGATTCTGCATGATCAGCTGCTGGGATATATAATGAATCTCGTCATCAATGACCTTCTCCAGCTTGGAACGAAAGTCCAGTTCGTGAGATTGCACCGCCTCCGCTTGCAACATGCAGTTCTCGGAGTTGCGCAACGATACATTAATTAGAATCTCAATGGAAGAGGATTTCAATTGGGACTCCACTTCGGGGGAACTGCTTAGGGTCAGCCTAATGTGTTTGCCTTGACTGTAGGCCTCTGCCTCCTGTGTGGACGATTCATTACTGGTTGTGGCCAAACGTTGGCGTCGTCCCGTTCCACGACTGTTGCATAATCCCAATCCCAAGCCGCTGTCATTGCCATTCTGGTAGATGACCTGCTCTGCCTCTGGCTTGTCGGCTCCCGATTCGGTATCTTTGCTCAATCCATGATTGTCCGGCAAAAAGTTACGGGAAACATAGCTGCTCGGATACAGACTGTCATCGTCTCTCACCGCCGGCTCTGGCTGAGACACACTGCCGTTTGCTTGCGACCGAGTTGGAGTGTTTAATGCCAACTTGGAGCTAAAGAGTGACTCCAGCTCGTCCAGTGAATCATTGGCATTCTGCTGACAACTGTTGATAGTGTTCTTGCGCTCCTTTCGTGCCGACTCCAGCTGTATGTTCACCGAAGAGACGTAGGAGTGCGTCTCGGGATCCGGATCTGTATCCGCATCCGGATTGGGCTTAGCAATCGGAGACTTGACACTTGATCCACTAAACACATTGAGCATTTTACGCTTGGCAAATGTGAGCGCCGTCAGGTCTATAAAGGAGACAATACGTTCCCGCTGCTCAGCCACCGAGAGCCAGATGCTCTGGTTTGCCGGATGGAGCAGAATGTTGGGAGCATTGGTCAGAGGACAATTGTAGCCGTAGTGCGAGTAGGTGCGATGTGGCAATGAAGTGTTTGCGATGCTGCTGCTGTTGTTTCCATCAGAAGTGGTATTTATAGGTGCCGCGGCGCCTCTAACAGGTGTGCTGCATGCAACATTATCAATAACAAATGTCTCCTCATTAACTGCAGTCGAGCGATCAATACTGCTGCTGCTGCTGTTGGAAGGATTATTAAGCGGCGGATAATTGTGATTTCTATTTGTGGCATCCACTTTGTAAATGACATTCACGTGTACACGCTGAAAGCGTTCAACACAAGCATTTAGATACCACTGTGTCGTGGGCACATAGAGAAAAGCGTATTTCAATGCCAAAACAGCACACATCACTAGGAGGAGGAAGAGTGAGATAGATATATGGTATGTTGGAGCATTGTTGCAATGAGTGTGTATATGGTTGTAAGAGTGGGACAAACGTACACATTCACTAGGTCAGAACGGACAAACAACAGCACTGGGCACTGGATGGGTGGGATAACATTTGAACGGTAGACAGCTTAACATTAGCACTTAACAGAGTCTTAACATTAACATACAATCGAATCAACTTCTTACTGTTATTGAAATAAATTCAAATATACACTTTATTAAAATTATATTGTATAACTTCTTAAATACAATAATAATTAATTTTAAAATTTTAAATAAAAAAAAAATGGATTTATTATTCATTTACCGTATACAATTCACCAAATACCAAAAGTTTGATTAGTTTACCGATATTTTATATACATATAGTTTATATAGTTAATAATACATGCGTTTATATGAATGCAAAATGTATAAAATGAAAAGCGGCTTCATTTTTCAAAGGTGGTGTCTACAAATCTCTGACTTGACACAGTAAAAATAATATAAAACTACAAAATATAAAGAGCAAAAAAAGAAGGTGGGTAAAGAAGCTTTAGTCTTTGGGTTCATCGAGATCTTTGCTATGGCCGTTGTCGATATCTATTTCCTGTCGCAATGCCATCGATTGGTTTGCTTCATTTTGTGACACTTTCAAGGATTGCAATGAGTTATCAGTATTAGCACAATTAACGATATTATCAATTGCGATTGCTTGTTCTGGGCTCACTATAATTTGCACGACGAAGGTGCCAAAGTTGTAGGTGCCAGGAGGTATAACAAGATAGCCTAAATTAGCGGGAAGTGGGACGTATTCCAGCAAAAAACTTGTATCGAGTTCAAACCGCAATGGCTCACGTGTATGATCAACAAGTCTTCGTGATCCTACAAAATCCTGTGACTCCGAATCACTTTCTACTATTAAATCAATTTCAAGTATTGTTTCATCCATTTCTTGCTCCTGCAAATCGTCCTCTAAATCGTCTTCCTCAAAATCGTCCTCTAAATCGTCTTCCTCAAAATCCTCCTCTAATTCGTGTTCCTCTTCTAGTTCTTCAACTTCATCGACAATTTCATCATCCTCTATTTCAAAGATATCCCAATCTTCGTATTCGGTATATGGATTAAAGGGTTTTATCTTATCCCTACGAAAATTCTCATATCGAGGCGGTTGAATATCTTCCAATGGTTCTTCGGTTACATGTAGCGTTCCATCTTTGATGATACATTGTGTTCTCAGTACAACAACTTCTTCATCTTCTTCAATTTCCCCAGCAGCTTTCCTAGGTACAGACTTTGCTTTTCTTTTTTTTGCAGCTGCGGCTGATGTGTTTGGTTTATTATCATCCTCCTCCGAATCGTCTGCGGAAGAATTCTGCAGATTTTGATCCTTAGTCAGCAGAAGTTCCTTATCTACAGAGCTTACATCAGTCTCGTAGTCCAAAGAACTGGGCGAGATTTGCTTGTTGGCGGCGTCCAGATTAAAAACCGCTGGAACTGTGCTTAGAGAAAATTCGGTAGAACTGTTAACTTCCAAATCGTTACATGCATTCAACTCTTCTTCTTCTGCAGCACTAGAATTCAAGTTCATTTCATTAACACTTGAATTTTCTTTAACCCCTTGTTGATCTATAATTGCCACATTCGTCACATTAGTTTCGGCGATAGAAGAGACGTTGTCCTCAGTTGATGGGATATTTGTAGGATCGTTGGTTACTCCATCTTCATTAATTGTGTCCTGACTAATGGGTTCCTCAGTTTCAGTAGGTGTTTCGATTAGACTACTGCTTGCCTTTGGTTCAACCGGTTCTGTATTCTCTTCATTATTAATATTGGCATTACCATCCGCATCTGGTATATTACCATCCGAGCCTGCTACGACTGTGGACTCATTATTACTGATCTGCTCCTCCGTAGAAGCCTCTTTAGTTTCATTGACCAATTCTTTTGTCTCTCCCCCCGATAGTCGCAGTTGAAATATTCCAATTTCCTTTGATTCCTGGCTCCTTCTTTGGGCATCTGTCAGCGTACTATCATTAGCACTGTAATACAAAGAGCTATTGGTTCCATTCATTTTCTCATCTCCAAATTCTTCAGATTCCTGCTCCAGTACCTCATTCTGCTGCTCCTCTTCCAGCTCAAAAGTGGTGTTGGAATCCACCTGCAATAATTCAGCACTATCGGCTAATTCGCAGGAACTGGAAAAGAAAGTTCTACTCGACAAGGACTTGTGCAGGGCGGAGCCAGAGTGTGGAATACTTCTTATATTGGATAAGAGAGTTCCCAGCGGCTTACGACGTTTGCCGTAGGACGTGCAAGATGAGTGAGCGGAAAAAGCTGCTCGGCTTGGACCTGGACTTGCCAATCTGCGCTTCTGACCGATCGTACTACGCGGACTCACTGGTAATGTGACCCAGAGACGGGCGCCACTTCCACGTTCTTCGGCTTGAAATGTACAAACTGGGGATGCATCGCTACCGATGTTCAGATTACGGTTTTTCCTGTTTGCAGCCGAGCTTGTCGTGGCCTTTGTCAAGGGAAAAGCTCGTGGTCGGCTGGCATTCCGTATGTTCTCCTGGATAAAATTGCGCTTCTGTCGTGGAGTTCTACGGCACATATATGTCTTTGAGGACATGCAACTGTCCAGCGATGACGTTGATTGGGTTGGCGAAGGTGAGACCTCACTGCTCTCGTGATAGCTTGTCCAGGAGCGTGTGAGTCGAGGAGCTTGTCCAGTTATCAAGTGGACATGGGCTGAAGAACTATTGGGTGCATCGATGTTGAGCATGCTGTAGGCAGAGGGACGCGGTTCACTGCTAAATTGAAAAAGATGGGGAGTCGCCTGGGAGGAAGGAGGAGTTCGAAAGATGCGAGTGCAAGTCGCAAAGGTTTCCTCGACATCGGAGACAATGTTCCTAAGACGGCAGGGCGTCAACTTGTTCCTTATACTCTCATCAATTCTGCCAAAGATCGATTCTCTTTCATTTAATTTATCTGCCTCGATGCGTTGCAAAATCTCTCGTTCCAATGGTGAAAATATCATAGATTCACTTGTCACTATATCTGGTGTGGGATGCTCCTGCTCTTGTTCTTGTTCTTTAGTCTTCTCCTCTTTCTTTTTCGCTTTGTCGCCTTCGTTCTCATCGACATCTTTTTCATCACTTTCACTGACCTCTTGTCTGTCTTTTTGCTTTCTATTTAGTTGCGGTGATGGCGTCACTGGCTTCTCATCATCACGCTTTTCCTCATGTTCGTTCTCAGTTTGAGGCTCCGCATCTGCTTCCGGTTCTGGTTCTAGTTCCTGTTCCTGTTCTTGATCTGCTTCATCATCCGTAGATGTAACGAAATGTGGCGGCTCCAAAATAGATGCTGCCTCATCCGCATCGGGTATATTCTCCAAGCTAATGGTTCGATATAGAGAACCACCAGCAACCTCTACGGATTCATCCAAGGCAGATGTGTTCATTGCTTCCTCTTCCGCTTGCAGTTTCTTGGCGGTGGCCACCAACTTTTCGAGATTCTCACCTGCTGCTGTCAGGCTATGTTCAAAGTCTTGCAACATTTGTGGCAACTCCTCAGCAACTGCATCTAGTGTTTCCTTGCGACTCGACGGCTTTAGCCATCCCTGGGTTTCCAGAGTAGTTGCCAAGGCTGTCGTTGCCTCTTCTTGCATCTCTTCCTTGGCTCCAAAGTACTCCACATGTTCCTCCCAGAGTTCCTGAAACTCCGATTTGCGACGCTGACGCTCATCACGTGTCATCAACTGTCTCTCTTGCTCCTGCGCTGCCGAATTGAATTGCTGTGTAATCTCCAGAGTAATATGACGCTCAGTAAGCGGCTGTTGTATCTCCTGCTCCTCCTCCTGCAGATCCTGCTGCGACCGTTGCTGCCAGTTGCCAAAGTTCCACACCTCTGTGATGTCCGTGATGGTCGATTTGGTTTGGCAGCGATTTTGCGCCAATGATTTAATCGGTGGCTCACTTGTTGCACTCGCTGGTGGACTGGAACACGTTTGGACACCTGGCAAACTAAAGTCACTAGTCTGCAGACCCGGCACATAGTTCGCATTGGTTGATTCCTCCGAGTAGTTGAGACGCTCGAGTTGTCGCAGAAAACTGGAAGCGGTCTGTGTGCTAGCATTACGGATGCCACTGTTGGCCGCACAGACTTGGAAATATTCAACTTCCTCCTCATCGTTAGTCTCAGTCAAGGTGGCAAGTTTGCGTGGCGTCACCGAACTACTGGGATAACTAACCAGATCTTCGGCATAATCGGCCGTGCTGCTCGGAGCACTTTGGCGACGCTGTAGCTCCGGCTTCAGGCGCAATAAGTGATCAAAGCAGGGCTGACACAGCTGCTCGTATCGTGGAGTGGCAAAGATCTCCTCATAGCTAATCACCCGGTGCATGGGACGATAGCGCACACAATCCGATTCAGCTGGCATGTGCCGGTGCTCCGACCTTGGTGTCTGCCGTGGCGAATTGAAGCCAAAGTGGGAACAAGTGCGATAGGGAGTAGGAATGGGCAAATAGTTGGACAACTGCAAACGACGACGGGGTGTGGAGGATTCATTGGTGGTGGTTGTGGTCGTGGTTCTCGTGCTGCAAGTGGGACTGCTGCGCTGATTGGATGGATTGATGGGTTGCAAGTGCTCCGCTTGTAAGGCATTGAGTAGAATCGAACAAATCTGCGGCTGACAACAACGACCCAAAGACGCAGCTACCCCACCAACATAAGCATAGGAATATAAATCCCCTAGGATCAGCCTGGGAGCTGTCAGGGGTTCGAAAATTTGTGTCAAGTCAGAAGGGGGACTAATACAAATTGGTTTATCAAATGTTGGGCATAAATCACGACGACACTTGCTGGTCGAAGGGGCTGAGCTACTAGACTTCTTCTCATTAGGATTCTGCTGGTCCACTTCTTCGTACATAAGAGTTTGCTCTTGCTCCCCGTCACCATGATCTTCTCTATCTTGTTCTTTTTTTTGGAGTGTGGGGGGAAGGGAAAGAAAATCAAAGGAGCATCAGTAAAATATCTAAAGGAAGACTAACAAAATTGATATCACAATATCAAGACTTACTCAAAAGCGCAACTCAAGTCTACACAGCCGACAAATCCGGAGCAGCAGACTGCGGCATGTAGAACTTGCAACTCGCTGTGGCATACATAGTATTATTAAATACATACATAAGTAGATAATATAATAATAAATATGTAGGACAATATATCTGTAATCAAAAAAACACTAAAACTTCTAAATTCAACAACCATTCCTAACTGGCGTCTAACATGAATATGAATATGAATATTTTGGAATGTAGATTATATATGATCTAAGTTTAGGTTAAATTGGTAGGTGCATTTTGAAACCAAGTGATTTGTTTATAGGGGCGTAGGGTTATTAACACCAAAAAAACAATGGAATTCAGCTAGTTAGTTTTGTAATATATATACAGCATAATATAAGTGAGTATAACTATGCTGTTCTGGATAGTATCGGGGAAAGAACATTATGCATTACCTCGGCCAGTTGGCGGCTTGCGATTTGTGGCTGTATGAGAGCGTTCGCCGTTTATAAAACTAAGTGTGGCTAAAATAGTATTGAAAAACAAATGTGTTACATAAATTCTCGCATATTTTGTGTGTTGTTGTTGAGCCTCATTTTTCAGATAGCTTGCATAAACCTTAAAAATTTTATATAAATATATATATATATATATATATAATGCATACTTAAGACTTAAAAATAGTATATAATAATAAGAATTGTAAAATTGATACTGTTAATGTTAATGCATGCTAGGTTAAATTAGTAATTAAATTAGTGGAGCATTATGCAATTTGAGGGCTAAAAAAGTGAAAAGGCAAAGCAACGACAAACAGCTGCAGTTATTCAATAAAACTAACTAAAAGTGCATACATTTTTTATTATTATGATATATAGAAAGGCTGCAAACTTGCTTAGCACTGCTAGCATGTTAACTAACAGAAAGCCATTTGCAAGCAGATGCAAAAACTGATTCTGTTAACATGACATGAACAAATGTAAATTGGCAGAGATAGCGCGCGCTGTTGCTGTTAAGCTAAACTATAAGCTGAATGTAAATTAACATAACATGTTAAATGAAGACGATAAATGTTGTTATGTTTGTAGTGATGAAAATGTATGCATAAATAAGATTATTCTTTCGCTGATCTATAAACTATGGGCAAACAGATAGTAGTGTTATGCAAGTCGTTGTGTTTGCTTTTTTACTACACACTAACCCTTTAGGCTGCACTCACCTCTAACATATTAAATGTATGGTACTAAACTGCATTAATATTTTGTTTGTAGTATTTTTTGTTTTTAGAGAGAGTGTAGATAATTAAAAGCGCAGCAGCAGACACACATACATGTAGTTTGTTTGTTTTTTTTTGGTAGTAGAAAAGGTAGTAGTATATAGTAGTAGAAGTAGAAGAAGTAGTAGAAGTAGTTTTCGTGTTTTTTGTTGAGCTTCACTGTTGTTTTAGCTGTTTTGTCTGTTATTTTTTGTTTTTTTTTTTTGTTTTTGAAGTTTTTACCCTACACACATTCTAAAAAAACTACATAATTCTATTAAATTTTAGCTGCCAATTCATTTGCGCCTGTGTTTGGCTAAGGATTTCAAGGATAAATATGTAAAAGAAGAATCATAATACAAAAAGTTAAAAATTTTGATTTACAATTTGCCAAATTGTATAAAGAATTGTTATAAAATAGAAAAGTGTGCACAAAGAATACAATAAGTTAACAAATACAAATTAAAACTGCAGCTGTAACCAAAAGAAGTAACAACTATTTTGGGAAAGGGAAGTAAATCCGTTTTAAATCTAGTAGAAGTAGCATTTTGTATTGGTGGTGTTGGTTCTTTCTGTTGTTGTTCTTGCTGTTGTCGTTGTTGTTGTTGTGGTACTAAAAATCACTTAATGCACGCCGTACAACAGGTGATTCCTTAAATAGTAGTAGACAGAATAGTAGTAGCAGATAGACAGAGTTGCATTTAACAGAAGTGTATCGAATAGTATTTGTTTTTTTACAGAAAGGAAATTGAAACGGTATCAAGTGCTACGAGTACTTTTTTGTTAACTTTTCGATAATAATTGTTTAATCAATTATTTGTTGTATCATTTTATTGAAGAGTGTGTGTGTGTTTTTATTATTTTGTTTTTGTTTTTTAAATGTTGAAGAAGTGGTGGAGTAGAGGCAAAAAATAAATAAGTAAGGAAATTAGCATAAATAAGAATTAAGGTTAGAATTAAAGTCAATTGTTTAAATAATACAATAGATTAATATGTAATAAATGCGTTAAATATGTATACAATTAATTTCTACATTAAACTATTGAAGAAAAAATCAAAACATAAAACGAAATGCATAAACAAAAAATATATAAAAATAAAAACTTTAAACAATTTTTGTAACACAAATCGGAGGATTGTTTTTGATTTGGAATATGATTGAGAAAATGTAAGACATATAAAAACTCTGTGTGGTTTGTATTACAATAAATCAAAATAGACATAAAACAAGAGGAAACAACAAATGGAGGGCATAGTTTTGGACTTACCATCGCTCAGGACAACCTCAGCCTGGCTGGGAATTGGTGCCTGCTGCGTTTGGATCTGTATGACTTGATGTTCTATAAAATTGAAGATAAACTCAATTAAATTTAGACTCTAATCAGCATTAGTAGTTGTTACTTACCCGTTTCTGGTTCACTCTGTGCGTGTTTTGCATGTGCATGTGCTCCAGCTGCCTGCATCGAATTGAGTGCCTCTGATTCCGAAAAGTCCGTATCGGTATCTAATGGGATATATCTTACATTATTACAATTTCTTTAGATTTATGTCAAAATTTCTTACATTCGCCATGAATGCTCTTCTTTTTGCGCTCCACGGTGCGTTTGTATTCGTTGAGCTCATCGTCTGTCACATTATCGAATGGATTCTTGGCATATGGTGCCTTATAGACAGTTGCATTATGCTGGAAGCCACGCTGTATAATTCCCTTGGAGGCGGCACCCATGAGCACCACATGATCGCCAGCTTGCGAGACAGTTGCATCTTTGATACGATTTGCCTCGTCCCAGGTAACGCCCTCCAATATGTGCGATTGAGGTCCAGCTGATATTTTGTCCGCACGTCGATTATCCTTGATCTGTAGTATAGCAAACAAATCAAATTGTTTAGCATATTATAAATTTTTTTACATTAATTAAACTACTAACTTGTTGTTGGATGCGCTTAAACTCCTTGGTTGTGGTTCCAGCCGGCACAAACTGCAAAGGATCCTCGATCCGCACTGGCGTTGAGTGAGTGGGTGAACCTTCGGCAACCCACTAAAAGGAGTTTCGGTTTTCGATATGGGGGGGAGGGATTTTTTGTTTTTTTTTTTTTGAGGGGATATTGAGGACAATTACGTATCAAGTACGCAGTTTTAAAAAGAAAGAGAAAGAAATTTGTTTTTATTTAGATTTGAATGCAAAATGTTGCTTAATAAAATATTATTTTCTTGAATGCATTATAAATTGGCATATAAACATCACCAGATATATAAATATATTTTTGTATACAGACAATGTAAAAATGAATTATAACAAGCATAAATGATTTTGTGCCTTAAAAAAAATAGTTAAACAAACAATAAATAGACAACCAAACAAATACATGCAAAGAAAAAGTAAGAAAACCGTATGAATAAAATTATAAGACATGCAAATGATAAATGTTAATTCTGAGATGTGATTAATCAGTTATTCATTACATATGGTATTATAAGTAACAAATGTCTTTCTCTTTCTTTGCATTGTATAGTTTCTCATCTATTGTTGTTTTTGTGAGGCAAATCATAAGAATATCAAAAATGTTGTAAACTCCCTAATAAAAACGGCACAAAATCATCATTATAATCAACTATGCGATTTAGTTAAATATGTTTATACATATATATATTTATTATTTGATTAATGCACAATTACAATTTATAAAGCATTTCATATTTGTTGTTTGTTTGATTTTATTTTAATGGCGTTTCAACTGCATTTTCTTTGCAGTTTTCCTTTTTATCTTTTACTTATTGCAGTAAATATATTTTAAATTTGTTATATTTATTATGCGTGAATAATATTTGTTTCAAAAAGCAATTAGAAAAGTTAGAGAGGTGCAAGAAAATGATATATCATAATTTCTATAGATGGTAATGGCTGCTTGGAATGTTTTTTTTTTCAAATTTATATATATTTTTTTTCAGTTATTAAGATCAAGTGTATATATAGTCGAGGAGTAGGCGTGTTTGTGGGCTTTCTGGTTTTAAAAAATTGTCCCTATTTGTTTTTGGGTTATAGTAGTAAAGTTATTGCCACTATTTGCCCTCGATTTCCTTGAGGTTAGCAACATTTTGTGTTTGCTGTTGTTGTGTCGCTTTCATATCTTCAAATGTTATGATCTCTACCTTTGTGATTTTCTTGGGATCTGGTGTGCCCGTCTCCAGGACCTCGACCTTCTGGTAAACATTGGGCGAGTTCAGCCAGCGACTGCGATCTCCACCCTTGCGTATATCTCCCTTCTTCCAAATGCTGTTGAGAAAACAATAAATTAATATAAAAACCCATTACTCAATTGTCTAAAATCTTACCCCTGTCTGAAGAGCTCTTCCTCCTCGAGCAGATAGCCCAACGAGGAGACTGCCGGTGGCAGTTCCACATCATTCTTGGGCTTTGGCGGATCCGACTTGATCAACGGATGACGATAGATGTAACCAGTTCGATAGCCAGCATTGTCCAGCATTCGCATTAATGCCTCAAATTCGGCACCACCGACCCGCCACTTGGGTGGGTTGCCAATCTTGGGCGCGGCGTCTTCTTTGCTAGCAGCGGCGGCATCTTCATTAGCCGAGACAGCGGCAAATTTCTTCTCCAAATCCTCTGGTGGACGACGTGACTGATCGTAGATAAGTTTACGCGATTCCTCGGGTATGATTACCAAATTGTCCACTCCAACGGGCAGCAGCTTCAATTGCGTCTCACAGGCCTGGACAATGTGAGAGGCGGCAAAGAAGGCCTCCTCGATGGTCTCGCCACAACAGAGAGCACCATGATTGCTCAGCAACATGACCTTGGAATTGGGTCCCAGACTGCGAACCAGACGATTACGCTCCTCCTCATCGAACAAACCGGTATAGGCATGTGTGCTAATCTCGCCCAAGACACAGGCATCCTTGGTGAGGGCTAGTAGACCCGATTTTAGCGAGGAAACGGCCACCACGGGACTGCAGCCAATGTAGATGGCACAACGGATGTCCGGACGTGCGGCATGCACCACCGAGTGCAACACAAAGTCTGCAATTAATAATAATAGAGTTAATTAAATATTTTCCAAACATAATTATTGCAATACTAACGGCTCTTGTTCACTCCAAAGTTAGTTGTGCCCTGCTCCACAATCTGTCCCTGCATATCGACTTTGTTGAGGGACGAGGCAGTGATCTCATGATATAACAGTCCATAGGGATTAACCAAAAAGTACTCCTGATCGACCTTTAGACGTGCCGTAATCTGTGCTCCCAGACCCTGGGTCCAGCCGTTCAAATCCAGCAAACGGAATGCGGCTGCCAACTTGCATCTGAGTATTTTCTCACCCTTGGCATAACCCATCGATTCCACGCCACGAATATCATTGATGGGCACCATACAACCGCTGCTCTTAAACACATTGCTAACCCGATTCACTGGCACGCCCACAATATCAGATAATTGCTGCAAGATTCCACTTGCTCCAGCGCTTCCATCACGTGCCGAATCCACAATGCGCTCCAGCTCCTCGCGAAACAGTTTGGAGCCCATAATGGCCTCCACACGTTTGCGTCGCTCCATTTCACGCATGTCCTGGAAATCCAATTTAAAATTAGTTCTTGTTTGGTATGCACAATGATCAGTTCTCTATATATATTTTACCTGTTCAATGTCTGCGGGACGCGCTTTATTGTTATCATCATCTTCCCCCGCGGTGGGATCTATGCCATTTTGAGGCGGTTGCTCTAATTCAGTCATTTTTCTTGTGTTGTTTATACTTTAGTTAAAATGCTGAAAGCAAAACAAATTCAACTAATTAGTATCTATTTTATTTGCAATAAATTATTAAATATTTACTATATATTTTCTTGCTTTCGAAAAGTTTAGCGGATAATACTCAACTGACCTTAAAAAGTGCAGAAAACCAAAAATTTTCAGTTTCCGTTTCGTTCTTGAAAAGGGGATGGTGTGCAGAGAGAGAGGGAGAGAGAGCGCGACTGAGAGACAGGGAGTGAAAGTGTCAAGAGCGGACGCCTGCATTAAAGTGCAAGGCGAAGCGCAAGTGAACCACCCAAATCAACGGCACATTTGCCAACATATGAAGAGAGCGCAAATGAGAGCGGCAAATAGAGAGAGCACACTTTATGTGGAATTGACAGAGCGTAAGAGCCAAAAGGGGCAATTTATGCACACACACACTTGTGTGTAAGTGTTTACATTCGCTGTGAATGGCTAAAGCCAAAGTTCTGAGAGTCGGTCAACTTTGCCATACATTTCGCTTTCTTTCTAGGAATCTCTATACAATGTGTTCGCTTTTTACAACCCCAACAATAGTCTAATTTTGGATAAAATAAATTTCGATTTTTTGACAGTTGCAAACTAAAATTGTTGGTTAAATATTTTTGGGGTGTGGAGCTGCTGCTGCTGCTGCTGCCTCTGCCGCTGCCGCTGAAAAGCACAAGCAGTCGAGCGACGCTGCTGCTGCTTTTGCTGCCCACGGAAGTGTGAAAATAAAACGTGCGGCGGCAATAGAAATGGAAAAACTATTTTAAGATAATTTTCTTTTATTTTAATATGAGTGTATTTTGGCTTTTAACAAAATCAAATTGACGGCTGCAAACAAAATGAAGAAAGTGGCAGGCACACGCACACACGCACACATATACAGACAAGACGACAGGCCGCATCTCAAGCGTAAAGAGCAACGCAGACGAAGATCGACGATTGCAGCGACGCCAACGTCGACGTCGTCGCCGCTGCGCCACTTAAAACAAATAAACAAGTAAATACAACAACAGAAATGCGTTGCTTGTTTAATTTTAGGCGTGGTGGTTGCCTGGTTTAAATGGTATTAACCTTCAATTTGTGCGTGCAACATTTTTCACATCTGTTGTATGTACAATTGCATGCTTGCAACACAGCAAGCAGCAGCAGCCTCTAAATATCAAACAAGTACACACAAATAAATCAACACATTTAATCTCTGTTGAGCCAAAATAATCGCTAGTTTCGTGCCTCTTAAAGTGGCAATATGCTAATATCAATGACACGTACTTGATTACTTATAACTTTAGCATACTTGCTTCTATATATTGCCTCACCCACACTAACGAGTCATTCTATAAAGATAAAGATAATGATTATGACAACTTTAAGCGGAAGCCGCTAAAAAGAATGCAAAAAAAAGAATACGCTTTCTTGCAGTGTTGCAAGGGACGTGCACCTATCAACCGGGCGCTTGCTTTGTAGTCATCGGGGGAAAAGTTAATGTTAGCTATAAAAACCAATGGATATTGTTTTTATCATGTTGATAATTGTGCATGTTTAAGCTGCATTTCATTGGGTGTTTAATTTATGCTCTTTTTGTTTTTGCTTTTGTGTGTTTTCAACTGTTTGCTAATTATGACGTGAGTGCTGCTACTTATGGCTGACTGAACGCGTGCCGTACATTTTGAGTGACAGCTCAGAAACAGAAACACACAGAGAGAGAGAGCAAACGACAATTGCAAAACAACACCAACAACAGCTGGCAGCGCAAGAGAGACAGCAGCACAATGTTGCCAGGTAATTGAACTTTTACTGTAAATGCCGCTCACTCACTCACTCGCTCACTCATTGAGTGCGTGGGCGACGGCGAGCGACAAACGACGATGGGAAGAAGCTTTTTTTTTTTGTTGAAAATCAAACAGAAAAATAAACGGTTTTCAAGTGCTCTGCCCCTAAGTACGTACGTGTGTGGGCAGCATAAAGTAAACTTAACGAACCATCATCATCATCGTCATCATCACTGGTGCGTAGGTGTTGCGTTTCTGCCAGTGTTGCCCTACAAATCAAATCAAGTGTAGGTGTCTGCCTGCAAGCAGAGTTGCATTGAATGCATCTTAGCTTAACATGCCTATACATTGAATTGAATACAATTGGCAACACTGGCGGTATTTACCTTAGATGGATTGTTAATTGTGTGAGGTCATTAGTTGTGTGTAAATATTTGCTAACTGCAACAGTTTATTGACCTTTTGTTAAATGCCAAACATACTTGCGGTCTCGTTTTTCTAATCAGATTACCGATTTGACGAAACACACAAATCAAATTAACGTATCATGTGATGCGACCTAATGACGTAATGCAACATTAAATTGTCAGTGTTGCATAAAGACAAACATAGACTCGAAAAGAGCTTTGTAGATTTCGATTGACCTTTTTGCATCGGAAGACAACATTTAAATTTAAGCAAAAGGCCCTCGATTTTGGTTTGTTTTCTGCAGTACTGCTATTTTAGCTCATTTATAGCTATATTTAACATTTAACTAGAAAAAGACTAAAGAAATCAAATTATGTATGCTCTTTATGCTCATGAAAATGTTGTTAATTATCAGACGACTCTTGAAGGCAGACTCAATTAACCCCAAAGACACCCTATATATTTAATTTTCACACATATGACTTGACAAGTGTTAATTAAATTTCTCAAGTGTTCAGCATATTCAATTATCGCGACTGAAGAAATCTTACGTAATGTTTCTGACATCCGGAGCACAAAAGAACCTGCAATAAGGTCATCATCATCATTATCATCATCTTGAATAAACATCATCATCATCATCAAATGATTCCATTCAGTTTTAATAATGCAACAAGTCATTCAGTCAGTCATTGGAGCAGTCATCGTTGCATAAAGATCGTTCAGTTTACTGGAGCAAATACTATACTCGTATAATCGAGAACAACAACAGCAACAACAAACACGCAGAGACAGGGGCGTCATCATCGAGGGGAAAGGCATTAAATGCACAATGTGCTGACAAATAACAAATATTCATACTCATAAAAAAAACAGCCAACAAATTCCAAATGACGCCGAGTGCAATAAACCATAAAAAGGCAGAGCACCAAGTGTAAATAATGATAATTTGTACTTGTCAGTAACTTTTCAAATGTAAAATATTCATTCATTTTGTTATTGTGCAAACTACTCCTAGAGCTTTGGATAAAGCTTATTTAATAGAGCACAATTGAAACGAATAGAGATTGAAATAGTTTAACTAATAACTTAGTAGCCATAAATAATTGTATAGCTAAAATAGACACATTGAAGTCCCCCTTTAAATAAAATTAGCTTTAAAACTATGTTTCATTAAGCTACTTGCTTAAAATTTATATAATAATTGTCGTATAACTATGACGCTGTAGTCCAAGATATAGACTTACAACGTAAAAAAATATACAATTTAATTTAATATACGAAACATTAATAAGCAAAATTTGTACTTTAATTTTCACAAAGATTGCAGTAGAGGTTTCGAAATATCTAAACAGTTAATATAGACACGTGCCCTTGTTAAATTAATATTTATTAAATAATTGTTGTATAACTTTGACGCTGTAGTCCTAGAAATAGACACACAACGTAAAAAAATATACTTCAGTTTTTTATATACGAAACATTAATAAGCAAAATTTGTACTTTAATTTTCACAAAGATTGCAGTAGAGGTTTCGCAGCAAACACACATACACACACCCTGTACGCACAATGCAACAACAACCACTATACGAAAGCAAACAGAACATGTAGAATGCTGCTTGCTGGCATGTATAACGCTTTAGACAGCCGACTTTCACAAGCAGTCGTGGCCGAGTGGTTAAGGCGTCTGACTCGAAATCAGATTCCCTCTGGGAGCGTAGGTTCGAATCCTACCGGCTGCGAGTCAATGAATACTTTTTTTTATATTTTTAAATTGAGAAAAATTAAACAAAACGTACTTTCTAGCAAAGCAGCAAATATAAATATTTAAAAGTAATAATAAACATGCTAAACTAATTAATCGAATAAGAACTTTTTTTTATTAAATATAATATACTAATAACAATTTTCCCATTAGCGCTATTAAGAAATTAAGAAAGTGGACTGAATAAATTATATTTTAGCATCTACCAACTTAGTAAAAGGTTAGCTAATAGATATGAATTCTAGTTGTGGCTGGGATTTATTTGCCAGAGTCAACTGCTTGGTATTAAGTCAGCCTGCTTCCAGCTGTTTCCGTGGTGTAGCGGTTATCACATCTGCCTAACACGCAGAAGGCCCCCGGTTCGATCCCGGGCGGAAACAGATTGAAATTTTTTTTGCTTAGTTTTTATAAATTCATTTTTAATCAGCAAACATATGTTAGCAGCAGAATAAAATATAAATTAAAATAAAATAATTATATATTAAGTATTAACCACAAAACATAGAAATAAATGTGAGTTTTCTGTGAACAATCACACCAAACATCTATCAGACGTTTGCATTTAATATCTAAATAAATATTCATTACTTCAACTATACCTCCATCAAAATATTATATATATTATATTTATAAGTTTATTTATTATTAACACAATCAGCAATTCCTCCATTCGCAAATGCTTGATGCGTAGAAAACTGGTTTGCATTTAGCAAGCACATGGACAGCTGTTTCCGTGGTGTAGCGGTTATCACATCTGCCTAACACGCAGAAGGCCCCCGGTTCGATCCCGGGCGGAAACAGGTTGCATTTTTTTTCTTTTATAAAAAGAAAATACATTTTTTAATTTACCTAATGCGTGCGCTTTATAATTATTATGGCCGAAAGTTGTTGCTTTAATATAACTGTAAAATATTTAAGCAGCCACAAAAAATAAAAATTATCTGTGTCATGAATTTTGTATGACACATTTTATGGTCGAGATGGTACGTCGTGTTTGGAATATCTTAATAAGGTATTAATATGGTAGGTGTCTTGTTTTGACTTTTATTATATATTTTGTTCCTCTCTTTCTCTCACTTACATACTTTGGTCTGTTCTGCTCTTCGACTCGCAGTGTAGCTGCTAATTTTGTTTGTTTTGCTAAACAGCTGCTTGTTTGGAGTCGCGTGTAAGTCGCGTGGCTTGAATTACAATGCAAAAAAGATCGCACATAAATCTTTGCTTCAAGAGCAAGAAGTTGGCGCCGACACAGTTGTTGCATGACGAGAAAGATTACCCGATTTCTGCTAGAGTGATGAATATATAATATATACAAATATGAGATCACTTGGCGTGTGGCGGCTGCTGCTGCTGCGGCTTCTGCTGACAGCAAACAATTACTGTTTACTGTTTACAGTTTTGTCGGTTTGTTTGTTTGTTTGTTGCTTCTCTTAAGACCCACGATATTCTCAATTGGACTTGTCAAATGTTGTGTATACCAATTTACATATACTCATATTGGGTCAAAGCCAAAATATATGCATATTTATTTAATTTAAATGAATCATACAAGTGAAATCTATTTTAGGAATCAAGTTTTTACTTCAGTTTTATTTTGTATAATTTATTAAATATCCTGTCAGTTAATTGATGGAGCATGTCATGTTCTCTACGCTAAAAGTGGAAGTAATTAAAAGGTCAGGGAATATTTGGAACCATTAAAGTTCCATTAAGAAGCGCAAATATGCGACTACAGCCGGTATCTAATTACTATGGTAAGGACATGTGTGTGGTGTGTACTATATGCACTTATGGCCACTTGCCCATTGATTATCTGTGCCTTAAACTAACAGTAAACACGCATCGCACGTACAATTTCCCATCGCGTGTTGTCAGGCAGCAAAACAGCGGCAGCAGCAGTAGCAGCAGGAGCAGAATCAAAAGTTCAACGAACCAAACTCAGAACAGACGACAAGTGGGCGGAGGACGTAAATAGGCGTAAGAAGCCACCCCCAAACACTCGGTAGTAACCCCTAAAGTTTACGGTGGTTGTACCTGCTACAATCCCCCCACCCACCCCCCTACTTTTATAGGGACTCTCCGCCATCTATTTGCTTATGCCGGCATTTTTTTTATTCACAATTGAGTTTGTCGACTGTCATTATGAAATTTGTTGTTGGCGCCAACGTCGAATCATAGAAATGTGGCGCCAGTTGGCAGACTAGGAGCAGCAGAAGTGGAAAGGGATATTTCCACACGCGACTCGTAAAAATATCCTTTGACGGGGGCGGGCAGTGGAAGTTTGTTTTGTTTTAATGACAGGAAGTGACGTCATATCGCTGCTTTTGGGGTTGATATATTTTTTATTTGCCGGTTTAAGTGCCAACCTTGTTTTCCCACTGGGGGTGTGTCAGCCGGCTAAGGGAGTGGGTGGAGTGGGGAGTGTTTAGGCCACGAGCCATGATGTCATACTTGACAGCTAAATATAGATTGACAGACAAGAGGTCGTTGACAATGTTAAGGACACAGAGTAGTTGCTAGGCACAACTAATATTATTTTAATATAAACATATAAAACATACTAAAGTTAAGCAAGCGTACTTCGTTAAATATTCATTTAAATATTATATTATACACAGTACTTTCGTTTTAATTACAAAAACTGTTTTTTATTGCTAGTCAAAGAGCAGCAGAGTAGAAACCAAAAAAAAACCATAACAGATATGTGAAATGTCCGTTGTGTGATAATAAAATCCAATAAGAGTCCAAAGCAGACGTTTTGGCCAGTTCAATGACCCATTTATTGTAGTTGAGTTGGCCCAAATGGACTTGGGCCAACAAAAAATAAACCAAACTTTAAGTTGGAATTGAAATGTTTTTTATTGTAAAAGAAAACTTTATACAACTCACAATCGTTTATTATTAGAAAATAAAATACTGTTATCAAATAACGCCCCAAACCAGCTGGAATTTACGCTCAAGTGCTCGCTACAAATTTAAATTGAGTAAAATCTTTAAATAAATGACGGACGAGTCGAGAGAGCAAAGGTCAAGCTTAATTCAATTAGAGCTAAAGTTTGTTTTTTTTTTCAGGCAATCTCTGGCATAAATTAAATATGATATGATGGCCAATAACAATAAACAAGACAGCCGTAATCATTATCTATGTTAGCTAGCATAACTTACAAATGTTTGTAAATATTTATATAAGTAACTCGTATGCTACAACTATGTTACTACAACAATAAAAAAAAACTTGTTTTTTTTTTGCCGAGTGACATCATTAGCAGCAGACTGTCTGGCTGATTATGTTGTGTGTGAATGAGAGGGGGTGAGAGAATGAGCAAAGAGAGTTGAAAGAAAATCAAGTCATCAGCAAATTACAAATGACACACACAAAGTATCAGTTAATTTTGGGCAAAACAAAACTTAATTATAGGCTATTATGGCGTAAGTTCGCAGCTTAAAAAAAACATGAAGAGACAGAGGAAGAGAGAGAGAGAGCAGCTTAAGGTGTGGTTTCTCTCACTCTCTCACACACCTTGTTATATGTTACTCATCATGTGATGCCAGAGAACTGTCAACAAATCTACGACGAAACTGTTAAGTCGGTCAGCTGGCAGAACGCATAAGAGAGAGAGTGCGAGAGAGCATAAATCAAACATTAAGAGCATAATAATCATTGCACGATGAGAGAGAGAGAGAGCGTCTAGTTCTGCTGTTTGCTTCTTTTCTTCGGCTTGTTTGTTTACATTCTACACTCGCCTTGGACTTATCGTTATCGTTTGCAGAGTTGCCTTACGACAAACTAACAAAATAAAACTCACCTTAAAAATGAAATTGTGTCACGTTCAATACTTTTGCTATTTGAATTTTTGTTACAGTGTACACAGTCTGCAAATGAAAAGAAGAAGAAGAAGAAAAAGCGTAAGTAATCGGGAAAAGTTTGAAGCGTTTTTATGGGAAAGCAAAACACTTATCTACTCCTCACACAAAACTGTCCACAAAATGCAGTAAATTTTAATTTCATAGCTTTTCTTCGCTTGCACATTTTCCGCCGACATTAAACCTAAAAATCTATGCAAAAAAAAATAAAAGTAAAACAGTGAAAATTATTGATGCCGCCTCAACACAGTTGTTGCTGCTGCTGAATGATGTCATGCAAATATTTTTAGCTAGCACCGCGTTGAAAATATTTTGTATTACTGCTTGTTTTATGTGCATGTGTGTGTGTGTGTACACAGTGTACACATACTAATACTAAATTAAAGAAGAGGGCGGTAGGGGGAGTGGTCCCCATTCGTGTTGGCTTCGTGCAAACAAATAAATAAAAATAATTGAAATACTCTTCGCTTTCGTCGTCTCGCAATAAATTCAGTTAATTTTATATTACACTTTCTACCTTAACAAAAATTTGCATATTAACTACAGTTATGATGAGCTGCTAATGTAGTTAATAAAAGCGGAACTTATCAATAATTTAAACAGCAATTCGATTATTTGTCTGGTCACACTTGAAGTGTGCAGCAAACAAATTAATATAATCAAATTCCTTATTAAAAACATTAAATGCTTTTTTTTAATTATATGCGTTTAATATTGCCTGATCGGCTACAACTGGTGTTAATTTAGTATTTAATTTAGAGCCCGCTCTCTCACTCTGCTCTCTTCTTGTCTCTCTTTCGTCTTAACTAAATGTTGTTTGCGGTCAAACATGCAATCCATTATTTCACGCAAAAAATTCACAGACCAACGTCAAAATGTCTGGCAACACGTTGAGTGAAGAGAGCTTTTGTGTTGTTGTTTGCTTTGATTTGGGTTTCAGCTTTTGAGGCTTGGCCAATACGTAGAAGGAAGATATAAAACTTATGTTATGTAATCTGTTAAACACATATACTAATAAATATATATATATGTATATAGAGTCGTAGTCGTGGCTTTCGTGTGCTTCACTTATGAATTCATTTATGCAGCAACACGTTGCCCAGAGCTCTTTGACTCTGCCTCTGCCTCTATTGTGTTGTTTGCGTCTTTTATTCGTCTTTTTTTTTGCGGCTTATTGTTGCATTGTTATTGGCAAAGACAAAACACAAATGTTGAAATGTTTTTTATTGAGTTTTACTTATTTTTTGCTTTAAGTGGGTTATAACTTAAAAATTTGAATACCAATGCTTTATTTTTTTTGCACAATATGGCAACACTGGCAAATGTCAGTGTGTCAGCAGCAGTGCCATTTAATGCTATGCTATTTACTTTTAAATTACATTAATTACAAAACAAATTGTTGCAATTTACAGGCACTTTTCCCACGCCCACACAAACCAACCGACAAATAAAGCTCATCAAATGGAATTAACCTAGAAATCTCAATCGAAATGTGGATCAGCAGCGGGGAGGAACAGAGAGAGAGAGAGCGCAGCACTCAAGGAAGATAATAACGGTCTGGTCTGCAATACAAGACACACAAAACACTCAATGCACGAAGCAGAAGAGGAAGATCGCAGACCAGTTTCAATTGAAGTTCAAGCCGCAGCGTCAGAAGAGACAATAAAACAAAACAAAAGCAACAAAAAGCAAAGAACAATAACAATAACAACAACTCAGCTGCATTTTGTTTCTCAACTTGCTGCTCTTGTTGTTGTTGTTGTTCAAATTGTCGACATTTTTGTGCTTTCATTTGTTGTTGTGCTCTCTCTTTCCCGCACCCGCACCCTCTGCTCTCTTTTTCTCTTTGGTATAATTAACAGCATTGTCGTCGTGCCTGAGCTTTTGCTGCTGCTGCTGATCTGTCTGTCTCTGTTTTTGTTCCTTCCTTCTCCTCCCTTCCCACACACTCATTTCTTTTGCTTTGCTTTGCTCTTCTATGCTCTTCTTGATTTCTTACAAGATTTATGTTGTGTTTTTGTTGTTGTTTTTTTTTTGTTATTATTGTTGCAGCCTGCCTGTCTGATGCAACTGTACATTTGCTGTCTCTGTTGTCTCAGAGTTGTTGTTGCTGTTGTCGTTTTATTGATGAGCTGCAGTTGTGTTTAGCCAGCAGCAGCAGCAGCAAAACATCTCTTTTTAATCTTCCCTGAGTTTTTCTGTGTTTGTATTTGTCTCTGTTTGAAGCTTGGCACGTACGCCTCTTTATTTATGCATTTGTCTGCCTGCCACTCTTTCTTGCCACATGCATTTGTGTCTGTCTGTGTGTGTATATGTGTGCTGGCTTTTTAATTGCCTTAGGCAAAGACGAGTTTACTTTTCTCTACTCACTCTTCCTCTTCTTTCGTTCTTTTTCTAGACAAATTGTTTGGTGTCCCGGCAGCCTAGAGTTGCCAGACCGTGTTAAAAAAACCAAAGTCAAAGAAGAAGAAGCTTTCATTAATCAAAAGCAAACGTCACAATTATATGCACTTAATCTCTGAAAAACTTTAAATCAATTAATCACTGACACCAGAGTGAGAGGGAGAAAGAGATAGAGCGTGAGAGAGAGAGAGAGAGAGAAGCAATCAACTGACGTCAGTCAATGGGAAATTAGATAAGCGACAGACTTGACTCTGCACGCATGAGTAAACAATTTTCAATTAAAATACATTAGGCGGCAGCAGACGCTGCAGCAGCAACCGTTGGTTGCATCAATCTCAGATCAATTTCTCTCTGCATTCAAAAATATGTGAGCAATAGCTAAAAAGGGTTTTCAAGTTGTCGGAATCAGTTGTTGTTGCAACATCAATCAGCTCATTTCAATGCTGCTTCTTCTTCTTTTACACTTATCAAGTGAGTCAAGTCAGTCAGTACATTGATCGTACGTGTATTTGTTATTGTTTACTATTTATACACTATATTTATACACACATTTGTATTGTGTACTTCCGTCACAAGCAACAAACCCAACCAACAACAATAACAAAACTAGAAATCAGAACCCAAACTAATTTTTTCACATTCAAACATTAGTGTTGTCGTTGATTTTTCTAGGTTACCCCACAATTGTTTACCGTTTTAACTATGCACTTCCTCCCACACACACACACACACACACACATACATATCTGTCTGTCTCTGTCATGCATTCATCACATTCATTCGCCACATTTGTCACAATGGCTTTTATTTCGTTTGTTTGCTTCACTGTGAAATTCTCACCCACAAGCGCCATTCGTTTGTTTCGTGTTTCGTTACCTGTTGAAGTTTGTCGGTAGCAAAATAAAAAAAGCTCTTTTATACCCAGTTGCCAAAAATGCAGTAGCAACGAAACAATAACTAAAGTAGCTAAAGAACTTTTGTTTAAAAAGGGGAAATAAACAATATAAAAGCATAAAAACACACACACCACACACACAGGCATAGAATTAAGCGATGCAAAATTGAAATAAATTATAAAACTCATCAGCTACACAGTGTACTGTGTACTGTGTGTACTCTCTCTCTCTCTCTCTCTCTCTCTGTGTGTGAGTAGGAAGCGCAAATTCGCATTAGCAACAAAAGGCAGCAAATTTTATACGAAAAATGCGCGCACGCAATGACGTCATTTTGACGGAATTATACTACATTACCCCTCTAGCATTCGTTTTTTGTACTTTTGTATTTTATCATGCTATTGAGGAGAGCTGCTTGTTGTTGTTGATTATTATTTGTTATATCAATTTGTCAGGCAACAAGATTACGACTCTAGTACAACTTGTTAGCTGTGTACTTTGGGGCTTATCGCATTGTGTGGTAACCTTTAAAAAGGGTATAACAAAATATATGCAGTTGTTAAAAATTTTTTAGTTGCATGCTAAAAATATTTACGGTTATTCACGCTTGTTCTCCCTCTCTCTCTCTCTCTCTTTCACTCTCTGCCTTACTAATTGATGGCAATAAAAATATGGCTGCCATATAAGAGCTAGAAATGAGGTTAACTACTGCCGAAAGAGCAAAAAAGTACTCACAAACACACACACACACATATTACATTTCGCATCCAACTAGAGAATAGCAAGCACAAGTTCTGATTAGATTGTGGCAAACAAGCATAGACAAGTGATCACTGATCAGACAGACACAACAAGCCGGGTGCAAATAATTGAATATGGCAACACTGGTCAAGCAGCTGTTTTGTTGTTGTTGTCTTTTTTGGGTGGCTGCTTAACCAGACTTAAGGCAAACTGTAAAAGTTTATAAAGCTTTTTGTGTGCAAAACTAGCAGCAAACTCAATCGAAACAAGTTTTTTGCGATATTTACAAATCTGTTTATCACAAATAGCTAGTTTTTTTTTCGAATTCGAATGTAAATGGCAAAAAGAAGCACTGATAAAAGTAGGTCAGAGTCGAGATGAAAACTTGCAAACACAGATGCGCATACACTAAGTAAATTTATCAGCGTAAATGCATTAGACACGCGTTAGCGTTACAGTGTAACGTGCAAAAAAAAATTATTAATAAAGAGGCGGCAGTTATAAACAGAAACCTGTATGAGAGAGATGACACAAATAGAAAGCTGATATATATATATATATGAGTGTGTTTGTAAAGATCTTTGCTAGGTTATGCCACCCACCCAATGTAAAAGCACAGAGAGAGAAACAAGTAAAATGTTTTTGTTTTTTTTTGTTATATGAAAATTATTGCCGAGTTGTGTTGAGAGCGAATATTAAGCACAAAGCATAGAACAAAAAAACACACACACGCACACACTCCTCCGGAATGTGCTTGACCAATCCCCAAAAACAAAAAAAAAGCATACGATATTTTTGTTGTTGTTGTGTGTGAGTTAAAAAGATGGCGTCACCGGTCAAATGGCAGCCACGCATAACAGTAAACAGCGTGCAGTCTACGAATTTTCTCGTTCCCCCAATACAATTAATACTGACACACTCACTTGCATATGCATACGAATCGAAATAATTTCCAAGAAGGTAGATGTAGATGTACAAATGTTTGATTCGTAGTATTACTACTCATACTCACTGTATATATTTTGCTGCTGCTGCTGCTGCTCTGCTGCTGCTTCTGTTTCGTAGTAGTCCTCCGTTTGTCTCTTCTCTTTTCGCTTTTCCGTTCTTATTGCGTGCTCTGCTGCTCTGCTCTGCTGGGACGTCGCTCACACAAACACACAGACAGACAGACAGACACACACTGAATATTCGACTAAACACACTGAAGCGGCGCACTCACACGCGTTCGTTTTCGGTTTTCGGCTGCTTTATGTTAAACGGAAAAAAAGAATTTTTAAATATGAAATTACTTAATTTTTCATTTTATATTTATAATTTTGCAATGGTGGTGAATCGCACAAAATCAATTTTCAATGTCACAAACACACGGCACGAGATAACGGCTCACTTTCTAATGGCGGTTTTTTTTTTCTAACGGCACTTGCACTTCACTGTCGTATTAGTATTATAATTCGTTTAACGAAAACACTTTAATTGCACGTTCGTTAAAGTTGTTTTCTCATATCTAGATTTCAACTATTCACCACCATTTAACACTGTTTTATATTAACATAGATTTATTTCTATAAACGCACACACACGTCTGTCGTTCACAAGCGCACGTTAACAACAACGTTGAAACGAACGAAGAGAGAACGCGCTCAGCAGCAGCAGTAGACTGGAAGCGGTCGCATATTGGGGTAGTGTTGGTAAACGACAAGTGGGCGTAGTAAATTATTCACGTCACTGGAGAGACAGACGCATACTTTTGCATGTAAATTGCTTAAATATATATATACACATGAATAAAGCATACATTTATTAATGCTTTAGCATACACACACACAAAGTATTTAATAACAACATTTTGCAATATTATTGAGCAACAATCTCGCGCAACTGTTTCGTTCAGCGAGAGCGGTGAGAGAGAGAGCGGGACAACTATAGGGTCACATAAGCGCTCTCTGGAAAATGACCGCAAAGCGGCCTGGAAATCATCCTGCAACGCCCAAATAAAAAAACCGAATATATATGTATGTGTGACGGTGTGTATATATGTATATATATATATTGGTAGCAACGAATATGGTGAGCAAAGCAAGCGTGAAAAAAACAGCGCCGCTCACGAACAAGTACCAAAAGGAAATGCAAAATCCTGACGCGCTCACTACCACTACCACCTCTAAATATGCGACACTTTTAGGTATTCTGCTGAGAACGCAAAAAACTATGTCAATTAAGTTAACCGCATACGCATATATGTATATCGATTATGTCATATTATTTATTCGAACACACACACACACATAAACGCAATTAACACTTGGCGGCGACGGCGTCTCTGTCACCGGCATGCCGTGAAAAAATCGATGAGTGTGTTTCAGTTGCGCTGCTTTACTTTAACATACAATTCGATACATATACATAAATTGTTTTCAAACAGTTATAGCGGCTGTTTATACAGTTTGTTAATTTATTGAATTTATTAAAACACTTGCTTACAGATTTTTAAATGCAAAAACTACACAGAATATCGCAGCGCGACGTTGTACGTTCGATTCGCTTCGGCTTCGTATCTGAGCGTCAGTGTGACCAGACAGTGTTAAACATGAAATGCTCAAATTAGCCAACACTGTTGGTAATCAACTGTTATCGATAAGCTGTAATTATTAGCGCAATCGTAAGCGATTAAAGTAGCGCGTAGTTTAAAATAAATATACTTTTGGAATAATAATAACAAATGTAACGATATTTATTAATTAAAATGAAATATATTTGAAATGAATTCATAGCACATAGCTGTAGGTTACTTTGGACGTTAACAACAATAAACACGTTTGTTCTTTTTGATTTGTTAGCAATTCGATTGAATTAAAAGGAACAAATAATACAAATAAACTTATTAAAGCACTGCACTGGATACAGACTCGACAATCTTGTAGGCTGCTAAAATATCAGCTTCATCCAGCAGACGATTAACGGCTATACGAAGACTTGGACGAATGGGTTTGCGTTCCCGATTCTGCAAATAGGCGGCCTCCACCACAGCCACGCCCTGTTCAATGCACTGCAAGAGAGAGAGAGAGAGAGAGAGGAGAAAGGTTAATAAGGCTGTTACAGGGATGCAGCACGATTTCCCACTTACCTGATCTGCCACTTTGGCTAGCAACTTGCTCTCCGCCTCAAAGGATTCACGCTGTTGTGCCACATACAAGTGCTTCACTGGCGACAACTCATCACCGCCCAACTGCAATTTGCTGAAGCGCTTGAAATGTTTGTGCAACAGTTGCGTCTTCTGCTGCAGTTGCTCAAAGATTTGCTGTTCGCGCTCAAAGCGATCCAACGATGATATCGCCGCCTGTGTCAACATGGGCGGCAGCGAGGCAGAGAATATATAACCCAAGCCCGAGAGCCGCTGGTGCTCGGCTATGAAATGGGAGCCCACACAGAAGCCACCAATGGTGGCCATCGAACCCTCCATGCCCGCCGATATCAAGTCAATGTCATAGCGCTAAATGTAATGGATGGATATATTAAAGTAGCCACATTGCTATTGTGTTCTACACTTTACCTCCACATTCAGATGCTCGGTGATGCCGCGTCCTGTTTTGCCCAGTGTGCCAAAGGAGACGCTTTCGTCCAGGAACAGACGCAGCTTGTACTGCTTGCGTAGTGCCACCAGTTCGGGCAACGGGCACAGTTCCCCAGTGTTCATATAGATGCCCTCCACAACCAGAAAGCGGCGAGTCTTTTGAGCCTTTTTGGGATTCCGTTGGTCACGTTTCTCCTGCTCCTGCAGCAGTCGCTCCAGATCCTTGGCATCGTTGTGCTTGAAGAACACAATGTTGCTGCGTGAGGCATCCAAACCCTTTTGTATGGCAAAATTAACAGCCTCATCTCTGCAAGACAGCAGGTTAAGCTCAAGAAACCGACTCCAAAAGTGCAGCAAAACTTACACAAAGATCAGATCACCACGCTTGGCATATGCTGGAATGGCGCTGGCCACCGTTGAGAAGCCGTACGAATAGACAATGGCCTCCTCGAGACCCATGAACTTGGCCAGACGATCCTCCAGATCCAAGTGCACATCCATGGTGCCATAGAAGCCACGCGGTCCACACGAGCCCACACCGTATTTGCGCAGACTCTTGCATGCCTCCTCCAGAATCTCCTTGTCCTCGAGAAAACCCAAATAGTTGTGGCTGCCCAGATTGAGGCAATCATGGCCATCGACCACAATGCGTTTGCCCACCTTCGACTGAACGAGGCGGGTGCGTAGCAGTGGATGTTCTGGATCTGTATCGGGCACTAGAGGTTCCGGCTCGTATTGTTCTATAATATACTCCTCCTGCTCCTTGGTGAGGCGTCGATTTCCGCCACGTTTATACAGCAGCAGCCATATAACTGTGATCAACAGCAGCGTTTCCAGTACCAGCGCAAAGGTCGGCGTCTGAAATTCATCCAAAATTTGCCTTAATTAATGTTACGCCACACACACGCACTCTCTCACGCATTATACTTACATTCCGGAATATGGTGCCGATTTCGTTAAACAATTGTGTGCCAATCATTGTGTGTGCTCTTGTTGTCTTGGAGCTGTGAAACTGTGAAAAATCAATTAAATACACGCCGTTCTATATTTCGATTTTTTTTTTCACAGCGGCTTTTTCGTTTCGTGTTTGCTGCATGCGTCATTCAAATGACGCTTTCTTATCGCACTCACGCACTGGCAACTCACCAGGGATTGCTAGTAATTTGTAGCTTTAGATAAACACCGTTCGACCAGCACAATATTCACCTTAGATCTTATCAAATTCTGTGTAATATTGAGTTCTACAAGTTCTGCGGTTTGCTTCTTTCCGCTTGAGTGCATATGTTTCAATTGCGGGGTGCGTTTGTTATCGATACGCTGCTATCGGTTTTGCTTGATCGTCGATAGGCCGCCACTTAACGAAACACACACACTTGACGAATACACATTTCAGGTCAGTGTTGCCCATTTACTCCAATAGAAAAGCGCAACTATTTAAAAGTTGATTGCAGCATATTTTAAACAGCATTTATTTATTTAATAAAACACTTTTTTGTTTCTTGTTTTTGTTTGTATATAGTTTTATTTGTTAAATTTTAATTTTTTTTTTGTAGTTTGTCTTCCAGTTTTCTTTTTGCTTTGTGATGTGTTGTGTAATAAAAATAAAACAATAATCATAATTAAACATTAAAACAAAATTGTACTGTCCTAGATACATATGTTAATGAGCCAAATTGAAATGCCTCAACATTTGCTTTAAAAGTACCAAGAATATGTTTAGCCAGCAGCCAGCCCGATTAGCTTATGCCGCACAATTATTAATAATAAAACATACACAATAATGTGAAACTGCTAATATGTGTTTAAGAAAAACAAAAAAATTAAAATATACCCAACTAAACAGCACCTATTAACTGTATTATATTGTTTGTTGATTTTAGGAGTTTTTCTATATAATTTTATTTCAATTCAGAGACACTTAAAAACTGGCTAAACTAAATTTTACGCTCGTTTTTTGTCGTTTCTTTGTTTTGTTTTGTGTTGTTTTTTTTAGTTGTTTTGTGGCATTTTGTTGTTGTTGTGTATGTATGTTTTATATATTTAAAAACTATCATTTAAACTTGGTTTTGTATTTGTGTATATGTTTTGTTGTTGTTGTTGTTCCATTTAGTTTGCTTGTTGTTTGTTGTTGTTTAAAATGACGACACGCGCGACGCAAGGAGGCAAAAATCGGTTTGTGTTTTTTGTTTCTCCACATTATTTCTTGTCGACGCCCGCATTGGACTGTGTAGAGTATGAATATTGAGACCAATAATGATTGGTGGCACCGCCATCATTGTTGCCCGTGGCGCCCGCAGTGCTGCCAATCGCACCACTTCCACCACCACCACCACTGGCATTATTGGCCGCCGCTCCGCCCCCAGCGACTCCCTGCTGTTGCTGTAAAGAATATCGATTAATAATCGATTATGAAAATCGATTTGGTTATGCGCTTGCGTCTCTTACCTGCTGCTGCCACCAGGACATCCATTGCTGTTGCTGTTGATCGGTGCCTTGCTGCCAGGCCTGCTGTTGTTGCTGCTGCTGTGGTTGTTGCTGCTGGTTGCCATAACCTGCTTGGAACACACACAATTAGACACAAAAAACAATCACACATGTTGCTCTACTATCGCTCTCGCTCTCGCTCTGTCCCACCTCCACACACACAGCTCATAAAAGAATTTGTCATATGTTCAGCAAATATTTTATTTAGCGGCGCCACAACAGAGCGAGTTTACTTAATGCTTTTATAAGTTATATATAACTATTTGTATATTTATATATATATAGTTTGGTTTGTTGGAGCAATTGCCATCGCTATCGCTACCTACCCTGCATCTGATTATAGCTCCAATATTGTTGCTGGCCTGCGGTCTGTTGTTGTTGCTGCTGCTGTTGCTGGTACTGTTGTTGCTGCTGTGACTGCTGCTGCCAGACACCAGCAATCTGTGGATGTTGCTGCTGCGTCTGCTGTTGTTGCTGGTGCTGTCCATAGGTGCTCCATTTGCCACTTAGCGCACTCTGTGTTAAGCAAAACAATAAATAAATAAATAAATCAATGAATTGTATTTGGGGGAATCCCCTTTCTGCCGTTTGTTGGACTTACCTTAGAGCCATGTTGTTGTTGGTTGCCACTCGACTGATGCTTGTACTGGTCATAGCCACCAGTTGCACCCTGTACTTGTGCCGAGCTATTGCCATATTTGGGCAGCACTTGTCCAGCTGACCGCTCATAGCCACCGCGACTATCTTCTTTGGTGTCGCGGTGGCCATGCCGAAAATCCCGTTGTTGCTGCTGCTGATGATTGCCACCGCCGGAGCGATAGCTGCTCTGGCTACTGCCACGATTGCGATCATTGCTGCCGCCACCACCGCCGCCGCCTCCCATTCGATTGCGATCATTGCCGCCACGATCTCGATCGCGATAGTCTCGAGAGCTGCCACCACCGCCATAGCCGCGATCATCGTAGCCACTTCTACGATTATTCTGCATCCAATTCTGTTGGCCACCACCACCGGCTCCTCCGCCACCACCACCACCACCGCTGCCACCATAGCCGCGATTGCGATTGTCATAACCACGACTGCCGCCGCCACCACCACCTCCACTGCCACCATAACCACGATCATCGTAGCCACTTCTACGATTATTCTGCATCCAGTTCTGTTGGCCACCACCGCTGCCACCACCACCACCACCGCCACTGCTGCCACCGTAACCACGATTGCGATTATCGTAACCACGGCTGCCACCACCTCCGCTGCCACCGCTGGAGTAGCTGCCTGCACCTCCTCCACCGCCAGCACCTCCACCTCCACCACGTCTCGAGTCACTCCAACGACTCTCGTGACGTTGACCACCACCGCCACCTCCACCACCACCGCCGCCGCCGCCGTGACTATCGCGACGTCTATCGTCAAAGTAACGATTGCGATGACGATCATCTCGGCGATAGTTATCGCGTCCACCGCGAGACCGCTTGTCACGCGATCTGTCCGCATCGATGGCCTTCTTGCCCTTTTCGTTGTACTTCTTGACCTCTGACTTGGCCTCGTCACCGTTCAGCTCCGTATAGATAATGTCATCGAACCATCCAAACTCCAGTGAGGGCAATGTGAAATTTGCTGCAAAAAGATTTATGCGAATAAAATAAGTTAAATAACTGCATTATTCAACACTGGCAACAATATATGCTTTTCTTTTCTTTTTCTTCTTTTTTTGTTTTTTTGTTTATAATCAATTTTACACATTACACTTTATAAAGAGTAAGGAGGAGAGTGGGATGAGCTTGTAGGATGATTAATGGTACTAGAGATGGCAAAATACCATACTAAATCGGACAATATATAAGCGGATAAATATAGCTTAAAGTTGTAGTGATATATAGACAAATTTAGATGCGATACATCTGAAGAAATGCTTGTAATAAGTATTTACATGGAATTGTTTTGAAATTATTTCAAAAATCGGACTAAAACTGTAGACAGCAGTCCACGCTAGGCACGAAAGCTATACATATTATAATCGGACAATTTTTGATCAGAAATATGCGTTTAGATGAGTTTGATGGTTAGTTTTACACACACAAGAGATTCACATCTACAGGAAACTTTGGATTGGTGCTGGAAATTTTTTAACGGTGTTGGGGTTTTTGGGGGGAAGCAAAGGAAGGGGTGGAGGGTTGTATGGAGTAAATTTATCAAAATGATGCTTAAAATTACAGTAGAAAAAAAAACCAAGTTATAAATATATATAAATAGAGAAATGCAGCTGCTTACAAACTAAAATGTATATAAAAAACGTTACATTATTATATAGATATAGATGTATATAAATATATAAGCATTATACATATTGTTTTTTTCTATTTTTTTTTGACGCTTTCGCTATACATTATACAAACAATATAATATTATTATTATATAGAGATTATAATTTTTGTTTTTCTATTTTTTTTTGTTTGTTATAATTTTCGTTGTTTCGTGGTTGTGTGGTGGACAATATTTACCTCGTAAGTTATTTATTGTTGATTCTTTAACTGTAAAAGCATTTCCCTTTTCCTCTTTTTCGGCGATGCGGCGTTTCAATTCATCTTCGCCGGGTATGCAAACAACCGCAATACGCTTGAAGTCGCTAAAACCCTTCATTTTACGTCGCTGGGCCGAGGCATACGCATTCGTCTACAAGAATATTACAGGGTTGTTTTTTGGTTGGTTGATTCATTGGTTGTTTGTTGGTTGTTGTTGTTCATGATGTTGTTGTTGCACATTTGGGGGTTTGTTTAAAACGGTCGGTTGTTTAGTTGGGTATATAGATATACAGTGAGGCAAGCCAGTTGAGAAACACGTTGATGATATGCTGTTGCAAGTTGCTGCTGTTGTTCGCCCCCACGTTGAGCCCCACGTTGAGCGCCACGTTTGCTTATAAACTAACACATACCTGTGATATACACATATAGCTTCGCATATATATGTATATAGAGATATATACACAACATATACTACTACTGCTGTATATATATATATATATATGATACTTGATTCGCCTGCCAACTCCGCCAGGGAGTTATCAAAACTCGTAACTCGTTGCATGTATATAGTATATTTGACAACACAAATATCTGCTCATCTCAGAACGAAACAACAGTTGACTTAATAATTTTTTGATATAATTGATATATGTGATTATATATTGTATATATATATGTGATTATAAGTGCAGAGGATTCTGCCGCCATTTAGAGAGATAGAGAGTAGTAGGTATAGTAGTAGTAGTACTAGTAGTAGTAGTAGTTGTAGTAATTAACTAATGTGATACGGAATTCGTTGTACGTTTACTTTTTGGATTTGGAATTGTGTATTTGTTTTTGTTTTGTTGTTTACTTACAGTGGCTTCCTTGCCGCACGTTAACATCCTTCATACAATACATACATACATTTATTCATCTCCATCTTCATCTCTCTTCTCCTCTACAGCCAACTGTTGCACCTAAAACTTAAGCTTATACGCGTAAAATACCAAAAATATTATACTTACTGTCTGCAAAACACTTATAGCAAACTAAATTATCGGATCAACTTATATGCCTAACACATACCTGACAACGACGATGGCGCCCAACGACGCTTGGGCTTAACTCTCATAACTTTTACTTTCAACTTTTTCTCTTTCACTCATTTTGCTCATTTTTTTTACAAAACAAAACAAATCATACAACAAAAAAAATAAAAGTATATAAAATAAGAGTTGCCACAGTTTTCCTTTTAGAAGGAAACTGTTTTGGTTTTTTTTTCGTGATATATACTCAGCATTAAAACTGAATATCATGTATATATCATCATCAACGCATAATTCTCGCTTGTTTCGTGGTTCGTTCGGTTCTTAGTGTTTTTTGTTGTTTGTTCTTTGTTGTATGTTGTTGGTGTGTGTGTATAGAGTATGTATGTTTGTGTGGGTGTGCAGTATTTCAGTGTTAAAGGTCATTTGCTTGATGTTTTACCTGATCGAGTATGAAATTGCGACGTCGCTTCATGGCAATATCTTCCAGGGCGCCCAAACTATTCAAACAGATCTCGTATACCTTATCCCAACGACCCTTGTGCACAGTTTTGCGCGATTCGCCATCAATCTGTAAAATGATATTATTAATATTATACAGTTTTTGAAAAAGAAACAGAGAAGTAAACGTAGTTTGTGCTTAAATTCTATAATTTCTAATCCTGAAACGTATGCAGATTAGTTAAGACTTTATCTATAAGTCATTTTGCATGAACAAAATCCAAATCTAATCTTTAATCATTTTTGAATCAGGCTACTTATATAACAAACTGCAGAAATTTAACGAGCTAGAGTTTACAAAAGGCTAAGTAAGTTCATTTACTAAACATTCCTTTCCCTAATCTACGCTTTTAACTAATAACTTAATTTCCTAATATTATATTTAAACAAACTCACCGTCATTTTGGCTATAATTGTATCAGGTCCAATGATCTCGTAACGCTTATCGGCATTCTCCGACACATGCTTCTGTGTCCAGTGGGATTTGCCGGAACCGGGCAGACCCACAAGTAGAATAACTTCGCATTGTTTGCGCGACTCGGCGCGTTGTGGCCCAGCAATCAATTGCTCGACAGGCACCAGAGCCAAGAGTACATAGCCTGGTAGTAGAGCAACATCATCGCGTGGTATGGGCACAACATCTTCGTACTCATCTTCAGCTGGTTTGGTGGATTTCTCCGCTGTTGATTTCTCTGTCTCGGAATCGGTTTTGGCCCGCTTATTTGGCGATGGACCATCCTCCTCATCTTCTTCGGTGGCTTTGGCTTCAACATTGGCCTTTGATTCATCTTCATCCTTGTTTGTAGTTTCTGATTTGGTGGCAGCTACATCGGTATCTGCTGTTGCTGCTGCTGCTGCTTCTGCTTCGGTACTTTTTTCAGCATCAATTTGGCTATCGCCATTGGCAACAGCTGCTGCTGCTGTCTCTGTTGCTGCTGCTGCTGCTGCCTCATGGGGCACCTCAGCTGCTGCTTCAGCTGCAAACGATAGTTTGAGAATATATTTTAGAGTACTTTTTACTATAAGATAACACTCACCTGGTTCTGCTGCTTGATCGGCTGCTACTTCAGCGGCTTCAGCTGGCTGTGCTTGCTCTGTTTGCGCCTCTGCAGCATCCACATCTGCTTTCATCGACTGCCCCTCCTGCTCCTCCTCAGTGGCTTCATCAGCCTTATCTTCAGTTTTCTCTGCTGCCGACTCCTCAGTTGTCTCGGTAGCTACAGCAACAGCTGCTTTTGCTTCCTCATCCTTGCGCTCGGGTTCATCATCATCGGCTGTTGCCTCATCGAGCACCTTCCACTTTTCGCCCTCGTTTTCGTCATCCTTCTGGGATTCGGCACGTTGCTTACGCCGCTTGCGTGTCGGACGTTCGGCATTGACAAGCAATTCGTCGCCATTGGCAAAATTCACGGTGAACTCATAGCCCTTGGTTAGAATGTGTGGAAAGAGTGCATCCTGCTCACCCAAAATGCTCTTGTCAAACTCATGGGCAATGCCCAGATCCTCACCGTTCAACGTATACTTGATGTTGCACGGTGTACTCTCCAAATCCAGATAGCAACCAATAACATCATCCAACTGATATGGTTTGCCGTAACTAGTAAATTCACCATTATTAGCCTTGCGTCCGCTCTCGCAATAGCCAAAGGAATGTTCAGCTTCGCCCAGTAGCATGGGGGATTTGGGTGTGGAGAAGCCCACGCGAAAACCGCGTACATTTGGCTCATCGCGAAAATGATGCGAGTTCTCCGGCACCGACTCCTCCGAGAGTTTCACCTCAAAGCATACTTTGCCCTCGCGTACGCCGTAATTGGCACGTGCCCCGGACCAGATCAACGAATAGATCTCTGAAGTCAGTGGCTTGGCAGAGGTAAACTTGGCGGTATCGATGCGCAAATGCAAATCCGAATCAACTGTTTGGGATTAGAATAAAAGTTAATTTTGGGCATTTTAAGTCATTTCAATTTAATTGCTACTTACGCCAGCTGAGTCCCACTTGATGCTCCTCCATGGTGGGCTCATCTTCGGCCACAGTACGCTCCTCGGCAGCTGCAGCTGCCGCCGCCTTTGAGTCACGCTTCTCACCGCTGCGACGCTTTGGCGAACGTGATCCGCTGCGTGAACTGCGTGTATTACTGTGGGAACGTTTGCGTCTCTCATTTGACTTATCCTTCTCCTCTTGCTTATCGTGCTGCTGCTCCTCTGTTTTAGCCGAAGCCGAAGCCGAAGCTTCCTCATCTACATCCATTTTCTGTGCATCACCATTGGATTGGTGTGCCACTTTATCGGCCTCATCCTCTTTAGCAGTAGCAGCAGCTGTTTCATCATTTTCTGCTGCTTCTTGCTGTTTGGAGTCGTTTGACTCATTCTGATCATCATGCTGCTCCTTCTCCTCCTCATCCTCCTCTGGCTCTTGCTCCTGCTCCTTTTGCTCTGTGGCATCATCGTCTGTCATGACCACATCTTCGGCCTGTGAAGCAGCAGCAGCAGTTTCAGCTACCGTTTCAGCTTCATTTGTCTCTTCTGCCTCTACATGCTGCTGTTCCATATTATTCGATTCTTCCTCTGCTTTCTGAGCTTCCTCTGCTTCTGCCTCCACTTCCGCCTCGGACATCTTATCGGTTTCATCTTCATTATCATCGGCTATAACAGGCTCAGCGGCAGCTTGTTCTTCCTCCGCTAGTGTTTCCAAATCTGGTTCGGCTGCAATTGGCGCCGCTGCAACCGGCGAGGGGGAACGCGACATTGAGCGCGTTCGACGCTGACGCCGACTTGGTGTAAGTGGAGCGCCATCTAGCGTGTGAAAAGCAAACGATATTAATTCATTTAAAATGTTGTATTTTTTTGGTTATATAAGGCGCGTTTACAACAATACAAAACGCGCTTAGCCGCATTACATGCTCTGTCTCTCTTACTCTTTACACTGTCTCACACAAAAAAAAAAAAAAAAAAAAACAGCGCACTGATGCATACACACAAAAACACACTCACACACGCAGACGCACACTAGCTTACCTCCATCGCCGCCGGCAGAACCTTCGACATGTGCCCGCAGACGCTCGATGAGCACAGCTTTAACGCCTTTCGTATCTAGACCGCGCGTTTGCAATTCATTCCGCAGGTCTACGACCTTCATTTTGTCCAGCTTTGCCAAATCCATATTTTTTTTGCTTTTTCAATCTTGAATGGCGGCAGCAGCGCGTCACGCACAAAAATACACACGCACACACTCGCACAAACGTTTGATTGGTGGGGCGAAAAGAAAATTGATAAACAGCGCAAGTAAAATGTAAGCGATATCGGCGTCTTTAATTAACAGACAATAGAATTTAGTTCTATTTCGCAAATATAGCGAATTAAATTAACTTTCGCAATTGCATTCGCATTTATTGCGAATAAATAATGGCTAAAACCTATACCGAGAACGCGTTGATGTGAAGTTGGCTGCGATTAAGATGAAGGGATGCCAAAACGTATCGATGGTTTGCTTGGCATATAATCGATAGCCCAAATATCGATTTTTATTACTACAATTCAGTATTTTATAAAACTGACATACACTTTGCATCTTTTTTGAACAGCTTATATTAAAATATAAAAATTAAATAAATCTCGCACATTGTTATTATTTGACATATTTGCCGCAATTTAATTCTAATGCAGTGGCAACGCTACAGGCGGCAGTTTGCATTCTGACAGCGCATAATGTGGCAACGAATGCTTAAATGTGCAATTTGTATGCCTATATTTGAGGACTCCGTGGCGCAATGGTAGCGCGTCTGACTCCAGATCAGAAGGTTGCGTGTTCGATTCACGTCGGGGTCAGGGAATTTAATTTTTATTACTTCAGGGTTCTTGATAAATGATTTCGAAAATGTTCATGATTTTTATGGCATTTTTTAATGTTGAAAATATATTTTAAAAGGATTTGAGTATTTAATGCCGCTCAAATACCTCTCCAATTAATACTCACTGACAAACTGACAGCTCACACTGAAATAAATTAGACTGTCATTAATAATACTTGTAAATTGTCATTGATATTTAAACTGAGATTTAAAATGTGACAAATTGCGTAAAGCAATCAGACATCAGATTTAGTATGATTGATTGAAAATCGTGTATGCCCAAATATATAGTGTAAAATTATTATGCATATCTACTTAATTAAATCGTAGACTTGTCTAGAAAGTGCTTTATACTACCATAAAGGTCTAGATAATTAGCTTGTACACACTTAATTCGCATGATCCATTTTTTAAAAAAGGAAATACAACAATCCAATGTAAAACTCGTTACAAATCACTCTATTATATAATTTCTATGCACAAACCTTTCTCTATTAATAACGTTTACTTCCACATAGCTAAATCACTCCTCCTTGCATAACATTCATATGCATTCGATACACCTACACATACAATATACCAGTTATATTAGATATATTGATCACCGCTTTCAATAAAGGCATTCCGGTTATTGTTTTCACAAATTGTTTTTTATTAAGTGTAAAAAATAAATACATATCAATAAAAATAAAACTCATATAGTACAATGCTTAGGTTAATTTCAATGCAAAATCAAAGAGAACATGAAATAAGTACAAATTGTCCGAGAAATTAAACGGTAGTTAGTAGTAGGTGCCCCACTTTCAACCTCTCACTTTCAATCTCACTTTCCACATCACTTTCAATCTTTCTTTCACTTAATGTTGAACGACATGGAAACGTTTGGCTTCGGCATAATCTCTGGGATCGGAAAAGTTACGTTCAGGTTGTATGCGTACATCGGTGGGATCTGTAACAAATTCACCACTCCAAGTGGGCGGTAAAACGGTGGGACTCGTATCGAAATCATAGTAATCCTGATCATCGGAACGATTGCGTTCGGGTTTGATTCGTGTCTCGCCGCTTTTCACGAAGGTACCGTCCCAGGCGGCGGGCAAAACAATCGGTTCGGTATTAAAGCCATAAAAATTGTTTGTATTGGTCACGTTCTGATTACGACGACGAATCTTTGATACATTATTAACAGCACCATCGCCATACTCAAATTTGCCATTCCAGCCCTCGCATTTGATGGGTATATAGTCGTCCTTTCGACGGTGCGCCATGATTCTTTTGTAGTTTTTTATTCCTTTTCGTGTAGAGTGAACGATGCGCGCTCGAAGCGATTTCAAAATCGATTGACTGCTCGTAACGTTAGCGATATTCTAAAATATGATTTCACTCAGTGTTGCTGCTGCCTTCGAAATTATTGTTTTTGCCCAACTAGCAGCGACCCACACGCTAATTTAAATCGATGACGTCAGTTTAAAGCGCTCAAAACAGGTTGGCAGTGTCAGTCAATCTGTGAGGTTGTTGTTTGTTTGTTGTGGCACCTCCTCCACAAGTCGGCATCTCACCGTAACAGTACAATACGATTCCGCGTCTCTGACGATTACCATATAAGACGACAAATTAAACACCCGATCTAAACAGCTCCCTGCTGAAACGAGTCGCAGTCTTAGTGTTGTATTATTGTTGTCTTCAAGTCGACGATGTCTGTCACTTTATTATTGCCAAATCATTTACATGATTCATGCATCTAATTAGCTGCGCGATTTATATATTTATTTTTACATTTGCGTCGATTTATTTGTGGGTTTGTTTTTGTTTATTAGATCTATTTGCAAAGATATGTATTTTGCTAGGAAGTAATTATAAAGCGCCAATAAATAGCGGCGTTGCCACATGCCTTAAGCTGCCGTTTGCTGCCATATTTTATTAAGCTTGCGATCTGCGATAAGGCTGCCACTTTTGGTACATTTATATTTGTTCCCAAAAAGGAAATTCTGTTACAAAACATTTCGATTAAGTGGCAGGCATGATCCTTGCTGGTATTTGCGAGGGCTACACTAAACACTGCAAATACTAAACTAAAATACTAAAACATAAAAATTCAAAATTAAGATTATGCATCCCTGGACATTTTTCACACACTTGCCCCAAATGCTGTACTACACAATTTGGGTATATTAATAAGCAACTGTGCGTAATTTTTAATGCACGAACAGTAATTAAAAACGTACGGCGAAAAACCGCAAGGGCCAGCAGGCAAGCCGAAAAACTTTTAGCGACCAAAACGCCCACACAGGCAGACAGATAGTGGGCAGGTACCAAACACCCATACACACACACGTGCGAATTGTACGATGTCAGCAGAGGCTATGCGTAGCTGGCTTACTACATGCCTCAGTCCTCGACCCCCAAGCCGTCAGCAGAGGCGGCGGCGGCGACGACAGCGACGGCTACGGTTCCTATGCGCTGCTCGTTAGAAGCAGCAGCAGCAGAAGAAGAGGCAGCAGCAGCGATGTCGACAAACGCTGTGTTGGTCGCTCGGTCGGCAACAGTTTGAAAGTTTTTCATTTCGTCGGCTTGCGTCCCAAAGTTGCCTGTCGCTGCTGCTGCCTCTGCTGCCTGTTGCCGGTTTCGACTTCTCTGCATTTGCTGTGCGCCTAGTTGAAAATCCAACTAATTGCTTATTTTAACCCCTTCAAAACTGGGCACACACATACACGAGCAACAGAGTGACAGAGAAAGAGCGACACACACACACACAATGGGCCTGGCCTGGCATTCGTGTTTATTAATTAACAACACAAAAACCCCAAACCAACAAAAGCAGCAGCACACACACACACATACACAGGCAGAGGCTGGCAGGCAGACATTCACATGTACACGGATACACCCATACAGCTTAACCTAAGTGTTGTCTCCGGCATTCATTAGTGTTCATTAGTGAAACAAAATGCTCATTTACTTAACTACTCCCCCCGACTCGTAACGAGCTGCTGCTGCTCTCCCTTTCTCCACAATTCACTCTCTGCACTCTTCGCTCTCTCTCGCTCTCTCTATTTCCATTGCCCATTCTTGCACTCACTTATCGGCACTCAGCAAGTCACTTTGGCCCTCGCCGCTCGCTGCTCTCCTGGCTCATTTCACTGGCAACTAGCAACTGGCTGCTTGTAGTGGTAGTCGTAGTTGTTGTTGTTATTGTTGCAGCCGCTCTCATGCTGCCAATTAAAATTCCATTTATGCCAAGTTAACTCACTTGGCTCGTTAATTGTTGTGGTTTTTTAATTGGACCCTTTTCGGTCCTGCTCAACATTGTATTCAATTGAAATTGAACAACAACAAAATGAACAATCCATTGCAATGGCAAGCAAAGGCACGGACCATGTCTGTCTATCTCAGTTACTCCCTCTGCCGCTCTTAACCCATGCTCTTCTAACTGCATGCATACATTTATTTACACACATACCAAAGGATAGTGGCATTGAGCCGCACTCTGGCATCACTGGTCTCGCTTTAGCTATGAAGCCACCCAGCTACTGAAGTTACCAGGGTTGCCAAAAATACTTTTTGTATTGCGGCAGTTCTAAATAAAAAATATGCTTAATTTCAAATAAAACATAATTAAAAAATTATTGCACAAAATAAATTAGCATGTAAAAAAACTATAACACAAATAAATTTAAAATATATTTATTTTAATATTAGAGTATTTTATTTAGTCAACTTTACGCCACTCGACAACCCTATGCCGCATGCCTCCATTCAACTAATGAACGAAGCCAAAGCAAAGCAGCGCACAAAAAAAAAAAAAAGAACTAAAAACAAAGGCCAACAAAAAACCCCTAATTAAAATGCATTTTCATTCGGGACGTCAGCGTTGTGTTACCGCACAGCCCTGCCGCTACCCGCTGCCCCCCCATGTATCAGCTAACAACTGGGACGTGCTACAAAAGGGGATTGCCTGTTCATTAGCTATAGCAGGCAAGGCCGTACACCCCCCCCAAGTAGCTGCCACTGTGCGTCAGTCACATGAACCGTTATGCCATTGTATATACACACGCGGAGAGAGAGAGGGAGAGAGAGAGAGAGTGAGTGAGCGACCGTACACATGAGTTCGAGTGTGTGTGTGTGTGTTGAATGGCTGCGGGCATATTTAATTACAAAAGCTGCTAATTAGGAAACGTACACACCCACGTTGGTTAATTTGTTTGCAAACCAATTAACTCGGCGCACAGTATCAGGCGCACAGAAATCCACAGCTAGCAGACAGGCAACAGCTAAAAGCAGCAGCAGTTGTAGCTGCTGCCAGCAACGACAGTAGCAGCAGCAGCAGCAGCGACAGTAGCAGCAGCAACAGCAGCAGCGAAAGCAAAAGAAACGCCATCCCAGAGCTGCGGTACTGTAAATGCAGACAGAACTTTCCAATCAGCGTCGAGCGCTCGACCAAGGCAGAGGGCAAAACTTCGAAGGCAGCAGTAGCAGCAGTAGCAGCAGCAGCCGCAGCAGCAGAAAAGTTAACTAGTGTGCCAACTAACTAACTAACTAAAACTGTTAACGAACAACAAAAGCCACAAAAGATAAGGCAATGTGGGGGTGCTGACTGCTTGCCTGCCTGCCTGCCTGCCTGCCACCCTCCACACTGTTGTCCGCCTGCCAGCTCAAATTGGGGGACGCCCGAAAAAAGTGCGCAGCTTAATGAACGAAATAAATGCGAGATTTTAATGAAAAACTTTTCTGTGCAAAAGTGTGGTGTGTGTGTTTACAGGGTGTGTCTAAAGATGCCTGCCAGACGTACAGATGTACACAAAAACATTCCTAATAACGTTCACTTCTTTGCGTGCTAATGAGTAATAAATAAAACAAATAAACCGTTTGTTGGCTACAGAACTGCTGCTGCTACACTGCTAGACAGGCAACAGACGTGAATAACAGGCCAACAGAATACGACAGTCACGACCACAACACACACGAGTGAGCGAAAGAGCAACAACAGAGCAGAACAGAAATAGAGATTGAGTGAGAGAGAGGGCGAGTAATACAGAGAATTAGAGGAAAGCGGAGGGCGAGCGAGTGGCGCATACTGATTTGGTTCCGGCTTTGCTTTTGCGTTAATTAGTTTTAAGCATTTCTATTATGCAACAACATGCGGTAGACAGCAACATTTAACAGCTGTGTACATAAATATGTATGCATGCATGTGCGTGTTTGCAAACTTGTACTACGTTTGAATTTCGGACATATTACGCGTGTTTCTAGTTACATATGCGTGTGTGTGTGTTTCCTAAAGCTGCACTAATTGCATTTTAGCACCTGTAAATGCCAGTACTTATGTATGTACATATAAATTATTTTCAATTAGATGGGATTAAAATATGCTTAGGCAATGTACATATAATAATATTACTGAAAACGGCAAAACACATTAGGTACGAAAGACAAAAATAGCGAATGGTGAGAAAAAGAAAACACCGCTAGCCAGGGCTCTGGTGCACTAGTCATGCTAGGGCTGCACAATCGTAGATTGTGATCGTGAAAAGCTGCCAGACTGTTTTTTAATTGCAGTTTTAAAGAAATGTGTTTACTTATCTTACCTTTAAAGCAATTTACAGAGTACTTCTGCTGTTGTAGTGTATTTCCCCTTGTTGTATTTGTTTTTTTTTCTCTACCGACAAGTGCTGATAAGACAAGAACTGATTACAATGCAGCCGAGGCATGCAAACACACACACACAAACAAACTTGCATATAAGCACTCACAAACCCATACCGAACTCAACCGTTTGCAACCTCTGCTCATTTGCTGGCAGCCCGAATCGGTTAAAGCAACAACAACATAAAGGGAGGCACAATAACATAAAGAGTTAACTGCTAACAACAATAACAAACAATGTAATGCATACGGGACGTGTTTCGGACCCACTCTGAGTGTGTATATTATTTTTGGGTTATCGTGGCCCGCATTTGTTTATTTTATAGACTCTCCAAGCCAAACCGAAAAGAACTGTTTTAGTTTTCTGTTTTTTTTTTTTTGTGGCTGCTGCTGCCTTTGGAAATCTGTACGCCTGTTGCTCTGACAAATAATCGATCGCAAATAATTTATTGATTTTTGATTGATGGCGGGCAGTCAATTGTTTATTGTTATTTTATTGTGTGCTGTGTTTGCAGTTGGGGGTTGGGGAGTTTTGTTACTTGGATTTTTCCGATACTGTACCATAAAGCTCAAACATCATTTTGGGGTTTTGTTGGGGCGGATTAGTTAGCTTTGCTTATGCGGCCAACAGCAATTTGTAGAGGCAGAGATCGTGTCGCTTGAATTTGAATATTAACACGTACATACCTCCACGTATACATATATACACGTTGCAGGGGCAGCACTGTCGGTCAACTGAAATTGATAAGCAACTTATCGTCACATATAAACTCATATACATATATAAATACTACTCTATGCATATGCAAATTATATTACACACTTTTCTGGTTATTGTATATAAATTTGTCACTTTATTAATTTATTCATACTTGATCTATAACAAAAACTCAAGAAAAACGATATATGTAGAAATCAAAGCAATTTTAACTTGCGTAAAAAAAGATAAACACTTAACAGCTATTCAATTTGTTGTTGTGGAAGCGGAATATTCCAGAGGTATTACAACTATAATGTATACATGTATATATATGACTTTTCGTTACTTTTCATTTTGTTAATAAATTTCTTGTCAATTTGTTTTGTTTACTTGCTATTTAGTATAATAATAATATAGCTAAACTTGTATAGTTTACTAAAATCCAACACCCAAAACTATGCAATATATATATTTGTAAGTACTTTAATGCAATTGCTGCTGCCGCCTAAAAGTAGGCAACACATTACTTTCGACTGCCATTGCGTCGCAATAGATGATGCGTTGTTGCTGTAGCCGCTGCCGCCGTCGCTGCTGCTGCCAAGGCCACCGCCGCCTGCGCTGCTGCCGTCAAACGTCTGTCGACACAGCAACGCGTTGGCCAATTCTAGGATTCGTAGAGCAATCGTTGATAATGCGGCAACACCTCATGCATTGGCACATGCAAACTAAACTCCAGAGCCACAAGCACTGCAAACTCCGAGGAGATGAGCTCCTTGCGATTCAAACGAAACACATTCTCCGTCTTCTCAATTAAACTCTTCAGCGCATCCCCCTTAACATCATTCATCTTGGCACTGAGTAGCAGGCAGGCGCCAGCACACAGTTTGCGATTGCTCTTATTGATCAGATTGGCCAGTATTAGTTTCTCAAAGTAGACATAGGCCTGCGATATGGTCACCAGATCAATGCGTGTATCCAATTTGTTAATGCGACGCATTTCCCTTTTGATGCTGTTAATAAAAAAGGGGAAATAAATAGTTAGTATAATAAGTAGCTAGCAAAACCGTTTCCTAAAATCTTCGAATTACCTTCTTAATTTGCTCAAGGTGAGCTGTATGCTTGGAAACTTTTCACGAAACTTATCATTGAGCTCCTTCTTCAGATCCGACGGACGTACATAATCAATTACGGACGTCATGTACGAAGTGAATGTCAATAGAGTGCGATGTTTGCCAGCAATAAGCTCCGGATCATCCAATATGCTAGCCGAATACTAGTAGAGAAATCAATAAATATTAGTTCCTAAAACATAACATAGTTAATCCTCAATTCTGAAAACTTACCGGCAAACCACGCGCTGTATCGCCAGTTAGTATAATGCTTTCCATATCTGTGTCCAGCTTTAAATCTGGCGTCGGACTCGCTGCATTATTATTGCGATTGTTATTCTCGTATGTGAAGCACCTGTAAATGTATTCAAGAAACAGCTATAGCATCTATATGATCTATATAACTAGATTGTACAGTTTTGTGAACAAGAGCAAAGCATTAAGTTAGCTAGTTAGTTGAAGCATTAGTTAGTTAGTTGTGTGTGTGAAGTGTGTGAGAATGTTGTTAGTAACAATGTATGTAGAAAACGTTTAAAGCTTCGTTTAAGCCCACAACGACACAGCTGAGTGTACTTTGAGGGGGGCGGGTAAGTACATCTTTAAAATCAATGTATTTAACTAGTCAGTTCAATAATTACACATAGCATGGTAAAGTGGGTAGAGATGCGCTCTTTTTTGCCGTTAGATTTGGGATTTCAATCTGGCAACTCCAAACTAAGAGCGCGCATCGCTACCAACTCGGCCACAGTTCGCCTGACTAGTTTTGTATTTTTTACATTGATTCACTATACTTCAACACATTTAATTTAATCAAATGATAGAATTTTTCTATTAATCTATGCCCTCAAATGTCCTCTCTCAGCCATGTCGTTGTTAACGGTCAACAGTTAATTATTAGCTGCTTCAAAAATTTACCATTTGCCTTGACGTTTGGTTATGGTTTTTGTGCTGAAACGAAGTAGTGCAAAGCGTTATATGATTAGCAAATAGTTAATGGTACAAAATGCATTGAAACTGTATTTGTGTTTTTGTTGTTGTTTTGGTTGAAAACAAAATTTATAAAATGATTAAACAATGAATATTACATACATTTCGCCCAACGCTCCCTACCCTTTCTTCTACATGATCAGCATTTATTTTGATTATATAAATTTTTAAAATAAGCTGACATAATTCTTGAAACGATCATACGATTCCAATTTTTAGCAGCTGATGACTAAGACTACGCTTCAAAATATAATATGAAGAGTCAGCATTTATATACATATATGTTGGATAATTAAACGCAAATGAGTTGTTGTGACAAAAAAAAAACAACTGAGCTACATGATAATTGGTTTTTTGCTTATCGTATAAATTCGATGACACCTTTAAGCACCTTTTTGATTATATAATGAAAAAGACTATACTATACTATGTTTATCGAAATGTGATCCTCAGAAGTGACTCATAATTTATATACAATTTCTTAAAAAATTCTACTGAACAAATGGAATGGATGAATGTTACATGTATTGGGAAATGAAGTTCTTTTTTTTTTTTCAATGAAATACTATTAATAAATGTATGTAATGTAAGTGTGTTTTTGTGTGTGTCTTGAAACCAAAAACTAAAGACTGTTTTGCGAGGCAAAAGGCACAAGACAAACCTGGCTATGCCATGATTACGTAGTGCCGCTGTACTTGTAATCTCCATTTGATTCTCGAATATCGAGGGATTCGTTGATGCATTTCCATGCTTCTTGCTGCGCTCCTTTTCATACTGACGCGAAGGGATCAGCAAATGGCCATAGGATATATCCTAAATACATAAAACTATATGTTATTAATTGTTTATAAAGCTTGGTAATAAACCTTTCCACTCACCTGACCGCTTTCGGCCTTTTGTATGCCTAGTAAATCAAAGGGATCGAAGGGTGCATCATTAATGGAACTCAAGGGACGCGAGGTGGATGGATTACGACGACGTCGATCCTCCTTGCGAAATTCAGGACTACAGGGTAGACAATTTGTTATATTAACTATTTATTTACTTCATAATTGTTACTCACCGTCCATTCTTGCCTTTGTAGTAGGGCAATGCGGAGAATATCAAAAATGGCACCTTACGCGATACCAATACCATACGCTCCTCCCGCTGTCCCAAACCCGTTCCCGTTCCCGCTCCCCCACGACGACCATCGTTGATTTGCACGAATTTGCCAAGACTATTGCGAAAACTTCCGCCAAAGTTGCCAGTGGGTGCCAAACTTTCGGTGCTGCTGTCATCCGTAATGTGACTGGCACTTGAACCGCTGCGAATGTTATAGTTGCGTTTGAGGCCACCTCCAACACTGCTACCCGCTACCACTCCTGGCATTCCCGATACCGTATTCAAACGTGCCCTTCTCTCGGGCAGCAAACTCTGCTCGCTGGCGCCATTGCTAAAGGTGCTGCAATTAAGAAGAAGAATAAAGATTCAGTTATTCAATTAGAATAATTTGCTTTAAAACGCATCTAAAGAGCAACAGGCGCTCAACAATAAATGAACATGAACCGAACAGAGAGAAAAAAAAAAACAACTAAATAAAACACCTTGAACAGTGTTTTTAAAACGCTCGTTTATTATACACACACACACACACACATATGCATATACATAAATGTGTATTTTTCAAGTTTATAATAAAAAAAAAAAACAAGCTACGTTTACACGTATTGTATTTATTAACTTGTTTATGCTATTGCAAATTCACAAACTAAACTCAGTGTAGCCAGATGTCAAAAACAAATCTTGCCTCTCTTAAAAAAAACGATTACACACACACCCCAAAAGAGGTGATCGATATTTTCACAGGGCTGCAGCAAAGTGCAGCAAGATGCCGACAGGGTCTCTCCACATCACAAACAGATCATCTTGGTCACACTTATCGAGCAGAGCTAGCGCTCTTTGTCTATTGCTGGTATTTGTTTGGTATTTCATTGGAAACTAAATAAGCAGCAACAAACAAAACGAAATGAACTGCAGCGCTGCTGCTGCTGTTGCTGCTGCTGCCGAAGGGCAACCAATTACTATTGACTTCTGTGCGCCTATTCAATTACCTTGAGATAATTGGTCTAGATCGAGGTTACACACGCGACCTGCCTTTCAATACACACAACAAATGAGTTTTCAACAATAAATCATCCGTATGGATTTCCATTAAAATATCGTTTGCATTAATTAGGCAGAGCATTACTCTTGTGGGGTCGCCCCCCCAAACAATTTTGATAAAGTGGCGCCAAGCTTGTCATAACCCGTTAATTAGTTGGAGTATTCTAATAGGCGCACAGCGTTGCCAGCAGGGCAAGAAGACACGACCAAAAAGGGAAGGCCACAACAAACACCAAAATTTCATATATACATATATATATATATATCTACATATATATAAATCCATTAAATGTAAACACACGCACACACGCACGCACACATCGATTTGGAAGAAGACGAATTCAAAGGGCTACGCACCAACAACAACAACTATGTTTGTAGGTTATGTAACTTCATTATGGGCTCTTAAAGAGCAAGCGAGCGAGCAAGTGTATGTGTATGTGTGAATGCGTGAGTGCGTGTAACAAAACGGTATTTGTGCTATGATTAGAGGGCAAGGGAGAATGAAAGAGACAGATTAGAAGAGTGAGTGCAGCGAGAGAGTGACGACTGCAGTTTCATTTATTAAGTGCAAGGTGGCGCACCTTGTCTCTGTGTGTGTGTGTGTTGAGCATTTTTGATAGTTTTCTTTTTTCGGCTATTTTGGACATCGGTTTCAGTCACGCGTCTATCGATACCTGTGCGCCTGTTCGATAGACAAGCGTTATTTAAATTTCAAAATATTTATTCGAAAAAGTAAACAATAAGCGAGTCTAAAGAAATGTTTAAAAATTCAATTTAATTTCAGATTGTTGAGTAATATGTAGTATAATCCAGCTGTTTCCAAATTAAAACACAAAACCTGTTATATATAATATAAATATATAACTTTTACTTGTTTATTATTAAACAAACTAATTTGTTAAAAATTTCACACATTTATTTGTGTTCACAATTAATTTGACTTGAGACAAATTTCTGTCTGCTTATCATAATTATATGTATTACATGGAAATATAAAACGCTTTAAATGATTATAATTTATATTATTGATTTAATTTACGTCAATCTTTTTTAAGTGTTTGCCTCTCAGAAGTCAGCAAACTGCTTATCAGTGTGCAAATATTACTCAAAAGTGCTACTAAAAACATAAATAAATAAAGATGGATTATAAATAAATGTGGGTGCGTCGACCATTAAATACCCTAATTAAACTTTAATGTGATTATAATAAGAATTGCAGATCAAGCTTTCTAAGAAAAATTTAGATAAAGTGGGAGTAGAGGTAAATAGAAATGGTATAAATAACAATCTTCTTGTTAACTTAATATATAAAGTAAGAGATAGTGTATATAAATAATTGCTTTTGTTAAAGGTACACGGGGCAAGGCAATTAAATCAACTAGAAATCATACCCTTGGTCTTATCAGCAATATATATTGCTGATACTGTGTACACTGTACAATATTATTGATTTCATTTATCAGTTTGTTGTTTTGCAAACTTATTTTCAAGTTATTTATTTATGTGTAGGTGAGACAATCAACTCACGTGCTGTATTGAAACTTGATTGAAATTCAGTTAAAGTCTTTTGTTTTAATGCACAAGCGATTAAACAATCAAATATATTATGTACTTTTGTAGCTTGTAGATGAGCTAATCATAAATAAAGAAATGAGCAACACTTTTGTGACGCTCATTAGTTTATTGATTCGGTAATCAGATTAAATTGAAGGTTAGAATGTTAATTACTTGGTCATATATACAGTGTTAGCCAGACAGACATAATATCATAAAAATACATGAATGTGTACTATATCTGTAAATCTGTCTAGATGTAGTAAACTCTATAATTTATGTGATATGGTAAAAGTTCATAAAATGCGATAAATCTGGTTAAGTAAATTTGCAAAATTGCGTGTTATTCGCTCGTTTTGACCACAGCTGAGTTGCTAAAACAAAAACTTGCAAGATAAACGAACTATTAAGAAATACAACGTTGATTATCAAGTAAAGACTCACTCCCCCGCCCCGTTGGCTCACCTCAAGTACTCTCATCCCCCGGCCCCCACATCCCCTTATACCACTCACACACTCGACAGCTTATCGGAGAGTAGCATTTCAGTTTTCTGCTTTGTTATATTTCTGACTTTATTTGAAGTGTTACCCCAAAAGCGGTTGAAAGAGGTTCGAAGCGGTTTGATCGAGTTTAATTCCTTTGTTTTGTCGTTTTCTGCTCTTTTCTTTACGTGTGTTTGTTTGTTTGGTTTATTTTTTTTTCTCTCAGTTTTGTTTTCAACTCGAAAGCGTATTTGCGAATGAGGCGACAACGGAACGCAAAACACAAAAGCAACAACGAATGACCACACCACAAATACAACAACATAAGCATTAAGTGTGTGAGGCAATCAGAGAGAGAGAGAGAGAGAGAGCGCATAAAAGAGAGTTGTTTTGCTAATAACAATGTAAACATATTTTAAAGAGCTGGCAAAACTAGAAACTGCATTAAATTCCCATTTAGCAAACAATTAGAGCTGTTTTTTTCGCCTACTGCACCACTGACACATATTTTGCCAACCCTTTTAAAACATGCCCAACCCTGCAGTGGATTGCCTACATGACCTTGAAATAATGCAAAAAGGGACAAAGCCAAGGATTATATTAGAACAAAACACCAACATCCAACTAACCGGTTTCTATGACGTTTTTGCAAAAGAGCTACAACAACAACAAATGCACAACAACAACCATAATATGGTCAAGGTTACCCAGTTTGCCAGTGATGCCAACTAAGGACAAGGGCGCGAGAATTAGCAAGGTAGCGAAGTAGAGAAGGAAGTGAAACAAAAGCTGCGTGCTGTTTACAGGTTTTTTGGGCAACCCTGACATTGACATTGAACGAACGAACGAGGCGCAGGACAAGGAGAGAGAGCGTGCCGCCTGGCGTTGCCAGACAATTTCAGTGTTGCTTGCTGCTGTCCTTGAAACTGAGAGAGAGCAACCAAGAAGGAGCATTAAATTCAATTAAGCGTACCGTATGACGCAATTTCTGAAGCGTAAGAAAGAGAGAGAGTGAGTGAGAGAGCAAAAAGGGATGGCATGTATTCGCTTCGCTTCGTTAGACAAAATGCCGACAAAATGTTGTTTACGTTTTTGGCAAAACTTTTCCATTCGCTTTGTGTTGTGCTTCTTTTCTTAAGCTCTGGTCATTCATCAACTCCGGCAGCAACAACAACAACAAATGAGTACTCTATATCCAATTTCAAAACAACTTTCAGCTCCCAAAAACAACAAGAATGGTATTTTGTTTTCGTCTTACATATATACATATATGGTCTTTTGCGTCGTAGTTTATTTTGCTGCAGGCAAATTATGCAAAATACTCGTAATTTCTGGAGTCATCTTTCGCGCTTGCGCAGCACTTACAAACATATGTACATAAATATGTACAATGTGTTTGTGTGTTTCCCACAGGAAGTGTTTGTTGAGGAATTTGCATATGCATTTGAAAAATGTGCTAAGGCTTTGTGCTGACATTGTCAAAAGGGGAAAATAACAAAGTAATTGAAGCCTTGTGGGTAAAAATTGTTTATCAAGTATGCAAGATTTGTTTACATATGGTAAACACAGCGAGAATCAAAGAAGAAACAATCTATTAATTGAGCTTTTATGTGCACTAGTTCTATTTCATTTAAAGTGGAATACAGAAAGGAAGTTTAATACCAATATAAGTTCTAATCTTATCAGCAGTTACTAAAGAAAAACCTGTTGTTAGATAAGAATCTGCTAATACGTGTCTTTAAATATCACAAATCATTGCAGTACATTGGACTTATAAATAAAATACATATGTATGTATACTAGATACAATATAGTACTTTGTACAAGTGTTGACTAAGCAATTTGGCAAAGATTCAATTCAATTTCTATTGGCTTAAAATGGAAATGTGCATTTCAATATGCATTTCAGTGAATTTTGAATAGTTGACAGCTGCAAATGCAATGAGAAGCTTTAAGAAGCCAATTAGTTGAGGGCAGCAGGTGACTGACACCGAAAGCTGCAGACACTGTAACAACAACAACAACAACGGCAACTAGTATGGTGACAAATAGTCGTGCGGCGTTAGTGAAGCGCAAACAAGAAACAAGGTCATTTTACACCAAAGCGCAGTCACTAGCAACAAATGTGCAATATTAATACCAATAAGAACCACAACAAAGAATAACAACAGTGTGTACACACCTACTTATAATGTGACGTCTAGACGAGTTTAATAACTTGCGGCAATGCATTAACATTGAAGCGAACAGCTTTTGAGTGGAAGTTGCTACACTGCACTGCACAGAGAGACAGAGAGAGTGAGAGTGAGAAGAGAGCGCAATGCAATATGGCAACTCTTTTGGGTTCAAGGCAGTTCTGCATTCTGCGTTTTACATGCACATTTCTTTGTGCTTTCGTTAAGAGAATTAATTTCTTATTAGGAATTAAAATAAAATGCCATAATGCAATTTTGCAAATTGTAATTGCGTAATTGTGCGTGACGCATGACTGTCAAAATAGAATAAGCGTGCGATTTGATTAAACCACCTGCCAATTTAACTGGCATTTCGTGTCAATAAAATGTAAACAAAACGAAACGCATAAACAAATAAACGTAATGACAACGTGAGCACTGTATGCCCGTTAGAGGCGTGTGTTGGGGGCACACAACACAATAGCTTACATTAAGTGGACACCGCACAATAACAACTGTTGGTTGCTGAGTAATTTGTGGGTCCGCCTTTCAATGAGGCGTTTTGATTAGCGTTAATTGAGCGGGCACACGTCCCCAGTTGTCGTCCCCTTTAAATGGGCAGCGCCACAGATTCAGTGAGAATCAATTTGAGCACACTACTATATTTAGCGAGCTGTGAAAAAAGATCACCAGCCCAGCGCCAGCCCAATTGAGCAGTGTTGCCAGAGTTCTGCGTGATGATACAGTAAAAATAGCTAGAAAAAGCTAAGCAAAACTAAGTGCTACACAAAAAAAACTAAACAGAATTTAAAAATGCTATGAATTAATTTTTTAACGGATTATTTTTAGACTAGATTTTAGATTTTTAGCAAATTTATCCCTGTTCCGAAATATAGCTATACAATTTTTAGCTATAATGAGCAACACTGTAATTGATTTTGAAACATCCCACCACAAATAAAAAATGTACTAAACATATTTGAAATCTCTGACAGCGCAATACATTTTTTTAGGGTACATACAGCTAGCTATGAGCCCAAAATATTTTTGCTAAAATAATGCAAGTGTATTATACACGTTTATGCTTGGCATATTCTTGACTTTCACAAACAAACATTACACACCAGGCGTCAATTTGCTTTAATTTAACTGGAAAACTATATGATATATTCCAAAACTATGTCCGCTAAAATAAACAAATCATAATCGACTCACAAATTTCTGGAGAAACAGCATATAAATACAGTTACTTAGAAAAACATTATTTTGTATTATGTACGCACTCTACGAATTAATTCAAAACAATAATTTATAACTTATTTCAAGCCATTATTATGAATTTTGCAAAATAGCTATGTTATATTAGTGCTTTTGACATTCTGGCAACGCTGTAATAGTAAGTAAAGGAATTTGTGCTTTAAACTTACCGATCCCTTAGAGGCAGTAGCTTCAAGCCAGCGCCAGCGCCGCCGACGCCACCACCGCTGCCCAAATTGGATACCTTTAGCGGTATTTTGACGCTATCCGAATCGCTGCCGCTTTCAGCGCCCGAACCGCCGCTGCCGCCGCGTTGGTTCGGCTTCGGCATTTGCCGATTATTGCCAGTGCCCGGTATTTGCTGCTGCTGCTGCTGAGGCTGGCGGCCACAGGAGGTGTGCCGCTTTATGTTGCGTCTCTCCGCCGGCACAACGCTGTTGGCATTGTGGGTGGACAGGTTGCTCATTTTCATCAGGTATTTACCCATATTTTCAGTTTCACTAAAACCATCACCATCGCTGGCACCGCCCACTGTGCCGGCTCCGCAGTCGTCCATGCCAAAGAATCCGATGCCAGCATCTCCAGTTGCTCCTCCCGCTGCTGCTGCACCTCCTCCTCCTCCCGCCATATGCACATCGGCGCTGCAGTATGGCAGCCCTGCAGTGTTGCCACCATACTTGCCATTCTGCTGCTGATGATGCTGCTGCTGCTGTTGTTGTTGTTGTTGTTGCTGAGTCGGATTGCGCTGCTGATGATTTCGTTGATAATGCTGATGATAACCGCCGGCGCCGAGTCCCAACGCTGCCGTTGCGTTGCCTTTGTTATTGTTGTTGTAATGCTTCTGCTGCTGCTGTTGCGTGCAGATGCTGCTGCCAAATGTTGCCCCAAATTTAGTGTCCCGATGTGTGCCATCTAATGAGATATTCGATAGAAACGAGATCGCAGCCAATCTGCGCCTGTGTCTCGTCTTGTTAAGCGAACTTGCCATTAAGCAATTAACCGTTATCCAACTAGATAAATGCAATCGAGAGAGAGACTGAGAGAGCTTTGATATTGAGAGAGCGCGAGTGACTCTCTTAAGTTCTGCAAATGTGGAATGTAAATTGTGGATGCTCTCTCTTTTTTTTAATTAACTTCGTACTGCACTGAACAAAATTTCACACACACAATGATTTTAAAGTTAATGCAGTCTTGTTGTTTTGTTGTTTGTATTGTTTTTTCTTGCTTGGGATTAACAATTAAACTGTTTAGTCTCTAAATTCGAAAACGAATTGAACAACAAACTACTTAAACGCGCCATTTTAATAACAATTTTTTTACGAAAACTCAACACTTTTTATTTTTCAAGAATTTCTTGCAAATGAATGCAATTTTATTTTTTGTTTGCTTTTTTGCACGTACGCTTTTTACGGTAAACTGCTTCCAACCGGATTTGAGCTGCAAGTAGAGAAAAAGGAAACGAACATTGTAAACATTAAATCAATAAATGTTGAAAGCTGCAAAAGCTTTTCATAAACTCTTAGTTGCTATTAACTATTAGTTATTTAAAATATTTGCGGTTTTGTGAACTTATATAAGTGGCAGCTACTTTTAAATAAGTTATTTAAATTTCTGAAAATGATGTCATTCCAATCACAGATGCACAGAGGAGCTATTAATCAAAGCGGATTTCATGTTATTTTTATGCTTTTTTTTATTGCATATAAAAAATGTATTTAAATACATATGTATGTGTATGCTCCTTATCCAATGTCAATAAACTCTCAATGCAAGGGCTAAAAATGAATTGCTAAAGCTTTTTCCCGCTGCAAGTTTCAAGTGTTGCCTGCAAAAGCTGCGTGCGGCTGAAAGCTCTCTGTGTGTGCAGTTAGTAGTTGTTTTTGTTGTGAGGCCATGTGTGGGTGGCAACTACACGGCCGGCGAACACGATGGTAACGCCAACAAATAAATCAAAACAAATGGAGTGCGTGGAAATTTTTCATTCCAACAGCTGACACCAACAAGAATATCGAATACCAGTTCGAGAGCAGTCTAATTGGATGCCAGTAGACCAGTGACCAGTAAGAAAGAGGCACGTGCACACAAGAGAGAGGGAAAATCAATGCACTAACAAGTGTGCATGGATCAAAAAAATTGATGATTCACACCCACACACACACACACACATACGCACACAGCATGTGACGTAGGCGCAGATAATATGAAAAATAAAAGCACATAGTTTTTAGACTTACCCACAAAAAGTAATAATTTTATTTATCTTCACCACTTTAATAGATACGATTTTTATTTATAAATTACAAATGTTTCAAACGCGCCATTTTGTGTTATTTTTAGCAATTTCTACACTTTTAAAGTTTTTTATTTTTATTTTTGTATTTTATTAACTACAAACAATTACACACACACTTGTACAAGTTTTCTATTTTTTACTATTTTGTTTCTATGCGCAGACTTTGATTTCGCTTTGCGCTGCTATTTCTTCGGCTGCTGTCACCCCGCCCCTTTTTTTAGCCTTCTTGCAGCTGCTTTCGTTGCGTAAATTATGCGAATCCAATCGAATTGAAAATTGCTAACAGAATGTGTGCTGTTCTTTGCTTTCACTTGGCTTTTAAACACAACAAAGACCTTTGATTTATTTATAAACTTCTTTGTCAATAATATGTACGACGCGTACTCGAATTCTAACACGAGCGTTATGATTGTGTTGCGGAAAAACGACAAAAACGTCAACGTCCCCACAGAAAATTCACAAAACTGCTGATGGTGTGACCATAGCTTGAATACCATAAAAATACCCATAATACGCCTAGCCGTATACTGAATAAATACACAGAAAATCAGTGTATACACACATCTGATGTTTTCTTAAGATAATATGGCAGCATTGAGCTCCACCCTCTCCGTTAGAAAAGGAGCCAAGGAAGAAAAAAAAAACGAAACGAAAGGAAAGATGTGAAGTTTTGTGTAAAATAAGTTAGCATTTTCATTATTCATTTATCACTTATCACACACCAACCAACCAACCAACCGACATCCGTAAGAATTCTAAAACCTACCAACTACAAATACCACCGAATTGCACCGTATAAAATGGACCACAATGAGATATCGATGTGCATGGACGTCAAATTGGATACACATGACAAGCGCGCCATTGCACTGCGCTACAAAACCTGGACCAGATGTCAGGTGAAAATCGAAGCCATAAAGTGTGTGCCATGCTTTCTGCGTCTCAGCTTCCAAAGCCTCAACGAGGATGAGCCACAGCAACCGCAGCAGCAGCAGCAACATAAATTACTCAGTGTTTCGGTTAATGTACCTGGTGTGAACATCAGTCTGGCAACGTCACGCACCAAACAGCATTCGTATGGTCTCTTTTGGACACAGAATCGTCGTGAGTGCTTCATTTACTTTGCTCTGGAAACAGAGACAGCTTGTCGGCGACACATGAAATGGATTAAAAAGTCCATCAAGAATCTGGAGCTGTATCGTCAGGTGTTTCTGGAGCAGCGTCGACTCAGTCGCGATACAAGGTGGAATATCTTTAAATATAATTCTATACTTGATTTATAACAAATCTTTAATTTTCTGTACAGTCAAAAGGCCCTCGGTCCCTTACCCAATCTACCCGATTCGCTTTGCTTTGACCTGGACGCCAATAGCTTTTCATTTTCCGCACGCGTCTCGCAAATCTATGAGGAAATCTTCGATGGCAGTCGCATTTCACGCGCCTCAATTGCCTCAGGCATCTATGAGGAGATGAATCTGGCCTCTGCGAGTGCCGCGAGAGCCATTCTGGAAATGCCACCAGCACTGCCACCGTTGCCAGCACATCGTAAACGCATTAACACATTTGAGTGTCAACCTGGTGAGATTCCACGCTCTAGCACCAATCCTGAATCGGAGCTGGCCAAGAAGAAGAAGTACAAAAACATGTTGGACAATATCTTTGGCCAGAAACGACGATCGGGCAGCGCCAGTGTTGGCGATGCCCCGACACAGCCAGAGGAGCAGCAGCAGTTGCCACTCTATGAAAATGCTCCCACGCCGGAGCCAGCTCCACCAAAGAAACGCACATCAGACATTAAGAATGCCCAACGCAACAGTTTCTCAAGTCCCGATCTGTCCAAGCTCAATTTCCTGGACACCTTTGGAGAAGCGCTGTCCAGTGAGGAGCTGAACATTAGTCTGGAGGACTCTGCCATTGAGGACACTTCGCGTCAGGTGCTGCTCACTCAAATCACACGACAATTGAGCAAAGCAGATTCTCTGGAGAGCCTCAATGTATCGGAACAGCTGCCGCATAACTTTAACTTCTCGGCCTGTAACACATCCACCATTAATCTGGTTGGTGCTAATGGTGCCGTATCCCTATCCAAGCCTCAGCTGCTGGGCAAGAAGAAGTTATTGGTGGATGATGTTAATGGTTATTGTGTCATGGCTCCAATTATACAAAAGCTAAACAGAAATAGTGAGACGCCGCTGGAGAAGAAACCCAGCGCCAGCACCGCTTCCACCACATCTGGCTATTCAACCGGTTCCTACAGCTCCTCTAGCAGCAGCAGCTGCAACACTGATGATCCTCTGGCCAAGCTAACAACTGCTACTGTTGCTGCTCCGCCTCCGCCTGTCCAAAACGATAGCGACATATATGAACACATGCATGGCAGCTCAATAGACAGCAGCAGGAATAATAGCATTCTTGCCGAGCATTTATATGAGAATCTGTTGGCCATCAAGGCATCACAGGAGTTGGAGGTGCCAGCACCAGCACTTGGCTATGGCTTGAGCACCAGCACACCCACCGAATCGCCCTTGATGCCTGCTCTGCCGCCCAAGCAACAACAGACGCCAACAGCAGCTGAACAGCAGGTGGGGGAGCAGGAGGAGGAGGACTACTATCAGACTCCACGCAAGTCCATCATCAGTGTAGACGATAAGATACCCTCCTACTATCCCAACAGCTGTGACACCTTAAAGTCCAAGCGACGCAGTCCCAACACCAATACCAATACCACTGACCCAGCTAAACTGGCAGGGATGCGTCACTTGGTTAGCGCTCGGCTTAAACGTGAACGCAAGGAGAATCTCTATATATCTTCGCCACAGCAGATAATTGAGCAGCGTCAGAAAACAGCAAGCACTTCATCATCATCATCATCAGCATCAGCATCATCATCAAAGACTAAAACGTTAAACAAAAAGACTGCCGCCCATAAAATCTCCGAGGGTGTCTATGCCGTCACCCATGCTGCTAAACGTGCCAGCAACGGCATTGCCAACAACAATAATAACAACAGCAATCACAATAACAACAACCAGGATGGCGATGAGGAACTGTTGCAGCTGGCAATGCTGCAAAACATTGATTTCAAATTTGACGATGGCCAAACAACTGAAGCCAGCAAAAGAAACAGTAAATGTAACCAATTGGAGGATGAATACGAGCATTGTTATCAGGCCGCAGAGCGTGCCACACGCATGCTACAAAAGTATGCCACATTGGCCAAATTTGGCAACTCACCAACCAAACAGCAAAAGCAACAGCAGGCGCAACAACAAGTGCAGCTTAAGGCAGCCATGACACAATCCCAGTCACCCAATGAGCCTCAACAAGTGGCAACGCCTGCAGTGCTTGGTTTGAAAAAGTTTGCATCGTTGCCACGTTTTAAGAAAATTGACTTTTCGCCGCTCAAGCTACGTTTTAACAATGTTCTGCAACGCAATGCAACAACAACGACAACAGCTCCTCAATCGCCGCAGTAGCCATAAGTATTTGTTATCCCTTGATTGTATTATGTATTTTATATGTTTTTTCGCATGTGATTATCTGTTTTTATGTATTCAATACGCACGTTTATCGCCTTGATTTTAGCCACTGCAAACACTGCAATTAATTTTAAACTATAGCTTAACTATCGTATGGTAATATCATCAGCAAGTATTACATATCTGTTGGTTGTTTGTCTACATGTGCTCAATTATAGGAAAAACTATTGAAAACGCTTTTATTTGTATACACTATTGTATTGTTGACTAATTACATTTTAATTAACGATAACTAAAATAAGGCTTAAAGCTTGTCTTGTCTACCACTTTATGGAGTCGAAACATTTCTAAGCGCCGCTTAAACGCACCAAGATCTCTATCATCTTGTAATGATTTCTCAATTAAGCTAAGAGAGTTGTACTAGTATTATTATCATAATTATTATTATTATATATATTGTATGTGAACTTTAAATGTAATAAGAAATCGCCGCTTTTATGGCTTTTGCAAACTGCCGCCGCATTTTAAACATATCAAATGTATTAGATAAATTATAAACAGCTATAGCTTCTTTAAAGCGCAACCAAAGCTCAATTGTACCGATACTAAGTGAATCTTAGTTAAATATACTATACAACACCGCAAATGAAAGTCAATATTATTATAAAAAGAAATATACAATTAATCAATGCTTTGTTAATGTATAAAAAACGAAAAAAAAAAACCAAAAATAAAAATGCTTGATTTTGTTCTTAAACTAAAGTTGAACTCAACTCATCTTGTATAGACCAAGGGACGGCGTTGCTGGTGAATAAACTCTTGCTCTGCTCGTGAATCCTTGGGCACCACATAGAAGAGTAGAGCACCGCCAGAGACAAAAAATCCCTTCTCCTGCATAATCTCCCGTAGCGTCTTATTGTTGCTTATCTTGTGAACGCAGCCAACCTTACGATTCTCATAGTAAACATTAACGGATTCAGGGCGATAGCTTAGCGTCTTGTCGCACGGCAAGGGCTCGGCAAAGAGCGTATTCAGGCAATCCATCATGGTGGCTGTCTCTGGCAGCTGCTGCTGAAAATCGCTGAGCAGAAACTCAGGATAGGAGAAGGCAGCGGGCCAAATCAGGCAGCTGCTATCTTCCTCATCCAAATGCACGGGATAATCTTCCAGTGGCAAAAACTTGGGACGCAACAGATCTTCACTAAGTTTGAGTGGTTTATTCAGCGGTTGATCGTCAAATTTAATGGCACGCTGCTGCAGTGCATCCTGTAGTTTACTGAAACGTGTTAAGCGTCTTTTGGCATCCGCCGCCTCCTTACGTTGATTTCGTTCCGTGTCCAGCTAAGGAGAAAAAATGCTCATTAATATGAAGCTATTTAGGGATATTAAATCCAACTGACCTTCTTCATTTTATTTTTGTGCAGCAGTGCCTTGGCCTCCTTGTGATCGACATCCACTTCCAGCAGCTCTTCGCACAGTTGGCTGCATAGATCAAACTTGTCCAGCTCATGGGCACACTGTGCAGCGCGCCAACGTGCCTTAGTGTAAACGGGCTTATAGAAAAGCGCACGCTGAGCGTCACTCAATGCTGTCCGATAGTTTTTGATGAAAAAGTGAGCGGCAGATCGATTGTTATATAGCACAGAGAGAACATCGGGATTTTCGCACTTGGTTTTGATGCCCTCGGTAAATGAGTACACGGCCATGCGAAACTTTTTGTGCTTCATGTAGAAGTTACCATCCTCTTTATAGTTGAGTGCCAGCTCTTCGAGTGTATTCTCTTCGGGATCGTATTTAAGCTTTTGCAGACCCTCGAACATGGGATGTACCTCGTCACCGGGCTGTGGTGCTTGTTTCATAAAAAACGGATGCTTGTCCATTTCCTCCTGCCAGCGATCTTCTGGCCATCCCTCCTCATAGCGTTTCTTTTCCAAACCATTGATAAACTGATCGAGCTCGGCATCGAGCTGTGCTGCCAGCTCCAGACGTTCCTCATCCGTCCAGTTCTTTTTTGAGGCCAGGTTTTCCATTTGTGTGTTTTGCTTTCCAAAAATCAAACCAAATTTCACATGCTTTAATTAAACCTGTTACTTGTTGCAGGTATCACACTCAGTAACTGTGACCATGAAGCGCTTGTACAAATATGGCCAGACCAAAGACACAGTCGTTGTGAATGGCATTTATTATATCGAAAAAATCATTTGAAAAAGACCGCCATCACTTTAAACAGCTGTTATAAGCAAAAGGTAAACGGAATTAATGAATCAATTTGTTAAACATGTTGTGCAATAAATATATATATAGACAAGTTATTTACTTCATATATAAATCTATTTATTTTTGCCCAATAGAGTAAATATCTCTGCCTGCCAGCTCTAACAGCATGGCAACGCCAAGCCCAAAACAAACTGGCAACTCCATTCTCTTTGGTGAATTGTTTATTTTTGGCGCGTAGAGCAACCGATGAATATGGAATCTATGGAAGTGGATGAAAATGCCCCACAGCAGTAAGCCTATAACTAATTATGATTATTAAATACTAATCAGCCACTTGGTTACTAGCTACGTGCGTACTGCGGAGGATGTGCGGACAATTGTTAAGCATGCAAAAATGGACGAGCGTCAGCTCACACAACTCACGCAGGCTTTGTATTATCCAGACGCAGATGTAGTGAGCGATAATCTGCGGCTGCTGGAGCTGGACGAGCACATGCTGCAACAGATTCGCACCGGTCAGACGCTGCACTTTAAGGGCGGTTTGCATGAGAAAGTTGTGCTCTGCACGGATGAGCGCACTTACGATGTCAAGGGTGCCGAGATCTCCAACAGTCTATTATTGGTACCGGATTTAAAGTTTGGTGCCGCCACCAGCACTTCACCACTGAAGAGTCCACGTTCTGGTAATGCCAATACATCACTGGAGCGTAGTCTAAACGACAGCGCCGATGCTGATCTGGAGGTGCCACGGACGCTGGAACAGCGACAGGTGCTAACCATATTTCACGAATACTTTGAGTGCCGTGAGATTCAACCACGTTATCGCAAGCTTGGTGAACTACTGCAGCTGACACGCTATTCGGGGCCAGAAAACGAATATTGCATTGAGCGCAAGTTGCTGTTTAGTTTCCAGCAGCTGTTGGATACAGTTCAGTGCAGCAGGGCTCAGTTTGTCGAGGGATTAAATCAGTATCGGGCCATAGAATTTGATGGCCACATACGCATTCTGGACTACGAGTACGAGTATCGCATTATTAACTTGATGCTTGGCCTGATAAGTGAAAATTCCTGGGCCTTGGATGAAGTGGAGCGTGAGGAGACTATATACGCACTGCAAGGCATTGCACCGGAATCGATTGTCTCTGGACTGTTTGATATATATACAAAGCCAAGTGATCGCTGTCCCAGTAAATTCAAATATCAAGAGTCACTAGTAGCACGAATTGTGGCACAGAACATTTTACAGCCAGGACTGCGTTTCCGCAACGATGAATTTATGAACACCTGGCAGGAGGCATTACCCGAAGGCATGAGTTGCAAGCTGGAGTATCTGCGTGGTCTTGGCATACTGGACAAGGAGGGCGCTCAACCCTGCATACGATCCCTGGCCGAGGAACAGCTACCAAACAATATAAACGATCGCATGCGTGCCTTGTTCAAAACAAAGCGCAAGTGGACGCTGGACGAGATGCAGCCATATATTGAGTAAGCATGCACTTAACCAATAACCTATACACTCATCTAATGTTAGTTTTAATTTCTCCATAGCTGCTTTACCACGCCCACACTATCTGTATCCACATTGCTGGCGAAGCATGCGCGTTCTCTAACCGAGGGCGGCATTAGATACTTTGTTTCCAAACATTGAATGTATTTTACATATATTTGTTAAGTAAACTATTTTTACATTTGTTTTTAAGCATTGCGTTTACGTTTGTTACGCTGTATCTTGGCCTGCTTCATGTCCTCAATGGCCTCCTTCATGGTTTCTACGGCTGTTTTGTTATTGCTCGTGGATATTTCGGAGCCGGCGAGCAGTTGACCCGTGCTCGTGGGATACTTAAAGCTAAAGCCTTTGGGGAAAATGGGTTGTGCCAACAAGGCGCTAAGCTTGGCACGCACTGTATCCACATGCAAACGATTGCGTCTGCGTTCTATGATAAATGGATCCTCATCCTGCTCGCTGCCACTATAAGTATAGAGAGTATTATAGAGAAGAGTTTGGTAGTGAAATTATATACGTTAAACTTACGATCCATCGTTGAATCCATCAATGATCATGTCCATTTCTTCGGCATGCTTCTTCATCCAGCCCTCCTCGCTTTGTACGCGTCGCAGCTTCAGTTCCTCTTTGTCCAGATCACGTGCCAGATTTACGCGTTCTTTGACAGCGCCAAGGAAACGCTCCGAAATGGGAAAAAGCGGCAGATCCTCAGCTATAATGTAGAGCATGTTATTAGATTATCTCCAAGACTATAAACTATCTCCGCACTTACTTCTCTCCAGTGTTTTGTAGAGCTTAACGTAGCTCTTGACCTCGCCGGGTTCCATAAACATGACCGTAATGCCATGTTTATTGGCACGTGCTGTGCGTCCCGACCGATGCACATAATTCTCGCTAGTGCGCGGCACCTGATAGTGTATGACATGCTCCACATTTGGTATGTCCAAGCCACGAGCGGCCACATCGGTGGCTATAAGAAAACCCATTGGACTATCTCGAAAGCGTTCCAAATTCTTTAGCCGTTGCTTTTGTATCATGTTGGCGTGCAGCGGCAGTGGATTGCAGTCAAGTAAACCGAATAGCGTGGCCAGACGCTTGACGCAATCAATGGAGTTGCAGAAGACAATGGTGCGACCAGGATGACGCTGCACAAAGTAGTATAGATAGTAATCCTTCTCATCAATGGCACACAGCAGACGACTTTCTGTTAGCGTATGCGATGTTTCTGTTAAATAGATTCAAAGATTTAGACATAACTTAATCTTAATGGAATGTAAGTTACACTTACGTTGACTGCTTGTAATGTCCACAATCTTTGGCTGCGATATGCCCAACTCTTCGATGAGACTCTCAATCTTTTGATCCACCGTTTGCTTGGTAAACTTGGGACGCTTGCCCACATTGCGCTCTGTAGGAAGTAGAAAAAGTGAAAATAAGCAGGCAAGCAACAACCAACTTTCCTTGACTTACTTTGCATATGCTCGGGTAGATCGTGCACCAGAGTCAATGTGGCGGAGAAGACAAAGTTTTGCCGCAGTTTCTTGCGATCCTCGTCCGCATTGAGTACCTTGAGCAGGCTGCGCAGCTCCTCAAAGTGTCCCTTCTCCACCATGCGATCGGTTTCATCGATGCAAAGGAAACTGACATTCTCAATTTTGTTGAGATGCTGATTCCCCTGCACGAACAACTCCCAGAGGCGACCTGGTGTGGCTACCACAATTTCGGGACACTGGCGCAGCACACGCTCCTGTTTGGCCACTGATAGGCCACCAAAGATCGCTGCCACACGTATATCTGTGTATTTGGCCGCTGCAACAAGATGATTCTTCACCTGCACAGCCAATTCACGTGTGGGCGTCAAGACCAGTGCATAGAGTGGACGTCGTTTGCTTAATGTATTCTCCTCGGCATCGCTCTCATCGTCACTAGCACCAGGCACATAGTCCAGCTCCTCGGGTGGTGGTGTCAGCTCGTGATTATCTTTAGACTGCACTTCGGGCTTTGGCTTATCCCCCTTGACTTTGGGTGCCTTACGTATGCTGGAACCATCATTGCGCTGTTTCAACTCCATGATGCCCGCCAATATGGGTATGCCAAAGGCCAGCGTCTTACCACTGCCCGTCTCGGCAGCACCCAGTATATCCTTCTTACCATGTATAGCAGCTGGCAGCGTCATGGCCTGAATTTGTGTGGGTTTATCGAAGTTTTGTTCAGTCAGAGCGCGCATTATGGGCGCAGGCACACCCAAACCATTCCATTGGCTCATATCCAGCTCAGTTTCGCTGGCAACCAATTGAGGTACTTCTTGCTCCTCCTCCGTCTCAGCAGCCTCAGAATCAGTGTCTGGCGGCGGAGGACGGAGTAGTGCAAAGCGATCCTCGGCATAACCATTATTGGGTGTGAATTTTGTCTTTGTACCGTTAGCTGTGGCATCTGTTTTTGGCTTTGACTTTTGTTTACGCTGCTCCTTACGCTTCTCACGCCTCTCCCGCTGCTTTAGCAAACGTTGTGCGTGACGTTCCGCCAATTTAGCTTTCTTGCCGGACTTTCCTTTATTCTCATGCTCGGCATCACTATCACTTTCCTCCGATTCGCTGGATGAGGATTCCGAGTCTATGTCGCGTTTCACATGTTTGTTCTTATGCGTGCCCCTGCTGATGATGCCAGTGTCACTCTGCTTAAGTGTGGATTTCACCAGCGCCGGATCGTATTCCTTGAGCACTTCCAGACCAATCATTCCCTCGTAACCGCTAAAGTCATCGGATATCACGTGGCCCTTGAGCTTCACTTTCTGCCAGCTCTTTGTTTTTGCATTTGAAGCGTCCGAAGCAGCTTTAGCTGCTTTTGGCTTTGCTGCTGGCGCTTTTTTAACTTTAGTTGTACCCATTTTAACGTACAATTATTATGTTTAGTTTAAAAAAATCAGTGCCGTCCGCGTGTTGCGTTTGTTGATGTTCTCAACGACAGGGTTGTTACGAACAGTGTTGCAAAAGTCGGTAATGCGAACAAGTGCTGCACAACAATTTACGGGTTAAGCGCACAACTTTGAACACATCTCTATATTTTATTTTTAGGTATTTATGTACATACAATATGATTGTAAATATTTGTAATTTTTGTGATGGATTTTTTTAGAAGTGCAATTAAATTCTTAATTCTTTTAATAATGTTAAAACATTGGTTTGACGCTCATGGCAGTACAAATTTTATTCATATTTGTTAACAAGGAAAGCCGGCAATTATAGAAACTTGTACATATGCTATTTATTAAAGTCGTTACGGAATACAATTGTGAATTTGTTTGCTTGGATTAGCCTTAAAATCTCTTCAGGAATTCCTCAGCACAGGTGCGTGCTCGTGCATTTACCGCTAGTTTCATTTCGCTGATTTCTTTGTCGATTTCCTCCATGAAACTGATAACAAAGTCGACCAACTTGTGCTTGTACATTTGCTCTGTGTGAAAGTTTGTTATCAGAAAACTAATGTCATATCCCTCAATTGGCTTGCGCCGCAATATGATAAACGATTCGGCGCGTCGCATCATGAAGCGTGTGAACTTGTGGCACAGAATACGTTCGATTTCATCTGCCTGTTTTACAGCAATGCTAACTCGCACCGAGTTAATGGATGGTTCGATGAGCACCTTCTCCCGTTCGTTGCGAGACACCACAATGGGCGTGAGTACCAGCTCTTTGCTGGAACAAATTTCCACTTCGGGCTTATTGTGGCGTTCCACAACTTGCGATGGAAAATCTTGCAAACACATTGCTGCAGTTAGCGAGTGACGAACTGCGGTCAAATATGGCTTTAGGGTGGCGGCCATTATAGTTTATAAGTCTTTTTTCTTTATTGTTAAATGTTTTCTGCTTGTTTATGCAGCTTTTTTACTTTTTATTATGAATCACAAAACGATAGTATCGATACTTTCTGCACATGCGATCCACAGAAGAAAATACTAGACAAAGAACGACAAAGAAAAATACTAGGTAAACGATAACATATGTGTGTGTGTGGAATGTTGTTAGAGCAGAGTTATCGGCCATTTATTTTATAGTTATCGGCCACCACAAGTTCCATAAAAAAGAAAATATAACATGAAATTGGTATCCTAAATGACGCGGTAATTGTTGCTAATTTCGCCTACCAGGATAGCAGCAAAATGTGGTACGGCAAGACATTGCTTCTGCTACTGTTCCTGGTGGCAGCAGCACAAACATCGCCCAACGGCAGCAGTGAACATGTTCCTCCTCTACCTCTAAATATAAGCAAAAACACAAACACAACCACAACCATAACAAATGAAACCACAACTAGCAATATTAACAAAGTGCCTACGTCCATTACAACTGGATCTGCTGCTGCTGCCAGCTATATGCCACTGCAGCAGACACCAGCAAGTATTTTCTTTGTCAACTACAATCAGCAGAATGTAGTGCAACTAAGGAGCAATGTGGAGAGCAATCTGCATAGTATTCGTAAGCTGGAAATGCTTGTCGCAAAGATACAGGTGAGTTAAATTGAGTGTGTTTTAACTCTCCACTTTATAACTATAACGTCTTATTGCAGGAAATCTTTGACTCCATACACTTTACCAGCTCAGTGGCCACACGTTCATCGCCAAGCAGCGCAAACGAAAGCGTGCAGCAGGATCTGCAAGTGTTTAGTCAGCGTTTGGGACGGAAATTGCAAAGAGCCACTCATGTAGTGCATGAGCTGCGTGATTTATTGCGTTTAAATTTGAGCAAAGTGCTTGTACAGCAGCACAGCTACGACGACGAGGCGGACGATGAGCTGGAAAACGAATTTGACTTTGAAGCAGAGGATGTGGACAGCAGCAGCAGCAGCAGCAGCAGTAGAGGAGCTGTTAGCAAGGAGCAGCATCAGCATCTCTATTTGAACACACAAATCGAGAATTGTCAGTCTGACTACGAGAGCAGTGCAGATGCCGTTTCTACAGGCTCTGTGCACTACAACAAACATCAAATACAAATCTTAAACTATCTCAAATCAGATGAGACATCACGCGTAACATTCCTCAATGAGAACAATGGCAGATCACGAGATGCGAATGCCTTTATTGCAGATCAACTGAATCTGCTGAGGCAGCGGCTGAGCAAAAGCCAAGCTGACATCGATCCCAACAGCAGCAGCAGCAAGTTAACAGCAGCCAGCAGCAATAGTCACTTTAAGCACATCTACTTTCTGTCCAGCAGCGATGGAGCTTCAGCAAGTGCACACTTTCGACAGCTTTATGTGTCGGCCATAAAACACAAGTTTGTGCTGCTGCTCATCGACATTGGATCAGCCATGAATGCTGAGCTCTTTGAAATTACCAGAAACTTTGGTAAGTAAACTCTCTCACTAAAGCTTTTAGATTACTTTTATTAATTATTTATATACTTACAGTTCAGGACGTGCTAATGCTGCTGGAGGACACCGACTATATATCCTTGGTAACCGTTTCCAATGAGGCAGACTTTATGTTTCTGGATGCATTTCCCGCTGATGCGGCACATGGCATTTATAGTGCCACACGTGCTCATAAGGATGAGATACTTAACTATGTGAACAATCTGAGTCTGCAACGCACCTTGACTAATCACACACTGGGCTTTGAGTATGCCTTTCAGATGCTGCATCGTCTGCAGCAAACGCAACTGATAAACGCTTCCGAGCAGCCCATTGAGTTTGTTTATGTAACACGTGGCCTGCTCACAAATCTATCGGATGCCATGTATGTGTTACGTGCATTGGCTCAAGGTCAGAGTCGTCTATCCGCACCGGTCATTATTAACACCTGCGCCGTAGTGCTGGACGAGAAGCGCATCATGTATGAGAAGCAATTCCTTAGCGATGTCGCCACACAGAACTATACCAAGTTTGACATTGATGTGCGTTCCTGGTTAACTCCAGAAAAAGAGCAGCAACTGGCTGGTCGCTTTTTTGTGCTGAATAAGATGCATGCCGAAACAATACCACGGGCCAGCAGTCGTGTCTTTGGTCAGCTCTTCACAGATCGCTTTCTCACGGACACACTGCAGGTGCATCAGCCCGTTGTGGATGCAGATAATGGAGGTAAGCTTGAGGCGCATACCAACCGCTTAATTTAGCTAATTCTTAATCTTAATCCCTACAGACATTCTGATTTCCATTACGCACACTGTGCCGCCTTATGGTGTCGTGGGTGTTAATCTGTATTTGGCCGATTTGCTGGAGGATTTGTTAAACTATCCGAGTGCTTCGCCTGCTGCCAAGCAAGGCTTTAGTTATGCATTTCTCTTGGATCGCAGCAGCGGCAACACTTTATCCCATCCAGCATTTCCACGTCCACTCAGTCAGCGTGAAACGGCATATCCCGTGAATATCGCTTATTTGGAGAATGCCACAGATTTCACCAGCATACGTCGTCGTTTGTTGCATGAGGAGCGTGGCAATGCCACAACTGGCGTTTATTTGGGACGAAAGCAGCTGCAGCGCACCTATCATTGGCAATCCGTGCTGGGCATCTATGTGCTCTGTCTGGTGAGCACCACAAGCGTTAGCGGCAGTGCCGCCCGCAATGCCTCCGCTCAGCAGCGCTATAATCTACTGGATGCAGTGAGTAGCTATGATCCCGGCTACTATGGTGACAGCATGGATTTAATATATCATCGCTTGGATCTTATGCAGAGTAGTGGTGGCAATGGATCGCCCAAAATGTGTCGCTACTTTAGGCAACTGGCCACAATGGGTGAGTGAAGAAATGAAGCGTATAAAGGGGGATTCCTTATGAATACCTGATTTATTCTGCAGATGCTCCTACGCTGTTCTTAAGTGCTGCTGCCTTTGAATCACCGTTTACCTTCCTGCACAACAATCGACCAGAATCGGATGCCATTATGGGCTATCTGCGCGGCCCTAGTCGTGTGCTGCATAATCCTGGCCTGCGTCCACGTATACCACACGAAGTGGGTGTGCTGTATCAGGCCATGTTGCAGTTGCGTCGTCGCCATCAGGATGCAAGTGGCCCGCTGCGTGGTCATATCATACGTCGTTACATAGCCAGTGTGAGTGGCGTGCTGCAAGTGTATCCTGGCTGCCTGTTGAGCAACAGTTACGATGCCACACGACGTCCCTGGTTCCGGCAGGCAATGGCTCAACCAGGACGCATTGTTAGCACATCACCGTATCTGGATGCAGCTGGAGCTGGCTACATTGTGACAATAGCGCACACAATATTCGAGGGAAAGGCGCATGCACTGCACTCGGCACAGCAGGATCGTCCAGTGGCTGTGGTTGCTTTAGATGTGCCCTATGCGTTCTACTATCGCCTCATCTTGGACAGTACGCCGCTGTGCCAGTTGCCGCACATGAAGTGTCTGCTATTCGAGCACGAGGGTTATCTGTTGGCCCATCCCAGCATGCTGCAGGTATCCACACTGACGAGGAATCAACGTCGTCCACAGGAGCATTTGACACACAAGGAATCGTATTTGGCCAACGATATGCTGAATCATGGCCAACTGGTGCGTAAACTTGGCTGTGCCAGCTACCAGAATCGCACACTGCAACGTTATTACGCCTTCAATACATCGCTAACGAGCATTCTGGGCAATGTGGTGCATGGGGAGCGGACAAAGTATGCCATTGCCTTGATACGTGGCAGCAATCTGTTTGCAGCGGTGCTCAACTCCAGCTGTGATGGCGGCGCCTTCTGTCCCTGCAGCACCATTGATCGCGTATGCCTCAACTGCAAACGGATGGATCAAACCGACTGTGAATGTCCTTGTGAGTGTCCCATGCTGTCCAGCGATTCGGATAACTATGCCAACTATACACAACAGTTTCCCTACTGTTCTCCGCCAAGTGAGCATTTCCTGGCGCTGCCACCTTCCAGTCAACTGCTGAATGCTCTGCCCAGCTGCGTGGTGCCTGGCGGTGGTGTTAACTGTGAGGCACATGCCACACAACGGGAATGTCTGGCCATGATGGGTTGCGAGTGGTGTCAACAGGATGTGGAGGGTAATAGCTTTGGTGCCGCCTTCTGCTCCACGCAGGCAGGCTGCTTCAATGGTGTGCTGGCCTCACTAACGCCCTACGGCGAACTCGATGAACTGGAGATGCTGGCCGCGCATAATCCACAGCGGGAACAGCATGCATACTCAGCTTTTGGGCCATTGGGTGGTGCCATTGTGGTGCTGGCCATGGTCATAGGCTTTGCCATCTATTGCTATCGCCACAATCTGGACAATCAGGCACAGGAACAGTTCTATGTGGATTCTGTGCAGGAGGAGAACTACGGTTTGCCACTGTCACGCTTCAATTTCGACGATTGCCAGGCACATGATGAACCGCCAATGGGCGGATACGATCACACAGCTGCCCAGCGGCAGCTAATGCATGCTGCGGACATATCACCGTATCACATGTCCAGCGGCAGCAGCTATTATCGCCGACCACCGAATGGTGAATCGGATCATGGCTATAGCACGATGACACCGCACGAAGATAGCTCCGATCAGCAGTGCTTTACGCTGGCGGAACCACTTTTGCTGCACGATAAGCGGCATAGTAAATCGGACACCATGTCCATATCCACATCCATATCGAGTCCCACGAATCGACAGCAATCCAATGTGCATCCGTATTTAAGCAATCAGACTGCCAACAAAACGGAGCGCTACAAGCAGCAGCAGCAGCAACAACAAGCGACACCATCGCCATGTCGTGTGGGTTCTGGTGCAGTTTATGGGCAGACAACGCTGCCGCTGGAGGGGCCGGAGGAGCCACGTTCCCATTATATACTGGCGCCGGTGACTGTGCATCGGCATATGGAAACCGCCGAGTCGTAGTCCCAGTTAGTTCGTTAAGTTTACCGTTTACTTACCTTAAGAGACGTCCGCTTGTTTGCCAATTTGTGTGTAGTATTTTGTATTTTGTTCTATGTGCAGGCGGTTCAACTGCCTACAAGCGAACGCGGTTTGAGCAGCACTGCGTACAAAACTGTGCCCAGTGTGTGACAAACCCTTTATTAGCACTCTAACATATTTTTACACACAACAACTATAACAACAACAACAACAAAATGCCAGCCAATTTTAATGTTTAAGTACGTTTATCTATCGTTAAATAATCTGCCATTTTTTTATATACATATACTTATATATTCAATGTACACATTGTTTATTGTGTACCATAATTTATTGCATAACAAACAACAACAAAAGTATTATTATTATTGCAGAATATGTACTTGTACTTCCAATATTTTGAGCATTTACGACAACTATATTTGTTATTAAGCACCGACATCAACTAATTGTACTTATTATTATTATTATAATTATTAGCAGTTAACAATTTAATGACACTGAAACAAAGAGTATACATTTTTGGTAATAGCTATTAAGTCCATACAGTTACTAACATTCGATTTTAGTATAAATAAAGCATAACTTGTACTATGTTTCCATAATAAAAACAACAAAACAATTGTTTAATCGATTTACAAATTTGCCAATTGCCAATTCCTAGACCTTGATCAACGTTTCGCCTTCGATCAGCTGTCGACTCTGACGCGTTAATGAATTTATTTATACATATATATATGTATATATATGAAATACAAAATAGAAGAAGCCATTCGAACATTAGAGTGCGCTCTCTCTCTCTGTCTGTCTTGGCCAAAATGTCGCGTATTTATAAATAAAAGTACAAGTGTCAAGGGTTGCCAGCTGTTGCTGTTTATCTGCATATTTGCATTGTTCCTCGCATAACCGTTTCGAACCGTTTCAGTTTGTGGTGACTCGACAACCCGTCAGAGTATAATTCGGTTTATCTTATAGTCTTGTAGTTGCTACCGTTGCATTTGGTTTTCTGGTTTGGCGTACGACGAACGTTGTTCTTTTTTTGGGTTCCACTTTCTTCAGCCCAAGAACAACGATTTTCTACTTCACAGCTTCATCTTTTCGGCTAGCTGTACTGTCTCCCGCACACACATTCTCTTCCCTGCACTTTGAAGTGAGTGTTTATTATTTTGTTTTTTTTTTTTTTTTTGAAAAATCTGTTTTCGAAAACTTTTGGAAATCGCGTAGACAAAAACATTACGTAATGCGTGCAAAAAATTGCGAACAAAATAATGACAATAGTTATGTAAATTGCGGAATACTGAGCAAGATCAATGTCAATTGCTGAATTTTGTTGACGATTCTCTAAACTCTAAACGGTTACAGTGATTTTTAAAGCAATTAATTTGTTAATTTAGTTAGTTTCAACTGTTTGAGTGTATAGTTGTTGAAGTAATTGGTTTAATGTCGATTACATCAGGAACTTTTAACCTCAACCTTAACCTTCTAACATATCTCCCTCTCTCTCTCTCTCTCTGTCTATTTTGCAGCATCCTCTCTAGACACAATGTTCAAATCTCTGTTCGAAGCAGCGCAGAACTCAACGTTCAAGTCGCCATTCACCAGCGTTAACTGCCAAGCTGCCACTCCCAATGCTCCACTGCTGCCCTCCGCTGTGCCAGAAGCACCAGCTCGCCAGTTGACTCCCAATCACAACATCGCTGCCGCTGCAGTTGCTCAGGGTGGTAGGTTGCAGAGTTGGCATAACCGTTTCAATTTCATTAATTTCCTACTCTGCTTTTTCAGATTCTTGCGAGTTTGGTTCCAATCATTACTTTTTGCTATGCGGCTTGGGTGGCATCATCTCCTGTGGTACCACTCACACCATGGTGGTGCCTCTGGATTTGGTCAAGTGCCGTCTGCAGGTGGATCCCGCCAAGTACAAGAGTGTGGTGAATGGTTTCCGTGTCAGTTTGGCTGAGGAGGGCGTCAGAGGTTTGGCCAAGGGCTGGGCGCCCACCTTCATCGGTTACTCCATGCAGGGTCTGTGCAAGTTCGGTCTCTACGAGGTCTTCAAGGTCATGTACACCGACTTCATTGGCGAGGAGAATGCCTTCCTGTATAGAACCGGTCTCTATTTGGCCGCATCTGCCTCGGCCGAGTTCTTTGCCGACATTGCACTGGCGCCCATGGAGGCAGCCAAGGTCAAGATACAGACAACTCCTGGATTTGCCAAGACGCTGCGTGAGGCGCTGCCCAAGATGACTGCCCAGGAGGGTATTTCCGCTTTCTACAAGGGTCTGGTGCCACTGTGGATGCGACAGATTCCCTACACCATGATGAAGTTTGCCTGCTTTGAGCGCACTCTGGAGCTGCTTTACAAGTATGTGGTGCCCAAGCCACGTGCCGACTGCACCAAGGGCGAACAACTGATTGTCACCTTTGCTGCCGGTTATATTGCCGGTGTCTTCTGTGCCATTGTCTCCCATCCCGCTGATACCGTTGTATCCAAGCTGAACCAGGCCAAGGGCGCCAGTGCTCTGGATGTTGCCAAACAGCTGGGTTGGTCTGGTGAGTAAAAGGAGTTAAGTAATTCTTGGTTAATTTTTTTTACAGTAATCCTTTTCTACTTGCAGGCCTGTGGGGCGGTCTGATGCCTAGGATTGTCATGATTGGCACACTGACTGCTGCCCAATGGTTCATATACGATGCCGTTAAGGTGTTCCTGCGCATGCCACGCCCACCACCACCAGAGATGCCCGAGTCACTGAAGAAGAAGTTGGGCGTTACTGGTGCGCAATAAGTGAAGAGGCATGAATAGTGGGTGGATGCATAGCAGTTAAACGGCTTTAATTTAGTGCACAATGCATATTGATTGTATAGAAAACATAAAATAAATGATAAAAAAACACACATAAAAAATTTAAAACTATGAAACGTAAGAACTTTTGTTTTTTGCTTTAAATTGTAAAAGTTTTTTCGCGCTATTGTTATGCTGGTGTGTGTTTGAGCTGCGTACGAAGCTTTTTTGCGACGCAGCGTTGCTTTGAAACTGACAGGCTGGTCACCCTAATAGTCAAGCTGTGTGTGGCGCGAATTTTAAAATTAGCTGAATGCGGGCAAGACATTCAAAGAGCGTTAAATTCTAGAAAAGAAAAATATCACAAGTTAGCCAACTCTTTAACTAATTCACTATTTGGTAAGTAACAAACAAATAAAAAACCATTTGCTAACAATAAATTAATCAAATGCAGCGTAGCATAACAATTCCTATTTCACCACCTGCTGTTTGATATATTTTAGAAGACGCTGATTAAACGTTTGGGTTAAAGTTCTTTAACAAATCAAGGTCTGTTACGCTCAAGTTCTGAGACTCTTAACTCATCATTCAGCTCATTTAATTAATTATCTTTGCTACTTGAACTTGATAATTGAAATTTCGCTTGTATCTTAGGTTAATCAATTTATGAATTACTGTTAGATATACATATATTACATATGTATATACATAACTGTGCTGTGGGCGTAGCGATTGAATAAATGTTGAACCCTTGCCAAAATGCTGCTCTCAAGGTCACAAAGCTTACGAATTGTTTTAAATTTTGTGTGGTATTACGTGACTATTGGAGCCGAGATGCAACAGATGCGGTCTATGTGTGTCAGACACACGGGAGGGAATACGTGACTGGAATTTGGAATATTTAACGCATTTTAAGCTACATTTGATATAAAAATGCGTAAGTTACAAATTTTTATACTGCAGTCTTCAATGCAACTTGTAACAAAATGCAGCTAAAGGTGAGTTTTAAACAAAATCATAGAGTTTATTAGTAAATTTGTCATTTTAAAGGTATATCTATTGATTCTGGCTGTGGTGGCTATACAAGCCGAGCCTCCACGTAGAACGCTCTACCCTGCCGCTGGCTGGCGTCCACAGGTGCCATTCAATCTACCCGGAGAGTTAACAGCTACCGTGGGTGACAGTTTTGAGATTAGCCAGCAGCGTGTAGAGCATGCCGGAACTTTCAATACAAACTATTTGCCACCACAATTCAATGTGCCCAAAGAGGAGCAGCAGGAACAAGCCTTGCCCAATCCGGAGAATACCCACACTCCTTCGAAACAGTATGGAGCTCCGTCTGATGCTAGCTTTAGAATTATATATCCTGAGGAAGATGACGAATCAGCGGCTGCATTGAATCAGCCAACTCAGTCCAGCATTAAAGAGGGTCGCTACTATATAGTATCGCCCGATAATAAACTGCAGCGTGTGACCTATAGCACGGCAGAGGCTAAAGGTGATGAGTTTACAGCACAGCTAAAATACTCTACAGTGGGTGAATTGCAGGATGCGGTGTACAAATACAATAGTCAGGGACATTTGGAGCGTGTGTTGAAGTAAAAGAAAGGCTTCTATAAAAAAAAAATTTTTAAATATTTCGTAACACTTAACTTTTAATTTTGCAAAATAAACAACTGTTTGAATTACTTTGTTTTATACAAAAATGCTTCTTTATTCATTATTAATATTATTTATACACAAAAAAATCTCATTTGTCTTTCGTACACATACATATTTCTGATGATGCTCAAGTGTGTGTGGCTCTAATGCATTTTTCAGTTTTTTATTTTTATCAAAAATTTTCATTAAAATTAAATACAATGCTTATGCTTATGTATGTATGGAATGGGTGTGATGGTCATGTGGGTGTTGTAATGTGTGTGTGTGTTTGTATGTGTCCGTTTTGGGACTGACACAAAATGAAGGCGCTTAACAAAACAAACGGCAAAAAATACAAAGTGAGACATGGAACAGGCGGCATAGTCAAAGGCGAGTGGGAATTATTGGAAAGAACTGGAACAGTGTAGATTGAAACGCGCCTGGCTATGGCAAAATGGCAACGCTTCACTAGTTAGACGAACAGAGCGTAAGAGAGCGCAAGAGAGCGCGCGAGAGAGAGAGAGTAAGTTAATGAGAGTAAGTAAAAGTTAGGACTCGCCTGACAGGCAATCAGTGCATGTCAAACTGTTATTGCCGCGCCAGCACCAAGTTTTTTTAGTTCTAGGCGAGATACAACAACAAAACGATGTAGACAAGTATAGTTACACAGGGTCGACTTAAATGAATGGAAATTAATACCACTAGAAGGTAACGCCTTCCCGTCCGCCTCCTTATTGGTAGCCATTGAACTTGCCCGACTGCGCATTGCTATCGTAACCACCGCCATTGCGTCCATTGTTGCCATTGTTGCCATTGTTCACCTGCTCGTAGCGAATGGTTGGGCGATAACCATTCTGATCGGCCTCGTACTCAACGATCTGTTTGCGTCCATCGGGCAGCAGCACATAGTAGCGGCCAACGGCGAGATCACCATCGCGCGACTCCATGTGACCGAAATCATTGCCAGACTCGTAATCCTGCACATCGTATTTGAACTCGTATTTGGCCGGACCGTATTGCTCCTCATCGCGCTGCTGTCCATAGCCATTGCCATTGCCGCCACCATAACCGCCAGCACCGCCGCCATTCTGTCCCTTGAAGATGGCCCCGGTCAGTGCTGGAGCACCGTACTGGCTCTGGGGCAGTGGAGCACCGTAGCTGTTGCTGGGCGCCGAGCCAGCTCCATTACCGGCACGCTGGGGTGGCAAGTAGTTGTTGGATGGCGACTGATAGCTTTGTGTGGGCGGCAAATAGTTGTTGGTCGGCGCCTGGGGAGACTGATTGGGCGGCAGGTATTGATTCTGGGGCACTGGTGGCTCCGCTTGCGTCCAGGCGGCCAAACAGACGAGCAGCGCAATTGTGGTAAAGCACTGCAAAAAGATGAAGAAAAGCAGCAGGCTACTGTATTAGCTATCAAAGTCTAGATTTATCGAAGTTATTTAGGTTTCCACAGCGTAGAAATCAAATTAGCCATGACAGACTCAGAGGAGATCGCCTGGATACCCTGGTTCTGCAAGCAGCGCGGGCACGAGTTCTTTTGCGAGGTGGACGAGGATTACATACAGGATAAGTTCAATTTAAACTTTCTCGACTCGAATGTGAGAAACTATAGGCGTGCCTTGGAGGTTATTTTGGATTTGGACACAGGCTCCGCCTCAGATGTGCCGCCCGAGGCCGAATTGGAGCAGTGTGCCGAGAAGCTGTATGGCTTAATACATGCACGCTTCATACTGACCAATCGTGGCATTGATCTGATGGTTGAGAAATACAACAAAGGCCTCTTTGGCAGCTGTCCGCGTGTCTTTTGCCAACGGCAGCCAGTGCTGCCCATTGGTCTGTGCGATAATCCTGGCGAGGATACGGTGCGCGTCTTTTGCCCCAAATGCAATGATGTCTATCTGCCCAAGTCCACACGACACTCGGCCATTGATGGTGCCTACTTTGGCACCGGTTTCCCGCACATGCTGTTCATGGTGAAGCCCGAGCTGCGACCCAAACGAGCCAAGCAGAAATTTGTGGCAAGGTAAGCACACGATTAGCTCTAGAAGCAAGACTTATTGTAAGCTGTTCCTGTTTGCAGATTGTATGGCTTTAAGATACATCAGATGGCCAATCGTACGCCCAACGATCTGAACATCTTTCTGTACAAGGAACAGCAGCAAGCCGAAGTCGATAGTCCCTGAAGCACTGTGCGCACTGTGTGTCCAAATTCTATGTATACATATTGTAACTCACATTTCCCACTTGTTCTCAGCAAATCTCATTAAACATTACAAACATAATTAATTAGGTCTAGTTAGTGCACTAATATGCAAATCTGTGGGAAATTGAGACAAGTGAAGGGTCTCCCAGATGACTAAGCGTGTCGTTGTATGCATGACTTAGGCAACGAACTTGTTAGCAACAGTGGGAACTGTTCAATTTGCTTCCTTTTTAGTTGGCGGCGCTGTTTAAAGATTGCTTGCACAAACACACACACACTTCTGTTTAACAATTATGCAAGAATTTGTATTGCGAACCAAAGACCTTCAGTGACTTTCATGCTTCAATGACTTTCAAACTTTGTTGGCTCACTGCCTATCTCGTCCCTTCTGCGCATCTCTACATCTCTACAGCACAATTTGGCCATATTTGGGCATGACCGTTTTAGCCGTTACTATGTATGTAGTACTAAAAGTACTAGTCTGTTAATTTATGCATTACAGCATAACCAAAAAGTAATCTTAGCATCTTCTAGTTGCGCTGTGGCAAGTTGTAAAACAGTTTACTCAATTCCAAAATTCAAACAGAAGCCGCTTCACATTTTTGGCCAACACAAGATTTGAAATGTTTTCATAATTAAATGCGGGTTAGCAGCGAATTTCTTTGATTAATTACATTTGTGAACTTGACTGTGTTTTGTTGTTTGTGTTTTTGCTTTTTTTGCCAAACAATTGTTGATTAATGGGTATCAAGCAGTTTGTTGATCTATTGAAATGCAAATTTATGGCAGTTTATTAAACATTTTTAAATGGAAAACGCTGCAAATTTGGCAAATTAATTGAAACTAGATTTTAGGACTTTGAAAATTAACTAGAAAAAATCTTTTAAAATATTAATAAAATTTTTTAAAAATTGCCAAAGCATTAAACAAATGAATATAAATATCTGTGTTGAATTTGGCATTCTAGGTTTTAGTTAATAAGTCGTAGCGACTATGAATAAAATACTTTAAAAATATGCTAGTCGCATGCTTCTTCAGTTCCTACAGCTTTGAAAACTTTAGCACTTTCTTTATAGTTGTAGAATTTTAGGTTTTGTTGACAGGACACAACACTTTGCACAAACAGTTCATATGCTTAGCATATATTTACATAAATATATGTTTTTAATTAATGTTGTTGTTTTCGTTGTTGTTATGCTATACCTTCATTTTGTGTAGTCACTTGCTTGGATTTGAATACAAAACACACACGAAACTTTTACTGTAAACTCGGCAACAGTAGCGAAGGTTTGACTGGGATTGAAATTAGTTGGCTTGGTTGTTCTTCTTGCGAAGATGGTTGACTTGATTGTGATACTGAAACAATTTCTTAGGCCAGTATTTATATTTGAAAAATATGCTGCATTTGCCAGCCGCAGTCGAAGTCGAAGTCGGCGTCGCCAACAGCAGCAGCAGTGGCGGCAGAAGCAACAAAAATAGCGCGCCAAATTTTCGGTGTTTTTTTTTCTTATTTTTGGGAGATTTCAAAGAGCGCGAGCATCAAAGTAAGTAGCAATGCAAAGCAACAGACAAAAAAACATTACAAAATAATGCAGAGGCAAGCAACAACAGTAACAATACAAATACAACAAATAGTGCTCTCCGCTCAGCTTCGTGAGCAGCGGATACGAAGGCAGTCGCTTTAGTGTTATAGTAAACTAGTTACTTTTAAATTGAAGCGCCAAACATTTGACGATGACGACGACGACGCCGACGGCGATGACGATGACGACGAAGATGAGCTCGGCACATTCGAAAAAAAAAAAAATAAATGAGCAGCGCGGGAGTAGAGTACGCTCCTGGGATGCATTTACCCATAAACATTTGCCATTGTTGTTGTCATGTAATAGCGAAAACACTTATTTGTAATGGGATTAGTCATGCAGCTGGCGGTGGCAGCAACAGCAACAGCAGCGAGGCAAAGCGGGGGGGGGCAGCTGAGAGGCATAGAGCCATAGAGGCTGCCACTAGTTGCTCCACGCATCTTCATTGCCTCGGCGCTGGGCTCAGTCGAATGGCAGTCGTGTGGCAGTCGACACAGCAGCAGCAGCACACAAAACGAAAGACTTAAGGCACAAACTTGCGCATGTGATTGCCAAAGATAACAGCAAACTTTTTAAATAGACACAAAAATTCTGCATAATTTTTACAACAAATTAGTTGCAGTTTTGTGTGAGTTTGTGTGTATGTGTGTGTTGGGCGTGTGATTTTTTTGCGTTTTTAATCGAGGCACAATACTTAATGAACCCACTGTGCAGGCAGTCTGAGAGATTTTAGTTGATCAAATGCTGGCATGGATTAGGCCTGTAATGTGCAATTGAAATGTGAAGATTGTCGTTGAACAAGAATTTAAGTGCTGCCACAGAATGTTGTAAGAATAAATTCCAAGTTAATTAAGAGAGTTGCAAGCAGCAACAGCAACAAATTTGTTACAATAAGTGTGGGACATATAGTAATCTGTAGTCTACTCTAAAACAAATGAGGTGTGGAAATTTAATGTTGAAGGTCATTATAGCTCATACTTATTAGCTTTTAAAACAAAAAAAAAAAACAACAATGGAAATACTTAATGATCAACTTCAGAAATTGTAACAAATTCAAATGGAGCTCATTGTACTCGGGGAGGCATCTACGTAGAGTACTCGTATTATTATTATTGCCAATACATATATTTATTTAACGGGTGGGCGTAGCATTTATCACGATCTGCAAATACTTTGAATGCCGCCAAGTTGCAAATTTGTTTTGTTTTTTTCACTCTCCTTTTTCTTTCAGTGCTTTATCGTTGTTTCATTATTGACATTTTGCCAACATGATATTATTATTTTTGGTTTTTATAATTCCCATTGATCTGCGGCACGAGCTGGCTGACTTTCACATTTGATTTGTTGAGCAATGAGTTAATAATTATGGCTGAAAGGAAGTGGCAATTCGGGCTACATAAAAAATATATTTATTTTTTATTACTCATTCCGTACTTCATCATCATCTGTTGACCTAAAGAAATTGCCAAGTAATACTATGACCTTGCCAATGCCTAAATATCTTGTCTATGAAAAGTCATTTAAAGAGTATTTAAAGATTTTAAACGCAAATGCATAATTCAAGCATATTAAAAACTAACATTTAAAGGAAGTAGGATGGCGCTGTTTGGGTATGCCATGCCACTAGTTATCCTGGGAAATTGAATTGTATGCTAGTTACCCTCTAACATAAATTTTAGTGCTGTAAACTAGCTAAATTGATTATTTATTTAGTTATTATTACAGAAGCTTTAAAAATAATATTAAATTACACAGTAAAGACCTTCAGCAGAGCATTCATAGGCTAGCAACAGGATATTAAAAATAGAGTTATTAAAAAGCAATAAGCCAAGATTTTATAAAAGCAAGACTATGGTAAAATAAACCAACTACATATCAAATGTTAATAGTCGAATTCAAATTGTATTTTAGGCTCGTTCTATAACTAAACTTGAATTATGTATTTTGCTTTACGCATTCGTAATGTGTGGTAATAAAACTCCTATTTGGTTGAATTACAAAAAAATATGATAATAATAAACTGCAAACTAAATCATATTCAATAACACTTCAGAGAGCAACGAAAATGCAAACATTTTCGTGAAATCGCTTATGTGCACATTAAAAACTCATTTAATTTCCTGCATATTTTTGTATTTTTAAATAACGCATTTTACCGGCTAATTTACATTGAACATGGCCCAAAAAGCTGATGGCACTCCACTACCCATCCCCACTCCGCCAAATACTATATTTGTGAGCTGATGATGATGTGTTGAGATCAGTTTGAAATTGTAATTTCTGTTTGAGTTTAGAGAGGTTACCTTGAAGTATATGTGGATGTGTATGTTTATGTGGTTTTGTAGTGTTTGTTTTGTAACCTAGAACAAACTGACTGAGTGGAACGTATAATTTAAATTAAACTACAATAATTTATAGTTGCAATGCCCGCACAATTAGACCGTTTCAGCTTTAAATCAATTAACTCATTTCGATGTAAATTGCGGCGCACTTCAATATGGAAGATGTTTATGATGATGATGATGATTTGATGCTGGGGGGCAGAGCAGCAGTTAGTTGGCATACCATAGATTTTCTATACCTACCTGTAGCATTTTAACGTTTACAAGGGCAACACACACATGGGTGTTACACAATTGTTGCTTTTCTTATTGAATAGGTGGAGTCTTGTGTAATAATTGCGAGCTCAATATCATCCATCAACTCTTACATTTGATTTGTACTCAGCTTACATCAATCTTACCAACATTGTGTTTCCCGGGGCGTGTCAGAATTTGTGGCTAATGAAGTGAGTCGTTAAAGGGCTTAAAGGGCAATTTAGTTCCTGAACCTTGATGATACATAGCTGATAACTATATAGTGATTTATATTCTAGCTCGAATGTATCCTGGCAAAAGTTGTATAGGCTGCGTATACTTGATTTCTGCGTGTAACTGCTTTGCTTTAAAGCAACGAACTGTGTTTTTTTTTACCAAAATATTTTAATAATTAACCCAAAAAAGGTTGAGCGTAGTGTAAACAAGTTGTTTAGTACTAGTATAGCCAAAAATGCAGCATCCAAGATGGTTACATTTGTAGACCTATTAAATCATAGTCATGCACTCGATGCTAAAGATGATGTTATTGAGAGTGTGCTGTTGTTGTTGTTGTTGTTATGAACATGTAGCATAATGTGCATTAGATTCTGCTGACAGCATTCTTCAGTTTTTGATTTGAAGGTCGCTGCTGGCTTTTGGCAGAATCAGAGTAAAAGCTGCTCGACTTGAGTTGTCTCTGGACCTATGGCATTTTAAACTGATTTTTTTTTAGTTTTTCCGTTTTGTTTTGTATCTTTTTGAGTTAAGCGATTGATGCAACCAAATGTATGTGGGTTTGTGTCTCTGTGTGTGTGTGTGTGTCGAGGCGAGTCATAAAATGCAGCGCAGTGCAGTGCGATCCATAAAGTAATTACAAGTGCCTCTGCTGCCTCCAAAAAGTGGCAAATGCAACTGCAAAATTAGTTGCTAAAGTGCTCGGCATCGTCATGCAGCATCGACTGCGGCATCGGCATCGGCATCTACTGTGGCAATAATTAAAATTTTGTGTACATTAATTTAAGTTGAAAGCCAGAACAATTTAGTTTAGTGACGGGGGTAGCACAAAACATTTCTACACGGCTAGAAAAATACGCTATACAAATGAAAAGAAATTAAAAGAAAAATTGGGAAATATAGAAAAATTCAAAAACAAATATCCAAGAAATTTGAAATATGTCAAAACTTTAATGCCAGCAACTAGTTTAAGCGTTTATTTTGTTAAGAAAATTGCTACTAAATTGTTAGAAATAAGTTTTAGATATTTAAATTTGTTAAACAAATTGTTGTAAAATTTAAAAAAATTATTTTATTCAAAATAGATATTCTTCAAGAGTTTATTGAGCATTTTTCGTAACTGCCAGTCTTAACTTGTAATTTACATTATATTTTCTCTCTTTAAATTTAGTTTAAAGTAAAATACTTTAGCTAATTGTTGCTTAGAAATTGTTCTTTAGTTTTTGAACAGTGTACCCTATTGACAGTTCATCAGTTTGTCGCTTTGTCAGTTTGTCGGCTATGATTGATGTGGCACACAGAGAATAGAGACGAGAGACTAGAGACTAGCGACTAGAGAACCGGTGACAAGCAGTGCCTCAATAGCCTCAAACCAGCCCCAAAATACTGCAATTTGCGAACGCCTTAGAATTATTTATGGCAAAGTCAAACTCATAAAAATTGTTTCCCACTGAACAAACAACAATGCGCGGCAAAGGCTGCAAAGTTGGTAACTCATTTTGGCCAGTCGAGTTAGCCAAATTGAAATGATTATGTTTTGTGATGGGCTACCTTTGTTTGCAGCCTAATACCCGATGCGATGATGTCGGTTTAGATGCTGCTGCTGTTGTTGCACAACAAACTGCAGGGGCAGATGCAACCAACTTGAGCAACATTAGAAGGTGCGCGTTGCTTTGCTGCTACCGTTCGTTCGTGCTACTAGTATTGTTGTTGCCACTTGTGTTGTTGCTGCCACTGCCACTTGAGCTGGCGTCTTGTGCGTGTGTTACGTTCAGCGAACCTAATTGAATTTCGCCTTTTGGCCAGCAATTTGTACGTTTTTGCAGTTCAATGAATGGTCCATTGTTTTGGCCATGATGGCAAAGTTCTGCACAGTTAATCCGCTTGCCAAAGCACACACGCAGTCAGAGGGGAAGATGGGGAAGATTCGTGTGTGTTGTTTGCTGGCTGGCAACTTGACGCCACTTGGAAGAACAACTTGAACTCCAGAGCCAAAGCAATGTACATCCTACTTGCCACACTGCGTGGGGGTCGATTTTAGTAGACCCGGTACTTTTTAAACTAGTAAAGGGTCTGTCATGTGCTTGTACAAAAGAATATGGTTTTCAGTTATATTTAATTACTATAATTCCTTCTTTAAATCGTAACATTAAACTTCGATTGCTCATTTAAATTTGAATAAATGCCTTAAATAAATTCACATAAATGCTATCTGAATAAATACGAATCCAGACTGTAAACAGCTGCTACAAATATGTAACATTAATAGTACATCTTAGTACACGGTCTCTAGCAGTCGACTTGCTCTGCAGCTGCAGCTTTTCCAAGTAGTTTAGTTTTGTATTTGTTTGATTGGCAGTTTTTCGGCCTACCCACATCCACACACAACTATGACGCTTCAAAGCTCTAAAATAAATCCAGCCAGTGATGCTCATGTATTTATTGTTTTGTATTGTGATCAAAATGTATAAATAATTATTACGATACTTGCGTCAGTCATTAATATTATAGTATTGATAAACACTTTGCTCAGAAATAAACCACTTCCGCCTTTGACGTAGACAAAAGATCATCCAAATCGAATATCACAATGAATACCCACAATGAATATGAGTACAAGTGTGAGTGTTAGTGTGAGTGTGAGTACTCGCTTTAGCTATGCAATGAATGTATGTACTTAAAAAAGGTTATAATGCTAACCATAAACCACAACGGCCTCATCCTTAGCACATTGACATTGAAAGCGACAACACACAGACAACGCTGGCATCGACGCAAGCAGCATCAGCGGCTGCGACGTCGACGTCAACAGCATAGGCCAGACAGATTTCAATATTTTTTGTACTTCAATTGAATTGAACCTTTTGACACGCACAGTGGTTAAAGGGCAATTGTTACGAGCTAAAGAACTTATATACGTAAATATTGCTTAACTTAAAGAATTAATAAATTAACAAAATTATATAAATTTGCCTTAAATTTGAATTCACAATCATTATTTCCTTTACAAAATTCACACACCACTTTTATGAAGACATTTATAAAAGTTGATTAGCCCTAAACTATAAAACATTAAGTACTTGACTATAAATCGATAGTTAAGTATTTAATTTGTGTGATAGATTGATTAATTGATTAATTATCTGTCATTATTTCATTGCTTCTACCACCGATTTTGTTGTATCTTTTGCTCTGCAAGTGGCATTTGGTATTTGGCAATTCCTTATTTCGTTTTCGCCCCACAGTGCAGCAGTCGATGGAGCACAAGATGCGGGTTTCAATTTCGTTGGTAAACTGTTTATAAAACAATTAACAAAATTATAATTAACAATTTGAAGAGGGCAAGAGAATATGCAGCTACCTTCTTTGGTTACAGCTGTTCAAATTGAAAGTGCCAAGATGCTGCTGCTCTGAGCCAAGTTACAGATATTGCTATGTCCGTAACCGAAGAGAAGCACTTTCGATTTTCCCTCAAGACTCACAATGATTGTGCAAGAGTTGTTTTGTGTCAGTGGGCCCCATGGGTCCAATGGGTCCAACCTGATCGACTCCAGGTTTTTTGATATTTTCTTTGGAATAATAGAACACGTCTCGTTATGGGCATTAAAGGTGCTCGGCTCGGATTGGGATCGTCTGCAGTTTATGGGTTGCTTGCAGATTCGTGTCATTTGCATACGAGCCACGATAATCGCTTGTGGAGCAACCTGGTCCAGTCACTTGGCCTGGCTTGAATTGAATTAGATTGGCTTAGATTGGCATGGCTTGGAGTGTTGTTGTTAGTTGGCGAGGTTGTCATTATCACGAAAGCAATTTGCTTTTATGTCTGCCAAGACAAGTGTCGATCAATCATCATCGGCTGCCACAAATGGTGGCAAATGTCAAGGCACATCCTTCCACTTGCAGTTACTTTTGCATAATCCATAGAATGTCATAATGATCTTAGCATCGTATTTAACTAACTGCTGCTGGGCACTATTACTATATTATTAACTGACAATGTGTGTTTACACTTAAGTTCATCATTATAATGCTGATAATATGACTCAAGAACTTGTGAACGTAAATTGTTTGTTTAATAGATTTGGCAATCTAACTTTAATTGGCTGCTTTTAACACTTTCATATCTGGGTATTGTATATGTAAAACTATTTGTAAAATTAATACAATAATTTTAAAATATGAACATATAGGCGTATGTTCTATAAAGATAAAGTAAAGATTAAATGAAGAAAAAAGGATATAATATTTAAAAAAATATGTTTGTTTTTTTTTTTTTTTTCTATAGTCTTGCTCTAACTTTTTTTTACTTTAAAGAACTGAATAAAATTCAAATACCCTGTGCCGCAAGCAAAGCAGCCTGTGAATTTAGCAAGTACATTATATAAACAAATAAAAAAAACCTTGGCTGATTTCATTTGCGTTTGCCTAGTTTCCAAAATAAAACTATCTTTAAAACACTTAACGTTCAAACCTTAACCTATGACCTGACACGTTGCCTTTCTTTTGTGGCGCTTAAAATGGAATTATTGGCGCCGTCGGCGTCTAAGCGCCCTCATCTTGAAGTTGCACAGACAATTAATGATTTGGCCTTAAAACTAAAACGAACGACATGAAATGTGTTATAGATACTTTCAAACGATTAGTTGTCCATATAGAAACTGCGATAAGTGTTGAAAGTATAGTTACTTTAAGGCAGCGGCCAACCTTCAAATCTGTCTCTGCTACTGTAATTATTAAAAGATTCTATAAAAGTTCTTTGCAGGGTATTCAAAAATCGAGCTTGCTTGCTTATAACTATGTGTCATAATTTTTAGCCAAAAATTGTGATACATTTAATGGCATAAATCAAACGCATAGATGCAGCCAGCTTCCTCGTAGTGGGATGAGCTGTAAAACAAGCAGATTTAAGCTGCAAGTTGCAAGTTGTGAGTTTTGGGAAAATGTTGTAACGCACTGTTGTTGTTGTAGTTGGTGTTGTTGTTGTTGTTGCTGGTCGCATCACGATTTGTTGGACCCAAAATTTATGTTTCTTCTTCTGATGTAATAATAATCATGTGCTCAAAGCTTAAGCTTAGGCGACAGACAGGTGAAAAATTGTTACAATTTGATGGCAAACGTTTCGACGGCATTGCTGCTGCTGCAACGTGATGCAGCAGTTGCAAGGTGGCAGCGCTAACTCTAGACGGGGGTGGCGGTGGCGGTGGTGTTGCTTGGATGCGCTTGCAGGTAAAAATTTTATTTTTATGTGACACTAAATTGTGTTTTATTGTTGTTATACAGTTTTTTAGAATGTATTTTTGTGAATTTTGGTCTGCTTTTGTAACGAGTAATTATATATGCACGTATTGGATAGATGGCATGATTTATGCTCGTGGGGAGTTATAGTTAGTTTTGAGCATTGTACCATTATACATTTAGCTGTAATCTGTAAATCTAGTTCAAGAATTTTCAATTAAAACTGTTTTAGAGAGCGGTTGAACTTTACAAAAGGCGGTTTTTGAAGCACTATTAACTTAATTATTTCACAATGCATATTTATGATTAATTACCAAATTTTTTCGAGGGCTAAAAAGCCTGTGGTTTTTGGCTTCTAATTTCAAATTTTGAAGATCACTGACACTCCATCATGCAGCCAGCAACCAGCAGCCAACAGCTGGCTGACCTCTTGACCCCGTAAACCTCAACTTGAAACCAGAAACTTGTTAGCTACTGTATTGCACATTTGTTGGTTTTCAAACAATGTTTGCCTTTGTGTCAGTCAGGCTCAAACAAAAGGTGCTTTGTTCTTAACTGAGATGCAGCGCCTTTTGCCCCTCCCCCCCTGAAAGCAGCTTGAAGCCCTTTCAGCTGCCCCGTATGTACATACGTGTGTGTGTGTGTACGGGTGTCCAAGTGTTGTATGTTGCTGTTCAAGTTGGCAAATGTAACCCAAATTTGAAGTGGCATGCCACCATTTGAAAGTATCTACATGCAGCATTGACTGCATCTTTTTGGCTTTGTCTTGCAGTTCGACTAGTAATCAAAAGTCGGGGACTCCACTTTAAATTGCTGCAACACGCAAAGCAGCAACAACAACAGCTATAGACAAAAAAATGCCGAAGCAGATTAATTATGACTCGAGTGGGTTAAGCGGGAGGCGGAGTAGGGGGCAGGGAAGCTTTGCAGGAGGAGGAGGCATCACTGGGTGAATGTGTTGATGGCTTTGGACTAAGTTGACTTGGCTTGGCTTGGCTTTGATTTGTCTTGACTCCAAGTTGAGTTTATTTTTATTTTTGTATCTAATATTTTGTAGCTTGTTGCTTGTTGTTGTTGTTGCAGCTGGGGTGTGGGGGGAGGCTGCAGGGGAAGTAAAGTTTCCTCAAGTGTTTGACATATGATTTTTTTTTTTGGCTGGAAAACAGTTTTCAAGTTTCCAGTTTGAGTTTTGTTGCAGAATTTTCGTAATGATGAGCGCATTAAAATATGTATTTACTGCATATGATGAGCACGTAGTATGTATATATATATATGTATATATAGATTGCGAAAAAGCCTTTGCGCATTCTTTCACAACTCTGCCACAAGTGGCAGCTTCAAGTTTCTTCCACCTGTCGCTGCTGACTGCACACAAAAACCGAAAACCAAAAACCAAACAATAAAAGCCAACAACAAACTCAATGAGCATAAATAAGATTAGAGCATTTGTCGATCTCTGTTAATATTTGGCACTAAATAGCACTTTAATTGGCACCAAAGATTGCAACAATGCCACAATGTACTTGTACCCTGTACCTTGCTTACACTGCCCTCCTCCCCCCCACACTCCTTGCTCATCTACTTCTCCTTTTTGACACTTGATTGCAGGAGGAACTCCATGTGAACCATTGGCACATCGCATAATTGTTGGCATGATGTGGCAAAAATTGAGCAACTGCCAAAAAAAAAAAAAAAGTAAACAACTAAAATGAAAACCCCAAAAGTGCTGGGTGTGTGCAGTCTGTCAGGCAAGTATCTTTCCATACTATGCATCCCTCACCGCCCCTCTATCTGCTGCTGCTTAAGACAAGCACAATCTCAGTTTGCTTATCATGCTGTTGTTGTGTTGCTACTGAAAACATTAACTATCATTCTATATGCTAAAATCTTCATTAAGATAAAGGCAGTTAACATTTAAAACTCATTGAAGTTTAAGGAGAATTTATGAAACCTAAAACTGCATCATAGTTCATCGTGGGGACCAAATCGAACAGTCTGAAGTGTCTGAAATTACATTGGATAGGCGGCTCTTAATTAATTTATTTCATTTCATTGAAAGAGGGAGTTTAAGAGACACTATTACGCTATATTTGGCATAGCAAATTTATTAAAATAATTAAGAATTATATTATTGAAGCACCTTTCTTTAATGTTAGAATAACTTATAACTTTTGCCTTAAATTCATTAGAGAAAGAAAATAAGAATATAACATAAATAAACTGAGATTCATAAAGCTACAAAATATGTAAGAAATTTATTTAAATATATACAACACTAACAGCAAATATTTAAATCTAAGAAATTGAGACTAGGATTTATTTAAATTATCTTAAATTGCTTATTAAAAAGGCATATTTTTTTTAAGTATAGACAAGCTCTCAGTAAACTAAGATAAATTTAAGAGATCTATGAAAAGACAGTTGTAAGAGAAGTATATAATATTTTGTATATGCTTAAATATAGTCATATAGTAGTACTTAATAAATTTTTATATTATATTATACCACAAACATTTAAAACTTTATAACATTAGCCTTTTAAGACACTCTCTGCTATTTTAATGCTTTCAATAATGAAAATCCTTCAACTGCTATGTTATAAATTTGTATATATTTGTTGAAGGATTTTTATCATTCAAAAGCATTAAAACGCAGACAGTAGTTTAAAAGTTAATGGCATGCAATGCACTCAACAAATGTTAATAAAAGCATTTAAATTGTTTAATAACTTTAAGTGAATGGCAGTTGATTTAACAGTCCAACATATGAGCAAACAGTTTCAATTACTAAACTTTTAATGTAATTAAATCCAAGAAAAATAAAGGGCTTGTCTGACAGTTCAATTAAATTTAGAGTTGGGCGTATTTAAAATACACAAAACTGTTACACAATGCTAAACTGCAGTTAACATAATTATGCCCAATTAAAGTATCTAAAACAGTCTGGGAATTCGGAGTGGAACTCATCTTGATGGATATCAGCAGAGAGACAGACAAGAGACAAGAGACAACAGAATGTTTATGACATCCGTCAGACACATTGACTTTCTAACACAGTTTCGAATATGTGTACATATGTAACATATATCGGGTTTTACTTATCCATAGCTATTTGTTTCTTCTCTCTCCCAGAGAGTCGAGTCTCGAGTACTTTTGGGGCTGCGTAATCGGGGCCATCTGCAGATCGATCCATCGATGGGGTATTTCTGTTGGGCGAAAGAGGAGTAGAAGCAGGCGGTGAAGGGGAGGGGGAGGGGCAGGTGAATTGTGGATGCCACAATGACTCTCGCAACTGAAGTACCATAAACATTCACTTTTACAAAACGAGTGTGTGAGTGCGAGTGTGTGAATATGTGAATCTAGCAATGCAGTCGTCAAGCAACCAATTTCCTGCTACTTGATACACTTTTTTTTTTACTGTTGCTGCTATTTGGTTATGGCAAGGTCGTTTGTTTGTTTGTTTGTTTGTTTACTTGTTACTCTGTTTGATTGCTTGTTGATTTATGCAATAAACAAATACATATTGTGTATAACATAATAACATATTGGTAATTGAATTGAGTGTCCAAGCGACAGTTGCTGGGCCACTGCAGTCGATAAGTATCTGTTATATCTGTGGCATGCAACCCCTTATGAGCTGTCAAAACTGAGCTGCTAACTGCTGGCCAAGTTATCACTGGCCACTGCCACTGCCACTGCCATCACCTTCAGTTCAACACTTTTACTTTTGTTGCAAAATCCACTTAATATGAAACCACACAGACAGCATCGGCCTCAAGTTGTAGCCCAATTGGATTTATGGATCTATTCGATTCATGGGCTTCATGGGATCCATAACGTAGCACAATAACAATGTGTAAATACTTACGATTAATTACATCGAAGCACTCTCTTTGTTGTTGTTGTTGTGGACCAGTTCAATGAGGAATTTCTATGGTCATTACAACCGCAGATTTGGCTTCCCATTGAAATTGAGGTAGTCTCCGATAATCGAGCGTAAAATGGGCCAGGCAGGCACCACATCAAAGCAGCACCACCAACGATCAACCACCAATAGCCAGAGGCAAACATACAACAAGCTAGCAAAGTACAGAAAAGCTGACACGACTGGCATGCACCCTGGGATAATGCAGCGTTTAACTTCAGTTGGATAAAATTATATACAACTTTTTTGTTTCTAAAGCAATCTTTATGAAACTTTTAGGATTGTTTTATAATATAATTCTCTAGGTCTAAGTTAAATTTAATGTTTATGGGTTTACAAATACTTGCCTAAATTAGCTTGCAAATATTTCGCTTCTCATTTGTGGGCAAAGGGAACTTGGCATCTGAGAATTGAAATAAACTAGTTATACCATACCATCTAAGCCATAGACCTAGCAAATTTGCTGATCCTACTGTCTGCCAACTCAGAGATCCATTGATTAATACAAACAAGTATCTGGAAATTTGTATATCTCGGCATGTACATACACTTTATGCGGCTTCTCTTCGCAGCCAACATGTTATACCCCACCTAACATTGGGTACTCCGCAATTGATGCGAATTTGTTGGCCGTGTGTGTATTTGGATTTCTTTTACAAGTCGCCGCTGGGCCTCTAGACTGTAGACCGTAGACCATAAACTGCAGACTGTGGTACCAAAAATAAACCCAAAGAGCACTCCAAGGGATCTCAGGCAGTTGAGGCGTCAATATGCAAAATTGTTAAGGCTAAAAACGCCAGAGTCAAAGCCAAGTGTTTGATTAATTGACTGTAAAAGTAATTAAATATTATAAATTATGCAAAAACTTGAAGTGAAGATTCGCTAATGGGACTACGCTGCGTATGCGTAACGAAACCATTTAATATAATGTATTTAACAAGGGTGAGAATATTTGTTTAACTAGCATGTTTGCTAATTATTAACGCTTTAATATTATTTGTTAGCTTATCTCGGCAAATTACAACAATTCTAAATCGAAATTGAATCCAAAAACAACAACAAAAACAACAACAACACACATTCACATTCCAGTCGAGGTGTCTTCCGATGTGTTGGGCAAAGCATTCTTAACGCTTGCCAGCTTATCGTTGCAACAAGCGGTTGCTGCCACAATCCAATTAACCTTTCGACATTTGCGACAGGCAGCAACAGCAGCAGCAGAAGCAGCAGCAGAATCAACAGCAGATGTACAGCAACTACTTTTGGCTAATGGCAGCGCGTAAATCAAACAAATGCGATTACGATTACGATTACGATTATGGGTATAAGTGTGAGTATGAGTACGAGTATGAGCATGAATATGGGTATGAGTATGAGCATGCGCATGACTACGAGTATCTGTCAGATATGTATACATCCACTTCTGTGGCGGATGTCTCCGATGCGGATGCGTGGCTGTAATTAAAAGCAGTCAACACGTTGCAACTGGTCGCCGCTTGTCAAGTTTCGTTGAGGCGCCACTAGTTGCCAACAAATAAACACATCAGCAGCAAAGAGCTAAGAACTCTAGAGTTGATTAGCCGACTAGTTAGATATCCAGCTATTAAGTGAGAGCTGCGCTCTGTTAAATATGTGTCTATGCAACACATTTCATAGCTCTAGCTCTTAGAGTCTGGTAGCTTAACTACTTACTCCCATAGTTTATGTATAGTAAACACAATCTTATGGCTCTAGCTCTTAAGGAAATCTTTTTAGTTCCTACAACTCCTATATTATTCCCTCTCAGCTACGCATTTCATAGCTCTAGCTCTTTTAAACTTGTAGTTTAAATACTTGCTCCCATCTGTGCAACAACTTAAGGCTTCAGCTCTTATATGTCATCCATCAAATGCGTTCTACTGCTGAAAACGCATGTAGTATACCCCTGTCGCTCTACGTTTAACAGTTACAGCAAACAATGATTGTCACTGCCACAACAACAACAACAACAATGAATGCAAGGTGCAACGTGTTAACAGCAATAAACTGTTGTACGACTTGTTGACCATGTGCTTTTTTGGACAGCTGACTAACAAGACGGAACTCAGCAGTAACAAATACACAGCAACAACTCACATGGCGTATGCGTAATATAGTCACATTTTGCTGTACATCACGTGTAACTTTTTAGATGCTTATTGTTTAGCTAAGAACAGCATATAGATAGATATAAAATCCATAGAAAAAAGTTTAATACTTATAATGAAATTTACTATAAAGAAAATTGAAAACTGTTTTGTAAATAATTTTCAATTATTTAAAGTAAATTTAGCATAATTTTGTGTGTAATTTGATATTTAAATAATCAATGAAATGCAGGGGAAACAGTATAAAAGTTTACCATAAAGGAGCTTGACTGTATTTATAAATACTTTATAACACTTTAAGCTTGGTGTATAGCATAAAATGTACATGCTTTTATTTAGCTTCATGTTAGCGAGGCTTGACTGCATCTACTAGTTGTAACTCGTAATTATTTGTTAACGATAGGATTATCGCTATTTAATGCATACCCTCTAACTGCAAATTCCCATTCAATTAGGAGCAGTGGCAGGTTGCATTTTGCTTGCCTCATGCATCTGATTACTACACGCTTCTAACTGTTAACGAGTTTTCCAACATGCAACAATGCGAAAGGTGGGCGGGCGTACCACAAGCGCACAGTGGGGTGACAGGGGGAGGTGGTGGGTTATACAGATTTGTATTCCGATTCGGATTCGCCCACCTGAAATGAAGTAAACACGTGCGTTGGCAGAGCGTTGTTGGTAGCGTTGGAAATATGTGTTGGAAACGTGGGCGCTGCGTCGCCATAAATCTCCAGCACATGATTAATGCGGACGCGCTTGGCTAGATGAAGATGTTCGGGGCTCAAAGCGTTTTTTTTGGCCAACTTGACTTGGAATTGGAGCAGCAAATTGTTGCAAAGAATTTTGCCGACAGTTAAACAGTGCAGTGCAAATTGTTTTGTGTATCGCATTTAAATAAAAAGCACATTAACTCAACACCTTACCCTTCTTACAAAGAAAAGCGTAAAAGGGAGTGGAAGTGAGAGAGAGGGAAGAGGGCTTTGTAACTGCTGGTCAAGCAGATGAGCAGCTGGAGATATTAAGAAACTTTACACAATTAATTGCCTAGGAATATCAAGGGATTGCCACATGCAACTGCAACGGTTAAGCGTTTGCCTAGGAATTTCCACAGAGCTAAACTTAGGCTCAGAACTGAATTCGAGATAAAAATCATAACTACTACTTTTTAATGCCCGTCACGACACTGAGCTGGCAAGGAATTTAATGTTAACCATATCTGCATCTCATTTAAGGACTAGTAGAGTGCAGCAAAGCTGCAGAAAAAAAAGTTAAGAGTTTTTAAATGTTATAGAGCGGCTCTTTCCATGAAAAGCTAACAACAGCTATTTAAGAGTATAAAAATGCTTTAATAAATAATATTTACTACCTATTTACACTCTATAGTGTCCAATATAAACTTATAAAATTATAAGTCCAACAAAATTGAAAATAGAGCAGCTGAAAATATGTATTTCAATGGTTTAAAGATTAAATAAACAACAGAAATATGAATACTAGATTTGAATAGAGTATATAGAACAATTTGAAAAGACTGAAGTTAAGTTAGCTAACTTTTTAAAGACCCTGTAATTATTTGGGGTAAAAAAATAAATAATATACAATTTTCTAGAAAAAAGTTAATGGTAAATTGTAAATAGTTTTTCATTCTAAAACTTAATTTTACATTTCTATATTTCTCGCAGTTGTTTGTTTCGTACTTACCTGATTACAATCTCAGCAATCTCTGTTTTCTCGTGCGCTTTCACTCGCACAATCATGCCATCTCACTCTCCCATTAAATTGAACTAAATATGCTAAGCGGCATATTAGTTAATTGTGCTTAATAAGTAGTAATCTGCTGTAACACATATTTGTATCAATTATGATCTAATAAGCAAAACATTTCACAGCATGTAAACCAGTTTAAAGCATTGAGAGACACACGAACACTTATTAAACCCAATTAAAAAATGGCTTCAATCTTATGTTTCACATGATTTTGTAGCGCTTTTAGAGCCCAGGAATCCAATCAACACGTTTAATGTCCGCTAAACACGCACAGAGTTAAAAAAAAACAAAAAGCACTCAAAACATTTTAATGCCCAACTTGGCAGGCAGATGACTTCATTTGGATGCCGTTGATGGATCTGGGCAGATTGCTCATGATTGTCTTGATTGATGGCAGCGCCCACGAATTGATAAAATAAAAAAAAACAAATACACAAACTACACACAACACAACATTATTGATATGTATCTTTGTATCTTTGTATCTGCAGTCAGCAGTTATGCAGGCGCATTTGTTGCTTTGAAGTTCAAGTGATCAAGTGACAGCAAAAACTAAAGTTGTTTGTTTTAAGCTTGTTGCAGTTGTCGTCGTCATTTGCTTGGGCTGCTTGGATTAATCCGCCCCCCTGTGCACTCAAAGTCGATTAAAATTCCACACAAAATTGTTGAATGTTGAATGTTAATCGCTCATTGTTCAAAGAGCCAAAGAACAAATTAAATTGTTAAGCTGTTTTTAAGAAAATTTGACATATAACAACTGTTTGGCAATGTTGTTATATGGCTGAAATGGCTAAAAAAAAAACCAGCTAAGAGTGAAGTGCAGTTTTGCTGTTGTTACTGCACTTTTAATTGCCAATCAACGCAGACAAGTTAATTAAAAAAAATATCAGTTGTAGCTGCAGAGATGCGGCACTAGATTAAGATTAATTGAATGCAGCACTACAATTGGATTTAGTATATGTAAAATTGTATTAAATAATATTTGAAGTATTTAGTTATGTTATCCACACTTATCCGTGTACTTATTCAGACAAGTTTACAACAAATTGAAATAAATCAAATATAAAATATGACTATGTATCAAGAGCAGCTTAATGCATAATTTACGTGTCACCAGTTTGGGAAATTGAGGAATGTTAATGGAACGAGGGGAACTCCCCTACTTGTGTCAGTTGTCGTCAGTGTTGTGCGTTTTATTCTTTGCCATTTCCGTATTGCTTGATTTTCAGCAGATCGCAGGAGAATTGGAAGAGTTTCTCACATTTGGCCGGCTGCTTGGCAGCGCCATGAACCGGTCCCTTGCCACAATTGCTCAAGTACATGCCGCCCTTGCCCTCAATCGATGGATCTATGGCCGCAAAGACAACAGTGCGTGAACCCTGCTCGGGTGTCTTGAAGAAGATCTTCTTGAGGAACGGCACCGATGTGGTGGCCGAATGCTCAAACAGATCCGTATCCACAATGCCCGGATGCACCACATTGACCTGCACATGCGACTGCTCCGCGCTCAAAAGTGTTTGCAGATGTCGTGTGAAAAGGATCTGCGCCAGCTTCGATTGACTGTAGGCAGCGCCGGGATAATAGTTGTTTCTACAAAAAGAAATTTAATGAAATACAGAAGTAAATAAACTAAAAGATCAAGCACTTACTGTCCATTGATATCCCGATAATTGATGCTACCAATTAGATTAACACATGAGCTCACATTCACAATGCGCGCGTTCTTGCCCTCGCGTCCCGCCGCACGCAGCTGTGGCAGCAACAGATGTGTCAGCAGAAAGTGTCCCAAATAGTTGATGGCAAAGTGCGATTCATAGCCATCAGCGGTGAGTTTAAAGGGGGCAAACATAATGCCCGCATTGTTCAGCAGCACATCGATCTTGGGATACTTTTCGGTGATGCTTTTGGCAAAGGAGCGCACTGATTTCAGATCACCCACATCGAGCTGCTCGCAAATAAGTTTTCCCTTTGTCTGGCTAAGATCCACAATGGAGCCAACAGCCGTTTTGGCACTGTCCGGATCACGCACACCTGCAAGTGGAAAGAATTTCGTTAAATCAGTGAAAAGCTACATAAATTTATTGTGCTGCCTAAAAGTATGCAATACTTTTTATACAAGTCTGACGTGTTGCTAGCAACATTTGTGCTGCTCTACTCTAGCCACATGTTGCTTGCGCGGGTGGAAGTTGATCGCATCATAAAATTACGCATGCAAAACACGTCAAATTTCAACAATTTTGTACTTTTTTTTTGTTCACATCTCCCACTGTCTGATCGTGCATGTCCGTTGTATTTTCAAAATAGATGTTTTTGGAATGCGTAATTGTCTGCGTTGCTTTGTTACTTTGTTACTAGATGAGACGGCTCTAAAAACTAAAGCTAAATGGGTTAGTATACCGTGGGATACGTATTCCCATTTGTTGAGTTTTTAAAATAAATTTTCTAAAATTTAAAAATAAAAATTTTTGAGTTGTTAGTTGGGTTAAATAGATTTTCAGCAAATATGTGACAGTTTAAAGTTATAGGAAAGTTGAATTCGGGGGTAACTTATACCATGGGATTACTATTCCATATAGCTACATAGACTCACCCATAATGACAGTCATGTCGCATGCAAGCAATTTCTCTACAATGCGCAATCCAATGCCGCGATTACCGCCCGTGATGACTGCAATGCGATCCGGTTGCTTGTATAGTGCTATTTTAGATATTAAGATTAATTAAAATGCTGTTTATAAGTAAACTGCTCACTGTTTTACTTACTCACGCGATCCCGTGACGCATACTGGGCATCGTGCACCAGACCCGTACAGCCGAGATACTGATATTTGAATTCAGTCTTCCATTCCGACCATGATTTGGGACACTCCTTGGTGGTCTTGGTGATCATAAAGGCAAATATCAGCAGCAGTACAAGTATTATGATCAGCACTGCGAGTATCATTTTTTATGCTGAAACTAAGCAGAGGGGAAGACAGAGATAAGCAATCAGCTAGCAGCAGTAAGACGGACGCGAGTGTGACGAGGGTGCAAAGTTCAGCTACTCGGTGCTCGGTGCTCGGACACTGATTAAGTCACGATCCATTGCAATACAAGGTATGCAGTAGGTTGTATGGTTTATATTATTAACACGAGTGTTGCTATTCTATAGCTAGATTTAGCTTGCTTTAGTTCAGTTCTTTAAGAACTATACTAGCTTATACTTAGCTATATATTTAGTTAGCATTAACTTTAAATCTAGCTACAAACAAATGTTTTCAAAATGAGTTTGCTAGACTTTTGTTACTTTTCAGCTATTTTCAGCTATCTTTATAGCTACTTTTAGCTACAAATCTAGTAGTTTCAAGTAGTACAATTTAAAAGAGTCTAAAAAAATACATTTTAATTTAAAATTAATTAATTTGAAATGAATATTCTAATTATTCTTAAAGATAAAATGCTTAAAAATAACTAATTGATATTAATTTCATTTTGTGTAAGCCTTTTTAAACTCAGTTTGACTATAAATAAGTTTAAATTGCCTGTATAGCTAGCTAGCTATTTTCTAGTAATTCTGGCTGCACTGAGGTGTAATCGATAAACAATAATTACACAATTTATTACATATACATATATGTATGATCCGTGAAAATTTGCAACAATGTAAGAAAATTATGAAAAACAAGTTTATTGCATATAGTATTAAGGGCTTAATCGTGCATTAAGTGCAGGAAATCTAAGTTCAAGATTTGCTAGAGATGCCTACACTCTATATTTATTGATTAAAGGGGTTTTTTTAAGTTCGTTTTAAGTTCGTTTACAATTGATGATAATTGTGGCTATAGTTATAGCATGTCTTGGCAATTATATGCATTTCAGCAAGTGCAATTCAGTTGGCCATCAAGTGACTGACGGACACACTTGGCTTAAGTCAGCAAAAACAAAATTTGAATTTAAATTTAAATTTTGCTGCCTCTGTGTGTTCTACTACCAATTTGCGTTTATGGCTGTAACCATGTGCATTCATTGTTTGCTTTTGCATTTGCATTTGCTTTGGCTTTTGCTATTGCTTTAACCAAGTAGTATTTATGAATACTTGAGTTTTGTAGTATAAGTATTTGGCCTTTGACTGGCAGCTGATTTACTGCCAATTACTTAAAGCCAGCTACTTGAGCAAATGCTTGACTGTTTAACTGAATGGAGCGAAGCGAGAAGCGCAATTTAAAACAATTATAACGTTATAAATAAATACATAAATACAAGCATATATGTATTATACACTAAAAGCTGTGGAATTCTGGCCCAGTTAGCAGTTGGTTTTCTAAAAAGCAACAACAACAACAACAACAACGCCAACGACACATAAAATGCAAATTAACGAGAAGCGAAACAAAAAAAAAAAACAAAAAAAAGAGTCAAGCAAGGGAATGAAAGTTGAAGAGCCAAAGCTAAAGTCAAAGCAGCCAAGAAGCCAACAACAGCGACAAGAATGGGCCAAAAGCTAAAAAAAACATAGAAAACACACACACAAACTATATACGAAACCAATATCATCCACATCCGCAGAGGTGTGAAGAGAGCCCACAAAGCTTACACATAACCAGTGCTGCCTACTCTTCGGCTCTTAAAAAAGCTAAGCTGGACTTTGAAAAAAGCTAGAAATAGCTACAAAATTTAGTTAGGAGCTAAAAAAAAGAGTGAAGAGTAGTGAAACAATATTTTCTTTTTTTTTATTTTATAAACTATATTCAAAATCTTCCCAAGTTCTTTAAACATATGTAGGTCTAGCGTAAAAATAGCTTAATTGCCAGCACTGCACATAACCTACTAAACACATGCATATGTGTGTGTGCGTGTGTATGTGACTCTCGTGATTTGCTGTTGTCAACGTTGCGGCGTCTTTGACTTCCGTCAACAAAAAATTAACTGCTTGCATTTGGTTAACTTTCTATTTCTATTGTTGTTGTTGTTGTTGTTGCGCCCAACTGCACAAAACCTTGTACACACACATGCACTCATGTATACTTACACTTTAACAATTAAATAACTTAATAAGCTGATGCGTTTACTATGCACTTTTGCGTGCCTTGGCGAAAAAAGCGTTGACTATGCGCTAATATTGAACAACCTTTTGTCAGTTAACAAAAAGGTAAATATACATACATATATGTATGTATTTAGTTTCAATCCGTTGCTCACACGCTGCATTCAACGCAGTACGTCACGTTTCAATTTTTAAATAGCGCACTATCAAACCGGTTCTCAACAAAAACACAACCGCTCGGCTAGAAATTCAAAAGGCAACTAAAAAACTTTTATGTTTCGCGCGCGAGTTTTTGGTGCTTAGAACCCGTGTTGAACTTTTCACATTTGTTGTTGCTGGCAACAGGTGTCAATGCCGGCAAATGCCATTAAGCAGCAAATAAAACATTTAATATGTATCACAAATGCACTTAAACATTTAAAGTTGTGAAGTTCTTAATGTTGTGTAAGACACACGATTGAATTAAGCCGCGATAAAGTGTTAATAAGCTGAAAAAATTTATAATTCGGCATTAAATGCCTAGACAAACAGCTGATTGGCCACCGGCTTGCAGTGTGACCAGTTGGCAGTAACTTTAAAAAGCTAGCGAAGAAAAATACTAAACATGTACTACTATGCATTATGCATGGCGCGTAGTTTACATTAAATTTAAATTTTATTTCAATTCTTATAATAGCTGTTTTAAATTTATATTTGTAGGGAAAACGCATTTATGTTGCTAGCTGATTTGCATTTATTTATTAAACAAAAGTATTACAGTGCGTTTAACAAAATTATTACATCAACTAATTTATTTATTACATTTGGTTTTTTTTTTTGTATAATTTTTAAATGGTTTATAGACGAAATTGAAATAGTATTAAACTGATAAGCAAAGTACATAAATAAAATCAAAATCTAAATACTTTACTTGTACATATATATGTTTTTGATTTGATAGTTTCATTTTGGTTAAACAATATTTGGGGTTTTACAAAGTCTTCAAGTGTTCGTTAATGATGTGTATATGTTTTGTGTTGGTATATATGGTATATAAGTAAGTACAATAATAGTATATAGTGTGTTGTTTATAAGTGGGTATACATCATATATATATATATATTACTAAATTGAATAATATTTGATTTGTAGGTGCACCTAAGTTCTATTAAATTAATAATTGTTGGAAAGTTGTATTTGGAAAAATGGGTTTTGTTTTTTTTTTCTTTTTGTATTTAATTTTCTTTTTTAACACCAAGTCTAATTTGCAGCTGCATTATCTGTTAGATCTTTCAAGTCCTCAGTAGAAGAAGAAGAGCTTGCAGCGGCATTCTTGGGCTGCTTTAACTGTCAATTTTCCATGGACATGGCTCCAATATCCTCGTTAATGGCCAAAACCTGGCCAATGAAATTCTGATCGGAGACAACTTCGCACAGCGACTTGCACAGTTCCGTCAGCTCATGCTGCGACATGTTCAGCTGTGGCGACAACTTCGACAGATGCTGTGACACATACTCCGGTAATTGCTGCAACAAATACAACAAAAATTAAAGTATTTTTAGAGTAGAAGTTAGTGGGGATAACTCACCTTGCCCTTGCCCACTTTAAAGGCGCTAAACATTAGTTTGGCTTTCACCCGCTGCTCACTGGGTCCGTCGTAGAAGAGTGTTAGATGCGCCTCCTGCACATTGGACACCAATGGGAAATAGAGACCCGCATAGACACGACCCTTGGCATCGCGTGAGAGCAAAGAGCGAAAGTTGTAGACAAGATTACGACGCACTGTCACATCCACAGCGGTCATGTATTCCTGGGCAATGTAGACCAAAGATGTCTTGAAGCTGGCCTCATCACCGCGTATCTCACGCTCCTTCCACTCCACAAACTTGTCACTGTGCTGACTGTAGCTATAGCAATAATCCCGCTGCAGATGCGACTCCTTGGATTGATTGAACCAACCTGAAAGTAAAGAAAGTGTTAAACCAGAGTCTCGGTTTATGGAAAATGTTTCCATTACCTGTGTGTGGATAGCTCTGATCGCTCATAACAGTGACGGCACGTCCCACATGATAGCCGGGATCGAGAATCATGACACCGTGACGTTCGCCGATGGCAAAACGCATCGCAACCATGACGTGCTCCTTTTCCACACCCGCATCCGCTGAATTCATGCCATACTCCTCGTCCATTTGCACATAATCATTGCAGTCGGCCACTTGCTCCTCACACGACACCACATAGAGATATTGGCCCAGTTGGGGAAACTGTTGCACCAATCGTGCCATTATCTCAAAGGCCAGCGAGACGCACATGTGATGACGGCGATTGATGGGCACATCGTAGAACTGAAAGAAGCTGCGCAGATCGGAGCGACGTGTCCGCTTGAAGCTCCGATAAAAGTCCACAAAAAGATTAACGGTATTGTAGTGCGTCTCCTCCAGCATACGCTGCAGCGCCGTCTCCACAATGCCATTAAGCTCCTCATACTGCCACACGTTGTCAAACACCAGCGTACCCTTGGCCCTATCCTCATCCGCATCGCTCCAATCGGGCAGTGGCAATGGATGACCCAATGGCCACACTCCATTCACCTGATTGTATGCACTCAGATCGTAGCCATCAGCCATGGCCCAGTTGGACACTGCTGCTGCTGCTGCTGCTGGTGAAGATTGCTGCTGTTTCCGCTGCTGCTGTTTCCGCTGCTGCTGCTGCTGTTTGTCCAGCAGCTGTATGATATCGGAGTAACGCTCCGATGCGTGACCCACCGATGTCAGGTCGGCGGTTGGCTGCCACTCCTCCTCGTCATCCTCCTCACTGGATGTTGAGGGCGTACGCATGGGCGTGGCCCGTGGCTGTTTGGCATGGCAATTGACTGGCTTCTCAGCTTGCTCAATAGCATGTACTGGTTTCGTAGTCAATCCCATGCCACACATTGCATCCACCAGCTGCTGCTGCTGTTGCTCCTCCAAGCCGAAGGTAGCGGTGGCTGCAGCATCTCCTTCTCCGCCACGCGCTCCTCCATCGTCCTGGCCATCGCCATTACCAGCGGCGAGTCAGCTCGGCCATTCGGCTCCCCAGCGTCCCACGGTGGGCACATAGCCACTTTCACAGTCATTGAATGTTGCTTCTAGTTGAATGTTGGCGAATTGTCGCAATGCGTTACCGCTTGGGTTCAAAGAGGCTTCGGCAGCTGTACTACTACTGGAAGCTCCTAGGTTATGCAGACTAATCCGGCCCTGCGCTCGGTTGAACAGGAGGTCCGGCTCGTCTCCAAATTTCGTTGATTTTCTAGACTGATCTGTGGATTGAAGGGAAAAAGTTGAGGAATTAGTTTCTTATACAAAAAGGACAACAGAAATTTTGCAATTTTGGCTAGTTTATAGCTAGAGTTTGTTGTGTTATAATGGGAAAAACATTTATTGGCTTATGTTTAATTAAAGGCTTTTAGCTATAGCTATATGTTAGCTATTTTAGCTATTTGTTTTGCCCACTGACTGATCTACGTGGGGACTGAATAAATATATATATGACTCTGAAATTTGCATGCCACATAACATGGTTTGTTTATTTAAATATAAAATTATTTTTATTTTATACAAAAATTAGTTATTAAAACCTTTTATGTACAGTTTTGGAGTCTTTAAAGCGCATTTACCCGCTGTTTAAGCTTTTTAGTTATTATTACAATTTTCAGCTACAAAACTAGCTATTTTGGTACGTTAAAAATCTGTCAGACCTAGATAAATTCCTAATCTGTAATTTCTTCAGAACACAAATCATTAATCATTTCAAATCATAATTGATCTTTAAATTTTTCCACGCAGTTTCTTTTGTTTCAATTTTCTTTTTTAGCTCTAAAATTTTCCATTATCAGCGTTTTGGGATCTCTGTTTTTTAGACTAAGCTGTTTACCTGCATTTATTGAGTGGCATTTTCAAGTATTTTACTTATTTCAATGCTGCTTATCTCAATAATGATCATTGTCTGACTTTGGATTACAGTTCTACAAGGGCAACAAACAATATAATATAGAGCCTACAAAACCGATGGGCTCCCTTCTCAAATTCTCCCTCTCTCTCTCTCTCGCTCTGTCTGTCTGAGGGTGCTGATAAAGTCAAGCCATAACTGATTAGGCAATTATTGTTGTTCAGTTGGAAACACACCGGATGGAGTCAAGTGGTTAAGCTAATATAGTAAGTATGATTAGAAGGGGTTACTACATATGTATATGCCATTGAGGCACGTGTCGAAATCATTCCTATATGCCTAGGGCATATTTCTACCCACAAAATGATTATATGTACTATATTATTGTAGTTCTGAATTCGAGTTCAACACAGTATGTGGCACTTATCTAATTTATTGCAAGGCCTTTAGGGGCTGTTTTTTATTTTTCTATTTGTTTGTCGATTAGCGTAAACATTTGCGTCATACTGTAGGCTTGTAATATGATTCATTTGATGCTTTTTGTTTTGTATTTTATTGTTTTCGGAATTACGCACACATAGTGTACTCTACAACTACTACTCAGAAAAGCAGGTGAATCATCTGATTTTCTACCCGATAACTAGGGGTGGGTCTGTAGAAAACAAAAAGAAGAAAGAACTGTGCTAAGGCTAAGGCAAACAAATGGGCTAAAAATAACAGGCAAAAACATTGTGCGAATCTAATATTAAACACAGTGCAACCTGTTGCTGGGCGAAATAATGTGATTAGCAATGACTCTCAAACGGTTCTAAGGTATATTCTGCACTGCCTAATATTTTGTAAGCCACTGTTTATACTATTGTTCTCTCTCTTAAACAACACAATAATTACTACGTATTTAATTCAAAGTACTTACCCATACAATGGCCTAAGCCCAATAAACAGAATTGCTCTTGTTTTGTCGTGTAGTGTTTTGTTGTGTCGTTTGCCTTGTAACTGTTATTACACTACACACGCGATTTGTAGTTGTTTTGTTGTCTCGAAAGGTCTCAAGTCACACGAATTGAAGGTTCTTTGATTTACAGTTTGGCAGCCAACAGTTGTACTCAAACTGTTGACAGTTTGTTTGCCGTTTGAAAACACAAAGAAATTAAAAGAATAACGAAACTTGAACTAAAAAGCAAACAACAACTTGATGGTTGTTTACTACTCTTTATATAATGTTTGTTTTATTTGTTTGTTGTTGTTTTGAATTGTTTTTTGTTTGCTGTTTTGCAATTGTTTGTTGTGGTTTTTTAGTTGTTTAGGGGTTTTTTTTTGTTTTGGTTTAATCGCTTTTGCCTGTTCAATGCAGGTCAGAGTTTTTTAACAATATTGGCGAATTAATCGACATTGAAGTGGATTTTGTTAAACAGTTTGATTTTACATATACTATTTAGTAGGTTACAATATGAACCTACACATATATAAAAAAAAATATGCACTTGCACTTTATAACAATTTGTTACAATTGTATTTTACTCTGCTCGTGATCCGTTTGCAACGAGAGACAAACTGCGACTGAAATTCGAAATTTGAAATTGAGCTCCCTCTAGCGACGGTTGTGTCGAAGTCGAATGCTGAATGCACACAGTTCGTTGATATGAGAAGCGTGCTCATATATATAGTTCGACTGCTTTCTCCCTCTGCCTCTGCCTCTGCCTCTGCGTCTGCTGCTGCTCCTCTACGCTAACTCACTCACGCGCACTCTCTCGCTCTCTCTGTCTCACACTCTTTGCCGCTCTTTGTGGCTTTGGTATGGGATCGTGGCGAATTTGTATTGTCTTTGATAGCGATTGTTGCTTGGCACAGTTTTGTTTTTGTTTTGTTGTTGTTGTTGTATTCGCACGTTATACGACCGAATGTTTTCAATTTATGACGCAAAAAAGCTTTGGAAAAATATTCCACACATTCGAAGTGTCGGAAGTGGTCGAGAAGAGGGAATTTTTAACTCGAATGTCAACGCGATTTTTGTTTTGCTACGCAGAATTGTGTCGATATTATTTCCACTATAATATTTGGTAAACAAAAAGTATTTAAGTGGATTTATTTTTGGGAATTAGGAGTATTAATTCTATGCGTTGCTGCAAAGAGACGAACAAACAGTGGAAAATTATGAATAATGGAGTGGAAAACGGCAATTAAGTCTAAGCTGATGATTAATTTAAAATTTTATGAGTTTGTTTGTACTTAATTAAGGAACAGCTTAAATTAAAAAACAACTGATCTTTTGTAACTACAAAGCATTAAAAGCAATTTGCAACTTTTTAAGTTATCTGAGCTGTAAATCCATTAAAATTGCATACAATATCATGTTATTGTGAAATTCGGCATCTCCTTACATATGTATGTACATATATGTACATACTATATAGTCTGTATAAAATTGTTTACCCTCAAATATTTTTGTTTAAACTGTTTATGCGTCAGAGACCCCCATTTGATTTGTTTACCAACTTTATTTCTGCTACGTTTTTTTATCAATTAACATACATACTTTGTCGTTTTTCGTTTTTAGATTTAGGTTGCTATAGGAGTAACATTTTATAATGCTTGAGTGAAAAATGATTTACGTCTTATGACCATTATCTAATCAGAATGAAAACAATACCAAATGCTCTCTTGTTTATATAAATCACATTGCTGTACACCTCTCCTGTTGAATGTCGCTCATCTGCAGTATCATCTGCTATATAACAATAATAATAAGAATAATAGCTGCCATATATATAGTATACCATATACATATGTTTGTATGTACATCTTCACCTAGTTGAGAGGTTTTTGCGTCGTAGCAAATTTTTGTTGAAGAAAGGTTGTAAAAATCTAGGCAAACATTTTGTGTGCAATTAAAAATTTTTAGATGGCGGCATAATAAACATAAATGATTGTTTACAACAATTGCAATTCACACGATGCCAAGGTCATATAAAGACATATATACATATGTATGTAGTATGTAGGCATATATGTAGTACAGATATTGTTATTTTGCGCGATTGAAAACAACATTTTGGGGCAAAGTTTGCATAAGTTGGCATAAAGAATGCATAAACAAATCAATTTATTTAATTAATTAGCTAATTAATGCTTCGTTCGAAGCTCAGGGCTAGTCTGGGTTGGTTGATGACGATTTATGAGCCAGGTCACAAGTCGCAAGCCCATAAAGTATTCGACAGGTCAGCCGGAAACTAAAGCAAAGCAGCTCAACGACACATAGATGGCGCTTTGCTAAGCTGGCGATTTTGGTTTGAACATCGTTAGTCATAAATCCCAATTCAATTAGAACAAGAATAACTTTCCACTTGACGTCACCAACATACAACGTACGTATGTTTATTAAGTGGAAGAAAAATGAGCCATCTTGTGGCAAGTACGTCACGTCAGGCCAGTCTTTGCAAAAGACCTAAAAGTAGTCCAATGTCAGCACAGTCACTGACGTCATCAGTGTGGTTATGTTGCTGATGCGTAGGCCTAACACAATATTGCTGATTAAAGCCGGCCGGTAACTGAGTCAGCATGTATGTGCATTGTACATACGTATTACACCTGCCACAGACAGTGAAACCACAGCCACAGCTTCCAATGGCCATCGTGTGACTCATTTGTGGCACATGGCTTTCTGGCTGGCTGGCTGACGGCACGTGGCACTAACGCATCGCGTATTTGTAAACAACGTTGTGAGGCTGCGTTGATGCTGCTTGCGTCTCCATCCCCCAAACCCCCTACGTCTGCTTTGTTTCGGTTTTACAATCAAAACATTGCGTGACCAATTGCTTAACCAGAGCGCATGTGCGTGAACTCTGTGGAATTTCCAGTTGGAAATATGGAAAGATTTTGGCTTTTGGCTTGTAACAAAGAAAAGCGACAGCACAAAGTGCAATGATTTCAAAATACAGTGGCGTGCAGAAAAAAGAGGATACCCTGTCTTTATTATATTATATTAACAATAGCTGTTAATAAATCGCATTTAACTAATTACATATGTCTTCATTTAGGCATTTAATTAAGCACCAAACGTTGTTACAGTAGCTGTGCATGCTTTTACGGACGCCACTGTAGCCAAGCCCAGCCGCACAGATGTTTTGCGCATTCTTATTGGTTCTTTGCTTTGTTGTCTACTTGTTGTTGTTTTGCGTCCTGCTGGCATTTTGAGGTTGGGTTAAAATTACGAAAATCGGTAGCGTATAGCAAGGAAAGAGATGGCAATAGCTACATATATGTACAGTAATTATACTGCAAAACTTACCAGTTATATTTATAACGCACACACACTCACACTAGGTAACGTAAATGGCACACGCACTAAACGCCGCCAGTGGTGTGGGGAGTTGTTGTTGTTGGAGTGGGATGGCAATGGGAGCTTAGAACTTTTTACTCCAATTGTAAGAACCGTTATAGAAAAATAAAATCAATATTATCATTTTGGTGTGCATATTGGGGACAGTCATGGCAGAAAAATTATCCTTCTAGTATAAGGCACAATAGCACTATTCCGAACGTAATGACGAAACGATTGTTGTAATTATTAAACTGATTGATTTTTATGCCTCTTGCGTTTGTGTGGCATTTAAAAAACAGTTACGAAATCGCCAAAAAAAAAATCTGCACACTGATTGATGGCGAAACGCAAAAAGATTAAGGAGTTTTTGATTGTTTCCGTCTGGTTTTCACAGAGGCACTCAATAGTCTATTTGTTAATTAATATATATTTAATATTATTTGTATCCTTTATTTGTAAGGACACGCTGTTTGCTGGTGCCTTGCGCGCGCTTGGAGTGAAAAATTCAACTGAGTGAAGTTGGCAGCAAACGACAGCAGTGAACGCAGTCAGAGCAAAGGCTTTGTACCGTTCCAGGCGACTTCCAGGCGATTTCCAGGCAACATCCAGTGCACTGTTGGCTGTTAGCCTCGACCAAGCAACAAAGGCTGCCAAGTTGCAAACAAAACAATGCAAGTCTGTTCATGTTTGCGTCATCAAAAGTTGCTTTACATGCTCTGGTTTATGGTCAGTCCATGGGAGTACCTAAAAAATGGGTCATTTAAACAAAATGCAGTTTAAACTATACAACTTTTAATAAATTTTTTACAGGAATTATAGGAATTTTAATTTTTTAAATTTAGATAAGCCTTAAAATATGCAATACTAAAGTATTGTTGCTGTATTTTCTACTGTTTTCATTAAATCTTCGTTTGTTTACTCTATTTTTTACCTTAGTTTTACTTTAAATATTAGTTTATACATGTTCTAACTTATTTCTTTGCTTTTAAATTTTTATTTCTTACTTAAAAATAATTTTCACTGGCTCCTGCTGAGTTCGTAAAGCTATTGACGATATGTAGTCCGTTTGAAAACAATGTCAAATCCGAGACACAAACTATTCCAAGTGCTACTAATGGTAAATGTGGTGATATTGGCTCAATGTCTGCCCTGCAGTGCTGGCAGTTTCCACAGTCACGAAGAACCGCTTCTTATGGCCTGGCAAAGTGGGCAGCAAGTGAAGAAACCATCAGCTAACAATATGTACAATGATCCCAGCGCTTTGTTTGAACAATTGGATAAAGATACGCCCAAAAAGGATTTTACCAATTGGCACAATTTAATGGACATGGTTAGAATTGGCATTGCTCAGCCAGAGAAGGATACTACTGGGCAGGTGGAGAGGCAGCAGCAGCAGGATCAGCAGCTGGAGCACAAAATGCTGCTACCATTGCCAGAGGCAGCATTCAAAAACCAGAAAATGGAAGAACTGAAGCACGAAGCAGCTGATCGAGAGTTTGATAAATTGATGAGGAGAATCCGTTTGAAATGTTTAGCTAAAAAAGATGAAGAAAATAATTTAACAAACTTTTGCCAGAAATCAAAATCAAAGAAGAAATACAACAAACCAAAGCATCGAAAGACCACCACAACAACAACAGCACCGCCGGCAGTCACCAAACCAACCAAGAGCATGACAACAGACAGCCCAAAGGAGGAACTTAATCCAGAAGATGCAGATCGTATGCTAAAAACTGCCATGTCTATGAAAAAGCATGCAGTGCTCATCATAAAGGACCTCAACAGACTGGAAATGGAGATACTCGGCAGATATCCAGATAGCTGTGCACCATCGTCAGCTGAATCGGATGATTTGGTGTTCACAGAGAGTCCCGAAACAGATACGCCTGCAAGTAAATTGCAGGAAAGATTAGACAAGCCCACAACGCCTACGCCGTACATGTACAATCGCACGTTTTACTTTGGATTTCCAATACAAGGCATCAATGGGGATGCTGCGCTGCGAGAGCAGCGAAAGCTGGAGCAGAAGGTGCGAGAGGAATACCAGATGAGGCGATTGGAGAATCAACGGCTGATGGAAAGCAAGAGAAAGCGGGCACGATACGAAGTGGCTCCGGCAGCGGCAGCGCGTCTGGAACAGATGACAACTCAGTCGTCCTCCGACATTGTGGATAGTAGAAAAGTTAATCAAAAGAGTCCACAATCGGTGGCGCTGATTAGCCTAGCAAATAAGATCAGAGTGTACGCCAATCATAAAGATCTTGCTGGCCAGCCACTTCATAGCTGGGAAATAATGCGCAAATATCTAAGAAAACGAAAAACGAAAGAAAGTTTGCCAGCAATAACCGTAAATCGAAACTCAGAGACTTGTGCGAAATCACCTGAAACACAGCGTATGCAGAGACAACAACAGCGGCATGATAGAAATACGCATTTTATTAAAAGCTGATGTCATTTGTATTGCTAATTATTATATTTTTTAAATAAATCAAAACAGACTTTAAATCAGTGTTGTGTTCATATGGCAATCGATACACGGTTATTTCAATGTCGCACGGTCACCCTTTTAATATCGCATGTGTGGAAAGACTATCGATAGAAGTGTAGTGTTAGGTAAGCTCTGTGCATTCGAGTGAACTAGCTTAAAGTAGGCGCGTAAATAAATTTTAAATTAAACAACTGTTAATTTAACAAAATTAATTAAATTATTTATTGAAAGTGTATGTCAAATAAACCAGTAAGGCAGAGTTGTAAAGTTTGAGCTATATTATAAAATATCCAAGTACATCCCTGTGAAAATTGAACCATTAGAATTGAACATGTTCACATGTTTAGTTAGATGAACATTTAATTGTCAAGCTTCACAGCACTGTGATGACAAAGAGTCGCACATTTATTTGAAAACAATATTTTGTGTTGTGCTCGGTTTGATTTTAGTTCATTAAAAACTTTGTATTTTTACATCGCAAGTATTTTTTATGCAAAATTGCATATTCGATTAAGTTAGTTGTTATAAATTTTTTTAAAACGTAAGTACCTAGTGAGTGTTTTTGGTTGAGCGAAGTGCCTAAGCTTGTGTGCGTGCAAATAACGGATCTTTAACCAGAAAACATGGCTGACAGTAGAAAAAAATTGCAACGTAATACATTTATTTATTTTGTTGTTTGAAAAAATTTTTGCCAAGCAAAAGGCTCTGTAAACAAAACTGAAGAATTTTTAAAGCCAGTTCAAGAGGCTGGCAATTGTACAAAAGAACATGGCGTTAAATTGCCTGTCAAAGCCCGAGTCTTTTAATTTTTTGCAAGGCACGCGAAAAGCTTGTTTAAAGATAACTTAAGTTTCTGCAGCCACAGAGAATATTATCTTTCTCTTTAGCGTAGGGCTGCTTAGAATGCAGAGTCGTCGCATTTGTATGTAGAATTTGATGCCAACGTTGCGCCGTCGCGACGTTTGCTTTTAATGAGCACTCTTTGGCGCTCGCTCTCTCTCTGTCTCTCTTAGCTGTTGCTTCACATTATCTGCATACATATGCATATGTGTGTGTGTTAATTGTGCCAAATTTTGTTGTTGCAAATTTCGTGGTATTTTTTTTTGCACATACTACTGTATTTGTGGGTGGTATTGGTTGGTGGGCATTTCTCAGTGCTTAATCATATTTTTAATCGCACGATTGCCATGTATATGTATTTGTATGTCTTTCAATTGTTGCTAATTGCGATCTGCTAAACTTTTACGTTTATTTGCAGTTAACTTTTGTGCCATGTGCTCAAACGTGGAGCAGGAGGAAGAAGATGTTAAAAATGTCATAACGGTGATTCGTGCCCTAATAACATCCACCAAGCCGCCGGTCAGCTTGCGGTCCATAGAGCGAGACTATATGCAAATGGAACACGAACCGATACCATTTCGTCGTCTGGGCTATAAGGACAGTCTGGAGTTTCTGCAGGACACGAATGCATTTCAATTTGATAAACACGGAAACGAAGTGAGTGCAAAAGGTCGACTGACTGACTGACGACACCCCAAAAACAGCGCCCACTGCGCGCGCACGCTACACGTACTCTCTGTGCTCTCTTTGCCTACGCTACGCTTACTCTTGTTGCTCTCTTTTAGTTGTGTACGCGGCGCGTCGTGCGCTGCTATTGTGGACTACTTTTGAGCTTTTGGCAGCGCTTGCTCGCCTTTGGTCGGTCGCTCAGTCTCGTTTCGTTTCTCAACGCGAGCGGTGCTGCTAGCGGTTGTGCGCCTCTCTCTGTGCGTGTGCGTGTGTGTTTTTGCTGTTCGGGGCTTGGCTTGCCACAAAGAGGCAACGTGTCAACGTGTTGTCGCGCGTCTCTGTTGTTGCTCATCGTTAAGTGTAAACAATGTTAGTTGTTTATTAATTCAGCCTTTTTGTTGTTTTTGTGGAATTGTTGTGCCAGTGTCTTGGTATTTTTTTTTGCTGATTAAACGCCAACACTCTGGAAACAATTGCACACACACATACATTTTGTATATATTTATGTGTAATGCGAATAATGACAGCCAATTTAAACTTTTTGGCTGTTTGTCTGTGTCGCTCTCTCTCTCTCTCTCGCGCTCTCTTACGCTCGCTCTCTTTATGTGTTTGTCAGCTTTGCATGCTTGGTGAAAGTGAACAAGATTTGTTATTGTAACGATTTTGGGGAGATGCGGGAGAGAGAGAGAGAAGACGCTTTGCATTGCACTTAAATATTTCATCAGCTTGTTGTTGTTGCTGTTGTTGTTGTTGTTGTGTTTGTTATTGTTGCCCCACTCTTGTTATAATTTATTTTTAAATGCACATTTATCTGTTTGTTCACGGCCTCCTTCTCCTCCTCCTCCTCCTCCTCCTTCTCCACCTTCTCCTCCTCTCTTTGTTTTAAATGTCAATCGTTGCTTCTGTTTCGTTCATTCACTGCAGTCTGCATGCTTCCTCACCTCACCTCACATTACTGTCCCATTATTCACATTGAGCTTTCTTACTTTTGTGTTTTTGCCAAGTTTATCAGCAGTAGGCTTTTGTTTTTCGTTTTCAATTGCATTTCCGTTTTGTTTGCCGCCCTCTCTCTCGCGCTCTGTCTCTCTCTCGCTTGACGTCTCCCACGCTCTCTGTTGGCCTGGTTAGCACTCAGGCGAATGGTCAAGTGGTTGCTTGAGCTCCAGTTTCCTCTTATGCCATCTAACAAATCTGTGCATGGCATGCAAAATCAATACGGCAAACAAATAAAACACATTTAGAAAAGACTACAAAACACCCTGTACCAATTTCTTAAAATTATATTAAGCAAGCCCAAAGCTTGTGGCTATATTTTGAATAAATATAAAGTTGTTTTCTTTTAAAAGTTGACAGATCGTTGCAGATTTTTGGCTCCTAAGATAATGTCTTAAAAGAACGAATACGCTAATAGTAAATTTTAATATTAACCAAATTCAACTCAAAATTATTTATTTGTAAATAAAAACTATGTGTGTCTTATATAGGACTTTAATAGATTTATATATAAATATAACAAAAGCATTTTGTAGCTGGCAATAAAACCTACAAGCTTTTATTGTTCAGTCTTTTAAATACTTAAATTTCTTAAAATTATATTAAGCAAGCCCAAAGCTTGTGGCTCCTAAAGAACGAATTCGATAATAGTAAATTTTAATATTAAACAAATTCCACTCAAAATTATTTATTTGTAAATAAAAACTAAATGTGTTTTTTACTTTTAGGATTTTAATAGATTTATTTCAAAATAACAAAAGCATTTTGTAGCTGGCAATAAAACCTTCAAGCTTTTATTGTTCAGTCTTTTTAAATACTTTATTTTATGTACTCTGAACTCTTTCGTTTTGCTGACTTTGCTGTATTAGTTTCCAAAAATTTTAGCTAAGCTCGTTGGTCACATAATACATATTCGTAAATAATAAATTTAACTTTCGAGTTTTCATTACCGTTAGCATTGCAATTGTAATACACATACATATATGTATGCTTGAGTAATTATTGTTTATTTAAAGACATTCGACTTTAGCTTTCACTGCAAACGCGTTTTAGTTGAATTGCATTTGCTTATCACGTTCCACTGTGCGTCTCAATGCAATGTCCACTGTAATAATAATATGCCATACGCCCGTATTATGATTCATTCAACAGTTTAAACAAAACCATCATGAGATTATAGCAAATTCTAACAAATTTATACATTATTTATATTGCAGAACATAATCTGGGCCAAGCCCAATGCCAAAACAGCGCATATAGCGTCTATGGTACGATCTCAGAAGATTAGCAAGAGTAAAGGATCATTTTCGCGGCCACAGGCGCCTCCAGTGCGTCAGAACGTCAGACCAGTTGCCAATAAACCGGCTAATTACAGCAACAACAACAATAACGCACAACAGCAGCAACAATTGCAGCAGCAACAACGCCAAAAGCAACAGCAGCAGCAGCAGCAACAACGCCAAAAGCAACAGCAGCAACAATTGCAGCAGCAGCAAAAGCAAGCTCTTCAGAAGGCGCAAGAGCAGCAGAGACAGAAACAGGCCCTTCAAAAGGCCCAAGAGCAGCAACAGCAGCAGCAGCAGAAACAGGCAATTCAAAAGGCGCAAGAGCAGCAATTGCAGCATTTGCAGCAAAAACTAAAAAAGGATTTCATTGTACTACGCCATCAAAAGCAGCAACTGCAGCAACAGGATCTATTGCTAAAGCTAAGTCAGAAGGAATTGCATGAGGAGCAGCTTAAGCAAAAGCAACGACAGCAACAACAGCAAGATAACATTGATAACAAGTTGGCGAAGCAAGAACTTGATCTCAAAGCATTGGCACTGGCAACTGAAAAGTTGGAAAAGGAAAATCAATTGTTAAAGCAAAAGGTAAAGGCACAAGAAGAACAGCACAAGTTGTTGCTGCAACGGGAGGCGGAACAAAAGGAAATTCAGCAGAAAACGCAGCAGTTTAAAGTAGAAGAAACAAGTGTTGACTCAAACAGTGAATTGCTGTTGTTGCAACAGCTAAAGGAACTGCAGCATCAGCTGCAGCAGGAGCAGGCGGCACTTAAGACGCCACAGAGTGTTAATAGGCAAATAAATCAAAGCGCTTCCAAGCCAAAGAGCAGCCCAGCAGCTTTCACAATGAATGGAAATGCAGCTGGCGGTGGTGGTGGTGGTGGTGGTGGTGCTGCTGCCACCTCACGCAAACCGCATTTGCGTCCCATACTGGGTAATAGTGCGCCACAGCAGCAGCGTGCCACTGGCATGAAGCAACAGCAGCAGCAGCAGCAGTCAGCTACGGAAGGAGCAGCACAACAACACAACAGGCGACAACAGCAGCAGCAACAGCCGCATCAGCAGCAGCATCAGCAGCAGCAGCAGCATCCACGTGTCACATACCCGGGAACGCGTTCAACTGGCGGCGTCTCTGTCAACTATAGACTGAAGCAACAACAGCAACAGCAACAAGCAACGCAACAAGCAACATCGCCAGTAGCAACTGCTGCTGCTGCTGCTGCTGCTCCGCTAATCATAACGCCACCCGACTCGCCAGAGACGGCAACCAACAACAAGGCAACCAACACACAGCAGCAGCAGATCAATGTGCCACAGCAGCAGATCAATGTGCCACAGCAGGTAAGTAGTGAGTGCAACAGGCAGAGTAACCCATGAGCTAACTACTTAATACCATTCTAGCCACGACTGCAAAGCAACAACTTTAAATTTGATCCCGCATATGATGCAGTGTCCAGTTTAAAGCAATATTGTGTAACCATGGGATGCGCACCGCCTGAATTTGAGTACACGCGTGTGATGAAAAGCAATCTCTGGCATTGCAAGGTGCGCATTGGTGGCAACAACTATACCAGCTATCCCAAGGAACATGCGGATGAGGCAACAGCCAAACAATGCACCGCCGAGGTGGCAATTGAGCGATTGCAGGAGCTGCAGTGCCGCAAACAACTGGCCATGCTTAGCGAGACAGAGTTTCTCGATGGACTGTATCGGGAGTTGATCAAGCATCCACATGGCATTGTCAGCCATAAGTTGCCCGAGTGGTATGAGCAGACGGTGAAGCGTCAGGTGCCAAGCAATTGGTTGACATTGATCAATGCAACGCCCAAGATACGCATTGAGAGCAGTGTTAATACCAATATTGTGTTTGCCAACACTAATGCTGCTACAGAGATGGGAGTGGGAGCGGGAGCCGGAGTGGGAGTGGGAGTGGGAGTGGGAGTGGGAGCGGGACTGGCAGCTGTTAGTCAGCAGCAGAAATCCGAGTTGAAAGCAATGCCAGAGCTGTTGTTGCCTTGGCAGGATGGCCAGCAGGATTGGAGCATGTATATAACACACTGCGATAACACAATGCATGTCTGGGCGCGTCTCATCGATCAGAGTGCCAATTTTGAGAAGCTAACGGCACAGCTGAATGAACATCTAATGTTGCCACAGCAACGCCTGCCCGTGCAACAGCCGAGGGAGCAGCAGATCTATTTGGTTGAAGTCAGTGAGAATTGGAATCGGGTGCGTGTTATGTCTCTGGATGTAGAGCAGCGTCAGTGCATCTGCCATTTTGTGGACTTTGGCGATGAGGCAGTGTTTAGCTTTGATGTACTCTACATGTGTCCAGCTGTCTATTTGGCTCTGCCACCGCAAGCTGTATGCCTCAGCATGTATGCTCTGGACAAGTTCGAGGAGCATCCGTATGCACTGCCCGTGCTGGCCAAAGAACTGGCTGGGCACAGTGTGGTGACGCGTGTCATTACCAGTGAGACGCAGTTCCTTAAGCTGGGCGGACGCACGCAGGGTGTGCTGCTGGAACCGGCGCAGGCGGAGGCGGAGGCGGAGGTTACGGAAAATGGCGAGAGTTTTGGCCTTGCCCTGCAGCCAAGCTTGCGTCGTGCCTGCATCGTGGGCACCTTCTATGACACATCCACCGCTGAGGATATACATCTCAATGATCTGGTGGCCAATCAAATCATACGCCATACGCCAGCTCCAATGCTTAAGCTCGATCAGAAATCCAATTCAGTGCTGGTGTCGCATGTCAACGATGTGGGGGATCTGATGGTGCAGCTGCCCAACGAGGATCTGCGGTTTGTGCAGCGCAGCATTGAGCGCATCATGAGCGACAGCAGCGAACAGCATCGTGTGCGTTACTCGGATTTGTTGCACGATCAGCTCGTGTGTGTGTGCGATGAGGTGTCCGGTGATGGCCAGCGGCAATGGTATCGTGGCATGCTCACTACCAAACCCAAAAGTCCCGAAGAGGAAGTCTTTGATGTCTACTACGTGGATGATGGACGGCTGCGCAAGACGCACATTTCCAATATCTATCGCCTGGAGGCAAACAATTTGGCACTCGCCTCGTTTCCGGCACAAGCGTTGCGTGTGCGATTGCACGATGTGCCGCCCATTGATAACCAGATGGTGGCACGTCTACGTGGACGTCTCTCGCCGCAGACACCAGTGCTGGTAGAAACCAATCTTCAACTCTACATGTATCGTTTGTTAATGTATCTTCTCTTCTTTCGCTGCAGCTCAAGGTCATGGAGGGTGCAAATGATAAGCTGCCAATGGTGACAATTCATGCTCGTGGACAGGATGGTTTATATCTCTGTCTAAACAGTGCCATTCGCATGGAGTACGAGGTGCAAAGGTAAGTTTAAGTTTAAACTTTTTAATTTTTTAATCACTCACAGTTCACACACACCCACACACACCCCCACACTCACCACACCCATCCCACACACTCCACAATTGTACAAACAACAAAAACAAAAACCACACTTTGTGTTCTTCGCTCTTCTTTGGTGTCTCTTTAATGATAGTCTCTAATTAGTGCTCTCAATAAACTGGAACTGACATGAAACTATCGCTACAACAAAATTCTATCAACATTAACGACTAGTAGTACTCCTTCAACAACAACAACAAGAACAAGTACAGCAACAACAACAACAACAACAAGAACAACTCACAGCATCCTGTAAGCTAACTGTTTGTGCTTAGCTCTAAGCTCAACCATCATTAATTACCATCATTGTCATTTTACATTAATAATCGAATCAATCATAAAATGTATATAATTATGAAATGGGAAAAATCATATATATATAGTATTACATATATAGCTATTAAATAATGTGTATAATCAAACTAAAGCATAAAACAGCGTTTTTTCATATTATGTGTGTGTCTGGCTCCACTCTCTACTTACCTCCTCCTTAACCTCTTCGTTTCCATGCTATATATTCCTTGCAACTTCCAACCTCAAATTGTTCACAGCACAACACAACTGGAACCGTTCGATGACGGCGGTTTACACTTTAGTTCCAGCGGTCAACTCATACGACGCAGCAGCTTTAGCTCCACACTGTCCAGTCAGAGCAACGGCAGTGATCAGCAGTTGTCCGCTGCAGCAGCAGCAGCAGCAGCTGTGGGCATTAGCATTAGCTCGCCGCCTGCGACGCCACGCAAGACAGGCGGGTGGAGTGACTGGAGCAGCAGCAACAACTTCGGTCTTGCCGCTGCTTAAGGAATACGAGGCCATACCAGCAGTGGGTGCCTATTTTGAAGTGCGTGTAGCGCTCTCAGTGAATCCCGGACACTTTGCTGTAAGTTTAGTAGTTCTTTGCTTGCCACACAGTCTAATCCTCTTGCATTTCATGCAGGTGCAACCGTACAAGTGCTACAATCAGCTGCAGCGACTGATGAAGCAACTGCAGGCACATTGCAAAAGTGCAGCGGCGCAGTCAGTGCTGAGCACACAACTGAGCATTGGTCAGGCCTATGCTGCACCCGACAAGGATGGCGTCTATCATCGGTGAGCAACGTCGGCTGCATCAATTAAACTGCTATAAACTGCAGCTAACAGTCTACTATTATATATTTGCAGCGTAAATATACGCAAGATTTACGATGAAATGATACAGGTGCGCTATGTGGATGTGGGTGACGATGGCGTTGTGCGCTGCAATCAGCTGCTGCAGCTAACGAACGAGTTCAGAGAGCTGCCCATGATGGCGCTGCCAGCACAGCTACATGGTAAAAAGGAGAGACAGAGAGAGAAATTCTTGATAGTAACACGTATCTTTTTGACAGGCATTCAATTGAGCGGCATTGATTGGACGCAGGAGAATTGTGTGCGTTTCCGCAAGTTGACGCTGGGTCAGCAGTTTATTGGGATTGTGCGGCGTCTGGATAAGCTAAAGGATGAGCGACGAGCTCTAAGTCTGGAGCTAATTGATACCTCAACGCCGCAGGACATCAAGGTGCACGAGACGCTCATCAGTGAGAAGCATGCGCTGCCCCCATCCTAAAACTCTGGAGGAGATTACGACTCATTTGTTTTGTTTATGTTTATTATTATTTGTTTTAAATAATGTGACCTAAAAGCTATTACATATACATATATTTATGAGCCAACATTCCGCTTATAGTATTTAGGATATATATATAAACATATATATATATATATATATTACCATGTTACTCTGTTGTATTCAAGCAAAACGCAACAATAAATTATGATGATTTTTGCTACCGAGAAAATGGATGAACTTGATTTGCCGACTTGATGTTGGTCTTCACAGCCGATGGGGCTTTGCCCAGCTGCTGCTGCACGTTGCCGGGACTCATTGATGGTCCGCCCATGGGCGGTGTGGGTCCGCGTATGGATGGCGGCACCATCATGCCTGGTCCTGGGCCATAGTTGGCTTTGAATTGCAGTCCCTTGCCCATGCCCACGGCTGCCACCAGCATTTGGGTGTCTGCCATGCTGCTGGTCTGTTGGATGCCAGTGCGTGAACTGGACTCAATTTCCCATTCCTCACGTGCCTTGCTCACCATGTCCAGGACGTGGGAGACTACCTTGTTGTATTGTGTGACCTGTTTCATGGCCGCATCGTTGGTTAGATTGGCCGCCTTTTGTTCGTTTTGTTGCATCTTCTGCTCCGTAATCGGATCTGGACGAGTGCGGAGATAATCCGGCACAATGTCATGCGAGAAAACCGGCACACGAGCCTCCGTGATGTTAACTAGCGTCTCATCGCGGTCCATGGATACGAGCAGCGGCAGTACTGTGCGATTGCGCAACGGGGGACACTGCTCCTTGGCCAGAATCTTGGTTAGACCAGTTAAGTGGCTGGAAATTATGGCGAAATTATCTAGAAACGTTGGCCAATTGATGTCCATGTATTCCATTTCCAGTTTCTGTATCATGGACAGCACGGCTAGCTTTAAATCGTTCAGCCGCTGCACCACCGCATCCAGCGTCATTTCAAAGTGTTTTTCCTCACGCTGCATTTTAGCTGTGCTCACTTTAATAATAACAAATTAGAAATTTCTTGTTTGTATCACGGTAGTGCAAATAATATAATTGACAATGTTGGCAGAAGTGGCAACGCCAGCTTCGGGTGGCAGCACTTGAAATGCAACTATCGAAAGTCGCTAAACCAGATATCGATAGTTAAATACCAAATGCATTGCTGCCTATCGATTTTTAAATCTACAGAGACAAGTAATTATTTAAATAAACAAATTATCTCACATTTACAATATATTTGTGAATAATTATAGTTTGGCATAAATCGATTCGTGAGCTACCATGGACGATTGAATATCAGACAGCTGCTTACAACCGATCAAGGCCATAGTGGTTTCGAAATCCTTTCGCAATATGCCCAGCATTTGCTCCACTCCCTGCTGTCCATTGTAGGCCAGCGCATAGACCGCCGCTCGACCTACGAATACCGTTTTGGCACCCAGGGCCAAGGCCTTGAATATATCATTGCCCTGCATAATGCCACCGTCGAGCATAACAACCAGATCATTGCCCACAGCCTTAACCACCTCCGGAAGGGCCTCTATGGAAGCTGGAACAGTGTCGATTTGTCGAGCACCATGATTAGAGACAATAATTCCCGCACAGCCAAACTCGCGTGCCAGGACGGCATCCTCTGCGGTCAGGATGCCCTTGACCACAATGGGTAGATGGGTCAACTGTTTCAACCAGTGAATGTCCTTCCACGTGATGCTGGGATCAAATTGGCTGGCCACATACTCATTTATGCCAGATCCGCCCTCGGTGATAACACCATTCGCCTGCTCACCCTGGAAGTTCGCCAAACTCAGATGCGATGGCAAACTAAACTTGTTGCGGACATCTGCTCTTCTATGACCAAAGATCGGCGCATCTACGGTTAGCACAAGTGCCTTGAAGTTTGCCTTCTCCGCACGACGCACAATCTTTTCGGTGAGCGATCTGCTTTCCGGATGTAAGATGAGTATATTAGCTAGCTGGAAGTTTATCCATTTAACTTACCGATCTTTGTAGATGTAGAGCTGGAACCACTTGTGCGTATCGGGAGCACCGGCAGACAAGTCCTCCAACGAAGTGGTGGAGAGTGTACTCAGAATAAAGATGGACCCAGCTTTGCCAGCAGCACGAGCATTTCCAATTTCCCCTTCTGGATGTGCCAGTTTCTGCATAGCAGTTGGTGCCACTCCCAGTGGCCACTTTAGCTGCTGGCCAAATATCTTGCAGCTAATGTCCAACTGGGCAACATTTCGCAGGCAACGCGGACGCAGCCGTAATCTTAGGAAATAAGAATATATAGCTATATATAGAACTGTTCCATATTTACACAATTTACCTCTTGAATGCCTCTCTATTCAAACTGAGTGTAAATTGATCTCCTGCACCGCTTTTATAGTAGTCCTTTGCGGTCTTCTCCAACTTACTCTCCGCCCTCAGCTCAAAGTCCTCCACACAAACTAAATCCATCTTACTGAGTAACTTATGTAAGCTATGCAACTTCGATGCTTTCGACGGAGCTCACTGTCTTCTCTAGACTAAATCTCAATCTTTATAGATTAGGCTTCAAACGCTGCGCAGTACAAACTTGAGTCTATTAGCAGATAAGCATATTTAACAGCTGATAACCGTCACTTTAAACAGACAAACATATAAACAAACACGGCAACAGATTGTTAAAATGTGTGGATGCTATAAGATCTGCTAGTCTTAGAAAAAACAGAAGAGATGTTTTGAAAGAGGAAAGCCAAATATACTTTAATACATAAAGCTTGATCATATGCTAAATTTTGTAAATAAAAAATACTGTATATTACAATATTTAATAAAAAACCTTCAAACACTACACCCGCAACTGATTTATATTTTTATGGCGCCAAACAATATTTGAATTTAATTGATTGAAGCATTTCAGCTGACTTCACAGTCACGACTTCACAGTCACTCGTTACAAATAACAGGTACGTTAATGGTCGGCCATCTCTAAAAACAAATGTCAACCTGCTTTGCTTTTTTGTCAAAATCACAATAAACATTAATTATTTCATGCAAAATTTTTAATTATCGTATTAGACATATATTATGCTTATTAATCGCGCGCTATGTCAAAGCTGGCTAACTCAGGTGACGTAAGTAAGCAAACTGTGCGAACAAAAAGAGCCGGCTAATTTAAATAAAACCCGAAAGCAGTTACAGATATCAGGCCAATGTTGCAACTCGACTTCAGGGATGCCGACACAGTACACAGTCGGCACAGAGATTCTGGCAGCCACCGGTGCGTCATTTTCATGCACACAGATCACGGAGCAGCAACATAAAACCCAATCTCGGTGAACCGGCGGCAGAGGGCAGTGCAGTACCATCGAACAATGTTATCAAAGCGATTGCATTTACGGGCGCAGTAAGTTGTATAAGACAAGCTACATTACATATGCTGCAACTAATTCTACGTCTGTTTAGTTCAGTGTAGGCTGCTTTGCGGGCGCCACAATCATGGAGTATGAGAATACGCGCAGCATGATAATAAGCAAGGCAAAGCAGGCACGTTTCGGTTGGCTACAAAATCGTCCATTAATCGAAAGGGACACCTGGTGGCAGTTGAAGCTGGATGTGCAACGTTTCTGGGATTCTTTGTCGCCGGGCGACAAGACCTTTGCGCCCATCTTGGTGGCGAACCTATTGGCATTTGCGCTGTGGCGCGTGCCTGCCATGCGCAACACAATGTTGACCTATTTTACCTCTAATCCAGCGGCGCGTAAGTTTCGAGATGCTACAAAGTACAATTTGCTAAATTTCTGTTTTTTGGTTTACAGGCATCGTTTGCTGGCCCATGTTCCTGTCTACATTCAGTCACTACTCGGTGATGCACATCTTTGCCAATATGTATGTGCTGCACAGCTTTTCAAATGCCGCCGTGCTCTCCATGGGCAAGGAACAGTTTATGGCCGTGTATCTGAGTGCCGGTGTCATTTCCAGCTTAATGAGCATTCTCTACAAAGCGGGCACACGAGCGCCGGGCATGTCGCTGGGTGCAGTACGTCCATAAATCCATATATATATATATATACCTTGTAAATGGTTTAACTTAGTTTATGCCTTGCAGTCGGGTGCCATCATGACAGTGCTGGCGTATGTGTGCGCCCAGTATCCGGAAACGCAGTTGAGCATATTGTTTCTGCCCACCATAACGTTCTCTGCCGGTGCAGCCATTAAAGTGATTATGGGCATTGACTTTGCCGGCTGTGTGATGGGCTGGAAGTTCTTTGATCATGCGGCGCATTTAGGCGGTGCCATGTTTGGCATGTAAGTGAATATTACTATTGAGCTTAATTTATTGGCATTTAACGTGTAATTTCTTATAGTTTCTGGGCTCACTATGGCGCTCAACTGTGGGCGAAACGCATCAGTTTGCTGAACTATTATCACGAGCTCCGCCGAACGAAACAGAAGTAAAGCAACCTAAATAATAACTATATTTTATGAAATTTCAACAATTTGCACTCGAGTTTGTTTTGCGGGGCCTTGCAGAGGCTCGTGTGTTGTCATGGATTAGGTTCAAATAAAGCGCCACAACTATAAATTATTACAAAACTATGGCATTTTCTTTTGCATCTTGACCGCAGATTGCTCCACCATATTCCGCTGTATGCGTTGATGAACTTCCTGCTGCCGTTGTGCAAATTTCTGCCTTAACTCGTGTGGCGTTTCACGCTCCGGTGCATAGGATATGTGTAATGTGCCGCCAAAGAATTGTTTAGCATCCAGTTGTCGTTTGGCTCGACGTGCCTGCTCCAGTCGCTCGAAGTGTACCGCAAACACATCGGTGAAGGCTTCCAGTTCCACTGTGAATATAAGCAAAAGCAATTAGCTCCACAAATTACAGTTTCTCTGCTTTGCACACAGACACACTCAGTTTGGAAAATTCGCTGGTCACACATGTGCAGCTCTGCAGTTTTCCATAGCCCTGCAGCTTATTCTTAATGTTTGTATGCAGATTAATTTTGGGTACACCGAATATCAACAGATGCTTAGATTCACTGGCAACACTGTAGACCTGCAACAGACTGTGACTTTTATTTCAATAGCAACAATTATTAAATGTACACTTACTTTTACTGCTTTTAATTCACGTCCCTGTCTATATTGTAATCTTGTCGTGCAGTAATCAAAGCGTTTGTGATGTGCTGCAGCCGGTGTGGCCTCCATGATTCTAATGATATACAAAAAAAAAAAAAAAAACAAAACAAATCCTAGTCAACTTTAAAATTGTTTCAGTGTTGTAAATCGAACACGTTTGCAGTGTTTTGCAACACCAGTTAGCCAATCGCCTGTTGCGTGCACACAGCTGTTTATTGTGGAAAAATGCTGATGGCGGGAAATGAGTTCTGTACGCAACAACTACGCGCCCTGCATAAAAGGCTGCAATTTATATATTTCCGACTCATTGACCCTCGAAGATTCAAAGCGTGCAGTCTGTGCTTATACAAAAAAAACATCAAATTAACGTGCTTTTTTCTATTGAAATAATTTAATTATTGTAAAACTAAAAAAAACTCCTAAAACCATGGCTCAATCTCAAATTGCCGGCAAAGAAAACATTACGGACAACATGGAAAAATTCACGCTAAAGGTTTGACACGTTTATATACAACAAATATATACACATAAGACTGTACATATACAAACACTGTACTTATATACATGTGCTATATTAAGTGATTTCATACCGATCTCAAATTAAATTAAAGCAAAACAAAAGTTATTCAATACAATACAAACATTTCCATTGTAATTTGGAACTTAAGTGCAGTAGTGACATATAGTAATTTCATAATTTCATAATATGACCTTTTCATTGAACTTGATCTGTACAGAGCCCCAGCAAGAAAATTCTGACGGAGAGCGCTAACAACGTTCGCAAAATGTCCATCACTAACGAGGATAACGATACCAGCAAGGACGCTGTCAGCAGCACAGCCAGGGCTGCAGAGACCATAATGGAGAAGACTTCGGCGCCTTTTGATCCCAGCATCGAGCCTTTGTTGCGTGAAAATCCGCGTCGCTTTGTCATTTTCCCAATACAATATCATGACATCTGGCAGATGTACAAAAAGGTATGTAAAAATGAGATACAATAGTAGTTACATATATATGTGCGTGTATAAGGGTGTAAATACTCTGTAAGCAATGGCTTGGTGAAATAGGCGGGAAATTTCATGATAAAGCGCGGGCAAAACTGGTCACGTCGCGGACGTGTCAGATAGCATTAGTAATAAATGTACATACATACATATATGGTAAATAAACAAAAATACTTAAAGGGGAACAAAATTGCAGCCATGATGAAATAATCATATTTGTATAACCAATTATTTATTTTGGTAAATTAAAAATAAGTAATTAAAATAATTAAAATTATTTAATTTCATAATTTTTTCTAAATTCTCTCAACAGGCTGAAGCATCATTTTGGACTGTGGAAGAAGTGGATCTATCCAAGGACATGACCGACTGGGCCAAGTTGACGGACAATGAGCGTCATTTCATTTCCCATGTTTTGGCCTTTTTTGCCGCCTCCGATGGCATTGTTAATGAGAATCTGGTGGAACGCTTCAGTCAGGAAATTCAGGTGACGGAGGCGCGTTGCTTTTATGGCTTTCAGATTGCCATGGAGAATGTGCACTCCGAGATGTACAGTGTGCTGATTGACACCTACATCAGGGATCCACATCAGCGGGATTATCTTTTCAATGCCATCGAGACAATGCCGGCTGTGAAGCGCAAGGCAGACTGGGCACTATCTTGGATCTCATCGAAGGCAGCTAACTTTGGCGAACGTATTATTGCATTCGCTGCTGTGGAAGGCATCTTCTTTAGCGGCAGTTTCGCTTCGATCTTCTGGCTGAAGAAGCGTGGTCTAATGCCCGGTCTAACGTTCTCCAACGAGCTAATTTCCCGCGACGAGGGTCTGCACTGTGACTTTGCGGTGCTAATGTTCCAGCATTTGGTGCAGCGTCCAAGTCGTGAGCGCATCATTGAAATCATTTCGGATGCTGTGAAAATTGAGCAGGAGTTCCTTACGGACGCATTGCCCGTAAACTTGATTGGCATGAATTGTGGCCTGATGTCCGAGTATATTGAGTTTGTGGCCGATCGCCTGCTGGTCGAACTTGGAGTGGGAAAGATCTACAATACAAAGAATCCATTCACGTTTATGGAAATGATCTCGTTGGATGGCAAGACCAATTTCTTTGAGAAGAAAGTGGCCGAGTATCAGCGCATGGGTGTCACATCGAATCGTTTGGACAATGTGTTTACACTAGATGCGGATTTCTAGATATGTAATAGTGTGTACTCTCGCTATCCTCACAGCTGCTGGTTCCAGGTGTTATTTAAGGAATTGCACAAATTATTTTTACCGTCTCTTTAACAATTAATTTGCTAGTTTATAAGTTTACAAAAATTTGACATATATAACTCTCCAATTCTATCATTATTATCATTCCTTTCATAGCAAAAACATACTACTTGACTTCCATTGAAAGACATTTCGCTTATTATTACTCGATTATCATTGTATATATAACATTTTAAATAAATCTTTATTATATATGTTGTGTGAATGAACTATGCATTTTTGATTTGTTATTTTCGATTGTCTTGTCTGTACACATCGTACATATTGTGGATCGTGCAGCCCTGGCAGACAGATGTAATTGTAATCGATAACGATAGACATGCACAGCTGATATGTAGTTCATTTAAAATTATACCTCAGCCCAGGCTTGGTGTAGTATGTGTGTACGCTGAAATGTTGTGTTATCTATAAACGAATTTCGTTACATTATCAATAGTGTTTATTTGCTGACTTCTTCGAAAATGTGTCAATCTGTGACTAATTTCTGAGACAAAACAACTTATCTGTAAAAAAAAAAGATGGCCTTCACAACTTGAAGAGCCCCTGTTGCACATGTGAACAAATAAAGAGATTTGCCGCCGCGGTCACTTCGTGGTGGCGGTGCAGGCATTAACATGACCCACGCATCACATGACTTTGGGCAGGGAGCGAGAGAGGCGGTGGAGCAGGAGGAGGAGGAACAGTGTACACTGCTTAGCACAACTGGCGGTTCCGGGTCCGAAGATGATGCACAGCCAAGACAAAGACTGCGTGTAAAAAGAAAGCTGCATCAACGGCGTCAAAGGACGCGTTACCATCTGCCCAGAACTATGAGAAGATGTGGTTGTTATGCGCTTATACCGTTTGTTTGCTTCTTATTGTTATACAATTACCTGCCTAATATCTACATGGATATACAGAAGCGTCACGGTGAGTAGTACTAGTATATAGTATATATTACATAGAATATAAACTAACTGAGAATCGCTTGCAGTTCCACTGCCGGATTGGACGTCAAACACATCCCTCGACATTAAGGACTACATTGTGCCGCAACAGGACACAGCACTCATAATGCCCCGGGACTTTTGTCGCAATAAAACATTTCTGATTATTGCCGTCTGCACGGACTTGAACAATTTCGTGGAACGGCAGACAATACGTGAAACATGGGGCAACACCACGGAGTTTAACTATGCAGCATTTCCCAAACTACATGCCCACATGAAGGGACACTACCTGGCGGCAAAACCAGACCGCCTGCAGCTATACTCGGATTACTTTACCGGCGAGGGTGACACACGCACAGCAACAGTGCGCATTATCTTTATTGTTGGACGCAGCAGTTATGAATCACATCTGGGCAACGAATCCGTTGCACGTTTGCACAACGAAGCCCAACAGTACAACGACATCATTCAGGATAATTTTATTGATACCTACAACAATCTAACAATCAAATCCGTTGTGGCCCTGAAGCACATTAGTCGCAGTTGCAGCAAAACTTGCGCCTACTTTTTAAAGTGTGACGACGACACGTTTGTGAATATACCAAATCTGTTGCATTATTTGCTGGGCGGCACAGTGCCACTGTACAACGACACACTGGACTATCATGATCGCAAATCGTTTCTGGTCATGTCGCAGCATAATCGACTCAATGCCACCGCTGGCATAATGCGTGGCCATCAATTCTGCAATGTGGTGCCGGTGAGTGAGGTGAGCAGCAAATGGTATGTGCCGTATTACATGTACCCAGGAGAATCCTATCCACAATATCTATCCGGTGCTGGCTATCTAATGTCCATTGATGTGGTGGAGCGTCTCTATGAGGCGGCATTGAATACATCGATTGTGTACCTGGAGGATGTGTATATCACTGGACTCTGTGCCATACGGGCGAATATTAAACGGCAGCATCATTCACTCTTCAGTTTTGCACATTCGAGGCATCTGTGCGCCTTCAAGGGCACCATTACCCAGCACCAGGTGAAGGAGGAGCGAATGGTGGAGGCGTGGCGATATGTATCCAACTATAGTATTAAATGTCCACCGCCGGGAAATAATTTAAATCGCATGCGACTACGTAATCGCATCAATTGTTAGTTGAGCTGCTCTCTGATCTGCCTCCCTGTATAACAGAGATGATGAGATGGAGGATGTATACGTAGCACATACTTATACATATCTAGTGGCATTGAATACTCTTTCAACATTTCGGCTACTCAGCTAATTATAAACATTAACGTGTGTTGTACATTCAATAGCACAATTAATTACCGCACACACATTAATTAATTGATATTTTTGTCAGTATAAATACTTGTACTCGTATGTATGTTTAGTACTTAATACGTTTTGTTCCTTGTATCGACATGAGAAGTGATCTATTTTATTTAATTTTATATTTATTATCTGATTCTTTTGAATACGGATCATAGAAATCCGGCAGTTGATAATCATACTATCTAAGACAGCCGTTTTTTTGAATTGCCCAGTAAGTTAGTATACTAGTTTAGTTTAGATTTTATTCTCCCTTCAATATATTGCTCAATAATGCATCCAGCTCAAAACGCAGACAAAAAATACTTATAATAAATAAACAAAAATGATTTTTAATTACAATTGCTTAATCGAAACTATGTATTTGAAATCATTTCATAAAACAAAAAAAAACTCTTAGCTTTTTAAGAGAATTCAAAAACTATTCATTGTTTTTGCATAACTAGTTTACTGTTGCGCACATAATGCTCTTAATTAAAATTAACGTAAGATGTATGTATGCTTAAATATTTAAAGCACAAAACAAAATTATACTCGTAGCTCAAGTAAAGAATCGGAAGCCTGAGATGATATATGCTTCCTGTAGTGCGTTAAGAACAATTGTTAAATCATATCAAAGGAATATGTTTTTCAAACATATCTCGCTAAGCGTTCTGTTTATTTTATTTTATTTGTTCGTTTTTAAAAAATGAATATACATATGCATACTACATACAAATATATATTTGGGAGTATCCATATATTTACTCAATCTCATTGCGCCAAGAATTTATTACTTCTTTTGTTTGTTTTTAATAGTTACAAAATAAATGATATTATTGTAATATCAATGAGCAAAGCAATACACTAAATCAATTATGGGGATGTTAATATGCACCTTTAATGGGATCGTTTTTCAAAAACAAAAACAAGATAATGAGAGTGAAAATGCGCACTGAGCTATCAGAGAATAGCTCATCTTAAGCCTAAGTTGTGTAGCATTTGTAGGTCATACAGGTTTTAGTGTCATTATGATGATAGATAGCATAATTCTAAAAACTATAATAACAAATTACATTCGAGTTTACAATTTAGACCACTTTGGACTGGAACTTGTATTCATCGAATCAAGTATTAGGAAAATCAAACTGCATCCGATTTTGTTTCAATAATTTTGGTTGTAGTCTCTTCACTTTTCTCCTCACAAGGAGTTTTCGTATTATCTGAAATGTTTTGTGTAGATTCTTCTGCTGACTTTTCGACATTTGTAGACACCAGTTGTTCGGTTTCAGCTACAGTATCCTCTTCTGTGGAACCAATAACTTCATTTGCCTCAGAATCTTTCGGGACATTTTCTGTTGTCCGTGTAGTTTCTTCTGCTGCTGGAGTTATAGAATCATCAGTCTTAGTAATGCCTTTAACTGTAGTTTCTTCAACTACAGAATCGCTCTTTACAGTGGTTGCTTCGCTAGTTATTTTATCTTTATCACTGTCAACTGGTTCTTCTGTTTTAGCTTTAGCTACATCAGCTATGTTGGGATCATCAGTTGCTTCTGCACTAACTACAGCCGATGTTACAGTTTCAATTGTATCTTCTTCCATGGGCTCAGTCGCAGGCGTTTCCTGAATTTCCGTTGTATTCATAGCTTCTTCCGAATTTATTTCTTTCTCAGTAGACTCCGAGTTATCTATAGCTTCTTCAGCAGCTTTTTCTTTCTCAGTAGATTCCGAATTTTTTGTTATTTCTTCAGCAGCCTTTTCTTTCTCGGTAGATTCTAATTTTTCGGGCACTTCTTTAGCTGCCATAATTTTTTCAGTAGATTTTTCTTTGTCTTGCGGTGCTTTAAAAGGACTATCAACTTCCATCTCTGTTATAACTTTGTCATCATCACCAGTTTTTGTAACTGCTGTGTCTTTGGAGGATGTGGTCTCATTACCATCCTGAGTATCCGCATCTTTGCTTATCTGTTCTTCGGATTCCCCAGTCTTTGAATCAGCGCCCTCGTTTGCTGTGTCCTTTTCTGCACTTTTATCTGAACTCTTTCGTTCCTTCCGAATGTTCTTTTGCTTATTTGCGCTACTCTCATTTTTTATTAGTTTTTTTGGTTCATTGTTGCTGCTGTTTTCCCGCTCTGCCTCAGCTTTCTGCTGCTGTCGTTCCCGCTTTTTCTTGGCAAGTCTCTCCTGTTCTTTAATCCACTTGCGTGCCTCCTCAAAATCACATTCAGCACGCTTAAGCTTGACAATTACTTTCATTTTGAGCTTAGCATCGTTCTTTTTGATCTCCTCCATACGCTGTCGCTCCAAATGAAGCAGAGCTGGATTTGGTTTGTTTGTCGTCTTCTTGCGGGGCTGTTTCTTTTGCACGGTTCCGCCAGGTGAGACTGATGAAGTTGCTTTCACCTCACCGCTGCCCTCAGTTATGTCCACTTCCAGGAGGCTGGCCAATATAGATGAACTAAAGGCAGCCACATCAATGTCCGCATTTAGATCCATATTAGCGGTGACGGGATCCACTTTAGCAAAAGAGTCTTGTAGAGCTTGGGATTTAACGGATGTTATTTTTAAGCCCTTCTGTATAGCAGGCTTAGATGTTGAAGGTTTCTCTTCCTCGTTGTCCGAATCAATGGTAATTGTGTCAGTTTTGGGCTCCACAATCTCAATTTCGTTATCCTCATCATCACTGGCTTGTTTTTCTGCAATAGTAAAAGCAATGTTTGCATTAATACAATTATATAACATATTAAAGTAGAATATTATACTATTTAACCCAAGTCAAACTACTCAGTAGTTAAGGAAAAGCTTAATTAAAATTTATTGAAGATGAGTACGTTTAGATTTTTAAGCATTAACTAACTTAGTTTAGTTACTTAATCTAATTGGCATCTTAGATATTGAGAAAGCGCATTTCCTCCAGTGGAAAATTGGTGCGCAACTTGTGTAGCGTCTTTTCGTTAGGTCTGGGCTGTCGCTCCAGTTCCCGACAGTAGCATTCGTAGGCAAACTTGGCCATTTGCCAACGAAGTTTGCAGGCGCTAGCGTCACGCCGAAAACGTGGCAACCGTCTGGCCAACTCGGCCCAAAGCCGTTCACGTGCTCCAACATCATAGTAATCGACATGTCGCGGATTCCATAGCGTGGGATACGCACGCATCGCTAGCACCAGCTGTTGAGCAAACTGTTTGTCGTCGGGCATGTCCTTGAGTTTGCCAGCCGATTCACTAGATGAATTGGCAGCTAAACCAATTGGGCCACAATCCTGCAATGGCTCAAACTCATCACGTAAATCCTGTTCGTCAATTTTATATAGAAAATATAAGCTAGCCAAATATTTAGAGTATTTGAGCTCTAAATTAGCAAAGGTGCGCTTGTCCTTGATGGTTTTGAGGCGAAAGGACTTGTACATTTCGTACATTTGCTGCCAACGTTCCACAATATACTCGCATCGATAGTCTGTAACAGGAATAAATACATTATTTAAAATTAAATATTTGCTATGAGAAGTTTACTGACTTGGCGCAGATTTCCAAAAGTTTTGCCACAACGATTTTCGCGTCTGTTCGTCAATGCTGTTGAATTCAGGATCAGCGGACTTGCGCCACAGTACCGGATGACTTTTAGCAAAGTTAATGATGCGCAAATCAATGGGACGCACCTCCAGTGGACGAATTGGCACTGCTCTTGCCGGTGCAGGTCTATCCTCCTTTGGCTCTTTGTGAATGGTATTCTCAATGGCATCCAATTGCTTGCGCTCAAAGCCATCGCCGTCGCCTTCGCCACAATCGACTGGCAGCCACTCGGAGCGTGGCAAATCCCTATTGGCCAGATAATTGGTGGCCTTGTCAAAATAACCCTTGAAGCGTCTGCCCAACTTCAGCAAACGCTCGATGTGCACGTAACGCTTGCGTATGTTTTTCCAGCGCAATTTAATGTCATCGCCGCGTGGAAAGTGACTGCCAATGACGCGCCATTGCTTGCGGGTGACTTCCATTTTGCCATAATCCGGATGACAAGTGCACCAGATTGAGGGATATTCGCGCAGTAGTCGAGTCAGCTTGCGATCGTAGGCGTGTGCCTGTTCATTGCGATTCATGCTCTCCTCGGTGCCTTGAGCATCGTATTCATCATCCAAATCATCGTTTTCATCCATATCGTCCACATCATCAGTGTTTATCAGAGCATCGTCATTATAATCATCATTCTCCTCATTTTCCAATTGTTGACTTGAGTCCTGCTCATCGTCCTCATCCTTAGGATCACCCTCGGCCCGTACACCAAGTGGCATTAGAGGTGGCAATGGCTCCAGGCTTTCACCATCCTTTAAATTTGCATGCAAACTTTTGCGATACTCGTAGACCTGATTGTGAAAACTATTGCATCCCGTATTAAAGAGATCCACATCATCCAACTGTCCATAGCAGACGTAATCCACAGCTAGAATAGCAAATAGAAAGTGACAAGGAAAGTGGAACATTAAAGTTTAGCGAAAAACTGCTGCTGAATTCGATTCCATTGCCTTTTATTTTTCGGATATATTGCAAACACATGGACCAAGAGCTCAAATCAATAAATCACAAGGCTGAATTCAAAAGCCAAGGAAATGGAACTCGCAGAGTTTTTCATAAACACAATACAAAATACTTACATGCAGCATACCATTGAATGGTTTATCAACAATTGGAAACACTCGTCCATGTGTTATAATATTCACAAAAGACAATGGTACACACAGTAGTATATGCTTATATGTATAATTTATTAACAAACACTTTAGTTTAATTTTGCAAATTACAAAATGTATAAAAACAAAGAGTTAGAACTGCATACATTTCTGAGATTCAATAAAATTTGAATGGAATTAATTGAAAACCAAAAAATTTATATATATTAAAAACAAATTAGAATAAATAAGAACATGTCTGGGAAGCGTGCAAGAGTAGTAGCAGATGTTCCATATGCCATATTCTACGTAATATTCGAATTCCAGTGCGCGAGTCTCAAGATGCATCTAGGATGCGGAGAGTTTAACTAGGTTAAATACTCATTGTTTAAGGGCTGATTGGTAGACTAGCTCTGCTCGCTCTGCCCTTTAGTTTAGTATAAATTAGATTAACTTTTGCTTTGGCTACCAACAGACATCCGCATGCTGTGGAGCATTCAGCTAAATAACTAATAAGTTCGCACGCGATTTAATAAAAGAGATTTATCCCTTTCCTAATGTAGTTTAGTTTACTTGTCGTCTTACCTGCAGCTAATTGTCCGTTCTCCAAGCTATTGGCATCGTTCTGGAAACCCATTTCACGCATATCGACGAGGCATTTGTCTTGCAGCTGCTTAAACCGTCCAATGGCATAAGTCATTAGATAGGACAGATGTATGTATAGCTCCTTGAGATCCATATAGCTCCGTGCCTGATTGTATGCATTGGAATGTGTGAGCGTCTGCACTTTGCCCGTTAAATGGGTACAGATTTCCATGGCATTGAAGATCTGTTCCTGCAGTTGGGTGCGTGCCGTGCCAATGGGAGTGTTTGGGAAAACATGACGCACCAAGGTTGGTCCCTGTCCCTTGGCCCCTGCAGCTGGATTCATCATAACGGTGGTACCACCACCATTACTATTGCTATTCGGTTGCGCTGTTGTTGTTGGTGTCGGCAGGCTCACCGCTTGGATTTGGGTGCCATTGTTGACGCGTACAACTTGTGGAGCACGTTGCTGCTGATTCGTTTGCGGATTGTAGATGCCAATGTTGGAGCCAAAGGCGGGATTATTGTTGTGCATTAGACGCGTTGGAGCTGCTGGCCGTTGACGTATAATCACTTGCGGATTAACGGGTAGCGGGGCAGGCGATAGCGCTGTCGAGGACTGTGCTGCACCTGGCACCTGACGTTTCACCTGCAGGCATCAAATTAATTTTGTAAAAAGTTGCCAGGTATCTAAATTCTCAAGTGCTCACCTGTATGAGTCGACCATTGGGCAGACGGTAGGAGTCCTGCTGTGCAGCACTACTGAGATCAACACGGAATCCATTAATGGTATGAAAGACGGGGCCAGCACTGCGCACAGCATTGGGTACCACTGTGCGTCGCACCACTGACGCTGGACCGGGTGTAGATTGGCGATAACGCATGCCTGAGCTGCTCAACACCAGCGGCGGTGGCAAACTGCTGCGCGGTGCGACTGGGGAGCTGTGGCTGCTGTTATTGCTGCTGCCATTGCTGGGATTAACGCTAGCACTGGCACTGGGTCCAGTGTAATTCTGCTGCACCGTCATGATGCGTGGCGTTGTGGTTATATTTGTGGCAGGTGTGGCAACCGCACGTATTGTTGGCTTTGGTACAACCGAAATTTGACAGTCAGGTTCCAGCATGCTGAGCAAATCGGGAGTGCAGACGACCTCATCGTTGGAAGATTTCGGTCGTTTTGCGGGCGGACCCTGTGGCTTGTTGGCCGCTGGTTTCTTTGCCGAGTTGGCCGAACTGGCTTGACTGCGCTTAGACGCATTCGATTCCAGGCTCTCCATGGAATCGGACAGACTGCTCGCCTTTGCCTTGGCTAAACGACAGCAATTGCTGCTGTCCTTGCTCATCAGTCTGCGCACTTCCCCCTCTGGCAATGGCAGCGCTTGCAGTCCACTAAAAATAAATTATATTGTTGTATACTTTAAAATCGTATCCATCTCAATTCTTACTTACTTCTTTTGCGTCTCTATATAGTTGATGAGAGCCCAGTGCTGAGCACGCAGTGGCCATAAAATCTTCGAGGTGCATTTAAAGCAATTCCAGTTCTCATTTTGCTCTATGTCCACGATGACGCCTCGTGACAGATTCTTCACAATGCACGATTTACAAAACACAAACGGGCAAGTGGAGCAGCAGTAGACCTCACCGCCCTGACCACACCAGCGGCAATATAACTCTGAGCCGTCTTCTCCCTTGGAGAATTCGCCACTGTTGTAGAAGTCATGGCACTTGACGCAGTGCGTCACACGCAATATCGGATGCATTTTAATATTGCTCTCCGAATTCGGTGCGGTGCCAAGGTGCGTGCGACAGACGGTGCAATGGACTTTGCGTTGATTCACAATATCCACCGTGGGATACATTTTGTGATAGAAACGCTGTTCCTCTTCTGAAATGCTGGCATCCATCTCAAATCTTGTACCTGCAGCACAAACAAACATTAGTCAATGGCCGCACAACAAACACGGGGTTGGACAAGGGTTGGAGCAGTGCCGAGACCGACCAGGGCTCCAACATCACTTACCAGCAAAATCAAAGTCATAGACTTTCAGAGACGGCGAAGACGATGGCGTTGCTACTGCTGCTGGCTTTGCAGCCTTTGGCGTTGCTTCGCTGCTTGGCGTGCTGCTCATTCTGATTGTTTAGCTGTGCCGGTACAAATATATGGATTTGTAGGTCTATCACCACACGTGGATTTGCTGCAACCAAGGGATGTATATATGTATGTATTTATTCTTTTACACACACACTAAATTCAGCAGCGGCATTAGCCTACAACAACGCGTCGCGCTTTTTTGTTCGTTTAGTTCGCAACAATTGTTAGCAGCACCAGCACCAACGCATGCTTCACACACCAACATACACCCATACAATGCTAAACGATCTTTTTATTATTTTGCAGTTTATTATAAACAAAATCTTTTAGTTTTTAATTGTACTGCCTTCGGCGACAGCGGAGAGATGATTTTTTCACTCGACTGCTGCTTTACTATCTTGGTTTTCGGTTTCCAACATGGCAGCCGCTTCGTGCTATCCGACGATACGAGCCGAACACACGAAGTATACATAACAAGTTTTAGCTCGTCTCTGAACCGATAATGGATAATATATTGTAAATTGCAAATTTTTGGGAATATTACAATAGTCTCTCAAATAATGTTTCTTAAAAATATAATTCTACTTCTAAATTATACTTAAAATCGTCCTCAATGTACATATAGATTTTCCCTACCGATCGCATGAAATTAATTTTCATTTTAAATTTACTGTAAAACATTATAAAGTTTTAAATTTTTTTGATTTAACCTAAAGATACATTTTACACCTACATTTTATGTCAATCTTGAGCAAAATCAAGTTTTAAAGCAGATTTATGTTAAGCGGCAACTCTGTTAGTAATCAGTGGTCTCTTTCGCACTCTCACTGATTCGGTAAGATTCGAACAGTTCCGTAACAAAAAACTTTTGACTAAACTAATGTCTTTTATTAGTTTTAGAAGCAATCTGATAGATACAATCAAATTCATAAGTTGAATATAATTTTAAACTAAATGCAAGCACATATATGTTGAAAGTTACTCAGCACTGTAACTTTCCAACACTGCTTACTTCACTTCCAGCACTGCAATACGTGTTTATATCTGTCAGCGGATCAGGAACGTATTTAAGTACATGTACATATATATACATATATATATATTTATAGGCATTGCAAACTTTATGACTAAAGTCGAATCAGCGAGATATGTTTTATCAGTAGTCTTCAAAATTGCTGTAGTTTTATTTCTTATTTGTTTCAGGCAGGTCCTATTTTGAATATTAATACTACACGATCTGTAGTACATACCTCTAAAAACGCTTTATAAAATAATCGATCAATGCGATGTTTTCTATCGACATAAATCGATACTATCGATATTTAGTTAGTACATAACTTTCATATTTACATAAATTATCAATTAGATATCGTTTGTTTTTGCAGCGCTGCATATTGTTTTTATAAGCAAGCATATAAATAATATATATAATGAAAAAATAATTTAATGTATTTGTAGTTATATTTCAAACATATTTGCACAATATAATTGTCTTTAGTTTTAATCAACAAAATTAAGGGGCTACCCATAATGTTGGAAAGCATCGATACTCTGATGAAATGTTATTTGACATATCGATAAATATTTATTGATATCGAATGAAGTTACTAGGGTAAATATTTACAAATCATGATAAATTTTGTTTTCGTATCATGTGAAATAACTTTCAACTTTATTTGTAATCTGCCTTTTAGAAATATCTACAGTTCTCAACAAAATGGAGCCTTCATCATCTAATTCGGGGGCCGAAGCCTTAAACTCTGACTTCTTCTATGGCTGGGATTTGTTGTACAAAACTGTTCAATCTGAAGTGGAAAAGAAGGCAGATGTTTTGATAGTCCTTGTTCACTTTTTGCTAACCAAGCATTACAAATTTCGCTGCGTTGGTATTGGAGACGATGTGAGTACTGCTCAGGCAAATATACATATACTATATGTATATATACACCGATTTATTCTTTGTGCTTTTGTTTTGAGCAGAAAACTTTGGCCGATGGTGAAATTGGTAGCGAGCTGCTGCCGGATCATTGGAATGGCGACAGTACAAAGTACTCGCTACGCTATGTGCACGACAAGGTGCTATACTTGCTGCTTGCACATATTACTGAGGATGCCATGATTGTCAATCTGCTGGACATTAATACTAAAAATGTGTCCAACATATGCATCACTCCAGATTCTCTGGTGGTCGAAGTTAAAGGTAGCATCACAAAACTAATGCCAGAGGCAATTGATATTGTTGAACGCTTTCGCAAGGAACTGTGCGATCCAGTGAGTGCGGGCAGTTGAAATCAAATACGCACTTATTCAAATCCGTCTTTTTGCACAGGTCTTCACTGGCAACTCGCGTGAGGCAACCACACAGACACAGATTCCCCCACAGACTTCCACTCAACCGGCTCCGGTCGCCGATCCCTTGCGCATTGGCGAACCTCGACGTCCAGGGTATGCATCTATGTAAATCTGCTAGCTCATTTACAATTTTTATTGTTTACTTTTTAGATCATTTATGCCGCATGGCTTTGAGCCGCGTCCTTTTGGATTTCCCGATGTAGGCCGTGGTGATTTGGATCCGCTGGGACGTGGTTCTGGTAATCTCTTCTCATTTGGCCCCAATGCAGGACTGGCTCGCTTTGATCCGTTTGATCCACTTAATCCACGAGGATCAGGTAACATGGGTCCAAATCCCGATCACATGCGTCCGCCAAATTGGAACCCAGATTACTACATGTAATCTCTAAAAACAAAATGGGTAATCAACAGCCCACACCAAAGGAATTTAGCCTTAACAAATCGAAAGTTTTTTTTTTATGATTTACTTTGCCATTGGATAAAATAAAACAACATTAATGAAAATGTATAAGAAGAGCTAGAATTTTTATTTGTTTGTAACTAAAATATAATTTTATTATTTGCTCATATATACGATACAGAATATATGTATGTATGTATGTATGGTAATGCTTAAGGCTAAGAACATAGAAATCAGCCTAAATAAGTGTTTATGTGTATATATTGATTATATGTAGCACATATAACTCATGCTATGTGACAAACTCAAACTTTATGCATTGCTTTGTGATTAGGCTGCCAATCATGGGGCAGTTTTGGATATACAACATAGTTAATAATACGCATACAAGGCGAACAATTTACAAAAATAAAAAAATACCCTATAGCTATACAATGTAATGGCGTGTTATTAGATAAACAAATTTTATTTTATATGCATATTTGATTTGTATACGTCAGTATCAAAATAGTTGAAAATTGCGTCATATAATCTCAAGAATAGTAGCTACGAAAATCAACTGGAAAAACTTTTTTTTATATGTTTTTGTATGCGCAGCTTATAGAATAATAATAATAAGTTTATAGTAGTTAAAGTTATTATATTACAATACAATACAATCAAATGTTTTGTGGATAGTATTTATGTCTATGCCTAATATTATTATTATAAACATAATATTTTGCTAATTTAATTAATTAATGAACGAACGTCTGTTTGACTTAAATTATTGTAACTTTGCCACAATTTCACAATTTTTTATTTTTTTTTGTTGGCTTTATAATAATTTTTGTTGTTGCTGGTTTTTTATTATATTTATATGAATATTGTTTAAATTGTATTGTGCCTTGGCTGCTTGGGGGATTGGCGTTAGGCTCATATGTATGTAGTGCGTGGTGCTTCAAGCGATTCTTATACCTTCTCCACTCTTCACTCTCCACTCTCGCCCGCTCCCTCTTCCCCATCCTTTACCACACTCTATCTCTCAGTCCCATTCCCCAATAAACATGCGTGGTGTGGGCACATAGCCTCGTGTGGGCAGCGGTAAATGGCGTCCATAGATGTGATTGTAAGGAGATTCGACAATTTCGGAATCTACAAGAAGCGCATTAAAGTGACATTAGCAAAAAAAAAAAAAACAAATACATATAGGTATGTACTATATGTACAGTTGTACAGCAAGTAATTATTTTGACCAAATATATACTTTTGTTTAATAGTCAAAACAATTATTTGAACTATTAGGATGATATGATATATGCAGAGCTGTTAAAAATGCATTCGAATATAAAATGGAAATGGTTTTAATTTTTTTTCCATTTCCATTTTATATTCGAATGGTTTTTTTTTAACAGCTCTGGATATATGTATGCGTGTAGTTATAATGGGCAATGAGTGTGTGTGTGTGTGTATAGTATGTACAATGTTAACGGTAAAGGTAATGGTAAGGTAAACTGTCCAGGGTCCAGGCTAAAGTAAAGTTAGTACAAAATAATCGTACGGTAACCAGGTGCTACTAATATATCTATGTATATAAACAATAACCAAAAGGCATTTATATATATAAGTATATATATATGTATATACAGCGCAGCGATATCTTGGTAATGCCTTGGATAAACCATATAACAAATTAGAAAACTAAACCAATGCTCAATGTCTCTTTGGCCAAATAACCTCGTTCTTAGCTCTCAATAGTCAAGTATATGAATTTTCTTGAGGCTCAGACTGCGCGGCTTGCGTGGCTTCAGGTAGCCATAAATGGATTCCATGTCGCTGATGTCAATACGGCTGGCGGTGCGTCCAGTTCTTTGTTGTTGTTGTTGTTGGGGCGCTGCATTGTTTGATGCTGCTGCTGCTGCTGCTGTAGGGGCTGCTGTGACTGCTGTTGCTGCAGTTGTTACTGCTGCTGTTGTTGCTGTTGCTGTTGTCGTTGCTGCTGTTGTGCCGACTATTGCTAAACTCTTTGTTGCTGCTGTCGCTGTTGTTAACATTTTGTTTTTACTATTGAAATTATTTTTGTCATCATTGTTTCGCTTGGCATTGCTATTGTTGTTGCTGTTGCTGTTGCTGTTACTATTGCTGCTGCTGTTCTTGTTCGTTAACTGTCGCTTATTGTTGCCGTCATTTAGTTTGCTGTCCGCTGTCTGCTGTCGCCGTCCCCGCCAACTGGGCGCTGGCAATTGCGGCTTGTTGTTGTAATACTGCGTTCGCTTTGTATAGCCAACATCCGACGCTGTTGCCATTGAGCTGGGCACACGTTCGTATAGATTAAGTGGCAGCTTTGTTGGCTTCTCCTTTGCCACAATGCGCCTGCGTCCGCCGTACATGTACAGTGAGCCCTCCTCTGTGGGCTGCTCAAAGAAACTTTCCGTGGACTGAGATTTGCTGCGTGCTGCCAGCAGCAATGCTGGTGCCGTCAATTGTCGCAGCTGTGCACGATCCACATACATCTCGTCGGTCTCCTCGTTGCTCTGCACGGCACGTGGACGCTGCAGTTGCCGCAACTGCCGCATATAATTGTTCTCCGTTGTGTTGTCAATGTCAAAGTCCATGTCAAAGTCATCGTACTCGTAGCTATCATAGCGTTCGTCTGTGTTCAACGTCGGTTCATGGTCCTGCTGCTGCTCCTGCTCCTGCTCCAGCACTGAAATATCACTCTCACTGCACCACTTGGCCACACCTGCCATCTGCTTGTCCAGCAGCAGACCACCGCTCAGACGCTGATGCCGACGCAGCTGCTGTTGACTGAGACTGCGCTGTGGCCGCGGTGCTGGCACCTCACCGCAAAGCGGTGCCAGTGCATAGCAGCTAACACAATTGCAGGCATTCTCCGTGCTCAGTGGCGCGCTACGGCGTGTGGACAAACGTCGTGCTCCTTGACGCACCGCCAAGGCTTCCAAATCATCGTAGTATTGATTTGGCGGAAAGTAGCCAACTGCATTTTGTTGTTGTTGCTGTTGCTGATGCTGGCGTTGGTGGTGCAGCCGATGGCAGTGTCTGTGCTGATGCTGATGCTGGTGCTGATGCCGTTGATGTGCATGTACATGTGCATGTGCTGCTGTGGGGTGCAAGTGTTGCTGTTGTTGCTTGTGCTGATTGCTACGTGCTTTGCTGTTGTTGTGCTGTGCTGTGCTTTGTTGTGTCTTTGTTGTCATTGTAGCAGTTAGGTCCGTTGGCAGTGATTGTGGTTGTTGTTGTTGTTGCATTTGCATTTGCAATTGCAGAGCGTGCGTTTTGTGTTGCAGTTGTTGTTGATGTGATTGTTGATGTGCTTGATGTGGTTGATAGCCGCCCTGTTTATAAATACCTATGCCGCTCTCATAACTGCGCGTCTGCCAAATCTGATGCTGATGATGACTCGGCTTCTGATGATGCACGGCATGTGCTGCCGCCGCTGCTGCTGCTGCTGCCATCAGTTGTTGCTGCTGCTGCTGCTGTTGCTGCAAGTGATGTGGATGCGCATGCATGCCAGCCAAATGATTGTGTACCATTGATGTCTTCTTTTGGGTAAGTGTGCTCATGCCATCGCTGTTGCCATTGATGCCATTCATGATGATGTTATTGCCATTGCCATCGCGTTGATCCTTGCCACCTGATTTCGAGGACTTGACAAAGTTGGGAACGCGTGCGCGCAGTCCACAATAGTAGGGATCATCTGCAAAGAGTGAAGAAACGTAAGTTGCACTTTGCTTATAGTTCTTTTTAGCAGTGAATGTCTTACCATATTTCTTGTTGTCCTTGCCTTTGTCCGATTTGCCGCGAGACAATTTGATTCTGGCCTCCAAATCGATGTCGTCATAGTCCGGCTACCAAGTGTTTGCAATGTAACAAGCACAATATGTAGTTATAGAAATTATTAATCAACTTACATTTTACAACAATTTATTGATCAATTGCAATTTAATTATTAATTTGTTTACGTAATTGAATTTAATGCTTGTGCATTACGTTTAATATCCAACATTTATTTGAAAAATATACATATATTTGCTGTGTATATTGTTTGGAAAATGCCCGCGAGCCCATCAAAATCAAACGACTTAGGCAACAAACTTATTTGCGCAAGGTGCGCCAACAAACGCGCTGCACACGTCTTCTCTTACAGTTACAGCCATAACTGTGCACACTGCTGGACAGTGAGGGAGCGAGAGAGAGCGAGATTCAGAGTGAGAGAGAGATGCATAGGCAGAGCCCATAGGTATAGCCGCGAAGCAAACTCGCCAAGCGGTCGTTGGGCCCATTGGCAAACCATTGGCAACATTCCGTGCATATTAATTACACGCGATTCGTTTGCAGTTATTTTTGTTGGCTTGCTGCTGCTGCTGTTGTTGCTGCTGAAATTCGATTCGAATATTATTGAATGCAAGCCAAATGCTTGGTGAAGCTCAACGACACACAAAAGACACACAATGTTGTCCAAAGCGAAATCGTTGTGTCGCCGCAACAAGTGGCCTGGTATTTTTAGCCAGAACCGTATGAACAGCAACTGTGAATGGGTGGGTGGGTGTTCAAAGGGGGGGGGAGACTGACAGACACAGGGCACAGAGTCATAAACCATTTTGCAAGTGCCCGCGTTGCGCACGTAGCCAAGCATAGCCAAAGTTGCCCGTTAGTTGTTGCTGTTGCTGCTGCTGCTGCTGAACTAGTTGCCACACTTCTTGCTATACATAAGCATTATATATGAGTTTTAGCGCTGCCAAAATTACAGATACACTTACACACGTACAACTGCTTCAACACTTGAGCAACTGTTTTGCCGCTAATTGACTCACCTTTGGAATCAGATCGTGCGCATAGACATTATCCCTGGGCGGCAATTTGGGTGGCTTCTCGCTGCGCTTGTGCGCCAATTGTTGCGTCTGCAGCAGCAATTGTTCCCGTGTGGCAGCCACATGACCACTGTTGCCATTATTCAAATGCTTGCCAAGCTGCTGCTGCTGCTGCTGCTGATGCTGCATCTGCTGCTGCTGCTGGTGGCCGCTGCCAAAGCCAGAGCTGCCCGAACTGCCATTGCTACCATTGCCAGCCACACTGTAGGGATCCTCATCGGGTATGGGTATGCGCGGGCGATTCTTTATGTCCACAATGGGACGTTGCACTGCGAAAGTTAAAATTTTTGAAAGTTAGCAAAGCAAGTAATAAATACAGATAATTTTGGTTATAAATATATATAGTTTATATTGTCAGAAGTATGTTTAAAGCGAGTTTTACTTCCCTAATCACCACTTTAAAAACTTTGTACTTCGATAACTTTGGCAATTATGTATCGATTTTGGAATGGAATAGCATTTTAAACAGTATTTGTTCACATAATTATTTCTGCAATTTAATTTTATTTTTAATTTAAATTTAGCCTTTTTTTATTTTCTATAATTTCCTATAAATAAAATTATTTGCTTCTAGCTCTTAAATTCTCTGAAATCAATCGAATTATGACTTTATTGTGATGTTTATCAAGATTATATATAGTTTATATGCTCGTGGGTGTATTAGACAGAATCTAATAACACAATTAAACTTTTTAAATCCAGCTAGCATTGCCTTAATTAACTAAATTTTATATTAAAATTTAAAATTTGAATTTTTTAATACGATTAACTAACTTGTCGCACATCTTCAGAACACACACTGTGTATATATGTATGTACATATAAAATAATGGCAAAGAGACTTGTTTTGCATAGTAACTCACCTGGCGGCAGTTTGCTCTTTAGCATATCCATGGCTACCACATTCACAATAAGCACCCAAATGGGGCACTCCAAAATGTCATTCTCCGATTTGACAAAGGCCACCGCCGATAGGCATTGCGTCTCCAAGCGACGACGATCTGGATAGGCACGGCGCAGTTCACGATTTACGTTCGACTGAAACTTCTTCATGTCGAAGAGCTGTGCAGATAGTAGTTGGGTTAGACATGGTGTAGTAGTCGTATAGTATAGTATAGGTTAGAAATCGGGTGACAACGAATTAGTAAACAATACAAAACAATTTGCATTTGCATATTGTACTTATTGTATTCAATCACATTTGAATATCACATCGCATACATATATATATATATATATACACATATATATTTACCTTGACTATTTTTTCGCTTTCGAGCGCCTGATTTGGCAGCTTTAAGATTTCGGCACCAATGGATGTTTCCTCGTTGGGATTGCTGGCGGTGCTCTTAACAAATACATTGCTCTTGGCATAGCGACGTACGAGTATGTTGCCAGCATCATCCATTTTGATTTTGACGCCCTAAAAATCAATATACAAATGCTTAAAACGAGTACTTATAAAAGCAATGTTATCTACAGATGAGTTTAACCGTACATTGTGTACTCTATTATATTCTATTTTGTTCGTTAAGAAACTTTCAGAATCGTTTAAAATTACTTTGTTCTAATCAACTTTTAAGTTTCGAGATGACTCGATTGAGAACTCTGTTCAAAATAAGCTTTCTTAGAATTTTTTATTCATACAATTGGAATTTTTGCTACGCTCTAACATATAACAAACTTTATATATTCTTCTAGCAGTGTCTAAAAGTAGCTGTACTTTCGTCTCATCGTATTCCGTTAAAACAGGTGACGGGGCTAATGGCAAATTGTTGTACCTCAACGCCATCAATTCTGTTTATTGTTATCAATATGTAAAATAAATTAGGCACAGCGCCACGTTAAAGTTTAAAACTGTGTCGTACACACTTTTAATGTGCTATATAAATTTTATTTCACACTTACCTGACCGATGACGCGTTTCAGTTCGTCTGTTTTCTGATCTCGCATGGGATTGTCAAAGCCGCACAGACCAATGCTATAACAAAATAAAGAGTTAAAATCATAATAATCATACAATTATTATTATTATTATATTATTGTATTATTGTGTTGTGAACAGCAACAAGACTTTATTAATAGCAAAATCAATCAGCTGCCGGTTTAAGCTAAAAATCATAAATAAGTCTCTTTTGTCGCAGTCAGTCAGCAAGCAGATTTTGTGGCACATTCACTTTTCGAAGTATGTAAACGGGTACTCGAATTTGAGTTCACTTCGATTGGGGGCTTTGCGAGTGAGTGAGTCATATGGGGCTGACTGTATCTCAGCATTTTGTTACAATAAACGTTTGACAAAACATTTTGCCCAACAGCAGGCGGTGCATTAGGCCACAACAACACCCCTAGACAACAACAACAACAACCGAAATGTGCATTCGCCTGCCACAAATTCGCACTGACAGTGATTTATGTGCTTGGTGCAAAGTGTGGCAGCTGCAGCCGAAAAAACAGCTATATATGTATGTATATATAATAAACATTTCATATTTTTCATCGACTTGTTTAATTGCAGCTGACTCATTTAGATAGTTAGCCAGTGTTAGCCTCGAAGCAAAAACAGCTAAAAGAACTGTCAAGTTGTAGGAAACAAAAATCTTTGTTCAAGCAGCTAAAGGAAGAGCTGTTGGCTTGGCTTTTGCTTAAGGTCGTCAAAATGTCGGCTAAAATGCTAACGAGAAGCTGCAGAGGAAGCCGCAAACGGCCAAAACGCCGACAGCAGCAGCAGCAGCAGCAAACAATGAAACGAAGCTAATTGTAATTGTCGTTCGCAAAAAGGCCACCGCATGACTGAAGCAGAAGTTGCCGCTGTTGTTGTTGTTGCTGTTGTTCTTGCTGTTGTTGCTTAGATCGCAGTTATTGTTGTTATCTGCACTGCTCCTGTCTCTGCTGCCAAGCTCAGTTGACGCCGCTCTGTCACTATTATGTTTTATGTTAATTTGTATAATGAAGCGCTGCTGCTGCTGTTGCTGTTGTTGCTGCTGTTGCTGCTTCTGCCTTTTGCCATTACTGCTGCTGTTAGAACGGCAACAATTGCTGTTGGCATTTGGCCATGTGCCTTAGTTCTGCGCCTAGCATCTGCCAGCGTCAGCAGCGACGTTACTTTGGCTGCTTGGCGTTGATTTATTGGCTAAATGCTTGTAAAAACCGTTGAAATGTGTGTCAAAGTTTTCCATGAAATGAAATCGACATGGACTGCTGCTGCTGTTGCTACTACTGCTGCCATTGCTGCTGTTCTGCCACTGCTACTATTACTGTATGTGGCTTTCAAGGTTGCCCCATACATGAAGCGGATTTGCAGTTCTTTTGTTTCTAAATGCTTCGTTTAATTCAAGCCATCAAAATGCGTTATTAAAATTGAAAAGATGAACCGGTATTAACGCTATTTTGCTCTGCTCCCCAGTTCCACACACAGTTCCCCCTTAGCCAACGAAAAATAGCTGGCAAACCCACTGCCAATCACATAAATTCAGATACCAATTCATGGCCTGCCTGCCTGGCACAAAGTTGCATTCACTTCGATGTTGGCTAGCATACGTTGTATGCATGTTTTGCTGCTACTTATATATACATATCGGTTGCAAGGTCGTCCACTATAAAAAAAAAGATAAATGCATAATAAAAAACAAAAACAAAACACAAAATACAAAAAACTGGACCTGACACGCCTAAATGAGCTAAAAATGCGAAAGGCAAAAAGGCACTGCACTGCACAACGTCTGTGTTGCAGTTTTGCGGCTGCTGCTGTTGTTGCTGCGTTGCGGATGCCAATGAAAGCGAGAGTCCAAGTTGCAGCGGGTTTTTGTTTTTATTTTCGTTTTTTTTTTTTTTTTGGTTTGGAGTTCAAGTTAAACGTGTGCAGTGGGTCAAACCTTGCAAGCTGCTGCTGCTGCTTCTTCAAGGAAGCGGCAGCACAAAATGCAGTTAACGGCGACTGGTTTGCGAGCGGTCCAAAAACTGGCAATGGCAACGCTTTTCGACCTGCGGCCAGCAGTGAAAAAAAAACGTAGCAAAACTGACGAAAACAACAGCAACAACAACCGGTTGAGCACAAAATGCTACAAAGCCCAAGTAAAAGTTATCAAAACAAAAGACTGAGGCAACAAACTTGCGGTAGCATTAAACACAAGTATTCTTGTGCTCCAATTAAATAAATTAATTGCAGCACAGCTTCTGGTCGCACCCTAAACTGCAGACAAGGCCAAGTTTGCTTTTGTTCTTTAGCCAAAAAAAAAAAAACTTAAAAAAATAGCTAAATAGAGTAAAAGAGTGGCACGTGTGTGTGTGGAGCACGCTAAACTGCTTATTTTGCAATCAGTTTGCCAGTCCCAGTTACCAATTCGCAAGTCCACAAATCCGCAATTCGTTTCTATTGTAAGCAAATCGAAAAAAATAAAACTGTCTTTTGTGTGGCATAGCTGTAAATTAAAGCGTAACCTTGACTAGCCTCGGGTCGCGCCTCTATTTTTTGTTATCCGCACGAAATACAAAACAAAAAATAAACTGAATTCAAATGGAGTGAAATGAAATGAAATGTTGCAATCAAAACGGTTTTTGCAGTCTCTGTTGCTCTGTTTATATCACGCTGCGCCCGATATTGCTGCCGGCTGTTATGATTTGATTTCAAACTGTTGCTCCAGCGACATGCAAATTTGATTGGCAACGCCCACGCAACGCAGACGGCAAGCAACAGCAACAGCAGCAAAGCAGCTACAACAAACTGTCATAAGCAGCACTATTTATATTGGCGCCATTTCAATTGTTGGCCAACTTAATGGCAGACATGTAAGTGGTCTGGGCCTTGAGTGTTTAAGGGTTTGCCATTAATTAAATGCGCTTGTTGCATTTGGTGTTGCTGCTGCTGTTGCTGGTGTTGCTGACTGCCGTTGCGATAAATGTGTGGTCCTTGGCATCTGCTGCAGCTGCTACTGCGTGTCACTTAACGCGACGACACCAACGCAACCGCTGCACAGTCTAATTAATTAATTTACATGCAACTGCAACAGCCACTGCAGCAGCTAAAGCTATTGCCATATAAATTGCCAAACTGTGGCATGCAACCATATTGGTAGAGACACCGAAGACCTGATACTCTAGCAAAAACTAAGTCAACTTAACTTTAATATAGCAAATTTATTGCTAGATTTGACAGTTTTATAGTAGCTAAATCAAGCTAAAATATTTGCTTTAAATGTGTGTATTAAAAGCAAAATAAATGCAAAGATTTTAGAGAATTAAGTTCAATAAAGTATATCAGAGTATCAGAATATCTAGTTGCTTAACTTATATATTCCAAATCTACATTGTAGTATTATTTTCAATATAAAAGTATGAAAAACTAAACATAAAAATGTCTTGGCATAATTTTTAAAATTTCTAACTAATTGTAGCTATTTTATTTTATAGCTTTCAAACTTTTTCAACCTTATACAGCTATCACAAATAACTCTCCACAAAAATTAAAGTGAAATTCTATCCCTTACCATTAAAGAAAGATACTTAATTGTAACTAGTTGCTGTAAACAATTAAGCAACAATTAAACTTTCTATTTAAATTTCTTATTTTATAACTGAGACGTGTAAATGTAGTGTACAAACCAATTAAAAATTGTAGATACTCTCACTACGCTACACTGTAGTTGAATTCATTTGCATTTTGCCAGATTTCTAGGGAAAAACATTGCGTGTGGAATAAAATGGTCTATGGATATGATGATAAAACCATACATACATTTGGCATTCAAATGCTGCAATGGCTATTTTTAATTTGAAGATGGCAAAGCAAATGGAAGCTAACAAGGGCTGACAGCAACAGCAGCAGCAGCAAACTTTGGCTAATTACAAAAACAAGACGAGTGGTGGAAAGGGGTAAGAGTAAATGGTAGCTGACAGCGAGACAAGACCCCACACACGCTAAACAATTGGCTTTGTTTGATGTCAGCGGCAATTGCCAATTGATTAACTTGACACTCTCGACTTGGCAAACTGTTTGCGACCCATAGGCAAAAAGGCATATTTAACCCCGCAATTGACATAAACAGGTAGCCAGCATTGACAACAAACAGCAAACAGCAACAAAAACAAAAACATTTGTTATGGATGCATAAGAAAGAGGAGTCCAAGTCGACATCGAACTGCAATTTGCATTGCAATCTGCGATGACCTCGTCACGAAATCGAAACGAAACGAAACGAAAAGAAACAAAACGAATGACTTTCGTTATTATTTTCAATTTCATTTGACTCTTTTTTTTTTTTAGTAGTAGTAGAAGGATAACAATATGCATTGAGGCTTGTTTGTTGGCTCAGTTGACATTTTACTGGCAGCATCTTCATTTTGTTTGGGCCACAAACGATGCCGCCGTTGGCCGTCATCATTCTTCTTGTATTTGCCATATAACAAAACAATGCAGTTGCTGCCCTTTTTTGGTCTTACATATTGTGAGAGAGAGAGAGAGTTTGCAGCGCGTTTTAATCAGCACATTTATGGACTAATACATAATACATTATGCATGCGATCTGGTCATTGTAGTGCCCATTCATAAAAGACTACTCATCTCTATAGAGACTCTACTCTCTTGACATTTGGCCACGAGTACTCGTAGTCGGGCCAAAGCACTCAAAGCCATCATCAAGTGATGGCTGATGTGTGGGCTGCAAAATGCAAACAAAATTGCCAAAGCAATCGAGCCAAAAGAGCGTTTGGCATTTGCAATTTTTGTGGCACGCAACTACAAAATCATTTTCAGACGTTGAATATGTTAATTAGCCACAACTGCAGTCAGTTGGCCCCAAAAAATAAAACAAAACAAAGCAAAAAAAAAAACAACAACTGCAATAGCAAAACCACAATATATCTTCTACCCGAAAAAAACAACTAGAATTCTTGGAAAACAACTTAAATTGGCCCGCAAAAACGGAAATCGCTCATTTTATAGAAATACGCGCAATTATTAAAGCATGTTCACTTTGTTGTTGTTGGTTTTATTTTTTGGGCATTTTTCTCATGCTACAAATTGCCGACAGTGAGGTCACAAATGTCGTAATTTGCATTCGCAAAGCCACATGTGTGCCGAAGGTTCTTTTTTTTGTTGTTGTTATTGTATTTTTATCTATTACGAACCCTCTTGACATTACAAGTTCAGTTGGGCCATTAAATCGTAATACCAAAAGCCATCAATTTGATGGGCGTTGGACCAAAGCATCTACCCCTTTACTACAGGTTTCATTCATTCGTTCACTCATTGACCATTTGGGAGCACATCAGCTTGTAATTTAGTAATTTATTATTGCCGAGGTAACAGCAGCAGTACCCGCAACAGCAGCGGAAAAAAGCCCAACTCGCATCTCCTGTTTTGCTAAATTTTTCTTTGCCAGTGGGTCAAGGGCATTGGCGGCAAACCGATTTACGCAAAAAGTTCAAAGGCATCATTTGCGGGATGTTTGTTGTTTTTTTTTCTGACTCTATAAATAGTTTGTTTTTGTTGTTGTTGTTTATTTGTTTGGCTCTTTTTTTTATGAATTTTGTTTACTTTGCTCAATGCAGGCAGCAATAAAATCAACGAGCTTTAATTATTTGCATATTTTTTTTGTTTTTTGTTTATGCTGGTAGTGGTACTCACCGCATGCCATCAAAGCCATCATCAGATCCATTGATGGTCAGCACCGGAGCACGTGCGTATGCCTTGGCCACACGACGATTCCGCTCAAACACAATTACTTTGGCCCAGATCTCGTCATCAATTTGCGTCCATTTGTCCAGCACTTCCTGTATGTGTTCCTGCACAAAGGTGTAAGCAAAAAGGAAAGAGAAAAAAACAGTGTAAGTGAGTGTTTAAAATGGCAACAGTACAACATACAAAAGACTTAGGCGAGCAACTTGCAAAAGAAAAACCGAAAAACTGCTGCAAAATCGGACAACAACAACAACTGCAACTCATGCCAGCAATTTTCACTTTCCATCAGAGTCACTCCATTGTTGTGTGTGTGTGTGTGTGTGTGTCTGTGTACTTTTTGCCAGCCAAAGTGAACGGCCTTGTTGGGCGCTTGCGTTAGTGCTTTTATTTTTTTCTTGTTGTGTTTTTCACTCACTTTACTTTTACTATTCATATACATATATACGGTATACATATATGTACATATTTGTATATATATATATTTTACTTCTTTTTGTATTTCGTATTTTGTTGTTGGCTGTTGCTGGCTGCCATTACAGCAAGCCAAACAGTACATGTAGTAGTTGTTGCTGTTAAATAAAACTTAAAATCAAATCGGAGCAAATGCAGGCACGAAGCGCGATAGCAAATCGTGTTACAGTAAGACATATAAAATTATAGACAACGGTGTTTACGGCTTTTTATTGTTGCTATTTTATATCTCTACTTATATATAAGTATGTCTGTCTGTCTGTCTGTGTGTGTGTGTGTGTCTGTCTGTGTGTATAGAGATATTTAAAGTGCTGCAAGGCTTTCGATTGCACTGAGAAATGAAAATGCAACTCGCGCTTGCGTCATGCTTAAGTGCTCAGCGCATATTTGTTATAGTTTTTGATATAGTTTTCTTTTCAAGTGGGTGGCTCAATGAGTACTAAAAGTTGTAAGTATGCTTTAAAAAGATTTATGTTTTAGCGCTTGTTTAAAAATGTGCAGAAATAATCAATTCGTTTAATCGTTTAGTAAATTTTATTACTGATTAAACAACTATAAGAGCTATACTCTTTATAAATAAATTTAGCTTTAGTATATAGCTTTTACTTTAATAATTTTTTACTTAAATTAAAACTGAGCTTTAAAAACCAAGCGCTAATTCCAAATGCTATACAAAACGCCTTTCTTTTTTTTGCTTTTAAAGTAATGCCTGTTTAAAAATGTACCAAATGAAATAAATTTTATCAAAAATGAGATTAAATAAATGAAATAGTATGCATATTTTAACGAATATGTATTAACTGAAGTCAATTTGCAACGAATGTAACTGGTTCATATAACAATCTGCATATTTTGCAGCAATATGTGTATATAGAACGAGTTCTTGACATCACATTTGTACGATCAAGGCTTTATACTGGCATGCCATATAGTACTTACTATATGTATAGCTTGAGAACAAGCAGCAGCAGCAGCTGAATAAAAAGAGTTCAATTAACCCAAACAAAGAACAGGGTCATAAGTGAAGCCATTAGCCCAGTAACCAACAAGCCCAACAGTTATAATTTATTTGAGCTTGTAGTTGTTGTGTTCTGTTAATAATATAATGAAAACAATTATGAAGGAACCAGGCAAACAAATATGGGTATCTAACGTCTCTTCTTTTGTGTTTTTTTTGCCTTAGTTCTACATAGTACAGTGGCCAAAAGAGAGGAGACAAGCGGAGTGGTAAGCTTGTCTAGCTGAAGCTGCTGCTGCTGCCACTTCATAAGCAGGGGCCGAACATAAAAAATGCAAATAAATCATGTAGTAAAACTTGTTAACCTTTTCGTATACATTTTGGCTTTATTTTTTATAATTTATGCTTGTGTTTGTGTGTTTGTGTGCGCACTTTAGCTTTAATTTTGAGCTGCTGTTTGTGCGAGTATTCAGCACTTTTGATTTCACTTCAAAAGACTCGGAGATTCTTTGGCTTGGCTCCGGCTTCAGCTTCAGCTCCGGTTCAAGCAACGGTTGCTTCTCTAACCTGTCTGTCTGGATGTCTCTCTGTCTGGCAGATTCACTTTTTTCGTTGTACAGGTTTTTCAAGAAGAATCTTTGTAGGCTCAAGTGTCGTGTAGCCGCACAAAACAAGTTACAAACAAAACAAGCTGTTATTGTATAGTTTTGATATATTTCTAGGCCGACGTCTGCTACCCAAAAAAAAAACAAAAAACAGTTTTATGAGACGACCTCAAAATGTCAAAGTTCATCATTCGTTAGTTAGCTAGCTAGCTAGCGGTTTTGTTAGCTAGTTTTGCTGGCTAATTTAGTGCTCTATGCAGTTCTTTTTTTTTTTGTGTGCTTGTTGCTGTTATTTGGTAATTTTAATTAGACATGTTAGTCTTGGGGCTGGGCAGCAATGGCGCGTGGTTGCTACGTATACGTAATATTTTATTTGTGCACGAAAATTAGCACAGCTTTGAAAAACATTTCATAAGTTCGTGTCAGCATGTCTGTGTGTGTATTTGTGTGTTAACCAAAATGCCAATCGATTCTTGAAAAGCAACTGAACTGGTTTTTTTTAAGCACACATATATTATGCAAATTATTAACGAATCTACAGCATGAAATTAAGCAAAGCTAAGAAAAAAATGTATTTATTCATCGTATAGCTCAAACTTTTTTCGTGCTCTGACGCAAATCGATTATCAGCCAAATTAGTAAGAATGCTACAGTGTCTTGGCAATACAATACTCTCCAAAACATTAATAAAGAAACCTGCTATTGATTGAGTTTGCTGTAGTCATAAACGAAACCAAAAGTATTAAAAATGTTGACTTGCACTGTTCCAAAGTCTCTCGCTCTAAAAGATGATCTTATCGCTGGCCCCACTAAAAATTTCTGGAAGCTGAAATCAAATTTAAAAATAATTTTTAATGCAATTTAAACACCAGCCAGAAAGTGACTTGGCAACAGCAGCTGTTCTTAACTTGATTTTTAGCCACGAATTTTATTATATAATTACGCAAGGTGCGCAAAATGTCATGGTGGCGTAATTATTGCAGTAACTGTCTATGCTGCGTTTTTAATAAGTTCTATAATTGACACCCAGCAGTAAGAAAAATACGTGCACAAGTGCAAACAGCACGGAAGTTTGCTTAGCTGACTGCTACAGGCACTTGAGAGCATCTATTGCTCAGTTGTTATTGTTGTTGTTGTTGTTGTTGTTTATTAAGTTTGCACTTTTTGTGTAAAATGCTGTTGAACTTTTGTAGTCACGATTTTGGCGCAACTGCCAAACAAAGTTGCAGCTAGAGCTAAGTCTAAAGTTGAGGATGCAAACAGAAATACAGATGCGCCTAGCTTTTGTGAGTTGACATTTAATAAAATGCATTTCCCCCCCCCCACTCTCCACCCCCGTGATAAATCAAGCGCAAGCGGCAGCCTTTGTTGTAATAGATATAATCATTATTTCAAATTATTATGGACTTGATAAATTTGTTTTGTGACAGGTTGCAGCAGCTGGAGCAGCAGCAGCAGTTGATATGTTTATATTCAATTTTGTGGATCGCCTGAAGCGCAGAACTTCAAATGTCGTCTGACCCCATTTCCCAAACAGACTCATCTTCCCCGTTAATGGCAAAATAAATATTATTGTTTCTTGAAGACACGTTCAATTGGCGAGCTTTGATTTGAGTTTCATTCGCACACAAAATTTATGCTAATTTCATGCATAGTTTTGTTTCTCTCGACAGGTTTTTTTTTTTGTTGTTATTTCTTTGTGTAGCATAGCTAACATTTAATAATAGCTGGCGGCATTTTCCGTCAGCGTCTCAAATGCAAATCAATCAATAAATTTTCACCCAGGCAGGAAATTCAATTCACTGAGTTTCATAAGAAGGAAAAACTGACAGACAGTTTATAAGGCATATTAGAGACGCTTTGATGAAGTGGCAGGCAAAGTTTTCATTGTATGTAGTATGTTCCCTCGTTTAAGAGTTAAATTACGCGCCATGTGACATATGTGCAAAGTATATACACATGTACATGTCCGTGTGTGTGAGTGTGTTTGTGTTGTGTGGTTTTTCCTGCTTGTGGCCAACGCGTTTTCATGGCTGCCGCCAATCCTGTTGTACAACTCTGGCGAACGTGCCAGCGAAACCGAAACAGAAACCGAAACCAGGTGAACGAGTGGAAGTGGAAAAACGGCAACAACAACAACAACAATAACAACAACGTTTAGCTGGCGAGGCGAAGCGAAGCGAGGCGAGGCGAAAACTTGTCAGCTTTGCCGAAAATACACACGTAAAAGAAACTTTCATTTTCATGTCATGCCACTTTCGTATGTGTTTGGAAAAGTGGTTAGAAGAAGCAGCAGCAGCTGTGGCCGCCGCATAAGAAACAGTTCTGTTTTTGCAACACAAAACGAGTTCGTTGCCTGAGTCTTTTGTTTTTCTTTTCGGTATACAGCATGTGTTCAATTGCAAGTCAAGTCGATTGTTGCCTTTTGTTCCCAGCTAATAAATTTGTAAACAATATTGAAAAATAGTGCAGGCCCAATAAGAAGCAACAACAACAACGACAACGAAGATTGCTCAATAAATGCCTGGCAGCCAAAAGACAACAAAACAACAACAAAAACAGCAACTAAGTTAGTCAGAGCTTTTCAAAGGGCCAAACAAAGCTAAGCAACGACAATAGCCAAATGCTGCCATAATTTGTATTTGTATTCATTTTTTTTTTAGTTTTTTGGCTTCATGGGAAAAACTAGACGCCTTTTGTATATTGCTAAACGGAATAATATAGACGCTCACGCCAATTGCACAACAATTGCTGCTAAAATGCGTGGGCGTTTTGCATTTTCCAAGCCAACAAAAAAAAGAACCGTTTATATGCAAAGAAAAGTGTCGCCAGACTTTTCACTTATTCAAAACATTTGACAAAAACTGGGTGAGGCTTGTAAATGTATGTGCAACAATTTTATGCAAATCCCATTTGATTCAATTTTAGGGGTGGGGAGGGGAGCGGAGTACGGAGGCAGATGGCAGGCATTAAACTATTCAGTTTTTTGATTGGTTTTCTGGCTGTTCATTGGCTGCAGTTAACCCAGTTAAATAATGCTCATAATATATATTTATGACAACAAAACCACTGGCTTGACTTATGTCACTGTGTGTGTGTGTATTTGTGTGGGCAGCAACGGCATTTGCCAAAAATACAAAAGCCAACTTAATAGTTGGCGACAAATGCTACGTTTATGCGCGGTGTGTTTTGATGATGAATTCTTTTAAATCAAATTTATACTATTACATAATACTTTGCTGCTGCTGGCTGTATATATGGCATTTAAATCTATTTTATATACTTTAATTATTAGCTTATGCTTTTTTATAAATAAGATATCATGATATGTTTGGCATAAACGTAGTCAAAGTGCCGCTGAGCTATGTCAACAACACTAACGTTGACTTTTTTGTTACCTAAATGCTTAAATCAATGAAAAGCCCACACAATCGCACACACTAGAGCTGGCAGAAATATTGAAAAAAATAAAATAGAATATATTGTATATACTATATATATTTATTTTCGATTAATAGCTATGTCTTTAGTCTAAAACTTAAATTTCTTCAGAGCAAAACGCTCTAAATATTAATGATATATTTTTTTCTGTAAAATATCGTTTGGTAAACATATATACACAGCTAACTTAAAGCTCACTCGTACAAAACTAAACTCGTGCTGAGCTTGTCTGTTTATATATATGTACTTACATTAGATACATTAGGGTTAAGTTTGCTGTTATTGTTGTTGTTGTTGTTGCTATTGCTGAGCGTCGTCTTCATTTTTGTGTTTTTTTTTGTGCAAGTTGCTAGGTGTTTTTTTGTGGTTGTTGTTGCAGCAACTGCCAAATGGCCATAGGCAAATTAAAAATGCACAACGCAATGCGATGGCCTAACGGTAATTAATGCAATTGGTCAATAGCAACAACAACAGCAAAAACAACGACAACAATCATCGCCAGTGGCTGAGGTTTAGTGCGTTTTATGCCTGACCTCAATGCGGTCGTTGCACGTGTCGAGAATATTCGTTAGACTCGCTGGAAAATGGCCACAAATCATAGAAAAGCCCAGCAACTGGCAAAGCGGAAGTCAAAGCTGTCAGTATGTCCAACTGTCCGTCTGTATGTCTTTAGTTTGTTCAAAATCGTGTGGCCTCCATTTGACTCGTCTTTGTTTCAGTCTTGAGTTTTAAGACTTTTTCGATAGCTGCTAGCATAACTATCTGACTATATATCTGACTATATCTGACTAATTACACGTTGACACACACCATTGAGAAGAGCTGAGCTATATAAAAGCCTGATTATGCTAATGTATTTGCATTTAATCTGATGACTGATTATCAGCTTAAAAATGTGCTTACCTTATAGAGTTTGTCTTTCTGATACCAAACATCTTCCTCCTCCTCCTGTTGGGTGAATGTCTGATCCAGGTTAAGATCATCGCGTGAACGTGATAATATTTTTCTTCGCGATACCATTATTGTGGAGTCGTATAGTTGCTGTTGCTTTGAGTGTGTGTGTATTGGCGGTGAGTCTGCAAACGAGAAAACGAGTAAGTCATAAAGTGCTGTGAATACGATATTTTATACGATATACTTTTATGTATGCCGCCAACATATTTAACCATCTAACTGTACATTTACCATATACTCATATATATACATATGTATATGTACATATGATTGTACGTCAAGAATTCTGTTTGGCTGAAGACCTTTATGCTGACAGGTCTCATACTGTGCAGCGTCAAATTGCAAAGTAAACAGAACCCAAAAAAACCAAAAAAACAACAAAAAATGCCAAAAAATTAAGAAAAACGGCAAGGTTCATCGCACCCAAGCGCAGAAAAGATCAGGTATTATTTATGACCCAACTTCCTTTTTACAAGTCATCCACAGAGGGTCTCAGCTGTTTAAACTTTAGATTTAAAAGCTAAAACCCCAACCATGTAGGGTACTGCAAACAGCAAACAACAAAACTGCAATACGCCCAACTTTGACATTTGATTTCAAATTATTATTTAATAAATTCACATAAATTAACTGCAGAACTAGCATTTTATTCTTATTTATTAATAAACTAGCATTAATTACAATTTAATTCAATTTGCCAAGACAATATATTAATTAATTAACTATGCATATCCACTTAAAATGTTATTTATCACTGGTTTTTGGTTGATCTGAAGGTTAAACTTGAAATTTAGTCAAAATTTATCAGCATATTTGGTATATTTCTAAAGACTACAATATTTTTGTACCACTGTGCGCTATGTGACTGTGGCATATTTATTGCCAGCCATAGAATTTATGTAAAACATGCAATTTTTATTGAATTACTTGTCGTCTTTTATGTCTGGCTACGCACTGAAGATACAGATACGGATATAGAGAGAGATACAGATACTGAAACTGTGTGCTGAAACTCACCTGTAGGCCTAAGGAGCTGGCAAAGGGAAATTCAGACAAAGACAATGATAAAACAAAGCAAAAGTCGTTTGTTTGGCTGTGGGTATATATGTATATATCTTTTTTTTCCGCTTTCATGGCTCAGTTTGTCAAGTTGTTGGATGAAAAAAAGACGAAACGTTCATTGCATAATAAACACCTCTTTGGGGCCTTTGGAATCTTTCTCTCTCTCTCTCTCGCTCTTTGGCAGACGACGCGTGTAGCGGCAATCTTTAGCCACTGTTTGCTCTCTTAATTTCTCTATTTCTTTCTCGCTCTCTTTTTGATATCTGTATCTCTCTCTGTATACACATGGCATACGAGGTTCGCTAACCTGTTGTCATATTTACATGCCTTTGTTTGATATTGTTGTTGCTATTATTATTATTATTAGTGGCTGTAATTGTCTGACAGCTTTCTTTTGCCGTAATGTCTGAGTGACTGAGTGCCTGATTGACTGATTGACAGCCCAAAAAAACATTGGGATGCTAGACATAAAACTTTGACACCTTTTTTCACAAGAAAAAAACAAAACACACAAAAATTTGCAGTCGACGCCATTTTCTGTTATTCAGTTTTTCATTTGCCATTTGCTATCGAATACTCGAGTATACTCGATTCGCATTGTCAACAATTGACGCCATTTTGTGCGATAGATTGCAATCGCATAACAAATGTTGCCTGCTGCATTTATGCAACAAAAGCCGTTAAATTGTACGAATGTCTGACAATTTTTCTTGCACTATTCGTTGTCTCCATCTCCATCTCCATCTGCATCTATATCTCTTTAGGTGCATTTGTATCTGTGTTTTATTTAGTTTTTTTTTGTCGCCAGTTTTCTGCTTGTTTGCACCTTTCGATTTTGGCAGCTTTTGTCCATTGTATCTTGCATCTTTATGTTGCACTCCCAGTCTGTTGTCTGTCCAGCTATTGTTATTTATGCATCCGACACACATGAGCTACCTACTTATATGTATGTATGTATGTACTTGCTACTCGTACATAATGTCTACTATATAGAACACGATGTCCACTCCCGTTCCCCAGTTGTTCTGACATGGCACGTACGCGATATACAAGTTCGCCAGGCAGACGTGTTCTAGTTTGACTCGACAAGCAATTACGTGAATGGCTTGCCAATGTGATCTCAGCAATTCGTTATAGCATAGATGCATAAATTATACCATATCCTAAAACTGAATATGGTTTAGTCAAAAGATTGGTAGCTTGATAAAGAATGTTTCATGTTGCATCTGAAGAACACTGCTGTAGAGATGCTCGGAATTAAAAAACAAAGTATATAAAGAAAAGCTTAATTTGACTTATTATTAAATGTTAGCTCAAGGTTAGCTATATTTTAGAACTTCTGGACTTCTTAAAAGTGTTGAAAATAACAGAATACTCTTTAGTAAAAGAAAAAAATCTTTGTGGAGAATTGGAAAATAGTGGATTTAAATTTGCTCTAGTTTCTCGTGGTTTCATTTTCAGTTTTAAAAACCTTTCAGGTTTATTTATCTTATAATTTTCAAAATCTATATGTCTACATATTTCTTTACTAAATCGACTCAACATTTTCAACAGTTTTGCACCTGAAAGAAGCGATAATTAAATCGCAATTAAATTTATAGCCATTTTTAGTGCATGAGAACTTAAAGTGCTTAAGTGCAGCTGGTTCCTTGAAAAGATTTCGAACATATTAAGAATTGTATATGGCACACGAAATGGGAACAAGCTCAGGTGTCGAACGGTTGGCTTAAAGCTGCAATAACTGTGCTGTGGCTGTTGCTGTGAGTGTGTCGAGTGGTGCTTGAAAAAAATATCCTGCAGTCTCATAGCGGATGAGGGCGCGGAATCTGTCAAAAGTACAGCTAAACGGGAAATTGCAGCAGCAGCAGCAGCAACAACAGCAACAACAACAGCTAACAAAGTATGCCTCTGTCTTTGCTAATGGGTTCTGAGTTCTGTTCTTTTGTAAACAGAAACGGTTGAGTGTTCAGTTGAGATGTTGATGGCCACTTGATGGCATCTGAATGAAATGAAGCCATCAACATCAACTCGCATGTGGGTGTGTGTGTGTGTTGACTTTGTTGATTTGTCTTCAAGCACTTTTACTGTTATATTTCACTGTTGACTGCAGAAATTAATAAAAATCGTAAGCCCCGCTTGCATTTTTCATAGTCATCGCAAGCATCGCATTCACTTTCAAATTGTTTGCTTAATTTTTTATCACGCACAAAAATTGCAAAAAAGACTTTCACAAAAAAAAAAAACAGAAAATTCAGCATTAACCTTTGTCTTTAAGATCTGTATTTAATTACTGTCAATTAATCAAAGTTTGACATCAAATAAACACTTGCTCGGTATTCATAACTATTAAAATTATACAATTTGAACTTTCACAATGAGCAGGAGAGAGAGAAATACTTAAACGTAATGCTACACTAATAAACACATTAAGCGACTTATGTATTCCGATTATTCAATTATTAAATGCTTTTTCCGCAATCTCTGCAGCGCAGTTCATTAACATCAACAAAAGGCATCTGCTGCTGCTGACATTTCATTAAATTAATAAAAATGCTTTCGCTATTTGATGAAATGTTTATTTAGTTATTATTATTTTTCATCATGAAATTGATGAGCATCGAAATAGAAAGTAAACTATTTCGTGTCTTTTTTTTGATGATTTCTTTCGCAATTCGATTTTGGACAACTGTGAAAAATCTTCAACTGGCTGTGGAAAATTATTGTGCAAGTTTGCTGTCTGATACAAGTCTTTCGTTTGAGTACTAAGGCTAAAAGCCTTAACGATATTTTATAAAAATGATCAATTTTTATTGACTGACTTTCGAAAGAACTTTCTTCATGCGTTAAGTGAATGCATTAATCATAAGCTATTAATACACTTGTTGCATATTAACTAACAACGTGAACAACGCCGCGTTTTATGAATGAAAGTTGACGACAACGACAACGTCATTAACAACAAACACGAGTAGTGTTCAATTGTTTAACGAGACGTACGGCAAATCAATACAGAATTTTGATGATGACAAACCGTCGGATAGAATCATAGACAGCACTTGCATATTAATTATCAGTCATGTAAATTTACTTAAATGGGTGTGAAGTGGGCTGCTTAGAAAATTCTATGATTGTTGTTGCTGTCTGGCTGCAACGTGTCGGTCATTGGCTGCAGTTGTATGTTGTCGTTGTTCACATTATGATGGCCACTTTTTCACTTAACATTTGCCGGCTGCTGGCAAACTGCTGCCGACTGCTGCCAACTGCCAACTGTTGACAGTCGACTGCAAATAGTTTTGAGTTCGTTTACCCAGCGTTGTCATTGTTTAAACAGAGTTCAACTGCAAATGCGAAATACGTCACGAGATTTACTATTTTTGCTACAAACAGACAGCACGTGTCTCTCTCCCTCTTTCTCTTTCTCCCTCCCTCATACTGCCTCTCTCTCTTTCTGTGTGTTGTCTGCATTGTTTCACTATGTGTGTTTGGCAATGTTTGCTTTGTTGGAAGCGTCAGCTTCAGCAGCAGCAGCTGTTAATACTCATAGTTTGTAGCTGATTTGTTTACACGCCACAAGATGTGGGTAGCTTTATGACTTGACTTGACTCTGGTGGGCTGTGGGTGTGCCACTGTGTGTGTTTTTGTTTGTGTTTGTGTTTGTATTGCATTGAAATCCATCATATTTGGCAAATGACAACCACGCAATTATTAAGCATGCTCCCTAGAGTGCAACAGGTACAAACGGCCCAAAGTAAATGTGCCAAATCATTTGCCAAAATGTAGCTAAACGAAACCTAAAGATGTTAAGGTCATGCTAATTTGGCATCTGTTAAAGTTAGAAAGTAATTTCATTATATATTTTTCGTTCGGGCTTCATTATGTAACCAGAACCGACATGAAAGTCACGCTAATGAAGCGCTTCTTCTTCTAAAAATTTGATACTTTCGGCGACTTTTCGGCAACTGGCGACTAGACTGAAAGAAGCAACTGGTCAGAAATTTGATTGATTGGCCTTGGCCAGAAATAAACAAAAATCTCTTTAATTTTTCTCTTTCTTTGCGTTTCTGGAATGATGCCGCAAAAGAAAATAACTCAAAACTTCCCAAAACGAAATTGTTTTCACAGTCATCGTCTGCTCGAAATTCACGCTGAGGTCAAGTCAAGCGAGAGAGAAGAAGTTCAAGCCAGAAAATATAATAATAAGATACACTCGGCCATTGATTTGTAGCTAAATTAAATTAAGCAGTCATTGACTTTAAAGTTATGGCAAGCATGGCGTGGAGCGGGGCAGGGAGAGGCAGAGAGTGGAAAATGTATATACGCATAATGAAAAATATATATATATATGTATATGTATGTACAATTTATACTATATTTATAAAACATATTTATCGCTTTAATGCGTATTGTTTAGGAGCAGGGGAAGATTGGAATACTTAACTCTTGCCACTGACTCTGAATTTGAGTCTGACTCCATGGCTAATCAAATGATTTAATTTGCATAACAAACGCCGTGAAAGTGCTCCGCATGGTTCAGTTACTTACTCGTATTGTTGGGGTTAAGGTTTTCATTATGCAAATTATACAATACTATGTAGTGTGTATATATTTTTTAGCATAAGCAGATGTTTTGTAAATACATGTATCGCGTGTGCAAATAGGAAGCTAATAGTGCAAAATTTCCAAACAATGTCTTGCGGAACTTGGCTTGCTTTTTTTTTTTCTGTTTTTTGGCTATTTAACACCTGAGCGCGCCAAGCGTAGAAAGCATCATTATCGCCATCAGCAGCGACACCAGCAACGGCATCAGACATACAAATATATAAATATGCATATTGCATTTCGCAAGATCATGTTCATAAATACACTCTCACACACACGCACATCAAACGCTCATCGTTCATCATTCACGCAATTATTGAACGAATTTCTGTTAAATCATAAGGTTTAACAATATGTATATATACATATTTTTTTAAAGTCATGTAACTGTCAGCGTTTTACGCAACACACCACACACACACAAAGCGACAAAACTAAATAAACACTGTGAGAAATACAAGATTTAACATTTCAATTTTGTTATTGTAGATTTGATTGATTTTTTGGGTCTTAGGTTTCTTTATCGTTGCTCTCGTAAAATGTAAATTTTACAAATTACTTGACACGCTTCGAAATTCGACTCTAAATCAAATGACTTAAGCCACAAACTTGCTTAAATGCACTACTAAAATGTATACACACTTAATTTCTAGCTAATTTCTGCTACACTAATCGACAAAATCCAAACTAATTCCATTTACAATTTAAGCTGTTTACTGTTCATTAGCCAAGTCTCTGATGATGCAACACTTTTTAGGCTGCTCTTACAATTAATCAAAACTATGATGGCCGAAAAGCTGATCAGCTGCATTTACATTTAAAGCTCTTAGAGCTTTTTGAGTTGCAGGTGATTTAGAAACTGGTTCAGGGCTGTCTGCCTGCCTGCAACAAGTTGACACTTTCATTATGCCTGCAACAGAAAAGTGTTCCGCATTTTTGGCGCGTAGTTGTTTAGATTCGTTACGTTTTGCCAGCAACAATAAATATAAAACAACAACAACAACAAACTTGCAATGGCCAAAAGAGACGAGTGCAGCTTTTGCCAGGCCAAAAAAAGGAAAACTATTAGTTTTGCGGAGTGAAAAGCAAAGCAAAACGAATCAAAAAAATTACTTGCAAAAAAAAAATAGAGACAACAACAGTAACAACAACAACATTTTGGCGGCTGCTTTCGTTTTCAGTTTGTATCTCAGCTTACAGTTTCAAGTTAACAGTTTTCAGTTTTCATTTGGTCTGCACGCTTCAACTGGCTAGAGAGCATGTCTCTATGGCTCTGAGAAGAGTTGCTGGCGTGCAGCCAACCCATTGCACTGTAAACTAAAGCAATTTGAGCAAATCTACAGCCAGTGCTGGCACTTTATCAGTTACTAAATAGATAGATTGCTTCAAATATATTTTTAATATATTTTAAAATAGCTAAACTGCTTTTAAAAGCCAAAAAATTACATAGAAACTAAAAGAAACATTTACATGTGATATTTTTGGCTTATTGCTTGACAACAACACAAATATTTAGTTAGCTTGAAAAGTATTATATAATTATAATACAAATCTAGCTATAAATACGCTAAAATGACAATACTGCCACAAACATACACTTACAACAGCCGTGAGAGTGTTGTACACTAAATTTTTCACAAGCGAGTGAGTTTGAAAACGAAACAGTTTTTCTCTATTTTCTTTATTTTCTTTATTTTTAGATTTTGCTGCATTACGTTGACCATCATTAGTTTGGCTAAATAAATGAAGTAAAAACTGAATAAAAGCGGTGGCTATTTAAGATTTGATTTGAGTTGAATTGTTGCTAAGGCTGTCGATTTGTGCTTATCACACGCCTGCAATCAAGCAAGCAGTCAACAGCAGCAATCTGTGGTCAGCGGCAACAGCAGCAGCAGCGGCAGCTGCTTTTCACTTTTCACAATGCGACGACGGCCCTCGAAAGCCACGAAAGTTGCTTTTATTTATTATACATTGATGCTGTTGCTGCTGTTGTTGCTGCTGTTGTTGCTGCTGCTGTTGCTGATGATGTTGCTGAAGAGCGGAAATGTGAAGTAACACGACAGCGAGATCATAATATTGTCGGTGTGTTTTTTTTTTTTTTTTGTTAAACAAGCGTTTTGTCTGCCTGATTGAATCGAGCAACAGCAACACTAACAACTAACAGTAATAGCAACAGCAATAGTTATACCTTTGTGGCCTACGCGTGCACTTAAAATGCAATTTATATACGAGAAAACAATGCCAAATGAAATGAAATGTAATGAAATAATGTTTTAATAAAGACGCAGAGTCAGAGGCTCGTTAGGGTTTGGCTTTGTTGCGATAAGGCATTAAAGGCCATCAGTTAATACCCGACACTATCTTGGGCTAATCGTTAACAACAATAATGCCAACAATAACTACAACAACAACAACAACACGTGCCATGTAATGCTAGAAGCAGCAACAATTTAATTAACTTTTAATATCTCAAGAGTGGCAAACAATGCGTCTCATTTACAATTGCCCAAGTTAAGATATCAATTGAACTTTGACCACACACAAATATACGTGAACGGGGTATATATCGATTTTTGTTAAAACTCAATAAATGTTAGCATTAGGGGGAAAAGTTTGTAGTACTTTTACTCTGTGTTGTGTGCGCAGATCAAGCTGCAAGCGGTTAATACATTGACTCAAACTTTGTAGTAGTAAAATTTTGACAGTTGTTGAAGCGCTTCTCGAGTGAAATAACATTATAAACTCTATAAGTTATATTTATATATTTTGTATATGTTATTGCTCTTGATAGAATTAATAAAAAAATAGTTTTCTTAAGTTAAAACATATATTTTAGTATACAGATTTTCTTTAGCCTTAAAACCACACATTCTTTTGGCTTGCAAAATAAATTAGCTTATTCCAGGCATATGATTAACCCATTTTTTCGTTTCACTAATGAATAAATGCCATAAATTGTACTTTGAAAACACAAACAACAAACAACACTCACACACACACACAGCCACACAAATCAATTCAAATGTTTAGCAAATTGGCAGCTGTTAAAAATGCGCAGCGCATTTGTAAATAGAATCTTTGAAAGAAATGCCAGCAAAAAGCAAAAGAATACAAAAGTATTTGGGAACAAAAGCAAAGACACCGTTTTGCAGACATTCTGAAAAAAAATACCATAACATAATCTGCATAAAATTTATAGCTTAGATGCTGATATGTATTGATAGATAGGTCGGAGTGGAGTGAGGGGAACCCCTTTTGTCTGTAGTCATGCACTTTGACACAGTTCATGTTGGGATTGAAGAAATAAGTTGTAGTTGACTATATATGTCGATTGCCTTTGCTTTGTTTTTTTTTTTGTTGTTGGCGCATTGCGCATACGCCGCGTTGTCGTTAATGTTGTTGTTGTTGTTCTTTGCTTGCTGTCATTGCGTTTGTTACTTTGCCACGACCTTTTTTGTTGTTGTTGTTTTGTTGTTGTGTCTGTGCGCACGAAAACTCATTTGTTCATGCATAAGTTGCTGTTGTTGTTGCTGTTATTGTTGCTGTAGTTTTTCTTTTGTTGCTTCTGAGAAAATGAAGTCAACTATTGCTGTTGTTGTTTTTGTACGCCTGTGACTGACATTTCCCATTAAATTGCCACGTTATTGTCTAAAGTCGTAGTGTACATTTGAGGTTCTTGCAATAGTTGGAGTATAAGCAAGAAGGGGGAGGGAAGTGGGCGTGCAAGACCAACTGAACTTTGCATATTTGGTTACTGCATTTTCAACACGTCTTTTAGTCCGCCTGTCTATCTGTACGTCTGCCTGTCTGTCTGTCTCACTATCTTGCCGTCTGCAGCTTCTTCTGCTGCTGCTGCTTGAACACTTTAAGGTCTTTTATGCGATTGTTTACATTTATGGCTGCATAATTGGGTACCTCAGTCCCTTTTGCCCACCCCCTCTCTCTGTGTATGTTTGCCTGCCACAGAACTGTTGCCAGTTGTTGTTGTATTTAAATTTTTCTACACTAATTGACTCCCACCAAGAAGCGACGCAGAGCCAATGCTGAAGGCAGCCAAGCCAAACTGCAACTCACGGCGACTTCCTTCCTCGACAATTGTCGCAACACCTACTACAGTCAATTTTTTTTATATACTTCCAGACCCTGTAGTTAAAAACTGCAGAGCAAGCAACGGCTGTGATATCATAAAGTATATAAATTCCGCATCAGCAGCCAGAAACAAATTGTTCCTAAAGACTAACTTAGACTAATCTTTAGGTAGCTTACTAGCTACTTAAGGGCAGTTGGAGTGCCGTTAACACCTTTTCGTAATGTTTACAGGGTCTTTTACAGTCGTCGTTGCTGTTGGCGCATCCCCACTAGTTTTTTATACAAATGTATTTCGAATATACAATGTATTCTCCATTCAGTTTTTCGAGGCACGTCTTTAGTTTATTAACTGCATTCGTTTCGAGAAGGCGTGATGACGACTCATCAGTCAGACTGTCAGCTTTGCCGAGAGTTGATTTTGTACATACTTTTGATATTACTGCTCAGGGCCAAATAGAGTTTTGCCAGAGTTGCCTAAACAGCTAGATGTATGTTATGTAGATTAAAGCCTAAGTCACAACTTGACATTGTATCGTTAATTCTGCACTAATAGTTTTAATTAGTCCTAAAAACATTTCCAGTTTTGTGTGTGCTTAACTCATAAATATACAACATAGTTTGAATATATTTAACATGGATTCATAAACTAAAATTGTGGACGACGAACTGGCTGCTGTGGCTCAGCAACAACAACAACAGCAACAACAACAACGATGACAACCTTGAGTTGAACTCGTTGTCTCTGACTTAAATCGTATCGCATCGTACACTTGCTGCCATCATATTATATTGTATTTAAATGAAAATGAAAACGAAACCAAAACTCAGCTTGAAAATAAAAAATAAAAAAACTAGCTACGAGCATAACAGGAAGTGCACAACAATACGCATACAGAGAGACTGCTGTGGGGCGTGTGAATATGAATGCATTTGGCATTTGGCTAAATGTTACGCATACGCCACGTTGCACAGGGCGAGGGCTGTTTTCTTGCTGTTGCTGCTGCTGTTGCATGCAGCACTGACTGCATTTTGTTGCATGCGTGTCTGACTTGCTACTCACCTTTGCTCAATTACTTTTGTTGCAGTTGCTGCTGCTGCTCTTGTTGTTGCTGTTGTTGCTGCTGCTGCTGTTGCAATGTCGAAATTGTTGCAAAATTGCAGATATTTTCCCAATGATTACGTAGCAGACGCCTGTCCCGTGCTGCTGGTGCTGTTACTGCTGCTACTGTTGCTTTTTATGCACTTTTTAATGCTGTAACAATGATTTTCTATAATTATTATTTATTTACTTTTTTTTTATTATTATTTTTCTTTCTATTTTATTGATTTTCAAATCAATTTCTTTTTTTGCGCTTTTCACTTGGCCACTTTTGTTATTGCCTCGACAATTTATGCGTGTTTCTCGTTGTTGTTGTTGCATTAATTTCACTTTTGCATCTCAACTTGTTGGCCAACAACTTGTTTCTAATAATTTCTTTGCATTTTTGGCTATGGTATCGTTAGCAACTTATTAGTTTTGAGTTTTATTGAATTTCTTAAATTAATTTTAGCTTTTTTTTTACATATTATTTTTGTTTATTTTGGACACACTACAATTGCATAACGGCAGCGCGTACCATCAAAAATTTACGTTTATGTGAATGATGACGATGTTGTTAATAGTAATGATGAGGTTGTTGTTTTTGTTTTTTTTTTGCTTTGCTTTTCTTTTCTTTCTTTTGGGTGATATTTGTTTGTTTTGCTTTTAGCCACTGCTCACAGCTTACTAACTGATGTGTGTGTGTGTGAATGGTGTGTGGTGTGAATTATTTGATGTTTTCACTGTGCCGCACCGACAGCAACAAAAGCAACTGGCAAACCAAACGCACTCGACGACTTTCGCGACTCGACTGACGACGGCCGTTGATGGCCAAGACGGTCTTGGGCCTGGTCTGGTCTGGTCTGGTCTGGCTTGTTGTTGGCCTTACCGTAAGTTCGGTTACGTTGTTCGGGTTTTTTTTCCTCTGTTGTTGTTGTTCGTTCGCTCGCTCGTTTTTTCGTTCGCTGTGAACGCAAAACTTTTGCTTCATGGCTTAACTTGGCTTAATAGCATTTAGCGTAGCGAAGCTTGCAGAGTGCCAAAAGCTGCAGCTTTTTTTGTGCCAAGCTTAGCCAACTCTTTGGCAACAGCTGAGCGCCGCCGCTCTCTTTGTTCGCTCTCTTAACTGTTATGTGTGCGACAACAAAAAGAGTTACAAGACATTCTTGGACAGGTCAAATGTCTGTTAAGCAGAAAGCAATAATTCTTGGCAAACATATTCCATAAATTAGCATATTCCTATCATCAATCTAGTTGAGAAAAGAGCCAACTCGCACAGCTTTCTACTATGTGATAATTACATCATCAGAGAGTCAAAATCATCATCATCATCATTGGCATTTCTATTTAGTTTTTTTTCATTTAAAAATTATGTTGGTTTTTTTTCCCGAACCGTGTACGTTTATTATATCTGCTGCTGCTTCTTCATTATTTTTTTTTCTTTACCCAAAAGCTTTTTTGCCGACTGCGCGACATTAACAAAGTTGCCAATAACCAGAAAGCGATAATGTTACCCGTATATACAACATTTGTCAGCCGACATGCATAACGGTAAAATTTATATTGATGCGCTGTTTATTCTAATGGCATTGTGAAGGTCAAAATAAAATGTCAGAAAGCTTTTTAATTAAATACAATCACAATTTTTACATTACGCCCACGACACAAACCAAGCGCAGCGTAGCAGTTTGAAGACAAAAGACTTAGGCGACAAACGCGACACCTGACAAAGTCATAAATCAGAGCAATCAGCGCTTTAAACACGATTTATGTGACGCCAATTAAACGAACTGAACAATTACGCTATTATTTGCAATAAATATACCATATAAACATAAAAAAATGAATATAAATAATTGCATATTAAGATTATAGTACAACAAGTGCAGCACAATTTGCATAAATATGTTACACAAAGAACACGGCAACAGAGTTCGGCTTTGGCTCTAACTCGGACTCTGGTTTTAGCACTCGCTCTCATGAACCTGTTCAACTGCAAAAAATAATTACAAAATCAAAGTAAATATATGCTGGCAGCGCGTCAATTAAAAATGCCAGACCAAAAAGCCAACAACTAACAAACTAGCCATTGCTGATCATAGTTTGTTGCCGCCGATTGTTGGTGTTGTTTTTGCTGTTCTTACTGCTGCTGCTGCAGATGCAGTGCAGCATTTCATGATATTAATGGATTTTTAAACCCTGCAGCTATGGCTTAGGATGGGCATTTCTACGATGTTTACTTACTCTCTACTAATTTAATTTAAATTAGTTTATAAAACAAAAGCTCTATAAACTTAACTTAACAAAATAATGTACATTTTATATATAATTTTAATTTATTTACAACACTTTATTTGCCAAATAGAGTTAGTTAAAAGATTAGGCTTGGAATTTTGTAGCCAACTGCTGAGTATATTTTCAGTCGAGCATGTTGAACTTGTTGCTTCTAACTTGTTAACATTTAATCGCAGGTTGTGGCTGACTTGAACCCAACGCTGCACCCACCCAGCAACGTCCACAGCCGACAACGATAGCGACAGCGACACCACCACCACCGCCGCATGGGGCAAGCGCAAAGAGCTAACCAAATTGAAACTGCAAATGAAATGAAGTTCTAGGCAGACATGATTGACACAGTGGCAGTGGCAACAACAGCAACAGCAACAATGCTGGGAATGTCTAGAAATCGCAGCAACTTGAATTATAATATAATAAATTCATGTGCTGCCGCTGCTGCTGCTGCTGCTGTGAGCTAGCCAAGTTCGTTGCCTAAGTCTTTTGTGTTTGAGTTTGCCCGCCTTTGTCTATCAATAATAAACATGTGCACACATTTTTCACACACATTTAATTTGTTTAAATAAATATCAAAAACAGAAACACACACACATACTTAGTAAGTAAATGACTTCATTTTTGGAGCAGTATTACCTAATCCACACATAGAGTAATCATGTTAATAATAACAGACATAAAGTCGGAATCCGTATCCGAATCCAAATCGTTGATGTAGCTTCATTTCCCAGCTAATGATACTGTTTGTACAATTTCTACTGTGTTTTTGTGTTTTGACACCAGCGCAACAAAAGCACGAAACAGCAACCACTTTATAACCATTTAGTTGGGTGCTAATTATGCCAAACAACAGCTACAGCAACAGCAACAACAACAGCACAAATACACAATAACAAATAGCAGCTGTCCAGTTTCTAGGCAGATGTTTGTTTTATACTTTTTTATATGCGCACTTTTGTTTAGTTTAATGAACGCTATTATCAAATTATGAACAGTGTACTCTACAATGGCATCATAAATGCTCTAACTTGATTGTGGGCGTGGAGCATGTCCAGCATATACAAACAACCGACATTTGTATCATTTTTAAACTAAACTATAAACTTAACTGGAAATTATGAGCCATTTAACATGCACAGCACATGATACTCATCATCAAGTTTTTGCAGTTGCTACATTTTGCACTTGTTATACTTAGTTTATAGAGTTTTTGGCAAGACACTACAACTAGCTTAATATTCAATGGGTTGGGCGTTAACTGTGAAATCCAAGACGATGAGTTTACACACGTTTATGTTTGGCATTCACAATATGCAGTCCAATATACAGAAAATAAAAAAAGTAAAACAAACAAACAAATGTTGGCATGCGGCATTATATAATGCGACTTTGAGGCCCCAAAAAATCGATTGGACGCGTTAATGAAACGCAAAAGTGAAAGATCTTTTATTTTGCGACGGTATCAAGTGAAAGATTTGCCTTTAAAGCGGCCCCAATCGGGCTAGCAATCTAATTAGAGAGAAACACATAATTGTTTTTATTGAAAGCCAATTAAAGTCAAGTTCAAATGGCGCACCTCGTGCGGTGCGACAAACAAAAGGCATAAAAGGTACGTAGTACGTACCAAACAGCCTCGTGTAGCTGTAATTAATGTTGGGCGAGCGTTGAAAATTTGCCAGCTAGAAAGAGAGAGAGCATGATGTGCGTAAAAAGTAGCTAACAAAAGCTAAGCCAAAACAAAATAACTTTACAAAATTATTAAAATATTTACAAGCATTTTGGTTAGCAGTTTAAGCCAATTACTTACAGCATGCAACGTTAGCAGTGATAGTAAACCAGTTTTCTATCTTTTAACTCAACGCGCCTCATCTTTACTTTGTTAAAATATATAAAAAATATTTAAAAATAAAACCGACTACAAAGTTCAAGTCCACAGCAGCTGTGGGTAACATTGACCCGCAATGCTTATCGTTCGTCTACGCTAAGCAAAGAGAGTCAGGTCATTCATAAAGCAACGGATCTTATAGCAACTCGTACATCAATGTCAATCCGCACTCATGGATGCCTAAACATTTTCGTATTATTATTAATTTCGTTTGGTGTTTACGGTTTTCTGGTTTTTGTGTTGCCAAAATTATTCTTGGCCCGGCCAAACAAAAGACTTGAGACACAAACTGGCAACTTCCCTTAAGCGCAATATCAGCGAATCAGCAAATCAGCCAAATACAATTACAAAACGGAAACACTTGAAGTTCTGCCAAAAAAGTTCAACAATGGCGACCATACATGATCTATGACTTGGCGGTATATGCCGCATTTATAAGCCGCTAATAACTCAAGTGCGTTCTAGTGGGCCATAAGCCAAAGACAGAGTTAGAGCCAAAGCCAAAGCCAGCAGGTAATCAATGTCGCTCGATCAGCGCCACTTGGTCGCCTTTTGTTTGAGGGCAGATTGTGAACTTGACGCCAATATGTCACACACTCGAAAAGCACTCGAACCGATTGGCGTTAATAGCATAACATATAGTATACATAACAAACCGCGTACTTTGTCACGTCTGCACAAATGTATGTATGTTTATATGTGTATGTTATTTATATTTGATTGCTGGGAATACAAAACTTTGGCTGTTTAGCTTAATTAAATCATTTAATGAAATGATTGTGCGCTATTTTGGCCATTTGATGTCATTGGCTCAATGCGAAGGCTAACAACAGACAGAGCTTTCTGGCCTGGCTAAGAGCTAGCACCAGCATCAGCATCAACTCAACTATTACGCAATTTACCATATAAAAGAAACCCTTTTTGCTTATGCTTATGCTTATGGATGTAGGTCAGTTCGGTCAGACTTGGCTACTAATGTGTTTAAGCGTGGAGTACGCCTCTTGCAGCTGATTTATGCATGTTGTTGTCGTTGTTGTGGTTGTGGCAAGCCAAGCAACAGGAAACCCAGCGAAAACGAGTTTCGCCCAGCTGCAAAAAAGGGCGAGGCAAGCGCCAACTGTTGCCACAAACTGCCGCACATTGGACGCACTTTCGCTGCAGACAACACGCAGATGACACGAACGACACGACCTTTGACAAGACGCAACAGCTTGTGGCAAACAGCGTGTGGCAGCAAAAGCAAACTCAGGCTTAAGCATTCGCTAGACTTGAAACTAAGCAGCAGAAAAAAACGAAATTTATCTCCAGTTTTAGCTTATAAAAGTCTTGCTAAATGAACAGTCTTGCTAAGTAACATTCCGTGTAGTTGCGCTAGCAGAATTCTTGCCATGCATGACCATGCTAAAATCATTTGACCAAGTTTGTCGCCCAAGTCTTTCGTTTTCAGTTCCTGCTGCTGACTGCTGACTTGCTGGCTACTGTTTTTGTCTTTTTTTTGTCTTGGCTACCAAAAATGTACAATCTGATCTACGGTTTGTCGCGTGCATGTTATTTTATTATTATTAGTGAACGATATGTGTTTTTGTTGCTGCTGTTGTTCCTTTGGCTGCTGCTCAGTTGCTTTTAGGGGCAGCACATGCGTCTTGGAATGATATCATGTAATTTGAAACAATGTGAGCGAACAATTCATTATAAGCCGCCAACTGGTTGCTGACAGCTGCGCTTGTTAAGTGATATTCAATAGATATATACCAATATATATATGTATATATATATATATATTTATATAGAGCTTATAGCTATGCGGATTTTGTGGTACGTGCGCGTGCTTTGCCTGCCGCATTTCAGCCATTTTCATTGTTTGTTGTGTATGTTTTTGGCCAGACAGGATTTGTGGCTTATGGAATTTAGTTGAATTTGCTTTGTAAACTGCCGCAGTTGCTGCACCTTTCACCTGTAACACACTGCACACCGCTTGTTGCACTAATTGCACAATTTCTGGAGTCCGTTGTCAAGTGTACAACAGCAAGCACCTTTATTTTTATAAATGGGGGTGGGCGTTTTTTTTTTTTTGAATGCTGTTTCTTTAGATATTTTTTTCTTGAACTAATTTCAACGCTAGACAAATAAAATAATAGCCAAAAATGAGTTGGCTTTCTGCTGCTGCTGCGGCTGCTGTTGTTAATGTCGTTGTGTTGCAAGTGAAAGGCCTGCGGTCATTATACAACACAACAAAACAGTTAAAAATAAAAATATTACCCAAAAAAAAAATGGGCAAAAAAGTCGAGCAGCAACCGAATGACCCATGTGCCCAGAGTGCAATTAAAAACAACGACGGCGCCGACTACAACAAATTGTTATAGAAAATTATCGTTGAACAATGCGCGACCGCCCGCGCCACAAGCCAACAATAACAGCAACAACAATAACAACAACAAGAACTTAACTGTAACAACAGTAATAATAAAAACAATTGAAGCAGCTGCGAATTGTATGGAAACTAAAGCTGAATTGTGAAGTTGCAGCCATATGGCACAAAGCACTCGCTCCCAAGTCCATATTCCATTGACTCTGCACCTCGTTTGCTCAATCAGCGCAGCCGCAAAATGTAAGCCAATTAATTTGCCTTATATTTGTAGGCCCTGTACTGCAGAAGTTCGAAAGGGTTTAATGAAATTGTCAAACGAAATAAAGGGTTCAAAAGGCAACTGAAGACTTTCAAGAACTTTAAAGTTTAATACTAAATAAGAACAAGTTCTAGCAAGCCAAATGTTATTTCAAAAAAGCTTTGAATACTCCTGAAAAGCTCATTGTTTAGTACAGCAAAGTTTCCAGCTTTCTGCTGCACGGTCTTTTGCAGTCGTCTCCCTCTACAGCAGTTGGTTTTGCTTTACAAATTTACAATTTATTTGCCAATTTGGCAGGTTCGTAATTGACCAAAATATGGGCTTTTAATTACACATAGTGCTGCAATTGGAATGCCAATCGTTTGTGTGCTCCAAATACACTAGAAGTAACTCCAGCCAAACAGCCTTAGAGTTCGACAAGTCGACGGCTCAGCAGGTGGGCCTGTTGGACCCTATTCAGCCCAATCTAATTACAAAGGCTGATAGAGTTGTGTGTTTGACTGCAGTCAGCGATAAAATTTAAATCAAAAGTCGAGCAAAGCTTGGCTGTGAAATTCATTTTGCTCAAGGTTAACACGTGGAAAACTATCAAGTGATATAAAGGCATCTGTTTTCAGCAGAATATGGGTTGGGCTATGGATAAACTAGATGGTTGTAGTTAACGTTAACCAGCAGCAGCAGCAGCAGCAGCAACAACAATAACAACTTCACACTCAGACAAAGAGACAGCTGAAGTTAGCATTCAGTTGGACTGATTGTCCAGGTACACACACACACACACTTACACATTTGCATTAAGCTGCTTGTTGTATTGTGGTGCAACCTCAAGATTTGAGCTCTAGCAGCAGTTGCGGTTAATTTGCTTGTCATTGCCCAGTTGAGTGGCGGCTCAACAAACTCCAAACAGTCTTTTGCTTTTGCTTATACTTTTTTTTTTGTGCTCCTACTACTGCCACTATTTGAATACAAATTTAATTTGAAATTGAAACGGCAGCCGTTGCCGTTGCCAGTGCCACAAACTCTAACAGTCAGTGATTTTTGTGGCCTAAGCAGGCATTTTGGGCAGCTGTTTTGCCACTTGAACGTGCCGCAAATTAGCCACAGAATGCACCACATTCAGTTAATTGGAAAGTGAACGTTTTTGCTCCACATCCAGTAAGTACATCAGTAAATCTTGTTAACTGTAATATAATTTTAAGCAAGAATTTTGCAAGGCCTTAAGAATGTCAGTCCAATAACTGCAAAAAGCATGGCACATGCGACCTTAGCCACAAAATAGCAGGCAGGCCTATTTAGCCATAAATTACTTAAGGCCTCATAGGTATATTACTTTTCCGGCTCCATTCAGTTTTTTTCTTGTTTTGTTTTTCTTCATTTTGCAAAATGCGCCACAATCAATTTATATCAAATTTAACCCGCATCGCCTTTGAACCACAGTTCAGCAGCCAACCTCCCCAAAAAATACAAAAAAAAATTTAAACAATTTTGTTTAATCAACTTTAATTTTTCCGTTTCGACAAGCGTACAGACTGTAATGCGCGTATATCATGAGGTAAATATAGCTACAGTTCCATAAAGGGCATAAAAAAGGCTAAAAAGACGCTGTAGATTTATATAGATTTGAAATTGCGGTCTAGAGTATTGAAAAATGTAAATAAAATTATTTTTTTAAAGACTTTAAAATAAAATTTATTATAATACAGCAGCTTAAATTTAACAAATTGTATTTAATATAGCTTTTTATTAATTTAAAAGTTGTATATTTGAGTTTTTAGCTATGTCTTTAAGCTTCAGCACAAATATCTGTTATTTTTATTAAATAAAAATCGTTAGAAAATAGTTAATTGTATAATACTTAAGTTGGGTTGGCTATAAAATTGTTCAACTTTTAGCTAGCTTTTATATAAGGCTCACTACTTTAAGCAAATCAACTTTTCAGCTTAGGCAACAGTTAAAAAAAATTTATACGCCAGCCCTTTAGTAGCTAAATGTGCAACACTGCTGCGATCTGTTTTGTTGGCATTGTCTGAGCATGCGGCACGAACACTTTTATGGCCCATAAGTGAGCGGCAGGAATACGAATACTTGCATACATATAAGTAGTACTCGTATTGTATATTATAAGTAGTGGCTTAGGCTACTCGGTTACAGGCCAAACCTATGGCCAGGCAGCATGCTTATAGCGTATATTAGCTTAGATATGGTCTTGGTGCGCCTTCTTTAGCTATTTTTGCTATTTTTGCAGCTCACTTTGCGCAATTCTTGTTCAACTAGTGCACAAGTCCAGTTTTCAGTTACAATTTGCAGTTGGAACCGTTTTACAGTTCCAGTTTTTTAGACTGCACAAATGTTGTCCAGTTTAGTTGCTTACTTTTGCTTTCGCTTCTAGTGCAAAGCACTAACACAACAACAGCAACAACAACAGCAACAGCAACAATAACAATGTTGAATAGTTGCTGATTTGCACTGCTAGACTAAGACTGCGATTACTTTTATTTTCAGCCAATTGCTGCTGTGGTTACCCGACAATGTTGCTGTTGTTGTTGTTGCTGTTGTTGTTGGTTAGTTGGCTCGTTGGTTGGTTGCTTGGTTACTTGGTGGTTTTGCTGTTTGGCGGAGTGCGCACTTGTTACTGCTCCAATTTGCCACGCTTGATTTAAGCAGTGATTAGAGGCGGCAACTCGCTGCTCGTCGCCGTCGTCGTCATCGTCATCCTAAACAGACATCTAATTTATGTGCGATTGCGTAATCTCTGGCGATTTTATTTCTCTCACTTTTTTTCTATTACGTCCAGTGTTTCATGTGAAACTGCCACAAATGCGTTGGCCATAATAAAAAAAAGAGCAGCAATTTTTCTACTACGCGTGGACATTAGTGGCAGCTCCAGTTTTTTTGCCACCGCTTTGCCCCGCTGTACCGCTGTGATGCTATGACGCTGTTCCGGCTGCTGTGACTAATTTATGCGCCAAGGTTTAATTTGGTCAGTCGGCATATCAAATGTTGACTTTCAGGCCCAAATGTTAACCTGAGCTGGCTTTAAATGGGCATTGATGTGTTCATTCAGTGAGCTTGATGGATGCGTGTGAGCTCCAAGTTAGATTGTTTGCTTATTGCTTCAGTTCAGTCTAGTTCAGTTCAGCTACAGCTCATCAAGTTCGTTGCCAAAGTCTTTCGTTTTAATATATGCATCAAAATTAGCGCATGTCACTGGCTAAGCAAATTTAACAAATTTAACCGACTTGCAGCACACTTTGCCATTTGTTTTTCTGCTATGTCTGATGGCTGGTGGCACCTGCCACGCCCCATCCCCCGCCTGCCACCTTAATGAAGACGAATTGGGGGCAAGCAAATTCACTTGCGTTTTTTTATTTTGGCCAGCTTCATTTAGTGACTGATTTTATGCATGTGATTTGAAATTAATCAAGTTGATGCTTTGATACTTTTATTGATAATTAATTCAGATAAGCGGGCAAAGCGACTTAAACTACACATAGCAACAACAACAACAACAACATCGCGTTTAATGAAGAACTTGCCGCCAACGTTGCGCTGACTGTTTGGCTCTAAACAAAATTGAAACCAGTTTGTTGGCCAAGTGAATGCGGGTGTTACTTAACTCATAAATCTTGTGTGTCCGACCACTGCCAAATGGCCTTGAAGCTGCGCACATGTGTGTGCTCCAAAGGCACAGGCTTGGTTTAACCATACTACATATACTCTCTGGCTTCTTTACACTTTGCCGCTGCTCTGATGTGTGTCCTGACAAAAGCGTTTCTCCGGAATTTCGCTGTGCTTCATTTCACATCAGCGTCAAGTTAATTTTGTTTTTATTGTGTGCTGCTGTGATTAATTACGGACTAATGTCAAAATTTGGATTTGTTTCCCAAAAAAAAAAAAAAACAGCCCCCAAAACACAATTCTGCATTCCGCTCCATTTATCAGCAGCAGCAGCTGTAAAAGTTTTGAAAATCGAAATCTGATTGCTGCGTGGGTTCTTATGTGACTAATCAGTGGCGATACAATACAAACGAGCTTGTGCCTGCCACTATCAATGTCTGTCAATTAAGCTTGGCCAGCATGTCACACATGTCACAACAGCTTGACTACCGCTGCGCTACTCTTGACCAGGCCAACAAGAGCTCCCCATGTTCCGCTGTCAATGGCATGTCGTCGCAACTGTCTGGCTAATAGCGAAGGCATAGAAAACTCAAATTGAGACAGCGCTTGTGTTATCAGGGCAGTAAACAGGGCTAGCAAAGCATGTTAACAGCAGCAACAGCAGCATTGCTTGGCTAATGGAAGTTCAAGGCATTGCACATATGGTCATTTTAAACTGTATAATTAAGACACAATTAAACGCCTGGTTGTCGAGCTGTTGCTGTTGCTGCTGCCGTTGCTATTTCTGTTTAGACATTTAATTAACATGCGCAACTAAACAACTTTTATAATATTTCCAGCTAAAAAACATTGGCCGACATTGCAAAATTCCCCCACATATCTATATTGTATATATTGCATATAAGTATTCAGAAAACTACAAAAAAATTAATTTCGCTTCGATAATGTTAAAGTTGTTCAGGGCCCGAAATCGAAAACACCAGCAAACAGGTAAAACAAGCTCGCTCTTAACGCTGCCAAAACGGTGTGGCCAACGGGAACTAAAGCTCGCCAAAAGCCAAGCTTTAACTTCGGCAAAAGCGACTTCTTGCTCTGCACTGCAACTGCAGTCGAAAAGTGAGAGTGGTTCAGCCAGTTGCGGGCTGCTCTCTCTCTTTCGCTCTCTCCAACTCTCTGAGCGAATGCGAGCGAGCAAGCTTTTGCAGCATTTGTTGCGCTCTTTGATGCTCTCTTTAGCTTCATATTGCAGTTGTCGTATTTGCTTAGTTTTTAATTGTTTGCATTAAAAATTAACTGCGGACCTCGCCTGACTGCTGCTCATTTCCATTGCATAGTTGTAGGCGCTTTAATATATCAAAGTGCATTTAAAGCTGCACAAGTTTTGCTAGTATCAAATGAGAAATGTAAACTACACTGAAATTGCTAATAATGGGTTCAAAGTGAATCAGTGTATGATTTGTGCCCTTTACATAATCTAAAAACTTAACTAAACTCAAAGTGAACAACTTTATTCTATAAAAACGTACAGAAAATATAATAAACTTAATTAAAGCAGCAAATTATGTAGAGTATAAAATGTAAACTATAAATTTATGCAATTTAATATAAGATAAGATATAAAATATAAAACATAAAATTATTAAGCATTATCGCATTCAGGTAAAGCGTCTTCGACTGGCAATCGCAGTGAAAAAGTGAGAGTGTCTCTTCCAGCTGCTTGCTGCTCTTTCTCTCTCTGTTTGAAGGCATTCTTTAAAGAGAGCTTTTGCTGCTCTTTGCTGCACTCTTAAGCTTTAGGTTGCAACGGATTTGCTTAATTTTTAATTGTTGGCAGTCAAATGTAAACTTTTGAACAGCCTTGCCTGAAAATTTTTGCGGATTAATTTCCATTGCATAGTTGTAGGCTGTTGACTATATTAAAGCGCATAGAAAGCTGCATAAATTATGAGTGAAAAAATTATAGTATGTATTAAAAAAATATAAATATTTATTAAATCAGTTTCGAATACTTCAAGAAAATGCAGATGATAAATTTAATTAAAATTTATTTGTATATGTTAAGAAAATGTTTACATATTCTATGCTAAAAAAAATACATTCTGCATACTAATTTATATTGTTCCATATATAAACAAATAACTTAGGAAACAAACTCAATGGATTTGTAATTTATTAGATAATAAAGTCCATATTTAAATAAAACTATATTTGCTTGGGACCTTGTGACAATTCCTCAGAGCTTCTTAACATTCCTTCGTTGTTTTTATTTCGCTTTCATTGTTGCTGTCGCTTTCTAATAGCCGTTAAGAATCCAAGCAGAAGAACAGACGATATAATCTGTGTAAATAAGAAGTGTGTCAGCTTATATGTAGTGTTAAAAGCCTTGCATTTAGCAACAATTCAATTAACACACAACCATTTACCGTACTACCATGCAGGTAGAATGCTGAGAATTGTTTCAGCCAAGTGGAACTCAACGTGTAAACACATGTTCTTGCAAACTGATTACAAATTTACGATTATATATGCGTTATAGTATTTTATACGAGTACGTTTCGTTTACTGTCGATTTTTGTTTCATTTTGGTTGGACTTAATGTGCTTTTTATTGCAACACTCGCTTGCCGCCAGGTGGAACAAAAGACCAAAAGGAATACAAGACCTCAAAACGGTGAACTGCAAAACTGCAAAACTCTGAAATCGAAAACACAAAAAGAATGGCATCTGAAATTGCATTTGGTTTAGTCATGCGCAAAATAATAGTACACAAAACTCAACAGAAAACAACAAAAAATATATCTTTATAAAAATAATAATAATTGTTAGGTGCAAAATTCAAACCAGAAAAAAAAACTAAACAATTGCGTTGCTGCCTTTTGTGTTTTTTTTTTTTGTTACACTTGCCATCAACTTGGCAACAGTTGCACTTTTTGAGTTAACTCGCCTTTGTTATTGCCATTAATAATGATTTAATTTCCATTGTTTTTCGCGCCAATTCTGCACCAAGGACACGAATATGCGTCAGTTTTTAGCCGATTTGCTGCACTGACATTAACTCAATTGACCTTCTAGTCGAAAATTATATCAATCTGTTAGTCAGAATATGTGTCATAATATTCAGTATCGGTTTATCTCACTGCTTATCAACACTGGCGATTGTTGTTTCACCTGATTTTGCGGTTTTTTAACTACTTAGCAGCACAAATATGTCTCATCATATTTATAGAACTTTCACCAAAGAATGGGTAACTTCACAACCATCACAGCTGATGATTCAGTGGTTCTTTAAAAAAAGCAGCGTTAAAAGATAATGAGGGTGAAAAAAAAAAAACCCAGTCTGTATTTGTTGAATGCGCCATCATAATCGGGCAATATGCAAATATATGTATCTATACAAAAGATCAAAAACAATTGCGGTTAGAACAGCGTCAATGGGCTCACCAGCTGAGCAAAAGAAAGAAAGAGAGATACAGATAGAAAGAGAAAAAGAGATATAAAAAGGGAACTGGTAAATTAGGTCAAGCGAACAACAAGCTTTGCCTGTCTCCCTTTATGCTTAATGTTGGCTAATAAAATCAGCTTATAAAAAATATATATACTATAAACACAAAACACAGCAAGTACAAGCAGATCATGAGCAATTTGCTCCAATTTCGTTGGAGTGGCTAATAAAGCGGGCAAACGGTACTGGCACCCCATCGTCTCCCAGAATCAATAAATCGATTTCATAATTTTTGCTTGCAATCCAAAATCAGCACAAAACTTCAACAAGAACAACAACATCCAAGTGGCGTCTGCTCCTTTTTTGGCTGTATACAACTCTTTGGGTTTAATGATGACATTGCCGTGTTGCCTGTTTTTGAGCCAAAGCCAAGTTTTGACCTTGCTGCATTTGACCACAAGCATTTTGCATAACGGCAATTGTGACTTAATTGCTGCTGGCGGCCCATGACACAATTGTACGATTTGGGCTGATTGCTGATTAGGCAACGTAAGCATTAGAACACAATATCGTGTATGTCTCCAGCTCTCTTTCGCTCTTCTCTCTCTCTCTCTCTCTTTCTCTCTGTAGCTGTGATGCGGGCGCCAGGAGTTCAATGTCAATAATTGAGCATGGCTTACACAGCTCATAAATAACGGTGTAGTGTCATTGTCAAAATGGTTTCGGCCAACAAGTAGGACAACCGACGACGACTAAACTTATTAACAATGCGCCAACATGTACGCGGACTCTGAAAATGGACGAACGTGACAAATACCAAAAAGAAGCCAGGCATTGAGGCACCGCAGCACTGTAGCACCGCAGCACTGTAGCATCCAGCCATCCCACCAGGTTACAGCATCGTTTGCCCAAATGTTTTTGCCTAAGCAGCACTTAAGCATAGTGATGGCAGAACAGTCGATGCAGTAAAAGAGGTTGATTGCTTAAAATGCCACAAAAAAAATAAATAAAATGTTTTCAATAAAATACATGTTAGCTGTCAGATATATATATTTTAATCAAAAAGTTAAAAATGTATACAATAAATTTTTTAAAAAATTTTAAAACAATAATTTATAGACAAAAACTTGTAAATTCTGATTCAAATTGATAAAATTAGGTCTCAATTGTTTTGTTATCCATAAGTGTGTTAATATATTTAGTTTAACTATATATCTTATTTTCAATAAAGGCAAAATTTTATAAATTTTAAAAGAAAAAACTTGAAAAATTTTTAAAATATTAGTTGAGATTTACTTATGTACCACTAACATACATAAGTTTTGTTTAAGTGTACACTGTATATTATATTATAATAATTATTTTAATATGTTTATTATTAAACTATAATTTATACCTATAAAAATTAAAGAAAATTTTAATTTTCAGTAGTTATTTGCTTTTACTTATCTATGCTTTCTTTTGGAATATATTTGAATTTATGCCATTGTTTTTCAACTATTTTTGATTCTTTTCTAAAACATCAATACATTCCGATTAAAACTAGCCAACACTAGTAGGCTAGCAAGTACAACATCACGGTATCCATCATCTACTAGCAAGGCAGACGGCAGGCATGTTGCAAGTTGCAAGTTGAGAAAGGGCAAACGCGTTGCAACGCCGCCAACAAACATTGTGTTGTTGCTTTTGACTTGACTTTGGCTGCAAGCCGGGCTTGAGTTAAGGAAAGAAAAAAAAACCACCGTTAACATTTTATTTGACTAAAATTGCCTTTAATTTATTGCTGACGTGGCATGCGGCATGTGGCATGTGGCGTGTGGCATGCGGCATGAAGAGCGTGTGTGTGAGTGTGGATGTGGATGCGGGGCCTCGAAATGTTTTCATTGTTGATTTTGCAGAGCATTTGCTGGCTGCCGCCTATCAAGTGCCACTTGTTCTAATTTTTCCATTTCAAAACCAATCAGTGCATTGCATTTGCCGCCTCTTTTGTGCTGTTGTTGTTGTTGCTGTTGGGTCAGAGACCCGATGTCAGTGCCAATGGCAGGGCCAAGTGTTGTTGTTGTAGTTGTAGTTGCAGTTGTTGCATAGATGAGGCATGCTGATGATGATGTGGCTGTGGAAATCGATGCCTAGGCCCTCTGGGCCACGTTTCACATCGTAAATAATGTGTAGACTAGCATTTTAATAAATCAATTAAACGGCATTGTCTGAGCCGATTCGATTGGCTGCAACTGCAACTGTTGCTACTCATGTTGCCACATCGCTTCCCGCGAATCTACATTTCTCCAGAGTAAGTGTGTGGCTCCAGGCAACAGGTACATCGATGATTCTGGCCAGCAACAAGTTAAGGACATGATGTACAGTGTGTGCAATATGTTTGCTTGAGCCCGCAGTGCTGCTAGCAAGGAAAACACGTGCAGAACTGCAAACTGCAAATCTATCTTGGCACGTACATTAAAATATTACACAAGATAAAGCAAAACAAGCTGCTGTTGAGGCAGCCGTGTGGGTTAGATTTGGGGTTGGCCCTGCCGAATAACATCCGCATTTTAATAGCCATATATAACAAGAAAAAAAAAGAAACAACACAAAAATATTTAGAATGCTACGCTTAACAAATGTAACGTAATTAATGCCAGAGCAGCATTAGCAACAGCAACAGCAACAGCAGCAGTTGAGTGAGCAACCTGTCAACGCAACTCAAAATCAAAAGCAGAAAGAAATGACAAGTTTGCGGTACATGTATCCACGCCCACGCCTTAAACATACTCACACACACAGAGAGAGACACGCCCACGCCCAAGTGCGACATGACAACTAACAACAAACACACTGGCGACTACAAAGTGGCCAAGAGCAATGCAATTAGCATTTTGTCCGGCAGCAACAAGTTTATGCAAAAAGTTCAATATCAATGGAAAAAAAAAGCAGCAGAGCAGAGCAAATCACTCGGTTCTCGGACTTGCTCCAAATCCTGTTGGGTGAAACTTGGTCAAAATACTTAAGATCAAGTTGCAATGCTCTGCATTGCTTTGTCATCGCAGAAACTTGATGAAAAACTGGGTCAACAAACTGTCAGAAAGCGTCAGAAACCGTCAGAATAAGAATCTGTGGAGGAGTTGTGCACTCAGCTGGGTCCATCGATGCATTTGACATGCTATGACAGTTTTATACGCGCCAATTTGATGCCATCGGCAACATGCTGCTGCCGTGACACCAACAATCACGTCAACAGCAACAACACTTCCACTGCATTAAAGGTGTTGAAGGTGTTTAGGCCACATTTGCATATTCTGCTTTTGGTGATTGGTAGCTTTTGAAGGTTGATCTTAACTGTAACATACAACTAAGATGATCAAAGCCAAGGTAAAAACTTATAGACATTCCACTAAAGAAAGTTACTCGAAAAGGTTTTACCATCTGATTATAAAAATATACAAAATATAACATGCTCTGAACAATTATTGTTAATAAAAATATAATATTTTTAAAGCAACAATATTCCCGATTTACTTGTTTAAGCCACACTCCCAAATAAAAGTGAATTTATGCCAAATTTAGCAATGGCATTTTAATTATGCATTCTTATGACATCATTTAGATTTCTATTAAACATTTGTAGATAAGATCATTTTCAATTTGCTTGGTTTATTATTCTAATTTATCAAACAATATTTTAGCAAACGTAGAAATAATTAAACTTTAAGTGATCTTGCATAATTTCTCTGTATAAATATACATTTTAGTATTCGAACCTGTATTTGACATGTGAATACAGTTGATATAATTTATGGTTTTAAGTAAAAGTTAATTGTATGTGTATGTGTATAAGTAAATTGCACATCTTAATTGTTTATATTGTACACAAGCTTTAAAATATTCAAGCTATTATAATTAAGATTCTCTTTCAACCAAATGCCGTTTTAGCTAACGGCAGTTATAGCTTATGCTTATACTTGGCAGTTCTTTGCAATGTTAATGACGTAACGCTGTTAGTTAGCAGAAGCTGTGTGGGTAAACAAAAGTTAACAGCTGCAGTTCAAGTAAAATCAACATTAGCTGTTATTTAGCAGTTGTTCTAATTGCAGCTGTTAGTTAACAGAGCAGAATTGCACTAATTTCGGCAGCCCTTAAACTTGACAGTGTTGCCAGCCTCAAAGTGTGAAAACTTTTTCAAGTTAGTGAATTTCTTTGCAAATTGCGCAACTAGCAGACAAATTGGGTTTTAATTGTTGTAAAAGTGAAAAGAATAATGTTAATTGTTTTGTGCCACACACACGCGCATAGAATGTGCAACTGCTGCAATGAGAACTTAAATTACAACAAGCACATTATCTAAGTACAAGGAGTGCACTCAATACTCAGCACGGCCCGCTGATGGAGGAAGAGCCAAAGGGTAAGCGCAAGTAGAAGAGTGCCGTGTGCAGTACATGGGCAGTAATTGTGGTGACCCCACAACAAGCTGTTGGCGCTGTTGTTGACGTTGCCGCCTCGTTGCTTGCCTTTAACGCCTGCGATAATACCACGTGCTCTCTCTCTTTCTCGATCTCTTTGTGCAATTTCGACACTTTCCAGATTTTACTATAAAAATTTGCCATAAATAAGTGCCGCACGGGGCGTCTATGTACGTTCGTACTTACTTCTCTAAAAGTATTTGAGGCTTATTGAGACTAGCGGCCTGTCTATGGAGGCTGTGCCCTTGCATGTTCATTCTTGTACTGTTGTGGAAACCTACACGCATGTCCAGCTTGATGATATGTACTTTCGCAAACATAACTGACATGTTTGCCTAAGAGGCAATAAAATAAATCCCAAACTAAACACAAAGCCAAACGGACAACGTACACTCACAAAGCAAAGCAAACCAAAGAGGCCACAGATCGCACGTGTCGGCCAAGCAAATGAAGTTAACTCAATCATGGGCTGTGGCTGGGCTGGGCCACTACAGGCAAGAGCAAGGGCAACGTGTTGCAGCGGCAATAGTAAAAATGTTAGAATAACTTGTATAAAATTTATCAAGGCTACCAAAAGGGTTACCAACAGACAGACAGACGAGTAAGGGCAGCCACCGCAGTTGCAGTTGCAAGCAACAGCGACTTGCTGCCACACGCTCAAGGGAGCAACAAAGTGATATTTATGCCAATTGCTGGCTTATAAAACTGGCTAACTACATGCGAATCCGAATGCGAATGCGTGTGTGGGTCTTAGAAGTGCCAGTAGATGTTGTTCAGGGATAGCTATATCCACATACATATATACTATATAAGGTATAGGGCAGCTGTAGGTTGCTGCTGCTGCTGCTGCTGCTCTTGTGTCTCTCATGGCCGCTTGCACTTTAGACGGACACAAAAGGTGAATTCAATTTATTACGAGAACTGAGAACTCGAAGGTTGAAGTTGAGCTCAAGTTGTTCTTGTTCTTGTTCTTGTCTGTCTTATCAGCGCCAACTAATCCTTGCAGCCAAAGTAAATGCAATTATGTGTTGTTTATGCGCTCGCTTGCTTCATACTTTTGCACTGATTGACAAATAAATTAACGAGGCATGCAACAACAGCAGCAAAAGTTGCTAGCTACTGCTGCCTCTAACGAGTTGGCCCACTAAAAAGTGTGCCTGCTCCGCCCCATTTGAATTGAAACACAACTGATAAGCATACACACACACACACATACACTGTGATTGTTTTCCATTTTCGATTTTCCATTTTCCATTTTCATTGCCATCAGTCAAGACGGCTAATTAAGCGCAGCCGACGTATGCAATCAATGTTTTCACTTAAGTGCAAGTAAATTTCACAATCATTGGCCAAACAGCATTTTCTATCCATTCTATTCTTATGCTGCATCTGTTGCAGCTGTGCAGGAAGCAGCAGCAGCTGAGGTAGCAGCATTTGTTTCCAGTTAGAATGACAATGTTGGACTTGAACTAGATGCCGACTTGGCAGATCATTAGTAGTTGTCAATGAGATGGCGTGATTTGTGCAGCACTTCCTGGGAATAGTACCAGTAGAACTACATACATATATACATGCTACACTCTTACTCCACTGTAAATTTCACCTTTTTAATTACCATTTCGTACACATTTTTGTGTACGCATTGACAACAAGTCAAAGTCAAAGCCAAATCCATTCACCGCCTGCCCACGTAGCTGGGCCAAGAATTTATAGACAATGCAACTACCTCAATTATGGCGATAAGCTACAGACTCCCTAATCCTCACACCCCACCCTCCTACTGCCCTCTCTCTCTCTCCATCTCTTTCTGTTGCCCAATGTCTTTTGCATAAAAATGTCGAATGTCGTGCGGCATTTGTTACTTATTACATGCGACTGAATCGACCGATATCGATATTGTTTGCTCTGTAACAGTGCTGCCAAATCAGCCTTTTTTTTAGGAAAAAGTTTGTCAAGCTGAGTACAGATATTCGGCCGTTGTTTTCTACTTTTGCTATATGTTTTAGTTGCTTGATTCTTGGAATGGATAATTTATGATCTGCATTTTGCAATGTGTAAATTTGCTTAAGTTTTAAAAAGGGGAAAACCACAGCAGCATCTGTATGTCAGATTTGGTAGCTCTAGCTCTTTCATGAAATATCGAAACCAGCATAAGCATCAATGCTAACGATAAGCGCTGCTTTCTCAGCTCTAATACACGGGCATAGTTAGTTTAGTTTACTAGTATAACGCAGTCTGTCGTTAAATCGACCTTCAACTTTTGTTTTGCAGCCTTGTTAGTTAGTTGTGTGTTGTATGTTGTATGTTGTGTGTGTTTTATGTGTGTTTCGGTTGCTGTTTTTGGGTTGTTTCTCTGCTTTAGCTTGTTTTGTTTTCCTTTTCTATTTCTTGTGCTTGTAGCGTGTTTTTTTTTCTTTGGAGTTTGGCGCAATCGCGATCACTTTTGTTGATTGTATGCGGCAAAATGACAACGCCTCCAACAACGCCGACGTCATCGGCACGCAACTGACAGCAACAGCAGCAGCAGCAAAAAGAACAACAGCATCAGCAGCGGCAGCAGCAACAACACCCGCACGACAACTGACTGACTGACTGACAACAAACTGGAGCCTCGGCTGGAGTTGCATCTGGGAGCTGCGGCTGCGGCTGAGACTGCGATTTCATTTTCATTTGTTGCCCTTGGGGCATGTTGCAAATGAAGCCAATCAGGACGGCGACAAGGGTTCTACTAGCCATCATTAAATTGAAAATAAAATAATGCACTAGCCTCTGCAGCAGTCACTGTCACGCCTGCTTTAATAACTTTGTCCACAACTCTAGTTTTTCGTTGTTGTTGTTTGTGGTATCATTGTCCACGCATCTTGTGGCACTGCCTGGGGGCAGGCAGACAACGTGCAACTTATTGCTCTATTTTCGCGCCTTGCTACAGTTTCGATTTCAGTTTCACTTTCAAGCTCCCATTGTTTGCCAGCCCCATTTGCTGCCCATCATGTTAACAAGCAGTTGGAATCCAACGCAAAAAAAGTATACCCTTGGCATTGGCAAACGAGCTGACTGGAATGGGGTACTAGGTACCAGGTACTAGACACTAGTCACTTGTGACTAGCACTAGTTACGACCTTAAGTCAGCTGCAATAAACAACTGAGACGCAGACAATGTCGATGAGTGGGCCAGCAGCAGCAGCAGCAGCAAAAGTCAGCTTCAATTCTGATACGAAAATCCCTCTGATATAGATTTGCTTGGAAATTCTCAAATTTGCGTCATAATCTACAAAAAAACTATACGAAATATTGTTGCAGTTGTCTCGTGACTCATCAACATCAGCAGAAGCATCATTTGCAGACAGCCCGCATGCTAAAGAACAGGTAATCCATAGAGTAGAGACAGACAGACAGACAGACAGAGAGAGAGAGAGAGAGAGGTCGCTATCTGCCACTATATCTAGATGATGTGACGTCACAAGGTCGTCGCATGACTTTGCATCGATTGTGGAAATTCCTGTGAAGTAACCAGCATCAGCTTATATAGCATGATATATAACAATAAATATTCCATCTTATGTATCTCACTTTTATGACTACACAAAAAAAAAAAAACTTGACACTTGCCGCAGTTGCCAGGGACTGAACCGCATTTATCGCGCTTCGAGCAACATTTTTTATTTATCTTTTCTTTTTTTTTTGACTATATATCGTTCTTAATACACTTTAGATACATATTTATATATATAAGTATATTAATTGTGGTTGTGTTGCGATCTGGTAAAACTTGTTTAACTTTCGACTGTCGCGGTTAACGGTAAATATTAAATACATTCTGCATACTAATTATAATTAAAGCAGTTTAGCTGTATAATATATTGTTGCATTGACATTTTGCATGATAATTTTTGACTGCAAGTTTATGGCAGAAGCGTCTCATCTGTTTCTCTCACCCTCTCTCTGTCTTTCTAACTTTATTTGAAATTCATAATTAATTTTTATGTGTGTTTAAAGCTTTATAAATAGAAACAAGTCTGACTGCTCTAGCCAAAAGTGCTCGAACCGCTGATACCCTATGGATTATTTACAGGAAGTCTGCTTGATTTTTAAAGAATTTTTAGACAAATTTGATATTTTATAACTATTTTAAATAGCATTTAAAGATGTAGAAACACTCTGCTAATTTATTTTACTCTATTTTCACAGTTTCAGTTAAGCATACCCTTTACTTTAAAGTTAAAATATTCACACAGGGTATTTGAAGTATTTCGAACGAGAGAAAAACTGAGAAAAATCGAGCATTGAACTTGATGCTGTGGAAGCTCGCGTGTATTTTATGGGCCCAGGTCAAGAAATGTGAACTTCAGGTACAGATTGACCAAAAATAAATATGGTTTGGTACTTGTCAGTTCCAGTTACCAATTGTAGAGCACAATCAGAAATTCTTTACATTTATCAAACTGGTTTTCGAGCCCAGACACTGTATAACTAATAAAATACTAAACACATTTTAGCGAATAACACAAGATTTAATAATTAAATATTATGCTTTTGTGTGCTGTTGTTAATTTATTTGCATTTAAGAATACATTTCAAAACCGAACCGGATATAAAGTTAGGATTCACACACAAGATACGATTGTAGTTGTCGTATTATGTCATAGGATAAGTGTCTAAAGTCTTTGGGGCACAACTCATAGATGGCCGAAAAGTGAAACCAGCTTCAGTGTGTGTTCTCAAGAAAAGTGAAATTTTTAGCACAAACATCATTGAGTAGTAGATAATAATGATTGATCGTGTGCTTGATGATCATGGCACAATGATTTTGTTAAATGCAGCATAATTCAATTAATAATTGTAGCTTTACGGTTAGGCCCCAGGCTAAAAGCCATAATTACAAAGAATAATAATTATAGAATTTGAATTGATACTCTGTCTGTACAAACATTCTTTACTTTAGTGTGAATTAATCAAATATGTATGTATATGGAAAATTATACATTTTTGTCTGCAATGTGAGAGGACAATTAATGCTACTTGAGCAGGCCTACGAGCAATTAATGTCGCATTCGAGTGTGCAAAAAAAAAAAGACCGAAAAAAAAAGTAATCAACAACTTGAAATCAATTAAACAATTCAAAATCAAATTTGCAGATTCAGTGGCGGAAGTAAAAGCAGACAGACAGACAGACAGAAAAAAACTGCAGGAGGCAGAGACAGACACAGACACAGAGATCTAGAGACAAAAAGACAGATAGACGGATAGACGGACAGACCATGTTTGATGTTTGGGTGGGTTAAAGCCATTAACATTGGACTATGACTCTGATGGTACAGATATGTACTCGAGTTTCATTAATCTTCCGTTTTGTTTGTTGTTTTTGCTTAATTTGGTGCACACACAATAAGTATGTGTATTTATATGTATTTAAATATATATATAAATTTATAAATAACAAAGCCAAAAAGTCAAAGCACACCCGTTTTAATTTTCTGCATATTAACCAAATAGGAAATCGCGCTAATTGCTTGGCGTCGCTTTTGTTTCTGCTCTCGAGCTAAAAGCCAGCTAAACTGAGCTCAGTAATGCCCCCACGCCTATATGGCTCAAGTTAAGTTTTGGATCGGATTGGTTTGGATCGATCATTGTATGTAGATTACGTTAGCCAAATGATGCTCAATCAAGTCAGAATAATGGTCAATGGGCAGGCAGACAGACTTAGATTTCCAGTTATGCCGAATTTGAACGGGCTTCAAAGTGAGTCGTGTTGCGGCTTTAACTATTAAATTATGCCATTAAATAGTAACAAATTAATAACAATTATTGTGCTTAACGCGGCGCAGTCAAAACTAGTTAATGTTGGTGCCATCAGATCAGTCAAAAACAAATAAATTTGAATATGTTACCTAGCGAAAACAAATCACTTTTATTTTCAGTTGCTACGTTACTACGTTAGCCAAGGCATTAAATTGAATTAATAATACCCTCAGATTTAGCTTGATTTCGCTTGAGTTTCCAGTTTTTATTTTTATTTTAAGCTCTGTGCTCATGTGAAACCAAAAGTAAGCAGGCAGGATGGAAGCAAGAGTTCAAGTCAAAAAGTATACACACACCTTTCGGTTTCTAAACTCAGCCATTCTTACGAACGTATGCATATGAACTATAAAGATTGATATCATTGCCTGATGCCAGATCGGATAACTAACTCGTATACTATACTATACTATACTATGCTTTGACGTAAGCCCAGAGCGAGAGACCACACAACCAAACTGGTTACAAAAAACAGCCAGATTCTAATTGTAAGATTTTATGTATAAATTTATTTTGGTTGCTGCTGCTGCTGTTGCTGCTGAATGTCATAAAATTTAAACTTTTGTCGCTGATTTTCATTGTCTGAGATTTCTTCATGTTTATTCAAGGCCAAATACAGGCCATGTCATGCCCGTACAGCCTGTTTTGGGGCGCACAACATTATTTGCATACTAACACACACATTCTTGTAGCTTAGAACAACTTACATAGTATTTACGTATATACGCAAGCATGTTATAGATCAGATTTATCAACTAGTATGCAGATTAAGCAATCAAAAAGAAGCTTAGAAACGTGTTAGCTGCTTTGCCAACAGCTCGCGTGATCTCAGCCTCCAATAAAACTTCGATATATAGTAATATATATGTATGTATGCATATATACATAACATAGATTTCAACTCTGGCATCCAAGCTGCAAACTAAGCTACGACTAACTGCAACGTCATAAATCAATCGACTATAAATAAGTCACAGTTAATGGTTTAAACCCAATGCAAAGTCGGAGACCAAACCCAACTTGCAGTTGATAACGCGCCATAATCACTCACATAACTATTTATAGAGAGACGGCAGTAAAATATTGCTGGCAGGTTCAAAATGTCCTTGTTCATAACTCCAGAGCAGTATGGCTGAAATGGAATGAAATGGCCTAACGCCAGCCAATAAAATGGTACACTGAAAGCAATTTTTGAACTTGAAATAGTTTGTAAATCTAGCTGAATAAAAATTTATAGTTTACAGTTCATAAAATAAGCTGTGAACTACATTTTATCGTAATAGATTCTGCTATATATATTTTATAAATCTAGTAATTATCTTAATAACTTTTAATTCAATCTAATTTTTTCTAGCTGTGCGAAATTAATTTTTTCATAAATACTAGATTATTTTAAACTTTTCACTCTTCACCACTAGAATTCGCTGAGTGCATTTTGTATTTATTTATCGTCTGCTACTTGTAATTGCCACAAATTGTATGACATTTTTATGCCATTTGGCCGGCTTGGTGTGTGCACATAATTGATTTACGTGCTGTTTGTGTATTTGCTGGACTAGCCATAAATTTATATTTATTTGCAGTAGCCACAATTCTGAGGTGCCTTATCGTTTTCGCTTTCTGTCTGCTGTGCCACTCCAAGTGGACACATTAATCAGCTACCACAGAGAAAAAAGGCCAAAAGCGAGCGCCCACGCCTGAACTGGGATGCGCTCTAATGGGCCAGATATACGTACTTACTTACTGGTATATGTAAGAGGTATTCAGACTGATAAATCATCGAATGCTAGACTATTATATGATGATGTTACACCCTCGCTTGCCCCCCCTCCCTCCTGGTTGACTATATCTCTGGTGGCATATCCATGAGATGGCAATCAAGTGTGGAGCGTTGAAACTGCAATTAACACAATCAGCCATTTTAATCTTAGAACATTAATAAGTTTTTACTTAAAGTGACTTGAAGTTGCATTTCAATGCAGAGCTTATTGCATACTTGGACAACTTAATTGCGTTAATTACTTATTAGCTTAGTTTAAAATCTAATCGAAATGTGAGAAACGAGAACTGAGAGCTGTCATTAGACAGAGTTAGCTATTAAAGTGAACTAGTTGCGATATTAAATTTATATAGCAGGGATATCTACAATATCTTTTATATGATTTAATAAATTTTTAGTAACTATTTTCGATTAAACTAGCTAGAAATTCTAACAACACTGTGTGATTTTATATGATTTTTGTTATATTGGCAAACATAATGAATATTTATCAATATTTAACGACATACCAATCAGCTGTTGCGTTTATAACTGTTTTGTCTAAATGCCGAACATCAAATTCAGTGCAAACCGGATTAATTATATGCGGGTAGAAATTCATTAATAATTCACATTTTATTAAATAGCTGAAAAAAACCAACATAGAAAGAAGAGTTAATTAAATTGAAATCATGCAAACGGAACTGAACTCAGTGCCAAATTCAGAACAAACTAGCGCATCATTGGGTGGAGTATACCATTAGCTGTTGAGGCTAAATTATATAAAATAGTAGTAGTAATAAGCTGACATTTATTACAATTAAAAAAATTACAACGCATATATGTTTACAGAATTGCGATCTCCATTTGGGTCTCTCAGCTCCATAGAGTAACTCTGTGGTGTTGCTAATTTAGCTTGCAATTTGATTAATATGCCGCCATAAGTTGCTATCACAAAACAGCAGCCACAAACTGAAGACCATTCATCTTGTAGACAAAAGAGCATCGCCAAGTTCTTAAGTTGTTCCAGTTCCTTTTCTCTGAGGTGCTGAAAAGCGAAATTCATTTGGCTGGCGGCTGCATACGACAAGACAAGACGCGACTCGTTCGTGGCCTTGAGAGCATGAATTATGTGTGCAATTACTCTTGGGGTTGTCATGGCCTGCTACGGGTGTACTGTTGGCTAGAACCTGTAGATATCTTGCAGCAGTATGCCTTGCTCTGTTTCAGTTTCAGTTTTTAGCTGTTCTAATGCCAGAGTAAAAGTGCAAGTTACCAGTTGCTAGTTGCCAGTTACGATTATGGAAGTGTGCCACTTGTTGCATGTGCCTCTGTCTGACTTCTTTCTAATGGCGCCTTGCGTCTTACATGTGACACCTTAAACAGGTCTGCTGGCTGCACCATAAAGTTGGCATCGTTGCCACTTAATTACAGCTTGTTGGCCATGTTGCAAGTCAGCGTGTTGCACAGTTCCAGTTGCAGTGTGAAATGAATGTTGGCTGTCATCGCGTTTGCTTTTGGTGCATGTTGTGTGCTGATATCAACATCGAACATCGCTTTGGGTCTCCGTATGCAACCTCTGCTCTGCTGCACCACAGATAGCCATCGGTTTTTTTTAGCTGTTGTGAGCTGGGAAAAGTCGCTTTGCCTGCTGCTGAGTCATAAACTGTGCCGAACGTTTTTGACAAGACACAAGTCAAGGTGATATCCGAAATTTAAGTCTTGTTAGAACACTTGTCAGCTAATTAATACCCAGTCTACTCCACGCCACACATCATAATTTCATCAATTAGCGTATGAAACAGCGGCACACATCTGAGAGACTCCACTTAAACACTTTCAACTAGTGCTACGTCATCGCATTTGGTTCGGTTTCGGGTTTTTGGGGGTTTGGGGTTTAGAGATTGGGGTTTCGGGTTCGGTTCACAAACAATTGTTTTTAACACATTTGCTTAATGTGCAAACAAATTGTGTTTTTAATAATTATAACAAGATGGATTTACACGCGCCCAGAACCCAAGCACAGTTGGTTAAGTCTCAAAATTTCGAGGTTTCCCAAGGCGCCAAGGTTAAGTTCCCAGCTAATAATACGTTGATTTCCAAACGCGGAAATTGCAAATAACTTGAAGTGCTCCACTCTGTTCAATTAACGCCCCAGAAATCAGTTTCCCATCAAACAAAACAAATTCAACAATTCACGGCAATCAAAAATGCTACTGTTTATCTACCCTTTATGGCAATTTATGTGGCGGGGTATATTCTGTGTGATGTGTTCAAAATAAAATGAAGGAGAGATATAGAAAATGTATTTAAAAATTCAATTGGGTTGATAAATAATGGATATTCCGCTGCAAAATCGGTTATCAATTACTAAAGTTAATGTGCAAAATGATCGGTGAGAGTCGTAGATACTTGAGACACTTTTACAGAGTATTCTGCAGTCACTTCATGCGTACAGCTCGTGTTTTATTCGTAATCTGGGTGGGAATCGAACATGAATTACATACCAGACTCTTTAGGCGTTAACAAACTCATTCAGAGCGGCTCAGAAGTGGAATTGCAATGTGTCTTGCATGCCAAAAAGCACAAAAAAGCAGAAAATGTTGTGAAATTGGCAGCATCAAGGTCTTTGGACGGCGGTGACAAACTGTAGCTGAATCAAAACAACAGCTTTGACCTTTACTTTGGTATCTCTTTTGATTTTGATGGTGTCGTTGACACTATGCCAGTTCAGTTTTTTTTTTTTTTTGTATTTTTCGTTTTTGATATTAACTTCAATTCTGTTACGTCATTGGGCAAGTGACGTGATTCATTTGTTTTAACCTTTCTTGGAGTTGTATGGCTTGTATTGTGTATGTAACAGGCATTGAATACTTCCGTTGGAGTGAAGGACTTGTGATTGATCGATTGATTAAGCGAGGCGTGAAAAGGGCCTGGCGTGTCACAAAAAAATATATATAAAATTATATCGCAATAGAATTCTATTGTGCACACCTGACGTATGCGCAATGTGTTCTCAAGACGCCCATGCAGGCAGCGTAATTTGCTTATCAATCATACGCAGTGTTGTCTGTGTTGGATTTCTTTTCTCATTATTATAGTTGTATTTCGCTTTATACATAGCTGCTGCCCACGCTCTACGCTCTACACTTGAGTTTATGCCAAGAATTTTTGTGTGTCAGCGCCGCACGAATTATGGCTTTAAATACAGCATAACACCGCACAACACAACACAACAAGACATGACATGACAAGACAAGAAGAGGCAAGACAAGACGAGCAAATAAGTACAATACACGCACAAAACGATCGTTTAACTGTTTGAAGCTGTGTTCTAGTGCCATGCGGAAATTGCTTGCAGTAGTGAAACATGCAAAAAATCGAAAGAAAACTTAAAAAACATACACAACAAAGCACCCAAAAACACGCGCACCTAACACCAGGCAACAATTCATTATTGCTTTTTTACTTTGATTTGTTTTCTTTTAATATTATTAATACTATTTGCGCTCGAGCAGCAACAAATAATTAAACATAAATCGTTGTTTAAGCTTCGCTTTGCCCAGCGGCCATCGAAGTTCAGTCAGATTTCGATAGCCAAACGACTCACGTCGCAGTCAGTGCTGCCAATTAAGGCAATTTATAGCTAGCTAAATGTGCAAAAACTATGCAGTTTCATAAAATGCTGTAGCTAAATAACAAGATTAACAGTATAAGAAATATTTACATAAACTACACTTCCAAAAAAACCTTTGCCGACGTAAATTCTGAAGTAATACTTAAGATGCACGTCTATATTTATGTCAAGTTCCACTTAGGATATAGACTAAAAACATTTTATGTTTTATTGACAAATCTTAACGCAGCTCTTTCAATTTTTTTTAAATTTTTAAAAGCTTTAGAAACTAGCTTTTTTAGCTGGTGAAATTCCGGCAACACTGTGCGATGTTGTATGCGATTGAATTATGCATTGTCCAAATGTCCAATCGTCTGTCTGTCCAACCGATTAGACACGATGATCAGAATTTACAAATGTTTTCAACTTGTAGCTACAAAATGCCACAGAGCACAGACAGACAAACAGACAGACAGACGGACGTACATCCAGTGAGACAACTAAAGTACGAGGTCTGCCAATTTGCATACGAGCGCAGCAATAAAAATTTATTTAGCGAGTGTAGCACAAGTTTGTCATGACTCGTGTTACGCATCGAGTGAAGAAGAAGACTTTAGTAGTAGATAAATAGTGTGATTTATGTTTAACCTTATTAAGTTATTTAGTGCACATTTAAAGCTAGAAATGTGTTAACTAGAGTTCAGAAATGGTAGCAACATTTCTTTTAAAAAATAGATTTAAAATAGACTAAAAGTGTATCTTAAACTGTCATCGCTAAGCCAATATTGGCGTGAAACTATTAATGCGCTTGTTTCTTGTGTTTTTGATATGCTTATAGATATCTAAAGACTTTCGAAATTTATAGATCGTTAGCTACATAAATCTTTTGTAGAGTGCACATGTTTCGGTATACCCAAATTGGATTGCAAGTTCTTATCTTTAACTGTGAAGACAGTCTGCAGTATCAGATCACTCAAGTTGACGCGTCGCTTTGACATTTTCTCACTTGTTTTTGCCATTTGGTTTTTCTTTTTCGCCTATTTCCCAAGCTGCTGCCGCCGCCGCTTTTGGCTTGTAATTTTACGAAACCCTTTTAGACGTTTTTTTTGTTTTTGTTAGTTTTGTCTGTCGCAAAATTTTGTGGCCGTTTCTCTTTCGTTTTGTTTATCAAGTTGCTTGTGTAGCAAGGTCGTTCGTTGGTCCGCAGTTGTTGTTATTGTTGTTTTAGTTGTTGTTGTTGCCGTGCGACGCCAAAGCAATTTGTAATGATTATTAAAACAACGGGCCCCTAAACAGACCCATGATATACTACTACTCATGCTAAACCAGACATAGTACTACTATGTATATATTTTATTTGGTTTTTGTTTTTCTTTCGTTACAAATTTTGTACAATTTTCGGTGCTAACCATTCACTCACCGCAGCGCTAAACTGTTGTTGTTACCATTTTAATTGAGTATATACTACAATAACAAAAACAAAAGATACAGAAAAAGTCAGCCGGATAATAATAACAAAGCAGCAGCTAAAATTATATTGAATTACAACACGACCAGTTGAACAGAAAATACCACTCTCCCCTGCCGACTCTTTACCTGACCACCTGCCTTCCCTTTCGCGCTATGTAGCTGCCCACAAGTCAGCTCTAATAACAATTCTTGAGCAATTATTTCCACATATTTCATTTGTTGTGTATGTTTTTACTACGTTCTGATTGAATATCCATGAACATTGATTACGTTTATGACAGCCGGTCACTTGAAACTTGAAAAGTTTATAACAGTATTTGGTGGCAACTGGTTTTTGGCAAATATGCATCAAATATCATCAAAGCAAAAACAGTGCTTTGATCTAGAGAAACCTGAAAAATTTGACATTTATTGAACTTATTTGCATTAAATAAATACGATATGTATAGTAGTTTTTTGTTTGCCTAAAGTTTGCAAAAACTGGAAATTTCTATTAACATTGCTAATTTTATTTCTCTTTTAGTTTTTAGCAGAAGCAGAACGTTTGAATTTATTACAACTGCTTTCTTAATGCTGTCCTAAAACTTAATTAATATCGTATTAACATTTTATAAGTTATTGATTCTGCTACCTTTTTTTTCATATAGTAACTTTTGCGATTCCTTGCAGATAAGCTGGTAGATTGCCACACCTACTACTTACATGCAACATGAATCACGCAATCATATGGTGCACAAAAAGTGTGGTTATGGAATTAAGCTTAAAATTGCGAGTAAATTGCATTTGGCTGTATAAGCCATATAAGCCAAATGCCATAAATGAAACAAACTGAGCTTAAATTATGTCGCTCGTTGAGTTAATCAAAAACAAAGCAACAAAAATCCAAAAGCCAAATAAAGAAGCTTGTAGCGGTTATGCGCTAAGAGAATATATACATTTGGACGGGAATTACCCGCAGCTGAGGAATAGAGTAGAGTCAGAAATCTGAAATCAGCTACAACATCCGCAAACTGAGCAGCTAGATTCAGTTGAATATATAAATCAAACTAATTCACACGCCCAAAATAAACCAAAAATTATAACACAACAAAAAACAGAAAAGAAACCGCATAAAAAATGTTAAATTGTGTGTATACAAATTGCGGGGCAATTGAACGAGCTGTGAATTATTTATGCTAAATTGAAAGCAGCGGTATGTTTCTGTTTTATTTTTGGGAGTCCAGTTCTTAGGGGCGTGTAGCGTTCTTAATGCTCAAGACACATTAGCATAAATGCTAAAAATTACGTGCGTCATTCCATGACAGTGGGAATTGTATACTAATTTCGTATATTTTGTATTTAAGCCAAAGAACGTAGCACAACCTCGTCGCTGAACTGTTGCCAATCTTCTGAAAGCCAAGTTTAGCAAAGAGACAACTGCAACTGTTCGGTTAACACTCACACTTCGTGTTGTCTTCGGCTTGCCGTGCTCGTGTGGCATTCGGGCATTATGACGGTGGCTTTTTGGCCGCCTCAGCTTTGCTGTCTTTTGGCCAGCCACACCGTTACTTGGCCAGTCGAAATACGCAGCTTGGGGCGAACGGTTCTAGCGCGCGCTTCCTAAACATCAATATACTAAAACTACTAACAGCAAAAGAACACTGAGAGAAATACACACAACAGCCGTCGTTTTCAAAGATTGTCGCGTCGCGTTAAACCTCGGAGAGTGTTGTGCAAAATTATAGACAAAGCTCAGCCCACAATAGATTTCACAAAGCAAATTATTAAACGAGCAAAGTACAAACGACAACATTGATTGATTGTGGGCGTTAAAGCCAATAGTTGTAAATCTACAAACAACTTCGGTGCGTCGAGTAAAAATACAAAAAGAAAAAAAGGAAACTTTCTTGGATATTTCGAGCATTACGCATACGCAGCGTTGCAGTTGGTAAGTCAATATTAATGCAACCTTGACATTTACGTTGTGGGGGGGAATAACACACATATATTTGTGTACTATAATTTGTCATTCTTTGCTAATTAAAATCACAGCACGTCCAGCTGCTTTTGATTGGCAGCTAAATTGTGCAATAATTTCTGAAATTGTTCAAGACATTTTTGTTCATTTGTTGTGGTTGTTTTTGTTGTTGTTGCTGTTTGGTGCTTCGGTGCTTTGGCGTTTAATTAGCGTTTGGCTTTAGCTTATAAATAAACATGTCTGCTTGGTGATTTTATAGTGCATGTGAATGTGTATTGTGGATGTGCTAAACGCCAAAGGCCACAACAACAACAGCAACGGCAACAAATGCTGTCCATGAGTGTGATATAAAAACTAAAGAGCATTGTAGGCATGTAAATTCAAGTTCGTTGCCTGAGTCTTTTGTTAGCAATAGGCACAAAAGGTTCTTAAGCATGAAATAGAAACTAAGCCAACACAATTTAATAATTATAATAATGCTACCATATCATACACACACAATGCAAAGTGGATACAAATTTGTGGTCATTATTATGGCTGTTGTTTGTAGTTGTTGTTGCTTGCAACCTTCAATATAAGCAGCAGCAGCAGCAGAAGAAGTGGGGAAACGAAAGAAAAAAAACAAACCCGTTCGGCATAAAGTTGCACTGCGTGTGCTTAATTTACGCCCAGATTAGCATTTACATTAATATAATTTCAAATTTTTATTAATCAAAAAATGTCAAGAGTTAAGTGTATGTTTTTTTTTTGTGTTTTGCTGTTTGCCTTGAGCCCGTGTGTTTTAGCCAGGTATGCCGGCGCGTTGTAAGCTGGCCAAAAATAAAGTAAAGAACATCAGCAGATGCGTAATGGTTTTGCTTGGTTTTCAGAATCATCACGGCATCATAGTGCCGTTTTTACCTGTGACGACAGATGTTTATCGATCTTTTTTTTTGTGGGGTCTTTGGCCTACGTTTCGCTTGTTACGTGTATGACATTCACCAAGTTGAGCTGAAGAAAGCCAGCTCACTTTTGTTATATAAAAAAACTGCATATAGTAGTTATATATATAGCTAGAATCGTTTTGATCTCACGCTCATTTGCATGCGACCCAATTTGTATGGTTTGCTTTTATGTTTATGGTACTACTATGTGTCTAAACCCAACCCTAATGAATCAAGACTTGAAAACTAGCTCAGCATTAAGTTGTGGCTATTGTATCTTAAGTCTTTTGCCCCTGAATTGTTGTAGTTTTTTTTTTCTTTTTATGTTTTTCAATTATTCGATTACTTGCCAGAATTTTATGATACGCAACTTATGCGATACATTGGTTTTTAATGAGACAATATCTAAATAAATTACGGGCCATTTCATATTTAATTAGGAACTCGATTCACACAGCTCAATTTCAATTTCAAACTGAAATTAATGAACTCCAATTAAGCAGCAAATCAAACGTGTAAAAGAGAGAGGGAGACAACAAAAACCAGACAAACTATTGAATAAAACTCGTAGCTTTTGTTATGTGTTTATATTTTTATATTTATAGTAGTATCTCATATACATACATATTGTTGTAGCTTCAACATTTTTAATGAATCGCTGACAATTGGTCTGTCAACTAAAGTCTCCATTCGCTTTATGATGTAATTTCAACTTGTAACTTGAACAAATGCAACGGGCATCAATCTCTGCTGAGTTAGTGAATCATAATTGTATTGATAAATTAACATAGACAATCGAATGAATGATGATGAATGACTAATTGTGCCGAGATGCTGTCAAATTCTTAAGCATAACGAGACACATTTAATTAGCAGTTGAGTTAAACATGAAATTCATAAAGCAAACATAATCGAAATGTTCAACTTATTGCATTGTTCTTTGGCATTTATCATACATTCTACAACTAGCAGCTGCTTCAATCTGGTTTCTTATTATTATTATTATAATTTTCGGCACTTGTCAAGCTAAGAATAGAATAGCAGAAATAAGAGCCAAGGCCCAATGGCAATTTTTGCAAGTAATTGGCGTTTGTGTGTGCACACACATTAAAACAATACCAAGGCGGCTATATAAAAAATAATCACTCAATAGCAATAACAATAACAATAACATCAACAAATAACCAAAGCAAAAATATGTATATAAAATAAAGATAGCAACAATAACAAAAGCGGAAGTTTTAAAGTCGCCTTCGAAGCCGCACGAAAGCGCTGTGTAATTTTTGTCTTTTCTCTTTCGCGCCTTCCTGGCACGAAATAACGAATACAAATATACGAATAACGAAAACGAATATGAATATTTTTTTTTGTTGTTTTTGTGAGAATTTTCAAAACAGTTGCAAAAGCCGATAGAGAAATAACTTGGCGAAAATATTATGAAAGCCTCTGCCGATAAAATACACAACACAACACAACAGACCAACAACAACAACAAGAAACAAGAAAAAATGCAAGTGAAAATTGGAATTTATAATTTCGTGCCATGCAGCGCACTCGATTTTCAACCGCACAAATGGAAAAGCCACTTCGACCCCCCTGCCATGTGATCCATGAATGCATTCGGGTCCGTCAGACACTGGCACTTGTCACTGAATGATGATGTTGCCTAGTGCCTAGTGCTGATGATGATGTAATGAGCGACATGCACATCAAAGTGACAGAGCAAAATGTTGCGCATACGCCGCATTGTGCTTGCGCCAAGTGCAAAACTCACAGCACTTGCGCTCACAACTCAAAAGCCAAAAGCAATGCAGAGCAGTCTACAGTCTATAGATTGCTTGTTGCAGCTTCTGCTTGACACACAAAAAGTTATGAAAATTCACAATAAAATTTAATACACATATATTCTGTAAAGCATTTGGAGTAACACTTTATTTAAGCATAAAATATGTTGTTTAGTAAACAAATTCAGCTGCTTTGCTATTGCAATATATGCTACTTTAACTAATGCTTAAGCCTAAAGCAGTTGCCTTGACATCACAGCTGCAATTTCTTTCCTTTGCCAACTTTTACAATTAAAATTTAAATACAGCCATGCAACAAACTGTTGCTTCTGCCACATTATTTTGACATCTGCACGTGCTGAGCGACCTAAAAAGCAAAAAAACAAAACCATAACTGTGAAACTGTAACACGGCTATAAACGTACAACACCCATGGCTAAGTATTTGGCATAGTACTTGGCTTTTTCATGAGGTTTGCGTGCTGTTGCCAGTTCATACTCCATACGTACGTACTATATATGTTATTTCAATTTATTGTGCGCTGCTCACATGAACCAAACGAAATAACAACAAAGTTAAGAAAATAAAATGCTAACCGCCGCAGTTGTTGTCATTGTTGTTTGCTACACAATCACAAGTTATAGCATATAGTCACCCCCCAAAACAATACACAATCTGGTAAGCTTATTAAAGAATTTGCATGCAGCTGAAATCCGTATTAAAATAAGTATATAAAATTGTAATTAAGTTAATTTATTGTTGTTGTAATTAGAATGCATCAAAACACGATTGTTAACAGGCGACGACGGCGGCGGCCTCTTTGCAATATTTTTGCATATTGTTCATCAAATTGATGGACCCATAAAAACCGCAAAAGGAAAACAAAACAAAAAGTGAACGCAATGCATAGAATTGTGTACTGTTTTTTTTTGTATTTTGGCAAACAAAGCTATTTAATAAAAGCCAAAAACTTGTTTTAGCCAAGCCGGACATGTAAGCCAGCCTGCCGCCCAGCCCCTTGCACTCCCCGTTGAGTTCAACAACAACAAGACACATATATAACGCATGAGGCATAAATGCGAGCACAGTTCAAGTCGTTTGGGTTTCCACTTTCAAGGTTGCAGCACACGCCAAAGAACTTGCGCAAAAAAAAAAAAAAAACACAGAGTGTAATGAAACAGCACAAACAGAAAGGCAGCTAGCACTGCATTTGGGTGTGGGTTTACTGTCTGTGTCTGTGTGTGTGTGTGTGTTTGTCGTACGCCCCACTTTGTCCACTTGAGGTTGACAACAGCGCCAACATTTTGAAAGGCGCACACAAAACTCAAATTGCAACTAGTTTGTGGCACATGCCAAGCAGCAGCAGCAGCAGCAAGCACCAGTTGCGCAATTTGTGGCATGATTCATAAAAACCCAATTAAACAAATAAAACAATGGCAACACTTAAGCCGCTTAACACATATACTTACGTAGACAAAGGCAGAACAACTAGTAGTCAATAAAAACTGACTGACTTCCTTCTTCTGTCTGCGCAGGAACGAAACGACCTTGCTGCAGAGCGCAGAGTGCAGAACGCAGAGAGACGGTATAAAAAGTTTTACGCACACGCAGAGAACAGTTTCAGAATGCGTTCCAGCTTGGCTATAAATAGACGGCCTTGAAAACGGACCAGCTTACATAATTAATTGCACTCAAGTTAAGGCTAGGCGGACACAAACAAAATGCAGCAGTTCAGGCGCTAAAATAGCTAAATAAATAACAAATAAAATTGCTAGAAAATAGCTAGGATTTGATAGATTTAAATTACATTTTAAGAGCAGCATTTGTTGCTTCTATTCTTTCTATTTTACTTGTGAGAAATATAGTTAATGTATTAAAAAAGTCTTCATATAGCTTTAAATTAGCTAAAATGCCAGCACACACACACAACCATTTAGCCTTTAGAAATGTATTGAAGCTTGATTGCTTTGCTGCTGCTGGCATGCGGAAAATATGCGCGTACAAAACGAAAGACTTAAGACACGAACTTGTAAAAACGGCATCTCAATTAACACTTTATGCACTTTTAACAGCTCACAGTGCGTAGTACTTAAAACAAGCAATTCAAGCTTTCAACTAACCGCTGATTAATAAAATATACACACAAACAAAAACGAAAAGATATGTTTAAATATTTAACAGATTTATGACAGTTTCTTTGTTTTATTTTATAGTTGTTGTCGGTGAGCATAAGCTTCCAAAAAAAAAAAAAAGAGTAACAATAATAATAATAATAATCATAAGTGCAAACAAATCGGCATTAAGATAAATAAGTTTTTGTGTCTGTGTAATAATTGGTGGATTTTTAATGCAGTTCCATACAACAAGACGGCCAAAAGGCCAGCAAGCTAATTAAATTTGTCTGTGAGTGTATTGGTGTGCCATGTGATCATCGCTAAAAAATCAACAGCACGTTCGGCATACAAAAAATGTTTATATATATATATATTAGTTAAAAAAAGAACCAAAATGCCAACAACAAAAGCAGCAACCACAGAGGCGAAGAACTGTCAGGGAGCGAACAACAAAGTGGAGAAAAGAACAAAATGTTATGCGTATTATATATTATACAAGACAATTTAAAACAGCTAGACACACAGACAAAACAAAAATCAAAAGCAACTTCGACATTCTGGCAAACTTAATCACAATACTCTAAAATAGAAGATGAAACAGCCAAAAATAAAAAAGCTTTATACCCTTTGGGTATTTTTTTACCTTTTCTCTGTTCTTCCCAGTTTGTGGCTGATTCATGCATATTGTATGTATTTGAACTAAATTTATAGAATATTTGTTACACAAGTAACTCACAAAAAAGTCTGTAATGGAAGGCAAGGCCAAACTTCTATCTATCGATTGTGGGTGCGACAAATTAGCGTACGCTAGAAATACATATAAGAAAACCAGTTGAAATTAGAAATTTATCAAGCAAAGTTTTTTGATTCTATGCTTGGTGCGTGACATAAATCAGTTTTATGGCCAATCTGCTTGCTAATTAAGAACACCGCCAACGCAAATAGAAAGCCAGCCAGAAAGCCCCGATGACTTCAATCGAACTGACCGATTTAACAACTAATACCACTTAGCATGCCGTGCCTAGCCGACCCGAGCGACCCATTAAATGGCAGTCAACAGTTCTATGGCTATTAAATGAACACTTCAATTTGTCTGCAATTAGATCACGCATTTGTAGTGCAACTCATTTGGCTTGCAGTGTGTGTTGTGCCCTTAATTTGTCATTGACTCTCTTTGATGTTTGGGTTCGATAAGTACATGAAATGGTAGCAAACGCATGGGTGGTACACAGAGAGAAAAAATTGTATATTTTTTAATGAAGAGAGCTCTTTTTAAAATGGTTAAACACTAGACAATTTGTTACCATTTGAGTATTTTTAAATCTATGATTCTCTGCCCAGCTAGGAAGTTAACCATTTGGTTCTCAGACTCACTTTCAATGCCCATTTTCAGCCCGTGTGACACACATCTCAATTGTCCGCACAATTATCAATAAATCGCATTTGTTTTCAGCCAAATTGAATGCCAATCACGTGCATGACCGCCAATATCCACCTGATATGCCAAGTTGGTAGCTGGCATTTTGTCAGAAAACGTTGTTGTCACAATGCGTTGACTTTGAAACTGTTTTCATCAGCAGACAGACAATGCTACAATACAATAATAAAAACCCAAAAAGAAGTCAAGAAAAACCAAGTAGCCAATTGAAATGCATTGCAAGTGTTGCTGACGAAAAATGCTAAATAAAGGTGACAACAAAAAACAAAAACAACAACAGGAGCAATAACAAAATAGTTGAACAAATTGTCGCCAAGGCGTAGTACACAATTAGAGGCAGTGACATTGATAATTTCATTTAAAGTTAGCTAAATAAACATTTCTATAAAAACCGTGGTACACATAAAAAATACAAAATTTCAAAATCAAATGACTAAAGCGACAAATTCAGCAGCAGCAGCAACAGCAGCTGTTGAAAATGTTGATAAAGTTCATTGGCTTGCAGATTGATTGACTGTGATTGCCTAATAATCTTATGCCGGATTAAGACTTCTCTCTAGCCCAAAACAAACATAATTTGATTCCTTTCTCGTCGTGCACGCCAGCAATCAGTCCCAGATCTAATCATTTCAAATGGCGCCCAAACAGCTATTCGCACCCGCGGCACCAACGACAAATTAATTGTTGTAATTATTATACTAATACTTATTTATTTATCCATGTATGTGTGTCTTTTATTTAATTTGGAAAACGCTCTTTTTATTTGTTTTTGCTTGCAGAACAGAACCAAACTGAACGGAACGAACACCTACACAAAAATGATTTCACGCCGCAAGATTATATCGCGTTCCCTGGACAATTTGGACGCGATTGGGCAAGACGAGCAGGAGGAAGATGTTTGGCACGATCGCGAAAAGTTATTCCGCGTAAGTATGACATCATTAGCCCAGCTTTGCAATGGAAGTAATGGAGGGTTATAATTTTATGCCTGTCTGTCTATGTGAACAGGTGGATTTCGGAGATTATAGGAAGTAAACTTAGTAATGCATCTGCTACTGATCAGATTTCTTTTAGAATTTATCTTAGCATTCATAATTGCATAAAAACCAAATATCTACATAATTTTTAAAGCTGATTTTTATCTAAATCAATTACTTTTAAAAATAGTTAGTATTTTGATAACAACAATTCATTTATTTATGTTAAATCTTAAAAACTAGGCAATTATAAGTCGAGCAACTCTTTGTTTGTTAACATTTTTGTTGATATATAACTATTTTATACCGTTTAGGATCACATCAACGAAGTGCTGACCAAGTGGGAGCAAATCGATGACGAGATTTGGGCCAAAATCATTGTCTTTGAGAAGAATCGACGTGTGGCAAAGGCCTATGCCCGCTCCTCTGTGATAACCATAAACGGTTCCAAGCATGGCTTCGATGGCGTACGGTAAGTACTTTAAGCAGCTTAAATTTTAACAAGTTTTCTAATAAGCTTCTTGCACTCTCTTGTAGAATTGGTCTGAACGGCTTTGATAATCCCATGCGTGATGCGGAAACAAAGGTGATCAAGAAATCCATTGGCGATGGTTTTAAACTCAAAATGGACGATACTGGCAATATATTTATTAAGCGATATGGCAAGAGCAGTATCTATGTGAACAATACATCGTTTGCCAACGAGGAGACAGTTATTGGCGCCGACATTATGCAGATGCCACAGATGTCACTCACTGCGGGCGCCTCGTCCAAATTGTTCGACATGAAGAAATTCCAGACGAATATAAACCGGGAATTTGCACGTAGTTATCCGGAACGCAGTCGCTTGGAGCGTCAGTGCTTGTCGGCCGTGTCGTTGGTCAAGTCAAATAATAATCTAATCAATACACCGCTGTGGATAATGGTTATCAACGTGGTTGCCATGGACATGCTAAAGAATCGCTTGCAAACGTTGCCCAAATCAATAGATGCCCTGGGCATGCGTCTGCCTCTCGCACAGTCAAGCGAGGATCCGTATTCCACAATTGAGAGCCAAGTGGGTCTCATTTATCCCACGCCAGCTGCCTCGGATGATTCCCAAAACTCGAGTAATTCCAGCAAGGGGCGACGCAGTGTTTTCAGTGCCGCCTTTCTCAATGAAAGTCCATATGTGCCAAAGGTGAGGGTGTAGCTAGAAACTATACGTCTTTGCTTGTCTCTAACTGTGCTCTATCTGATTTTACAGCCGGACTACGAGTCAGCTGTGCAACCCTTGGTACCAGTCTATGCGGAAAAGAAGCGCCAGAAGAATGCGCCACAACAGCGTAAGAAGCAGGATGATCCCTACTATTGTGGCCTGCTCGCACGCATACCCAACTTCATCAAGTCATCGAAACAGCAAAGCGCCAGCAAGCCCAAAAAGGAGCCAAAGATCTCCCGCAAAATTTCGGCGCAACATCATCAATTTTTGCTGGCTGCACAACAGCAACAGTTGCAGCAGCAACACCAACACCAGCAGCAGCAATCTCAGTCAACGTTGCCAATTCCGATAGCCACATTCCATCACTCGTACTTCCCATATAAGCTATATCCGCCACAGCATCGACTCTCGCAGTCGCAGTTATCACTATGGGATGCGCGCAGTTTGATCAGCGCACATGGTAGGTTATAATAATAATTAACCCACACTCGAAGTTATTAAACAATTTTAAACTTTTTTTACTTGCAGAATAAAAGTTCCCTGAACGGCCTAATTTATTCAACGTCTAGCATTATATTATATACATACAAGTATTTAGTCAAAGTCTATGTATTACATTTGTGCATGGTTCAGTGTGGAGTGCATTTCGCTCACTTTTGTGATAAAAACAAATGTGAAATGCAGCCATTAATTAATTCACAGCATACTTTTGGGCGCATTTATAATGCGCATTAACAATTAAATACTAATCTTACATTTACAAATCAGTTAATAATGTTTAGACAGCGGAGAAGAGATTTAACGATTATGCAATTTGTAATAATTAATTAAAATTTTGCCATAGTTTTTAAATCGTTTAAGACTGAAAACGTCCTAGAGTCGAGTTGTGCACAATAATAACGCGATAATAAGCACATTTTTTGTCATAAGCAAATTGTTTGCTACTCTTTAGGCAAGTAACATTTATTGTTTTATTTTCCTGTAAATACATTTCATATGTACATAAGTTCGAAATATATATTACACGCATGTAAACACTATGTGAACATTTTACATTTTTAAAATAATAAGACAAGATTTCAAAACAATGTGTTCTTTGATTTATTTGAAAAGTATCGGAGCGCCAAAAATGAGTAAGTACTTGAATATTTATCGATACCGCAAACAGCTGTTATCTTAACATAGTGCTGTTAAGCCTGATCGATCGTCACATTGTATATCATGGCGATATCGATAATTTGCAGCCCTGTTTCAGTCTACCAACGCCAAGAGGCCGCCGAAATAATTTAGCAATATAAATATTTGTAAAATATAAAGAAAATAATTCAAAAAACAGCAAAATAAATTAATTGTTCATTTATTGTACATATCAGTGAACTAATTGCTTAGCATTTGATACAAAGGTGGCACAAATGAAAGTAAAGAAAGTCCGTTAGCATTCAAAGGCAACGACGCTTAGTGCAGCATCAGGTTAGCCTTTGTTTTATTTACTTGTTTTAACAGAACAAATTTTTGTTTTAATTTTGGAGAGTTCAAAATTTTGGTTCATATACAAGTTTATCAAAACCTCCAGGACTGTGCAAGTGTTGCAAAACAGATAAAAATGATTGAAAGTGTGTGAATTGCCTAAAGTAAAGGACAATACAGTATATCATTTAATTTATGCTTTCCCCCCACGCTTTTCAGCGGAAAATACCAACTTTGTGGATGCACCAACTTCCGAATCCTCTGAACCAATAGAAATGTCTACAACGGCTGCAATCAGCACAGCACCAGCGATTGTACGCATGCTCATGACGCCCAAATCCAGGGATGCAAGCAAGCCAGTCAGTCCCACCGAACATTTACGCAAAAAGATGCCCGAACAGAATCCACAAGTTTTACGCTTACAAAGTGATTTCAATAGTCCCAGCGCCGCATTACGCATGCGTGCCATACGTGCCCTAAAGTAAGCAGTTGGTTTATTTACCTAACTAATAATTGTGATACTAAAACGTCTGCATCTGCATCAGCAGCAGTCCCAGTCAAGCCTACAACAACAACTTCGATGTGCCACACGCCGAACAGAGCATAATAACAGCCGAAGAGCGCAACCCTGTGAGCGAACCTACACTCTCTGATATTCTAAAGGACGTGATTGTCTTTGTCGAGGTACGCACTGGCAACGACAATCGCTCTGAGGGGGTCAAGTCCATAATAGCCAAACTGGGCGCCCAGGTCAATGATCGTCTTTTGCGGTAAGCTGAGCTGCATTAGGTGATTAAATACTTCTATATATCTGTTTATGTGCGTGTCAACAGCAATACCACACATGTTGTGTTCAAGGATGGTTTGCTTTCCACATATAAACGTGCCCAAAGCTGGAATATACCAATTGTTTCCATTCTATGGATTGAGGCATGCAAGGTGCAGCGTCGGCTCTGTGAACCCAAACAGTTTCCCATCAGCAACATCCATATGTACGAATATCCAGAGCTCTATGGCAAAATGTCGGTAAGTACTTGAGATTTACATCTGTATACTCTTGTCTTTTAATTATCTAATGCTAAATTTTGCATTCATCATAATTTTCCTAACCTGTTAGTATAAGAAATAGCTATATAAATTATATATATCGCACAGCAGTTAATATTCTATAGTTCTAAACTTTGTAGTCTAGTGTAATTCCATTGGGTTTACGTTATTTAAACAGTAAATCTTTTCAATTTCAATTTAATAGTGCCATACTACTTACTGTTAATTTAATTGTTTTATGAGCCCTATAAATACTATACTAAAAATCTATACAAATTGAATAATACCAAAGTTGTCAATCGAAAAAAAAAAACCATTGATAAGATTATATAAAAGCGCTGCATTATCAGTAACCACAAAAGCCGATGATTCAGATAGGTGGGAACGGATTCTCGTTTAAGCGAACATAGTTATAAAAAAAGAAAGGGTTAGACGCTAGCGTAGTAGTCTAGCATACTAATAGTATGTGTGTATTGTTATCAGTTTTGGCATTCGCTACTACCCCTGCCCTAAATGTTGTCTTACAGGGTATGCACTTAAAAATGGCAGCTAAAATCTAGAAATAATAGCAGTGTTATTTTAAGTGCCGTCTGCAAGTTCACGTACACTTCATTTCATTCCATTTGGGGGCTTTCGCCTGACAGATTCTTATCACAGACGGGACAACAAATGTCAAGCACTTTATATACATACATGTGTAGTTGTTGTTATAACGATTGTGCTTAATTGTTTGTGTTAGGTTATCTAATTCAATTTGCGTGTAATGTAGTTGGTATTGTTTTTTTGTGTGTCTTCTGCTTGCTATTGTTTATCACAACTCGCAGGAAGTACGAGTTGGTAACAGCAGTAGCTGCAGCAACTGAACTAGAATTATACAAAAATATTTATATGATATTATGTACATACATTATGTTTTATTACTTAGTTAATTATTAAAATGTAAAGAACAGCAAGCTGCTGATCAACACGCTGACAACTTAAAACCTATTTTACATGCACGTATGTTTACCGCCATTTGGTTTTTTTGTTTTTTTTTTTTCTTTATACGATACAACTTATTATTCGCATTCATTTACATAACTTTAAAAGGGGGCATTATTACTATAGCAAAAAGTCGTCGGTCTTTACAAATATATATAGTACAATACATAGATACACATATAATGTTCAAGTTACTTATATAAAAATACTTAGTTAGGTTTATGCATTTCGTTTTGGGGCTGGCGTTACACGCGCTACAGGCAACGTTTTCAGAGATTTTTCTTGTTTTTGTACAGAACATTATATAACATACTACTTGTATAAAATTACTAAACGATACATGTTTTTTACATGGAATATCTATCATATTATATCATAAGTAGTTGGAGTAGTAAGTAGAAGAAGAAAAGCCTGTTCTCTTTGCTATTTACATAAAAGAAATGCTCATTTTAAGTACGTTCGAAATTTCCAATTTACACACTGATGATTTATGATCCCAACGATGTGTTATATGTTTAGGAACATGCTTGAGGTTGGTGGATGATAGGCTTCGGAGTGTTCCATATCAGGATAGCGCTACCTCTAGGCACATCATTATTAAGAAACCAGAGACAGTTCCCCAAGTTGCAATCGTTCCATTGCCGCTGGCATGTGCCTCCGGCAATATATCATCCGCAACAATGTAAATCATGGCGCCAGCTGCAAATGACAGCGCATACGGCAGTATTAGATTAGCGAACGTTACGGCTACGGCTCCCAGTACACCAAATATCGGTTCCACCATGCCAGATAATTGGCCATACCACAGGGCACGCATCACACTGAATCCCGCCGCATGCAAGGGCAAACTGACGGCCAATCCTTCGGGAAAGTTTTGAATGCCAATGCCAATGGCCAGATTGCGTGCACTCTCGAATGTCGAGGAGTTTGTGGTGCCCACAGCGCCGAAACTGACACCCACCGCCAGACCCTCGGGTATATTGTGCACCGTTATGGCCACCACCAGCAGCATGATGCGTTTCCATTGCGACAATGCCTCCTGGGCACGCTGCTGTTCCAATGCCGATTCCGCACTGTATGTGCACTGTTCCACCTCACTGATGCTGCCCTTCTTGCGGCGCCGCGACTCTCCGCTGTGCTGCACACTCAGGCAATCGGAGAAGCTGTCGAGACTCTTCGATGCCAGTCGGGCATTTGCACCATTGTGTTTCAACTCATCGATGGCAATGTCTGCCTTATCCTTGTTACTCTGCGTCATTTGGATCATCATGTTGGTGCTGTTGAGGCCCAGATATGACATCAGCTTGTCACAGCCATACACAAAAATTGAGCCAAGCAGAAAGCCACCGGCAACGGGTAGAAATGAATAGATGCCATATAATTTCGATGACTCGGCCATTTCAATGGCAGGGCTAAGCAGTGACCAGAATGAAGCAGCAATCATGACGCCGGCTGCAAAGCCCAGGGCTGCATCCAGTGAACGTCTCTGTGTGCCGCGCACAAAGATGACCAGGGCTGCGCCGGCTGCAGTTAAGCCCCATGTGAGCAGCGTACCAAGCAGGGCTTGTGTTACGGGTCCATAGCCGGGTATCATCTTGGTATTGTTTTTTTTTTTTATTGTGGTACCTGTCACTAGCTGGTTCTAAACTCTCTGACACTGATATTATATTCTAATTGCAGCGTCTTTGTAATTTATGTGCGTGTTTCAGTGTTATCGCAGCAATGTCAAGCGTTGGTATTGGTTTTGTTTTTCTTGTTGTTTAGGGGGGTGGAGAAAAAACAAGTTTTCTTAATTAGTATTTTCCAAGCTGTTGCAGCAGATGCGACGCTCGTTCAATGTGTGCCTGTGTTTGTCTGTGTGTGTGAGCTTGCTATTTGCTCACTGGAAAATGCCACGTTCTTAGTTCTTCATCTGTGCACTGATTCTTCCGCTTTTGTTTTGCTCTGTACTTTAGTTTTGACACTATTAGAAAAGCAAACAAACTTTGGTTTTGTTTTGTAGTTCAAACGATTAATTCGTATTTTTTGGGCGGTTTGAAGGGTGGAGTGGGCACACTGGTGGCTTATCGCTGTCTGCCGGATGCGTAAACAGTGGCATAAAATAAATGTTTATAATTTCTATTAAAATTTGTAGCTACTAACGGAACGCGTAATACTGTTTTGGTTCAATTGCGCTTATGTGTAGTATGTTTTTTTTAGCAGCTAGCTGAGCGCGACGACAAGCAATGAATGAGCCGCAAACTGAAGCTGTCGGCTCTGTTGTAGCAATTTTTATAAGACGGCGGGGGTTGCTCTTCTGCGCTCGCTGCTCCAAATGGCGCATGCGCAATGTGCAAACAGAACGATAAACCAGGGCTACATGCGCTTACTGAAAGGGACCAGTGTTACCACACCTGTCTTTTGTGAAAGCAAATTAAAAGCGCAATTAATTTCAAATATTTGTATAAAATTAAATGCGCTCGTATGAATTATAAATATGTAATTTAAATATGTTTTATAGATTTTATAACTCAACTTTTAGGCTAAACAGGTTTTTGCAGTGCCACATATGCAGCAGATAAAAGTCTAGCTATAATACATACATATATGTAAACATATAAACGGCGCTGATATCACGTACATATTAAACAAATAAAACAGTGATTTTTAGCCTAAATCTGACTGACAGCAATAACAGAACGTGTAGTAGGGAGACCATTTATCAGTTTGCCGCAGCGTCTTTTCTAATCACTGACTAAAATGCTTTGCAGCGTGTACGTTGTATGCAACCAGATTCAGAGCTGAACAAACGACGCAGACGACCTGCCACGCCCACTGGCACCAAGGATCTAGAGAATGGCAAAAAGGCTGCAGTCACATCAACAACAACACCAAAGGTAAGATAACATATTAAACATACAAAGTATATTTAAATAAATTCTATAATTCATACGATTTCAGAATGATACGATTACACGCTTCTTTAAGCCCTTGAGCCAGAATAAATATCTTGTCGATGAGGAAATACCCGAGTCGCCAGCTACCAATTTGCTAAATAGGTAATTAATTATCCAAAAGTATAATTGAAATTGTATTAATTTTCTTACGTTTTTTATAGAATCACCAATGGATTCTTTACACCACAAGCAGTGCAATCCAAGGTGCCGGATTATAGCACACCCAAGTTGAACACAAATGAAGTCGGTTTAACTGGCATGGGTGATACTACCCAGGAGAAGCCAATCGCTCAGAAGAGCTTGAGCTTTAGCGACAAAAAGAAGCCAGCTGAGAGACCCCGAAGCAGTTCCATTGGCGTGGAGCCATCACATGTGTCCACGCCTAAAGTGCGTACAACTCGTCGCAGCACATCGTTGCAAGCAGCCGACATATCCACTGCTAAAGTGGAATTCGAGCCACGTATGACACGACGTCGTAGCTTATTGAGCATGTCCAGTCAAGTGGATGATGTGGCACACACACCAGAGCAACCATCGGAGTCAGAAGCACCTAAGAAACGTCGTCGCACATCGCTGCAACACACACCTATATCAGCTGTTGAGCCTCAGTTGATGCAATCACCAGCTCCGATTACACGTCGTCGCAGCTTGAGTCAGATATCGACAACAGAGCCACCAAGCACACCGAAGGTTCTAAAGAAACCCTCGTTTCAAACCATTGCCGAAGAACCCATGTCGGTGGCGGATCCAACGATTGGCAACAAACAAAACAAAACAAACTATGTGCAACAATCAATGGATGTCAGTCCGTCTTTCGCTCTCATTATCTCAAAGGCAAAGGGACGCCGTACATTGTACAACAGTGATCATATGGAGATAAGTGAAGCTAATGACGAGAATGTTAATCCCTACCTGGGAAAAAGCAGTTCCAATAACATGCTAGTCAGTGTAACACCACAAACATCAAGGGATAGCTTTGTTAGCACTCGGACATCGCCGGGTAGCTTCGAAGGACACACTCCGGTACCCATATTCAGCTCAACTCGTTTGCCCGGCAGTGAGGGCAACACTCGCCGACGAACTATTTACAATGTGGACATGGATCTAATCAACGAGCGCATCAATCAAATTAATACAACAACCAAAAGACACTCGCTGGCTTTGACCACAGATGATGAAGTGAATGCGCCGCGTCCATTGGCGCCACTGCAGGCGGTGGCGTTGGATGCCAACCAAGATGCTGCTGCTGCTGGCAAGGCACCAGAGACAACGGAGCCAAAAATGCGACGACTTTTTACACCAAACGATGAGATTATTGTGACGCCACCGAAATCAAGCAGGAAATCACGTGTAAGCCTCAGCAGCGGCAGCACATCTTCAAGCAGCACCGTAAAGCGTCGTCGTACTCTGGCGGCCACACCAAAGCCAACCGCAGCAGTTGGACCAAATTGTGAGATAAATAGTGAAGCTGATGCGGTTAATGATAGCACATCTGAACAGCCGCCGATAAGCCGTAAACGGCACTCAATGAAGCGTCAGGTGATAATGCATACGCTGGTGCATACCAACATGCACAAGGAGCAGGTGCAGGTCATCCACAAGGTTGGTAACACATCAGCCGGGCGTTAAGCGATCGTTTTTATCTTCTACTCCTTTTAGTCTGTAGTTCCACATAAAGTTTATAATTGTGAATATTTAGTGGGGATTGATTGATTCCCTTTAATAATGTGTAATCCTATGATTAGAATCCAATCCCCATAAGCAATACATGTAGCTTTAGATTAGTTTTGTTTTCAACTATTAATTGTACACTTCACATTAAATTCAATAATTATTGATAAAACTTAGTTAACACGCAGTTGTCGTTAAATGAAAGCTTACTTACTTTACTTTCACTTACTTTCACACAAATAAATTACTACTTAATAATGCAAAAAAAAAAAAACACAAAAACCAAAGTTTAGTCATATTAATTTGACCTTGCTTATTGGCTGTGTTGTTATTGGCCCTTTGCAACCCATTGACCTTTTCTGTTCTACCAACACGCAATCTCTCAGGCAATCCGCAAACTGCGTGGTATGCGCCTGGATCCTACAGTCACCAAGAGCACCACTCACCTCGTTAGCCTGGAACCCCGCCGCACCCTGAATCTGCTGCGTGGTCTGATGCGCGGTGTCTGGATTGTGAGCTACAAATGGATACTGGACTCGATGCGTGCCGGCAAATGGTTAAACGAGGAGAAGTACGAACTGACCTCATTCTCACGTGCCATTGAGGTGAGTCCATTGGTTACCACCTATCACCTATCATATACTAATTTCATCCACTTGATTTCAGATCTGTCGAACCGAACGCCAAGCTTTTGGCATATCCTATCGCTGTGAGTTATTCCGGTATATGGAAACCTTCTATGTGTCCTCTTTGTGCCGCCCCATTACCTTCAATAACATCAAGGAGCTGCTGTTGCTGGGCAGCGCCAAGTTAACCGAGAACCGGTATAAGGCCAAGTATATTGTGGGCGATAAGCGTCGAGCCGAAGATGATCGCATCTATTTGACTCCCGCTTGGGTCCTAGACAGCATTACGGCAATGCAAATCCAGAAGTTTAGTAAATACCTAATGAAGAGTGCCATCATAACGCCATACGGCATTCGGTACGAGGATCCGCAGGAGGAACCAGAGACGCGTCGCAAGAACCTGAGAGTATGCTACAAAGATCCCGCTCTGGTGATCAATAAATAGATCAACTATACTTACAAAAGTCGTGCCAATCAAGAAATCTTCGTATAGTTTAGATATTACATTATTTTCAGTGTTTTACCATTTATATTTTCTAGTTCCGTTTATTAAACACAACATTGAATATTCCATGTTTGCAATTAATCGTTCTTTATTCAAACTATTTGTTCGTTTGCATTTTACTTTGCAAGTAAATGAGGTATAGTTTAGTTGTATTGTTTGCATTTTCCTTGTAGAGCGAGTTTGTACTTTACAGTTCACATTTTGGGCAATAGGTGGAGCATGAAATGGGTATTACAAATCGGAATCGGGACTGATGAACGAGTAACGCATTCTTCCAGGGTTGGAATGTTTCTACCGTTTTGCAAATTAAAAAAACAAACAAATTCGATGCTGAAACTGAAAAATGTGCAACAAAAATATTTGTTCTAAAAGAAAAATAAATACAAAAATGATGCGGTTTTATTATTTGTTGTAAATAAAGTTATTTATCTCTTGTTTTTTTCTCTTCTAGTGTGTGTTTATGTTTCAAATATAGTAGTGTACAAAGTAGTTGTGCAAAAGTAAAGATAAGTTTTATATAAAATCAAAATTTTAATTTATACGAATGAATTACACGAATATAAATGCTTATACGCCTGCGCTACTGCTACGCAATCATACGAACTATATATAATATTACAATAAAATCAATTCATTATAATATTACATGTGGGGGTAAACTTAAGATTGAGGATTTTTAAAGTCTTCCGTCTTCTCTGTTGTTGTTGCTGCTGCTCTGTTTTCGTCTCCACTCAATAATGTCGCTTACTTAGGCAGCTTCGATGGCGTTTATCATTCGTATCCGACGAAATTCTTTACGGTGAAAAAAATTAAACTTTTGCTTTTGCTGGAACATCATCTTATCGTTCTTCTTGCCCAGGACAGGTGTTGTTTTTTGTGCTGTTGTTGTTCTACTACTGTTGCTGCTGTTGTTGTTGTTGAGTTGTGGTTGCTGTTGCTTCATGTTAATGTTGTTGTTGTTATTGTTGTTGAAGGTAACCAGCTACTTCTTGCCCTTAACGGCCTTCTCAGCGGCCTTGGTGACCTTGCCACCGGAGGCATCCTTGAAGTTGACAGCCTTGATGACACCGACAGCGACGGTCTGTCTCATGTCACGGACAGCGAAACGACCTAGAGGAGGGAACTCCTGGAAGGACTCAACGCACAGAGGCTTGGATGGCACCAAGTTGACGATGGCAGCATCACCAGACTTGATGAACTTGGGGTTCTCCTCGGTGGTCTTGCCGGAACGACGATCGACCTTCTCCTTGATCTCAGCGAACTTGCAAGCAATGTGAGCGGTGTGGCAATCCAACACTGGAGTGTAGCCGTTGGCAATCTGGCCAGGGTGGTTCAACACGATGACCTGAGCGGTGAAGTCAGCAGCACCCTTGGGTGGGCTGGCCTTGGAGTCACCGGCAACATAGCCACGACGCAATTCCTTGACGGAAACGTTCTTGACGTTGAAACCAACATTGTCTCCGGGAACGGCCTCAACGAGGGCTTCGTGGTGCATCTCCACGGACTTAACCTCAGTGGTGATGTTGGCTGGGGCGAAGACAACAACGCATCCGGGCTTCAGGACACCAGTCTCCACACGGCCGACGGGTACTGTTCCAATACCGCCAATTTTGTAGACATCCTGCAGGGGCAGACGGAGGGGCTTCTCGGTGGGACGGCTGGGTGGCAGAATGGCGTCGAGAGCCTCAATGAGGGTCTTACCATCAGCATTGCCTTCCTTGCGCTCAACCTTCCAGCCCTTGAACCAGTTCATGTTGGTGGATGGTTCCAACATGTTGTCGCCGTGCCATCCGGAAATGGGCACGAAGGCAACGGCAGCTGGGTTGTAGCCGATCTTCTTGATGTAGGAAGACACTTCCTTCTTGATTTCCTCATAGCGGGACTCGCTGTATGGTGGCTCAGAGGAGTCCATCTTGTTGACACCAACGATCAACTGCTTCACACCCAGAGTGAAGGCAAGCAGAGCGTGCTCGCGAGTCTGACCGTTCTTGGAGATACCGGCTTCGAATTCACCAGTACCAGCAGCAACAATCAAGACAGCACAATCAGCCTGGGAGGTACCAGTGATCATGTTCTTGATGAAATCTCTGTGGCCGGGAGCATCAATGATGGTCACGTAGTACTTGGCAGTCTCGAACTTCCACAGAGCGATATCGATGGTGATACCACGCTCACGCTCAGCCTTCAATTTATCCAAAACCCATGCGTACTTGAAGGAGCCCTTGCCCATTTCCTGAGCTTCCTTCTCGAACTTCTCAATGGTACGCTTGTCGATACCGCCGCACTTGTAGATCAAGTGACCGGTGGTGGTGGACTTGCCGGAATCGACGTGTCCAATCACGACAATGTTGATGTGAATCTTTTCCTTGCCCATGTTGCTTTATTGGATAGCTATTGGGTTTAACATTTGGTTGTTTTTTTGGGAACGTGGAGCAAACGTGCATCAGGTGTGTGTGTGTATATATGTAGTAAATGGGTTCATCAACACACAGTTACAATCAGCAAATTTGGGAAGAAACAGATGGGTAAACAAAATTTGTTAGCAAAAAACAATAATTAACTGGGTACTTGTAATTAGTACATAGAGCAAGGGTGAAATTATCTTAAAAGTCGCCTAAAATACTTTATTTTTCTTATTTGCAACGTTTAATACTTGATTTTGGTTTTGGCGTGCGAAGCAGTTCAACCTAACCTCAAAGCAAAACGTGTTTGCGTTCGCATTTTACACACTTTGACTTTGCCAAATGCGCTGTCAAGTGTTGAGGTTAGGTTTAGCCGCCGCCGCATGTCTTGGTGGTGGATATGAGCGTGTGTGTGTAAGAAACGAAACTGGGACCAAAAAGAAACGTGCAAAGAAAAAAAATTCAACTTTACAATTTACGTAGTCAGCAATTAATTGATACTCAATTTTCTTTCAGTGATTTGGTATTTTTGCTTTCGTCAAAATTCTTCAGTAGCAGAACTGAATAAATATCATCATGGAAAATTGAGTTCATTATAATTAGACAAAAAAATGATTCAGATAAAAGTGTGTGTGTGTATGTGTGCAGGCATATACACACCTACATTAATACATTTGAACAAGGAAAATTCCAGCAAATTTAATCTATACATGTGGCTGCCTGGGTGTGTGTGTGCTTGTGACGCTGTTGCCGGCCGCTATTATAAAGTACGAGTGCAAGCGAGAGGTCTATCTAAAATGGCGACTTGGCAATGATTCGAACAAAGACAGGCATACAATGATCAAGTAGTGGTTGGCAGCGCGATAGAGAGGCAATGATCAAGAGATGGAAAAAAATGAGTAGAGTGCAATGCATCCGGCCATCTTGAATAAAGTCAGATGCAAGAGTTGGTGAATCTCACTTGATGAAAATGTGAACGCCAAAAAAATGCACAAAATTATTATTTCATGTTGTTAAAATGCCAAAAGCAAAGATAATTTGACATTGACTTTTTATGCCGCAAGAAAGTTTTCATCAAGCTGTCACACCATTGCTTTGTGCGCCGCCATCTTGAAATTCTATGCCCATACGTATATAGTGAAAGAGGCCGGAAATTTTGCACATGCGAAAAAAAAACCACGTTTCGAGAACATGTGAAAATTGCACGATTTAGAATATTGCAAACTATTTTAATGAATTTTTGCAGCAATCGTTGGAGCACCGTAACAATCGGACAATTGAAAATTCTAATTGGCTGGAACTAATAGGCGGAAACCCGGTGCCACGCGTATGTGGGCGTGGCTGCAACAATTACACCATATTGTATAAAGTGCAATGATTCATACTATAAAATATATACAGTATAAACAATTTTTATGGTGCAATCTTCATGTGCTCTGTGCTGCTTGCCACGTGTTTGCTTGCAGACGACGTCGTCACCACCTTTCACTTTGCGTCTTATAGGTTATTTTTACGTGCACGCACACACACACAGGTTTTTCCAATGTGAATAAAATTGCGGAATTTCAAGTCCAATTGCATATTTGTTTACAAACTTTTCTTATAATGCACTATGCTGATCTATTGCACTTGATTTAATTTAGTATGCACAAAAAATTTTAAATTTTTCACTTGACAACTAGAACTTACTCTCGAATAAATTGAATGAGAAATCACGAAGTCTATGCGTATACGGCGACAGACTTGAACAAAGTGAACGAGCGTTCGGAAAGACAGGAAACTTGTAGCCTCGTTGTTGCAAGCGTGGCGTTCCACAGTTGCTTTTCAGTTATCGAATAATTCGAATTTGACAACAGTTCAGTGTGACCATCAAATTTGCTGCTTAAGTTAACAGTATGTTAGTTGTGGAGCAATTCAAATATATATTTTTTAAAAGCAATTATACTTAAAATTTTGTAATTAACTTTTAAATATCTAACAATAAAAATGAAGCAGACGTTAAAAAATGTTTTAAAACCTTAAATAGCGGTTCTGTTAATAGTGTAGCATTGTGGCAGCACTTCGGGCAGTTCGACAGTTTGGCAACGCTCGCAGTCAAAAAAATGTCAATGACGTGGCAATACTATTTCAACGAATTCAGTTCTAGTAATTCAGTTGACCGGTCTGGACGCAAAAGTTTAGCAGGCTGTGTTGCGAGCAGTATTCCATCAAATATAATTGAGATTTAAATCAAGTTACTTAAATACTAACTAACAAAATGTGGCGCTCAATAGCTGCAGTGCTTATATTTGGCTTCATTGCAATTGCAACCGGCGCCGAGCAAGATGTCTTGGATCTCGGCGATGACAATTTTGTCTCCACACTGAAACAGCATGAAACCACATTGGTTATGTTCTATGCACCATGGTAAGTTGCAAGTGGGCGTGGCATGGACATATGTATGGGTATGAGTATGGTTTGTTGGCAACGACTACGACAGCATTTTGCAATTGATATTTACTTATTTACTTTGCCATTTGCCCCGTCATTGTTACATTCACTGTCAGAGAGAGAGAGAGAGTGTGGTGCAAATGAAATCCAATCAAAAGTACACGTCAGCGTGTATGAAAAACGCCGTACTGGGATTAAATCGTCAGTGTCGGCCATTTTAGTGGGTGAATGTACATGTATGTGTATATATGTATGCACAAGTAAGCTTTTGTTTGATAGTAAAGAAAGCTGTAAACTGTTAACTGTAAACTTGTCTATTCATTAGCAATGAACTTCTATGCATATGTCTCTCCCTCTCTCTCTCTCTCTTTCTGCCTTTGTTGGCAGACAAAGACTTTATAGCGTTTATAGGTTTTCTAGCTTCGAAATGCCGGCCGGCAGTATTTAATCAAAAATATTTTGGAGCTTTTATTTGTTTAATAGTACATTAGGGTATTGTCTTATCAGCTGCAACATAAGCACATAACAAGCTATTTTAATTAATGTCGCATTTCTAGTTTGTACGATAAGCATACAGTTTTTTATGCCCCTGATAAGGACCGAAAAAAAATAACACAAAAACTAAAACAATTTTCCTTTTCGTTGCTTGTAGTTAGCATCTTTGATAAAAAAAACTAAAAACAGGCACATTAATTTATTGTTCTAGTAGTGTTGTGTGACGTGTCGGTTTCGTACTGGCAGCGGGTGTTATCAATTTGTCAGAAAGTAGTCTTGAATTGGCTGCGTAAGGCATATGGGTGTTGTAAACTTTTTGATTAGCATTGAACAAGTAGTTAATTTTAGATCATTCAGTTCTTAAACTAAGCATAGATTTGTCTTATTTTAGTTTGGTTTTCTTCTAAATATCGAGCTACTATATATGTAGCTATATATAGCTGTCTAAAATGAGCTTAAAGTTCTTATTTATCAAGTTCTCTCAACCAAACTCACACAAACTTTAACTAAAAGCAGTTAAAACCTCTAGGAAAAACTCTCCAATAAATAGCTCTACTATATCATATAGCTGCCAAAGCGCTCCTAAAGCTTTAACAATTTACAGGGCATCATTCAACCTATAATAACCTTCCTTTTCTCACTTTCAGGTGCGGACATTGCAAGCGCTTGAAGCCCGAATATGCCAAGGCCGCTGAGGTGGTCAAGGATGACGATCCACCAATCAAATTGGCCAAGGTAAAACTCAAAACTAAACTAAAACCTAATTAACTTAAACTAATTGTTAACAAATTTGCTATTAGGTTGACTGTACTGAGGCTGGCAAAGAGATTTGCAGCAAATTCTCGGTTAATGGCTATCCAACGCTGAAGATCTTCAAGCAGGATGAAGTCTCACAGGACTACAATGGACCACGTGAGGCCAATGGCATTGTCAAGTACATGCGCGCACAGGTTGGACCTGCTTCGAAGCATGTGCGTAGCGTGGAGGAACTTGCCAAATTCCTGGACACCAAGGATACCACAATCTTTGGCTACTTCAGCGACATGGACTCCAAGTTGGCCAAGACCTTTGTGAAGTTTGCCGACAAGAATCGTGAGAAGTATCGCTTTGGACACAGTGACAACAAGGATGTGCTGGAGAAACAAGACGTTACGTAAGTGAAGAGAGAGAGAGAAGAGCGTTGAGCAAGTTTCAAGTTTTATCATTTCACAATCACATTCGTATATATATTTTGCAAGTTAATAAAATGTTTTTAATTCCATATTCATAGATCATTTAACTCATAACTAGTATTTAATCTAAATCCACTTGATATCTTCCACACAGCGATAAGATTGTGCTCATTCGTGCCCCACATTTGAGCAATAAATTTGAGGCTTCCACTGTTAAATTCGAGGGTAGCTCCGAATCTGATCTGACCACCTTCGTCAAGGAGAACTAGTAAGTGACTGCATTGAGTATTTTATTTAATTAGCTTACTAACAATGCATTCAATTTATATAGTCATGGTCTGGTTGGTCATCGTACCCAGGATACTTCCCGCGATTTCCAGAATCCTTTGGTTACCGCTTACTATAGCGTCGATTATCAGAAGAACCCCAAGGGCACCAACTACTGGCGTAACCGTGTGCTGAAGGTGGCCAAGGAGTTCGTGGGTCAACTGACATTTGCCATCAGCTCCAAGGATGATTTCCAGCATGAATTGAATGAGTTCGGCTATGACTTTGTCGGTGACAAGCCCGTCATTCTAGCACGCGATGCCAAGAATCTCAAATACGCTCTGAAGGAGGAGTTCTCCGTTGACAGTTTGAATGACTTTGTGGAGAAGTTGCTGGCCAATGAGCTGGAGCCATACATTAAGAGCGAACCGGTGCCCGAGTCCAATGATACACCCGTTAAGGTGGCCGTGGCCAAGAACTTTGATGAGGTTGTCATCAACAACGGCAAGGATACGCTGGTCGAGTTCTATGCCCCATGGTGTGGTCACTGCAAGAAGCTCACTCCCATCTACGAAGAGCTGGCCGAGAAGCTGGCCAACGAAGATGTGGCCATTGTGAAAATGGATGCCACTGCCAATGATGTGCCACCAGAGTTCAATGTGCGCGGTTTCCCCACACTCTTCTGGCTGCCCAAGGATGCCAAGAACAAGCCCGTCAGCTACAACGGTGGTCGCGAGCTCGACGATTTCGTGAAGTACATTGCCAAGGAGGCGACCAATGAACTGAAGGGCTTCGATCGCAATGCCAAGCCCAAGAAGACCGAGCTGTAAGCAGCCGTCTGTGGGGTGTGTGTGTATCTAAATTAGATTGTAACTAAAATTAGCATTTCCATATTTTTGTAAAATCGAATGCATTCTCTCACAGTACACAAAAACAAATTGTAAACACAACAAAAAACTTGTATTAAATTATTTGATAGTGTGACTTTTTTTTTTCTGTCTTTTTGCTGCTCTTAAAATTCAATTAATGCTGTCAATAAACCTAAACATAACTATATATATTCGGCTAAAGTACTATTGGACAACTATTGGAAACCCACTGATGCAGCATTCAAATGATCCAATCGTTCGTCACACATCGTTCTGAACCAGTCGGGTATAAAGGTATGCTCGTTGCGCTCCTCGGCCACCTTGTAGGTAATGATGCCACTCTTGGCATCGTACTCAAACAAGTAGACAAGACTGGCACTGTCCACGTGTGCCAACAGACTCTTGATGGTGGTCAGAAAGCGGGCCAAAAAATTAGCACACACATTGGGAGACCAATCGTTTTTCTAGAGGAATATATGTAGTTTATAGTCTGCTGGATTCGTGATCTTTGCTACTTACACAATCCTGCCAAAGCTTACGTATTGGCGTGTGCTCTAATCGATGTACCACACAATCTTTGCTACAGATGGCCAGGCAAATTTGACTAATGCCCACCAGGAAGCACTGCACCCACCAGCTAAGCAGCTCACTACAATTGTAGGCCGACCACTCGAAGCTTGTCATTGTATCCAAACGCATCTGCAGATCCACAAATGTGCTACAAAAAAATAAAGAAGCTATTAGCTAAAGAGACGTACACAGATTATTGTAGAAACTCACGGGGGATTGGCGGATCGCATGCCCAGCACTGGAGCATCAAATAGCAGACGTGTGCCCAGAATGGACATGGAGAATACGCCGTAGTACTGACCACACTCCTGCGTTACATTGTCAGCTGAAAGAGGCAAGAGACTTGTTAAGGATTTAGTGAGTTTGGCAAGTGAACTAGGTTTACCCATTGGCTCCAAGCAGTGCTGTCGCAATTTTCGCATCCGTGCAGCCTTTATCAGTTTGTTGGGCAGCTCGTGATCGAAACGCGCCAAACCGAGCTCTTCGTTGGGCACCTGGCACATGAATATGGTATTCCGATACTTGCTAACGGCAATCGTCCAGTTGTTCGTGTAGTCATACGGGGAGCACATGAGCAACTGCAGCACACTCCGGCTGCACACGATATCGTGTTTGGAGAGCAAGCGAAAGTGCGTGGGCGAGGAGCCCATGAAGAGAAACATATTGTCTAGATATCTTGGATTTGAATTCAAATGCTCATCCTCGGCGGGCTGTTCGGGTGTATTTGGAGTGTCCTCGTTTAATGAAAATGGACACGTGCTTGCTATTCTTTGTTGGTCCAAATAACGAAGTTGGGCACCCGAATTCTCGAAATGAGCTTCGGGTGATACACTGTATTCGCCAACGAGTGACGGTTGCTGGATTTTGGGAAACACCAGCTTATCTGTGGAACATCCGCGTACACTTATGTTTAGCATTTCATAATTGGCGTACAACATTTGTAAATAGTACTACTTATTCGATCTGTTTGTTGAGGTTGTAAAAACGTTTTTGAATGACGCGCAATGCACAGTTATTTGCGCGATTCTTCTTCTGCCGTACCGGCTACTGGCCGTCATTCACCCCGAAAATGTAAACAAACTGTTACGTGCACAGCTGAATTGTAAATTTGGTTTTGGTATTTTCAAGTTAAGCAATTACGGTCACACTGCAAACGGTCAATTGCACTGCACGTGTTTTAAAATACAAAATCGCATTGTTAGCACGGTGCGTTTAAATAAATTGTTTTTAATGCAATACACGTCAACGTGATGGATGTAAATATCAACAAGTTGCGGCGCAGTGCGCAACAACTATTACAGCTGACAGCCAGTCAGCCACAGGATGATGTGTTTGTACAAAACCTGCACAAGTTCATTAAGAAGAAGGTGAGTGTAGCACATTTTTTGAGAAGCATAGAAATACTCATATATTTATTATAGCGACACGTGGAACAAGATGTGGAGCGACTGTTCGACAGCCTTAGCCAGCAGCTCACAGTGCCTGAGTATACCATTCCATTGGCGGTGAGTTTCGAGGAGCAACTGTTGCTGCTGCTCACCATATCACTGCGCTGCAATGTGACTGACGATTTCCAGCAATATAGAAACGAATCTATGGCACTGGCCAAGCTGTTGCAACTGTCCGGCGATGCCAAAAGGTGAGTCGTATGCTTACTTAACTTCTTTAGTATTTAACCCTTTGTTCCCTCTTTAATTAGATTTGCCAAGAGCTACTTTCGTCACAAGCCCGCGCCGTTCGAGCAGCAAATTGGCCAAAAGAATCCCAGTAAAAAGGCCAAGAAATCACAAACAAATGGTGCGGGGAAAGAAAACGAGAAACCAAATTTGGAAATCATTCAGTGCTGCTACCAATTGTTAAAGTGTGATGCTGCCTACTACAGGGAACTGTGGGACTGGTCCAGTTTTCTATTCGATTATAGCTATGCTAATTCCGAATGTGAGCTGACGCATCTCTATTGCAATCACATAATGGCAATGTTAACTGATATGACTGCCACACAGCTGCATCGACTGAATGCCCAACTGTCGTCCAAGACGCATTTGACATTTGCCGAACAGCAAAAGCGGCCAGCATTGATGCAGTGTGTAGACTCTTCGGAAGATCTAACGGCAACACATTTGACCATCAAGCTAGAGAGAGCCAATCAAACGGTTACCAATATTGAGGGCGTCATACTGCCCATATTCAATAAGGACAATCAGACATTCTATGCCGATTCCGATGGTTGCTACGATCGCATTGTGAAAGTGGACTCCACCATTGTCAATCTACGGAGCATTGCCTTGGGTGTGGCAGCGGCAAAGCCCATCTGTTTGTCCGGTCCCGTTGGTTGTGGCAAGACCACACTGATCGAGTATCTGGCACGCAAAACCGGACGTATTTGTCCCAAGCCCAAGGAGATTGAGTTGCGCAACAAAGCACTCGAAGAGGACGAAATATTCACACCCAAAAAGAAATCCAAATCGAAGGCCACAAAAGCTGCTGGAGAAAAACGTAAAATTACTGAATTACCTATGGAAGATCTAATGGTGCTGGAGGATGGAGATGCAGCAGTGGCCCAGAGAAATGGATTTCTACGCATACAATTGGGTGATCAGACCGATAGTAAAATGCTATTGGGACAATATCGTTGCACAGACGTGCCCGGCGAATTTGTTTGGCTGCCCGGTGTGCTGACACAGGTAAGATCATGATTTTCATAGAAGTTTTCAATGTAATCACTTCCGTAATCCCCACAGGCTGTCATGCATGGTTATTGGCTACTGCTGGAGGATCTGGATGCAGCCACACAGGACACTTACACAATACTGAGCAGTTTATTGGAACGCAATTATTTGAGTGTTCCCGGTTTTCGGGATTGTGTAAAGATTGAACCAGGATTTCAGCTGTTTGTCACAGTGCGGTAGGTGGATTACATTAAACACTTAAAAAAAAAAGCTAATTATGGATTTGTTTAACACCATTTAGCACCAATAAGTCTAGCAATTCCAGTCAGAAATCTTTGTATTCTTTGTTGGAGAAATATTTGTATACCATCAATATACTGCCACTATCCCGCAACGAGCTGTGCAAAGTGGTGAGCACCAACTACTCGAAGCTGGCAACTGTCGCGAATCGCATTGTGGATGTCTTCTTGACCTTCTCCAGCGGTGATCACACCTCAGCCGATAATCTACGTCAGCAGGAGAGCAACGACAAGGCGGACACCACAGAAAACTATGTGGCACTGCCCTTTGAGCAGGTTACACTATCCACAATGCCAAATTCGGGACGTCTGGTGTCCACGCGTGATCTGGTCAAGCTCTGTCAGCGTGCCAATGCTCAGTTCTCGGTGACCAGTGCAGAATGTGCCTACTTTGTATTTCAAAATGCCGTCGATGTCTTCTGTTCGTATCTGCCGCAGAGCAAGGAGAAGACTGCCTTGATCACCAACATTGGAGCCAAGTTGAGCATCATTAGATCACGATGCGAGCATTTTGCCAACGACTACAAACCCGATGTGGAGTTTGGCAAGCAACATTTTAAAATTGGACGTGCAACGTTGCCGGCAAAGTCAGCGGAGGAAGAGGAGCTGGAGGAAAAGTTAGGAGACCCAAATCAAAGCGCCACAAAGAGACAAAAGCTGACGGTGCAAACGCAGAAGGCAATTGCCAAGCCAATAGCCAAACGTGCTACCTTCTCCTTTACACGCCTGGCCAGCTGCATTCTGGAGCGGATTGCCGTCTGCGTGAGTCACTCGGAGCCAGTGCTACTGGTTGGTGAGACGGGAGTGGGTAAAACCTCATCGGTGCAGTATCTGGCCGAGCGCACAGAACATAAACTGGTGGCCATCAATATGAACAATCAATCGGATGTATCTGATCTTGTTGGTGGCTTCAAACCAGTGGAACTCAACTATGTGCTGGCTCCCTTGCGCTACGAGTTCGAGCATCTGTTTGGGGAAACTTTCAATGCGGAAAAGAATCAACAATTTCTGCGAATCTTTGCTACGCATTTCAATAATGGACGCCACAGTGTCATCATACGCACCATGCTGAATGTGTGCAATGGCATGTTTACCAAAACGGAGCACAAGCTTAATCCTCTGCTGCCACGCTGGCAGACACTGCGCGAGAAGCTGCAGCGACTGCAGACGCAGCTGGATAAGAGCATTAATATATCATTTGCCTTTATACCCGGCTCACTGGTGAATAGCATTAGCAACGGTGATTGGGTGCTCCTCGATGAGATCAATTTGGCCTCGGCGGAGACACTGGAGTGTCTGTCTACCATTTTGGAGCCGGAAGGATCCGTGGTGCTATTGGAACGCGGTGACTTTATGCCCGTCAAGCGTCATCCAGATTTTCGCATATTTGCCTGCATGAATCCCAATACGGATATTGGCAAAAAGGATTTGCCAGTTGGCATACGCAATCGTTTCACCGAATTCTTTGTGGATGAACTGACCACAGATGCGGATTTGAGTCTACTAGTGGGCGATTATCTGGCCAATACGGGCATACAGCGTAAATCCGTGCATAGCATTGTCCAGCTCTATAAATCTTTGAGGCGTCTCTCCGAGCTGCAACTCAACGATGGTCTCGGCAATCGTCCTGTCTACTCACTGCGTACGCTCTGTCGCAGCTTGAGGATTTGTGCCCGCAATCTGTGTGGCTCAATTGAGCGTAATCTGTACGAGAGTTTCTGTCTGAGTTTTCTCACCCAACTCGATCCGGAGTCGCATCAGTTGGTGCTGTTGCTCATACGCGATGCACTGCTGCACAATGCCAAGGCGGTGCTGAATCAATCCTTGCCACAGCTAGGTGAGAATTATCTGCAATTTGAGGGCTACTGGGTGCAGCAGGGTGGTCTGGAGCAGCAGTCCTGCGATCACTATATACTTACCACGAGCGTTAAGAAGAATCTACAGGATTTGGCACGCATCATATCGATTGGCAAGCTGCCCATTTTGCTGCAGGGACCCACAAGTGCCGGCAAGACGAGTTTGATTGACTATGTGGCACGGCGGAGTGGCAATCGTTGTCTGCGCATCAACAACCATGAGCACACGGATCTGCAGGAGTACATCGGCACCTATGCGGCCGATGTGACGGGGAAATTGAGCTTCCGCGAGGGTGTCTTGGTGCAGGCCATGCGACATGGCTATTGGATCATCTTGGATGAACTGAATTTGGCCTCTACGGACATTCTGGAGGCACTTAATCGTGTGCTAGACGACAATCGGGAGCTGTACATTGCCGAGACCCAGACGTTGGTCAAAGCTCATCCCAATTTTATGCTGTTTGCCACACAGAATCCACCGGGACTCTATGGCGGCAGAAAGACGCTATCGCGTGCCTTTAAGAATCGTTTCATTGAGCTGCACTTTGCGGACATACCACGTTCGGAGCTGGAGACCATATTGGAGCAGCGTTGCCTAATACCCGCCTCCTATGCCCGCAAGATGGTGCAGTGCATGACACAGCTGCAGCAGCATCGGAAGAACACCTCCAAGCAAGTGTTTACGCTGCGAGATCTGTTCCGTTGGGGTAATCGTTATACTCTGGCGGATAAGTCCTTGCAGCTGGATACTAAATATGATTGGAATCAGCACTTGATCGAGGAGGGTTACCTGGTGCTGTCGGCCAAGGTGCGCACCACTGAGGAACTGCAGCTCATTGAGCAGACGTTGTATGGCAATTTCAAGAAACGTATCGATCTGGAGCTGCTCTTTGACATTCACAGCAATCGGGAGAGTTCCGCCGTCAGTCGTAACATACTCGATGCCATACGCAACTTTAAGCAGCGAGAGGATATCGTGTGGACCCGTAACATGACCCGCATGGCGGTGTTAACCGCCAAGGCCTTGCAGTTTGATGAACCCGTACTCCTGGTGGGTCCAACTGGTTGTGGCAAGACGACCGTGTGTCAACTGCTCGCCAGCATTGCTGATGTACGTCTACGGATTCTCAACTGTCACATGCACACGGAGGGAGCAGATTTCTTGGGTGGATTGCGTCCCTGTCGCAGTCAGGAGAATCAAAAGCAGAAGCTTTTCGAGTGGGCCGATGGACCGCTCATCTATGCCATGCAGGAGGGTTCGTACTTTATGGCCGATGAAATCTCACTGGCTGAGGATTCGGTGCTGGAGCGTCTCAATTGCATACTGGAACCAGAGCGTAGTGTTCTGCTGGCGGAGAAGGGTGGCGTTGTAGAGGATGATGCGGCGGAAGCTGGCAAGGACTTTGTGGTGCAGGCCAAGGCAGGCTTTCAGTTTTTGGCCACAATGAATCCAGGTGGTGATTTTGGCAAGAAGGAATTGTCGCCAGCGCTAAGGAATCGCTTCACCGAGGTCTGGTGTCTGCCCTCGGATAATAAAGCGGATCTCATTGAGATTGCCTACAACTGCATGCAACATGGTCAGAGTTGCTCCAGGGATACACACAAAATAGCCGAATATCTGGTGGAAATTGTGCTCTTCATACGCGACTCTAATGAGAAGTTCAAGTTCTCGGTGCGTGACATTTTGGCCTGGGCCAACTACATGGTGAGCAATGCGAGACTCTCATTTGCGGAGCAAGCCATCTTTGGACTGGAGACTATCTTTCTGGATGCCCTAGAGATGCTGCCACATGAATCACAAGCACAAATTGAAGCTCTCAAGTCCGCAATCGTAGCGTTTGCCATCGACAAGGCAGGTGTAATCCTGAATGAACACTTTGTGCTCTCGGATGTGACCCAAAAACGAGGAGAGCAAGTTGAGCTCACCCAGCAGAGCTTTGGCATTCGTCCGTTCTTTATATCTGTTAATCCGGAACGATTAACTCCCACCAATGCGGATTTCCTCTTCGATGCACCGACCACCAAGCAGAATTTATTCCGTCTGCTCTCCGCGTTGTCGCTGCAGAAACCTGTGCTGCTCGAGGGACCACCGGGAGTGGGCAAGACCTCGATTGTGGAGAGTATTGCCCATGCCATTGGCTATCAGATTGTGCGCATCAATTTGTGCGAGCATACCGATCTGGCCGATCTCTTTGGCACCGATCTGCCGGCCGAGGATAATCTGCTGGAACGTGTCGAGGCCCAGAGTCAATTGGGCAGCTTTGTGTGGCGCGATGGACCCCTATTGGCTGCCCTGAAGGCGCCAAACACTTGGATACTGCTGGATGAACTCAATCTGGCACCACAATCCGTGCTCGAGGGACTCAATGCAGTACTGGATCATCGTGGAGAGGTCTACATACCAGAGCTAAACAAGAGTTTCCAATTGACAAGCTCCACGCGAATCTTTGCCTGCCAGAATCCTTTGAAGCAGGGCGGTGGACGCAAAGGATTGCCACAATCGTTCCTAAATCGTTTCAACAAGGTTTATCTACGCAAACTGAGCACCGAGGATCTGCTGCATGTGGTGAATGTCAAGTACGCGGATTACTTTGAGCAGCTCGGTAAATACTTTGCTGCCTTATTGCAATCCGAAGAGCTGCCCCAGAGAAATCCCTTTGAGCCATCCACGGCGGCAGAAGGAGCGGACACAAGTAGCTTTGATTTAGCTGCTCGCTTGGTGCGTTTCTCGGAGCAACTGGATCGCGGTGTGGCCACCATGGAGTTTGGCTACAAGGGCGGTCCCTACGAGTTCAATTTGCGTGACATTCTGCGCTGGTGTGATCTGCTGCACAATCCCGAAACTGGTTACCTAATGCTGCCGGGAGCAACAAGTTTCCAAGTCGCCTTCCAGGACTTTCTATTGACGCTCTACGAGCGCATGCAACTTGTCTACTACCAGAGGATGCGTTGTGATCAGGATAAAGTGTACATAAGGAACACTTTTGCAAATGTTTTCAACTGCAATGCAGAGCAGCTGAATGCCCTGGCGGAGGATGTGTCACTCTATTGGACGGATGAGAAGATCTATCTCAACGATGTGATGCTGCAGCGTGAGCAGGCGACTCCGGGTGGGGGTGCTGCTGCTGCACAGCGACTGGAGCAGGCACCGCTGCTGTTATCCACCCAACGGCAGTTGCTCAAGCAAATTGTGGAAACGGTGCACATGGAGAAGCCTCTGTTGCTCTGCGGCGCCACAGATAGCGGCAAGACCAAGCTGATTGATGCCCTCTGCGTGCTCTCGAATCGTGTCTGCAATTCGGATAACATTGATGACTCTGTCACGGGCAGTTTCCAACAGGTAATCAGTAAAATATCTAAATCGGATTATAGCTAAATAGTTAACCTTTTTTCGCATCTCTTGTAGATTGATCTGAATCGTCATCTGGAGGACATCTATAAGCATGTGCAGTCTCTGGTCTTTGGCGTTATTCAGCAAGGTTTTGAGCAACAAATCGCATCTAGGTTTGCCCAAAAGCTCTGGAATGCTTGGAGCAAGTATCACTTGGTGCAGCTGACCACGGGTGAGTAGTTGTGCTCTCTCAAGCTGCAGCTGGTTTTACTAAACTCTTGATTTAATCTTTGTAGCATCACATAACGTGGCTGAGGAGCTGCAGTTGTTTGAGCAGCGTCTGTCTGCCTTGGAGGGAATCATTAGCCAGCTGGAGGATACGCCAAAGAAGTGTCAGATTGAATCGTTCGATCAGTTGGCACAGCTCCGAATGAAGCTTAATCTGCTGCAGGCTTACATTAAATCAGCGGATTCACTCAACACTGGTGGGTCTTTTGAGTGGGTAGATTCGCGCATTGTTACATCGCTGAAGTGTGGACAGTACATTCTACTGGAGCATGTGAATCTCTGCTCTTCGGCTGTGTTGGATCGTTTGAATCCTGTGTTTGAGCCCAATGGCAGTCTGTTGATTGCGGAGAAGGGCATCAGTGCCCAGGATAGCGCTGAAGTGGTGCACAAATCACCCAACTTTAGAGCCTTTCTCACTGTGGATCCCAAGAATGGAGAACTATCACGTGCCATGCGAAATCGTTGTGTAGAGCTCTCACTATCCATGTCCAAGGATGCCTACAGCATTGATGACATGCGTGCCATTGTCCATGGTCAGGGTGTGCATCAGATTACCGCAATTAACTGCATGTTGGCCATTCATCGTCGCATTAGTCAGTTAACCGAGTTCAATTCCTACACCATATCGCATCTGACACAGTTTGCGTTCCTTAGCGCTGCCTACAGGCACATTGGATACGAACTGAAGCGAGCCATCTATGTGGCTGCCATGGAGGTGTATGTGTATGCCGCAAATATGGATCTAATGGGTTTCGGACTGTCCTACTATCAGAACAAACTGCGTGAAGTGGTCTTGAGCGAAACAGAAGCTTATGAAGCGGAAACAGATGCTGTGGAGGATTACCTAAGTGATGTGATCATCTCCACAGATGAGCTAAACACCTTGACACTCATCAAGCTGCAGGTGGCAGCATTAAAGCTGCTACTGCAAGCATCTGGGGATGAGGAGTTGCCACAGCAGCAGTTGGCATCGCTGTTTCAGCCCATGGAATCGCTTAACCTATCGCAGCTCAATGTGAGGCAACTGCGTCGTTACTTGCTCTACATGTTGTACGAGGTGTGCTCGTTTGGGGACCTACAAATGAGGCATCTCTATCTGCAGCAGTATCTGCTGCAACATTCTGAACTGCAGCAATTGTCAGCGAATCTCTTTGATTGTTTGCGTCAGCAAGGAAAAGGTTTCCACACGACTCTAATTGATCTGCCCTGGCATCGAACACTAATGCCAAGACTGCGAGACTATGCCACAGTGCCAGAGCCTGAGCACAGCGCCTTGGCTCTTAGTGCTTCACTCTGGTCGCAACTGCTGCTCGAGGAGATTCCTAGAAGAGCTGTCTCCAAACTGCAGCAGCTGGATGCTTTGCAGTATTCACAGGCATTGCTAGACAAGCGGATTACAGAGAAATATAGCAATGATTTTCTGAAGCATCTTTCCACATTCCTCGATGGTCTGCAGCTAGCGTTGAAGCAACATTTAAGCTCTGCACACTTTGAACTGCCACAATATGCTAAATTTCTAACCAAGTTCCATTGGTTTAATCGTCTGTTGGCCACAGCGCAGCAGAAACTGTTGCAAAACAACGAGTTGCATGCACCATTGATGCACAAACTGGTGTTGCACTTCAAGTGGCTGGAGAAACATTTGCTAGCTGGCATCGTAGAGGTCCATCCTGGGTTTCTTAATAATCAGCAGAGTCTACGCGCCAGCATGGAGCAGCTGAGCAGCTATGTGCAGGAGACAAAGCGACCCTTTAATGCCGCCAGCAAACTGTATGCCAAACAGTTTACACACTTTCAACCCTACTATCTGGAGCAGCAGGTGAGTGTTTGCTAGCTATGTAACTATGGAATCCTTTGATTCATGCTCTCATTTGTAGATTGTGCTGTTTGAGCAGTTGGAGCAGCTGCAGCAGCTGTTGAATGTAGTGCCACAATACGGTGGCATGGACAGCAAGTTGTGGCTGCAGAAATGGCTAGCTCTACACTCGAATGAGGCACACAAGTGGCGTGGATTCCTGCGATATCACACCGAGCAACTGCAGCTTAAGCAGTTTGAGCTGAGCTCCGCCTTGAGTGAGTGTGATTGGGGAATAGCGCTGCACAAACTACAAACGGAGCTCAAGGAACTGCAGCAGCAGCAGCAGGAAAAAGTTGCTCCAATTGTAAGCCTAGATCTTGCACAGCTCAAGCTACAATTGGCAGCTGCTGGCAAGCAGGAGGAGAACGACGATGAGCATTTGGTTGATCTGGGCACACAACAGTTGCAAATCTATCAGATGTTGGTGCCAGCATTGCGTGAATATTTCATGGAACGCGTTTTGAGTCGCTCGCTTAATGCGGATTTCAATGAACAACTCAATCAAGATTACAGCGAGCAATTGATTACACTGAATGCACATCTCTGGAGGTGTCTGAACTCCCTAAACACTTCCACGCATGCTAAGATCATCTCGGCACATGAGCAACTCCAGCAAGTGGCTGATTTTGAGGCAATGCTGGAGCAGCTCAATGGCAGCAATTGCTACAAGGCATTGCGTAGCTATCAGCGTCAATACTTGAATGCTCTACAATGTTATCAACTGGAGAATTTGTCCACACGCAATGATTGCGCCCAGCCACCCACGGAGCAGGAGCTATCGAGTCGCTACAGTTATCAGGGTCCACCGCTAACCAATGCACTGCTGACGCTAATCTGTCAGCCAAATGGTCAACTGCTGTCGGTGCCACTGAGTGAGCTGCAACCTTGGCGTGAGTCACTGCGACAAACGCGTCAATTGCTCTGGCAGAATGCAGAGCTCATCAGTCGTCGGCACAGTTCGGAGCACAACAATCGCCAGTTGGCGCAACAGCAAGCTAGCCAATTGCTGCGGGAATTGCAGCATGTGTCGCAACAGCAACAGCAGCAACAAACTGATGTTGGGTTTGAGCAGTGCATTGCGGACTTGCAACAGACACTGCAGCAGTTGCAACTGGAGAAACAAGAGCCAATGGCAAGTGCATTTGATGCAGCACTTGCCACCACATTGATTGGTGCCTTGGAACTGTCGGTGCTGACACATGCTCCATTAATTGATCCCGTGGAGAAGAATCGTTTAAAGAATCTGTACATAGCCGAAGATATTGATGCACTAAACCATTTGAGTGCCGCCTATGATTTCATGAAGATTATCATGAAGTACAAACATTTTGGGGAGCAAATCTATGCACATTTGCAGCAACAATTGCTGTTGGCACGCCAGCAGCAGCAGCAACTCAACCAGAAGCTAGCACTGCGTCCGGAGCAATGTTTGTACGCCTCTTTGGTACAGGATCTGACGCATTTCCTCAAGTCCAATTGCGATTGTGCGGCACTGCACAAGATCATCACAGCAATACGTGAGAATTGGTTGCACTTTATGGGCAATCAGTTGGCCAATGCGTCGCAGCTGAAGAGTGGCGCCGAGTTGCTTAACAAACTGGAACTGTGGCTAGCGAATGCTCAACGCTTTATCCATCATACGCTCACCCGGTATGCTGCCTACTATCAGGACTTTGTGCTGCCCATCAAATGTGCCGTGAATCAAATGCGTTTTGGCCTGGAGCAGCTGAAGGTGCTCTTCACCCGCCTCCTCACGGCGGGTAGTGCCAATGAGGCACAGAGATTGCAGCAGACAATCGGCCAGATTGTTCAGTTTCCCGCACAGCGTCCGCTGGCCATACGCAATAGCCATGTCTACGGGTTGTTGGCCAAATTGCCGCATTCGGAGCATGAGTACTTCCGGCTGCTCAAGGCGAAGCTGGACGAGCTGCGCAACTTCATCACCATTGCCTCGACACTGGATGAAACCATCTTTGCTGCCTACGATGATGCTCTGAGCATCTGCAATCAAACGTGGCAGCTGGAGGAAAAGCGTCGCTGTGATCAGCGTGCCGAGGAGGAGAGTCTCTACAAGACTAAAACTCTGGGCGGTGTGGAGGATGAGGAGGTTGTGGAGCTGAAGGAGATTGAACAGAACTTTCCCACACATCTGGACGAGGATTTTGCCGAGTTTGTCGATCAACCGACACTGGAACAGGTGCTCAAGCTGGACAAGAAGGCAAACACCAAGGCCAAACTGGCGGAGATTGTCAATGAGCAGGATTACGTATTCCTGGCACGCAATTTCATCGAGGTGATGACCAGCCATACGTCAGTTAGCTACAAGGAGCCGGAGCAGCTGCTGGGACAAAGAGCTGAACTGCAGCTCATATCACCGTATCAGGCACGTCTCCAGGTCTTTGCCCAACTGCATGGACATTATAGGACGGCACTTGGCGCACAGCTAGACGAGAGTGTCTACAATGGCTTGGCCTTTGCTCTGGCGCTGCAGCAGCGTCAGCTCAAGGACATGGAGCTGGAGGAGAGCCAAAGCAATCGTAGCTATGATTACTACAAGGATTCCAACATCTCGGAGATTAGTGGCTGCATCAGTGTCATGGATCGCATTGAGAAACGTGTGCTAGAGCAATTGGAATTGTATCCCGAGCATGCAGGATTGGCGGACATCAAGTTGGTCATTGGCAGGATACGGAAACTGCCGGCGCATGCCAGTGTGGGACGCTTCAATACCGGTTTCCAGCTGCTGCGCCAGAAACTGGCGCTGTGGAACGAGGTGGCGCACAAGAAGAACAATCTGGTTGGGGAGGAGCTCGAGGTGGCCGAGTTTGTGCAGCGCTGGACCAAACTGGAGCTGCAGCACTGGCGCAACTGCCTCCAGCAGACGGCACAGCAGGTGGAGTTGCAGGCATATCGCTATTGGTTCTTCATCTACAACTTGCTGCAGGCGGATGCCGCTGAGTTGCCCGAAATGATACGCACACTGCGGCAGTTTGTGGAGGCCTCCAGCTATGGGGACTTTCATGTGCGTCTACAGCTGCTCCATGGCTTCGAGATGTATCTGCACAATGTGGAGCGCAGTGGCAAGCAAACGAATCTAAAATTGCCGCAATTAATTGCTGCGCTACACAATCTGCAACTGTACTTTGCCCAGTTCACCCAGGAGGTGGCAGACACGGTGAAGAGTCGTCGGGCGCCCATTGAGAAGAAGTTGCGGGAATTCGTAAAGATCCAGAGCTACAACAAGGATCTCAGCTACTTTAGCATGCGCAACAATGTGGCGAATGTGCATCGTAATCTGAACAAATTCCTCAAGGAATATCGTCTGCTGCTGGAGCAAAAGATCAGTGAAGTCTTTCAGCCGCAGGATGCCACAGTCAGGGATTACGGTCTGGACAAGAACCGAAAGCCGCTCAAAACTGTCGCATTGGACTGCCAACACTTTGTGGCCAGTGAGCAGCTGCGTCACAAGTACAGGGCTCAGGATCTGGGTGAGAATGCACCAATCCTACAGCGTCTGGGTAAACATTTTGGCACCGCACGCCACATTGTGGCAGAGACGCTATCGCACATGGACTTTGGTTCGTTGATTGCTCAACTGGAGGAGCTGGTGGATGAGCAGCTGGAGAGATGCGAACATCTGCGTAATCTCAATGTAGATCGCAGCAAGGAGCGACCACAACAGAAGCTGCAGGCCAAACAGATACTGCAACAGAAACGCAAGGCATTGACGGATCTCTTCAAGCTTCTCTCCCGCCTCGGTCTCAACTACAAGACGGGTCTGCTGGAGCTCTCGCTGCGCACCGAGTTCGAGAACTTCCAGTTGCCACCGTTTAGCATCAAAGCCATGTTGCCATCACTGCACAGCAGCTGGCAACGGCACAATCATCAGCTGGATCTCTACTACATGAAGAGCGTGTTCAAGCTGAAGCTATTGCAGAACATTATGCTGACGCCGCTGTCGGAGCTGGGACCACCGAATATTGAACGGATCAAGGGTTTCGCCATCAACATGTTTCTACTTGTCCAGCAGCAGCGGGAGCAGCTGTCGAGTGCCACCAGAGAGTTGCATGAGCTGCGCAATGCCCTGGATAAACTGCGTCAAGTCGCTGACATTGTGATGCCAGAAGAGGCGACAATTGACCAGCTTAATTTCTCCCACAATGCGGATGGATGTCTGCAGCTGAAGCACAAACTCTGCCAGATTCAGTACGTGCTGCGCCAGTGGCAGCTATTGCTGCATTGTGCTCCTGGCCAGGAGAGCAGTGAGAACAGTTTGCTGCGCTCGCATCAACCGTTGCGTCTGGCTGAGCTACAGGAGCTGTGTGGTCTAGTCCTTAGAAGCAGTCAAGTGTTGCTGCAAGAACTGGAGCGGGTGAATGCCGAGTTCCTGGACAGCAACAAGCTGCAGCAATATCAACGCAATTATCAGCGGATCATTGAGCACATTAAGCAGACTTTGTCCCAGCTGGAGAATGGCTATGAGGAGTATGTTCCGCTGGCACAACCATTGCTGCAACTACTACTCACATTGGAGGACACTACAGCCAATGCTGCTCCTTTGGCGGAAGCCATTGAGCTGTCCAATGTGGATGCAGAGCTGGGAAACATTGCACACGGCGTGTTGCTGGCGCTGCAAAAGATTTACAAGGAGCACGGCAAGCAGAAGGTTGAGGAAACCGAGGAGGAAGTCACCGAGTTGAAGGAACAGCATCTGAAGCAACACTTGACTGGTCAACTGGATGCGGATTGGCAGCTGTTGAGCATGCCACGCACTCTGGGCAAGCTCTCCAATGTGCTGCTGGTGCTGAAGCATGCTGATCCCAGCGAGGAGAAGTTGCTCTGTCTGCGACGGGCGGTGGCTCTGTTGCCGGTGCTGGAACAGTATCAATTGCTGGCCGATTACATGCTGTTGCAGCAGCTGGGCACCCACAGAGTGTCTGCCAAGATGCTGTCCATTATGCTGACTGTATTCGTGGAGATTGGCAGCAAGGGCTTCTGTGTGCCTCCCGATCTCATGCAGGATGAGGAGGGACAGTCTAAGCAGGACTCAAAGAACGGCGAGGGCTTTGGCCTGGAGGACGGCACTGGCGAGAATGATGCATCCGATAAGATTGAGTCGGAGGATCAGCTGGATGATGCCAAGAGACCAGAGGATCGCAAGGATGAGGGCGACAAGGAGGAGCCCGACTGCAAGGAGGAAAAGGGCATTGAGATGAGCGATGATTTCGATGCCAAAATGCAAGATGTGGACAAGCCCGAGGAGGATGACAGTGGCGAATCTGAAGATGAGGATGAGCTCAACAAGGAAATGGGCGAAACAGAGGAGGGTGCCGAGAAACTGGATGAACAGATTTGGGGCGACGATGAGGAGAAACAACCAGAAGAAGAAGAACCCGACATGAATGAAGAGGATCAAGGTAAAGGCACCAAAGATGAGAAGGATGATCACAACGATCTGGACACCAAGAACGATGCAGCCAAAGAGGATGGCAAGGATGAGCATGAGAAGGACGGATTGGATGCAACGAACGAGCCAAGTGGCGAAGATAAACGCAAGGAGCAGGCCAAGGATATTGACGACATGAAGGAGCCAGAACTCGACGAGGAGCAAACGAATGCCATGCACAATGAACTGGAAGAGCCGCCAGAGCCGGAGGAAATGGATTTGGGCGATATGAACAATGTGGACGAGGGTCACGACAACGACGTGGACGAAGCAAACGATGAGAATCCCTTTGACATCGACGCCATGAAGGAGAATATGCAGCCAGCCGAGGAAACCGAGGAGGATGCTGCTGCTGACGAAGAGACCAAAGAGGATCAGCCCGAACCGGATGATGACAGCGATTCCGATGCAGAAGAAACAGGCACCGAAAAGGACACCACACAAAATGGCAAGGACGAAGATGAAGCTGCCGAGGAAGAAAAAGAAAATACCGAACCCGAAACACAAACGCGTGGCGAACTGGACAAGGAAGAGGAAGAACAGCCAGAGGAAACAACTGCCGAACCAGAAACGCGAGAAGAGAAACCCGAGGAGCATACACAATCAAAGGACAAGACAAGCAAGGAAGACAATGTGCAATCTGTGCCCGATACTGAGCAAAACAGTTCGGCGGATCAAGTGCAGCAGCAACAGGATGAGAATGTCAAGCAGGATCAAAAAATGGACGAACAGGAGACTGGAGAAGAAAAGGATGGCGTTGGACAGGCCGAAAATGATGTGAGTATTGAGATTATTTAAATAAAACTTTAAAATTCAATTCCCTAATTCTATAATTTATAGACAAACGATGGTGGTCATCAGGGTGTGGCGGAGACCAAGGAAACCGTGTCCCAAGAGGACCGAAAGAATGAAAAACAAACCCAGGAGAAGCGCAAGCAAGGTCGCACCAATGAGGAACGCACGCTAGGTAAATAATCTAAAGTGATTCCACTATTCCTAGAGCTCAAAAATCTTCTATCTCCCAAAAGGCGAAGCTGAGCAAAATAAGCTGAAACAACTGAAAACCATTGATCAGCTTAAGGAGTCGAAGCAGAATGAAAGTGAGCAACAGGATCAGGCCGAGCAGAATGCAGATGCCGAGGAATATCAGCACGTCAAGGAGCCAAAGAACAGCGATAAAACCACTTTGGATAACGCCACAGAGGAGCAATCCAAGCAAATTAAACACCAGGAGGATGAGAAACCCAAGGAGGATGAGAATGCAGATGCCGAAAACGTTGATGAACTGATGGAGAACGATGAGACAACTGTAAATCCAGAAGACGATGCTCAGCTGGAGCAACTAAGCTCGGAGAAAACGGATCAAAAGTCCGACAAACCGTCAAAAACTGAACAGACAAAGGAACGCCTTGAGACGCCGTTGGAGCAAATGGAAATTGAAGGCGAAGTGATTGCCACAATGACAGTGCCACGCAGTGCAGAGACCACAGCACACAGCAAGTAAGCAGATTGTACAGAAGATATTTTAAGTAAAAGATATATATATAAGAAATGTATTCCTTACAGCACTGAGCTACTGCTGGATAAGAGCAATCTGGCCCAGGATCTGAGCACAGCCGAGCAGATTGAGCTGCGTCAAATGTATCAACAGCAGCTGACCAACGCCAATCCAGTAAGTAGCAACAAATAACAAGTTGAGCTTACCACTAATCCTTTAATCTGTCCATAGATACTGCCACAGCATGAGGATTATGAGAGCTGGTCCAGTATATCGAATCGCATGACACAGAATGCACGAGAGCTATGCGAGCAGCTGCGTCTCATATTGGAGCCCACGAAGTGTACACGTCTTAAGGGCGACTATCGGACTGGACGTCGGATTAACATGAAGAAGATTATACCATATATAGCATCGCAATTTCGCAAAGACAAGATCTGGCTGCGTCGCACGAAGCCGGCACAGCGTGACTATAAAATAACCATAGCCATTGATGATTCCAAGTCAATGCATCATAACAATTCCAAAACATTGACTCTAGAGGCCATTTCATTGGTGTCGCAGGCTCTGACGCTGCTGGAAAGTGGTCGCTTGAGCATTGTTTCTTTCGGAGAAGCACCCAAAATAATACTAAACCATACGGAACAATTCGATGGACCGCGTTTGGTTAGCGCACTGAATTTCGACCAGGACAAAACCAAAATAGCCGGCCTACTCGACTTTATGCGCACCGTGAACATCGAGGAGAGCGGACTCGGTGGCGACAATGGTCTCTTTGAGAATCTGTTGCTCGTGTTGAGCGACGGACGCAATATATTCAGTGAGGGCAATCAGAAGGTGAAGAATGCCATTAAATTGGCACGCTTACAGCGAATTTTCCTCGTCTATATTATCATAGATAATCCCGATAATAAGGTAAAGTTAATTCTTCCACAAAATGATGGTAATTTACTAATTTGCTGAAACTTTTTGCAGAATTCAATTCTTGACATTCAACACGTGGAGGTGAATGCGGATGGTTCGGTTAAAATAAACTCGTATTTGGATAGTTTTCCCTTTCCATATTATGTGATTGTACGGGATCTGAATCAACTGCCGCTCGTCCTCAGCGAAGCCATGAGACAATGGTTTGAATTAGTAAATAGTGAAGCATAATTTAAGTTTTAAGCTCTAGACTATAGCCTAACAGCCTTGGAGACGGACGATAAATGGATTTAAATATTATAATATTAGATGAACTTGATGTAAATTTCACAACATTTAAATAATTTAAGATTTATCTATGATATGTATTTGATCAGACAAAAACATAAAAGTATAGTATGATGTTAAGTTTAAAATTGATTAAACATTAAACTTCTTTTTTTTTTATTGAAACGAAATTAGTTGTGACCAAATTTACGATTTGCTTTTCTGAAACCCAAGATTTAGAAAATGTAAGCTTATAATTTTCTATATTCCTTGCAATGATGACTTTATTTTGTGGAATCGATACGTTGAAACCTTCGTAAAATGCATATAAATATATATATATGTATACAGTTGACTTATTTACAATTGGAATTTCACCTTAGTTATTTAAATGCTAATGCAGCACGATCTGCAGCTCAAAAGGATACTCCCTGGAGTTGAGGGCCTGTCTAAAGAGCTGAGCATGCTGCCAGGACACACCCTCGCTCAATTTGGCCACAATTTGGAATTCATTTGCGTTCTCAATACATTTACTACCATCGCTGGTCTCGACAATCACATTAATTTTGCCCTCGCCAAAGGTTTTCGTCTCGAAATTCAATTTATACGATTTGATTTTAAGATTTGAGCCACTAAAATCAAACTTCCAAGTGATTTCCGCACTGTCCGTGTCCTCTGCAAATAGACATATAATTGTATTATAATAGATTGTATGTATTTAAGTTGCTGGTAAAGCTACCTAAACGTGCCAAATATGTCACTTTCCAGTCGTGTTCCACTTTCCGAAATATGTTCTTGGAGCCAAACTGCGCACTCTGCCAGGTTTTGTAGGTTTCGAGTATATTGAACCGATCGCCATCTATATATAAAAGGAAAGTGAACGATCGTTAATCAATATTGATTAGATTAGACACACTTTTGGTAATTGGTAATTGGTGCGCATCAAACAAACCTTTGGTATAGCGTTCATATGTATCACTGGCGCAACTGTAGCGTATATTGAATTGCCTCTGCTGGAGCTCACTTTCGTTGGGGGTAAATACAAAAATCTGCAATTAAATAATGCACAAATCATTTAGACAAAGCATCAATTAGACAGTTGAGACCGCTTTGAGTGACTCACATTGGTGAATGTGTGTTCGCCACGCGATTGTCGCCACGTTAGACTGCCGGAGCTGCGACCTTTCAGTTCATTTTCCGTAGGCGTGCTGCGTAGTTACATAAATTATATAGAATGCAGTTTGTTGTATATACAAAAACAATTAGTTAATGGCAATCTTGAAATGCATACCGTTCCAGGGTCATTGCGATGACCTCAAACATATTACGCTGACTTAGGAACTTTTTGCGCTCCGCATTCACAGGCTGCTGTCGTTTTGTCCTAATAGCATTCAATACTTCAATAAGCTCCTTTTCGGAACAGAGCTTGCGTTTTTGCAAGATTTGGTTGTGGTTATTAGTATAGCGCCAGGTGACATCCTGTGCATCATCGCGCGAGTAGGCAAATATGTAGTCAATGTTACGCTTCCAGCCATGCTGATACATTAGTGGCGAATCCACCACATTGTCGGAAGGATCTACATGCAGCCAACGCATTTGCGTCTCCGAATACACCTCAGTCCAGACGTGATCAAAATGCGAGTGCACCAGGCGTGCATCGTAGTCCAGGCAGCGGCAGAGGAATGTAAAGCAATTGGCAAATTCACCGCAGCGACCTTTGCGCGTCACCAGCAGCTGGGAAATGTCATTGTAGCGATAGAACTTGGTCTCTTGGCCGCAGCAAAGCGTAATCTCGACGCGAACATCACCTTCGGTCTGAGTGCGACGCAGTTTTCCGTCTTCACTGCCGCACACTTTACACGGTATGGTATTGATCCACTGAAAGAATTCGGTTTTGAACCAATTCACCAGCTCAACCAGCAACAAATCACGTATGCATGGCTCCTTCTCTTGACTCTCGCCGGAGGCAATCAGTTCCTGCATTTCCAGCAGCTTCTCGGTGGCATTAGAAGTCAGTACTTCAACCGGAATCAAACTTAGACCACTGGCCAGCAGTGCCTTATCCTCATACTGCATAACTGCATCGCTATACAATTCCAGGGATTGCAAAAAACGATTTGAAGTGTGCTGCAAAAATATTTAAAACTTTAGCTGTTTGAAATAATAGAAGGTTCAAGTCTGCTAACCAGGACACGTGGAAAGTTAATGCGCTGCCGATACGGCACCGAGGGCGTTATAAACAAAGGCGTGGCACAGGCAGCCGCCATTTCAGGCTGTGATGCTGACAAGGGTTTGGCCGACGTACTAATGGGACCTTGTAAACAAAGAAATGCAAATTAATCAAAATGCATATAGTATATGCCAATTTTAATTACTCTGTGTACCGCTCTGCCACACCTCCCGTCGCTTTGTCAGTTCGTCCCTGTACTTTTGTATCTGCTGCAGCGGCACCTCGCTGGGCAACGTGTAGGCATTGGCGCTTGGCGTGCGTGTGAAACCGATGGCAGTTAACAGCGACTCACAGCCCGAGAGAGACAATAGCTTCTCTTTAATCGTTTTGTTCTCCAGCCGAATGGTGCGAAACTTGAGGTTAGTTGGCTGGCTCAGCACATTCTCCAGCAGCACTAATAGTATGCGTGTCGCCTCGAGATATTCTCGCTGCTGTTGCTCGGTGGCTGTGGCAGGCCGAGGCTCGATTAACTTTACGCATTCTAAATTAATGTCAACCATTGTGTAGTTAATCCAGATAAGTTAAAATGCCGCTATCGGTTCGCTGTTAAACTGCTTAGCTGTGTGACTAGAGATGAGCGATGTTTGCATACACAACAGCGATGTATCGTTTAATTACTAACTTAATATTAGTGTAAAACACAGAAATTATTGCACTTATTGTTAATAGAAAATTAAAAACAAAAACAGCAGTTTTTGTATGCTGGCTTTAAGCAGCTGTTCACGCGCTGCCTATCGCTTATCGATAAGCAGTGTTGGTATTTTGTATGCGTGGTATTTTTTGGTGTTTTTTCACGTAATGAAAAGAAGTGGCAACACTGTTGGCTGGTCGAAATTCAACCACTTTTGAATAAGTAGGCGTCGGTTCAATTCTGTAGCGTCAGTCATTGTGCAAAGTTTGCGAGAACCTGAAAAACTTCATTCGTCTCTTATATTTCCTTAAAAGGTAATAATTCAGTCTTGCTTTGTGCGTATTGGCGTCTGGTGGCTAGCTAATAGTCACAGTCTGTGTTTGGAGATTGAACCCAATCGTTGTGTCTGCGCTTGCACTTATTTTTTTTTAAATCTCTTCTGCAGAAACTCAAAACTAACTTACAGCAAAAATGTGTGACGAAGAGGTTGCTGCTTTGGTTGTCGATAACGGTTCCGGCATGTGCAAAGCCGGCTTTGCCGGTGATGACGCACCACGCGCCGTCTTTCCATCAATTGTCGGTCGTCCTCGCCATCAGGGCGTTATGGTGGGCATGGGCCAGAAGGACTCGTATGTGGGTGATGAGGCGCAGTCTAAGCGTGGTATCCTTACACTCAAATATCCCATTGAGCATGGTATTGTGACCAACTGGGATGATATGGAGAAAATCTGGCATCACACCTTCTACAATGAGCTGCGAGTGGCACCCGAGGAGCATCCCGTGCTGCTGACCGAAGCGCCCCTGAATCCCAAGGCGAATCGCGAAAAGATGACCCAAATCATGTTCGAAACCTTCAACACACCGGCCATGTACGTGGCCATTCAGGCGGTGCTCTCCTTGTACGCCTCCGGTCGCACCACTGGCATCGTTTTGGACTCTGGCGATGGTGTCACCCACACCGTGCCCATCTACGAGGGTTACGCCCTGCCACATGCCATCTTGCGTCTGGATTTGGCTGGCCGCGATTTGACCGACTATCTGATGAAGATCTTGACCGAGCGTGGCTACTCATTCACCACCACCGCTGAGCGTGAAATTGTGCGTGACATTAAGGAGAAATTGTGCTATGTGGCGCTAGACTTTGAGCAGGAGATGGCCACGGCTGCATCGAGCTCATCGCTGGAGAAATCGTATGAGCTGCCCGATGGACAGGTCATTACCATTGGCAATGAGCGTTTCCGCTGCCCCGAGTCACTGTTCCAGCCCTCGTTCCTGGGCATGGAGGCGTGTGGCATTCATGAGACCACCTACAATTCGATCATGAAGTGTGATGTGGATATTCGTAAGGATCTGTATGCCAACACTGTGCTGTCTGGTGGCACCACCATGTATCCAGGCATTGCTGATCGTATGCAGAAGGAGATCACTGCTCTGGCTCCGTCCACCATGAAGATTAAGATTGTGGCGCCACCAGAGCGCAAGTATTCCGTCTGGATCGGTGGCTCCATTCTGGCCTCGCTATCCACATTCCAACAGATGTGGATTTCGAAGCAGGAGTACGATGAGTCTGGTCCATCCATTGTGCATCGCAAGTGCTTCTAAGCAGTGTCTGGATGAGGTGGTTTGAGAGACACGGACAAAGCAACAAATAACAACAAAGATAAACCAACATATTTTTTTGATAACAATTTGATACGAAACTGAAGCATACACAACATACAACATACATACATATTACATATTACACCTAAGCAATTAGCCAGTTTTTTTTTTTGTTCTATCGAAATTCACGAGTTCTCATACGCATATTGGTAATTTAATATATTTATATTATTCGGCATTAATCATTCACCCACAAAAAATACATTCCATACATAAATATACTACATATGCTACTTATGTATCATAATATACCATAAAATAAAAGGTATTTGTAACCGCTTAAGAAACAAATAAAAAGCGATAAAGAACTGAAATACGCTAAAACTAGTTTTGTATTTTCTTCTAAAATTAATACAATAAAATATGTATTTTGTTGAATTGGCATTGAGTCATAGCAGTGATGTGATGACGATTAACAGAACCGATAAGTCACAGAGATGGCGTTTGTCAGCACAAGTGGTTTCCAGCGATAACTTGCTTACTAAGATGCTTGAATTTCCAAACAATAATAACATAACCATAACAGTTCGCAGGAAGTTAATTGATAAACAAATATGTTTCATTGTTTTCTTTTTTTATTTTTGGTGTCATGCGGGTTTTGTGATTTATTGTTTTGGCTTATCAGTCGATAAATGCTTGCCACGCCCCTTTTCGCCGGCATTTTGCAGCCCCCCAAACAAAAACAGCTGATGGCCGCCGTCGTCGTCGTTTACCTTATAAGGTAAAAAAACGTCGACACACAAGTGTGACCATGTGTGTATGTGTGTATTGTAGTTTATGCCCGAATTAATCAGCGACTGTAAATAACGAAAAAAAGCGAAATTCAATTGTGTCTACATATGTGTGTGTGTGTTTACCGCTTTGCTTGACTGAATCACACACAACAAAAATGTTTGAAAACGGAATCGTCATCAATTGGCATTGTTTTTGGTTTATTTGCTCGCTTGCAGCCATTTAGGGGTGGCACACCCAATGTCATGGGGAAGAGAGCAGCATACCAGACCCGACATTTTAGGCAGGGCTGGCAAATGCGTTTTTGTTATGTATGTGCATGTTCTGAACTAAGCTGAGCTCAACTGAAAACAATGACAATAACCGAAAAGACAAAACACAAAACAAAAGCGAAAACTAAAACTTGTATTGACCAAATTCAATCAACTTTTGACCACTTTCGGCTTTACACGCCCATATTTGTATGAGACGGGGGCAGTCGCCTTATACATATGAAATATATGTGTGTAAACCTTTGCACGAAATAAGCTGCGATGTATGTACATACTACATATGCGATATATGCTTATGTATATAGGTACATATCTACTTCTGAAGTCATAAAGTTTTTAAAATATTTGGCAATATTATATTGATCTTTTTTCAACATTTTTGGTCCAAACCAATTTGCATGCAGCAAAAAATTCATTTAGTTTTCAAATTTAAATATAATATAATAATGGAGCTTGCTAAAGGCATTATAGACAAACATTATATAATCGATATACTGACGATGTTTCTCCGTAAAAATTTTAAAATTTCGTATTTTCCGCGATCGTCTCTCACAAAAACTTTATTAAATAGGTTCCAAGTTGAAGAATTTTGGGTAGCATATCATACCAAACATATTTTTTTAAGTCATCCATAGTCACCAGATCCAAATCCAGAAAATCATCTTTAAGTGTATGTTAGCTATGAGCAATTTACATAGTCCGATTTTTTCCAAAATGGATATATTAATAATTTACTATTTGCTAAGTAAACCTGTAACTTTATGGCTCAGGGTATTCTATCCCTATCTCAATGTCCACAAGCTTTTATATTTAAGTATATGTACATATACACCTTTATTTATATTTAATTATAGACAGAAAAAACTCATTTGGTTTAGAAACCTGTAAATATAATAATGTTTTCATAGATTTATCCTTTGACGACAAACTATAACCCCCTTGGAATTCAAAATTCCGTCTTATGACGCAGTTATAAGATTGTAACTCCAATAGTTACTTTGAGGCATTGATCAGTCAGACACTGAGTCAGTGAGTACTAAGAATATTATAGATATAGTTACATATGTTTATGCATATGTTTTGCTTTATTATTATATGATTCTTTCTTACATTTTTGAATACATGTGAGTGTATGTGTGGCATGTCTGTGTTGTTTTAAGATAAATTATTAAATTGTTATTGTTTTTTTTTTTTTGTTTTCGCAATCGTTATACATGGTATATAATTCTTTATTTGAAATGCCATTCAAAGTATAATTTTTTATTGTTAAATCTAATTACAAATGCAAAATTTTAGTTAGAGAGAAGTTTTTCTTTCTATTTTCTTTCCATTATTATTTTATTTATTATTTTTTGGAATGATTTTTATTATTAGCAATTTGTGCACTTTAAAATAGAGAAGCAAACGGATTCTAGATAAGATTGTGAACTCATAGTTATGACTAAGTTTAGCATTATAAAATCAGCCTTCAATTTATGCTTGGTAAAGACGTACGTACGTAGATTGGGTCTATAAATAAGTTAGGACCTAATGTTAATAATAATATTGCACTTGTTTAAAATTTAAAATAAAAAAAATGGAAATAAACAATTGAATACTTACCAAATTAAAAAAATAAATCATAACTTGAATGTTTGGCAAATGAAAAGTATTGTTTTTTTTTTATAAATTACGATAATAAATGTTTATTTTGATGTTTTTGTTCTAAATGTACATGGATGTATGTATGTGTGTGGTGTGTATGCTGTGTATACTTTTAAATATATATATATATGTATATGTATAAGTATAATTTAATGGTTAAAAATTACAATTAAAATGTATAACATTAATAATATGGAGTTTACTTTATCGTATTGCATTAGTATTAAGTTCTTTTTTTACTTTTTTACTTTTACTAGCACTTTTATTGTGGTATTTTGTGTGTTTCGTTTTTGTTTTTTGTATTTTTTTTAAGAGTACACGATAATGATAAAGATAAAGCATATATATGTCGTTGATTATGTTGAGTGTTTGTTGTGTTTGTGTGTGTATTCTGTTGAATATAGTATAAGGTAAGACACGTAATGTTTTAACTAAAAGCATAAATATGTATATGTATTTAAATATCGATTATAATGGCTATAAACTATAAAAGAAATATGCATATATTTTATGTATGTACATATACATTTGAAGATCTTATATAAACTGTGACTTTATGCGTTCCCGTATATATATTTATATATATAAATATATTTATGTATTTTTAGCTTTCAACCATTCCAATCAGAATTATCAAAAGCAAAGAAAAACAATGTTTTATAATCAGAAATACAAAAATAATGAAGCGATCGTGTAAACAAATGTTAATACATTCGATATATGTATATAAATAAGTATTAAACTTTCTATATATTTTTATAAACATAAATCATTTCCACATACTTAATTGCTGATATACATGTATTTAAAACAAAACGTTTTGTAATCAAAATACAAATAGCATTATTACACATAATTTCTTTCATCCTCTCTCTTTCTCTTCTCTCTCTGTCTCTTTCGATAGACTTCTTAGCACACTGCATTTAAACACTAAAAATTTGCCTGCTTAAACATTAATAACATGTAAGTAATTCCTATTATATATTGATACCTAAACATACATTCAGCCCAATAAAGTATGGGTTTCTGTTTATATTGTTTTTTTCTTCTTTTTGTTTGTTTTGTTTTGTTTTTTATAATGCGGTAGAAAATCTGTGCAAAACTCAAGTAAGTAACTAAATAAGAATTGTCCGTGTTGGGATTGGTATGATTGGCGCCGTCTTTGTTTTCTTTTACGTCTTGATCTGCCTTGAACTTCACTTTCCTTCACTTTCTCCTTCTCTTTCCCATTGCTTCTTATGCATCTGTTTTGCTTTGCTCCACTTGGCCAGCAGCAGCTCCAGGCGCCACCTTATTGCAGCTACCGCGTTTGCCAGCGGGCGCATAAAGCATTTATCAGTAAGCCTGCGCCTCCTTATAGTCACTCTGATCGGATGTGTAGAAGTCCTCCAGCTTCCATTGCAGCGTCTCGAATGTGGGTCTGCGCATTGGATCCTTGTGCCAGCACTCCAACATTATCTCATACAGACGCTGCTCACAATTTGGAGGCATTGGCATGCGATAGCCATGCTCAACCTGGGTTAATACTTCGGCGTTGGTCATGCCTACCATAGAATAAAGCAAAATGATTAATAAAATTCATATTAATATCAAAATTAATCCTTTATTTAACTCACCTGGATAGGGTATACGTCCATATGTGACCAGTTCGGTGAGTAAAATGCCAAAGCTCCACACATCCGATTTGATTGAGAATTTGCTATAGTTGGCCGCCTCTGGTGCCGTCCATTTGATGGGGAAACGAGCACCGACACGTGCCTCATACTCATCCTCCTTGATAAGTCTGTTAAGCATACATTGTGTTAAATTTATCATATATGCTTTATATTGTTAAAAGTATTTAACTTACCGTGCCAAACCAAAATCGGCAATCTTTACAATATTGCCATCGCCCACGAGCACATTGCGTGCGGCCAAATCTCTGTGGATGTAATTCTGGGACTCCAAATAGGCCATGCCAGCGGCTATTTGGGCAGCCATATCGATGAGCGTTTGCATTTTGATACTACGACCTTTGCCTGCAATTGCTAAAAGATATTAAAAACACACATTCGTAAGACATTTGGAATGACATGGATGGAAGAAGCAGTGTTGCCACAATTTCAAGTGATTCATTAGCTAGATTATTACCAAAAAAAAAAAGAATAATCTGTTTTTTAGTGTTAAACAATTTTAGATTAAGTTTTATGCGTAGCTTGAATCAGTAATTAGTTTTGCATAGACTAAATTAGCAGCTGAGTTACTAGGCGAACAGAGATCAGCAGCAAGCAGCAGAAATAGTTTCATAGTAGCCTAGCTGGAATGTCAGTTACTAGTCCTCTACATACACAAAAGGGCAACAGTACGAGCCAGAGTCTCTCTTATGACAAACTAAAGTTAAAGCAGCAGATATTAAGCCCTTTAAGTCCATACAAATTTGTCTTTAAACTAGCTACTACAATGGCAACACTGAATGGAAGCGAACGTTGCGATCGTTTTGTGAATTGAACACACACATTTGAAATGTTTAGCTTAATTTTGGTTAATGTTAATGCGATAAGCGTTAATTACAATGGTTAAAACACGTAGTACACATAGTACGCTCTATACCTTGCAGATATTCCAAGAGGGAACCATGCTTCATCAGTTCTGTAATGATATAGATGGGCTCCTCGACGGTGCAGACAGCATAGAGCTGAATGAGCTTTGTGTGGCGTAGTTTCTTCATGATTTGAGCCTCGGCCAAAAAGTCCTTGGGATCCATTGTGCCTATAACATTGAAGTTTTAATTAGTTAAAAGTTGAATTTCGATATTATTGTTAATGTGACTTACCTGATTTAAGCGTTTTAATGGCCACGGGCGTTGTGTTATTCCACAGTCCCTCCCAGACATCGCCAAACTGTCCAGATCCCAGTTTACGTTGGAATTTCAGTGATGTTCTGTCGATTTCCCATTGATCGCGGGTTCGATGTGATAGACCCTCGGTGACAGGTTTCTCAATCTATGTGTTAAATTGTATAAAGAGTTTAATATTAGTAAAATGAATTTCCCAGAAAACATTGCAGTACTTTAAGGCTTTCAACTATACAATTGTATGTGTGTTTTTAGGCTCAATTCGATGATATAGCCAATTGTTAAATGGATTTATTGTGGCATACATTTAGGCATTATGTACAAATTTAGTTGTTTTTTTTTTGGTGTTGCGGTTAGTAGTAGATTGCAAACTGTGTGGGTAAATAGAGCGCAGTAATTAACGCTATAATTTGGCTAGTAATTGCTCGGTTTTAAATGCAAAGTCAAAGTGCAATAATGTAATTGAATTTGTTAATTAAATTTACAATCGAGCTGAGTCACTGAGAGCGCTATTAATCTATACATTTTTGAAAGTGCATTTACTTTAAAGTTGTGGCGCAATTTGTTTGCCCTTCAGCACGAGCTTTTTGCATTAATTAACTTCTTCAGACACGCGATTTGCAATAATTAATTAATTCATATAAAAAAACCTTTATTTTTAAACAAATTTTGTACTAAAAAAAAAAGTAATAGAATTATAGAAAGCTTACATGTGATTTAAAGTATATTTATAAAATTTAATGACACTAATTTTGGAGTAAATTGCTTGCACTTTGACTTTAATGGAAGTGTATTGTTTGTATATTCATGACATGTATGGGATTTTGTTTGTTAGAATTGTATTTAAATTGATTAATAATTTTTAGCGTGATTGTGGCTTTCTGGCAGTGGTTAACACACACACACACACACACACATGAACAGAGATTAACGTTAACGTTTTAATACAAAATCCTACCTCAAAAATACCCGAAAATGAATTTGTCTTTTATTTGTTAGTATTTTGGTATATATAAATATATATTATATTTTATTTTTTTTTTTGGTAAATTTCGTTAGTTATTTGTAGTAGTTGTATATAGTTTGTAAACAAAGAAACAAATATAAGAAATATATAAAAAGAAACAAATTTGAAATCGTTTTCGTTAAGTATTTGTAAATAATGAAATGAAATAATGGTAAAATACATAACAATAATAATGAGTCCATGTTCGGGGTGAAATGTTAAATGTTAATGTATTGCGATAGTATGTTAATGTTAATGTTAATGTTGTTGATGTTAGCGACAGCAATGCATGTTAAGTGCATGTACGAATAAACAATAAGGCATACAATGAGTTTTCTGTACTAGAACTATGTTAACAAATCGGTTCACTATTAGCTTACCTGTACACAGGGTTTGCATAGATTGACGCACAGTCCATCCGAATCCTTGGAATAGTGCTCGACAAGCTCTTGTAGGGTTCTACAATGTAAATATATACACGTAAATATAAAAATAATCTTTGAATCTTAAGTAAATGTTAACTCACCTGAATGTTGTGCGTCTGGCAATGAAGAATCCGCCCTCATCCAATTGTCGGATGCGGTAATGTTTAACCGTATCGCCATCGCGCACTGCAACACACACACACAAGCACATTTGTTAATTTATTTAGATTTACAAAATTGTTATAAATTATATAAGCGAAGACATTAGTATGCCAAGTTGACACCCACCTGATAGCGAGTAGTCATTGTGACGGCTCTCGGAATCTCGAATTAAAAATGCACCGTGCTCGTTCTCTGGCAGTAACAGTTTTTTCTCAGCCTCAATGCGTTTGATTTTGCGGAAGTACCAGCTGTAAATAAACAAAACAAAAACAACAATTAACATCAAATGCTTAAAGGAAGTCATCACAGTAGATACTAGCAAAATACTTAGTACACACATAATTTACTCTAGCCATAAAACTGTTGTCATTTATTAAGGAAACTGCCATTGCGAGGCTATCAAAATTTATTTAAATCGGAATGGGTAAAAGGAGGCACGTGTGTGGGTGTTACTCACTTTCCCCTGCCTTTTTTCCACACTCCCCTACTCCCCCACAGCTCTTAGCTACACCTTAATTGACTCATTTGATTCTAAATTAAGTTTTTAAAACGTGTTTATTTTTATTTATACATATATTCATGTTTATACCCTGCAAAAAAAGGGTATACTATATATGGTAACTTTCCCATTTTTTCTACCAACACTTAATTTAAACTGCTTTTCGTTCTGCCAAGTGCAACGTAATTAAATCATTAAGCAATTAGTTTCATATCGAAATGTGCACAATTTATTTAAATGC